>JAYESD010000003.1:133552146-136394023 GCA_036927565.1 Tuctoria greenei | reverse complement strand
GTTTGGTATTATGGTATTACTTGTGATTATGATGGGATTACTTCACATACATATAATATATTGCTTTTCAAATGTTTTACTGTACTTTTCAGCACTTTGCCATTATTATTGTCGTCATTTGAATCAGCCACATGTCATACTTTCCACACTTGCTGAGTACGACATGTACTCACTCTTGCAATCCCCCACCCCAACAGTTGCAGGTCAGGATTGGGGAGTGTAATGGTGATAATGCGGAGTTCTAGGCCGTGTCTACCGTCAGCTTTGCCTCTGGTGTTGATTAGAGCTGCGTATACATACCCTGTCGCTTATGCTGCATAGTTGCTTAGTTTGCTTAATTAGTTTATTTTCGCTGCATTAGTTGAACTTGTCATTAATATTCATTAGAGCTTGTATTCGAGGATAATCTGGTTTGTGTTATAAAATTTGGTTAATTAATCTTGTCTTGTGGTAATTTTCTGTATACTCTTTTGTGATTGCACTCGTGTATGTGTGATGAACATCCTGGGCACACATATGCGTTAGCTTGGTTCATTTTCGTAACCGGGCGTCACAGATTGGTATCAGAGCCACAGGTTGACCGTAGGATGCAGCCTAGATAGAATGGACACTTTAGAGCACATAGGAGCACTCAGGAATCGATGTGTTTTTGCTTGGAGTGCTGTTTGCTATATATATTGGTTGCTTGTGTGCTTAATAGAGGAATTTGGGGTGCTTTAGCATTGCCATGTCCACCTAGGCTAGTGTAGCTAGTTGTTTAGTTTCATATCCCTTGATGCATATAGTTGGGGCATTTTCTAATTCTTACCTATTGCTTTTCTTCAGATGGCGAGGACTCGCAACCAGAGGGATGGCAATGATGAAGACGAGAACAATGGAGTGCCTCAGAATAACAATGAGCAAGGATCTACTCAGGGAGCTATCAACATCGAGCAGCTATTGGCCATGCAAAACCAGCTCATGCAGACCATGATACAGACTATGGGACAGCTGCAGGCTGGCAATATCAACAATCAGCCCCACATGCCGCCACCGCCACCCCCACCTCCTCATAACCGATTGGGAGAGTTCATGAGGACTAGGCCGCCAACCTTTGCTCAAGCTGCTGACCCTATGGATGCTGATGATTGGCTCAAGTCCGTGGAGAAGAAGCTAGCCATTGTCCAATGCAGTGACCGGGAGAAGGTCCTATTTGCTTCTCATCAACTCGTTGGAGCAGCTGCCGATTGGTGGGATTCTTATTGTAATGCTCATGAGAACCAAGAGAGAATTACTTGGGCCGAATTCAAGGAAAATTTTCGTTCTCATTATGTGCCGGAAGGTGTTATGCTCTTGAAGAGGCAAGAATTTGAGAACTTGAGACAAGGAAAAACAAGCGTCAGTGAATATCTCAATAAGTTCACTCAACTCTCAAGATATGCGCCTGAGGATGTTAGCCGGGACAGCCGGAAGCAATACTTGTTCATGAGGGGATTGAACAATACGATCCAAGTGCAATTGCTCAACTGTGATTATGTCAATTTTCAGAAGCTTGTGGACAAAGCAATTGTGGTTGAGAACAAGATCCGTGAGATGGAGCAAGAAATCAAGAGGAAGGCGCCATATCAAGGACAACAACAAGGAAGTAATGTGCGCCCTCGCTTTGCGCTGCCCAATGCGCCTCATTACAGCCCCTCTATTCCTGCTCAGCGCCCTGGTTATGCACCGCGCCCAACTCAGTTTGTGCAGCATCGCCCTGTTATGCCAGCACCTAGGCCTCCAATGCCTTATGCACCTCGTGCTGATTTTCCTGGAGCCAATGCTCAAAACCAAACTCGTCCCAATAATTCTGGTGGAGTTAAGAAGTGTTATACCTGTGGAGAAGCTGGACACTTTGCGCATCAATGTCCTAAGTTAGGCCTTGGTCAAGGGAGCAATGCACCGAGACAAAACCCAAGACCCAATGGAGGAGCGCCACAAGGAAGCCGTGGACAGCAAAATTTTGCTCGTGGCAACGTGAACCATGTCTCTACGGAGGATTCTCAACAAGCGGATGACGTGGTCATTGGTATGTTTCTCGCCAACTCCAACCCCGCGACTATGTTATTTGATTCTGGAGCATCGCATTCATTCATTGCATCAAAGTATGTTGCCAAGTATAGTTTGCCTATCTCTCATATGAAGTTTACTCTATTGGTTAAGTCTCCTGGAGGAGAGATGAGGACAAATATAGTATGTCCAAAAGTAAGCCTTAGAATAAGGGGGGTAGACTTCTCCGCCAACCTCATTGTTTTAGATTCTCAAGGGTTGGATATTATACTTGGTATGGACTGGTTGAGGAAGCACAATGGAGTTATTGAGTGTGCCACAAAGACGGTGAAGTTGACTAATGAAGAAGGGATCACCGTAGAATTTGAAGCAACCCAACATGCACCGAAGCAATTAGAGCTAAATCATATGGACGGTGTCGCAATTGAGGAGATTCCGGTGGTGTGTGAATTTTTGGATGTTTTTCCGGATGAGTTGCCAGGTATGCCACCCGATCGAGACATTGAGTTTGTTATTGATTTAATACCTGGAACTGCACCTATAGCTAAGAGGCCATATAGGATGCCTCCTATGGAATTAGCGGAGCTCAAGAAGCAGATTCAAGAGCAATTAGAAAAGGGTTTCATTCGCCCTAGCTCTTCGCCTTGGGGAGCGCCTGTTCTATTTGTGGACAAGAAGGACGGATCCCAAAGGATGTGCGTGGATTACCGAGCTCTCAACGAGGTAACAATCAAGAACAAGTACACCTTGCCACGCATAGAAGACTTGTTTGATCAGATGAAGGGTGCTTGTGTCTTCTCTAAGATTGACTTGAGGTCAGGTTACTTTCAAATGAAGATTAGACCATCGGACATACCCAAGACAGCTTTTAGGACACGGTATGGATCTTATGAGTACACCGTGATGTCTTTTGGATTGACAAATGCACCTGCTTACTTTATGTACCTCATGAATAAGGTCTTCATGGAGTACTTAGATAAGTTCGTTGTGGTGTTTATTGATGATATTATGATCTACTCGAAGGATGAGAAGGAACATGAGGAACACTTGAGGCTTACATTGCAGAAATTGAGGGAGCATCAATTGTATGCCAAGTTCAACAAGTGCCAGTTTTGGTTGAAAGAGGTGCCATTTTTGGGTCATATAATCTCAGGAGGAGGAGTATCGGTTGACCCCGGAAAAGTGAGAGACGTGTTGAAGTGGGAACCACCGCAAAACGTCAAGGAAATAAGGAGTTTTCTTGGGATGGCTGGATATTACCGTCGGATTATCAAGGATTTTTCCAAGATAGCCAAGCCTATGACGGAGTTGCTAACGAAGGGAAAGGCGTTCCAATGGACTCAAGCTTGTCAAGAGAGTTTTGAGGAGTTGAAGAAGCGGTTGACAACAGCCCCAATTTTGGTATTGCCGGATGTAAGCAAGAGTTTTGACATTTATTGCGATGCATCAAGACAAGGGCTTGGATGTGTATTGATGCAAGAAGGTCAAGTGGTCGCCTATGCGTCAAGACAATTGAAGAAACATGAGCAGAATTACCCCACGCATGATCTTGAACTAGCAGCCGTGGTACATGCATTGAAGATTTTGAGACACTATATTCTTGGACATAGGTGTGAAATTTACACGGATCATAAGAGTTTGAAGTATATTTTCACACAAACGGATCTGAACTTGAGGCAACGAAGATGGTTGGAACTCATCAAAGATTATGATTTGGGGATCAACTATCATCCGAGAAAAGCCAATGTAGTGGCCGATGCTTTGAGTAGAAAGGGAGTAAGCCATCAACTTACAGTTCGAGAGTTACCGTCCGAGTTATGCAAGGAGTTTGAGCGGTTGAACCTTGGGTTTGTAAATGAGATGGAGATGCTGGAGTTAAACCCAACCTTGGAGCAATAAATTCGAGAAGCACAAACCACGGATGAGGAGATTAAGGAAATCAAGGAAAGAATCAAAGAAGGAAGAGAATTCAGATTTGATGAAGACGAACATGGTACCTTATGGCTTGGAAAGAGAATCGTTGTGCCTAATGTAAAGCATATTCGGGAGACAATATTAAAGGAGGCACATGACTCGCCTTACTCGATTCACCCCGGTTGTACGAAGATGTACAAGGACTTGAAGGCTTGCTATTGGTGGGATAGCATGAAAAAGGACATAGCTGAATATGTAGCGTTATGTGATGTGTGTCAACGAGTCAAGGCGGAACATCAAAGGCCGGCCGGACTATTGCAACCGTTGAAGATTCCGGAATGGAAGTGGGAAGAAATTGGTATGGACTTCATAGTTGGGTTACCACGTACTCAGTCCGGGTATGACTCAATTTGGGTAATTGTGGATCGCTTAACTAAGTCAGCTCATTTTGTCCCTGTGAAGACCAAGTATACAGCTGCACGATTGGCCGAAATATACATGGAGCATATTGTGTGTCGACATGGAGTCCCTAAGAAGATAGTCTCAGATAGAGGTTCTCAATTTACCTCCAGATTTTGGCAGAAATTGCATGAAGCTTTGGGAACGAGGTTGAATTTTAGTTCAGCATATCATCCTCAAACGGATGGACAAACCGAGAGGACCAATCAGATTTTGGAGGACATGTTAAGAGCTTGTGCTTTAAAGCATGGGAAAAGTTGGGACAAAAGCTTGCCATACGCGGAATTTTCATACAACAATAGTTACCAAGCAAGCTTGAAGATGTCACCATATGAAGCGCTTTATGGGAGGAAGTGTAGGACACCTTTATTCTGGAATGAGGCAGGAGAAACTCAAGTATTTGGTCCGGACGTGTTGCAAGAAGCCGAAAAGCAAGTCCAAATAATTCGTGGAAACTTGAGGGCTGCCCAATCAAGGCAAAAAGGCTATGCGGATAATAGGAGAAGGAAATTAGCCTTTGAAATAGGAGATTTTGTTTACCTCAAGGTGTCACCAATGAGAGGTCATAAGAGGTTTAACATAAGGGGTAAGCTCGCACCTCGTTATATTGGACCATTCAAGATTTTGGACAAAAGAGGAGAAGTAGCCTATAAGTTGGAGATGCCAGCCCATCTTTCAGACGTACATGATGTGTTTCATGTTTCCCAGCTCAAGAAGTGTTTGAGAGTGCCGGAAGAACAAGTGCCAATGGAAGAATTGGAACTAGAGGAAGATTTGACGTATGCCGAGCAACTGGTCAAAATCTTGGAAACCAAGGAGGGAGTCACAAGGAACAAGGTGATTCGATGGTGTAAAGTCCAATGGAAGCACCATACCGAAAAAGAAGCAACTTGGGAGTTAGAGGATGATCTCAAGAAGGAATTTCCCTATCTCTTCTCTTCCGCGTCAAATCTCGAGGGCGAGATTCATTTTAAGGGGGGTAGGTTTGTAACACCCTCATTTTCATGCATCATGCCCTACATGCACTCATATACATGTTTAACATTAACCCACATAAAGAGGAACGAGTTTAACATTGGCTCGGAGCATTTAAAATTGATTTGGAGCAAAACCGCACTTAAAACGCAGGAAAGTGCGGACTAGTCCGATTTCTCTCTGACTAAAAACGGACTTGTCCGTTTTTGCTGCGGACTAGTCCGATTTTGGCTCTGGAAACTTTCGGACTTGTCCAATTTTGTGCGGACTAGTCCGATATTCCATGAATCCTTGAAAATTTGCTAAGTCCCTGGACTTTTCCGGACTAGTCCGATGTTCCAGCGGACTTGTCCGTTTTCCTTTCTGACTAAGATCGGACTTGTCCGATTTTTGGCCAGACTTGTCCGATATTTCGCGACTCCGAGTTGATCTTTTGTTTTACGACTTGTTTCTTGGGTTTCACATCAAGTGGGCCTAGGGACGTCGTGCCCAACTCTTTTAGAGCCCATGTGGGACTCTAAACCGACCTCTACTCATCCTAAACTCGAAATCCATCTAACCCTAGCCTCCACCTCTATATAAACAGCCCCACCCCTTGATTTGACATCTATTTGCCACTTTTCCACCCACCCAAACCCTAGTTCGTGGGGAGCCACCATCAAGGAGGGAGGAGAAGATCCCAAACAAGAAGAAGAAGAGGAGGAAACGAAGGAGGATCAAGATCTCCACCAAGTTTCGTCCTTCACCACCAATTCATCTCCAAGTTCATCACCAACCCTAGATCATCAAGATCCAAGTGTTACCTCCAAGTTTCTTGGTTCATTGGAGTTCTAAACACCTGGTATACCTTCTATTCTCTTTTCCTTATGTGAATTCAACCCCTAATCTCCAAATTCACGTCGATCTAGAAAACCCTAATCTGCTGATCTCGTCAAGTGCGGACTTGTTCGGTCCCTAGCGGACTAGTCCGATCTTTCTGATTAAATTGTGTTGAATTAATTCTAAAATTTGATCTAATCGACCCCAAACCTGTATAAACTTGTTAAAATCTACTAGAGCTAGTTAGTGATCATTAAAGGCAATCTAGTAACAAGTTCTACCTTGCATTTGCATCAATCATGCATGTCATGACATATTGAGTAATATTTGTGCACTCTTTGATTGTGTTTCTTGTCTTGTATGTTTATTGTGTGGATTAGACGGATTTGCGCTAGAAAGTGCCGCGGAGGATCTACAACATCAAGAGTTTGAAGGCTTTGACCCTAATCAACAGCAAGAGCAAGGCAAGTGTCCTTGAAGCATATTGATCCTGTTTTAAAATAAATGTTTTGTTTGCAAAACTGCATGCTTGTGTCAAATTGATGAGAGTCCTATGGTAGGAAGTTTACTAGTTTTGTTTGACCACCCTTGTCACCTGGAATTTATGGTAGAGAGAGTCGGGAAGGCTTTTTACTTTTTGCTTCGCTTAATCAACTGGGATGGAAAACAACTATACCAATCAATTTATTTATGCATGGATGAGATTATGGTTAACATGAACTGGTTAAATATGGTATGGTAATGGGTGATCTAAGCAAGCCTGGTATGTGGATGGGTTGGATGTTATGGTGGTTTGCTTGCTTTAGATCTAAGGACCGGTTCATGCGAGAATAAGCCAGGACTACAGTGCCACCACGAGGCCAAGTATGGGTGTGGCGTAGCTGATTAATTAGGGCTTTGCTAGTGCTGTTTGGACCATTGTGGATGCTCGGGGAAGGGGTAGTCGGATTGGGTTTGTTGATGATTGGTGGGACTACCCTTGGATCCGAATGGCTCAAGAGGGGGCCCTTGGTTGAAGATGTGCTCTGCGGGAGACATCGCCACTGGTGAAACCTCAGTGGGGTCTAAATAGGCTAGTAATCCCTTTGTAAAGGCTATTTTGTGATCTCTTGGCCACACACCAACGGAAGTGTGTAATATGACTGACGGGTCATGGGCATAAGGGAGATTCTTAGTCGCCGAAAGGTGATGAAATCACGAACACGTGGGTAAAGAGGTACAAACTCTGCAGAGTGTTAATTAAAACTATCATGATAGCCGTGCTCCTGGTTATGAGCACCTGGACAACTTCCATGATTAGAGGGAAATTGGAATTTGGGATGGTTATGGTTTGGTAATGGTTATGGATTAATCTCTGGTAATGAATATGGTTATTGACAATAGTGAAATCTGGACTTATTGATGATGGTAATGAATTCAGTTTGGTATTATGGTATTACTTGTGATTATGATGGGATTACTTCACATACATATAATATATTGCTTTTCAAATGTTTTACTGTACTTTTCAGCACTTTGCCATTATTATTGTCGTCATTTGAATCAGCCACATGTCATACTTTCCACACTTGCTGAGTACGACATGTACTCACTCTTGCAATCCCCCACCCCAACAGTTGCAGGTCAGGATTGGGAGTGTAATGGTGATAATGCGGAGTTCTAGGCCGTGTCTACCGTCAGCTTTGCCTGTGGTGTTGATTGGAGCTGCGTATACATACCCTGTCGCTTATGCTGCATAGTTGCTTAGTTTGCTTAATTAGTTTATTTCCGCTGCATTAGTTGAACTTGTCATTAATATTCATTAGAGCTTGTATTCGAGGATAATCTGGTTTGTGTAATAAAATTTGGTTAATTAATCTTGTCTTGTGGTAATTTTCTGTATACTCTTTTGTGATTGCACTCGTGTATGTGTGATGAACATCCTGGGCACACATATGCGTTAGCTTGGTTCATTTTTGGAACCGGGCGTCACATACTGGACTGAAGCCAAGTGGCACCTAGGCTCTGTCGGCATGCCCCAAGAAATCCCACACCTGATGGGACTCTGTTGCCCTCGAGCTTCGCAGCTCCTCCAATGACCTTCTGGCCGCTGCAAGCTCCGAACTCTCCCGGGCGATGCGCTCGACCTCTTTGGCATATTGCTGAATGCTTTCAACCGCTTGCTTTTCACGGTCAACGAGCTCTGTCTCCCAGAGGTGGATGCAGTTCTGCCGTTCGACCAAGTCCTTCTCACTGCCTCTAACTTTCCCCTTTCTGGTGGCAACATCAGCTTCTCTTTAGAGAGCTCCTGTCCTAGCTTCCATTGCTTCTCTCCCTCCTGCTTGCACTGCTGTTCAAATTTTTTGGTGTGGTTCGCCAAGTTCTGCTCTCCCAGAGTCAGCTTCTGGGCGAGCTCCCCCTCTCTTTTCAAAATATCCTCCTACATCTCCAGGAGCTTCTCTTCCCTCTCATCGAGGTACACTCGACGTTTCAGGAGAATCTCATTTTGCATGTTGAGGTTGTCATGATGATCGTCAGTAGCCTCACTGCTTTTCCTAGTGTGGTCGAGAATCTCTCGAGAGTTAGCGTCGAGGGCCCTGATGGAGACCTCCCTTTCCTCCAACAGATGGCCCCAATATTCCATCTGGGCCTTCTCCTTCTCGACCCATTCTCGTTGGTCAGCAAGCCTTGTTTGTGCCAGCTTGGTCTCAAATTGAAGTTTGTTGCGCCAACGCCTCAAGGTCTGGCGCTCTTCTTTGTGAGCCTTGCTGTCGTAGTGGAAGGCGAGCTGGACTTGATGGAGACTCGAGCAGGCGTTGTCAATAGACAATGCCAAGGGAATAGGCTTCGGACCTACCAGGGTCATCTCCGCTGGTTGCAAGGGGTCTTCCAATACAAAAATTGGGTCCCACACCACAAGTGTGGTCCCCTGCGGTCCTGCGGCACTAGGGCCGCCCCCGGAAGCTCTTCTGCTTCAGCTGCCGCCAACAAGGGTCCCACTGTGGGAACATCAAACTCTGGGGATGACGCCGAAGGTCCCCCCTCCGGATCTTCAACCGACGGCTCTGCAAGTGGAGGGACCGTCGCTGACTTCTCTGGGTGTTTTGGCTCAGACATGTGTGCCTCGAGAGTAATCACCTTCTGGGCGAACGTTGGAGCTTCGTTCGGAGCCCCCACCACCGCTGGCTCAGGAGCCGACACTTCTACTGCATCCGGCTCGAGTGTCGGAGCTTCAATGACTTCCGGCACAGAGACTGGGACTTTAGGTACCTCCGGCTCGATCGCCGACTCTTCAACAACTTCCGGCACAGGCACCGGAGCTTTGGTTGCCTCTGACTCGAATGTCAGGGCTTTCGCCATCTCCGTGTCCTGAGCTGGAGCTTCAGTCGCCAGCGCTGCTACTGCTAGCGCACCTTCACAAATGTCTCCCCCATGGTCCGGCGCTATCACGGAAGCTTCTGGTGTCGCTTTGGGATCCAGATCCACGACAATCGGCGCCAGAGCTATCGTGACCTCAGCCACCACTTGCTGAGGCGAAGGGGTTAGAGCTCGAACTTCCACCTGCATAGCCTCAGTCGCTGTGGCAGGTACCGGAGCTTCCGTGTCTTTCTTTGTTTCCCTATAAACAAAGACTCGAAAGATTCAATACACGACAAAAAATAAAAACAGCAACTCGAGGTGTGGATGTAATGTTTACCTTGGGAGGCTACCGCTCCAGCTAGCGCATAACTTCTTCACCGGGCGATCGGAGCCAGAGCCTAGTGTGGTCGATGTGCTCAGAGCTCCAGACTGCTGCCCGGGACTTGTTGCCGTCTTCGGCGTTGCCTCATCCGGGACCTCTCTCGGCTGGGAAGGACCTCCGGATCTGGAGCCCACGCCCGACCCTGGGACCGGAGTTGATCTGCCGGAACTAGCGCCCCTTGAGGATGCCTGCACCGGAGGAGGCGTGGCCGACAAAGATCTGCCTCACCAGGGAGAAGGGGCAACTGTAGTGGGAGCTGACCTGATGTGGCTTCCGTCAGCATGCCTCAACTTCCTCTTCCGGGTAGAGGATTCGAACGGCTCCTTGACTTTGCCCTTGCCCTTGCCGACGTCAACGACTTTCTGGCTCGCGGCTGGGGTAGCCACCCTCTCTGAAGCTCCGGGGATTGCAACCCTCGGAGATATGACGTCTCTCCACCATGCCTAGGTCATCCAATGCTGGCATTCTCCTCTGGATCTCCCTGCTAACCTCCAGAACCATGTTCAGAGGCAAGAAGGCAACTAGTGGAGCCAGGGCATCGTGGGAGATACCTCCATTCTGGAACTTCTTGAGATGGATTTTCAAAGCTTCATCATCCAAGTTGGTGTTCAAACCGACTTCAATTTGGTATGATCCATCTCACTATTGAACGCCCATGCGGGCCACTCCCTAGTCTTCAGCGGAGCCCACCTGTTCACCAAGAAATTGCCAAAGACCATTTTGGGGGGTCACTCCTCCCTCTATGCATTCTTCGATCCTTTCTAGGATGGGCTTGTACGCATCCGACAGCTCCGAAACTACGTTCCAAGCATCAGTGTTGACGTTGGGAAGGCCCTTGGGCAGCTCTAGCCTCTCGTGCTCCTCCACAGTGATGATCACCCAATACTTCTTCTAATCGTCCCACTTGCTGGAGGGGAAGGTCTTCAAGTACTTGAAAGGGCAATTCTTCCGCTTCATGATGTAGTAGAAGCCGATGAGCTCCGTCCCCTTGCTAATGGTGTGGACCGTGAAGAAGGTCAAGAACAGCTCAATGCAGGGAGGTACACCCACCCACATATCTTAGAAGTGGACAAAAGTTGCCACCAACAAGAGGGAGTGGGGGCCGAGATGATAAAGTTGGAGGCCGTAGAAATCCAGCAGCATCAAGGGAAAGCTTGAAAAAGGCAGGATCAGTTCCACCATGGCGTACATAGAGAAGTACACCATCTCCTCGGTGCGCTCCTTCCTGAAGGGGAGCTTGCCGAAGCAGATGTCCTTGTTGCAGGAGTCGCTAGACCACCCCATGTAGGTCCGAACACTCGTCATCTCTTCGTTGGTCTTGACCTTGTTGCGGGGAAGACCCAACTCCATCACGGCAAAGTGGAGCGAAAGTTGGAAGGCTATGCGAAGGTTGGGAGGCTCTGAGTGCAAATTCAACCGAAAGCGTAAAGAGTCCTCAAACCGTGCTGGCTTTCCTTCATAAGTAAGCCTCCGCAACGCTTGGATGGAAACCGCAATTGGATCAAGATCACATTTTCAAAAATCTACCCTGTGAATGACGAATGGGCCCAGGTCCACTCCGGCGGAAAGGACGAAGTTATTACCCCAGGTGAACCGTTGTCATGATGGGAAGTTGGAAGCCCGAGGGCGGCGGACTGACAAGGCGTGCGGAACCGATACGGTTTTTGCATTGGGAATCAACGACCTTCAATTGCGTGAGATCCGCACGCGAGGATCTCACCTGCTGCATTCAAAAGAAGCCACGTGGTGATGGTTTAACAGAGAACCATTGCCCCAATGGCACATCAGAAGACCTTTGAAGCCGCAATGCGGGAATCGAAGATGGCCCCACCTCTGGTAGAATAACTTAACCCAAAGGATTTCTCCCAGAGGTGGGCCCAGGGCCACTGTCGGTACCCTGCGTACCGGGTACCCCATGATACCGCAAGAAACACTGAAGAGTTCCTCCCGTCTGAGTTGAAGACCTCCGAAGGCTACACGTGCTATACAGCACTGGACCCGCCTCCCTCGTTTGGCTATCTCCACCACTGCCACGTGTAACGCGAGGTCGGAGCTAACTCCCCCTATAGGGAAGCTCCAGTCTTGCCACGCATCCAATGACCCCAGACCTAACTCACAGTAGAGGAAAGCTCCGATGCTGCCACATGTATAGTGACCCCGGACCTAACCCACAGTAGAGAGAAGCTCCGATGCTGCCACGTGTATAGTGGCTCCGGACCTACCTACCCACGATGGGAAGCTCCAGAGCTGCCACGTGTCAAGCCTCCAGACCTAATACAACAACGAAGAGACTAGCGGATCTCCAACGGTGCGGACATTCAAGGGGCAGTTAAACCTACAGTTACAAGACCTGATTGCATGTTATTAATGTCTTATTAATGACACACGATTGGAGGACTCTTAGCAATGGTAACGACACCATTAAGGCGCGTTATCACGCTGTTAATTGTGCTTAATATTCACAGATCGTGTATTAGGCAATTAACTACCGCTAGGGCCACATGTCGGGCCAGGCTGATGAAACAACCACTCCTTAGATTATAAAAGGGTTGCGCTGCACGATACATGATAACCAAGCTCACACGCTTACAAGCGCCATACAATCATACATACAACAACACAACCCGTAGAGAAGGGTGTTACGCTCAGGCGGCCCAAACCATGTAAAATCACTCGTGTCATTGTCTTGTCCAAATCTCACTCGCCCTAACCAATCAAGAACCTCCGCGGGCTATGATTTAGTAGTACTGGGGGAAGTGTCGAGTGCACACTTCGACATAACCCAATCATCCATGAATACAACACTAAAGCTTACAAAATGAACTCTACTATAGATGAAGCAGAATAGGTGATGCAAGTCGAGTTGTACATGGATGGTGGCTCAAATGGTCAGATCAAAGGGGGGCAATATAGTATAGCGGTTGACCTTGCTGTTCTAGACTGAGGAAGAAAGTGGAGGAGGAGGGAGTCATGCTAGAAATAATGAGAGCATCACTATAGTGGATACACTAATTTCTTCTATTACTATACAAGGACTAATCATAAGAGCAAGAATATGACAACTAATCAATCAGGTGATTTCATTCCCAAGTTCCTCCACATGTGAATTAGGGAATTAATTGATATTTAATGATGTATTTGTCGTTAGGAATCATGGTAAGGATTGTGCATGACTTAAAAGATTTGCATGCGACTAAAGGGGAGTAGGCGGGACATCCACAATAAGTTAGTTGTCGAGCCCAACTTGACTTCAATTCCATTTCTACGTTTAGGATCATTTAAGTTTCAAACTGATGTCTAGGATTCATACAGACTATGTCTTCATTGTTCTACATATGGATGGAAAGTTAAGGTGGTAAAATTTTTAATGCCACCGGTCTCACATCCAAATTCATCCGGAGTGTACAGGATTGTCAATTGGGTCGTATCGAGTTCGAGTCATTAGGTGCATATTCAAGGGGGTCTTGGCCAAATCCTAGACTATATGTTCAGTAGCTACCAACCATCTTAAACGAGTTTTTACTTAGATCGATCTGTTATACAACAATTTTATCGCTCTTCAATTTGGGAAACCCCAACTTTAGCAATACATCTCATATTGAGTCTTCTTCGTTTTTGCTTATGTTCTTTGTTGAACTTGCAGTGATTAGTCTTCTTAGTTAGATCAATCATGTGAACATGATTGATAACCAAAGGAGCAGTGGTGTAGTGATTGTAGAGATTTTCGACATTCTGATTTGAGTCTGAGATCATCAACATATATACCTCAATCGACTTATGTTTTCAAATATCAAGCCTAATACACTCATCACTATATCCCCAGATTGTAAAGCCAAACAGGTTGACATGCTTAGTACGGAGTCACCATTTCATCTAGTGTGACTCCTAGGGTTCAACTTGGTCCATGCTCGCCTATGTGGCATCACTAATGGATTGGAATGATATGGACCACACCATCATTGGGTGTGACAAAAATGTTTAAAATCTAGAAATTTAGTTTGCCACATTTTTTTAAATAGTTAAAAGGATGAAATTATAAAAAACTCTGTATGGGGGTTATCTTATTATTGGTCACATTTGTTTAGAGGGAATAGGATAAGGGAATGAGCCATAAAAAACTCGATAGGGATTGTCGTCATTGATAGGGAAACAGAGAAGGCTGTCAAAGTATGGCTTCAGCTCCTTGCGTCGTTCCTGCCCCCCATTCACGCTGGCCACTGCTACCAACATGTGGTATCAACCTGCAAGTGGGGCGGGCTGTGGGCAGCCCGCACACCACCGCATTACCCACTACCGGTCAACTAGCAGGCTTAGTGGGTCCTGTTTAACCAATAGCTGCTGTCCACTTGAGGTTGGTGGGCTTAGAGGAAATTTGCTTAATAGTTTGCGGGCATCGCAGGATCCTGCGAGGAACTTTACCATGCGAACCTATTACGACTAGTGAAGCTTAAGGCCATAATGTCCATTTGTCACCTCAAACACGACACCTTCGTAGGAATAAAAATTCAGCTGGTAATGACACATGAACAAGATGTTCATTCATAAATAACCACTAATACATGATCCAGGATGCACCGTAATTGACACATCGGATGCACATTGCCAGGATTTACAAATCCAAAAAGCAAAGACACAAGAATGAACTAACTTGGAAGTCGACATTGGGCAGTAATTGGTTTATGTTCTTTCCCACTCTGTGTAGAACTATAAACTAGTGATGATGCACAACTAGGGATAACGAAGCCACGACACAACTAGGAGCAACAAAGTACTGGACTGACAAGTGCAACAAATCTATGCGGACGTCTTGCCCTCCCGGCATGCCTGAAGCTTTTCGCGTTCTCTGCTGTAAATCTCCCTGCGATGGCACCCAATCAAAACGAAATCTCTTCTGAAGAACAAGAACTCATGCTAATAAACCAGCTAGCAGATCTGAATCAAGAATAATCATGTAGCTCGATACCCTCTGTAACACCCATTTTTTTGAGAGAAAAAACTAAAAAAATATAAAATGAATTTTATGAGAGCTATAAAACAATTTCTTTTGGTATAAAAATCATATAAGGCAACTGCATCATATGTTTTGGAAGTATGAAAATTTTGAAATTCAATTTCGTTAGAAATTTCATTTTTAAATTCAAAACATGAAAATATAAGAACAACAAAAAAGAAAAGAAAAAGAAAAAAGAAAAATCCTCACCTGGGCTCAATCTCCTCCCCGGCCCAACTCCCCTCTTCTCCTAGCGCCGGCCCGCCTCGCGCCTCCCCCTCTCCCTCTCTCTGGCCGCTGGACCCCGCCAGCTTTTCCTTCCTCCCCGAAGCGCCATGCCCTGTAACGCTCTCACCGCGCCGCCCCACTCGCTCCCCCATCAATGCCGGCGGTTTCTCCTCAATCAAGCGTGGGATAGTGCCCCAATGATGTCGCCGTGCGTTTCTCCTCCGAACCCCCATAAAACCCGAGCCGATTCCCCTCGAAATTCGCCACCCTAACACTCCAAACCCTAGCCGCCATCGAGCTCGGTAATGGCGCTTCCGTTCCCATCAATTCGTCCGATTTCTAGCCACGACAACTTGTCTAACTTGTGCGCCATGTCTCTAGGAGCTCGCCGGACATCATCGCCCGGGGGGAACGCCGTCACGATGCCAAATTCATTGAGCGCCGCCGGGTTCCGCTGCCACTCGCCGTCGCCGTCAAGTTTCCACTTCATTTCTGGCTTGGCAATGCCTCTCAGTGAGTTTGGCTCGCCCTCCTCTCTCTTTTCTACTCTGGAGATGTCCCCTTCCGCTTGTTTGCCGCGTGATTTGGTTGCCGCCGGTGAAAGCGCCGCCGCGGGTGCACTGTGCCGCCACGCGCCGCCGCTCCGGTCATTGTGGGTGATGTGGCTGCTCGGCTGCTGTCCATTTCAAACGAGCGGCCGAGATTAGATCATAACTTACCCCTTCGTTACTTTAAATCTGGGCCACCCAATTAAAATCCAACGGCCCAAATTGAATCCCGCATAGCCGTTGGCCAATTTTTAGATAACCCCCTAAACATTTCAAACCATTCATAGTTTGGCCCTAACTTTTATAAAAGTAACCCTAACCTTTCTAGAAATTAGGAAATGACTGAATAATAAAGTAAAATTTGATAAAAAGCCACTGGAATATTAGAAAATAGCAAATTAAATACTGGAAAATTACAAAATAGCCCCTGGACTTTATAAAAATAATTTTTAGCCTCTTGATTAATTCTGTTTTTGCAGAAAAGCACCTGAAAATATCTGAAATTAAAAAAGTCCATAATTTCCATTAAATATTACAAAAAAAATCTATAAATATTTTTAATTAATATCTAGTTCTAAATTTTTTAATAATATAATTAAATTGGTGATTTTTGTATAAAATGCTTTGTAAGTGTATTTAAACTATAGAAATTAATTTACACATAAGAAATAAATATTAAAAATAGTGTAAAAATTGTAAAATGCATATTTGATGTAGGGAATCTTTTTTAAGCATATTTTGAAGGAGAAAACTCTCCAGAAAAATTAATAAGTTTCAAATAAATATAAAAATTTGTATAAAATTGCTAAAAATATGTTTTATTCCAAATATCTCATTTAACTCCAAATTCTCAATAATACATAATTTATGCCTATGATCTAAATTAACCATAAAATCATAAATGTGTATGATTTTCTGTTTATTTAATTGTAATGTATGCATTTTGTGATTGTTCTTATTGTATGTTATCATTTTTATGTGCAACGTCGTATCTAGAGTCGGGACCAGAACCGACTTTCAACATGCAAGAGCACTAGTTTCCAGTCGAACACCAACCCTACTCTGAAGGCAAGTTCCTTGACCATCTTGCACCCTTTTTGTTAAGTTTTAGTGAGATGCATGCTAAATTCAAAATTGAATCCTATGTTATGTTTTACCTAGATTTTCCATAGTATTCATTGTCACCATGGTTTGGGTGGATTATTATTAACTAGTTCACGCTTAGCCATGCTTAATTGAATATGAACAATTTATCTACATGATTATATTTGATCCACTATGATTCATGAGCTGTTGGCAATAATGAAAGTACTTGATAGGAATCTGATAGGAGGTGTTGAATGGTATAGTGCATGCGTGCACAAGACATTGGTTTGGGTTTTGACACCTATCGGATTCTAAGGACCGGGTTAGGGAGGAAGTTGCTAATCCATACAGTATCACCACAGGGTTGTATATGGGACAACTTGATTTAGTAATTTGGTCTCTCCCGGTGTAGAGTTGGTAATCGAATGAGCGGGGAATTGGTTCAGATTACTGCCTTAGGATTCGCATGGCTCAAGAGGGGCTTCTCCTGGTGGAGGTAAAATAGAATCCAGGTGTCGGGGCAGTGAAACCTCAGAAAATCAATGCAAGTTGGGGGAACCATCGGAAAGACCTCGTAGTGATCTCTTGGCCACACACCTACAGAAGTGTGTAATGTGGTTAGCTACCACGGGCAACAGGGAGGTTTATCTAGTCTACCTGGCAACAGGGGATGAAATCATGAACTGTGGGTAAAGGATACTGTCGGTGTTTGGATCCGGCAGATCTCTTGACACTACCTTTGGTAGATTAAGGAGTTGTAGTTCGGTAATGGGCGCGCAGAGATTCAAAAAGGTGAAAGACAAGTGTACACATAGATTTACATGGTTCAAGCCGCCTGAGCGTAATACCCTACTCCATGAGGTATGTTGGTGATGTATTAAGCGTGTGAGTCTAGAAGAAGCTCTAGAAGAAGAAGCTCGTCTAGCTCAGGGAGTTTAGTAGTGGTCTGGAACCGTCCCTTGTGTATCATCGACCAGTCCTTTTATAGTACAAGGACTGGCCATTACATTGTTAGCCTGGCCCGACATGTGGCCCCGGCAGTTACACATGCTTGATACACAATAAATGGGGTTAATTACCCTTAATAGCCTGGTAACAGGCCTTAACAGTGCTGTTACCAGTATTAAGGGCCATCGATTGTGTGTCATTAATATGGTATTAATGACACTTAATCGGGTCTTGAAGTCTTTGATTGCTCCTTGAAGGTCCGGAGCCGTTGGGGGGTCCACCAGCCTGATTGTTGAAGTTGAAGGTCCGACGGTCGCCACGTGGCAACACTGGAGCTTACCATCGTGGACGTGTAGGTCCGGTGCTACTGGACACGTGTCAGTACCGGTACTTCCCTCTGTCTGGGGTTAAGTCCGGGGGTGCCATACTGGTATTCCGACCGGAGCTTCCCATGTGTGGGTGATGGCTCCGGTCTTATGATACACGTGGCGGCTCTGGGACTAACCATGTCGGTGGAGCAGGTCCGGTTACGCCTGACATGTGGGGCCTTCGGGGGTCTTCAAATGTGGTAGATGGAGTTTCCTTGTGATCTTTGCAATCCCAAGGGGTATCCGGTATGGAGGGTACCAACAGATACACACTCTGCAGAGTTTTGTCAAACTGTCTAGACAAAAGTGCTCACGAACACGAGCAGCTTGGGACCAAGTTCAAAATTAGCACATATGGTTAAATGGTGAATGGTTCGGGCATTATCTGGTCACTTTGGAGATATGGGTGGAATTCACCTAGATGTAGGTGATTAACAACATTAAGGATAGCTTGTAACTGCTATAGTGCTTTACCATTATTTGCCTTCCTTGTTATGAACCACATGGCAAAACTTCCCCACTTGCCGAGTACCGTTGGTACTCAAACTTGCTAGTTGCCTAATTTTTCACCAGTCTATACAGACGAAGAGGTGGAGAACCAGGACTTCTACAAAGATCTAGACGAGATGTTCTAGGCTGGCGTACCCCCAGTGCAACGCCTGTGCTTGGAGCCCTTTTATTTATTTTCCGCTGCCTATGTACTTTTCTTTAGACCTGGATGGTAATTTATGTAATAAGATGATGTACTCGAACATGACATTATTTAATGGTATTTCACTTTTGTGTACACATGTATGAGTTCAACTGATCCTGGCATACATGTGAAAAGCATTTGGTCGCCTTCTTAATACCAGCTGTGACAAAGTGGTATCAGAGCCGTGTTGCCCGTAGGACGCAAGCCTAGATAGAAAAGGACGACTAAGGACCATACTATTTTCAAAGACAATTAATTGTGAAAAATTTCTTTGTATTCTCTACCTTGTTACTTGTTTTATTTACTCCTTAGTTTGTTTTATTGACACTCTCATGTTTCAAAATTGTAGATGGCCCGTTGCAGGAGTACTGCCCATAAGTCCACCGGGGGACGTGTTCCTCGGTGCAGACTTGCTGCCCGTCCCTCTCCACTCAATGACCCTCGTCGCGCCGTGGTGACTCGCATTGATTGAAGGGCCGCAGGACGACTCCGACTTCGACTCCGAATTCTGCTCTGTGCCGCTGGCTACAGGCACGAGAGGCTTTCGCTCTCCTATCACTCTGTCAGGGTGCAGCGCCCTTATAGAATGGAATGGTCTTACAAGCTTTTCATATACTACGGTGATGACTCAAGATACACCGTACCCCTGCTTGGAGGAGCTCACGGCGATACGTGGAGCAAGATGCTAGCTGGGAAGCAATCACTTTCTGGAGCCATTCCTATCGATTTCAGTTGGGAGACACAATGCATGCATTCACACCGCAGCGTCCAAGTGGTATCGCCAACTTCGTCACTAGGCATGTGGAGGGACCCCTGGACCTTCCACAATCTCAGCAGGCGGTGGATGATGTGGAGCGTCTTAGTGTCCGACTTCAGAGGGCACAACAAGAGATACAAGATGTACGTGACCTTTCCACGCATTACGAGAATATGGTCAGGAGGTATCGTTGGATCACCGACGAGGACCAAGACGGCTATGCATCTGACACATCAACGTGGATCCCGGACTCCCAGGATCGCCGTGTAGGCCGAGATGGGTCACCTTCACTGGATGAGACTTTAGATGAGGAGCCACCTTCTGAGGAGCCTTATGTGCCTTAGCCGCTTGCTAACTCACCACCACACGACAATCAGTCCTTCAGAAGCAACCCGAATGACGATGATGATGATTCTCATGAAGACCCTGAGGAGGATCCTGAGGAGTGAGAGTAGTCCTCAACTTTACCATGCAGTTCAAGATTAGGCATCTACCCAATTATTGAAATAAGAGCGAGTAGTGACTTATTTTGCACTCTTGGGTTGTATGGCTTTGCTTATGAGAACTTGTTTACTTATGTTTGAGTGTGCTTTAATAAATTTTTTTCAAGTGCTCATATTCCTCATTAATGCATATAGTGGGAAATCGTATAGAATTGTTACTCTCTTGCCTATTTGTTCTAAAACAACACCCCAACTTCAGATGGCAGGCAAAGGAAGAGGATGGGGTTGTGGTGTACCCCCTAACAATGATGAGGATGGCGGGATTCAGATACCACAGTGGAATGGAAGGGGTACCCAGGGAGCACCAGCAGCAAATTAAATGCAACAAATGATGGCGATGCAAAGGAAATGATGCAAAATCTGACGCAGATTGTGAACAACATGTAGGCTCAACAAGCACCTCCACCTCCTCCTCCACCACCATCTCAAAGATCTTGTTTGAGGGACTTTATGAATACTCAACCTCCATGCTTTTCAAATGTGGTGGAGCCTATAGATGCAGATGATTGGATAAAGACGGTTGAGAACAAGCTAAGGATCGTTCAATGTGAAGGAAGGGAAAGAGTATTACTGTCGTCACACCAACTCTTTGGACCTGCAGCTGATTGGTGGACCGCTTACACAGTAGCCCATGCTAATCCAGAAAACATTACATGGGAGGAATTCAGAGAAAATTTCCGCAATCATCATGTACCAGAAGGAGAGATTCAAGCAAAGCGTCTGGAGTTCCTAGCATTAAAACAAGGGAATATGAACGTGCGGGGTTATTTAAATAAGTTTACACAGTTGTCCCAATACGCCCCTGGAGATGTGGACACTGATGCAAAGAAGCAATTCTGTTTCAAGGAGGGGTTGGATAAGGAGATACAGTTGATGATGTCCTCTAGTGATTATGCTACCTTTCAACATCTGGGGGATATGGCTTTCACTGTGGAAAGAAAGAAGAAGAATTGTGACGGAGAAGATCGCAAGCGGAAGATGGCGATGGGACAATCCTCGGTCAGCAACAACCGCCCTCTCTTTAACCCACAACAATCGAGACACACAAGTCGTCCCATGGGTACTAATCAAGGGCAGTGGTACTCCAACTACTCTACATTCAGGCCTCAGGCACCATATGCTTGTCAACAGTACCAGCAGATGCAACCACAATGTCCACAAATGCATCAACAGTGCCCAATGTTCTCAACTCCTTGTCCGCATGGGCAGCCGCAAGAGAATAAACAGAGAAACAAATCTCCAGACACCAGCACTCGAGGAGCCTGTTTCATCTGTGGTGACAAGGGTCACTATTCCAACAATTGTCCAAAGAAGCCACCACCGCAAAATCCATCCAAAGGTCATGTCAACCATGTTGTTTTGGAGGAAGCTCAAGATGCATCTGATGTGGTGATTGTTATGTTCTCTGCTGATTACCACCCTTCTACAGTATTATTCGACTCTGGTGCTACACATTCATTCATAGCTAAAGAATTCATAAGAAGACATGGTATGACCGCTACACTAATGACTCAAGTGTTAAAGTCAACTCTCCTGGAGGAGAGATGTTAAAAAGGCAAGTATGCCCTAATGTGAGCATAAGCATTAGGGGGGTAGCTTTCTTAGCAAACCTTATTGTGCTGGAATCATAAGGGCTAGACATTATTTTTGGAATGGATTGGTTGACCAAGTACAAAGGGGTGATCCAATGTGCTACCAGAACAGTGTGCTTAACTCATACAAATGGTACAAAGGTTGAGTTTTGCCCTAAACAAGCACCAATTCAAAAGATACGACTCAATCAAGTTGAGGGAATCGAGGAGGTTAAAGTTGTCTGTGAGTTTCTGGATGTCTTTCCCAAAGAACTACCGGGTATGCCCCCTGATCGAGAAATTGTATTTGTCATTGAATTAGTACCTGGAACAGCTCCAATGTATAAGGGACCATATAGAATGGATGCTAAACAGTTGGCAGAATTGAAGAATCATATCAATGAGCTGTTAGAAAAAGGATACATCCGTCTTAGTTCATCACCTTGGGGAGCTCCTGTGATATTTGTTCCCAAGAAGGATGGCACTTAGAGACTGTGTGTAGATTATCATGCTCTCAACACAGTAACCATCAAGAACAAATATCCTCTACCAAGGATTGAGGATTTGTTTGACTAGTTGAGAGGCGCTTGTGTGTTTTCAAAGATTAATCTGCGTTCAGGATATCACCAACTGAAGATCCGACCATCAGACATACCCAGGACGACATTTGTCTCAAGATACGGATTATATGAGTATACAGTTGCCGGTACCCTACGTACCGGGTATCCTATAATACCGCAAGAAGTGTAATAGAATTCTACTCGTCAAAGTTGAAGGTCTCTTCAAGCCCCACATGTCATATTACACTGGACCCGCAACCCTCATATGGGTAACTATGAGGATTGACACGTATAATGTAAATCCGGAGCCAAACTCCCAACACAGGGAAGCTCCGCGATCCACACGTGTATAATGATCCCGGACCTACCCCTGGCAGAGGGAAGCTCCGATGTTGACACGTGTATAGCAGTTCCGGAGCTACCTCCCCGCAAAGGGAAGCTCCGAAGCTGCCACGTGTGGAGCCTCGGACCTTCACCATCAACGAATACATTGATGGATCTCCTTCAGCATGGACATTCAAGGGACTATTAAAGCGACAGTTACAAGACTTGATTACATGTTGTTAATGCTGTATTAACAACACACGACCAAAACACTGTTAATAGAAGTAACGCAACCATTAAGGCACATTATCACACTATTAATCATGCTTAATACTCGTAGACAGTGTAATATGCTATTAAATATGCCAGGGCCACATGTCGGGCCAGGCGAATGATGTAACGATCAGTCCTTGGAGTATAAAAGGATTGAGCCGCACAATACAAAAAGACAACCCAAAGTTAAGCCATACACCGCACATAATAGTGACACTCAATACAACAACACAAACTCCGTGGAGTAGGGTATTACGCTCAGGCGGCCCGAACCACGTAAATCTCTAGTGTCATCGTCTTCATTCTGATCCCTGCTTGTCCCTACCAAAACAAGAACCTCCGCGGGCTACATTTGGTAGTATAGGGGGAAGTGTCGTTGCTACACTTCGACATTTGGCGCGCCAGGTAGGAGGATATTCTGAGATCTCAAGATGGTGAATTCCGCCGCAGGATCTTCCAACGGCAATCGAGCTGAACAACCTACTGGAGGCAATCCCTCCAACGTGCAGCAGCCAGCAGGTGCCATTGTTCTGGCAGGCACTATGGCACCACAACCACCATTTGTTTCGGCAAAAAATGCTAGACAACAAGATGGGGCATCTGGGTCTGAATGTAGGCCTAGAGGGGGGGTGAATAGGCCTTCTTGAATTTTCTCGGTTCCTGTAGCACTTCAACAACAAGGTCAAAACCAGATATATCGGACTAGTCCGGTAAAGTGCGGACTAGTCCGGATTTCACAGACTAGGTTGATCAAGTTAGGTCAATTTGATTGTTTCGTTGACGTTTGCAGCGGAAATATAAACTTCAATAACAGTTCAATGATTGTATGTCAAGTTCTATTGCAAGTATGATTCTTGTTCAACTATTTAACTTAAATTCAACAAGATGAATCAAACCCTAGATAATGTTGATCAACTAGAATGATGAACACAAACGAACAAGACACAAGATTTATCCCGTGGTTCGGTTACCACGAAGGCAACCTACGTCCACGTTGAGGAGCCCACAAAAGGACCGGGTCTTCACCAACCCTTCCCTCGTCGGATCGCCACGAAGGCCAATCCTCTTCCACTAAACACACATGGGTAAATCACCAAGTTGAAGGGGCGATCTCACAAGTTGAGAGCTCCCTTGATTACAAGTTTCAAGACCACCAATAACACACTTCGAAATATACAAATTGAGATGCAAGAGTGTGTTAGAGATTCAAACCAAGAGCTCAATCGTGTGCCAAGTGCCTCTCCAATGATCTACAAGTGATCTTCAATGGATTGATTGATTTTGCACTTAATTTCGTGGAGAGAGATGGTTTTTGAGTCTCTTGGGAGGTGTGACGGCGCTAGGGTTCGAGAGAGTCGGTGAAAGTGGGCCGTGCACCTCTATTTATATGGGGTTTCTAGAAGTTACCGTTAGGGTTCAGAAATATCGGACTAGTCTGTGGTGGTGACCGGACTAGTCCGGTGTGCTGTGTGAAGCAAACCCTAAGTGTCCAGGAATCTCGGACTAGTCCGGTTCAAAACGGACTTGTCCGATTTCGCTACTGGAAAGCTTCGGACTAGTCCGATTGTCATCGGACTTGTCCGGACACATGAAACCCTAAGTGTTTAGGATGACAAGTCCGCACTTGGAGGACTTGTCCGATTTAGATCAGGGTGTATATCGGACTAGTCCGTGTAAACACCGGACTTGTCCGAAGTGGATCAGAAAGTATATCGGACTAGTCCGGGTCTCAACGGACTTGTCCGATTTTGTGAGACTTGTGCATTGTTTTGAGGACTAGTCCGCACTGGGGAGGACTAGTCCGAAGTGGAACAGAAAGATATCGGACTAGTCCGGTGATGATCGGACTTGTCCGATCTGGTGCAGAATGGGATATCGGACTAGTCCGGCTGATATCGGACTAGTCCGGTCCTGTATAGCTTTGTGCATTGTGTGTGTGTGATTAAATGAGATTGAGCTCTTGGGTGTGTTTCCTTAACACACTCCATGCATACTAAACTACTAATTTCTTCTCCTTGAGCTCAAATTCATTTTCCTTCTCAATTTCCCTCTTTTTGGTACTTTGCTCATTTTTCATCATTTTCATGCATTCATCTCAACAAAAGGATTAGGATCCCAATTGCTTGTCATAAATCATCCAAAACCCACAAGGGAGTCCTAGATGCACTTTCAATCTCCCCCTTTTTGGTGATTGATGACAACCAATTGAGATTTCACAAAATGAGGTATAAAATGAGATTCTCATAAAGTATGCACATATGACTCAAAAATTCATCAAGCAACAAGATAATTATTCATATGTGCATTCTTTATGGTGGGATGCATACTAACAGCATGAATGCATTAAGAATGACAGAATTTGCATTGATCAACTAATATCAAGTGAATATGGCATTTCAGGGACAAAAATTCAGATTTCATCACACACTTGCAAATTATTTGAGCAATTCATAACAGGACCAAACATGATATGAAAATAGAGTTAAGCAAATGCAATTACAATTAAAAAAAAGAGAGCTCTCTCCTCGCATCCTATGCAGCTAAAGCTAAGACTAGAGACTCCCCCTCAATCTCTCCCCCTTTGGCATCAAGACACCAAAAAGAGAGAGAGGAAGGTCCTAGGGCTTCACTCTTCGCTGTCAGTCCTCTCGTCGTCTTCATCGTCTTCCTCGCTTTCCGCTTGACGAGGTTGAGAGGTAGGAGGAGGAGCGGAGCTGCTCGAGCCCCCAATGCCAAAATAGGCAAGCTCGGAAGGAGTCAAGGGGCTGAGCTCGGTGATGTCCGGATCAGAATCTTCAGAAAGTACTGGAGATCCAATTGGGTTGATCTTCGGCTTCTCACTCAGCTGCTTCACATTGGCTTTTATGTATCTCATGTTCTCCTTCCTCTTCTGATTTAGCTTGTGAAGCTTCACTTCAGTTTTCTTGCATGAGGAGAAAATTGCAGCCAAGTACTTGAGGATCCCACTGGCGGATCCTTTCTGAGGGGCTTCCCTGGAGGGGGGAGTAGCCCTAGCAGCTTCTTCTTGCCTTGCCGGTGCCTCGGGGCTTGAGGCTGGCGATGGAGCAGCCTGGACACTCACTGACTGAGGCTTCTGAGGCCTCAGTGGAGTGTGCTACACATCCTTCACAAACTCGATTCCTGTGACTTTCTCAATCATGAACATCAAGTAAGGTGCATAGCCACAGGATCGGTTGGGGGTACTTGAGATATTGACCATATCATTCCAAATATAGTCTGCAACATCGAATTGCCTTTTCTTGCTAATGACCCTCATCAGGGTCCGGAGGTAGCCTTGCACACTCCCTGCATCCCCATCCTTGGGGCAATCGTCTTCCTGAGGACTCTGTTGAGGACCACAAAGAAAGGCTTCATATTCTTTGTGGAGGGAGGGACATACTTGGAGGTGGGCTCATACATGAACTTCATTCCATCCCTCTCAATGACCCCAATGTTGTGGATAATGAGTTGGTCATGTCCTTCAGAGTCAAGGTGCAGCAGGCGGGCAAACTCTTCCTGAGTAATAGAATACTTGGATCCATGAGTCATCCAAGTCGCACTTTCTTCGTCTTCACTTGAGAAGTGGCATGTTGCATAGAATTGTGCAATCACTTCATCATTCCAATTATATCTGAAGGCAAACAGATCCTTCAGCCCATGTCTCTCTGCAGCTGCTATCACTTCATCAAAAGCTGCACATTTCCTCTTCTCAAGGTGAGCCCAGTCAATCCATTGACTGCGTACCACCGGGGTCTTCATCGGCAAATAGACCAGCTTGTAGAAATCAGCATGGAAATTTGACCAAAACCTGCCATCAGCTGCTTGCTTGGGCCTTGCATAGCAATCAACACTTCTCAACTTCATAGCCACATCGCTGCCCTTGCCATTGAATCTTTCCTCATTGGGGTCCCGGACCCCTTCTCTGGGAGTATGCAGCTTTAGGGGCCCAATAGGCCCTATGGCAACCCCCTTGCCCTTCCCTTTAGCTTGGCGAAGGCCACTTGAAGGAGGAGCAGCCTTCGAGGCGGGCTTCTTGGCACACACCTTCCTCCGAACCTGGGGAGGTGAGGGAGCAGGCTCGGAGGGTCTCTCTTGGCGTTTCTTGCCAAGACCCGCCGAGGACCGAGGTGCCACCTCGTGGTCCAACTCGGCCTCGAAATCGGAGATTTCGTTGTCGGAGCTCGACATGATCTAAGAATGAGTGATCAAGAGAAAGGACAAGTTATACAAGGTATTGGTGAGGTAAGATGGCAATGGAATGCATTAGGGAATTAAAGAATTAGGTTTTGGTTCAGAAACAACGGACTTGTCCGGTGCACAGGCACGGACTAGTCCGGGAGACCGGACTTGTCCGTACCTGGACCGGACTAGTCCGGTGTTCATCCGCAAAAACCTAACAGACTGGACAAAAATTGATCCCTAAGGTAAAACTAGTCTAGCATACACATAGTACATCAACTAGACATGTAACCAGTGAAGAATGCCAGGCCAAACGATAAGCAATAGAGAAATTTGTGATTTCTTAGGGTTTTGAAGAGTATTTACCAAGAAATCAAAGGAAGCTTGAGATTTTGGGGGTTGGAGGCCGGACTTGTCCGCTAACTTCAATCCCCGAGTCTTCAAGCTTGATCTCCGCCCAAGATTGAGGCTTTTCGACGGAGGAATCAAGGATTCGCCTTGGGAGCTCGAGCGCAAGAGAGAGAAAGCTTGGGGGCGAGTGTGGGGTGAAGGGATTAGAGTTTAGTGGCGGCTAGGGTTATGGACACGAAAAATCGGACAAGTCCGGACATGACCGGACTAGTCCGAAGTCCTCCAGAGACCTAAGTCGGACTAGTCCGTGGTCTGTCGGACTAGTCCGGCCTAACCGGCACACTGCGGACTAGTCTGCAATGGCGGACTAGTCCGGGTAACCACGGACTTGTCCGTGGTCACCAGGAGAGAATTGCATAGCCCATTCATATATATTTGAAGGTCCAATAATTGAGAGTAGAGAGGCAAAACAATTCAAATAATCTTGATGAATTTGACCAGGAAGCAAACAACAATCATACTATGATCAAAAATTCATCAAGATCTAATAATTGACATAGTTTTTCGAGAGAAAAATGGGGAGGGTTAATTTTCACAATTCAATCAATATTTTGAAGCAATCATACAGGTATGCAACTTTTCAAGCCACACTCCGAGAATCAAGAATGTTTAGCTCATTTCGGAGTTCGCAAAAACGTTTTTCATCAAGTGGCTTGGTGAATATGTCGGCCAAGTGTTTTTGGGTGTTGACATGAGAGATAGATATGTCTCCTTTCATGGAATGGTCTCTCAAGAAATGGTGTCTTATGTCAATGTGTTTAGTTCTAGAGTGCTCAACTGGATTGTGGGCTATTTTAATGGCACTCTCATTATCACAAAGAAGAGGAATACGGTTCATATTGTAACCGTAATCCCTTAGAGTTTGTCGCATCCAAAGGAGTTGTGCACAACAACTCCCGGCTGCAACATACTCCGCTTCGGCTGTGGATAATGCAATGGAATTCTGTTTCTTGGATGACCAAGAAACTAAGGATCTTCCTAGGAATTGGCAAGTGCCGGAAGTGCTTTTTCTATCAACTTTGCACCCGGCATAATCTGCATCGGAATACCCAATGAGATTGAATTTTGAGCCTTTTGGGTACCAAAGACCAAGATTGGGTGTATGAACTAAATATCTTAGGATTCTCTTTACGGCTGTCAAATGACATTCCTTAGGGTTGGCTTGAAATCTTGCACACAAACATACACTCAACATAATATCTGGCCTAGATGCACATAAGTAAAGTAAAGATCCAATCATGGAGCGATATACCTTTTGGTCGACGCTCGGTCCATCTTCATTGAGATCCAAGTGACCATTCGTTGCCATGGGAGTCTTTATGGGCTTTGCCTTGTCCATGCCAAACTTCTTGAGGATGTCCTGTGTGTACTTGGTTTGGCTTATGAATGTTCCTTCCCTTTGTTGCCGCACTTGGAATCCCAAGAAGTACTTCAATTCTCCCATCATTGACATTTCAAATCTGTCTGTCATAATTTTACTAAACTCTTCACAAAAAGATTGGTTAGTTGATCCAAAAATTATATCATCAACATAGATTTGGCAAATAAAAAGATCATTATCCAGATTTTTCGTGAATAGTGTATAATCAACTTTGCCAATTTGAAAGCCATTATCAATTAAAAAATCTCTAAGACACTCATACCAAGCTCTAGGAGCTTGTTTGAGGCCATAGAGAGCCTTACGCAGTTTATACACGTGGTCGGGGAACTCTTCATCTTCAAATCCGGGTGGTTGCTCCACGTACACCTCTTCCTTGATCGGTCCGTTGAGGAAAGCGCTTTCCACGTCCATTTGATACAGCTTGAAATCATGGTGAGTAGCATATGCAAGTAATATTCTAATTGATTCAAGCCTAGCTACTGGAGCAAAGGTTTCATCGAAATCCAAACCTTCGACTTGTGAGTAACCTTTGGCCACAAGTCATGCCTTGTTTCTTGTCACCACTCCGTGTTCGTCTTGCTTGTTGCGGAAGACCCACTTGGTGCCCACAATATTTGCATTGGGTCTTTCCACAAGTTCCCAAACCTCGTTTCTCTTGTTTGTTCAACTCTTCTTGCATTGCCACCACCCAGTCCGGATCCTTCAATGCATCCTCAGTCCTGCGGGGTTCCAAAAAGGAGACAAACGAGTAATGTTCACAAAAATTTGCTATACGAGATCTAGTGGTTACTCCCTTTTGGATGTCGCCGATGATGTTGTCGATTGGATGATCCCTTTGAATGCATTGGTGTACTCTTGGGTGTGGCACTTGGGGGGTCGTATGTTGGTGATCATCTTCTTCTCCCCCTGAGTTGTTGTCCTCGTTGATTTGTTGATCATGTTCATATTCCTGTGATTTGTCTTGTATCGAGGCTCCCCCTGAATTGTTGATCTCCTCTTGTGGTTCACTTTCCTCTTGTATTTGTGACGATGACTCTTGTGGTCGTACTTCGCCTAGAGCCATCCTCTTCAATGCTTGATAGGGAGCTTCCTCTTTTCCTAATTCACATTGATCAACTTGCTCCTTTTGGGAGCCATTAGTTTCATCAAACACTACGTCACGTGCCACTTCAACAAGTCCGGAGGCCTTGTTGAAAACATGATAGGCGTAAGTGTTCGAATCATAACCAAGCAAGAAACCTTCATCGGACTTCGAAGCGAACTTTGAAGTCCTGGGCTCCTTGTTCAAAATATAGCAAGGAGAACCGAAAACTCGAAAATATGAAATGTTCGGTTTGTTACCGGTGAGTAGCTCATAGGTAGTCTTCTTTAGTAGTCGATGAAGGTAGAGTCGATTTGTGGCATGGCAAGCGGTGTTGATTGCTTCTGCCCAAAATCGATCCGAAGTCTTGTATTCATCGAGCATTGTTCTTGCCATCTCTATGAGCGTTCGGTTCTTCCTTTCGGCAACTCCGTTTTGTTGTGGAGAGTTTGGTGCTGAGAATTCATGCTTGATTCCTTCCTCATCAAGGTATTCCTCCACTTGTATGTTCTTGAACTCCGTGCCGTTGTCGCTCCGAATACTCTTGATTGATAGTGAGAACTCGTTTTGCGCTCGCTTGAAGAATTTCTTGAGTGTTCCTTGTGTTTCTGACTTGTCATGCAAAAAGAACACCCAAGTGAACCGGGAAAAATCATCAATAATAACTAAACCGTATTTGTTACCGCCGATGCTTATGTAAGCAATTGGACCAAACAAGTCCATATGAAGTAGTTCGAGCGGTCTTGTCGTGGTCATGATGTTCTTCTCAGGATGTTGTGCTCCAACTTGCTTTCCTGCTTGGCACGCGCTACAAGGCCTGTCTTTCTCAAACACAACATCTTTCAAACCTCGGATGTGATCGCCCTTGAGGAGTTTTTGAAGGTTCTTCATACCAACATGTGCTAGCCGTCTATGCCACAGCCAACCCATGTTGGTTTTTGCAATCAAGCATGTGTCGAGTTCGGCTTTATCCTTGTTGAAGTCAACAAGGTAAAGCTTTCCCTTTAACATACCCTTGAATGAAACGGAACCATCACTTCTCCTTGAGACGGTCACACCCTCGTTAGTAAACAGGCAATTATAACCTTTGTCACATAACTGAGATATGGACAGCAGGTTATAATCTAAAGATTCAACGTGTAAAACATGCGAAAGAGTATGTTCAGAGGATATTGCTATTTTACCGATACCGAGGACCCTTCCTTGACTGTTATCCCCAAAGTAGATGCCTTCGTTTGGGTCCTGGTTCACTTCATACTCCACAAACATCCTCCTTTCTCCGGTCATGTGGTTGGTGCATCCACTGTCTAGCACCCATTTGGATCCACCGGAGGAGTAGGCCTGCAAAAACAAATTACGCCTTGGTTTTAGGTACCCAAGATTGCTTGGGTCCTTGGAGATTAGTAACAATACATTTGGGCACCCACACATGGGATTTTGTGTTCCCATGGCGTGGCCCAGCATAATAAGCATACACTTTACCAACATTATTTTTCATTAATACATAAGAAGCATCAAAGGTTTTAAACAAGAGTTGCTGTTGATTATGGGTCGGACTAGTCTGTGTGACCGGACTTGTCCGGATGACCGGACTTGTCCGGACCACAACCGGACTAGTCCAGTTTTCATGGGAGTTCAGATTTTTAGTTTTCGAGTTACCAGGTTGTGAGGGTCCTCCCTTCACAAAGGTAATCCTTCCCTTGTTATTTTTATGATTTCCAGCTCTTTGCTTTCCATCATGAGAGTAACCAATGCCGTACTTGACATTTGGAGGTCTTTGGACCAAATATGCACTACGTGCATAGTTGATCCTCTCCTTGTCAAATATTACACATTGGGTAGGATTTTTGTCCTTTGTGGAGGTAGAATTTTCCTTCAACCTGGTGTTAATTTTATCACATTTGCAAATATGAGCGATATTAGTTGAAGTGGGTTGAGAAGGTAGGGTTGAAGAGGAGGAAGGTTCACTAAGCTTGAGTGACTCAACCTGCACTTCAAGGATCTTGTTGACCTTGATTAAGTCATCAAGTTGATCCTTGATTGCAACGTTTGAGTTGGTTAACTCCAAGCAAGTTTTCTTGCTTGAAGCTAGCTTAAGCTCTAGTGAGTGGTTTCTCTCCTTTTCAAGAGCTAGTAGATTGTCAAGTTCGACATGCTTCTACTTTTGGGAGATAATCATGTCTTCTTGACGATCAATTAGCTCTTCCTTCTCAACAAGTTGGTTAAGTAAGAATTTCATTTTAGCAGCAGTTTTTCTATCTAAACCAATTAGCATATCTTCATTATCACTATCTAGATCATCATCACTCGAGTAAGAATGTAAGGAAGGAGTTTTGATGTTTACCTTGCGTTTACCTTCCTTAGCCATGAGGCAAGTTCCACTTGCTTTCTTTGCAACGAGCGTGGGGAAGAGTGTGGGTTTCTTGGACATGCTTTCAATGGCTATGCTAGCCATTTCTTCTTCATCGGACAATGAGGACTCATCGTTTGAGTCCCACTCCTTTCCGATGTGTGCTTGTTCAGCTTGTTTCTTCTTCTTGAAGAATTTCTTCGGTTGAGGCTTGGACTCTTTACTCTTCTTCTTGTTGTCCTCATACGGGCAATCAACTATAAAGTGATTGTACTCACCACAATTATAGCATGCCCGCCTCATCTTCGGCTTTGTCTTCTCCTTGTATTTTCCTTCACTCGATTTTGTTCCTTGTCTTTTCTTCATAATTCTTTTGAACTTCTTCATGAACAAAATCATATCTTCTTCGTCCAGCTCGCTGCTTTCATCATCGCTGTCCTCCTCAAGCTGTGCTTCTTTTGCTTCTTTGGATAGAGGCTTGAGTGAGGACTTTAAGGCAAATCCCTTCTTCTTGGCCGATGTGAGGTCGGCTATTTCTTTGACGTGCTTGGATTGCTTCTCCATCATCTCAAAGTTGATGATTTTGCCAAGCAGTTCATCCGGAGTCATTTTCTTGTACCCGGGACTTTCTCGGATCATAGAGCAAAGTGTGACGTTGCGAGGCATAAAGGCTCTAAGGATGAGCTTTACAACCTCGTGGTCATTCCACTTTTTGCTACCATATGATCGAACCTTGTTCACAAGAGTCTTCAGTCTGTTGTACATGTCCTGGGGAGACTCATCTTCCTCAATCGCGAACCTTCCCAGTTCGCCTTCAATCATCTCAATCTTTGCCTCCCGCACATGCCTGTCACCTTCATGTGCTGTCTGTAGTGTGTCCCAGATTTCTTTGGCAATCTCCAATCCGTCCACCTTTGTGAATTCATCTCTACTTAGAGATGAGGTGATAACGGCTGCGGCTTGGGCATTCCTGTGGATGGCTTGCTCTTGACTTGGTGTGAGTTCTTCATCGTCATCAGGGATGTTTATTCCTGTGCACACAATATGCCATAAACTTGGGTTAAGGGAAATCAAGTGCATCTTCATATTTTGCCTCCACATGGAGTAATCACTCCCATCGAAGTGTGGGGCTTTTCCGAGAGGAATAGATAGATAATGACTGCTGTTAGAATTTAAACGGTCATAATTAAAAGGATATCGGGAGTAGTCGGTGTGACTACTCCCCTTCTTCTTTTCTTCAACTTTAGCTTTCCCTTTGGAAAGTGCTTTCTTTCGGAGCAGTGCTTTCAGCTCCAATGTCTCCTCATCATCATCATCGAAGTCTTGAATGGCTTCGAGATACTTTTCAAGCTTTTGGTGCTTGTCATTGTTCATTCCTTCCTGGTTGTTGATTTTCTGGACTTTCTTCATGTCCGACATGATCTCTTCGAGTGGTTGCACTCTTTCCTGAAGAACCTGCTCTGATACCAATTGAATGTAGGCCTAGAGGGGGGGTGAATAGGCCTTCTTGAATTTTCTCGGTTCCTGTAGCACTTCAACAACAAGGTCAAAACCAGATATATCGGACTAGTCCGGTAAAGTGCGGACTAGTCCGGATTTCACGGACTAGGTTGATCAAGTTAGGTCAATTTGATTGTTTCATTGACGTTTGCAGCGGAAATATAAACTTCAATAACAGTTCAATGATTGTATGTCAAGTTCTATTGCAAGTATGATTCTTGTTCAACTATTTAACTTAAATTCAACAAGATGAATCAAACCCTAGATAATGTTGATCAACTAGAATGATGAACACAAACGAACAAGACACAAGATTTATCCCGTGGTTCGGTTACCACGAAGGCAACCTATGTCCACGTTGAGGAGCCCACAAAAGGACCGGGTCTTCACCAACCCTTCCCTCGTCGGATCGCCACGAAGGCCAATCCTCTTCCACTAAACACACAGGGGTAAATCACCAAGTTGAAGGGGCGATCTCACAAGTTGAGAGCTCCCTTGATTACAAGTTTCAAGACCACCAATAACACACTTCGAAATATACAAATTGAGATGCAAGAGTGTGTTAGAGATTCAAACCAAGAGCTCAATCGTGTGCCAAGTGCCTCTCCAATGATCTACAAGTGATCTTCAATGGATTGATTGATTTTGCACTTAATTTCGTGGAGAGAGATGGTTTTTGAGTCTCTTGGGAGGTGTGACGGCGCTAGGGTTCGAGAGAGTCGGTGAAAGTGGGCCGTGCACCTCTATTTATATGGGGTTTCTAGAAGTTACCATTAGGGTTCAGAAAGATTGGACTAGTCCGTGGTGGTGACCGGACTAGTCCGGTGTGCTATGTGAAGCAAACCCTAAGTGTCCAGGAATCTCGGACTAGTCCGGTTCAAAACGGACTTGTCCGATTTCGCTACTGGAAAGCTTCAGACTAGTCCGATTGTCATCGGACTTGTCCGGACACATGAAATCCTAAGTGTTTAGGATGACAAGTCCGCACTTGGAGGACTTGTCCGATTTAGATCAGGGTTTATATCGGACTAGTCCGTGTAAACACCGGACTTGTCCGAAGTGGATCAGAAAGTATATCAGACTAGTCCGGGTCTCAACGGACTTGTCCGATTTTGTGAGACTTGTGCATTGTTTTGAGGACTAGTCCGCACTGGGGAGGACTAGTCCGAAGTGGAACAGAAAGATATCGGACTAGTCCGGTGATGATCGGACTTGTCCGATCTGGTGCAGAATGGGATATCGGACTAGTCCGGCTGATATCGGACTAGTCCGGTCCTGTATAGCTTTGTGCATTGTGTGTGTGTGATTAAATGAGATTGAGCTCTTGGGTGTGTTTCCTTAACACACTCCATGCATACTAAACTACTAATTTCTTCTCCTTGAGCTCAAATTCATTTTCCTTCTCAATTTCCCTCTTTTTGGTACTTTGCTCATTTTTCATCATTTTCCTGCATTCATCTCAACAAAAGGATTAGGATCCCAATTGCTTGTCATAAATCATCCAAAACCCACAAGGGAGTCCTAGATGCACTTTCAGGGTCGATCACTGCATCGACAAACAACAACCCCGAGCACGCGCTCAATGCTGCGCGAGCTCTCCTACAACATCAACCACCTCCAGGGGCACCTCAGGGTGCTATGGAACAGTGGAGAGCTGATGTTTACCATTTGGTCGCAGCTGCAGCTGCTGGCATCAAGAACCAAGGTCTTCCCCCCTTCGGGGCGAGCACCGTCTCGACGACGGACCTTGTCGGGCTGACTTGGTCCACAAGTCTCGCAACAGAGGAGACGTGCTGCATCCCAGCAGGTGACTTCGCTGCCTCCCGGGGCACGACGCACCCACACCATCACCAGGATTCTGACTCATGACCTACGGTCAGAACTTGATCACTGTTATCACAGCAGGACAGCAGCGTCTATATCGAGCGTGCTCATGAGAGGCAAGAGGCTCGAGACAACCCTGCTCCTCAGGGAGTAGGAGGAGGTTGTTCTGCTCTATCCATGCATTTATGCATGGTCAGATGGCCACAGAAGTTTCGGCCTCACTTGCCGGAAAAATTCGTCGGGACTGTCAACCCTACCGAATTCCTTCAAATCTACTCCACTGCTATACTGGCAGCGGGGGGTGATGAGGCTGTGATGGCCAACTACTTCCCGATGGCTTTAACTGGGACTGCAAGGTCCTAGTTCATGAGTCTTCCACCTGACTCCATTAATAGTTGGGCAGAGCTATGCCAGCAATTCATGCCAACTTTGGGAGTTCTTACACCCGGCCTGACACTAAATTGGATCCTTTTGCTGTAAAGCAAACAACGGGGGAATCACTGCGATCCTTCATCCAGAGGTTTTCTCAGGTACATAATACTATTCCTTCAATCTCAAGCTCTTCTGTTATCGTGGTGTTCAGATAGGATGTTGAGATAAAAAGATGTTGGAGAAGCTGACAATCAAAGAAGTCACCAGCGTCACGGAACTCTTCAGCCTAGCTGACAAATGTGCTAGAGCTGCGGAGGGCCGTGAAATGCACTCCAAGCTAGATCCAGAGGCCAACAAGAAGTCCTCCAAAACTGAAGACACTACATCTGGCAGTGGCAAAAAGAAAAAGAAGCCCAACGGCAAGAAGAAACCGTCGGCCGACACACCAGCCGCTGCAGCTGCTACAGCTCCGGGTGGCCGGGGGCCACGCACCGAAAAATGACCTCGTCCTTCATCATAAGATGACAACAATTCCAAAGCATGGTATCCGATCCACAAGACAGACAGACACAACCTGGAAGAATGCTGGGAGGTCCAGAACCTTGCCGAGCGTTACAACAAACGCCAGGAAGAAGCTCCTTTCCATCAGAGGGAAGGAAAACAAAAAGTCGACGAAGCTCCGGCTGAGGAGGAACTAGGTTTCCAGGATCCCAAGAAGGTTCTGAAAGTTGTCTACAACACTGTCGATGACGATTCTGACGTCTCTGACAACGAGCGCCAGAAGACCCTAAACACCATCTATGGTGGTTCTTGGGACATCACTTCTCGCCGCATCGTCAAGACAATGCAGCAGGACATGGCCGTGGCAGCTCCCACTGCTAGGGCGGAGCCTCATTGGAAGTGGATGGACACTACCATCATTTTCGATGCTTTGGACTGCCCCTGAAACATGATTGGAGCTGGCCAACTCCCGTTGATGGTGTCACCCACCATTAACAATATTCAACTCCACCATGTAATGGTGGACGGAGGTTCAGTGCTGAACCTCATAAGCTTCAAAGCTTTCATTAAGCTTCAGCTCCAGCCTTTAGACCTTCGCCCATCTCAACCTTTTTCTGGGGTAGGTCCAGGGATCATTACTCCTATAAGTTCCATCACACTCCCAGTAACCTTCGGGTCTCGGGAGAACTACAAAACTGAGAAGTTGGTCTTCGACGTCGCGCAGATCAGTCTGCCATTCAATGCCATTTTGGGCAGACCAGCTTTGTACAAGTTCATGGTCGCCGCTCATTATGGTTACTTAGTGTTGAAGATGCCAACACCTGCGGGCGTTCTCCGGATTCTCGGAGATCACACTGCAGGAGTCACTGCTCTAGAAGAACTCTATGCGCTTACCACAGCGCAAGAGGAAGCATCCAGTAAGGAGACAACTTCGAACCTCCCGAGCATTCGTCATAAAGGCTCTACCTCTGCACTTCATGTACAACCAAGCGGCGACACCTACGTCCCCGTCAAAGTCATCCAAATTGGTTTCGATGCTGCTCAGACTATCCGTATATCGGGAGGTTTGAATAACAAATAGGAACTCGCGCTCATCACTTTCCTTCGTGCTAATGTTGACGTGTTTGCCTGGCAACCGTCAAAAATGCCCGGGATCCCTAGGGAGGTGATTGAGTACAATCTGAAGATTTACCCTGACGCACGGCCTGTACACCAGAAGCCCCGGAAGCAATCAATCGAGCGACAAAACTTCATTCGACAGAAAATCAAGAAGTTGCTCGAAGCTGGATTCATCCGAGAAGTCTTCCACCCAAATTGGCTGGCAAACCCAGTTGTTGTACCCAAGGCTAGCGGGAAGCTTCAGATGTGTATCGACTACACCACCTTAAATAAGGCATGTCCAAAAAATCCATTTCCACTACCTAGAATATATCAGATAGTGGACTCCACCTCCAGGTGTGATCTATTGTGTTTATTAGATGCATATTCTGGATATCATCAAATCCAAATGTCTAAGGAAGATGAAGAGTATACTGCCTTCATAACAGTAGATGGATTGTACTATTATACTGCCATGCCATTTGGTCTTAAAAATGCTGCTTCAAGATTTGTGCGAGCTATGTACAAAACATTTGGAGAGCTAATTAGAGACTTGGTGGAGGTGTACGTCGATGACATTGTAATGAATAAAAAACAAGGAGTCACCCCTTGACAATTTATAAGCTGTCTTCGATAAGCTGCGCACCACGCACAACAAGCTGAACCCGGACAAATGTGTCTTCGGGGTTAGCTCCGAGAAGCTTCTAGGTTTGTTGGTGACTCACCGAGGAATGGAAGCAAATCCAGCGAAGATCAAGGCCATAGAAGATATGCGGCCCCCAGCCCGCATCAAGGATGTCCGGAAGTTAACTGGATGTCTAGCTGCGCTCATCCGGTTTATCTCAAGACTGACAGAAAGTCCGGACCATTTCATTGGTCCGAAGAAGCATAAAAGGCATTTCAAGAGCTAAAAAATCTCCTCACCACACTACCGATATTGGTAGCTCTGAATCCTGGTGAGCCTTTACTGCTTTACATTTCGGCAACCACCAAAGTTGTAAGTATGGTCCTGGTTGCGGAAAGACCGAAGCCACATCCAGTCCAGGAACCTAGACCCCTCCGGGAGGTCCGGAGTTAATTGAAGGCGTGACTAGGTCCCAACCCCCAGACATGGAACCACAAGGTGAAATGCTAAGTGATCAACCTCATTCACCTGAGGGGGTTCACCTGGCCGGCCAAGACAATCTAGACCCATCTAGCAAGGTCCGGGTTGAACAAGTAGGAGTTTTGAACCCCTCCGGGAGGGTCCAAGAAGCACAACATGAAGGTCCGAACCCCTCCAGGAGGGTTCGGTTCGATGGAGAAGAAGCTCCAGGTCTTTTCGAAAGGGTCCGAACCGTCCAACACCTCGTGTACTTCATCAGCGAAGTGCTCCACGACGCCAAAACAAGATACGTTGAGGTGCATAAGCTGCTTTACGCAATTCTTATTGCCTCAAGAAAGCTTTGACACTACTTCCAAGCCCACAAAATATCAGTGGTAACTTCTTTTTGACTGTGTGCTATTTTGCATAACCCTAACTCTATTGGCAACAATGCATAGTGGGCAGCAGAACTGGCCGAGTTTGATCTAGAATTCACGTCACAACAAGCAATCAAAAGTCAAGTCTTGGCCAACTTCGTGGCGGAATGGACTCCCTCTCCATCAAACCCTGGGGCCACAGTGAGCAGAGATCGGAACCCAAGGTTCCGGTATTCACCTAGCCTCACTGGACTCTATTCTTCGATGGCTCCATGCAGAAGCAGGGTGCCAAAGCTGGAATCCTTCTCCTGGCTTTTGACTGGGGAGAAGGTCAAGTACATGGATCACCTTGATTTCAAGGCAACCAACAACATGGCAGAGTATGAAGCTCTCATTTACAGACTCAAGGTGGCACTATCTTATGGTGTAAAACAGCTGTTGGTGAAAGGAGATTCACAACTCATCATTAAAAAAGTCAAAGGGGAATGTTCCTGTAACAATCCTCAACTAGCTACTTATCTCCTTGAAGCCCAGAGGCTCCAGAAAGACTTTGAAGTCCTGGATCTCCACCATGTTCAGCGTCTTCACAATGCTGAAGCTGACGAACTTTCGACGAAAGTCTCAACTATAGCTTCGACTCCAGACGGAATCTTCGTCCGGAGGTTATCAAGACCAATAGCTCAGCCTCCCGAACTGAGCAAAGGGGGCGAGATCAGCACCACGAAGCTGGCAGTCCTGGTGGCCCTGTTACCATGGCATCCACCAAGGGTCGTAGGTGCTGCCGAAAGCTCCGAGCAACCCAGCACGCAAGACTCAGAAGCTCAAGTAAGCTCCGATGCATGGATCTCGGAGATCCAGAGCTACTTGAAAGACAATATCCTTCGTGAAGACAGTGTATCCGCTGACCGGATTGTTAGATTGGCTAAAAGATACACGTTGGTAGAAGGGGATCTCTACCGGCGCGATGCCAATGACATCCTAATGCGGTGCATTACAAGGGAAGAAGGACGCGAGCTTCTTGCGGAAATCCATGGAGACGAGTGAGGAATCACGCATCTTCCCGTACGTTAGTCGGTAAAGCCTTCCGGCACGGCTTTTACTGGCGTACAACACTCCAGGATGCGGTTGAGCTAGTGAAAAAATGTGAAGCGTGCCAGTTCCACGCAAAACAGATTCACACACCGGCTCAATCACTACAATGATACCTCCTACATGGCCATTCCCTTTGTGGGGCATGGACATCTTGGGACCTTTGCCAGAAGCCGTCAGAGGTTACAGGTTCCTATATGTCGCCATCGACAAGTTCACCAAGTAGCCGGAAGCAACTCCAGTTGTGACAATCAACAAGCAATCAACAATCAAGTTCTTGAAGTCCATTATATGCAGATTTGGAGTTCCAAACAAAGTCATAACTGACAACGGAACCCAATTCACAAGTGCTGCACTTCAGGAATATTGCAAAGCCCTCGGCATTATACTCAGCAACGCCTCAGTAGCTCACCCAGCAAGTAATGGTCAAGCCGAGAGAGCAAATGCAAAAATCTTAAAAGGACTCAATACGCGTACATATGAGCGCCTGAAAAAGCACGGAGCCAATTGGATTGAAGAGCTTCTATCCACATTGTGGCCGAACAAGACAACACCTAACCGGTCAACTGGAGAAACACCTTTCTTCCTGGTGAATGGAGCTGAAGCAGTCCTTCCTCCGGAGATCACCTTGGGGTCCCTCCGTGTCCGGACCTTTGACAAAGCCGCGCAGGACCAGCTCCGGCGTGAAGACCTTGACCTCGTCGATGAGGGAAGGTGCCAAGCAGCTGTTCAGAATGCACGTTATCGCCAAGCGCTCCGGTGCTATCATCAAAGACATGTGCGCAACCGACAGTTTGAGGAAGTTGATCTGGTGCTTTCAAAGATACTAACTCGTGAAGAAATGAACAAACTTTCCCCCAGCTGGGAAGGTCCCTTTCGAGTGATAAAAGTATCCTAACCCGAATGCGTTCGCTTGGGAACTGAGGATGGGACTCCGCTTCCTAATCCTTGGAACATCGAGCACCTCCGTAAGTTTTATGCTTAGAATCACGAAGGTGAGTCTGTAATTACACATGATGTATGTTATAGAGTCGTTAAACAAACAGGGGTAGGTCCTTCCGGGAGAACATCCGGACCCCTCCGGGAGCGTTCGGGAAGTTCAAGTACACTTCATACAGTCACTGCACTAAAAGTGTAACTACCTACCCTGGGTTAGTACAAGATGTATAACACACTTAGCTTGGTCCCGCACCCTAAGTGTTTCCTTGTCTCCCATGTAATCCATACCTATAATGAAAGACATTGTTGTGTGAAAACAGACTCCACGTGCATTTATTTTTGTGCAAGGCTCGATCTATCAAATTATTGTTTTTAACCTTCTTGTCTATAATGAAGTTGTGCAATTCTTTTTTAGTTTTTACCCAAGTTATTCATATGTGTTGCAAGTTATATTCTTGATCTCTTTGGGCCTTACCATACTGTATAGTCTACTTGCCTGAACGCCAAGCCAACATAGGTCCGGATTGTGCTATCGACTTAGCCTGGTCCTGCACTCTAAGTACACCACTCTATCTACACTCAGATAGGCCTCAGTAGGGTGAGTACTAAAAAAGCATATGGGCCCAGAAGGGTTACAACAATATACTTGTTACCATATCGAGTTACTTCGGAATAAAAACTAAAGTAAGAACAATAAGTCACAAATGATTTGTAGACAAGGGGACGAATTATACTTTTTCCTTGTATTTAATGTGCAGGAAAAACACAAATTCATAGCAATGGTGGACGACGTCGAAGCTACTAAGCTCCGACAACCCCTGAGGGTCCTACCTTCAACTATTCGCGCGGCGACATAGGAGGTACCAAGCTCCGATAAATCTAGGGGGCCCACCAATTTTTATATGTTGATAGTGGGTACCGTCGGAGCTACAAAGTTTCGCCAATCCAAGGGGGACTACCGTCGACACATCAGAAATGAAGACTTCAGACCTAAAATCTACAAGTGCGAAGCGTTCAAGTCATCAATATACTGTCAAATCCTTTGGTACATGTACACACTTCAATTGTGCACATATACCAGGGGGCCAACAAGACATAACACATTATATTGAAGACAAAAATAAAATGAAGTTCATAGCAAAATGGATTTCATTAAATCGAAGCACTGGATTACAAAATTGGGATTACAGTAGGAGGCAAAAGGAAGAAGTCCTAGCTACTGAAGCTTCAATTGCCTCTGGCTCAGTGGCCAGGGCCTCAATGACTTCCGGTTCAATGATCGAAGCTTTAAATATCTCTGGCTCCGGTACTGAAACATCAGCCTCTGGCACCGTTGTCAGAGGTACACCTTCCACTTCTCCCCCGCGGTCCGGTACTACCACGGGAGCTTCCGGCGAGGACTCTGAATCCAAGTCCACGACAGCTGGCACCGGAGCTGCCGTGACTTCTACCACCACTTGAGGAGGAGGCTCAGTGCTTGAAGCTGGAGCTTCGGCATGCGCATCCCCGGTCGCTGCGACAGACGCCGAAGCTCCCGACCCCTTCTTCGAAACCCTATAAATAAAGGGAGGAGAAGATTAAAGACACAACAAAAACAAGACTAGCATTTTAAGGTGAGCAATCAATGCTTACCTAGGGATGATACCGCCCCAATTGCCTTGAAACCTCTTCTTTTGAGGCCCGGAGCGAGAGCCCACCAAGTCTGGTGAGACAACAACTTCGGACCACAGTTGAGGACTACTTGCGGCAGCCGGTGTCCTCTCGGCCGGAGTTTCTCTTGGTCGGGAAGAACTCGCAGGCCTGGAGCTCTTAGCTAGTACTGAGGCCGGGGTTGAATGCCCGAAGCTAGCGCCTCTGGAAGACGCCTGCGCCGGAGAAGGTGCAGTCACAGAGGACCGTCTCCGCCGGGGGGAAGGAGCTGTTGTAGAGGGAGCAGCCCTGACGGACCTACAATCAGCATGCTTCAACTTCCTCTTCCGGCTGGAGGGTTCAACTGGCTCCTTGCCCTTGCCCTTGTCAATATCTTCAACCCTTCAGCTTGGGTCAAAGGCAGGCCCTTCTTCGGAAGCTTCGGGGATTACCACTATGGAGGTCGGACGCCTTTCCACCTCACCAAGGTCATCAAGCGCCGTCATCTTCCTCCGAAGCTCTCTGCTGAACTGCGGATCCCTGTTCAGAGGAAGGAAAGTGCCAGCGGGACCAAGTCATCATTGTCGATGTTTATCCCATGTTGAAATTTCTTGTGATGAAGCTTCAAAGCTTTGTCATCCAAGTTGGATTTCAGACCAGTTTCAATCCGGTCGTCATCCATCACGCTGTTGAGGGCCCAAGCAAGCTTCTCCCTCTTCCTCAGTGGAGCCCATCTGTTGATCAGGAAGTTGCAGAAGACAATCTGAGGGGTCACTCCACCCTCCACGCATTCGTGGATCCTGGTCAGGATGGGATTGAAGGCATCTGACAGCACCGGAACAATAGTCCAAGCGTCAGTGTCAACGTTAAGGAGTCCTTGGGGCAGCTCCAACCTCTCATGCTCCTCCATTGCAATGATGACCCAATCCTTCTTCCAATCACCCCATTTGCCAGAAGGGAAAGACTTCAAGTATTTGAAGGGGTAGTTCTTGCGCTTCACGAAATAGTAGAAGCCAAGAAGCTCAGTCCCCTTGCCGGTGGTGTGTACGGTGAAGAAGGTACGAAACAGCTCAATGCAGGGGGGAACACCCACCCACATCTCGCATAAGTGGACGAAGGTCGCCACTAGCAGAAGAGAATGGGGGCCAAGATGATACAGATGGAGACTGTAAAAGTCTAACAACATTAAAAGAAAGGTTGAAAAAGGTGGGATCAATCCCACCATGGCATACGCAGAGAAGTACACCATGTCGCCATTACGCTCCTTCTTGAACGGGAGCTCACCGGTGCGAATCAGGTGGCTGAAGGAGTCGCTGAACCACCCCATATAGGTCCAAACCTTCATCAGATCATCCTTGCTCTTGAGGCGGCTCTTGGTAAGCCCAACTCCATCGCGACAAAGTGGACTGAAGGAAGAGAAAGCTAGATGAAGTTTGGGAGGCTCTGAGTGCAAGTCTGATCAGAAGCGTAAAAAGTCCTCAAATCGCGCATACTTTCCTTCTTAAGTAAGCCTCTGCGATGCCTGGATGGAAACCGAAACAAGAGTGGGGTCACATTTCAAAAATCTACCCCGTCCATGGCGAATGGGTCTGGGGCCACCCCGACGAAGAAATCGAGGTTATTACCCCAGACGAACCTTTGTCATGATGGGCGGCGAGAGACCCAAAGGCGGCACCCTGACAAGGCGTTCGGAACCGATACAGTTTTTGTATTGGGAACTGGGGACCTTCAGTTGCGTGAGATCCGCACTCAAAGATCTCATCTACCGCATTCATAACAAGCCACGCGGTGATGATTTAACCCCGGACCATCACTCCAACGGCATATTAGAAGACTATTGAAGTCGAAGCGCGGGAATCAAGGATGGCCCCACCTTTGGTCAAATAATTTAACCCAAAGGGTTCCTCCAAAAGGTGGGTCTGGGGGCCACTCTCTGTATCCTGCGTACCGGGTACCCTATAATACCGCAAGAAGTGCAAGAGAATTCTACTCGTCAAAGTTGAAGGTCTCTTCAGGTGCCACATGTCATATTACACCGGACCCGCAACCCTCATATGGGTAACTCTGAGGACTGACACGTGTAATGCAAATCCGGAGCCAAACTCCAGACACAGGGAAGCTCCGCGATCCACACGTGTATAATGATCCCAGACCTACCCCCGGCAGAGGGAAGCTCCGGTGTTGACACGTGTATAGCGGTTCCGGGGCTACCTCCCCGCAAAGGGAAGCTCCGAAGCTGCCACGTGTGGAGCCTCCAGACCTTCACCATCAACGAATACATTGATGGATCTCCTTCAGCACGGACATTCAAGGGACTGTTAAAGCGGTAGTTACGAGACTTGATTACGTGTCGTTAATGCTGTATTCACGACACACTACCAAAGCACTGTTAATAGATGTAACACAACCATTAAGGCATGTTATCACACTATTAATCATGCTTAATACTCGTAGATAGTGTATTATGCTATTAAATACGCCGGGCCACATGTCGGGCCAGGCGAATGATGTAATGGTTAGTTCTTGGACTATAAAAGGACTGAGCCACACGATACATAAAGACAACCCCAAGTTAAGCCATACACTGCGCATACTAGCGACACTCAATACAACAACACAAACCCCGTGGAGTAGGGTATTACGCTCAAGCGGCCCGAACCACGTAAATCTCTGGTGTCATCATTGTGATTCTGATCTCTGCTTGTCCCAACCAAAACAAGAACCTCTGCGGGCTACATTTGGTAGTACCAGGGGAAGTGTCGTTGCTACACTTCGACAACAGTCATGTCCTTCGAGTTAACCAATGCTCCTGCATATTTCATGTACCTTATTAATAAGGTATTTATGGAATATTTGGACAAGTTTGTAGTGGTATTCATTGATGATATTATGATATTCTCTAAAAGTGAAGAGGAACATGAGGAACACCTAAGGTTGGCCTTGCAGAATCCTCGTGAACATCAATTGTATGCAAAGCTAAGTAAATGCGAGTTCTAGTTGAAAGAGGTGTTATTTTTGGGATATGTTATATCACAAGGTGGAATAGCAATAGACCCGGGCAAAGTGAAAACTATTATGAATTGGAAAACTCCAGAAAATGTGGGGAAATTAGGAGTTTCTTGGGAATGGCTGGCTATTATCGTCGGTTTATTGAGGGATTCTAAAAAATATTTCGTCCATTAACAAAGTTACTCGAGAAGAGCGCTATTTTCAACTGGACACCAGAATGTGAAGCTAGTTTCGCCGAGCTAAAGAAAAGGCTGATCACTGCTCCAGTGTTGGTTATGCCATCCCGGAATGGTTGGAGGTTATCACTGATTTTGATGTTGGAATCAATTATCATCCCAGAAAAGCTATTGTGGTCGCAGATGCTTTGAGTAAGTCAGCACAATGCAATATCTTGACACTACAAGTACATCAACCGCAACTATGTGAGGAATTCACGAAGCTAAAACTTAGTATTGTGACTAACACTGAGGTGGTGACCATAGAAGTAGAGTCTACTTTGGAGAAGGATATTCGAGAAGGGCAAAAGCATGATAAGAAGATTCGAGAGATTAAGCATCAAATGAAAGAAGGAAAAGCTCTGGAGTTTAAAGAAGATGAACATGGAACCCTATGGCTAGGAAAAGAATATGTGTACCTGCTATCAAGGAGATTCGAGAAGTGATACTAAGAGAAGCCCACGACTCATCATATTTTATCCATCCAGGAAGCACAAAGATGTATCAAGATCTTAAGGATCGATATTGCTGGCATGGAATGAAACGTGATGTGGCGGAGTATGTAGCTCTATGTGACACAAGTCAGAAGATCAAAGTAGCACATCAAAGACCAACAGGGTTACTTCAACCGATTAAAATTCCTGAATGGAAATGGGAAGAAATCAGTATGGACTTTATTGTGGTGTGCCAAGAACTTAGTCAGGTTATGACTCTATATGGGTTATAGTGGATCACTTGACTAAAGTGGCTCACTTTATTCCAGTTAAAGAAAGCTATACAGTTGGCGGAACTTTACATGGCAAGGATTGTATGTCTGCATGGAGTTCCAAAGAATATAATATTAGATATAGGTACCCAGTTCACTTCCCGATTTTGGCAGAAGCTGCATGAGTCCATGGATACTCGTTTGAATTTTACTTCAGCCTATCATCCACAGACTGGTGGCCAAATAGAGCGCACTAATATAATTCTTGAATATAAAATGATAGCATGTGCTTTGAAAAACAACAGAAGCTAGGATAAGAATCTACCATATGCTGAGTTTTCCTATAACAATAGTTACCAAGCCAGTTTGAAGATGTCTCCGTTTGAAGCATTATATGGGCGGAAGTTTAGAACATCATTGTTTTGGAATCAAACTGGAGAGAGTCAAGTATTTGGGCAGGAAGTATTGAGAGAAGCTAAGAGACAAGTGCAAGAAATTCTAAAGAATTTAAAGACGGCTCAATCAAGGCAGAAGAGTTATGCAGATACTCGATGACATGATCTATCATTCGAGATTGGTGATTTTGTATATCTCAAGGTGTCACCCTGTGGGACCTATGTGTGCTGAATACATTGGCTTTGACGATAAAAGTTTTGAATACTACCAAAACACCTTTTTTAACATGGTCCGACGATAGGCCCGACTAGCTTTGGTTAGCTCCGGCGCTAGGTCCGACTAGCTTTGGTTAGCTCTAGCGCTAGGTCCGACTAGCTTTGGTAAGCTCCGGCGCTAGGTCCTACTAGCTTTGGTATGTTCCGACACTAGATTTGGCAAGGTTCAGAGCTTGATCGCAGTGGTTCTGCTTTTAACTTGCAATGATTCTGTCGGAGTCTGGTTTTCGGCAATTCTCGCGATACTACTATTAGTAGCCCGCAGAGTTTCTTAGTTCAGTTGGGGCGCATGGAGATTCAGAACAAGATGGCGACTTGATACGAGGATTTACGTGGTTTGGGTCACGTGAGCATAATACCCTACTCCACGGGTGTGTTGTTGTTGTTGTATTGAGTGTATGAGAGCATGAGCCAGAGAGAGGCCAAAAAATTCCCCCCGTGTATCGCTCGGCCAGTCCTTTTATAGTACAAGGGCTGAACGTTACATCGTTAGCCTGGCCCGACATGTGGCCCTGGCGGTTATTGATGCCTAATACACATTTTAATGTGCTTAATTCCCCTTAATAGTGTGGTAACGCGTCTTAATAGTGGCATTACTAGTATTAACTGTCCTCTGATCGTGTGTCATTAAGATAGCATTAATGACACATAATTAGGTCTTGAAGCCTTTAATGTCCCTTAAAGGTCCAGGCCGTTGGAGGTCCACCGATCTTCTTGTTGTGGTTGAAGGTCTGGCAGTTGGACGTGTGGCAGCTTCAGAGCTTAGCGTCTTGGACGAGTAGATCTGGTGCCGTGGTACATGTGTCGATACCGGAGCTTCCCTCTGTCGGGGGTTAGGTCTGGGGGTGCCACACAGGTATCCAATCCGGAGCATTCCCATGTAGGAATCATAGCTCCAATTTTATGATACACGTGGCGGCACTGGGACTAACCATATGAGGGAGGCAAGTTCGGTTACGAGTGACACGTGGGGCCTTCGGAGGTCTTCAACTCAGATAGGTGGAGTTCCTTTGCACTCTTTGCAGTTCCAAGGGGTATCCGGTATGCAGTGTACCGACAGTGGCCCCCTGGCCCACCTTTGGGAGAGACCCCCTAGATTAAGTCATTGTGCCGGAGGTGGGTCCATCTTTTGATTTCTACGCCATGTCTTCAAGGGTTTTTGGATGTACCGTTGAGGTGATAGTTCGTAGTTAAACCATCGCCGCGTGGCATCTTCTGGACGTGGCAGGTGAGATTTGCGCGTGCAAATCTCACACAATTGAAGGTCGCCGGTTCCCAATACGAAAACCGTATCGGTTCCACGCACCCTGTTAGGCTGCCACCCTTGAGTTTCCCGCCTCTCATCATGATAACTGTTCGCCTAGGGTAAGGACCTCGACTTGATCGCCTTGGTGGCCTTGGGCCCCTTTGTCATTGGCAGGGTGAAATTTTTGAAATGTATCCTTGGCCCTTTTGCGGTTTCCATCCAAGTGTTGCGGAGGCTTACTTAAGAAGGAAATCGCGCACGGTTTGGGGATTCCTTACGCCTTCATTTGAACTTGCGCTCGAATCCTCCAAACTTTCGCTTGCTTTTTCTCTCTCGTCCCGTCGAGTTGGGTCTCAGCAAGTGTCGTCTCATGAGCGATGACGATTTGAAGAAGGTCCAGACCTACATGGGGTGGTCTAGCGACTCCTTCAACCACCTGGTCCGTGCCGGTGAGCTCTCATTCAAGAAGAAGCGCGGCGACGACATGGTGTACTTCTCTGCGCACGCCATGGTGGGGCTGATCCCACCTTTCTCAACTTTCCTCTTGATGCTGTTAGACTTCTATGGTCTGCAGTTGTACCACCTTGGCCCCCACTCTATTCTTCTTGTGTCAACATTTGTTCACTTCTGTGAGATGTGGGTGGGTATTCCCCCCTGCGTCAAGCTTTTCCGTACCTTCTTCACCATCCACACCACCGGCAAGAGTTTCGAGTATCTTGGCTTCTACTATTTTGTGAAGTGCAAGAAATGCCCCTACAAGTACTTGAGGTCGTTTCCTTCCGGCAAGTGGGATGACTGGAAGAAGGATTGGATTATCATCACGGCAGAGAAGCACGAGGAGTTGGAGCTACCTGAAGGTCTTCCCAATGTTGACACTGATGCCTGGAGTCTGGTTCCGGTGCTGTTAGAGGCCTTCAACCCTACCTTAACCAGGATCCGCGAATGTGTGGAAGGAGGGGTGACCCCCAAGATGGTCTTCTGCAACTTCCTGGTCAACAGGTGGGCTCCGCTTAAGAAGAGGGAGAAGCTCGCTTGGTCCCTCAACAGTGTGATGGATGATGACCGGATTGAAACTAGTCTGAAGTCCAAGTTGAATGGCTCTGCTTTGGAGCTTCATCGCAAGAAGTTCCAGTATGGCATCGACGTCGAGGGCGATGACTTAGCTCCGCCGGCGGCTTTCCTCCCTCTGAACATGGAGGCGGAGTTCAGCAGGGAGCTCCAGAGGAGGATGCCGGTGCTTGACAACCTCGGTGAGGTAGAGAGGCGTCTGACCACTAGATTGGTGATCCCCAGAGCTTCCGAGGGTGGCCCTGCTTCCACCTCGAGACAGAGAGCTGAAGTCATGGGCAAGGGCAAAGAGTTGGCTGAGCCCTCTAGCCGAAAGAGGAAGTTGAAGCTCTCTGACGGGAGGCCCGTCAGACCTTCTTCCACAATAGCTCCTTCTCCCCGGTGGGGGAGGTCTTATACGGCGACACCAACTCCAGAATCGACGTCTCCCCAGAACGCCAGCTTCGACCAGGTGACCCTGGCACTAGGGCCAGCTAAGGGCTCTAGGTCCGAGGGTCCTTCTCAGTCGAGAGGGGCCCCAACCAAGACATCGCTGACAGCGGCAGCAAGCTCCGAAGAGCCTTATGGAGTTGCTACACCAGTTGCGACTGAGTCGGGCTCTGAGCGTCCGATGAAGAGGTTCCGTGCTAGCTGGAGCGGAAGCCTTCCAAGGTAAATTTTCTTCTTTACCTCAATTTGTTATTTTGGTTGTAACCATATTTTGAGTTTATTATGACAGCAACTGATGCTCTACAGGCGGAGGCTCCAGCTCCAATTCCAGCACTGCCCCAGGTGGTAGTTGAGGTCACGGTAGCTCCGGCGCCAGCTGTCGTGGTTCTCAACTCATCTCCCGAAGCTCCCATGGTAGCGCCGGACCACGGGAATGAAGATATACCAGTGGCACCAGCTTCGGAGGCTGAAGCTCCGGTTTTGGATGTTGTGACGACGGACGCTCCCGCCTCAAAGCCGGAGGTAGCTGCAAATCCGGCCTTCGAGCCGGATGTTGCTGAAGCCCAGGCGGCGGAGCCGATGGTTGATGAAGTTCCAGTGCCTGGGCCGGTTGATGTGGAGCTGCTGGCACCTGAACCGGTGGAGGTTGAAATGTCGGTGCCTGAACCAGCAGGGCCATGGAGGTCGAAGCACCGGTGCCTGAACCTGCAGTGGAGGAAGCACTAGCGTCGGGGCCGGAGATGGCCTCAGCTCCGGCTGAGTCTTCACTACCTGCTCTGGAGGTCATAGTTCCGGAGGTACCCATTCCTGAGCCAGGGTGCCAAGACGAAGCGGCCGGTCCCTTGTCTGAGGGGCCAGTTGCTGGTGACCTGACGGCGGGACCTTCGGAGCTGACTCCAGAGGTAGAAACTCCCGTGGCAGGACCTACCTCGGCGACGACCGAGGCACTCCCGAAGGGCGGACCTAGTGCCGCGGAAGCTCAGGGGACCGCTCTTATAGAGTGGGACCCAATTTTTGTTCTGGAGGACCTGCTGGAGCCAGCAGAGAAGACTCCAACAGGTCTGGAGGCAATCCCCCTGTCGTTATCCATCGACAATGCCCGCTCCAGCCTTCGTGAGGTCCAACTTGCATTTTATCATGAAAACAAGGCCCTTGAGGAGGAGCGCCAAACTCTTAGGAGGTGGTGCAACCGACTCCAATTCGAGACCAAGCTGGCGCAAACAAGGCTGGCCGACGACAAGGAGTGGGTTAAGAGGGAGAAGGCCCAAATGGAGTACTGGGGCCAGTTGCTGGATGAGAGGGAAAGCATGGTGCGATCCCTCGACAACCAGTCCCAGGCTATATATGAACAAACCCTGGTTGCTAATGAAGCCGCGAATGATCGCTAGGAGAAGCTCAATACCATCTATGAAAGCCTTGTCAAGCGCTGGGAGGGTCTCGACGAGCGAGAGAAAAAGCTCGAAGAGGAAGAGCAAAAACTCCTGGAGCTGAGGGATGACCTCGTGAACAGGGAGGAGGAGCTCGCCCAAATGATGACTCTGGGTGACAAGAGCCTTGCAGAGTGCACCAAGAAGCTGGAGGAGCTCTACAAGAGCGAGGAGGAGAAGGTCTGGTAGTGGGGATATGACCTTACCAAAAGGGAGGCCGAAGTCTCTGCCAGGGAGAAGAAGGTGCGAGGCTAGGAGAAAGACCTGGTTGACCGCCAGAACCGGATCCACGTCCGGGAGAAGGAGCTTGGTGACCTTGAAAAGCAAGTTGCTGAGAGGATTCAGCAGCACGCCAAGTAGGTCGAGCACCTTGTTCGGGAGGGTTTAGAGCTTGCGGCAGCCAAGAGGTCCTTGGAGGAGATTCGAGGCTCAAGGGCTACAGAGTCTCAACAAATATGGGACTTCGTGATCAAAGCTGATGTCGCACTGGCATCACTGGGCTTTAGTCCCATGCGTCCGGGCAATCCGGAGCCAGAGCTGGACCATGCGTTGGGGGCGCTAAGCTCGGTTGGCAACAAACTCGGCACGATGGGCGATGTCATCGCGGATCAGTTGGAAAATTAAGGAAAATCTCTTGCGCAGAACATCGCATAATACATGCTGACATGCTACACAAGCCGGGATCCCCATTTCCCATTGAACCCGGTGCTTGAAGGTACCATCGAAGGAGAGGGAGACGCCACCAAGATCAGCGTGTCGGAGGTTGCCCAGAAGGTCACCTCGTTCTTCCATAGAACTTAGGACTTTCTCTTTTTAGCTGCTGCTTGTATCTTCTCTTCTTTTCTCCAATTTTGTAATCTCTTGTCTTCAGATTAATGAAATCCAAAGAAATTTATGAATTTAATTTTTTGTCTTCAACCTTTGTCTTACTTGGCCCCCTGGTAGATGTACACAATTTGATTGTGAACATGTACCAAAAGGATGTAGCATTTTGTTGAAGACTTGAGTGTTTCAAACTTGTAGAGTATAGGTCCGAAGTTTTGTTGCGTCGATAGCAGGGGCCCCCTGGGGTTGTCAGAGCTTAGTAGCTCCGGTAGCAACAACCATCAACATGTAGAACGTTGACGGCCGGCCCTCTGGGGTTGTCGGAGCTTAGTAGCTCTGGCATTGACCACTGTCAACACATAGAGCATCGACAGCAGACCCCATTGGGTTGTCCTTCTACCATCTTTTCTTCAACTCCTTTTATTTCTTCATGTTGACGACTGGCCCCCTGGATTTGTCGGAACTTGGTAGCTCTAGCGATGCCCACTATCAATGTTTAAGACATCGACGGTGGGCCCCCTTGGGGGATGTCGAAGCTTTGATAGCTCCAACATTGTCCACCATCATCGTGGGATTTTCATTTTTCCTGCACACTGAAGTCATGAAAAATAGTAAAATCCATTTCTTATCTATAACTCATTTGCGACATACTATTCCCATATGAAATTTTAGGTTGACAGCAATTCTATATACAATCAAGCGGGTTTTTTTATTTTCTCTGAGTCCAATCATTTTCTTGACTCACCTTACTTAGGCCCGCCGGGGTGTAGGTAGAATGGCGTACTTAGGGTGCAGGACCAGGCTAAGTCGATAGCACACTCCGAACCTAGATTGGCTTGGCGTTCAGGCGAGTAGGCCATTCAACAATGTTAAGACCCGAAAGAAATAACAATGCAACTTGAATTAAATACGAATTGTTCGAGCTAAAGTTCCTTAAGAATTGCACAGCTTTGTTATAGACAAGAAAGAGAAAAATAAAAAAGAATGAGCCTGTACAAAATTAATGCACGTAGAGTCTGTTTTCACATATCGATGTCTTTCATTATAGGTCCGGGGTACAGGGGAGACAAGTACACTCATAGGGTACGGAACCAAGCTAAGTGTGTTACATTTCTTGTTCAACCCAGGGTAGCTAGCTACACTTTTAGTTCTAAGATTGTGTCAAGTGTTGCTTGAACTTTGCGGACCTTCCTGGAAAGGTCTGACTATCCTCCCGGAGGAGCTACCCGACTCTGTACAATGACGCTATAACATACAACATATGTAATTACAGACTCACCTCCGTGATATTAAGCGTAAAACTTATGGAGGTGCTCAATGTTCCAAGGATTAGGGAGCGGTGTCCCAAACTCGGTTGCCAAGCGAACGCATCCGGGATGGGATACTTTGATCACTCAAAAGGGTCCTTCCCAGCTGGGGGAAAGTTTTTTTAACCCTTCTTGAGTTTTTATTCTCCGTAGCACCAGATCGCCTTCCTCAAGCTGTCGGCTATGCACATGCCTTTGTTGGTAACGCCGGAGTGCTTGGCGGTATCGTGCATTTCGAGCAGCTACTCGACACCTTCCCTCTTCAACGAGGTCAAGGTCTTCACGCGGGAGCTGGTCTTGCGTGGCTGCGTCGAAGGTCCGGACTCAGAGCGACCCCAAGGTGATTTCCGAAGGAAGGACTGCTTCAGCTCCGTACACCAGGAAGAAGGGTGTCTCTCAAATTGACCGGTTTGGAGTTGTCCTGCTTGCCCACAAGGTGGGCGGAAGCTCCTCAATCCAGTTGGCTCCATATTTTTTCAAGCGCTCATATGTGTGCGTCTTGATTCGTTTTAGAATTTCTGCATTTGCTCTCTCAGCTTGGCCATTGCTTGTTGGGTGAGCTACGGAAGCAATATCCTTGGAATACAAAACTTGTGAATTGGGTCCCGTTGTCAGTTATGATCTTGTTTGGGACTCCAAATCTGCATGCTATGGACTGCAAGAAATTGATAGCTGATTGCTTGTTTATTGTCACAACTGGAGTTGCTTCCGACCACATGGTGAACTTGTTGATGGCGACATACATGTACTTGTAACCTCCGACGACTTTTGGGAAAGGTCCCAAAATATCCATACCCCACACAGCGAATGGCCATGTTGGAGGTATCATTTGTAGTGGTTGAGCTAGTGTGTGAATTTGCTTTGCCCAAAACTGGCATGCTTCACATTTCTTCACTAGCTCGGTTGCATCCTGGAGTGCTGTAGGCCAGTAAAAACCATGCCGGAAGTCTTTACTGACCAACGTGCGAGAAGACGCGTGGTTCCCACACTCGCCTCCATGGATTTTCGCGAGGAGCTCGTGGCCTTCTTCCCTTGTAATGCGCCGCATTAGGACGCCGTTGGCACCACGCCAGTAGAGATCCCCTTCTACCGGTGTGTATCTTTTATCCGATCTAACTATCCGGTCAGCAAATACATTGTCTTCAGGAAGTATGTTGTCTTTCAAGTAGCTCTGGATCTCCGAGATCCATGCATCGGAGCTAACTTGAGCTTCTGTATCTTGCGTGCTAGGTTGCTCGGAGCTTCATGCAGCACTTACGACCCTTGATGGACGCCATGGTAACAGGGCCATCCGGACCGCCAGCTTCGAGGTGCTGGCCTCGCCCCCTTCACTCGGTTCGGTAGGCTGAGCTATTGGTCTTGACAATCTACAGACGAAGGTTCCGTCGGGAGCCGGAGCTCCAGTTGAAGCTTTCGTCGAGAGTTCGTCAGCTTTAGCGTTGTTGAGACGCTGGACATGGCAAAGATTCAGGACTTCGAAATCCTTCTGAAGCTTATGGACTTCAAGGAGATATGCAGGTGGTTGAGGGTTGTTGCAGCAGCATTCACCTTTGGCTTGTTTTATAATGAGCTGCAAATCATCCTTTACCAACACCTGCTTGACACCATATGATAGTGCCACCTTGAGCCCATAGATTAGTGCTTCATACTCCGCCATGTTGTTGGTCACCTTGAAGTCAAGGTGAACCATGTATTTGACCTTCTCCCCGGTCGGATAAGGAGAAGGATTCCAGCTTCTGCCCCCTACTTCTGCACGGAGCCGTCGAAGTAGAGAGTCTAATGAGGCTCAGTTAAGACCAGAACCTTAGGTTCCGGTTTCTTCTCACTAGGGCCCCCAGGATTTGATGGAGAGGGGGTCCATTCCGCCACAAAGTCTGCCAATGCTTGACTCTTGATCGCTTGTCTTGGGATAAATTCAAGATCGAACTATGCTAATTCCGCTGCCCACTTTGCAATGTTCCCAGGGTTTAGGGTTTAGGGTTTAGGCGATAAGAACTGCATAAAGCAGCTTATGCACCTCTAGGTACCAAGTCTTGGTGTCATGGAGTACTTCACTGATGAAGTATATTGGGCGCTGGACTGTCCGGACCCTCCCGGAGGGGCCCGGAGTTTCCTCCTCATCAACCCCAACCCTCCCGGAGGGGTCTGGACCTTTTTTGCTAGAAGAATCCGAAGCTTCTTCTAAAGTGACCTGAACCCTCCCAAAAGGATCTGGATCTCCTTGTTCAGCAACAATATCTCCTTCATTTGAAGGAGGTTGATCCCCTGTCATCTCGCCTCAAGGATCCGGGTTTGGGGGCTGGGATCCAGACTCGCCTTCAGGTAGCTCCGGACCTTCCCGGAGGGGTCTGGATTCTTGAACTGGAGATGGTTCTAGTATTTCTGCAACCAGGACCATGCTGACAACTTCGTCAGTTGCTGAAATGTAAAGCAGAAGTGGCTCACCAAGATTCAGAGCTACCAAAGTTGGTAGAGTGGTGGGGAGCTGCTTCAGCTCTTGGAATGCCTTTTCTGCTTCTTCAGACCATTGGAATGGTCCATACTTCCACAATAGTTTGAAGAAGGGTAGCGCCTGTTCCGCCAGTCTTGAGATGAACTGGCTGAGGGCAGCTAGACACCCAGTCAGCTTCTGGACATCCTTGATGCGAGCTGGCGGCCGCATGTCTTCAATAGATTTAATCTCGTTGGATTCGCCTCTATTCCTCGGTGGTTCACCAATAATCCAAGAAGCTTTCTGGAATTAACCCCAAAGACACACTTGTCTGGGTTCAGCTTTGTGTGTGTGATTCGCAACTTGTCGAAGACAGCTTGCAAGGTAATGACTCCTTGTTCTTGATCCTGACGACGATGTCATCGACGTACACTTCCACTACATCTCTAATGAGCTCTCCAAAAGTTTTGTACATTGCTCGCACAAACGTTGAAGCAGCATTTTTGAGACCGAATGGCATGGTAGTGTAACAGTATAATCCATCTACTATGATGAAGGCAGTATGCTCTTCATCTTCCCTAGACATTCTGATTTGATGATACCCAGAATATGCGTCTAGGAAACACAGTAATTCACACCCGGAGGTGGAATCCAATATCTGATCTATTCTAGGTAGTGGAAATGGATCCTTTGGACATGCCTTATTCAGTGTTGTGTAGTCGATACACATCCGAAGCTTCCCGCCGGCCTTGGGTACAACGACTGGGTTTGCCAACCATTTTGGATGGAAGACTTCCTGGATGAATCCAGCTTCGAGCAACTTCTTCACTTCTTGACGTATGAAGTTCTTTCGCTCTACTGATTGCTTCCGAGGCTTCTGATGTACAGGCCGAGCATCAAGATAAATCTTCAAACTGTGCTCAATCACCTCCCTAGGGATCCCAGGCATTTGTGATGGTTGCCAGGCAAACACGTCGACATTATCCCAGAGGAAAGTGATGAGCGCGAGTTCCTCTTTGTCATTCAGACCTCCCGATATACAGGTGGTCTGAGCAGTGTCGAAACCAATTTGGATGAATTTGATGGGAATGTCGGTGTCGCCGCTTGGTTGCACACGAGGTGAGGAAGTAAAGCCTCGATAACGAATGCTCGGGGGCTTCAGAGCTTGCTCCTTTCCGGATTCTTCCTCTTGCGCGGTAGCAAGTGTGTGAAGTTCTTCCAGGGCCGTAACCCCGACGGTGCGATCTCTGCGGATCCAGAGAACGCCTGAGGGTGTTGGCATCTTGAACACCAAGTAGCCATAATGAGCAGCAGCCATGAATTTGTATAAAGCTGGCCAGCCCAAGATGGCGTTGAATGGCATGTTGATCTGTGCCACGTCGAAGACCAGCTTCTCAGTCCTGTAATTCTCCTGAGTTCCGAAGGTCACGGAGAGAGTAATGGCACCGAGTGGGGTTATGGCCCCGAACCTACTCCTGAGAAAGGTCAGGAGGGACGAAGGTCCGAAGGTCAGAGCTGAAGCTTGACGAAGGCTTCGAGGCTTATGAGGTTAAGCCCCAAACCTCCGTCCACCATTACATGGTGGAGCTAGACGTTATTGATTGTCAGAGATACCATCAGCGGAAGTTGAACAACTCCGATCATGTTCCGAGGGCAGTCCGAGGCATCGAAGGTGATGGCAGTATCCATCCACTTCCGATGAGGCTCCGCCCTGGCGGTGGGAGCTACAGAGGCCATGTCCCGCCGCATTGTCTTGATGACACGGCGGGAAGTGATGTCCCACAAACCACCAATGATGGTGTTCATGTTCTTTCAACGCTCGTTGTCGGAGACATCGGAGTCATCGTCAACGGAGGTGTAAATAGCCTTTAAGACCTTTTTGGGGTCCTGAAAGCCTAACTCCTCCTCAGCCAGAGCTTTGTCGACTTTTTGGTTTCCTTCCCTTTGACGGAAAGGAGCTTCTTCCCGGCGCTTGTTGTAGCGCTCGACTAGGTTCCATACCTCTCAGTAGTATTCCAGATTGTGGCTATCCTTCTTGTGTATGGGACACCACATCTTGGAGCTGCCACCGTCTTCAGACGATAGCCGAGGTCGTTTCTCGGGGCGTGGCCCCCGGCCACCCGGAGCTGCGGCAACAGCGGTAGTAGGTGTGCCGGCCGACTGCTTCTTCTTGCTGTTGGACTTTTTCTTCTTCTTGCCACTCCCGGAGGTAATGGCTTCACTCTTGGAGGACTTTTTGTTGTCCTCCGGACGTTGTTTGGAGTGCATTTCATGGCCCTCCACGGCCTTGGCACACTTGTCTGCCAAGCTGAAGAGTTCCGTGACGCTGGTGACTTCCTTGGTCGCCAGCTTCTCCAGCATTTTCTTGTCTCGAATGCCCTGTCTGAATGCTACAATAACAGAAGCACTTGAGATAGAAGCAATGGTATTTCGTACCTAGGAGAACCTCTAGATGAAAGATCGCAAGGACTCTCCCCCTTTTTGCTTGACAGCAAAAAGATCCAGTTCTGTGCCTGGTCGGGTGTATGAGCTCCCGAAATTGGCAGTGAACTGTTGGCACAACTCCTCCCAACTGTTGATGGAGTCAGGCGGAAGGCTCATGAACCAAGACCTGGCGGTCCCAGTCAAAGCCACAGGGAAATAATTGGCCATCACAGCCTCATTTCCCCCAGCCGTGAGATTAGCGGTGGAGTAGATTTGAAGAAATTCGGCGGGGTTAACAGTCCCATCAAATTTCTCCAGCAAGTGAGGCCGGAACTTCTGCGGCCATCTGACCATGCGTAGGTGCATGGCCAAGGCAGAATAGCCTCCTCCTACTCCCTCAGGAGCAGGACTGTCACGAGCCTCTCGCCTCTCGCGAGCACGCTCCGGCCGGAGGTCATGAGTTGAAAGCCTCGTTACCATGTGAGTACATCGCGCCTCGGAAGGTAGCGACGTGACCTGTTGAGACGCATCACGTCTCCTGTGCTGCGAAGCTTGTGAACCGAGTCTACCCGACAAGGTCCAACGTTGCGATGGGGCCCGCCCTGAGGGAGGAGGACCTTGATTGCTGATGCCATCGGCTGCTGCTGCCACCAGATGATCCACATCAGCTCTCCACTGCTCCATTGCACCCTGGGGTGCTCGTGGAGGCGATGGACGTTGGAGAAGAGAACGCACAACATTGAGCGCATGTTTGGGGTTGTTGTTCGCCGATGCTGTGATCGACGCAGACGCCCCATCTCGATGTCCGGGTTGATTCACCGGAGCGGACGGTGGCGGCAGTGGCATGACTCCTGCTGGGGCTATAGCACCTGCTGGCTGTTGCATGTTGGAGGGATTACCTCCAGCAGGTTGCTCAGCGTGGTTACTGTTGGATGATCTAGCAGCAGAATTCACCATCTTGGAATCTCAGGCGCCCCCCTACCTGGCGCGCCAAATGTTGGAGTCTGGTTCCGGCAATTCTCCCGATACTACTATTAGTAGCCCGCATAGTTTCTTAGTTCGGTTGGGGCGCGCGGAGATTCAGAACAAGATGGCGACTTGACACGAGGATTTACGTGGTTCAGGCGTCCTGAGCATAATACCCTACTCCACGGGTGTGTTGTTGTTGTATTGAGTGTATGAGAGCGTGAGCCAGAGAGAGGCCAAAAAAGTCCCCCTGTGTATCGCTCAGCCAGTCCTTTTATAGTACAAGGGCTGACCATTACATCGTTAGCCTGGCCCGACATGTGGCCCTGGCGGTTACTAATGCCTAATATACAGTTTAATGTGCTTATTTCCCCTTAATAGCGTGGTAACGCGCCTTAATGGTGGCGTTACTAATATAAAGGGTCCTCTAATCATGTGTCATTAAGATAACATTAATGACACATAATTAGGTCTTGAACCCTTTAATGTCCCTTGAAGGTCCGAGCCGTTGGAGGTCCACCGATCTGCCTATTGAGGTTGAAGGTCTGGAGGTTGGACGCATGGCAGCTTTGGAGCTTACCGTCTTGGACGAGTAGATCCGGTGTTGTGGTACACGTGTCAGTACCAGAGCTTCCCTCTGTCGGGGGTTAGGTCCGGGGGTGCCACACAGGTATCTAGTCCGGATCATTCCCATGTAGGGATCGTAGCTCTGGTTTTATGATACACATGGCAGCACTAGGACTAACCATATGAGGGAGGCAGGTTCGGTTACGAGTGACACGTGGGGCCTTCGGAGGTCTTCAACTCAGATAGGTGGAGTTCCTTTGTACTCTTTGCAGTTCTAAGGGGTATCTGGTACGAGGGTATCGACAGATTCGTACTTGCTTTTTTTGGATTGTGGAAAGTTTGCTTAGTATTCTTTTACTAAGTTTTTGGTGTGTTTTGGTGGTTATGACTGATATCATTTTGTTGTGGTTTGCAACATGCTTACATGAGGTGCTCACGTAAGGTGTTGTGGTTTCGGAACTAACAATAGTCAAGACGAGGACTTGTGCTCGGAAGTATCGGTTGTTTATTTATATGCAGGTGTTGCTTGAGTTCAAGACATGGCTGGTGACGGGATCCATTGAACTAGTCATAGGGAGAAGATGAGGTTTAACAACCAAGTTTGGGAGGAATTGTGGTTGAGTTGATCGGGAGGTTGCGCAACATGTTTAAATCAAGAACAATGCATATGAAGGTATCGTGGATGTTGTTGGAAGATGTTTGCACGTGTGCAAGGAGTGCATGGACGTGGCTACATGGTTCTGATGCGTGATGAAAATATGTGGACATAAAGAATTGGTCGGAAAGGTCCAACTGACTAGGTTATGGACTCAGGCTACGGCTGAGTCCGGTTTGACTCAAATATGGAAAGATTTGAGTTGGTTATGGTAGGTTTTCGTGTGGGTCACGAAGTTGAGTTGTTTTAGGAATGTGGGATACGTTCTTAAGGTGTTTGGAAGTCTTAAGATTGCTTCTATTTGTGTATAGAAGAGTCTTGAGCAGTTATGAAAAGTTTTGATTCGTGATTTGAGTAGGATTAGAGTCCTAGTTTGAGTTGAGTTGGCCTTCGGGCTGGTTATATAAGCAAGGGAGGCCAGAGCTCGCGGTAGACGAATTTGGGGATGTTCCTTGTAAGTTTTGATAAATAAAATTCATAGTCTAAAGGAGCATTTTGTTCGTCCGACTTGTTTTTTTTTCAAGTCATTCTCGTCGAGTTTCTGAACAGATCCAATGGTTTCTTCAAGCTTTTGTGCCTTGTACCTTGCTTTGGTGGTTTTATCATAACTCGAGTTTTACAGATCTGATTGTCGTGATTCTTTTTGGGTTGTCTTCACAACTTGATTTTATATCATCTATGAAAATTTCACGGTCATCGGATTTGTGGTTTCTGATATACATGAGTTTATTTGCAGTGTTCCAGGATTGTTTTTTCTCGGGTAGGACAGATTGACCTTTTTTCGATCTTTCAATCGTAACTTGAGTTTCTCTCGACGGATTTTCATGATTCTTGTTGTGAAATCTTCATGACTTGATTATCTACAATCAATAATAGTTTTGTCATAGTTGAACACGTTTATATTAGTCACACACATGATTTCTTTAACAGATCGGTTTTCCACTGAAAAGTTTTAATCTACCATTCACTCTCCCTCTAGAAGCTTTACATGTGCTCTTCGATCCTACACACCCGTGAGAGGATTAAGACGATTCAAGGTGAAGGGCAGATTATCACCCCGTTGTATTGGTCCTTTCAAGGTGTTAGAGAAAAGAGGAGAAGTAGCCTATCGGCTCGAATTACCGTCCCACTTATCAGATGTACATGACGTACTTCATGTGTCGCAATTGAAGAAATGTTTGAGAGTGCCTGAAGAAAAGTTGCCATTGGAAGCAGTAGATGTGCAAGAGGATCTTAATTATGCAGAACAACCCGTTAAGATTCTTGAGACGTCATAACGAGTTATGAGGAATAAGGTCACTTGTATGTGTAAAGTCCAATGGAAAAATCACTGAGAAGAAGAGGCAACATGGGAAAGAGAAGAAGACCTCAAAGCGGAGTTTCCCAATCTTTTATCTTAGGTCATCTGAATCTCGAGGGCGAGATTCCTTTTTAGGGGGGGGGGTACAATTGTAACACCCACTTTTTGGAGAGAAAAAATGGTAAAATGAATTTTATGAGATCTATAAAACAATTTCTTTTGGTATAAAAATCGTATAAGGCAACTGCATCATATGTTTTGGAAGTATGAAATTTTTTAAATTCAAATTCATTAGAAATTTCATTTTTAAATTCAAATCATGAAAATAGAAGAAAAACAAAAGAAAAAGAAAAATCCTCACCTCGGCTCAATCTCCTCCCCAGCCCAACTCCCATCTTCTCCCAACGCCAGACCACCCCGCGCCAACCCCTCTCCCTCTCTCTGGCCGCTGGGCCCTGCCTGTTAGCTCCGCCTTCCTCCACGAAGCGCCATGCCCTATAACGCTCGCGCCGCACACGCCCCACTCGCTCCTCCATCAATGCCCGCTGTTTCTCCTCTATCAAGCGTGGGATAGTGCCCAATGATGTCGCCATGCGTTTCTCCTTCAAACCTCTATAAAACCAGAGCCGATTCCCCTCAAAATTCGTCGCCCTAACACTCCAAACCCTAGCCGCCATCGAGCTCGGTAATGGCGCTTCCGTTCCCATCGATTCATCCGATTTCTAGCCATGACAGCTTGTCTAACGTGTGCGCCATGTCTCTAGGAGCTCGGCAGACATCATCGCCCGGGGGCGGCGCCGTCGCGACACCGACTTCGTCGAGTGCCACTGGGTTTCGCTGCCACTCACCATCACTGTCTAGTTTCCACTTCATTTCTGGCTTGACGACACCTCTCTGTGAGTTTGCCTCGCTCTCCTCTCTCTTTTTCGCTCTAGAGATGTCCCCACCCGCTTGTTTGCTGCGCGATTTGGTAGCCGCCTGCGAAAGCACCGTCGCGGGCGCACTGTGCCACCACGCGCCACCGCTCCGGTCAACGTGGGTGACATGGCCGCTCGGCTGCCGTCCATTTAAAACGAGCAGCCGAGATTAGATCATAACTTACCCCTTCATTATTTTAAATCTGGGCCACCCATTTAAAATCCAATAGCCCAAATTGAATCCTGCATAACCATTGTCTAATTTTTAGATAACCCCGTCGACATTTCAAACATTCACAGTTTGGCCCAAATTTTTATAAAAGTAACCCTAACCTTTCTAGAAATTAGGAAATGACCAAATAATAAAGTAAAATTTAACAAAACCCCTGGATAGAAAATTGCAAATTAAATACTGGAAAACCATAAAATAACCCCTGGATTTTATAAAAATAATTTTTAGCCTCTAGATTAATTCTGTTTTTGTAGAAAAGCCCCTAAAAATATCTGAAATTAAATAAAAGTCCATAGTTTCCATTAAATATTACAAAAACAACTCTATAAATATTTTTAATTAATATCTAGTTTTGAATTATTTTTAATAATATAATTAAATTGCTAATTTTTGTATAACATGCTTTGTAAGTGTATTGAAACTGTAAAAATTAATTTACACATAAGAAATAAATATTAGAAATAGTGTAAAAATTGTAAAATGCATATTTTATGTAGGGAATCTATTTTAAGCATAGTTTTGAAGGAGAAAACTCGCTAGAAAATAATACTAGGTTTAAAATAAATATAAAAATTTGTATAAAATTGCTAAAAATATGTTTTATTTCAAATATCTGATTTAACCCAAAATTCTCAATAATACATAATTTATGCCTATGATCTAAATTAACCATAAAATAATAAATGCATAGGATTTTCTGTTTATTTAATTGTAATGTATGCATTTTGTGATTGTTCTTATTGTATGTTATCATTTTATGTGCAACATCGTATCTAGAGTCGGGACCAGAACCGAGTTTCAACCTGCAAGAGTACCAGTTTCTAGTCGGACACCAACCCTACTATGGAGGCAAGTTCCTTGACCATGTTGCACCCTTTTTGTTAAGTTTTAGTTAGATGCATGCTAAATTAAAAATTGAATCCTATGTTATGTTTTACCTAGATTTTCCGCAGTATTCCTTGTCGCCATGGTTTGGGTGGATTATTATTAACTAGCTCACGCTTAGCGATGCTTAATTGAATATAGACAATTTATTTTCTTCTCTTTGGTTGTATGACTTTGCTTATGAGAACTTGTTTACTTATGTTTGAGTGTGCATTAATAAAAAAAATTTATAGTGCTCATATTCCTCATTGATGCATATAGTGGGAAATCGTATAGAATAGTATCTCTCTTGTCTATTTGTTCTAAAACAACACCCCAACTTCAGATGGCAGGCAGAGGAAGAGGATGGGGTCGTGGTGTACCCCCTACCAATGATGAGGATGGCGGGATTCCGATACCACAGTGGAATGGAAGGGCTACTAGGGGAGCACCAGCAGCAAATCAAATGTAACAAATGATGGCGATGCAGATGCAAATGATGCAAAATCTGACGCAGATTGTGAAAAACATGCAGGCTCAACAAGAACCTCCACCTCCTCCTCCACCACCACCTCCAAGATCTTGTTTTAGGGACTTTATGAATACTCAACCTCCACGCTTTTCAAATGCGGTGGAGCCTATGGATGCAGATATTGGATAAATACGATTGAGAACAAGCTAAGGATCATTTAATGTGAAGGAAGAGAAAGAGTATTACTAGCGTCACACCAGCTCTTTGGACCTGCAGCTGATTGGTGGACCGTTTACACAACAACCCATGCTAATCCAGAAAACATTACATGGGAGGAATTTAGTGAAAATTTCCGCAATCATCATGTACCAGAAGGAGAGATTCAAGCAAAGAGTCTGGAGTTCCTAGCACTGAAGCAAGGGAATATGAACGTGCAGGGGTATTTAAAAAGGTTTACACAGTTGTCCTGATACGCCGTAGGAGATGATGACACTGATGCAAAGAAGCAATTCTGTTTCAAGGAGGGGTTGAATAAGGAGATACAGTTGATGATGTCCTCTAGTGATTATGCTAGCTTTGAACATCTGATGGATAAGGCTTTCATCGTGGAAAGAAAGAAGAAGGAGTGTGACATAGAAGATCGCAAGCTGAAGATGGCGATGGGACAATCCTCGGTCAGCAACAACCGCCCTCGCTTTAACCCACAACAATTGGGACACATGAGTCGTCCCATGGGTACTAATCAAGGGCAGCGGTACTCCAACAACTCTACATTCAGGCCTCAGGAACCATATGCTCGCCAACAGTACCAGCAGATGCAACTACAATGCCCACAAATGCATCAACAGCACCCAATGATCTCAACTCCGCGTCCACTTGGGCAGCCGCAGAAGAATAAACAGAGAAACAAAGCTCCAGACACCAGCACTCGAGGAGTCTGTGACATCTGTGGTGACAAGGGTCACTATTCCAACCATTCTCCTAAGAAGGCACCACCGCAAAATCCATCCAAAGGTCGTGTCAACCATGTTGTTTTGGAGGAAGCTCAATATGCATGCGATGTGGTGATTGGTATGTTCTCTGTGGATTCCCACCCTTCTACAGTATTATTCGACTCTGGTGCTACCCATTCATTCATAGCTAAAGAATTCATAAGAAGACATGGTATGACCGCTACACTAATGACTCAAGTGTTAATAGTCAATTCTCCCAGTGGGGAGACGTTAACAAGGCAAGTATGCCCTAACATGAGCATAAGCATTAGGGGGTAGCTTTCTTAGCAAACCTTATTATGCTAGAATCACAAGGGCTAGACATTATTTTGGGAATGGATTGGTTGACCAAGTACAAATGGGTGATCCACTGTGCTACCAAAACAGTGTGCTTAACTCATACAAATGGTACAAATGTTGAGTTTCGTCCTGAACAAGCACCAATTCAAAAGATACAACTCAATCAAGTTGAGGGAATAGAGGAGGTTAAAGTTGTCTGTGGGTTTCCGGATGTGTTTCCCGAAGAACTACCGGGTATGCCCCCTGATTGAGAAATTAAATTTGTCATTGAATTAGTACCTGGAATAGCTCCATTATATAAGCAACCATATAGAATGGATGCTAAACAGTTGGCAGAATTGAAGAATTATATCAATGAGCTGTTAGAAAAAGGATACATCTGTCCTAGTTCATCACCTTGGGGAGCTCCTGTGATATTTGTACCCAAGAAGGATGGCACTCAGATATTGTACGTGGACTATCGTGCTCTCAACGTAGTAACCATCAAGAAAAAATATCCTCTACCAAGGATTGAGGATTTGTTTGACCAGTTGAGAGGCACTTGTGTGTTTTCAAAGATTGATCTACGTTTAAGATATCACCAACTAAAGATCCGACCATCAGACGTACCCAAGACGACAGTCTCAAGATATGGATTATATGAGTATACAGTCATGCCCTTAGGGTTAACCAATGCTCCTGCATATTTCATGTACCTTATGAATAAGGTATTTATGGAATATTTGGACAAGTTTGTAGTGGTATTCATTGATGATATTGTGATATTCTCTAAAAGTGAAGAGGAACATGAGGAACACCTAAGGTTGGCCTTGCATAATCATCATGAACATCAATTGTATGCAAAGCTAAATAAATGCGAGTTCTGGTTGAAAGAGGTGTCATTTTTGGGACATGTTATATCACAAGGTGTAATAGCACTAGACTCGGGCAAAGTGAAAACTGTTCTGAATTGGAAAACTCCAGAAAATGTGGGGGAAATTGGGAGTTTCTTGGGAATGGTTGGCTATTATCGTCGGTTTATTGAGGGATTCTCAAAAATATCTCGTCCATTAACCAAGTTACTCGAGAAGGGAGCTATTTTCAACTGGACACTAGAATGTGAAGCTAGTTTCGTCGAGCTAAAGAAAAGGTTGACCAGTGCTCCAGTGTTGGTTATGTCAGATATACAGAAATAGTTTGCAGTCTATTGTGATGCATCCGGACAAGGGCTAGGATGTGTATTTATGCAGGATGGACATGTGGTGGCTTATGCTTCATTCCAGCTCAGGAAGCATGAAAGAAATTACCCTACTCATGATCTGGAGTTAGCAGCTATGGTTCATGCGTTGAAGCTATGTAGACATTATCTCATAGGAAAGAGAACCGAAATCTACACAGATCACAAGAGTTTGAAGTATATTTTCACTCAATCAGATCTAAACCTCAGACAACGCAGATGGTTGGAGCTTATCAATGATTTTGATGTTGGAATCAATTATCATCCTGGAAAAGCTAATGTGGTCATAGACGCTTTGAGTAGGTTAGCACAATGCAATATCTTGACACTACAAGTAGAACAACCGCAACTATGTGAGGAATTCACGAAGCTAAACCTTAGTATTGTGACTAACACTGAGGTGGTGACCATGGAAGTAGAGTCTACTTTGGAGAAGGATATTCGTGAAGGGCAAAAGCATGATAAGAAGATTCAAGAGATTAAGCATCAAATGAAAGAAGGAAATGCTTTGGACTTTAAAGAAGATGAACATGGAACCCTATGGCTAGAGAAAATAATATGTGTACCTGATATCAAGGAGATTCAAGAAGTGATACTAAGAGAAGCCCACAACTCGTCGTATTCTATCCATCTAGAAAGCACAAAGATGTATCAAGATCTTAAGGATCGATGTTGGTGGCATGGAATGAAACGTGATGTGGTGGAGTATGTAGCTCTATGTGACATATGTCAGAAGGTCAAAACAGAACATCAAAGAGCAGCAGGGTTGCTTCAACCAATTAAAATTCTTGAATGGAAATGGGAAGAAATCAGTATGGACTTTATTGTGGGGTTACCAAGAACTTAGTCAGGTTATGACTCTATATGGGTTATAGTGGATCGCTTGACTAAAGTGTCTCACTTTATTCCAGTTAAAGAAAGCTATGCAAGTTCGTAGTTGGCGGAATTATACATGGCAAGGATTGTATGTATGAATGGAGTTTCAAAGAAGATAGTATCAGATAGAGGTACTCAGTTCACTTCCCAATTTTGGCAGAAGCTGCATGAGTCCATAGATACTCGTTTGAATTTTAGTTCAGCCTATCATCCGCAGACTGATGGCCAAATAGAGCCCACTAATCAAATTCTTGAAGATATGTTGATAGCATGTGCTTTGAAAAACAGCAGAAGCTGGGATAAGAATCTACCATATGCTGAGTTTTCCTCCATTTTGAAGATGTCTCCATTTGAAGCATTATATGGGAAGAAGTGTAGAACATCATTGTTTTGGAATCAAACTGGAGAGAGTCAATTATTTGGGAAAGAAGTATTGAGAGAAGCTAAGATACAAGTGCAAGAAATTCGGAAGAATTTGAAGACGGCTCAGTCAAGGTAGAAGAGTTATGCAGATTCTCGATGACGTGATCTATCATTCGAGATTGGTGATTTTGTATATATCAAGGTGTCACCCGTGAGAGGATTAAGATCTCACAGCCACCAATAAAAGCACCGCCGCGGGCACACTTTGTCGCCACGTGCCGCCGGTCCGGTCACTACGGGTGATGTGGGCGCTCGACCTCCGCCCATTTCAAACGAGCGACCGAGATTAGATCATAACTTACCCCTTCGTTATTTTAAATCTGGGCCACCCATTTAGAATCCAACGACCCAAATTAAATCCTGCATAACCGTTGGCCAATTTTCAGATAACCCCCTGGACATTTCAAACCATTCACAATTGGGCCCAAATTTTTATAAAAGTAATCCTAACCTTTCTGGAAATTAGGAAATGACTGAATAATAAAGTAAACTTTGGTATAAGCCCCTGGAATATTACAAAATTGCAAATTAAATACTGGAAAACCATAAAATAACCCCTGGACTTTATAAAAATAATTTTTAGCCTCTGGATCAATCCTGTTTTTGCAGAAAAGCAGCTGAAAATATTTGACATTAAATAAAAGTCCATAGTTTCCATTAAATATTACAAAAACAACTCTATAAATATTTTTAATTAATATCTAGTTCTGAATGATTTTTAATATTATAATTAAATTGCTAATTTTTGTATAAAATGCTTTGTAAGTGTATTTAAACTACAGAAATTAATTTACGCATAAGGAATAAATATTAAAAATAGTGTAAAATTTTAAAATGCATATTTTATGTAGGGAATCTATTTTAAGCATAGTTTTGAAGGCGAAAACTCGCTAGAAAACAATAATAGATTTCAAATAAATATAACAATTTGTATAAATTTGCTAAAAATATGTTTTATTCCAAATATCTCATGTAACCCAAAATTCTCAATAATACATAATTTATGCATGTGATCTAAATTAACCATAAAATCATAAATGCGTAGGATTTTCTGTTTTTTAATTGTAATGTATGCATTTTGTGATTGTTCTTATTGTATGTTATCATTTTATGTGCAACATCGTATCTAGAGTCGGGATCAGGACCGACTTTCAACCTGCAAGAGCACCAGTTTCCAGTCGAACACCAACCCTACATTGGAGGCAAGTTCCTTGACCATCTTGCACCCTTTTTGTAAGGTTTTACCTAGATTTTCCACAGTATTCCTTGTCACCATGGTTTGAGTGGATTATTATTAACTAGTTCAAGCTTAGCCATGCTTAAATGAATATAAACAATTTATCTACATGATTATATTTGATCCACTATGATTCATGAGCTGTTGGCAATAATGAAAGTAGTTGATAGGAATCTGATAGGAGGTGTTGAATGGTATGGTGCATGCGTGCACAAGACATTGGTTTGGGGTTTGACACCTATCAGATTCTATGGACTAGGTTATGGAGGAAGTTTCTAAGCCATACAATATTGCCACAAGGTTGTATATGGGACAACTTGGTTTAGTAATTTGGTATCTCCCGGTGTAGCGTTGGTAATCGAACAAGCGAGAAATCGGTTCAGATTACTGCCTTGGAATCCGCATGGCTCAAGAGGGGGCTTCTCCTGGCGAAGGGAAAATAGACTCCAGGTGCTGGAGCGGTGAAACCTCAAATTATCAATGCAAGTCAGGGGAACCATCGGAAAGACCTCGTAGTGATTTCCTGGCCACACACCTACGAAAGTGCGTATTGTGGTTAGCTACCACGGGCGACATGGAGGTTTATCTAGTCTACCTGGCAACAGGGGATGACATCACAAAATGTTAGTAAAGGATACACACTCTACATAGTTTTGTCAAACTGTCTAGATAGCCGTGCTCATGGACACGAGCGGCTTGGGACGAAGTTTATAATTAGCACACATAGTTAAATGGTGAATGGTTTGGTTTGGGCATTATCTGTTCACTTAGGTGCTATGATTGGAATTCACCTAGATGTAGGTGCTCAACAACATTAAGGATAGCTTGTAACTGCTATAGTGCTTTACCATTATTTGCCTTCCCTGTTATGAACCACATGGCATAAACTTCCCCACTTGTTGAGTGCCGTTGGTACTCAAACTTGCTAGTTGCCTAATTTTTCCCTAGTCTATGAAGACGAAGAGGTGGAGAACCAGGACTTCTACAAAGATCCAGACGAGATGTTCTAGGCTGGCGTATCCCCCGTGCAGTGCCTGTGCTTGGAGCCTTTTTATTTATTTTCTGCTGCTTATGTACTTTTATTTAGACCTGGATGGTCATTTATGTAATAAGATGATGTACTCGATATGGCATTGTTTAATGGTATTTGACTATGTCAACACATGTATGAGTTCAACTTATCCTGACATACATGTGGAAAGCATCTGGTCGCCTTCTTAATGCCAGGTGTGACACCCTCGAATTGAACAGCAAAAATCAAGCAGCAAGAGTGACATAATACATCACCTTATGGATCTGTCTGCGCATGGAGATGGAGGTGGTTTGCTTCTATCAGGAGAGGAGATGGGGAGCAGTGTGCCAGACTTCTTATATTATAGGGGATGGGGAGGTGTGTGTGCTCCTTTGTGTTGTCGCGCGGGTAAGGAGGCGGCCTATCAGAAGCGATGCACGAGGAAGCAGTCGGACTGGATGCCGACAGTGCTAGGTTTTCGCTTTGACTTTTCCAGTGAGTGGGAGTTGCGAGCGTATGTGGGCTTGTGCGACATCATCGCGGTGTCCAGCAGGCCCATCGACGAAGCCCGCTATGCACCACTAGTAAATATGCGGGTCGTCGCTATGGCCGCTAGGATGTTTTTAGTGGGGCGGGCCTAGTGGGCTGGTGGACAGGCCCGCACCACTTACAGCTTGAATGTGGTATTATATGGAATCAGTTGGTGCCTCTTCACTCTCACCTTGTTGCCTCTAGCTTTCCTCACCTTCCCCCACAGGTCGCATTTAAGCAGCACGAGACGTGGCACCAATTTGATTTATAAGCAAGTATATCAGTAGAACACCTAATATTTGTGTGCATGAATTGTAATAATTCATCCCCCTTTCTGGAAGCAAGATATAATTTGGGCAACACATGCTTTGAAGTTTGGATATAGGCCACTTCTTTGCAATAAGTAATGAGAAAGGGACAATGTTGGAACCAACATGATATATTATCAATAAGAACGGGAAGATTGTTGTGTCAAAAACCTTGAGTATGAATAGTAGTGATAAGTAAATATGTGACAAGGCAGTAAATTAACTATTGAAAGAGTTAAAAATAGCTTTGCTGTAAAACATCTGGGACAATTGCACTATTTTCTTAGGATTGAAGTCAAGAGAATTTCGAATGGTCTGGTGTTATCTCAGGAGAAATATGCTTATGATACACTGCTACAATAAGCCTCATCTCAGGCGGCTCCAAACGTATTATTACACGTGGTTTCTGAAACCGCCAGAAACGAAGAGCCTATGATAATATGTAATATCACAGGTGGAAAGTGAAACCGCCTATGATAATGGTGTTATTACTTATGACTAGTCGCCTGTGAAGAAACATTATCACAGGCGGTTCATTACTTACGACTAGTCGCCTGTGAAGAAACATTATCACAGGCGGGTCATACATTATAGGTAACTGCCTATGATAATCATTTTATCACAGGCGGATTTTTACCTATGGTAAGCCGTCCGTAGAGACAATTTATCGCAGCCTGTTTGTACTGTAATAGAAACCGCCTGTGATAACTGAGTTATCACAGGTTGTTCTTTACCTATTTCTAACTGCCTGTGATAATATAATTTCACAGGCAGGTCTAGCCGTAGGTAAAGAACCGCTTGTGATAAAGTATACCCTATACAGTACTACTTGCTGTTATTTCTAATTTCTAGGCCAATTCAATATAATCACATAAGTCAACAATATAATCACAGAAGTAAACAATATAATCGCAGAAATCATCTCACAAAAGTCAATTTCACATAAACAATATACATATGTACAAGTTACACATACAAGTCATCTTATAGTTCACAAGTTTCACTAAAAATTGTTTCTATTGTCATAGTCGCAAAATTCTGGCACATCAGCTATTACACCATCCTCATCAAAGAACACCCCTCTTTTGTGCAAAGTTTTGCGATGCATGAATTGACACAGTTCACCGATAATCTTGTCAGCTCCTCCACTAGACATACCTCTACAAACCGGCCATTCTTGGTTCACATTTTTTGTGTGCTACAATGAAACACATAACAAGGTTTATAATGTGTTGGTTTGAACAATCTCAAAGTATAGATCAAAGTGAGTATACAGGATTTTATTTGGTATTTTTGGAGCAGTTGTACTATGAGCAATTGAATTTTGAAGTTGGAATCAAAATCTGAAAATAATGTTTCTGGTAATATTGAATAACAGAGAATATAAGTATTAAAATATGCTAGTTACAATTAAAATTAAACTCAAAAGTAAGAAAATAAGATATCGACATTAAGGATAACATACATCCTCATGATTCACTCTATATTCGCTGGCGGTCTGAAGATGCTCGCATACATAATACCCGCATAAGACACTCTCAATAGACTGCTTCGAACAAGGATAATATGTTTTAGTGTCCAATGCATTCGTATTAGGAGGACTCTGGCCGCCAAGCCATTCCGCGTAAAACCGCCAAGCGGTGTAATACAAGAAATGTCATATAAAACTTATCAACAAATTCTAAATGTGTGTAAATTAAAAGTATCGAATAAACGTACAGTTTCAAAATGGAAAGGAAATCTTTGTAATGTTCTGGTGGGTAGTCGGCTGAGTCCAAGACTGTTGCCAAACCCTGCGTTGGCTTGATGAAGATCATTATGTAGTGTTTACTGCACACATACAAACACACGTGTTAAGCTAACAATTAGCAATAATTTCTATTTCAATATCATATGTCGAACTTACTCGAAGTGGTACGGAGCCTTTACGAGGTCCTTGCCATCTCTGACAAAGTTAAACATGTCATGTCCTATGTAAGCTACAACCTCAATACTTTTATCCTTCTTTTGTTTTGCGATTGATTTATCGAATTCTTTTTTTTCATGTGCTTGTACTGTTCTGAGTCTCGATCCACCTTAACGTCAAATAGCGTCTTTGCAATCCATGTAGGGTCAAGGTTACCTGTCTTGCGTTTCGTTTTTTTATTATCCATGTATTGCATCCTATTGAAGAAGTCCAGAATTGTTATAATCTCATGAAATGTGTATGCATGTAGTAAGAAAAGCAAATGCAAAATGTTAGAGGCACTTACAAGCACGAGACGAGTAGCAGGTTCATTTCGAGCATGCCCTGATGGAAAAGGACATGTAGATCTTCAAAGAAAAGGGCTCGTTTCTCTGCTCCAGTGATCTAGAATGCTTCTTTTGGCACAAGAAATGTGACGCAAGAAAGTTCATATTTTGTGCTGGCAGTAATGTACCACTCCTGCATTCCTTTGAGTAGGACAAGTTGTTTTCTAAGTTGTACCGATGTCATGAAGGGCTTCCCATTCTCATATGTAGGAGGAAAATCCTCAAGCTTGTATATTAGAACTCCTGGTTTAACTAAAGCCGTCTACCGATTATACATGACACTGTCCTCTTCCCACTCCTCAATATCTTCTAATGCTAGCTCATGTGAAGAACGAGATGCACTCAATTTTCTAATATTTTCCTTCAGATTTTCCAAATATGTTGACACTTCTTTAGAAGGTTTCTTATTTTTGTATGAGCTAACTTTCATAGGCACTGATGACCACAGAGTAGTCGTCGGAAGTTGGACACTGACTTGTTGTTAAACCTGTTTTTCAACTGATTGCTCTTTACTACCAGTAGCTTGCTCTAGTACTACTTCAAGCTGTTGTGCAACTGGTTGCTCTTTACTAACAACAGCTTGCTCTCGTACTGCTTCGAGTTGTTGTTCAACAGGTTCCTCTTGGTTATCTTTACTAGCAAGGTTACTATCATCCTTGCTGAGACAGAGCAGGAATGGATCTTCCTGGACTGGGAGTGGATCTTCCTGGACTTTCACCTTAGAAGACGGGGTTGTAGTATTTTGAAATGCGACGGGGCTAGAAATCGGCTCATCGTCCAACACGATATCGCGTCGGTGCCAAAGGATTAATTGGTTGACAGCCTGCCCCAGTGTCGCGGTCCCCTCATGTGTGATGTGGTCTATTTCATAATCTTCATAATCACTATCAATGATCTAAAGAACTTGCACACAACTTAATATAACAAAAGTGAATTGCCATTGAAGTAATGATCAAGCTTTTCCATAGTAGTGGCAACCTATTTGGTTTTGTTCCCTGCTCTGCCGATTGGGACAAGAAGACGACAAGATCTAACCTTAACAATATCATCAACAGAGAACTTATCGGTTGACCCTGAGCCTGGCACAGAACCCATGCTGCTAGGGTAGGCAGTTGGAGATACCAAATGCCTCTTTTGCATGAGAACCATCGCTGTACTCAGTGCCACTAATTGTCCCAATTGTCTAAGTTCTTCCATTATTGTTTTCACATTTTCCTTGACCTCCTGAGCAATCATTCCATCAAGTGTTTTCTTGAACTTCTCACGTCTTCTATATGTCTCTTTATCTTTCGGGAAACCATCTAGCAAAGACATCTGAGAAGATATTGCTCGAACCCGTCCACTGTGTTCAGGGTTTCCTAGGATAGCAGTAAGTTGGTCATTCTCCCTCTTCGGCTTGAAGAGACCCCTTTGTTGCTTTTCAATTACTTCTTTAATTTTTTGCTCCCCTTCGTTCATAGAGTCGGGCTTTTCAAGTTTGCCCTCGCTGGTCAAACCTGACCAAGCAAAGACCCACCACTGAGTTCTCTCATCGCATCCTTCTAACGCGTGAGGATTGTCCTTACTGGTAATTTCCTCTAATATCTTATTCCATTTCTGAACTTTGGAGGCATATCTGGCAGACCTAAAATGATGATGATATTTGTTCTTTTTGGCAAGCTCTGACCTAGTTGCACTTAGGGCTTTAGCATCAGGTGTGGTTTTTTGACGAACAAATTCGTGCCACTGAGCTTGTGTGATTTTTCCCATCTTCCTCGGGCTAGGGATCTTATCAACCTTAACATAAGCATTCATTTCACTCTTCCAGCCACAAAACTTCTTGTCGCAAGAGATCAATATTGCTTTCTTTACAACTTCTTCTGTGCCTTTTGGGAACTTGAATTGTTTCTTTATCCTCTACCACAACTCATTCTTGTTCTCCTCAGGTAATTTTTTTTAATTCTCGGTTGTGATCAACACGAGCTCTCTGACAAGACAAACACATGCATTTCGGTACTTTGTAACTGAATCTAGTGGTTCTTGGGGAAGCCCACCTGGACTGACCCTTGTTATGTACATGATGCGGTTCAATGGACCCTTATTAGGACCTCATTGCCCTCGTTTTCACTTGAGTGAATCTGAGGAGTCATCCATTGGAAAACCTTTTGCGATTTTAGGAGCCGAAGTCACCTCGTTGTCTTCGCGATTAATCTAGGTAGAAAAGAATTATAAGACTTCGTTTACTTGACAACCAACATTAACTTGAACTGCTAAGTTAAAATTTGTGATCCATACCTCGTCAGCAGGATCATATTCTGGGTCGAGATCCTCTGAAGTCTTTTTATTTTTTATATTCAGAAAAGGATCCGATGGACCGTGATAGGATCCTGAACTGCTGGAGTCACTAAACTCCATATTGCCTGCTTCATTGTTACTACCATCAACAGTCTTCTTAGGGCTTTCCAAGCTAGAACTAATAAGACAAAAAATATGTCTCACTTTAATGAAAGGTGGAAGATATCTAGTCTGAGCCAACCAGAGATAGAGAGGCTTTGCGTAGATTCATGTTCAGATTAAGAAAAATTAAAACATTCTTAAACAGCTGGGGTTATAATCAAGCAGGTCATGATTTTTATGAAGGGAAGCTGGATATCAAAAGGTTGAAATATATATATATATATATATATATATATATATATATATATATATATATATATATATATATATATATATATATAGACCAATATGCCTCCTAAACTGTATTTTTAAATGGTTTACAAAGATATTAACACTGAGAATGGAGAAAGTGGCAGATAAAATAATTCACAAGGTTCAATCTACATTCTAGGGTTGCATGAATGGCATATTCACAAGGTTCAATCTGCAGATACCCAATTGTATCAAAGGGACAACAAGAACAATTATATCAACAATTAAACAATAACAATGCACAATCCATAATTCGCATTGATTAAATCAACAATTAAACAATAACAATTACAATCCACAATTTATGCTCAATGTTATGTACAACAATTCACACTGCACAATTCAATGAACAATTAAACAACATTGCATAGCACAATCAAGTCGCCGATGAGGAGGGAAATGTTGGTGGGGGAGGAGAACGAGCGTTGACGTGTTGATGGCGGCCATGGCCGCCGGTGGGGAGGGAGGGGGCTCTGAGGAGGCCGGGTGGGAGGGTGGCTCGGTGAGGGTGGAGGGGGAGGGGGAGGGGGAGGGGAGGGGGTGCTCGATTGGAGGTCAGCGTGGAGGGGAGCTTGGCCGGCGTCCATGGAGGGGGCTCGGGTGAGGCCGGGTAAGAGGGGGGCTCAAGTGAGGTCGGGTGGAGGCTGCTATGGAGAAGGGTGAGAGGGAGATGAGCTTACATGACATGGAGGAGGGAGAGAGGGCGACGACGAGTGCGGGTGCGGCGATGGGCGAGGGGCAAAGCTCGGTGTACCTAGACGAAAGGAAAGGAAGCGGTGAGGGCAAAGCTCGATGGTGAGATTGAAGCTCGATGACAACAGCGGCGAAGCTCGATGGCAAGGGCAGCGTAGACTTGGCAACAAACAAAATTTTGGCAGCCTGACGGCGTCTAAGTGATTTTGCCTGGGTTAGATTTTTCCAACGAAGCCGAGCGCTATATATAAATGCCTATCTTCACAGGCAGTTCTTAAAGAACAACCGTCTGAGAAGAGGATTTCTCTCAGGCGACTCTTAATTACCAACCGCCTGTGAAGATAAAGACTTATCTCAGGCGGTTGGTTAGTAATGCCCGCCTGAGATAAAGACTTTTCTCACGCGGTTTTTCAGAACCAACCGCCTGAAAAGATCTTTATGTAGGCTTAATTAATATTCTTGATTAAAATCAGGGGCCTTTTAAAAGTCCAAATTCCACTTTCTTATAATATTCTTGAGTATTAAAGGTTACCGTTAAATTTCACTTGGGAAATCCTTTGAAATTGGTCAGAACATAAAAAACAAATAACACTGGTTATTTGTCATTTTTCTATCTTGATGAATATAATGATTTTTTCATTTTGTTTTTCAATGGAACTTTGTAGTCATCATACCAACCTCTACGAATTTTTTTAGATTTTTTAATTTTTTTTGAATCAAAGTGTGTTCAAAATTTGATGAATGCCTCATATGTATATGAGCATTTGATTAGAATGATGGATAATTTGAATTTTTACATGTTGGAATACTTAAAAAAATAACAAAATTCATACATGTACAAATAAGACAAATATGTTCATACAAACCAATTTCAGCGAAGGATCCTTTTTTCTTTAGGAGATAAAGAAATGTGAATAATATGTGAGTATAGATTAGTTTGATATTTACCAAAATATTACAATGTTAGCTAATCAAGTTTTAAAATATTTGGTCCAGGTTGTAGATATTATTTTTTGAAAAATTTAGAACAAAGAATCATCAAAATTGGACTCAATTTGCAGAATCTATACATGTTTGAGTATTTATATTGGAATCTAAATAAAAAAGAAGCAAGGGAAAAGAAAACTGAAGAACAGGCTCGGACCATTATCGCAGGCGGTTGTTTAGGAACAACCGCCTGTGCAGCAATTAAAAACAGCCTAAAAAATATTTACTGAATCTAGACATAATTAATAATTTTGTTTAAAATGAGGGGCCTTTTGAAAGCCCGGATTCCACTTTCTTGTAATATGATTTAGTATTAAAGGTTTCCATTAAATTTTACTTCAGAAAGCATTTGAAATTTGTTAGAACATAAAAAACAAATAACACTTGCTATTTGTCATTTTTATATCTTCACAAATATAATGATTTTTTCATTTAGTTTTTCAATGGAACTTTTTAGTCATCGTACCAACCTCTATGAATTTTTTCAGATTTAAAATCTTTTTGAATCAACGTGTGTTCAAAATTTGATGAATGCCTCATATGTATATGAGGATTTGACTAAAATGATGGATAATTTGAATTTTGACATGTTGGAATGCTTTAAAAAAATTTAAAAAATTCATACATGTATAAATAAGACAAATATGTTCGTACAAACCAATTTTAGTGAAGGATCCCCTTTTTTAGGATATAAAGAAATGTGAATAATATGTGAATATAAATTAATTTGATCTTTACCAAAACATTACAATGTTAGCTATACAAGGTTTAAAATATTTGGTCCAGGTGGTAGATATTAACTTTTGAAAAATCTAAAAGAAAGAATCATTGAATTTGGACTCAATTTGCATAATCTATACATGTCTGAGTATTTATATTAGAATCTAAATAAAAAAGAAGCAAGGGAAAAGAAAACTGAAGAAGAGGCTCAGGCCATTATCGCAGGCAGTTGTTTAGGAACAACCGCCTGTGCAGCAGTTAAAAACCGCCTGAACTTAATTAATTTTTTTCACAGGCGGTTTTTTCATTAAAAACTGTTTGTGAAAATGGACGCCTATATAAAGGGCCCCTCGGGAGCACAAAGAACCTTACCCGGGAGATTTTCCATCGACGCCGCCATACTGCCAAAATTTTCCACCGTGCGCGGGCTGGTATTGTATTCATCAGTTGATCAAGCTTTGAACAGAGAAAAGGTTAGAAGAGACTTCTTCTTCACTCTCATATTTTCAATTTGTTGTCCTGTTTTTAGTTTCATTTTGTTGAGTTTGCATGCCTCCATCCCCCACCCCCTCCACTTTAGATTTGTAGTAGATTTGATGGATTAAATGTTGAAAGATGTAGTTGAGTCTCCTCTTGAGCTCACCCATGAATTTTGTAGAAAAAGAAGTAGATTTGAAGGATTAAAGGTTGAATATGAATACAAGCACATCATGTGTTCGATGAAATGTTTCAATGCCTATCTTCAAAAATCCATTATGGCCACTAGGAAGCTGAGAAATTTATGAAACAAATTTTCTTGGAACCCTTATGAACAGACCTACATGATAGTAGTATTCATTCATATGATACAGGCTGGTTATCTCTGTAAATTCATTTTAAAGAAGACCTTTAGGGAATATTTATGGCCAAATTTTGTAAATCTTACAAAAATTTTGTTATTGAAGCATGGACCGTTGAGCGTAGATGTATAACATGGAAAGACCCAATCCTATGTACATTCATAACGTTGCAAATTTTATTGAAGCATCCAAGAGACATGCGAAGTTGCAAAAGATAGATGACATATTATGTGCATGTATCGACTGTGAAAACAAGATTGGTTGGATAGATACTATAGTAATACAATCTCATTTGGTGTAAAGAGGTTTTAAAAAACTAAACAATATGGAAAGATCACGGTGAGTTAGATACACATGAGTGGATAAAGATGATGAGAAAGGTTCAGATGACGATAATGTTCATATCGATGATGGTAGTGACAATCAAGATGGTGATGATGATGATGAGTTGGATTGCGAGGAGATGTTGTGTCACATTGAAACATATGTATTGACTCTATGGGAGCAAGTAAAGGTTTAAGTAAAATAGAGACATTGCAAAATGCGGCGATAGAGCTTTTATATGATGAATCAAACATTTGTGATAAAGAGTTTACTACATTGCGTGCAATCCTAGAACTACTAAAGTTGAAAGCCACACACGGATGGTCTGATTGTAGTTTCTCTGATCTTTTGAATCTTTTGGTAGAAATGCTTCCAAATCCAAATAAATTGCCTAGAAGCACTTATAAAGCAAAGAAACTTCTTTGCCTGATGGCACTAGGTTTGACAAAAATACACGCTTGTGTGAACCATTGTATTCTGTATCGCAAAGAGCATGAGCTCACAACTAGATGCCCCATATGTGGTGTTAGTAGATACAAGAAGGACTACAATCACCAGTATGTTACCAACATGAAAAGTCTCAGAAGAATAAGAAGTTTATTATTGGCCCTGAAGGTGACGATGACGATACTTCTGACGATGCCGACGGGAAGCATAAGAGAAAAATTCCTGCCTTCGTGATGTGGTACCTTCCAGTAATTGTTCGCTTGAAGCGTTTGTTCTCAAACCCTAGGGAGGCTAAAATTATGTGTTGGCATTCCAAGCAGCGCAAAAAGAATGAAAAACATATTTGACACCCTGGTGATGCAACACAATGGAATTTTTTTGATATTTAGTATCCAAAATTTGCAAAGGAAATTAGAAATGTAAGGTTTTTCGTGGGTACAGACGGAATGAATCCGTTTGGTGAAAAAAGGAGCATACACAACACATGGACCGTGGTCCTAACAATATACAACCTACTGACGTGGTTGTGTCACAAAAGGAAATATATCTTGTTATCCATTCTTATCCAAGGTCTGAAACAACCCGGCATCGAAATTGATGTGTTCTTGGAACCTTTAATCGAAGATACGGCAAAATTGTGGAATGAAGGGGTACGTACATGGGATAAGTACAATCAGGAGTATTTCACGCTAAGAGCAATGATATTCGTTATGGTCCATGATTATCCCGAACTGTTTACATTATCGGGACAAATGAAAGGGAAGAAAGGTTGCGTAAGGTGCGTGGATAGAACTGGACTTCTATACCTCACTTCATATACAATGACGGTGTACATGAGACACCGGCGGTTTTTGGTAGATACACACAAGTATAGGAAGATGAAAGAACAATTTGATAACAAAATCGAAAAATATATTGCACCAAAACCTTACCGTGGAAAACTCGTGTTCGAAATGGTCAATAACATTCATATTGCTTTCGGTAAGGGCAAAAAATGTAAAGGAACAAAGAGAAAGAAGAGTACATCTTCGGGTGATACAACTGACATGGATTTCAAGAAACAATCAATTTTTTCAAGTATAATTCATATTGGAAGAATATGGAATTTTGCCATAGTATTAATTTAATGCACGTTACAAAGAATGTATTTGACAACATCATTGGGACCTTGCTGGACATGCCAAGGAAAACAAAGGACGGATTAAATTCACGTATGGACCTATAAATATTGATATGAGACCAGAGCTTCACCCAGTAGAAAGGGCAAACAAGAAGCATTACCTTCCCCCAACCAGCTACAACTTGACACTACAAGAGAAAAAGGCAATTTGCGAATGCTTGCGTGGGATCAAAGTACCCACACGTTTCTCATCCAATTCCGCAAACTAGTCTCGATGAAAGACTTGTCCTTATTGGGCTATAATTCTCACGACTATAACATGATGATGACAGTGTTCCTTGCCATTGCAATAAGGGTCATCAAACCTGAGTATATAAAAGTTGTCATCACACATCTGTGTTATTTCTTCAATGCAGTATCGCAAAAGGTGATAGTACGTGAAGATTTAGACTATTTGAAGACGTACATCGTCAAGACTATGTGCAAGCTTGAGATGTGTTTCCCACCATCCTTTTTTGATATGCAAGTACACCTAATCATACATCTTGTTGATCAGATAAAAGCATTGGGGCCACTATATTTACATCATATGTTTCCGTTGGAGAGATATTTAGGAGTATTAAAAGGTTATGTGTGGAACCGTGCTCATCCAGAGCGTTCAATTATGGAAGGATACACCACTGAAGAAGTGATTGAGGGTTGCGATGATTACATCAAATATAGAAAACCGATAGGTGTGCCTATTACTAGTACATGAGGGTAGACTACGTGGGAGAGGCAAAGTGGGTAAGAAAACTTTCATCGTTCAAGATTACAAGAATGTACACCATGCACATTTTGGTGTACTACAACAACTCCCAATAGCTGAGTCGTACATCGAGGAACACCAAATTAAACTTCACAAAAAAAACCAAGACCGCACAGAGGACTGGATCATGAAAGAACACAAAAGATGTTTCTTTTAATGGTTAATGGACAAAAATATACCATACGGAAACTCTATAGAAGAGGCAACAATGAAGAAGTTAGCTTCTGGCCCATCTGCTTTGGTGACATCATGGCAAGCATATGACATCAATGGTTACAAATTTTACACTAGGGAAAAAAGGCAGTAAGAGTGTTGCACAAAATAGTGGTGTTCATATAGAGGCTTATGATCCACAAGGGCAGAAGACGACATACTTCGGGTTCATAGAGGAAATATGGGAACTCGATTATAGCAAAAGAATGGTAATGCCCGTATTTAAGTGCTAATGGGTCAAACATCCTGATGGTGTGAAAGTGGACAACTACGGGCTGACACTGTAGACTTGAACAAAGTGGTTTATAAAGATGACCCGTGGGTTTTCACCGATTGTCTTGCACAAGTTTTTTATGTACAAGATCCAAAAACTGAGAAGATGCACGTAGTTGTTTCTGGAAAGAAAAATATTGTTGGGGTTGAGAATGGGAGATAATGAAGAGGAATACAATCAGTATGAAGAGATGTATCTTTTCACCGAACCAGAAAACATCAAGCGCGTAGAGAGAAGCATTAAAAAGGATTTGAAACCCTATATGCGAGAAAATGTGAATGCTGGAAAAAATGTATGATATATATTGTATATATTTGTATCCTCTGAAATCAACTTAGAACTATGCTCCATTTCAGTTTCAGATAGAATGTTTCGAACATTATTAAATTCATCTTCTATAGAGAAGACTAATTTGGACAAGTGATCCTTTTCGACTTGTTGACTATCATATTTATCACCTTCACCTGTTCCATAAGTTATCAAATTGTATGTGTATATAAATTTCTTCTGACCTATGATGATCAGGCTCGCTTTCCAACAGCTTGGTTCCAAATGACATCTAGAAGCACAACTCTTGAAGCTCCCGTCAAGCTAATCCCTTCATAGCAAGCTCTTATAGATGCAAGTAACACCCTTGACTCATCTTTTGGATTGTTAAAAGCTTCAATTGAAGTCTGACGATAATTCCCATCCATTTGAGGGCTTGTTTGGATAGGAGTGGATCCACTTCAATATAAGTGGATTGAAGTGGATCGAGGTAAAAATTAGTTCATTTTCCACTCCAATCCACTTCCATCCAATTAGATTGAGTACACCCAAACAAGCCCTGAAGGATTTCTTTCTCTTCTCTCCGTTTTAAAAACTTACGAAGATGCTACTTTATCAGTTCTAATGGCTGAATATATTGACTAAAAATCAGTACCATCTCTCTTAGTGCTTCACACAAGCGACGAAGCGAACAACTTCAATCACAAATCTTGTTTTTACACTTTTCATAGGAGTTTGACCTTAATATTTCAAGCATAAATTTATCAATAATTGAAGCGTCCTCATCAGACATGTTAATGGCAGTTACAAGCGAAGGGTGTGTTGAAGCTAACAAATTTCAACGAAACTGAAGACAAAGAGATGCTGCGTATGAGCGGCAATGTCCAGGTTAGACAACATGAAGATATGATGGAAACCTTCAACAACATGAAAAGTGATGCCAAGGTTATTCTTGCATCAACCAAGGCATGTTGTGAGGGCATAACACTTGTTAGGGCATCACTCTTATGCTTGCCCCAACAAGTGTTATGCCCTCACAACATGCCTTGGTTGATGCAAGCACAACCTTAGCATCACTTTTCATGTTGTTGAAGGTTTCCATCATAGCTTCACGCTGTCTAAACTGGACATTGTCACTCATATGCAGGATCTTTTTATCTTCAGTCCAATTCAGATTTCGTTAGCTTCGGCACACCGTTCGCTTAAAACTGCATTAATAAGTGTTAAATAGGAATCTTCACTAATTGATAAATCTATGCTTGAAAGATTAAGGTCAATTCCTATGAAAGGGTAAAAACAAGATTTGTGATTGAAGTTGTTCGCTTCCTCGCTTGTGTGAAGCACTAAGAGACTAATTTTTAGTCAATATATTCAGGCATTAAAACTGATAAAAGAGCATCTTCCTAGGTTTTCAAATGGACAAGAGGGAAAGAAATCATTCAAATGGTTGGGAAAATCCTTCCAAGAGATCGTCAGGCTTTAATAGAGGCTTTCAACAATCCAAATGATGAGTCACGGGTGTTACTTGCATCCACAAGAGCTTGTTGTGCAGGGATTAGCTTGACATGAACTATCAACATCACAGGCGGTTCTCAATTAACAAGTAGCCTATGAAAACTATGACTTTGCATGGGCGGTTCTTCAATAAAAACTGCTTGTGATATTTGAACTAGTACATACGATTCTTAAACAATGACCGCCCGTAAAAATCATTTGTTCACCCAGGCTGTGATTAATTAAAAACCGTCTGTGAAGTTTGTTAGAGTACAGGCGGTTCTTAATTAATAGCCGCCTGAGAAAATCATTTATTTACCCAGACGGTTGTTTCTTAAAATCCGCCTGTGATGTTCATTCATCACAGGCGGTTATTGTATTATTCATCATCACAATCGCATTTTTTTTACGGACCGCCTGTGTTTGAAAATCGAGGCGCCCGTGAAAATTATTTTGTAGTAGTGATATTATCAAGAGAGTCAATATGGAAAGGTGTAAAACAGTGTCAACCCCATTGACAATACATGAAAAGTTATCAGCCTATAGTGGCGAGCCGTTAAAATCTAAAGATATTACTCATTATCGCAGTATAGTGGGAGCCTTACAATCTTTGACTATTACCAAACCAGACATTGCTTTTGCTGTGAATAAAGTGTCACAATTATTTCATGCACCGACCAATGATCATTGGACGATAGTAAAAAGAATTCTCAGATTTGTTCAAAGAACTATAAGTTTGGGACTCTCAATCAAGATGTCAGTATCAACAATGATCAGTGCTTTTTCGGAAGCTGATTGGGCTGGATATGTTGACGATCAACATTCTACAGATGGTTTTGCAATTTTCTTTGGTGCAAATCCGGTGTAGTGGAGCGCTAAGAAATAGCGCATCGTCTCAAGATCATCCACTGAGGCTGAATATAAAGCAATAGCCAATGCTGCAGCCGAGGTTGCTTCGTTACAATTTATTCTCCAGGAACTTGGGGTAAAAGAGAGCAATATACGTTGCCTATGGTGTGACAACCTACGTCAACATATTTGACAGCTAATCCGATTTTTCATGGAAGGGTTAAGGACGTCGAGATCAATTATTATTTTGTCAGAGAGAAGGTGATGAACAAACAGATTGAGATACATCATATCTCATCAAAGGACCAGATGGGTTTACAAAAGATTTTTCTTCACGACTACAAGAATGATTTCAACACAACCTTAACTTGATAAAGTTATGATTGAGGGGATGTTAGAATCCAGAAAAATTACGAAGAGAGATAGAGCTTGTCACGTTACTTGTATACTGTATAACCGAATCTAGGATAGAATTCCATATGAGATATTAGAGAGATTCGGATTGAGTATTCGTATCTAAACCGACTTTTGCATGATTCAACACTATAAATAGATACATGCAGGCTCCCAAGGGGGTCAAGATGCTTTGACACATTTTCTCAAGGGGTAGCAGATCCTGGGGGCAGAGGTGGCCCGTGGGGGTGGCAGTTGTTGTGGTGGAGGCACTTCTCAATTAGCCTTGAGAAGTCAGACATTAGTATTTATATACTAACCAATGAGTCACCCCAATGGGATGTGGGCTCACAATTTATTCTCAACTTGTGTACAAACTTCAACATTCACACCTCTAAAGTTACCTGGAGATGGTGTAGTGTAAGAGAATGAGTAGTATAATTATCAGATTGTTCACATATTGCCAAACTAGTCTTTTGGAAAACACATATTGCCAAACTAGGGATTCAGATTAATTTTTTAGTCCACAAGAGCTTGCCACAATGATATCATCAACATATATATTACATAAACATTGTTATACCTGATTTTTGGAGGATGAATAGAGAATGATCAGCCTTGGACGACACAAAGGATAGCTGATATAATCTTGCACTCAGTCTGGAATACCACACCCTAGGTGGCGCCTGTTTTAGCCCATATAGAGCTTTACCCGATTTGCATACATGATGAGGCTTACTCTTGTCTTAATATCCCGGAGGTTGTCTCATACAAACTTCCTCTTCTAGAGTGCCATGAAGGAACATATTCTGAATGTCTAGCTACTCAAGAGACCAATTATATGAAATTGCAATGGATAAGACTAACCGAATGGCAACCACTTTTTACCACTGGACTGAACATATCCCCAAAGTCAATCTCATATCTTTGCTTGAATCCCTTGGTAACTAAGCCTGCTTTGTATCGATCAACTGAGCCATCAACCTTTTTCTTTATTTTATAAACCCATTTACAATCAACGATGGTGCAGCCCTTTTTTGGTTGTACAAGATGCCAAATTTTATTCCTTTCATTGCTACAATAAGCCTCATCGCAGGCGGCTCCAAACCTATTATCACACGCAGTTTTTAAAACCGTCTGAAACAAAGAGCCTGTGATAATCCGCAATTTCACAGGCGGAGATATGACACCGCCTGTGAAGACATATTATCACAGGCGGTATTTTAATTAGACTAGCCGCCTGTGAAGATACATTATCACAGGCGGGTCGTGCAACATATATAACTGCCTGTGATAATTGTGTTATCACAGGCGGGTCGTGCAGCATATATAACCGTCTGTGATAATTGTATTATCACAGGTGGATCTTGACCTACATCAAGCCACCTATGAAGACATTTTATCGCAGTCGATTTCTACAATAACAGTAACAACCTATGATAATTAGGTTATCACAGATGATTCTTTACCTATATCTAGCCGCCTGTGATAATTGTTTTTCACAGGCAGGTCTAGCCGTTGGTAAATAACTGCCTATGATAAGGTATAACCTATGCAGTACTAGCTGTTGTTATTTCTAATTTCTAGGTCAATTCAATAAAATCACATAACAGAAGTCAACAATATCATCACAGAAGTCAATTTCACTAAAACAATATACATATGTACAAGTTACACATACAATTCATCTCATAGTTTACAAGTTTTCACTAAAAACTGTTTCTATTGGCATAGTCGCAAAGTTCTAGCACATCAGCTATTGCACCATTCTCATCAAAGAACTTCTCTCTTTTGTGCAAAATTTCACGACGAATGAATTGACAGAGTTCAGTAGCAATCTTGTCGGCTCCTCCACCAGGAATACTTCTACAAACTGGCCATTCTTTGTTCACATTCTTCGTGTGCTGCAATGAAACACATAACAAGGTTTAGAATGTGTTGGTTTGAATAATATCAAAGTATAGATAAAAGTGAGAGTATACATTAATTTATTTGGTATTTTTGGAGCAGTTGTACTATGAGCAATTCAATTTTGAAGTTGAAATCAAAATATGAAAATAATTTTTCTAGTAATATTGAACAGCAGAGAATACAAGTATTCAACTATGCTAGTTACAATGAAAATGAAACTCAAAAGTAAGAAAATATGATATCGACATTAAAGATAACTTACATCCTCACGACTCACTCTATATTCGCTGGCGGTCTGAAGATGCTTGCATACATAATACCCGCATAAGACACTCCCAGCAGACTGCTTCGGAAAAGCATAATACATTTTAATGTCCAATGCATTCATATTAGAAGGTCTCTCACCGCCAAGCTGTTCCGCGTAAAACCGCCAAGCGCTATAATACAAGAAATATCATATAAAACTTGTCAACACATTCTAAATGTGTGTGAATTAAAACTATTGAATAAAAGTACAATTTCAAAATGGAAAGGAAATCTTTGTAATAATCTGGTGGGTAATCGGCCGAGTCCAAGACTGTTTCCATTCCCTGCGTTGGCTTGATGAAGATCATTATGTAGTGATCACTGCAAACATACAAACACACATGTTAGCAATTACCAATAATTGCTATTTCAATGTCATGTGTCGAACTTACTTGAAGTGGTACGGAGCCTTTACGAGGTCCTTGCTGTCCCTGACAAAGTTAAACATCGCATGTCCTATATAAGCTGCAACTTCTGTCCTTCTATCCTTCTTAAGTTTTGCGATTGCTTTTTCAAATTCTTTTTTTATGTGCTTGAAAATTGCTGAGTCTCGATCCGCCTTGACGTTGAATAGCGTCTTTGCAATCCGTGTAGGGTCAAGGATACCTGTCTTGCATTTCATATTTTCATTATCCATGTATTGCATCCTACTGAAAAAGTCCAGAATTGTTATAATCTCATGAAATGTGTATGCGTGTAGTAAGAAAAGCAAATGCAAAATATTTGAGGCAGTTACAAGTACCAGACGAGTAGCAGGTTGATTTTGAGCATACCCCGATGGAAAAGGGGATGTAACTCTTCAAATAAAATGACTCGTCTATCTGCTCCAGTGCTCCAGAATGCATCTTTTGGAATACGAAATGTGACGCAAGAAAGATCATATTTTGTGCTGGCAAGGATGTACCACTCATGCATTCTTTTGAGCGGGGCAGGTTGTTTGCTAAGTTGTACGGATGTCATGAACGGCTTCCCATTCTTAAATTTAGGAGGAACATCCTCAAGCTTGTATATTGGAACTCCTGGTTTAATAAAGCCATCCGCTGATTATACATGACACCATCTTCTTCCCACTCCTTGATATCTTCTAATGCTGACTCATGAGAAGAACGAGATGCACTCGGTTTTCTAATATTTCCTTTATAGTTTCCAAATACTTTGACACTTCTGATGAAGGTTTCTTAATTTGGTATGAGCTAACTTTGATAGGCACTGATGATTGAGGAGTAGTCGTCAGATGTTGGACACTAGCTTGTTGTTGAACCTGTTGTTCAACTGACTGCTCTTTACTCCCAGTAGCTGGCTCTAGTACTACTTCAAGCTGTTGCTCAACTGGTTGCTCTTTACTAGCAACAGCTTGCTCTGGTACTGCTTGAAGCTGTTGTCCAACTTGTTGCTCTTGGATATCTTTACTAGCAATGTTACTATCATCTTTGCTGAGACATAGGGAGAGTGGATCTTCCTAGACTGGGAGTGGATCTTCCTGGACTTTCGCCTTAGAAGATGGGGTTGCAGTATTTCGAGATGCGACGGGGCTAGAAATTGTCTTATCGTCCAACACGATATCACGTCGATGCCAAAGGATTAATTGGTTGACAGCCTGCCCCAGAGTTGCGATCCCCTCATGTGTCATGTGGTCTATTTCATAATCTTCATAATCATTATCAATGATTTCAAGAACTTGCACCATAGCATAATACAACGGAAGTGGATTCCTGTTGAATTCACGATCAGGCTTTGCCCTAGCAGTGGCAACCTGTTTGGTTTTGTTCCCTGCTCTGCCGATCGGGACAAGAAGACGACAAGATTTGTCGTTAGCAATATCAGCGACAACGAACTTATGGGTTGACCCTGAGCCTGGCATAGAACCAACACTGCTAGGGTAGGAAGTTGGAGATACTAATTGCTCCTTTGGCACCGGAACCACCGTTGTACTTGGTGCCACTAATTGTCCCAATTGTCTAAGTTGTTCCATTATTTCTTGCATATTTTCTTTGATCTTTTGAGCAATCATCTCATCAAGTGTTTTTTTAAACTTCTCACGTCTTCTATATGTGTTTTTATCTTTAGAGAAACCATCTAGCCAAGACATTTGATAAGAGACTGCTCGAACTCATCCGCTGTGTTCAGGGTTCCGAAGATAGCGGTAAGTTGGTCATTCTCCCTCTTCGGCTTGAAGAGACCCTTCTGTTGCTTTTCAATTACTTCTTTCATTTTATCCTCTACTTCATTCACAGAGTTGAGCTTTTCAAGTTGTCCCTCGCTGGTCAAACCTGACCAAGCAAAGACCCACCGCTAAGTTCTCTCATCGCAACCTTCTAATGGGTGAGGATTGCATTTACTGGTAATTTCGTCTAGTATCTTATTCCATTTCTGGACTTTGGGGGCATATCTGGCAAACCCCAAGCGATGATGATATTTGTTCTTTTTCGCAAGCTCTGACCTAGTTGCACTTAGAGCTTTATCATCAGGTGTGGTATTTTGACGAACAAACTCTTGCCACTGAGCTTGTGTGATTTTTCCCATCTTCCTCGGGCTAGGGACCTTATCGCCTTAACATAAGCATTCATTTCACTCTTTCAGCCACGAAACTTCTTGTCGCAAGAGACCAATGTTGCTTTCTTTACAACTTCTTACGTGCCTTTAGGGAACTTGAATTGTTTCTTTATCCTTTCCCACAACTCATTCTTGGTCTCCTCGGGTAATTTCCTCCAATTCTCGGTGTGATCGGCACGAGCTTATAACAAGAAAACCGCATGCATTACGGTACTTGGTAATTGAATTCAGTGGTTCTTGGGGAAGCCCACCTGGACTGACCCTTGTTATGTACATGATGCGGTCCAATGGACCCTTATTGGGACCTCGTTGCCCTCATTTCCGCTTGAGTGAAGCTGAGGATTCATCTACTGGAGAACCTTCTGCGGTTTTAGGAGCCGAAGTCACCTCGTTGTCTTCGCGATTAATCTAGGTAGAAAAGAATTATAAGACTTCGTATACTTGACAACCAACATTAACTTGAACTGCTGAAGTTAAGATTCATGATCCATACCTCGTCGGCAGGATCATATTTCGGGCCGAGATCCTCTGAAGTCTTTTTAATTTTTGTATTAGGAAAAGGACCTGATGGATAGTGAAAGGAGTCTGAACTACTAGAGTCAGTAAACTCCATATTTTTTTTGACCAATAAAAACTGCAAGGGAGAACCCCGACAGCTATGAAATAATATTAAAAAGCGAAATAGAGTTAAGTTACAAAGGCACATCAGCACTTGACTAGGTGTTCCAGAGAGAGGAACATCCCTTACAAGCTCTGTAGCCACGGGAGCACACAGTCCCTATCCTCAGGCTTAAAGCGACAAGCTTGAAGCCTGGTAGATGCAATGAAGGATCTTTCTAGGCATTTACATTAGGGGGAGAGTTTCTAAAAATGAAGTTGTTACAAACAATCCAAATCTCCCAGGCCGCTATATAGAAGATTTCCATGAAGGCTCGACGACTCCAAATGTGCTTGGCCTTCTGCAGAGTGTCGAAGAAAGGGATGTCATGATGCCAATGAACCCCAAGAACGTTCCAACATGCCATGCTGAAGGAGCAGCTAAAGAAGATATGGTAAGTGAGTTCCTCCACATTGTCTACACAGAGCACGCAGGTGTAGTCATTCCCGTTAATGGCTATGTTCTTAATCTTCAGGAGGTTGCGTGACTTGAGCCGGTCCCGAAACATAAGCCACGTGAAGATCTTTATTTCTTTACCACCCTCGAATCCCAAATCCAGCTAAAGGGTGTTGGTGGCTTTATATGGTTGTAGCAGTTGTTGTAGATATTCTTGGAGCTAAATATCCTTACTCCCCCTGCCGGACTCCATACGTCTTGCGAGGGGTCCCTGTGAGAAACCTCATCCAGCAGTGCTTCCAGGTTGACCAATTCCAGCAAGGCTTCATGTAACATCGGTTGGAAGAAATGGCTGAGATGATCTGGCCTGCTGAAAAATTGGGCCATTGAGATGTTGAGTTTTTTTGCGAAGGAGTGCAGGCAAGGCATGTCCCTTCTGATCAAGTGACCTTCCCAGTGATCCTGCCGGAGCCGAATTGTGTCCCCTTTTCCAGCTTTGACTTCAAAATTCTTGAGAAATGAGTCAGATAGTCTCACTACGTCCCTCCACCAGAAGGATCCTTTTCCTTTTGTGCCATGCGGTGGCTTACCATTGTTACAATAACGTTGATGGATAAGATGGACCCAGGGGATGTCATTTTTGTTATAGATTTTCCAGAGGAATTTCATGAGCATGGCTTCATTCATTGTAGTGAGGTTTTTGAGACCTAGGCCCCCATTTTCCTTTGGTGTTGTCACTTGATGCCAGGCCACCAGGGGCCGGCCTTTGCCAGTGATATCTGAGCCTCTCCACAAGCATTGCTTCCTGGCTTTGTCAATTGCTTGAATGGCTGGATTTCTCAGCTTGATAGTGCACATGGCATAAATAGGTATAGCGGATATGATGTTGTTAATGAGTGTGCATCGTCCAGCCATTGATAACCATGTTGCTGCTCCGGTTAGCGTCTTGTGTACCCATGAGACGAGCCCTTCAAAGGCGTCTGCTTTTGGTCTGTCAAGGCTCATAAGCAATCCCAGGTATGTAAATGGAAATGAGCCAATGGTGCAGCCCAGTGTGGCTGCAAGGATTGTGGTTTCCTCTTCATCAATGTTGATTGGCATTAAGCTTGATTTTCCCCAATTCACTTTTAGACCTGTCGCTCCTCCGAAAGATTGCAATAGGTTTTTTAGAAAGAAGACCTCTCTCTGATTAGCCTTGAGAACTAGGATAGTGTCGTCTACATATTGGACCACCGGGAATTCCACATTTGTTCCTTGGTGCAGTGGCAATGTCAGAAGCCCCAACTCCAATGCTTTGTTGATTGAGATTTGTAGGAGATCGGCTGCCAATACAAATAGAAGGGGGGACAGGGGGTCCCCCTGCCGAACACCTCTTCTGCAATGGAACGTCTTGCCTGGTACTCCATTGAGAAGCACTGAAGAAATAGCAGTTGATAGGATGTCTGTTACCCATTTGATCCGCTGATCCGGAAAACAAAAAACTCGCAACATGTGTAAGATGAAGTCATGTTCCACCTTGTCAAAGGCTTTTTCAAAGTCCAGTTTGAGTACTATGATACCTGTGTTAGTTTTTTTACATTGGTAGAGGTATTCAAAGACCCATGCCATGCAGTCCTGGATGGTTCTTTTCTTGATGAAGCCATATTGATTTTTGTGATGACTTCCTGCAATCGTACTGAGAGTATTTTGGTGATCAGTTTGATAGTGGTGTTCAGCAGTGATATTGGCCTGTAGTCTGCAACCCTGCTGGGATTGTTGATCTTTGGGATGAGAGTGATTAAAGAGCTATTCAGTGGCTGGATGCTGATGTTGTTATTGAAGAAATCCGAGCAGAGCAGATATATATCTTCCTTAATGATGTGCCAACATGCTTGAAAGAATTTTGTGTTGAACCCATCTAGACCTGGAGCTTTATCGCTTGGCATAGTCTTGATTGTGGCGTCAACTTCCTCTCTGGTGACTGGGTTGCATAGGGTTTGTAAGTGTTGCTTGGGCAGAACCCATTGCTGAATTTGTGGCCATTGATGAGTCGGGTCAGATTGCCCTAACCTTTCATTGAATTCCTTCCAGAGAGCGGAAGCTTTGTGCCCATGGTCCATCAGCTCTACTCCTTGGTTGTCCTGAATGACTGGGATGTTGTTTCTCCTATATCTTTCCGTTGCCGCAACCAGGAAGATATCTTATTTGTTGTTAATACCAACAGCAGTCTTCTTAGGGCTTTCCAAGCTAGAACTAATAAGACAAAAAAATATAATGAATGGCATATTAACTCTACATGAAGTGTTGCATGAAGAAAAAGATGGAAACATTCTAGGATTTGATAAGGCATTCTAGGGTTTAAGGCGACTGACCAAAAGGTTTCAATACATTGCGAGGGCGACAAGCATGTTAAAGTTGCTCACCAGCAATGACAATTTTATCTTCTTATTCTAAATAGGCAGTTACTTGTATCTGTGTTCTCAGCACAAGCGATGTTCAACAGCCATATGTGAGCACGTTGCTTTGTTTGGCAAAAGAATAGAGACACCGATCTCAAAGGAGCACAACCCTGTGAGATAAAGTGCGGGGCGGCTACATTCTATTTTCAGTAAAGATGCTATTATCTACTCATGTTACCACCAAGTTCCCAGATTTTTAACTGAAATTTGACAGATCTTCCTTTGTATGTTGCTGATTTTGTCCACAATTTTCAAATAGAGAACATTGATATTTGCAGAAACAATATATTGTAAACTTGTTACACACATCCTCAGGATTCCATAAATGTAAATTATGAAGTCTTTTGATGATCCTACTAGAAATTACGATCCAAACAGCAACTGAATACATAACTGTCCAGATTGTGGACTGTTACGACACCTTAAATAGTACTTCGATTTAGACCTGGTTATTGTGTGTTTTAGCCTTAGAGTTGAATAGGAAATTTATAGAGGACTCTTCCATACATGTATAGATATGCATAGGTTGCTTTTCTAATTTAAGAATTTTGGCTGTTCAAAGTTCAAAAATTTTCTGGCTGTTTCAGATAGCACTGTACACAGGTACTAACTTCAACTCCAGTTTCTAATTAGTTCTAAACCGAGTTTGAGGTAACAATGAATAGAAAAGTTGTACAATTGCTCTTCCCCTTTCAAAAAATGTATCACAATAGACTAGAAGAGCTTTCTACAGATAATTATGGCAAAATTTCAGATGCTTGTTCATACAGTTTCAGAACATCAGCTGATTTAGTTAGAGAATATTTTCATTACCTTACAGCGGTCTATTAGCTTGAAGGTCAATATAAAACTTACAGAATACTTCAATAGCTTTCCAAAAAGTATTCATTTGCCTCCATATCCCTTCAGGTTGAAGAGATATGGATTTTTAAAGTTGGACACTGCTACCAGATTTCAGAAGTGAATTTGACAAAATTTACTTTATTTGTGGCTGGTTTGATCCTTGATTTTCAAACAGATAACATAAAACTTGACAGCAAGTTACATTACAAACTTGTTATACAGGTCACAATGTTTCTGGAAATATATTACACGAAGCTATTTGACCATTCTACCAAGAGTTATGGTCGAAATCATGACTGTATACAGAACTCTATGCTAGGTGTTCAGATTTGATAGAGGTTGGAACTTCGAGTTTTTTCTCGAGTTTCATGAGGATTCTGACCTGGAGTTCAATAGAAAAGATGTAGAGGACTCGCTACAGAAGGCTAACTAAGGATGCCTACCCTTTTCGAATTCCCGAACCATAACCAAGGAAATCTATGCACGGCGGCGAGGGCGAGGAGGGAGGCGGCACGGGGGTGGAGGAGGGAAGGTTGAAGGGTTTAGGGTCTAACGTGAAGCTCGGCAGTGACGGCAATGGCTTCGCTCAGCGTACCTGGAAGTGATGAGGGCGAAGCAAATGGACAAAGGCGAAGCTCGGTGGCAGCGGCGAAGCTCGGCGATGAGAGCGGCGAACACTTGGCGGCAAACGAATTTTTGGCAGCCTGACGGCGTCTAACTATTTCGCCCGGGTTAGCTTTTTCCAACGCAGCCGAGGGATATATATAGACGCCTATTTTCTCAGGCGGATTATAAGAACCGACCGCCTGAGAAGATAGTTATCTCAGACGGGTTTTACTTACCAACCGCCTGCGAAGATTCAATTATCTCAGGCGGTTGGTAAGTAAAACCCGCCTGAGATAAACATCTTCTCAGGCGGTTATTAAGTAAAAACCGACTGAGAAGATCTTTACGTAAGCTTAATTAATGTTCTTTTCATATATTAATGTTTATCTTCTCATGCGGTTATTCAGTACCAACCGCCTGGAGGATCTTTACTTCTTCTTAATTAATATTATTGATTAAATATGGGGCCTTTAAAAAGGCCAAATTCCACTTTCTTGTAATATTATTGATTAGTAAAGGTTACCATTAAATTTCACTTCATAAATCCTTTGAAGTTGGTCAGAACTTAAAAAACATATAACAATTGCTATTTTTCATTTTTCTATCTTGATGAATATAATGATTTTTTCATTTTTTTTCAATGGACATTTTTATTCATCATACCAACCTCTATGATTTTTTTCAGATTTTTTTAAATTTTTTGAATCAATGTGTGTTCATAATTTGATGAATGCCTCATATGTATATGAGCATTTACTTAGAATGATGGATAATTTGAATTTTGACATGTTGGAATGCTTTAAAAAATTAACAAAATTCATATATGTATAAATAATACAAATATGTTCATACAAACAAATTTCATTGAAGGATCCTTTTTTTTAGGAGACACACAAATGTGAATAATATGTGAGTAGAAATTAATTTGATATTTACCAAAACATTACAATGTCAGCTATAAAAGTTTTAAAATATTTAGTTCAGGTGGTAGATGTTAATTTTTGAAAATTATAGAAGAAAGAATCATAGAATTTGGACTCAATCTGCAGAATCTATACATGTTTGAGTATTTATATTGGAATCTAAATAAAAAAGAAGCAAGGGAAAAGGAAACTGAAGAACAGGCCCGTGCATTATCTCAGGCGGTTGGTAAGTAATACCCGCCTGAGATAACATTTTCTCAAGCGGTTATTAAGTACCAACCGTCTGAGAAGATCTTTACTTCTTCCTAATTAATATTTTTGATTAAAATGTGGGGCCTTTAAAAAGGCCAAGTTCCACTTTCCTGTAATATTATTGATTTGTAAAGGTTACCATTAAATTTCACATCATAAATCCTTTGAAATTGGTCAGAACATAAAGAAATATAACAATTGCTATTTTTCATTTTCCTATCTTGATGAATATAATGATTTCTTCATTTATATTTTCAATGGACATTTTTATTCATCATACCAACCTTTATGAAATTTTTCAGATTTTTTTTTAATTTTTTTTTAATCAATGTGTGTTCATAATTTGATGAATGCCTCATATGTATATGAGCATTTAGTTAGAATGATGCATAATTTGAATTTTGACATGTTGGAATGCTTTAAAAAAAATTAACAAAATTCATACATGTATAAATAATACAAATATATTGATACAAACAAATTTCAGTGAAGGATCCTTTTTTAGGAGATACGCAAATGTAAATAATATGTGAGTAGAAATTAATTTGATATTTACCAAAACATTACAATGTCAGCTATACAAGTTTCAAAATATTTGGTTCAGGTGGTAGATGTTAATTTTTGAAAATTATAGAAGAAAGAATCATCAAATTTGGACTAAATTTGCAGAATCTATACATGTTTTGAGTATTTATATTGGAATCTAAATAAAAAAGAAGCAAGGGATAAGGAAACTGAAGAGGCTCGGGCAATTATCTCAGACGGTTGGTAAGTAATAATCGTCTGAGATAATCTTTTTCTCAGGCGGTTATTAAGCACCAACCGCCTGAGAAAAAGTTAAAAACTGTTTGTGAAAAACAGACACCTATATAAAGACCCCTTAGCACAGTTAAAACGTAATCCTAGAGAATTTCTATCGACGCCACAAGGCTGCCGAAATTTCCCATCGTCGCGTCGCCGCCCAGCCCACACCGCCGCGCCGCCGCCCAACCCGGCACCGCCACATCTCCACCCAGCCCCGCGGAGGCAGCCTCTATCCAGCCCCACATCGCCACCCCACCGTGCTGACGCCCCGCGCCACAAGCTATCTAGTAAATTCTCATAGTTTCCTTACTATGCAATGCTACGTTTATTTTTCCTTACGCATGTAGTTTCCTTACTTTTTCTTTGTATATTTTTATTAGCTAATAAGCTGCTAGTTTTGTGTGTTCTGGTATATGGATTGTGTCCTTTTGCATGTGTGTACATATACGTTGGACTCAATAATTGGAAAGTTTGGTCTTTCAGATATTGATGTATGGACTATATTGTAATAAGCTTAATGTAGTTTGTACCTACTACGTCACATGAATATGATGTTTGATTAACAGATGATATTGTAATATATATATAAGATGCATGAAGTTTACCCGAACTTGTAATTGTAGTTTTATGTGTTTTCCTTTTCAATATGTTATTTGTGTGTGCGTACCTCCTACTTGCATATATTTTGAAGGAGTGATTAGGGTTAGCTTTCTAGGGAGATGGTTTTATAACTTGCCCATTTAGTTACCATCGTTGGATGGGATCCGACGTCAAGATATAACGAACTGGATCCCACCCAGACCTAGCCCATGCTACTGGGCCTGTTTTCCCCACGACTTCAATCCTTCACCCCCGCTTGCTGCGCCCGAAGCCTTCGACTCCATCCGCCTCAAAACATCGCTCGTCTCCTCCAGACTCCGCTCGACGCCGTCGCCTCCCATCCCCCACGCTTTCTGTTCGTCGCTGACACCTCCTGCCTACCGCCGCTGATGCCTCCTGTCTGTCATCGCCGCTGTCGATCTCTATTACCTCGCAAGGTACGAGCGCCGCCAAATATCCTTGCTTATAACGCCAATGTTAGAGTCTTATTTGACGTTGCCGCCGCTCTCCTACGTGCCACCTCTCTCTACAACTCTGTATCGACTTGGTATTACCGTAAAAACCTTAAGGACTACCGGAAATCGATTAGCCATCGACTAGGGTCAATTAGTCGCTCTAATGAACAGACCTACATTATACTAGTATTCACTCATATGATACAATCTTGTTATGTCTCTGTAAATTCATTTTATAGAAGATATTTAGGGAATATTTGTGGCCAAATTTTGTAAATCTTAACAAAATTCTATTATTGAAGCATGGACCGTCGAGCGTGGATGTATAACATGCCAAGACCCGATCCCATGTACATTCATAATGTTGCAAATTTTATTGAAGCATCCAAGAGACATGCGAAGTTGCAAAAGATAGATGAAATATTATGTCCATGTATCGACTGCGAAAATAATATTGCTTGGATGGATACCATAGTAATCCAATCTCATTTGGTGAAAATAGGTTTCAAAAAAAACTACACAATGTGGACAGAGCATGGTGAGTTAGATACACATGATGTGGATAAAGATGATGAGAGAGGTTCAGATGACGATAATGTTCATATCGATGATGGTAGTGACAATCAAGATGGTGATGATGATGATGAGTTCGATTGTGAGGAGATGTTGCGTCACATTGAACCATATGTATTGACTTCTATGGAGGCAAGCAAATGTTTAAGTAAAATGAAGACATTGCAGAATGCAGCGACATAGCTTTTATATGATGAATCAAATGGTTGTGATAAAGAGTTTACTACATTGCGTGCAGTCTAAGAACTACTAAAGTTAAAAGCTACACGTGGATGGTCCGATTGTAGTTTCTCTGATCTTTTGAATCTTATGGCAGAAATTCTTCCAAATCCAAATAAACTGCCCAGAAGCACTTATAAAGCAAAGAAACTTCTTTGCCCGATGGCACTAGGCGTGACAAAAATACATGCTTGTGTGAACCATTGTATTCTGTATCGCAAAGAGCATGAGCTCGCAACTAGATGCCCCATTTGTGGTGTGATTAGATATAAGAAGGACTACAATCACCAGTATGTTACCAACATGAAAAAGACTCAGAAGAATAAGAAATTTATAATTGGTCTTGAAGGTGACGATGACGATACTTCTGGCGATGCAGACGGGAAGAATAAGAGAAAATTCCTGCCTTGGTGATGTGGTACCTTTCGGTAATTGATCACTTGAAGCGTTTGTTCTGGAACGCTAGGGAGGCTGAACTTATGCGTTGGCATTCCGAACAACACAAGAAGAATGAAAACATATTCGACACCATGGTGATGCAACGCAGTGGAAAATTTTTGATATTCAATATCCATAATTTGCAAAGGAAATCAGAAATGTGAGGTTTGCCTTGGGTACAGACGGAATGAATCCGTTTGGTAAAAAAAGGAGCATACACAGCACATGGCCCGTGGTCTTAACGATGTACAACCTACCGACGTGGTTGTGTCACAAAAGGAAATATATCTTGTTATCTGTTCTTATCCAAGGTCCGAAAACACCCGACATCGAATTTATGTGTTCTTGGAACCTTTAATGGAAGATATGGTGAAATTGTGGAATGAAGGGGTACATACATGGGATGAGTACAAGAGGGAGTATTTCACGCTAAGAGCAATGATATTCATTACCGTGCATGATTATCCCGGACAGTTTACATTATCGGGACAAATGTAAGGGAAGAAAGGTTGTGTAAGGTGCGTGAATAGAACTGGATTTCTATACCTCACTTCATCCAGAAAGACGGTGTACATGAGACACCGACGGTTCTTGACAGATACACAAATGTATAGGAAGATGAAAGAACAATTTGATAACCAAATCAAAAAAGATACTGCACTAAAACCTTACAGTGGAAAACTTGTGTTCGAATGATCAAGAACATTCATATTGCTTTCGGTAAGGGCAAAAAATGTAAAGGAGTTAAGAGAAAGACAAGTACATCTTCGGATGATAGAACTGACATGGCTTTCAAGAAACAACCAATTTTTTTCAAGAATCTTCCGTGTTGGAAGAATCTGGAATTTTGCCATAGTATTGATTTAATGCACGTTACAAAGAATGTATTTGACAGCAGCATTGGGACCTTGCTAAACATGCCGACGAAAATAAAGGACGGATTAAATTCACGTATGGACCTAGTAAATCTTGATTTGAGACCAGAGCTTCATCCAGTAGAAAAGGCGAACGGGAAGCATTACCTTCCCCCAGCCAGCTACAACTTGACGCTAGAAGAGAAAAAACAATTTGCAAATGCTTGCGTGGGATCAAAGTGCCCACGAGTTTCTCATCCAATATCTGCAAACTAGTCTCGATGAAAGACTTGTCTTTATTCAGTTATAATTCTCACGACTGTCACATGATGATGACAGTATTCCTTGCCATTGCAATAAGAGTCATCAAACCTGAGCATATATAAGTTGTCATCACACGTTTGTGTTACTTCTTCAATGCAGTATCGCAAAATGTGATAGCACATGAAGATTTAGACTATCTAAAAACATACATCGTGGAGACTATGTGTAAGCTTGAGATGTGTTTCCCACCATCCTTTTTTGAGATGCAAGTACACCTAATCATACATCTTGTTGATCAGATAAAAGCATTGAGGCCACTATATTTACATCATATGTTTTCGTTGGAGAGATATTTAGGAGTATTAAAAGGTTATGTGTTGAACCGTGCTCACCCAGAGGGTTCAATTATGGAAGGATACACCACTGAAGAAGTGATTGAGGGTTGCGCTGATTACATCAAAGACGGAAAATCGATAGGTGTGCCTAAACCAGTACATGCGGGTAGACTACGTGGGAGAGGCAAACTGTGTAAGAAAACTTCTATCATTCAAGATTACAAGAATGTACACCGTGCACATTTTGGTGTACTACAACAGCTCGCAATAGCTGAGTCGTACATCGAGGAACACCAAATTGAGCTTCGTGATAAAAACCAAGACCACACAGAGGACTGGATCATGAAAGAACACAGAAGATGTTTCACTGAATGGTTAATGGACAAAAATATACCATACGGAAACGCTATAGAAGAGGCAACAATGAAGAAGTTAGCTTTTGGACCATCTGCTTTGGTGACATCATGGCAAGCATATGACATCAATGGTTACACATTTTACACTAAAGAAAAAGACGGTAAGAGTGTTGCACAAAATAGTGGTGTTCGTATTGAGGCTTATGATTCACAAGGGCACAAGATCACATACTTCGGGTTCGTAGAGGAAATATGGGAACTCGATTATGGCGAAAGAACGATAATGCTCGTATTTAAGTGCCAATGGGTCAAACATCTTGATGGTGTGAAAGTGGACAATTACGGGCTGACACTGCTAGACTTGAATAAAGTGGGTTATAAAGATGACCTGTGGGTTCTTGCCGATAGTGTTGCACAAGTTTTTTATGTTCAAGATCCAGAAACTGAGAAGATGCACGTAGTTGTTTCTGGAAAGCAAAATATTGTTGGGGTTGAGAATGTGGGACATAATGAAGAGGAATATAATCAGTATGAAGAGATGCACCTTTTCACAGAACCAGAAAACATCAAGCGCGTAGAGAGAAGCATTAAAAAGAATTTGAAACCCTATATGCGAGAAGATGTCAATGCTGGAAAAAATGTGTGATATATATTGTATATATTTGTATCTTCTGAAATCAACTTAGAACAATGCTCTATTTCAGCTTTAGATTGCATGTTTCGAACATTATTAAATTCAGCTTCTGTTTTGAACATTATTAAATTCAGTATGTGTATATAAATTTCTTCTAACCTATGATGATCAGGCTTGCTTTCCAATAGATCGGTTCCAAACAACATCTAGAAGCACAACTCTTGAAGCTCCTGTCAAGCTAATCCCTTCACAGCAAGCTCTTATAGATGCAAGTAATACTCGAGACTCATCATTTGGATTGTTAAAAGCTTCAATTAAAGTCTGACGATACTTCCCGTCCATTTGAGGGCTTGTCAGGATAGGAGTGGATCCACTTCAATATAAGTGGTTTTAGGTGGATTGAGGAGAAAATTAGTTCATTCTTCACTTACAATCCACTTCAATCCAATTAGATTGAGTACACCCAAACAAGACCTGAAAGATTTCTTTTTCTTCTCTCCATTTTAAAAACTTACGAAGATGCTACTTTATCAGTTCTAATGGCTGGATATATTGACTACAAATCAGTACCGTCTCTCTTAGTGCTTCACACAAGCGACGAAGCGTACAACTTCAATAACAAATCTTGTTTTTACCATTTTCATATGAATTTGACCTTAATCTTTCAAGCAAAGATTTATCAATAATTGAAGCTTCCTCATTAGACATGTTAATGGCAGTTACAAGTGAAGGTTGTGTCGAAGCTAACGAAATCTCAACGGCACTGAAGACAAAGAGATGCTGCATATGAGTGACAATGTCCAGGTTAGATAGCATGAAGCTATGATGGCAGCCTTCAACACCATGAAAAGTGATGCCAAGGTTATGCTTGCATCAACCAAGACATGTTGTGAGGGTATAACACTTGTTGGGGCAAGCATAACCTTGGCCAAGGTTATGCTTGCCCCAACAAGTGTTATGCCCTCACAACATGCCTTGGTTGATACAAGCATAACCTTGGCATCACTTTTCATGTTGTTGAAGGTTGTCATCATAGTTTCACGCTGTTTAACCTGGACATTGCTACTCATATGCAGGATCTCTTTATCTTCAGTCCGATTCAGATTTCGTTAGCTTCGACACATCCTTCACTTATAACTGTCATTAACATGTGTGATAAGGAAGCTTAACTTATTTGATAAATCTATGCTTAAAAGATTAAGGTTAAATCCCTATGAAAGTGTAAAAACAAGATTTGTGATTGAAGTTATTCGCTTACTCACTCGTGTGAAGCACTAAGAAAGTAGGTACTGATTTTTAGTCAATATATTTAGGATTTAAAACTGAGATAGGAGCATCTTCCTAAGTTTTCAAATGGACAGGAGGGAAAGAAATACTTCAAATGGACGGGAAAATCCTTCCAAGGATCGTCAGGCTTCAAATTGATGCTTTCAACATTCCAAATGATGAGCCACGGGTGTTACTTGCATCTACAAGAGCTTGTTGTGCAGGGATTAGCTTGACAGGAGCTTAGCAGCATCACAAGCAGTTCTTAAACAATGACCGCCCGTGGAAATCATGTATTTTCTCAGGCGTTGGTTAATTAAGAACCGTCTGTGATGTTAGCTACATCACAGGTGGTTCTTAATTAATAACCGTCTGAGAAAATAATGTATTTACCCAAACGGTTGTTTCTTAAAATCCGCTTGTGATGTTCTATCATCACAGGCGGTTATTGTATCATTCATCATCACAGTTGCATTTTTTTACAAACCGCCTGTGTTTGAAAAATTGAAAAATCCAGGCGCCTGTAAAAATGCTTTTTATAGTAGTGTTTTTAATGCATCAAATTCTTCATCCATTGCAAGCTTCCACTTATGATTGCTGAGCGCTTCTTGTAGATGTTGTGGTTCACTAGTAGATGAGAAATATGAATACCGAATAGTACCATCTGTAAAAACTTTGGGAACAAATATACCAGATTGAAGTTTGGTATGAGCATGTTGCGCAGGCTGTTCCACAAGAGCATGTGCCTCATCCGATCCAGCAAAATCAACCTCGGGTTCCGCAGGTGCAAACGCTGGCGCCAGTGTGTTTTCTGTCTCCCCCTCATTCGACACGTGAGGCGCACTGGTTGATTTGTGTGCCGCATCACCAATCCCATCAGCCTCTCGCTCTTGAGAATTTTCAAGTACACCTTGAGTTTATAGTATTTTCCCCAGATATGTTCAGCTGATTTTCAGACTCCATTGCCTCTTCTCCTTCATTTATTTCCTGCAGTTAAAGCTTCCATGACTCTGGTTAGTATCATTAGTCAATTCAGCAGTACTAGATCTGTTCCCCATATAGTCAGGATGCGGATAAAGATTTTGAGGTAGGAGAAGAGTTTCCTTCCTTAGTTTGACTCCTGCATTCTCAAGGAGTCATGTGAAGAGAAAAATTTTCTCATCCAAGATTACATCTCTAGAGATGTAGACCCTTCCAGTTTTTGGCTCTAGGCACTTCATACCTTTGTGAAGGGGACTGTAGCCAAGGAAGACACATTGTATAGACCGGCAGGCTAACTTTCGATCATTGTATGGTCTAATATTTGGGTAGCAAGTGCACCCAAATATTTTTACATTGGAATAGGAAGCTTTTTTACCGAGGAGAAGCTCAACTGAAGTTTTTATGCGGATCACTTGGGATGGAAGGATGTTTATGAGGTAGACTGCAGTTAAAAAGGTTTCATCCAAGAATTTTAGTGGGACCAAGGCATTAGCAAGGAGAGCAATTCATGCCTCTACAATGTTGCGATGTTTCCTTGCAGCTACACCGTTTTGTTGTTGTGCATGAGGACAAGAAACATGGTGTACGGATCCTATTTTTTAAATGGAGGCATTCAACTTCTCATACTCTCCACACCAATCTGTTTGGAGAATGAGAATTATTTTTATTAAGTTGTCTTTCAACTAGGCTTTCGAAATTCTGAAATATTTGGAACACTTCAGATCTGTTTTTGAACAAGTATATCCAAACATGCTTGCTATAGTCATCAATGAAACTAATGTAATATTTATTTTCATTGATCGACTTGGGTGCCGGCCCCTATACATACGAATACACAAGTTCAAGAGGACGAGAGATTCACTAGTGGATCTCTAGTAGTGAGTTGGTAGCTTTTTGCCTTTTGACAGGATTCGGACACAATTTTCTCATTGAAACTTTCATCATAGGGAAGCTCATTATTCTTTATAACATGGTCTACTATAGCAAAGGATGGATGTCCTAATTGTTTACGGTCATTATATACTAATTTCGACCATCAATATAACTCAGTTATGTGAAGGAATGAATATTTCTTACACACATAATAATTACAAATAACCTAGTTCCACTTGTACTTGGAGAAAATAGTGCATGCAGGTATTTTATACAGAATTGAAGTGAAAACATTCCCAGCCAATCAGACGCTGACATGTGGCATTACATGGACCAAATGGCCCACTTACAAGAGTATGCGAGGAGATACAACTATGTTGCGCCCAGAAACAGTCATGAGACCCACCTGCCAGCCACCTGGAGAAAGCACAACCCGTTTGGAGGGTTTACCAGGTCGCCTGAATAGGTGGTTCGGCCGACCTATTCTTCCCACCTTTCTCGGTCAAACTCAACGTGACACACTCTGTGGCTTGGTGACAAGAATGATGACTGAGTCGCGCGCAAAAGATGGCGGGAACCGACCTCAGCACTAGTATAAATAGGACCCCTCACTTCAACACACACCACTTGAGCACCATTCTATTGTATTCACTAGTTCTCCTTGTTCCTTAGTGGAGGTTAGGCTGTCGAGAGGAGCCTCTAGTCCCAAGTCTGAATTGGGAATGGTATGGCTCGTGTATCTTTTCTTATATTTCTGACTTCATGCATAATAAATATATTATCTTTAGTCTTCTTTTATTCATATACTTGGATGAAGCATTTCTTACTTGATTGTGAATTCCATGTATGTGTAGGAGTAGTATCTATGATTAACGCCATAACAATATTATTCTATCATCATAAACACTACAAACCCCCACTATAGTCTAATTAGTTATGATATGATCATGTTAGTATGAATAACTTATGCTATATCTCAATATTGGTTCAATGATGTTTAGGTTAGTCATTGCCTTAGTATGGCTTGTGCCCGAGCTCTTAAATTATTTACTTAATATGCTAGCATGGTGTTAGGATAGTTAAGTAGCGTTGGATGTCTCGTAGACCCACAGATTGAAGAGGTAGGCAGTAGGTGGTGACATCCCTATCCGTCCTTTGTAATCATCCATGTTCGGCTATGCCACAGGCTCTTGGCAGGAGTCACCCTAGTATTGCTAGGGGTAAGTCCGTGCCCGATGTGTTGAACAACTTAGCAGAAGGATTGACCATTGACATGCTCATTAGTATATAACCTAAGCTATGTATATGTATATTAGAAGCATTGTAGGAGCAACTCCCTAACTCTTAGTATAATATCCATTAGGACCCATCTACCCTCTAGAATAGATTGCTTTGGTGTGTGTCACACTACCCATATTTGCCACTTAACCTATTAACCTATTGGCAAGGACTCACCGAATTATTGAAGTCTGATGAGCGGGACTTACCTCCATTGTGTTTAGTTTGATGATTTGTTGTCCAATCCCAGAGTTGAAGATGTGGACAACTTCTCTTGATTGTCATGCCAAATGTCCTTTGGCATGTCTGTTGGACATGTGGACCACATGATGGCCCTAACCTCTCCGTCGTCTTGATGAAGACTTGTTGATGTAGTGATGGTTTCTCCCTGTTGAAGATATTATTTCGTGAGCATGGTGAGGCTTGTCCTTCTTTTGGGGTGCCACTTCGACCTTCTTGATGTTCCATCAAGTTAACCCATACTTTGATCATGGATCAAAGACTTCCTTGGGCATGATCACATGTGGACTACACAATCAAACAAGAAACGCTTCATCCACAATGTCACTTGCCCTAGGTTATACGGGCTTGGTCGAAGGGTAGGGATCCCAACAGGTGATTATGGGATATCTTGAATCATGAATGCTCTTTAAGTTTCTTGTCATTTGCCAAGAGCTTCATGTTGTCTTGATTTCTTGCTTGGCTATGGAAAATATACTTCAAGGTAGGCTTGTTGAACTTAAACCCCTTGAGATCCCCATAGCCTTCTTGATTACAAGAGTGATGTTGATTCCACCCTTGATCTCCTTGTAAGTGAGAGCCATTGAAGTTGTTGTTTGAAAGGAAGAATCCTCACGGGTCTTAGAAAAATGATTCCCCAAGCGACCCATGTTGACATGGATTTTCACATATCTTGTGAATATCCATGGCTTGGATCATCCAAACACTTCTCTATTGGCTTGATCTTCATGATACTTCAATGGGAGGTGTAGTTCCTTATCTAGCATTTGCACCTCGGTAAATGGTGTGCATGCCAAGCTAAGGGAACTAAAGCATTATTCAATCCGCCCCTTGAGTGGAGACCATATTCTCATTCATGATGAATGAGAATAGGACTCCTTCAGCTCCAGCACGAATGTGGTCATAGATTGGTGGAGCGAACCCATGACATGAGTGCTGGATGAAGAGCCAACTGTCCACCCCATGATGAAGGCAAAACAGAAGAATTTTTGGAGCCTCCCTCAAGCTTGGGGACAGATGACTTTGGCTTCTACTGGAAGCTGAAATTCATCCGCGAAAGGCAATGGTGTTGCCTAGTGGACATTTGTTGAAGTACGCCTTGAATAATGTTTCAGTTGAGCACTTGCGTCCTCGTTGGCTATCCCATGAAATGGGTTAGCCAACACAACCCTGTTTTCAAACAAAAAGAGAAAACTAACAAGGGTAATCTTGTCAAATAACTATTAGTACCTATAGCTTAATCACAAGGTATAACTATGCTTCACTTCCTTTGCCTTCCCTGACAACGGCGCCAAAAATGCTTGTTGACGGTTCTTAACACCACAAATCATCTCTAGTGAGAGATGAGGTCCGCAAGCGCGCCGAAGATACCATTGTAGCATTTTGCCCATGAGTATTCCCAAGGGTACCATATTAACCCAATGGAAGGCAATGGAGTAAAGTAAACACTTCTCTTATGATCAAGCTATAGGATACTAATCAATTACCAAGACAGGAGTAAGTGGATAGTATGGGTAGTATGAAAAACACCTAGGCAATCTATTCTAGAGGGCAGATGGGTCCCATGACTGTTTATGTGTGCTACGCCGTTGGATCTCCTCAGATACTCCTGTAACTGGGCCATTTGATCCATGTGCTGCACATGTCGGCATCCGATAGGCTGGGAAGGTACTCTTTAGGATCCATCCCCTTGTTTCACTTCAATTCTATATAAAATACCTGCATGCACCATTTTCTCCATGTACAAGTGGAACTAAGTTATTTCTAACTATGATGTGTGTAAGAAAAATTCATTCCTTCACATAATTGAGTTATATTGATGGTCAAAATTGGTATATAACGACCGTCAACAATAACCTACTATGTCAAGATTCTATGGAAGGCTTGATGGATGCTAGGCCGTATTTGGATTCAGTCTTAATTTGGGATTTGATAGGGTAAATCCCTCCTTCACACTTGCCTTCATGAGTCGTGTTCCTCGTGGCTCGGTCCTTAATGAAAAAACACCAAGGATGATATTCAAAAAACATGTTATTATCCTTTGCAAGTTTGTGGACATAACAAAGATTTTTTTTTGAGCTAGGAACATGAAGGTCATTATCAAGACGAAGTGACTTTTCTGGGGAGTAAATAGTAGTACTGCCAATATGACTAGTGTACATACCTTTGCCATTTGCAGCTTGAACTTGGTCTTGTCCTTGATACCTCTCACGTGTTGTTAATTTTTCAAGTTTACCAGTGATATGGTCCATTGCTCCAGTGTCGGCATACCAATTCGTGTCCCCCCATAAGATGGCATGGCAGCCCTAGCAAATTTTTCTTCTCTCTTGAAATCTTGATCAAACCTATACCAACACACCATGGCCTGATGGTTTAGTTTGCCACAAATCTGACAAAAGACTTTCTGTCCATTAGCTTGACTTGGTTTGGTATTGCTTCCCTTATTTTTGTTCTGTCCACGACCACCACCAGGATTTCCTCTTCGTCCTCCGAATGAGTTCTTCCACGTCCTCTCCCTTGCATAGCTGAGTTTGTCGAGGGAATATAGTACTGCTCTTCGGTTTGTAATATATCTTGATAATGTTGATAGTTGAGAGCTTGTGAGTACAACTCATTAACAGAGATCTGATCTATCCTCGCCATAACCCAGGACATGAGCGGGCTATAATCTGAATCAAGTCCATTGAGGATGTAAGATACCATCTCTTCATCATCAAGTAATTTCCCAGTCGATGCAAGCTCATCGGCAAGTCTCTTCGTCTTGGAAAAATATTGTGACATTGTCATGGATCCCTTTTTCATATTTGTCAGGGCAAACCTCAGGTTAGCTACCTTAGCCCTTGACTGAGAGGCAAATGAATACTATAGCGCCTTCCATGCTTTTGCCACAGTTTGTTTTGTTGCCACATGAGCTAGTACTTCTTTGGAGAGAGAATTTAGAAGTTAAGCAAGTACCTATTGGTCTTCCACCACCCAAGTTGAATACTCAGGATTTGTGATGTTTTCAACCTTCTTGTCTTCTCCAGAAATAGAAATCGTTTCCGATGGTGGTTTTACCTCAATGTAGAGGTAGTGCATCAATTGAGCACCCCTCAACATAGGTAGAAATTGAGCCTTCCATAACCAGAAATTGTATCTTGTCAATTTTTCGGCCACAAGTGGTCCGAGTGGAGGCAGAACCGCCGAAGAGTTTGTTGATGCACTCAACGACATGATATTGAGATCGCTAGACCATTAGAAGAGGCTAGCTCTGGTTACCATGAGAAAATATGTCAAAGCATCTTGACCCCCCTGGGAGCCCGCATGTTTCTATTTATAGTCTTGAATCATGTACAAAGTTGATTTAGATACAAATACTCAATCCAAATCTATCTCAAATATCTCATATGGAATTTGTTGAAGTGTGGACTAGGACGCTTCCCCCGGTACTACTAAGAAGTAGTCCACGAAGGTTCGTATTCATATGGAGTGCTAGTCAAGATCAAGAACAAGAGGTGAACACAGAGAGTTTTACGTTGTTTGGGCCGCCTGAGCGTAATACCCTACTCCATGGGGTGTGTGTTGATTGTATGAGTATGGATGTGTATGAGCTTGGATGCGTATGAGATGACTTGTCCTTCTACTGTGCAGAGCACCCTTTTATACACTAAGGACTGGCTGTTAGAGTTGGTGCCAAGCCCGACAGGTGGCCCCGGCTGTAATAAGCTGCCCTATACACGATCTATAGCGTTAAGGGTGGTTAATAGCATGATAACATGTCTTAACAACGGCATTACAAGTCTTCACAGTACTCTGATCGTGCATCATTAATATAGCATCAATGGTGCGTTAACCATGTCTCTTATTGATAGCCATTGAATGTTCACGCCTTTGAAAATCCTATTGTCTTCCCGTTGCAGAATTAGGTCCGGGCGCGTGACACGCGGAAGATCTAAAGTTTCCCTCTACTGGAGATAGGTCCGGTGCTAGTGGACACATGGCAATGCTGGAGCTTCCCTAAGGAGGGAGATAGGTCCGGCTATGCAGGACAGTTGGTAGCCCCGGAGCTACCCAAACGAGGGAGGCAAGTCCGACTCTTTTAGACACATGGCAACACCGAAACCACCCTATGGAGGGAGGCATATCCGATACTGCAAGATGCGTATCTCCTTCAGACATCCACCACCTGGATATAAGAACTCCATGACTTTTTTTATGGTACCAAGGGGTACCCGGTAGACAGGGTACCGACAGTGGCCCCTGTGACACCCTGTTCTGAAAATGAATCAAGTGCGACACATGTGTGCCCAAGATGTTCAACACACATACACGAGTGCATCACAAACGATATACATAAAATTACCACAACACAAGTTAATTAAGTACCTTTATTATATTCAAATAATCCTCAAATTACAAAGTCTAATGATCAATATTGAAATATAACTGTAGTAGAAATAATCTAATTAAGCAACAAAGCAAACTAAGCAAATAGGGTAGCGTGGCTCCAAGCAACACCACAGGCAAGTCGGCGGCAACACACAACCTAGTACTCCGCATTATTCTCAGGGTACTCCCAAACATCACCTGAAACTGTTGGTGGGGGAATTGCAAGGGTGAGCACATATCGAACTCAGCAACTGTGGGAAAATAATGACATGTAGATTAAACGAGGAATGATAATAAACAGTGGCTAATTGTTGAAAAGTACATTTAAACATGAAAACAACATCCTACACTGTATATGTGAAGTAAACATATCATATCCCAATAATTACCAATTATGAGTCCAATACCATCAATTACCATTATATCTTGTCCATCAATAATTATCCATCCAAAGCCAAATTATTACCATCAACATTAACCATATTCAATTATCACAGCTCAACCATAACCAATACCATAACCGTCCCAAATCCCAAGTTCCACTATAATCATGTAGGTCATCCAGGTGCTCTTAACCGGGAGCACGACTATCATGATAGTTTTTAACACTCTACAGAGGTTGTACCACTTTACCCACAATTTCGTGATTTCGTTACCCGTCAGCGACTAAAGAAACCTCCCTTATTCCAATTACACTTCCTTAGGTGTATGGCCAAGGGATCACAAATTAGCCTTTACAAAGGGACTACCAGCATATTTAGACCCACTAAGGTTTCACCGGTGGTGATGCCTTCAACTGAGCACATCCAACCAAGGGCCCCCTCTTGTGCCGTTCGGATCCCAGGATAGTGCCGCCACTATTGCAAACCCAACCGACTCCCATTCCCTGCTCCCTAAATAATCCGAACAATACTCACAATACACCTAATTAATCAGCTAAGCCGCACCCATACTAGGCCTTGTGGTGGCACTGTTGTCCCGTCATATTCTCGCATGAACCGATCCTTAGATCCAAGGCAAGCAAACCACCATATCATCCAACCCAATCCACAAACTGTGCTTGCTTAGATCACCCAGTACCATGTTACCAATTAACCATATTCATAAATTCTCATAATCCATGAGTGGAATAATTCATAGTTAAGCCATTTTGATATTTTCCCATCCAAATTCCTTAGAGCGAAGCAAAAAGGTAAAATACCCTTCTTGACTCACTACAATGTATTCCAAACGACAAGGATGGTCAAGCAAATCTAGTAAACACCTATAAATTGGTTTCATATCAAATTGACACAAGCATGAAGTTTTGCAAACAAAACATTTAAAAGCAGGATCAAAATGATCAAGGACACTTGCCTTGCTCCTGAGATTGATTAGGGCCAAAATCTTCAAAGTTCTGGTGCTGGAGGTCCCCGACAGCACCCTCTAGAGCAACACCTTCTATTCGGCGCGATAGACATACAAAACAAACATTACAATCAACAAATGCTCATATATTACTCAATATGCAATGACATGCATGATTAATGCAATTATGTGGTAAAACTTGTTAATGAGTTGCTATTAATGTTTACTCACTAGTTACAATGGTTTGAATCAAATTGGGATTAATTCTGTAAAACAGATCTTCAGAGACCGAACAAGTTTGGTATGAGGGTCGGACTAGTCTGCCCTGACTAGTACCTGGAATTTTGGGTTTTTCCTGACAGCAAACTTTATAGTTAAACTCACATAGGAAATTGGATATAGAGGGTGTACCGTGAGTTTAGAGTTCCGAGGTTCGAGAATTAGGTGTGAAACTTGAATCTTGATGATTAGGGTTTGGTGATGAAGAGTTGATGGGGAATTGGTGGTGAAGAATATCGATGTTGAGAAGTTGATGAAGATCACGCTTGGTTGATCCTCCTTCTATTCTCCTCCTTCTCCTTGCTGCAGGATCTTTTCTGGATGGCACACACGAACTTGGGTTTGGGGTTTTCTCTCAACTTGACAAAGAGATGAAAAGTTGGGGTGGTGGGGTGTTTATATAAAGGTGGGGTGGTAGGGTTTGTTGTATTTTTAGTTCATGGTGGTGGATGCCGTGTAGGGGTCCCACACGGGCTCCATAGGGGTTGGGCACAATTTTCTTAGACCCAATTAAGGTGAATACCCAATAACATATTATGGAGGAAAAACTGAATCCGAGTCGGGCACACCGGACAAGTCCGCGAGGGGCCGGACTAGTCCATTGGAAGTCAGAAAGTTGAACGAATAAGTCTGGTGTCAAGCCGGACAAGTTTGTTCGGAGTTATTTCAAAGTTACAGAAAGTTGAACGGACAAGTCCGGTTCTACGTTGGACAAGTCCGGGGTATGACTTAGGAAAACATCAGAAACATTTTCGGACTAGTCCGTAGCATTAACGGAAAAGTTTGAAAAGACAATAGAGAGCAAAACTGGACTAGTCCGGGGTCCAAACCGGACAAGACCGCCCTACCCAGGGAGAACAACAGAGAGTTAGACAGACTAGTCTGGGGTCAAAATCCGAACAAGTCCGCACTACAATAGGTTCTTATTTGCTTGCATGATTATAATTTATTTTAAACTTACTCCTTTTGTGTTTATTAATGTTAAACATGTATAAGAATGTATGCAATGCATGATGGATGAAAATGAGGGTGTTACAAACCTACCCGCCTTAAAATGAAACTCGCCCTCGAGATTCGACGTAGAAGGAAAGAGATAGGGAAATTCTTTCTTGAGATCATCTTCCAGCTCCCAAGTTGCTTCGGATTCTGCATAATGCTTCCATTGTACTTTGCACCATCGAATCACCTTGTTCCCTATGATCTCCCCTTGGTTTCCAAGATTTTATCGAGTTGCTCTGCATAAGTCAAATCTGCCTCCAATTCCAATTCCTCCATTGGAACTTGTGCTTCCGGTACCCTTAAGCACTTCTTGAGCTGTGAAACATAAAAGACATCATCAACGTCGGAAAGATGTGCTGGCATCTCCAACTTATATGTCAGTTCTCCGCGTTTGCCCAAAATCTTGAATGGTCCAATATGGCGAGGTGCCAACTTGCCTTTGACACTAAACCGCTTATGACCTCACATAGGTGATACTTTGAGATATACGAAGTCTCCCACTTCAAAGGCTAAGTTTGTTCACATATTATCCGCATAGCCCTTTTGTCTTGACTTAGCAACCCTCAAATTCTATCGGATTGTCTGAACTTGCTTTTCATCTTCTTGCAACACATCAGGGCCAAATACTTGAGTTTCTACTGTCTCATTACAAAACAGGGGTGTCCTACACTTCCTTCCATATAGTGCTTCATATGGCGACATCTTCAAGCTGGCTTGGTAACTGTTATTGTAGGAAAACTCAGCATATGACAAGCTCTTGTCCCAGCTGCGTCCATGCTTCAAGGAACAGGCTCTCAACATATATTCCAATATTTGGTTCGTTCTCTCAGGTTGTCCATCGGTTTGTGGATGATATGCTGAGCTAAAATTTAACCTTGTACCCGAAGCTTCATGCAGTTTCTGCCAGAACCTAGAGGTCAATTGAGAACCTTGGTCATACACTATTTTCTTCGGAACTCCATGTTGGCACACAATATGCTCCATATACAATTTTGCTAGCTTTGCGGTGGTATATGTGGTCTTGACAGGAATGAAATGAGCTGATTTGGTCAACAGATCCACATTAACCCATATTGAGTCATAGCGGACTGGTTTTGAGGTAATCCAACTATGAAGTTCATACAAAGTATTACGTCCAGTCCTTGTGAATCCAAAATGATAAGGTTGGCGAAGAAATCTGCCCCCTTACTCTAAGGCTTACTTTTGGAAATACTATATTCGTCCTCATCTCCCCTCCAGGAGACTTAACCAACAAGGTATACTTCGTATGAGATATGGGCAAGCTATACTTGGCAACATACTTTGATGCGACGAATGAATGCGATGTTCCAGAATCAAATGACATATTCGTCGAGTTAGAGTTTGCGAGAAAGATACCAATCACCACATCATCCGCTTGTTGGGCTTCCTCCGTAGATACATGTTTCACCTTGCCACGAACAAAATTTTGCGGTCCACAGTTGAAAGTGCATCTAGGATCCCTGTGAGTTTTGGATGATTGATGACGACAATTAAGTGACTAATGAGCTCAGTGATCTTAAGCACATGTGTGGACTTAAGTGGAAGCACAATCCCTCAAAAAGGAAAAGGATGAAAACGGCAATGCCAACTCGAAAAGGAGAAACTAGGGTTTCTAGTGTGTCGAGTTTGGACTAGCTAAATACGTGTGAGGATGTGTGTGTAAGTGCATTGAGATCAAGTTGGGAGCTCAAAGCGGTTTAGAGGTCAAACCCATTGAGAGAAAAGAGTTGGAAGCAGTCTGGCAGTAGGGCCGAACTAGTCCATGCAGGTTGTCGGACTAGTCTGCCCCTTGCCGGCCAAGTCCATTTTCAGCCGGACCAGGAGGGTCTGACTGAGTTCGGACTAGTCTGTAGTGGGACGGACTAGTCCAAGTAGTCGTGGTGTGGGCTTTGGGGACTATGTCCCAAAACCACAGACTTGTCCGTTTTGGTATGGACCAAGAGGTCCTGACTGAGATCGGACTAGTCCGCCCTGGGGGCCGGACTAGTCCGGGTGTGAGAGAAGTCGGTGCTTCAGAGACTAAGTCTGGGAAGGCCGGACTAGTCCGCCCTGGGGGCCGGAATAGTCTGCCCCGGGGGCCGGACTAGTCCGTGGTCTTCAGACTAGTTCGTTTTCCCACGGAACAAAAGGTTCTGTGTGAGATCGGACTAGTCCAGTGAGGGCCGAACTAGTCCGTTGTTGAAGTGACCGTTTGAATTTGAAGTTTGGCAGGTAGTGTGACGATTGCCGCGCAGTGCAATAGTTGTTAGGGACGTCATTGGTCCCCTAGGCCGGACTAGTCTGGGCTGTAGGCCGGACTAGTCCGCCCATCTGCTGATGTCAGCAGTATGCGCTTGGGACCTCTATAAATAGAGGACCCCTGGGTTCATTTGAACCAATCTTTGAGCAAGTTGAAACCCTAGCGCCGCCACAACAACCTTGATCCTCCCAAAGCCTCCTTCTTGCCTACATTTCCTCTAAAACTAATTCTTGTGTGGATCAGGGTTTAGTGAGGTGAAGAAGAGGAAGAACACTGCTCTTTGGCTCTCGGTTTGATCTCTTGCACTTTGTGAATATTTGCGATTTGTGGCTTGAGTCAATCTTTGTGATTTGTGATTGTATTTGTGGTGGGAGCCTCAAATTGTGAGAAGCCCCAACGAATCTTGTATTCACTCTTTGTGATAGTGGAAGAACCAAGTTAGGCCCATGTGGTAAACTTGGTGAGGGAAGGGTTGTTGAACCCGGTCCTTCGTGGACTCCTCAACGGGGACGTAGGTTCCTTCGTGGGATTGAACCTCGGGATAAAATCCTTGTGTCACTTGTGTTCTTTACTTTCACTTATTGCTCATTACTTCTAGGGTTAACTTTATCGGTCTTGTTCATCACTCTTGTTTCATCGTGATCCTTAGTTTCATACTTGTCATATAACTTGTTAAGGCTCACTAAGTCATTCTAACAAATCTTGCATCATGAGAATTGGACTAAAACTTGTTAGAAACCCTTTTTAGGCTTTTTCTTGTAGGAGGACCGGACTAGTCTGCCCCTGGACCGGACTAGTCTGACCCCTGAGTTCTAATCTCGTTTTATTAAGTCATTTCAGGTCGTTTAGCCTATTCACCCCCCCCCTCTAGGCAACTTTCAATTGTTATCAGAGCAGGACTCTCCCAAAAGAGTCTAACAACTCGGAGAGAAGATGGCCAGAGTGGGGTACGAAGAAGTCTCAACCAGTGAGGTCCAAGCAACTCCAGAAGAGATTCTCTTCTACCAAGACAAGTCAACGGATGATGAAGAGATTCGTCAGCTCAAGGCAAAACTTCAAGAGAAGTTGAAGATTCCCAAGGTTGACACCTCAACGTCCACATCGAGTGGCACAATCAACTACAACCAACAAGGCTACAACTATGAACGCCTTGTCTCCAACAACCATTATCTTTCCATCCCATTGGGGAAGCCTCCCCAATTCGATGGAACCGACTACGGGATGTGGAAACACAACATGAAGATCCACCTTGTGTCACTCAACCCCTCACTATGGCAAATTGTGTTGACCGGGGTGCACATCCCTAAGAATGAAGAAGATATCACTCCGGAGCAAGCCGTGCTCCTTCACCGCAATGCTCAAGTGGCCGGAGTGATCATCTCATCTCTCTCGAGAGATGAGTTCAACCGAGTGGATGGACTTGAGGTGGCCAAGGACATTTGGGACACTCTCAAGACGGCTAATGAAGGCAACCGAGTCATGAAAGAAGCTAAGATTGAGCTCATAGAAGGAGAGCTCGGGAGGTTTGCCATTATGGATGGTGAATCTCCCCAAGAGATGTACAACCGCCTAAAGATACTCATCAACAAGAGTAGATCTTATGGCTGTACCAAGTGGACGGACCACAAGGTGGCGAAGAAGATGATTCGGGCACTCATGCCTAGAAATGTCTTTCTTTGCTCCATGATTCGAGAAAGTCTGGGGTTTGCCAAAATGACCCCGGAGGAGGTCCTTGGAAGGATCATCAACCACGATATCATGGAGAAGGAGGCGCTCTTCTACAATGACCTCCAAAGGTTCACCGCCTCAAAGATGAAGAATGTTGCACTCAAAGCAACCACATCCTCAAAAGAGCAAGACAAGGATGATGAGGAGAGCATTGACACCGATGAGGAAGAGGCCTTCTTCATCAACAACTTCAAGAGGATGATGAAAAGAAGAAAAGGAGGATACAAGCATGAGAGTAAAGGCAAGGAAAAGGCAATGCCGAAAACCAAGAGGGCTTGCTACAATTGTGGCGAGTACGGGCACTTCATTGTAGATTGCCCACATGAAGATGGCAAGAAGAAGAAGGAGGGCAAGCCACAAGAGAAGAAGTTCTACAATAAGAAGAGGCCCTCCTATCATGCTCACTTAGGCAAGGATTGTGACTCTAACGATGAGTCCTCCTCATCCGAAGATGAAGAGAAGATGGCAACCATAGCCATCGGGAGGAGCTCCAAGGGAAGCAAGCTCTTCCAAAATCTCTATGACCACGAGCCAACTTGCCTCATGGCAAAACAAGGAAGGAGAAAGGTTAACTCTAACTCATCCTCTTCCATATCCTCTCATGATGATTTTGATAGTGCTAGCGAAAATGAACACATGTTTAAGGATATAAGTAAGAGCACATTGCGAAGAATGAAATTGCTTTCAGATGAGATTTTTGAGAAGGAGGAGCTCATAGATAGGCAAGAGGACTTGCTTATCCAAGAAAAGGAAAGATGTAAAGAGCTCTTTGAGCTCCTTGAGCTTGAGAGAGAGAAGAGCAAGGCATTAGAGCATGAACTTGCTCTAAGCAAGAAAACATGCTCAAATCTTGAGGAGACAACCATTGTGGTCAAGGACGAACTTGGCAACTTGACAAAAGTTAACAAGATCCTTGAGACTCAAGTTGAATCCCTTAAGACTAATGTAGCCTCTTCCTCCAAAAGATCATCCTCCTCAAAAGTTGCATCCAAAGTAATATCAACTTGCAAATGTTCTAACTTGATTCCGAAATTAAAGGATGTGCTTAAGTTGACTCAAGGCAAGCAAGCACCTAAGAGTGGCATCCTTGACAAAGAGAAGGTGGCGTATGCACGAAGTGCATACACCAACACAATACCTCTAAATGTCAAGGATGGTCTTGGTTATACTAGAGGTGGAAAGCGAAATGCCAAAACCTCCAAGTATGGCAAAGACTTGATTGTCTTTGTCAAAGGAAGCTCATCCCCAACTAAAATTGAGAAGAGCACTTCAACTAGCACCTACTTGCCTAAATATGAACCGCATCCTCTATTTCATGACTTTGATGCATCATATGTTTTGATGAGGAACAAGAATGGCAAAGTATATGCTAGATATGTTGGGCCACTTCGCAAGAGCCCCAAGCCTTGCGTGTGGGTACCCAAATGCCTCACCACTAACGTCAAAGGACCCAACTCCGCTTGGGTACTTTAAAGGAAGGCATAATCTTGTTTTGTAGGCATACTCCTCCGGTGGATCCAAATGGGTGCTCGATTGTGGGTGCACAAACCACATGACCGGAGAGAGGAAGATGTTCGAGGAGTATGAGGAACATGATGATCCAAATGAAGGAATCCTCTTTGGGGACAATAGCCGAGGGAAAATCCTTGGCTCCGGTAAAATTGTCATTTCTCCCCAACATACTCTTTCTAGTGTTTTACATATTGATTCTCTTGACTATAACCTTTTGTCCATATCAAAACTATGTGACAAGGATTATAATTGTGTTTTCATTAATGAGGGTGTGAGCGTCCTTAGAAGAAGTGATAACTCAATCGCTTTAAGGGTGTACTCAAGGGAAAACTTTATCTTGTGGACTTTGCCTCAGATAAAGCTCAACTTGACACATGCTTAATGGCGAAAACAACCATGGGATGGCTTTGGCATAGACGGCTAGCCCATGTTGGGATGAGGAATTTACAAAAGCTTCTTAAGGGCGAGCACATTCATGGTTTGAAGAATGTTGTCTTTGAAAAGGATAGGCCATGTAGTGATTGCCAAGCCGAGAAGCAAGTGGGAGCTCAACACCCCTCAAAGAACATCATGACGACAACAAGACCGTTGGAGCTGCTACATATGGACCTTTTCGGCCCAATAACCTACATTAGCATTGGCGGTAACAAATAAGGTCTTGTTATTGTTGATGATTTTTCTCGTTTCACTTGGTTGTTCTTCTTGCATGATAAGGGTGAAACTCACAGTGTCCTCAAGAGGTTCTTGAGGAGAGCTCAAAATGAGTTCGCCTCAAGAATCAAAGCTATAAGAAGTGACAACGGCACTGAATTCAAGAACACTCAAGTGGAAGAGTTCTTGGGTGAGGAGGGCATCAAGCATGAATTTTCAGCTCCATACTCCCCTCAACAAAATGGGGTGGCAGAACGGAAGAATAGGACACTCATCGAGATATCAAGGACAATGCTTGATGAGTACAAGACATCAGATCGGTGGAGGCGGTTAACACCGCTTGCCACGCCGTCAACCGATTGTACCTCCACCGCCTCCTCAGGAAGGCTCCCTATGAGCTTCTAGTTGGTAAGGAACCCAATGTCTCTTACTTTTGTGTTTTTGGGAGCAAGTGCTATATTCTCAACAAGAAGCCTAGGACTTAGAAGTTTGCTTCAAAGTCCGATGAAGGCTTCTTGCTTGGTTATGACTCAAACACCCACGCCTACCGTGTCTTCAACAAAACCTCCGGTATTGTTGAAATAGCACGCGACGTGGTGTTTGATGAAACTAATGGCTCCCAAGTGGAGCAAGTTGATCAAAGCGTACTAGATAAAGAAGACTCTCCACAAGAAGCTCTTAGGAGAATGGCACTTGGAGATGTTCGACCACAAGAACAACCTCAATGCTCAAGTGACCAACAACAAGATGATGCAAGCCACTCCCCACGCGATCAAGTTGAAAATGAACAAGTGGCACCTCAAAACGATCAAGAAGAAAAAAGTCAAGGGGGAGGCATTCATCAAGGGGGAGATCAAGAAGAAGAAGAAGATGATGATGACTCAAGAGCTCAACCTCCACATCCTCGTGTGCATCAAAGTGTTCAACGGGATCACCACGTTGACAACATACTAGGAGATATCACTAAAGGGGTAACCACTCGTTCTCGCGTTGCAAATTTTTGTGAACATTACTCTTTTGTTTCATCTTTGGATCCCCATAAGGTTGAAGATGCCTTGAGAGGCCCAGATTGGGTGGTGGCCATGCAAGAGGAGCTTAACAACTTTGAAAGGAACAAAGTTTGGGAGCTTGTCAAGCGTCCACAAGCAAATGTTGTGGGCACCAAGTGGGTGTTCCGCAACAAGAAATATGAACAAGGTGTTGTAACAAGTAACAAGGCACGACTTGTGGCCAAGGGGTACTCACAAGTCGAAGGTTTGGATTTTGATGAAACCTTTTCTCCCGTAGCTAGGCTAGAGTCAATTCGTATATTACTTGCTTTTGCTACTCACCATGATTTTAAGCTCTACCAAATGGACATCAAGAGTGCATTCCTAAATGGCCCAATCAAGGAGGAAGTCTATGTGGAACAACCACCAGGCTTCGAAGACCAAGAATTCCCAAACCATGTCTTCAAATTGCGTAAGGCTCTCTATGGCCTCAAACAAGCTCCTAGAGCTTGGTATGAGTGTCTTAGAGACTTTCTAGTTCAAAATGGTTTTAAGATAGGAAAAGCTGATTAAACTCTCTTTACAAAGCATTTTAATGATGATCTCTTTGTGTGACAAATATATGTCGATGACATTATATTTGGTTCTACTGACAAAGTGTTTTGTGATGAGTTTTTTAAGATAATGACAGAGAGATTTGAGATGTCCATGATGGGGGAGTTGAAGTTTTTTTTAGGTTTTCAAGTCAAGTAACTCAAAGAAGGCACGTTCATAAGTCAAACAAAATACACTCAAGACATATTAAAGAAGTTTGACATGGACAAGGCCAAACCCATCAAGACTCCAATGGCAACAAATGGACACTTAGACCTAAACGAAGACGGTCCAAGTGTGGACCAAAAGGTATATCGTTCCATGATTGGTTCTTTGTTATATCTTTGTGCATCTAGACCGGATATTATGCTTAGTGTGTGTACGTGTGCACGTTTTCAAGCTGCACCTAAGGTGTGTCACATGACTGCCGTGAAGAGAATTCTTAGATATTTAGTTCACACACCTGGCCTAGGACTTTGGTACCCCAAATGATCCATGTTTAACCTCATTGGCTATTCCGATGCAGATTATGCGGGGTGCAAAGTTGATAGAAAGAGCACATCCGGGACATGCCAATTTTTGGGTAGATCATTAGTGTCTTGGTCCTCTAAGAAACAAAATTCCATTGCTCTCTCCACAGCTGAAGCGGAGTATGTCGCAGCCAGAAGTTGTTGTGCACAACTTCTTTGGATGAGACAAACTCTAAGGGATTATGGTATAAACTTGCGCCATATTCCTCTCCTATGTGACAATGAAAGCGCCATCAAAATAGCCCATAATCTAGTTGAGCATTCAAGGACCAAACACATAGACATTAGACACCATTTCTTAAGAGATCATTCCTTAAAGGGGGATATAGTAATTTCCCATGTGATAACCGAGAACCAACTAGCCGACATATTCACCAAGCCTCTAGATGAGAAGCGATTTTGTGAGCTTAGGAGTGAGCTCAATATCTTAGATTCTCGAAATGTGGCTTGAAACATGCACATCTCAATGTTTACCTTTTGCCTTATTCAAAAGAATGCATGTGGTTGAAAAATTCATTTCTATCTCGATTTTCTTCAAAATATTTGAAAAACTAGTGACTTTGTGAGTTATGGTCATAGTTTGAATGTTGAATGCTCACTGACCATATTCATAAAGTTTTGTTGTGGCAATATGTCCAAAAGGATCATCTATAGTGGCTCAAACTCAAATATATATGTTTGCAGCCTCCCTGGACCGGACTAGTCCGCCCTCTGGCCAGACAAGTCCGGATCCGGAATGGTCCGGGTTTGGTCCGCTCACCGGACTAGTTCGGCCCCTTAACCGGACTAGTCTGGCCCCTGGGGACGTAAACCCCCCAGGAAGCAGCCGACCCCTCCACTTCTTCCTTTGGCTTTTTCTCTCTCCCACGCGCGCGAAACCACCCTCTTTCGGCAATTTTCGATTCCAACCACCAAAAATCGTTTCCAATCCGTGCATTGGAAGCTCCGGAGGTGTGGGAAACTTTCCCGATCACTCGCGACGCGATCCATCTCCGATTTCGTCGATTTCTCAATATTTGAAGAGGTATCCCCCATTTTTCAAAAACTTGCCTCATTCTTGATTCACTGAGTTTTTGATAGATGCCTCTTCATTAAAGTTACTTCTAGTGACCTTGTGATCATAGCCAAGGAATATTGCGAGTTGATTCCAAAATTTCTCGAAAAACCGTTAGAGTTAGGGTTTAACCTGTGTAAACTGGACTAGTCCGGTGCTAGGCGGGCTAGTCTGCCCAGCGGACTAGTCCACCCCTGGGGCGGACAAGTCCGGTGGACACAGGTCAAACTCCAACTTTGGTCATTTATCGAGATTTCTTTCACATTATTCCAACTCCTTGACCTACTATCTTATGGCCTCTATTCTTCTCAGCTGAAATGGCCGCTCCTCGCCGTTCCGCTTCTCCCCCCACTGACCCCGAGTGGGAGGCAGAGCAACTTCGCCTCACCGAAGAACGAGCAAGAGCTGAAGTTGAGGCTGCCGAGAAGTATCTTGAGCATCATGAGAAAGCAATAGCAGCCAAGAAGCAACAAGCAAGGGCCGCAACTTTGGCCTACAACGAAGATGAAGCAATGGCTCGGGCCATTGAGGAGTCCCACAAGGAACTCCGGAAGAAGAAGAGAGAGGAGCGCGAAGCTCATAACTCTCAGGATGCTGCTGCACAAGTCTCCAAGCAGAAGAGGCTTGTGAGCCTTGGAGAGAAAGAGAAGGGCAAGGAGCCAGCCCAAGGAGAAATTGCTGAACGCCGGATCGAGCGAGATGCGCAGAAGGGCAAGACTCCGGCTCCTGTGGAGCCCAAGAAGAAGAAGCACACAGTAAAGGTCCCGGCTACGAAGGACAAGGGCGTCTCTATCAAGGAGAAAGGGAAGGCCAAACCGTTTGGCCTCATGGAGGTATACACTCCCGAGAGGAATCCCAACAGGCAACGTGAAATGGCTGCAAATGTTTTCCATGGAAAGGGAGCCGAGAAAGCAAGCAGGCCCAGGACGGACAAGGTGTACAAGTATGAAAGGAGCACCGCTGACCCTCGGTTTTGGTGTGACTTTCATTGTGATTATGACCATCTCGTCTACCAAAGCAAGAAGAAACCTGTGATTGAAGCACAGTGGGTAGACTGGGAGTACATGGCCAAGAAGCAACATTCTGCTTTTGATGCAGTCATTGAAGCAGCTGAGCGCCATGTGCTCAAGAACATTATGGGATTCAAGTATGACTGGAATGTCATAGTCATCCTGCAGTTTTATTCCACCGTCTACTTCACCACCTCTGGTGATAGAAGGATCATATGGATGATGCATGGCGAGAAGCTCTCAGTCACATTTGAGGAGTTTGCAAAAATCCTCGGTCTTGAGGCTCATTTGGATCATGAGATCATCATCTCTAACCTCAAGGCCGTTGATAGAGATCAGCTGGACTACATGTACCCGAGCCATGTGTCCTATGAGTCGGACTTGCTCGCAACATCAATCATTTCTACACCATTCTCAACAGGATCCTGAGGTGGACCATAGCACCAAAGGATGGTGACGCAAAGGTGATACAAGGCAACCTGAGGCACCTGCTACTTCTCATTGATGGGGAGGAGAAGTTCAATCTCGTCGACTACATCTTCGACGACATTTTCAACATCTCGCATACCCCCAACCGTGCTTGCGGGTATGCCCCCTACATCATGTAACTCATTGAGAAGGTGTCGGGCGTGACCTTCGTCAAGGATGTGACTCATCGCCCGCTCCATCCTCAGACACCCCCTGCTGTCCCACCTCCTCTGCGCCAGAAGAATGCGGAGCCTCCCTCCTCCTCGGCGATGCACGCTTCTCAGCCCGTGGCACCTTCCTCCCCGCCTCCACCTCAATCCATGAGCGCCTTCTTCAAGTGTTTCAAGGCGATCTTCACTTCCTGCCGGAAGCAGGAGATTAGGAACCAGAGGGCACACAAGCGCCAAGAGAAGTACCTCAAGGCGGTGTGTGACAAGCTGGAGGTTCCTATGTCCTCTCCGGAGGCGAGTGACGGGGAGATCACACCATTCCCCGACTTCACCCCCGATGATCTCACCCAGCTCCAAGAGGACGGGAGCTCTTCTCAGGCAGCTCCTTCGGCTCGTGACGACGATGATCACAAGGACCCAGAGGCCACGGAGAGCGACTCCGACGCTAGGACCGATGATAATGAAGACAGCGACGACTGAGTGGTTAAGGGTTCAAGTTCCCCCTCTTCTTTTCCTTTTTGGTGTCTTGATGCCAAATGGGGAGAGTTAGATGGGAGTTAGATGGGGGAGAGTTAGAAAGGAGGGTAATTAGTGTTGTATCCCTTTATTTTGGATCCTTGGACATGTTGCACTCCTTATTGTAATATTTATGTCATGTAGGATGTTTACATTTGTGCAAGACTATGTTTTGAATGTTCAATGTCAATATCATGCTTTGAATGTCTATCTTTTGATCATATTCATACTTATTATGTCTTGTCACAAATTGTTGAGCACAACACGTAGGCACCACACCATAACGTGTGTATGTATGAAGGACTTCCTCAATCTCTCTTTCATGATGCATTCATTGAGGGGGAGTCACTCATACATCCGCACGTTATGAAAAACACAAATTTATACTCTTTTATATGAAGACTTAATGTGTTGTCATCAATCACAAAAAAGGGGGAGATTGAAAGTGCATCTAGGATCCCCGTGGGTTTTGGATGATTGATGACGACAATTAAGTGACTAATGAGCTCAGTGATCTTAAGCACAGGTGTGGACTTAAGTGGAAGCACAATCCCTCAAAAAGGAAAAGGATGAAAACGGCAATGCCAACTCGAAAAGGAGAAAGTAGGGTTTCTAGTGTGTCGAGTTTGGACTAGCCAAATACGTGTAAGGAAGTGTGTGTAAAGTGCATTGAGATCAAGTTGGGAGCTCAAGAGGTTTAGAGGTCAAACCCATTGAGAGAAAAGAGTTGGAAGCAGTCTGGCAGTAGGGCCGGACTAGTCCGTGCAGGTGGCCAAACTAGTCCGCCCCTTGCCGGCCAAGTCCGTTTTCAGCAGGACCAGAAGGGTCTGACTGAGTTCGGCCTAGTCCGTAGTGGGACAGACTAGTCCGGGTAGTCGTGGAGTGGGTTTTGGGGACTAAGTCCCAAAACCACGGACTTGTCCGTTTTGGTCCGGACCAAGAGGTCCTGACTGAGATCGGACTAGTCCGCCCTGGGGGCCGGACTAGTCCGGGTGTGAGAGAAGTCGGAGCTTCAGAGACTAAGTCTGGGAAGGCCGGACTAGTCCGCCCTGGGGACCGGACTTGTCCGCGCTGGGGGCCGGACTAGTCCGTGGTCTTCAAACTAGTCTGTTTTCACACGGAACAAAAGGTTCTGTGTGAGATCGGACTAGTCCGGCGAGGGCTGGACTAGTCCGTTGTTGAAGTGATCGTTTGAATTTGAAGTTTGGCAGGTAGTGTGACGATTGCCGCGTAGTGCGATAGTTGTCAGGGACGTCAGTGGTCCCCTAGGCCGGACTTGTCCGGGCTGTAGGCCGGACTAGTCCGCCCATCTGCTGAAGTCAGCAATATGGGCTTGGGACCTCTATAAATAGAGGACCCCTGGGTTCATTTGAACCAACCTTTGAGCAAGTTGAAACCCTAGCACCGCCACAGCAACCTTGAGCCTCCCAAAGCCTTCTTCTTACCTACATTCCCTCTAAAACTAATTCTTGTGTGGATTAGGGTTTAGTGAGGTGAAGAAGAGAAAGAACACCGCTCTTTGGCTCTCGGTTTGATCTCTTGCACTTTGTGAATCTGTGTGATCTGTGGCTTGAGTCAATCTTTGTGATTTGTGATTGTATTTGTGGTGGGAGCCTCAGATTGTGAGAAGCCCCAACGAATCTTGTATTCACTCTTTGTGATAGTGGAAGAACCAAGTTAGGCCCGTGTGGTAAACTTGGTGAGGGAAGGGTTGTTGAACCCGGTCCATCGTGGACTCCTCAATGGGGACGTAGGTTCCTTCGTGGGATCGAACCTCGGGATAAAATCCTTGTGTCCCTTGTGTTCTTTACTTTCACTTATTGCTCATTACTTCTAGGGTTAACTTTATCAGTCTTGTTCACCACTCTTGTTTCATCGTGATCCTTAGTTTCATACTTGTCATATAACTTGTTAAGGCTCACTAAGTCATTCTAACAAACCTTGCATCACGAGAATTGGACTAAAACTTGTTAGAAACCCTTTTTAGGCTTTTTCCTGTAGGAGGACCGGACTAGTCCGCCCCTGGACTGGACTAGTCCGCCCCCTGAGTTCTAATCTCGTTTATTAAGTCATTTCAGGTCATTTAGCCTATTCACCCCCTCTCTAGGCAACTTTTAACGGTTGCCTTGTGGCACTCCTCAATTAGGTCTTAGGTTCTGTCTCGGAGTATTGTTCCCTTGTCCAAAGCCTGACTTAGGACATTGGGATGCAAAGTGTCCTACCTCACCACAAGTATAGCACGACCTTGCTTCACCAGAATTGTTAGGGCGAGCTTGGTTTTGCGCATTAGCAGGAAAGTTGGCGTGGGGCGCATGAGGCATTGGTGGGCAAAGAGCTTGCATAGCGAGGCGTTGCTGCATTGGCTGAGCTGGACGCGGTGGAATAGTAGCGGATATGTAGGAGTAGAAGGGTTGTAGTATAGTGCATTTGGTGGCGCCAAGCTGGGGCGAATATTGCTTCCTTGTGGCTGTCCTTGATATGGAACCTTCCTCTTATTTTCTTGCTCCATCTCACAAACCTTGTTTTCAACCACAATGGCCTTGTCCACAGGCTTCTGGAAATTTGCATAGTCACAATTGAGCAATTGTACTTGAATCTCATTGTTTAGGCCCCTCATATACAAGTAATGCTTGTGGCTTTCCTGGTTGACATCCTCTGGAGCATACCTTGAGAGTTGAGTGAATTTATTGAGCAACTCACTCACACTTGACTTCCCCTGCCTTAGGTTCTCAAATTCTTTCATCTTTAGGATCATAACACCTTCAGGAAGAAAGTGAGCATGAACTCTCTTTGCATTCAGCCCATGTGATCCTTTCCTGATTTGCATGGGAATTGCATAGCGAGTCCCACCAATCCGCAGCTACTCTAACTAGCAAATGGGAAGCAAAAAGGACCTTCTCCCTGTCATTGCACTGGACGATAGCAAGCTTCTTCTCCACAGATTTCAGCCAATCATCAGCTTCCATAGGATCACTGGCTTGATCAAAACCGGATGGCCTAGTCCTCATAAACTCTCCCAACCTGTTATGAGGTGGTGGGGGTGGCGTTGGTGGAGGCATATGGGGCTGTTTGTTGTTGCCAGCTTGCAGCTATCCCATGGTCTGTATGAGCTAGTTCTGCATAGCCAACAACTGCTCAAGGTTGATAGCCCCATGTCCAGGTCTATTGTTGTTCTGAGGTGCTCCATTGTTCTCCTCATTTTCATTGGCATCCCTCTGGTTGCGGGTCCTCGACATCTGAAGAAAGAGAAAGAGGTAGAAGAATTTAGAAAACATCCCCAAGTGTATGCATCAAGGGATATGAAACTAAGCAACCACCTATACTAGCCTATATGGACGTGGCAAACACTAAAGCATCCCACAATCCTCTACTAAGGACACAAGCAAACATTACTAGCAATCAGCACACCAAACAAACCATAATGCCTCCTGAGTGTTCCTATGTGCTCTAAAATGTCAATTCTATCTAGGTTGCATCCTACGGTCAAATTTTGGATCTAATACCAATTTGTTACACCCGGTTCTGAAAATGAACCAAGTGCGACACATGTGTGCCCAGGATGTTCAACACACATACACGACTGCATCACAAACGATATACAAAAAATTACCACAACACAAGTTAATTAAGTACCTTTATTACAATATTCAAATAATCCTCAAATTACAAACTCTAATTATCAATATTGGACTATAGCTGTAGGGGAAATAATCTAATTAAGCAACTAAGCAAACTAAGCAAATAGGGTAGCGCGGCTCCAAGCAACACCACAGGCAAGTCGACGGCAGAACACATCTTAGTACTCCGCATTATCCTCAGGGTACTCCCAAACATCACCTGAAACTGTTGGTGGGGGAATTCCAAGAGTGAGCACATGTCGTACTCAGCAAGTGTGGGAAAATAATGACATGTAGCTTAAACAAGGAATGATAATAGACAGTGGCTAAGTGCTGAATAATACATTTAAAACATGAAAACAACATCCTACATTGTCTATGTGAAGTAAACCAATCATATCCCAATGATTACTAATTATGAGTCCAATTCCATCAATTACCATTATATCTCATCCATCAATGATTATCCATCCAAAGCCACATTGTTACCATCAACATTAACCATATTCAATTATCATAGCTCAATCATAACCAATACTATAACCATCCCAAATCCCAAGTTCCACTCTAATCATGTGGGTTATCCAGGTGCTCTTAACCGGGAGCACGACTGTCATGATAGTTTTTAACACTCTGTAGAGGTTGTACCACTTTACCCATAAGTTCGTGATTTCGTCACCCGTCGATGACTAAAGAAACCTCTCTTATGCCAATTACACTTCCTTAGGTGTATGGCCAAGAGTTCATAAAATAGCCTTTACAAAGGGACTACCAGCATATTCAGACCCACTAAGGTTTCACCGATGGTGATTCCTCCAACTGAGCACATCCAACTAAGGGTCCCCTCTTGTGCCGTTCGGATCCTAGGGCAATCCCGCCACTATTGCAAACCCAACCGACTCCCATTCCTCGCTCCCCCCAAATGATCTGAACAATGCTCGCAATACACCTAATTAATAAGCAAAGCCACACCCATACTTTGACTTGTGGTGACACTGTTGTCCTAGCATATTCTCGCATGAACCAGTCCTTAGATCCAAGGCAAGCAAACCACCATATCATCCAACCCAATCCAGAAACCATGCTTTCTATGATCTCCCGAGTCCCATGTTACCAATTAACCATATTCATAAATTCTCATCATCCACGAGTGCAATAATTCATAGTTAAGCCATTTTGTTATTTTCCCATCCCAATTAATTAGAGCGAAGCAAAAAGTTAAAATACCCTTCTCGACTCACTACAATGTATTCCAAGCGACAAGGATGGTCAAGCAAATCTAGTAAACACCTATAAATGAGTTTCCCATCAAATTGACACAAGCATGTAGTTTTGCAACCAAAACATTTAAAAGCAGGATCAAAATGCTCATGGACACTTACCTTGCTCCTAAGATTGATTAGGGCCAAAAGCTTTGAAGTTCTGGTGCTGGAGGTCCTCGACAGCACCCTCTAGAGCAACACCTTCCATTCCGCGCGATAGACATACAAAACAAACATTACAATCAATAGAAGCTCATATATTACTTAATATGCCATGACATGCATGATTAATGCAATTATGTGGTAAAAATTGTTAATGAGTTGCTATTAATGTTTACTCACTAGTTACAATGGTTTTCAACAAGTTTGAACAGGTTTCGAATTGATTTGAATCAAATCGGGATTAATTCAGCAAACAGATCTTCAGAGACCGGACAAGTCCACTATCAGGGCCGAACTAGTCCACCCTGACTAGCAACTGGAATTTAGGGTTTTTCTGGACAACATAATTTAGAGTTAAACTCACGTAGGAAATTGGATATAGAGGGTGTACCGTAAGTTTAGAGTTCCAAGGGTCGAGAATTGGGTGTGAAACTTGAATCTTGATGATTAGGGTTTGGTGATGAAGAGTTGATGGTGATGAACAATGTTGATGTCTATAAGGTGATTGTAGGATCGAAGAGCACGTGAAAAGCTACCAGAGGCGGTGAATGGTAGATTAAAACTTTTTCAGTGGAAGCAAAAAAAACCCATCAGCATAAAATAAATCTGTTAAGAAATTGTGTGTGCGACTAATATAGACGTGATAAATTGTGACAAAACAAGTATAAATTGTGGAGAATCAAATCACAAATACAAGACAACAAGAATCACGAAAAACCATCTAGAAAAACTCAAGTTACGATCGAAAGATTGAACAAAGGTCAATCCGTTCTACCAGAGAAAAACCAGATATGCAACACTGCAAAGAAACTTGTGTAGATCCAAAACCACAAATCCAATTACCATGAAAGCTTCACAAATTATAGATAATCAAGTTTTAAAGACAACCCAAAAGGAATCACTTCAAGTGGACCTGTAAAACTCGAATTATGATAAAATCACCGAAACAATGTAGTGTTGTGCAGAAACTCGACGAGAAAGACTGACGAAAACAAGTCGGACAAACAAGGCACAAAATTTCCTTGAAACTAAGAATTTTATTGATCAAACCACAAGATGAAAAGACTCAAAGTCGTGCACCACGAGCTCTGGCCTTCCTTGCTTATATAACTAGCTGTTAGGCCAACCCAATCCTAACTAGGACTTAAATCCTACTCAAATTCAGCCGGAACTTTCCATAACTGCTTAAGACTCTTCCATACGCAGATAGAAGCAATTTTAAGACTTCCAAACACCTTAGGAACGTATCCCACATTCCTAAAACAACTTAACTTCATGACCCACACGAAATCCTATCATAACCAACTCAAATCTTTCCGTTTTTGAGTCAAACCCGACTCAGCCTCAGCATGAGTCCATAACCTAGTCAGTTGGACATTTCCGACTAATTCTTTAGGTCCACTTCTCTTCATCACGCCTTGGAACCATGTAGCCACGTCCATGCACTCCTTGCACATGTGCAACCGTCTTCCAACGACGTCTACGATACCTTCATATGCATTGTTCTTAATACAAACATGCTGCACAACCTCCTGATCAACTCAACCACAATTCCTCCCAAACTTGGTTGTTGAAACTCATCTTCTCCCTAAGACTAATTCAATGGATCCCGTCACCAGCCATGTCTTGAACTCAAGTAACACCTGCACATGAATAAACAACCGATACTTCTGAGCACAAGTCCTCGACTTGACTCTCGTTAGTTCCGATAATCACAACACCTTACGTGAGCACCTCACATAAGCATTTTGCAAACCGTAGCAAAAAGATATCAACCATAACCGCCAAAACACACAAAAAACTTAGTAAAAGAATACTAAGCAAACTTTCCATAAATGTAAAGCAAGTTTGAAACATTGCAAGGTAAAATTAGAACTATTGCAATCTAGCTCTAAACCTTTGCAAAGCTAACCGAACCTTGAGATGAAGCTTACCAAAGCTAGCAGGATCTAGTGCTAGAGCTTACCAAAAATAGTAGGACCTAACACCGAAGCTTAACAAAGTAGTTGGACCTAGCTAACGCCATAACTAACTAAAGCTAGTCGGACCTAGCCACAGCAAGTCAGACCTAACCAAAATAAGTCAAACCTAGACAAAGAAGTCGGACCTTACGTCGGACCTAGCCAAAACAAGCCGGACCTATTGTTGGACCTTGCAGGAGCTCGGACCTAGAGTCAGACCTTGTTAAAAATGTGTTTTGGTAGTATTCAAAACTTTTATCATCAAGACCAATGTATTCAGCACACATAGATCTCACAATCTCCCCATTGATGAATGCATTGGCAACACCACTTAAAATCCGAGCATTGGCTTATTCACATGAAAAGTTTTAAAAACAACCAAATGAGAAAGAAAGAAACTTTAAAACAATGATTTCTCCCCCTATACTTATTTCTCACCTTTTGTAAATCAGAAATAAAATGAGAAGAAAAAAAATTCTGAACCTGAGAAGAATCGTGCCAAAAACACTTGTGAATTGTGAAATGTGTGATCAATTTCTCCCCCTTTGATAATGTGTTCAGCAAGGTTCAAAAGAGAAATTTTAATTGTTATGAGCATATTGTAACATATACATATAAAACAATGGTCATCCAAGTCATACTATCAAGTAACTTACACTACCACATCAATGAAATACATAAGGTAGTGTAAGCCATGCTAGAGATCAAATGTAATTTTCAATTTAAGGAAGTCATCATTTCACAAACTTAACTATTCCAAATCCTGAAAGCATGACACTTGTTGCTGCATTTTTATTATTTTCAAAGCACAAATTTAGATCATATGACATTTGCAAGAGATTATATGCCGCATCTAACTTATTCTAACCAACCAACCAAGCCTATGTCATTTGACAATCAGAAGCTTAAGGTCATGGTTTTAGTCATACACAACTTCTTCTAAGTTCATATCTAAGTGCAATGATAAGCCATCTCAAAAGAAGAAGTGCGATGCATGCATATTCTCTTGATATTTTTTCAATTTTTCATTTGATCATAAAAACTCAACAAGTGAGTTGCTTACTTGATTAATTCTTTATGATTAAAAGCACTTGTGAGCATGCAACAAGTTCAAAACAGCAAGAAAGTTTGATCATGACCAAATTTAGTGTAAGTAATTATTCCAATTACTAGTCATGGCAAAAACTACAAAATGTATAACAAGAGTAATGTAGTAAGAACTTTCAGCATGTAAAAAGGAATCACAAAGTCATATATGTATGAAATACTATGCTCACATTATTTTTATTTCAGATTCACAAATAGACTTCCCAAGTTTCGAAACTCCCCCTCAATTTAAGCCATGAAGAAGCATAACCCCTATTTCACTACGAATGTAACAACAATTAGTGAAATCCAAAGGTTTTGTGAAAATGTCAGCCAATTGTTGTTCGGTATCTACATGGTGAAGCACAATGTTTCCTTTTGCAACATTATCATGGAGAAAGTGATACATAATATCAATGTGCTTTGTTATTGAATGTTGCACGAGGTTTTTAGCAATGCAAATGGCACTAGTGTTATCACAAAACAGTGGAACACTATCTAAATCAACCCCATAGTCACTAAGAGTTTGAACAATCCAAAGAATTTTTGAGCAAGCGCTAGCAGCAGCTACATATTCAGATTCGGCTTTGGATTGTGCAACTGAACTTTGTTTTCTAGAGGACCAACCAACAAGTGAATTACCAAGAAAATGACAAGAACCCGAAGTACTTTTCCTATCAATCCTACAACCCCCAAAATCTGCATCCAAAAAACCTTTCAAAGTAATGGTGGAGGAATAAGGAAGAAAAATGCCAAATTCTTGAGTTCCATGTAAGTACCTGAGTATCCTTTTGATGGCTTGACGATGTGAAGCACGTGGGGAAGCTTGAAATCGTGCACAAAGACATACGCTGAATTGTATGTCGAGTTTTGATGCCATGAGGTACAAAAGTGATCCAATCATGCTTCTATATTCTTTCTGGTCGACTGGGTCACCATCTTCATCAAGTTCAAGTGTTGTTGCTGTATCCATTGGTGTCCGAAGAGGCTTGCTTTTGTCCATGTTTAAGTGCTTAAGAAGGTCCCTTGTATATTTCGTTTGATGCACAAAGGTTCCCTCCTTAGTTTGCTTGATTTGCAGCCCCAAAAAGTACGTGAGTTCTCCCATCGTACTCATCTTAAATTCTGAACTCATCATAGCTGAAAACTTGGACACAAGATCATGAGAAGCCATCCACATCCACATGAACGAATAATGAGTCATTGCCATGCTTAGGCACAAAAAGAGTTTTATCAACCTTGCCCATGGTAAAACCCTTTTCAAGTAAGAATGTTTTTAACCTATCATACCATGCTGTAGGGGCTTGTTTGAGACCGTATAAGGCTTCGGACAGTTTGTAAACATGATTCAGAAAATTTGGATTTTCAAAATCCGGTGGTTGCTTGACATAAACCTCCTCATCTAGGTTGCTTGACATAAACCTCCTCATCGAAGAGCACATGAAAAGCTACCAGAGGGGGGGTGAATGGTAGATTAAAACTTTTTTAGCAGAAGCAACAAAAACCCATCGGCATAAAATCAATCTGTTAAGAAATTGTGTTTGCGACTAATCTAGACGTGATCAATTATGACAAAACAAGTATAGATTGTGAAGAATCAAATCAAGAAAACACAAAAACAAGTATCACGAAAATCCATTGAGAAAAACTCAAGTTACGGTCGAAAGATTGAATGAAGGTCAATCTGTTCTATCCGAGAAAAACCCAATCTGCAACACTACAAAGAAACTCGTGTAGATCCAACACCACAAATCCAATGACCGTTAAATTTTAACAGATGATATATAATCAAGTTTTGAAGACCACCCAAAAAGAATAACGTACTTTGGATCTGTAAAAGTCGAGTTATGATAAAACCACCAAAGCAAGGTAGTGTTGTGCAGAACTTGATGAGAAAGACTTCCCGGAAACAAGTCGGACGAACAAGGCACAAAAGTTACTTTAAACTAAATTTTTTTTTGATCAAACCAAAAGAGGAACTGCCCCAAACTCATGCACCATGAGCTCTGGCCTCCCTTGCTTATATAACCAGCCCTTAGGCCAACCCAATCCTAACTAGGACTCAAATCCTACTCAGATTCAACTGAAACTTTACATAACTGCTCAAGACTCTTCCATACATAGATAGAATCAATCTTAAGACTTCTAAATACCTTAGAAATGTATCCCACATTCTTAAAACAACTTAACTTCATGACCCGCACGTAATCCTATCATAACCAACTCAAATCATTCCATATTTGAGTCAAACCCGACTCAGCCTCAACTTGAGTCGATAACCTAGTCGGTTTGACCTTTCCGACCAATTTTTTACATCCACTTCTCTTCATCAGGCCTTGGAACCATGTAGCCACGTCAATGCACTCCTTGCACATGTGCAAAAATCTTCCAATGACATCCACGATACCTTCATATGCATTGTTCTTGATTCAAACATGTTGTGCAACCTCTCGATCAACTCAACCACAATTTATTTTGATCTTGGTTGTTGAACCTCATCTTCTCCCTAAGACTAGTTCAATGGATCCCGTCACCAGCCATGTCTTGAACTCAAGCAAAACCTCCACATGAACAAACAACCAATACTTCTGAGCACAAGTCCTCGACTTGACTCTCATTAGTTCTGATAACCACAACACCTTACGTGAGCACCTCACACAAGCATGTTGCAAAGCATAGAAAAATTACATCAAACATAACCGCCAAAACACATCAAAACTTTAGTAAAAGAATACTAAGCAAACTTTCCATAAATGTAAAGCAAGTTTGAAACATTGCAAGGTAAAAGCAAAACCATTGCAATCTAGCTCCGAACCTTGCCAAAGATAACCGGACCTTGAGATGAAGCTTACCAAAGCTAGCAAGGCCTAGCGCCGGAGCTTACCAAAACTAATAGGAACTAACACTGGAGCTTACCAAAACTAGTCAGACCTAGCTAGCACTGAAGCTAACCAAAGCTAGTCGGACCTAGCCACAAAAAGTTGGACCTAACCAAAATAAGTCGAACCTAGACAAAGAAGTCAAACCTTATGTCGGACCTTGCCAGAGCTACCCAAAACAAGCCGGACCTAATGTCAGACGTTGCAAGAGCTAGGACCTAGAGTCGGACCTTGTTAAAAACGTGTTTTGGTAGTATTCAAAACTTTTATCATCAAGGCCAATGTATTCAACTCACATAGGTCTCACATTGATGAAGATCGCGCTTGCTTTATCCTCCTTCTTCTTCTCCTCCTTCTCCTTGCTTCAGGATCTTCTCTGGATGGCGGGACACGAACTATGGTTTGGGGTTTTCTCTCAACTTGACACAGAGATGAAAAGTTGGGGTGGTGGGGGTGTTTATATAGAGGTGGGGGTGGTAAGGTTTGATGGATTTTGAGTTCGTGGTGGTGGAGGCCGTGTAGGGGTCCCACATGGGCTCCAAGGGGTTGGGCACGACGTTCTTGGGACCAATTAAGGTAAATACCCAATAACATATCGTGGAGGAAAAACTGAACCCGAGTTGGGCACACTGGACAAGTTCGCTAGGGGACGGACTAGTCCATTGGAAGTCAGAAAGTTTAATGGATAAGTTCGGTGTCAAGCCAGACAAGTCTGTACGGAGTTATTTTGAAGTTACAGAAAGTTGAATGGACAAGTCCGTTTCTAGGCTGGACAAGACAAAGGTATGACTTAGAAAAACATCAGAAACATTTTCGGACTAGTCCGTAGCATTAACGGAAAAGTCCAGAAAGACAACAGAGAGCAAACCCGGACTAGTCTGGGGTCCAAACCGGACAAGTCCGCCCTACCCAGGGTGAACAACAGAGATTTAGACGGACTAGTCCGGGGTCCAAATCCGAACAAGTCCACACTAGAATAGGTTTTTATTTGCTTTCATGATTATAATTTATTTTAAACTTATTCCTTTTGTGTTGATTAATGTTAAACAAGTATAAGAATGCATGCAATGCATGATGGATGAAAATGAGGGTGTTACAGCCCCCGGGCCCACCTTAGGGAGAGGTTATGCTACCGGAGGTGGAGCCATCATCAATTCCTGTGTTGCTGCTCCAAAGTCTTTTCTTGGGCAGTTGAACTGTTGACACAAAGTTATGGTATCGCCACATGGCACTTCTTGATATGGTGAGTGGGACCCTGGCATGCAGATCTCACGCAATTGAATATCCCCAGTTCCCAATATGAAGTTCGTATCAGTTTCCAGCGTAATCTCTTTAGCCCTGTCATGCTGCAGCCCTCGGGCTTCCAACATCCCATCATGACAACGGTTCGCCTAGTGCAAATTTTTAACAAAGTGGACCTGGGCGCCCTTGTCATTGACGAGGTTATTCGTGATTCAGGTCCGGATGTAGTTTCCATCCAAATGTTGCAGAGGGTTACTTAAGGGAGAAAGTCAACACGGGAAGATAACTCTTTACGCTTTCATTTGATCTTGCGCTTAGAGCCCTCTGCCCTTGAATCACTTTTCGCACTTCTGCTCCACTTTGCGCCGATGGAGTTAGGAATTCCTCGCAGCAGGATCAAGGACGATAGTGAGTTGTTGAGAGTCCGCACCTATATGGGGTGGTCCAGTGACTCCTTAAAGAACTTGATTCGCTTCGGCAAGCTCCCCTTCATGAAGGAAAGTGCCCGCGAGATCGTGTACTTCTCGGCGTTTGCCATGGTGGGGCTCATCCCGCCATTCTCTAGCTTCTTGTTGATGTTGCTGGGCTTCTACAGTTTGCAGCTCCACCACCTCGTCCCCCACTCCTTCTTGTTGGTGGTGACTTTCGTCCATTTTTTCGAGATGTGGGTGGGTGTGCCGCCCTGCATCGAGCTCTTCCGGACCTTCTTTACGGTCCACACAACTAGGAAAAAGAACGAGTTCCTTGGCTTCTACTACTTCGTTGTGGGGACCGGAATCCCGACATCCGAGGATCTCATTGGGTGGTGTCGTGTGATGTGACACCCAACAGTATACAAGAACAGAACGAGAATAAAATACAAGACGAAGTCTATCATACAGCGGAAGTTCTACAATACTAGCGGAAGGAAAGAAACTTATATATCATAGCTACGCTCTCAGCACTAGCTATGCAAAAGCAAAGTCATCCATGCCCTGGATACTTCGCACTAGCAACACCCAAATCACGGCGACGTGCATGGTTCCCACTCGGCTGTACACCCTGGAGGGGGTGCAGCCTCATAATCAAACTCGTCATCAATCGTATAACCTACAAAAACTCATTAACTGCAAACGTGAGCATAAGGCTCAGCAAGACTGACCTGTCTCACTAGACATATGCAAGGGTGAACACTAAGCATAGGTAAGGTGAAGCATAAACGACTCGCCTACAAGTGGATCCTTATAATCATATTTTAAGTAGCAAATGACATTCTCCAAGCACGGCACATCATAGACTCCACAATCAAACAAGAAACACTTTGCCGATGATATGACATGCCCAGAGCACATAATGCTATTACAGCTAAAGTATGGGGAAACTGTAAACTTTAATTTTGCTATCTCTAAGTCACACAAGGTTGCAAAAGCAATTATAATTCAATACAATATATTTTTCTAGCTTCTTTAGTATTTACTATGTCACGACTCAGTGAACAAGTGGTACTCTGTTACTGTTAGGGACGGTGATTGCAATCAGGACACACCTAGACAACACGACACATATGCACGTTCGAAAGTGTTAGTGAGTACATCAGTACCTACATAACACTTCAGTACTAGACGTATATGGCCACCTTTCACAAGAAACTCGAACGCCGAACCCGTCTCACATCCGCGAACAGAAGGTCTCCGCACGGAACACCTCTTCTGTCCGCCGACCGATTTACACCTTACTGTCCTCAACCCACCCCTATCGATGGTGAGTTAATGGGCCTCGACATCCCAGTTATCGAGTTACGTCAGTTTACTAGAGTCCATATATCCAGTATGTCACCGGTACAAGTCAAGCTTGTTCCAAGGGGCCGCATACAGACGGGCCTTAACTGACCATTCAAAGCTATGCGAGCAAGACCACGCCTTGCCGCTTCCTATGCATCTCTGACCGGTCTCAAGTTTAGATTTAATAGTCATTCTCTATAAATGTTAACCCAGTGTAGATAAGTGTCAATTTTCTATCTCGTGAGTAGATTCCAACTACTCGACTTCTACCGGTTCACCTACAACATTAGCATAGCAGTTCTACACGTCGAGCTATCAAACTGCCCAATTAACTAATGGGATTGTGGGTCATGCATCCGGAGTATTCAAGCATCCTGAACGTAATGCACAATTCATATGCTAATAAACATAGTGATAAAGCAAAACTTTATAAACGACTTAAATGCAAACCGGGGCTTGCCTGGATGTAGGTTCGAGTCTGTGTGAGTATCCGACAGGTGTACCTCCTAGGCCTCCGGTTCCTCCTCGACTTCGGTCACTACACGATATGCATATAATATGTATATGAATGACTTTGAAAAATAATTGCTACTAAGACCATAATCTAATCTTTGGTGATCATTATGCGATAATGACCTAATTGGCTTTGGGCTTTGATGGTAGATACTAAAAAATATGATAGAAGCTCTGGCAAAGAACAGGAGATAAATAAAGTAGTTTGTTGTCTCTAAAATTATGGTAAGCAATAAACTCCCAAAAATTTTAGAGAAGATACTGTAGCTTGAACATAGCTGCCAGTTGATGATCATGATAGAGGAGGTTGTCCTGGTCCTAGCAAAATTGGTTTCATAAATGTCTAAGCCTTGGTGAAGGAGTTATTGAATTTCAAAGTTGGCAAGAATTTCTGGAATCATTTTATAATTGAACTTTAGCTTTTCAATTAACATTCAGTTGGCAACTGAATTAGGACTAGGAGACTAAGTCAATTAAATCCCAAATTTTGCAGGAACTAGCGTATGACTAAAGGAAGGTTCAGTCCAAATTTGGGACATAATAAAGCAACTAAACATCTGTAATAATTCGATGCTCCAAAAATGTAATTTAATTATTGAAAGCATCTAGGCCCCCATGAGGTACGATTTCGGTGATTAATGACAACCATTGGATTTTACTAATGAATTTGTGAATGCAAGGTCCCCATAATCACTCAATCAAATGAAAACTATATGTCATTGGAGACCCATATACAATCACTTTATAAGATCAAATCAATGATATGAAGACAAGAAGTGAAAGCTCTTATGTCAAAGTCATTCAACCACAATTGATGACACTTAATGCTTGACAACCATCAGAAGTACATTTCCAACAAGAGTCCAAGAGGTCAATCGAGCAAGACACAAAGGAATCACTTAGAAACAACTCAAAGCAAACAAAATCAACTCACCGGATCAACCGATGATTTCTCAGAACAACACATCGGTCGAGTTGGTTCAGCAGAAGAAGAAGACCTCAGAACAAAGCACTCACCGGATCATCCGATGTTAAGGGCTCAGCTACATCGGTCCATCAGTACAGTTTGCAATATTCTTGGACCAAGTGTAGCACCGGATCCTCCGATGTACAGAGATATACACATCGGTCAATCACTCCAGTAAGCATCAAGTTTGAGTGAATTCTGGAGGAAGAGCCACTGGATCATCCGATGAGAAGACAATTGCAACATCGGTCTAACAACGGTCATATCTGACACAATGACGTCAGCTAAAGCAAACTTGACCGATGATAACTAAAGGGGAGACATCGGATCATCCGATGTTCGCAGAAAAGTTCTTTCAGCCTACTTTTCCAACGGCTATTTCGTGGAGGCTGGCTATAAATACCCCCTAAACCGGTCATTTCGACAAGTCTTGATTAGAAAACATTCTCAACACATCCATAAGCATTCAAGACCAAGAGCCATCACTTCTACATCATTTCGACCACCTACACACCAAGAGATAGGCTAGATCTAGTTAGAGAGAGAGCTTGTGTGCCTCCATTCTGGGTGAGTGGAATCTCTAGGATAGTGAGAGCCTCAGGGGAGTGCCCCTTGGTGTTTGTAACTGTGAGAAGACTTCCGGAGCTTGCCAAGGCGTTTGTGGAAGCCCGGAGGGTCGAAGTTGTACACGGCTTGAGCTCCACCCTGCCAAGGTTGGCAAATGGAGAAGAATAGTGGAGATCCCTCGTCTCGGTGACTTGGGTGTGGCTAAACCCTTTGGTGGGTGCCACAACGTGGATGTAGGAAGATCTTGACGATCTTGCCGAACCACGGGATAAACCCTCGTGTCTCCCCGGGAGTTTGCATCCTCTTCCTCTCCCTTACGTTTATGCATTTTATATTCCGCGAAGTTGCTATTTACCTCAATGCATAGATAGTTTGTGTAGGGAATTGGGCTCTTAGGAATTAAGTTTTATTGTTTAGATTTTTGAAAAGAAGCCTAATTCACCCCCCTCTTGGGCATTCGATCCTTACAATTATATAGAAGGTGCAATGGCTCCCAAACTTGTTCTGGTTATCAAGAATAGGTATGTGTATTTTATGTGAATTTTTGGTATTTTTCCAGTGGAATGTTCACCTGGACAAATTGTATTTGTATTTGGAAAGATTGTTTTCTACAGAATTTAAAAGTAAGTTTCATAAAACCTAATTGGCACTAACAGAAACTAGGGATGAAGGGCTTTCAAACAAAATTTGTTTGAAGATTTTTGGAGTAGTCTACAGAGAGATATTGATTTTTAAAATTTGGAAATGGTTCTGCATAAATTTGGAATTTTTAGCTTTTATATTTGGCGCCTGGGCCTACCAGATTTAAACCAGCCAACCAGGAGGCAGCCCTACCGGAGGCCATAAATATTTCCACGTGGCCACACTAGATCCCCTGACCACAGACTGATCCAGGCCACGCTGCGCTCACTGGCAGGTGGGACCCGCGCCCCTGCTTTCTTCCTCTGGCCATGGGCTCGGGCGGCGGCGCCCACGCAGGCGCGCGGCGGTGCTCTCACCGGCAATGGTTCCCGGCCCACGACAGGTCTCGAAACTCGCCGCCCCACCCTATTTTCGCGAGGAGAACACATTGGAGTATCTCCCGGTGGCGAGGGGTGACGGGAAAACCACTCCTGACGGCGGTGGCGGGTGCTAGGGTTTTGGTCATGTCGGGACCCTCAATTTCGTAGCGAAAGCTCTCATATGAAGGCTTGGGAAGCACCTTGGGAGCATAGGAAAGATGTTAGGAGGGTCTAGAACTCGTGCCATAGCCGGCAACACTAAGGTCGACGGTGAACCGAGCTCCTTGGCGGAAGGGGAAAAATTGGATAACTCGTTAATTAGTCAATGGTCCTTTCTGATTTTTGGAGGGAAGGTGCGCTAGGAGACATTAATCATGTCGTCTAACTGGATCAAAGAATTATTGTGCATACAATTGGAATTAAACCGACGAACTAGCTCCAAAGCTATAAAAGTGCTTCGGTCTTTCACGAAATACAGACGCTAGGATGCACGATACGAGTTCAAACTTTACCAGCAGCTATACGAGATCATGGCACACCTTTTTCCTAAAGACTGCAGAGGACGAGGAGGCTTGTATCGGCGGTGACGCTGAGCAGCATTGGGTGGAACCGAGGTGATCGCGGCGGCGAGAAATGGAGCAGCGCGAGCGAAAGGTGAACCGATGAATGACTGTGGTCGACGGTGGAGTGAATAAATAGGCTTCACCGCAGTAGATAAGGAGGCTGAAGCAACTGGAGGCGACCGACGGCCGAACCGGCGCGCCGGCGGCATGCAGCCGTCGCGGTGTCGCGCGGAGAAGGAAAACAGGGGGTTAAACGGTTTCCCTGGCTGACATGTGGGCCCCACTACACCCTCTTCTCTGTTCTTCTAAATTCCACCTCAAACATTGCCCAAAAATTCCCAAAATTTACAGACAAGCTAAGAAAAATATGAGGAACCCAAATCTGCAATCAGATTTCAATTTGGACACTGTTTGTTTCAAATTTAAGTTCAAATCTGAATCCAAAATTTTTTATAAACCTTATTGAAATAAATAGTAACTGAGGTCCATAAATCCCCAAACTTTAAAACAAAGCTTACTGAACCATAAAAGGTCTTAGGAAAAATTGTGGGTTGATTTGGGCAAGGTTCAGTGCAAAGCTAAATTTGAGATCGACGAGAAATAAACCCTCTGTACATGTCCAACTAAGTGGAAGACATGCTTCAAAAATCTTGAAAATTTCCCGAGAAGCTACTTAAAATATTTAAGAGGCCAAGGAAAAGTTTGGAGCCTTGGATTTGAATCTTTTTGTCAGGGCCAGATATACATAGCAACATAATCAAATTACATTTGTTTTGATTTTATATTGCTGCAATATAATTTGCCCTAGCCATTTTATTCAATTAAATTCCCAACATTGCAGCAAGGTTTAATTAAACTTGTTCTAGGATTAGTGATGAAGTCCAATCCTCATGTTAATAAAATTAAACATGAGTAGAAAGAAAACTTTTTAGTGAGGTCAAGTTCATGTGCACAACTATATTGACCTCCATTATGTTTGATAAACAACTTGTAGCTGAACTTCACATGAAAGGGAAAAAGTGGGATTTTACATTCCTCCCCCCTTAAAAGAATCTTGTCCCGAGATTACATCGAAAAGACAAAAGGTAAAGATCTACTGAACATGTGCCGCTAACAAGTCCGGATAGTTCGTTTTAAGATACCCCCCGCTTTCCCATGTGGCTTCTTCAACACTGTGGTTGCTCCACAGGACCTTGTAGAAACTCAAGGTGCGGCTCCTTGTGGTTCGAGTTTTCTCATCAATGATCTGGGTTGGATGCTCGGAGTAAGTAAGATCTGGTTGGAGAGCCTCCAAATCCTCAATACGTACATTCGTTGGGGCTTTGAGACATTTCCGCAACTGAGAAATGTGAAACACATTGTGGACCACTGCCAGCGACGACAGTAACTCCGATTGATATGCCATAGGTCCGCATCTTTTAATTATTGTGAACGGCCCAAGGAAACGTGGAGCTAGCTTCCCTTTCACTCCGAATCGATGAATTCCCTTCATTGGGGATACCCGAAGATAAACTTGATCCCCAACCTTGAAGTGAAGAGGTCGACGTCGTTTGTCCGCATAGCTCTTCTGACGAGACTGAGCAGCTTTGAGATTTGCTTGAATAATGCGTACTTGCTCTTTGGCTTCATTTACCAAGTCGATGCCATATACCACTCGTTCACCAGATTTGCACCAGTTTAAGGGTGTGCGACACTTCCGGCCATAAAGAGCTTCATATGGCGCCATCTGGATGCTAGCCTGGTAACCGTTGTTGTACGAAAACTCTGCCAATGGTAGATGATCATCCCAGTTCCTACCATGGTGGATGACACAGGCACGAAGCATATCCTCTAGCACTTGATTCACCCGTTCGGTTTGTCCATCAATCTGAGGATGATAAGCCGAGCTCTGAATCAGTTTGGTACCCAATGCATCATGGAGATGCTCCCAAAATCGAGCAACGAAAATAGATCCACGATCTGAAATGATAGTGCAGGGTACACCATGTAAACACAAGATTTTGGAGATATAAAGTTCGGCATACCGCTTTGCATCATACTCGACACTGACCGGTATGAAATGAGCTGATTTGGTCAACCTGTCAACGATCACCCAAATTGAGTCATGCTTATGGAAAGTGGGAGGCAACCCAACAATGAAATCTATGCTGATATCCTCCCATTTCCAAGCCGGTATGCTTAAAGGTTGAAGCTGTCCAGCTGCCTTCATATGGTCAGCCTTAACTCGCCGACACATATCACATTCGGATACATATTTTGCTACTTCTCTCTTCATCCGAGTCCACCAGAACTTCTTCCTTAAGTCTTGGTACATTTTGTTACTTCCCGGATGAATGGAATATTTGGATAAATGAGTTTCATCCAGTATCTTCTTCCAAAGTTCCATGTTCCAGGGTACCACTATGCGGTTTTTAAACCAGAGGATACCTTCGTTGTCACATCGGAAACATTTCATCTCCCCCTTCTCCATTCTTTGCCAAATGTGTGACATCCCTTTGTCCTTCTTTTGAGCTGCTATAGTATCCTCCCTGATAGTAGGAATGAGAGCTAGATTGTAGAGTGCCCCTTATGGAACCAAGTAGAGACTCGGTTCTTCTTCTCCCATTGAGGTGATGGAAAGATTGTTGACATGGGACTTGCAGCTTAGTGCATCTACGACTACATTCGCCTTGCCTGGATGGTAGTGGATCTCAATCTCATAATCCTTGATTAGTTCCAACCATCTACACTGTCGCATATTTAAGTTTTTTTGGGTGAAGATGTACTTCAGGCTCTTGTGATTGGTGTAGAGATGTACTAGATTACCCAGTAGATAATGTGTCCAAATCTCCAATGCTAGTACCACAACAGCTAGCTCTAGATCATGAGTGGATAGTCCTGGTCATGGTTCCGAAGCTGCCGTTATCCATAAGCGATCACTCGTCTGTCCTGCATCAACACACAACCCAAACCAATTCTTGATGAATCACAATACACGTCAAATGATTTGGTTGTGTCTGGTTGAGCTAAGACTGGTGCCGTTGTGAGGTGTTTTACCAATTCCTGGAAACCTCCCTCACATGCCTCCGTCCATACATACTTCTTCCCTTTTTTAGAAATTCTGTCATTGGTTTAGCTATTTTGGAGAAACTGGGAATGAACCTTCGGTAATACCCAGCTAAACCCAGGAAACTTCGAACTTCATGTACAGACTTTGGAGACTCCCATTTGAGTACTTGCTTTATCTTGCTTGGATCAACTGCAATCCCTTCTGCGGATATGATGTGCCCTAAAAATGGCACTTGGCTGATCTAGAATTCACACTTGCTGAACTTGGCATATAGCTGGTGGTTCCGTAATCGTTGAAGCACGATACGCAAGTGTTGAGCATGTTCTTCTTTGGATTTCGAATACACAAAGATGTCGTCAATAAAGACCACGACAAACTTGTCCAATTTCGGCATGAACACTGAGTTCATAAGATACATGAAATGAGCCGGTGCGTTGGTCAATTCGAAGGACATAACAAGGTATTCATACAGTCCATACCTCGTCGAGAACGCTGTCTTAGGTATATATTTTGGCTGGATTCTAATCTGATGATAACCAGAACGAAGATCCATCTTTGAAAATACTTTACCACCCACTAGTTGATCGAAAGAATATCAATGCGTGGTAGTGGATACTTGTTTTTGATAGTGACAGCATTGAGTGGACGATAGTCCACACATAGTCTCAAGGTCTTATCTTTCTTCTCCACGAACAATGCAAAACAGCCCCATGGTGATGAACTTGGACGAATGAAACCCTTGTTCTCAAGCTCCGTTAGCTGCTCCTTCAGTCCTGCAAGTTCCTTGGGTGCCATCTTGTAGGGCTGCCTTGAGATCGGCACTGTTCCCGGTACAAGCTCAATCTTGAACTCTATATCTCTTTCTGGGGGCATACAAGGAAGATCTTCGGGAAACACGTCCGAATACTCACAAACTACTGGAATATCCTTAAGTTCAATAACCTCGGTATTGCGAGTAGATGGATTCACTAGAACGATTCTCTCAAGATTGAGGACTTGGGAAGGATGAAGTGGAGAATTTAGATATATTTTTCGAGGAACGAGATCTAGAATAGCACCATGGTATTGTAACCACGCCATTCCCAAGATGATATCTAGCCTCTGATCCTCTAGTATCATAAGCGAAGTAAGATATATAGTCCCCTCTAGGTTAAGTGGTATCCCAGGAACCATCTCATTTGTTACTGTCTTCCCTACCGGATTGCAAATTACATACGGAGTTTTTGTGGAGATAATAGGCAACTGACTTTTAATGACAAAAGACTTGCTAATGACATTGTGGGAAGCTCCGGAGTCAAAGAGTATGACTACGGGATGATCAAAGATAGAGAACATACCCGTGAGTACGGGTGCGCCTTCCGGAACATCCTCAATGGTGAGGTGGTGGACGTTGTTGAGTCTGGGGACTGACTTCTTGGGATGGTGTCGGGTTTGGTTGGTGCCCTGGTACGATGACTGTACTCCGCCCTACCTATACTGTGGGCAGTTCTTGGCGAAGTGCCCTGTGCGTCCACACGTGAAACACGTGTACGGGGTTTGGCCAGTATGAATGGGAGGACAGAATCCCGATGCACGCGGTGGAGGTGGAAGTGCACGTGGGATCATCCCCTGCTGCTGCTGCGGTCGGAAACCAGCGTTGCCGAACTGGCGACCACTGAACATCGGTGGTCACGATGGCGGTTGCCACCTCTGGTCGGATGGTGATCGATACACCATTCGGTACTTCTGAGGAGCACCACCTCCGCTGCCCTGCGGAGCACTCCTCTTCTTCTCGTCTGAGGATAGCTCTCGAGTAGCATCCTCTTGTACGATCGCAGCGTTGACAATATCATTGAAGCTATCGCGGTTGAATAAGGCAAGCTTGTCCTTCATCTTGGGGTTCAAACCACGGTAGAAGCACTGTTGCTTCCTGTCTTCCTTGTTCACTTGGTCCTGTGCATACTGGGCCAAGTGGTTGAAGGTCTTGGAGTACTCGTAAGCACTCCTTCATCCCTGCTTCAGCTCCAAGAACTCTTGAAGCTTCCTCCTCATAATCCCGGGAGGGATATGGTAGGCGCGGAACGCCTCCCAGAATTCTGCCCAGCTCACGACATAGTCTGTGGGGCGTGCGGCGAGGTAGTTTGCCCACCACGCATCAGCAGACCCCAACAGTTTTTGAGTCTTCCGTTGTTCAGTTATCTCGAGTAAACCAAACTTCCCTTCAATGGAGCGGAGCCAGTTGTCCGCATCCAAAGGTTCGTCGGCCTCCCTGAAGACCGGCAAATGCGTCGATGTGAAATCCGAGTAGGAACTCGGATATGGCTGACGTGGCCCATCAGCTTGTTGTCCCCCTTGACAGGACGAATGCTGTACAAGGGTCCGCAATAACTCGGTCGTCGCGCGAGCCGAGCATTGCTGCGAGAACCTCCGCGAGACTTCGGGGAAGTGTAGGTGGAGGTGGTGGAGGTGGTTGCGTCTGGGGCGTGTTCTGCCCCGGGGGTGGTGTCTCATCCCCCTGTCCCCCACTTGAGCCTCCCACTTCCTGGGCTGTACGTGTACACACCATGCTGCAATACAACGATTTACACCATAAGTCTCATTGCCTCAAGTTCATCCCTCCATACAAATAGTAATGCTGTAGACAACAATAGATAATACACAACATTCACATAAATTGATAAAGTACAAGCTTTATACAATCTATATTATCTCGGGTCCAAGTTTACAATAGAACTCCAAAACAGACAAACTTCATCTATAGAAGTTGTCTTGTCTATGCTTGGTCACCACAAGACGTTATCTCTACGTTGTCATACACACACCCTACTACTATTTACAACAAGACTCATAAAGTCACAAAATACTGGTAGTTCTTATTACACCGCATACTCCCTGCCTACAGTGGTTAATAACACAACCACTATCCCCTAAGGATAAAACTCGACTTCCTCAGGATCTTCTTCTTCCTCGTCATTTGAAGGCAATGGTTCACCCATAATTAGTGGTACATTATGTGCCGGTGGATACACCACTGGTTGCAATTGTGCTTCGGCCTCAATTACATTATCCTGAAGTTGTCCTGCCTCATACTCCCAATTCTGAGCTGTCTCAATGGCGGTGTCCCGCTCTTCAGTGACTACTAACAGCTGCTCCTGCTGTTGTTGTACCTCTAACTGACTTGGTTGCAACTCACCACGAGCTTGCTGCAGTTCAGTGCGAGTCTGTTGTTGTTCGGCACGAGCTTTCCGTAGCCTAATGCGAGCATAATGCAGCTGACTCTCGTACTTATTTAGCCGGTGATTCGCTGGGGCTAGGAGCGAACGTAGATTCTTGTTGATATAATCAAGGGTATCACCCCGCTCCATCGCTTCCTGCAAGGCTTTGACTTGCTCCAAAATAATGGTGCCTTGCGTAGCAACTACCATTTGGAAGCAGCCGCATATGTCCCAAGTGTCGTCGAGGTTGTATCGCCATGCGGTGTATAGGCAGCAACCATACGACGTTGCCACTCAAATCCAGCCATACCACGGACTGGAATAAGGAAAATTGAGTCCCCGCCATGGCATGTTGATGAAGCTCACAAAGCTTCATAAGTGCTTCGCTTGCAGCGATTGCCCAAGTGTCCTCTAAATGAGCCCCCTCGATGGTAACCGAGAAAGGAGCCCATCCATATTGACGTGGACTAGCTGGGATGTCTACCAAGACGGTGCATGACCGAACGCCTCTGTCGATCGTTTCTCTACCCCAATAGCATGGCATCTCGATGAAGCCAAACTGTTGGAGCACTTCCCGCAGCATACATGGGAAACCCGGATGGCTAGTGCAAGTGGAAAATACCCATCCGTCTGGTAGTAGCATACTCACATCCGTCATCTATAGAAAAGAATACTGGAACAGTGAGAAGGTTTCCGACCCTCAATAGTTTAAGAAAATTTAAAACTGGAGTTGTAATCACAGTCTATTCCAGCTAACCTTCCTGTATAAATTCCACAGTTTTATACAGGAATTGTCGGAATCAAAGGTGGAGTTGAATATCAAAGTTGTGGTACACTTCACAGCCTTTCCAGATTGTACCCATACAGCTACAAGTGAGCTAGGAAATAGAATCTACACAGGTTTTAAGGTGACCCATATTTTCTGGAAATTTTGACAGAACCTCCCCTGTATATGTAGTTATCTACCACAATTTATACAGGTATATCACAATCATATATTGAGGTAGTGACAAAATAAACATTGTGTAACATCAAGTTAACAATCCAGAAGTAAAATATTTACCCCCCCCCCCCCCCCCCCCGAAAAGTTTGTTATACAGGTATCGCGTGCGAATTCACAACCATGTGCAAACTGCTTCAAGTTCTGGACTGCCAGAACCAAGTTTGCGACAAATGGAATTAGACACAGCTATACCCAGATTTAGATCATGAATGCAAAATAAAGTTGATAGAGGACTCCCTAAGATTTCCAAAAATGTATATATGTGATTATGTCACTATTCTGGATTAAAAGTTATAACTATCCAAACTAAACAGTTGAACCGACTGGTTTGCACCAGCAGCCCTTCAGTTCACTGTTTTGATTTCCAAATTTGATTTGACTCAAGTTCGAATTAGGAAAAACTCTAAACATAAAACTCGTATATATTCATCTTCCCTTTCCAGTAATGTCTCACAATAAGGTAGAAGATGTTCCTACAGTGAGTTATGGCAATATTACTGGAACTGGTACAATGGGAGGGTCATCTGGAGAAGTTTTAGTATACTCCATATTTCAACAAATTATAAAACTTTTCTGCCCTGATGGTCAAGAGAAAAGTTGTAGAGGTCTCCACGAGCTTTCCATCCATATATGATACCCTTATGTTATATATCAGGAAACCAAGATTACAACCCGGCGAAGTCGAGCCAACTTCTGCCAGAAATCAAGAATCTTGATTCTATTTACCCTATCGAGTCGGAGTCCCTTTTACGGAGTCCAAACCTACCAGCATCTGATATTCAGACTTTCCAAAACATAATGCATCCATTATGTCATTGGGGATGGTCAAGTATCATGTTTGATACTGACGATACTACGTACCTCACCAAAGAAAATTCTATCCGGTATATCCGGTAACGTCTATAGGTGGTTCCTATATCGTTCTCTCGCAAACGGTTTCTACACGGTCTTCTACCGTAGTCAATGCTGTAAAAGACAAACAATCCCCTTTCACACCTTCACACCTCAAGGGCGGTACGGGGAAACACGACAGGCAGTCACAATAATACATATGAAAATAAATGCATACGACTCTGGTGTGAGTCGCCCTCGAGCGAGGTCATGTCTTGAGGTACATGGCTGTAAATACATCTGTACAGCAAAGACTCCCGTACGATCCGGCTTATACACGCTCGGGCATACGTGTTTCGTATGCTCCCATAGAACATGAATGGTTCTAGAGATGCATACTATCGGGTTATACACCACCCGACAGGGGCTCCCACTAACTTTGAAGTACGCTGGGTACCGCGTGTCATAGGTTCTCAGAAACATAGAAAGTTTCAGAGACTCCTATTAACATTTTCGTGCTAAGCCACGGAAAACTTCCATTCTACCTCTCGCATGGTGATCTTACCGCAATTGATCCGCTTACGGTGGCGTACCTTACCTCTTACCTGACGTCGGAGCATCGTTACAGAATTAATAACATATAAGTTAGTTTACTACCTTTATATCTTATACTAATAATACTCCTTATAAGGGCATATAGCTAATTCCTCACTCAAATCCTAATTTTTGAAAATATGTTCTTTTTGAGTACACTGTTCCCAATGATGCTCTGATACCATGCCTGTGGGGACCGGAATCCCAACATCCGAGGATCTCATTGGGTGGTGTCGTGCGATGCGACACCCAACAGTATACAAGAACAAAACGAGAATAAAATACAAGGCGAAGTCTTTTATTTATCATACAGCCGAAGTTTTACAATACTAGCGGAAGGAAAGAAACTTATATATCATAGATACACTCTCAGCACTAGCTATGCAAAAGCAAAGTCATCCATGCCCTGAATACTTCGCACTAGCAACACCCAAATCACGGCAACATGCAGGGTTCCCACTCGGCTGTACACCCTGGAGGGGGTGCAGCCTCATCATCAAACCCGTCATCAATCGTATAACCTGCAAAAACTCGTTAACTGCAAACGTGAGCATAAGGCTCAGCAAGACTGACCCGTCTCACTAGACATATGCAAGGGTGAACATTAAGCATATGTAAGGTGAAGCATAAACGACTCGCCTACAACTGGATCCTTATAATCATATTTTAAGTAGCAAATGACATTTTCCAAGCACGACACATCATAGACTCCACAATCAAACAAGAAACGCTTTGCCGATGATATGACATGCCCAGAGCACATAATGCTATTGCAGCTAAAGTATGGGGAAACTGTAAACTTTAATTTTGCTATCTCTAGGTCACACAAGGTTGCAAAGCAATTATAATTCAATACAACATATCTTTCTGGCTTCTTTAGTATTTACTACGTCACGACTCAGTGAACAAGTGGTATTCTATTACCGCGAGGGACGGTGATTGCAATCAGGACACACCCGGACAACACGACACATACACACGTTCGAAAGTGTCAACGAGTACATCAGTACCTACATAACACTTCAGTACTAGAAGTATATGACCACCTTTCACAAGAAACTCGAATGCCGAACCCGTCTCACCTCCGTGAACAGAAGGTCTCCACACGGAACACCTCTTGTGTCTGTCAACCGATTTACACCTTACTGTACTCAACCCACCCCTATCGATGGTGATTTAATGGGCCTCGACATCCCAGTTATCGAGTTACGTCAGTTTACTGGAGTCCATATATCCAGTATGTCACCGGTACAAGTCAAGCTTGTTCCAAGGGGCCGCATACAGATAGGCCTTAACTGACCAGTCAGAGCTATGCGACCAAGACCATGCCTTGCCGCTTCCTATCCATCCCTGACCAGTCTCAAATTTAGATTTAATAGTCATTCTCTATAAATGTTAACCCAGTGTAGATAAGTGTCAATTTTCTATCTCGCGAGTAGATTCCAACTACTCGACTTCTGCCGGTTCACCTACAACATTAGCATAGCAGTTCTACACGTTGAGCTATCAAACTACCCAATTAACTAATGGGATTGTGGGTCATGCATCTGGAGTATTCAAGCATCCTGAACGTAATGCACAATTCATATGCTAATCAACATAGTGATAAAGCAAAACTTTATAAACGACTTAAATGCAAATCGGGGCTTGCCTGGATGCAGGTCCGAGTCTGTGTTAGTATCCGGCAGGTGTACCTCCAAGGCCTCCGGTTCCTCCTCGACTTTGGTCACTACACGATATGCATATAATATGTATATGAATGACTTTGAAAAATAATTGCTACTAAGACCATAATCTAATCTTTGGTGATCATTATACGATAGTGACCTAATTGGCTTTGGTACTTTGCTGGTAGATACTAAGGAATATGATAGAAGCTTTGGCAAAGAACAGGAGATGAATAAAGTAGTTTGTTGTCTCTAAAATTATGGTAAGCAATAAACTCTCAAAAATTTTAGAGAAGAAACTGTAGCTTGAACATAGCTGCCAGTTGATGATCATGATAGAGGAGGTTGTCTTGGTCCTAGCAAAATTGGTTTCATAAATGTCTAAGCCTTGGTGGAGTTATTGAATTTCAAAGTTGGCAAGAATTTCTGGAATCATTTTATAATTGAATTTTAGCTTTTCAATTAACATTCAGTTGGCAACTGAATTAGGACTAGGAGACTAAGTCAATTAAATCCCAGATTGTTACAGGAACTAGTGTATGACTAAAGGAAGGTTCAGTCCAAATTTGGGACATAATAAAGCAACTGAACATCTATAATAATTCGATGACTGAAAAAGGTAATTGAATTATACAGAGGGTTATACAGGCTCAATGGCTCCCAAACTTGTTCTGGTAATCAAGAACAGGGCAGTGTATTTTATTTGAATTTTGGGGATTTTTCTAGTGGAATGTTCACATGGAAAAATTGTATTTGTATTTGGAAAGATTGTTTCCTACAGAATTTAAGATTAAGTTTCATAAAACCTAATTGGTACTAACAGAAACTAGAGCTCAAGGGATTTCAAGCAGAATTTGTTTGAAGATTTTTGGAGCAGTCTACAGAGAGATATTGATTTTTAAAGTTTGGAAATGGTTCTGCATAAATTTGAAATTTTCAGCTTTTAAATTTGGCGCCTAGGCCAACCAGATTTAAACCAGCCAACCAGGAGGCAGCCACACCGGAGGCCATAATTATTTCAACACGGACACACTAGATCCCCTGGCCACAGGCTGATCCAGGCCGCGCTGCGCTCACTGGCAGTTGGGACCCGCACCCCTGCTTTCTTCTTCCTCTGGCCACGGGCTCAGGCGGCAGCGCCCACGCCGGCGTGTAGCGGCACTCGCACCGGCAATGGTTTCCGGCCAACAGGAGGTCTCAAAACTCGCCGCACCACCCTAGTTTCGCACGGTAAACACATTGGAGTATCTCCCGATGGTGAGTGGTGACGGGAAAACCACTCCCGACGGCGGCGGCTGCTAGGGTTTCGGTCATGTCGGGACCCTCAATTTCCTAGCGAACGCTCTCATATGAAGGCTCGGGAAGCACCTTGGGAGCATGGGAAAGAGGTTAGGAGGGTCTAGAACTCGTGCCATAGCCGGCAACACTAAGGTCGACGGTGAACCGAGCTCCTTCAATGGCGGAAGGGGAAAAATTGGATAACTCGTTAATTAGTCGATGGTTCTTTCTGATTTTTGGAGGAAAGGTGCGCTAGGAGACGTTAATCATGTCGTCTAACTGGATCAAAGAATTATTGTGCATACAATCGGAATTAAACCGACAAACTAGCTCCAAAGCTATAAAAGTGCTTCGATCTTTCACGAAATACAGACGCTAGGATGCACGATACGAGTTCAAACTTTACCAGCAGCTACACGAGATCATGGTGCACCTTTTTCCTAAAGACTGCAGAGGACTAGGAGGCTTGCATCGGCGGTGATGCTGAGCGGTGTCGGGCGGAAACGAGGTGGTCGCGGTGGCGAGAAATGGAGCGGCGCGAGCGAAATGTAAACCGAGGAATGACTGCGGTCGACGGTGGAGTGAATAAATAGGCTTCACCGCAGTAGATAAGGAGGTTGGGGCAGCTAGAGGCGACTGACGGCCAAACCGGCACGCTGGCGGCATGCAGTCATTGCTGTGTCACGCGGAGAAGGAAAACAGGGGCGGTTAAACGGTTTCCCTGGCTGACATGTGGGCCCCACTACTCCCTCTTCTCAGTTCCTCTAAATTCCACCTCAAACATTGCCCAAAAATTCCCAAAATTTACAGACAAGCTAAGAAAAATATGAGGAACCCAAATCTGGAATCAGATTTCAATTTGGACACCGTTTGTTTCAAATTGAAATTCAAATTTGAATCCAAACTTGTTTATAAATCTTATTGAAATAAATAGTAACTGAGGTCCATAAATCCCCAAACTTTGAAACAAAGCTCACTGAACCATAAAAGGTCATAGGAAAAATTGTGGGTTGATTTGGGCAAGGTTCAGTGCAAAGCTAAATTTGAGATCTACGCGAAATAAACCCTCTGTACATGTCCAACTAAGTGGAAGACGTGCTTCAAAAATCTTGAAAATTTCCCGGGAAGCTACTTAAAATATTTAAGAGGCCAAGGAAAAGTTTGGAGCCTTGGATTTGAATCTTTTTTTCAGGGCCAGATATACATAGCAACATAATCAAATTACATTTGTTTTGATTTTATATTGCTGCAATATAATTTGCCCTAGCCATTTTATTCAATTAAATTCCTAACTTTGCAGCAAGGTTTAATTAAACTTGTTCTAGGGTTAGTGGTGAAGTCCAATCCTCATGTTAATAAATTAAACATGAGTAGAAAGAAAACTTTTTAGTGAGGTCAAGTTCATGTGCACAACTATATTGACCTCCATTATGTTTGATAAACAACTTGTAGCTGAACTTCACATGAAAGGGAAAAAGTGGGATTTTACATTCGTGAAGCGCAAGAATTGACCCTTCAAGTACTTGAAGACTTTTCCTTCCATAAAGTGGGATGGCTGGAAGAAGGATTGGGTGATCGTCAGGGTGGATCGCCACGACAGGCTGGAGCTGCTTGACGGCCTTCCAACCACCGACACCGACACCTGGGACGAGCTCCCGAAGCTGGCGGAAGGGTACAACCCGATCTTGACAAGGATTCAATGTTGCGTGGAATGAGGGATGACCCCTATGATGGTGATTGCATACTTTCTAACCAACCGCTGGGCTCTGCTAAGGAAGAGGGAACAGCCTGCATGGGCATTTAGTGGAGAAATGGACCCATACCGGATTGATGTTGGTCTCCGGTCAAATTTGGATGAAAAGGCTTTGAAGCTTCATATCCAAAATTGCACCACAGATCCATCAATCCCGGTGACCTGACACCTCCAGCGGAGTTCCTACCCCTGAACATGGTTCTGGAGTTCAGGATGGAGCTTCAAAAGATGATGCCGCTACTTGATGACTTAGGCATTGTGGAGAGACGTAGAAGTACTCCTCCAACAGGGATCTCAATCCCCAGAGCTTCAGAGGGTAGACTACTACAGCTTCAAGTCAGAAGAAACCCAAACCAAGTAGGGGTAAGGGCAAAGAGCCCATCAAAACCTCCAGCCAGAAGAGAAAGTCGACGCGCTCTGACGGCAGTTATGTCATATCGACTCCAACGCAGACGGTGCCTCCCCCTTGGCCAAGACTCAAGTCCGTGCTGGTTGTGCCTCCAACATCGGCAAGTCTAGCTTTGACAGTCAGATCATCTTCAGATCCAACACCTGCATTGGGCGCTAGTTCCGGCAAGTCGACTCCAGTCCCGGTTCCATCGGCGGGCTCTGGGTCAGGAGTCCCTTCTCAACCGAGATAGATCCCCGCTGAGGCAATCTTGATAGCTGCTACAAGCTCTGAGATGAAGTCAGGAGCTTCTGCCTCACTAGCGACGGTGGGTTCTGGCTCCGGTCATCCCGAAAAGAAGATCTATGCCGACTAGAGCAGCAATGTCCTTAGGTAAGGGCCGACTCTTTAGTTTGTGCCTTGATTTTGTTTCTTGATTTTTGAATTCTCTATCCTCTGTTTCCAGAGTATTGAGAGGAGCTTCTGCTCCAGCATCTGCCAATACCTCGTTCCTAGAGGTCACACCATCTGGAGCCTCCATAGTTGAAACGGCTCCTCCTGTGGTTGAGGCAGTCGACCCTGCAGCTCTGGTGCCTACTAGCACCTAGAAGACCTTAGCACCGGAAGTCGAAGAAGGTGCCACGGTTGTGCTAGAGCATGCTTCAACTGCTTCAGAACCAGCTCCATTGGTACCGGAGCCATTGTTGGAGTCTTTGGAACCAGCACCAAAGGTATCAGCGCCAGTGCCGGAGACTTCAGAAGCTGCAGTTGAAGCTCTGACATCAGCTCTAGAGGTGAAGGTGCCATCAGTCGAAGATATGGCTGCAGGACCTTCCTCATCTATGTTGATGGCTGAAGATTCGGCAGCGAGACCTTCCTCAGCCGCGCCGAGGTGGATGATCTTCCGAAGATCAGCCCCGCCAATGTTGAGTTGTTGGAGTCCATGCTCATGCCATGGGCTCCAACTACTATCCCAGAAGACCCAATGGAATTGGAGGACGGACCCCAAGCAGGCCTGGAGCCAATCCCTCTGGTGTTGTTGATTGACAATGCCTTCTCCAGCCTCCGGAAGGTCCAACTCGCCTTCGACTACGAGCGCAAGTCTTTTGAACAAGAGCGTGACATGTTGGGGCGTTGGCACCAAAAGCTATACTTCGAGATGAAGCTAACGCAGTCCCGACTCGTGGACCAGAAGGAGTGGGTGGCCACAGAGAAGGACCGGTAGTTGCGCCTGAATGAGGCGCTGAATGAACGAGAGGCTGCTATACAATCCCTCGACAAGAAGACCCAAGAGATCTACGAGCATGCTCAAAGGGCCAATGAAGTGACTGAAAGCCGCTCGGAGAGTCTCAACGTTGTGAGGGAAACAACTCCTCAAACGTCGGGAAGAATTGGATAATAAGGAGGATGAACGCCGAAAAAGAGAAGATAAGATCTAGAAGAGGAGGATCAACTCTCTCATAAGCTGGCACGCGGTGAGCGCGACTTGGCTGACCGCGTGGAAGAATTCAAGTCCTGGTGTGAACAAGAGAAGCACCGATTGTGGCTGGCAGGGGAAGGAGTCAGCAACAGAGAAAGTGATGTCTCTTCTAGGGAGGATACAGTGAAGGTGAAGGAGAAGGACCTTGCGGATAGGCGAGGCCGCATTCACCTCTAAGAAAAGCATGTTGCCAACCAAGAGAAGTTGCAAGTTGAACAGATCAAACAACATGACAAGGAGGTCGAGCATTTCTCGAAGGAGGGTTCTGCAAAGCTCTCTTCTACAAGTAGGTCGCTGGAGGAGCTCCAAAGCACGAGAGCAATTGAGTCCCAATAGGTCCGGGACTTCCTCGGGCTGGCGAATGAAACTCTAGTACCTTTTGGATTTAGCTCAGTCTGACCAGCTGATCCAGACCCAGAGATGGACAAGGCCTTGGTGGCGCTTAACTTCGTCAGCACAAAGCTGGAGGCTCTAGGAGATATGGTCGTCGACAGGATCGAGACTCAAGGGAAATCTCTGGCTAGGAACATCGCTGAGTATGTGCTGACGTGCTTCCGAAGCGGAGACTCCTCAATGTCTTTAGCTCTGGTGTTCGAAGGACCCATCGCCGAGGAGAAGGGAGCTTCCAAGGCCAACGTCCAAGAAGTTGCCAAGAAAGTTGCTTCGTTCTTTGTGAGAAACTTTAGTAGCAAAGACCTTTCTCTTTGTACCTTCACCTTGTAAATCTCCAATTTTGAATGAATGAAATCCTTTCGAATTCCATTTTTGTCTTCAATACATTGCCCTTTATCTTGTTGGCCCCCTGGTAGATGTGTTCAATTGATTGAGGACATCTGCCATCTGGATTTTGATTTCTTGAAAACTTGATTGCTCCGAACTTGTAACCAGTATGATAGCTTCGAGGTTTGAGGCTTGCTTCCGAAATTTCCAAGGACCCTTCGTTACGTCGATGGCAGGCCCCCTGGGAGTTGTCATAGCTTGTTTGCTTTGAAGGCACCCACTGTCAACGCGTAAAACATCAACGGTGGGCCCCCTGGTAGGTGTCAAAGCTTGATGCTTCAACGGCGCCCAATGTCAACGAGTAAAACATTGACGAAGAGTCCCCTGGGGGCTATCGAAACTTGATGCTTCGACGACACCCACTGTCAACGCATAAAACGTCGACGGCGGGCCCCCTGGGGGTTGTCGAAGCTTTTTTGCTTCGATGGCGCCCACTGTCAACACGTAAAACATCGATAGCGGGCCCTCTGATGGTTTTCGGAGGTTGTTTGCTTCGATGGCGCCCACTGTTAACGTGTAAAACGTCGACAGTGGGCCCCCTGGGGGTTGGTGGAGCTTGTTCGCTTCGACAATATCCACCATCACCCCTGCAGTTTGCCGTCAATTGTTCATTTTTCCTCGCATAAGAGACAAGAAAAGCAATAAAATTCGCCCTCTTGCCTATAGATTATTTGCGGCTTATTATCCTTCTTTGAATTTTAGATCCGAACAAACTAATTATATGACAACATAAGTATACTGATTAAACTTCCTTAGACCCGAATGCTTTCCGGACCCACCTTAATGAGACCCACCAGAATAGGTAGAGTGGCATAGTTATGGTGCTGGACCGGGCTAAGTCAATAGCGCACTCTAGACCTATCATTGGATTTGGTTTTTAGGCAAGTAGGCCATCTAGCAATACTAAGATCCGATAGAAGATTACCTATAAAACTTACATATCACATGAACTTTTAGGACTAAATTTTGCACAACGTTGCTATTGATAAGAAGGTAAAAAATGATAAAAAAATGAGCTTGTGCAAAAATTAATGCACATAGAGTCTGCTTGCATAGATGTATTTGATTATAGGTCTGAATAATAGGGGAGACAAGGACACACTTAAAGTACAGGACCAAGTTAAGTGTGCTATTCATCTTGTATTGACCTAGGGAAGGTAAAGACACCTAATGTATAGGACCAAGTTAAGTGTGCTTTTGATCCAGGACCAACCTAGCTCTGTTTATAGACTCTATGAAATATATTTTATACAAATACAGACTCACCTCCGTGTAACTAAGTGTAGAACTTACAAAGGTGCTCTATGTTCCAGGGATTGGGAAGTGGTATCCCATCATCTGTTGCAAAGCGAACGCATTCGAGTGGGAAACTTTGATGACTCGAAAGGGACATTCCCAGCTAGGGGGAAGTTTCTTCATCCCTTCTCGAGTAAGTATTCGACACAGCACCAGATGGCCTTCCTCCAACTACTTGTTACATACCTTTGGTGATAGCGCCGGAGCGCATGGTGGTAGCACGCATTTTTGATAGCTACTTGGCACCTTGCCTCATTGACGAGGTCTAGGTCTTCACACCGGAGCTGGTCCTGTGTGGCTTTGTCGAATGTTCGAACCCGGAGAAAACCCATAGTGACTTCCGTAGGAAGGACCACTTCAGCTCCATACACTAAGAACAAGGGTGTATCTCCTGTTGCCCGGCTAGGTGTTGTCCGTCTCACCCACAATGCAGATGAAAGCTCTTCTGTCCCATTGGCGCCATGTTTCTTTAAGAGCTCATAAGTGCACACCTTGAGTCCCTTGAGTATTTCTGCGTTTGCTCTCTCAGCTTGTCCATTGATTGCCAGATGAGCTACTAATGCATAGATGACTTGTATGTTGGGTTCTTCGCAGTACTCTTAGAAAGTTGCACTTGTGAATTGGGTTCCGTTGTCAGTGATGATTCTGTTTGAAACTCCAAATCTCCAGACAATGGACTTCAAGAATTTGATGGTTGATTGCTTGTTGATAGTCACAAGTGGAGTAGCTTGTGGCCACTTCGTGAATTTGTTGATGGCGACATATAAAAATCGGTAACCTCCGATGGCTTTTGTTAAAGGTCACAAAATATCTATCACCCACACAGTGAATGGTCACGTGGGAGGAATCATCTGCAGTGATTGTGCCAGTGTGTGAATTTGGTTCTTGTGGAATTGGCACGCTTGACACTTCTTGACCAGCTCAACTGCATCCTGGAGTGCTGTAGACCAATAAAAACCTTGCTGAAAGGCCTTACGGACCAGCGTGCGGGATGATGCGTGGTTCTCGCACTCGCCTCCATGGATCTCTATGGAAATATCATAACCTTCTTCCTGGGAAATGCACCGCATTAGAATATCACCACGTCGGTAGAGATGCCCTTCTAGCAACGTGTATCTTTTAGCCAATCTAACAATTCGCTCAGCGGATACGCCATTTTAGGAAGGATGTTGTCTTTAAAGTAGTCCCGGACCTTCGAGATGCATGCATCGGGACTGACTTGAGTTTCCAAATCTTGCACGCTTGGTTGCTCAGAGCTTCCTGCAGTGCCTACGACACTTGGTGGACACGATGGTAATAGGGCCACCAGGACCACCAACTTCGGGGTGCTGGTCTCGCCTCCATCATTCAGTTCATCAGGCTGAACGGTAGGTGCTGGTAATCTCCTGACAAAAACCCTGTCTGGAGCTTGAGCCCCAGTTCAATCCTTCGTCAAGAGGTCATCAGCTTCAGCGTTCTTGAGATGCTGGACATGGCAGAGGTCGAGGACGTGGAAGTCCTTCTGCAACTTCTGGACTTCAAGTAGATATGCAACATGATGAAGGTTATTGCAACTACATTCACCTTTGACTTGTTTTATGATGAGTTGCAAGTTACCCTTCACCAGTAGCTGTCAGACGCCATATGATAGCCCCACTTTTAGTCCAAATATGAGAGCTTCATATTCCGCCATGTTGTTGGTAGCCTTGAAGTTGAGGCGCGCCATGTACTTGACTGTGGGGACCGGAGTCCACACATCCGAGGATCTCATTGGGTGGTGTCGTGCGATGCGACACCCAACAGTTTACAAGAATAGAACCAGAATAAAGTACAAGACCAAGTCTTTTATTTAATACACAGCGGAAGTTTTCACAATACTAGCGGATGTAAAGAAATATATACATACCATAGCTACGCTCTCAGCACTAGCTATGCAAAAAGCAAAGTTTTCCATGCCAGGGATACTTTGCACTAGCAACACACAAACTATGGTGGCGTGCAGGGTTCCCACTCGGCTGTACACCCTGGAGGGGGTGTTGCCTCATCGTCAAACCCATCCTCAATAGGCTAACCTGCAAAAACTCGTTAACTGCAAACGTGAGCTTAAGGCTCAGCAAGACTTAACCGTCTCACTAGACAGATGCACGGGGACACTACACATAGGTAAGGAATAGCATAAATAACTCGCCTACAAGTGGATCCTTATAACCAAGTTTTAAGTAGCAAAAGACATCCTCTGAGCACGGCACATCATGGGCTCCACAATCAAACAAGAAACGCTTTACCGATGATATGACATGCCCAAAGCACATAATGCTGTTACAGCTAAAGTATGGGGAAATTGTAATTCTTTAGTTATACTATCTCTAAACCAAACAAAGTTGCAAAGTAATTATAATTCAATATCATATGATTTTCCTGACTTCTTTAGTATTTACTACGTCGCGACTGCGACAGACAAGTGGTACTCTATTACTGCGAGGGACAGTGATTGCAATCAGGATACACCCGGACAACACGACACATACGTCGTTCGGAAGTGTCAGCGAGCACACCTGTACCTACATAACACTTCAGTACTAGGCGTATATGGCCACCTTTCACAAGAAACTCAAAGGCTGAGCCCGTCTCACCTCCGCAAACAGAAGGTCTCCGCACGGAACACCTCATGTGTCCGCCGACCGATTTACACCTTACTGTCCTCAACCCACCCCTATCGATGGTGAGTTAATGGGTCTCAACATCCCAGTTATCAAGTTACATCAGTTTATTGGATTCCATATGTCCATTATATTGCCGGTACAATTCAAGCTTGTCCAGCGGGGCCGCATACGGACGGGCCTTAATCAACACAGGCAGGGCTATGCGACCGAGACTCAATTCTCGCCGCTTCCTATCCATTCCCTACCCGGTCTCAGTTTCATTATATTAAGCCATGTTCTATCCAACCAATCCTGTGAGATACATCTCTCGCGAGTAGATTCCAACTACTCGACTTCTACCGGATCTCCTATGCATTAGCAAAGCAGTTACTACAGGTCAAACTGTAACTCGTGCCAAATAAACCCTGGGATTTTTGGTCATGCATGTGGAGTATCATTCACCCTAAACGTAATGCACAATTCATATACTACTCATCATAGTGATAAAGCAAAAGTTTATAAACGACTTAAATGCAAACCGGGGCTTGCCTTGTTGCAGGTCAGGTTCTGAGTTAAAAATTGGAAGGTTCTCTTCCAAGGCTTCTGGCTCCTCCTCGACTTCGGTCACTATACGATATGCAGATAACATGGATATATAAATGACTTTGAAAATTATTTATTTTAAGACCATAATTTAATTCATGGTGATCACTATATGACAGGGACCTTAATTGGCTCTGGAACTTCGATGGTAGATACTAGGGAAAATGATCAAGGCTCTTGCAAAGAACAGGAGATGATCATAGCAGATTGTGGTCTCCGAAAGTATGGCAAGCAATCAACTTCCAAAAATTTCCGAGAGGAAACTGTAGCTTGAACTTAGCTAACAGTTGATAATCAAGATGGAGGGAGTGGTTCTGGTTTTAGCAAAATTTGTTTTCATAATTTTCTAAGCTGTGGGGAAGGAATTATTGTATTTCTAATTCGGCAAGAATTTCTGGATTTACTTTATAATTGAGTTTCTAGACATTAAATCAATATTTGGTTTGTAACTGATTTAGGACTAGTATAGTAGGTTAATTAAATCCAAGACTTTAACAGGAGCTAGGGTATGACTAAAGGAAGACTCAGTAAAATTTTGGGACCTAAAAAAAGCAACCTAATAGCTGTGAAAATTCAATAACTGAAAAAGGAAATTGAATTATCCAGAGAGTTAAACAGGTGTTATGGCTCCCAAACTTTGCCTGATAATCAAGAATAGGACAATAAATTTTATGTGAATTTTGGGGAATTTTCCCGTGGATATCTTGTCTGGAAAAATTGCATTTGCATTAGGAAAGATTATTTTCTACAGAATTTAACTCTGAGTTCCACAGAACCTAATTGGTATTGACAGAAACTAGAGCTCAAGAGCTTTCGAACAAAATTTGTTTGAAGATTTTTGGAGTATCCTACAGAAAGTTATGGATTTTCTAAGTTGGAGCCTAATCTGGAATAATTTCCTAATTTGATTTAACTCGTGGGCCCCACTGTTTTGAAATGGACCAATAGTATTTAAACCACACGGGGGCCACAGATTTAAAGCGCGCAGCCACACTAGATCTCAGCCGCACCGTGATCCCGCAGTGAATGGCAGGTGGGACCCGATGGGGTCATCGTCTACCTCGGGCCGGTGCTCGCGCGGGGCAGCACCCGCGATGGTGGCTCGCCGGCGAGCTCGCCGCCGGCTAATCCAACGCACCAGATTCGCGGAAATTTGCCGCCTGGGGGTTTTTGGGGTCGCTGAGCACGCTGGTGAGGTCAGTGGGTCTTGAAGCTCGCCGGAAAAGGTCGTGCGACGGCGGTGGCGGCGATGAGCGCTCGGACAACATAGAACTCTCTATAGAGTAGCTCAAATTACTTGGGAATTGCTCCAAAACCTTTCTGGGATGATGGAGTTCAAGGATATGGGCGCAGAAGGGGAGTGAGTCACCGGGAATCATGAGTTCGACGGTGAGCCGAGGTTTTCTCACCGGCGGCGAGCAAAACTCGAAATTCAGAGCCGTTGCTTGATGATCCTTAAAGGTTTTTGCTCAGACAGGAGCGCTAGGGCCTATAGAAACTATCTCTAAGTAATTGCAAAGGATGATTGCTTGCCGAAAAGGAATTTGACATGAAATCATAGCTAGCTATCTACCCTCGGCCGTAGAGGAAACGAACAATAACTCGCTCAGGTTTCAACGATAAGGGAAACGGTTTGTACCATGAGCTAGAGTCTGATCAGGCGCACCTTTTTGCTCTTTGGAGCTAGGCTTGAAACGGCGCGGAACGGCGGTACGCCGCGGAGCAGTGGCGAGCGGCGGCGATGGCGCGCGGCGGAAGAATAGTTGCGAGGCAGAGGAGCTGTGATCGGGGATGAGAAGTGAAGGGAGCTTCGGCCGGCCTTTTATAGGGCCGCGGCGAGCAAGCAGGCAGCTCGCTGGAGCTGCATGCGCGCGCGCGGTGTCGAGCAGGGGGCGCGTCGGTGCAGAGGTGGCGGGGTTGAGCTGATCCGTTTAAAAAGGGGGCTGACATGTGGGGCCCACTGTCCAGTGATTCTCCCCACAGTTCAGTTACTAATTCATTTAAAAATAGAAGATCAACTCCAAAAATCATGAAATTTTGTGGAGATGGCAAATGAATTATCCTGAACACAATGGAACTCAATTCTTACGTTTAAAGAAGTTGGAGAAGAATTAAAAATTCAGATTTGAATTTGATTCAAATTTGCCAAGCACCTCAATAAAAATAGTAGATGAGTTTCTAAAATCTTGAAACTTGGTAAGCATGCTATTGAGGAATTTAGGAGCTCATGGAAAAATTTAGAGCCCTTCATTTGAATATTTGGTTTAGAGCTTATTAGGGCTTCATTGTGCATTGCTTACTAAATCTTATCCAAAAATTCTTATTCTTAAAAAGGTGAATAGAATATAATTTGGATTCATGGTGAAGTCTAATACCCATGTTAAAAGAACCTAACAAAGAGTGCAAGAAAAGTTTTGGATGGCATAGTTCATGTGTACCATTATATTGGAGATCCAAAATAGTTGATCACAAAACCCATATGAACTTAACATGCCATAAAAGTGGGGTTTTACATTCCTCCCCCCTTAAAAGAATCTCGTCCCGAGATTACAAAAGAAGGCAAAGGAAAAAGGATCTATCGAACATATGCCGCTAACAAGTCCGGATAGTTCGTTCTAAGATACTCCTCGCTTTCCCACGTGGCCTCTTCGGCACTGTGGTTGCTCCACAAGATCTTGTAGAAACGCAAGGTGCGGCTTCTTGTGGTGCGAGTCTTTTCATCGATGATCTGAGTTGGATGCTCGGAATAGGTGAGATCTGGTTGGAGAGCTTCCAAATCCTCTATGCGGATATCAGCTGGAGTCTTAAGGCATTTCCGCAATTGAGAAATGTGGAATACATTGTGGACTCCGGAAAGTGACGTTGGCAACTCCAATTGATATGCCACAGGTCCGCATCTTTCGATTATTGCGAATGGCCCAATAAAGCGGGGAGCTAGCTTCCCTTTTACCCCGAAGCGATGGATACCCTTCATAGGGGATACCCGGAGATAAACTTGATCTCCAACTTCGAAGTGAAGAGGTCGACGTCGTTTGTCCGCGTAGCTCTTCTGACGAGACTGAGCAGCTTTGAGATTCGCCTGAATAGTGCGAACTCGATCCTCGGCTTCATTTACTAAGTCGATGCCGTACACTGCCCGTTCACCTGATTCGCACCAGTTCAAAGGTGTGCGACACTTGCGGCCATAAAGAGCTTCATATGGCGCTATCTGGATGCTAGCCTGGTAACCGTTGTTGTACGAAAATTCTGCCAATGGTAGATGGGCATCCCAATTCTTACCATGGTGGATGGCACAGGCACGAAGCATGTCCTCAAGCACTTGATTCACCCGTTCAGTTTGTCCATCAGTCTGAGGATGATAGGCCGAGTTCCTAATTAATTTGGTCCCCAGTGCAGCGTGGAGATGCTCCCAGAATCGCGAAACAAATACAGCCCCACGATCTGAGACGATGGTGCGGGGTATTTCGTGGAGACACACGATTCTGGCAATATATAATTCCACGTACTTTGGCGACCGATAGTTGGTATTGACGGGAATGAAGTGTGCTGTCTTAGTTAGTCGGTCAACGATCACCCAAATTGAGTCGTGCTTATGGAGAGTGGGAGGCAACCCAACAATGAAATCCATGCTGATATCCTCCCATTTCCAAGCTGGTATGCTTAAAGGTTGAAGCTGTCCTGCTGCTTTCATATGGTCGGCCTTCACTCGCCGGCACGTATCACACTCGGATACATATTTAGCTACTTCTCGCTTCATCCGAGTCCACCAGAACTTCTTTCTTAAATCTTGGTACATTTTGTTACTTCCCGGATGAATGGAATACTTGGATAAATGAGCTTCATCCAGTATCTTCCTCCGAAGTTCCATGTTTCGGGGTACCACTATACGGTCGTTAAACCAGAGGGTACCTTCATCGTCACTTCGGAAGCATTTCATCTCTCCCTTTATCATTCTTTGTCGAATATGCGACATCCCTATGTCTTCCTGCTGAGCTGCTACAATATCCTCCCTGATGGTAGGGATGAGAGCTAGGTTGTAGAGTGTTGCATATGGAACTAAGTAAAGACTTTGTCCTTCTTCACCTTCCATTGTGGTGAGGGAAAGATTGTTGACATGGGACTTGCGGCTCAGTGCATCGGCGACTACATTCGCCTTGCCTGGATGGTAGTGGATCTCAATCTCATAATCCTTGATCAATTCTAACCATCGCCTTTGTCGCATATTCAAATCCTTCTGGGTGAAGATGTATTTCAAGCTTTTGTGATCAGTGTAGAGGTGTACTAAATTACCCAGTAGATAATGCCTCCACATCTTCAATGCTAGAACCACAGCAGCCAGCTCAAGATCATGAGTCGGGTAGTGCTGCTCGTGGTTCCGAAGCTGTCGCGATCCATACGCGATCACTCTTCGCTCTTGCATTAATACACGACCTAAACCAATCCCAGATGCATCGCAATAGACATCAAATGCTTTGGTTGTGTCTGGTTGGGCTAAAACTGGTGCCGTTGTAAGGTGTTTCACCAATGCTTTGAAACCTGCTTCACATGCCTCAGTCCATACATACTTTTGTCCTTTCTTCAGAAGTTCTGTCATTGGTTTAGCTATTTTGGAGAAACTGGGTATAAACCTCCGGTAATATCCTGCTAAACCCAGGAAACTTCGGACTTCATGTACAGACTTTGGAGACTCCCATTTGAGGACTTGCTTGATCTTGCTTGGATCAACTGCAATACCTTCTGCTGATATGATGTGCCCTAAAAATGGCACCTGGTTGATCCAGAATTCACACTTGCTGAACTTAGCATACAACTGATGGTCCCGTAATCGCTGAAGCACAATATGCAAGTGTTGAGCATGTTCTTCTTCGGATTTTGAATACACAAGTATGTCGTCAATGAAGACCACGACAAACTTGTCCAATTCCGGCATGAATACTGAGTTCATGAGATACATGAAATGAGCCGGGGCGTTGGTTAACCCGAAGGACATAACCAGGTACTCATACAGTCCATACCTTGTTGAGAATGCTGTCTTGGATATATCTTCTGGTCGGATTCTAATTTGATGATAACCAGAACGAAGATCCATCTTCGAAAACACTTTAGCACCCACTAATTGATCGAAAAGAATATCAATGCGCGGTAGTGGATACTTGTTCTTGATGGTGACAGCATTAAGTGGACGATAGTCTACACACAGCCTCAAGGTCTTATCTTTCTTTTCTACAAACAGTGCAGAACAACCCCATGGCGATGAACTTGGACGTATGAAACCTTTGTTCTCAAGTTCGGTTAACTGTTCCTTAAGTTCTGCGAGTTCCTTGGGTGCCATCTTGTAGGGTGGTCTTGAAACTGGCACTGTTCCTGGTGCAAGTTCAATCTTGAACTCTATATCTCTCTCTGGGGGCATACCAGGAAGATCTTCAGGAAATACGTCGGGGTATTCACATACTACCGGAATATCCTCTAGTTCCATAACCTCGGTATTGAGAATAGATGGTTTCAATGGGATGGTGTTCTTAAGATTGAGAACTTGGGGTCGATGGAGTGGAGAGTTTAGATAAATCTTTCTAGGAATGATATCAAGAATAGCACCATGGTATTGCAACCATGCCATACCTAAGATGATATCAAGCTTTTGATGTTCTAATATCAGAAATGAAGTAAGATATATGGTCCCATCTAGGTTAAGTGGGATTCCAGGAACCAATTTATTTGTTACTGTTTTCCCGGCTGGAGTGCTAATCACAAAGGGAGTTTGTGTGGAGATAACAGGCAATTGATTTTTAACGACAAAAGATTTACTAATGACATTGTGTGAAGCTCCGGAGTCAAAGAGTATGACTACGGGTTGATCGAAGATAGAGAACGTACCCGTGAGCACGGGTGCGCCTTCTGGAGCGTCCTCGATGGCGAGGTGGTGAATGTTGCCGGGTCTGGTGGCTAGCTTCTTGGGCTGGTTGCGGGGTTGGTTGGCCCCCTGGTAAGATGATTGCCCTCCACCTTGTCGATTCTGCAGACAATCCTTGGCGAAGTGCCCCGTACGTCCACACGTGAAACACGTGTACGGGGTTTGGCCAATACGAAGGGGAGGACGGAATCCCGGTGCACGTGGTGGAGGTGGAAGTGCACGTGGAACCATCCCCTGTTGTTGCTGCGGCCGAAATCCGCCGTTGTTGAACTGACGACCACGGAACATTGGTGGTCGCGATGGCGGCTGCCACCTCTGGCCGGATGGTGATCGATACACCATACGGTACTTCTGAGGAGTACCACCTCCGCTGCTCTGTGGAGCACCCCTCTTCTTTTTATCGGAGGACAGCTCGCGCGTAGCGTCCTCCTGCATGATAGCGGCATTGACTATGTCGTTGAAGTTGCCGCGGTTGAACAGGACAAGCTTGTCCTTTAACTTGGGGTTCAAACCCCGGTAGAAACATTCCCGCTTCCGATCTTCGGTATTCACTTGGTCCTGAGCATATTGGGCCAAGTGGTTGAATGATTTGGAGTATTCGTATGCACTCCTTCCTCCTTGCCTTAGCTCCAAGAACTCTTGAAGCTTCCTCCTCATAATCCCGGGAGGGATGTGGTAGGCGCGAAATGCCTCCCGGAATTCGGTCCAGCTTACAACATGGCCTGCGGGGCGTGCGGCAAGGTAATTGGCCCACCACGCACCGGCAGACCCCTGCAGTTGTTGCGCTGCAAACAATGTCTTCTGCTGTTCGGTTACCGCGAGTAAACCGAACTTTCCTTCAATGGTGCGGAGCCAGTTATCCGCGTCCAACGGTTCATCGGCTTCTCTGAATACCGGTGGGTGTGTCGATGAGAAATCAGAGTAGGAACTCTGAAATTGCTGACGCGGTCCATTATCCTGTCGTCCCCCTTGACGGGACGAGTGCTGCACCAACGTCCGCAGTAACTCGGTTTGCTCGTCGCGCGAGCCGAGCACTGCACCGAGAACCTCCGCGAGACTCCTGGGGAGTGTGGTTGGAGGTGGTGGAGGTGGTTGCGTCTGAGGCGTATTCTGCCCCGGGGGTGGTGTGTCATCCCCCTGTCCTCCACTAGATCCTCCCACCTCTGAGGCTGTACGAGTACGCACCATACTGCAATATAATGAATAACACGGTAAGTCCCATTGCCTCAAGTTTATCCTCCCTTAGAAATGCGGTAGACAAAATTAGACGATGCATAACATTTACATATATTGATAAAGCACAAACTTTATACAAAATATATCATCTCAAGACCAAGTTTACAGTAGTAAACCCAAAATGATGGACTCCCTTTATGGAAATACATCTCTACCATACTTGGCCTTCCTGACATGTCATACTCATCTAATTAGCTAGACACCACAACCATTACTCTTAATATGACACAAACATGGTCACAAAAGAGAAACACTAGCAACCATTTAACTATATGTCGCCCGGTGTTGGCGGAAGTGCTACCACATCTAACTTCAATACGCTCTACTCGACGTATTCAAGTTCCTCTGGGTCTTCTTCTTCTTCATCATCTTCAGGGCTAGGCACCTCTGATACGGGTGCTGGAGTAGAAGTTGATACATCGTTCAACATCAACGTCTTCTTGGCAGCCATAGCTTGCCAATCTGCCTGTAACATAAACATCCCCCAGGCCTCATTCTCTTGCTGAGCCTGTTCACAGCTGGTCTTCCAGCTCTGAGCCTCTACTCTGGACTGATCCCTGTCTGCAGTCACCACGTTCAACTGTGTGTCCTGTTGGTGCCCATAAAGTAGGCTTGCCTCCAGATCAATATCTCTCTCTAGAGTCTCCTGGCGAGACGCGGCCAAATCCATAACAGCGTCATGCCATTGATTCTCCCTAAGGTTCAAATGATGATTAAGAGGAGCCATCATATCCCTAAGTCCGTCATTTGCCCACTCAAAGTGATTTGCTCGCTTCATGGCTTGCTTCAGATTGTTTGTCAATTCTTTTATGCATGTCCTTTGATTACCCTTCTCGCGATGTGAGGCTGCTGCATACATCGCTAAGGCTGTTGCGGATGTTTCGCCATGCTCTCCCACCTCCGCAAGCAAGCGGGTTGCCCAGGCTTCAGAAGCCCTGCCGTTGACTGGAAAGAACTCATACGGAGTACCCACCAGATGACGGTAATGGAGTTTGCAAAACCTCCCTATGGCAACACTTGCGGCGTAGCTCCATGTTTCTTCTAATATTAATCCTTTGATTTTGATGGAGTATGGAGCCCATCCGAGGTGCGGTGGACCGGCAGGCACATCGACGTAGATGGTGCAACTCCACATACCGCCCTCCTGGAACTTCTTGCCCCAGTAGCTAGGTAACACCAAATAGCCAAACTGGCCGAGCAACCGTGCAAACACGTCCGGAAAACCGGCGTGCCCGGTGCATGTTGAGAACACCCATCCATTAGGCAACTGAATTCTTGGTGCTGCCATCTGTGGACAAATATACCCGGATGTCAATACACCGTTTAAGTATTCGACCCAATCACTGATGATGTGGGACAAAAAGAAATATCCATAGTCAATTGGTTCAGTCAAAGTTGCAATCTGGAAATGAGTACAGTTCTGGTTTATCTGACCTGTCTGCAGTAACCCGTAAGTTTCATACAGAAGAAGTCAGAACTAAACTTTATGTTGAATACAAAAATTGTAGTACACTTCAAAACCTTTCCAGATTATACTCATACAGCCACTGTTGAACTAGTATGAACAATCTATACCAGTTTTAAGTTGACTCAAGGGTTCTGAAAATTTCGACAGAACCTCCCCTGTATATGGGCTTATCTCCACATTCTATACAGGTTCATCATGATAAGATATTGAGGTAGTGTCAAAATAAACATTGAGTAACATCGTGTTAACAATCCAGAACTAAAGAAGTTCCACCACGACAACCTTGCCATGAAGGTATTATGCATCAATTCACAATTATGTGCAAACTGTTCCAAGTTCTGGACTGCAGGAACCAAATTTGCGACAAATGGAATTAGGCATAGCTACACCTAGATTCAGGTCAGGAGTGATAAATAAAGTTGATAGATGACTTCCTAAGCTTTCCAGAAATGTATATGCGTAACCATATCACTGTTCTGGATTAGGGGTTATAATTATCCAAACTCAACAGTAAAGCTGACTGGTTTGCATCAGCAGTCATGCAGTTTACTGTGCTGACTTCCCAACTTGGTTAAACTCCAATTAAAATCAGGAAGGACTCCCCAAAACAAACTCGTGACTCTCCACCTACCCTTCTCAAACATATATCCCAATAAGGTAGTGGATTTTTCTACAGTGAGTTATGACAAGAATACAGAAACGGTACAAAGGTGGGTTCATATGGAGTAATTACAGTAAACCCCAGTTTTCAACAGATTAACAAGCTTTTCTGTCTTTATGGTCAACGGAAAAGTTGGAGAGGCCTTCACGAGCTTTCCATCCATGTAGGATACTCTTATGTTATCTAATTGCTAACCAAGATTACAACCTGGCGAAGTTGAGCTACTTCTACCAGAAAACAAGAATCTTGGTTCTATCCACCTTATCAAGTCAAGCCCGAAATTATCAGTATCTGATAGTCGGACTTTCTCAAAACACAATGCAACCATTCTGTCGGTGGGGAGGGTCTAGTATCATGTTTGATACTGACGGTACTACGTGCCTCACGAAAGGAAATTCTATCCGGTACATCCGGTTACGTCTATAGGTGGTTCCTATATCGTTCCCTCGCAAACGGCTTCTACACGGGTTGCTACCGGAGTTAGGTTACCTGCAGAAGACAAACAATCCCCTTTCACACCTTCGCACCTCAAGGGCGGCACGGGGAAACACGGCAGGCAGTCACAATAATATATATTAAAAGTAAATGCATACGACTCTGGCGTGAGTCGTCCTCGAGCGAGGCCATGTCTCGAGGTACATGGCTGTAAATACGTCTGTACAGCAAAGACTCCCGTACGATCCGGCTTATACACGCTCGGGCATACGTGTTCGCATGTTCTCATAGACATGAGAACACACTATCGGGTTACATACCACCCGACGGGGTTTCCCTCTAACTTTGTGTCACGCTGGGGTACCGCGTGTCATATGTTCTTAGAAACATGGAAAGTTTCAAAGACTCATATTGACTTTCCGTGCCAAGCCACGGAAATTTCACATACCACCTCTCGTATGCTGAGCTTACCGAGATTGATCCGCTCTCGGTGGCGTACCTTACCTCTTACCTGATGTCGGAGCGTCGTTACAGAATATAATAACACATAGTTAGTTTACCACCTTTATATCTTATACTAATAATACTCCTTATAATGGCATATAACTAATTCCTCACTCAAGTTCCTAATTTTTGAAAATATGTTCCTTTCCGGTACACTGTTCCCAACGAAGCTCTGATACCATGTCTGTGGGGACCGGAGTCCACACATCCGAGGATCTCATTGGGTGGTGTCGTGCGATGCGACACCCAACAGTTTACAAGAATAGAACCAGAATAAAGTACAAGACCAAGTCTTTTATTTAATACACAGCGGAAGTTTTCACAATACTAGCGGATGTAAAGAAATATATACATACCATAGCTACGCTCTCAGCACTAGCTATGCAAAAAGCAAAGTTTTCCATGCCAGGGATACTTTGCACTAGCAACACACAAACTATGGCGGCGTGCAGGGTTCCCACTCGGCTGTACACCCTGGAGGGGGTGTTGCCTCATCGTCAAACCCATCCTCAATAGGGTAACCTGCAAAAACTCGTTAACTGCAAACGTGAGCTTAAGGCTCAGCAAGACTTAACCGTCTCACTAGACAGATGCACGGGGACACTACACATAGGTAAGGAATAGCATAAATAACTCGCCTACAAGTGGATCCTTATAACCAAGTTTTAAGTAGCAAAAGACATCCTCTGAGCACGGCACATCATGGGCTCCACAATCAAACAAGAAACGCTTTACCGATGATATGACATGCCCAAAGCACATAATGCTGTTACAGCTAAAGTATGGGGAAATTGTAATTCTTTAGTTATACTATCTCTAAACCAAACAAAGTTGCAAAGTAATTATAATTCAATATCATATGATTTTCCTGACTTCTTTAGTATTTACTACGTCGCGACTGCGACAGACAAGTGGTACTCTATTACTGCGAGGGACAGTGATTGCAATCAGGATACACCCGGACAACACGACACATACGTCGTTCGGAAGTGTCAGCGAGCACACCTGTACCTACATAACACTTCAGTACTAGGCGTATATGGCCACCTTTCACAAGAAACTCAAAGGCTGAGCCCGTCTCACCTCCGCAAACAGAAGGTCTCCGCACGGAACACCTCATGTGTCCGCCGACCGATTTACACCTTACTGTCCTCAACCCACCCCTATCGATGGTGAGTTAATGGGTCTCAACATCCCAGTTATCAAGTTACGTCAGTTTATTGGATTCCATATGTCCATTATATTGCCGGTACAATTCAAGCTTGTCCAGCGGGGCCGCATACGGACGGGCCTTAATCAACACAGGCAGGGCTATGCGACCGAGACTCAATTCTCGCCGCTTCCTATCCATTCCCTACCCGGTCTCAGTTTCATTATATTAAGCCATGTTCTATCCAACCAATCCTGTGAGATACATCTCTCGCGAGTAGATTCCAACTACTCGACTTCTACCGGATCTCCTATGCATTAGCAAAGCAGTTACTACAGGTCAAACTGTAACTCATGCCAAATAAACCCTGGGATTTTTGGTCATGCATGTGGAGTATCATTCACCCTAAACGTAATGCACAATTCATATACTACTCATCATAGTGATAAAGCAAAAGTTTATAAACGACTTAAATGCAAACCGGGGCTTGCCTTGTTGCAGGTCAGGTTCTGAGTTAAAAATTGGAAGGTTCTCTTCCAAGGCTTCTGGCTCCTCCTCGACTTCGGTCACTATACGATATGCAGATAACATGGATATATAAATGACTTTGAAAATTATTTATTTTAAGACCATAATTTAATTCATGGTGATCACTATATGACAGGGACCTTAATTGGCTCTGGAACTTCGATGGTAGATACTAGGGAATATGATCAAGGCTCTTGCAAAGAACAGGAGATGATCATAGCAGATTGTGGTCTCCGAAAGTATGACAAGCAATCAACTTCCAAAAATTTCCGAGAGGAAACTGTAGCTTGAACTTAGCTAACAGTTGATAATCAAGATGGAGGGAGTGGTTCTGGTTTTAGCAAAATTTGTTTTCATAATTTTCTAAGCTGTGGGGAAGGAGTTATTGTATTTCTAATTCGGCAAGAATTTCTGGATTTACTTTATAATTGAGTTTCTAGACATTAAATTAATATTTGGTTTGTAACTGATTTAGGACTAGTATAGTAGGTTAATTAAATCCAAGACTTTAACAGGAGCTAGGGTATGACTAAAGGAAGACTCAGTAAAATTTTGGGACCTAAAAAAAGCAACCTAATAGCTGTGAAAATTCAATAACTGAAAAAGGAAATTGAATTATCCAGAGAGTTAATCAGGTGTTATGGCTCCCAAACTTTGCCTGATAATCAAGAATAGGACAATAAAATTTATGTGAATTTTGGGGAATTTTCCCGTGGATATCTTGTCTGGAAAAATTGCATTTGCATTAGGAAAGATTATTTCCTACAGAATTTAACTCTGAGTTCCACAGAACCTAATTGGTATTGACAGAAACTAGAGCTCAAGAGATTTCGAACAAAATTTGTTTGAAGATTTTTGGAGTATCCTACAGAAAGTTATGGATTTTCTAAGTTGGAGCCTAATCTGGAATAATTTCCTAATTTGATTTAACTCGTGGGCCCCACTGTTTTGAAATGGACCAATAGTATTTAAACCACACGGGGGCCACAGATTTAAAGCGCGCAGCCACACTAGATCTCAGCCGCACCGTGATCCCGCAGTGAATGGCAGGTGGGACCCGATGGGGTCATCGTCTACCTCGGGCCGGTGCTCGCGCGGGGCAGCACCCGCGACGGTGGCTCGCCGGCGAGCTCGCCGCCGGCTAATCCAACGCACCAGATTCGCGGAAATTTGCCGCCTGGGGGTTTTTGGGGTCGCTGAGCACGCTGGTGAGGTCAGTGGGTCTTGAAGCTCGCCGGAAAAGGTCGTGCGACGGCGGTGGCGGCGATGAGCGCTCGGACAACATAGAACTCTCTATAGAGTAGCTCAAATTACTTGGGAATTGCTCCAAAACCTTTCTGGGATGATGGAGTTCAAGGATATGGGCGCAGAAGGGGAGTGAGTCGCCGGGAATCATGAGTTCGACGGTGAGCCGAGGTTTTCTCACCGGCGGCGAGCAAAACTCGAAATTCAGAGCCGTTGCTTGATGATCCTTAAAGGTTTTTGCTCAGACAGGAGCGCTAGGGCCTATAGAAACTATCTCTAAGTAATTGCAAAGGATGATTGCTTGCCGAAAAGGAATTTGACATGAAATCATAGCTAGCTATCTACCCTCGGCCGTAGAGGAAACGAACAATAACTCGCTCAGGTTTCAACGATAAGGGAAACGGTTTGTACCATGAGCTAGAGTCTGATCAGGCGCACCTTTTTGCTCTTTGGAGCTAGGCTTGAAACGGCGCGGAACGGCGGTACGCCGCGGAGCAGTGGCAAGCGGCGGCGATGGCGCGCGGCGGAAGAATAGTTGCGAGGCAGAGGAGCTGTGATCGGGGATGAGAAGTGAAGGGAGCTTCGGCCGGCCTTTTATAGGGCCGCGGCGAGCAAGCAGGCAGCTCGCTGGAGCTGCATGCGCGCGCGCGGTGTCGAGCAGGGGGCGCGTCGGTGCAGAGGTGGCGGGGTTGAGCTGATCCGTTTAAAAAGGGGGCTGACATGTGGGGCCCACTGTCCAGTGATTCTCCCCACAGTTCAGTTACTAATTCATTTAAAAATAGAAGATCAACTCCAAAAATCATGAAATTTTGTGGAGATGGCAAATGAATTATCCTGAATGGTGAACTCAATTCTTATGTTTAAAGAAGTTGGAGAAGAATTAAAAATTCAGATTTGAATTTGATTCAAATTTGCCAAGCACTTCAATAAAAATAGTAGATGAGTTTCTAAAATCTTGAAACTTGGTAAGCATGCTATTGAGGAATTTAGGAGCTCATGGAAAAATTTAGAGCCCTTCATTTGAATATTTGGTTTAGAGCTTATTAGGGCTTCATTGTGCATTGCTTACTAAATCTTATCCAAAAATTCTTATTCTTAAAAAGGTGAATAGAATATAATTTGGATTCATGGTGAAGTCTAATACCCATGTTAAAAGAACCTAACAAAGAGTGCAAGAAAAGTTTTGGATGGCATAGTTCATGTGTACCATTATATTGGAGATCCAAAATAGTTGATCACAAAACCCATATGAACTTAACATGCCATAAAAGTGGGGTTTTACATTGACCTTCTCCCCGGTTGGAGCGAGGAGAAGGATTCCAGCTCTGGCCACCTGTTTCTGCACAGGGCCATCGAAGTAGAGAGTCTAGTGAGGCTTAGTGAAGATAGGAACCTTAGGTTCTGGCTTCGGCTCGTTGAGGCACCCTAGAGTTGATGAAGAAGGTGTCCACTCTTCCACGAAGTCAGCTAGCGCCTCACTCTTGATTGCATGTCGGGGCAGGAATTTCAGGGCGAATTCCGCCAGCTCTGCAGCCCGCTTGGCGATATTTCCTGTAGAATTCGGATTATGTAAAATTGCTCACGGTGGATAAGAGGTTACCACTAATATCTTGTGGGCCTGGAAGTAGTGACGAAGCTTCCTTGAGGCAATAAGGACTGCGTACAGCAGCTTATGCACCGCAATGTACCGAGTCTTGGCATCGCAAAGTACTTCGCTGATGAAGTACACTGGTCGTTGTACAGTTTGGACCCTCCCAGAGGGGTCCGAAGGTTCTTCTTCATCAAACCAGACCCTCCTGGAGGGGTCCGGATCTCCTTCTTGAGTGGGTACTCCCTCGGATGAGGGAGGTTGATCCACTGGCATCTTGCCTTTAGGATCCGTGCCTGGGGGATGAGACCTAGTCTCACCTTCACGTAGCTCCGAACCGTCCTAGAGGAATCTAGGCTCCTCAGTTGAAGATGTTTCTAGTCTCTCTGCAACCAGAACCAAACTGACAACCTTTGTAGTTGCAGCAATGTAAAGCAGAAGAGGCTCACCAGGTTCTGGGCCTACCATAATTGGTAGTGTGGTGAGGAGCTGCTTGAGCTCTTGGAACGCCTTCTTTGCTTCTTCAGGCCAATGGAATGGTCTGTACTTCCTCAACGGCTTGAAGAAAGGAAGTGCTCGCTCTACCAGCCTTGAGATGAACCATTTGAGAGAAGCTAGACACCCAGTTGGCTTCTGGAGGTCCTTGATGCGGGATCGAGGCCGCATCTCTTCGATGGCTTTGATCTTCGCCTGATTTGCCTCAATTCCTCAAGGGTCACAAAGAAACCAAGAAGCTTTCCGAAGCTAACCCCAAAAACACATTTGTCCGGGTTGAGTTTTGTGCACGTCATGCGCAGCTTGTCGAAAATGGATTGAAGATTGTCGAGGAGTGTATCCTTGTTCTTCACCTTGATAACAATGTCATCAACGTATACTTCCACCAGGTCCCTCATCAGCTCCCCAAAAGTTTTGTGTATGGCTCACACAAAAGTTGAGGCAACATTTTTAAGACCAAAAGGCATGGCAGTATAAAAATACAACCCATCTACTATGATGAAGGTAGTATGCTCTTCATCTTCCTTAGACATTGGAATTTGATGATATCCAGAATAATCATCTAGGAAACACAACAGTTGACACCCAAAGGTAGAATCCACTATTTACTCTATTCTTGGTAGTGGAAAAGGGTCTTTTGGACATGCCTTATTCAGTGTAGTGTAGTCGATGCACATCCGAAGCATCCTGTCGGCCTCTGGTACAACAACTAGGTTTGTCAGCCATCGTGGGTAATGAACCTCTCGGATGAATCCAGCATCAATCAACTTTTTGGATTCTTATCTGATAAAGTTCTGCCGCTCAACAGATTGCTTCCAAGGCTTCGGTTGTATAGGATGTGCATTAGGGTATATCTTCAGATGGTGCTCGATCACCTCTCTAGGGATCCCAAACATTTTTGACGGTTGCCATGCAAACATGTCGATATTTGCCCGGAGGAAAGTGACGAGCGCAAGTTCCTATTTGTCGGCCAGACCTGTCGATATCGGGTGGTCTAAGCGGTATCAGAACTGATTTGGATGACTTTGACAGGAATGTCGGTATCGCCGCTTGGTTGCACATGAGGTGCAGAGGATGAGCTGCGCTGGCGCGAGCTTGGTGGTTGTTGAGCAGCTTGCTCCATGTCAGATTTGTCTTCTTGCAGTGTTGCAAGCACATGAAGCTCTTCCAGCGCAGTAATCCCAACAATGCGATCCCCTCACATCCGAAGGGCGCCTGACGGGGTTGACATCTTCAACATGAGTGAAAGCATCTAGGCCCCCATGAGGTATGGTTTTGGTGATTAATGACAACCTTTGGATTTTACTAATGAATTTGTGGATGCAAGGTCTCCCATATCACTCAATCAAATGAAATCTATATGAATATGAACATCAACTAATGATCATTGGAGACCCCTAAACAATTACTTTATGAGATCAATCAATGTTATGAAGATTAGAAGTAAGAGCTCATATGTCCAAGTCATTCAACCATAATTGACAACACTCAATGCTTGACAATCATTAGAAGTATATTTCCAACAAATGTCTATGAGGTCAATCGAGCAAAATACAAAAGAATCACTTAGAACATTTCGAAGCAAACAAAATCAACTCACCGGATCAACCGATGTTTCCAGAGAACAACACATCGGTCGAGTTGATTCAGCAGAAGAAGAATACCTCGGAACAAAGTACTCACCGGATCATCCGATGTTAAGGGCAATGTTACATCAGTCCATCAATACAGTATGCAATATCCTTGGACCAAGTGTAGCACCGGATCATCCGATGTACAACAATATACACATCAGTCAATCACTCCAGTAAGCATCAAGTCTGAACCAATTCTGGAGGAAGTGCCACCGGATCATCCGTTGAGAAGACAAGTGTAACATCGGTCTAACAACGGTCATATCTGACACAGTGACATCAGCGAATGTAAACTTGACCGATGATAACTGAAGAGAGAGCATCGGATCATCCGGTGTTTGCAGAGCAGTGATGTCAGCCTACTTTTCCAACGGCTATTTCGTGGAGGCTGACTATATATACCCCTTCAACCAGTCTATTCAAAAAGGCTTGACTACCAGACATCCTCTACACATCCTCAAGCATTCAAGACATAGAGCTACCACTTCCATATCATTTTCACCACTTGTACACCAAGAGATAGGCTAGAACTAGCTAGAGATAGTGCTTGTGTGCCTCTATTCTTGGTGATTGGAATCTCTAGTGTAGTGAGAGCTGTAAGGGAGTGTCCTTTGGTGTTTGTAATTGAGAGAGACTTCCGGAGCTTGCCAAGACGATTGTGGAAGACCGGAGGATCCAAGTTGTACAAGGCTTGATCTCCACCTTGCCGAGGTTGGCAAACAGAGAAGAATAGTAAAGATCCCTAGTCTTAGTGACTTGGGTGTCGCTATACCCTTTGTTGGGTGCCACAACGTGGACGTAGGAAGATCTTGACGATCTTGCCGAACCATGGGATAAATCCTCGTGTCTCCTCGAGAGTTTGCATTCTCTTCCTCTCCCTTACACTTATGCATTTCGTATATCGCAAAGTTCCTATTCACTTGAATACATAGGTTGTTTGCTTAGGGAATTGGGCTTTTAGTAATTAAGTTTTATTGCCTTAATTTTTGAAAAGAAGCCCAATTCACCCCCCCTCTTGGGCATTTGGTCCTTACAACGAGGTAGCCGTAGTGAACCACAACCATGAACCTATACAGGGTTGGCCTGCCTAGGATCTCGTTGAAGGGGAGATTGATGTGTGCCACATCAAAAACAACTTCTTGGACCTATAGTTGTCCCGTGTCACAAAAGTCACTGATAGGACAACCAATCTGAGAGGCGTGATGGCACTCGGACCTACTCTAGAGAATGGGCGTGAGGGCCTGAGGTCCGAGAGGTTTAGTTGGAGCTTCATAAAAGCTGGGAAGATAAGGAGGTTAAGCGTTGTTCCTCCATCCACTAAGACATGGAAGAGCTGGATATTGTTGATAGTCGAAGAGACCATCAAGGGAAATTGTCCAGCTCCGGCCATGTTCTTCGGACAGTATGAAGCATCGAAGGTAATGGAAGTATCCATCGAGTTCCCATGAGGCTCCGCCTTGGCAGTAGGAGTAGCAACAATCATCTCCTGACGCATAGTCTTTAGAATGTATCGGGAGGTGATGTCCCAGGACCCTCCATACATCATATGGAGAGTCTTCCGATGCTCATTGTCGGGTATGTCGAAGTCATCATCGACGGTGTTGTAGACCGCCTTCAATGCCTTCTTAGCATCTTGGAAGCCTAGTGTTGATATTTCCTATGCACTACTAACAATTCATTCCTAGTAAGGGTGCCAAAAATATTTGTTAATAGATTTTAGATTACACATGTAAATTCGCAACTGCATGAAATCTATCGGTGTAGCATTTCTCCTTTTACAGTATTCCCAAAGGGTGTCATTTATATTTTCCCAAAGGAAGGCTAGGTGGAAGCAAAGCAATAATCAAATGTAGAGGTTAGGTTGGTCTATATAGAGTTCTAGCAAGGATGGATAATTGATAATTGGAGGTAGTGTGACACACACAAGAGCATTCTATCCTAAAGGGGGTAAATGAGGTAAAGAGGGACTAGGCTAAGAGTTAGGTAGATACTCGTACTATGCTTCTAATGTACATATACATAGACTAAGTTAGTTACTAATAATTATATTAATTATGAATTGTCATACTAAGTGGATTAACACATTGGGCACGGGTTTACCCCTAGCAACACTAGGACGACTCCAGCCAAGAGCCTGTGGCACAGCCAAATGTGGAGGATTACAAAGGACAGATATGGCTGTCACCACTTACTACCTAGCTCTTCAATCTGTGGGTCTACGAGACATTCAAAGCTACTTTCTAGCCTAGCACTATGCTAGCATATTAAGTAATTACCTTTTGTGCCTATGCACAAGCCATCCTAAGGCAATGAACTAAATCAACGTTGTACTAATGTTAATTCATAGCATAAGTGATTCATATTAACGTAATCATGTCATAGCTAATTAGACTATAGTGGGGGTTTGTAGTGTTTACGATGATATAATGAGAATGATATAGCATAATCATAAATACTACTCCTACCACATACATGGAATCCACAATCAAACAAGAAGCACTTCATCCAAGTATATAAACAATAGAAGCTAAAGATAACATCTTTATTCAGAGCAAAGTCACAAATACAAATAGGAATATGAGAACCATACCTTTCCCAATTAGGAATTGGGAAGAGAATCCTACTCCTCTCCTAGTTGGACTATAGACTAGAGGCTCTCCTCTCTACAGCCTATACTCCTCTAAACCTATGGAGAGTGGTGTATACAATGGATGAATACTCATGTGGTGTGTGTTGAAGTGAGGGGTGAGGGGTCCTATTTATAGCTTGGAGAAGGGTCAGTTATTGCCACCAAAAGGGCGTGAATCAGTCACCACTAACTTCTACGAGCCGGGAGGAGCCAACACGAGCTGACCGAGTTTGGAGGAAAGACCAGGTCGGCTGACTAGGGGGGTCAGCCGACCTGGTAAGTCCTCCAAATGGTCTCTGCTTTCTTTGGGTGACTTGCAGGTGGGTTCCATCCCTTGATATGGGTGCTACACCGTTGGATGGCCTCGGATACTTCTATTTTTGGGCTATTTGATCCATGCGATGCCACATGTTAGCGCTTGATTGGCTGGGATGATAACTTATAGGATCCATCTCCTTGTTTCACTTAAATTCTGTATAAAATACCTGCACGCACCATTTTCTCCAAGGACAAGTGGAAATAGGTTAAATAGAAATGTGATGTGTGCAAGAAATGATATTTCCTTCACATAATTGAGTTATATTGACGGATGAAATTGGTATATAACAGCCGTCAACAAACTCTCCCAAGCTTATCATTTGCTCGTCCCAAGCAAAGTCAAGACTTTAGGTTCATGATCATGAGTTGCTTCAATGTCCTATTTTTCAAAAGTACCATGTGTACAAGAAAATACTCTACCTAGTATTGCAAAAATTGGCATGGTACTTCACCCATCTTAAGTCATTATGGGGCTTATGCCATCTCCTATTCATGGGTGGTTGAAAGACAAAACAGCAAATGGAGCACACATACCCTAAAATCAACTTCCACTCATATTCTGGAGAGTTCAATTTAGATTTTATGTATCTAAATTTGATTCTCTCAGTCTCACCTTTATGTGTAGTGGAAATATTTCCTCACCAGGGCATTGTGCCTAAATTCATCCTACCTCTACACAAGGCTTGTATGTGGATCTTGGTAGGGAATATAGTAGGCATATTTGCAACACATAATATTGTTAAGTCAAAAGAGCAAGCCTTAGGAGAAATCAATTCAAAACAATTTGATTCAAGACATTGGCATGTGTGATAGAATGGAGGTGGATGGGGATATTTGAGATGACTCCTTTTTGAGTGGACTCTCTTATTTTGCAGGGATGAAACATGGCTACTTTTCTTTCTCTTTTTTTTTTCATGCTTATGATGCACGTATGCATTTTCTTTTTCATTTTCTTTTTATTGTAGCCAGGTCTTCTACTCCCTTTTTATGCAATAAATTTTGGAGAGAGTACTAAGCATGAATGGTATGGAGTTTCTCTTTTTATTGTGGTATGGTGTTATGATGGAATTTTGCTTACTTCTAGTGTAGAAGCATAGCATGTGCAATTGAAGTATTGAATTAAAAAAGTAATGAATGAAATCTCACATAGGTCTATACTAGTTTGACAAAGCTCAATGTGAAGACAAATAACATATGCATGAGGTCTACGATGTAATATATCATATGACTTTGGTAGGTATTTCCAATCAAATGAAAGTAACTTAAATCTTTTTAGAATTTTTACGGAAATCAAAGTTTCACATTCAAACTAAGAATAGCAGCCCTATCACTATATCATATCTCACAACAACTTAGAATGGATTAAGCTTTTGCTACGCACAATTTCTAAATCATGGCAAAAGCAATTTTAGCCAATGAGAGCAATATGTTGGAGAGTAGTAAGTTGTGAACTAGGGACTTAGAAAAATTAAACTAGATCAACTATTCATCATTTCATCTATGTTAATTCCAAGTCATTCTTACCGCACATCTTTTATTTTATTTGAAAATAAATCTATCCTACTTTATTTTATTTTTATTTTTTATATGCAAGGTGGATGATGGGTGAATGGAAAATAAACATGCAAGGGGTTGATACAATTTACCTCAAGTGCGGGGTCCTCCGCCAAGCTTGTTCTTCACTCACCTCTGTGATGAGGGTTGAACCCTTGATGGCGGAAGTATGCCGCGAGATCGGCTTGTTGTTGTTGTAGCGTGGAGTTGAAGTTGGTGAATTGAGTGTCCATGTGTTGTTGCCAGTCTTTGGTACCTTAAACATGCCCTTGGAGAGTGTTGTAGATGTCACCCGTTCTCACTTCAAGCTCTTCCATACGTCTAGTGATATCTGTCATTCCTTGGCTATAGTCACGATGACTTCTAGCCGAAGAGGAATGACATCTTCTCATAGGCGTTGGAGGCAAGCTGCTAGAGCATGAAGTGGATACTGGTGGCTCCCATGTGGCGCTCGGCCAACCATCCCAAGACAGACCTTCGGTTTCATACGATGGAGGTAGAGTCCATCCGGGGTCATCACCCGTTGGGTTCTCTTCTTCTTCGTATTCATGAACCGCGGACGTCGTCGGAGGCATGTCCGCTCTCCTGGTACGACTTCTAGTTATACTGATAGAGACATTACTTCTTCGTGCTTCCTCGAGGGCAAGAAGGTCAATGGTTAGCCTCCGACATTTGTACAAATTATAATACTGGTTAGGTAACCCATTTCATTGACAAAGCCGGGACAATAAAGTAACAAAGAGCCATCTTAATCATGCTTAAGGGTATGTCCCTGCACTAAATAATCTTCATTAATAAATTCTCTTTCATTTTCAATATACTCAAATGAAGAATATTCTAGTGCTCCTACCCTAGTAGCAATACGAGTAATCAATGAAGTGCATTCCATTAGCCCTATTCTTGAAATGTAATCTAACCATTGTGTCATCATGGCAATAACTGGAGCAACTTTTATCTTTTTAATCATGACAAATAAAAATTTCAGCTTATCTTCACGCACTACCCTTACGTGTCCTCTAGGGAACATAGTCATAGACACCCATCTATGCATGAAGCGTAAAGTAAAGTTGTGTAAGTGTCCATTCCTAGGTGCACTACATCTAACCCCACTAGTTAAATCTTGCCAAAAACATTGTTTGTTAAACGTAGGAAAAGCGTCTAAATATAGCAAACAACATCTATGGAAGCCTATGATTTCACATAATTCTTTCCATAGGATGTTGTATTCTTTTTTAAGTAATTTAAAAGTAATACCGACAAATCCTATTTTGAGTGTGTAAAGGAATTGTATGGAGAGAAGGCGTGAACCTCTCTCCTCTATGTGATCAAAGTTTTCCCATCCCAGTGCACGCCAAATGGAAAATAATTCAATAACCATACCTATTTTGGAGATCAAATCTGGATCATAAGCTTTCATATGAGAAAACTCACAATCTTGGAAGAGCTTGTGTGCTTGATTCTTAACTTCACTTTGTATGTCGAGGTCGTTGTCGTGAAGAAGTTAGTGAGGTTTGCTTCTCTCACCCATGGGAGTGTCCTCACCTACACTCCTCCCCCGTGAACTTGGTGTAGCAATGGAAGAGGGACATGCACTTGAATGTCTACCATGGCTTGAGCTTGCAGCCTCCTTCCTCTTTCCAAACAACCTCTTCATTACTTTAATGGCCACAACAAACAAGAACCCAACAAGGCATAAACTCAAAAGTGGTGATGTTAGCAAAAGCAAAACCTCGATGAATTTTCGCTTGAAGAGCTTGAGAGCAAATTTAAATGCAAACAAAAGCAAGTCTTTTTTAGTTGGATTTTGAGCAACAGCACTTCAATGAAGAGCAAGAAAAACAATGTGAGCAAGAGTGACTTTAAGGAGGTATGAAATGAGGTGAAGTGTAAGGAGAAGTGCTTCTCACGACCACCATTTATAGTGTGCACTCCCCAATGGTCACTGGGGAACCAAATGTAGTCGTTGGAGGAGAGAGAGCCAAAATGGTCCTTTCCCCTAGTCGGCAAAACAGGAGGGTTGGTCGAACCGACAATTGGGCCCCCTGTTCTCTCTTTTGGCAGGTTGCTCCCCAATGGCTATGGAATTAGCACGTTGGTGAATTACAACTTTTGCAACTTAGATTAATTGTTTTCCGAATAAAAACTCTTTATTTTAAAACCTAACAATTTTCTTTTTTTGTGGAAAATAATGAAATAAAAATGATGGTTGAGAATGTAAGATTCTCAACTTGCTAAGAAAACTCAAATATGCAGTGGGGAAAAAATAAAACTAAATGCAGAAAACCAAATGAAGAAAAAAGAAAATTAAAGAACAGGATAACTACCAATTTAACCTATTGGCTAGGTCTCACCACCGTCCGATGAGATGGACATTCCTCCTTCTTCATTTCTTGACCTTCGGGCCCAGAGGGATGGGCTCAGATGGCTTGTCTTGCTTCTTCCACCATTCCTTCTTTGGTGGCTTGATGGACTTGGGCCTTGAGGAGGCTCGAACTTCTCTGTCTTCTTGGGGTCTCGGCGTGGACGATAAGACGGGCTTTCTAAGTAGATCAAATCCTCATGAATGCAATGAGCGGGTCCACCTTTGGAGGTGTGGTTTTGACCTCTTGAATGTGTTTGACCTTCGGCCCATACATGATACGGATCATGGAGCATTGCTCCAACTTTGGGCGAAAGTTAAACTTCCCCTTCTTGCCAATGATATGGAAGTTGATTTCTCCAACTCCCACATCTATGCGAGTCTTTGGGGTCCTAACAAACGGTCGGCCAAGAATAAGCGGCGTATCCTTTTCGACCTCCATGTCGAGCACCATGAAATCTACAGGTATGAAGCAATTCTGGATTTTTTTCTGGAACATCTTCAGTGATACCTGCCAGATAACGGAATGAAGAATCGGCCAGTTGGAGTTACATTGGTGTTGGAGTAAGCTCTGTGAAGTTCAGCTGGTCTAAAACCACCTTGGGCATCACACTCACACTTGCTCCAAGGTCACAAAGGACCTTTTCAAAGTGGCGAGCCCCAATCGAGCATGATATTGTAGGACATCCATCGTCCTTCTGCCAGTTGCCTTCTCGTAGAGAAATTTTGTTGACATTCTCTACTGGAGGTTCAGGCTGTCCTAACATTTTGCTATTCTCCATTGGAGGAACAACAACCGCCAGTTGAGCCAACAGAGTTTCCAACATCTTGTTGAAACTCAATTGATTCTTGAAGGCTAAGGATAGTCCTTCAATCTTGGCATTAATGCTCTCAAGGGTATTTTCGTTAGCCAATAGTTTCTTGGATATAGCATCATTGATCTTCAGCTGGCCAATGGCAAGTTCTCTCAAGTTGGGTTGATTTCCATTATTGCCATTGTTTTTGTACCTCCTTGAAATAATGGGCGTGGTTGGCCCCACCCTTGACCTCCTGGACGATAGCCAATGTTGTTTTCATTGTTGGCTACGTATAGGGCATCCTCATGGGTTTCTGGGCAGTCATTGCCCAAATGGCCCGTGCTGCCACAGACTTCACAAGTGATGTGAGAGTCTAAGGTATAGGCATTGCCACATACCTCACCATTGCTTTGTCCATCAATCTTCTTCATAAGGAGGTCCAATTTGGTAGCGATCATGTCCACCTCCTTCAAGGTGTGCATGCCTTACTGGCGGGTATGGAGATGCTCGTCGCTCCATCCCATGTTTGACACCATCTTCTCAATCAAATTTTTGGCTTTGGGCACCGTCAATGAGAAGAAGGCACCTCCAGCAGCAGCATCAACATGCTCAAGGGCGGAAGGTATCAACCCATTGTAGAAGTTTTGGATAATTAGCCACTCATCCATCCCATGGTGGGACACGCTATGATATACTCTTGAAGCTTTTCCCAAGTCTCAGGAATAGACTCCTTGGCATCTTGCTGGAAGCTGAAAATTCCTTCACATAGGGCATTGGTCTTGCCCAATGGGAAAAACTTTGCAAGGAATGCCCATAAATGCTAGAGGCCAATATGGTAACGATGGCAAAATCTGCAGATCACAGGCAATGATCCCTCCACAAAAACCCACCACAATACTATGGCCATAATAAATGCAACACTAATGCAAACAACCAACAAGAAAGGTTGTGGAACTCCCAACTGAGATGTTTATCAAAACTCATCACTGTCTCTATCCTGCGAGACAGGTCAACGCATCAACGGTCATCGAGACAGATCAACGCATCGATGGGATGATCCATCCTTGCACCACAAGCACCAACCTTGGAAAAGGGACCATTCACCTCTAGATTGAGATGACTCCCTACCTAATGCCCACTACCCAATCACTTAGGCTATGTCGAGATTCAAAAAGATTGGACTAGCCCCATTGAAATATGAAGAAGATCTAGAACTCATGTTTAGTGGTGCGACTTGCACCAATGCATTTGCCACACGGTTCCAGTTGTAGCTGAGGATCTAGAGCTCCAACACCTGACACCGAGCTCGATGCTCCATATTACGGCATTCATCACTTTGTGTGATGCCTTCTTTGAAACAAACCCCCACTACTTCATTTGGAGGCATTTCTTCTACTTTCGTCCTTCCCAAACTCCAATTCCTCCTTTTGACTCTGTACGCATCCAAGCCCCAATGCGGTTCCCACCGTGCTTCCATCTCCCATCATCAGATTCTCCCGAGGACTGGCATCGGGAGTAGTTCTATACTCGGAACACGGAGACCGGCGTGCCAAACTTCATCGGCATCGTGCCTCTGCCTTCCGATCTTTGGAGTTGGGGATTGCAAGGAAGGAACATGGCTGCATGGAGCCATTCCTAGTGGTCATGAAGAAATTGGAGTCGGAGGGCCTAACTAGCGAAATTGTCCTTCGGGTCCTCGTGAACGAACTCTTGGGAGTTATCACCATCCCATGTCTTGCTAAGGGTGAACGAACTCTTGGGATGGGTCCGCGCTAGCATCACAAGCCCCCCCCCCCCCCCCCCCCCGACGTGCCAGGAGCGTCCCCCATGGCGAGGTCTCACCGGTACCACTTGCTTCCCCAAGCTGCTAGAGGGCAAGGGGGAAAGGGTGGTGAAGACGGTGCTGGCCTTGGACGAGAAGGCGAGGAAGGACTGGCAGATCTGTTGGGAGGAGGCTCATGTGCAATTGCAGAGGGAGGTTATGACTGTGGAGCGGGAAGACTGGAGCCCCCCTTCGAAACTTGAGTTCCACGAATGGGATGACGGTTCTAGGTCGGATACGTCAGAGGTGGAGGTCGGTTCCCTCTCGCGCGGTCGTGGCCCCTGCAAACCAAAAGAGGGAGGCGTCATTTGGCCTTGACCATATTTCCAAGAGGGCGAGGTTGGACAATGATCAATGGTCATCACCCCTCCCCCAAGCGTCGAGTCCCAACATTTCAGGCCCGGGTGCCAGGCCGATGCCTCCGCCGCCCGAGGCTCAGGCCGTCGAGATGTCGTCAAGTCAGGGGCTGCATGTGGGGCACCGTCTTTCATCGAGGTTTATCTCATTATTTGGCCCTCGACATCCTTCTTTTGGCATAACCCTTATGTTTTTTCATGATGTACATGGTACGAGGCCAGTGCAGCAGTCCTAGCGCAGAAGCCGACAGCAGTCTTGCCCACCTTGCAGTCGGCGGTGGCGGTTGTTCAGGTGGGGGTGGCTGCTCTAGAGGTTGTGAGGTAGAGGCATTGCCCATGCTGCTACCAATTCCTTCTTGCTTCGTCCCAACATGGTGGGTTTCTCCACTTTTAGAAGTAATTTTGGGGACCCTATCGGCACCGCCAGTTGGTGTGGTGTCCAGGGAGTCGACTGCAATCATCTTGTCGGCTTTGGAGGCGACACTGTTAGTGATGGCCATGGAGGGGCAACAGCATCAGCGATGGCGATCGAGGTGCTACCCGTGGCTCCTCCGACGGGACTGGTGGTGGCTTCAACACAGGTGATGCTGTCGGTGATGGCCATGGAGGAGATGACGGTGGCAACTGCTATGATGGAGGTGCTACCTGTGTCAACTGGGAGGCAGCGGAGGTGACCTATAAACAGTTCTAGGACCTCTGGTGCTAGACTTTAGCTGTCCACTTCATAGCCAGTCGGAGGCGGACGCTTTGGATGGTGGATCCACTCCTTGATCCCCCGATGGTGTCACGGTGGGACACACAACTTCAAGTTGGATCATGTCACGAGACATGGGGAGCGTGGCGCGTTGTGGCTGCGTCTAGTCTTGTCACCTTTCAATGTGGCATGATTTTCGAAAAGTCGGGGCATCGCGCCTTGGGAAACTTCAGGTCACTGTGAGCCTTTATCGCGGTTTTAGTTGTGAGGCACTGCGTGCCGTCCCCACCGTTCTTTTTGAAAATGCATCTAGGCATACCCTTGTGGGTTATGGATGATTGATGACAAACAAGTGAGATCCTAATCAAGTTTGTTGAGATGAGAGCAGGTTTCGGAGAATAGAACTAAAGGTGAAAAAAGGTGGAAAATGAATATCAAGAAAGGGAAGAGCACAAGTGAACTAAAGGTGCAAAAAAAGTGAAAAATGAATATCAAGAAAGGGAGGAGCACAAGTGAAGAAAAGATGCAAAAAGTAGTCCTAAATGTGTAGGGTGTGTGAGAGAGACACACCCCCAAGAGCTCAAATCGTTGCGGAAAGAATTAGGGCTATAACAAAATTCAAGTTACTGGAATATAGGACTATTCCGGCCCGAGAGAGGACTAGTCTGGTCTCTCACGGTATCACAATAGGACTAGTCTGGTTTCACAGAGGACTAGTGTTATGGTTCAGAGGACTAGTTTTATTACCTTTGTGGACAAAAAACGGACTAGTCCAGTCCTAAACGGACTAATCTGGTTCACTCACACAAATTATAGTTTCCTACTGTGCTACACTTGTCCACGCATAAATCACTCAGCACACCGGACTTGTCCGATCCATAACGAACTAGTCAGGTCGTGGGGATCCAAATGGTAACTTTTTCTAAATGTCTATAAATAGGTGATCCATGACCCCATAACAGCCAACCAAGAACCCTAGTGTCGCCACTGCATCCAAGAGCACAAAAACACTCCTCTCCACACATTCTAAGGCCCTAAGAGTCAAATCCTTGGGAGTTGGCAATTGGGAAAGGGAGAGTGACGATCCTATCGACATGGAGCTCTTGGGTTTGATTTCTCACACACTCCTGTCGATTATTGTGTAATTATTTGAGTGTGTTTATCGCTCTTTCCGTTTGTAATTTTGTGGGAGCCCTTGACGTGTGAGGTTGCCCCATCAACTTGGTGATTACCCGTGATAGTGGAATCCTGTCGGCCTTGTGTGGTGACTTGACGAGGGAAAAGGGTTTGAAGAGACCAGGCTCTGTGTGGGCTTCCTCAATGAGGAGTAGATCTCTTTTGTGAGATCAAACCTTGGTAAAAATCGTTTGTCTCATGTGCTCTTATCTATACTTTTCATTATCATCACTATCTAGGGCATAGACTTGACCATACTTGCAACTTGTGTTAATCTTGTATTCCACGTGCAAATCATTTACCATTAACACTTGCTATAGTTTTTAGTACAGTTTACTACATTCCACTGCGAAATTTTCAAAGGAAACATATAAGAGATCTCAATTTTTTAGTTCTGCTTATACACATCGGACTAGTCCTTACTCAGACTGGACTAGGTCGACCTTCCTGGTTTTAACAATTTTGCTAAGTTTTTCAGGAAAAATTTCAAAAGCCTATACACCCCCCTCTTGGACACATTCAATTGGCATCATAGTAGGCTCTCCATCTACAAGACTCACCTTACGGAGAGATCAAATGGCCTCAGAGAAGAAGAATGAGATCCCAAAGGTACCCAAAACCGAAGGTGAACATGACACAAAGGCATTAATTATACTCAAGAAAAACAAACATGATGATGAAGAAGTGCGTCAACTCAAGGTGCTTCTAAGGAAGAAACTCCTAAGCAAAAAGGGCAAGGAAGAAGACGTGGAGCCAACGGGGAGTGGTCGTCAAGACTACTCCCGATATCCTTATAATTACAATCGTCTTAATTCTAACAATCATTATCTTTCAATTCCTATGGGGAGACCTCCACATTTTTATGAAAATGATTATACCATGTGGAAGTATCATATGAAAATGCATCTTATCTCCTTAAACCCCAGTCTTTGGCATGTCATGTGTACAGGTGTAGATATCCTAGACATCGACGATGATCTCACTCCGGGGCAAGAGCAAGAGATTCACCACAACACACAAGCCATCGCAGTGATCACCTCTTCCTAGAGCGGAGAAGGGTTTACCAAGATTGATGGACTGAAGAGTGACAAAGAAATATGGGATACACTCAAGACTGCCCATGAAGAAAATCACTCGGTTCGTGAAGCGAAAATTGAAATGGTTGAAGGAGAATGGGGAAGATTTGCAATTGAGCAGGGCGAATCACCTCAAGAGATGTACAACCGAATGAAGGAACTTATCAACAAGATTCGTGCATAGGGAAGCAAGAAGTGGACTGACCATGAGGTAGTCAAAAGGATGATTAGAGCATTTATGCCAAGGAATGTTACTCAATGCTCGATAATCCGAGAAAGTCCGGGGTTCCATAAAATGACTCTGGACGAACTATTGGGCAAAATCATCAACCATGATATGATGGAAAAAGAAGCCAAATATGTGAAGGACCTTGCCGAGCTGACTTCATTAAGGAATAAGGGGTTGACTCTCAAGGTTGCTAGCAAACCAAATAATAGGAAAGTCCACAAGGTGCTAGAAGATGAAGATAGCGATGACATGAGCACCGACATGTATGAAGAAGAAGTGGTCCTTTTCATGAAGAAATTTAAGAGGATGACAATGAGAAGGAGAAAAGACAAAAATTCCAGTGATGATAAGAACAAAGAAAAAGACAAGTCCAGATCTAGACGCTAATGATGTAACTGTGGTGAATATGGGCACTTTATAGTTGACTGCCCATATGGAGAAAATATGAAGAAGAAAGAAGTGAAGCCTCAAGAGAGGAAAATCTTCAACAAGAGGAGGCAAGATCATCAAGCACACATCGTCAAAGAGTGGGACTCAAACGACGGGTCCTCCTCTGATGAAGAAGAAGAGATGGCTACCATTGCCATCAAGAAGCCTACGAAGAAGTCTACACTCTTCACGAACATGGGAGGACGGGAGACTCATAATCATACATGCCTCATGGCTAAGGAAGGCAAGAAAAAGGTTTGACTTACAGCTCCCTCACTTAATTACTCTGACGATGAGTTTGATAGCAGTGATGAAAATGAACACATGTTTAAATGCTTAAGTAAAACTGCATTAGCTAAAATGAAAATTTTGACAGATGAAATATTTGAGAAGGAAGATCTTATCAGCGAACAAGAAGATATGCTCGTCCTTCAAATGAGAGATACTCTGAGGTCGAAGAGGCTCTCGAGCTGGAAAAGGAAAATAGAGAAGCGCTTGAGTGTTGATGAGGACATCACAACAGCGGAGACGCGCATTGAACTGCAAGGACCAATCACAAGAGCACGGGCACGGTTATTAAATCAGCAGGTGAATTCGTTCTTAACTTCTTTTGCAGGTGAGTTTGAGAATAGATTGCTATGTGATGATTTAATTGTTATTAGGAATAATGGAGAAGATCAACAAGTGAAGGAAGGAGGCCTTGGGAGCGTGGAGAACCACCTGGGACGTCGACAAGTAGATGGAAACAGTTTACAACTCGGACTCGAGTTCAACTCGGAGTCAAGGAGCAGTCCACCTTAAAACAGACGCCCAGGAGGCATACGGACTCCGTTTTCGATGTTCTACATATGCACGGAAAGAGGAGAAGATAAACTTTCCAATGGTTCTGGTCCTACCTCAAAATTTCTCCGGAGTCATTGGGAATCGTCAAAACAAATCGAGTTCAGATTTCTGTCCGGTGCTGCGCCACCGAATCGGGCCTTTGGGCCTTGTATCCCGTAAGAGTCCATTAGGGATGCGTCTAATCGTGTTTTGGTCGAACCCTAGCTTATAAATACTGCAGCCGCCGGTCATATTCGGTGGATTTTGCTTAGATCAATAAAATCGCCGTTCTAAGGTTTGTGAGACCCCAACTTCACGGTTTCCGATCGTGTCTTCTACGTTCTTGCCCGTGTTCTCGGTTGCACTTATAGGGATTAGCCTTCTTGGCGAGGTCAAGCGTGTGAATCACGGTTGATAACCAACGGAGCCGTAGTGTAGTGATTGCAGGGGTACCCGAACCGCTCAAGTGCCGCGGATCATCAACGTCGAGTTCTCCACCCCAATCGACATACCTTTCGGAAGATCGGGCCTAAACCTACTCATCAATTGGTATCATATTTCCAGGTTGCCCGTGAGGTATCTTTGTTTTCCTTCCTTCCATTAGATCAATTTTTTTGTACGGTTTGCCCTAGCTAGCCGCCTTGCGTGAACTCCCGCATCGCCAGCCCTAGATTAGGTGACAAATCTTTGTGCCATTCATCCTTGAATCATCACACACCACCCCATTAGTTGCTGTGCAAATTCCTGATCGTTTTCGTATCCGATTGTGAGTTCTGTTCTCAAACCGAGTTGGAATTAACATCTAAAAAATCGTAACTCGGATAGCCTACCTTAAAATAGCCATAACTTTCGCATACGAACTCGAAATTGGGCGAATTTTTTTTCAAATTCATCTACGCAAAATTTCGCATCTGATTTTCAGCTGCGTAGCCGCGTTCAGCAAAATTAGATTGCCCAAATTCCCCTCGGAAGATAGGCTATCCGGCCTCCAAAGTTTCAACACGAATTTTAAAGAATCTTCTTGATTTTCTATAGGCCGCATATTACATCCAATTGATCTGCAAATTTGTGTGATTCCTATATTTGTGCTACTGAGTAAAGAAAAAATATCAAAAAAATATTACAAAAAAGAAAAAAAATAGTGAAGAGCACGCATATTAAAGCAATTGGCCTATACCACTTGGTGTTGTTTGTTTGGTTATATCATTCTGTCTTTCTTTTGCCTTGATACTTTCTTTTGTTGTGCTAGGCTCTAGGGCACTCAGTTGACCAGCAACAGTTTCCTACATTGAATACTTATTCAACTTTTTTTAGCTGTTAACGATTTTCTGCTTATTAGCCACCATATTGTGCCATCAAAGCTCCACCTTTTTCTTGAGCATAACAGTTACCTTTGCAATCACTCCACGCTTCATTGGTTCATCTCACCGTCCACACCACCTGTTGTGTCGGTAAGAACACTTGTAAGAGTGTGGTAAGACGCTTGAGCGAGAGAGATTGTTTTCTTCCACCTTCCACATTGTGACTGTAGTTGATAGGGATAACATTTTTTTGTTGTCTTTTGTTTCCTACTAACAATGGCAGGAGAAGAAAATAATGACGAATGTGTTCAACATGCTGAGTTACATGATATGATGAAGACCATGACAGATATGTTCGCCAAATACAACGCAGCAACGGAGGAGTCATTGGCGAACTTGACTCGCCAACTGGATGACCTTGCTCTTCGGATGAATACTTTTGAGGCTCGGTTGCCTCTCGCTGGAAGACAAGAAGACAATGCTTATGATGAACTGGAAGATCACAATAATCAGCCAAGACTGTCACTTTATCGTCGAGGTATGGGAGGTAATAATCATAACAATTATAATTGCCCTCCTGATGATCCTTTTGCTAAAGTGAAATTTACTATACCCTCTTATTCTGGTGCTTATGATGCTGAGGCTTATCTTGATTGGGAGATGACAGTAGAGCAAAAATTTAATTCCCATCTTGTTCCTGAACAACATAGAGTTCGTCAAGCCACTAGTGAGTTTAAGGACTTTGCTATCATATGGTGGAATGAACTTGTTAAAACTACAACTGATCCTCCAACATGGGATAGATTAAAGGAAGCTATGCGTGTTCAATTTGTTCCTCCATCTTTTCAGCGGGACCATCGCAAAAAATTGCAGCGTTTAGACCAAGGTAACATGTCCGTAGAGGAGTATTATCAAGAGTTACAAAAGGGTATGCTGCGTTGTGGGGTAGTAGAGGACATAGATGATAAAATAGCTCGTTTTTATGGGGGTTGAGGCGTGAAATTTAGGACATTGTTGATTACAAAGAATATGATATTGTTAATAGATTGTTTCAGCTTGCTATGTTGGCAGAAAAAGAATTGCAGGGCCGACAACAACAGCAACAACGCACGAGGAGCAACTTCACGCCGCGTGCAGCAACTACACCATCCAAAACAGCACCATCTTCGGCCCCCCGTGCAGCGACTACACCACCCAATGGCGGCCAACGAACTATACCTACTGCTCCACCTTCTCGCGTGCCGGAAGGCAGCAAGGCGACATCATTCAAGCCTTCGTCGTCCACTCCTTCTACGGGTCGTACTTCTGACATTAAGTGTCACTGCTGCCAGGGACTTGGTCATAAGATGAGAGATTGCCCGAGCAAACGAGCATACATAGCACGCGACGATGTCGGATATGATAGTACTTCGGATGTTGAAGATGAATATTCCCTTGCTACTAACTTTACAGATCCAAATGATGAACACACCAAAGAAGAGGTACTTGGTACAGCGGCGACGGAGAACTATAGGAGCATCATTGTGCAGCGTGCCTTGAGCTCCAAAGTGGAGACCGACGACAAGCTACAACGACACAACCTCTTCCACATGTTTCTCGTCGTCAAGGACTGCCGTGTACACACTATAATTGATGCAGGTAGCTGCAATAACTTGGTAAACATGGACGTCGTCAAGAAACTCGGTTTGACAACAAGAGCACACCCTCATCCGTACCACATTCAATGGTTCAACAACAGCGGTAAGGTTCGGGTAACACAAACAGCGAGAATCCATTTTTCAATTGGTTCATACCATGATTTTGCTGATTTTGATGTTGTTCCTATGGATGCTTGTTCTCTTTTATTGGGTCGTCCTTGGGAATTTGATACAGATGCTATTCATCATGGTAGAACCAATAAATATACTCTCATGCATAAGGGAAAGAAAATCACTTTGCTCCCCATGACTCCTGCTGAAATTGTGCATTTTGAGAAGAGTAAAATTCGTGAGGGCAAAGCAACTAAATTAGAATCTGAAAAACAGCAAGTTATTAAGTTAAAATCACCATCATTGCTTGCAACTAAATCTGAACATGCTGATTTATTCGATGCTAAGGGGATGTGCTATGCTTTAGTTTGCAAAGAAGCTATGTTTTCACTTCATGAATTGTCTATTGCATTGCCCCCTGCTGTTGCTAACCTTTTGCAGGAGTTTGAGGATGTGTTTCCCTCCGAGATACCCCCTGGTTTACCACCGATGAGAGGCATTGAACACAAGATCGATTTGATTCCAGGAGCAAGTTTGCCAAATCGTGCAGCATACAGGGCGAATCCACAAGAAACTAAGGAAATTCAACGACAAGTCCAAGATCTTTTGGACCGCGGGTACATTTGTGAAAGCCTTAGCCCTTGTTCCGTTCCTGTTCTTTTGGTTCCTAAGAAAGATGGTAGTTGGTGCATGTGTGTTGATTGTCAAGCGATTCATAACATCACCATTTGATATCGTTATCCTATTCCTCGATTAGATGACATGCTTGATGAATTGAGTGGTGCTATCATCTTCACAAAAATTGACTTGCGTAGTGGTTACCACCAAATTAGAATGGCACTAGGAGATGAATGGAAAACTGCATTTAAAACCAAGTTTGGACTTTATGAGTGGTTAGTCATGCCTTTTGGTTTAACTAATGCACCCAACACCTTTATGCGATTTATGAACGAGGTTTTACGTGCTTTCATTGGACAATTTGTGGTGGTTTACTTCGATGATATCCTCATTTACAGCAAGTCATATGATGAACATCTTGATCACTTACGTGCTGTTTTTACTGTTTTGAGAGATGCATGTTTGTTTGGTAACCTCGAAAAGTGCGTTTTTTGCACCAATTGAGTCTCATTTCTTGGTTATGTCGTTTCCTCGCAGGGAATTGACATGGATGAGGCAAAAATTGAAGCAATCACCAGCTGGCCAGCCCCATCTACCGTCACACAGGTTCGTAGTTTTCTTGGTCTTGCAGGATTTTATCGGCGCTTTGTGCGGGATTTCAGCACCATTGCAGCACCTCTACATGAGCTAACGAAGAAGGGAGTTCCATTTCAATGGGGCAAACAGCAGCAACAAGCTTTTGATGCTCTCAAATCGAAGCTTACACAAGCACCATTACTACAACTTCCTGATTTTGACAAGACCTTTGAGCTAGAATGCGATGCAAGCGGCATTGGTATTGGAGGCGTTCTCATACAAGGAGGTAAACCCGTTGCTTTCTTTAGTGAAAAACTTCATGGTCCTTCTCTGAATTAATCCACTTATGATAAGGAATTGTATGCCTTAGTACGTGTATTACAAACTTGGCAACATTATCTTTGGTCTAAGGAGTTTGTCATACATTCCGATCATGAATCATTGAAGTATCTTAAGTGTCAAACCAATCTGAATAAACGACATGCTAAATGGATTGAGTTCATAGAGTCGTTTCCATACATCATTAAGCATAAGAAAGGGAAGGAAAATATCATTGCCGATGCATTATCTAGGCGTTATACCATGCTGTCCCAACTTGATCATAAAATCTTTGGTTTGGAAACAATTAAAGCATTATATCCTACTGATTTGGACTTCAAAGATGCTTTTGAAAATTGTAGAGAAGGAAGAACTTGGAATAAATATGTGCTGCGAGAGGGTCTCCTCTATCGTGCTAACAAGCTATGCGTTCCAGCTAGCTCCGTTCGTCTATTGTTTTTGCAGGAAGCATATGGAGGAGGTTTGATGGGACATTTTGGAGTGAAGAAAACTGAAGACGTGCTGTCCACACACTTCTTTTGGCCAAAGATGAGGCGTGATGTCGAGCGCTACGTGTCACGATGCACTACTTGCAACAAAGCTAAGTCTCGCCTTAACGCACATGGTCTTTATATGCCTCTTCCCGTTCCTAGTGTACCTTGGGAGGATATTTCTATGGACTTTGTTTTGGGATTGCCTAGGACTAAGAGGGGGAGGGATAGTATTTTTGTAGTTGTTGATCGTTTTTCCAAAATGGCACACTTTATACCTTGTCATAAGAATGATAATGCCTCACACATTGCTGATTTATTTATGACGGAAATTGTTCGTTTACATGTTGTGCCAAATACCATTGTTTCTGATCGTGATGCAAAATTTTTAAGTCATTTTTGGAGAACTTTGTGGTATAAATTGGGAACCAAGTTGCTGTTTTCAACTACATGTCACCCACAAACGGATGGACAGACCGAGGTAGTTAATCGTACTTTATCAACTATGTTGCGGGCTGTCTTGAAAACAAATTTGAAGTTGTGGGAGGAGTGTTTACCACATATAGAATTTGCTTACAACAGATCCGTTCACTCCACAACAAAGGTAAGTCCATTCCAGGTAGTGTATGGTTTCAATCCCTGTGCTCCTATTGATTTACTACCTTTGCCTCCTTCTGAAACTATAAATTTGGATGCTACACAACGATCTGAATTCATTCTTAAGATGCATGAAACTACAAAGAAAAATATTGAAATGATGAATGAGAAGTATAGGATTGCAGGTAGTAAAGGTAGAAAAGAAGTAAAACTTGAACCGGGCGATTTGGTGTGGTTACATTTGAGAAAAGAGCGATTTCCCGACTTGAGAAAATCTAAACTTATGCCACGAGCTGCTGGTCCTTTTAATATCGTTGAAAAGATTAATGATAATGCATATAAGCTTGAATTGCCTCCCGATTTTGGGGTTAGTCCTACATTTAACATTTCAGATTTGCGACCGTACTTGGGAGAAGAAGATGAACTTGAGTCGAGGACGACTCCAATTCAAGAGGGGGAGGATGATGAGGACATCACAACAGCGGAGACGCGCATTGAACTGCAAGGACCAATCACAAGAGCACGGGCACGGTTATTAAATCAGCAGGTGAATTCGTTCTTAACTTCTTTTGCAGGTGAGTTTGAGAATAGATTGCTATGTGATGATTTAATTGTTATTAGGAATAATGGAGAAGATCAACAAGTGAAGGAAGGAGGCCTTGGGAGCGTGGAGAACCACCTGGGACGTCCACAAGTAGATGGAAACAGTTTACATTTCGGACTCGAGTTCAACTCGGAGTCCAGGAGCAGTCCACCTTAAAACAGACGCCCAGGAGGCATACGGACTCCGTTTTCGACGTTCTACATATGCACGAAAATAGGAGAAGATAAACTTTCCAATGGTTCTGGTCCCACCTCAAAATTCCTCCAGAGTCATTGGGAATCGTCGAAACAAGTCGAGTCCAGATTTCTGTCCGGTGCTGCGCCACCGAATCGGGCCTTTTGGCCTTGTATCCCGTAAGAGTCCATTAGGGACGCGTCTAATCGTGTTTCGGTCGAACCCTAGCCTATAAATACTGCAGCCGCCGGTCATATTCGATGGGTTTTGCTTAGATCAATAAAATCGCCGTTCTACGGTTTGTGAGACCCCAACTTCGCGATTTCCGATCGTGTCTTCTACGTTCTTGCTCGTGTTCTCGGTTGCACTTGCAGGGATTAGCCTTCTTGGCGAGATCAAGCGTGTGCAGCACGGTTGACAACCAACGGAGCCGTGGTGTAGTGATTGCAGGGGTACTCGAACCGCTCGAGTACCGCGGATCATCAACGTCGAGTTCTCCACCCCAATCGACATACCTTTCGGAAGATCGGGCCTAAACCTACTCATCAAGTGTGAGCTAGCTTTGAGCAAGGAAACTTGCTCAAATCTAAACTATTTGAATGTTTTACTTAAGGATGAGCTTGTTAACTTGACAAAAATTAACAAGGACCTTCAAGTACAAGTTGAATCACTCAAGCAAAGTGCTTTCTCCTCATCTTCTAAGAGCTCACCTTCTTCACATATTGATTCTATTCCACTTAAAACTAGTAATTGTGCTAATTTGGTTATTGACTTGAAAAATGAGCTTAATGTGGCACAAAGCAATAATTCACCCAAAGGTGGCATTTTTGATAAGGAGAAAATCAAGTATGCATGAAAGTGCATACTTGGATACTAGAGCTCCTAATATCAAGGATGGCCTTGGATATTCTCGAGGTGAAAAGCGGAATGATAGAAACCACAAGAATAACAAGGAATCAATTTCTTTTGTCAAGGAAAGCTCAAATCAAGTTAAGAACACCAAACATGTTCCTTCTTTTGATGAAAAAGCTAAAAATGGACTGAACATTATGTTTCATGACTTTAATGCCTCATATGTTCCTATGAAGGATGAATTTAACCATGTTTATGCCAAGTATGTTGAGCCACACCACAAGAGTCCAAAATCTTGTGTGTGGGTGCCAAAATGTCTTATCACTAACATCAAAGGACTCAAGCAAACTTGGGTACCTAGAACCAAAGCATAATCCTGTTTTGTAGGTGTAACCCCTTCAGTGGATCAAAAGAGGTGCTGCATAAGCATAAACTACATGACCGGAGGAAAGAAAACATTCATGGGGTATAATGAAAAGTAATAGTTCATCTCCACCTGAACCATCATTACAAGGATCAAAGTGTACAACAACAAGAGAGCAATGATCAAGGGGGAGCCTCTATACAAAAAAAAGCTCAATATGTACAAGAATAATGTCAATAAGATCGAGATAATTAATATAATGATGGAGGCAATGATCAAGGGGGAGCCAAAGAAAATGAGTAAGGTGGTATACCATTCTATTTTTGGCTCTAGTGTATCTTCGTTCATCTAGGTCATATTAAACTGTATATCACCTTTGTTCGGTAATTTATTGTACTTGTGTGCATCTAGACATAATATCATGTCAAGTACATGCTTTGTATGCAAGGCTTCAAGCTGCTCTGACATGTGGCTTGAAACATTGCATATCTGATTGCTAGGAGTATAGAACTTCAAAATACAAGCATAATTGCAAAAAATAATCTTCTATCTCATTTTCACTCTAAAATTATTTCAAATATTAATTCTTGGTGAATTATGGTCATAGTATGATTGTTGTTTGCTTACTGATCATATTTACCAAGAATATTTGCTAAAACTATGTCCTAATTACCAACACTAGGGATACATTCAAATTCACATTGTAATTCTGACCTGCATTCTCTATCTGACCGAACAAGTCCGAATACACAACGGACTAGTATGGTGTCTCGTCAATCCATAACTTTTGGCCATAGTGTGATTATTAAGTGTTTGTTGATCATATCCTTCAAGGGCATTCTCTACAATCATGTAGTAATCATCATACAAAAGTCAAATCTAAATTTTACCTTGTTAATCTTACCACAACTCTCTGTTTGCTACGGACTAGTTCGTGGTTAGAACTGGACAGGTCCGGTACCTTGACTAGTCCGCCCTTGGTCTGCTACTCCGAACAAGTCCGGGTTTCACCGAACTAGTCCAGTGTTCCCGTAACTTAACTGTTGTACTCTCGCCGAGTTTTTCTTCTTCCTCCTCACTCCATACCCGACACTCTCTCTCCTCCTCTCGAGCTCCCAAGGCGATTTTTTGCCCTCTTCATAAAAAAATTTAATTCTTTAGAGGAGGAGGCGCGGAAGCACTTTGTGAAGTCCATCCCCAACTTATCCGTACCTAGGGTCCGTTCTACTGCAAGCATTGATCACAGATTGGTAAACTTTAGCCCTAACCCTCATATTCGTTCCTCTCTAGGGTTTAGGCCATTTCTTTCACTCTATAGGGTTTCAATACACTCTGAGTATGCTACATTATCATTGTCATGCACTTTGTTCTATGTCCTCAAAGATTTGATGAGTTTCAAATACCTAGGTTTCATGCTAATGAACACCGTACTAGTCCTTATCCCGCGAAAAAGTCCGGTACACCGGACTAGTCCGCAGAAACCACGGGCATGTCCGATTGTTAACAGCATTAAACCCACTATGTTGATTTTATTAAGTTCTTTGAATCAACCTTGTATATCTATTCTCATTCACTTATACCGTGTTAGGCATCATGTCGAGCTCAGATGAAAGCATGTTTAACGAGCCGGAGCTTGAGGTGGCATGTCTTGCCTCAAAATGCCAATTGGAGATCGAGGAACAATGAAGGACCAAGTTTTGGCATGACAAGAATGCCGGAGCATCAGGCACGAGCTCTCGATGGAAAGTCCCAGCTAAGAAAGCTACTGAAAAAGGCAAACAAGTGGTCACTCAAACATACAAGGCAAGAAAGTGTAAGGACAAGGGCAAAGGTCCTGCGAGGTCCTCGGACCCGATTGGGCCACTTGAAATGGCTGCCCCGATGCACGACATAACCGTCGTCCCAATGATGGTGCCTTCCCTGGAAAGGGTGCCGACAAAGCCAAATCATTGAGGGAGATTGATGCATATAGTCACAAGAAGGTGGCAGCAGATCCACTGTTTTGGAGCAAATTTCATTGTGATTATTACCAAACCGTGTACCTTCGCATGAAAAACTCCAGTGGCTAAGAATCAATGGATTGATTGAGAGTACATGGATGGCAAAAGGAATGAGGCATTTCATCAAGTGATTGCAGCAGTTGTCAGACATGGCTTGAAAGACCTTTTAGCCTTCAGATATGATTGGAACGATGATATCATAGCTCAATTTTATTCTACTTGCTATTTCTCCAAGTCTGGAGCCAATGAGATCACATGAATGACTCATGGAAAGAAGTACTCAATCAGTTATGAGGAGTTTGCTAAGATACTTAACTTGGGTTCACCTCTTAACAACGGGCTCAAAGTTCACAATGTCAAGACGCTAGACAAGAATGAGCTGAACTTCCTCTATGACACTGCCTATCCGTTCAAGGGTCCCTCCACCAACTATTTGAAGCCTTTCTTTGCTGTTTTGAACCGGGTGCTAAGGAAGACTATTGCAACCAAAGATGGTGATGCGAGAAGCATTCAGGACTTCCGCTGCAACTTGATGCAAATCATAAGTGGAGATGAAGAATTCGATATATTTGATTATATCTACAATGATATGTTCAACATTGCTCACACTCCAAATCAGTCCTGTGGATATGCCCCCTACATTCTGTTCATGATTGAGAAAGTCACAGGATTGGATTTTGTCAAGGACGTTCCTCACACCAAGCTCAGACCTCAGGTTCCTACATATCCTCCTCCACCATCTAGTCACACCCTTGTGGGTTTTGGATGATTGATTACCAACAAGTGAGATCCTAATCAAGTTTGTTGAGATGAGAGCAGGTTTCGGAGAATAGAACTAAAGGTGCAAAAAGGTGGTAAACGAATATCAAGAAAGGGAAGAGCACAAGTGAACTAAAGGTGCAAAAAGGTAAAAAATGAATATCAATAAAGGGAAGGGCACAAGTAAAGAAAAGATGCAAAAAGTAGTCCTAAATGTGTAGGGTGTGTGTGAGAGAGACACCCCCAAGAGCTCAAGTCGTTGCTGTAAGAATTAGGGCTATAACACAATTCTAGTTGTCAGAATAGAGGAATAGTCCGACCCCAAAGAGGACTAGTCCAGTCTCTCACAGTATCACAATAGGACTAGTCCGGTTTCACAGAGGACTAGTCTGTTTTATCACAATAGCTCATAGATGACTAGTCCGGTTTCATAGCGAACTAGTCTGTTTTCTCACAGTTCCAAAAGAGGACTAGTCCGGTGGTTCAGAGGACTAGTCTGATCCATTTCTGGACAAAAACGGACTAGTCTAGTCCTAAACGGACTAGTCTGGTTCACTCACATAAATTAGAGTTTCCTAGTGTGCAGCACTTGTCCACGCATAAATCACTTAGCACACCGGACTTGTCAGGTCCATAACGAACTAGTTCAGTCGTCGGGATCCAAATGGTAACTTTTCTAAATGTCGATAAATAGGTGATGCACGGCCCCATAATAGCCAACCAAGAACCCTAGTGCCACCACTGCATCCAAGAGCACAAAAACACTCCTCTCCACACATTCTAAGGCCCTAAGATTCAAAACCATGGGAGTCGACAATTGGGAAAGGGAGAGTGATGATCCTATCAACATTGAGCTCTTGGGTTTGATTTCTCACACACTCCTATCCATTATTGTGTAATTATTTTAGTGTGTTGATTGCCCTTTTTGTTTGTAATTTTGTGGGAGCCCTCAACATGTGAGGTTGCCCCATCAACATGGTGATTATCTGTGATAGTGGAATCAAGTCGTCCTTGTGTGGTGACTTGATAAGGGAAAATGGTTTGAAGAGACCCAGCTCTATGTGGGCTTCCTTAATGAGGAGCATATTTTTTTAGTGAGATCGAACCTCGATAAAAATCGCTGTCTCGTGTGCTCTTGATCTATACTTTTCATTATCATCACTATCTAGGGCACAAACTTGATCATACTTACAACTTGTGTTAATCTTGTATTCCACGTGCAAATCATTTACCATTAACACTTGCTATAGTTGTTAGTACAGTTTACTACATTCCGCTGTGAAAGATTCAAATGAAACATATAAGAGATCTCAATTTGACAGTTGTGCTTATACACACCGGACTAGTTCTTACTCAGACCAGACTAGTCCGGCCTTCCTGGGTTTAACAGTTTTGCTAAGTGTTTCAGGAAAAAATTCAAAAGCCTATTCACCCCCCTCTAGGCCACATTCACTTGTCCCTTCGACTCCTTCGGCGGGGCTATAAATAACTAGGGGCAGTTCTTTCGTTCCCCATTGCCTCAACCTTTCTTCTCCAAATATCCTCCCCCTATCCTATGCCCCCACTCCTCCCATAATTTTAAGGTCTTGCCGGGTGATGAGAGTGTGGCAGGCGAGGCTTAACGCTGACCGATGAGTGCCGAGGGTACGGCCGATGAAGCCTCTTGTATGAAGTTGGGAGAGGGAGGAATCACCCAGAAGTTCGAAAGGGAAGGTTTATTCAATTCAGATGTAGCACTTACGTTTGCATGACCAAAGCCTTTTCGCGTGGCATCAAGGCGGTGAGGCAATATGTGGGTCGCTTCAGCTCCCCAACCCCTCTCATCGTTCTTGGGTACCCTGACCTACCTCAATAGGCGGCGAGACACTGTCATCTCTATGCTTGGAGATGAGGGGCCCTTATTGGGGGCCTAGGCGCAATGCTTTCCGTATTTCGAGATCAAATGACATTCATTAGTCAAGAAATCAGCGTCTTCTAGTTGGGACGCTTCGGTTTTCCTTGGGTCACCTCGTCGGTGCGGGGGCCGAGGGTCCCTGAAACTCCAGATCAGGAGTCGCGGACCCAGTTGGAGACTAATGTCTTCAGATTGAGGTGCTCTAGTTTTTAGCAGGTCATTTCCTTGTTGGAAGCTTAGCACGCATTGAATGAAGCCACGACCATATTCCCGCTGATGGGGAAAAATGAGATGTCGGTCCTCTGAGGAGCAGCACAACCATGGGCGGGATTCGAGTTTGAGATGTAACCCCCTTCCTTTTTTCTTTGTACTTGTCCGAGCTATGATGTATCATGAATCCTTTATAATGACTTTAAATGGTTTCCATTACAATTTAATTTCCATCTCTTTGTCTTGTAAAAATTGCAATACTCAGAACATTGTCGTTCGTGAGCCTCGGGTCATCAGACGACGGAAAACTGCTTGGGCGAGAGTTGTTTCTAAGGAGAGAAGTTCGGAGGCTTGGATGGTCCATCGATCGGGCGGCAGCCCCCGAGCCCAGTCATTGTAGCCACGACTCAGACCTCAATCGCGCATCTGACTGCCGTCGCGCACGTCTTTAGGTTGGTGCATCTAGTGTGGTCGGTCATCCACCGCTTTGTTGAGCGTGACGCGATGAGTCGTCTCCTAATGGCGTGGGCATTGGGGGTTCCTCGAGCATCTTAAGGGTGATGCACTTCGTTTAGGGTTCCTCGAGCATCTTCTTGAGGTGGTTACTTGGAGGTTTGGCTGTATTCCTGTCTGCGCATTGATAGGCGGCTGTAACTGTATTGGGGTCGGTCTGTTGCTCTCTTCCCTTTTGATAGAGCACCGAACCCTTTCGGGTCCTGAGGCCACCAGGTTTGGGCTTTGGAGTGTCAAAGCCGTCCGTTATCATCCCCCAGACAGGGGAGGAGCAGGAAGCACGGTTAGTAATTCCCTCGTACGCATTGTCTCAGCATGAGCGGGCTTGCGTATCATGGATCGGCGAGTGATCATCAAGAGGAAGACTCAGATGACATATGAAGCAACAACGCCAGAGAGCTTGTTGAAACACCCGGAGAAAAACCTCATGTAATCGTGGAGGGTTTTGTCTGACCACTATTGTCATCCCTTGAGATATCGCGGTCCGTAGGGACGCTAGTGCATTCCCCCAGATGTCAGCGCTGTCGAGGGTGGTCACGAGCTTGGCTCGAGCTCTGATCCTCTTCATCGTCGCATCCGCCTCCTGGAAAAGTGTGGCACGAGGGTGGTCCAGATTTGAGTTTTGCGACCCCTTCTCGAGCGGTTTTTAGGGCACCAAGGGCCAGGCGAAGGTCGGGGATTACTTCTCGTGCCTTGGTTGGAGAGGACAAGTGGTGGAGGATTCAGTCCTGTTGGTCCTTGTCATTCCCGAGTTATCTGGTGTTTTTGTTGGTGCAATGCCGGGGTGAGGCCCGTCTGTTCACTGGTTGGCCGCACGACTTGACGAAGGCTGGGAAGCCCGACGGATCAGCCCGAATAGAGCTCGACTAGTATGGGTGTGGCACGCCAAGATGAGGTTGCTTCCATGGTGTTCTGGCCTATCTGCTCGAAGCATGGGGCATCGGTGGTGCCAGTGGAGGCACTGGTCCAGGCGCCACAAGCGTGATGGTGCGCTGTGTTCGGATCGGTGTGCTGACGAAACTTGGTTTTCAGTGCAGTCCTATTTAGTGTTGGGCGGGTCTGCTCGAAATTGAGTGCGGCGCGCCTTGCCTGGAAGTTCCTTTCCAAGTTCCCGATGTCGTGTTTTGTTGCGGGGACGGGAACTGTGGCAGTGCTTGTATGCTGTCACGGGTTTTCGCGATGCTGTATTTCCAGTGAGAATGGTTGCATACCTTAGTGCTAGAGTATAAGGTGAGATCACGACCAACTATATCTTCTATTATTCTATAAACGGACTACAACGTGTAGTCGGCCATTCCTTCAAAGGGTGCTTTCTGAATGTCGTCAATGGTGTTGATGCCGTTGAGCCCTCGTGGGCCACGGACAACGCTCGTTGGTCTTGATGAAGCCGATGAGAACATGCAATAGTGTTCCCCTACCTGGCACGCAAACTGTCGGCATTTCAAAAACCGATTAGTAAATTTGCATTGGATCGCATTTGTCTTCGTATGGCTGGCTATAAAGATAGGAGATTTACCCCGGTTCGGGCAAAAGAGGCCCTACGTCCAGAAGGAGTCTATCTGTGATCTTTGTGAGCTCAAAAGTTGAGAGAGCATATTACAAGTGAGCCTTTGCTCGAGTATATGAACCCTAAGAAAGTAATAAGTTCTATGAATGTAAAGCATGAGCCAAAACACATATGGGTGTATGAAAAGTAAGGCACGAATGCAAATGCGTCAAAGAAAAAGTGCGTAAAGGAAATGCGTAAGGTCAATGTGTAATGTAAAATGTCCTTTTATAGGAGGGCAAGATGGTTCGATGTAATCAGTATTCCTCATAGTGGGGTCGGGTCTACAGTCTTCATTTTATGCATCTGGTTTGTCTAGGGTGCGGAAGATCCAGTCTTCGCTTCTTCTTGGTCTCCAAGGCACTGCCTTGTGGGTTAGGTTACCATCCTTCCGACGATGGATGGGATGGATGGCAGGCTTATCCTGCAATAGGTCACATCGTGGGTTCATCCCACCTACCGAAGTTATAGCACCTAGCATCCATCATAAATGCCCCCAACTACCTGCCTCCCCTGGGCCCGAGCCCGAGAGGAATCGTCCGCTCAGCCTCTCGGGTCGAGACTTGGCCAGGCTGGATACCCCGACCTCGACCGTTCATAGCATGGTGATGGGCCCCTCCTCGAGCGGAGGGTAGCTTCAGTCCGTAGCCGCATAGTGGTCATGTACCCTCAGGTCCTGTATCTTTGGTACCCCAGGTACAGAACATCGTCATAGTTTTATATGCGCTACATGACCTATCCTTCTCAAACACAACATTGTTCAAAGCTCGGATGTGATCCCCTTTTAGAAGTTTTTGCAAATTTCTCATACCAACATAAGCTAGACGTCTATGCTACAGTGACCCCATGTTGGTCTTCGCAATCAAGCATGTGTCAAGTTGAGCTTTATCTGATGTGAAGTCCACAAGGTAAAGCTTGCCTTTTAACATATTCTTGAAAGCAACCGAGTCATCGCTTCTTCTAAAGATGGTCATACCATCACTAGAAAAAAAATAACCAACTATAACCCTTGTCACATATTTGAAATATGGATAAAAGGTTATAATCTGAGGAGTGAACATGTAAAACTTGAGAAAGAGTGTGTTTAGAGGATATTGCTGTTTTGCCGGTCCCAAGTACTCTTCCTTGACTATTATGTCCAAAGTATATTCCTTCGCTTGGATCCTCATTATTTTCATACTCCACAAACATTTTCCTCTCTCTGCTCATGTGGTTGGTGCATCTACTATCAAGCACACATTTAGGTCCACCGGAGGAATATGCCTACAAAATAGAGTTACACTTTGGGTTTAGATACCCAAACTCAATTGGGTCCTGAATTTGGCCTAGAGGGGGGGGGGGGGTTGAATAGGATTTGATAATTTGCTACATACTTAATTAAATCATCAAACACCAGGGACACCAGACTTGTCTGGTTTGTTATGCAGACTAGTCCAGTTGTTCTGTTATAACTAAACGGTAAAACGTTTATGCAGGAATTTCGAATGAAATTGCAGCGGAATGTTATCACTATTCTTTTAACTTTAACAAGAGATCAGATTACTTAATGTTCACGTGAATCACATACTATTTGATTCATCAATTATAATGACCTAAGTAATGATAATGCAAAAACAAAAAGCACACGAGACACGGATTTTTACAGAGGTTCGATCTCACCAAAGAGATCTACTCCTCGTTGAGGAAGTCCACACAGAGACGAGTCTCTTCAAACCCTTTCCCCCGTCAAGTCACAACACAAGGCCGACATGATTTCACTATCACGGGTAATCACAGAGTTTATGGGGCAACCTCACACGTTGAGGGCTCCCACAAGAATTACAACAAAAAGATGATCAAATACAATCAAAAAGATTACAAGTAGATGCACGAGTGTAAAGATATCAAATCCCAAGAGCTCAACGAAGCGTAGACAATGATCCCCCAACCCCAAATCTGAATACTCAATTGATTTTCACCTTTTGAGAACTTTAGATGCGTGGGGAGATGTGCTTTTGTGCTCTTCGGACGAGTGGCACACTAGGGTTTGAGTTGTGAATAGTAGAATGTGTGTATTGTGTTTGTGGAATCGTGGATCTCCTATTTATAGTGCTTCCAAAATTGTTACCGTTAGGAATCCCGACGATCGGACTAGTATGCACTTGGGACCGGACTTGTCCGTCGTGCTGTGTAAAACTCGGCGTGAAATGTGCAGCACACTAGAAACCCTAGATTGTGTGAGGTGTACCGGACTGGTCCGGTGGGGGTCCGAACTTGTCCGGTGCCTTGTGTATTGAACCATCAGAAACTTTCTTGGACTAGTCTGGTCAATAAACGGACTTGTCCGGTGCATAGTGTTACGAAACTCCAGAAAGTTTCTCGGACTAGTCCGATCCATGAACAGACTTGTCCGGAGCATGGTGTTATGAGTTTACAGAAATTTTAACGGACTAGTTCGGTGCACTTTGTTGTGAAACTCCAGAGAGTTGATCGGACTATTCCGATCTAGGAACGTACTAGTCCATTGCACTGTGAGTTTGAACAACAGAGAGTTGGACAGACTAGTATGGTCCATGAACTGACTAGTCCGATGCTCAGTGAATTTTTATGTTGATTTTAAGCCCTTACCGCTACGCAAAGACTTGAGCTCTTGGGACGTGTCTCTCACACACATCCTATACATTTAAATCTACTTTGTGCTTCAATCGTCACTTGGGCTTTTGTCTTTTTCTTCACCACTTCATTTTTCACTTTTTGAGTGTACCAAACTATCTTATTTAAATTAACCTGCAGTCATCTTAATAAGATCATTAGGATCTCATTTGTTTGTCATCAATCGTCCAAAACCCACAAGGGATTGCCTAGATGCACTTTCAATTTCCCCCTTTTGGTGATTGATGACAACCAGTTGATATTTCACAATTAAGAGTAAAAATTGATTTTCATAAAGTTTGCATATATGAGAACGATAGATGATTAACAAAAACTTTTCACATATATGCACTCTTTATGGTGGGGTGCGTAAAGAGTGTGTGATCAAACGATGTGATGAGCAAAAGATAATAACTTAACAATTATAGCAACAATCATCACATTGTCATTAAACTAGGCATCACACATTAAGTAAGCACATTTCAAAATAAATTACAATAGTTTGAAATTGATATACATGTCCTTGATCACAAGTCCTTAATGGCTACAAAATAGACTACTAGTCTTAATCTATCCCCCTATGGCATCAAGGCACCAAAAAGGGAAAATTGAGTGGAATGACTCATCGCCACTACCACCCTCACTCTCGGTCCTATTATCATACTCTTCTTCATCTTCATGTCCTTGCGGAGGAGGAGGAGGAGCAGAGGCGCCAGCTAGTCCAAATGAAGCCAACTCTTGCTCAGTTAGAGGAGCCATCTCAGTGATATCTTCTTCAGAGTGTTCTGAGATCTGAGGTGATCCCACTGGATCCATTTCAAGCTTCTCATAGATTGCTTTGATGTTGGCCTTCACGTATCATTGATGCTTCTTCGTGGCCAGACTCTCCTTGTGCTGCTTGATTTCCACTTTGCGACTAGATGCAAAGATGGATGAGAGCATATTCTGCACTCCATTGGAGGACTCTCTAGGAGGTGAGGAGCAGGAGCAGCAGCCCTAGATCTTGTGGCTTCTTGAGTCCTCTTAGATCTTTGTTCCTCTACATGTGAGATAGGAATAGAGGGGACAATGTAGATAGTATGCTTCTGGGGCCTGAGTCCAGTATAAGGAACATCCTTGAAAAATTCAAGTCATGTCACCTTCTCAATCATATACATGATATAGGATGCATAGCCACAGGACCTGTTAGGGGTGATGGAGATGATCACAATATCATAGTAAATGTACTCAAAGACATTGAAGGTCCTTCTCCTGCTGATCACCTTCATCAATGTCTTGAGTGTCCCCTTATAGTCCTTGCATCTCCTTCCTTAGGAGCTATGGTCTTCCTCAGGATTCTATTCAGCACTGCAAAGAAAGGCTTCAACTATTTGGTAGTTGTATACTTGTATGGCATTCTTGTATCATAGAGAAAGTCAAGCTAATCTTTCTCCAGAGGCTTCAGGTTGTGGATGATGATGTCATTCTCCAACGAATATTCAAGGTGAAGAATCCTAGCAAATTCCTCATAGGTGATACTGTAATTTGCTCCACGTGTCATCCAAATCATTGTCACCGTCATCACGAGCAAAGTAGAGAGTTGAATAGAATTGAGTGATCACCTCATTGTTCCAGTCCCACTTGAAAGAAACTAGATCCTTCAGTCCATGTAGCTCTAATACCTCCAGAACCTCTTGATAAGCTTGGCATCTCCTGGACTGGAGGTAGGTGATGTTGATCTACTGACTTTCAATAACTGGGCTCCTCATCTTCAGATACACATGCTCATAGTAGTCAGAATGGAAGTTACTCAATAATCTTGGATCATCTGACTGTTTGGGTTGATCATAGACTTCCAACTTTCTGAATTTGTCGGCCAACTCACCCCCTTTGTCTGTAAAGTCATTATTTGATGGCTTCCTGTTGCAGTGGATAGGAGCCTTCATCTTCAAAGGGCCAATAGGACCACTAGCCAGTCCTTTGCCCTTGTTGAGGGTTCTCTTGGGCACCGTAGAGCTAGCACCAGCAACATCCTTGCTCTGTGCTTTCTTCACTACCACTCTCCTCCTCTTAGGAAGGGTGTCATCGGAAGGAGAGGAGTGAACATTGTGGTGATGTCTTTTCTTCATCACCCTCTCTTTGGCTCTTTGCACTCTAGCACGGTCACGCTCTTTATCATAGTCAAAAGAGCTATCCTCGGAACCTGACAACATCGTGCCTGACAGAGGAATTAAAGGGATGATAAGAATTGAATATAGACTTTGTGCAAATAGGAGTTTAGATGCTCAAATTGTCAGGATATAGGACTTGTCAATATTCAGAGTGCAAACATGTCTGGAGTATCGGACTTGTCCGCACTAGAACATCGAACTAGTCCGGTCAGGCATAAGAACCCTAATTTCCTATTTTCAACAAATCTAGCTCGAATCAATTCACAATAAATACAACAACAGTTGGAACACATCTATAAGAGTAATGTATGCCCTAGGAATCAAGTAAAATAAGCAAGAATCAAGAAAAGGTGAGAGCTAGGGTTTGAGTGAAATTTTACCAAAAAATTGAAGTTTCGAGTTGAAGGAGTGGAGTAGAGGACGGATTAGTCCGGTGTGGGCAAGCTCCGCGCCGAGAAGAAGATTTCCCTTGGAGAAGTCTGCATTTTTGATGGCTGGAAGTAGAAATCGCTTTTGGAGCTCACGGTTGAGGAGAGAGGGTGCAAATGAGGTTGTGAGAGATGAGCTCCCCGTGTCGGATTAGGGTTAACCCTGACATATCCGAACTACTCCGGTGCTGACGACGGACAAGTCCGGTGTCAGCAGGACGTAACATAGTTGAATCAACTAGATTTTGGTTGTTTGATCTAATAGTGATCTCAAGAACATTATTTCACAAACAATTTTGATGAATATGACCAGTAAGCTATCAACAATCATACAATGGCCATAATTCATCAAGATTCACTAATTTAAATAGTTTTCAAGAGAAAATTGAGATAATGGACAAATTTTCCCAAAAATAAGTAAATTTTGAAATCACAGCTAGGTATGCAGTGTTTCAAGCCACATTTTGAGAGTCAAGTATATTTAGCTCATTTTTTAGCTCACAAAATATTTTTCATCTAATGGCTTGGTGAAAATGTCTGCAAGTTGTTTTTTGGTGCTGACATGTGAGATTACAATGTCACCTTTTAATGAATGATCTCTTAAGAAATGGTGACAAATATATATGTGCTTAGTTTTGAGTGCTCTACTGGATTATGTGCAATTTTTATAGCACTCTCATTATCACATAGGAGTGGAACAGGGTTCAAATTGTAACAATAATCCCTTAGAGTTTGTCGCATCCAAAGTAGTTGTGCGCAACAACTATCGGCTGCAACATACTCCGCTTTGGCTATGGAAAGAGCAATGGAGTTTTGCTTTTTAGATGACCATGAAACTAGGGATCTGACAAGAATTGACAAGTCCTTAACGTGCTTTTTCTATTTACTTTGCATCCTGCATAGTCGGCATCGGAATATCCTATCAAGATAAATTTGGATCCTTTGGGATACCAAAAGCCCAAGTTAGGTGTGTGCACAAGGTATCTTAAAATTCTTTTTACAGCTATTAAATGGCACTCTTTAGGTGTTGTATGAAACCATGCACACATAAGCACACTAAGCATAATATTCGGTCTAGATGCACATAAACAGAGTAATGAGCCAATCATAGACTGATATACCTTTTGGTCCACCTTTGGACCATCTTCATTGAGATCGAGATGTCCATTAGTTGCCATGGGTGTCTTGACGGGCTTGGCCTTTTCCATATTGAACTTCTTGAGGATGTCCTGCGTGTACTTGATCTGGCTTATGAACGTGCCTTCTCTTAATTTCTTCACTTGGAATCCCAAGAAGAACCTTAATTCGCCAATCATCGACATGTTGAATTTGTCTATCATAATCTTGCTAAATTCTTCACAAAAGGATTTATTAGTAGAACAAAAGATGATATCATCAACATAGATTTGACATACAAATAGATGATCATCAAAGTGTTTTGTGAATAAAGTATAATTAGCTTTTCCAATTTTAAACCGTTTTGAGTTAGAAAATCACTAAGGCACTCATACCAAGCTCGAGGAGCTTGTTTGAGGCCATAGAGAGCCTTACGCAATTTGTACACATGGTTGGGGTATACTTGATCTTCAAATCCCGATGGCTGCTCCATGTACACTTCCTCCTTAATGGGACCGTTGAGGAGAGCACTTTTGACGTCCATTTGATACAACCTGGAATTATGTTGAGTAGCATATGCCTATAAAATACTAATGGACTCAAGTCTAGCTACGGGAACAAAAGTTTTGTCAAAGTCCAAACCTTCGACTTATGGGTAACCTTTTGCCACAAGTCGCGCCTTATTTCTAGTTACCACTCTATGTTCATCTTGTTTGTTCCAGAAGACCCATTTGTTTCTAATGATGTTCGCCTTTGGTCTTTCCACCAGTTCCCACACTTCATTTCTCTTGAAGTTGTTCAACTCCTCTTGCATTGCAATAACCCAATCTGGATCCTTTAATGCTTCTTCTACCCTGTGTGGTTCCCAAAAAGAGAAAAAATAGTAATATTCACAAAAATTAGCTACACAAGATCTAAGAGTTACTCCTTTAGCAATGTCTCTAATGATGTTGTTGATGGGGTGATCTCTTTGTACACTATGATGTACTCTTGGGTGAGGAACTTGTGAAGTATCTTGCACTTCATTGTCTTCATATTCATTGTCGCCCCCCTAGATCATTGCTTCCGTGGTTATATTGTTCTTCTTGATCTTCCTAATCTTGATCTTGTGCATGAGCTCCCCCTTGATCATTGCTTCCCCGTTGTGGTTCATCTTGTGCACTTGAGTCTTGTGATTGATCTTGAGGTAGAATATCACCAAGTGCCATCCTCCTCAACGCTTGACATGGGGCTTCTTCTTGATCTAGCACACATTTATCAACTTGCTCCACTTGAGAGCCGTTAGTTTCATGGAACACTACGTCACACGCTATTTCAGTAAGGCCAGAGACTTTGTTAAAGACATGATAGGCGTAGGCATTTGAATCATAACCGAGCAAGAACCCATCATCAGATTTTGAAGTGAACTTTGAAGTCCTCGGTTTCTTATTCAGTATAAAACATTTGCATCCAAATACTTTAAAATATGAAACATTTGGTTTGCTACCGGTGAGAAGCTCATATGGTGTTTTCATCAAGAGTCGGTGAAGATACAACCGGTTTGTTGCGTAACAAGCGGTGTTCACATCTTCAGCCCAAAACCGATCTGATGTCTTGTATTCATCCAGCATTGTTCTCGCCATCTCGATCAGTGTTCTATTTTTCCTTTCGGCCACCCTGTTTTGTTGAGAGGAATAGGGTGCCGAAAATTCGTGCTTTATTCCTTCTTCATCTAGGTACTCATCAACTTGTGTATTCTTAAATTCCGTCCCATTGTCACTTCTATTGTTCTTCACAGTTGAGGAGAATTCATTCTGAGCTCTTTTTAGGAATTTCTTGAGAAATCCCTGAGTTTCCAATTTATCATACAAGAAAAATACACCAGGTGAATCTAGAAAATCATCAACAATAAGTAATCCATATTTGTTACCACCGATGCTTATATAAGCAATTGGACCGAATAAGTCCATGTGAAGAAGTTTCAGCGGTCTTGAGGTAGTCATCATGTTCTTGGCGGGGTGTGGTGCTCCAACTTGTTTTCCTGCCTGGCAAGCGCTACACGGCCTGTCTTTTTCAAAAACAACATACTTTAAACCTCGGACGTGCCCACCTTTTAGAAGTTTCGGCAGATTTCTCATCCCAACATAAGCTAGCCGTCTATGCCACAGCCATCCCATGTTAGTTTTAGCAATCAAGCAAGTGTTGATTTCAGCTTTATCTTTGTTCAAGTCAACAAGACAAAGCTTTCCCTTCAACAGTCCCTTGAATGCAATCGAGCCATTGCTTCTTCAAAATGGTCACACCTTCATTAGTGAATAAACAGTTATAACCTTTGTCGCATAACTGAGATATGGACAGAAGGTTATAATCTAAAGAATCTACATGTAAAACATTCGAGAGAGTATATTGAGAAGAGATTTAAACTTTACCGCTACCAAGGACCTTTCTTTGGCTGCTGTCTCCAAAGTATATCCCTTCACTTGGATCTGCATTGCGCTCATACTCCACGAACAAAATCCTTTCTCTGGTCATGTGATTAGTGCATCCATTGTCTAGCACTCATTTTGATCCACCGGAGGAGTAGGCCTGCAAAATAGAATTATTCCTTGGTTTTAGGTATCCAAGGTTGCTTGGGTCCTCTCAGGTTAGTCACAAGAGTTGGGCACCCACACACAAGTTTTTGAATTCTTGTGGCGCGGCCCTGCATATTTAGCAAATACATGTCCAAACTTGTCTTTCATAAGTACATAGGAAGCATCAAAAGTATGAAATAGTATTTGCAAGTCAAATTCACGTGATGTTTCCTTAACAAAAGTAATTTGCTTCCTAAAATGAACATTGGTGGACACGTGTTTGTTCTTGTTAAACCCAAGACCATCTTCGATGTTAGGAGGTCTAGTGACCATATATGCACTACATGCATATTCGATCTTCTCCTTGTCAAAGATGCCACTTTGGGAAGGATGCTTAGCATGAGTAGAAGAATCAGATTTGTCAACATTTTTCTTATTGGAAGGTGAGCTTTTGGAGGAGGAGGAGTCACTTTGCTTGAGTGACTCAACTTGCACTTCAAGAATCTTGTTAACTTTTGCATGTTAGCAAGTTCATCCTTTATTACAACATGTGCGTCTTCTAGCTTTGAGTATGTTTCCATACTTAAGACTAGATCACACTCAACTGACTTGCTCTTCTCCCTTTCAAGCTCAAGGAGTTTCCCAACCTCTTGAACCTCTTCCTTTCACGGATGAGCATATCTTCTTGTAGGTTGACAAGCTCCTCCTCAAAGATTTAACCCGACAACATTTTCATTTTCCTCAATGCACTTTTACTTAACCCCCTAAACATTTCCTCATTTTCACTAGAGCTGTAAAAATCACCAATAGAGGAATTTAGTGAGGGAGGAGTAAGTCAAACCTTTTTCTTGTCTTCCTTAGCCATAAGACAAGTGTGATTGTGAGTCTCCCGTCCTCCCATGTTCGGGAAGAGTGTAGACCTCTTGGTAGGCTTCTTGATGGCAATGGTGGCCATCACCTCTTCTTCATTGGAGGAGAACTTGTCGTTTGAGTCCCACTCCTTGCCAATATTCGCTTGATTAGCTTAACTCCTTTTCCTGAAGATTTTCTTTTCTTGAGACTTCGTTTCCTTCTTCCTCTTATTCTCTTCATAAGTGCAGTCAACCATGAAGTGACCGTACTCACCACAGTTATAGCAGGTACGTCGAGCCTTGGATTTTCCTTTTTCTTTGCTCTCCCCTTCATTTGAGTTGTTGTCGTTTCTTCTTTTCATCATGCGCTTGAATTTCTAGATAAATAGTACCATCTCTTCATCATCCAAGTCGGTGCTCACATCACCTGTATCTCCCTCATCTTGAGCTTCACGGGCTTCCTTTCCTTTAGGCTTGCAAGTTACTTTGACATCAACTTCCTTCTTTTTTGAGGAGGTGAGCTCAGCTAGGTCTTTGACGTATTGGGCCTCCTTCTCCATCATCTCATGGTTTATCATTTTTCCCAATAGTTCATCTGGAGTCATTTTGTGAAATCCCAGGCTTTCTCGGATTATTGAGCATAAGGTGACATTTCTTGGCATGAAGGCTTTAATCATCCTTTTGACCACCTCATGGTCAGTCCAATTTTCGCTTCCATAGCCGCGGATCTTGTTGATAAGTGCCTTCATCCGATTGTACATGTCTTGAGGTGATTCGCCTTCTTCAATGGCAAATCTCCCCAATTCTCCTTCAAGCATCTCAATTTTAGCTCCTCAGACTGACCTATTTCCTTCATGTGCTGTTTTAAGTGTATCCTAGATTTCTTTTGCACCTTCTAGTCCATCAATCTTGGTGAACTCTTCCCGGCTAAGTGATGAAATGATCACTGCAATGGCTTGTGCGTTGCAGTGAATTTCTTGTTCTTGTTCTAGAGTGATTTCTTCATTTGTATTCGGGATATCTACACCTGTACACACAACATGCCAAAGACTGGGATTTAAAGATATTAGATGCATTTTCATATTATATTTCCACATGGTGTAATTGTTTTCATCGAATTGCGGAGGTTTTCCCATGGGAATAGAAACATAATGATTATTTGAATTGAGACGATTGTAATTGTAAGGATATCGGGAGTAGTCATGATGACCCATCCATGTCGTCTTCTCGTCCTCTTTTCCCTTTTGGCTCGGGAGTTTCTTCCCTAGAAGTGCCTTGAGGTGACGCACTTTTTCATCGTCGTGTTGATTTTTCCTAAGTACATCGAAGGCTTTTGTATCTTGCTCTTCTTTAGTGTTGGGCACCTTCAGGGTCTCGTTGTTCTTCTCAGAGGCCATTGATCTCTCCGAGCGGTAAGTCTCATCGATGGAAAACCTGCTCTGATACCAATTGAATGTGTCCTAGATGGGGGTGAATAGGCTTTGATAATTTCTTGGACACTTAATTAAATCATCAAATACCAGGGAGACAGGAATTGTCTAGTTTGTTATGCAAACTAGTCCGGTTGTTCAGTTATAACTAAATTGAAAAACGTTTATGCAGGGAATTTCGATTGAAATTACAGTGGAATGTAATCACTATTCTTTTAACTTGAACAAGAGATCAGATTACTCAATGTTCACGTGAATCACACACTATTTTATTGATCAATTCTAATGCCCTAAGTAATGATAATGCAAAAACAAAAAGCACACGAGACACGGATTTTTATGGAGGTTTGGTCTCACCAAAGAGATCTACTCCTCGTTGAGGAAGCCCACACATAGCTGGGTCTCTTCAAACCCTTTCCCTCGTTAAGTCACCACACAAGGCCGACTTGATTCCACTATAACGGGTAATCATCGAGTTGATGGGGCAACCTCACACGTTGATGGCTCCCACAAGAATTATAATGAAAAGATGATTAAATACACTCGAAAAGATTACAAGTAGATGAACGAGTGTAAAGAGATCAAACCCCAAGAGCACAACGAAGCATAGACAACGATCTCCCAACCCCAAATCTGAATACTCAATTGATTTTCACCTTTTGAGGACTTTAGATGCGTGGGGAGATGTGTTTTTGTGCTCTTGGGACAAGTGGCAGCGCTAGGGTTTGAGTTGTGAATAGTATAATGCGTGTATAGTGTTCGTGGGGTCATGGATCTCCTATTTATGGTGTTTCCAAAATTGTTACCGTTAGGAATCCCGACGATCGGACTAGTCTGTACTGGGGACCAGACTTATTCGGTGTGCTGTGTAAAAGTCGGTGTGAAATGTGCAGCACACTAGAAACCCAAGATTGTGTGAGGTGTACCAGACTAGTCCGGTGGGGGTCCGGACTTGTCCAGTGCCCTATGTATTGAAACATCAGAAACTTTCTCGGACACGTCCGATCCATAAACGGAATTGTCACGTGCATAGTGTTATGAAACTCTAGAAATTTTCTCAAACTAGTTCGATCCATGAACGAACTTGTCCGGAGCACAGTGTTATGAGTTTACAGAAAGTTTAATGGACTAGTCTGATCCTGTAACAGACTAGTCTGGTGCATTGTGTTGTGAAGCTCCAGGGAGTTGATCGGACTAGTCCGGTCTAGATACGGACATGTCCGATGCACTGTGAATTTGGACAACAGAGAGTTGAACAGACTAGTCCAGTCCATGAACGGACTAGTCCAGTGCTCAATGAATTTTTAGGTTGATAATAAGCCCTTACCCCTACGCAAAGACTTGAGCTCTTGGGATGTGTCTCTCACACACATCCTATACATTTAAATCTACTTTGAACTTCAGTCGTTAGTTGACCTTTTCTCTTTTTATACACCACTTCATTTTTCACTTTTTGAGTGCACCAAACTATCTCATTTAAATTAACCTGGAGTCATCTCAACAAGTTCATTTGGATCTCATTTGTTTGTCCTCAATCGTCCAATACCCAAAAAGGATTTCCTAGATGCACTTTCAGGTCCTTTGATGTTTGTTATAAGACCCTTGGGCACCCAAACACAAGATTTTGAACTCTTGTGGAGTGGCCCAACATAACTAGCACAGACATAACTAAGCTTGTTTCTCATGAGAACATACGAACCATCAAAGTCATGAAACATAGTGTTTGGTCCATTTTTTGTTTTTTCATGTGAAAAAGGGACATTTATGTTCTTCTGAACTTGATATGAGCCTTCCTTGACAAAAGCAATCCATTTATTTTATTTTTGAGGTTTCTCGCATTCCACTTTTCACCTCTAAAATATCCGAGGCCATCCTTGACATTTAGAGATCTAGCAACAGAATATGCAGTACGTGCATATTTGATTCTCCTTGTCAAAGATGCCACTCTCAGGTGAATGATTGTTTTGTGTCACTTTGAGCTCACTTTTCAAGTCGAGAACCAAGATAGCAAATTTGCAATTTTTAATTGGGATGGATTCGACATTTGAGGAGCGTGAGCTCTTAGAGGAGGAAGGAACTTTTAGCTTGAGGGAACAACTTTCGCTTCAAGGATTTTGTTAACTTTTTTCAAGTTCACAAGTTCATCCTTATGTACAACGTTTAAACTCTTAAGACTTGAGCAAGTTTCCTTCCTCAAGGCAAGCTCAAGTTCAAGCGCCTCTTTCTTCTCCTTTTCTAGCTCAAGAAGCTTCTCAACCTCAAGATTCCTCTCATTTTCAAGGATGAGCTTATCTTCTTGTCAGTTGATTAGTTGTTCCCTCTTAAATATTTCGTTTGACAACTTCTTCATTTTAGCCAAAGCACTTTTACTTAAATCTTTACGCATGTATATTGTTTTCACTACCACTATCAAAATCATCATCATGCGAGGAATGTGAAGGGGAGGGTTTAGATTTAACCTTTTTCTTCCTTTCCTTGGCCATGAGGCAAGTGTGTTTGAATCCCTCCATCAACCCAAGTTTGGAAAGAGAGAGGACTTCATTGAAAGCTTGTTGATGGCAATAGTTGCAACCCCTTCTTCATCTTCGGAGGAAGACTTGTTGTTTGAGTCCCACTTCTTGTTGAGTTGTGCTTGACCAACCTGCTTCTTCTACTTAATTAGCTTCTTTTCATATAGCTTTACTTCCTTATCTTTTTCTTGTTTTCTTTGCATGGGCAATCAACCATGATGTTCCCTTGTTCTCTTATAGCAAGATCATCTAGAGATGGATTAGACTTTGTCCTTGTTTTTGCTCTCATAGCGACTATCTCCTCCTCTCCTCCTGATCATTCTTTTGAACTTCTTGATGAAGAGGACCATTTCTGTGTCATCCATGTCGATGCTCACATCATCACTATCTTCTTATTCTCCTTCCACCTCATTATTTTCTTTTCCTCTTGGCTTGCATGTCGCCTTGAGGGCAACATCCTTCTTCTTGGATGAGGTGATCTTAGCAAGATCTTTAACGTATTATGCTTCCTTCTCCATCATCTCATGGTTGATGATCTTTCCTAGCAGCTCATCCAAATTAATTTTTTGATATCCCGAGCTTTCTCGGATAATGGAGCACAAGCTGACATTGTGAGGCATAAATTGCCCTTATCATTCTCTTGACCACTTCATGATCAGTCCGCTTCGTTCTTCCATAAGCTTTACTTTTGTTGATGAGGATCTTCATCCGATTATACATCTCTTGAGGAGTTTCACCATCCTCGATGGCAAACCTCCCTAGCTTCCGCTCAATCATCTGAATTTTAGCTTCTCAAACTGGGCGGTTTCCTTCATGTGATATCTTGAGGGTGTCCGATATGTCTTTGACCACTTCGAATCTGTTGACCATGTTGAACACTTCCCGGCTTAAGGATGAGATGATCATCACAACAGCTTGTGCGTTGCGGTGGATTGCTTCTGCTTTCTCCGCTGTGACTTCTTCGCCGGTGTCTAAAATATCTAAACCTGTGCAAACAATATGCTAATGACTTTGGTTTAAGGAAATGAGATGCATCTTCATGTTATGCTTCCGCATAGTGTAATCAGTTCGATCAAAATATGGAGGCTTCCCCATGGGATTAGAAATATAATAATTAAATCAATTTAAACCTTCATAGTTGAAAGAATATCGATAGTAGTCTTGATGGCCACTCCTCGTTGCCTTGTCTTTATAGTCATCCTTCTTCTTCTCCTTTTGACTCCCAAGCTTTTTTCCTAAGAAGTGCCTTGAATTGACGAACTTCATCATTGTTCTCATCATCTCTCAACACATCAAATATCTTAGTTGTGTCTTGAGATCCGTCATCGCTGGGCTTCTCCAAAATTTGAGGTTCCTTCTCGTCGGCCATCGTCTCTTCCAGCGATTAGTCTCTTAATGGAGAGTTTAACTCCGTTGCCCATTTAAAGTAGCCTAGAGGGTGCAAATAGGATAATTAAACCTGCAACCACTTAATTAAACAAGGTTTAATGCTATAGGCCAGACTAGTCCGGTATGAGTGCGGACTAGTCCGAGTTAGTCCAGAAAATAGTCAAAAGTAAATTAAATATTTTGATCTTTTTCTTTGATTTTGTTTTAGCGGAAGGTGGTAAACTATGTTAACAACTTAAAAAAGTATGTAGGAGAACAAATAATTTAGTGGATCACAAGATTAATGAAGATTGCAACAAATAACAAGTTTATGCCATAAATTGTGATTTTAACAAAAAATGAGAAGTTGAGAAAGCAAAGGACAAAATTTGTCCCAAGGTTTGATCTCATGAAGAAATCTCCGTCCCCGTTTATGAGCTCACAAAGGGTCGGGTCTTCTCCAACCCTTCCTTCTCCAAGTTACCACAAATGCCATCTTAGTTCTCCACTAATCACAAGGGTGAATACAAAGATTTTTTGGGCTTCTCACAAGTTGAGAGTTGCCACAACTTTTATAACTGCCACAAGATCGAATCACACCACAAATAAACATGAAAGAGGAAGAGTGTGAGAGATACCCAAACCAAGAGCTCAATTGCGATGAAATCATCACTCTCCCTTTCCCAATTCCCCAGATCCCCATGGAGTCTCTCTTAGGGCTATATATTGTGACGCGAGAGTTGTTTTTGAGCTCTAGAGGTGAGTTGCGGAGCTAGGGTTTTTGTTGGGTTCAAGAAAAGTCGAGGATCCTTTTTATAGAAGTCCAATTTTGTTTCCGTTGAGATAAAAGAAGTTCAAACTAGTCTGTGGTCAATACTAGACTAGTTCGGTGTGACGAAATTTTTTGTGCCAAGTGGTGTCCTGCCACCTTTGAAGTTTGAAGGGCAATGTACCTCTATACTTGTTTGTATAAGGACCAGAATAGTCCTATCTGAACCAGAAAGGTGGAACGGACTAGTCGGCATATGAAGGGACATGTCTGAAGTGCAGCAGAGAGCTACATCGAACTAGTCTCTATGACATCAGACAAGTCCAATGCCATATAGAGAGGGCTTGTTTGTGGAAAAACAGACTAGTTTGCCCTGAACATACTAGTCCAGTATGACAACGGACAAGTCCAATATCATACAGTGTGTTCTTCTCCACTAAATATTGCATATGTTTGGGGTGTCCGGACTAGTCCAGTGTTGTCTGAACCAGTCCACTAAAAGGACTTTGTGATTTTTTAGGCTTATCTCTCATTCTTCCTGCACGATAGTTGAGCTCTTGAGAGATGTTTCTCACACACACTCTAAACACAGTGAATTAAAAGAAACATCAACCTTCAAATGATGTTCTTCCATCAAAGTTTTTTTCTTTTTTTTTTGTGTTTTTCATTCCTTTTGAAATAACACCTATTCTCAACTTCAACAAAGTTTATTAGAACTTCACTTGTTTGCCATCTATCCTCCAAAACCAACACGGGGGGTGCCTAGATGCACTTACACTATGTAAGAAACCAAAATAGGAGACAAAGATGGGCGAAGTGCTAAAAGGAGAACATCTCTGATAAGCTTAAGCGAGACGAGCCTGCTTCAGCGAGGATCTGACATGACTCACTTGAACGTACAAGGAGACACGTTACAATATAGCCTATCTCAGTTAAGTAGGCATGCGAGACGCCCTCCTCTCTGACAAACGTCAGACACGCTTTCATTAAGCGCGACTCATATTTGTTAGGTAACTTAGATGGAATTTGGTTGCAACTCATCTCCTTTCATTATGGAATCAGGCCAATCTCCCATAACCACCGGTCTGGCATGCCTCCTTTAGTTGTGGAAGCGGGCCCGTCTCCCATTCCCTTTATAGAGAGACATGCTTTATATCGGTCCGTCTCGATTAGCTGTTGCCCTTGTACGACCTCCCTATTGTGGCAGAACAAGTAGCTACCAGATCTACCCTGTTCTTTCCCTCTTTCATTCTAAAAGTCTTACGGTGATTATAAGTAGATCTTAAAACAAAGGGTTAGTCCTCTCCTTCTCTTCTTTTTCTTACTATTTTTTTTTACCTTTAGATCTTGACTATTAGTGGCTTCAAATTTCATTGATTTAGCTCTTCTTTTCTGTACGTAGATGTCGTCGGAACGAAGTTGGATGTATGGGTTGTGCCTTTGTAATGAACATATCCAAGGGGTAGATGCATTTATCGCTTTCACAGAGAAAGACATGTTGGACAACATTAGAGGGACTATTTGTTGTCCTTGCAAACACTGCAAGAATGAGAAGAGATATGGCACAGACGAAGTATTGGGGTCACATTTGATCATGCATGAATTCATGGTGGATTATCGATGTTGGAACAAACATGGGGAGGAGGGGCTTAATGAAGCAGAGATGAGAAATTCATATCTGGAGTGGGAGGTCCCTACCAGTGTCGATGAAGAATACGACGAGGATGTGAACGAGCCAGATATATCAGGGTTCGCCGATGACAACATTGAGTTAAAGGTGCATAACATAGAGGAGATGGTACGCAATGTCGAGAGACATGGCGATGATGATCGGTACAGCAATGGTGAACTTGCAAATTATGAGAAGATGATCGAAGGCTCGAAGAAGCCATTGTATCATGGTTGTGCGGCTAAGTACACCAGACTATTTGCGATGGTAAAACTTTTCCAGTTGAAGGCGAGCAACAGATGGAGTGGTTGTAGTTTTAAGGAATTTTTGACACTCCATAAGTACATGTTACCCCAAGGCAACACAGTCCCTACGACATTTTATTAGGCAAAACAGATAATTCTTCCACTGGGTTTGGAGGTGGAGAAAATCCATGCTTGCAAGAATAATTGTATTTTACATCGTGGACCTGAGTATGAAGACCTCAAGGAATGCCCTATTTGTGGAGTGGAGAGATTCAATCGTAGGAAAGACGACGGTGATGACAAGAACTGCAATAGAAGAAAAAGAGGGCCTAAAAAGGTGTTTTGGTACCTTCCTATCATTCCTCGTTTGAAGCTTTGGCTTGCAATAGTCAAAATGGTTGCGATGGCACAAAGAGAAGCATAAGGGGGATGCTGGAATGATAAGACATCCTGATGATGCCACACAGTGGCGAAACATTGATTCAAGAAATCTTGAATTTGCCATTGATCCAAGGAATATTTGGATCGTAATGAGCACTGATGGCATGAATCTTTTTTTGAACAGTAGCACACATAGCACATGGCCAAATGTGCTTACAATTTTGAACCTTCCTCCTTGGTTGTGCAACAAACGGAAACATATTATGATGTCAGTACTGATACCGGGGCCACAACAACGTGGGAATGACATAGACACTTATTTCAAGCCTCTGGTTGAAGATCTGAAGCAGTTGTGGTACAACAACGGAGTGCAGGTCTGGGATGACCACAAGCATGAGTACTTTTGCCTCAAAGCCATTTTATTTGTGACTGTTAATGATTCAACAACGACACGTAACTTGTCCGAACAGAGTAAGAAAGTAGGTTGTGGATGTCCATGTTGTTTGAGAGAAATAGATTCAAAATACTTGAGCGAGTCACAAAGAATAGGATACATGGGACATCGACGCTACATTCCAAAGATGCACCCGTTTTGGAATCCCCCACACCCGTCCCGAGGCGCTAAGGGGTTTTGTTTTTAGGAACAGACAGCGGTATGAAGAAAAATTTCAAGAGTGACACTGAGAAGAGGCATCCTCCACCTCATCTCACGGGTCATGAAGTCTATGAAATGGTCAATATCAATGTTGTCCTTGATAAGTGAGAAATGACTTGCAAAAATAATGGCAAAGATGATATGTGGAAAAAGCAATCGATTTTTTTGGGAGCTACCATATTGGAACGACTTAGATGTCTGTCATTCGATTGATGTGATGCATGTTGATAAGAATGTGTGCGAGAGACTACTCGGGACATTGCTTAACACCGATGGTAAAACTAGGGACCATGGACATGCACATGCAGATCTAAAGAAAATGGGAATTAGGCCTGAGTTGTGGATCGATGACTCGGTAAAAGGAACAAAACTACCCACATCATGCATCACCCTTTCAAAAAATGAAAAGAAAGAGTTTTGTGGGTTCTTGAAAATGTGAATGTACCATCCGACTACTCGATGAACATCTCAAGGCTTATTTCATTTCCAGATCTAAATGTAGCTCCCGGTGTGAAGTCTCATGATTACCATGTATTGCTTAAGCAAATGATTGCTGTTGGAATCGGAATATCCTACCGGTCAATGTTTGGGAGGCTATAATGAACTTTTGCTTTTTCTTCAATGCAATTGGTCAAAAACTACTATGTGAAGAAGATCTCGAGTTATTGGAAAAAGTCACTATGAAACTTTATGCTTCCTTAGATGTATTTTCCACCTTCCTTTTTTGACATCAGCGTCCATTTCACAACTCATCTTATTAAGGAGATGAAGCTACTTGTCCCTTTGTTCCTTCACCAGATGTATGCTTACGAGAGATTCAACAGCATACTGAAGTCCTTCATTAGAAATCGAGCTTACCCTGAGGGAAGCATGGTACAAGGGTACTCTACAAATGAAGTTGTGGAGTGGGATCTAAACTACACTAACCCGAGTAACCCGATTGGTGTTCTCAAGTCTCGTCATGAGGAGAGGCTCACAAGAAAAGGGACCATTGGGAAGAAGGCTATAGCTACAATTTCACATTTATTCTTCTGCGCTTATTTCCACGTGTTGCAACACATGTCCATTGTGTCAGAGTACCTCGATGAGCACAAGGAGGTGGTGCTTAGAGACAATCCTGGCCGCAATGAATCATGGTTAGCAAATGAACATAGGAGAAAGTTCATTGGCTGGCTCCAAAATCGGATTTCTCACTCATTGGGTACTCAAACAAGTGAATACCTAAAAAAGATGGCTCGTGGTCCTATATTCACAATTATTACATATCAAGGGTATGACATAAATGGATATACGTTCTACACAGTAGAACAAGATAAGAAAAGCACGTATCAGAATAATGGTGTCCATGTTCATGCTTATAATGTTGCGCGTCAAATACAAGAGATCTGGGAGCTTGACTTTCAAGGATTTAAGATTCCTCTTTTTCGTTGCAACTAGGTTAATGGAATCAAATGTGTTGTAAAAGACAAGTACGGGTTCACTACCGTTGATCTGAACCGTCAAGGATATAAGTGGGAGCCTTTCGTGTTAGCAGAACATGTTGCTCAAGTGTTCTATGTTCCAGACACAACAAATAATAGACTTAAGGTGGTTATAAATGGAAAACAACGAATCGTCGGAGTCGAGAATGCCATCGATGAGGAAGAGTTCGACCAATTTGATGAGATACCTTCTTTTGTCACCTCAATGATCAAGCTAAGAATACCATCGGCCAACGAACTTCCTTACTTGCAGAACGACCACCATGAAAAAGTCAAGAATTTCAAAAAACCAAGACCACAACATAATGTAAAAAATTGATTGTGTGTAAATATGGTAAATTGAGTGAAAAATTGACTTCCATTTGGATATTTGTGTGATATATGCTCAAATGTGTGAAAATCTTGCCATTTGAGTGAAAATTTGACTTTCATTCGTCATATGTGCTCTGTTTCTTATGGAGAGGTACTGATGCCTTGTGTTTTGTTTCTTAAGGAAGCACTTGCTCTGCCCAAAAAAATGGGATACAGAAGTGATGCGAGATGCGCCTCACAAAGGCGCGTCTCTCAGACAATATAATGCGAGATGAGTTTTTCAAAAGCACGTCTCCGATTTAGACGCTTCGATCTGCGCAATAGTATTACTGACAACGGCTCACATTAATTCAAAAGAAAAGAGATGTTCTCCCATAAAGCATGTCTCCGATTGTTTTTGTTGGAGAGAAAGGGAGACGCGCCCTGCGGTGGCTCTTCTGTGGCGTGTCTCCGATTGTTGCCCTAGTACTTTTAGCTCTTTGTCCCACCTCGGAACTCTGAGCACGTTGCAACGAGCATATAAGGCATTGCGTTGCAACATTCGCAACAAGTTATGCGTGGACCTTCGTGATGTCAAATTAAAAAAAATTTAATTTGGCAATCGTGAAGGTTCAAATGGAATTTGAGCTTTTGCATATTAAGTTTTGGCACGGTCCCACACGTCATAGACAATGAGGTTAGAGCGCTTCGAATTTTGTGCCCGAATGGCATTATGGCAACAGACGCACATTAATTCAAAATAAAAGAGACGCGCTTTTGAAAAGTGAGACGCGCTTAGCGGTGGCTCTTCTGAGGCGTGTCTGCAATAGTTGCCCTAAGGTACTTTTAGGTCTCTCGCACGCTCTCTTCGCAACACTTAGCACAACTTTTCACTTTTCGCGCACGCTTATCACTTCTTGCCCTAGAAACCCTACCGCGGCATCCCCTTCCTTGGAGCACACTGCCGTGTCGGTCCGCTTCCCCGGAGCTCATCGCCGCCTTGACACTGCCCTAAGGTACTTTTAGCTCTTTTGCATGCTCTCTTCGCAACACTTAGCAAAACTTTTCACTTTTGCGCGCACTGATCACTTTTCGCCCGAGAAACCACCGCCGCGTCCTCCCCTTCCCAGAGCACGCCACCGCGTCGGTCTGCTTCCCCGGATCTCGTGGCCGCCTTGACACTGCCCTCTTGATCATTGTCGCTCTGCCGCAGTCGACCCTCGACTCCCCGTTGACCAGCTCAGCACTACTCTAATAAGGTTTGTCCGTGCTTTGGTTGGGGTCGAAATGGTCCGTGCTTTGGTGGTTCATCGGTCAATGTTTAGTATATTTTTGGAGTACTACACTTAGAATATTACGCTTTGGTTGGAGTTTAAATGGTCCGCGCTTTTGTGGTTCACCAGTCAATGTTTAGTATATTTCTGGAGTCCTACGCTTAGAGTATTACGCTTTGGCTAAGTATCGGTCAATGTTTAGTTATTTATTTAATGATTGCTTGGTTTGGATTGTCCTTACACTTGGCACATAGATCTTTTTCTTGTTAAGGTACAAATGCTATGAGAGAATTTTCTCTCTTATGTGACCGTTTGTGTGAATGTGACTGTAATTTGAGAATGTTTTACATGATTTTAGTGTTTTTTTGTGAATTTGAAGATGTCTCAGTTGGAGCATCAGCAGCACATTGAAGAGGAGGCTCAACAGCAGACTCAACAGATGACACATGAAGAGGATGCATCTGCCTCTGGTAATACAAGAAAGAAAAGGTCGCGAACAACGTGGCCAACAGATGTGGTGACTGTTGATGAGTCCAATGATGAAGGCATACCTCTGGACCATAATGTGAATACAAGACTATCCAGAATTTGTGGTCTAGCTGCTCGGGAAAGGGTGCCGCTAAACCTGAAAAGATTCGATCACTTGACCGAAAATGAAAAGGATGAACTCTTCGAAAGCTCTATCCAACTATATGTTCAATATCTGGAACATAAGAAATAGAAGGGGAAGAAGCTAGTTATGAAGATGATTTCTCATAGGATGGAGGACCTACAAAACTAAGCTTCGCGAGTTTTGGAAGAATTGTGAAACCACCTTCCATAAGTAGCAACATGTGTTAGAAGAGGACTGTACGAGCTTTGTTGAAAAGTGTGAATCACAGGAATTTGCCAAGAGCAGTGAACGTATGAAGTGGCTCCGATCGCAGAACGAGCTTGACCACCACCTTGGAAACACCGGTTATGCCAGTAAAAAGAGGATTGGGGAACAGAAGGATGAAACATTGGTCGACCTAGGTTTTGCGAATTCGTACGACAATTTCAGTGGACGGCTAAAACCATTTATGCGTGCTCGTTCACAGCTGTCTGAGTCGGGTGGTATCAGCTTCTACAGCCTGAGTACCTTACACATCACTCAAAGTGCCTAGAACCTGAGCAGTGAATAGTCAAATGGTGAAAGGGAAAACGACTTCCTCACCAAGGCCCTGGAAAGACCAGAGCAACGAGGACGTGTTCGTGGTGTTTCCAGTAAGTTGACCTGGAGGGACGATTTTTCGGAACACAAAAAAGCTTATCGTAAGCAGAAAATGACATCAACATCACAAGTTGACGTCAAGGAGCTGAAAACACAGCTGAGAAGGGAGCTTCTAGGAGACGTTAAGCAAATGCTGGAGTAAGCAGGAAGCAGATATAGCAATCCCTAACGCTTTTTTCAACGACGAGGAGCGTAGGAGCAGCTTTGCTTTTACAGCAGCTGGGGTTTACAACCACAAGAGGATCTTCGGGCAACAGCGTCTGGACCTTCAATTGAGGTGGGCATGATAGATAACTTGGCACAGCCAACAACATGCAACCTTCCGCTAATGGTCGGAGGAATCACTCGAATGGAGGTCAGGAGAGGGCTAGTGTATCCTGATCATACCATGCTTGATGATATCCAGGTGCAGACAACATCCTATGTTGTAGTCAAGGTGGACATGGTGCATGAAAATACGAAAAACCTACAGCTCGAAGTGCCACCAAATGATACAACACTGACTATGCGGGATGCAGTTACTAGAAGGGTTCAGTGGAGACAGAGCCTTATTGTTGTTGACCCAGTAGCAGCAGCTCCCGCGTCAATCGCTTTAATGTCTCCTGAGGCACGTCTGCTTCATCCTAGTCCAGAACATATGGATCTGTCTCGAATTCCAAAGCTATCATTTCCTCCAACTATAGAGAAGCAACAAAAGTCTCCAATTGGAGAGCAGTTGCCTCTAGTTACATAGAAGCTGCATTTGTCTCCAACTATAAAGCTGGCGCATAACTCTCCACTTGAAGAGCAGCCGCGTCGATCTCCACCTCGCACTCAAAGTGCCCTGTACCCTACACCTAATCAGCCGCCAACAAAGCCGATGAATAATGTAAGTGCCAAGAACAAGAGTCTGCCGCGTCGGTGATTATCATCGAAGGAAGGTTGGAAGAAACCAATGAAAGAGTCATAACCTAACCCAAGGGCGCCGAAAGCTATGACGCATGCAAAACCGAAGTATGAAAAGGGAATGCCTATGTTAACTGCGGCCGCACTCAAACAAGTTGGTAAACCTTGGGCTCAACTTCATCAATACTGCATGGAAAATTACAAAAAGTCTGATACCATACTAGTGGCATTGAAGGATAAACACTTTCTCTCGGGTGATGGCGCTTTTTTCATCTCATGGTCCGATCTCTATGACCTTTTCAACCTCGACACGTTGGATGTCTCCCTAATACGCTGCTTTGCATTGTAAGTCTCCTCAAAAACTAGGTTCTTCAATACGTACTCAACACAAGTGTTATATGTGACAAATTTGGCTTTTTGCGTGTAGGCACCAACAATAACATGCTCGTCATAATACGGGAAACGCGTCTCGTGCATATCTTGACCCGCAAGTACCAGCGAGGTCTTATATCCAAACGTCAAGCGGTAGAAAAATACGTGGTTCAATATTTTGTGAAGGCAACGAAACAGTACAGTGATAAGGACCTCCTAGTCATACCGTTCAACCTGGGCAATTATTGTGTAACCATAGCAATATCTTCACAGTACGACCAAGTCTGGTACTGTGACTCCTCAAGGCTGACAGATGAAAAAACTGGTGAGCGAAAGACCCAGATATGGAATGATATCTCTTCCGTTATTAAAGAGTAAGTTCCTTCTTCACTTTATCTTCCTTGCATGATAATTTTAAATTAACTGTGAATGTTTTTGTTTAGGTCTTTTGGACATGTAAAAGGAAAATGCCGACAACTTACACATCATACTGCATTCGACTTCCCACAACAGGCTCCGGGCAACACGTGCGGCTTCCACGTCTGCCTACACATGGCTTTATTTGGAGAGCAACCTAATTGCAATGTATGTGTAAGTGCATTTATTTTACTTTATTACTAATCTTTTGCTAAATCTTATTTATCATGTGGCAAGACTACGGACCCGTCTTCAAGAACACTGAAGGTCGTAGCTTTAAGCAAATTACCGACGTCCTATGCAGGTTTATCATTTCCGAAATCATTATTCACTGGGAGAATTTCATTACCCAATAGAGGATTAGGTGATAGTTATTCTTTGTGTAAATTAGTTACATGTTAAGCTGGATGAACAGGGGAATTCTGTGTAAATTGTTACTTGGTAACCACGATTTACACTTTGTTAATATTCGATTGGTCAATGTGTGTACACTTTGTTAATATTTGTTAATATTTGATTATTTAATTATTAATCTGGATGAACAGGAGACATTTGGCTATACATATGTTTCTATATGTGTATGTTGCTAACACAGGCAATGCGGCTGACAAATCCGGGCTAGCTCCAGGATGCAGCCGGAAACCAAGATAATCAGGGGTGGGGGGAACCTACTAGAAGATGTGCGTTTAGCAGGGAGTGTCTCTTGTTGGTGCCGCACAGAACCTGCCTGTAAACAATCTGTGATGCGTTGTAACAGCGTCAGATGAATCAACAAATCTACGACGGGTTATCATAAAGCCCATCTCGGATTAGTCAATATATCTGCAACGCACTGTATTAGAGTGTGTCTCTCATGTATGCTGATGGGCGATGCGCACCTTGCTCGTCTCAAATGACCGCGTAAAGCCCGTCTGTTATGACTCAAAGAAAGGAGATGTGCTTTCTTTGAGCTTGTCTCGCACATAGTCTGATCGGCAATGTGTCGGCTGCGCGTCTCTGATGACAACGTAATGCGAGACGCGATGACTCCACACACCGTTTGTTCGTCTCTCTTCTTCGTTCGAGCATGTCTCGAATGAGCTTTTCTTACGTAGTGTTGCACTAGTGTTATCCCATTCGTTGTACTCCTACGCCGTTATTTTGGATTATAGAAGATGTAATTCAGTTTCTAATAAAAGGCATGGCTTAGAATTGTATTACTAAATACAAAAACCATTTTGTAGCAGTGTAGAACGATTTGCTTAAATGATATGTTCTCTTTTTGTTATGTCAAAATTAAAGAATCTGCTAATATTTACTAAGATGTGTACTAAACTGCTTCTTTATGTATTGCAATATTGCAGCTATTACTTTTAGTTGAATGGCACCTACAATGTCAAGTCGCCTAAGGAACCATGCACTGGAAAGGTAACCCAAGTGATTTTCCACAGACGATTGATTTGATACAAGGTGTGGATGCAACACATGATGACGAAGCACAACAGCAAGATGCCCAGGAGTGAAGCAGTAGCCCAGTCTCAAACATTGAGATGGAAGGTTCTGACGCAGAGGGATATAAAACCATGGTTGATGTTGATGATTGTAGAAGAAGTCTGAGTGAGTACCTAAACTTGCACCAAGAAGACACTGAAACTTATAAACAAGATAGTATTGATGGTGGGGCTGATGATGATCATGCGGTGACTCCTCAAGGTGATCAAGCTATGGGTCTTCCTCAAGCTGAAGATGCGGACAGTCCTCATCACATGGGCGTGGTTTGAACAAAATGCCTTGACGGCCTTTTGTCATAGAAGAGGTATCACCTGATGGTGAACCTGTAGCATCTAAAGTCCCAGCATTAAAGTTCAAGACAAACGGTGGAAAACTTGTTAGAGACTATGTTGCCATCACTTACGGAAGCCGAGGTAGAGGCAAAAACTGTGATAAGTACACAATTCCCAGCACTCTAAAATAAAGTCTATGAAGGGAGTTGGATGCAAAGTTTAAGTTCCCTGATGGATGTAACATGGCAACAGTGAATCATAGAATCCTAGTTCAATTGGGCATTTCTTTCACGAGCTTTAATGGCAGGTTGTATAAATATTAGCACAGTCATGGTCGAACACCAGACTTCAATCGATATCCAATGCTGAAACCTTTCTGGAAAGCGTTCACAGAGTACAAGAATTCGTGGAAGCAAAAAAATTAAGTAAAAACATAAGCATAATTCTGATAAAATGTATACCCCCATAGAACTGGCTCACATGGGCATTTAGAGAAACTACCTGTCTCCCGTGAGATGGAAGAAAATGTAATCCACTCGAGCGGTAAACCTGCAATAGATGGGTGGAATGAGAGGCCTAGGAATTACATGTGAGATAGGGTATGTATGAGAGATGATGGCTGATTTATGTTCAAAGATGACCGTGACAAGGAACTCATTGACGAGGTTGGTAAAGGATATATCGAGTGTATCAAAGATTCATTCAGGTTAAGCAGAAGAAAAGGATGAGCTAACCCATGCACTGGGAAAAAGAAGCATCCTGGCCGCACACGAGGCTACGGTAACAAGGCTTGAAAACATGCCTTAAAGTCAAACAGTTAAGAAAAATGTAGTTCATAGAACTAGATGCTCATGTGAAGGACGTTGTAGAAAGGGAGGTGCGAGAAAAATTAAAGGAAGCTATGCATGCTAAACAAAATTAATGGGTCAACCAACAAATTAATATGGTTGTGAGTCCTAGTGAATCTAGTTCGCATCGTAGCAGTTGCATGTCCGTGCATCTTTTGGAAGATGACAACCAACGTCATTCCATTGATGACATTAAGGAGAGCATAACGTGCGCACAAGTCATACATGTAATATGTATTCTGAGAACGGTGGCTATGGGGTTAACTATGTCGTTGCTTGAAGGGGTTCTATTCAATCGACAGGTATGCAATAGTACATCTGGACAAGGTAAGAATTTTTTTTAGTAGAAGCAATTTGGATTACGCTATTGAGAAAGGAGAATTTAAGATTGGTAAAAATGGTTTCTCATATGTACCGTGACACAAATTGTGACACCCGGTTCCAAAAATGAACCAAGCGTAATGATATGTGTGCCCAGGATATTTAACACACATACACAAGTGATCCACAATTGACAAACAAGATATAAACATGTCTCGAATATCAATACTAATAATAGTGCCTTATTACAAACCAAATAATCTCAAATACAAGCTCTAAACAACTGCAGTGGAAAAACTCTGAACTCTAAAACTCCAAACTCCACAGGCAAGCTTGACGGTAACATGCGCGCCTAGTATTCCTCAAAAACCTCCTGGTACTCCACATTGTTGTCTGCGTCTGAATTTGTTGAGGGAATAGCAAGGGTAGGCACATGTCATACTTAGCAAAAGTGGGAAGGTATGACATATAGCTTAAACAAAGAATCATAGATTAAATCGCTTATTGCATAAAAGTACATTCAGAACAGTGGAAGATGCAACTATATCATCATTAAGTGAGGTCCTTCCCAAAATAATCCAAATAGCATTAATTTCAACGTAAGTAACCAATACCAACATTAATAATCCATAATCAACTCATAACTGCTCATATGTCCAATACCCAAGCTAATTAATCATACCAATACCAATTCCCAATCCAATTCCAGCCATTAAACCATTTTAAAGTCCAAATTCCAATCATGAGAGAGTGCAGGTTGCTCATGTTCGGGAGCACGACTATCATGATAGTTTTAAACACACTTTGCAGATGTTGTACCACTTTACCCACAAGTTCATGATTTTATCACCTTATGATGACCAAGGAATCTCAATTATGCCGTCTCACACTTCCTTAGTGAAAGTCGCCTAGAGGGGGGTGAATAGGCAATAAGACCTGAAATGGCTTAATCAAACAAGATTAAAACACTGAGGACGGACTTGTCTGGACAGGGCCGGACTAGTCCTCTCAGCACAAGGGAAAAATCGAAAAACTTGATTTCTACAAGTTATTTGTGGAATTAAAGTTCACTAAAGATGAATACGATGTATAGTAATCTAGCACAACTTGGATTAACAAGTTAAAGAATTAGGTTACAAGATTTCAACAAAGATCAAAATGAAGAGCAATATGAACCCTAAAAGTAATTCTAGTGATTATCAAATATAAAGCGACAAGAGAGACTCGATTTATCCGTGGTTCAGCTCCACGAGGAAGCCTACATCCACATTGAGAAGTCCACACAAGGACCAGGTCTCACTTGACCCTTCTCTCACCAAGCCACCACAATGGTTGGCTTGAATTCCACTATATCAATGGGTAATCACCAAGTTTGATTGGGGCTGCTCCCATGTTGAGGCTCCCACAAATAAATAAACCGAGGAGCACACGAATATCAACTAACACAAGCCACAAAACAAAACACAATGTGCAAGAGATCAAATCGAGAGCCAAAGCGCGATGATCTTCCTTCACTCTTCTTCCCAAACCCTAATCTCTTCAAGATTTCGTCTTGGAGGGCTAGTAGGACGAGTAGAAGGCTTTGGAAGGCTCTAGGTCACTTGTGGCGAAGTTAGGGTTCAAGAATTATCAAATAGGGGTCGGGGGTCCCCATTTTATAGGGGTCCCGGCAACTAACTGTTGCCACCAGGACAACCCCGGACTAGTCCGGCCCTATGCCACGTACTAGTCCGACCTTCTGAGATCACCGACAATTTCACATCATCGATCAACAAAACAGATGACGTGCGCGCTAAAGTTTGAAATTCAAATGGCCACTTACAACACGGACTAGTCCGGCTCACAACGGACTAGTCTAAAGTAGGACAGAAAGGTTTGGTCCGTCCCAAAACAGACTCAACTGGGTAGGCCCGTTCTAGTCCGCTAGACTTAGTTTGTGAGAAACTAAGCAAACCCTAGAGGCCCGGACTAGTCCGGCCACAGGTGCGGACTAGTCCAACCCTCTAGGGTTTGCTTGGTTTCTCTCACACTAAGTCTCAAACGGACTAGTCCGTATCACCACAGACAAGTCTGATCTTTTCCAGAGAGCTTTGGTCCGTTGCAAAACGGACAAGTCTGGTTTTCAGGGACTTAGCTCCAACTCCACCAAGGGATGAACGGACTAGGTCATACCAATACGGACAAGTCTGAATTCATCCAGAGACCTTTAGTCTGTCCCAAAGCAGACTATTCTGACTGGTCGGACTAGTCCGGCCCTGAGTTAGGTTTTCCTCTCAACCACCACTTTGAGCCCTCAAGAATAATCTCAAAGCACATGATACAACCACCCTCACACAAGATATGGCTCATCCAAGCTCAACACCATAGAAACCCTAATTTCTACGCTTGAGTCTTTGACGCCCGTTTCGACCTTTTCCTTTTGAGAGATTTTGTCTCATTTCAACCATCACACCTGTGCTTAAGATCAACTCAGCTCATTAGTCTCTTAATTGTCGTCATCGATCATTCAAAACCCACGGGGATGCCTAGATGCACTTTCAATCTCCCCCTTTTTGGTGATTGATGACAACACATTAAGACTTCAACGAAAGGACAATAATTTGTTTTCATAACATGTATTTGTATGAGTGACTCCCCTCAATGTATGCATCATGAGTAAGAGAAATTGAGAGAGTTCTCGTATATACATGTTATGGTGGGGTGCCTAAGTGATGTGCTCATGAATTGTGATAAGGCAATAAACATGCAAGATAAACATGTAATTAAAACCACACATTGCAAATTTGACATAATACATGAATGAAGTCTTACAACAACTTGAAATAAGAGTTTTAAAAACATAAGTCTATAGCAGATCAATCTCTCCCCCATAAAACTATCTAAGCACCCCCTTCCAATCCCCCCCCTTTGGCATCAAGACACGAAAAAGTAAAAGAGAGAAATAAGAGTCTTAAGATCTACTCTTCATCATCATCGGCATCATTGTCGTCATCGTCTCCTCCACCTTGATGCCTACTGTCGCTCTCCGTGGCTTTTGGGTCATCATTATCATCATCTTCGGATGGAGCTGCCGTAGAGGTACCAACTTCACCAAATTGAGCAAGCTCATCGGCGGTGAACTCTGGGAATGGAGTCATCTCCCCATTACTCTCCGCGGTGGGAGACATGGGGATGTCCAACTTGTCTCATGGCGCCTTGAGATACTTCTCTTGGCGACGCTCCATGTGACGTTGCCGAACTTCCACTTTCTGGCAAGAGGAGAAGATGGCTTTAAAGAACTTTAGGAAACCACTGCCACATTGAGATGAAGGAGGAGGTGGTGGAGGTGATGGCATGAAGTGATAAGAAGAATCAGGAGGATGTGCATTCTTCATTCAACGGGCAACAGGCTCCGGAGGTGGGATTTGAGGACGAAGTCTTCGGCGAGTGATGTCCTTTTTGAAGGTGAGTTCGAACAGCTTCTCGATCATGTAGATGATGTAAGGAGCGTATCCACATGATCGGTTTGGAGTATGCAAGATGTTGAAGATGTCGTCAAAGATGTAGTCCACCACGTTGAAATGAACATCTCCATCAATGAGCACCATCAAGTGCCTCAAATTTCCTTGAATAATCCCCACATCTCCATCCTCAGGGGCAATTGTCTTCTGAAGGACACAATTGAGGACACTATAGAAGGGCTTGATGTTCCTTATGTGCCCCTCCTCAAAAGGTACATGACTTGGATACATGTACTCCAAAGTGTCTCGATCAACTAGCCTTAGGTTGGAAATTATGATCTCATTCTTCAGTTGATCCTCCAGGTCTAGTAGCTGAGCAAACTCCTAGTAGGTGGTGGAGTATTGCTCTCCATGTGTCATCCAAGTAATCCTCTTGTCCCCATCAGTGTGGAAGTAGACAGTGGAGTAGAATTGAGCAATAACCTCAACATTCCAATCATACTAAAACACCATGAACTTCTTCAAGCCATGACGCTCTATGGCCTCAATCACAACATTAAAAGCCACATGATCCTTCTGGGTCATGTAGTCCCCATCGATCCACTGAGCATCTATGACTGGAGTCTGCTTGGACATGTAGATTGTCCCGTAGTAGTCACAGTGGAAGTCACACCAAAAGCGGGTATCCACTGTGCTCCTCTCCCTTTGATAGACATTGACCTTCCTGAGCTTCTTTGCCTTTTCAGCCCCTTTGCCTTTGAAGATGTTGGCATCGAAGGCAGCTGCACGGTTGGGGTTTCGTGCAGGCAAATTCATCCACAATAGACCAATGGGTTGAGAGGCTCCCTTCTTAGCCTTGATTACAGGCTTCTTAGCAACGAGGACCCGCTTCATGGGTGCAGCATCCACTGGTTCCTTGCCCTTGTCCTTGGAGTTCCTTGCCTCCTGGGATTTTGCCTTCTCCCCCACAGCCACAAGTCTCTTCCTCTTGGGAGCTGCCTCGGCTGCCGCTGAGTTATGAGCCTCCCGTTGTGTCTTCTTGGCCCTTCTAGCTTCTGACTGAGACTCGAGATATGCTATGGCAAGCTTGTGCTCCTCACAATTTCAACAGTAAAGAGCTTGCCTTCCCGCCTCGACTTCAGAGTCGGAAAGAGGAACATAGTCTGAATCAGACATTATCACTAATAAGAGAGGCAAAGGAGTGTGTATGAGTCCAAATAAGTAGAGACATGGCGTTAGAATTCAAAAATCGATCAAGGTTAGTGCTTTCACTGTGTAACCCGGACTTTCCGCCCAGGGGCCGGACTAGTCCGTACCAAGCCGGACTTGTCCGCCCGGTGGCCGGACTAGTCCGATTTACACAGCAAGAACCCTAATCTAGATAAATTTTGCAAAATCTACGGATAGTACCACCAAAATTGAGGTACATGATCACAATGATGTGGACAACAACATTTGTGAAGAAGTTTCTATCAATATACCTAAAAGAATTGAATTTCGAAGGTTTCGGGGTTAGGTCAAGAATACCTCTTCAAATTTTCAAATCGATTAAATGTGGATGAAGAATCGACCTCCGATGCCTGGGGAAGAGTTCCCACGCACCCTAGGGCTTCAATCCACGGATTGGAATCAATATTTGGTGGTTGGAATCGAAAATCACCGATTTGGAGGCAGTTTTCGTGTGTTTTGAAGAGAGAGACTGTGTGGATAAGAGTGAAGAGGTCGAGGGCTCCCTAGGGAGGTTAGGTCCCCAAGGGACAAACTAGTCCAGTTGGAGACCCGGACTTGTCCGGCCTACAGACTGGGTCCGGACTATTCTGAACCACCGGACTAGTTTGGTCTGGGGGGCGGACTAGTCTGGTCCTAAGGCTGAAAACTCCTATATATTGAGTTTTCAGTGGAGATTAAATCTTTTTGGACTATATTTTCACAAAAGATCTTTGTAAACATGGTCAGTAAGCAATCAACAATCAAACTACGACCATAATTCACAAAGAATCAATAATTTCAAAAATAATTTGTAGAAAATTGAGGAGGATGAGTTTTTCGCAAGCATGTGTGAATTTTGAATAATCAAGCCATATTTCGAGAATCTAAGATATTGAGCTCACTCCTAATTTCAAAAAATCTTTTATCATCTAGGGGTTTGGTAAAAATATCGGCCAATTGTTTTTCAGCTCTCACATGGAAAATTGCAATGTCTCCATTGATGGAGTGATCCCTCAAGAAATGGTGGCAAATATCGATGTGTTTGGTCCTTGAGTGTTCAACTGGATTGTGGGCTATTTTGATGGCACTCTCATTGTCACATAGGAGGGGAATATGGCGCAAGTTTATGCCATAGTCCCTAAGAGTTTGTCGCATCCAAAGAAGTTGTGCACAACAACTTCCGGCGATGACATACTCTACTTTGGCTGTGGAAAGAGCAATGGAGTTTTTTTTCTTTAAGGACCAATACACTAGAGATCTACCAAGAAATTGGCAAGTTTGGAATGTACTCTTCCTATCAACTTTGCACCCCGCATAGTCTGCATCAAAATATCCAATAAGTTTAAACTTAGAGCCTTTGGGGTACTAAAGTCCTAGGCTTGGTGTGGGAACTAAATATCCAAGAATTCTATTAACTTCGGTGAAATGACACACCTTAGATGAAGCTTGAAATCTAGCACACATACACACACTAAGCATGATATCGGGCCTAGATGCACATAAGTAAAGCAATGAACCTATCATGGAATGATATACCTTCTGGTACACACTTGGACCATATTCATTAAGATCGAGATGCCCATTGGTTGCCATAGGAGTCTTGATGGATTTGGCCTGGTCCATGTCAAACTTCTTGAGTATGTCTTGTGTGTACGTAGTTTGACTAATGAATGTGTCTTCCTTGAGTTCCTTCACTTGATAACTTAGGAAGAACTTCAACTCCCCGGTCATGGACATCTCAAATCTTTCGATCATTATCTTGGAAAACTAATCACAAAAAGCTTTGTTAGTATAACTAAATATAATGTCATCGACATATATTTGGCAAACAAATAAATCATCATCAAAGTGTTTAGTGAATAGAGTGTAATCCGCCTTTCCAATTTTGAAACAATTTTGAGTTAGAAAGTCTCTAAAGCACTCATACTAGGCTCTAGGAGCTTATTTGAGGCCATAGAGATCCTTACGCAATTTGTACACATGGTTTGGGAATTCTTCATCTTGAAAACCGGGGGGTTTCTCCACATACACCTCTTCCTTGGTTGGACCATTGAGGAATGCACTCTTGACGTCCATTTGATATAGCTTAAAATCATAGTGAGTAGCAATGACAAGTAATATATGAATTGATTCAAGCCTAGCTACGGGAGCAAAGGTTTCATCAAAATCCAAACCTTCGACATGTGAATACCCTTTGGCCACAAGTCGTGCCTTGTTCCTTGTAACCACCTCGTGCTCATCTTGTTTGTTTCAGAACACCCACTTGGTGCCTACAACATTCGCAGTAGGCCTCTTCACGAGCTCCCATACTTGATTTCTTTCAAAGTTGTTGAACTCTTCTTGCATGGCCATCACCAAATTCGGATCTTGTAGTGCTTCTTCAACCCTGTGAGGCTCCAAAGAAGAAACAAAAGAGTAATGTTCACAAAAGTTTCCAACACGAGATCGAGTAGTTCCCCACTTGGAGATGTCTCCAAGTATATTGTCAACGGGATGGTTCCGTTGAACGCTTTGGTGCACTCTCGGGTGAGGCGCTTGAGGTCTTGAATCTTCATCTTTGTCTCCCTCATTTTCATTGGCTCCCCCTTGATTGATGCCTACATTTTCATCTTCTTGGAGTGCATTTTGGGGGACTTGATCTTGATCATTTGAGGAAGACCTTGCTTGATGTGTAAGATGGTCACTTGAATCTTGAGGTTGTTCTTGTGGTCGTATATCTCCAATCGCCATCCTTCCTATCACCACTTGTGAAGCTTATTCTTGATCTAGCACATGACGATCAAGTTGCTACACTTGGGAGCCATTAGTCTCATCAAACACTACGTCCCGTGCTACTTCAACAATTCTAGAGGATTTATTCAAGACACGATAGGCGTAAGTTTTGAGTCATAACCTAGAAAGAAACCCTTATCGAACTTAGAAGTGAACTTCGAAGTCCTAGGCTTCTTGTTGAGAATGTAGCATTTGCTCCCAAAAACACGAAATTAAGAAATGTTAGGCTTGTTACCGGTTAGGTGCTCATAGGACGTCTTCTTGAGTATGCGGTGAAGATATAACCGGTTTATGGCATGGCAAGCAGTGTTAACTGCTTTCGCCCAAAACCGGTCTGATGTCTTGTACTCATCAAGCATGGTTCTTGACATCTCAATTAGAGTTCTATTCTTCCTCTCGGCCACCCCATTTTGTTGAGGCGAGTAGGGGGCCGATAACTCATGCTTGATGCCTCCTTCATCTAAAAACACTTCAACTTGAGTATTATTGAATTTGGTGTTGTTATCACTCCTTATGGTCTTGATACTTCAGGAGAACTCATTTTGAGCTCTCTTCAAGTATTTCTTGAGGACACCTTGAGTCTCACTCTTAATATGCAAAAAGAATACCCAAGTGAAATGTGAAAAATCATCAACAATAACAAGACCGTATTTGTTACCACCAATACTTATATAGGCGATTGGACCGAAGAGATCCATGTGTAGAAGCTCCAATGGTCTTGTTGTCGTCATAATGTTCTTGGATGGGTGTGGAGCTCCAACTTGCTTTCCAGCTTGGCATGCGCTACACGCCTTATCCTTTTCAAACACAACATTCTATAAACCACTGATGTGCTCGCACTTAAGGATTTTTTGCAAATTCCTCATCCCCAAATGGGCTAGCCTTCTATGACAAATCCATCCCATGTTAGTTTTTGCAATTAAGCATGTATAAAGTTGGGTTTTATCCGTGGAAAATCCACAAGATAGAGTTTTCCCTTGACTACACCCTTAAAAGCAATTGAGTCATTACTTCTCCTTGTGACGGTCACACCCTCATTAGTAAATAAACAATTATAGCCTTTGTCACATAGTTGTGATATGGATAAGAGGTTATAATCAAGTGAATCAACATGTAAAATATTTGAAAGAGTGTCATTAGAAGATATAGCAATTTTACCGGTGCCAAGGATTTTTCTTTGGCTATTGTCCCCAAAATAGATTCCTTCACTTGGATGTTCCATTAGCTCATACTCCACAAACATCTTCCTCTCTCCGGTCATATGATTAGTGCAACCGCTATCAAGAACCCATTTTGTTCCACCGGAGGAGTATGCCTGCAAGAAAGATTTAAGCTTTGGCTTTAGGTACCCAAGCGGTGTTGGTTCCTTTGATGTCAGCCAAGAGGCACTTGGGCACCCACACAACAAGGTTTTGGACTCTTGCAGTGTGGCCAAACATACGTAGAATAAGCTTTACCAAACTTGTTTCTTTATAACACATATGAAGCATCAAAATCATGAAACAAGGGATGAGGTTCTTTCTTAGGCATTTGGGGTGATGTAGCAATGTTCTTTCCCTTATTGTTGTATGAGCCTCCTTTGATAAAAACAACCAAGTCTTTGCCATTCTTGGTAGATTTGGTGTTTTGCCTCATCTTCCTAGAATAACCAAGACCATCCTTGACAAGGGGATGTCTTGTGTTGGCGTATGCACTACGTGCATATGCCATCTTCTCCTTGTCAAAGATGCCACCCATTGGTGCTTGATTGGTTTGTGCCACCTTAAGCTCATCTTTAAGTTTTAAATCAAGTTTGAGCATTTGCAAGGTTGAGGCGCTTCGGATTTGACATTTGTGTAAGGTGAGCTTGTAGAGTAAGAAAGGGCATTAACCTTGAGAGACTTCACTTGTGTTTCAAGGATCTTGTTAGCTTGTGTCAAACTAACAAGTTCATCCTTGAGTACAATTGTAGTGTTCTCAAGGTTTGAGCATGTTTCCTTGCTCAAAACGAGTTCACGCTCAAGTGCCTTGCTTCTTTCCCTTTCAAGCTCCAAGAGCTCTTCAAACTCTTGACATCTCTCCTTTTGTAGGATGAGCATGTCCTCTTGACGGTTGTTGAGCTCCTCCTTCTCAAATATCTCATCTGTCAACAACCTCAATCTTTTCAAGGTACTTTTACTCATATCCTTAAGCATATGTTCATTTTCACTACTACTATCAAATTCATCACGCGAGGAAATTGAAGAGGGGGATTTAGATTTATCCTTCTTTCTTCCCTCCTTGGCCATGAGGCAAGTTAGCCTTGATTTCTCCAAGTTTGGGAAGAGCTTGTTATCCGCAGCTGTCTTCTTCATAGCAATGGTTGATATCTCTTCCTCTTTATCGGAGGAGGATTCCTCATTTGAATCTCACTCCTTTCCAAGGTGGGCATGCCCCGATTGCATCTTCTTCTTGAAGTACTCCTTCTCTTTGGACTTGCCCTCCTTCTTCTTCTTCTTGTTTTCCTCATGTGGGCAATCCACAATGAAGTGGTCATACTCCCCATAATTGTAGCAAGCCCTCTTTGATATTGTCTTGGGATTGTCTTTGCTCTTGATTTCATGATGATAGCTCCCCCTCCTTCTTCTAAACATCCTCTTGAAGTTGTTTATGAAGAGTGCCTCTTCCTTATCGGTGTCAGGGCTCTCTTCATCACTCTCTTCCTTTTCTTATAATCTTGAGGATGTTGCCTTGAATGCAACATCCCTTTTCTTGGAGGAGGAGAGCTTTTGTAGATTGTTGTAGAACATAGCTTCTTGCTCCATCATATCATGGTTGATGATCCTCCCTAGCACTTCTTCAGGAGTCATCTTGTGAAAACTCAGACTCTCACGAATTAGTGAGCAAAGAGTGACGTTTCGAGACATGATTGCTTGAATCATCCTCTTTACCACCTCATGGTCGGTCCACCGGGTGGTTCCATAAGACCGACTATTGTTGATGAGAGTCTTGAGGTGGTCGTACATGTCTTGGGGAGATTCACCATCCATGATAGTGAACCTCCCAAGTTCACCTTCGATCATCTTGATCTTGGCCTCCCTAATGACATGGTTGCCCTGATGTGCCGTCTTGAGGGTGTCCCATATCTCCTTTGTAATCTCCAACCCTTCAATGCGGCTGAACTCCTCTCGAGTCAATGAGGAGGTAATCACTCCAACAGCTTGAGCATTGCGATGGAGGAGGAAGACATGCTTCGGAGTGATGTCTTCCTCATTCTTGAGAAGATGTATACCTGTCATAACAATTAGCCACAAACTAGGGTTCACGGAAATGAGATGCATCTTCATATTATGCTTCCACATAGAGTAATCATTTCCATCAAATTGAGAAGGTTTGCCAATAGGGATAGATAAATAATGGCTGCTTGCAGTTAGTTGCTCATAGTTGTAAGGATACCGGGAGTAGTTTTGTGAACTACTTCCATTGTCGACGTTGATCAGAGCAATTGGCTTGATCTCCTTCTAGGGCACATTGAGCTTCTCACGAAGTCGTGCCTTGAGCATATGAACTTCTTCATCGTCATTTGGATCATCTAAAAGAACATTGATGTTCTTCGTCATGGTGTCATCAACAATCACCAGAATCTCGTTGTCACCCCTTCAGGCCATTTCTTCTCCGAGTTGTTAGACTCTTGGTGGAGAAGCCTCGCTCTGATACCAATTGAAAGTCGCCTAGAGGGGGTGAATAGTCAATAAGACCTGAAATGGCATAATCAAACGAGATTAAAACACTGAGGTCGGACTTGTCTCGACAGGGCCGGACTAGTCCACTCAGCACAAGGGGAAAACCTAAAAACTTGATTTCTACAAGTTATTTGTGGAATTTAAGTTCACTAAAGATGAATACAATGTATAGTAATCTAGCACAACTTATATTAACAAGTTAAAGCAAATAGGTTACAAGATTTCAACAAAGATCAAAATGAAGAGCAATATGAACCCTAAAAGCAATTCTAGTGATTATCAAATGTAAAGCGACCAGAGAGACTTGATTTATCCTGTGGTTCAGATCTACGAAGAAGCTTACATCCACGTTGAGAAGTCCACACAAGGACTGGGTCCCACTTGACCGTTCTCTCACCAAGCCACCACAATGGTTGGCTTGATTTCCACTATATCAATGGGTAATCACCAAGTTTGATTGAGGCTGCTCCCAAGTTGAGGTTCCCACAAATCAATACACTGAGGAGCACACGAAGCTCAACTCACACAAGCCACAAAACACAACACAATTTGCAAGAGATCAAATCGAAAGACAAAGCGCGACGATGTACTTCACTCTCCTTCCCAAACCCTAATCTCTTCAAGATTTGGTATTGGAGGGCTAGTAGGACGAGTAGAAAGATTTGGAAGGATCTAGGTCACTTGTGGCGGCGTTAGGGTTCAAGAGTTATCAAATAGGGGTCGAGGGTCTCCTTTTTATATGGGTCACGGCAGCTAAACATTGTCACCAGGACAACCCCGGACTAGTCCGGCCCTGTGCCACGGACTAGTCCGACCTTCTGGGACAACTGACAATTTCACGTTATCGGTCGACAAAATAGATGACACGCGCGCCAACGTTTGTATTTAAAACAGCCACTAACAACATGGACTAGTCCGACTCACAACATGCTAGTCCGAAGTAGGACAGAAATGTTTGGTCCCTCCAAAAACGGACTCAACTGGGCAGGCCCGGACTAGTCCGGCCACAGGGGGCGGACTAGTTCGTCCCTCTAGGTTTTGCTTGGTTTCTCTCACACTAAGTCTCAAATGGACTAGTCCGTACCACCACGGACAAGTCCAAACTTTTCCAGAGAGCTTTGGTCCATTCCAAAACAGAGAAGTCCGATTTTCAGGGACTTAGCTCCAACTCCACTAAGGGATGAATGGACTAGTACGTACCCATACGAACAAGTCCGAATTCATCCAGAGACTTTTAATTCGTCCCAAAGTGGACTATTCTGACTGACCAGACTAGTCCGGCCCTAAGGCCCGGACTAGTCCGGCCTCCTATGGTTTTTCCTTATTTTGGCTTCTCACTTAGATTTTTCTCTCAACCACCACTTTGAGCTCTCTAGAATGATCTCAATGCACATGATAAAAAGACCCTTACACAAGATACAGCTCATCCAAGCTCAACACCATAGAAACTCTAATTTCTACGCTTGAGTCTTTGACGCCCGTCTCAACCTTTTTCCTTTTGAGGGATTTCGTCTCATTCCAACCATCACACATGTGCTTAAGATCAACTCATCTCATTAGTATCTTAATTGTCATCATCAATCATCCAAAACCCACGGGGATGCCTAGATGCACTTTCACTTAGGTGTGTGGCCAAGAGATCACAAAATAGCGTTCACAAAGTGATTACTAGCATATTTAGACCCCACTGAGGTTTTCATCGATGGTGATGTCTCTAACTGAGACCATCCAACCAAGGGCCCCCTTTTGAGCCTTTTGGATCCCAGGGTAGTCCCACCATCACTATAAACTCATCCGACTACCCCTTCCCTGAGCATTCTTAATGATCTAAATAATACTAGCAAAACACTAATTAGTCAGCTAAGCCGCACCCATACTTGGCCCTGTGGTGGCACTATAAATCCTGGATGGTCGCTCCACGAACCGGTCCTTAGATCTTAAGCAAGCAAAACCACCAAAATAGTCCAACCCATTCCACATAACCGACTTGCTTAGATCCCTAGGCACCATGTTGCTAAAGGGTCATTAATACTAATTCTCATCATTTATGTGTTCAATAGTTCATAATTAAGCATTATGATGGTTTTCCCGAACCCAATTAAGTATAGCGATGCAAAAGTGTAAAAATACCCTTCCCGACTCTCTATATTGTGTTCAAGCGACAAGGGTGGTCATACAAAAATAGTAAACTCCTACAATTGGGTTTCCATCAATTGACACGAGCATGCAATTTTGCAAACAAAACATTTAAATACCTGGATCAAAATGATCAAGGTCACTTGCCTTGCTCTTGAGCTTGGTTTGGATCGAAGGCTTCAATGTTCTAGTTCTACAGGTCCTCGAAAGCACTCTCTACAGCGAGACTTTCTATTCCGTGCGAAAGACATGCAAAACCACCATTACAATCAATAAATGCTCATATATTACTCAATATGCCATGATATGCATGATTAATGCAATTGTGAGGTGAAACTTGTTAATGAGTTGCTATTAATGTTTACTAACTTGTTATAATTGTTTTTGATAAGTTTGAACAGAAGTTGAATTGATTTGAGTCAAATTGGAATTAATTCAGCTTGAAACAGATTACAACATCAGACTAGTCAGGTATCAAGGCCAGACTAGTCCGCGCTGTCTAGAATTGCGAAATAGGGTTCCTGGACAACAGGGTTTTAGGGTTGAATTCATGTGGAAACTTAGATGTAGAGGGTGTACCATGTATCTAGAGATCCAAGGATCAAGAATTGGGTGTACCTATTGATTTTTGACGTCTAGGGCTTGATGAAGATGGGTTGATGAAGGTTTGATGATGAAGAACGTCAATTGTCAAAAAGTTGATGAAGATCGTGCTTGGTTGATCCTTCTCCCTCTCCCCCCCCCTTCTCCTTGCTCCCGGACTCCTTCTTTGCAATGACACAAGGCAAAAGGTGGCCACGAGGGTTTTTCTCAAAGGTTGGAGAGGTGAGGGTATTGGGTTGCTTATATAGGGGTGGAGAGTTAGGGTTTTGAGGTGAATTCCAAGTGGATTTGGGTGGGGGACGAGTAGGGGCCGAGGTGAGGTCCACTCAGACTCCTCTAAGGTTGGGCACAAAGTTCTTGGGCCCAATTAAGGCAATTACCTAATAACCAATTGTGGAAGAATAATAGAATCCTAGTGTAATTCAGTAGGTCAGACTAGTCCACAATTGGGACCGGACAAGTCCGTTTGGCAAAAGAGAGGTTTTCGAACAAGTCCGGTATGTGTGGCCGGACCAGTCCATTTTGGATCAGAAACTATTTCGGACAAGTCCGATTCACTGGCGAGACAAGTCCGGGGTTCCTAAGCAAAAGTATTCCAGACTGGAAATTGGGCAAGATCGTACTAGTCCGCTTAGACATCGGACATGTCCGGGCAAACATCAAAAGCTCAACCAAACTAGTCCGTACATGGGGCCAGACAAGTCCATAGTCCTGAGGAACTCTGAATTTCTGAAACAGAGAGGTTTACCGGACTAGTCCAGGCTGGAGGCCGGACAAGTCCATTTCTTGACAGACTTGAATTCCTGATTAAGCCTAAATTCATTTCAATCTTATTCCATTTAAGGTTGCTTTATGTTAAACATGTATGAGGATGTATGTAATGCATTATGCATGAAAATGAGGGTGTTACACAAATGTGACACCATGTGTAATTCAGGTTCTGAATCTAGTTCAGAGTCTGCAGGCCAAGTTTATCGTTGTTAGGAATAGTGATAGCAGCAAATTAAATGCCGCCGCCAGAAAGAGTACTAGCAACAAGACAGGCACAACCCGCACAACCATTGGCACCATCAAACGAGGTGTCGACAACACTTATTATGTCTCAATTAAGAGAGCCAACTCCTTTGTCAGGTCCACAACAGCAATTACATTTCAACAACAACAAGGGCAACCTGCAAAGTTGACCGCATCACAACAACCACCACAGTCAAAGAAGCCGAAAGGCCTGTCCATGAAGTCAGTTTCATCAAAGTCGCAAGGGCCGTCTGAGAAGTCGACTGGTGAGCATATTGAAAACACTACAAGGATTCCACCCTGTTGCAACGATTGTACTGCAACGAATACTAAATCGTTGCAGTAACTTGGTCTTTTGCCACGATTCACTAGTTTGTGGCATTAGCATCTATCGCCACGGAACATGATCATTGCATTAGGATCTTTTGCCATGATTCACTAGTTCGTGGTATTAGGATCTATCGCCACGAATCTGTTGCCACGATTCACTAGTTTGTGGCATTAGCATTTATTGCCACAGCTTCAAAAATCATTGCAATACTGTAGTATTTGCCACGAACGTGAAAACCGTTGCAATCACGTACTATTACCACGAATGCGAAATCGTTGCAATACAATGCTATTCGTTGCAATACGTTAAATCGTTGCAATACGATAAACCTTTGCAATAACATACTATTTGCCACGAATGTGAAATCCTTACAATACCGTACTGTTGCCACGCCTGTGAAATCGTTGTAATACAATGCTATTCGTTGCAATACATTAAATCGTCACAATACGCTAAACCGTTGCAATAACATACTATTTGCCAAGAATGTGAAATCATTACAATACCGTACTATTGTCACGCCTGTGAAATTGTTGCAACCACATACAATTACTACGAATGTGAAATCGTTGCAATACCATGCTGCTTGTTGCAATACGTTAAATTGTCGCAATACGCTAAATCATTGTAACAACATACTATTTGCCACGAATATGAAATCGTTGCAATATCGTATTACTTGCCACGATCGTGAACCCTTTGCAATACAGTACAATTCGTTGCAATACGTTAAATCGTCGCAATACATGAAACCGTTACAATAGCATCCTATTTGCCACCGATGTAAAACCGTTGCAATATCATACTATTCGCCACGGATGCCAAGGCGTCGCAAATAACCTATCGCCGTGGAAATTATTATGACAATTCGTAAAAACTATCGCCAAGCTCTTTTTCGTTGCAACAGCGACCTATTGCGACAAAAAATAACCTATTGCAACGAATTTTTTCGTTGCGATAAACCGGAATCCTTGCAGTGAAAGCTAGTTAGCGATAGAATTACAAAGTTTTTGGCAAAACCTAGTGTTCCTGGCATGACAGCTAGCGAGACAGAAACAACACCTCAGGTTAAGCAGTCTCTGCAAAAGGCTAAACAAGCTCAACCACCAGGTAGAGCACCACATAGAGAAAAGAATAGGGTAAAGCAGCGAGAAGACTAACAATAACAACAACAACTATTTAATAGATACAGATGTACTCATACTCGAAGCGTTTGCTCGGGATCCTAATATCTAGTGGACAAAGTTTATAATGACAGGTATGAATGTGCAACTGTATCGAAGAAGTGAAGGCACGGAGAACCCATTATTTTTGAATTTTATTGTAATTCAAGTCCAACACTGCAAAAAATAAACCAGTGGTCCATGGACATATTTAAGGCTGACAAACATTGTTGTGTGCTCGAGTCAGCCATGACGTCTTCTTTGGGCCTACCAATGAGATTCTACTCGTTCGGGAAGAGTTTTATGACCTGCTGGTACCAGATGCAGTGAGTGTCCAAATGAGTCGTTTGTGAGAATTGTAAGCCTTAAGTTTGTCTGATTCATTATATATTATTGTCTTAATTGATTGACTGTCTAACCTTATTTCATACTATACGTAGAATGCAAATAAAAATATGTGCCGACACTGTGACACTCAAGCAACCACAAACAGTAGAGCAACACATATTTGATTTTTTCTGAATTCCCATAGCAAGAAATTCATCTTCTTACCATTACTAGTTCAAGTATGTTTTTATCTTTAAGCTTGTTATTCTACATTTGAGTAACATGTTCTTTATAACTTATGAGTAACTAGTTGCAGTGAAATTTGTGTAGATTTCACTTGATATTATTTGTCATTGAATAATAGAGCAGCACCATGTATGTCCTTGACTCAAGAAGAAGAGAAAGGGAGTCCTACAAACATATTGAAGTCTGTGGACAAACGTAAGTAAATGTTTTAATAGTTCTTTGTAGTTGCACGTTAAAATGATTGAACCCAATTCAAGTTATAATTTATAACTACAAATGTGCAGAGCGTACGCACACTATAGAAAGAAGAGTACACATTACCGACCATTCACAAAACAATTTTTCATCAGAACCGCCGGTGTCATCAGTTTTTGTATCCAACCAACGGGAAATAACATTTGTGTGTTATATATGTTTTAGGTCATGCTTATATTCACTTCCTGTGGGCCTGGGGTGGAGCAAATCTAAGCGTTGAGGTAAGATACAAATTGCTTTGTTTGTGTATGTTGCATTTAAGTTCTTATATGCGTTTAAATGATTTGATATCCCTGATTATTGAAATTGCAGGATTATGGTCACAAAGATGTTGAGATCGTCAGACTAAAACTTCTATAAATTGTGGCTTCGAGCAAGTTTTTCATTCAGTTAAGTATCATGTTCCAAGTTGATAGGGTGTGACTCAGGGGTAGCCCGATCTTCACGACACTAGGTATGACAACATCAAGTTGCTGGTTAGTCCGGACTGGCCGAACTAACAAGCTACTACCCAACTCGAGAAGTTCGAACAATCCGGACCCGTCTTCACAGTAGCAGCAACGAATAAAGGATAAATAGCTGAAAAAAAACAACAACTGGATAACTAGCTTTATACCTTATGATAAAAAAAAACTAGCTTTATACCTACCAAGGTTGGATGTGACCAAGTGATCCGCAGAGAGGTGCTGAAGTCTTGGTGTGTTTAAATCGATCTCTGAACATTCACCGAACCACAATCCGGGATAGCTTTATACGTACCCACCAAGATTGGTTGTGACCAGACGACGGGCAGAGGCACCAAAACCATGAGGACTTCGACTAGATCTCTAAACGACCGCAGAACCACAAATTGAAGTAATCCACACAAAAAGGCATTGAAGCCTAGAGCATGAATTAGGGGACTCCAAAGGGATTACTTCACCCATGCATGAAGAACAAGGAAGAACAAGGTATTCAGCTGTTGTTTGAGTTTCTTAGCACGAGTGCATGTAATCGGTCCTTCATAGGTTTGTTTACGTGACTCTATTGTAAAAAGGTCCACATCATCCTCCCCCTCTTGAAAAGGAGTCATCCTCGGCTCTTCTTCTCTAAGGGTGTGTTTGGTTTAGAGACAAGGTGGGATGGGTTGGACCCATCCACTTTCCAAGGATGGGATGGTCCCATTTTTTGTTTGTTTGAAGGGACGGGACGATCCCTGTTTTTTGTTTGCTTCGGAGGATGATGCGGGATAGAATGATCCCGTCTCTTGTTTGTATCGTGGGATGGGAACAGATGCATGTGAATATGGCCACCTCTTTATAAATGTGATGAGCTTACCTTTATACTATTGTTCACAAATCTGCAAGTGATTTTTTTCGCAGTGTATAGTTTCTAATTTTTTGTTATTAGCGTAGTAATCCTAAATTTACAAACACAAATTTTAATTAAGCACAATCCGTATGCACACAGATCTGCACAAATGAAGAGAGAAGAGAGTGAGTAACATAAAGAAAAGAAGACAGGAACTCGGGAAAGAAGCGGGTGGAAGCACCAAGCGGAGGAGACCCGGCCACGGAAGTATCAGGCGCCGTCGGCCACGGAACAAGCGCAAGCACCGAGCGGTAACCAGAGCGGGTCTGTAGAAGTGGGATGGACTCGTCCGTAACTTTTTGGAGGGATGGTTCTGTCCCGGATCTAGAGAGAATATTCCTATTTGAGGGATGACTCCATCCTACCTGTCTCCAAACCAAACAGTGTAAAAGTGGGATCGTCCCGTCCCGTCACACCATATCCCTCAAACCAAATACACCCTAAAGTAGGGAAATAGATAAGTGACATTGAATGTTGTACTTACTCCATATGTACTTGGAAGGCCAATCTCATAAGCATTGTCATTGATCTTTCCATGTACTTTGAAAGGTCTATCAGCTCGAGGCTGCAATTTGGACTTGCATTGCTCAGGAAATCGTTCCTTGCGTAAATGCACCCAAACCAAGTCTCCTATTTCAAATTTCACTTTCCTGCAACCCTTGTTGGCACGCCTCTCATTGACCTTTGTCACTTTCTCTGTGTTTGTCAGCACTTGATGATGAAGTTTATTACATATTTAGCACACTTTTGAGCATACGACCCTGTTGTAACCAGATTCCACATGTGCCAAACTTTCTTCCCGTAGTTTCATGTTCTTCTTTAGAACAGCTCCTAGTATTGTTCGTAATGTATGATTCACTACTTCGGTTTGCCCATCTATTTGTGGATGACATGTTCTGAAATGTAAAAGCCCTAATTTCCATAAGGCAAACTTCAGTTTGGACAAAAAAATTTGAATGATAAAAAGAATTAAAAAGGAATTGAGAAGAACAAATTTATTCAAACTCCAAATGAGGGAATTCAAAAAAATAAACTTAACTAATGTTCAAATGAAGTTAACATGAAGATTTGAGTTCACCCGTAGTTTTCAAATATTCCAAATAGCATCCCTGCAAAGTTTCATAATTTTTGAAGCAAGTTTGCTATTTAATTCAATAGCATCATTGAATTCAACTCAAATTTAAATTCAATTTTGAATTCATTTGAAAATATGTTAAATCAACAATCTGATTTCAGAATCAATTTCTACACCTTCAAATTAGTCTACCATAAAATTTCTAGAATTTTTGGACACAAGTTGGTGGGATATTTTGGTGTCCAGAGGAGATAGAGATGAATAAGGATGTGGGACGCACTGGTCATAGGCTCAAATTCGCCCCTGTCCTTCCCAGGGCGCCACCTCCCGGCATGCAACTGCCACAGAGCTGCTAGCACTATGGAGGTCGCCTCCAGCTGCCCCCAGCTCGTCCTGAGCTCCTCCTTATCACCTCCTCAGCACCCAAGTTGAGTCTTTCCTCCTTGTTCCATTCCCTGGCGCCACAGCTTCACTCCCGGCGAGTTCTTCCCCACCCTCTCTGTTCTTCAGTTTTTCCAGTGATTGAGCACGTGTCGTGCCTAGGTACAAACATAGAGTAGTGGAACAACCTTCCTCTCTGTCTTCTCCACTGATTGGTGCCTTGTTCATGCCTTGTGTTGATTGTATTTCGAGCTTTTCTCGCCGCCGACGGGGAGGCCGCCGAGAGAGTCCTCTGCTGCTCCGTGGAAACCCCAGCTACGGGCCTTATCAAGCTTCGATCCTTTAAGGAAAAAGGTTTGCAATCACGTCTAGTTCATGCTCGCAAGTTTCAGCTTTTGTCATAGCTTGTAGCTCGGGTTTTTTCTCGAAGAACCCACGCTTAGTTTTTTTGCCCGCCTTGGTTCTTCACTCGAATTTGGTTTGCACGTGCAATAATTCTTTGAATTGTTTAACATGTAGCTTCTAAACATTCTCGCACACACTCTAGCCAAAATGCCCAAAAGTTAATGACCACACGCATAGAAATCAAAGTTCTTGCGGCCGCCGGTTAAAAATCCGCGGGTTGCCGTTGAACTTATCTTTGCGGCCATTTCCACCTCAATTGGAGTTCATTTTGGTTATCCTCGTGATCCCAAGATGCTCTCTAATCAATTTCCGAGTGGTTTTAGCCCTTGCTGAAGCGAATTCGTGTTGAACGAAACCCTAATTGACGCTGCCACCGTCGCGCGAGCTTTTCCGGCCATCCATCACCGTCGTGAGGATCACCATCATGTTCTACAGCCAAATCTAGGTAGGGGCAGCGAGTTTAGAGGGCCGGTGTGCCCTAGAACAGTCGCTGGCGAGCCATTGCCGTCAGGTGTAAAATCCCAGTTTTCCTTATTATCAAGTTCAGTACCAGTTGGTTGTCAACCATAGTGAAGATCAATTATGGTTGTACACATAAACTTGATATCATCAATAATTTTCTTTCACTCATACTGAAATTTTAGTAACAGAAGGATGAACTTTACAAATAACCCTAGAATAATATAAGTCACCTTTCTACAAATTTAGGAAGCTATTGGATAAAAATTTCTAGGGGAAATTACTATGCAGTACTAATATATTCAGATTAATTTGAATATAGCACTGTACATTTAGGCTCTGCCCAAAATATTCAAATCTGAGGCTATAAATTTTTCCATGACCTCGTAATATTCCAAATAGACTTCCTACCAAGTTTCAAGATTTTTGAATTCCATTTGCTATTTTATTTGAGACGCTTAGAAAATTCAAGCCATGTTTAGAGTTCAAATTTTGAATTCTGTTCAACTCATTTGAACATCGATTTTAACACACCATCATTGTCAGCATAACTTGCTTCACTTATTCCCAAAGTTTCACAATTTTTGAAACTCAATTGCTATTTAATTCAGTGACCCCATTGAATTTCATTCAATTTCAAATTCGAATTTGAAATTCAAATGAAACTTGACCAAATTCGAAATCCAATTTAAGAGTAAAGTTCCAGATATTTATTTGAGCCTCCCCACAAAAATCTAGAGTTTTTGGATCATGTTTGGTATGAGAATTGAAGTTGCAGAGAAGTGAAGAGGATAAGGCCAGGTGGGACCCACTGTCAGCCTCACCCACTCGGTTGAACTGACGGACGTGCTCTGTATACGGCTGTCCCCGCCGATCGACGCCGGGAGCACTCGCCACCACGACACGGCATGCAAGCAAGCAGCTGCGTGGCCTAAACACCCCCCTGTCCTATAAATACCCGTCCCCTGGCCGTCGGCGTCGAGCTCCATCTCAGCTTCGCGCTGCCATCGCCCAACACCGCCGTTTCCATTTCCTCCTGGTAAGCACCTTGGTCTTACCTCTATTTCCTTCGATGCAAACAGCAAAGTTAGCGCCAAGTCCATGCTCTATCTTCTACGCAACCTCGCTTAGCGTTTTTCTCGTTGTGTTGGCCGTAGTTTGGAGTTCCGCGGACACCACCTAAGTTGAGGACGAACGCCGCCTCTGCTCCACCGTCGCCAGTCCTCAACAAGTGGCGCCACAACTCAACCTCAACAGCAAAAATGATTGCCATCCCAAGCTCTTTCTCACGGTAGAAGTCGTGCCTCTTTTCATTCAGTATAGAGCAGCATCCTCCAGTTTTTCTTTCAGCCTTTGCCATTGAGCTAGCTCACTCCTCGGTTTAATTCCGTTTCTACATGTAATAATTCTTCAATCCAGTTAAAGATTATATTCAGTACCTCCTAGTGCACCCCCTGGCAAAAATTAGTAGACGCAATCGAATGAAGCTTGAGATATTCAAGTTTTCCCCACCGTCGGTCCATTGACGAAGTCGACCTTGCCGGCGATGACACCACTTCCTAACATCAAAATCATCATCCTCATGCTCCCAGGAATGTCTCTAGCTTTTTCATAAGCCTTTTGCGCCATCCCCATGCGAATCCAACGATAGCCAAAACCCTAGCTCCGCCGCCATCGTCGCACCGCCATCTCTGGCCGTCACCGCCGCGATTGGACCCCACCATCGTGTTGTGCGGTCGATTTTATGGTTTGGAAGTCAGTACGGAGGCGAGTGGAGGTCGACGCAGCCATCGCGGCGAGCTCACCGGCGCAGCGCCACCGCGTCTGAGCGGCGCGTCCCGAGGAAGATGAAGACCGCGGGCCCCACGTGTCAGTGACGCGTGCGAGCGCGCGGATCAGCTATGGACACGGATCCAGTGCGGCTACACGGGTTGATTATGTGGCCCCCGTGCGGCTTCAACCCGATTGGCCCATTTCAAATCCGTGGGCCCAAACCCTTTATTCAAATAATTTCCAATTGAAATTTTATTCCAGATTTTGCGCCAAATTGGAAAATCCATAACTCCTAGTAGAATTTCTCAAAAATTTCCAAATAAATTCTGGTAGACTCATCTCAATATCTACTTTGCAGTAATGCAATTTATTGGACATGAAGTTGCCAAAATTGTTATTATTAATTCATTCGATCTAACTGCTTGGAAAATTAATTACTCCTATTTTGTTAATTGGAAAATTCCCAATTTTTGTCAGAACACTCTTATTAATACACTTGATCTCACGTAAAAATTGCAAGTTCATTGGACTTCAATTACTAGTTTGATCAGTGTTCCAAATATCTATATAGTTATAAATTGAGAAAAATACAAAATCAATTTATGAAATTTCCCCAAACTTGTAAAATCAGTTTCTCCCTGTAGGAAGCTTAGAAAATTGTGAAAAAAAAATCCTAGAACCAGTGAGACTCCCTCTACATGGTACAACCACTGGTAGCCATAATAGATCTCCAAGATTTCAACCAAAAAAATTATAGAAGGTTATTTCTTACCATAATTTTTAGGAACAACAAACTTCCTTGATCATCTCCTGTTCTTTGCAAGAGTCTTCACTATGGTCACTAGTATCTAACATAAAAGTCCCAAAGTCAATTAAAATCATTATCTTGTTTTGATCACAAGATATTAGCTTATGACCTTAAGCATATTGATTTTTTTTTCAAAGTCATTCATATATAGTATATGCATAACGTGTAGTGACTGAAGTCAAGGAGCAGCTGGAAGCTTTGGAAGTCCAGCTGCCAGAAACTAACATAGACTCAGACTCGCATTCAGGCAAGCCCTGGTTTGCATTTATGTTCCTTATAGTGTCTTTGCAGTTTTCATTCACCTTACGTCTTCAGATGTTTGTGCATTACATTTAAGGTGTTTGACATCCACTTGCATGACCAAAGAACCCAGGGAGTGGTTAGAATAGATCACAGACTCGTGTAGTAATTGCAATGCTTATATTCATAGGAATCCGGTAGAAGTCGAGTAGTTGGAATCTACTTGCGAGATAGGATTTTATCACATGAGATGACTTGGATCAAGGAATGGTTTATAAATATGAAATTGAGACCGAGCAGCGGGTAGGATGCAGCGAGACGTGGTCTCACGTGCGTAGCCATGCTTGTGTCAATTAAGGACCGTTTTGTGTGCGGACCCGCTGGACAAGCTTGAATTGTACCAGTGACATACTAGAGAAATGGGCTCCAGCAAACTGACATAGCTTGATACTGGTTTGTCGAGGCATACCGTTCCGTTTTATAGGCGTAGGTTGAGGGTAGCGAGGTGTAAAACAGCTGGTGGGCACGTCAGAGTATGCCCCACGCAGTGACCTTCTGCTCGTTACGGATCGACCGGTTCAACATTCGAGTGTTTGGTGAAAGGTGGCCATATACGAGTAGTACTGAAGTGCTTTTTTAGGTACTGTTGTAAGTACTCGTTGGCGCTTCGGAAAGTGCGTATGTGTCTTGTTGACCGGGTGTGCCCTGATTGCAATCACCGTCCCTCGCGGTAATAGAGTACCACTTGTTCACTGTGTCGTGACGTAGTAAATACTGAAGAAGTCAGGAGAATATGATGTATTGAATTATAATTGTTTTGCAACCTTGTGTGGCTTAGAGATAACACAATTAAAAGATTACAACTTCCCCATACTTTACCTGTAATAGCATTATGTGGTTTGGGCATGTCATATCATCGGCAAAGCGTTTCTTGTTTGATTGCGGAGTCTATGATGTGACGTGCCTTAAGAATGTCATGTCTGCTTAAAACATGACCATACGGATCCACTTGTAGGCGTGTCCTTTATTCTATTCCTTACCTATATTTAGTATTCACCCCTGCATATGTCTAGTGAGACAGGTTAGTCTTGCTGAGCCTTAAGCTCACGTTTGCAGTTAACAAGTTTTTGCAGATTATGCGACTGATGACGGGTACGATGACGAGGCTACACCCCCTCCAGGGTTTACAACCGAGTGGGAACCCTGCACGCTGCCGTAAGTTGGTTGTTGCTAGTGCAAAGTATCTAGGGCATGGATGACTTTGATTTTGCATAGCTAGTGCCGAGAGCATGGCTATGATGTATAGTTCTCTTTCCTTTCGTTTAGTATTGTAGAACTTCCGCTGTGCTTATAAATAAAGACTTGGTATTGTAATTTGTTCTCGTTCTTTTCTTGTATAATGTTGGGTGTCGCATCGCACGACACCACCCAATGAGATCCTTGGAGGTCGTGATTCCGGTCCCCACATACATGGTATCAGAGCATCATTGGGAACAGTGTACTTGAAAAGAGCATATTTTCAAAACATAGGATTGTTGAGTGAGGAATTAGGTATATGCCCTTATAATGATTATTATTAGTATAAGATATAAAGGTGGTAAACTAATTTATGTATTATTAATTCTGTAACGATGCTCCGACGTCAGGTAAGAGGTAAGGTACGCCACCGTAAGCGGTTCAATTGCGGTAAGCTCACTATACTAGAGGTAGCATAGAAGTATTTCTGTGGCTTGGCACGGAAATGTTAATAGGAATATCTGAAGCTTTCCATGTTTCCGAGAACCTATGACACGCGGTACCTGCGTGCTTCAATGTTAGTGGGAGACCCCGTCGGGTGGTGTATAACCCGATAGTATGCATCTCTAGAACTATTCATGTTCTATGGGAGCATGCGAAACACGTATGCCCGAGCATGTATAAGCCGGTTCATGTGGGAGTCTTTGCCGTACAGACGTAGTACAACTATGTACTTCGAGACATGACATCACTCGAGGGTGACTCACACCAGAGTCGTATGCATTTACATTCATATATATTATTATTGTGACTTCCTGTCGTGTTTCCCTGTGCTGCCCTTCAGGTGTGATGGTGTGAAAGGGGATTGTTTCTCTTCTGCAGCATTGACAACGGTAGTGACCCGTGTAGAAAACATTTGCGAGTGAATGATACTAAGGCCACCTATAAACGTATCTGGAAATACCGGTTAGAATTTTCTTTGGTGAGGCACGTAGTACCGTCAGTATCGACTTCGATACTTGACCATCCCCAATGACAGAATGGTTGCATTACATTTTGGAAAGTCTGACTATCAGGTGCTGGTAGGTTTGGACTCCGCAAAATGAGTTTCGACTCGACAAGGGGTTAGAACCAAGGTTCTTGATTTTTGGTTGAAGTTTGCTCAACTTCGCCAGGTTGTAATCTTGGTTAGTTAGGAATAAACATAGGTGTATGCTATATGGGTGGAAAACTCTCGAAGACCTCTACAACTTTTCTGTTTACCATCAAGGCGGAAAAGCTTGAAAATCTGTTGAAATTTAGGGTATGCTTAAACTGCTCCAGATGACCCTACCATTGTACCAGTCTCTGTATTTTTGCAATAACTCACTGTATAAAAATCTTCTGCCTTATTGTGATATATATATGGAAACGGTAGAAGGAGATCTATTTAAATTTTTTCCTGATTCGAATTTTAGGCAATTCAAATTTCGAGCTCAAAACTGTGAACTGCAGGGCTGCTGTGGAACAACAGTCACTTCATCTGTTAAGTTTATATAGCTCTAGCTTTTGATACAGAATAGTGAGATGGTCATATATATACATTTCTGGAAATCTTAGGAAGCCCTCTATCAACTCTATGTTGCACTCATGGCCTGAATCTTGGTGTAACTGTGTTTAATTCCTATGGTCGCAAACTTGGTTCTGGCAGACCAGAACTTGAAACAGTTTGCACATAGTTTCGAATTAGCGCGCTATACCTGTACAAAAAATGTTTCCTGACAGAAATATTTTACTTATGGATTTTTAACTTGATATTATACAATGTTTATTTTTTCATTACCTCAATTATTGTTATGATATACCTGTATAAATTGTGGAAATCACCACATATACAGGGGAGGTTCTGTCAAAATTTCAAGAAAACTTGGGTCAATTTTAAACCTGTATAGATTCTATTTCTTAGCTCACCTGGAGCTGTAGTAGTACAATATGGAAAGGTTGTAAAGTGTAGTACAACTTTTGTATTCAACACAACATCTGGTTCTGACGTTTCCTGTATGAAAATTTTGAATTTATACAGGAAGGTCAGCTCGAACAGAACTGTGATGGGGTTCCAGGGTGTTGTTTCCTTTGGCAGTTGAATTTGAATTCGTTTTCATAATTCATTTATCACATCCATGATCTGGTTTTCAACATAGTTTGTTGGATTTGAGTATTTGAACCATTCAAATATTTATTTATAGATGGCGGATGTGATGATGCTATTGCCGGACGGATGGATATTTTCCACTTGTGCTAGCCGTCCGGGTTTCCCGAGTATGCTGCGGGAGGTGCTCCAACAGTTTGGCTTCATCGAGATGCCATGCTATTGGGGTCAAGAAACGATTGAGAGAGGTGTTCTATCATGCCCCATCTTGGTCGATGTAACTGCTAGTCCACATCGTTATGGATGGGCTCCTTTTTCGGTTACTATCGAGGGAGCTCATTTGGAGGACACATGGGCAATCGCAGCGGGCGAGGCGCTTCATCAAGATGCCATGGCTGGGACTCAATGTGCTCTTCTTCCGGTCCGTGGTGTGGCTGGTTTTGAGTGGCAGCGTCGTATGGTTGCAGCCTATACACCGTATGGCGACACAACCTCGATGACACTTGGAACGTATGCGGCTGCATCCAATATGGTGGTTCTTACTTAAGGTGCAACTATTCAGTAGCAAGTCGAAGCCTTGAGGCAAGCAACTGAACGGGGAGATACTCTTGATTATATCAATGAGAATCTACGTTCGTTCCTAGCTCCAACAAATCACCGGTTGAATAAGTGCAAGATTCAGCTGCATTACGCTCGCATTAGACTACGGAAAGCTCGTGCCGAACAACGGCAAACTTGCAATGAACTGCAGCAAGCTCATGGTGAGTTGCAAGTGAGTCAGTTAGAGGTGCAACAATAGCAGGAGCAGCTGTTGGTAGTCACTGAGGAACGAGACACAGCCATTGAGGTAGCTCAAAATTGGGAGTATGAGGCAGAACAACATCAGGATAATGTGATTGAGGCCGAAGCACAATTGCAACCAGTGGTGTATCCACCGGCCCATGATATACCACTGGATATGGGTGAACAAGTGCCTTCGAGTGATGAAGGGGAAGTAGAAGATCCCCAGGAACTCGAGTACGTCGAATAGGATGTATCGAAGGGGGATGGGCCAGCACTTCTGCCATCACGGGGCAATGTATAGTTTAGTAGTTGCTCGTGTTTATTTTGTGGCCATGTTTCTGTCATATTAAGAATAGCAGTCGGTATGTATAAGATGACAAGATGTGTATGACATCTCATGGGGACCAAGTATGGTAGAGATGCACTTCCGTAGTGGTTGTCTGTCGTTTTGGAGTTCACTACTGTAATCTTGGTCATGAGATAATATATTTTGTATAAAGTTTGTACTTTATGAATATATGTGAATGTTATGCACTTATTCCCTTGTCCATATGCGCACTACTGTAATATGAAATGGATGATGGAAAAGTAAACATGTGCTGATTTTAAGTCATATGGATGCAGAATGGTACGTACGCGCTCGACGCCTGAAATGCAAGGTTGGAGTCGTTGTTGTGAGGGCGAATCTCCGACCCAGGAGCCAGCTGCGACACCGCAGCAACAAGTTCCACCACCATCACCTACTGAACTTCCGATGAGTCTAGCGGAGGTTCTCGCCGCAGTGCTCGGCTCGCGCGACGAGAAAACCGAGTTGCTGTAGACTTTGGTTCAGCATTCGTCCTGTCAAGGGGGGCGACCAGATGAGGGTCCACGACAGCCGTCTCTGAGTTCATACTCGGACTTCATGTCAACACACCCACCGGTCTTCATGGAGGCCGATGAACCGTTGGAGGCGTACAACTGGCTCCGCTCCATCAAAGGAAAGTTCGGTTTGCTACGAAAGACTGAACATCAGAAGACCCTGTTCATGGCCCAACAGTTACAAGGGTCTGCTGGTGCGTGGTGGGAAAATTATCTTGCCGCACGACCAGCCGACTATGCAGTGAGTTCGGAGGAGTTCCGGGAGGCGTTACGCGCCTATCACATACCTCCCGGTGTTCTGAGGAGGAAGCTTCAAGAGTTCTTGGAGCTGAGGCAAGGAGGAAAGAGTGCTTACGAGTACTCCAAGGCATTCAACCACTTGGCCCAGTATGCTTAGGACCAAGTGAGTACTGAAGACCGGAAGTGTGAATGCTTCTATCGGGGTTTGAACCCCAAGATGAAGGATAAGCTTGCCTTGTTCAACAGCGGCAGCTTCAACAATATGGTCAATGCCGCGATCGTGTTGGAGGAAGCTACTAGGGAGCTGTTCTCTGACAAGAAGAAAAGGAGTGCTCCGCAGGGCAGCGGAGGGGGTGCTCCTCAGAAGTACCGAATGGTGTATCGATCACCATCCGACCAGAGGCGGCAGCCGCCGTCGCGACCACCTATGTTTCGTGGTCGCCCATTCAACAACGCCGGCTTTTGCCCACAGCGGCAACAGGGGATGATTCTGTGTGCATTTCCACCTCCAATGCGTGCACCTAGATTCCGTCATCCCTTGCGTGCCAGTCAGGCCCCGTACACGTGTTTCACGTATGGTCACACGGGGCACTTCACCAGGGACTGCCCGCAGAGCAGAGGACAGTCATCGTACCCGAGAGCAAACCAGCCCCGCAACCAGCCCAAGAAGCCAGCCATCAGAACCAGCAACGTCCACCACCTTGCCATCGAGGAAGTTCTGGAAGGCGCACCAATACTCACGGGTACGTTCTCTCTCATTGGTCATCCCATAGTCATCCTTTTTGACTCCAGTGCTTCCCACTGCTTTATTAGCAAGTCTTATGTCATTCGATATTAGTTTCCTATCATTTCCACAAAAACCCCATATATGATTTGTTCTCCGGGTGGGAGAGTAGTAGCAAATGAGATGGTTCATAGGGTACCTCTTAATCTGGGTGGGAACATATACCCTACCTCTCTTATATTATTGGAGAATCAGAAGCTAGATGTCATCTTAGGGATGGCATGGTTGCAACACAATGGTGCTATTATAGACATCATTCCTAGGAGAATATATCTGAATTCTCCACTCCACCCTCCCCAAGCTCTCACTCTTGAGAGTAATATCCAAGTGACTCCAACTACTTACAACACTAAGGCCTGTAAACTTGAGGACATTCCAGTGGTACGTGAGTATCCGGACGTATTTCCCGAAGATCTTCCTAGTATGCCACCAGAAAGAGATGTCGAGTTTAAGATTGAACTTGTACCAGGAACAGTGCCGATCTTGAGGAAGCCGTATAAGATGGCACCTAAGGAACTTGCAAAACTGAAAGAGCAGCTGAAGGAACTTATGGACAAGGGTTTCATTCGTCCAAGTTCATCACCTGGGGGTTGTTCTGCATTGTTCGTGGAAAAGAAGGATAAAACGTTGGGACTACGTGTGGACTATCGTCCACTCAATGCTGTCACGATCAAGAACAAGTATCCACTACCACGCATCGATATTCTGTTCGGTCAATTGGTGGGTGCTAGGGTATTTTCAAAGATGGATCTTCACTCTGGATATCATCAGACCAGGATTCAACCAGAGGATATACCTAAGACGGCATTCTCGACGATATGAATTGTATGAGTTCCTTGTCATGTTTTTCGGATTGGCTAATGCACCGGCCCATTTCATGTATCTCATGAATTTGGTGTTCATGCTGGAATCGGACAAGTTTGTCGTGGTCTTCATCGACAACATCCTTTTGTACTCAAAATCCAAAGAAGAACATGCACAACATTTGCACATCGTGCTTCAACGATTGCGAGACCACAAGCTGTATGCCAAGTTCAACAAATGTGAGTTCTGGATCAGCCAAGTGCCATTTCTAGGGCACATCATCTATGCCGAGGGGATTGCAGTTGATCCAAGCAAGATTAAGCAAGTACTCAAATGGGAGTATCCAAAGTCTGTGCATGAAATTCGAAGCTTCCTGGGTTTAGCAGGATATTATTGGAGGTTCATTCCAAGTTTCTCCAAGATAGCTAAACAAATTACAGAACTTCTAAAGAAAGGGAAGAAATATGTATGGACAAAGGAATGTGAGGAAGGTTTTCAAGCATTAGTGAAACACCTCACAACAGCAGCGGTATTAGCCCAACCGGACACAACCAAGTCATTTGATGTTTATTGTGATGCAACTGGGATTGGTTTGGGTTGTGTATTAATGCAAGACAGAAGGGTGATCGCTTATGGATCACGACAACTTTGGAACCACGGGCGGCATTATCGAACTCATGATCTTGAGCTTGTTGTCGTGGTACTTGCATTGACGATGTAGAGACACTATTTATTGGGCAACCTAGTGCATCTTTACACCAATCACAAAAGCTTGAAGTACATCTTCACCCAAAAGGACTTGAATATGCGATAGCGAAGATGGTTGGAATTGATCAAAGACTACGAGATTGAGATCCACTACCATCCTGGCAAGGCGAATGTAGTTGTAGATGCGCTGAGTCGCAAGTCCCCTGTCAATAATCTTTCTATCACCATGATAGAAGAAGAAGAACCGAGTCTCTACTTGGTTCCATATGGGGCGCTCTACAATCTAGCTCTCATTCCTACCATAAGGGAAGAAATTGTGGAGGCTCAGAAGAAAGACAAGGGCATATTGCATATTCGCCGAAGAATGAAGAAGGGGGAGATGAAGTGTTTCCGATGTGATGATGACGGTACCATCTGGTTCAAAGACCGCATCGTGGTGCCCCGCAATGTGGGACTTCGGAAGAAGATTTTGGACGAAGCTCATGTGTCCAAGTATTCTATTCATTCGGGAAGTAACAAATTGTACCAAGAATTAAAGAAGAAATTTTGGTGGACTTGTATGAAGAGGGAGATAGCGAAGTACGTATCCGAATGTGATACGTGTCGGCGGGTGAAAGCCGACCATCTGAAGATAGCCGAACAGCTTAAACCTTTAAGCATTCCAGCCTGGAAATGGGAGGACATCAGCATGGATTTCATCGTGGGATATCCTCTCACCTTCCGTAAGCATGATTCCATTTGGGTCATAGTTGATCGATTGACCAAGTCGGCTCATTTTATACCTGTCAATGTCAACTACCATGCCCCAAAGTATGCAGAGTCGTATATTGCTAGAATCATGTGCTTACATGGAGTACCTCGCACCATTATCTCAGATCGTGGAGATGTATTCGTTGCTCGATTTTGGGAGCAGCTCCACGCATCGTTGGGTACCAAGTTGATTTGAACCTCAACTTACCATCCTTAGACTAATGGTCAAACGGAGAGAGTAAACCAAGTGCTAGAAGATATGCTCCGCGCCTGTGCCATCCACCATGGTAAGAATTGGGATGATCACCTACCGTTGGCGGAGTTTTCGTACAACAACGGTTATCAAGCTAGCATCCAGATGGCACCATATGAAGCTATGTATGGCCGGAAGTGCCGCACACCCTTGAACTGGTGTGAATCCGGTGAACGAGTGATATATGGTATCGATGGTGAATGAATCTGAAGAACGAGTATGAGTTATTCAAGCCAATCTCAAGGTTTCTCAGTCTCGTTAGAAAAGCTACGCGGACAAACGGCATCGACCCCTTCACTTCGATGTCGGGGATCACATTTATCTTCATGTATCCCCAATGAAAGGGATTCATCGCTTCAGAGTAAAAGGAAAGCTAGCTTCACGTTTCATTGGCCCGTTCGCAATAATTGAACAATGCGGACCGGTGGCCTATCGACTAGAACTGCCAACGTCACTTTCAGGGGTCCACAATGTGTTTCACATTTCACAGTTGCAGAAATGTCTCAAGGGCGAGCTGACGTCCGTATGAAGGATTTGGAAGCTGTCCAACCCGATTTTACTTACTCTAAGCATCCAACCCAGATAACTGATGAGAAGACTCGCGCCACAAGAAGCTACACCTTGCATTTCTACAAATCTTGTGGGACAACCACCCCGCTGAAGAAGCAACGTGGGAAAGCGAGGAATATCTTAGAACAAACTATCTGGACTTGTTAGCGGCATATGTTCATTAGGTTTTTTTTTCTTTTATCCTTCCTTTTGTAATCTCAGGACGAGATTCTTTTAAGGGGGGAGGAATGTAAAATCCTAGTTTTTCTTATTATCAAGTTCAGTACCAGTTGGTTGTCAACCATAGTGAAGATTAATTATGGTTGTACACATAAACTTGATATCATCAATAATCTTCCTTCACTCATACCGAAATTTTAGTAACAGAAGGAATGAACTTCACAAATGACTTTAGAATAATTTAAATGACCTTTCTACAAATTTAGGAAGCTATTGAATAAAAATTTCTAGGGGAAATTACTATGCAGTACTAATGTATTCAAATTAATTTATATATAGCACTATACATTTAGGCCCTGCCCAATATATTCAGATATGAGGCTATAAAGATTTCCATGACCTCATAATATTCCAAATAGACTTACTACCAAGTTTCAAGATTTTTGAATTCCATTTGCTATTTTATTCGAGACGCTTAGCAAATTCAAGCCATATTTAGAGTTCAACTTTTGAATTCCATTCAACTCATTTGAACATCAAGATTTGAACATACCATCATGGTCAGCATAACTTGCTTGACTTATTCCCAAATTTTCACGATTTTTGAAACTCAATTGCTGTTTAATTGAGTGACCTCATTGAATTTCATTCAATTTCGAATTAAAATTTGAAATTCAAATGAAACTTGACCAAATTCGAAATCCAATTTCAGAGTCAATTTACAGATATTTATTTGAACCCCCCCCCCCACAAAAATATAGAATGTCTGGATCAAGTTTGGTATGAGAATTGAATTTGCAGAGAAGGGAAGAGGATAAGGGGAGGTGGGACCAACTGTCAGCCTCACCCACTCGGTTGAACTGACGGACGTGCTCCGTATACGGCTGTCCCTACCGATCGATGTCGGGAGCACTCGCCACCGCGATACAGCATGCAAGCAGGCTGTTGCATGGCCTAAATACCCCCCCCCCCCCCTTCAGTCGGCGTTGACCTCCATCTTAGCTTCGTGTCGCCATCGCCCAACACTGTCGTTTCCATTTCCTCCCGGTAACCACCTCGGTCTTACCTCTATTCCCTTCGATGCAAATAGCAAAGTTGGCGCCAAGTCTGTGCTCTATCTTCTACGCCAACTCGCTTAGCATTTTGCTCATTGTGTTGGCTGTAGTTTAGAGTTCCACGGACACCACCGAAGTTGAGAACGAACGCCGCCTCTGCTCCACCATCGCCAGTCCTCAACAAGCGGCACCACAACTCAAACTCAACAGCAAAAATGATCGCCATCCCGAGCTCTTTCTCACGGTAAAAGCCGTGCCTCTTTTCATTCAGTATCGAGCAGTATCTTCCAGTTTTTATTTCGGCCTTTGCCATTGAACAAGCGCACTCCTCACTTTAATTCCGTTTCTACATGTAATAATTCTTCAATCCAGTTAAGGATTATATTCAGTACCTCCTATCGCACCTCCTGCCAAAAATTAGTAGACGCCATCGAATGAAGCTCGAGATATTCAAGTTTTCCCCACCGCCAATAGAACCCCGTCGGTCCATCGACGAAGTCGACCTTGCCGGCAATGTCACCCATTCCTAACATAAAAATCATCATCCTCATTCTCCCAGGAACGTTTCTAGCTTTTCCCTGAGCCTTTTGCGCCATCCCCATGCGATTCCGATGATAGCCGAAACCCTAGCTCTGCCGCCGTCGTCGCACCGCCATCTTTGGTCGTCGCCTCCACGATTGGACCTCACCATCGTGTTGTGCGGTCGATTTTATGGTTTGGCGGTCAGTACCGAGGCGAGTGGAGGTCTACGAAGCCATCGCGGCGAGCTCGCTGGCGCAGCGCAACCGCGGCCGAGCGGCGCACCCCGAGGAAGACGAAGACCACGGGCCCCACGTGTCGGTGACGCATGCAAGCGCGCCGATCAGCTGTGGACACGGATCCAGTGCGGCTATGCAGGTTGATTTTGTGGCCCCCGTGCGGCTTCAACCCGATTGGCCCATTTCAAATCTGTGTCCCAAACCCTTTATTAAAGTAATTTCCAATTGAAATCTTATTCCAGATTTTGCCCCAACTTGGAAAATCCATAACTCCTAGTAGAATTGCTCAAAATTTTCCAAATAAATTCTAGTAGACTCATCTCAATCTCTAATTTGCAGTAATGCAAGTTATTGGACATGAAACCCCCAAAATTTTCATACTTAATTCCATTGATCTAACTGCTTGGAAAATTAATTACTCCTATTTTGTTAATTGGAAAATTCCCAATTTTTGTCTGAGCACTCTTATTAATACACTTGATTTCCAGTAAAAATTTCAAGTTCATTGGACTTAAATTACTGGGTTTATCAGTGTTCCAAATCTCTATGTAGTTATAAATTGAGAAAAATACAAAATCAATTTCAGAAATTTTCTCAAACTTGTAAAATCAGTTTCTCCCTGTAGGAAGCTTAGAAAATTTTGAAACAAATTTTCCTAGAATCAGTGAGACCCCCTCTACATGGTACAGCCACTGGTAGACATGATATATCTCCAAGATTTCAACCAAAAAAATAGAGAAGGTTATTGTTACCATAATTTTTAGGAACAATAAACTTCCTTGATCATTTCCTGTTCTTTGCATGAGTCTTCACTATGGTCACTAGTATCAACCATAAAAGTCCCAAAGCCAATTAAGATCACTATCTTATTTTGATCACAAGATATTAGCTTATGGCCTTAAGCATATTGATTTATTTTCAAAGTCATTCATATATAGTATATGCATAACGTGTAGTGACTGAAGTCGAGGAACACCCGGAAGCTTTGTAAGTCCAGCTACCAGAAACTAACATAGACTCAGACTCGCATTCAGGCAAGCCCCGGTTTGCATTTAAGTTCCTTACAGTGTCTTTGCAGTTTTCATTCACTTTACGTCTTCTGATGTTTGTGCATTACGTTTAAGGTGTTTGACATCCACTTGCATGACCAAAGAACCCAGGGAGTGGTTAGAATAGCTCAAAGACTCATGTAGTAACTGCCATGCTTATATTCATAGGAATCCGGTATAAGTCGAGTAGTTGGAATCTACTCGCAAGATAAGATTTTATCACATGAGATGAATTGGATCAAGGAATGGTTTATAAATATGAAATTGAGAAGGAGCAGTGGGTAGGATGCAGCGAGTCGTGGTCTCATGTGCGTAGCCCTGCTTGTGTCAATTGAGGATCGTTTCGTGTGCGGCCCCGCTGGACAAGCTTGAATTGTACTGGTGACATATGGAGAAATGGGCTCCAGCAAACTGACGTAGCTTGATACTTGTTTGTCGAGGCATATTATTCTGTTTTATAGGCATAGGTTGAGGGTAGCGAGGTGTAAATCAGTTGGTGGGCACGTCAGAGTACGCCCCATGCTGTGACCTCCTGCTCGTGACGGACCGATCGGTTCGACATTCGAGTGTTTAGTGAAATGTGGCCATATACGACTAGTACTGAACTGATATGTCGGTACTATTGTAAGTACTCGCTGGCGCTTTCGAAAGTGCGTATGTGTCGTGTTGACCGGGCGTGCCCTGATTGCAATCACCATCCCTCGCGGTAACAGAGTACCACTTGTTCACTGTGTCATGACGTAGTAAATACTGAAGAAGTCAGGAGAATACGATGTATTGAATTTTAATTGTTATGCAACCTTGTGTGGCTTTGTGACACCCGGTTCCGAATATGAACCAAGCGTAACGCATATGTGTGCCCAGGAAGTTCATCACACATATACGATTTCATCACAAACGATATACAGAATTTAACCACGTCTTAACTATTAAATAAGTACTTTATTACAATAATCCAATAGTTCACAAATGATAAAACTCTAAATAATGCAGCGGAAAATAAGCTAAGCAGTACAACTCCAATCCACAGGCAATTGACGGCGGTACGCAACCTAGTACTCCACGTGATCCTCAGGGTACTCCCAATTGTCTCCAGTAGCTGTTGGGGGGGGGGGGGATTGCAAGGGTGAGTACATGTCGTACTCAGCAAGTGTGGAAAGTATGACATGTGGCTTATCCAAATGACGAATGTAATAATGGCTAAGTGCTGAAAAGTACAGTAAAACATTTGAAAAGCATTATACTACGTCTATGTGAAACAAATCCCATCATAACCATCATATTAACATAATATAAACCATATACAATTATTGCCAACATCATCATTATCCATGTCCAGTTACCATAACACAAATTCATATCCGTAACTATAAGCCAAAAACCATCCATAACCATTACCAACCCATAACCATAAACCAACCATAACCATCCCAAATCCCAATTGCACTCTAATCATGTAGGTCATCCGGGCGCTCATAACCGGGAGCACGGCTATCATGATAGTTTTTAACACTCTGCAGAGGTTGTACCACTTTACCCACATGTTTGTGATTTCATCACCTTTCGATGACTAAGAAACCTCCATTATGCCATCTCACACTTCCGTAGGTGTGTGGCCAAGAGATCACAAAATAGCCTTTCAAAAGGGACTACTAGTACGTACGGGCCCACTAAGGTTTCACCAGCAGGCTTGAATCTCTATTCTCCCACCCATGGGCCCCCTCGTGTGCCATGCGGATCCCAGGGCAGTCCTCCTCGACTCCCATTCCCCGCACCATCCAATGGACCATACAATACTAGCAGCGCTCCTAATTATTCAGCTACGCCGCACCCATACTTGGCCTTGTTGTGGCACTGTTGACCTGGCATATTCTCGCATGAACTGGTCCTTAGATCTAAGGCAAGCAAACCACCATAACATCCAACCCATCCACATAGCAGCTTGCTTAGATCACCCATCGTATTGACCAGTTCACATTAACCATAATATCATTGATGCATAATTAAATGTGTAGTGTTGTTTGTCATCCTAATTAATTAAGCGAAGCAAAAAGGTAAAAACCCTTCCCGACTCTCTACCATATATTCCAGGTGACAAGGGTGGTTTAACAAGTCTAGTAAACTTCCTACCATAGGATTCCCATCAAATTGACACAGCATGCAGTTTTACAAACAAAACATTTATTTTAAAAATAGGATCAATATGCTTCAAGGACACTTGCCTTGCTCCGGCGGATAGGGTTGCTCAAGCGCTTCAAAGTCTTGATTTTGGAAATCCTCGTATGCGACCTCTTGAGCACTTCCCTCTACTCGTGATCATTCATACAAGAAAATACATACAAATCAACATGATACACACACATTAATCAACATGCGATGATATGCATGCATGCGAAGTACAATAATTGATTAACTATGGTTATTTATTAATTAGATGCAACTAGTTCATACGTGTTCATATGAGTTTACGGGGGTTTTAACGAGAGTTAATGCTGCTGAAAATAAAATTATGGTGCAACCAAAATCAATTTGCGTCTATTAGATCTAATACGTCACTAAAATTCGCATCGGAAAAACGAATCCTACCGTAGATGTGATGGCTTCGGAGATCGCGGGATGGGGACAATGCGTAGAAGAAGTAGATGCGCAGGGTCCTCCGGCGGCACGACGATGGCGACGATCTCCGGTGGACGACGGCACCCTCCTCTTTTTATTCCTCTTCTTCCCCTCTTTTTTTCTTCCTTTTCTTCCCCCTGCGGCGCAGCCTCTGGTGCTCCCTTTTTCTGTACCGGCGGTTAGGCTCTTGTCGTTGCTCTGGCGGCGGCTTTTTCTGGTACCGAGGAACCCTACGGAGGCTACGTTGTTTTATAGGGGCGGGACGCGCGGTAGTCTAGTTGGTTACGATGCGAGCGGGCGAGATCGGCGCGTGGGAGCGGGAAAATCGGGAAGGCGAGGGCGCGAGGTGGGGCCCGGCGCGTACGGCGCGCGGTCGGCGCGGGAGGGGCTTCGGGGCTAGCGCGCTTGGCTGGCGGGCTGGTCGGGCGGCCTGGCCGGCCGGGTGGCGCTGGTTTTTTTTCTTTTCTTTTCTTCTTTTTTTATATTATTATATTATTATTTATGTTTTATTTATTTTATTTATCTTATTCATTTTATTTATTTATTATATATATATTTATTATTATATAATTTATTTATATATATTTATTTTTATCTATTATTATTATTATTTTATATTTATTCCCTAATACATGTTTTATTATTTTCTATTTCCTCTTTTTTTTGCTACACCATATATGTATGTTTTATTTTTTATTATCTTTCTTTTATCCTACTAATATTTAATGCATGATCACGTATGCAATGCAGGATGCGAAAATCTAGGGTGTTACAAACCTACCCCCTTAAAGTGAATCTCGCCCTCGAGATTCGACAGCGTGGAGAAAAGATGAGGGAATTCTGCCTTCAGGTCTTCTTCTCGTTCCCATGTAGCTTCGGCTTCCGTATGGTGTTTCCATTGCACTTTGCACCAACGGATCCTCTTATTTCTCGTGACCCTTTCCTTTATGTCCAAAATCTTGATAGGTTGCTCGACATAGGACAAATCCTCTTGAAGTTCTAACTCGTCCATCGACACTTGTTCTTCCGGTACCCTGAGACACTTCTTGAGTTGAGAGACGTGAAATACGTCGTGTACATCGGAGAGATACGTCGACAGCTCAAGTCGATAAGCTACCTCTCCTCGCTTGTCCAAAATTTTAAACGGTCCGATGTAATGTGGTGCCAGTTTTCCTTTGACGTTAAACCATCGCTGACCTCTGATAGTGACACTTTTAGGTATACAAAATCTCCAACTTCAAAAGTCAAACTCCTGCGCCTATTATAAGCATAACCTTTCTATCGAGACTGGGTAGCCTTTAAGTTTTCCCGTATTATTTGGACTTGCCTTTCAGCATCGTGTAACACGTCGGGACCAAACACTTGATTCTCTCCGGTTTCATTCCAAAACAAGGGAGTCCTACACTTCCTTCCGTATAGTGCTTCATAGGGTGACATTTTCAAACTTGCTTGGTAATTATTGTTGTACGAGAATTCAGCATACGGCAAACTTTTATCCCAACTTTTCCCATGCTTTAAAGCACAAGCTCTTAACATGTCTTCCAAAATTTGGTTGGTCCTCTCGGTTTGTCCATCTGTTTGAGGGTGATACGCCGAACTGAAGTTCAACCTTGTTCCCATTGCTTCATGCAATTTCTGCCAAAATCTGGAGGTAAACTGAGAACCTCTATCCGAGACTATCTTCTTCGGTACTCCATGTCGGCACACAATATGCTCCATATACAGTTCTGCTAGCTTCGCGGTGGTATATGTGGTCTTGACAGGGATGAAGTGAGCTGATTTTGTCAACCGATCCACAATAACCCATATTGAATCATGGCCAGACTGAGTTCGCGGTAATCCAACTATAAAGTCCATACCAATCTCTTCCCACTTCCACTCCGGGATCTTTAATGGTTGTAACAATCCGGCTGGCCTTTGATGTTCAGCTTTCACTCGTCGGCACACATCGCAAAGTGCAACATATTCGGCTATGTCCTTTTTCATGCTATCCCACCAATAGCATGTCTTTAAGTCCTTGTACATCTTTGTACAGCCAGGATGAATTGAGTAAGGCGAGTCATGTGCCTCCTTCAATATTGTCTCCCGAATATGCCTGACATTAGGTACCACAATCCTCTTTCCAAGCCATAAGGTACCCTGTTCGTCCTCATCAAACCTGAATTCTCTCTCTTCTTGGATCTTTTCATTGATTTCCTGTATTTCCTTGTCCCTTATCTGTCCTTCCCGTATTTTCTGCTCTAATGTTGGGTTGGCTTCCATCGTTCTCATCTCATTTATGAATCCAAGGTTCAACCGTTCAAACTCCTTGCATAACTCGGATGGCAGCTCTCGAACTGTGAGTTGATGACTTACTCCTTTTCGGCTCAAAGCATCGGCCACTACATTGGCTTTTCCTGGGTGATAGTTGATTCCCACATCATAATCCTTGATGAGCTCCAACCATTGGCGTTGCCTCAGATTCAGATCCGTTTGCGTAAATATGTACTTGAGACTCTTGTGATCCGTATAAATCTCACATCGGTGACCAAAAACATAATGTCTCCATATCTTCAAGGCGTGTACCACGGTTGCGAGTTCAAGGTCGTGTGTAGGATAATTCAACTCATGCTTCTTTAGTTGCCTCGATGCATAAGCTACCACTTGGCCTTCTTGCATGAGCACACATCCTAATCCTTGTCTTGATGCATCACAATAAATATCAAAACTCTTGCTCACGTCCGGTAATACTAACACCGACGCGATTGTCAACCTTTTCTTTAACTCCTCAAAGCTATCCTGACAAGCTTGAGTCCATCGGAATGCCTTCCCTTTCATGAGTAATTCGGTCATAGGCTTGGCTATTTTGGAGAAATCCTTAATGAATCGGCGGTAATATCCAGCCATTCCAAGGAAACTCCAAATTTCCTTAACATTCTGTGGCGGTTCCCACTTAAGCACATCTCTCACCTTCCCTGGGTCAACTGATACTCCTCCTCCGGATATAATATGGCCTAAGAAAGAAACTTCCCGTAACCAGAATTGACATTTACTAAACTTGGCATACAATTGGTGCTCCCTCAATTTCTGCAGCGTAAGCCTCAAGTGTTCCTCATGTTCCTTCTCATCCTTCGAGTAGATCATAATATCACCGATGAACACTACAACGAACTTATCCAGATATTCCATGAAGACCTTATTCATGAGATACATAAAGTACACAGGCGTGTTTGTCAATCCAAATGACATGACAGTGTACTCATAAGATCCGTATCGTGACTGAAATGCTGTCTTGGGTATATCTGATGGTCTAATCTTCATTTGGAAGTATCCTGACCGCAAGTCGATCTTGGAGAAGATACAGGCACCCTTCATTTGGTCGAACAAATCCTCTATACGGGGCACTGAGTACTTGTTCTTAATTGTTACTTCATTGAGAGACCTATAGTCCACACACATCCTCTGGGTTCCATCTTTCTTATCTACGAAGAGCATTGGGGCTCCCCATGGGGATGAACTTGGGCGTATAAAACCCTTCTCTAGCTGTTCTTGAATTTGCTTCTTGAGCTCTGCTAATTCCTTAGGAGGCATCCTATACGGCCTCTTAGCTATAGGTGCAGTTCCGGGTATCAACTCAATGGCGAATTCTATGTCACGATCAGGTGGCATACCTGGCAACTCATTTGGAAACACATCCGGGTACTCGCGAACGATTGGAATGCTTTCCAATGTCACTTCTTCCATGTGATTCAGCATCGCTTTCTCTCTTGCAGGTTGGGCTGCCTCAACTTCTATGCGTGTACCATGTTCACTTGTCAACTGCACAATCCTCTCGGCACATTGAATGACTCAATTATACTTGCTCAGCCAGTCCATTCCAAGTATTATGTCTATTCCTTGGGAGTCTAATACTATGAGGTTTGCGAGAAAGTCTACCCCCCTTATTTTAATGCTTACTTTCGGACATACTATATTTGTCCTCATCTCTCCGCCAGGAGAACTTACTAGCATAGTTTGCTTCATATGAGATATAGGCAAATTGTATTTGGCAACATACTTTGACGAGATGAATGAATGAGATGCTCTCGAATCAAATAAAACAATCGCGGGGTTGGAGTTGGCGAGGAACATACCAATCACGACGTCATCAGCTTGCTGGGCTTCCTCAGTAGAGACATGATTCACATTGCCACGAGCAAAATTCTGCTGTCCACGGTTGCCTTGTTGTGCTCCTCCATTTGGTCGCGGGTTATTTGGCCTTGGTGCATTGTTCATAGGTCCATAGTTTCTTCTGGGACATTGACTTGCAAAGTGCCCGGGTTCTCCACACACATAGCATGTCTTACCGCCCTTAGCATTAGGGAAGTTTGGGCGCAACTGGTTTTGAGCATTTGCCGCCATGTTAGGACGCGGCGCAGGTGGCACAGGATAGCGAGGCGCTTGCATGGCGGGGCGTTGCTGCGGTGGCTGATTTGGGCGGGGCGGATAAGCAGCGCGGTATGCAGGAGCAGATGGGTTGTATTGTGGTGCAGTAGGTGGTGCATAACGGGGGCGAACATTGCTTTCTTGCTGCGGTCCATGATGTGGCGTCTTCCTCTTGTGGTCATGCTCCATCTCACGGATCTTATTCTCAACCACAATAGCCTTGTCAACCAGCTTTTGGAAGTTTGGATAATCAGTATTGAGCAACTGGACTTGAATTTCATTGTTGAGACCCCTCATAAACAAATACTGCTTCCTACTATCAGTTTTGATGTCTTCTGAAGCATATCTTGATAATTGAGTGAATTTGTTGAGATACTCACTCACGCTCATCCTTCCTTGCCTGAGATTTTCAAAATCTTGTCTTCTCAGTATCATAACTCCTTCAGGTACATAGTGGGAACGGAAACTCTGCTTAAACTCAGCCCAAGTGATTGCCTCATGATTATCATGAGCGTTGCAAAGAGCTTCCCACCAGTCAGCGGCTGCTCCAACTAGTTGATGTGATGCAAAGAGAACCTTCTCCCTATCAGTGCACTGGACAATAGCAAGTTTCTTCTCAACGGACTTCAGCCAATCATTAATTTCCATTGGGTCTGTGGCTTGTGCAAATGTAGGCGGTCTGGTCCTCATGAACTCTCCCTAACGGTTGTGGGGAGGCAGGGGTGGCAGTGGAGGTAGGTGGGGCTGATTGTTGTTATTGCCAGCCTGCAGCTGTCCCATAGTTTGTATCATGGTCATGAGCTGGTTCTGCATAGCTAACAGTTGTTCAATATTGATAGCTCCATGAGCATGTCCCTGGTTGTTCTGAGGTACTTCATTGCGCTCCTCCTCATCGTTGGAATCCCTCTGGTTACGAGTTCTAACCATCTGTTGGCGAAAGAAGGGTGGGGACAGAAGGATTTAGAATTTGGAAAGAAACGTCCCAACTGTATGCATCAAGGGATATGAAGCTAACCAACTAGCTATACTAGCCTAGGTGGACATGGCAATGCTAAAGCATCCCAAAATCCTCTATTAAGCACACAAGCAAACAATATATATAGCAAACAGCACACCAAGCAAAATACATCGATTCCTGGGTGCTCCTATGTGCTCTAAAGTGTCCATTCTATCTAGGCTGCGTCCTACGGTCAACCTGTGGCTTTTATACCAATTTGTGACACCCAGTTCCGAATATGAACCAAGTGTAACGCATATGTGTGCCCAGGAAGTTCATCACACATATACGATTTCATCACAAACGATATACAGAATTTAACCACGTCTTAACTATTAAATAAGTACTTTATTACAATAATCCAATAGTTCACGAATGATAAAACTCTAAATAATGCAGCGGAAAATAAGCTAAGTAGTACGACTCCAATCCACAGGCAATTGACGGCGGTACGCAACCTAGTACTCCACGTGATCGTCAGGGTACTCCCAATTGTCTCCAGTAGCTGTTGGGGGGGGGGGGGGGGGTTTCAAGGGTGAGTACATGTCGTACTCAGCAAGTGTGGAAAGTATAACATGTGGCTTATCCAAATGACGAATGTAATAATGGCTAAGTGCTGAAAAGTACAGTAAAACATTTGAAAAGCATTATACTACGTCTATGTGAAACAAATCCCATCATAACCATCATATTAACATGATATAAACCATATCCAATTATTGTCAACATCATCATTATCCATGTCCAGTTACCATAACTCAAATTCATATCCGTAACTATAAGCCAAAAACCATCCATAACCATTACCAACCCATAACCATAAGCCAACCATAACCATCCCTAATCCCAATTGCACTCTAATCATGTAGGTCATCCAGGTGCTCATAACCGGGAGCACGGCTATCATGATAGTTTTTAACACTCTGCAGAGGTTTTACCACTTTACCCACATGTTTGTGATTTCATCACCTTTCGATGACTAAGAAACCTCCATTATGCCATCTCACACTTTCGTAGGTGTGTGGCCAAGAGATCACAAAATAGCCTTTCAAAAGGGACTACTAGTACGTACGGGCCCACTAAGGTTTCACCGGCAGGCTTGAATCTCTATTCTCCCACCCACGGGCCCCCTCGTGTGCCATGCGGATCCCAGGGCAGTCCTCCTCGACTCCCATTCCCCGCGCCATCCAATGGCCCATACAATACTAGCAGCCCTCCTAATTATTCAGCTACGCCGCACCCATACTTGGCCTTGTGGTGACACTGTTGACCTGGCATATTCTCGCATGAACCGGTCCCTAGATCTAAGGCAAGCAAACCACCATAACATCCAACCCATCCACATACCAGCTTGCTTAGATCACCCATCGATTGACCAGTTCACATTAACCATAATATCATTGATGCATAATTAAATGTGTAGTGTTGTTTGTCATCCCAATTAATTAAGCGAAGCAAAAAGGTAAAAACCCTTCCCGACTCTCTACCATATATTCCAGGTGACAAGGGTGGTTTAACAAGTCTAGTAAACTTCCTACCATAGGATTCCCATCAAATTGACACAGCATGCAGTTTTGCAAACAAAACATTTATTTTAAAAACAGGATCAATATTCTTCAAGGACACTTGCCTTGCTCCGGCGGATAGGGTTGCTCAAGCGCTTCAAAGTCTTGATTTTGGAAATCCTCGTATGCGACCTCTTGAGCACTTCCCGCTACTCGTGATCATTCATACAAGAAAATACATACAAATCAACATGATGCACACACATTAATCAACATGCAATGATATGCATGCATGCGAAGTACAATAATTGATTAACTATGGTTATTTATTAATTAGATGCAACTAGTTCATACGTGTTCATATGAGTTTACAGGGGTTTTAACGAGAATTAATGCTGCTGAAAATAAAATTATGGTGCAACCAAAATCAATTTACGCCTATTATATCTAATACGTCGCTAAAATTCGCATCGGAAAAACAAATCCTACTGTAGATGCGATGGCTTCGGAGATCGCGGGATGGGGACAATGTGTAGAAGAAGTAGATGTGCAGGGTCCTCCGGCGGCACGACGACGGCGACGATCTCCGGTGGACGACGGCACCCTCCTCTTTTTCTTCCTCTTCTTCCCCTCTTTTTTTCTTCCTTTTCTTCCCCTGGTGGCGCAGCCTCTGGTGCTCCCTTTTTCTGTACCGGCGGCTAGGCTCTTGTCGTTGCTCTAGCGGCGGCTTTTTCTGGTACCGAGGAACCCTACGGAGGCTACGGTGTTTTATAGGGACGGGACGCGCGGTAGTCTAGTTGGTTACGATGCGAGCGGGCGAGATCGGCGCGTGGGAGCGGGAAAATCGGGCAGGCGAGGGCGCGAGGTGGGGCCTGGCGCGTACGGCGCGTGGTCGGCGCGGGAGGGGCTTCGGGGCTAGCGCGCCTGGCTGGCGGGCCTGTCGGGCGGCCTGTCTGGCCGGGTGGCACTGGGTTTTTTTTTCTTTTCTTTTCTTCTTTTTTTTTATATTATTATATTATTATTTATGTTTTATTTATTTTATTTATCTTATTCATTTTATTTATTTATTATTATATATATATTTATTATTATATAATTTATTTATATATATTTATTTTTATCTATTATTATTATTATTTTATATTTATTCCCTAATACATGTTTTATTATTTTCGATTTCCTCTTTTTTTTGCTACACCATATATGTATGTTTTATCTTTTATTATCTTTCTTTTATCCTACTAATGTTTAATGCATGATCACGTATGCAATGCAGGATGCGAAAATCTAGGGTGTTACAGGCTTAGAGATAGCATAATTAAAATATTACAGTTTCCTCATACTTTACCTGTAATAGCATTATGTGCTTTGGGCATGTCATATCATCGGCAAAGCGTTTCTTGTTTGATTGCAGAGTCTATGATGTGACGTGCCTTAAGAATGTCATGTGCTACTTAAAACATGACCATAAGGATCCACTTGTAGGCGTGTCCTTTATGCTATTCCTTACCTATGTTTAGTATTCACCCCTGCATATGTCTAGTGAGACGGGTTAGTCTTGCTGAGCCTTAAGCTCACGTTTGCAGTTAACAAGTTTTTGCAGATTATGCGATTGATGAATGGTTCGATGACGAGGCTGCACCCCCTTCAGGGTTTACAGCCGAGTGGGAACCCTGCACGCTGTCGTAAGTTGGGTGTTGCTAGTGCGAAGTATCCACGGCATGGATGACTTTGCTTTTGCATAGCTAGTGCCGAGAACGTAGCTATGACGTATAATTCACTTTCCTTTCATTTAGTACTGTAAAACTTCCGCTCTGTTTATAAATAAAAACTTGGTATTGTAATTTGTTCTCATTCATTTCTTGTATACTATTGGGTGTCGCATTGCACGACACCACCATATGAGATCCTTGGAGGTCGGGATTCTGGTCCCCACATCGGGCGCCGCTGCGGGTCCTGCAAGGGCGCCGCTGGCTTGAGGTGGAAGATGACACTGCGGGGCCCAGCGGTCAGCCTAATACGATGTGCCCCGGATCAGCTCGGTTGAGGATCCCGTGTGGCTACATCCATGAACCCTGTGGCCCGGTGTTGCTTCAACCTGATTGGCCCAATTTAAATCCTGTGGGCCCAGCCATTATTCAAACCTTTTTCGAATTGAAATTTAAATTCCAGATTTAGTTCCCACTTCAAAAATCCATATCTCCTAGTAGAATTGTCCAAAAATTCCCAAATAAATTTTGTTAGAACCATCTTGAAGAATACTTTCCAGTGGCACACTTGAATTTGAATGAAAGTCCATATGAATTTATATAATTCAACAAAGAAAAATGCTTATATAATTAATTCCTATAGTTCTACTCTTTGGAAAATTACCAAATTTTTCCGGAACCTTCATTTGAATATCCTTGAACACCAGTAAAGATTTCAGGATCATTAGACTTCATTTACATGGTCCTATCACCTGTGTATTCTCTATGCACATAAAAATAGTCAAATTTATTTATAATTTGTACAGAAACTTGTGCAAAGTTCTAAATTGCATATCTCTCAGTATAAAGCTTCAAAATTTTTAAAACCAACTTTATTTGTTTTATCTTTATCCACACTAACCAGAACTACAACCCAATCGTCATGAAAATCCCTAGATTTTCCTGTAGAGCCCTTCAAAGCAAAATAATGTTTGATTTTTATATGATCCTGCTCTTAATAAAAACATCTGAAAATTTGACAAAATTTTCTTTACTAATTTTATGAACTCCTGTAAAAATTTAAGCTTCATTGGACTTTATTAACCTAGTTCAATCTGAAGATTTTCCTAACTGGTCACAGAAAGCCCAAAAACAACAGAAACAATTCAGTAAAATATCCCCACATGTGAATTCAATATCTCACAATATAATGCTTAGAAAATTAGGAAAACAATTTTTCATAGAACCAGTTAGACCCCCTATGTATGGTACAACCACTGGTAGCCATGATAGACCTCCAGAATTACAATGAAAATTTAGAGAAGGCTAAACACTTAAGAAATTTTGTAGACCAATATATTCAATTGTTGAATCTAAAACCATGTGAACTCCCTGTAATTTTCTCAGGCCCAGGGAATCTGTTGAACCTGTATAAAATTGAGATCACATCTCTATGTACAAAACAATATCTATTTCACTACATATGTCCATTGCCTAAGTTCATCTTGTTTCCTTTCTGTTGCTGTCCAGTCTAGCAACAGAACTTCAAGTCCTAACTAATATTAATCCTTCTTGAGTTATAATCAACTTCAATTGTTATAATAATATTGCAATCTTTTAATTGCATATCATTTCGATAGTGTTCGCGACGAAGGTTGCCGACAAGAAGCACAACCCGGAGCTGAGGATTACTATAGTGATTCTGGTGTGGCGTGATTTTCTCCTCGAAGAATACTAACTGATCGTCGCTGACTTTTATCCCAACCAAAAGGCAAGCCGTGATTTGCATATAAGTGCCTTTTAAAGTTTTGCTTTTACACACACTGTATTGAATAGACTTGATATGTGCATTAGGTCTATGTTGATTAAATACCCCACATGCATGACCAAATAATCCTTGAAGTGGATGGATAGTATAAGACCCCCTCGGATTATATTGCTATGCTTAATGTTTAGTTAGAAGATCGGTGGAAGTCGAGTATGTCAGAAACTACTTGCGAGATTGGTCACATTTTATCGACCACAAGTCAAGTAGTTGAATTCTACTTGCAAGAGAAGTCGGGTGAGGGAAACCTACTCGCGAGTTGTTACCATAACATTAACTCTTTAATATGAGACATGGACGGGTATTGTGTAGGTTGGTTTGCCCACATCGTGCCTGGGTCGGTAATGGCAAGGCATGTGTTGGGAGGTGAATTGGTATCCCCGTCTATATCGCTTAAGGCCCGTCTCGTGCTTGGCCCTGTTGAGCAAGTTTGAACTGTATCAAAAAGCATATTGGCGATATGGGACCAAGAAAACCAATGTACCTTGATGATCCTACGTTGGAACCTTTTCAATCGGCTTAAGCCGTCGGCTGTTAGTACAGTGGGAGGTAACTTACTCAAGAACATCTCACAGCGAAGGTGCACCTTGAAGTGAGCTCACTGTTCGGGTCGATTGAACTGTTCCGATGTGGTTGAATCTGGGGAAAGGTGGTTGCGTGCGACATCAGTGGAGTGTGCCGATGCAACTCGGAATATGGACGTACGTGTTGTGCAGTCCGGGTGTTTTTTATTCGAATCACCGTCACTCGCAGTTATTTGAGCATACATGGACACTGAGTCTTGACGTAGTAAGAAAGAGAAATGGAATGATTATGAATATGTTGCTATAAATAATTCTTTGTATTGCAATCTTGACTGCTATAGAGATAGCATAATTAAATTTAAAATTTCCAAACATTTAACTTGAGTAAGGCATGTATCATCGTGGATGAAGCGTGTCTTGTTTGATTGTGGAATTCACAATGATGCTATGCCCGAGGATCGCATATGCTACATTAAAACTGACCACTAAGGATTTAGTTTCGGCGAGTCCAATCCTGCAAATTCAGCTTTCCAGTCTTTAAAGTTTCCAACATGTAGAGTTCCCTGCTTTAGGTGAGACGGTTAAGTCTTGTTGAGCCTTGTGCTCACGGTTGCTATATTGTGGTTTTCGCAGGTATTATTAGCTTGTGCTTATGTTGTGGTTGTCCGTGAGACCTCGAGCTTGTCAAGATGTATCTCTCACGGAAACCTTGCTGCTGCTCTCTTCTTCGTGTTGCTAGTGAGAAGCATCCGTGGGCATGGACAGCTTCTCTTGTGCATAGTTAGTTGAGAGTGTGAGTATAAAATATTTCACTATGTTGTATATTATGGTGTAAAAGAGAATCACCTTGTGAAATAAAATATTTGTGTTTGTTATTTTGTATGGCTTTTCTTGTGTGCTGTTGGGTGCCGCATCGCACGGCACCATCGAATGCGATTCCTAGAATGTGTAGACTCTGGTCCCCACAAAAAAATAATAGCCGTGTCCCAAGTTTTCCCCACAGGGTCTTCGAAAAGTAGCTAAAAATTTTGGTGTCACAATCTAAAACAATAGTCCGTGGCACACCGTGAAGTCAAACAATTTACCTGAAAAATAATTTAGCAATATGTGACGTATCATCACTCTTATGGTAGGGAATAAAATGAGCCATTTTACTAAATTTATCCATTACAGCAAAAATTGAATCTCCCCCCTCTTTGTACGATGTAGACCAAGAACATAGTCCATAGAAATATATTCCCATGGTTCAAGTATATAGACCATGAGGGTTAGCTTTGTTCAAGTGTCACAATGTAGAACATGCCTCTCCACCTATCTTCTTATCTTGGGCCAAAAGAAGTGATTGAGCAACACTTGCTCTATTTTCTTGGCACCAAAGTGACCCATCAATCCTCTAGCATGAGCTTCCTGCACAAGCATTAGATGAAGAGAGCAATCTGTAATGCAAAGTTAGCTCGAAACAAAATTCCATTGTGCATATGAAATTTTTCCAGCCCTTTCCATCACAGAATTTTGAAAATGGATCAGAAAAATATGAATCAGTGGTATACAAGAACTTTTGCATCAAGTTAAGACAACAAAACATGGCGTCTAGATACAACATCTGCAACAACATTGTTCTTCCCTTTCTTGTACTTTGCAATTTGAGGAGATGTCTTAATAAATTCACTTCATTGAGCATGTCTTTTGTTTAGTTTTAATTGACCCTTCAGATGCTTCAAAAATTCATGGTCTAAATGTTTGACAGATTCTTTAGCCAAAAGATAGTGTTGCCAAGTATCCAAACACCTCTCGGGAGCATATAATTTTTTTATCATAAATTGAATAACTGAGACTTGGACCACTTAGATTTTCACTGTAGTATGCAATTGGCCTTCCTTCTTGCATAGCACGCATCCAAGTCCTACTCCACTTGCATCACATTCAATCTCAAAAGTCTTACCAAAGTCTGAGAGAGCAAGGAGTGTGGCTGTTGTTAACTTCCTTTTCAGCTATTCAAATGCTTTTGTTTGAGTTTCTTCTAAATGGATGGGTACATCCTTCCTTGTTAACTCGTTGATTTGGGTAGCAATGGTACTAAAATCTTTCTAAAAGGTGAATAGAAGCCGGCAAGTCCAAGAGAGCATCGTACTTAGCTAACATTTTGTGGAGACATCCAGTCACAAATAGCTTTAATCTTTTCTCCATCAACCTCCACGCCCTAAGCTGAAACAACAAAGCCAAGAAAACTACATTGTCGATGCAAAAGGTGCACTTGGCAAGGTTTGCATACATGCATTCCTTTCTAGAAATAGCAAGCACATATTTTATATGTTTAACATGTTTGTCTAGAGACTTGCTGTAAAATAAGATATCACCAAAGTATACCACAACAAACTTTACAATAAAGGACCTAAGAACATGATTCATCAAATCACCAACCATTCATATAAACCAAACTTTGTCCTGAAAGTTGTTTTCCACTCATCACCCTCTCTCATTCGGATTTCGTGATAGCCAATTCTCAAATTAACTTTTGTAAATGACAACACCACTAAGTTCATCAAGCATGTCAACAAGCCTACGTATGGGATGCCCATATCTTACTGTGATGTTATTTATGGCTGCGCAATCAACACACAATCTCCATGAACCATATTTCTTTAGAACTAAAAGCACAGGGATTGCACAAGGAGAGAGACTTTCCTGTGCATACCATTTGTCGATGAGCTCTTTTAATTGGCGCTGAATTTCTCTTGTTTCCTTCGGATTAGTGTAGTATAATGCACGGTTAGAAAGTGAAGCATCAGGAACAAGGTCAATTTGATGCTCAAATCCTATCTTTGGTAGCAGCCCTGGTGGTATTTCTTTAGAAAAGATGTCTACATATTCCTGCAATACATCAAAATAGCGTGTGGGAAGGTAGAGGATAAGTCATTAGTGTTAAGAAAATTGTTCTTGTACAGTAGTACAAAGAACATGGCATTGGCTTTACTCAATTCTTTTAAATCTCCTTTTGTAGCTATCATCACTAAACCATCTTTTCCCTTTGCCTCGGTTCTTTTTGGATGTGGGGTTTTATTTTGCTGCAAAGACACTCTCTCACTATTTCTGTGGGTCACTCGCAAGTTGTTCTTACTCTCTCGCTGTTTTCTTTTCAGATTATCCTTCACAATTTCCTCCGATAGCAACAGAAATAAAGTGAGATGCTCTCCGTTGTACATGAAGATAAGCTTGTTAGCACGACCACAAATTTGGACATCATGATCATATAGCCATGGTCTTCCTAACAATATTTGTCATGTGTGCATAGGGACGACATCATATTCCACTTGGTCTATATACTTCACAATAGCGAAAGGAACAATCATAGTGTTGGTTACTCGTACTGATCCACAATCATTAAGAATTGCATCTTGTATGGGTTAAGATGACGCTGCTGTCTGAACCAATTTTCTCCACCAATTCTTGACTTGTAATATTATTGCAGCTGCCATTATCAGCAATAATTCTGCGTTGTTTGTCTTTGATTATGCCTCTTGTGTGGAAAAGATTGTGTCGCTATCCATTATCTTTTTTTACAGCAGTAACACTAAGCACTCAATGAGAAATGAAGCAATTATCATGACCTTCATGGGGTTGGATCTCATTCTCACCATTTTTTATTTCCTCATCATAGTGCGGAACATATTCTGGTTCACTTTCAGATTCTCATTCACCTTGTTCATTCACAATGATAGTCCTTCGAGTGGGACATTCGACAGCAACATGTCCAAGCCCTTGGCACTTGTGACAAACAATTCTTTAGCTACTTCAAGAAGGTGCAACCACCGATGCAACAGAGGTGGTTGTTGTACTTGCAGCGCGCCATCGTTTTTCTTGCTGAAATGTACGTGAAGAAGTAGTAGAAACCTATGTCTTGGCAGCACCAACACATGGAAAGGACTTAGTTGCACCACCTTGAGATTCCCCCTCAACAAAAGATGTACCGGGTTGCCGGTTCCATGGAAGTGAAATAGATCAACCACCATAGGTTCGACTGTGTCTAGCTTGCTGAATTTTTCTCTAGGTGTGCCTAGATTGATCCACAAGGCCGTGCAGATTATGACATGGAAACATCTCAAGAAAATCAGAAACTTCAGCATTAAGACCATGCAAAAATCTTGCCATTTTTGACTCTTCATCTTCTGTAATTCATGATCGAATCGACAACAGCTCCAATTTCCTTGTAATAATAATCAATTGATTTCGACCCTTGTCTCAATCGCTGCAACATATTTTGAAGGTCGTGTTGATTATTCGATGGAACAAAGCATATTCTCAGCATCTCCTTCATCTAATTCCATGTGTTGATATGATCATCTTCCAACATAAGTGGATTTTCTTGTATTTGATTCCACCAAGTGAGAGCATAACCAGAAAACTGGTCAGAAGCAAGGTTTACACGCCTCCGATTGGAGAGATTATGCACTCTAAAATTTTTTATCACATTGCTCCTCCCACTCTAGATATGCATCTGCATCTTCCTTCTTTGAAATTTTTGGGACACTTAGCTTGACACGAGCAATGTTATCTGGATCATCCATATTGTGATAGCAATGATTTTCTCCATTATGACCAGCACCTTGATGTAGTTATTCCAGTTCATTTGCATGCTGCCCGTGGTTCCAAAGATGTTACAATGCTTGAGGTTCATCGCTACGAAACTAGTTGCAGTGATCAAAACAGTTCATTGAAAATTGTCTCCATGACTATTAGTTTGAAGGAGAAGAAGAAAGATATTTCATCTAAACTGATGTTTGCAAAGTATACTTTCATGGGAGCTGAATTCAAAACAAAATACATTAATACAGTTGCTGCAAATAAGAGAAAAATAGATGATGCACCCACAAAGCCAAAGACGGCTTTGATCCAAGGGGGAGAGAGTGATGAACATGTAGTTCCTTATATAATTTCAGCTATTCATGGAGAATATTACAAATTAAAGATGAATTACAAAGGTAGTGATGACTTACATGTCCACTCTACTTTAATTGGCAATATTCTAGTTTTTATTGAAGGGAAAGCCAAGGAGAAAATGTCAGAACGAGAGATACATGCAAATAACAAGAGTTATGCCACACACATGGTTTGATGCTGCAGATGCACACATGCACGTATGTGTGAGAGGCACACATGCACGTATGTGTTAATTACATGCGTTAGTAGAGTTGCCGAAATATTTTATTACTTATTTGCATGAGCCCTAGTCTTGTATGTGAGTTATTTTTGTGCCTGCGTGCACCACCAGGGTTGGAGTCCAGGTCAAGTACTGTAAAAATAAAAATGCCGAAGTCTGTTCCTGTGGAGAGTCTGGCCTGCCTGCCTATATAACCAAGACTAGCGTCCATGTATCGGCAGAATTTTGATTGGTTTTTTTGTATGGTTTTTATCCTGCCGTAAGTTTCTCTAGGAAACCCTAGAGGCGTTGTCCTCCTTTACTGATTGAAGATTGCTACTGCCAGTCTTCCCCAGTTTTGATGTACGTGATCAGGTGATTTATCTTTCTGGTTGCGCACTTTGGATTCCAACGGGAGCTCCTTTTCCCTGACCATGTTCCCTGGTTTGAACACGGGCTGTTTTTTTTATCTGTTCTGCTCGTGGATTCCTGGAATACTAGAGGCCCTGTCCCACGATCTGTTATCAAGAACTGAAGCTGGGCCTTTCTGGATAGATAAGGAGAAGAACAATCCTTTGTGTGCTGTTCGATCTTCTTGGATCTCTTTATTTGATCATCATCTATTTATTTTCTGGTGGAAGACAAAGTTAGAGATTGGTTTCCAATGGGTAAGCCAAGTCCATGTTTTAGGCCCGATGATTGTGCAGTCATCCTTGCTGAGTTACCCAGAACATTTGGCCGTTGCTTTCTTGTTTATTTAATCATGTTGTGATATCTGGTTGCCTACGTGTGATGATACAACTTATGTGTTGTTGCTACTGTAATATTAAATTTACAAGCAGCTCATTTATCGTGAAAGATTGGGACAAAACAACGAACACACCCTCATGTTCTTATCATTTGGTATCAGTTTGCTAGTGTCCTCACAGTACTTTCTGCTAATTTGTAATAATAGTTTACTATAATCTTGACCAATATATTAAGTCTGTTCCCAAGCATTATACAACAAGTTCACCATCTGAATACTATCAATTGGAAGGTGCTATATTGCATTTGTGTTGGAGTGGTGAATTGCCATCAGACGAATTGGTAAATTTAGCAAAGCGAACCTTCTCTGACTCTGTATTGCAGTGATGGTTGAATTTGCAGCCAGAATATAATTATGGCGGTTTTCAGCAATGCACATCCTAGAAGGTGATGAGCGATACTCTTCAGCATAAATTTGACCCACTAATGGATGATATTTTGTATCCAAAGAAAACAATAACTAGCATTGGTAAATATTCTTTTGGTACCCAGCAGAATACACGTTCATCATGGAGTGACTCTATTGTTGGAGATCAGTGCTCAAGCATCAAAGGACACGACAGAGATGCAATCGTTCATGGTGATTATTACTGCTCATAGGCTTATTGGTACTCGGAAGTGTGATGTGTTGACTCCACATACAGGTATTCTCAAGATGATTATGTTCAAAGCAACAAAATATCAGCAGCTGTTAGTAAACCTGAATTATCAAAGAGGATTGTTACAGGATCTAAATGTTTTCTTGGTTCCAAACAAAGTGTCACGTATCTGTTGTCTTGAGGTAAGGACAAGCCTATTGCTTTAAAAATTGGATTTTCTGCTGGCAGTTGTGAGAAGGACTCAGCTAGTGCTATTGTTAAAACTAATACTTCGCTCACAGATCAAAACAGTTTTGTGAGTTCTATTGCTTTAAAAATGAAGCCGCAAATGGTGAGTTTTATGTGTTGGTCAGGTTCTCAAGGTGATTCTAGTGCTGCAACTATTGAAACGTATTTGTTAACAACCAGACATCATATTGAGGTTTCTAATAACCCAACAACTGATGATTCTGATCATGCTTTGAATGGTTTATCATTGATGTCTCAAGAAGTACAATGTGATGGCACCATCACTAGTTTGAAAGGACAACGTTGTTCTATTTTCTTGTCAGAAAGCAAAATAAAAGAAAAGGTATGCAAGTTAAATATTGACGGTAAAGGTTTCACTAATGTTATTAGTTTAAATGTGGTACATGCATTGTCTTTGTCAACATGGAGGATGCCTACTCCACGTTATATGCAGTCGATGAATCTAAGTGGTACATTGAGAATTACTCACAAAGCAAGAGTAAAATTTGCAGTGGGCAACTATATCGATGTTGTAGACTGCGATGTGGCTCCGATGAGTGCATGCCATTTGGTATTGGGGAGGCCATGGCAGTTCGATCGTGATGCAAGGCATGGGGCTGTTCCAATAATTATTCATTCATGCATAAAAGTGTATCTCATGTGCTGAAGCCAATGAAGGAAAGTGCTATAAATGCAACAGAGTTTCCTGCTGTTTTAAAAAAGAAAAGGGCACCCAAAGACACCCAATTGCCGAGGACGGCATTGCTCCAAGGATGAGAGAATGATGTAGTTATTTCACTTCATTTGCATGCTGCCAGTGGTTCCAAAGATGTTACAATGCTTGAGGTTCATCGCTATGAAACAAGTTGCAGTGATCAAAATAGTTCATTGAAAATTGGCTCTATGACTATTAGTCTGAAGGAGAAGAAAAAAGATATTTCATCTAAACTGAGGTCTGCAAAGTATACTTTCATAGGAGTTGAATTCAAAACCAAATACATTAATACTGTTGCTGCAAATAAGAGAAAAATAAATGATGCACCCACAAAGCTGAAGATGACTTTGATCCAAGGGGGAGAGAATGATGAACCTGTAGTTCCTTATATAATTTCAGCAATTCATGGAGAAGATTACAAATTAAAGATGAATTACAAAGGTAGTTGTCGTTACCCTGCGTATCGAGTACCCTATGATACCTTAAGAAGTGCGAGAAAGTTCTACCCGTCAAAGTTGAAGGACTCCTCAGGCCCCACATGTCATATTATACCTGACCCGCATCCCTTATATGGGTAGCTCTGGGGATTGACACTTGTACTGTAAATCCGGAGCTAAACTCCCAACACAGGGAAGCTCCGTGATCTACACGTGTATGTCGATCCCGGATCTAACCCCCAATAGAGGGAAGCTCTGGTGCTGACACGTGTATGGAGGTTCCAGAGCTTCTTCCCCACAAGGGGAAGCTCTGAAGCTGCCTCGTGTGGAGCCTCCGGACCTTCATCACCAACGAATACATTGGCAGATCTCCTTCAGCACAAACATTCAAGGGACAGTTAAAGCGGCAGTTACAAGACCTAATCATGTGTCATTAATGCTATATTAATGACACACGATCAGAGCACTGGTAATAGAGGTAACGCGACCATCAAGGCACGTTATCACACTATTAACCATGCTTAATATTCATAGACAGTGTATTAGGCTATTAAATATGCCAGGTCCATATGTAGGTCTAGGCGAATGATGTAACAGTCCTTGGACTATAAAAGGACTGAGCCGCATGATACAGAGGACAACAAAAAAAACTGAGCCAGAGACTATGCTTTCTAGCGATTCACGGTACAACAACACACACCCCATGGAGTAGGGCATTACGCTCAGGCGGCCCGAACCACGTAAATATCCCATGTCACCCTCTTGTTCTTGATCTCTGCGTGCCCCAACCAAAACAAGAACCTCCGCGGGCTACATTTGGTAGTACCGGGGGATGTGTCGTTGCTACACTTTGACATTTGGCGCGCCAGGTAGGGGGTGGTACTCGAGACCTCAAGATGGTGAATTCTGCTGCAGGATCTTCCAACGGCAATCATGTTGAACAACCTGCTAGAGGCAATCCCTCCAACGTGCAGCAACCAGCGGATGCCATTGTTTCGGCAGGCACTATGGCACCGCGGACGCCATATGTTTCGGTAAACAATGCTGGACGACAAGATGGAGCACCTGCGTCGATCACTGCATCGACAAACAACAACCCTGAGCACGCACTCATTGTCGAGCGAGCTCTCCTTCAACATCCAGCGCCTCCAGGGGCGCCCCAGGGTGCTATGGAACAGTGGAGAGCTGATGTTGACCATCTGGTTGCAGCTGCAGCCGCTGGCATCAGCAATTAAGGTTCTCCCCCTTCGGGGCGAGCACCGTCACAATGATGGACCTTATCGGGCCGACTTGGTCCACAAGTCTCACAGCAAAGGAGACGTGTTGCATCCCAACAGGTGACTTCGCTGCCTCCTGGGACACGACGCACCAACACCATCACAAGGATTCCGACTCACGACCTACGGTCAGAACTTGACCGACGTTACTGGTAGCGAGAAGGATGTGTCCATATTGACCGTGCTCGCGAGAGATGAGAAGCTCGTGACAACCCTGCTCCTCAAGGAATAGGGGGAGATTCTTCTGCCCTGGCCATGCATTTACACATGGTTAGATGGCCACAGAAGTTCCAGCCTCACTTGCCGGAAAAATTTAATGGGACTGTTAACCCCGTCGAGTTCCTTCAAATCTACTCCACTGCTATACTGGCAGTGGGGGGTGATGAGACTGTGATGGCCAACTACTTCTCGGTGGCTCTAACTTGGACTGCAAGGTCTTGGTTCATGAGTCTCCCACCCGACTCCATTAACAGTTGGGAGGAGCTATGCCAACAATTCACCGCCAACTTCGGGAGTTCTTACACCCGGCCTGGCACTAAATTGGATTTGTTTGTTGTAAAGCAAACAATGGGGGAATCGCTGCGATCCTTCATTCAGCGGTTTTCTCAGGTATGGAATACTATTCCTTCAATCTCGAGCTCTTCTGTAATCATATTGCATTCAGACAAGGTGTTCGAAATAGAAAGATGCTGGAGAAGTTGGCAATCAAAGAAGTCACCAGCGTCACAGAACTCTTCAGCCTAGCAGACAAATGTGCTAGAGCTGCGGAGGGCCGTCAAATGCACTCCAAGCTAGTTCCGGAGGCTAACAAGAAGTCCTCCAAAACTGAAGCCACTATATCCGGCAGTGGCAAAAAGAAAAAGATGCCCAACGGCAAGAAGAAGCCGTCGGCCGACGCACCAGCCGCTGTAGCTCTGGGTGGTCGGGGCCACGCCCCGAGAAACGACCTTGTCCTTCATCAGAAGATGACAACAGTTCCAAAGCATGGTGTCCGATCCACAAGACGGACAAAGACAGCCTGGAAGAATGCTGGGAGGTCCAAAACCTTGCCGAGTGTTATAACAAGTGTCGGGAAGAAGCTCCTTTCCGTCAAAGGGAAGGAAAACAAAAAGTCGACGAAGCTTCGGCTGAGGAGGAAATATGTTTCTAGGACCCCAAGAAGGTCCTGAAAGCTGTCCACAACACTTTCGACGATGACTCCAACGTCTCTGACAAAAAGCGCCGAAAGACCCTAAACACCATTTATGGTGGTTCTTGGGACATTATGTCGCGCCGCATCCTCATGAAAATACGACGGGACATGGATGTGGTAGCTCCCACTGCTAGGGCGGAGCCTCATCAGAAGTGGATGGACACTCCCATCATTTTCGATGCTTCGGACTGCCCCTGCAACATGATCGGAGCTGGCCAACTCCTGTTGATGGTGTCACCCACCATTAACAATATTCAACACCACCATGTAATGGTGGACGGAGGTTCAGGGCTGAACCTCATAAGCTTCAAAGCTTTTGTTAAGCTTCAGCTTGGACCTTCGGAACTTCGCTCATCTCGACCTTTCTCTGGGGTAGGTCTGGGGACCATTAATCCTCTCGGTTCCGTCACACTCCCAGTAACCTTCGGGACTCGGGAGAACTACAGAACTGAGAAGTTGGTATTTGACGTCGCGCAGATCAGTCTGCCGTTCAATGTCATTTTGGGCAGGCCAGCCTTGTACAAGTTCATGTCCGCCGCTCATTATGGTTACTTAGTGTTGAAGATGCCAACACCTGCGGGCATTCTCCTGGTCCGCGGAGATTGTAATGCAGGATACACTACGTTAGAAGAACTCTATGCTCTCACTACAGCGCAAGAGGAAGCATCCAGTAAGGAGCCAGCTCCAAACCCTCCAAGCATTCGTCATAAAGGCTCTACCTCCGCACCCCGTGTGCAACCAAGCGGCATCATCGATGTTCCTGTCAAAGTCGTCCAAATTGGTTCTAATGCTGCTCGGACTACCCGCATATCGAGAGGTCTGAACAACAAATAGGAACTCGCGCTCATCACTTTCCTCCGGGATAATGTCGACGTGTTTGCCTGGCAACCGTCACAAATGTCTGGGATCCCTAGGGAGCTGACTGAGGACAATCTGAAGATTTACCCTGACGCACGACCTGTACACCAGAAGCCCCGGAAGCAGTCAATCGAGCGGCAAAACTTCATCTGACAGGAGATCAAGAGGTTGCTCAAAGCTGGATTCATCCGGGAAGTCTTCCATCCAAAATGGATGGCAAACCCAGTTGTTGTACCCAAGGCCGGCGGGAAGCTTCTGATGTGTATCGAGTACACCATCTTGAACAAGGCATGTCCAAAGGATCCTATTCCACTACCTAGAGTAGATCAAATAGTGGACTCCACCTCCGGGTGTGAACTATTGTGTTTCTTAGATGCATATTCTGGATATTATCAAATCCAAATGTCTAAGGAAGACGAAGAGCATACTGCATTCATAACAGTAGATGGATTTTACTGTTATACTGCCATGCCATTTGGTCTTAAAAATGCTGCTTCAACATTTGTGCAAGCTATGTACAAAACATTTGGAGAGCTAATTAGAGACTTGGTGGAGGTGTACGTTGATGACATCATCGTGAAGATCAAGAACAAGGAGTCACTCCTTGACAATTTACAAGCTATCTTTGACATGCTGCGCACCACGCGCATGAAGCTAAACCTAGACAAATGTGTCTTCTCAGTTAGCTCCAGGAAGCTTCTAGGTTTCCTGGTGACTTACCGAGGAATTGAAGCAAATTGGACGAAGATCAAGGCCATAGAAGATATGCAGGCCCCAGCCCAGATCACGGATGTCCAAAAGTTAATTGGATGTCTAGTTGTTCTCAGCCGGTTTATCTCAAGACTGGTAGAACGGACACTACCTTTCTTCAAACTCTTGAGGAAGTCCTTACCATTTCATTGGTCTGAAGAAGCAGAAAAGGCATTTCAAGAACTGAAACAACTCCTCACCACACTACCGATATTGGTAGCTCTAAATCCTGATGAACCTTTATTGCTTTACATTTCGGCAACCACCGAAGTTGTCAGTATGGTCCTAGTCATGGAAAGACTGGAGCCACATTCAGTCCAGGAACCCAGACCCCTCCGGGAGGGTCCGGAGTTAACTGAAGGCGTGTCTGGATCCAAGCCCCCAGAAACGGAACCCCAAGGAGAAATGCTAGGAGATCAACCTCATTCACCTGAGGGAGTTCACCTTGCCGACCAAGATGATCTGAACCCTACAAATAAGGTTCGGGTCGAACAAGAAGGAGTTTGGGACCCCTTCGGGAGGGTCCAAGAAGCACATCATGATGGATCCGACCCCTCCTGGAGCGTTCGGGTCGATGGAGAAGAAGCTCCGGGTCCTACTGAAAGGGTTCGGACCGTCCAACGCCCAGTGTACTTCATCAGCAAAGTGCTCCACCATGCCAAGACAAGATACATTGAGGTGCATAAGCTGCATTATGCAGTTCTTATTGCCTCAAGGAAGCTTCGTCACTACTTCCAAGCCTACATAATATCAGTGGTAACTTCTTTTCCACTGCGTGCTATTTTGCATAACACTAACTCTACTGGGAACATTGCAAAGTGGGCAGCGGAACTGGCCGAGTTCGATCTAGAATTCGTGTCACGACAAGAAATCAAAAGTCAAGCTTTGGCCGACTTCGTGGCGGAACAGACTCCCTCTCCTTCAAACCCTGGGGGCCACAGTGAGCAGAAACCAAAACCCAATGTTCCTGTATTCATCGAGCCTCACTGGACTCTGTACTTTGATGGCTCCGTGTAGAAGCAGGGGGCCGGAGCTAGAATCCTTCTCCTTGCTCCGACTGGGGAGAAGGTCAAGTACATGGTTCACCTTGATTTTAAGGCGACCAACAACATGGCGGAATATGAAGATCTCATCTACGGACTCAAGGTGGCTCTATCTTATGGTGTCAAATAGTTATTGGTGAAGGGAGATTCACAACTCATCATCAAACAAGTCAAAGGTGAATGCTCCTGTAACCATCCTCAACTAGCTGTTTATCTCCTTGATGGCCAGAGGCTTCAGAAAGACTTCAAAGTCCTGGATCTCCACCATGTTCAGCGTCTTCACAATGTTGAAGATGACGAACTCTCAACGAAAGCCTCAACTGGAGCTTCGGCTCCCGACAGAATCTTCGTCCAGAGGTCGTCAAGACCAACAGCTGAGCCTGCCGAACTGAGCGAATGGGGCGAGACCAGCACCACGAAGCTGGCAGTCCTGGTGGCACTGTTACCATGGCGTCCACCAAGGGTTGTAGGTGCTGCCGGAAGCTCCGAGCAACCCAACATGCAAGACTTAGAAGCTCAAGTTAACCCTGATGCATGGATCTCGGAGATCCGGAGCTACTTGAAAGGCAATGTCCTTCCTGAAAACAGTGTATCCGCTGATCGGATTGTCAGATTGGCAAAAAGATACACGTAGGTAGAAGGGGATCTCTACCGGCGCGGTGCCAATGGCATCCTAATGCAGTGCATTGCAAGGGAAGAAGGCCGCGAGCTTCTCGCAGAAATCCATGGAGGCGTGTGCGGGAACCATGCTTCTTCTCGCACGCTGGTCGGTAAAGCCTTCCGACATGGCTTTTACTGGCCTATAGCACTCCAGGATGCGGTTGAGCTAGTGAAAAAATGTGAAGCGTGCCAGTTCCACGCAAAATAGATACACACATTGGCTCGGTCACTACAAATGATACCTCCTACATAGAAATTCACTGTGTGGGACATGGACATCTTGGCACCTTTCCCAAAAGCTGTCAGAGGTTACAGGTTCATGTATGTCGTCATCGACAAGTTTACCAAGTGGCCCGAAGCAACTCCAGTTGTGACAATCAACAATCAAGTTCTTGAAGTCCATTATATGCAGATTTAGAGTTCCAAACAAAGTCATAGCTGACAACGGAACCCAAATCACAAGTGCTACATTTCAAGAATATTGCGAAGACCTCAACATTCAACACAACTATGCCTCAGTAGCTCACCCAGCAAGTAATGGCCAAGCCGAGAGAGCAAATGCAGAAATCTTAAAAAGACTCAAGAACCGCACATATGACCGCCTAAAAAAGCACGGAGCCAACTGGATTGAAGAGCTTCCATCCACATTATGGGCAAACAGGACAACACCTAGCCGATCAACTAGAGAAACACCCTTCTTTCTGGTGTATGAAGCCGAAGCAGTCCTTCCTTTGGAGATCACCTGGGGGTCCCTCCGGGTCCGGACCTTCGACGAAGCCGCACAGGACCAGCTCCGGCGTGAAGACCTTGACCCCGTCAATGAGGGAAGGTGCCAAGCAGCTGTTCGGAATGCACGTTATCACCAAGCGCACCGGCGCTATCATCAAAGGCATGTGCGCAACCGACAACTCAAGGAAGGCGATCTCGTGCTTCGGAAGATACTAACTCGTGAAGGGTTGAACAAACTTTCCCTGGATGGGAAGGTCCTTTCCGAGTGATCAAAGTATCCCAACCCAGATGCGTTTGCTTGGCAACTGAGAAAGGGATTCCACTTCCTAATCCTTGGAACATCGAGCACCTCTGTAAGTTTTATGTTTAAAATCACGTAGGTAAATCTGTAATTACACACCTTGTATGTTATAGAGTCGCTAAACAGACATGGGTAAGTCCTCCGGGAGAACATCCGGACCCCTCCTGGAGGGTCCGGGAAGTTCAAGTACACTTCATACAGTCACCGCACTAAAAGTGTAACTACCTACCCTGGGTTAGTACAAGATGTATAGCGCACTTAGCTTGGTCCCGCACCCTAAGTGTGTCCTTGTCTCTCCTGTAATCTGGACCTATAAAGAAATACATTGTTGTGTGATTCCACGTGCATTTCTTTTTGTACAAGGCTCGATTTATCAAATTATTGTTTTTAACCTTCTTGTCTATAATGAAGTTGTGCAATTATTTTTTAGTTTTTACCTAAGTTATTCATATGCGTTGCAAGTTATATTGTTGACTTCTTTGGGTCTTAACATGTTGTATAGTCTACTTGCCTGAACGCAAAGCAAAAATAGGTTCAGAGTGTGCTATCGACTTAGCCTGTTCATGCACCCTATGTACGCCACTCTACCTACACCCCAACAGTCCTCAGTAGGGTGAGTACTAAAAAAGAATATGGATACAGAAGGATTACATCAATATACATGTTACCATATCGAGTTACTTTGGATTTGAAACTCAAATAAGAACAATAAGTCACAAATGATTTATAGAAAAGAGGACGAATTTTACTCTTTTCTTGTATTTACTGTGCAAAAAAAACAGAAATTCATAGTGATGGTGGACGACGCCGGAGCTAGCTCCGACATCCTCTAAGGGGGCCCGCTGTCGATGTTTAATATGTTGAAAGTGGGTAATGTCGGAGCTACAAAGCTCCGACAACACCTGGGGGGCTTACCTTCAACTATTCGTGCGTAAATCCTAGGGGGCCCGCCATCGACGTTTTATACGTTGATGGTGGGTACCGTCGGAGCTACCAAGCTCCGCCAATCCTAGGGGGCATGCCGTCAACGGGTCAGAAATGAAGACTTCAGACCTAAAATCTACAAGTGTGAAGCGTTCAAGTCATCAATATACTGTCAAATCCTTTGGTACATGTACACACTTCAATTGTACACATATACCAGGGGGGCCAACAAGACAGAGCACAATATATTGAAGACAAAAATAAAATGAAGTTCATGGCAAAGTGGATTTAATTTAATCGAAGCACTGGATTACAAAATTGGGATTACAGCAGGAGGCAAAAGGAAGAAGTCCTAGCTACTAGAGGATCTATGTCCTGCGGAAGAATGTGGCTACTTTCTTGGCAACTTCCTGGACACTGGCCTTGGCAGCATCCTCCACTTTTGCAACAGGACCTTGGAGCACCGGGTCCAAAGAGAATTGGGGATCTCGGCTCACATAACACGTCAGCACATACTCTGCAATGTTTGTAGCTAGAGATTTCCCCCTTGTCTCTAGTTTGTCCGCGATGATGTCACCCATTGCGTCGAGTTTGCCGCCAGCATCATTGAGGGCCACCAGTGCTCAGTCCAAGTCTAGATCTGGAATGTCTGGGCGTACAAGACTGAAGCCTAGTGGCATCTGCGCGTCATTGGCTCATCCTAAAAAGTCCCGTACATGGATGGACTCAGTCTCCTTCAAGCTCCGCAGCTCCTCCAGTGACTTTCGGGCGGCCGCAAGCTCCGAACCTTCCCGAGCGAGGCGCTCGACCAATTTAGCATGCTACTGCATATTCTCAGCAACTTGTTTCTCATGATCGCTCAGCTCCATCTCCTGAAGGTGGATGTGGTTCCGCCTTTCCGCCAAGTCCTTTTCCCTGCCTCTTCGAGAGCTCCTGCCCCAGTTTCAAGTACTTCTCCTTCTTATCTTTGCTCCATAGATCCAACTTTTTGCTGCGATCTGCAAAATTCTATACACCTAGAGTCAACTTTTGAGTGACTTCCGCCTCCCTCTTTACAACATCTTCCGGCTGCTCTAGGAACTTTTCTTCCCTCGCCTTAAGGTCTGCTCGGTGCTTCAGGAGAACCACGTTCAATTCATTGAGGTCTTCGTGACGCTCATCAGCAGCATCATGCCTATCCTTGGCTTGCTCAAGGATCTCCCCAGAGATAGCGTCAAGAGCCCAGATGGTGGCTTCCTTCTCCTCCAGTAGCTTGTCCCAGTATTCAAACCGGGTCTTCTCCCTCTTGATACACTCCTTCTGATCAGCCAGCCTTGTCTGTGCAAGCCTGGACTCGAAGTGGAGTCTGTTGCGCCAATGCCTCAAGGTATTGCGCTCCTCCTCCAGGGCTTTGCTCTCATGATCGAAGGTGAGATGGACTTGTCAGATAATAGAGCGGGTGTTGTCTATGGACAACGCCAGAGGGATAGGCTCCAGGCCTACTAGGACCAACTCTGCAGGCTCCAGAGGATTTTCCATCACAAAAATTTGGTCCCACTCTACAAGGGTGGTCCCCTGAACTCCTGCAACACTAGGACCACTCTCCGGAAGCCCTTCAGGAGTAGTAGAGGAAGAACCCACTGGGGAACTCCCACCTCCGTATCGGAAGTCGAAGGCGCTGCTTCCTGGTCTTCAATTATTGGCTCCAAGGGTGGAGGACCTATCGTCACCTCTTTAGGCTGCTCTGGCTTTGGTCTAGACACCTCCGGGGCAGCTATCTCCAGGGCAGCATTTGGAGCTTCATTCGGTGCCCCTACCACCTCCGGCTCAGATGCCGACGCGCCAGTCACTTACGGTTCAGCAATCGAAGCTTGAAACATTTCCGACTCAGCCGACAGACCTTCAAAAACTTCTGGCACAAGGGCAGGAGCTTCAACAATCTCCAACGCAATGGTTGAGGCTTCAATTGCCTCTGGCTCAATGGCCAGGGCTTCGACGACTTTCGGTTAAATGACCGGAGCTTCAAACATCTCCGGCTCTGGTACAGGAGCATCAGCCTCCGGCACCGTTGTCAGAAATACACCTTCAACTTCTCGCCTACGGTCCGGCACTACCACGGGAGCTTCTGGCGAGGACTCTGAATCCAAGTCCACGAAAGTTGGCAACAGAGCTGCCGTTACTTCTGCCACCACTTAAGGATGAGGCTCGGTGCTTGAAGCCGGAGCGTCGGCATGCGCAGCCCTGATCACTGCGATAGACACCGAAGTTCCTGACCCTTTCATCAACACCGTAAGAATGAAGGGATGAGAAGATTAAAGAAACAACAAAAACAAGATCAGCGTTTTAAGGCAAGCACACGATGCTTACCTAGGAATTCTACCGCCCCAGTCGCCTCAGAACCTCTTCTTCTGAGGCCCGGAGCTAGAGCTCACAAAGTCTGGTGAGACAACGACTTCGGACCTCAGTTGAGGACCACTTGCAGCAGCCGGAGTCCTCTCGGCCGGAGCTTCTCTTGGCCAAGAAGAACTCCCAGGCCTGGAACTCTTTATCGGCACTGAAGCCGGCATCGACTGCCCGGAGCTAGCGCCTCTTGAAGACGCCTGTGCCGGAGATGGTTCAGCCACAGAAGACCTCCTCCGTCGGGGAGAAGGAGCCGTTCTAGAGGGAGTAGCCCTGACAGACCTCCCATCAACATGCTTCAGCATCCTCTTCCGGCTGGAGGGTTTGGCTGGCTCTTTGCCCTTGCCCTTGCTGGTGTCTTCAATCCTCTGGCTCTTTGCGAAGGCAGACCCTCCTTCGGAAGCTCCCGGGATTACCACTCTGGAGGTCGGATGCCTTTCCACCTCACCAAGGTCATCAAGCACCAGCATCTTCCTCTGGAGCTCTCTGTTGAACTGTGGCTCCATGTTCAGAGGAAGGAAAGCTACTGGCGTAACCAAGTCATCATCGTCGACGTTTATCACATGCTGGAATTTCTTGAGATGATGTTTCAAAGCTTCGTCATCCAAGTTGGACTTCAGACCAGTTTCAATCCGGTCATCATCCATCACACTGTTGAGGGCCCAAGCGAGCTTCTCCCTCTTCCTCAGCGGAGCCCATCTGTTGACCAGGAAGTTGCAGAATATAATATGAGGGGTCACTCCACCCTCCACGCATTCGCGTATCCTGGTCAGAACGGGGTTGAAGGCATCTGACAGCTCTGAAACTACACTCCAAGTTTCGGTGCCAATGTTGGGGAGTCCTTGGGGCAGCTCTAACCTCTCGTGCTCCTCCACTGCAATGATGACCCAATCTTTCTTCCAGTCATCCCATTTGCCATCCCATTTGCCAGAAGGGGATGACTTCAAGTACTTGAAGGGGCAGTTCTTGCGCTTCACGAAATAATAGAAGCCAAGAAGCTCAGTCCCCTTATCGGTGGTGTGCACGGTGAAGAAGGTACGAAACAGCTCGATGTAGGGGGGAATACCCACCCACATCTCGCAAAAGTGGACGAAGGTCGCCACTAGCAGAAGAGAATGAGGGCCAAGATGATATAGCTGGAGACCGTAAAAGTCCAGCAGCATTAAAAGAAAGGTTGAAAAAGGTGAGATCAATCCCACCATGGCGTACGCAGAGAAGTACACCATGTCGCCATTATGCTCCTTCTTGAACGGGAGCTCACCAGCACACATCAGATGGCTGAAGGAGTCACTGTACCACCCCATATAGGTTCGGACCTTCATCAAATCGTACTTGCTCTTGAGGCAGCTCTTGGGAAGACCCAACTCCATCGCGGCAAAGTGGAGCGAAGGAAGAGAAAGCTAGGCAAAGTTTGGGAGCTCTGAGCGCAAGTTTGATCGAAAGCATAAAGAGTTGTCAAACCGCGCATACTTTCCTTCTTTAGTAAGCCTCCGCGACGCATGGATGGAAACCGCAACAAGACTAGGGTCACATTTCAAAAATCTACCCCGTCCATGACGAATGGGTCCAGGGCCACCCCGACGAAGAGATCGAGGTTATTACCCCAGGTGAACTGTTGTCATGGCAGGCGACAGGAGACCCAAAGGCGGCACCCTAACAAGGCGCTCGGAACCGATACGGTTTTTGTATTGGGAACTGGCGACCTTCAATTGCGTGAGATCCGCACTCAAAGATCACATCTGCCGCATTTGTAACAAGCCACACGGCAATGGTTTAATCCTGAACCATCACCCCAACGGCACAGTAGGAGACTTTTGAAGTCGAAGCGCGGGAATCATGGATGGCCCCACCTTTGGTAGAATAACTTAACTCAAAGGATTTCTCCCAAAGGTGGGCCCGGGGGCCACTGCCGGTACCCTGCGTACCGGGTACCCTATGATACCGTAAGAAGTGCAACAAAGTTCTACCCGTCAAAGTTGAAGGACTCTTCAGGCCCCAAATGTCATATTATACTAGACCCGCATCCCTTATATGGGTAGCTTCGGCGATTGATACGTGTAATATAAATCCGGAGCTAAACTCCCAACACAGGGAAGCTCCGCGATCTACACGTGTATAACGATCTCGGATCTAACCCCAGCAGAGGTAAGCTCCGGTGCCGACACGTGTATAGCAGTTCCAGAGCTTCCTCCCCACAAGGGGAAGCTCCGAAGCTCCCACGTGTAGAGCCTCCGAACCTTCATCACCAACGAATACATTGGCGAATCTTCTTCAGCACAGACATTCAAGGGACAATTAAAGCGGAAGTTACAAGACCTGATCACGTGTCGTTAATGCTATATTAATGACACACGATCAGAGCACTGTAATAGAGGTAACACAGCCATTAAGGCACATTATCACACTATTAACCATGCTTAATATTCATAGACAGTGTATTAGGCTATTAAATACGCCAGGGCTACATGTCGGGTCAGGCGAATGATGTAACGATCAGTCCTTAGATTATAAAAGGACTGAGCCGCACGATACATAGGACAACTAAAAAGGCTGAGCCAGAGACTATGCTTTCTAGCAATTCACAATACAACAACACACACCCTGTGGAGTAGGGTATTATACTCAAGCGGCCTGAACCACGTAAATCTCCCGTGTCACCATCTTGTTCTTGATGTTTGCGTGCCCCAACAGAAATAAGAACCTCCGCGGGCTATATTTGGTAGGGAAGTGTTGTTGCTACACTTCGATAGTAGTGATGACTTACATGTCCACTATATGTTAATTGGTAATACTCTAGTTTTTATTGAAGGGAAAGCCAAAGAGAATATTTTAGAACCAGAGATACATGCAAAAAACAAGAGTTACGCCACATGCATAGTTTGATGCTGCAGTACATGCTCGTAGGTGTTAGAGGTACACATGCACATATGTCTTAATTACCTGTGTTAGTAGAGTTGCCAGAATATTTTTTTACTTATTTGTATGAGTCCTAGTCTTGTACGTGAGTTATTTTTTTGCCTGCATGCACCACCAGGGTTGGAGTCCAGGTCAAGTACAGTAAAAATAAAAGTGCCGGAGTCTGTTCTGTTGGGGAGTGGCCTGCGTGCCTTTATAACCAGGACTAGCATCCATGTATCGGCATGATTTTGAGTGGTTTTTTTATGGTTTTTATCCTGCCGTAAGTTTCTCAAGGAAAACCCTCGAGGTGTTGTCCTGCTCTACTGAAGATTGCTGCTGCCAGCATTGCTCCAATTAAGCCTCATCTATGGCGGCTCTAAACATATTATCACAAGCGGATTTAAAAACCGTCTGAAATGAAGAACCTGTAAAAATAGGCCATTTTCACATGCGGATCTAGAAACCTCATGTGCTATGAATTTCCACAGTCGTTTGTTTACGTACAACGTACCACCTGTGATGATGCATTATCTTAGGCAGGTCTTAACAAACAAATCCGCCTGTGATAAAGTAGTAAGACAATACTAATTAAACTCTATTATTTTTAATTTCCTGATCAAATTTAAATAACAGCAATCACAAATATATTCAATGCAATTTGTAGCTTCATACAATGCAATTCATAGTTCATATATTGCAAATCATAGCTTTATACACTGCAATTCATAGTTCATACAATGCAGAACAAAGCTTCATACATTGCAATTCATAGTGTGTATATTTGCAAAATTTAGTTCGATACATAGCAATTCATAGTTTTTCTCGGCTCGCATCTACTAATGAAGACAAAGAGGGAGGGCACTACATCTACACTATCATATCCATCAAGGAGGACTAGTAAATTATCTATAGTTTTCCGAGATAAATGGTAGATTCTTCGTAATTGCATCCTCCAACCTAAACATACAATATATACATATTAATATCTAGAACAGACAAAGAACATTGCTAAAGGGGATAATATGGCTGCGAAATGCACTGACCTTCACATTGATTTTAAGGACAACATTTTCAAAATACTAGTTATCTATATTGGAATTGTGATTGATGCATTGAGAAACTGGTTTTCCATACTGGTCGTCTATACCATGTTTAGTCTCACACGACCTCTTAACTATTCTTGCAAAATGAATTACGCAACATATCTTCCTGCAAGACTAAGAAGCCAATTGTGACTGTAACAATACAAACAACAGTAACTGCACTATAATAGTAATATTACAAAAGATAATAATTACTCTGTATCTAGCAGTAAAAAGACAATAACAAGACAGTAACTATAGAAAGAGCAACATATCTAATAGTATCTTACTGCACTATAATAGTATGAAGAGGGGCAGATCGGGCGGCGAACGCGAGGGTGAGGACGGTGCTCGGCGGTGACGTCTAGGGTGACGACGGTGCCTGGTGTGGACGACGCTCGACAGTGACGTTGAGGGTGAGCACGTCACTCGGCAGCGATGCCGAGAGTGAGGACGGTGCTCAATGGACGGCAATGGCGAGGGTGAGGACGACGCTCGGTGGACGGCGACGACGAGGGTGAGGACGGCGCCCGGCGTGGACGGCGACGCCGAGGGTGAGTACGTCGCTCGGCAGCGACGCCAAGAGTGAGGACAGCGCTCGGTGGACAGCACAAGTGAGGGTGAGGACGACGCTTGGCAGTGATGCCGAGGGTGAGGATGGCACTCGGCATTGACTGCAACGGCAAGGGTGGGTGTTTGGGACCGGCGGGGGAGGGCTTGGCGGCAAAATGAAAATGTTAGAATTGTGGGGCACGACCGACGCTTCATTTATAGAGAAAATATTTTCCACAGGAGACGGTTTCTTAATAACCAACTGGGAATTTTTTTTAATAAATTATAAAACTAATTTCCTCTGGCGTCATAGTCTTAATAACTGCCTGGAGAAATATTCTAAATAAATTATAAAACTAATTTTCTCAGTCGGCATAGTCTTAATAACCGCCTAAGAAGATACATATCTATAATAAATTTTTACATCAACAATGTATAACACATCCACAAAAGAGATAAATAGTCCACTAATTTATGTTCTTATAATACATTTTAATAGAGATTTTATTTATTGTTAGGACAGCACGTTATTAGTTCATTTTTAATTTTTTTATCATTAGAACAACAACATTAGAACTATTTTTGCACACCAATTAATAGCAAAATAAAGTTCATTACCTTAAGACAATATATTACAGACAAGCAAAAAGAAAAACACAAACTAAAAACAAGAAAACAAAAACAACACAGCTAAAAACAAGAAGAAAAAAAACTACTTCTCCTCCTCCTCCTCCTCCTCCTCCTCCTCCTCTTTCTTGGGCTCCTGGCACGGCAAGGGGCCTAGGGCGCTTCCCGCGGCGGAGAAGGCAAGCCTAGTTTTCTGGACATCGCCGCCACTAGGTCTTCACGACCGGCGACGCCGAGCTCAACCGCCAGCGTGTCCAAGAGAATGTCGAGGCGATCAGCCAAGTGCGTAATATCGAAGACATAGTGGCATGTGGTCCCCGTTGAAGTATACCCTAGAAGGGGACCAAGCCCAAGGCGGTGCATGGAGCATGATGTATTGTCAAATACATCGCACGCCCTCTTCCGGAGAGCCCACTCCATGTCCAAGAGAAGTCTGGTCGGGGACGCTTCGCCTTGGCGTCCTTCGGAGGGCTTGGCGGCGACGTTTTCCTGTCAGCCATGGTGTTTTTGGCACGGTTTTGAGAAGAGAGGAAGAGTGACTGTGCAAAGAAGAAGATGACGTGCCCGGGTGATATTATAGCGTAGTAGTCCAGCAGTTCATTTCTCGATGCGCAGTAGTGGTGATGGGATGCAGAGCGGTTCGAATTGAATTCAAAGATGTGCATGTGATGCGCGCGTTTAAGGCGCCTCGGTAGCTGGCACGCATGTACGCTCGGTGCAGGCGGCTCATCTTCAAGGGCCTCCTATACAAATGGCTACTATGTAGACGGCTCGTCTTTAAGGGCCACATGTAGAAATTGTCAACTTACACAGACGACTCTTTTATGTGAGCCGCCTGTGAAATTACATTATCACAGACGACTATTAACGCATTCGACGATACAAGCAGATTTTTTTACGACCCGCCCGTGTAAAAAAAAATTGTGGCGCCTGTGAAATGCTTTTTGTAATAGTGCAGTCTTCCCTAGTGTTGAAGTACGTGATCAGGTGATTTATCTTCCTGGTTGCGCTCTTGGATACCTACGGCTTCGTTTGGCTAGTGGGAATGCTGATCCACGTGGAAAATAGTCCACGCGCGGGTTGAGTGGCCACCCGATCCCTACAGGCAGGTGGGTGCTAACCACTTGTCATATTACGTATTTGGAATATTTAGGCGTGGATTTTGGTGCTGCCGTGGTTGCATCAGTAACTATGATGTATTTTATTAATCATTGATTATTTATTTTTCATATAAGATTAAATATCTTGTTCCACAAAAGAGAGAAATATGTCAGATAATTACAGGACTTGCAAAATGACACAAAAATGTAGATCGTAGAAAATAAAAATAAAAATAATTTTTTAACATTTCATACTGCTTTGATAGAAAATAATATATACATCACTATTCAAACAAGGTGATTAAAGTATTCTAAAAGATATCATCTATCACATCAATTATCCAACAATCAGTACAATTGCTAAAGCATCTATCAATGAATGGCCACATTTGATGACAACTGTTCAAACAAGGTGATTAAAGTATTCTGAAATATATCATCTATCATATCAATTATCCAACAATGAGTACAATTGCTAAAGCATCTATCAATGGATGGCCACATTTGATGACAAACTAACAAAAACATTGTGTGATACTGAAAGCACTAATATGAAGAAACTATATGTTTTGGAGACTCAAAGGCAAATGTTGTACTGGATAGATGATATATTCCTGATACACTAATTTGACATAAACATGATATCAGCATGGAAAAGATTATTTTGCTACAAGCAAGAAATTATGACAAATAAACACTGACTAATTGAGCCTCTTCACTTCTAAGACATCATGCGGGCCACATCATTAGCTTGCACAAAAGTAAGATGAAAAGATCAATAACATTACAAGAAAACAGAGAATGCTACTGGAAGACAACATAAAAGAGCAGAATAATATTAGCATGAGAAGCATAAACTACAAGGACAGCTATGTTCTTCTTGGAGCAGCCAGAAAACAGAGGTTCAACTTTTCTGGGTACAGTGATTGAATCGTTATCCATATTTTCAAAATGACACTTAGCATTGATCCCAGAGCTAAAACACAGGCTGCCAAAAACAGAGCTAACAATTATTCAGGATCCAGACAGCCTTGTAAGGGCAAAACACACTTTGTATATCTAGTCGGACAACTATTAGTAGACGGTCCAAACAGGCCTTGGGCTAATTGTTAGCCAACCAATTCTTAGTCTAAGCTAACAAGATTAGTTTTAGTCAGTCCAAACAGGGCTGAATTGGACCACTCACAGGTTCCACTGATCACAGCCATGCAGATGATTGAACCATGGAGCAGGGAAGATTCACCATCTTGAAGTCTAAAGCTCATTCTGTATGAATGATCCCAACGCACAGATTCATTTTTTTCAGTTAAATACAATGTATGCCTCTGTGTGTGTGTCTATATATATATAAAAGCAAAACACCTGCTGCTGCAAAGGGGATGGATACTTTGAAATGCTGGACTCATACATATTATAAATTAAAAATACAGAATGATGCACTGTCATATAGAACAGACTGCCATGAGGCACACATGATCTACTACCAAATGGCTTGGGTTCATTCATTCGTTTATAAAGCACAGGACATAGTAAAAGAGATGAAATAAAGTAACTAAAGATACTGTCGGTGGTTTGGACCGGCAGATCTCCCTATACTACTAAAGTGATAGGAGAGTTTGATGTTCGGTGTGGGCGCGCGGAGATTCAAGAAAGTGAGTAGGAATTGACACAGGAGACACAAGAGTTTACGTGGTTCGGGCCGCCTGAGCGTAATACCCTACTCCATGGATGTGTTGCTGTTGTATTAGCTGTATGAGCTTGTGTTGAGCGTCAATAGCCTGTGTGTTTCTAGCGTGTGTCTCTAGCGTGTCGTCGGCCTGTCCTTTTATAGTACAAGGGCAGGCCGTTACAAGTTAGTCTGGCCCGACATGTGGCCCTGGCGGTTACTAGTATTGATACTTATTTAACACATTTAATCGCTTTTAATGACCCTGTAACGGGCTTTGACAGCACCGTTATTGGTGTTAAGATCGTCCGTTTAAGTGTCATTAATATGGTATTAATGACACTTAATCGGGTCTTGAAGTCCTTGATTCCCCTTTGAAGATCCGGAGCTGTTCTGGGGTCTTCCGGAGGTTAGAGGCTGAAGATCCGACGGTTGGACACGTGGCAGCTCCGGAGCGTACTGTGGAAACAGGTAGCTCCGGGGCTACCCGACACGTGTTAGGCCCGGAGCTTCTCTCGGTCTGGGGCTAAGTCCAGAGGTTCCATTTCGGTACATGGCCCGGAGCTTCCCCCTTGTGGGCGGTAGCTCCAGTTTGGTAGTACACGTGGCGACCCAGGGATTAACCATGTTGGAGAAGCGGGTCCGGTTATGTCTGACATGTGGGCCTTTAAGAGTCTTCAAACCAAGTAGATGATTTTCCTTTGAGATCTTTATAACCTCAAGGGGTGTACGGTTTCTAGGGTACCGACAGATACTGTAAGATCAAACAACAATCCTCCTTATTTCTAGCCCAAGAAATTAAAATTAGTAATTTCAGTCAACGTGTACTTTGAGGGCCCAGAATGTATGATCTAAGGCAACAAAATCATGAAAAATAATATGTGATTTCTAGAACAAATGAGCTGAATTTGGATTCTTTATTACAAAGTAACCCAACATGAATGAGAACACCTATCATATATATCTTAAAAACATACTCATTAAAATTTGAACAAATAATATTTATTGAGACAGACTTATGGATATGGTCCTTGTTTTACAGGTAACAGAAGAAAGAGAAAAGCTAGATGCAAACAGGAAAAACTAAAACAATCACGACCTCCCAAATTAGAGTATAGGTTGGCATTTATCTTAACGTTTCTTTAATTATAGTTCTTGAAATTCCCGTGCTGATATGGTCAGACGCTGATGACAGACAACGAACAAATCAGAAGCAAGCAAAAACTCAATTAGAGAAGAGATTTACCTGTACGCCACGGACGTGAGGAGTGAATCCCGCGGCGGAAGGGCACGACACAGCCGCGCCGTGCAGAGAACAGGAGAGGGAGGGACGTGGCGGAAGGCGGTCGAGGAGGGGAACGACGGCCATGCTCGCACGTAGTTTCAATCGATGGGGCCAAGTTTCGATCGACCGCAGTGATGGTGAGCGAAGGCGGCCGGCGTCATGGTCGAGGAGGGCGCCGCCGCTGTCCATGGAGCCGGATCCCGACGGGAGTGGCACACGGCGGCGTTACGATGTGGAGGGAAATGCCCGATAGCGGAGGGAGAGGAGAATGGGGATGGTGGCGGAGTAGCGAGTCGCGCGACTGCGCGAGGGTTCCCATCCCGATGGGAGGAGGAGTCGGTGAATTTCCACTCGCATCGGCGTGGATCCAAAGTCGGTCCGATGGATCCACTCCCAACCCAAATGCAATTTCAGACTATGAAGAGTATTTTATGTGGACGTGTATTTTAACCCACCAGCAAAGTGGATTGGACTTGAATCCACTCCAATCCACTTGTTCCCAAACGAAGCCTACGGGACTTCCATTTCCCTGACCGTGTTCCTTGGTTGGAAAACGGGTTGTTTTTTTTTATCTGTTCCGTTCGTGGATTCCTGAAATACTAGAGGCCCTGTCCCACGATCTGCTATCAAAAACTTAAGCTGGTCCTTTCTGGATTGATAAGGAGAAGAACAATCCTTTGTTTGCTGTCCCATATTCTTGGATCTCTTTATTTGATTATCATCTATTTATTTTCTGGTGGAAGACAAAGTTAGAGATTGGTTTCCAATCGGTAAGACAAGTCCATGTTTTAGGACCACTGATTGTGCAGTCATCCTTGCTGAGTTACCCAGTACATCTGGTCGTTGCTTTTTTTTTATTTAATCAGGTTCTGATATCTGGTCGCCAACGTGTGATGATACAACTTATGTGTTGTTGCTACTGTAATTTTAAATTTACAAGAAGCTCATTACTCTCTGGTATTGTGAAAGATTGGAACAAGACAACGAACACACCCTGATGTTAATATCATTTGGTATCAATTTGATAGGTTGCTCAAATCTTGACCGATATATTAAGTCTGTTCCCAAGCTTTATACAACAGGTTCACCATCTGAGTACTATCAATAGGAGGGTGTTATATTGCGTTTCTGTCGGAGTGGTGAATTGCCATTAGACAAATTGGTAAATTTAGCAAAGCGAACCTTCTCTAACTCTGTATTGCAGTGGTGGTTGGAATTTGCGGCGAGAATATGGTTATGATGGTTTTCAGCAATGCACATCCTGTAAGGGGTTGAGAGATACTCTTCAGCATAAATCTGACCCACCAATAGATGATGTTTTGTTACCAAAGAGAACAATAACTAGCACCAGTAAATATTGTTTTGGTACCAAGCAGAATACACGTTCACCATGGAGTGACTCTATTGTTGGAGATCAGTGCTCAAGCATGAAAGAAACAAAAGCGATGCAATCGTTCATGGTAGCAAGAATGTGATTGTTACTGCTCATACGCTATGGGTACTCAAAAGTGTGATGTGTTGACTCCACATACAGGTTCACGAGTTGAGAGGTACGGTTACGTGATTCTGTGGAGCTTGGATGGCTAAACAAGGAATGGCTTGTAGCACCAAAAATCAAGTGTCGTAAACCAAGTCAAAAGATGATTAAACGTTGTTGCCATATATGAAATATTTCAATAATGATTAAAGTCCTCGTTATTTCTTTTTGCAGAACTTCTTTCACTTTTTTGTACTTCTTTCTTCCTCTTTTTTGGCTCTTTTTTTGATGAACAAATACTAGGATGTGGACTTATTGAAGAAAACGTAGATGGATAGAGATGATGAACAATAAATGGTGAAAATGACACAAGGCCAACAGTACTACACAAAGGTTGAGTTATTTGTTGTGGTGGTTTAATGAACTGTAGGTATGGCATGAAGACACAAGATGAATAATAGTAAAACAGTGATAAACAAATGAATGATATGAGGATGCTACCTACTGTGGAAACCTGGAATCTGATATCAAATGATAGGATGTGACCCAGGGGTGGCCCGATCTTCGCGGTAGTAGGTACAACAACAAGTTGCTGGTTAGTTCTGACAGGATGAACTAACTCGCCACCACACAAGTAGAGCAGTTCGGACAATACAGACCTGTCTTCACAGTACCACTGATAAACAAAGGATAACTAGCTGAAAAAATAGCCAGGATAACTAGTTTTATACCTCCCAAGGTTGGATGTGACCAAGTGATTGGGAGAGAAGCACCAGAGTCTTGGGGATTTCAACTCGATCTCTGAACGTTTATAGAACCACAATTCAGGATAGGTTTATATCTGCCAAGGTCAGTTGTGACAAAACGACGGGGAGAGAAGCACCTAAACCTTGAGGACATCGACTCAATCTCCAAACAACCAAAGAACCACAAACTGGAACTAATTCACACAAAAGGCTCGGAAGCCTGGAGTGTTAGGAAATCAGCGGAAAGCTACTCTAGCAACTCTACTGCATCACCCAGGAAACATGCGAGTACAGCGGTCATGGATCGTTACCACTAGATGCGCAGCGCAACGGAACGTTGATGCGCGTCGGTGTAAGGGAAGTAGACGATCTCGTTCGTCTTCTCCTCGTCCTCGTCACAGCAGCAGGTAGACGATCACGATCGTCGTAGCCGATCAGCGCAGCAGTAGCAGCAACGCCTCCACGGAGTCCACACGTACGGAGAGGAACGCCGTGCACCGGTGTGCTAGCACCGCGTGCGCGGTAAGGGTCTCGGCGTGAGGCCTGCGAGGGGTGGCGGCTAGGGCTGTCACGTGGTGGGATGATTAGCCCCTAACCCTACCTCTCATATTTATAGGCGTACTAATGGGCTTTTAGGTCGCAGGCCCATTAGTACCCTAATTGCTTATGGATCAAATATCCAATAGGCCTGAACCCGAATTGTTATGATTGCCTCTTGGGCACATCACCAACAATCTCCCACTTGCACTAGAGACAATCATCTAGCCAAGATTTTCGATATTCCAACTCCTTAAGTGTGTGACCCGTTAGGTTCATGAGCAGTCGGTTGTGAATGGAAACCATTTCCAACCACAAGTCAGTAGAGGTACCTAGCAGGACATACTGACTCCCGACTGTACATAAAGATCATATCGGCCGAACCTAGATACATTCAACATGCTAATCCCTTTGCCTCACGATACCAGTCAAGCTCAAGGCGAGATGCGTGCCATCCTTGTGATAGCTCGACCATTCACTCGATCAAATAGTGGATTCATTCCGTGACTAACTTTTAGTCACTGTGATTAACCTTTAATCACCTTGGCATGGCCATGCACTTTCAAATCCAACTATCTCGAGGGGCCCATAGATATCTCTCCTGTTATTTAGGAGGGGCAAATCCCATCTTGATCCGCGCACATCACATTCTATGTTTCATTATATACCCGAAGACTACTTTTATGACTACCCAGTTACGGAGTAGCGTTTGGTAGTCTCAAAGTACACAACTATGCATAGTGAGAAACAATGGCGATCTCAGGTCTAAGGATCTAGCAGGTGTATCACTCAAGACCAACTAATGGCACATATGGAAATAACAATCCCAGCAGTGTCTTGGAGTGGGTCAATCCAACACCATGTTCACTAACATGTGTTCACATTATTAATTTGATATCTCTATATCTATGATCCGTGAAACGTGATCATCAATTAATACATGTGCTAGTCTGTATGCAATCATTATCTCATATAATGATATAGAATAGGGATCATCTAGAGTAACATTACTTTTAACAAAGAGTTTCACGAACAAGTCACATACTTGATGATCAATGTAGATAATGATTACTCATATAACAATTTATTTAATAGTACATAAACATAGTTGTGACACAAGTCTCCCACTACACATTATGATCACTGATGTAAGTATCTAATACCCATAGATCTCGTGTGTGCCTCATGCTTTGATTGTGGAAGAGGCTTTGTCAACGGATCTGCAATATTCAAATCCGTGTGCACCTTGCATATCTTCACATCACCTCGGTCGATGATCTCTCGAATGAGGTGATAGCGTCGTAGTATGTGTTTGGATCGTTTGTGTGATCTAGGCTCCTTTGCCTGTGCGATGGCTCCACTATTGTCACAGTAGAGATCCACAGGACTGGACGCGCTAGGAACAACACCCAACTCAGAAACAAATTTTCTGATCCAAACAGCCTCCTTTGCAGCTTCAGAAGCTGCAATATACTCCGCCTCTGTGGTTGAATCTGCTACTGTATCTTGCTTGGAACTTTTCCAGCTCACTGCCCCTCCATTGAGGAAGAATACAAAACCGGATTGCGATCTAGAATCATCCTTATCAGTTTGGAAGCTGGCATCAGTGTAACCTTTTACAACCAGCTCTTCTTCACCTCCAAACACTAAGAATGCATCCTTAGTTCTTCTTAAGTACTTAAGGATGTTTTTGACAACGGTCCAATGAGCCTCACCAAAATCTGATTGATATCTACTCGTGATACTTAGAGCATAAGATACATCTGGGCGTGTACATAGCATGGCATACATGATGGATCCAATAGCCGAAGCATAAGGAATCGCTCTCATCCTCTTTTGCTCATCAGGTGTCGAAGGACACTGACTCTTGCTTAGAGTAATGCCATGTGACATTGGCAAGAAACCTTTCTTGGAATCTTGCATATTGAACCGATTCAATATCTTGTCAATATATGTATCTTGACTTAATCCAATTAGCCTTTTAGATCTATCTCTATAGATCTTTATGCCCAAAATATACGTTGCCTCTCCTAAATCCTTCATTGAGAAACTTTTTCTTAATGAGGATTTAACATCATCAAGCATTGAAATGTCATTTCCGATCAATAATATGTCATCTACATATAGGACCAGAAATACATGTGTGCTCCCACTAAACTTCTTGTAAATACAAGGTTCTTCTACGTTCTTGATGAAACCAAACCCTTTGATTACTTCATCAAAACGCAGATTCCAACTCCGAGATGCTTGCTTCAGTCCATAGATGGACTTTTGAAGCTTGCATATTTTACTAGCATTTTTAGGATCGACAAAACCCTCAGGTTGTGTCATGTACACATCCTCAGTCAGACTTCCATTAAGAAAGGCTGTTTTGACATCCATTTGCCATATTTCATAATCAAAATATGCAGCAATTGCTAGAAGAATCCGAACAGACTTAAGCATTGCAACGGGTGAGAAAGTTTCATCATAATCAACACCTTGAATTTGTTTGAAACCTTTCGCTACCAATCGCGCTTTATAGATGTGAACATTTCCATCCATATCAGTCTTTTTCTTGAAAATCCATCTACAATCGATAGGTCTCACACCTTCGATTGGATCAACCAAGTTCCAAACTTGATTTTCATGCATGGATTCAATTTCAGATTTCATGGCTCCAAGCCACTTCTCAAAGTCGGGTCCCATCATTGCTTCAGTATAGGTCGTGGGCTCATTATTGTCTAACAATACCATGTCATGCTGCTCCGTGGTTAGAAGCGTTAACTTTTCAGTCGCACGACGTACCCTCGTAGACCTTCGTGGGGCTGGTGTTTCATCAACTGGTTGCACAACATCTTGTACATCCTGTATAGGATCGGTGGGTGTTGAAACATTTTCAGGTATTTCTTGAATTTCTTCAAGATGCACCTTGCTCCCACTAACTCCTTTTGAGAGAAACTCTTTCTCCAAGAAGACACCATTGCGAGCGGTAAACACTTTACCCTCTGCTTTATTATAAAAATAATACCCTTTGGTTTCCCTAGGATATCCCACAAAGAAGCATTTGTCTGATTTTGGAGTGAGTTTGTCTGACGTCAAACGTTTGACATAAACATCACATCCCCAAACTTTGAGGAAAGACAATCCGGGACGTTTCCCGGTCCACATCTCATATGGTGTCTTCTCAACAGACTTAGTTGGGACTCTGTTTAGTGTAAACGCAGCAGTTTCAAGAGCATAACCCCAAAAGGATAGTGGAAGATCTGCTTGGCTCATCATCGACCTAACCATGTCCAACAAGGTTCGGTTCCTCCGCTCGGACACCCCATTCCATTGAGGCGTTCCAGGTGGAGTCAATTGTGGAACAATTCCACATTGTTTCAAATGATCATAAAATTCATGGCTCAAATATTCACCCCCACGATCAGATCGTAGAAATTTGATTGTCTTGCCCAATTGATTCTGTACTTCATTCTGAAATTCTTTGAACTTTTCAAAGGATTCAGACTTGTGCCTCATTAGGTAGACATAACCATATCTACTAAAGTCATCGGTAAATGTGATGAAGTACTGAAAACCACCTCTGGCAATTGAACTCATTGGTCCACATACATCTGTGTGTATAAGTCCCAACAAGTCAGTCGCCCTCTCACTTTGACCAGTGAAGGGTGCTTTGGTCATCTTCCCAAACAAACAAGATTCGCATGTGTCAAGTGATTCAAAATCAAATGAGCTTAGTAAACCATCTTTATGGAGTTTTTCAATGCGTTTCTCATTTATATGACCTAAGCGACAATGCCAAATAAAAGTGGGACTTAGATCATTATGACGAGCCCTTTTGGTATTAATGTTACAAACAGTTTTATCCTCAAGATCAAGAACATATAATCCATTCACCAATGGACATTGAGCATAGAAAATATTATTGTAATAAATAGAACAACATTTGTTCTTTATTACAATCTCATAACCATCAACTTCTTCTAAACACGAAGAAGAGATAATATTCTTACTCAAAGTAGGAATGCAATAACAATTATTCAATTCCAAAACTAATCCTGAGGGTAATGACAAGTGGTAAGTTCCGACAGCTATGACCGCAACCTTTGCTCCATTGCCAACACGAACATCCAACTCGCCTTTTGCAAATCTTCTAGTCTCACTTAGACCCTGCAATGATTTGCAAGTGTGAATCATCGATCCGGTATCAAATACCCATGATTCACTAGAAGATAATGCAATGTTAATTTCTATAACATTTATACCTGAAGTGGAAGTCTCACTTCCCTTCTTCTTCTTCATATCCTCCAAGTACTTCTTGCAGTTCCTAGACCAGTGTCCCTTACCATGACAGTGAAAGCATTCATCATCAGGAGAAGGGCCAGATTTGCCCTTTGGCTTAGACTTTGAGCTTGAGGGCTCATCGGGAACCTTTCCCTTGCCTTTGCCTTTAGGATGCGTCACACGCTTCCTCTTTTTATTCTCCTTTTGTACCATCATCACATGATTGGCATTTTTCTTAATGCTTTCTTCGGCTGTTTTAAGCATCCCATGCAATTCAGCCAAAGTTTTCTCCATGCCATTCATTTGAAAATTCAATATGAATGGCTCGTAGCTCGGTGGGAGCGACTGGAGAACAACGTCAATAGCCAGATCATCCTTGAGTTCAGAACCAAGTTTGCCCAAAGTTTCAATGTAACCAATCATCTTGATTACATGAGGGCTGACCGGGCTACCCTCCGCCAGCTTGCATGAGAACAAGGACTTTGAGATATTGTATCTTTCAGCTCTTGCTTGATTCTCAAACATTCCACGCAGTCCCTCAATCATAGAATAAGCATCTGTATGCTCATACTGTTTTTGTAGATCAGGGGACATAGTGGCAAGCATGAGGCAGCTTACATTAAGCGCATCATCGCAGTGCTTCGTATAAGCTCTACGTGCTGCATTAGTTGCATCAGCTGGGAGGTCATCAGGGTAAGGCTGCAGAAGAACGTACTCGGTTTTCTCTTGCCTGAGAACGATTCTCAGGTTGCGGTACCAATCGATAAAGTTAGCTCCATTGAGCTTTTCCTTTTCAAGCACAGATCGCAAATTGAAACCGGAATTGTTACTAGCAGACATGATCTACAATAGAAAATAAATATGCAAGGTTTAGCACTATGTTATGTACCAATCTTCTATTAACAGTTTAATAAAAGATATTACCACTATATTATCATCGTCTTCCCTCTAACGATATATAGTGGTTCAAGATCCATATTCACTAATTCCTAGTGAGCTTTGGCTTCACGGCTAGGAAAATAGTGACATAGGTAAACAACAATTGTTAATCATATCCCTATATGACTCTTGTTTGTTGGGTGACATCCAATGCCCCGGCTCCCAACTCTATGCCATAAAGCCCAAAACCGTTTTGATAGCTTTGTTGAGTAAACCAACACTATGCATGTGAATGTCCAACATTCACCCTATGAATTATGATAGATGATGGTACTTTGCTTTGGCAAACCTACCACACAACGATCAAAATAACATAGGTGCAGCTATTGGTAAATGGCATCAAATGCTCAACTTTTGTGAGGGAAGCTATTCTATCATGACAAAACATCCACCATATGAAGAGCATGAAAGGAAAGTAATAAGCATCACAGGCATATGATAATATCATATTGTGAATAGTATGGCCTTTAGAATCATAATGGTCTCCATCGCCATGGTTCCATTAAGATCTGAGCTGCCATGCTTCCCTTCTTGTGGTGATCTCCATCTCCACCATGCTTGAGGACATCTCCATGATAATAAAAGAAGCTAATACAATTAATAGATACCAAATAAATTACAAGAGAGATCAAGCATCACAGGTCGACACGCAGGTCGTTATACAATTATGTGACAACCTCAACCCGGTTGTGTTAATTTTGCAGCACGCAGACCGCACGAATATTACACACAGATTATCACATCACATTAGGCCATACCATTCACATCATTCCCTGCAAAAACGAGTTAAGCGTAGAACGGTTTGTAGCGCAAAACGATATTATGTAATCGCTATAGCAGACAGCAAAACGGCGGTCCCGCTAGCCGGTTAGCGGGCGGGGGGTCGAGGGGGGAGCCGCCCCCCGCGGGTTTCAGGGCAGCGCCCTGAACACCAAACGGAATTACATAGATCACATCTATGAAATCACTATGAAAATCTCATCGGATTGATCAAATCACCCCGAATCCGAGACATTCAGAATGTCTCAAATTTTCAATGTGATCGGTTATTCATGAGTAGATCGCGACTCATGACCGTGGTCTGTTGGCTCAATCTGTTAGCTATGTACGCGATTAGTCCCGATGGTGATTCCAGCCGGTAGGGACAGGTTGCGCACACAGCAGAGAAGGAGCACGAACTGACCCTTTAGTCATATACGATCGCAATCTACTCTAACCAATTCCAAACCCCAAAAACCGTGCGAAAAATTCATCGTATGAACATGTCTGCAGTAGATCCAGACCAAAAACTATGCAAGTCGGCTCTGATGCCACTGTTAGGAAATCAGCGGAAAGCTACTCTAGCAACTCTACTGCATCACCCAGGAAACATGCGAGTACAGCGGTCATGGATCGTTACCACTAGATGCGCAGCGCAACGGAACGTTGATGCGCGTCGGTGTAAGGGAAGTAGACGATCTCGTTCGTCTTCTCCTCGTCCTCGTCACAGCAGCAGGTAGACGATCACGATCGTCGTAGCCGATCAGCGCAACAGTAGCAGCAACGCCTCCACGGAGTCCACACGTACGGAGAGGAACGCCGTGCACCGGTGTGCTAGCACCGCGTGCGCGGTAAGGGTCTCGGCGTGAGGCCTGCGAGGGGTGGCGGCTAGGGCTGTCACGTGGTGGGATGATTAGCCCCTAACCCTACCTCTCATATTTATAGGCGTACTAATGGGCTTTTAGGTCGCAGGCCCATTAGTACCCTAATTGCTTATGGATCAAATATCCAATAGGCCTGAACCCGAATTGTTATGATTGCCTCTTGGGCACATCACCAACATGGAGCACATATTAGCGGACCACAGAGGGATCACTTAACAAGTCCATGAAGAAAAAGGAAGAACGAAAGTGTGCAAGACACTCAGAAACAATCTTGTTTATTAAATCATCAATGGTTGTTCTTCGAGGAGCACAAAGGTGATATTTATAATAGGAATAACCCTCCTAGCTAGGTGTGAATTTAAGTCACCATGTTTTGAGCTTGAAAGACAGCTGGTGAAGAATTCACGAAGTGGTCCTCAATCCTTGCGTGTCTCTTTGTCTTTTGCACAGTCAGCGGTAAAATGACCATAACTCCTGTTTGGGAACTTCAAATGATGCACCATTTGTTGTGTTGGGAAGTAGACTTGATAAACTTTCACACCATGTATATTATTCACCTGAGACATGACAGGTTAGTAAAGGATTTCACGTGAAGTTGAAGTTCTTACAGCGTACACCTTCTCAGTTTGGACAGCCCAAACTATCGTGCTACTACATATGCTGAATAGTTCGTACAGTGCAAACTCGCTTAGTGCTTTCTGTGCTAGCCAATGGTGTCAGCTCAAGTGTAAACCTGAGTAATAGTAGATTACACAACTTAGGTAGTACATAATTCTCATCAATATTAAAATGTAATGTACAGAGGAAATCATTTCACCGGTTGTTCGAGTTTCTTAGCATGAATGCGTGTAATCGGTTTTTCATAGGTTTCTTTAGTGTGTCTGTTACTAGGATGTCCACATCACAAGATCAATCTCCTTCACATATACCTAGGCCTGAACCTTCTACAAGACAAAATAGATCATGAGTAAAAAAATCACGAGTTGTTTCTTGCGTAAGAATTTTTTTATGGTGTATAACTCTTTCACAATATTTTTGGTTTTGTACATAAATATTAGCAATTTATGTGACTATTGTGCTAATTGAACTTACTAATTTACAGTTACTATATTATATTGCTTTTACTAAATTATATTATAGAATTGAATTTTTTATTGCTACCAATAATTATCAGCACCGGTTCATAAAAAGAAATGGTTCTAAAAATTAACAAATCATAATTAGTTGATAATTAGAACTATTACGAATGTTATAGATTTCTTTACTGATTCTTTAGAATAACTGCGCCTAAAACCTAATTATCAGTATCAGATACAATAATTAAGCGTTCAGTAAGAAGAACAACTTTGATGTATCAGAGCCAATTTGTTAAACAAACCGGTTCAGATAAACGACATATCAGAAATGATTCTACACAGTAACTGGTTCTGATAATCGCCCTATCAATATCCGGTTCTAGATAAAAATCAGTTCTTATTATTTCAATAGCAAAATTGATTCATAAAATGAAACTTGTTATGATAATCGCAATATCAGTATTAGTTTCTGAAAAGGACCTGTTCTTATCTTTCTATATTATCAGCATCAATTCGTTATAAGAATTGGTTCTGATAATCTACTTATCAGCATCCGTTTCTTACATTAATCAATTCTAAAGTTGTATCAGTACCGGTTTTATAACCGGTACTGATAAACCTAACTATCTGCTTCGACTATTCAGCATCGATTGAGGAATCGGAGCAGATAAATAGTTATGACCCGTCACAGGTGATGTTTTTGTAGTAGTGTATTGAAGCAGATAGTGCATATCAATCTACATGGATGTAATAGTTAAAATGCTATGGATTTTTGTGACTCTGATATAGATTCATATTTGTGGTGGCAGGATGGCCTGGATCGGCTCATGACACACGCATATGAAGGGGGCATGTTTTCACGTCCTCTTGAAGGTGTTTTTTGTACTTCATTATTATTATCCTTGTACTAGCTCATACTAACTTATTTTTTTGTTTTGCAGGGAAGTACTATCTAGTTGATTCAGGTACCCAAATCAAGAGGGATATATCGCACACTACAAGGGTCAAAGGTATCATGTTCAAGAATTTCAAAATGACAAGCAACCAGATGGCTTTAAAGAAGTGTTCAACCATGCTTATTCATCCCTTCAAAATGTTAGTGAACCTTCTTTTAGTGTTCTAAAAGTGAAATGGCACATTCTTTGTAATGTACTGAGCTACCCAATAGAAAAGCAAAAAAATCATAATGTTTTGCATGTCTCTGTGTATAATTTTGTTAGAGATGACATTTTGGGTGATTTGGATTTTGGTAGTCTTGTACCGGACGAGTCATAGGTTTAGGTGATATTGGATCTAACCTCATTAATGCTATGCATTAAGGAGGTATGGGAGACTGATGTGATGCTATTGCTGCAGGCTTGGTGGGAGGGCAATGATCATGTAATAGTAGAGACCCTTTGTATTATAATTATGCCTCACTAAAATTTTATTTCTTTGATAGAACTTTATTTTATGATATGGGAGACCTATGTGGTACTTTTTAGTCATGTATATCAACAATAAATTGTTATTATCACATGGCAAACAAAATATAACAATGAAAGTAACCCAAAGTAAGTAAATATAAATGTTAGAAAAATCATGATGAACATTTCAGACATTTCTTATTTCGCAACAGTAGACTAGCTCATTCAAAACAGAAACTGCCAAACGCGTATCATTTTTAACAGCTGCTTCTCCAGGCAACTGTTTCCAAAAACTGCCAGAAATAAGCAAATTTTTACACCAATTTCAGTCATCCCAAACAGGGCATATAACGTTTATAATGGTCCATAAGACTTAATGAAGAAATTGAGGTGAAGAGCAACACAAGTCATCAAAAAATAGCCCCATAGGCCATACTGTGATGATGGTTCTTTTGTCATGTAAGTTTAACCATCAAACGTCACAAGTTTATGACAATATTATTCTATCAACCTTTTTATAGTTTCAAAAAAAAAATGTTGATACCATCTACACTGGTGGTTGTGGTGGGGCTACCAATCAAGGAGGATACAACATTATATTTTTTTCTAGTATTTTTCAATCAAGATAAAGAAAGAGTTCCTTGAAATTTGGAAACCGCTTTTCTTCAGAAAGTAACAAAGAATTGCTTTAGTGGGTATAAGTGTCCTCAGAAAAATGACATTTTATTTTCAATAAATAAATTTCTAATTTCTGCAAGAAAAATGCCTAAATTTTAAAAACACATTAGCTTTTGTTCTTAATAAATATATAAAAAACATGAATCTACCATGCTAAAACCTGACTCACAATAGTGTCAAATGGCTAGACTGTCCGATCATTGGAGGGGCACTCCTATTGCTGGATACTTTGGTCCATGGTTGGACACTCCGGTGGTCTAATAATAAGCTTGCACAAATTTGTATCCACCTCCATGAAACAACAAAGTTGACAGAAATAAATAAATTCTTTATGTTGACAAGAATGTTATCAATGATTCGGGAAAATATCATATGGATTTATTTGGTACATGAAAGCACATGGTTGTAGAGGGGCAATATTTGTATAATTAGTTGGTTGAATACTACCTTCAACATTAAACTCATGGTTGCTCTAGGTCACAGAGAGCATGCTCGGATTGTTAATTTGAGTTGGAACAAGCATTCGTCAGAAATCTTGGCCCTCTCTTTTTCAGAAGTGAAATTAAGCTAGATGGTTATTCATAAGCTTCACCACCTTAGAATCGGGCATGAAATGTTTCTTGAGGAGGATGTCTCGACAGACGTATGTAGGGACCTGCATCATGTCAAGTAACAGGATACTTATGTATAATTTATAAATTACCTCCACAAATTTGACAAACTACTCATCTGTGGTGGGTTTGCAGTGGCACTTCAGGAATGCAAATGTTGTGATGTTGTAGTACTCATGTGATGCCTTCTTAGGCTTCTTTAGCCCCTTCATGAACTCTTCGAGTTTGGTCCCTTCGTCCTCCTTCCCCTCGTTAGTCACCTGTTGTTGCCACGGTGGGTATTTAGTCATCTTCCCAAACCTAGTTTCCACAACACTATCACTTTCTTTCGGGTTGGATTCCAATTGCCTCTGAAAGTTTCCCTGATCCTGTGTGTGACAGGAATGAGGCAGATTGTGCTATTTGTGTTTTGTAACATTTTAGTGTGGCTAAGATCACTTTAGAGAGTAAATATAAGAGACTTCAATATCACATCTAGTTTATGTACTATTTTATCAATAGTAAGATTTTTTTTTTGCTAATGCTTGTTTTGATTTTGCTGTCTAAGATGATATTCTTTATTTTTGGCTCAACAAAATTATAAAAAAATTGAAATTGTCACCTTGGGTACGGTTATCAAAGATGCAATTTTGCTGAGTATTCCGACTGGGTGCAAAGTGTCATCAAGTCAAAACCCACCATTTCCATTGTTTTTGTTGTTATTCCTGACAAAGTGTGCTTTCTCCTCGTGAGTTTTGGGAATAAGCTGCCCCTGAGTGGCTGGCGTTTCCATAAATTTTACACTGTAGGTGGCCAGAAAGGCCGGCATGAAAGCTTGGCAAAAAAGCACAGCCCGAATCCAGCACGACCCAAAAAAATGAGCTCGGGCCGGCCCGAAACCTGGAGCGGGTCATGTTCGGACTCGGCCTCAGGACCGTAGCTGTCGGTACCCTGGAAACCGTACACCCCTTGAGGTTACAAAGATATCAAGGAAAAGTCACCCACTTGATTTGAAGACCTTCGGAGGCCCACATGTCAGATGTAACCGGACCCGCTTCTCCAACATAGTTAATCCCAGGGTCGCCACGTGTACTATCAAACCGGAGCTACTGCCCACAAGGGGGAAGCTCCGGGCCATGTACCGAAATGGCACCTCCGGACTTAACCCCAGACCGAGAGAAGCTCCGGACCTGACACGTGTCAGGTAGCTCCGGAGCTTCCTGTTTCCCACAGTATGCTCCAGAGCTGCCACGTGTCCACCTGTCGGAGCTTCAGCCTCTGACCACCGGAAGACTTCATAACGGCTCCGGATCTTCAATGGGGAATCAAGGACTTCAAGACCCGATTAAGTGTCATTAATATCATATTAATGACACACGGTCGGATGACCTTAATTACCAGTAACGGTGCTGTCAAAGCACATTACCCGGTCATTAAGGGCAATTAAACTTGTTGAATGAATATCAATACTAGTAACCTTCGGGGCCACATGTCGGGCCAGGCTAACTTGTAACGGCCTGCCCTTGTACTATAAAAGGACAGGCCGACGACGGACTCCACATGTTGAGTGACGCAACACACGCGCCATAGACGCTCAACACAAGCTCATACAGCTAATACGACACCAACACACCCATGGAGTAGGGTATTACGCTCAGGCGGCCCGAACCACGTAAACTCCTGTGTCTCCTGCGTCATTTACTATTCACCTTCTCAAAACTCCGCGCGCCCACACCGAACATCAAACTCCTCTAACACTTTAGTAGTGTCGGGAGATCTGCCGGTTCCAAACCACCGACTGTTGGCGCGCCAGGTAGGGGTGCCTGAGATTTTGAGAATGGTGAACTCATCTGCTGGATCATCCAACGGTCAACCTGCTGCTCAGGCTGTTGGGGGCAATCCCTCCAATATGCAGCCACCAGCAGGAGCCTCAGCACCAGCAGGAGTCACACTCCCACCACCACTGCCTTAACCAGCAGATCAAGTTGGGCAACGCGATGGTGCGCCAGCGTCAATCACTGCATCAGCAAATCATGACAACCCGGAACACGCGCTCCATGCAGCGCGTGCTCTTCTCCAACGCCTACCACCTCCGGATGCATCCCGGGATGCACTGGAGCAGTGGAGGGCCGATGTGGAGCAATTGGTTGCAGCAGCAGCCGAACGCCTCAGCAACCAGGGTCCTCCTCCTTCAGGACGAGCCACGTCCCAGCGGCGGACTTTGTCTGGTAGACTTGGTCCGCACGTTTCCAATAGCAGGAGACGTGATGCATCACAACAAGTGACGTCATTGCCCTCCGGGGCACGACGCACTCACACGGTATCCAGACTTTCGACTCATGACCTCCGGGCGGAGCTTGATCGCCGATACCGCCAGCAGGACGACCGAGTCCATATTGAGCGTGCTCGTGAAAGACGGGAAGCTTAGGACCTTTCTGCTCCTGAAGGAGTGGGAGGAGGCTGTTCAGCCCTGGCCATGCATCTGCGTATGGTCAGGTGGCCACAAAAGTTCCGGCCTCACCTGCCGGAAAAATTCGACGGGACTGTCAATCCCACCGAATTTCTTCAGATCTACTCCACTGCAATGTTGACAGCTGGAGGAAACGAGGCTGTGATGGCCAATTATTTTCCAGTGGCCTTAACTGGGACCGCCAGGTCCTGGTTTATGAGCCTTCCACCCAACTCTGTCAATAGTTGGGAGGAGCTGTGCCGGCAGTTCACCGCCAACTTCGGGAGTTCATACACCCGACCAGGCACTGAACTGGCACTTTTTGCAGTCGTGCAAAAAGGGGGGAGAATCCCTGCGATCATTCATCCAGAGGTTCTCTTAGGTACGAAATACTATCCCTTCTATCTCTAGCGCCTCTGTCATTGTGGCATTCAGACAGGGTGTACGGGACAAGAAGATGTTGGAGGAACTGGCGATCAAGGAGATCACCACTGTCACGGAACTCTTCAGCTTGGCTGACAAATGTGCCAGAGCTGCGGAGGGCCATGAGATGCACTCCAAACAAACCCCGGATGGTCACAAGAAATCCTCCAAAGAAGAAGCCGCTACCTCCGGGGGTGGCAAGAAGAAAAAGAAGACCAACGGCAAGAAGAAGCCGTCGGCCGGCACATCCAACGTTGCAGCTGCTGCAACTCCGGGTGGCCGGGGGCCACGCCCCGAGAAGCGACCTCGACCGTCTTCTGAAGACGGTGGCAAACCCAAAGTGTGGTGTCCCATTCACAAAACGGGCAGCCACAGTTTGGAAGACTGCCGGGAGGTCCAAAACCTTGTCGAGCGCTACAACAAGCGCCGGGAAGAATCTCCTTTCCGACAGAGGAAAGGAAAGCAAAAAGTAGACGAAGCTCCGGCTGAAGAGGAGTTAGGATTTCAGGATCCCAAAAAGGTCCTGAAGGCCGTTTACACCTCCGTCGACGATGATTCTGACGTCTCTGATAACGAGCGTCGGAAGACCATGAACACCATTTTTGGTGGATCATGGGACATCACCTCCCGCCGCGTCATCAAGACTATGCGTCGGGATATGGCCGCTGTAGCTCCTACAGTCAGGCCGGAACCTCATTGGAAGTGGATGGACACAACCATCACTTTTGATGCTTCGGACTGCCCTCGGAACATGGTTGGAGCAGGACAGAGTTACCTTTGATGGTATCTCCTACCATCAACAACATCCAGCTCCACCATGTCATGGTAGACGGAGGTTCGGGGCTTAACCTCATAAGCTTCGAAGCTTTTACTAAGCTTCAACTCCGACCTTTGGATCACCACCCCTCTCGACCTTTCTCCGGAGTAGGTCCGGGGGCCATTACCCCACTCGGAGCTATTACTCTCCCCGTTACCTTCGGGACACGGGAAAAGTACCGCACCGAGAAGTTGGTCTTTGACGTCGCTCAGATCAACTTACCCTTCAATGCCATCTTGGGTAGGCATGCCCTGTACAAATTCATGGCAGCTGCCCATTATGGTTATTTGGTGTTGAAGATGCCAATGCCAGTAGGCGTTCTTTGGATCCACGGAGATCGTACTGCCGGAGTAACTGCTCTGGAAGAACTCCATGCACTCACCACGACGCAAGAGGAGGACTCCAGACAGGAGCAAGCTCCAAAACCCCCGAGCATTCGTCAACGAGGCTCGACTTCTGCACCTCGTGTGCAGCCATGCGGCAACACCGACATCCCCGTCAAAGTCATCCAAATTGGTTCCGATGTCGCTCAGACCACCCGTATATCGGGGGGATTGAACGACAAATAGGAACTCACGCTCATCACTTTCCTCCGGGCTAACGTCGACGTGTTTGCTTGGCAACCGTCACAAATGCCTGGGATCCCCAGGGAAGTGATTGAGCATAATCTGAAGATCTACCCCGATGCCCGGCTTGTGCATCAGAAGCCTCGGAAGCAATCCGTAGAGCGACAGAACTTCATCTGACAAGAAGTGAAGAAGTTACTCGAAGCTGGATTCATCCGAGAAGTCTTCCATCCAAAATGGCTGGCAAATCTAGTTGTTATGCTCAAGGCCGGCGGGAAGCTTCGGATGTGCATCGACTACACCACACTAAATAAGGCATGTCCAAAAGATCCATTCCCACTACCTAGAATAGATCAGATAGTGGATTCCACCTCCGGGTGTGAATTACTGTGTTTTCTAGACGCATATTCCGGGTATCATCAAATCAGGATGTCTAGGGAAGATGAAGAGCATACCTCATTCATCACAGTAGATGGATTGTACTGTTATACAACCATGCCCCTTGGTCTCAAGAATGCAGCTTCAACTTTTGTACGAGCTATGTACAAAACTTTTGAAGAACTCATTAGAGACATAATGTAAGTGTACGTCAATGACATCGTGGTCAAGGTCAGGGACAAGGAGTCACTCCTTGACACCTTGCAGGCTGTCTTCGACAAGCTGCGGGCCACCCGTACAAAGCTAAACCCAGACAAGTGTGTCTTCGGGGTTAGCTCCGGAAAACTTCTTGGTTTCCTGGTAAGTCACCGGGGCATAGAAGCTAATCCGGCGAAGATTAAGGCCATTGAAGACATGCGGCCACCAACCCGCATCAGAGACGTCCAAAAGTTGACTGGATGTCTAGCAGCCCTCAGCCGGTTCATTTCAAGACTGGCGGAACGGGCACTCCCCTTCTTCAAGTTATTAAGGAAGTCCGGACCATTTCAATGGTCCGAAGAAGCAGAGAAGGCATTCGAGGAGCTGAAACAGTTCCTCACCACCCTACCAATTCTGGTAGCTCCGAACCCTGGTGAGCCTTTGTTGCTTTACATTTCAGCAACTGATGAAGTCGTCCGTATGGTTCTGGTTGCGGAGAGACCAGAGCTACCTCATACTCAGGAATCCAAACCCCTTCAGGAGGGTCCGGAGGTACCTGAAAGCGAGTCTGGGTCCCAGCTCCCAGACTCGAATCTACAAGAAGTTACTTCAGGAGACCCAGACCCCTCCGGGAGGGTCCAGGTCGCTTCTGAAGAAGCCCCGGGTTCCTCTAGCCAGGACCTGGAGGTCCCCAAAGAAAATCCGGATTCCTCTGAGAGGATCCGGGTCAGTGAAGAGGAAACTCCGGACCACTTCGGGAGGGTCCGGACCATTCAGCGCCCAGTGTACTTCATTAGCGAAGTACTACATGATGCCAAGACTCGATACCTAGAGGTGCATAAGCTGCTCTATGCAGTTCTTATTGCCTCCAGGAAGCTTCACCATTACTTCCAAGCTCACAAAGTCTCAGTGGTGACCTCTTACCCACTTCGAGCAATTTTACATAATCCCAATTCAACTGGGAATATTGCAAAGTGGGCAGCGGAATTGGCTGAATTTGATCTTGAATTTATTTCAAGGCAAGCAGTCAAGAGTCAAGCATTGGCAGATTTTGTGGCAGAATGGACTCCCTCTCCATCAAACCATGGGGCCCCAGTGAGCAGAAAACGGAGCATCAAGCTCCAGCCTTCACCGAGCCTCACTGGACCCTCTACTTCGACGGCTCCATGCAGAAGCAGGGGGCTGGAGCTGGAATCCTTCTCCTTGCACCGACCGGGGAGAAGGTGAAATACATGGTACACCTTGACTTCAAGGCGACCAACAACATGGCAGAGTACGAAGCACTCATCTACGGACTAAAGGTGGCACTGACATATGGTGTCAAGCAACTGCTGGTCAAGGGAAATTTGCAGCTCATCATTAAGCAGGTGAAGGGTGAATGTTCCTGCAATAATCTCCAGTTAGCTGCTTACCTCCTTGAAGTCCAGAGGCTTCAAAAGGACTTCGAAGTCCAAGATCTCCACCATGTCCAGCGTGCCCATAACGCTGAAGCTGACGAACTCTCGACGAAAGCGTCAACCGGAGCTCCGACTCCTGACAGAATTTTTGTCCGGAGGTTGTCAAATCCAACAGCTCAGCCTGCCGAACTGAGCGAAGGGGGCGAGATCAGCATCCCGAAGCTCACGGTCCCGATGGCCCTGTTACCATGGCAGCCATCAAGGGTCGTAGGTGCTGCCGGAAGCTCCGAGCAACCCAGCACGCAAGACTCAAATGCTCAAGTTAGTTCCGATGCATGGATCTCGGAGATCCGGAACTACTTGAAAGACAACATCCTTCGTGACGATGATGTATCTGCTGACCGGGTAGTCAGATTGGCTAAAAGATACACGCTGGTAGAAGGGGATCTCTACCGGCGCGGTGCCAACAGCATCCTAATGTGGTGCATCACAAGGGAAGAAGGCTGCGAGCTCCTCGCAGAAATCCATGGAGGCGAGTGTGGGAACCACGCATCTTCCCACACGCTGGTCGGTAAAGCCTTTCGGCATGGCTTCTACTGGCCTACAGCACTCCAGGATGCAACTGAGCTGGTGAAGAAATGTGAAGCATGTCAGTTTCATGCAAAGCAAATTCACACACCGGCTCAGCCCCTACAAATGATACCTCCTACATGGCCTTTCGCTGTGTGGGGGATGGACATCTTGGGACCTTTCCCAAGAGCCGTCGGAGGTTACAAGTTCCTGTACGTCGCCATTGATAAGTTCACCAAGTGGCCGGAAGCAACTCCAGTTGTGACAATCAACAAGCAATCTGCTATCAACTTTTTGCAGTCCATTGTATGCAGATACGGAGTCCCAAACAAAATCATCACTGATAATGGGACCCAATTCACAAGCTCTGCATTTCAAGAATATTGCGAAGACCTCGGCATTCAAGTTTGTTACACCTCTGTAGCTCACCCAGCCAGCAATGGCCAAGCCGAGAGAGCAAATACTGAAATCCTTATAGGACTCAAAACGCGCACCTATGAGCGCTTGAAAAAACATGGAGCCAACTGGATCGAAGAGCTTCCGCCCACTTTATGGGCCAACAGGACATCTCCAAACTGGTCAACTGGAGAGACACCCTTCTTTCTGGTGTACGGAGCTGAAGCAATCCTTCCTCCGGAAATCACCTTGGGTTCACTCTGGGTCCGGACCTTCGACGAAGCCGCGCAGGACCAGCTCCGGCGTGAAGACCTAGACCTCCTTGAGGAGGGAAGGTGCCAAGCAGCTGTTTGGAATGCCCGATATCGCCAAGCCCTACGGCATTATCATCAGCAGCATATACACAACCGACAGCTCGAGGAAGGCGATCTGGTGCTACAGAGAATACAATCCAGGGAAGGGTTAAACAAACTCTCCCCCGGCTGGGAGGGACCCTTCCGAGTGATTAAAGTATCCCGTCCCGGAAGCGTTCGCTTGGCTACCGAGGATGGGACACCTCTCCCAAATCCTTGGAACATCGAGCACCTCCATAAGTTATACACTTAATACCACGGAGGTGAGTCTTGAGTAACTTGAGATGTATGTTATAGAGTCATTGTACAGAGTCGGGTAGTTCCTCCGGGAGAGCAGCCGGACCTTTCCCGAAAGGTCCGCAAAGTTCATGCAACACTTGTCACAGTCTCCGGACTAAAAGTGTGGCTAACTACCCTGGGTCAAACGAGAAATGAAACACGCTTAGCCTGGTTCCGTACTCTAAGAGTGTAGTTGTTTCCCCTGTACCCCGAACCTATAATGAAAGACATCTTCATGTGAAACAGACTCCACGTGCATTTATTTTGTACAGGCTCAACATTTTTTATTTTTCTCTTTCTTGTCTATAACGAAGACGTGCAGTTCTTAAGAAATTTTAGTTCGACCGGTTTATATACAATACGAGTTGTATTGTCAATTCTTTTGGATTCAAATATTGTTCCTGGCCAACTCGCCTGAAAGACGCCAAGCCAATCTAGGGCTGGAGTGTGCTATCGACTTAGCCTGGTCAAGCACCCTAAGTACGCCACTCTACCTACACCCCGGCAGGCCGAAGTAAGGCGAGTCCAAATACAATTGAATCCGGATGAAAAGGCAATGCATTCGATTGTGTCTAGAATCGCGTTTGACCTAAAACTTTCTTGAGAATCGTAAGCCGCGACGAAGTTATAGATGAGAAACAAATTTTACTATTTTTCTTGACTTCAGTGTGCAGGAAAAATAAAATACACGTTGATGGAGAAAAGCCGGAGCTAACAAAGCTCCGACTCCCCTAGGTGGTTTGTAATCGATGTTACGCATTGAAAACAAGCATCACCGGAGTAATCAAGCTCCGGTAAAGCTAGGGGGGCCAGCCGTCGACGCTGAATAAAAGATGGTGAGAAGACCCCGCAAACGGAGTCTGCTGCCAACAAACTAAGTGTTGGCAAAGGTCACTGCCAGAGCTACTAAGCTCCGACACCCCGGAGGACTAACTATCGATGCTCTATGCGTTGATAGAGACTATTGCCTCAGCTAATAAGCTCCAGCGATAGACAATGCCGGAGCTTCTAAGCTCCGACAACCTCAGGGGGCCTTCACTATCGAAGACTTCGGACCTAAATTCTATAAGTTTGGAGCAAATGAGTCTTCAACAAAACGTAATATCCTCTTGGTACATGTTCACAATCAAATTATGTACATCTACCAGGGGGCCAAGTGAAGATAAAAGTGTTGAAGACAAAAAGTGACAAAAAGTGAAATTCACAAAAATTTAGGGATTTCATTTATCTGGAGACAAGGGATTACATCTGGAAACAAGGGATTACAAAATTGAGGAAGAAGAAGAGAAAGTACAAGTGAGAACTACAGAGATGATCCTAGACCCTATGGAAGAATTGGGCGACCTTCTGGGCAACCTCCGATACGTTGGCTCGGGTAGCTTCGCCTTCTCCTTCGACGGGACCTTCCAGCACCGGGTCCAGAGGAAATTGGGAGTTCTGGCTGGTGTAACACGTTAGCACGTACTCTGCGACGTTCTTCGCCAGGGATTGCCCCTCAACCTCCAATTGGTCTGCGATGACATCACCCACCTTGGAGAGCTTGCTGCCTGCCGAGCTCAATGCCTGCAGCGCTAGGTCCGGCTCCGGCTCCGAATCATCCAGGCGCACGGGGCTGAAACCCATCGGTGTCAGCGCGTCATTAGCCTTGCCCAGGAACTCCCAAATCTATAGGGAGTCCGCAGTCCTCAAGACCTTCATTTCTTCCTGGGATCTTCTGGCCGCCATCAGTTTGGAATTCTCACGGGCGAGGCGCTCAACTTCTTTGGCGTTTTGCTGAATCTTCTCAGCAACCCGCTTTTCGAGTTTTCTGAGCTCCTCCTCCCGGAGGTGGATCTTGTTCCGGTGGTCGACCAGGTCCTTCTCTCTACCCCTCACTTTCTTCTCCCTGGCAGTAAGGGCACACTCTTGTTCATAGAGTTCCTGCCCTCGCACCCAGGCCTTCTCCTCTTCCTCATGGCAGCGCTCTTCCAATTTTTTGGCACGCTCCTCGAGGCCCTTGTCAGCCAGAGCCACCTTCTCGGCGAGCTCCTCCTCCCTCCTCAGGACGTCATCCCGCAGCTCTAGGAGTTTCTGCTCTTCATCCTTGAGCCATTTCTCCCTCTCCTCAAGTGCCTCCCGGCGTTTGATGAGTGTAGTGTTAATGGCCTCAAGCCTTTCGTGGCGTTCATCGGCCGCACTATTGGCTGCTTTGGCCTGATCGTAGATCTCCTGGGATTGAGCGTCGAGGGTGCGAGTCAAACTCTCCCTGTCATCCAGTAACTTGCCCCAGTACTCCAGGCGGATCTTCTCCCGCTTGATCCACTCTTTGTCATCCGCTAGCCTCGACTGCGCCAGCTTGGTCTCGAAGTAGAGCCGGTTACGCCACCGCCTAAGGGTTTGGCGCTCCTCTTCAAGAGCCTTGCTGTCGTGGAAGAAGGCCAGTTGGACTTGACGCAGACTGGAACATGCGTTGTCAATAGTAGTGACAACGGGATAGGTTCCGGACCTGCTGGGGTCTCCTCTGCTGGTTCCAGCGGGTTTTCAGATACAAAAATTGGGTCCCACTCTACAAGAGTGGTCCCCTGAGTCTCCATGGCACTAGAGCCGTCCTCCGGGATGGCCTCAGTCGCCATCAAGGAAGGCCCCGCCACCAGGTCTTCGTTCACCCCCTCGGGCAGGGGGCCAGCGACTTCGCTTGGGTACTCCGGCTCAGCAGCAGGTACCTCCGACGTCGTCACTTCTGGAGCAGGAGACGCTGCTGGATCCAGCCTTGGCACCTCCTCCGATGGGGGCTCGAGCTCCGTCACCTCTTCAACAACCGGCTCGGGGGCCAGAAGATCTTCAACATCGACCGGCCCAGTGGCCGGAGCTTCAATAATGACCGGCTCTGCGGCCAATGCTTCGGAGGTAGCCAGCCCAACTGCCGGAACTTCCTCAGCTTCCGGCACGCACGCCAGGGCTTCAATCACCTCCAGCTCAACCGCTGGGGCTTCGACAATTTCCAGCTCAGAGGCCGGAATTACTGCTTCCTCCGGCTCAACAGCCGGAACTTCCGTCATTTCAGCACCAGGACCCGGAGCTTCAACCTCTGGGACAGGTGCTGCTGGCGCATCTTCTCTCCCGTGGTCCGGCGCTACCACATGAACTTCTGGGGATGAGTCGAGGTCCATGACCACGACAGCCGGCGCCGGAGCTGTCGCAGCTTCAGCCACCACTTGGGGCGGCACTGGGACAGGAGCAGAAGCTTCCGCCCTCACAGTCTCAGTTGCTGTGGCTGAGGGTGGAGCCTCACTCCTCTTCTTGGGAACGCTGCAAATGATGGACGAAGAAACTTAAAAAAGCAATCACTACAGCAAAACAATTGTCCAAGGTAAAGATTAAAAATTACCTTGGGAGGCTTCCGCACCAGCTTGCGCTGAATCTTTTTCCCGGGCATTCCGGGCTGGTCATAGCTGGCGTGGAAGCTCCGGAAGGCCCCCCGGAACTCGTCGCGGCTACGGGTGTTTCCCGGGTCGAGGCCCCCCTCGATCGGGAAGAACCCCCGGACCTAGAGGCCTCCACCGGCCCAGGTGCTGGAGTCGCGTGCCCGGAGCTAACACCCCGGGAGGACCCCACTGCGGGAACAGTCTCTCCCCGGGAGGACCCCACTACGGGAACAGTCGCCGCGGTTGTGGAAGACCTTCCCCTCCGGGGAGAAGGAGCCGACACAGAAGTAGCGGGCCTGACGGACCTTCCGTCGGTGTACTGTAGCTTCCTATTTCGGTTCACGGGTTCATCCGCCAGCTCCTTGCCCTTGCCGACGACCTCTTCCCTCGGCTTCGGAACTGGGTCAGAGCCACCTTCGGACACTCCAGGGATCGCCACCCTGGTAGTTGATCTTCTCTCAACGACACCAAGGTCGTCAAGCATGGGCATCTTCCGCCGGAGCTCCCTACTGAACTCAACTTCCACGTTCAGAGGAAGAAAAGCCGATGGCGGAGTCAAGTCGTCACCCTCGACGTCGATGCCGTGCTGGAACTTCTTGAGGTGGAACTCCAAGGTTTTCCCCACCATGTTGAACTTCAACCCGATCTCGACCCGGTCGTCGTCCGTCACGCTATTGAGGGCCCAAGCGAGTTTCTCCCTCTTCTTTAGCAGTGCCCATCTGTTGACCAGGAAGTTACAAAACACCGCTTGAGGGGTTAATCCCCCCTCCACGCACCGGCGAATCCTGGTCAGAACAGGGTCGGAGGCGTCCGCCAGCACCAGAGCTTCACTCCAAATCGTCGTGTCAATGTTGGGGAGGCCTTCGGGCAGCTCCAGCCTCTCGTGCTCCTCCACCCGGATGACTATCCAGTCCTTCTTCCAGTCATCCCACTTCCCAGAGGGGAACGACCAGAGGTACTTGAATGGGCACTTCTTGCGCTTCACGAAGTAGTAGAAGCCAAGGTACTCATTGCTCCTACCGGTGGTGTGGACGGTGAAGAAGGTTCGGAAGAGTTCGATGCAGGGGGGATGCCCACCCACATCTCACAGAAGTGGACGAAGATAGACACGAGGAGAATGGAGTGAGGGCCAAGGTGGTATAGCTGCAGACCATAAAAGTCCAGTAGCATCAAGAAAAAGGAAGAAAAAGGTGGGATCAACCCCACCATGGCGTACGAGGAGAAGTACACCATTTCGCCGGAGTGCTCCTTCTCGAACGGGAGCTCTCCACTGGCGCGGACCGAGCGGTTGAAGAAGTCCGAGGACCACCCCATGAGGGCCCGGACCTTCTTCAGGTCACCGTCGGTCTTCAAGCGACTCTCGCGGAGACCCAACTCCATCGCGGCACGGCTGGGCAAAAGAAGAAAAGCGAAGCACAAGTTGGTAGTTTGAGTGCAAGATCAGATGGGAGGCGTGAAGAACTCCCGACGGTGCGTGCTTTCCTTCTTAAGTAAGCCCTCGCAACGCTTGGATGGAAACCGCAAGGAAGTCGAAGATACCATTCAAAAACTCCACCCAGCCGATGACAAGGGGGCCCGGGACCACCCCGACGATCAAGTCGAGGTTCTTACCCAGGCGAACGGTTGTCATCAAGAGGCGGGAAACCCGAAGGCGGCGGCCTGACAAGGCGCACGGAACCGATACGGTTTTCGTATCGGGAACTGACGACCTTCAATTACGTGAGATCCGCACGCCAAAGATCTCATCTGCCGCACGCGGGACACGCCATGTGGCGAGGATTTAACTCCAAACCCTCGCCAACGGCACCTCTGAAGACCTTTGAAGACTCAGTTCAAAAGTCGCGAGGATGGACCCACCTCCGGCGGAATGACTTCACCCCAGTGGTCTTCCTCGGAGGTAGGTCCAGGGGGCCACTGTCGGTACCCTGGAAACCGTACACCCCTTGAGGTTACAAAGATATCAAGGAAAAGTCACCCACTTGATTTGAAGACCTTCGGAGGCCCACATGTCAGATGTAACCGGACCCGCTTCTCCAACATAGTTAATCTCAGGGTCGCCACGTGTACTATCAAACCGGAGCTACCGCCCACAAGGGGAAGCTCCGGGCCATGTACCGAAATGGCACCTCCGGACTTAACCCCAGACCGAGAGAAGCTCCGGACCTGACACGTGTCAGGTAGCTCCGGAGCTTCCTGTTTCCCATAGTATGCTCCGAAGCTGCCACGTGTCCACCCGTCGGAGCTTCAGCCTCTGACCTCCGGAAGACTTCATAACGGCTCCGGATCTTCAAAGGGGAATCAAGGACTTCAAGACCCGATGAAGTGTCATTAATACCATATTAATGACACACGGTCGGATGACCTTAATTACCAGTAACGGTGCTGTCAAAGCCCATTACCTGGTCATTAAGGGCAATTAAACTTGTTGAATGAATATCAATACTAGTAACCGCCGGGGCCACATGTCGGGCCAGGCTAACTTGTAACGGCCTGCCCTTGTACTATAAAAGGACAGGCCGACGACAGACTCCACACGTTGAGTGACGCAACACACGCGCCATAGACGCTCAACACAAGATCATACAGCTAATACAACACCAACACACCCGTGGAGTAGGGTATTACGCTCAGGCGGCCCGAACCACGTAAACTCCTGTGTCTCCTGCGTCATTTACTATTCACCTTCTCGAAACTCCACGCGCCCACACCGAACATCAAACTCCTCTAACACTTTTGTAGTGTCGGGAGATCTGCCGGTTCCAAACCACCGACAGTAGCGCTAGCATGGCACAACCCATTTTGGTGCGGCCAGACACCACGACCCAGATGGCCCAAAGGCATGGGTATGGCCCGGGCATGGCCCAGATGACCGTTTAAGTGAGTACCAACGCATATATATTTGGTTGCCCCCATTGGTTAAATCCTAATACCCCATTCCCCCGCCGCATTTTGACTCGATTGTCGACTTGACCTCGACACCCCCCCCGTTCTGGCAAAACCCTAACCCTAATCCCATATCCCATTTCCGGTGTCCCCTGATCCCCGGCTCCTCGCCGATCGCTGCGGCTATTCGGCAGCCTTCCCCCTCCGCCCCTCCCCACTTCTCATTGTCTTGGTCTCCCCTCTCCACTCGACCACTCCCCAGTCACCTATCCCTCTCAGTCCCTTGCGGAGAAGATGAGGACGGTGCCCCATCGGTTCGGTGCCGCAATGTTATGTCCGTGTTGGGCTCAAATCTCCGCTCCTGTGCTACCGCCCATCGGATCTAGGTGCCTAGTGCCCTCTGTTGACGTTTCTTACATAGAAAATAAATTCCGCAAGCGCACGAAAACTATCGGTGTCACTACGTAAGAAAGGCTCATACGAGACGGGTCCGAACGAAGGAGGGAGACGAACATATTGTGCATCTCTGTCGTCGCGTCTCGTGTTATGGTGGCATCAGAGACGGGCTTCTCCGATCAAACTAGGTGCTAGACACGCTCAAAAGAAGAGCGTCTCTTTTTTTTTGTGTGTCATAACAGACGACCTTTACAGGGTCATTGGAGACGCCGTTGGCACGCGTCGCCCATCAGCGTATATGCGTGATAGGCCCTTAGAAAGCCCGTCACAGACATAATAATTGATCTGAGACGTCCTATATTGTAGCGTGTCGCAGATTTATTAACTTATGTGAGACAGACTTTATGAAAGCTTGTCTCCTTTATGTTGGTTACCTGAGACGCTCTCTGCTATAGCTCGTCGCGAACTGTTTACAGGCAGGGTCTACTATTAGGAGCTAGCCAAGATTTGGCAGCTGCATTACTAGTGTCAGCAACATACTGTACATTAACATATGCCAAAATGATCACACGTTAAATTATATTGACCAATAAAAATTACCAAAGTTTCAATCGTGGTTATCAAGTATACTAATTACACAACAAAGACTATTTATCCTGATTACAATGTAACTAACTACACACATCATAAATGTCATCATCTAATCCTGTATACCGTAATGAAAATTCTCCCGATCAGTGACTTCATTAATGATGAGCTTTCATAGCCTCTAATGCTCCAATGGAGACATCGACCTCAAATTCAATAAAATCACTGAAATCATATAAAACATTATCAAATTGCAATCACATTGACTTAACCAGTCACATAAGGTAGCAAATATCTATTAGTGAATGGAGAACTGAGCTTACATGTACCACAGGCAGTTGGTGAGCATCTGCAAAGCATCATCAGAGAAATTGTTCTCATTGTAAAGGACATGATAGTGAGATGGTGTGCTTGTCCCCTGAAAAAACAAACAATTTACATTCCACTGATGCATTTATAGCTTGATTCTAGCATAGGTACCTTGATTCCATGTAGAAATCAAACTCACTGGGATGAAAAATGCTAGTGTCAACCACAGTTCCTGCAGTTTCAAGGGTTTGCGAATCAGAATTCAGTATATACATTAATAGTCAAAACAAAGACATTACTTCTTCATTGGACATAAACAAGGAAGGTGAATGTATACTGTAATGAAAATTCTCCCTTTGGATCAATAACTTCATTAACTTTGAGCCTTCATTGGACATCCTCAAATGCAATAAAATCACTGGAATGCATGCTCTGTGGGCAGGGTCGAGGCGGCGGCGTGCTCCGGGGACTGGGGACACGGCGGTGTGTTCCGGGACGAGCTAGCAGAGGCACCGGAGTGGCACTTCCTCATCTCTCTGATGACAACAGGCTGGCGTGCTCTAGGGACACAGAGAACATTTCAACTTATGTGAAGGTGACGGCGTGCTCATACCAATTACCGAGGTCGGGGTCAAGGCGGCGGCATGCTCCGGGGAAACGGGACGAGGTGGCATGCTCCAGCGTGCTCAACTCTCTGATGACGAAGGTCAGGGTTGACGGCGGGGGAGGGGTCGACGCCGGCAGCGCGACAATGATGAAGAGCGACTTGAGAAAGAGGGACGGTGGCGGCGTGCTCCAAAGACAGGGGATGAGGCGGTGTGCTCCAGCGTGCTCAACTCTCTGATGACGGGAAGGTCGGGGTCGACGGTGGAGGCGTGCTCAGGATCTGCAGTTTATAGGTTGAGAGAGCGTGCGTCAGCTAAAAATTTTCGCCAAATGTTGGGAGAGAGCGCGCGATGGACAAAAAAATTCAGCGTAAGTCGGAGACTAGCGAATTTAAGGCGCGTCTTTCATTATTTTGTGGCCCTGGACATGCCGCAGTGTCCTAGATGAGCCACGATGTGCTGAAGCCAGGAACAACATCCAGGACATTACGACGTGTCGAACTGGCAACTGTGCGCAATGCCTTATATGATCATTGCATTGCACTCAGCTTTACGAGGTGGAACAAAAGATCTTCGACGTAAATCGGGGACGCGCCAGCGGAAGGCGCGTCTGGCATTATTGGACACGATGGAGTGTCCTAGACGCCCCACGATTTGCTGAAGCAAGGAACAACATCCAGGATATTTTGTTCGCTGAAGACAGGAACAACAATTGGAGACGGACGTAAACGCATGTCTCGCATTAGCTCTTCTGACACGAGCGTCAAGAATCAGAGATGGGTGTATATAACGCTTGTCTTGCACTATTTTGTCGATAGAATGAGCATCCAATATGCAAAAGATGCGCAATGATGTGCTGAAGCAAGGAACATCTTTCGAATACTGGATGCTGGCCAACTGCAACTGTGACAGTGCCTTATATGATCGTTGCAACGCGCTTAGCTTTCTATGGTGGGAAAAAAGAACTTCGACGTAAATCGCAGGCAAGCAACCGGAAGGCGCGTCTCGCATTAACTTGTGGTCAAACAGGCATGCCGTATGTAAAAGATGTGCCATGGTGTGCTTGAGCCAGGAACATCTTTGGCATTCGAGCATGTCCAACTGGCAACTGTGCGCAATGCCTTATACAATCGTTGCAAAGTGCCCAACTTTACGGGGTGGAACAAAAGATTTTCAGAACAAATTGGAGACGGGCCCGTGTAAGGCCCGTCTCCCTTTTGCCGGATCTCAGGTATATTAGACGCTCCCTTCTAATGTTCGTCTCTCATGAACTCTTCACATTGCCACTCGCATGACATCGTGAACTGTTGCAGGGATAAACAAACACAATGACATTGCAAGTCACGGATTAATTGGAATTCAGAGATCAACAAATGCAATGACATTGCAATTCAGAGATAATTTGCAACTCAATGAATTTCATAGTTCATACATTCCGTGCCCTCTAAACTAATTTTGAATCTAACCTTATTCCTAAAGCTCCCATCGATCAATCTAAACTGTACCGTCCAGCTTACTCCCGAATACGTGTCTTATATTGCCCTGGATACTAAAAATATTGACATTCTTTAAATTAACAAATGTCGAAGGAGGAATGAATAACCTACGTTGGTCACTAACACAAAGTATCTAACCTTTATAAGTAGATTATGGCAATCATTTTAACATCGGGCGCATTTGGCTGATGAAGCAAACGCTGAACCTCAATAAGTATAGTTTTGATTGTAAAACCAATGCACCAACCCTACGAAATATCAATTTAAGCAACATAAGAAACCAGTTCAAATACGTTCGGCAACAATTACAAATTACTGAGAAAAATAGGTCTATCTTACAGTCTCTTGATCAAGAATCTCAATGCAGAGTGCTTCTAAGCGATGGTCATTTGGGTGAAAGAAACCAATTGGAAAGGCGCATCTTGGATGCACCAATGGATAGTCCTCTGAGAAGGAGATTGTCAGGGGGTAGTAAGACCATCCGCACCAGCGTACTCTAAAGCATACCCTATACACTATTCTCCTTCAGCTTTTACAGTACGTACTCTAAATTACACTGCGAAATAGTGTATCCAGTATGTTTTACAGTATGCCACTGCGGATGGTCTAACCACCTTCCCAGTCATTCTACAAAGGAAAATCATTAATAGGAGGACGATGGTTAAACTCATATTGTGCTTGTTCTTCATGACGTACCCCTTCTTTACCGGGGACGACGCGCTGCCACTATAATAAGTCTATCGATTCAGGCTTCACAGAGAAACCCTACGCAGACAGAAAAAAAAAACTAAAGTTAAGTTCATCATCCCATTGCAGATCTACATATATACAACTATGCGACCGGTGTGCCATATGTACATACATGGGGATGATTTTTGCGCCCACGCCAAGGGCTCCTCCTTCAGTTGGCTACGCGCCAAGCCGATACCAGCCATGAACAGTGACAACTACGAGGAGGACGGCAATGACAACGACAACGACGACGGCGACGATAATGACGATGAGGACGGCGACGACGATGACAATGGCGATGGCAGAGGCGGTCGCAGTGGAGTTGGTTGATTAGTATAAGGACTATTGGTCGATTAGTAATAAAGGAGCACCGGAGGCGAAGAAGAGACGAGGGAGATAAATGCAAGACGCGTGTTAAGTTAAAGAGCGTCTTCCATTGTCGAAGAGATGAAGAGACGAGGGAGATAAATGTGAGACGTGCTATAAAAAAGAGAGACGCGCGCTAATCTAAAGTGCATCTTCCATAGTCGAAAGAGAGACGAGCGGCATGAGGTCTGCGGAGAACTTAATTTCGGCAGCGTGGTGCAGAGACGTGTGCGACGTCCGTGCGCGACCTTTCATTTCCCGAGGCGGTATCGATGCATCCCATCGTTCCATCAATGCGTGGGAAACCAACCGCAACCTCGATGACTCCGCGCGGACCTTATTTAAGATGCTCCATCACTAGTCAGTTCTCCACAAGCGCGTCGCTCACTTTGAATCTTCTTCTTTTCTTCATCTTCTCCGCCCCGATGACCCACCACCACCATGGCCGACCTTCCACCGCCAAGCCCTTCGAGGGAGCCACCATGCAAGAAACTGTGCTGCAGCTCCCCCAGGAGGTTCAACACCGAGCAGCGCCTCCTTATGGCGCAAGAAGCATACAACAATACGTCTCGCGCCATGAGTTCCTTGGGGCTGGGTACCCTTCCCCAGTATACTGGAATGGGTACCATAGGCCACTACCTCTTCGCCCTCACAGGGGTGGCCGATCATCTTGACATTCTATTCGCGATGATGGCCTAGGTGCTTGGCTCCGAGGGCCGTAGAAACCTGGTGGAGGCAACAGAGAGCAACCTCGTTCTCAGGATTGCACCGCTGGTGCAGCCGGTGCAGCCGGCGCAGTTGGCCCAGGCTTATATTGCACCGGCGCCGAAGTCACCACCAGAGGAAGAGGAGGAGGAGGAGGAAAAGGAGGAGGAGGAAGAGGAGGAGGAGGAGAAGGAGGAGGAGGAGGAGGAGGAGGAGGAGGAGGAGGAGGAGGAGGAGTAGGAGTAGGAGTAGGATTTAATTTTTCTTTGTTGTTTTTAGTTGCTTCTGTTTTGTAAATATTGTTAATGAATGAAATCTATGTTTGTTCATATATGTGATCGAATATTTTCTTGTGTGTTCTTCAACTGTGTGAATGAATGAATATGTAGTGTGTTCATTGTGTTCCTCGGGTATCATAAGCAAGTATTTGATTATATTCGGTACAAGAGAATGATTTTGTTATCAAGCGAGATATGTGATATCAATAGTGAACCAAAGCAAAATGGAGAAAATCACGAAGCTAAAGGTGACGTGTGGAATCAGAGACGTGCTTTCCGTTAGAGAACATCTCTCTTTTTGCAGAGGAGAGGGAGACGTCGGTCATAGGAAATGTGCTTCACAGCGAAGCTCGTCTCTATTTTGCGTTACAGCACAAACCTTATATAAGGCACCATCAGTCTCTCCTCTTTGCTTCGTTCTGCTCAGACAACCCACCATGACCAATGTTCTGCCGCCAAGCCCGCCGAGAGAGCCATCCTGCAAGAAACAGTGTCGCTGCTCCCCCGAGAGGCTCAACAAAGAGCTGCTCGAGATGCTGTTCGACAGGTTGTTCGACCGGCTCCAGATGCTGCTCGAAACAATAGCCGAGGTGCTCGGTGCCGAGGGCCGCAGTATCCTAGTGGCGGCGATGGCGAGGAACCTCGGTTTCGAGGATCCATTGCCAGATCTGGACCAGCCGGAACAAGCGGCGGAGCAGCCTGAGCAACCGGTGGAGCAGACGGAGCAGCCGGAGCAACAGGCAGAGCAGTCGGAGGAGGAGGAGGGGAAGGAGGAGTGGGATTTAGGTTTTTTTTTGTTTTTTAGTTGATGTTTATTTCCTTGTATCTTGTACTTCTTTCTTGTGTTTTGTAATATATTTGTTATTTGTGATCAATTGTGTAAATGATTGAATGTGTTATCTGTGTTTATCTTTGTGATGAATATTTTGTGTGTTCAACTATGAATGAATGTGGTCATCGTTCAGAGTCGTGTTCATGTATGTCTGTAAGCGAAGACAAAGGAGATGGCCTGTCAGTAAAGAATGTCTCATTTCACTCGCTTATAGGAGACACGCTGTGTTAGAAGTGCGTCTCCCATTTGTCCAGAGAGTAGGCCCGTCTCGGATCACACTTAACTGAGACGGACTATAATGTAACGCGTCTCCTTGAACGTTTAACTATGCCATATCTGATCCTCGCTGAAGTGGGCTCGTCTTGCTTAAGCTTATGAGAGACGACCGCCTTTGAGCGCGTCACCCATCTTTGTCTCCTATTTGGGTTTCTTATGTAGTGTGTAGCATTTCCCTTAAAAGAGTATTCCAAGGGTGTCATTTATTTTACTCAAAGGAAGGCTAGGTAGAAGTGTAGCAATCATCAAATGGAAAGAGTAGAATGGTCTACGTAAGGTTCTAGTGAGGATGAATAATATATAAGTGGAGGTAGTGTGACACACACAAGAGCATTCTATTCTAAGAGGGATAGATGGGTCTAAGGGAGATTAGACTAAGAGTCAAGGAGTTGCTCCTACAATGCCTCTAATACACATATACATAGCATAGGTTAGATACTAATGAGCATGTCAATTGTGAATCCTTATACTAAGTTGTTCAACACATCGGGCACGGGCTTAACCCTAGCAATACTAGGGTGACTCCCACCAAGAGCCTATGGCATAGCCGAACGTGGAGGATTACAAAGGACAAACAGGGATGTCACCACCTAGTGACTACCTCTTAAATCTGTGGGTCTATGAGACATTCAACGCTACTTAGCTATCCTAGCACCATGCTAGCATACTATGTAAATACCTTAAGAGCCTAGGCACAAGCCATGCTAAGGCAATGAACTAAATCATTGTTGTAACCAATGTTGATACATAGCATAATTATTCGTATTAACATGATCATATCATAACTAAATACACTATAGTGGAGGCTTGTAGTGTTTATGATGATATAATAAGATTGTTATGGCATAATCATAAAGACTACTCCTACCACATACATGGACTCCACAATCAAACGAGAAATGCTTCATCCAAGCATATGAATAAAAGAAGACTAAAGATAACATCCTTATCATGCATAAAGTCACAAATACAAAAAGGAATATGTGAGCCATATGTTTCCCAATTTGGAATTGGGAAGAGAGAGACTCCTTCTACTCACTTCCTAATTTGGACTAAGGACTAGAGGCTCTCCTCTCTATAGCTTAAACTCCTCTAAGACTATGGAAGATAGTGGATACAATAGAATGAAGCTCAAGTGGTGTGTGTGTGTGTGTGTGAAGTGAGCTATGGGGTGCTATTTATAGGTGGAGGAAGGTCGATTCCCGCCACCAAATGCGCACAATTCAATCATCCCTACCACCAGGAAGCTAGAAGGAGTTGACACGCATCATTGGACCTTGTTTGGTGCCAAGATTGGTTCGGCTGAACAGGGGGTTCGGTCGACCTGGTCTTCACTCTGATCCTCGTGTGCTTTCTCCAGGTCGGTGACTGGTTGGTCCTCTTGATGCTTTGGGGCGCTATGCTATTGGATTACCTCGAATATGACTGTTTGTCGGCCATTTGATCCATGTGATGACACGTGTCAGCGCTTCATTGGCTGGTATGATAATTTATAGTATTGATCTCCCTCTTTCATCTCATTTCCTGCATAAAATGCCCGCATGCAATATTCTTCCAAAGACAAGTGAAATAGGTTAAGTAGAAAGGTGATGTGTGCAAGAAATGATTTTTCCTTCACATAATTGAGTTATATTGATGGATGAAATTGGGATATAACGGCCGTCAAAAAACTTCTCCGAGCTTATCCGTTGCTTGTTTCGAGCAAAGTTAATACTTTTGGTTGATGATCAAGAGTTGCTACAATGTTCTATTTTTTTTCAAAAGTACCATGAGTACAACAAAATACTCTACCTAGTATTGCAAAAATTGGCTATGGTACTTCAACCATCTTAAGTCATTATAGGGCTTATGCCTTCTCCTATTCATGTGTAGTTGAAAGATCGAACAACGAATGGAGCAAGCATAGCTAGAGATAGAGTTCCACTCAAATTCTGGAGAGTTTCGATTAGATTCGAAATACATCAATTTGATTCTCTCAATCGCTCCTTTTTGTGTAGTGGACATTGTCGGTACCCTCAAGACCGGGTACCCCGCATACAAGAAGAAGCTCTGGACCCGTCCTCCCCGTCGAGGAGGGTTTCGGAGCTGCCACGCGTCATACGGATACGGGCTCTTGGTCCCACCGAGGAGGGCTCCGAAGCTGTCACGCATCCTCCAGCTTCGGGCCCTTGCTCCCACCGAGGAGGGCTCCAGAGCTGGAGTATGTCCCACGGCCTGCAATGACCCGTGGACCCCAAAGAGTAAAGGGCGTGTCCTGTGCAGTCGCGCATTGAAGGCATGCACCTTCCCTAGACGCATGGTGCAGCAACGACCCTGTCAGGTACGGCCATGCCCAATCACATCGCAGTGAAGGCGCCGCAAGCCTATCCCACTCCGCCAAGTAGTAGCTTACGGTGATAGAGACAGTTGGACGGGACATCCCCTTCCAATATCAGCAACTGCGCATGGGCTACTGATGATGCAGGCAGCAAGACGGCGAGTCTTCAAGTCCACGTCAGAGCAAGCTTACAAAAGAAGCCTTATATCTTTAGGATAAGATCGCCCCAGGACCACCTGTCGGGCCTCGGGACCCCACTTGTAAGGCGTCCGGCCTTGTCTATAAAAGGCCCAGACCTCCATCACTAAAAGGACCACATTTAGAATCCCCGATACACACACACGCATACACACTCACCAAGCAATACAATCCACCGTGGAGTAGGGTGCTACGCTCCTTCCGGCCCCAAAACACGTAAAATCCATTTTCTCATACTCTTCCGCTAGAACACTAGTTTGAGGCCTAAACCCCGCCGAACAAGAACCTCCGCGGGCTGCTCCTTAGTAGATCTAGGGGAAGTGTCGCATTAACACTTTGACATTTGGCGCGCCAGGTAGGGGTTTTTTACCTCAAAAAAGTGGTAGCGCTTTCACCACCATGGTGTTGATCAAGCCTGCGAGTAGCAGCAAGATCAAGAAGCAAAAGGTCGACCAGCTCTAACACAATCCAGGGCGCCTGCCGTAGATGTTTCTACGCCGAAAATGTGCGACGTCGGAGCAGCCAGCTCTGGCACCACCCAAGGGGTCTGCCATCGACGCTTCGGCAGCGATGATGGGCAACACCGGAGCAGCCAGCTCCGGCACCACCCAGGGGGCCTACAGTCGATGTTTCTACACCGACGATGGGCGACGTTGGAGCAGCCAGCTCCAACACCACCCAAGGGGTCTGCCGTCGACGCTTCAATAGCGACAATGGCCAATGCCGGAGCAGCTAGCTCCGGCCCCACCCAAGGGGCCTGCCGTCGACATTTCTACAGTGTTGATGGGCGATGCCAGAGCAACCAGCTTCGGAACCACCCAAGGGGCCTGCCGTCGATGGTTCAATAGCAACGATGGACGATGCTAGAGCACCCAGCTCTGGCACCACCAAGGGGGCCTACTGTCGGCGTTTCTATAGCGATGTTGTGCGACGCTGCAGCAACAAGCTCCGGCACCATCCAGGAGGCCTGTCGTCGACGTTCCTCTCGTTGATGATGGGCGACGCCAGAGCATCCAACTCTGGCACCTCCCATGGGGCCCGCCGTTGTCGTTTCTTAGTGTTGATGGTGGGCACCGCCGGAGCATCAGCTTCGGCACCAAGCAGGGGGCCTACCATCGGCGTTTCTACAGCGATGGTGGGCAATGCTGGAGCAGCCAGCTCCGGCACCATCCAGGGGGCCCGCTATTGATGTTGTTCTCATTGATTATGGTCAACTCCAGAGCATCCAACTTTGGCACCTCCCAGGGGGCCTGCCGTTGACATTTCTTAGCGTTGATGGTGCGTGCCGCCGGAGCATCAGCTCCGGCACCTTCCAGGGGGCCCGCTGTCGACATTTCTTTGTGTTGATGGTGGGCGCCGCTGTTGCATCTAGCTTCGGCACCTTCCAGGGGGGCCCACTGTCGATGTTCCGCTTGTTGAGGGTGGGCGCTACATCGGTTTGGTGGCCACCTCGATGCCATCACCATCGAAGACTTCTGCGATGATGACCACACCCCTCAATTCAGGTCTGGCGCTCCACAAGGGGCCCTCTGGCGTCAACTATTCAAGCTCCCGCTCTTCGTCGGGGGCCCGCCGATGACATCCTGCGACTAAGTGGTAGGCGTGCCCAACCAGTTGGCCACACCTACCAGGGGGCCTCTAAGGGGTCTCATGGGAAGGACATCAAGCGGTTTCCTGCCACCACGGCGACAACGACGTCACCAAGGCGTTACGGTAAGTTTGACACGAAAATCGGCTTTAAGTTTTACTTTTGGCAAGGTGAGAGGTCCATAGTATGCAGTATGCTTAGTCTGGTTCTGCACCCTAAGCGTGTACACTTTGCCTCCCCAGTGCCACTTCAGTAAAGCGTCACCCTGGGCATAGTGGTAGGATAGTTTTTTTTTAAAAGGTGCCATTGCATCTAGATGCAATGCTCGAAGAAACTAAGCTCCTGTGGGTCCGTTCTAGGGTGTTCAACCTGCTTAGCATGGTTCCATAACCTAAGCCTGTACATTTTTCCTACCTTGTCATCCGGATCGGGTCGTTGCCTTCTTGTAAAGTCTGCCTCCTCCTATGATTACCAAGTTGGAAGAAACATTGTCTTGTCCTATGCTTCGTTTATGTTCATTTAATTATGCATTAATTTCATGATCCTCAAATTATGCTCGTTCTCGCATATTCCCTGTCATATGCACGGGAACTCTGTCCCTGTCTCGCGCCTAGTGGAGTTATGCAATCCTGCTGCTGGAGGGTCTGCTTGAGATTCATGTGATGTATTTGGGTTGTTTTGTTGTTTCCCTACTCAGGAGCCTATGGTGCCGAATGGTCACTCCCTTGAAAAGCTAACGCCTGTGGAATGTCAAGAAGGTACAGCCTGCTTATCCTGGTCCTGCACCCTAAGCGTGTACACTTTGCCTCTTCAGCGCTATTGGCTGAGTACAGGGGGCCGGACGGCACACACTCCTGAGCAGGGCGATAACCATAATCCAGATACCATCGCACAAAATTACCCATGCACTGTAAGCCTGGCTTGGGACCGTAAGACATAACAAGACTAAAAGTAGGAAAGGAGGAACCGACGAGCAAAATTATTTAGATTATGCTTTAATTTTTTACTTACTTTCGCATATCGCCTACCATATGCCCATTTACATTTCTCCTGTCTTGTCCTAGATGGAGTTGTGCTATCCTACTAAGGGCGGATCCGCATGAGGTACCTGCAATGTGTTTGGGGGTTTGATGATCATTTTCTTGGTCGGGGTCCATGGTGTCGAATGTTTCTAACTTCTAAAAGGCTAACGTCGAGCTGGAGGTCCAGGTTGTGCAACCTGCTTAGCCTGGTTCTATACCCCAAGAATGCACACCTTGCCTCCCAGTACTAACAGCTGAGTACAGGAGGCCAGACGGCTCATGCCCTGAGGAAGGCAGCGACCATACCCTGGATGTTGTCGCACTGAATTACCCATGCCCCGTATCTTAGCTAAGGGTCGTAATCCATAATGAAAATAAATAGCAAGTAAGTGGTGACTGACGAGCGAAATTACTTTTTGTTTATCGTATGTGCAGGACATACTGCGAAATTACACATCCGGTGTCCCCACAGGGACCGCCGGCGTCACTTCTGCGAGCTCCGGCGCCTCCCAAGGGGGCCGCCGGCGTCACTACTTTGAGCTCTGGCGCCTCCCAAGGGTGCCGCCGGCGTCACTACTTTGAGCTCTGGCGCCTCCCAAGGGTGCCGCTGGCATCACTTCTTCGAGCTCTGGCGCCTCCCACAGGGACTGCCGGCATCACTTCTGCAAGATGCGGCGCCTCCCAAGGGGGCCGCAGACATCACTTCTTTGAGTTCCAGTGCCTCGCAAGGGGGCCTTCGGCGTCACTACTTCGAGCTCCAGCATTTCCCAAGGGGGCCGCCGGCGTCACTTCTTCGAGCTCCGGCGCCTTCCACGGGGACTGCCGATGTCACTTCTGCAAGCTCCGGCGCCCCCCAAGGAGGCCGTCGGCACCACTTCTGCAAGCTCCGGTGCCCCCCAAGGAGGCTGTCAGCGTCACTTCTCCGAGCTTCGGCGCCCCCAATGGGGACGCTGGAGTCACTTCTTCGAGCTCCAATGGCTCCCATGGGGACCATCAGCGTTACTTATGCAGGCTCCAGCGCCCCCAATGGGGCTGTCGGCGTCACTTCTCCGAGCTCTGATGCCCCAAGGGAGCCGCCGGCATCACTTCTCCAAGGTCCGGCGCCCCCAAGGGGGGCCGCCAGCGTCACTTCTCCGAGCTCCAGCGCCCCTCGAGGGGGCCCGCTGGCGTCACTTTTACAAGAAAAGATAAAGGCCCCACCTATGGGATCGTCATCTCTCCCGAGGTGGGCCTGGGGTCCATCGTCGGTACCCTCGAGACTGTGTACCCCCGCATACAAGAAGAAGCTCCGGACCCGTCCTCCTCGCCGAGGAGGGTTCCGGAGCTGCCACGCGTCATACGACTTCGGGCCCTTGCTCCCACCAAGGAGGGCTCCGGAGCTGCCACGCATCCTCCAGCTCTGGGCCCTTGCTCCCACCGAGGAGGGCTCCAGAGCTGGAGTTTGTCCCACGGCCTGCAATGAGCAGTGGACCCCAAAGAGTAAAGGGTGGCACATCCTGTACAGTCATGCATTGAAGGCATGCACCTTCCCCAGACGCACCGTGTAGCGCACACCCCTGTCAAGTACCGCTATGCACAATCACATCGTAGTCAAGGCGCCGCAGGCCTATCCCACTCCGCCAAGTGGGTAGCTTACGGTGACAGATACAGTTGGACGGGACATCCCCTGCCAATGTCAGTAATGGCGCATGGGCTACTGACGACTCAGGCAGCAAGACGGCGAGTCTTCAAGTCCACGTTAGAGCAAGCTTACGAAAGAAGCCTTAGATCTTTAGGATAAGATTGCCCCGAAACCACCTGTCAGGCCCCGGGACCCCACTTGTAAGGCGTTCGGCCTTGTCTATAAAAGGCTCGGACTGCCATCGCTACAAGGACCACACTCAGAATCGCCGATACACACACACACACGCATACACACTCACCAAGCAATACAATCCACCGTGGAGTAGGGTGTTACGCTCCTTGTGGCCCGAACCACGTAAAATCCACTGTCTCATACTCTTCTGCTAAAACACTAGTTTGAGGCCTAAGCCCTACCAAACAAGAACATCTGTGGGCTGCTCCTTAGCAGATTCGGGGGAAGTATCTCATTAACACTTCGACAAACATATATCCTCACCAAGGCATTTTTCCCATACTAATCCTACCACTAAATAAGACTTGTATGTGGAGCTTGGTATGGAATTTAGTAGGCATATTTGCAACACGTAATATTGCTAAGTCAAAAGAGTAACCCTTAAGAGAAATTAATTCAAAACAATTTGATTCAAGACTTGTGCATGTGTGATGGAATGGAAATGGAAGTGGATGCTGAGATGGCTCCTTTTTATGTAGACTCGCTTTATTGTAGGGATGAAACATGACTACTTTTTTCTCATGCTTTTGGTGTAAGCATGCATTTTATTTTTCTTTTATTTTTTATGTAGCTATGTCTTCTACTCCCTTTTTATGCAATAGACTTGAAGAGAGTAATAAGCATGAAAACATGGAGTTTCTTTTTTTTATTGTGGAATGATGATATGATGGAATTTTTCTAACTTTTAGTGTAGAAGTTTTAGCATGTGTAAGTGAAGTTTTGAATTCAAAAAGAAATGAGTCAATTCTCACATCGGACTATACTAGTTTGACTAGGCTCAATGTGAAGGCAAATAGCATATGCATAAGATTTATCAATGCAAAATATCATATGGCTTTGGTAGGTATTTCCAATCAAATGAGAGGAACTTAAATCTTTTTAGAATTTCTCCAGAAATCTAAGTTTCTCTTTCACACTAGGAATAGCAGCCCTATCACTATATCATATCTCGGAACAACCTAGAATTAGATTAAGCTTTTGCGATCCACAATTTCTAAATCAAGGCAAAGTTAACTTTAACCAATGAAAGCAATATTTGGAGAGTAGCTAGTTGTAAACTAGGGACTTAGGAAAAATAATACAAAGCAACTATTCATCATTTCATCTATGTGAATTCTAAATCATTCTTACCTCACATCTTTATTTGATGGAAAGCAAATCTACACTATTTATTTTTAAGTTTTTTTATATGCAAGGTGAATAGTGGATGAATGGAAAACAAATATGCAATGGATGTGAGACAAGTTACCTCAAATTGGGGTCCTCCCCCAAGCTTGTTCTTCAATCACCCCCGTGATAAGGGTTGAACCCTTGATGACGAAAGTATGCCGCGAGATTGGCATGTTGTTGTTGTAGCGTGGAGTTGAAGTTGGTGAACTGAGTGTCCATGTGTTGTTGCCAGTCTTGGGTACCTTGCATATGCTCTTGGAGTGTGTTGTAGATGTATCCCATCCTTACTTCAAGATCTCCCATACATCTAGTGAGATCCATCATTCCTTGTCTATAGTCATGATGACTTCTAGCTGAAAAGGAACGACATCTTCTCATGGCGGTGGAGGCAAGCCGATAGAGCGAGAAGTGGATAAGGATGGCTCCCATGCGGTGCTCGGCCATCCATGCCAAGAAGGCCCTCCAGCCTCATACGGTTGAGGTGTAGTCCATAAGGGTGCATCCACATTGGGTTCTCTTCCTCTTGGTACTCATGGACTAGGGAGGCTGTCCGAGGCATGGTCGTGGCCGTGTTGACGACTGTTATATACCAATTTCACCCGTCGATATAACTCAATTATGTGAAGGAAATATCATTTCTTGCACACATCACCTTTCTATTTAACCTATTTCTAGTTGTCCTTGGAGAAAAAGGTGCATGCAGGTATTTTATATAGAATTGAAGCGAAACAAGGGAATGGATCCTATAAATTATCATCCCAGCCAATCAAGCGCCAACATGTGGCACCACATGGATCAAATGGCCCACAAACAGAAGTATCTGAGGTCATCAAACGGTATAGCACCCATATAAAGAGATTGGACCCACCTGGAAATCACCCCAAGAAAGCACAAACTGTTTGGAGGACTTTCCAGGTCGGCCCACCCCCCTAGTTGGCCGACCTGGTCTTTCCACCAACTCGGTCAGCTTCCACATGTTGCCTCCTCCCGACTTGAAGAAGTCAGTGGTGACTGATTCACAAGCTTTTGGTGGCGAGAACCGATCCTTCTCCAAGCTATAAATAGGACCCCTTACCCCTCACTTCAACACACACCACTTGACTATTCATCCATTGTATACACCACTCTCCATAGGTTTAGAGGAGTATAGGCTGTAGAGAGGAGAGTCTCTAGTCTATAGTCCATGTAGGAGAGAAGTAGAAGGAGTCTCTTTCCAATTCCTAGTTGGGAAAGGTATGGCTCTCATATTCCTATTTGTATTTGTGACTTTGCTCTTAATAAATATGTTATCTTTAGTCTTCTATTGTTCATATAATTGGATGAAGCATTTCTTGTTTGATTGTGGATTCCATGTATGTGGTAGGAGTAGTATTTATGATTATGCTATACCATTCTCATTATATCATAATAAACACTACAAACCCCCACTATAGCCTAATTAGCTATGACATGATTATGTTAATATGAATCACCTATGCTATGAATTAACATTGGTTCAAAGATGATTTAGCTCATTGCCTTATGATGGTCTGTGCCTAGGCTCTTAAGGTAATTACTTAATATGCTAGCATGGTGCTAGGATAGAAAGTAACATTGAATGTCTCGTAGACCCATGGATTGAAGAGGTAGGCAGTAGGTGGTGGCAGCCCTATCTATCCTTTGTAATCCTCCACGTTCGGCTATGCCACATGCTCTTGGAGGGAGTCGTCCTAGTGTTGCTAGGGGCAAACCCGTGCCCGATGTGTTAATCCACTTAGCATGAGAATTCATAATTAATATACTCATTAGTAACTAACTTATGCTATGTATATGTACATTAGAAGCATAGTAGGAGTATCTACCTAACTCTTAGCCTAGTCCCTCTTGACCTCATTTACCCCCTTTAGGATAGAATGCTCTTGTGTGTGTCCCACTACCTCCAATTATCAATTATCCATCCTTGCTAGAACTCTACCTAGACTAACCTAACCTCTCCATTTGATGATTTCTTTGCTTCCAGCTAGCATTCCTTTGGGAAAATATAAATGACACCCTTTGGGAATACTCTAAAAGGGGAATGCTACACCGATAGATTCTGTGCGCTTGCGGATTTACATGTGTAATCTAAAATCTATTAACAAGCATTTTTGGTGCCCCTGCTAGGAACAAATTGTTAGTAGTGCGTAGGAAGTATCAACAAGCATTTCTGGTGCCGTTGCTGGGGAAGGCAGCCCGTGACCATGTTGATGTTGCTGCTGGAGGTGCCTTCTTCTCAATGACGGTGCCCAAAGCAAAAGATTTGATTGAGAAGATGGTGTCAAACATGGGATGGAGCGACAAGCGTCTCCATACCCGCCAGCGAGGCATGCACACCTTGAAGGAGGTGGACATGATCGCTGCAAAATCGGACCTCCTTATGAAGAAGATTGGTGGACAAAGCAATGGTGAGGTATGTGGCAATGCATATGCCTTAGACTCTCACATCACTTGTGAAGTCTGTGGCAACACGGGCCATTTGGGCAATGACTGCCCAAAAACCCGTGAGGATGCCTTATACGTAGCCAACAATGGAAACAACAATGGCTATCGTCCAGGAGGTCAATGGTGGGGCCAACAATGCCCATTCTTTCAAGGACGGTACAACAACGATGGCAACAATGGAAACCAACCCAACTTGAGAGAACTTGCCATTGGCCAGTTGATCAATGAAGCTGTATCCAAGAAGCTATCGGCTAATGACAAGAACCTAGAGAGCATTAATGCCATGATCAAAGGACTATCCTCAACCTTCAAGAATCAAGTGAGTTTCAAAAAGATGTTGGAAACTCAGTTGGCTCAACTTGTTGCAGTTGTTCCTCCAATGGAAAAAGTGAGTGCGGTGGCTACGAGAGGTGGCAAGACCACTCATGACCCTTCGTATCCCACACAAGAGAAAAGGACAACTACAAAAGAGAAGGAGGATGTACCAATTGGGAAAAAATGAACCACTTAGTGAGAGAATGGCCAAGCACTTTGAAGACACCAACTTATTGCCATTCCCTCACAAGCAAAGGAAGCCAATAGTGGATGAGCAATTCAACCATTTTATTGAGATCATCCAGAAAATCCACATCAATGTGCCCTTGATTGACGCGATGCAAGTATCCACTTATGCTCTTTATCTCAAGGACATATTGAATAATATGCGGCCATTGCCCACCACTTAGGTTGTCAAGCATACGGAAGATTGCAGTGCAACAATCCTTAATAGGCTTAATGAAAAGAAGAAGGACCCTAGATGTCCTACAATTTCATGCTCGATTGAGGCTCACCACTTTTACAAGGTCCTTTGTCACCTTGGAGCAAGTGTGAGTGTGATTCCCAAGGTGGTTTCCACCAGCTGAACTTCACGGAGCTTACTCCAACACCAATGCAGCTCCATGTAAAAGCCCACAATGAAAATAACAAATATTCAAAAATGTGAACTTGAAATTTTTTTAGGTTTAAATAGAAGTTCTATTCGCATGACCTAGGTTAACTAACAAATGAGGGGAAAATAGGACTCCTAGAAACTTTAGTGTGTAAACCTAAGCTCAAGGATCCATTTAGAGAGAGGGAAAACATTTTAATTAGTCCATAGTGCTCATGAAGGCTAGGTGTGTAAAGTATAAATAGGAATTTAAAAATCAAATTAAAACTTCCGAGTCCAACATGTCAATCTCCAAATTTTAATTCACTAAAGTGTTTCTCATGACTCAATTACCTAATCTGGCAGGTTTGATGAATTTTGAACCACATTTTCCATTAGTTGAATTTGTTCAAATGAGACCATTCAAATTAAAATTTGAATTCAATTTCCACTGACCACTTTGTCAAATGTCAAATCTGATTTCATATTTGAACTGTCCACACCTGAATTGACTTAGCTACCAAGTTTCAAAATTTTTGAAGAACATTGGAACAGCATTTGGATTTAACAGAGGAAGTGAACTGCTTGAGCAGGGAACCCCACAAGTATGTGGAACAAAAGACTTACCGACTCTATGCACGTGCTCTGTTTAACCTCAGCTTGCCACCGATAGCATTGCATGCGCCGCCTCCCCAATCCAAACAGCTTAGTCACAGCGTACCAGAGCTTGCCCTCATCCATGCCAAGACTGTGTACTCCACTTCTCTCACCCTCTCTCTCGGTTCCCTGTAATGCTGAAATAGAGGCTTCAGCGGTGGCCATTTGTTTTCCGTCGCCCTCTGCAGTGAAGTGCCATCGATGAAGCTCGAGCTGCAGGCGTGCGCGCGAGACTTCCCTCTCCATCCCCAAGGCAAGGCCACGGCACCCTCCTTCATCTGCCATGGCGCCCGGCGTTTTTCTTATCGAAGTTTCAACCGGCCGCCGTTTTGTACCATGACGTCTGGCTGTATCGACCCGTCTCCCAGGCAGCCAAGCTCATTCAAGGGTGTGCTAACACCACAGTTCACTTCTGTAACAGGTCCTAGTCCAGTCTTAGCACCGGTTAGCCCTATTGAAAGTTTTTGCTTCGAGCATTCTCGAGAACAGAGGAACTTCGGCCACGCAATTCCATTTCCACATCAAATTATTCTTCAATTGAATTAAAAAAATATATTCCTCATGTCCCCACTTACCTCCCAGATCAAACTACATGAAATTTTATCCACCGAAGTCTATGACCTAGGTTGTCGATGAACTTGTGGTTTCCATCCTTTCCATCTCAAATTTTGATCGGTTTAGGATATTCCATGTTGCTCTGGTTATTTTGGGGCAAGCTCCGGGTTGTTTAAGCCACTTCAGAGGAGATGAGAGCTTGCCGGATTTGAGTCCGAACCGCCATGCCGTCCAGGTTGGGTTCCGGCCACTGCCAGCCCGAGGCAACCTGTCCTTTGTGTTCCCCACCCATCATTACCCTATTGCGGCTAGTTTCAGCAAGATCTGAGGATCTTAGTGGTGTCCGGGGAGGGGCCGATGTTGCGCGCCGCCATGCACCGCCGCCTGAGCCCCTTCACTCGAGGTAGAAGAAGCCGCCCATAGGTCCTACCTGTCAGGCAGTGTTTTTCATCCCGGATCGATTTGTGGCGCGGATCCTATGCGACTGTGCGGTTAGGACTGTAGCCCATCGTGTCGTTTCACTGCTACTGGCCCAATTCAAACCCTAGGGCCCACTGTCAACAGCTAAGTCCTTTTCCAATATAAAAATAATTGCAGAAAATAGAAGATCTTGGAAAAATCACTACTCCTTGTAGGAAACACCAAAAATAGTGAAATAAATTTTGTTATTCTCATATTGCCCAGTAGTTTGCAATGGTCTAGTTTAATTGATTTGAAAAACCACGGAGATTTCTGTAAAATTCCATTTAGACTTACACCTTTGTAAAATAATTATAGAAGATGCAATTATTAAACAATTCTCAAACTTGACCAAATTATTCCTTAAGTGATCATTGACTTCCAGTAAAAATTTCATTCCCAAAACTATGCTTAAGGTAGTTTAATTATCAGGTTTTCCTCTATGTCCACAAAAATACTAGAAAATATCAGAAACAATTTCAGCAATCGGTAGAAACTTGACAAAACAATATCTCCCTCTAGGAACCTTAGAAAAATATGAAACAAATTCTGTTAGACTCTTATTGACCTCCTCTAAGCAGAAAACAAACTTTTGTCTGTGATAAAGCTCCAGATTCAGGATAAAAATTCAGATAATCAAAACCTTGTTTGGATTCTAGAGATTACCTCATTCATTTGCTTGAGCTGAAATTTTGCACACATTTTCCATTGGACCAGTATTAGATACTGTGAAAATCCCAAATGCATTAGGCCTGATCTTCAACAGAATCATCTCTTTTGGTTTCTCCACAACATGAATGTCCAATTTGAAATTCATATTCACTATTCTTCCCAATCAACTTTGTGGAATCAATCCTTCCCACCAGAACCTGACTGCTGTTGTAATCCACTCTGTACTCTTTGTACAGCAGATGGTTTGCCTCCTAACTAAGCTATATTCTTTCATATGAAGCATATCTCACTTGATATCATAATCCATAAGTGTCCAGTTATTTCTCCTCTGTTTTCCCTTGGACAGCAGAGACATACTATTCATTCTTGTCTAAGTTTAATCCTTCTCAAGTATAAACATCTTCACTAATTACATTACTAGTTATATTCTACTTATATGCACTACATATCAAATAGTGATCACGACGAAGGAGTTCGATGTGGAGGAGCATATGGAGGAGACGGGAAACCACGTAGACTGCTGCGAGCAAGGAGGTTTTGGAGCAGCAGCAAGGATGAGATGAAAAGGATTGATCAGAAACTCTACTCGGAGTATCAATTTGCTAATATACTAACATTTACTTAGTCACAACTCAAGGCAATCCCTGGTTTGCATTTAAGAGCTTTTATAAAATTTTACTTTGTATCACATTACGTCTTGGAGATGAATTGTGCATTAAGTCTAGATGATTTTGATACTCCACTTGCATAACCAGAACAACCATGGAGTATTGGGGTAGCTGTTAAGTCCTCATGTAGTTGCTGATATGCTAAATATTGTATAGAAATCTGGTAGAAGTCGTGAGATAGGTTTCACCTCACATGGGATTGGTTTATGGTAGATAATGACGTATGGAAATGAATATGAGACCGGGCAGCGGAGTAGGATGTGTAGTCCTGTCTGTGTCGATTGAGGACCGATCCGTCTACAGCCCGGTTGGGTAGGTTTGAGCTGTACAGGATGCATACTGGTATATGAGACCCAGGAAACTAATGTAACTCAGAGACCTTGGTGTGGAAACTTCTCTGCCGTCTTTGAATGGAGTTGAGAAGGCATAAAGGTGTAAATCTTCTAGCGGGCAACTTTGACGTGTCAGTGTAAGGGACCTTTTGCTCGGGATGGAGAGTTGATTCCATATTAGGGCCTCTTGTGAAAGTGGCTGCATATGGCGTAGAGTGAAGCACACCAATGTGGCTTCCTTGCGGGCGTATGTGTTGTGCATTCCGGGTTGTTATGGATTGCAATCACCATCGCTCGCGGTTATGGACTGAGCATACTTGTTCGCTGAGAAGTGATGTAGTAAATTAAGAATAATGGAATCATATGAATTTTGCTCTTTGCTTAATCATTGTTTACTACTTGTATGCTGTAGTTATATTGCTAACTAAATTTATTTTTATGGAACTGTAAACTGCTGCTAAAATCTGAAAAAAGGACATACTTTAGGCGAGTTTCTTCTATGCAAATTCAGCTACCTATGTACTAAAGTTTCCAGCATGTAGAGTTGCATTTAGGTGAGACGGTTAAGTCTTGCTGAGCATTTTGCTCACGGTTTGTGGATTACTATGTTTTGCAGGTAACATCGCATATGACGGGTTCCGTAGTGCGGCATCACCCTCTCGGGTTGTATTGCCGAGCAGAAACCCCACGAGCCACTGCTTGGCTTCGTGTTGCTAGTGTGAGGTATTCCAAGCTGAATACTCTCACTTGTGCAGTAGCTAGGTTCGAGTGAGTGTATTATGTATGTTCCGCTGCTTATGTACTCCTCATGTACATTATTTTGTAAACTCGCATATTTTATGAAATAAAACTTTGGTATGTTTCACGTATTCTTTTCGTGTGTGTTGTTGGGTGCCGCATCGCACAACACTAGCCAATACCAATCCTGGAATGTTGGGACCCGGGGTCCTCACAGCCTGTATCAAAGCCGCATTGGGAATAGCACCCTCGAAAAGAGCTTTTTTTGAAAACTTCTAAGTAATCGAGTGAGAATTAGTCACTATGCCCACATAAGGTCTATTATAGTATTAGTTACTTAAGGTGGAAAGGTAACATACTTGTTATTATATTCTGTAACGATGCTCTGACGTCAGGTAAGAGATAAGGTATGCCACCGCAAGCGGATCAATTGCGGTAAGCTCACCATGCAAGAGGTAGCATGTGATTGTTCCCCGTGGCTTGGCACGGGAGTTAATATGAGTCTCTGAACCTTCTCATGGTTCTGAGAACATATGAAAACGTTGTTCCCCTGCGTGCTTCAGGCAAAATCATGGATACTCCATCGTGTGGTCAAAAACACAAAGTATGCAACTCTTGAACGTTCAATGTCTAAAGGGCCATATGTAGCGCTGATCCCTAGCGCAAGAGATAAATTATGTGCTCACCTATCATGTGGTTGAAAAGCATGTAGTGTGTTTTTTTAATAAACACACGAAAGCGCCTCCTACTGGTGCAGCATTAGTCAAAGACGTGAGACCCCGTCGGGTCGTACATATCCTGATGCGCCTCCTATTGGTGCAGCATTATACAAAGACGTGGGACCCCTGTCGGGTGGTAGAAAATCCGATCATGTACCTCGAGACGTGGCTCAGCTCGGGGCGGCCCGTATGGAATGATACGGTACGGATGTTCTTACATTCATATATGTTATTATGACGGCCTGAAATGATTGCCCGTGCAGGCCTTGCCGTACGGCATCATAATGAGTGTTTTGTAAATTGAGTGTCTTATGCAGATACACTAACCGCGATATCGTATTGCGCTGAGAAAACATTTGCGAGTGACTGTTTATAGTGCCATCGATTTAGACGTATATGCCGGTATAATCTTGTTATTATTTTCACTTTTGTAAGGCACGTAGTACCGACATGTATCCAATCAATGCATTATGAAGATCACTGTAAGATGAATTCAGGAAGATGTAATAATACATGTATTAGCTATTGATCTCTGATTTTGAACTAAGCTTCAAAATTGGAGTAGGTTTTGAACTCACATGATTCAAAAAAACAGAGAGCCCTGTTTTCGGCCAGAAAAGTCTTAACTTTGAAAAGCCATAACTCCAAGTAGAAATCTCCAATGAAGATGTAACATAAATGATTAGAAATATAAGAGAGTCCACTAAAACATGTATATTCATCTAAAGAGCAGAATCCATCTCTAACTTGTTCAAAATTTCAAAATTCCAAACTCTGTCAAATCTGGACAGAGACAGAGACAGTTTTTGGACTGTTTGCTATTTTTGTCATATCTCTTAGTAGAGACATCGAATGGCTTCATATGATACATTCCCGCAAACCTTACGAGATTCAAATTTCTGTCAAATTTTGAATATATCTGTATGAAAATCTGTGGACAAAACAACCATAAACAAAGGAGGTGCTGTCAAAATTTCTCCAAAAATCTGGGAACTTTGGCCAATTTTAAAAATCCATATCTCTCCAACCAAAAATTATGAAGGCAAAAAAATACAACATGGAAAGCTATGGAAGTCCTCCACAATCTTTGTATTCACTCCAAGGCCAGAATGTCTCTCTAAATTGCCTAAAAGTGCAGAACACCACAAACTGTACAGAAACCCCAAATCTGGGAACTGTTTCTGTACTTTTCTGTAATTTGCCCATAACCTTCAAAATACAAATCACTAAGAGTCACATGTTACATTTATAATAACACTAGCAGTTATAATACAAATTTTTAGTTTTGCGTTTTGTCTAATTTAGAAGAGAAATTAAAGAAACAGTTGAATCAAAGTGGGTACCTACAAATGGGATGCTGTTGCAAGTCTCCAGAAAGTTTATCGAATGTGAAAATCCAAATATCTTAAATCAGAACGGATATGGTGGAACACCAATAAATTTTGGAAAGATATTGAAGTTAACTACAACTTTGTTATTCATCTTTAGGGCTGAGTCTACTGTTAGCTAGTTTAAAAGCTCGATTAAGTGCAAACTGGTCAATCTAGACAGTGAGTTAGTCAGCAGAATCAGTTTGAAATTTCCAATTCTTTCAACTTTAGTTTCACTTCCACGAGTTGCACATAACCTTCCAATGAATATTAATTGGAGAAATTTTCTTGACCTCCTAGCTCAAAACATAAGGGGGAAGGCATGCACTCAAGTTGAACAGATGTGTTCCATCAACCTCAACGACAAGCTCATTTATTCCAAGTGAAGATCTTTAGCTCCACTACTACAACCTGAGAAGAGCTTTGAAAGAAGTACAACAAAGAAATAGATAAGTCAGTCAGAGTGATCTTGAGCTTTATGAAGATTAAAATTTTGTAGTGTTCTTCCCATCCTTCTTGCCAAGACTTTTCTCATGGGTTCATGAATTTGGTCAAGTCTTTAAGGTGACAGTCCTTGTTAGCACCTCTTCATGGCCCACTTATCCATACCTTGCGAAGTTTGAGATTCTCCTTGATCGTGTTGAATGGTTTTACTCATTCTTGCTCACCACCTAAAAGATGATGCACCATACATATTGCGAATCATTGAAAGTTGCACCATTGATCAAGTGCAAAACCTTGTATGCACCATATTGCATCATATATATGCATCATTTGCACCATACCATAGCCATGGGCATTGCACCATACTATGCACCATTTGCACCATACCATATGCATGTGCATTGCATCATACTATATGTGATGCATCATGAAGCATCAATACTAATGAAATAAGAGAAATATGATGCATGATTGATACTAAAAATCTGAGCAAGATTGTGTAATTTATTAAACTATTAAGAGGTGTCTAGTGACCTAGACCTTCTCACGACCCTCGTATGTCATCATCCTATGCTTCAATCTTTTCATTGAATAATACGAGGGAAACCGTTACTCAATGTTCTTTGTAATTAAGCAAAAGCTCGAACCTTCATCCTTGACTTCTTTAGGTTCAAGTACCTGGATTATTGAAACTATATTGTCCTTCATTATGATATAATCGTTAACTGATCGATCTTGTGAAAACTCCGGTTCTCCATATTCGTGAGGGTACCATTTGATTGTCAACCTCGCGAAGATCCTCGACCTTGATTTAAATACATGATTTGATATATGGTGACTTTGACACATTAAAATCATTGTAACCACCATATGTTGGGTGTCTTTTGTAACACCCTCATTTTCATCCATCATGCATTGCATACATTCTAATACATGTCTAACATTAATCCACAAAAAAAGAAATAGGTTTAAAATGAATTTAGAAACAAAACCGCACTTAAGAATTCTGGGAAGTGCGAACTAGTTTGATTTTGGTGCAGACTAGTCTGATTTCTCTCTGACCTCACTCGGACTTGTCCATTTTTCTGCGCACTAGTCTGTTTTTCCCTTTGGACACTTTTGGACTTGTCCGGCTTGTAGCGGACTAGTCCGGTGTTCCAATTCCTTGGAAATTTTGCTATGTCCCTGGACTTGTCCAGACTAGTCCGGTATTCTAGCGGACTTCTCCGTTTTCCCCTCCGACTAAAGTCGGACTTATCCGATTTTTGGCCAGACTTGTCCGTTTTTACCCTTGAATAAGTGCAGACTTGTCCGATATCCAGTCCGGACTTGTCTGATTTCTCTCTGTCCAACTTCGGACTAGTCTAGCCCTTTTGCGGACTTGTCCGATAAATTGCAACTCCGAGTTGATCTTTTGTTTCACGACTTGTTTTCGAGTTTTACCTTAAGTGGGCCTAGGGACATCGTGCCTAACTCTTTTAGAGCCCATGTGGGACTCTGAACCGACCCCTACTCATCTCAAACTCGAAATCCATCTAACCCTAGCCTCCACCTCTATATAAACAACCCCACCCCTTGACTTGATATCTATTTGCCACTTTTCCATCACACCCAAGCCCTAGCTCGTGGATAGCCGCCACCAAGGAGGGAGAAAAAGATCTAGAACAAGAAGAAGAAGAAGAGGAGGAAACGAAAGAGGATCAAGATCTCCATCAAGTTTCATTCTCCATCACCAATTCACCTCCAAGTTCATCATCAACCCTAGATCTTCAAGATCCAAGTGTTACCTCCAAGATCCATGATTCATTGGAGTTCTAGACACCTGGTATACCATCTATTCTCTTTTCCTTATGTGAAATCAACCCTGTTTTCCCAAATTCATGTTGATCTAGAAAACCCTAATCTGCTGTTCTTGTGCAGTGCGAACTTGTCTGGTCGCTAGCGGACTAGTCCGATTTTCCTGGTTAAATAGTGTTGAACTAATTCTAAATTGACTCGAATCAACTCCAAACCTGTGTAGATTTGTTAATAACCATTGTAATTGACTAACAAACATTAAAAGCAACTTATTAACAAGTTCCACATTGCATTTGCATTAATCATGCATGTCATGTCATATTGAGTAATATTTGTGAACTCTTTGATCGTATTTCTTGTCTTGTGTGTTTATTGTGTGGATTAGACGGATTTGTGCTAGATAGTGCCATGGAGGATCTACAGCACCAAAAGTTTGAAGGCTTTGAACCGAAACCATCCCAAGAGCAAGGCAAGTGTCCTTGAAGCATACTGATCCTGTTTTGAAATAAATGTTTTGTTTACAAAACTGCATGTTGTGTCAATTTGTTATGGTAATGGGTGATCTAAGCAAGCATGGTATGTGGATGGGTTGTATGTTACGGTGGTTTCGCTTGCTTTAGATCTAAGAACAGATTCGTAGAGTGACCATCCAGGATTTACAGTGTCACCACGAGGCAAAGTATGGGTGCGGTGTAGCTGATTAATTAATTCTTTGCCAGTGCTATTTGGACCATTAAGGATGCTCGGGGAAGGGATAGTCGGATTGGGTTTGTTGATGTTTTGTGGGACTACCCTAGGATCGAAATGGCTCGAGAGGGTGCCCTTGGTTGAAGATGTGCTCAGTTGGAGGCATCACCACCGGTGAAACCTCAGTGGGGTCTAAATAGGTTAGTAATCCCTTTGTAAATGCTATTTTGTGATCTCTTGCCCACACACCTAAGGAAGAGTGAGACGGCATAATTTAGATTCCATAGTCATCAAAAGGTGATGAAATCACAAACACGCGGGTAAAGTTGTACAACCTCTGCAGAGTGTGTCTTAAAACTATCATGATAGCCGTGCTCCCGGTTATGAGCATCCTGGACCCTCACATGATTAGGGGAAACTTGGTACTGGGATGGTCTGGTATTGGTTATGATTATGGTTGATAACATGGATGTGGTTATGGATTGTATTATGAATTATGACAATGGACATGGTTAATGGCAATGGTGAAATCTGGAGTAATGATGATGGGTATCGAATATGGACTGGTACTATGATATTAATTATTGTTTATGATGGGTTTATTTGACATACATGTAATATATTGCTTTTCAACTGTTTTAATCTACTTTTCAACACTTAGCCATTATTATATTTGTCATTTGAATCAGCTACATGTCATACTTTCCACACTTGCTGAGTTCGACATGTACTGACTCTTGCAATTCCCCCACCAATATTTGCAGGTCAAGATTGGGAGTTTAACAATGATAATGCGAAGTTCTAGGCCGTGTCTACCGTCAGCTTTGCTTGTGGAGTGTTGGAGCTACGCTATACCCTATTTGCTTAGTTGCTTAGTTTGCTCAGTTTAGTTTATTTCCGCTGCATTAGTCGAACTTGTCATTAATATTCATTAGAGCTTGTATTCAATGATATTTTGAATTATGTAACAAAAGTTCTTAATTAATCTTGTTCTGTGGTAATTTTCTGTGTACTCTTTTGTGATTGCACTCGTGTATGTCTGTTGAACGTCCTGGGCACACATATGCATTGACATGGTTCATTTTCGGAACCGGGTGTCACATCTTTGCAATTTGAAGACATAAGATAAACTGCATATTAAATTCTCTTATGACGCTGCAAAGAGTTCAATTCTTCATTACATGTTTGTATATGAATTCCTTGCGAGTTTAGTGATCCATGGCTATTCTCGTGGAATACCTTGATTCTTGTTTGGGGAAAGATACTACATGAACTCTATAAGCATTAGAGTGAAACAAGGCAAGGAACACAAGAACAATTGTATGGTTAGTTCAAAGATATCAAGATGATCAGAAGAAGCGAAGAGCAAAGGTTGATTATTCAAATCAAGATCAGGACAATAAAGTATCTCTGTTCAAGGTTAAAGAAAGCATTGCAAGACACCAATGGAAGCTCGAGCACCCCGTCAAGTTTATCAAGATAGAGATTAGAATCTGTAGCAATGAAATACAATGTCCGAGAACCCCATCGTACTCCAGTAACAACAGCTTCAAAGACACTACATGGAGACGATAAAATTGTTATCCATTCCTGTCAATCAAAGATATTAGCATATTTGCATAGCAATCGTTACCTATTCCATTTTTTTCCTTCTTTAGAATCTCGGAGCGAGATTCTTTTAAGGGGGGAGGATCGTAAAAGCCCACATAACAAACATGTGAACTTAAAAATTTTTAGGTTTAAATAGAAGTTCTATTCACATGAGCTAGGTTAACTAACAAATGAGGGGAAAATAGGACTCCTAGAAACTTTAGTGTGTAAACCTCAGCTCAAGGATCCATTTAGAGAGAGGAAAACATTTCAATTAGTCCATAGTGCTCATGAAGGCTAGGTGTGTAAACTATAAATGGGAATTTAAAAATCAAATTAAAATTTCCGAGTCCAACATGTCAAACTCCAAATTTTAAATCACTAAAGTGTTTCTCATGACTCAATTACCTAATCTGCCAGGTTTGATGAATTTTGAACCGCATTTACCATTAGTTGAATTTGTTGAAATGAGACCATTCAAATTCAAATTTGAACTCAATTTCCACTGACCACTTTGTCAAATTTCAATTCAGGTGTTGTGAAAATCATCTCCCTCAATTTGGTATCAATTACCAAATTACTAGATCTTGGTGAATTATGGTCATTGCTTGATTGTTGAATGTTTACTGATCATATTTGTCAAGATTAATTGATTTGCTTTGCCTCCCTGTTTTCCTAATAAGTACCTTCGAATATTTACGAATGGACTGAGCATTTCTTCTCTGGTAACCACGGACTAGTCTGTGGTCGCTCGGACTAGTCCGCCCATGCAGACTAGTCTGCAGAGTGACTGTTCATCCGAACTAGTCCGATATAGGCTCTAGAAAAGTACGGACTAGTCCGATCATTTTAGGACAAGTCCGATTTTTCTTCTCCATAACCCTAGCCACCGCCAAACCCTAATCCTCTTCATCCTCACAACATCACTTACACTCTCTCTCCTCGCTCGAGCTCCCAAAGGCGATTTCCTTCATCCTCCATCAAAACTCTTCGTGTTTTGGTGGAAAATGACCTCCATTGCTCAGGGATTGAAGACCACGGACTTGTCCGCACCTTCAACCTCTTCATTCTCAATAATCGAGCAATTTCGGTAAATTTTCCTCCCAAACCCTAGAAATTGCTATTTCCTTTGTTGTTGATTAAATAGCTTAGTTCCTTTCACCATATACATGCTTCCTTGATGTATTACATTGATGCTAAGCTATTTGTTCATTAGGAATCACCATTTGTCTCATAGTTAGGGTTTTAGAGGTTGAATACCGGACTAGTCCGGCCCATGGACGGACAAGTCCGGTCACCCGGACTAGTACGTGCCTGTACACCGGACTAGTCTGATTTTTTCTGAACTCAACCCTAACTTCTTATTCCTCAATGCAATTCCTTGTCATCTATTCTCATCAATAACTTGTGTAATCCATTCTCAGGACAATGTCGAGCTCAAACGATGAAATTTCTGACTTCGAGGCTGAGATGGACCAAGAAGCCTTGCTTTTGTCCCCGACGGGCCAAGGCAAGAAGCACCAAGAGCGCCCGTCTGAGCCAGCACCCTCCCCTCCGCAGATTAGATGCAAGGTTCTCGCGAAGAAACCTGCGTCGAAAGTTAAGGGTGGGGCTGCAGCAGGCCCTAGCTCGGCAACCTCTCGCCAAGCTATGGGCAAAGGAAAGGGGATTGCCACGGGCCCGATTGGCCCCCTCAAGTTGTCAGCTCCAAGGATTGGGCCCGGGATCCCGCTAAGGAAAAGTTCAATGGCAAGGGCAGCGACACGGCTGCAAATTTCAGAAATGTGGATTGTTACGGCCGACCCAAGCAGGCTTCTGATGGGAGCTTATGGAGGAATTTCCATGTAGACTTTTACAAGTTTGTCTATCTCCTGAAGAAGACCCCAGTTGTGCGCAGCCAATGGATAGATTGGGTGCACTTTGAGAGGAAGGGCTGCTCACCTTTTGTTGAGGTGGTCGAGGTAGTTGAGAGGCATGGATTGAAGGATCTCTTTGCCTTCCGGAACAATTGGAATGACGAGGTCATTGCTCAATTCTATGTGACATGCCACTTTGCCAGCGATGAGGAAGATCGGATGAATTGGATGACTCATGGGTCCAAGTACACAATTACCTATGAAGAATTTGCAAGATTGATCCATATTGATAGCTCCATCAATGAAAACTTGATCATTCACAACATTGGTGTCCTTGAGAAGGACAAGATGAAGTTTCTTTATGAGCCAAGCTTATAGTTCAATCCTCCTTTCACCAAGAACATGAAGCCTTTCTTCGTGGTGCTCAACCGGGTCCTTGGGAAGACCATTTCCACGAAGGATGGGGACGCTAGAAGTGTTCAGGGATATCTCAGGACCTTGATGAAGATCATAAGCAAAGACAGAAAGTTTGATGTCTTTGACTACATTTGGAATGACATGGTCAACATCTCTTGCACGCCAAACATATCATGTGGCTATGCACCCTACCTGATGTTTATGATTGAAAAGGTCACAGGCATTGAGTTTGTCAAGGGTGTGGAGCACACCCCCTTGAGGGCCCAGAAGCCTCAACAAGCAAGTGTTCAAGCTACTCCTTCTCCTGCATCCAGTGCAGAGGCTCTAGTGAGAGCTAGTGGAGATGCTAGGGCTGCTCCCGCCACTAGGGCCCCTCCTCAAAAGGGGTCACCTAGTGGCATCTTGAAGTACTTGTCAGCTATCTTTGCCATTTGCAAGAAGGCGGAAGTGAACACTCATAAGCTAAACAAGAGGAGGAAGGCTGATATGTGATATGTCAAAGAGAATGTGAAGCACATTTGCCAGAAGCTAGAGATTGAACCCATTGGATATCCAATCATTTCTGATGATTCTGATTCTGATTTCACCGAGCTCAGGCCCTTGACTCCCTCCGAGCTTGCCTATTTTGGCATTGGGGCCTCGAGTGGAACCATTCCTCCTCCTCCTCCTTAGCCCGAGAATGAAGATGAAGACGATGAGAGGACCTATAGTGAGGCTTGAAGACCTTAGATCCCTCCTCTCCTTCTTTTTGGTGTCTTGATGCCAAAGGGGAAGAGATCAAGGGGGAGTCTTAGAGTCTTAGGCTGTAGTTGTAGGCTGCGAGTAGAGCTATCTTTTGTATCTTTTGTCTCTTTGTGGGTTGTAAGATTTATATCATGCTCTTTTGGTACTTTTGGTCTTGTGATGCAATGTTATGAACTGCTTATGAAGATATTTATGAAATCTGTGATTTTGCTCTAAAGATGACATATATGCTTGTTGTTGATATATTGGTGTCAATTTTGTCATTTTCATCATGATTATCGTTTATACATACTTAGTTTTTCATCCCAGCATAAAGAGTGTACATATGACTTATGTTTTCATTGCTTGATGTATTTCAAACTCATATGTGCACACTTCATGAAAATCTCAACTTTTTATCATATTTTGTGAAATCTCGATTGGTTGTCATGAACCACCAAAAAGGGGGAGATTAAAAGTGCATCTAGGAATCCCTTGTGGGTTTTGGTTGATTTATGACAAGAAAATGAGATCCTAACCACATTGTTGAGATGAGCACAGGTTCTAATGAAAGAATGAACAAAGCACCAACAAGAAAGAAGAATGAGGAGCAATGCGGAAAAGAGCTCAAGAACCAAGTGTAGTAGATCATTGTGTATGGAGTGTGTTAAGGAAACACACCCCAAGAGCTCAAGCACAAATAATCTCACACACTACACAAAATTATACAGGATCGGACTAGTCCGACTGACCCCGGAGTAGTCCGATATCTTTCTACACCAGATCGGACAAGTCCTCACAATGGGGACTTGTCCACACAGTCCAATTTTCAATGATCGGACTAGTCCAATATCACCACGGACTAGTCTGATATCTCTCTGACTAGAATCGGACTAGTCCTCCCCAGTGCGGACTGGTCCCCCAAACACTCCACAAGTTGCACAAAATCGGACAAGTCCAATAACACCACAGACTAGTCTGATATATTTCTGATGTCAATCGGACTAGTCCGATATTAGCACGGACTAGTCCGAAATCCCTCTGACCTAAATCGGACAAGTCCTCCAAGTGCGGACTTGTTCCCAAAATTCACTAAGGGATTCACCTATCCAGACAAGTCCGATATTCATCAGACTAGTCCAAAGATTTCCAGAACCAAATCGGACTAGTCTGCTTTCACTTCGGACAAGTCTGATATTTCGGGACACCTAGGGTTTCCTACACGCAGCACACCGGACTAGTTTGGTGTCCACCACGGACTAGTCCAATCTTTCTAAACCCTAACGGTAACTTTTGGGAACCCCATATAAAGAGGTGTGCACGGCCCAACTTTCACATCTCTCGACACCCTGCGCCATCACACCCTCCAAGAGCCTAGAAAACTCATATCTCCATGCAATACAATGTAAGGAAGTTTAATCCTTTGAGGATACACTTTTGATCCAAGGAGAGACACGGTTCTTCACTCATTGAGCTCTTGGTTTGATTTCCTAACACACTCCTATGGTTTTCATCGTAATCTTAAGAGTGTGCTCTTAGTGGTATTCATCTTGTAATCTTGGGGAGCCCTCAACTTGTGATAAGGCCCCTTGAATTCAGTTATTTTCCCTTTGTGATTAGTGAAAAGGATTGGCCTCCGTGGCGATCCGACGAGGGTAGGGTTGGAGAAGACCCGGTCCTTTTGTGGACTCCTCAACGTGGATGTAGGTTGCCTCTGTGGGAACCGAACCACGAGATAAAGAGCTTGTGTTCTTACTCTGCGCATATTGTTCTTAGTCTTCATATCTATCTAGGGTTTCAATCTATCTTGTTTAAATTACGTTGAAACATTGATTATAAGATTAACTTGTGCTGCATCCTAGTTCATAGTAGTGTGACACTCTAATTTCTAGTACATTTCCGCTGCATAGAGTCTAGGATCGAGATAATCGATCAAACTTGATCAATCTAGTCCGCACGCACCGGACTAGTCAGTACTCTATCGGACTAGTCCGATATCTCAGGATTTGATCGGTTTGTTAAGTGTTGCAGGTTCCGATTAAAAATCAAAAAGGCCTATTCACCTCCCTCTAGGCCACATTCAGCCGTGATGGGCGCCGACATGGAGAAGCCTTACCAGGTGAGGACGAGCAACTGGGACGCGTACAATCTCTCCTGCGAGCAGATCAGCTATGCGTGCATCGATGCCTTAGTATCCTTCAAGGTCGGCCGCAAGCTGCTCTCCAAAGACTACCGATATAACCACCGAGTTTGCGTATCGGCTGCCGTCGATCATCCCGGCATGGAATTCGCAGGTGCAGCGCTCAAGTTCTAGCTTTTCTTCTTGTGTGCCCAATCTCTCATAAAATTATTTTTTCTTGAGGAAACACTATATCTTGCTTTTAAAAACATGCATGTTATTTCACATGCATCAAGGTCTTTCACATGAATGTTAGTTGTCCATGCTTGCTACGCCCCAAACATGATAAACGAGCCTCAAACATGACGATCTCTCAACAAAAAGAGAAAACACGTAACGTCATCAAACATGATCTAGGTCTTTCACATAGATGTTAGACGTACCTATGCATGCTATGCCCCAAACATGTATTCCAAGAATAGAATATTTCCTACCATGTATATATATTTCTATATTTATATTCTATACCATGCATGTGTACGCTCTCAACCTATATGGCAGTTTATCCACCACACTAATGAAGAATATTATCATGTCATCAATAGAGATAACAAATTTGACACAAGGATGTTCCCTCGATGGTACGAGGATATAATGTGGACTACCATCGTCTAATAAGCACACAACTCTCACTACGTACGTGGTTCATCAAAATAATCGATCGCATGCTGCCATTATGTTTCGCTGTACTCGTCTTTTGAAGAAATGACAGGCATAGGCGCTAGCCGCTACGTGTTTTGATTTTAGGAACAAATGAACACACTTATGAAAACACGTACACCACATCCGATCCTCAACGTCATCAAATTAACATGTTCCTCAACAAGGGGGCACAAAAATCCTCAACACGTGACCAAACATGCTTGATCGCAAGTCTCTTTCACATTCATTATATTCATGTCCACCATCATACATGATCACGACAATTATCATCGGTTTGATATGGACTCTCGGTCGGCAATGGTTGGATCCTTAAAAAAAAGATATGGACTCTCGGTCGATTGCCATGCGCGTTCACGTCAATCTCCGCACCTCGTTGAAATCATTCGTATGAAATGTTATGAACACTGCGGGACGGACCTACAATGTATGCCATGTGGGCCATTGCATATCTTGGGCCCTTTGTGTGTCAAAATAAAAAACTAGCTGATGGGACGTGTCGAGCCGTTGCAATAACCGAGAGGAGGCGAACCGCGGTTTGGAGTAACTCTGACCATTAATTCAAAAGCACATTTTTTGAAGCGTCCGATCATCTCCACTCACGTGCTTAGACGACAGCCCGCTATAAAGGCACACCATCCTCTTGTTCTCTGTCGCACCTCTCGATCCATTTTAGCCTCCAAACTTCTTCTCTTGCTTCTCCGCCACACCACCATCGACCACCTCTCTCTCTCTTTGTTCGCACCTCCATCACCGCACAAATGGGTTGCCCCGCACCGAAGCGCTCTAGGTCATCGATGTCCTCTGAACCTCCTTCTTCGTTTCTGTCACTGCCAATGCTGGTGGAACTGGAGGCGGCGCCCGCACCTCCTCCACTCCCGTCTCCACCCGCGGTGCCCGCACCTCTTCCATCCGACTATGATGAGACTGTCCGCCTCATTGAGAAACGCATCGACAAACTCGACGGCAAGCTTAAGGAGGTCACCAGGAACCTGTTCGCCGCCGACGTGCAAGCAAAAGCGCTCGACAAAATAGAGCGAGATGTATTTGACAATACATCTCTCTCATGTCGCCGACTGGGACTTGGGATCCTTCCCCACAACACCAACATGGACTCCGCCAGCTACTACATCTGCGGGTTAGGCTTTGTGGCCGCTCGTCTTGATGAGATCATGCACATTATTATTGCACCTACAAACATGACACAATATTTATTTGTTTGGGATCCTGGCTCAAGTGAATGTGCACTCTTATTTGATGGACAAGATCAAGATGGCGCACTATGTCGTCCACCACCTTGGCCTCCTCCATTCATGCATACAAGAAGATTTGATGGCGTTGCACATTTGGACCAACACATGAGAGGAGACAAACTTGAGTCGAGGACGACTCCAATTCAAGGAGGGGAGGATGATTAGGACATCACTTATATGGATACAAACAACACTCTGCTGAATATACAAGATGCAATCAATAGAGTTCATACACAACAATTAATTTCAGAGGTGAACTCGTTCTTATATATTTCCTTATATGTTTTTGAGCATAGATTGCTACTTAATGATTTATTTGTGATTAGGATCCATGGAGAGGTTCAAGGAGTACTTGGAGGGAGTATTAGGGACGTGGAAGACCAGAGAATTCGTTCAAAGAAGATGGAAACCGAACCAAACTCCAAATCGTATCCAACTCGGAGTCCAGGAGCAGTACGCACTAAAACGGACGCCCAGGACGCATAAGAACTCTGTTTTGGACGTTCTACATATGCACGGAAAGGGGAGAGGATAACCTTTCCAATGGCACCGGTCCCATGTCAAAATTGCTTCGGAGTCGCCAGGAATCGTCGAAGCAAAATCAAGTACAGAATCTGTCAGGTGCTCCGCCACCGTATTGGGCCATTGGGCCTTGTATCAAGTCTAAGTCCATTATTTTCGTGTCTTAGGGTTAGGTCACGACCCTAACACCCCCTTGGACGTCCTCCCACCTATATATACTCCATGGTAGCCCCCATAGACAATTGGGTTTTGCTTAGATCAATAATATCGCCGTTCTTCGGTTTGTGAAACCCCAACTTCGCGATTTCAGATCGTGTCTACCTTGTTCTTGCTTGTGTTCTCGGTTGCACTTGCAGGGATTATCCTTCTTGGCGAGGTCAATCGTGTGAAGCACGGTTGATAACCAACGGAGTGGTGGTGTAGTGATTGCAGGGGTTGTTCGTGTTCTACTCGAGAGCCTCGGATCATCAACGTCGAGATCTCCACATCAATCGACCTATCCATTACCTATCGGAAGATCGGCATCATCTTTTACCTATCAATTGGTATCAGATTTCCAGGTTGCCCGTTAGGTAATTCATCTATTCATTACATTAGTTTTGTTTTTCATACCTAGAGTCCACAAAAAAGCCATAAAAAACTTACAGTTTAGTAGATTTGTTCATTACTTTGTCCAAACCACCATTGAGCCTTTGCAACTTTCGTTTTCAGTTTGGTTTTGTTGAGTTTGTGTCCGTTGTTGAGTCATATTTCTGGTTTAGAAAGTGTTTTTAGTCTTAGTTTGAGTTTTGTATTGTGTTGATTCATCCTTTTGAATCACGTCATCACGTCCAGATTAGATTCATCTCTGTCCAGTTCAGTATTTTCATCATATCTAGCTCATACGAACTCGGATTTTCGTGTTCTTATACTTTCTGGAAATCTTAAGAAGTTCTCTATAGCTTTCGTATTCATCATTTTCCCAGAAAATATAGATATCGATGTCGAAATTGCATTAGATCCGAATCTGTTATTGACCTAAAAATTCTGAACAGTCTGTATTTTGGGGGCAGTATCTCCTATTGTTCGTTTCCAAAATATGTCTTCCATATATTGATATTAAAGAGGAGAGATATATCTACAATCTTGCTGTTCTAAGTTTTCCATTTTAGAGCCTATACGTGTGTCTATTTGTCCTTGGAAGGTTGAGCAGAAAATCTGCGACAGACACACGAGATATCTTGGGTTGATTTTCATTGTGTTCTTCCCTTGCAGCACATTCTGAAAAAAAAAAGAAGAAAAAAGAAAAAGGCAAGTGCAAAACAAGAAACAAAAGCCGCACAAAAAAAGAGGAAACAAAAACAACAAAAAAAAAACAGAAGTGCTTGCATTCTTTGTGTCATCTAGTTTTGTCTCATGTCTTGCTAGCTTGAACTACTAGGAACACATTTAGACCAGCAACTTTGACAAGTACATTGGACACTTACTCAACTTTACTATCTGATTTCATTGTTGCTAATCCTTGCTACAAATAAAGTGCCATCCAAGCTACACCTTACTCTTGAGCAGAATTGATACACCTTTGCAATCATCCCACGCTTCATTGGTTTCTTCATACCGGCCACCGTTTGCCACCTGCAGTGTCGGTAAGAACACTTGTAAGAGCGTGGTAAGACGCTTGAGAGTGTGTGATTCCACTTCCACTTTGCCATTATCCTTTGTAGTTGATAGGTATAACATATTTTTTGTGTTGTCTTCTGTTTGCTTCTAACAATGTCAGGTAAAAGCAAGAATCATGCAATATATGCTGAGATGATGGACATGATGAAGACGGCGATAGAGTTGCTCAATAAAAATCAAACATCAACCAAGGATTCACATGACATTCAGACCACCTTTACAACACCTTCCACAAGAAGTAATTACATTCTCCCATCTCTTCCTTCTTATGATGGTTTTGGTTACGATGAATATATTGCTTGGGAAATAGAGTTGGCTAAAATTTTTGGACAATGTCATATGTGTGACAAAAGAAAGATTAGAAATGTTGCAAGTGCATTAGTAGGTTGTGCATTGACTTGGTGGAACAACTTAAGTGATTTAGAAAGACCTCGAACATGGAAAGATATGAAAATTCTTACGCGAGAAACTTTTGCTAATGTATCTAATTGTAAAGATGAAATACATGAACTTGAGAAGAATTTTCTTGTTGTACCTCCTCCTTTGCCTAACCTTTTGCAGGAACATGAACAAATAAATGGAGATGCAAATGAGAGTGAAGTGTTGAACAACTCTTCTGAATTTTTTGATGAATCAACTCATAATGCATTTGAATTTCTTGCTGAAAATGAGAGTAGTGTTAATGGACAATGCTCTACAGTTAACCACGGTATGACATTTTCAGATGTGCTGAATTTTGCTACCAATCATACTATCGATGAGCAGCAACAAGATGAACCTTTTCATAATACAACTTTACCATTAGTTGATTTTCCCACTGATTCTTATAACAAAAATGAGTTGTGTGCTGATAATTATATTATACCTATGCTAGAACAACCAAATGAATTTGATACTTTATCACTCACTTGTGCTGAAATTAAGCATTTGATCCCAACTACATGTGAAAGGGATGAGCTGAAATTGTTATCTTCTATAAATATTTTGGGCTATATTGAATTTGACACTCTTTGTGATCTAGATATCGTAGAGAAGATAATATTTTCTCAATCTGAATTGCCTATGTTAAGTAGAAATATTTTTCATGCTATAGGCAACTATGAAGATAGTGGTGAATTTATGGTGCATAAAGTTTACATATGTTCAAATGTGCAAGCTCCTTTTGTGCTGCAACAACATGGTCAAGTAAATGAATGTACTAACACTAATAATGTCTTGTCAAGTTTTTCTAGTATGTTTTCCTTGCAGCAGGGACAACAAAAGTATTATTCACTGTGGTTGTGCATTATGGACAGCACTTACTCTACCTCCAATGCAAGCCTCTTTGCTGGACATACGAGCAAGCCGAGGACGGCTTGTCATAAAGAAGGGGAGAATGATGAGATCATGCACATTATTATTGCACCTACAAACATGACACAATATTTATTTGTTTGGGATACTGGCTCAAGTGAATGTGCACTCTTATTTGATGGACAAGATCAAGATGGCGCACTATGTCGTCTACCACCTTGGCCTCCTCCATTCATGCATACAAGAAGATTTGATGGCGTTGCACATTTGGACGAACACATGAGAGGAGACGAACTTGAGTCGAGGACGACTCCAATTCAAGGAGGGGAGGATGATGAGGACATCACTTATATGGATACAAACAACACTCTGCTGAATATACAAGATGCAATCAATATAGTTCATACACAACAATTAATTTCAGAGGTGAACTCGTTCTTATATATTTCCTTATATGTTTTTGAGCATAGATTGCTACTTAATGATTTATTTGTTATTAGGATCCATGGAGAGGTTCAAGGAGTACTTGGAGGGAGTATTAGGGACGTGGAAGACCAGAGAATTCGTTCAAAGAAGATGGAAACCGAACCAAACTCCAAATCGTATCCAACTCGGAGTCCAGGAGCAGTACGCACTAAAACGGACGCCCAGGACGCATACGAACTCCGTTTTGGACGTTCTACATATGCACGGAAAGGGAAGAGGATAACCTTTCCAATGGCACCGGTCCCATGTCAAAATTCCTTTGGAGTGGCCGGGAATCGTCGAAGCAAAATCAAGTACAGAATCTGTCAGGGTGCTGCGCCACCGTATTGGGCCATTGGGCCTTGTATCAAGTCTAAGTCCATTATTTTCGTGTCTTAGGGTTAGGTCACGACCCTAACACCCCCTTGGACGTCCTCCCACCTATATATACTCCATGGTAGCCGCCATAGACAATTGGGTTTTGCTTAGATCAATAATATCGCCGTTCTTCGGTTTGTGAAACCCCAACTTCGCGATTTCAGATTGTGTCTACCTTGTTCTTGCTTGTGTTCTCGGTTGCACTTGCAGGGATTAGCCTTCTTGGCGAGGTCAATCATGTGAAGCACGGTTGATAACCAACAGAGCGGTGGTGTAGTGATTGCAGGGGTTGTTCGTGTTCTACTCGAGAGCCTCGGATCATCAACGTCGAGATCTCCACATCAATCGACCTATCCATTACCTATCGGAAGATCGGGACCAATTTTCCTCATCATCCAATTCTCCTATCAATTGCATGGCTCAAGTGAATGTGCACTCTTATTTGATGGACAAGATCAAGATGGCGCACTATGTCGTCCACCACCTTGGCCTCCTCCATTCATGCATACAAGAAGATTTGATGGCGTTGCACATTTGGACCAACACATGAGAGGAGACGAACTTGAGTCGAGGACGACTCCAATTGATAGGAGAATTGGATGATGAGGAAAATTGGTCCCGATCTTCCGATAGGTAATGGATAGGTCGATTGATGTGGAGATCTCGATGTTGATGATCCGAGGCTCTCGAGTAGAACACGAACAACCCCTGCAATCACTACACCACCGCTCCGTTGGTTATCAAGCGTGCTTCACACGATTGACCTCGCCAAGAAGGCTAATCCCTGCAAGTGCAACCGAGAACACAAGCAAGAACAAGGTAGACACGATCTGAAATCGCGAAGTTGGGGTTTCACAAACCGAAGAACGGCGATATTATTGATCTAAGAAAAACCCAATTGTCTATGGCGGCTACCATGGAGTATATATAGGTGGGAGGACGTAAAAGGCGGTGTTAGGGTCGTGACCTAACCCTAAGACACGAAAATAATGGACTTAGACTTGATACAAGGCCCAATGGCCCAATACGGTGGCGCAGCACCCTGACAGATTCTGTACTTGATTTTGCTTCGACGATTACCGGCGACTCCGAAGGAATTTTGACATGGGACCGGTGCCATTGGAAAGGTTATCCGCTCCCCTTTCCGTGCATATGTAGAACGTCCAAAACGGAGTTCGTATGCGTCCTGGGCGTCCGTTTTAGTGCGTACTGCTCCTGGACTCCGAGTTGGATACGATTTGGAGTTTGGTTCGGTTTCCATCTTCTTTGAACGAATTCTCTGGTCTTCCACGTCCCTAATACTCCCTCCAAGTACTCCTTGAACCTCTCCATGGATCCTAATCACAAATAAATCATTAAGTAGCAATCTATGCTCAAAAACATATAAGGAAATATATAAGAACGAGTTCACCTCTGAAATTAATTGTTGTGTATGAACTCTATTGATTGCATCTTGTATATTCAGCAGAGTGTTGTTTGTATCCATATAAGTGATGTCCTCATCATCCTCCCCTTCTTGAATTGGAGTCTTCCTCGACTCAAGTTCGTCTCCTCTCATGTGTTGGTCCAAATGTGCAACGCCATCAAATCTTCTTGTATGCATGAATGGAGGACGCCAAGGTGGTGGACGACATAGTGCGCCATCTTGATCTGGTCCATCAAATAAGAGTGCACATTCACTTGAGCCAGGATCCCAAACAAATGAATATTGTGTCATGGTTGTAGGTGCAATAATAATGTGCATGATCTCATCACGCACGTAGTAGTATTATATTTCAAATAATTACGAAAATAAAAGGCTAGACCGTGTAACTGTACATCGCATCCGGATGATGCAAATACTAATTAATTTTATTTCTTTTCTCTTTACCAGCTGCCATCGTGCCCCCCCCGGTCTGGCCCTAGGCAGTAGCCCCTCTCGCCTAGGCCCAGAGTCAGGCCTTCCTTTAAGACCATATCTAGTGGTTCACGGTAAAGCTTACTGGACTGTGGTCTGCGGATCAGATGGTCTTATCTCTTAACCCCTTTGTGCGGAAATCGAATTCTCTGCGGCCCTGCCGCACAGATGTCTCTATGCGACCCTGCCCAGATGGTTGCCACGTATGTTCACGCTCCGAATCTTATAGCCATACAGCCAAGGGTGCACTGCACGGTTCCCGTGGCTGTACCACCCTGCCCTGATGATTGCCACGTACACGAACGCACCGAATTTTGCAGGGCGCACGGGAACACGAACTCCATGTCCGGAATTTGCTCAGCGATCCCAATAACTCGGCGCTAGGCGTGCGCGATCCGTCATCATGCGCATGAGCACGTCGCTGCCAAAAAGATCTGTGTTTGGTTGCTTGTCTTGGATTGAATTGACTTAAATTAATTGTATGGTTCAGTCATGTGTTATTCGTTTCGCAGTCAGACGAAAACGGTGACCAGGTTCGAGGAATATAAAATATTCCTCGCGGATGCTGGATGAGATGGTCTAGGATATTTGGTTGGATGTGAGTCCATCCACCTTATCTAATTATGCTTCTTAGTAATGTAATTAGTGGTAATTAACTTGTTTATTGTTGATTAATAATTACAATTATGATATTAACATTAATATTTGCTAGTAATATGATAATTAGTATATAAATAATTAATATTATAAAATTATCAACTTAGATGATTCAATAATCCACCCAAGTTTCATCCAACCTACCAAACAAAAAATTGGATCGTCCAGTCCATCCAACAAAATGTTAATTTGGATGATCCAATACATAAATAAATTGATGATCCTATATCTCCAATCCAACTTCGGTGTCAAACCAAACCCAATTGATAACTAAGCACTTTGTCACATGTCACTGGAGTGTACGCACAAATACACGGCCTCACCACCGGATTTAGGGTGCATCGTGGACTAACCACATGACCCGGCCAAACACTCATGTAATTAGCATACACATGCAAGAGCAACTACCTGGCCGCATCCTTCGCGTACGAAAGGAAACACTGACCAACTTATACTTTTTGTACTACGTACGAAGAATTTTCCTTGTCCATGAACCAATAAACAAGCTCTTCTGATGCGGCAACTAATTATCAGCACGTGATCAAACATGATGTTGTCATCAAACATGATCGCGAGATTTTCAAGTGCATGCTGTTACTTATCCATGCTTGCCAGGCCCCAAACATGAGATCCCCTCTGACTCCGAGTAGAGTAGTATTTGTAGTTTTTCTTTTTCTTGTTTTCTATGTGCTTTCGTAGTTCTTGTTTGTAATATATTTGTTTTTTATGTTAATGAAAAATGTCTTTTCAGTTTATGAACAATGCGTCCTATGCAGTATCAAAAAACAACTCCTTTCAGAAAAAAGGGGCGAGATAACTGTTGTTCAGTGTGTAGCCAGGATTTTGTTGTGTTGCGACAATTGACAACTCTTGTTTGAAACTCCATTGAGATCGTGGTTGAGGTTGTGTTTCTCCTCTTTTGTGTTCTTTCACTCAATTTTTTCATTTGTAGTCAGTGCATGCCGAAATGTATTTTTAGTAGTATTATATACTACATGTTATCATTTCATTGTGATTAATGTTACAAAATGTTGATTGTTTGCCATCGTCCTTTCGTGGACTTGGGCGTTCTGTATTTGCATATCATTTGCATTAGCACATATACATTTCGCGATTCATATTTTTGTTCGTATTTTTTCAGAATGTCCCACTAGCTAGCAGGTGACTGCTTTTAGATTTTGATCTCCATGCATGGCAACAAAGATGAATTAAGAAGCGGGCAAGTTATCCAAAGAAGTCTACCCCTTTAGCTACACGCACCATGTGCAGTAATCGACGTGACATGACATGTAATTAATCACGACTGCATGCGTGCACAAGGGCACGGCTAGCGTCAAATTCTCCACGACCGCGAATTTTTTTTCATTCTTCTTGGCGTGCCACAGTTGAGATTTTGACAATTTAGTATTCACTCCCTGCGCCTCTAATTCCAGTCCCGCCTATTGTAACCCTATTTCAGCCATGATGAGTATAAATAGAAACACTAGCCTCCGTTCTCTACACACCGCTGCCCCGCCCTTCCGGTGATCTCGCAATACTCCAAATGTGTTGTTTCTCTGTCCTATGTTCCATACTTGTTTCCTACGAAATTCCCGTGTTTTCATATCCCACGGTTTTTACAATTTTTTTCCCCATGGATCTCATAGTGACGCATCAAAGTTGTTGGTGGTGTTGACTCCTGAGTACAATGCCAGGCGACCAAGTTTGACGGGCTCTACCAAACCTCTTCGTCGCCGACACCTCCCTGAGACATCGCATCCTAGACTCCAGTTTCGTGCTAGGTAAACTACACGATCCATGCCGTCTTTTTATAGAGCTATATTGGCTTGGTTCTACACGATCCATGCAGTTTTGGGCTAGTTAAGTTCTACAACAATCCATCCTGATATATGAAGATTAAATAAATTAAGAAAGAAAAAATGTGGTCTTCTATTTCACGAATTTAGTTTATATATATATATATATATGTATATATATATATATATATATATATATATATATATATATATATATATGATGATCTTTTAACAAAAAGAGAAAACACGTAATGCTGTCATCAAACATGATCGCGAGGTTTTCAAGTGCATGTTGTTACTTGTCCATGCTTGCTACGCCCCAAACATGATCAACGAGCCTCAAACATGACGATATTTCAACAAAAAGAGAGAAAACACGCGTAACATCTAGTTCAATTCCTGGCCGGGAATGACAAATATTAAAAACCGGAGGTAGTATGTAATTTCTGGATTTAGAAGTAATTAACGCACAAGTTATCTAATCAACCACTCCAAATGTTGTACTCTCATTCCTGTTTTACAAATTTCTATTCCTAAGATTTTCAGTTCCCACGATTTTTACACTTTTTTCTTTCTTGTGTCTTTCTCGGATTGTACGTTTTTTTCTATTCCTTCATTTCTAATTCCTCCATTCTAAACAAACACTGCAGTTTATAGAAACCACACCGTACGATCCAAAATCTACTTACAATGCTCTTTACAATGACTACTTACAATGCTATTTACATTAGGAACAAGACATCAAACTGTGATGTCATTTACAAGCATTCATGGTGGCCAACAAGCACCTGGTATAAAAATAAATGTGTTTACTATCAAAATTAAAAAAAATTAGGAAACATAAAATCATTTGCCTTGTATGCAGAGAATGTTGCAGCACATGATGTTCAGGAACCCCGAGGTTCTTCACTCCCTGGTACTACGATGCATGAACCAACAACAGGTATAGATATACAAACTAGAAATACTCCTTCCGCCCCAGCGTATTTTACTTTTGGAGCTTAAAAAATGTCCCACTCCAACTCTATCGCTAGCTTCCAACTACCCATATCACATTACACTATTACCAGCCTCTCTACCATGCCATTTGTTTTGGCAGAGCGTGTTAGTTTTTACTCCTTTGGCATTGAATTTGGAGCATTTTGAAAGACTACGTTCTGTCCTTTATATCTATTGATGATGGGTGTATCACGATCATTTGCAATCTTTCCTAGGCTCTACTAATTGTTTTAGCATGCCTTGCGATTCTACTTTCTTAGTCTTTATAGTTAACAGTTTATCAACCTGTGTGATGGCGTGATTTTTTGATGCCTCCACGTTGTGCTCTCTTGCCGCCGGCCACTTCGGTCGGCACCAGTGCCCACGCCCTGCTGCTGGTCACTCCATTGTCCTCCCCGACACGTCTCCCCCACCGCCCGTCCCATCCTTCGCGTGCCATGATGACCCAGCCGCCCGCAAATCCCTAGCCCTTACTTGCCCTGCCACCAATCCTCCTCGAGAGTTGCTCTTGGTGATCTCGGCCAGACCGAACCCTCGCTTTGTTAAGTGTCGCAAGCTGGGACTATGCAGTATTGCACCTGCAGTAGCCGCCACTGACAAGTGGACCCGATGTCTCATGGGCCCACATGTCAGTGGCAGCTACCGCAGGTGCAGTACTACATAGGATATCAATCCTGCAAGTTGTCTGCCTTATCAATCTTGCATTCGCCACCTACTACCACTGGCGTTTATTACTTGCCATGCAACTAATAATTCTCTTTGAGACGTGCTCCGGCTGATGTCAGTCAGAGGAAACCAGTGAACCCTATCTTTGTCTAATCTAGCATTGCCAGCTGCATGCCCGCCCCATCTCAGTCTTGCTTTCTTCACTGCTGGATTGAAAATCCTCTACAGTACTACGAGTGCAGTACCGCCACTGACATATGTACCTGATGACTCATTTTAGGGTATGAACAGCAACAAATAAGTCAACAATGTACTCCCCCCGATCAAAATAGTTGTCATTCAAATAGTCCTAATTAGTTCATTTTAATTCATTTGTTGGTCTGATACGACAATTAATATAAACCAGGGGGAGTAATACAGAACAAAATGTTGTTGGGACGCAGTCCTCCCATGCTCGTATTTGTCGCACTTGTCCTGAATATGGTACGAACATCAGACTTTTCTTCTTTTCACACTATTTGTACATGATACTAAACATGGTTAGGCGGTAATTTGCTTTAATCGTTTACCATTTGAATCAATGTAACAGAAGGAAAGAAGTTTGAAAGAAGTGTGGCTAAAGGACTTAAGGTTGCCAGAATACGCTATGTATCCCAAGTTAGTAGAACGGAGCATGTAAAGCTACCAATTCAGTTCTCCACTAGGTTGGGGGCTGCGGTTGGTATTAACCAGCGGCACTTTGTCGATGATGTGGTTATGTTTACAAACAGACATGCATCCCTCAGCGGTGCAAGGAAGTGGGCAGAGGTTGGCCATAGTAACAAGAGAGATATAGTACAAGACATTCTGGTTAGTGTTGTCACACCCCAACACAAGATTTTTTTTCCTCCAATCTCCATCTTGTACGTTTACAACAACTTGTTATACAATGTATAGGATTTCTGGGACATGGAGGACACACCAGAGAGCGCAAGAAAATTTTGAAAATTGCTGGTGGGTGCTACAAGGGGTGACACTCGACTTTGCATGCCACCTATAAGATTTATTCTACTGATGAAGAACGTATACGAAACAAGCCTGCTGACGTAATGGCACCCGAGTGGTTGCACCTAATAGAATGTTTTGGGTCTGTGCGATTCAAGGTTACCTAACTTTTTAATAACTTTGCATCATACAAAAACTATTTGATTTACATTCATTCGTGGAATTAATTCTTAAAATTATTGCAATCAATAAGAAGGACCAATTCTCAAAATCGAAGAAGACAAAAGGCAAGTCACTTGCTTGGCTCAAAATCCTACGCCCAACTTAGTTACGAGAAGATATGAAAAATAAATCATGCTTTTACTTTGCCCTGCAAACAATATGTATACCGACATGTTGAGTTTTACTTGTATTTTATGTAGCGAGACCCAGAGACCGGAGAAGAACCCGATGACATGTAACTGTGCAAGGCAAGCCATTTGTTGAAGAACGGTGACTGGGCAAACAAGCAGGTAGAAGTTGTACATGTGAGTAACACTTCAAACAATCCCCAATTAAATAAATATTTGCAATTTACATATGACTTTTCTTTTTGTATATAGATCCAGGCACGTGCCCAAGTGGACAACATGGAAGCTAAGCAGGGAGGCCCAATTCCAAATGAGGAGAGAAACCACATCTTCCAGCGTTGTTATAGGTCCTCAATCGGTTGTGCGGGATCATAGGTTTGGGGCGTGATTATATGGCTAACCCAACTGCTTTTGAACGTGAACGTATGCGTATCCAGATGTCTGAACACCTCAACGACCAAGTTCGAAACTTAGAAGATAGAAATGCAGGCCTCAATAAAATAGTGTAGGAGTTGGAAGGAAGAAATGATAGCTTAACCACCCAGATGGACTGTATAAACTTGAAGAATGAAGAGTTAAACATTCAAGTCCAGAACATAGAAGGCCAGCTAGCAGCTGATCGTGAACTGAGGACTCAAGAAATTGAGGACATGCGCCTCTCAATGAGGGTTGAAATGCGCAAAATGATGGAGACCACTCCACAAAAGGTCCCACAAAAGGACCACCAAAAGACACCTGCTCAAACAATTAGTCCCGGTCAGCTTAGGCAAACTTACATCAAAACATGTCGCGAGCATAATACTTGAGTGTTGTTATGCGTGTTGCAATATCAATTGATGGATGTTTATTGTTAAACTCATGATTCTGTTGTCACTAATTTTCAAACCTGTTGCATTAGGCTTCTACTGCCGCTAATTAGAAATTTTGGCATTACAAATTTCTTGTCACAAATGATAAATTGTTGCAATAGGAAGCTATTGCCACAAATTGCAAAATGTTGCAGTATAAACATTTGGCCACGACTCAAAAAATGTTGCACTAGACTGCTATTGCCACCATGCAGAAAATGTTGCATTACAACACTATTGCCACAGGCGAGAAAATGTTGCATTACACCTCTATCACCACAAAACATTGAACGTTGCATTACAAAACGTATTACCACAGATCAGAAAACGCTGCATTACGAACCTATTGCTATAGATCAGGAAACGTTGCATTAGAAACCTATTGCCACAGATTAAGAAATGTTGCATTACAAACCTGTTGCCACAGATAAGAATTGCAATACAAAACTATTCGCCACAAATGTGAAATCGTTGTAGTACCATACTATTTCCACGGATCTGAAATTGTTGCAGTACAGTACTATTCGCCCCGTTTGTGAACTCGTTGCAATAACATATTATTTGCCACAGACGTTAAACCTTCGCAGTACCATACTATTTACCACGGTTGTGATATCGTTGCAGTACCATACTATTTGCCACGAATGTGAAATCATTGCAATATCGTGATATTCGTTGTAATACGTTAAATCGTCGCAATACCATAAATCGTTGCAATATTGTGCTATTTTCCACAACTGTGAAATCGTTGCAATACTGTAGTATTTGACACGAATGAGAAATCGTTGCAATCATATACTATTACCACGAATGTGAAATCGTTGTAGTACCATGCTATTCGTTGCAACACGTTAAATCGTCGCAATACGCTAAATCGTTGCTATAACATACTATTTGCCACGAATGTGAAATCATTGCAATACCGTACTATTGCCACGGCTGTGAAATCGTTGCAATTACATACAATTATCATGAATGTGAAATTATTGCAATACCATGCTATTCGTTGCAATACGTTAAATCGTCGCAATACGCAAAATCATTGTAATAACATACTATTTGCCAATAATATGAAATCGTTGCAATATTGTTCTATTTGCCACGATCGGGAACTCATTGCAATATCGTACTATTCATTGCATTACTTTAAATCGTCACAATACGTGCAATCGTTGCAATAGTGTACTATTTGCCACCAATGTGAAATTATTGCAATACTATACTATTTGCAACAGATGTCAAGGCGTCACAATAACCTATCGCCATGGGAATTATTATGACGATTCATAAAAACTATCGCCACACTCTTTTTCGTTGCAACAGTGACCTATTGCGACAAAAAACGACATATTGCGATGAAATTTTTGGTTGCGATAAACCGGAATACTTGCAGTGATTGCAACAGATTCATAATATCCTCACTACTCTTTATTAATATGTCAGGACTTAGTGACCAAGTATACTCAATCCATAACCGTGAGCAACGATGATTCGAATCAGTAACACCCGGAGTGCACGACATGTACGCCCACAAAGAACACACATTGGTGCTCTTCATTCTACATCGCACACAACCAACTTTCTCAAGATTCACCCATATCGGATCGGTTTGATAGACCCGAACAGCGAGCTCCCTCAAGGTGCACCTCAACTGTGAGATGTTCATGAGCGAGTTTGCTCCCACTGTACTAACAGCCGAAAATCCTAAGTCGATTGAAAAAGTTCCAACATAGGATCCTCAAGGTACATCGATGTCCTAGATCCCATATAGCCAGTATGCCTTTTGGTACAGTTCAAACTTGTTCAATAGGGTCAAGCACGAGATGAGCCTTAACCGACATAGATGGGGCTACCAATCCACTCTCCAACATCTGCCTCACCACTATCGACCCAGGCATGATGTGTCACAAGTGATGCTTCACCCTTCAGGCTGAGAGCACCCTTATGCGCACCAACCTACGTAAATCCCCATCCATGTCTTATATTTAAGAGTGAACGTTATGGTAACATCTCGCGAGTAGGTTGCCCTCACTCGACTTCTCTCGCAAGTAGAATTCAACTATTTGACTTGTGGTCAATAAAATGAGCATATTCGGGAAACTACTCGACTTCCACCGACATTCTAACTAAATATTAACGTAGTATAATACGATGGAATCTTATACTACCCATCCACTTCAAGGATTATTTGGTCTTGCATGTGGAATATTCATTCAACATAGACCTAATGCACATATCAAGTCTACTCAATTTAGTGTATATAAAGCAAAATTTATAAAGACACTTAAATTCAAACCTGGGCTTGCCTTATGTTGCGACTACACAAATGTCAATAGGTCAGCGGATTTATCATCTGGATGTAGCTTCTCGTCGTTTTCTCCCTTTGCACTTCTTTGTTGTTGCTTGGGCAAATCATGCTTGCAGCAAAGTCCACCCTTGTGCCACCTCCTCCGAATGGCGCTCCCCGTCGATATTCGTCATCGTGTGATCTATCGAGATGGATATGCATATAAAAGGATGGCAATTTAGTAACTCAATAATGAAGTTGTGTAAACTCAAGAAAGATGAAGACTCGTAGGTGTGGAAATATTGGTCTTAGTATACAACAACCAAAGGAAATAAAAGTGGACACATAGGAAGATCAATGTGGAATATAGAAAGATATGAAATGGAATATGTTCATGAGAATATTGTAACTTAGCAAATTAATAGCTGGAAATGTTCATAACTCAAGATAGACTAAACCTATAATTAGGAATGGAATGACATGCTGCTAGGAAGTACAGGAACAAGGAAGAATCAAAGTGAACATACAAGGATTTGGATATGATGTGACATAGGCATTATGTTGAACCTATGGAGACGACCTCAATTCTACAGAAATTTGTGAACATTTTCATATCAATTAAACTAGTCCAGGGCAAAGTACTGATCCATCGGAGACTAACAAAATTTGTTTTGCTATTTTTGGAGATGTATACAAGGAGATATGATTTTTTCAAGGTTGAGTATTTTCTTTATTTATTGCCTTGCTGTAAATTCGATAGGAATCACATGGGCCAATGGGATTTAGGCAACATTGGGGCAACAGGTTTTAGGTGTGCAGTCTCACGAAATCTTGAAGCCACAGAAGATCCAGCATCTTCTCTAGCTGGCAACTGAGCCCCACAGACCGGTTGTCTTGAGCAGGGGAGACGCGATGCCAGAGGCGGCAGCGCGGCTCGCCGGCGCCTCACCTGAAGTGGCAAGAAACGGTGCAGTAAGGAAGACTTGCCACATACGACACGTGGAAGATGGTGTTGGGCTTACTAGGGTGCGGCAATGGCTGGAAACATGGTTACAGCGATGGCACGACAGCGGTGCCCTCCGGCGAACTCGGTTTTGCAAACCAAGGCACCACTTGGCTCAGCGAATGGCTCTAAATGAGAGTGGTGACTCAAGGAACATCGCTCAGTATCCAAATTGAAGTGGGGATGGATGGAACTGGGGTCGCAACGGCGAGTTGGAAGAAGATGGCGGTAGTGACAAGATTGGGTTTTTCGGCAAAACGAATCCACCATTTTCTAAAAGTATTGCTCTGTTGTGTGCACCCTTGAGTGCAGTCTATCTGGCTTAAACGTAATGGAATGGTTTGCCCGGATGAAAATGAATTTCAGAGGCGAAGCAAGGTTGCTCCGGTTGAACAACGGTGAGGAAAAGTCGGAATATGGCACGGTTGTTTAAAAAAAATGTGAGGGCTCAGGGAGTTAGAAGGGAGCAAGTCGAACCTTTTGCAGATTAGGACGTCGGGTGGCTGTGAACTCCGAGGGGCATAACGGAAGGAACAGAGCCGGCGGCGACGGAGTCTCTGTTTTGCAGTACCTCGGTCAAGGAAACAACATAATCAAGGGTCAGAAAGTTGTGCAATGGATTGAACAAGCTTCTAATGGGGCAGATGTCGTGCGAAACTAACCGGGGCGGCAGGAATCAAAGAAAACATCGACAAGGATCTTCAATGGCACCGAGGAAGAACTTTCTCGATTCAGCAGCTTGGAGCGCGAAGTGGAGCAGCACCTTCATCAACGTCAAACACATGTGCAGGCTTCGGCTTAGCCAATAACTCACTGTGAAGCAGTGCTGCCACGAAGCTTGCACCACAGTGAAGAAAACAGGGCCATGTGGAAATTTAGAGGTAAACTGAGCTCTTGGCCTTGCCACACAGGTTTCGTGTTAATATTTATAGAACAAGTACATAGAGGAGCGGCCGTACAAGAGATGAATTGTGGTGTGGCCGAACACCTGCGGCATGATTCTAATCATAACCACCTAACCTGCTAGGGATAGAATACAAAGGATAGAGTACAATGTTTGTTTAGATTACAACTTATTTTAGAATCCCTAGGATCTAATATTTTATTGCGCCGTAGCCAGATTATCTCCAATGCCCGGTTTCCTTGCTTCTGGAACATGATTAAAACTTCTAGAACGCTATTCATGTGTCAGCATTTATCTCATATCTCAACACCTCCCCTCAATCTTAATGTCCCATGTTAAGATTGCAGCGGAATTCAATGAGTCGATGAACTGGCAACGACTTGGTGAACCCGTCTGCCACCTGTTCCCTGGTTCCTATGAATTTTACTTCCAACAACTTATTAGCCACTATTTCTCTCACAAAGTGATAATCCATTTTGATGTGGTTGGTTCTAGCATCGAACACTGGATTGGCTGTTAGATACGTGGCTCCAAGGTTGTCACACCAGAGTTGTGCAATTTCTTGTTGTGTGAAACCCAATTAGTTCAGAATGGTTTGAACCGAAATAATTTCTATCGTGGCATTTGCAATAGATTTATACTTAGCTTCTGTACTGGATCGGGACACAGTGGGTTGTTTCCTTGCACTCCAAGAAATTGGATTTTTTCCAAGGAATATAGCAAACCTCCGCTGGACCTTCTATTATCCGGGCATCCAGCACAGCCAGGATCTGAAAAGAAGTTGATCTGCAAAGAATTGTTCTTTAGAAACCTTATACCAAGATCAAGTGTTCCTTTAACGTACTTCAAAATTCTTTTGACTGCTATCATGTGTGCTGTTGTTGGAGAGTGAAGGAATTGGCAGACTTTATTCATTGAAAATGCCAAGTCCGGCCTAGTCAAGTAAGGTATTGTAATGCACCCACTAGACTTCTATACTTTACTGCATCTTCAGTTTCCAGAACCTTCCCTTCATGTAGCGAATATTTTACAGAGGTAACTAGTGGGGTGTTCACCGGCTTGTAATTACACATATTGGCCTTTTTAAGAATCTCAGCCGCATACTTTCTCTGGCACAGCCAAAGCCCTTTGGTGCTGCTCACTACTTCAATGCCCAGAAAATAATCGAGAGCACCAAGATCTTTTAACGCAAAATCCTTCCTTAAATCACCTAGCAATGCTTCAACTGAAGAACTTGCTACTATTATATCATCCACATAAATCAAAAGAAAAACAGTGATCCCGGCTCCATTATATATGGATAAGGATGTATCCCCTTAGATGTCACAAATCTCAATTTTAATAGTTGTGTGCTCAGCCTTGAATACCAAGCCCTTGGTGCTTGTTCTAAACCATATATAGCCTTGTCTAACTTACAAACATAATCATAATGAGTAGAATCTTCATACCCTGGAGGCTGATTCGTGTAGACTTCATCCTCAATCACACCATGCAGGAATGCATTTTGAACATCAAGTTGCCTTAAGCACCATCCTTTTGTGACAGCCACAGACAAAATAATCCTAATAGTAGCAGCCATAAAAACAGGACTAAAAGTATCCTCATAATCAATGTCATACCTTTGTTTGAAACCTTTGGCCACTAGACGGGCTTTGTATCTGTCAATAGTACCATCTGCATGTTTCTTAATTTTATACACCCACTTGGAGTCAAATATATTTGTTTATACCTTCCTTGGGAACCAAGTGCCAAGTCTTGTTCTTCTCAAGTGCCTGATTCGATATGTCATATGACGCAAAGAACCGCTTGATATAGCCTCCCCTGCGTCATATGCTTCTGTTCCTTCAATGTTGCTGGAGAGTGAATTAGACCCAGCCGCAGAAGATCCTCCAGGGGTCTGGCTTGATTTGCGATGCGCAGAACATCCAGTCGCGGGGCCCAAGGGCTCATCTGGTTCCTGCTGTCTCGTGCGTGAAATCCCCGCTTCATTGATGTGCTTGCACCCCAATGCAGATCTTGTCTGCCTGCGCGCTGTGCGTCCAGGAGACGCGTGATCCCAGGGTGCTGCTCCTGCGGCTTCTCTGATTGGTTCGCACTCCGAGGCGAATCTGACCTGCCCACACGCTGCTTGCCCAGGGGACGCACAGTCCAAGGCTGCTGCGCCTGTCCTCTGCACCGCATGAGAGTCTGTGCTGCCGGACAAATCATCTATAGGACTTGCGCCTGAGTCTCTTTCTTCCATGTTTGCACCAGTTTCCTGCATAACAGACATATTTTCTCCACTTTCTTGGTCAGATAAAGCACCAGAATTTGTCAGGTCTAGAGAATCAAACTGTTGGTTATTTTCTACATGCTGTCCTGCAGGAGCAAAGTTGGATGAACGAGACAAAGTTCTGATTTTAAACGTGCTCCCGCATTTGGATTTAAATCTTTAAACCGAAACACTGTTTCATCAAAGACGACATCTCGAGAAATATAGATACGGCCAGTGGTGTGATCTAGGCACTTATACCCCTTGTGCATGGTGTTGTAGCCCAGGAAGACACATCTCTTAGATCGGAAAGAGAGTTTATGTGTATTGTATGCTCTCAAGTTCGGCCAACACTACTACAAAAAGCATTTTTACAGACGCCTTAATTTTTCAAACACAGGCGGTCCTTAAAAATATGCGACTGTGATGACGAATGATATAATAACCGCCTGTGATGAAAGAACAACACAGGTGGATTTTAAAGAACAACCGTTTGGGTAAATACATGATCTTCACAATCAGTTCTTAATTAAGAACCGCCTGTAATGCAATGAACTTCACAGACGGATTTTAAGAAACAACCGCCTGGGTAAATACATGATCTTCATTGATGGTTCTTAATTAATAACCGCCTGTAATGTAAAGAACTTCATAGACGATTCTTAATTAACAACGGCCTGAGAAGATCATGTATTTTCACTGGCGGTCATTATTTAAGAATCGTATGTAGTTGTTCAATTATCACAAGCGGTTTTCATTGAAATTACAGGGATGTAGTCATTGCAATTATCACAACCGTATGGTATCAGGAAAAAACACAGATGAGCGGATACTAGTACAATAATGCATTATAGGAAATGCTCGATCACCAGTGAGGCTGGCTTAATTGTGATAATACACCATTAGAGGCTTTACAATTGTTCAAAGATAATTTCTTTACACACTGAGAACAAAAATCATGCTACATTCATTGTAGATCGACGATGAAGCTCCCATCGATCAATCTAAATTGTACCGTCCTGCTTGCTCCCGAACACGTCTCTTATATTCCGCTGGATCCTGAAAATATTGACATTATTTAAATTAACAGATGTCGAAGGAGGAATGAATAACCTACATTGGTCACTAAGTCAAAGTGTCATCTAACCTTGATTAGTAGATTATAGCAATCATTTTCAACATCAGGCACATTTGGCTGATGCAGCAAACGCTGAACTTCAAGTAGTATAGTTTTGATTGTAAAAGCACTGCACCGCCCTACGAAATATAATTTAAGCAATATAACAAACCAGTTCAAATAAGATCGACAACAATTATAAGTAATAATTACATGAACAAAATATGTCTATCTTACAGTCTCTTGATCAAGAATCCTGATGCAGAGTGCTCCCGAACGATGGACATTTTGGTGGAAGAACCCAATTGGAAAGGCGCATCTTGGAGGCACCAAGGGATAGTCCTCAGAGAAGGAGATTGTCAGGGGGTAGTAACCATCTTCCCATTCAGTCTGCAAAAGAAATTTATTAATAGGAGGATGATGGTTAAACTCATATTGTGCTTGTTCTTCATGACTTACCCCTTCTTTACCGGGGACGATGCACTGCCACTTCAATAAATCTCCCGATTCAGGCTTCGTAGAGAAACCCTACGCGGAGAAATTGAAAATACCAAAAACAAAAAAGACGGAAAAACAAACTACAGTTAAGTTCATCAGTCCATTACAGATACATATGTATATACAACTATGCGACCGGTGTGCCATATGTACATACATGGGGATGGTTCTTGCGCCACGCCAAGCGCTCCTCCTTCAATCGGCTACACACCCGAGACATCATTATCTGAAAGACCAAACTCCAAATTATTGAGTCCAAACGCATATGTACACAAATGCAAAAGGACACAATCCATATACCAACATTGTTCTAAGTTGATTTCAGAAGATACAAATATATACAATATATATCATCTCGCATTGCTATATACATTTTTTCCAGCATTCACATCTTCGCGCGTATAGGGTTTCAAATTCTTTTTAATGCTTCTCTCTATGCGCTTGATGTTTTCTGGTTCGGTGAAAAGGTACATCTCTTCATACTGATTATATTCCTCTTCATTATCTCCCACATTCTCAACCCCAACAATATTTTGCTTTCCAGAAACAACTACGTGCAACTTCTAAGTTTCTGGATCTTGATCATAAAAAACTTGTGCAACATTATCGTCGAGAACCCACAGGTCATCTTTGTAACCCACTTTATTCAAGTCTACCAGTGTCAGCTCGTAATTGTCCACTTTCAAACCATCAGGATGGTTGACCCATTGGCACTTAAATACGGGCTTTAACATTCTTTCGCCATAATCGAGTTCCCATATTTCCTCTATGAACCCGAAGTATGTGGTCTTCTGCCCTTGTGAATCATAAGCCTCAATACGAATACCACTATTTTGTGCAACACTCTTACCGTCTTTTTCTTTAGTGTAAAATGTGTAACCATTGATGTCATATGCTTGCAATGATGTTACCAAAGCAGATGGGCCAGAAGCTAACTTCTTCATTGTTGCCTCTTCTATAGTGTTTCTGTATGATATATTTTTTTCCATTAACCATTCAGTGAAACATCTTCTGTGCTCTTTCATGATCCAGTCCTCTGTGCGGTCTTGGTTTTTATCACGAAGCTCAATTTGTTGTTCCTCGATGTACGGCTCAGCTATTGCGAGCTGTTGTAGTACACCAAAATGTGCACGGTGTACATTCTTGTAATCTTGAACAATAAAAGTTTTCTTACCCACTTTGCCTCTCCCACGTAGTCTACCCTCATGTATCGGTATAGGCACACCTATCGATTTTCCATCTTTGATGTAATTAGCGCAACCCTCAATCACTTCTTCAGTGGTGTATCCTTCCATAATTTAACCCTCTGGGTGAGCACGGTTCTGCACATAACCTTTTAATACTCCTAAATATCTCTCCAACAAAAACATATGATGTAAATATAGTGGCCCCAATGCTTTTATCTGATCAACAAGATGTATGATTAGGTGTACTTGCATATCAAAAAATGATGGTGGGAAACACATCTCAAGCTTGCACATTGTCTCGGCGATGTATGTTTTCAGATAGTCTAAATCTTCACGTGCTATCACCTTTTGCGATACTGCATTGAAGAAGTAACACAAACGTGTGATGACAACTTTTATATGCTCAGGTTTGATTAATCTTATTGCAATGGCAAGGAAAACTATCATCATCATGTGACAGTCGTAAGAATTATAAGCGAATAAATACAAGTCTTTCATCAAGACTAGTTTGCGGATATTGGATGAGAAACTCGTGGGCACTTTGATCCCACGCAAGCATTCGCAAGTTGCTTTTTTCTCTTCTAGCGTCAAGTTGTAGCTGGCTGGGGGAAGGTAATGCTTCCCGTTCGCCTTTTCTACTGGATGAAGCTCTAGTCTCAAATCAAGATTTACTAGGTCTATACGTGAATTTAATCCGTCCTTTGTTTTCCTCGGCATATCCAGCAAGGTCCCAATGATGCTGTCAAATACATTCTTTTTAACGTGCATCAAATCAATACTATGGCAAAATTCCAGATTCTTCCAATACGGAAGATACTTGAAAACAATTGATTGTTTCTTGAAAGCCATGTCAGTTGTATCATCCGAAGATGTACTTTTCTTTCTCTTAATTTCTTTACTATTTTTTCTCTTACTGGAAGCAATATGAATGTTCTTGACCCTTTCAAACACAAGTTTTCCACTGTAAGGTTTCGGTGCAGTATCTTTTTCGATTTTGTTATCAAATTTTTCTTTCATCTTCCTATACTTGTGTGTATCTGTCAAGAACCGTTGATGTCTCATGTACACCGTCCTTCTGTATGAAGTGAGGTATAGAAATCCAGTTCTATCCACACACCTAACGCAACCTTTCTTCCCTTTCATTTGTCCCGATAATGTAAACAGTACGGGATAATCATGCACGGTAACGAATATCATTGCTCTTAGCGTGAAATACTCTCGCTTGGACTCATCCCATGTATGTACCCCTTCATTCCACAATTTTGCCATATCTTCCATTAAAGGTTCCAAGAACACATCAATTTCGATGCCGGGTTGTTTCGGACCTTGGATAAGAACAGATAATAAGATAGATTTCCTTTTGTGACACAACCACGTCGGTAGGTTGTACATCGTTAAGACCACGGGCCATGTGTTGTGTATGCTCCTTTTTTCACCAAACGGATTCATTCCATCTGTACCCAAGGCAAACCTCACATTTCTGATTTCCTTCACAAATTCTGGATACTGAATATCAAAATTTTTCCACTGTGTTGCATCACCAGGGTGTCGTATATGTTTTTCATTCTTCTTGCGTTGCTCGGAATGCCAACGCATAAGTTCAGCCTCCCTAGGGTTTGAGAACAAACGCTTCAAGCGATCAATTATCAGAATGTACCACATCACCAAGGCAGAAATTTTTCTCTTATTCTTCCCGTCTGCATCGCCAGAAGTATCGTCATCGTCACCTTCAGGACCAATAATAAACTTCTTATTCTTCTGAGTCTTTTTCATGTTTGTAACATACTGGTGATTGTAGTCCTTCTTATATCTACTGACACCACAAATGGGGCATCTAGTTGCGAGCTCATGCTCTTTGCGATACAGAATACAATGGTTCACACAAGCGTGTATTTTTGTCACACCTAGTGCCATCGGGCAAAGAAGTTTCTTCGCTTTATAAGTGCTTCTGGGCAGTTTATTTGGATTTGGAAGAATTTCTGCCAGAAGATTTAAAAGATCAGAGAAACTACAATCGAACCATCCGTGTGTAGCTTTCAACTTTAGTAGTTCTAAGACTGCACGCAATGTAGTAAACTCTTTATGACAACCATTTGATTCATCATATAAAAGCTCTGTCGCCGCATTCCGCAATGTCTCTATTTTACTTAAGCCTTTGCTTGCTCCCATAGAAGTCAGTACATATGGTTCAATGTGACGCAACATCTCCTCTCAATCGAACTCATCATCATCATCACCAGCTTGATTGTCACTACCATCAACGATATGAACATTATCATCATATGAGCCTCTCTCATCATCTTTATCCACATCATGTGTATCTAACTCACCATGCTCTGTCCATATCGTGTAGTTATTTTTGAAACCTCTTTTCACCAAATGAGATTGGATTACTATAGTATCCGTCCAAGCAATCTTATTTTCGCAGTCGATACATGGACATAATATGTCATCTATATTTTGCAACTTCGCATGTCTCTTGGATGCTTCAATAAAATTTGCAACATTATGAATGTACATAAGATCGGGTCTTGGCATGTTATACATCCACGCTCGACGGTCCATGCTTCAATAATAGAATTTTTGTCAGATTTACAAAATTTGGCCACAAATGTTCTCTAAAGGTCTACTATAAAATGAATTTACAGAGACATAACAAGTATGATTAGGGCGACTAATGTAGGTGACGGGCGACGTCTTGAGGCGGACAGAGTCAAAGGGGGAAACAGGCCCAGCGGCATGGGCTAGGTCTGGGTGGGATCCGGTCCGTTATATCTTGACGTCGGATCCCATCCAACGATGGCAACTAAATGGGTGAGTTATAAAACCATCTCCTTAGAAAGCTAACTCTAATCACTCCTTCGAAATATATGCAAGCAGGAGGTACGCACACACAAGTAGCATATTGAAAAGGAAAACACATAAAACTACAATTACAAGTTCGGGTAAACTTCATGCATCTTATATATATTACAATAGCATCTGTTAATTAAACATCATATTCATGTCACATAATAGGTACAAAAAATAAACAATCCATATAGTCCATACATCAATATACCAGAACACAATCCATACAGTGCTTACACATGCAAAAGGACAAAATCCATATACCAGAACACACAAAACTAACAGCTTATCAGCTAATGAAAATATACAAAGAAAAAGTAAGGAAACTACATTTACCTTGCAGAGGCGTCAGCGCGGTGGGGAGGCGTCAGCACAGTGGGCCGGCTGGGTGGAGAAGTGGCGGTGCGGGGTTGAGCGGTGGCTTGCGGCAGTATGGATAAAGAACCTTCTATGATAATGTGTCTTCACAGGCGGCTAGCCTAAGTAAAGAATTGCCTATGATAATGTGTCTTCACAGGCGGTATCACTTCTGTGCCTGTGAAATTGCGGATTATCACAGACTCTTCGTTTTAGGCGGTTTTTAAAGCCATTTGTGACAATAGGTTTGGAGCCGCTTGTGATGTGACTTATTGTAGCAGTGCAACAGGCACATCCGAAGACTTTGAACTGAGAGTAATTCGGTTTGGTGCCTATTGATTTCAACAGGGTTTTGTAGGACAGGACACATAATGGCATCCTGTTGATGAGATAGGCAACGGTTGCGAAGGCCTCATCCCAGAATTTTAGCGGCATATAGGCATGAGCGAGAAGTTAAAGGCCTACTTCTACAATATGATGATGCTTTCTTTCAGCAGACCCATTATGTTGATGTGTATGTAGGCAAGATACTAGATGAGAGATACCTATTTGATTGAAGAAGGTATCAAGTCTTTGATACTTACCACTCCAGCCGGTTTGGACAGCTAGGATCTTTTTGTTGAAGCGCCTTTCAACTAAGGCCTGAAATTCACGAAACTTGTGAACCACATCTGCGTTGTATCGAAGCAAAAATATCCACGTGAACTTACTAAAATCATTTATAAAATTGACATAGTAGTTGTTTCTCCCTACAGAGGTAGGTGCTGGACCCCACACATAAGAGAAGATTAATTCAAGCGGTACTTGAGAAATACTACTGGAATTAGGAAAAGGCAACGGATGACTTTTTCCTTGTTGGCAAGCATCGACCACTTTTATTTCACCTTCTAAACGACAAGGCAAATTATTTTGACTAACTACTTTATTCACTATCACCATATCGAAGGATGTCCTAATCTATCATGCCACCTTTGGACAGAGGGGAGTGGTGGCCATGAGAGCACACTTTGACGAAGAATTCTCTATGGAGGGCCATGGGTAGAGTCCTTTTTTCACATCTGCAGCGAACAAGAACTCTCTTCGTAACCTGATCCTTCACCAAAAAATATATTGGATGATATTCAAGAAAGACAGAATTATCGGTGGTGAGTTTGTGAACGGAAACAAGATTTTTATTTGTGGAGGGAACATGGAGTATATTTGAAAGGTGAAGTGGGCGAGCAGGAGTATGGTAAGTAGAATTTCCAAAAAACTAATTCTCATACCTGATCCATTCGTGGTGTGCACCCTCTCTTGACCATGGTACTTTTCTTTAGTTGTCATCTTCTTCAGCTCGCTTGTAATGTGATCTGTCGCCCCTGTGTCACTATACCAGTTGGTGTCCACACCATAATAAGTTGTTGTACTGTTGACTGATTTTTCTTCAAACTTGAATACACAATCAAATCTCTTGTAACATCTGATCACGGTGTGACCAATTTTTCCGCACAACTGACATACTGGGCGCGATTGATCTCCACGTCCTCTGCTGCGGCCGCCACAGCCACCACGTCCTCCATCTCGTCCCCTTCCACGATAGCCACCACGCAAGGCGGCATTCACGTTGATCTGGTACTGATCAGTAGATCGTTGTCTCTCCAGTCTTGCCTCGGTTGCAAGAAGTTGAGCAAACAGATCTGAGAAAGAGATGGGTTCGGTTCTTGTGCTCACGTTCTCGACGAGAGAATTATAGTCTGCATCAAGACCGGTCCATTTGTATGAAATAACATCATCTTCCTCGAGTTTCTTACCAGCCCCACCATCTCATCGGCGAATTCCTTCACCTTGGCAAAGTATGTCGCTACGGACATATCTCCTTTGTGCGTGCTAGAAAGTTTGGCACGTAGATACATAATGCACGCCCTTGACTGCGACGTGAAGCTTTCTTGGATCGCCTTCCAAACTTCATCCGCCGAGGAGTACATTGCAACCTGTGCAAGTACTTCTATTGACAGAGTCGAGTTCAAATAACTCAGTAGCTGCTGGTCTTGCACAACCAACGACTGGAATTCGGGGTTCGGGATCTTCTCAAAACTCCCATCTGCCTTCTGAAAAGACAGTTCTTACTCCGGCTTCTTCTTTGTCCCATCAAGGAGACCGAATAGATGAGCACCTTTGATCGCCGGGATGACCTGCACTTTCCAAAGGTGGAAGTTCTCCCTTGTAAGCCTTTCGACGTGATGCGAGAGAGTGTTAAAGCCCCCTGCCGACGCCATGGACGCATTGGCTGACGATGCCATATTCTCAGAGGAGAATACCGGCTCTGATTACCATGTGAAAATTTAGAGGTAAACTGTGCTCTTAGGCTTGCCGCACAGATTTCGTGTTAATATTAATAGAACAAGTACAGAGAGGGATGACCGTACAAGAGATGAATCGTGGTGTGACCGAACACCCGCTGCATGATTCTAATCATAACGGCCACCTAACCTGCTAGGGATAGAATACAAAAGATAGAGTACAATGTTTGTTTAGATTACAACTTATTTTAGAATCCCTAGGATCTAATCTTCTTGTGCGCCGTAGCCAGATTATCTCGGTTTCCTTGCTTCTGGAACACCATTACAACTTCTAGAACATTATTTCATGTCACAGCTTTTTTCTCATATGACAACAGGCCAGTGGCAGTTAGTGCGGGAGCGAAACTGCAAGCTGGATGAAGCAGGTGAGCAAGCTTTGATTGGGTGATGGTTAGCTGTGCTCAGCTAGAACCCACGCTCAAGTTGGAGGTGGCAGATTAGCTGCTGTGCATGGCGGTGGAAGTTCCATGGATGAACAAGGTTGTATGCGGGAGGATTTTTCAGACCAGAGAGAGCGAGAGAGCAGATAAGCCTGACGTGTTTGCTGATAAGGGAAAGCTCTGTGCTTGGTTGGCTTAGTGGAGAAGGGAAGGTGATCTGAGTTGAACGCGTGAGGTGATAAGAAACAAAATACATCACGGTGGCAAGGCTAGCTGCTGCTTGGTGATGGCAGAGCTTTGAGCTCACGGCAAGGTTGCCATGTCCTGTGTGCAGTTGAGGAAGAATAGATTTCTGCCTTGGTTAGAAATAGCAGAGCAAGGCTTAGCTTGGCCCTTTGGGTAAGATAAGGAGGGGGGTGACGTAAAACATCAGGAAGACTTGAAGTTTTCAGCATGCTGGAATCACGTGGAGAAGCAAGCATAAGGTGGATTTTGGGAAGCAGCTCGGTGGCATTTGCTGTGCCGTGGCTTGCTGCAGAGCAAAAGAAAACAGAGCAGCTCACTACATAAATCATTGACAGCTGGGTCCCACTCGTTCCCCCCTTATCCACTTTGCAACAGTCAAAATACCTACCACCAATGGCTCTAAAAATTATCAACTTTGACAGGTTAGCAATTTGAAATATGAGTAATCCAATTATGAATTCAAATGGTGTTTGCAACTGATTTGAATGTCGATTTTGAATTCAGATTTGAAGCCTCCCTTATATGTTGCACTTAATTAAATAATTAATCTACCTTGTCATACTTGCAAATTTAATAGCTCAGCTAACTTGAACATGAGGAGTTCACTGGTGATTTCTTACCTGCATTTTAATACAAATTAAATGTGGAATTTATAATTTAATTTAAATTTCTCTTTTATGACTTGCTTTAATATAACCCTAAGAAAGGAATTAGATAATATTTATCTTTCCTTTCTCTAATAAATCCAATAGCTAAACAGAACACCACTGCTTAGAATTTTACACTTGCTACGATTATAATATGGATCTTTGAATTGCATTATATTTGACTTTGTATTTTTAATTGCATTCGGGATTTCCTCTTTTTAGAATTACTTGCTTAAGAGCAATCATACACCCACAATTTCTCATGTAGTTTGAAGTTTTAAGACGTCTCAATTTTTAACATCATTTTTTAGTTGAATAGTTCATGTGAGTTTGAATTTCTCTTTGAACTTAAAATTTTTTAATTTCACATTTTTGCATATCTTGTTCTTTTCAAATGTGGGCTTTTACAAACATTATAAAATTTCTAAGATTATTAAGTTAGCCGTCATTTATGGTGAAGAGGAACAATTGTCTAATTAATTAGTGATGTCTGGTAAGAGATCCCATTATGAGATCTACATTCAAATGAAGGATGTTTTGTCCTCATTTGAAGTAAATAATAAGAAGTCCTCATCTATCCAAATGATGACAATCCATGAAGGATTTTATGAGGATTAAGCATGCCATAATGTCTTGAATTAATTCAATATTCCAAATAGAGTCAAAATAGTAGATTGTAGTGGGTCTACGAAATTAATAGTGGTTCTAAAGGAAAAGTGTAGATATTATTGAGACATACTTATGGTAAATGGGTTTACTAAGAGAGAAGCCGTTGATTACGATGAGTCGTTCTCACCCCTCTCAGCTAAAGATTTGTTTCATAATCATTATGATATTTTTAAGCACATCATAACTTAGAATTACATCATATGGATGTAATAATAATATTTATCAATTGGGATCAAAATGAGAACCTCTACATGACACAACTGAAAGGTTTTCATTAAGAATAAGGAACATAGGAGGTACTAATCAAGAAAGTTCATTTATGGGCACAATAAGATTTTGTGATAATAGTATCTTAAGATCAACAGAGTGTGGGTTATGCTAAGAATAAGGAGGATAATTGTAAGAACAAGAAATTAATTTTCCTCGTATTTTGTAAATGATATATTACTTACAAGTAATGATCTCGATCGACTAAAAAAATTAATAAGTTCTCGTCCTCTATTTTTGATATTAAGGATTTTAGTGAAATGTCCTATGTGTTGGGCATTAAGATACACGAAGATACATATAAGAGGTATTAAGTTTACCACAAAAGGCATACTTAAGGAGCATACTTGGAAAATACGGTATGCATGAGAAAAATCTTCGTCTGCTCCAATGAGTCAAGGTTGGTAAGTTTAGAATCAATAAGATGTTGACTTTATAAGAATATTTTGCAAAGCTTCTTGTTGCCAAAAGTTTTAAGTTTTGTTCAATTCATAAGTTACCTTGACAAATTTTAAGTAAAGAAATCTATGCAAATCAGATGGCTGGATTGGCGATAAGTATTACTTGCAGTTTTGCAAATATTAAGGTCTCATAATAAGTTAAGTATAAGAATAAGTCATGGGGATAATGACTTACTAAGATTTAGTATTTGTGAGATGTGTAGTAAATCCACATCAGTAATTTACACTCGTAGATTAGAGCTTTATTGTAAAAAGCTCCTAGCATAGGGTCACTGCATCATGTGTGATGCATACCAAATATTTATTATAAATGGGGCCATTGAGCAGACAAATTAAGTAAACCCGAATTGTGAGTGGTTCATAGCATTAAACCACTTATGTGTTTTATACTCTAGAAACAACAAGTCATACGTGATGCAAAACATATTGACATAAGTTGTGTGTTGCAATGAAGTAAATCTAGGATAATATTAAGTAATGAATATTGAGCAAATAATATCAAATGAATGCTTGCAGATCCGCTTAGAAAAGGACGTCCACCCAATGTGTTCAGTGAGCACATAGCAGTTGGGTTTAAGGAAGATGCGATGATTTCCTGAATACTAAGGGGCCAAAACTAAGTATAAAATCATTTCTAAATGTAGGACGTATTGTGGTCTTTGAGTCAAGCAATACGTAAATGGTTTCTTTGATGCGTCGTGCCTTATAGGTCGAGCATGAGGAAATGAACATTAAGTTTAGTATTAAGTAAGTAAGTTTTAATCCAAGTTCAAGGGGGTGAATGTTATATTGTGAACACGGATTAAACAATTAAACATGTGTCAAATTAAAGAGACACAACCCAACAAATGGTCATGTCCCTGATCGGGGGACATGACCATTTCCAAAGGTTGGGAGGCTCCCTCTCGCATCCTATGGGTAAGTATGAATATGTGGAGGGTGCACTCATTTTAGTAAGATTCGTCATTTGCATCCAAAACATCCACGACACTAAGTAATCAATCACATTGATTGGGAAAGTGAGGGGAAGGTTCCTCCCATATCAAGCGCCAATTCTTGAGGATGGGATAAGTCTTACGTCTCGACCTTGATTAGTTAAGCGTTAATCCAAAATTGATTAAGTGACTAATTGTGATCCTAATGGTTTCATTAAATCTGACAGTTTCAAGTATGGCCATAAATCTAAACTCTGTCTTAGGAAGTTAAAACGACCGAATACAATGTGGATTCAGAAGAACAGTATATCTACCCCTAGTGGTGCCATAATGTACAAGAAATCTACTTCCTATAGACTTGAGAGAGGGAACCCAAAGTCCCCGATATTCTTATTGACAAAAACCGAAACATCAGGTCAGGTGGCTGGTATCCCACATTCATATCTGCCAAACCTCATGAGGATAACCTTCCCACTTCCATTAGAACTTCCTCATACCCTCGCATGATCTGACTGGGAGACGCCCACCCGAACACCTTCCACCTTCAATTGCGTAATGGAGAACTTCACTGTGAAACCTATGTGTGTTGAATACATTGGCTATGATGATAAAAGTTTTGAATACTACCAAAACACCTTTTTTCATCAAAGTCAGACTCAGATGCACATATAATCTCTTGCAAATGTCATATGATCTAAATTTGTGCTTTGAAAAATAATAAATTTTCAGCAACAAGTGGCATGCTTTCAGATCATGAAATAGTTAAGTTTGTGAGATTATGACTTGCTTGAATTGAAAATTACATTTGATCTCTTGCATGGCTTACACTACTTTATGTATCTCATTGTTGTGATAGTGTAAGTTACTTGATAGTATGACTTGGATGAGCTTTGTTTTATATGTATATGTTATAATATGCTCATAACAAATTAAAATTTCTCTTTTGTAACTTGCTGAATACATTCAAAGGGGGAGAAGTATGTATAGGGGAGGGGAGAAAATTATTTCTTCTCATTTTATTTTTGATTTACAAAGGGGGAGAAATATGTATATGGGGGATTTTGTTTTCAAAACTTTTCATGTGAATAAGCCAATGTTCGGATTTTAAGTGGTGTTGCCAATGTATTCATCAAGGGGGAGATTGTGAAACCTATGTGTGCTGCATACATTGGCTATGATGATAAAAGTTTTGAATACAAACAAAACACCTTTTTCATCAAGGTCCGACTCTAGGTCCGAGCTCCTGCAAGGTCTGACGATAGGTCTGGCTTGTTTTAATTAGCTCCTGCAAGGTCCGACTTATTTTGGCTAGGTCTGACTTCTTTTTGTAGGTCCAACTTATTTTGGATAGGTTCGGATTGCTGTGGCTAGGTTCGACATGTTTTTGCTAGGCCTGGCGCAAGGTCCGTCTAGCTTTGGTTAGCTCTGGCACTAGCTAGGTCCAACTAGTTTTGGTAAGCTCTAACACTAGGTCCGACTAGCTTTGGTAAGCTCCAGTGCTAGGTCCCGCTGGCTTTGGCAAGCTCCAGTGCTTGGTTCTGCTAGCTTTGGTAAGCTCCAACTCAAGGTCCGGAGCTAGATTGCAATGGTTCTGTTTTTACTTTGAATTGATTCGAACTTGCTTTACATGTATGGAAAGTTTGCTTAGTATTCTTTTACTAAGTTTTTGGTGTGTTTTGGTGGTTATGGTTGATATCATTTTACTATGATTTGCAACATGCTTATGTGCGGTGCTCACGTAAGGTGTTGTGGTTTCAGAACTAACGAGAGTCAAGTCGAGGACTTGTGCTCGGAAGTATCGATTGTTTATTCATGTGTAGGTGTTGCTTGAGTTCAAGACATTGCTGGTAACGGGATCCATTGAGCTAGTATTAGAAAGAAGATGAGGTTCAACAACCAAGTTCAGGAGGAATTGTGGTTGAGTTGATTGGGAGGTTGCGCAACATGTTTGAATCGAGAACATTGCATATGAAGGTATCGTGGACATCGTTGGAAGATGTTTGGACGTGTGTAAGGAGTGCATGGATGTGGCTACATGGTTCCCAGGTGTGATGAAGAGATGTGGATGTAAAGAATTGGTCGGAAAGGTCCAACTGACTAGGTTATGGACTCAGGCTACGGCTGAGTCAGGTTTTGACTCAAATATGGAAATATTTGAGTTGGTTATGATAGGATTTCATGTGGGTCACGAAGTGGGGTTGTTTTAGGAATGTGGGATACGTTCTTAAGGTGTTTGGAAGTATTAAGATTTCTTCTGTTTGCGTATGGAAGAGTCTTGAGCAGTTATGAAAAGTTTCGATTCGTGAATTGAGTAGGATTAGAGTCCTAGTTTGAGTTGAGTTGGCCTTCGGGCTGGTTATATAAGCAAGGGAGGCCAGAGCTCGTGGTAGACTACTTTAGGGATGTTCCTCCTGTGGTTTGATCAATGAAATTCCTAGTTTAAAGGAACTTTTGTGCCTTGTTCGTCCGACTTGATTTCGTTAAGTCTTTCTCGTCAAGTTTCTTCACAGCACTACCTTTCTTCAGTGATTTTATCATAACTCGATTTTTACAGATCCATATGACGTGATTCTTTTTGGATTGTATTCACAACTTGATCTATCATCTGTGAAAATTTCACGGTCATTGGATTTGTTGTTTTGAATGTACACGAGTTTCTTTTCAGTGTTGCAGATCCTGTATTTCTTGGGTAGAACAGATTGATCTTCATTCAATCTTTCGATCGTAACTTGAGTTTTTATCGATGATTTTTCGTGATTCTTGTTGTCTTGTCTTGGCGATTTGATTTTTCACAATCCATACTGGTTTCTTCACGATTGATCATGTTTAGATTAGTCGCACACATGATTTCTTAACAGATTGTTTTTCTACCGAGGGTTTTTTTGTTGCTTACGCTGAAAAAGTTTTAATCTACCATTCACCCCGCCTTTGGTAGCTTTTCACGTTCTCTTCGATTCTACATTCATGATTAACCCTACGAGGCTCTTCCCGATGGTACTCTAGCATGAAGATGGTGGCCCAAATAGAGCAGCCTGGAAAATCTGTTATCTTTCAAGAAGTCTGATCAAGATACAATTTTGGGAAGAGCTGCACTGCAGATGGGTGAGGGTGGACTGGCGACTGCTGAGCCGACCGTGCCCCTCGCCACCAGAGAGGGGAGTGCGATGGCCACCTGCGCAGTCCCCTCCCAGATGAGCGCCCTCACGCAGTGTGGTTCCAGTTTACCCTCACTTCCCACCCTAAAACCCACCAAGGAGAGCCACTGCGCTGACCTAGGCCTCGACCTCGAAGATTCCGCTGTAGAGCCTGAAGAGCTTGTCCTTTGGGACCCAAAGCCAGCAACGGACCATCAAAGCGCGCCGACCCATGTCGGGGCACGACAAGATCTGGAGCGTACCAAATTGCTGCAAGAAGATCGTCTGAATCTAGAGTTGAAAGGAGCAGAGCCTCTGAGCTCTGCAGGTCAGCAGATCCGGCCGGAGGAGAAGAATAATGACCCAGAGCCTCGACAAGGAGCATGTGACCTCCCTGCGCCAATATCCGCGAATCTCTTCAGAGGTAGCCGTTGCACCAGCGGAGGATGGGACCGTGCGGTGCGACCAGAGGGGGAGACTCTCGTTAGTCATGAGGAAGCCGTTGGCAGCAGCAAGCAAGGTCGAGGCTGCGGCGGAAAGGAATCCGACCCGAGAGTTGACATCAGCAACCCGTTGCTTCGTGCACAGCCAAGGTACATCCCACGATACTGAGAAACCTTACAGGGATGCTCTGATGTTGGGATTCGCACTGCATCAAAGAATCCCAGGAAAGGAGATAGAAGACATACACTTGCACAAGGATGACCAAGATACACAATTTTCAAAAGACCCCATACATGATGTGACCTGTTCAGAGGCGGGGGGCTGAAGATCTTCCCCAGCTGCATGAGGCTCCATGCTTCCTCCATCGGAGGATGGATGGAGGCAAGTCGTTCGCAGAACTAGGAGGAGACAGCTTGAAAAGACAGTGGTCAAGATCTCACGGGGAGGCTCCGTGGTACTCCCGTATGAAAGAAGGCATGCCGCCTATTTAAGCAAAATGAAGGGGAGGTGTTTCAACTGTCTTGCAAGGGATCACAAGAGAGCTAAGTGTCACTATCCCACCATGTGCTGGCGCTGTCTCAATTCGGGGCACATCTCCTCTAAGTGCCCTGACCTACAAGACCAAACCAGACGCCATTGCAGTGCTGCTCTGAGAGGCCAAACACTAGCAAGGAAGCAAAGCATGGAAGAGCTTGGAATGCACGCCCGCCCCAACCTGGAGTGCTGCATCTTCCCAATGTCGGAGGATATCATGGGCATGTGGATTTTCTTCAGTCACACTCGCTCTTGATCTGGCTCGGAATGAACAGACCGGAGACGGAGCCGAATCATGTGGTTGCTGCCTTTGCCCGAACATTTGGGTTTGATCCTGAGATGATGCAGGTTTCTCGGCACAATCTGGAAGACTTCCTAGTGATGTTCACCTCCAGAGATGACTACAATGCCTTGCGAGGGGTGCATAACTTCACCAGTGGTGGCCGCCAATTCATGCTTAGAAACTGGGCTCCAGAGATGAGGGTCGTCAGAGAGGGGTTCAGATACCGGGTCCAACTTTGCCTTGGGAACCTGCCGCTGCATCTCTGGTCTGACTATTTGGTTGCACAAGCTTTGATCAGGTCTTGTTCCTTTCACTTTGCAGAGGAGCACAAAATTCGAAGGTGGGACATGAGGGCCTTTGTGTGCTGAGTGTTTATGGCTGACCCCAGACACATCCCCAGGAGCTTGCGGCTCACTGTTACTGATGCTGATCCATTAAACATATATCACCAACGCCGACAAGAGGAACCATGTGCCCCGAGAATGGGTAACACCTATGATGTCCTTGTTCAATTGTAGCTCGTCATTGATCTGCAACAACTAGATGCCAATGGCCACCCCAGGTCCATACCCATCCCATGGTCATTCGGTAGGACGGATATCGACGAACAAGGTGCACGGCCATTGGGGCTGGACAAGCGCCTCCAGCGGGAGACCCCCTGCCATAGGGTGGCACCGCCAAGGTGTTCCTGCAGTGGCGCCATTTGGGCAGAGCGGTGCTATAGGCGAGATAATGACAACAAAGACCCGAAAGTAGGTCAACTCTAAGAGGTGCTGCGGTGTTGCAGCCCGTTCAAAAGGCTTTGAGGCCTAGGAGATGGCATTCGAGGCCGCGAGGAGTCGTCTCGCCAGCGCTACAGCAGGGGGCGTTCAAGACATGCTGGTTAGTGCAGGGACTAGAGCCCTGAGCCTAGGGACGCGTCACTCTAGCGGAGGCTCCCTGGATCGTTTGCTGCACCGCTTTAGCAGAAGGCTTAACAACGGCGACCTAAAGAGGCATTATGGTCCGGAAGATATCCCAGTGAGCCCAAAGGTGACGCCTAGGCTAGAGGGTCATGGCTCTGGAATATCAGATGATAGTGTGACCATAATCTGAATGTGCTCGATGCAGATGACCCAAACACATGTGGATCCAATGATAGAAGAACTGCAACCAGTGAAGGCCCTCGATGCAATAATTGGGTCCCATGACCAGCCCCTCAGCGAGTCTCCACCGACTAATCAAGAAGCAGAGCTAGGAGTGCAGACAGCAAGCCCATCAAGCCCGGCAGACAAGGCCCTGCCAAACGAAGCCAATCAGCAAAGTGGAGCTTTGGAGGACTCCACCCCGGCGGTTGTTGACGGCTATTATATACCAATTTCACCCATCAATAACTCAATTACGTGAAGAAAATATCATTTCTTGCACACATCACCTTTCTATTTAACCTATTTCTACTTGTCCTTGGAGAAAGTAGTGCATGCAGGGATTCTATGCAGAATTGAAGTGAACAAGTGGATGGATCCTATAAAATATCACTCCATCCAATCAGGTGATGCCACATAGCACTACATGGATCAAATGGCCCACAAACAGAAGTATCTGATGCCATCCAACGGTGTAGCACCAATATCAGTCAATGGGACCCACCTAGCAGAGACCTGAAGGAAGCACACCACAAAAGGGGCCAAGACAAGGTCGGTCGAACCCCTAGTCGGCCGACTAGGTCCTGGCGCCTTTCACAGTCAAACACCACGTGTTGGATCCTCTCGGCTGGAAGAGGTCATGGGTGACTGATTCGCGCTATTTTGGTGGCGGGAACCGCCCTTCTCCAAGCTATAAATAGGACCCATCACACCGCACTTCAACACACACCACTTGAGAATTCATCCATTGTATCCACTACTCTCCATAGGTTTAGAGGAGTATAGGCTGTAGAGAGGAGAGTCTCTAGTCCATAGTCCAAGTAGGAGAGGAGTAGAAGAAGTCTCTTCCCAATTTCCAATTGGAAAAGGTATGTCTCCCATATTCCTATTTGTATTTGTGACTTTATTCTTAATAAAGATGTTATCTTTAGTCTTCCATTGTTCATATACTTGGACGAAGCATTTCTTGTTTGATTGTGAATTCCATGTATGTGATAGGAATAGTATTTATGATTATGCTATACCATTATCATTATATCATCATAAACAATATAAACTTCCATTATAGTCTAATTAGCTATAATATGATTATGTTAACATGAGTCACTTGTGCTATGAATTAACATTGGTTCAACGATGATTTAGTTCGTTTTCTTAGGATGGCTTGTGCCTAGGCTCTTAAGGTAATTACTTAATATGCTAGCATGGTGCTAGGATAGAGAGTAGCATTGAATGTCTCGTAGGCCCACAGATTGAAGAGGTAGGCAGTAGGTGGTGACAGCCCAATCTGTCCTTTGTAATCCACAACTTTCGGCTATGCTACGGGCTCTTGGCAGGAGTCGTCCTAGTATTGCTAGGGGTAAACCTGTACCCGATGTGTTAATCACTTAGCATGAGAATTCAAAATTGACATGATCATTAGTAACTAACTTAGGCTATGCATATGTACATTAGAAGCATTGTAGGAGTCTACCTAGTTATTAGCGTAGTCCCTCTTTACCCCATATTGTTCCCTTAGGATAGAATGCTCTTGTTTGTGTCACGCTACCTCAATTACCTTTTGTCCATCCTTGCTAGAAGCTTACCTAGGCCAACCTATCTTTTCCACTTGATGATTGTTTTACTTCCATCTAGCCTTATTTTGGGAGAATATAAATGACATGCTTTGGGAATACTCTTATAGGGGAAGTGCTACATTGATAGTTTTCATGCGCTTGCGGATTTACATGTACAATCTAAAATATATTTACAAGCATTTCAAGCACCACTGCTAGAGATGGATTGTTAGTAGTGCATAGGAAATATCAACAAGCATTTCTGGTGCTGTTGCCGGGGAAGGCAGCCAAAGTATTGCATGATTGAGTAAATAGGATAGGACCCTGGTAGGTTTTAGTAGGATGACCCTTCTTTGTTTCTGCATTTTTATGTGAAAATAGGATAGTGTATGTCTGGTTTTTTCTTGCTAGAAAACTTTGTTGAAGATCCCGAATCCCTTCTGAGAGATCGACCTTGTGTTGTTACTCCTCAGAAGCTTCGAGCGGCAAAGGAAGCCAGCACAACTGCACCAACAACTGAAACACCAATGGCCCAGAAGACCCTTCGTGAGTTTTCAGCTCCCCCTGCTAACAATGTGCATGTTGGGTCCACTGTTAACACGGGAGACGTAAACTTCAAAATCAAGACTGGCCTTATCACTATGATGCAAGCCTACCCATTTTGTGGGAAGGTTAACGAGGATGCAAGTGCTCACCTGCAACAGTTTCTTGAGATCTGCAGCACTTTTAAGATAAATGACGTATCTCCTAATGTTGTCCGTCTTTGGCTGTTTCCGTTCTCTCTTTTTGGGAGAGCAAAACGGTGGTTCTATGCGAACTGAAGTGTTGTAGATACTTGGGAAAAATTTTCTATGACATTCCTTGCCAAGTTTTTCCTGTTGGGCAAGACCAATGCACTAAGTGGAAGAATTTCCAACTTCCAGAAAGATGCCAAGGAATCTATTCCCGAGGCTTGGGAAAGGCTTCAGGAGTACATCCTAGGCTGTCCCCACCATGGGATGGATGACTGGCTCATCATCCAAAACTTCTACAACGGGCTGATCTCTTCCGCCCGTGACCATGTTGATGCTGTTACTGGAGGTGCCTTCTTCTCATTAACGGTGCCCAAAGCCAAATCTTTGACATAGAAGATGGTGTCAAACATGGGTTGGAGCGACGAGCGTCTTCATACCTGCTAGCAAGGTATGCACACCTTAAAGGAGATGGGCATGATCACTGCCAAATTGGACCTCCATATAAAGAAGATTGATGGACAAGGCAATGGTGAGGTATGTTGCAATGCCCATGCCTTAGACTCTCACATTGGCAACACGTGCCATTTGGGCAATGACTGCCCAGAAACCCATGAGGATGCCTTATACGTAGCCAACAATGGCTATCGTCCAGGATGTCAAGGGTGGGGCCAACTATGCCCATTCTTTCAAGGAGGATACAACAACAATGGCAACAATGGAAATGAACCCAACTTGAGAGAATTTGCCATTGGCCAGCTGAAGATCAATGAGGCTATATCAAAGAAGATGTCGACCAATTACAAGACCCTAGAGAGTATAAATGCCAAAATTGAAGGACTATCCTCAACCTTCAAGAATAAACTGAGTTACAACAAGATGTTGGAAACTCAGTTGGCTCAACTGGCAGCTGCTATTCCTCCAGTGGACAATGGCAAGATCCCAGGACAGACCGAACCCCATGTGGAAAATGTCAACATGATTTCTCTATAAGGAGGTAACTGGCTGAAGGACCCTCGATGTCCTACAATCTCATTCTCAATTGGGGCACACTGCTTTGACAAGGCCCTTTGTGGCCTTGAAGCAAGTGTGAGTGTGATGCCCAAGGTGGTTTTCGACCAGCTAAACTTCACAAAACTAACTCCAACACCAATGTAGCTCCAATTGGCTGATTCCTCAGTCTGTTATACAACGGGTATCGCTGAAGATGTCCCGGTGAAAATCCAGAACTGCTTCATACCCATGGATTTCGTGGTGCTCTACATGGAGGTCGAGAAGGATATGCTGCTCATTCTTGGGCGCCCATTCCTAAGCACCGCGAAGGCTTGCATAGATGTGGGTCCCGGAGAAATCCACTTCCATATCAATGGCAAGGAGGACAAGATTAACTTCCGCCCAAAGATGGAGCAATGCTCCATGATCAGTATTAAGTATGGGCCAAATGTTAAAAACATTCAAGAGGTCAAAATCACACCTCCGAAGATGGGCCCGCTCATTGCATTCATGAGGAATTTGATCTATGCGGAAAATCCGTCTTATCGTCCACGCCGACACCCAAAGAAGACGGAGAAGTCTAAGCCTCCCCAAAGGCCCAAGTCCACCAAGCCCCCAAAGATGGTATGGCGGAAAAAGCAAGACAAGCCGTCCGAGCCCATCCCTCCAGGCCCAGATGTCAAGAAATGAAGGAGGAATGTTCATCTTGTCGAACAGTGGTGAGACCTAGCCAATAGGATAAATTGGTAGTTATCCTTTTTTTATTTTTTTATTTGGTTTTCCCCATTTAGTTTGATTTTCCCCACTACATATTTTTTTCTTAGTAAGTTGAGAATCTTATATTCTCAACTATCATTTTTATTTCTTTATTTTCACAAAAAGAAAATTGTTGGGTTTTGAAAAAAGAGTTTTTATTTGGAAAACAATTTTTCTGAGCTGCAAAAGTGATATTTCACCAATGTGCTAATTTCATAGCCGTTGGGGAGCCATCTGCTAAAAGGGAGAATAGGGGGGCCTAGCTGTCAGGTCAACCGACCCCCCCCCTGTTCGGCTGACTAGGGGAAAGAGCCATTTTGGCTCTCTCTCTCTCCTCCAACAGCTACATTTGGTTCCCTAGTGACCATTTGGGATTGCACACTATAAATGGTGGTCGTGAGGATCTCTTCTCCTCACACATCACCACATTTCATATCTCCCCAAAGTCACTCTTGGTCACATTGTTTTTTTGCTCTTTATTGAAGCACTCTTGCTCAAATTCCCAACTCAAAAAGATTTGCTTTTGTTTGCATTTGCAATTTGCTCTCAAGTTCTTCAAGGGAGAATTCGTCAGGGTTTTGCTTTCACTAACGTCACCTCTTTTGAGTTTTTGCCTTGTTGTGTTCGTTGTGGCCATAAAAGGAATTAAGAGGTTGTTTGGAATGAGGAAGGAGGCTGCAAGCTCAGTCCATGGTGGAGACTCATGTGCATGCCCCTCTTCCGTTGCTACAACAAGTTCATGGAGGAGGAGCGTAGGAGAGGACACTCCCATGGGTGAGAGAAGCAACCCACACCAACTTCTTCATGATGACGACCTCAATGTATGAAGTGAAGTTGAAGATCAAGCACGCAAGCTCCTCCAAGATCGTGAGTTTTCTCCTACGAAAGCTTATGATCCAGATTTGACCTCCAAAATAGGTATGTATTCCGAATTCTTTTTCATTTGGCATGCACTAGGATGGGAAAACCTTGCTCACATATAGGAGAAAGGTTCACGCCTTCTCTCCATACAATTTCTTTGCACACTCAAAGTTGGATTTGATGTATTACTTTTAGATTATCTCGAAAAGAATACAACATCCTATGGAAATAATTGAGTTAAATCCTAGGCGTCCATAAACGTTGTTTGCTACATCTAGACACTTTGCCTAAGTTTAACAAACAATGTTTTTGGCAAGATTTTACTGGTGAGGTCAGACGTAGTGCACCAAGGAATAGCCACTTGCACAACCCTACTTTACTCTTCATGCATAGATGGGTAGCTATGACTATGTTCTCTTGAGGAGATGTAAGGATTATACGTGATGATGAGCTAAAAATTTTATTTGCCATAATTAAAAAGATAAAAGTTGCTCCAGTTATTTTCATGATGACACAATGGTTAGACTACATTCCATGGGTAGGGCCAATTGAATGTACTTCATTAATTACCTGTATTGCTACTAGGGTAGGAGCACTAGAATATTCTTCATTTGAGTACATTGGAAATAAAAGAGAATTAATTGATGAAGAATATTTAGTGCAAGGACATACCATTAAGCATGATCAAGATGGATCTTTGATATTTTATTATCCTGGTTTTGTCAATGAAATTCGGTTACCTAATCCGGACTATCATTTGTACAAATGTCGAAGGCTAACCATTGACCTTCTTCCCATCGAGGAAGCCGAAAGAAGTAATGTCTTTGGTAGGGTAACTAGAAATCGTACAAGGAGAGCGGCTATGCCTTCGACTACCTCCACGGTCTATGAGCACGAAGAGGAAGAGAACCCAACGGGTGATGCACCCGGATGGACTCAACCTCCATCGTATGAGACCGAAGGTCTGTCTTGGCATGGATGGCCAGGTGCAACATGGGAGCCACCCCTATCCACTTCAAGCTCTAGCAGCTTGCCTTCATCGTCCATGATAAGATGTCATTCCTCTTCCGCTAGATGTCATCATGACTGTCGAAGGGTCAATGCGACACTTCCCACCCTTCTGCTAAGGAGCAGCCCGTGGATGTTCTTGTTCGGCGGGGCTTAGGCCTCCAACTAGTGTTCTAGCGGAAGAGTATGAGACAGTGGAGTTTTTATGTGGTTCAGGCCGCAAGGAGCGTAAAACCCTACTCCACGATGGATTGTGTTGCTTGGTGAGTGTGTATGCGAGTGTGTGTGTATCGGGGATTCTGAGTCCTATTTTTCTTCTTGGCGATGGCGGTCCGAGCCTTTTATAGTCAAGGTCACATGCCTTACAAGTGGGGTCTCGGGGCCTGACAGGCGGTCCCTGGCAATCTTATCCTAAAGATCTAAGGCTTCTTGCGTAAGCTTCCTCTGAGGGTGGCAGTGGATACTCGTCGTCTTGTCGCCTCCCTTGTCAGTAGCCCACACGCTGTTGCTGGCGGCGACAGAAGGTGTCCCATCAGCTTTTCTAGTTGCCGCAAGCTACCCACTGGGCTGAGTGGGATAGGCCTGCAGTGCCTTCATTGTGATGCGATTGGTCATAGTGGTCTCTAACCGTTGGAATGCCCCACGTCGAGCGCCAGGGGTGGCTGCGGGTCTTCAATGCTTGACCGGAGCGGAGCGCTCCACCTTTTAACTCCCGCACCTCACCGTCTGGGGCGAGCTGCAGGACACGTGGCAACGTCGGGGCAGGTCCTCCACGGGAAGGCTTGCTCTGGTCCTTCATGACGCGTGGCGGCTTCGGAGCTCCCCTGGGTGCGTGGCAGCTCCGTGCTTCTTCCCTTGGGGGGTACTGGCCCTTTGCACTCCGTGCCACGTGGCTGTCCTGGGGGCACTCCCCCAAGGGTGGGTGAGGTCCTGTCCCTACACGTGGGGTCTCAGGAGCCCGTCACACAGGAGGGGCCAAGTCCCATCTTCAATGCTTACATGGCAGCGCCGTAGCTTGATCTTCAAGGGAGGCAAAGGCCTCAGCGCCTATAGAATGCGTGGCACCTCTGGACGCGTCTTGCTATCTTAATCCTGTGTGCGAGGGTCCTCCATCTGCAGGGTGCCGATAGTGGCCCCTGGGTCCACCTTGGGGTGTGGTGAGGAGCCCAAAGGTGGAGCCCTTTCCATGTCTCCCCGCACTCTGCTTTAAATTATGTCTTGGATAGCCGAAGCAGTGGGTGCTTCTGCCAATCGTCGCCACGCGTCCTCCTCAAGTCGAGAGGTTGCGATGACGAGATCTTTGCTGCTGCCGCTTCTCTACCTTCAGCTGCGCCTTTAACCGCTATGGTTCCCGATGCGGTTACAACACTTTTGTATGCTCTGCCTTTATGGGAGCTGCTTTAGCTATTTTTCCGGGTGACTGACCGCCTGGGCTAGTGCTCCAAACTGGGGGTGTAGGGCCCATTGCCATGGGCGCCACGTCGTGAGTGGTGTGGGCCGATCCTTTGTTCGAGGTACTCAGGCATCGCGAGGGTGATTAAAAAAGGAAACCTTTTAGAGGGATCATTTCCCTCCCTATTCACACCCCGCATCCTAGGCTTTCTCCTTCACCCTCGAGCCCTTGAGCTATCTTACCTTACTCAAAGCTCCCACCTTCACTTGCTCCAATGGTTTCCCCATTGCCTTCGCCTTCTGTCGGCTGACAACCTATTGTCGATGCGGCGACTTCTTGGCTGGTCAGTGGCGAAGCGTGCGGGGATGATCCGCTGTGGATCTCCCAGTCTTGAAGACTTGTGCAAAGACGAGACCGTACTCTTCTCTGCCTATGTGTCTGCAGGCTTGGACTTCCGTTGTCGTGGTTCTTTTTTGCGGTGCTAGAGGAGTACGGGCTGCAGCTCCACCACCTGTCGCCGAACTCCATCACTGTGATAGCGGTGTTCGTCCACCTCTGTGAGGCGTTCGTGGGCTGTAAGACAATGTTGGAGATGTTTCGACTCTTTTTCGTGATGAAGACCACCGGAACCAACAAGGTAGGGTCCCCAACATCTTCCGTCGGGCTGGAGGGCAGCCAGCCTGCCCCAGTTCTGTCGCCAGGAAGGCATTCTCGCCATCTGTCCATTGAATCGGCTACTCTTGCGTCAAAGAAGTGGAAGTTGATGCGGGGGGACAACACCCCAACTTCACATTGTGATAGGGCCGTAATGGCCAAAGATCCCGTCGTAAACTTGGTTTCCGACTCCAGCAGCGGCTCTTGTTCTGGCGGGGGCACAGAGGGGACTGTGCAGGCGATCGCGCCATCGCGGACCGATCCAGAGCCAGGGCCAGAGATGGCATCCCCAATCTTGAGGGCAGGTCCCGGTGATCTCGATCTATCGCCCAGGGTGGAGGGCCAAGGTCACTAGAGCGGCCTAACCCGCCGGTAAGGCGCATCTTCTTCCTCTGATTTTTTTCTGCACAGGTTCTGATGGAGTTTTATCCTGGTTTCTCAGTGCATCGTCAGTCGACTTGGTGCCCTTGGTGTTTCTAGGGGTGGGCTTGGTAGGCCTTGCCCTTCCCGAGGCTGCAACGGGGTCTGCCACGCCGCGTCCTATGCCCGGGGGCTCGTTGGCCTTAGGTTCCATCGATGACTCTACACCCTTGTCCGTCGAGGCTGAAGTGGCGCAGGGCGTGGAAGTACGAGGCGATGAGGCGCCTGACGAGGTTGTGCCTGGCGTGGGTGTGCCAGGCAAGGAGGTGCCCTGCATGGAGGTGCCAGGCGGGGAGGTGCCCGGCGTTGAGGGGGCTACCTTGGTCGTGGTTGCTCCCTTTTGTGAGGCTAACCTGCCGGTTGTTGATGCGGCGCTAACGCCTAAAATTATTGTCGCTCAAGACGGCGACTCGCAACGGCGACCGACGACCCTCTTGTAGCAGAGGGAGGGGCTTCAGCGCCGGGTAGTGGCGCAGTGATTCCAGGATCTCTAGCCGGGGCACCGATTGGTCCTCAGGCGCTGGTGTCTGCCATGGCATCGGCAGAAGAGGCGAAGAGGCAGTCGCTTGTGGCAATGGTTGAGCCAATCCCTCTTGCCGACGCTGTTGCCGCGGCCCAATCAATCCTGCGCCAAATGCAGGCTGCTATCGCCCGAGACTGGGATCAGCTTGCGGAGGAGCGACACTTGCGGAAGCTGGTCAATGCTAAGAACAAGGAGCTTGAGGTGAAGGCCTTGAAGGCCCATGCTACTGCTGACACCCGCCTGAAACTGTGCAAGGATCAGCGGCTCGAGTTGGTTCACCGCGAAGTTGTCATAGCTGACGCAGGGGTGGCCCAGCTGCTTCCTGCCTTGGACTCCCTCTGTTTGTCGTTGGGGTCAGCGAACACCGTCCTTGCAAGGCTGCTGGAGGCCGAAGGAAAGGAGCTGGCTGAGCTGGTGGCCTACCACGCCCTGGTATGCTTCCGAAGCTGGTACCCGAAGATTCTTCTGGAGGCGCTATAGAAAGGTCCCCTTGGTGAGCGGGAGGATGAGGCTAGGGCCGAGGTCCAAGACCTTGCCAGGGAGGTTTCTTCTTTGTTCCAGCGGAGTTGAGGTTGGCGGCACTTGGGAGCAAGGCTTTTGTATCCAGGGATGGCCCCCTTGTGTAAATAAACGAGACTAGTTGGATTCATGTTGTTTTGTCTATGGCTTGTCGCGTGCTTCCAGATTGTTGCCCCAATTCCTTCTCTTGAGTAAGGTCTTGAAGATCCTCTGTTCATGTCGTAAGCCTTTTTGGGACCAATGCTTGCACAATTGACGCGGCTGATTTGTCACTAGATTACGTCCTACCTATAGAATCCCCCTTAGAGGCCTCTTGGTAGGAGTGGCCAAATAGTTCGGTACACCTACCACTTGAACGCACGATGTCTTCGACTGGCTCCCATCAGAGTGAGGGACCATGAGTGTTGTCATTGCCGGTAGCTGATGCTGGCCGCTCCTGCTTTGCCCTCCGTTGATGTGAAGTCGTCGACATCAGTCCCCCTGGGAAGCGCCAAAGCTGGGTGCTCTATCGTTGCCTACCACCGTCGTGTAGTCATGGGATATGGGCACCTGGTGGGCAGGATACCACCAGCGAACTTTGTTAGCTGCAGAAACAGGGCAGGAGAGTGCACTCACTCATCCGTGCTTGTTGCTATCGCTGACGTGTGGGAACGTGAGGGCAGGACCCCTGGGAGGTGCCGGAGCTGGATGCTCCAGCGTCACCTACCATCTTCGTGGAAATGTTGACGGCAGGCCCCTTGGGAGGTGCCGTAGTTGGATGCTTCGGCGTCGTCCACCATTGTCGTAGAGTCATCAACGGCAGGCCCCTGGTGTACAGGCTATTGCGAGGGAACCCTATTAGCAACAAGAGTGGGGCAGGAGAGTTTACTTACTTCTCAACGCTTTGTGCTGTCGTTGACGGTCTGGGACGTCGATGGCATGCCCCTTGAGAGTTTCCGGTCCTGGGTGCTCTGGCGTCGCCCACCATCTTCATGGAAACGTCGGCGGCAGGCCCCTTGGGAGGTGCTGGAGCTGGATGCTCCAGCATCGTCCACCATTGTCGTAGAGTCGTCAACAGCAGGCCCCTGGTGTACAGGCTGTCGCAAGAGAAACCTATTATCAACAAGCGCAGGGCAGGAGAGTTTACTCACTTATTTGCGCTTGGTGCTGTCGTTGACGTTCTGGGATGTCGATGGCAGACCCCTTGGGAGGTGCCGGAGCTGGATGCTCAGTTGCACCTTGCATTGTATGTCCTACACACATAATGGAGGCGCATATTGTTTTGCTCGCTGGTGGTCTTTTCCTATCCTTAAGTATAGTCATGTCTTATAGTCCTGGGCTGGTACATGGGATTTGGGTAATTCTGTGCATTGGCGTTCGGGGTCCGACTTCCTTCTTGTTCGTGGTGTGAGCATCCTAGCACCCCGGTACTTAGCCGCAGCACTGGGAGGCAAAGCGGACATGCTTAGGGTACATGACCAATCTAAGCATGCTGCGCGCTCTGGACCTCCGACTCAGCGTTGGCCTTTCGCGGGGAACCATTTGGCACCACAGAGCCCTAAGTAAGAGGGCATCTGTGAGGTTCGAAGACACCTTGTAGGTACCTCAAATACATCCGCCTGTAGCAGGGTTGCACGACTCTACTAGGGGCGATACAGAAAAGATTTCACCAAGTATACAAAAACGATGTACGGAAGACGAGTATAGTTTGATCGACCACAAAATTAACGGGTAACATTAGTGACCATAAGAGAAAGCATATGGTAAGACAGTGAATTTCTTATCATTGGTGTTCACAGGAGTGAATTGGCTTTACAATAAGGCAACGACCCACTCCAATTGGCATGGGAGGCAGAGTGTTCATGCTTAGGGTACAATACCAAGCTAAACGACTGAACACTCTGGACGTGTCCCTCCCAGAGCTTGGTTGTCCTACATGTCGTACCCTGGCACCATGACACCCTACACTGTCCTACTTTTAAGCTTAGGGATAGAACTTACGGAGGTTCTCTAAGTTCCATGGGTTGGGGAGGGGCTCTCCTTCTTCCATTGCGAGGCGGACACATTCGGGGCGGGATACTTGTATCTCTCGGAATGGGCCTTCCCAACTGGGGGAAAGTTTGTGCGACCCTTCTCGAGAGAGTATGCGCCGCATCACCATGTCACCTGTCTTGAGCTCTCTACTCTGCATGAAACGCCCTTGGTAGTGCCTCAGCGTCTATCAGTAACATGCGATTCGAATGGTGACATGCTACCTTGCTTCGTCGATGAGGTCGACATATTCTCATCGGAGCTGGTCCTATGAGGCTTCATCGAACACTCGGACCCTGAATGATCCCACAACGATCTCTGGGGGGAGGACGGCCTCGACCCCATACACCAGAAAGAAAGGTGTTTCTCCTGTGGCATGGCTGGATGACGTCCGACTTGCTCACAGTGCACAAGGGAGTTCGTCGATCCACTTAGCACCATGCTTATCTAAGGTGTCATATGTACGTGTCTTGAGGCCCCTGAGGATCTCAGCGTTGGCCCGTTCGACTTGCCCATTGCTCTTTGTATAAGCCATGGATTCATAACAAACTTGGACGCCGAGGTCTTCGTAGTAGTTCTGGAGAGCTGCACTGGTGAACTGGGTCCCGTTGTCGGTGATGATCCTGTTTGGGACCTCGAACCTGCAGACAATTGATATGATGAACTTGACTGCTGACTCCTTGTTGATGTTGATCACTCGGGCTGCCTCCGACCACTTGGTGCACTTATCTATGGCGACATAGAGGAACTGGTACCCTCCGACTGCCCCGGGGAAGGGTCCTAGGATATCCAACCCCCAGACCGCGAAAGGCCAGGAGGGCGGGGTCATCTGTAGTGACTGTGCTGGGGTGTGAATTTGCTTGGCGTGGAACTGTAACGCCTTGCACTTCTTGACTAGTTCGATGGCGTCTTGTTGTGCCGTTGGCCAGTAGAAACCATGCCGGAAGGCTTTGCCAACCAGCGTGCAGGAGGTCGCATGATTCCCACACTCTCCTTCGTGGATTTCTGCGAGCAAGTCGCAACCTTCCTGCCGAGTTATGCATCATAGAAGTATGCCATTGGCACCACGTCGATAGAGATCACCTTCTACCATCATGTAGCGTTTCACCATCCTCGCGATCCTCTCAGCGGATGCTGGGTCCTCCGGGAGGAGGTTGTCCTTCAGGTAGTCCCTGACCTCCATGATCCACATATTGGGATTTTCCTAGACTTCCAGACTTGGGTGCCAGGTGATTGGGGATCCCTGGTGACGCTCAAGAACCATGGTGGCCCCCATGATCACAGGGCTGCCGTGGTTGCCAGCTCTGTGGGGCTGGGCTCACCTTCTTCATTAGGCCCTGTCGGCCTAGAGGTCGGCCGCACCAACCTCCTGCTGAAGACCCCCTCTGGAACGAGGGCTCCTATGGATGCCATGGTTGACAGGGCATCGAAGATGGATTTGTCAGCGCACGACACATGGTAGAGATCCAAGGCTTCAAATCCAGCTTCTAGCTTCTTGACATGTATCAGATATGCCACGATCTGTGGTTCGTTGCAGTAGCACTCACCCTGGACTTGCTTGATGATCAGTTGGGAGTCTCCCTTGACCAACATCTGCTGGACACCGAGAAACTTCGCAGTTGTGAGTCCGAAGATGAGGGCTTCATACTCTGCCATGTTGTTGGTAGCCTTGAAGTCGAGGCGCACTGCGTACTTGGACTGCTCCCCTATTGGCGAGGTGAGCTGTACACCGTCTTTGGCCCCATGCTTCCTTGAGGATACGTCGAAGAAGAGCTTCCAATGAGGTCCGGTAAGCACTGGAGCCCTGGGCTCCGGCTTGCTGATGTTCTGGCCCCCTGGGTTGCTCGGTGAGGGGGTCCACTCGACAACAATGTCTGCCAGAGCTTGACTCTTGATTGCATGTCGTGGCAAGAAATCAAGCTCGAACTCCGCTAATTCAGCCACCCACTTGGCAATATTGCCTGTTGTGTTCGAGCTGTGCAGCATCGCTCCCTGTGGGAACAAAGTCACCACTGATACTCGGTGCGCCTGAAAATAATGGCGAAGCTTACTCGACGTGATTAGCACCGCATAGAGTAGCTTGTGCATTTCGAGGTACCTTGTGTCTGTCTCATGCAGGACTTCACTTATGAAGTAGACCAGGCGTTGGGTGGTCCGGGACCTTTTCGGGGAATCTGGCTCATCTTCTTCCCTCTGCTCCAGGTCCAGCAACTCCATGTCTCCTAGGCCTGGCGCTTCCTTTGGGGGCTGGGACCCAAAGGCTTCTTGGCTTCTGGGGCCCCTTAGGGGGACCGGGTCACCCTCTGGGGGCTGGGACCCAGAGGCTCCTTGGTCTCCGGGGCCCCATAGGGGGACCTGGACGTCCTCTGGGGCTGGGACCCAGAGGCTCCTTGGTCTTCAAGGCCCCCCAGGGGGACTCGGACTTCCTCTCGGGGCTGGGACCTAGAGGCTCCTTGGTCTTTAGGCCCCCATAAAGGGACCCGGACGTCCTCTGGGGGCTGTGACCCAGAGGACATCCTCTGGGGGCTGGGACCCATAGGCTCCTCTATCGTTGGGGCCCCATGCGAGCTCCAAGACCTAGGGTTCAGAACTAGCTGGAGGGGCCCCTTCCTTTCGTTGTTGCTACTGGTAGCCGGCCTGTTCTGTAACCAAAACCATACTTACCACCTTGGTTGTGGTGGCGATGTAGATGTACAGGGGCTCCCTAGGCTCCGGCGCCACCATTACTGGTCGTGACGTCAGCTGCTGCTTTAGCTTGCGGAATGCCTTCTCTGCATTTTCAGTATACACAAATGGTCCGGATTGGCGCAGGAGTTTGAAAAACGGAAGAGCCCACTCAGCCTAGAGATAAACCGGCTGAGCACTGCCAAGCACCCTGCAAGCTTCTGCACGTCCTTGATGTGGGCTAGAGGCCGCATCTGCTCCGCCGCTTTGATTTTTTCTGGGTTGGCCTCGATTCCTCAGTGTAAGACCAAGAACCCGAGAAGCTTCCCGACTTTGACTCCGAACACACACTTGTATGGGTTGAGATTTGTGCGTGTGGTTTGCAGTCTGTCAAAGACTAGGGCGAGGTTTTCTAGAAGTGATGTTTGTAGTTGGATTTTTACTACAATATCATCAACATATACCTCTACTAGGTCCCGAATGATGTCCCCAAATGTTTTATGCATGGCATGTACAAAGTGTGGGGAGGGCGTTCTTAAGACCGTAAGGCATGGAGACATAGCAGTAAAGGCCATCTACAGTTATGAAAGCGGTATGTTCTTCATCCTCTCTAGACATTTGGATTTGGTGGAACCCTGAATACGCATCTAGAAAGCATAGCATATCGCACCTCGAAGTTGAATCTATGATTTGATCAATTCTATGGAGAGGGAAAGGATATTTAGGACATGCCTTGTTGAGGTTGATGTAGTCAATGCACATATGAAGCTTACCACCAGCCTTGGGGACAACAACCGGATTGGCCAACCATCTGGGATGGTGGACCTCCCGTATGCAGCCAGCATCGAGGAGCTTCTTGATCTCCTCGCGGATGAAGTTCTGCCGCTTGATGGACTGCTTACAGGGCCTCTGTTGCTACGGTCGTGCTTTGGGTTTGACCTTTAGACGATGCTCGATCACTTCCCTGAGGATGCCTGATATCCGCGACGGTTGCCAAGCGAAGACGTCGACGTTAGCTCTCAGGAAAGTAGTGAGCGCCGATTCCTGCTCGCTGTCTAGATTCCCTGCGATACGGGTGGTCTGAGCCACATCAAAGCCAATCTGGATTGTCTTGATGGGTATGAGGTCATCATCGGAAGGATGAACTCGTGGTGCAGTGACGCGGCTGCACGCCCGTGGGTCTGGCGAAGACTCACTCGACCTAGAATTGCTCAGGATAGGTGCTGGGGCCGTCGCCAACGCTCGGAGCTTCTCCAAAATGTTACTGCAGCAGCACGATATCCACGAATCTTGAGGACACTAGAGGATGTCGGCATCTTGAGGACGAGGTAGCCGTAATGGGCTACAACCATAAACTGGTACAGGGTTGGTCTGCCGATAATAGCGTGATAGGGGAGGCTAACCTCCGCGACGTCGAATAAGATATTCTCCGTCCTGAAGTTCTCGGGTGTCTCTAAGGTCACCCGGTGGTGGATGCAGTCGTACAAGATAACACTCTTTGGACCTACTCCCGAGAATGATCTTGACAGGACAAGTTCAGACATGGGGATCTTCAACTTGCCGAAGGCCGCACGGCTGATGAGGTTGAGGCTGGCTCCACCATCTACCAGAACGTGGTAAAACTTTATATTGGCGATGGTGGGGGCGACGAAGAGGGGCAGCTGCCCGGCTCCCGCCATGTTCTCCTGGCAGTCGGAGGCGTCGAAGCTAATCGGTGTCTCCATCCATTTGTGATGCAGTGCCGGGGCATGCGTAGATGCTGGCGAAGCCATTGTCCAGCGCGGGGTCTTGACCGCATTCCTGGATGCGGGTTCGCAAGAACCTTCACAGATGACATGGAGTGCCTTGCGACGCTCATGGTCATTTTTGAGGACAAAGTTCACAGCCTGGTGTATCAATTCCACAGTGCATTCCGGCCTTTAGAACTCATTCTCCACGTGTTTGTCGACATGATGGTCAATGTTTTGTGGCTTGATCTCACCGCAACTCTCAGGCTTGATGAACACCATGGTTGGTGAAAGAAGTACCACTTTTTTGAGGGAAAAAGCCCCTACCTGGCGTGCCAAATGTTGAAGGGTCAATGCGACACTTACCCCGGATATCCTAAGGAGCAGCCCGCGAAGGTTCTTGTTCTGCGGGGCTTAGGCCTCAAACTAGTGTTCTAGCGGAAGAGTATGAGACAGTGGAGTTTTTACATTGTTCGGGCCGCAAGGAGCATAACACCCTACTCCACAGTGGATTGTGTTGCTTGGTGAGTGTGTATGCGAGTGTGTGTGTATCGGGGATTCTAAGTCCTGTTTTTCTTTATAGCAATGGCGGTCCGAGCCTTTTATAGTCAAGGTCGGACGCCTTACAAGTGGGGTCCTGGGGCCCGATAGGTGGTCCCAGGGCAATTTATCCTAAAAATCTAAGGCTTCTCGCATAAGCTTCCTCTGAGGGTGGCAGTGGAGACTCGCCGTCTTGCCGCCTCCCTTGCCAGTACCCCACGCACCGTTGCTGATGGCGGCAAAAGGTGTCCCGTTAGCTTGTCTTGTTGTCGCAAGCTACCCACTTGGCTGAGTGGGAAAGGCCTGTAGCGCCTTCACTGTGATTCGATTGGTCATAGCGGTCTCTGACCATTGGCGTGCCCCAAGTTGCGTGCCAGGGTTGGTTGCGGGTCTTCAATGCTTAACCGGAGGGACACGTGGCAACATCGGGGCAGATCCTCGACGGGAAGGCTTGCTCTGGTCCTTCGTGATGCGTGGCGGCTTCGGGGCTCCCCAGGGTACGTGGCAGCTCCGTGCTCCATGCCATGTAGCTCTCCCAGGGGCGCTCCCCCAAGGATAGGTGAGGTCCCGTCCCTACACATGGCGTCTCGGGAGCCCGTCACACCGAAGGGGCCAAGTCTCATCTTCATGGTTTACGTGGCAGCACTACAGCTTGATCTTCAAGGGAGGCAAAGGCCTCAGCGCCTATAGAATGTGTGGCGCCTCTCGACGCGCCTTGCTGTCTTTATCCTGTGTGCGAGGGTGCCCCATCTGCAGGGTACCGACATTGACTATAGACAAGGAATGACATATCTCACTAGACGTATGGATGAGCTTGAAGTGAGAACGGGTGATATCTACAACACTCTCCAAGGGCATGTCCAAGGTACCCAAGACTGGAAACAACACTTGGATGCTCAATTCATCAACCTCAACTCCACACTACAACAACAACAAGCCGATATCGCGGCATACTTCTGTCATCAAGGGTTCAACCCTCGACACGGAGGTGAGTGAAGAACAAGCTTGGGGGAGGACCCCCACTTGAGGTAAATTGTATCAACCCATTTGCATATTTATTTTCCATTAGGCCATCATTCACCTTGCATACAAAAAATATAATAATAAAATTTAGGATATTTTTTTTAAATAAAATAAATGATGTGCGGTAAGAATGGTTTGGAATTCACATATATGAAATGATGAATAGTTGCTCTATTTTAATTTTCTAAGTCCCTAGTTCACAACTTACTACTCTCCAACATATTGCTCTCATTGGCAAATTTTTTTTTGCCTTAATTTGGAAATTGTGGGTACCAAAAGCTTAATCCATTATAAGTTGTTGTGAGATATTATATAGTGATAGGGCTGCTATTTCTAGTTTGAAAGTGAAACTTAGATTTCCAGAGAAATTCTAAATAGATTTAAGTTACTCTCATTTTATTGGAAATACCTACAAAAGCCATATGATGCATTACCTTGATAGACCTTATGCATATGCTATTTGTCTTCACATTGAGCTTTGTCAAATTAGTACAGACCTATGTGAGATTTCATTCATTACTTTTTGAATTCAAAACTCCACTTGCACATGCTATACTTCTACACTAGAAGTAAGAAAAATTCCACCATACCACCACTCCACAATAAAAAAAGAAACTCCATATCATTTATGCTTAGCACTATCTCCAAAATTCATTGCATGAAAAGGGAGTAGAAGACATGGCTACAAGAAAAAGAAAAAGAAAATGCATGCTTTCATCATAAGCATGAGAAGGAAAAAAAAGTAGTCATGTTTCATCCCTGCAAAATAATAGAGTCCACTCAAAAAGGAGTCATCTCAAGATCCACATCCACTCCATTCCATCACACATGCACAAGTCTTGAATCAAATTGTTTTGAATTGATTTCTCATAAGGCTAACGCTTTTGACTTAGCAATATTATGTGTTGCAAATATGCCTACTATATTCCCTACCAAGCTCCACATACAAGCCTTATGTAGAGGTAGGATGAATTTAGGCAAAATGCCTTGGTAAGGATATATTTCCAATACACACAAAGGAGAGACTTGAGAGAATGACATTGAGATACTTAAAATCTGAATTGAACTCTCCGGAATTTGAGTGGAACTTGATTTCTAGGGTATGTTTGCTCCATTTGCTGTTCTATCTTTCAACCACCCATATTGACTTAGCTACCAAGTTTCAAAGTTTTTGAAGAATATTTGAACAAAAATTTGATGTAACAAAGGAAGTGAATTGCTTGAGCAGTGGACCCCACAAGTCTATGGAACAAAAGACTTACCGACTCTATGCATGTGCTCTGTTCAACCTCAACATGCCACCGATTGCATTGCACGTGCCACCTCACCAATCCAAACAGCTTAGTCACAGCGGAGCAGAGCTTGCCCTTATCCACGCCAAGACTCCGTACTCCACTTCTCTCACCCTCTATCTCGGTTCCCTGTAATGCTGAAACAGAGGCTTCAGTGGTGGTCATTTGTTTTTCGTCGCCCTCTGCTGTGAAGTGACATCAATGAAGCTCGAGCTGCAGGCGTTCGCGCAAGACTTCCCTCTCCATCCCCGAGGCAAGGCTACGGCGCCCTCCTTCATTTGCCATGGCGCCCAATGTTTTTCTTCTTGAATTTTAAACCGGCCGCCATTTTGTTCCATGACATCCGGCTGTCTTGACCCGTCTCCCAGGTAGCCAAGCTCGTTCAAAGGTGCGCTAACATCGCAGTTCACTTCTGTAACGGGTCCTAGTCCTGTCTTAGCACCGGTTAGCCCTATTGAAAGTTTTTTGCTTCGAGCATTCTCAAGAACAGAGGAACTTCGACAACGCAATTCCATTTCCACATCTAATTATTCTTTGATTGAATTGAAAAAATATATTCTTCATGTCCCTACTGACCTCCCAGATCAAACTACATGAAATTTTATCCACCGAGTGTGCAAAATTCTAAGTTTTCCTATCCGCCGAAGTCTATGACCGAGGTTATCGACAAACTTATGGTTTCCATCCTTTCCATCTCAATTTTTGATCGGTTTGGGATTTTCCATGCCGCTCTGGTTATTTTGGGGAATGCTCCGTGTTGTTTAAGTCACTTCAGAGGAGATGAGAGCTCGCCAGAGTTGAGTCCGAACCGCCACACCGTCACAGGTTGGGTTCCGGCCACTGCCAGCCTGAGGCAACCTGTCCTTCGTGTTTCCCACCCGTCATTACCCTATCGTGGCTAGTTCCAGCAAGATCCAAGCATCTTAGTGCAGTCCGGCGAGGGGCCGCTTTGCGCGCCGCCAGGAACCGCCGCCTAAGCCCCTTCAATCGAGGTAGAAGAAGCCGCCCGTAGGTTTCACCTGTCAGACAGTGTTTTTCATCCCAGATCAATTTGTGGCGTGGATCCTATGCGGCTGTGCGGTTAGGAACGTAGCCCATCGTGTTGCTTCACTGCTACTGGCCCAATTCAAACCCTAGGGCCCACTGTCAACAGCTAAGTCCTTTTCCAAAAGAAAAATAATTGCAGAAAAATAGAATATCTTGGAAAAATCACTACTCCTTGTAGGAAACACCAGAAATAGTCAAATAAATTTTGTTATTCTCATATTGCCCAGTTGTTTGCAATGGTCTAGTTTAATTGATTTGAAAAGCCACAGATATTTCTGTAATATTCCATTTAGCCTTACACCTTTGTAAAATAATTATAGAAGATCCAATTATTAAACAATTCTCAAACTTGGCCAAATTACTCCTTAAGTGATCACTGACTTCCAGTAAAAATTTCATTCCCAGAAACTGCGCTTAAGGTAGTTTAATTATCAGGTTTTCCTCTATGTCCACAAAAATACTAGAAAATATCAGAAACAATTTGAGCAATTGGTAGAAACTTAAAAAATCAATATCTCCCTCTAGGAAGCTTATAAAAATGTGAAACAAATTCTGTTAGACTCTTATTGACCCGCTCTAAGAAGAAAACCAACTTTTGTCCGTGATAAAGCTCCAGATTTAGGATAAAAATTCAGATAATTCAAAACCTTGTTTGGATTCTAGAGATTATCTCATTCCTTTGCTTGAGCTGAAACTTTGCAAACATTTTCCATTGCATCAGTATTGGCTACTGTAAAAATCCCAGATGCATTAGGCCTGATCTTCAACAGAATCATCTCTTTTGGTTTCTCCACTACGTGGATGTCCCATTTGAAATTCATATTCACTATTCTTCCCAATCAACTTTGTGGAATCAATCCTTCCCACCAGAACCTGATTGCTGTTGTAATCCACTCTGTACTCTTTGTACAGCAGATTAGTCTCTCTCTTAAGAACCATACGGTTTGCGTCCTTACTAAGCTATATTCTTTCATATGAAGCATATCTCACTTGATATCATAATCCATAAGTGTCCAGTTATTTCTCCCCTGTTTCCCCTTGTACAGCAGAGACATACAATTCATTCTTGTCTAAGTTTAATCCTTCTCAAGTATAGACATCTTCACTAATTACATTACTAGTTGCGTTCTACTTATATGCATTGCATATCGAATAGTGATCACGACGAAGGAGTTCGATGAGGAGCACCATATGGAGTAGACGGGAAACCACATAGACTGCTGCGAGCAAGGAGGTTCTGGAGCAGCATCAAGGATGAGATGAAAAGGGTTGATCAGAAACTCTACTCAGAGTATCAATTTTGCTAATATACTAGCATTTACTTAGTCACAACTCAAGGCAAGCCCCGGTTTGCATTAAAGAGCTTTTATAAAATTTTGTTTTGTATCACATTACGTCTTGGAGATGAATTGTGCATTAAGTCTAGATGATTTTGATACTCCACTTGCATAACCAGAACACCCATGGAGTATTTCGGTAGCTGTTAAGTCCTCGTGTAGTTGCTGCTGTGCTAAATATTGTATAGAAATCCGGTAGAAGTTGAGTAGTTGGAATCTACTTGCGAGATAGGTTTCGCCTCACACGGGATTTATTTATGGTAGAGAATGACTTATGGAAATGAATATGAGATAGGGCAGCGGGGTAGGATGTGTATCCCTGCCCGTGTCAACTGAGGACCGATCCGTGTGCGGCCCTGTTGGGCAAGTTTGAGCTGTACCGGATACATACTGGTATATGGGACTCCGGAAACTGATGTAACTCGTAGACCTTGGTGTGGAAACTTCTCTGCAGTCCACGAATGGAGTTGAAAAGGCATAAAGGTGTAAATCTTCTAGCGGGCAACTTCGATGTGTCCGTGTTGGTGACCTTTTGCTCGGGATGGAGAGTTGATTCCATATTAGGGCCTCTTGTGAAAAGTGGTTGCATATAGCGTAGAGTGAAGCGCACCGGCGTGGCTTCCTTGCGGGCTCATGCATCGTGCATTCCAGGTTGTTATTGATTGCAATTACTGTCGCTCGCGGTTATGGACTGAGCATACTTATTCGCTAAGTCATGACGTAGTAATTTAAGAATAATAGAATCATATGAATTATGCTCTGTGCTTAATCATTGTTTACTACTTGTATGCTATAGTTATATTGCTAACTAAATTTATTTTTATATAACTGTAAACTTCTGCTAAAATCTGAAAATAAAGGACATACTTTAGGCGAGTTTCTTCTATGCAAATTCAGCTACCTATGTACTAGAGTTTCCAGCATGTAGAGTTGCATGTTTAGGTGAGACGGTTAAGTCTTGCTGAGCATTTTGCTCACGGTTTGTGGATTACTATGTTTTGGAGGTAACATTGCATATAACGGGTTTCGCAGTGCGGCATCACCCCTCTCGGGTTGTATTGCCGAGCGGAAACCCCACGAGCTGCTGCTTTGCTTTGTGTTGCTAGTGTGAGGTACTCCGGGCTGAATACTCTCACTTGTGCAGTAGCTAGGTTCAAGTGAGTGTATTATGGATCTTTCGCTGCTTATGTACTCCTCATGTACATTATTTTGTAAACTCGCATATCTTATGAAATAAAATTTTGGTATGTTCCACGTATTCTTTTTGTGTGTGTTGTTGGGTGCCGCGTCGCGCGGCACCACCCAATGCGATTCTTCATGACCCCAGGTCCTCACATTCCAACTGGATGATTCTTCAGTCCGTTATCCGGTAGGTATTACTGAAGATGTTCCAGTAAAAATCCGGGATTGCTTCATACCCATGGATTTCATGGTGCTCGACATGGAGGTCGAGAAGGATACATTGCTCATTTTTGACGATCATTTCTAAGCACCGCGAAGGCTCACATAGATGTGGGAGCTGGAGAAATCCACTTCCATATCAGTGGCAAGTAGGGAAGTTTAACTTTCGTCCAATGTTGGAGCAATGCTCCATGATATGTATGAGGTATGGGCCGAATGTAAAACACATTGAAGAGGTCAAAATCACAGCTCCAAAGGTGGACCCCGCTCATTGCATTAATGAGGAATTTGATCTATGCGGAAAACTCATCTTATCATCCACGCGGACACCCCAAGAAGACGGAGAAGTCTGGGCCTCCCCAAAGGCCCTAGTCCACCAAGCTGCCAAGGAAGGAATGGAGGAAGAAGAAGGACAAGCCGTCCGATCCCATCCCTACGGCCCCGTATGTAAAGAAATGAAGAAGGAGAAATGTCCATCTAATCAGAGGGTGGCGAGACCTAGCCATTAGGTTAAATTGGTAGTTATCCTTTTCTTTTAATTTTTCTTTTCTCTTCGTTTGGTTTTCCCCATTTAGTTTGATTTTTTCCCCACTGCATATTTGAGTTTTCTTAGCAAGTTGAGAATCTTACATTCTCAACGAGCATTTTTATTTTTTATTTTCCACAAAAAGAAAATTGTTGGGTTTTGAAAAAAGAGTTTTTATTTGAAAAACAATTTTTCTGAGTTGCAAAAGTGGTAATTCACCAACGTGCTAATTCCATAGCCGTTGGGGAGGCACCTGCCAAAAGGGAGAATTGGGGGGCCCACTTGTCAGTTTAGCCGACCCTCCTGTTCGACTGATTAGGGGAAAGACCCATTTTGGCTCTCTCTCCTCCAACGGCTACCTTTGGTTTCCTAGTGACCGTTGGGGAGTGCATACTATAATTGGTAGCCATGAGAAACACTGCTCCTCACACTTCACCTCATTTCATACCTTCCAAAAGTCACCCTTGCTCACATTGTTTTTCTTGCTCTTCATTGAAGTGCTCTTGCTCAAAATCCAACTCAAAAAGATTTTCTTTTGTTTGCATTTGCAATTTGCTCTCAAGCTCTTCAAGGGAAGATTCGTCAGGGTTTTGCTTTTGCTAACATCACCTCTTTCGAGTTTTGTCTTGTTGTGTTCTTGTTTGTTGTGTCCATGAAAGGAATGAAGAGGTTGTTTAGAAAGAGGAAGGAGGCTGCAAGCTCAAGCCATGGTGGAGATTCAAGTGCACATCCCTCTTCTGATGCTACACCAAGTTCACGGAGAAGGAGTGTAGGCGAGGACACTCCCATGGGTGAGAGAAGCAATCCTCACTAACTTCTTCACCACGATGACCTCGACATAAAAAGTGAAATTGAAGATCAAGCACGCAAGCTCCTCCAAGATTGTTAGTTTTCTCATACGAAAGCTTATGATCCGGATTTGATCTCCAAAGGTATGGATTCTGAATACTTTTCCATTTGGCATGCACTAGGATGAGAACAGTTGCAAAAGTGGTAATTCACCAACGTGCTCTCCATATAATTCCTTTGCACACTCAAAATAGGATTTGATGGTATTACTTTTAGATTATTTAAAAAAGAATACAACATCCTATGAAAATAATTAAGTGAAATCCTAGGCTTCCATTGATGTTATTTGCTAGATTTAGACGCTTTGCCTAAGCTTAAAAAACAAAGTTTTTGGCAAGATTTAACTAGTGAGGTCAGATGTAGTGCGCCTAGGAACAACCATTTACACAACCCTACTTTACGCTTCATGCATAGATGGGTGGCTATGACTATGTTCCCTAGAGGAGACGACCAGGTAGTGCGTGAAGATGAGCTGAAATTTTTTCTTGCCATAATTAAAAAGATAAAAGTTGCTCCAGTTATTTCCATGATGACACAATAGTTAGATTACATTCCAAGAACAGGGCCAATTGAATGCACTTCATTGATTACTCGTATTGTTACTAGGGTAGGAGTACTAGAATATTCTTCATTTGAGTATATTGAAAATGAAAGAGAATTGATTAATGAATATTATTTAGTGCAAGGACATACCCTTAAGCATGATCAACATGGCTCTTTGTTATTTTATTATCCCGGCTTTGTCAATGAAATTTGGTTACCTAACCCAGATTATCATTTTTACAAATGCTAGAGGCTAACCATTGACCTTCTTCCCATCAAGGAAGCACGAATAAGTAATGTCTCTGGCAGGGTAACTAGAAGCCGTACCAGGAGAGCGGCCACGCCTCCAACGACCTCCACGGTCCATGAGTACGAAGAGGAAGAGAACCCAACGAGTGATGCACGCGGATGGACTCAACTTCCATCGTATGAGACCGAAGGTCCATCTTGGCATGGATGGCCGGGAGCCACATGGGAGCCACCCCTATCCACTTCAATGTCTAGCAGCTCGCCTCCAATGTCCATGAGAAGATGTTGTTCCTCTTCGGCTAGAAGTCATCGTGACTATAGCCAAGGAATGACAGATCTTACTAGACATATGCAGTAGCTTGAAGTGAGAACGGGTGACATCTACAACCCTCTCCAAGGGCATGTCCAAGGTACCCAAGACTGACAACAACACATGGACACTAAATTCACCAACTTCAACTCCACGCTACAACAACAACGAACCGATCTCGCAGCATACTTCCTCCATCAAGGGTTCAACCCTCATCACGGAGGTGAGTGAAGAACAAGCTTGGGGGAGGACCCCAACTTGAGGTAAATTGTATCAACTCCTTTCATATTTATTTCCATTCACCCATCATCTACCTTGCATATAAATAAAATAAAATAAAATAAAGTAGGATAGATTTATTTTCAAATTAAATAAAAGATGTGCGGTAAGAATGACTTGGATTCACATAGATGAAATGATTAATAGTTGCTCTATTTTAATTTTCCTAAGTCCCTAGTTTAAAACTTACTACTCTCCAACATATTGTTCTCATTGGCTAAAATTGCTTTTGCCTTGATTTGGAAATTGTGGATAGCAAAATTTTAATCCATTCTAAGTTGCTACGAGATGTGATATAGTGATGGGGCTGCTATTCCGAGTTTGAAAGTGAAACTTTGATTTTCGGAGAAAATTCTAAAAAGATTTAAGTTACTCTCATTTGATTGGAAATACCTACAAAAGCCATATGATATATTACATTGATAGACCTTATGCATATGCTATTTGTCTTCACATTGAGCTTTGTCGAACTAGTATCGACCTATGTGAGATTTTATTCATTACTTTTTGAAATAAAGATTTCACTTGCACATTCTATACTTCTACACTAGAAGTAAGCAAAATTCCATCATACCACCATTCCACAATAAAAAGAGAAACTCCATACCGTTTGTCGAAGTGTTGCAACGACACTTCCCCCGGTACTACTAAAGCTTAGTACGCGGAGGTTCGTATTTGGATGGGGTGCATCAGATCATGAACAAGAGGGTGACATGAGAGTTTTTACATGGTTCAGGCCACTTGAGCGTAATACCCTACTCCACGAGGTGGTTGTTTGATTATATGGCGAGTGTCTGTGGTTGCTTGTATGTGTGTGAGCTTGCTTGTCTTCTATCGTGTGGTGCAACCCTTTTATATGCTAAGGGCTGGCCGTTACAGTATAGGCCTAGCCCGACAGGTGGCATCTACATGCATAATCTGTGATTAATAGTGTGATAACACACCTTAATGGCAGCATTACCAGTATTAATAGTCATCTAATTGTGTGTCAATAATATTGAATTAATGACACGTTAATCAGGTCTTGTAAGGGAAGTTTAATAGCCTCTTGAATGTTCGCACCATTGGAGATCCTGTAATCTTCCCATTGCAGGCTTAGGTCTAGAGGTCCAACACGTGGCAGCTCTGGAGCTTCCCTCTATGGGGAGGTAGGTCCGGAGCCACCCGACGTGTTGCGGCACCAGAGCCTCCCTCTACTGGTGGTTAGGTCTGGTGTTGCTAGACACGGGGCGGTACCAGAACTTCCCTGTGAAGGGAGGTAGGTCCGGTCCTGCAGGACACGTGGTAGCACCGGAGCTACCCAAACGAGGGATGTGTGCGCAGTGCTATTAGACGTGTGTTGCCTTTAGAAGTCTTGAACTCGGACATAGGAACTCCTTGGTTGTAAGTGCGGTATCTGGGCGTACCTGGTATCTGGGTATCGATAGTGGCCCCCGAGCCCACCTCTGGGAGAAGCCTTCTGGGTGAAGTTATATTACTAGAGGTGGGTCCATCTTTGATTCCTGTGTTGCGGCTTCAAAGTATTTTTTTAGGTGGTTGATGCGACAGCAAAGAGTTATGCCATCACCACGTGGCCCTTTTTGACATGACACGTGGGATCCTGGTGTGCGGATCTCACGCAATTGAAGGTCGCCGGTTCCCAATACGAAATTTGTATCGATTCCAAGCGTTATCTTTGTAGCCCTGTCAGGCAGCTGCCCTTGGGCTTCCAACTTCTCATCATGACAACGGTTCACCTGGTGTAACTTTTTAAGCAAATTGGACCCGGGCCCCCTTATCATTGACTAGGTCAACTTTGATTCGGGTCCGGAGGTAATTTCCATCCAAGCGTTGCGGAGGCTTACTAAAGGGTGAAGTCTGCAGAAGGAGAGAACTCTTTATGCCTTCATCTGACATTGCACTTAGAGCTCTCCACCCTTGCAACCTTTCTTCCTCCTCTGCTCCACTTTGTGATGAAGGAGTTGGGACTTCCTCGGAGCCGGATAAAAAAAAATGAAGACTTGTCAAACGTCCGCACCTACATGGGGTGGTCAAGCGACCCGTTCAACAACCTGATCCACATCAGCAAGTTCCCCTTCAAGAAGGAGAACCCTGGTGAGATCGTCTACTTCCTGTCGTATGCCATGGCAGGGCTCATCCCACCATTCTCAAGCTTCCTGCTGATGCTGCTGGACTTCTACGGCCTGCAGCTTCATGACCTCGGCCCCCACTCCTTCCTGCCAGTGGCGACATTATGAGATATGGGTGGGTGTGCCGCCCTGCATTGAGCTCTTCCGGACCTTCTTCATGGTCCATGCAACTGAGAAGAGCAACGAGCACCTTGGCTTCTACTACTTAGTGAAGCGCAAGAAATCGCCACTCAAGTACGTGAAGACCTTCCCTTCCGGGAAGTGGGAAAGCTGGAAGAAAGACTGGATGGCCATCACGGTGGATCGCCATGATATGCTGGAGCTGCCTGATAGCCTTCCAATCGTCGACACCGATGTTTGGGAGGTAGAACTGACATTGCCAGAGGAGTACAACCCAATCTTGACAAGGATCTGAGAGTGCATGAAAGGAGGAGTGACTCCGCTGATGGTCATCGCCAATTCTTGACTAACTGATGGGCTCCGCTGAAGACGAGGGTGTGGCCCGCTTGGGCGTTTGGTGGAGAGCAAGATCACAACCGGATCGAGAGGGGCTTTGGATCCAATCTGAATGAATGAGCTTTGGAGCTCCATCTTCAAAAGTTGCAGCACGGAGTCATTTGCCCTGATGATTTGACTCCATAGGCAGATTTCCTGCCTCTAAACATGGTGCCAGAGGTTAGGAGAGAGCTGCAGAACAAGATGCCAGCTCTTGATGATCTGGGCCTCGTGGACAAGCGTCGGAGCACTCCTTTGGCCGAGATTATTATCCCCAGGGCTCCTTGCTCCCATGAAAGCTCCCAACCTATGCCAGTCAGTGGCAAAGGCAAAGGTCCCGCAGCTTCCCCACCAAAGAAGTCTACCTCTGGTCGAGGCAAGGAGAAGGCTCTCGTCGAATTTCCGAATCACAAGCGGAATTTGACGAGGAGCGATGGGAACGGAGTGATGGAAGCTTCTATAGAAGTGACCCCTCCACCTCGGCTTAGGTCCATGGTTATCGTGCCTCCTGGTCTGGCTGGTTCTTCGAATTTAGTTCACGTAGAGAGTGCTGGCTCCAGCAAGTTAACTCCTACCCTAATGCCAGCTGGTGGCTCTGGGTCTTTAGTGCAACCCCCAAAGACGGAGGTCCCAGAGGTGGCAGCGCCTCTAGCCGCCTCAACTCTAGGTTCGGGTCCTGGGGCATCCTCCACATGTACAACGGTGGGATCTAGCTCTCAGCGACCGAAGAAGAGGATTCGTGCCGATTGGAGCGGCAATACTCCTAGGAAAAGATCGACTCGTTAGTTTTAATTTGGATTTTGTTCCTTGCTTTGTCATAAGTTCCCTATTTTCTTTTTTCTAGAATGTCGAGATCAAGCACAGTAGCTCCAGCGCCTACTGCGACGTTGGAGGCTGTATCGGTTGAACCTCCCACATCGGCTCCGGCCTCTCCCCCAGTGCAAGTGGCAGACGAGACGACAGCTCCAGCTCCGACAGTCGTGGAAACAAGTCTAGAGCTGGCAACCGAAGCTCCCGTGGTAGCACCGGACCACGTGGAGGAAGAGTTTGTTGAAGCTTCGACAGTTCTGGAGCTTGCTGTAGAAGCTCCGACATCGGTGCCAGAAGAGGGTGAAGCTCCAGCCAATGCTTCGGTGTCAGCTCCAGAAGCGGCAGCTCCAGAGGTGATTATGTCTGAGCTAGTGCAACCCGAAGATCTGGCTGCGGGTCGTTTATATTATGAGCTAATTATTGAATATCTAGCTGAGGGACCTTCTTCATCAGCCCCAGAGGATGAAGCTTCTTCGGCGGAACATTCCTCTGCCGTGGTGAATATTGATGAGCTCCCCGATGTCGGCTCCGGTGATGTGGAGATGTTGGATAACATGCTCGCGCCGTGGGATCCGATAGTGATTTTTGAAGACCCACTGGAGCCCACTGAGACACCTCAGGCAGGTCCGGAGCCAATCCCCCTGGTGTTCTCTATCGACAACACTTGCTCATGTCTCTGCCAGGTCCATCTCGCCTTCGACCACGAAAGCAGGACTCTTGAAGAAGAGCGCAACACCTTAAGGCATTGGTGCAACATACTTCATTTTGAGACGACGCTGACACAGTCTCGGTTGGCTGACCAAAAGGAATGGGTGGCCAAGGAGAAGGCCCGACTGGCGCAGTTGGACCGAGTGCTCAATGAAAGAGAGGCCATGATTAAGAATGTCGGTACCCTGGATACCAGGTACCCCCTGATACCGCACTTAAAACCATGGATTCCTATATCCGAGTTGAAGACTTCCGAAGGCAACACATGCCTGACAGCACTGGGCCTGCATCCCTCATTTCGGTAGCACTGGTGCTACCATGTGTCATGCAAGACCGGACCTACCTCCCTCACAGGGAAGCTCTGGCCCCGCCATGTGTCTAGCAACTCTGTACCTAACCCAAGTAGAGGGAAGCTCCAATGCTTCCACGTGTGAAAAGACTCCGAACTTGCCTCTCCACAGAGGAAAGCTCCGGAACCGCAACGTGTTGGACCTCTGGACCTAAGCCTGCAACGACTACACGATCTCCAATAGCACGGACATTCAAGAGGCTATTAAACAACCTTTACAAGACCTGATTAATGTGTCATTAATTCAGCATTAACGACACACGATTAGAGGACCATCAAGACGGGTAAGGCTGCCATTAAGGCGCGTTATCACACTGCTAATCACATATTATACATGTAGATCGTGTATAGGTGGTTAATTATAGCAGGGGCCACTTCTCGGGCTAGGCATAATCTGTTTTGGCCAAACCTTAGCATATAAAAGGGCTGCATCGCACGGTAGAAGACAACTAAGCTCATACGCATACAAACAACCACTGACACTCGCCACAGACACACATACTCACTCAACAACCACCCCGTGGAGTAGGGTATTATGCTCAGGCAGCCCGAACCACGTAAAAACTCTCGTGTCATCATCTTGTTCCTTATGTTATGCGCCCCATCCGAATACGAACCTCCACGGACTATGCTTTTGTAGTATCGGGAGAAGTGTCGTTTACGGACTTCGACATTTGGCGCACCAGGAAGGGGGCGAACCTATGGATTTCCGCTTAGGAAACAACCCCCAACTCGCTGCTTATTGTTGACGTTTCTTACAACATAGATAATAATCCGCAAGTGCATGAAACTGTTGTGTAGCACTTCCCCTTAAGAGAGTATTCCAAGGGTATTGAATCCAAGGAACGTGTGTGTAATCTTACGAACTAAGTCACCCAAGGACACAAAGTTGTTTGGTAGGTAAGGAAGAGAGAGGAATTCGAAGTATTGATTCTAATTCAAAGGAATGTGCAATAGCTGCTTGCTTCGGGCATGGGTTTACCCCTAGCAACACTATGCGACTCCCGCCAAGCGCCTATCGCATAGCCGAACGTGGAGGATTACAAAGGACAGATAAGGCTATTACTACCTACTGCCTACCTCTTCAATCCGTGGGTCTACGAGATATTCACTGGTGTGCTCTAACCTAAGCACCATGCTTACGTTCTAAATCATAACTCTAGTTGTTTTGAACATAAAGCAACAATTAGAGCCTCTAATAAATTAAAGCAATGAACGCATAAGTAACTACTTGTGCAAACTACTATGAATTGAGAATCAAAATTGAATTGGATTCACAAAGGGCTTACGTGATTTGAGTACACCTTTGTAAAATACAAGTGTAGAAGAGGGACTTGACAAGCCCACGCCTCCTTCTCCTAAACTCTCACCACACTCTCCTTCTTCTTGGCAGCATCTAGGACTACTCCAAACCTTTGGAGTGGTATTCTATTCTCAACTTTTGTTGTGTGTGTAAAGTGAGATGTGGGGTTCTATTTCTAGGGGGAGAAGGGTCGGTTTCCGCCACCAATCTCGCGCGAATCAGTCACCCATGACTTCTTCAAGCCGGGAGGAGCCAACACATGGTGTTTGACTGCAATTGGTGCCATGACCTAGTCGGCCGACTAGGGAGGTCGCCGACCTGGACTCAGCCCCATTTGGCTTGTGCTTCCTCCAGGTCCTTGCCAAGTGGGTCCCATCCCCTTATATGGGTGCTGCACCGTTGGATGGCCTCAAATACTTCTGCTTCGGGGCCATTTGATCCATGTGATGACACGTGACGTCACTTGATTCGTACAAACCCAATTTTATGGATTACTCCATGCATGTCCTTGTATTTTGGGTCTAAATTCACCTGCATACAAATAAACACAAACATTTGTGGAATTGGTTAGTTTTTAACCCTACCACTATGTTGTGTTTCTCTTTTGTGCACATTATGACATGAATTGATGGTCTAAATATGGCACTTAAGGATCGTCAGCACTTATTTACTTGAAGTCCAGAAGCAGCGGAAGGACTTCCACGTCCTGTATCTCTGTCATGTCCAGCATCTCAACAACGCTAATGTTGATGATCTTTCGATGAAGGCTTCAACAAGAGCTCATGCTCCGGACCGGGTTTTTGTGAGATGACTGTTAGGACCTGCTGCTCAGCCCGCTGACCTTAATTATGGGGGCGAGACCAGCACCTCGAAGCTGGCAGTCCCAGTGGCCCTGTTACCTTGGCATCCACCAAGGATCGTAAACGTTGTATGAAGCTCCGAGCAATCGAGCGCGCAAGATCCAGAAGCTCAAGTTAGCTTCGATGCATGGATCTCTAAGATTCGGAGCTACTTGAAGGACAATATCCTTCTTGAAGACGGTGCTTCTGTTGATCGAATTGCCAGATTAGCTAAAAGATACACGTTGGTATAAGGGGATCTCTACTGGCATTGTGCCAACGACGTTCTAATGTGGTGCATTTCCCGGGAAAAAGGCCACGAGCTTCTCGTGGATATCTATGGAGGTGAGTGCGGGAACCACACATCTTCTTGCACGTTGGTTGGTAAAGCCTTCCAGCATGGCTTTTACTGGCCTACAACACTCCAAGATGCAGTTGAGTTGGTACAGAAGTGCGAAGCGTGTCAGTTCCACGCGAAGAAAATTCATACACCGGCTCAATCACTGCAAATGATTCCTCCCACATTGCCTTCCGATGTGTGGGGGATGGACATTTTGGGAACTTTCCCAAAAGCCGTCGGAGGTTACAGGTTCCTGTACGTCGCCGTCGATAGGTTCACCAAGTAGAGTTGTGACAATTAACAAGCAATCTGCTATCAAGTTCTTGAAGTGCTTAGTCTGTAGATTTGGAGTTCCAAACAAAGTAATTATTGACAAAGGAACCCAATTCACAAGTGCAGCATTCCAAGGGTACTGCGAAGATCTCGGCATACAAGTCAGCTACGCATCGGTAGCTCACCCGACAAGCAATCACCAAGCTGAGAGAGCTAATGCAGAAATACTCAAGGGACTCAAGACGCGCACATATGAGTGCTTGAAGAAACATGGAGCCAACTAGATAGAGGAGCTTCCGTCCGCATTGTTGGAAAGCAGCACAACACCTAGTCAAGCAACTGGAGAGACATCTTTCTTCTTGGTGTACAAAGCTAAAGTAGTCCTTCCTCCGAAGATCACCATGGGTTCTCTCCGAGTCTGGACCTTCGGCTAAGCCACGCAGGACAAGCTCCGATGTGAAGACTTGGACCTCATAGATGAGGCAAGGTGCCAAGCAGCTGTTCGGAACGCACGATACCGCCAAGTACTCTGACGCTATCAACAAAGGTTTGTGTGCAACCGACATCTAGAAGAAGGTGATATGGTGCTGCGGAGAATACTGACTCGAGAAGGGATGAACAAACTATCCCCAAGATGGGAATGTCCCTTCCGAGTTATCAAAGTATCCTGCCTTGGATGCATTCACTTGGATACAGAATATGGGACTCCACTTCCCAATCCGTGGAACATCGAGCACCTCCATAAGTTTTACTCTTAGCTACACGGAGGTGAGTTTGTTGTATAAAGTGTATCACTCGTAGTCCATGGACAGAGATGGGAAGGGTTTAGCGCACTTAACTTGGTCCTGTACTTTAGGTGTGTCTTTACCCTCACTAGGATAAATCAAGACGAATAGCACACTTAACATGGTCATTGTACTTTGAGTGTGTCCTTGTCTTCCCCTGTAATTCGGACCTTAATGAGAAACATTTTATATGCACAGACTCTTTGTGCATTTCAATTGTACAAGCTTCGTACTTTTATTATTATATACCTTCTTGTTTATTACAAATTTGTTCAATCTGCTTGAAATTTAGTCCAAGGTGTTTATGTGATATATAATTTGTTTTAGTAATCCTCTTTTGGGTCTTAGCATTGCCGCATGGTCTACTCGCCTAAAAACCAAAGCCAATGATAGGTCCGGAGTGTGCTATCGACTTAGACTTGCCAGACACCCTAGGTACGCCACTCTACCAATATCCTGGCAGGTCCCAGTAGGACGAGTTCGCAAGGCATTGGAACCTAAAGAGATTTAATTAATACAATTATGTCGTCATGTTAAATTCCTCAGGATCTAAAATTCAAGGAAGGACAATAAGCCACAAATAAGTTGTAGATGAGAGGACAAATTTTATTGTTTTTCTTGTCTTTTATGTGTAGAAAAAATGAATATTCGATGGCAATTAGCTCAGTCATAGTGGGCGTCGTTGAACCTACCAAGCTCCGACAACCCCCGAAGGGGCCGCCATCGATGTTTTAAGCGTTGATAGTGGGCACTGTCGGACCTACCAAGCTCTGACAACTCATAGGCGGCCCACCGTTGACGTTCTAAGAGTTGACAGTGGGCGCTGTCGGACCTACAAAGCTCCCACAACCCCCAGGGGCTGCCGTCGACGCTCTGAGCATTGACAATGGGCGCCGTTGGAGCTACCAAGCTCTATCAACCCCCAGGCGGCCCGCCATCGACGTTGTAAGAGTTGACAGTGGGTGCCATCAGACCTGCAAAGCTCCGACAACCCCTAGGGGCCCACTGTCGACATTTTAAGCATTAACAGTGGGCATCATCGGACCTACCAAGCTTCGACAACCCTCAGGGGGTCCACTGTCAACGTTCTAAGAGTTGACAGTGGGTGCCGTTGGACCTACAAAGCTCCGACAACCCCTAGGAGCCCGCCGTCGACGTTCTAAGCGTTGATAGTGGATGTCGTCGGACCCACCAAGCTCCGATAACCCCTAGGGAGCCTGCCGTCGACGCAACAAAAGGTCCTTGGAGACGTCATAAGAAAGACTCAAAACTCAGTGCTAACGTCCAAGATACGATTTCGGTGCTATCGAGTTCTCAAGACATTGTCTAAATCCTCATGGTAGATGCCTTCAATTCATTAAACACATCTACCAGGGGGCCAACAATATAAAGGCAATGCATTGAACACACAAAAAATGGAATTTGGAGAGATTTCAGATTTCCTTCATTCAAAATGAGGATTACAAGTTGAAGGAAAAAAGAAAAGGTCCTAACCACTGGAGTTCCTATTGAAGAACGAGACGACTGTTTGGGCAGCATGTTGAACGTTGGCCCTGGTGGCTTGTTCTTCCTCAGCAACAGGTCCTTCGAACACCGGAGCTAAAGACATATGGGGGTCCCAACTTTTGAAACATGCCAACATATATCCGGCAACGTTCTTGGACAGGGACCTTCCTTCAGTCTCCAGTGCGTCGACGACTATGTCGCCCACGGCATCAAGCTTCTTGCCGGCTGAGGTCAACGCCACCAGTGCCTTCTCCATCTCTGGCTCCGGGTCAGCTGGACGTACCGAGCTGAAATCAAATGTCACCAGAGCTACATTGGCATGACCTAAGAAGTGCAAGACTTGCTGGGACTCAGTCCCTCTCAGGCACTTTAGTTCCTCTAGTGACTTCCTAGCAGCCGAAAGTTTGGCAGAACCTTCCTTGGAGAAGCGCTCAACTTCCTTAGCGTGCTGCTGAATACTTTCAGCCATCCACCTTTCTTGGTGGCTGAGCTCTTTCTCCCAGAGGTAGATACAGTTCCTTCGCTCTGCCAGGTCCTTCTCCTTGGCCTTCACCTTGTCCTCCCGAGTGGAGATATCAGTCTCTTTTTGGAGACATTCACCCCCATTTGCCATATCTGCTCCTTCTCCTGGTCACCCCACTAATCAAACTGTTTGGCACGATCGGATAAGCTTTGCTCTCCCAGCGACATCCTTTGGGCGAGCTATTCTTCTGTCTTCATGAGGTCTTCGTATTTCTTCAGAAGCTTATCCTCCTTTTGATCAAGGGCATCCCGGTGCTTGAGTAGATGCTCATTCAGCTCATTGAGGCTGTCTGAATAGATGTCGGCCGCCTCATTGACCTCCTTCACATGCTCAAATATCTCAGGTCTTGTCATCTAGGGTCTTAATCATGGCCTCTCTTTCATTTAGCGCATGGTCCAATAGCGGCAGTCGGGCCTTCTCCTTCTTCACCCACTCCATCTGGTCAACCAGCCGGGACTGCGTCAGCTTCATCTCAAAATGAAGTCTGTTGCGCCAACGCCTTAAGGTGTTCTTCTCTTCTTCGAGAGTCTTTCTTTAGTGGCCGAAGGCGAGCTGGACCTGTCAGAGAGTTGAGCAAGCATTGTCGATAGACAACGCCAGGGGGATCGACTTTGGGCCCATCGAAAGTGCCTCAGTGGGCTCCCGTGGGTCTTCCAAAATCACTATCGGATCCCACGACACAAGAATGTTATCCAACAGCTCCACGTCGTCGGGGCCGACCTCTGGGGGCTCATCGGTATTCACCGCAGCAAAAGAAGGTTCTGCCGTAAGAGCTTCAACCTCTGGGGCTAATGAAGAGGGTCCCTCAGCCGGATCTTCAATAATCTGCTCATAATATAAAGGACCTGTAGCAGGATCTTTGGGTTGCGCCAGCTCAGATATAACTTCCTCCGGGGCCGCCGCCTCTGGAGCTGGCACTGAAGCGCTTCCCGGAGCTTCTTCCATTTCTAGCACAGTGTGCCACCTGGTTCCGAAAAAACCAAGTGAACACATATGTGTGCCCACGACGTTCAACACACATACATGAGTGCAATCACAAAAGGATATACAACAAATTACCACAGAACAAGATTAATTAACCTCATTTATTACAAATTCAAAATATCCTCGAATACAAGCTCTAAAGAATAGTAATGACAAGTTTGAACTAATGCAGCAAATAAACTAAATAAAGCAGCTACGCAACTAAGAAAATAGGGTAGTGCAGCTCCAATAAACACCACAGGCAAAGCTGACGGCAGACACAGCCTAGAACTCTGCATTATCATCTTTATACTCCCAATCGTGGCCTGCAACTGTTGGTGGGGGAATTGCAAGGGTGAGTACATGTCGTACTTAGCATGTGTGGAACGTATGACATGTAGCTATTTCAAATGACGAATATAATAATGGCTAAGTGCTGAAAAGTACATTAAAACATTTGGAAAGCAATATATATTATTTATGTGAAGTAAACCCATCATAAACCAAGTAGTTAGAATAATACAAGTCCATATTTCATTACCATCATCCATATACTAGATTTCTCCATTATCAATAACCATATCCATTTCCATAAGCCAGAATACCATCCCATAACCAGTACCCAACCATCACAATACCAAAACCCCTCTAATCATGTAGGTCATCCAGGTGCTCTTAACCGGGAGCATGACTATCATGATAGTTTTAATACTCTGCAGAGTTTGTATCACGTTACCCACATGTTTTTGATTTTATCACCCGTCAGCGACTAAAGAACCTCCCTTATGTCAATTACACTTCCTTTGGTGTATGGCCAAGAGATCACAAAATAGCCTTTACAAAGGGACTACTAGCATGTACGGACCCACTGAGGTTTCACAAGTGGCAATGTCTCCAACTGAGCACATCTTCAACCAAGGGCCCCCTCTTGTGCCATTCGGATCCCAGGGAGTCCCGCCAACCATATCCAAACCCAATCAACTCCCCTTCCCCGGTGCGCCAAATGATCCGCTATTAATCAGCTACGCCACATCCATACTTGGCCTCGTGGTGGCACTGTTATCCTGGCATATTCTCGCATGAACCGGTCCTTAGATCAAAAGAAAGTGAAACCACCATAACATCCAACCCATCCATATACCATGCTTGCTTAGATCACCCATTACCATGTCATATTAACCAGTTCATATTAACCATAATCTCATTAATGCATAATTGAATAGTATAGTTGTTTTTCCATCCCAATTAATTAAGCGAAGCAAAAAGGTAAAAAGCCCTTCCCGACTCTCTACCATGTACTCTAGTTGACAAGGGTGGTTAAACAAAGCTAGTAAACTTCCTACAATAGGATTCCCATCAAATTGACACAAGCATGCAATTTTGAAAACAAAACATTTATTGTCGAAACAGGATCAATATGTTCAAGACACTTGCCTTGCTCTTGAGCATGATTAGGATCAAATACTTGAAACTCCTTGTGCTGGAGATCCTCCGCAGCACTCTCTAGTGCAAATCCGTCTAAACCGCGCAACGAACATACAAGACAAGAATTACAATCAATAAATGCACATATATTACTCAATATGTTCCCATGCATTATTAATGCAAATGCAAAGCAAAACCATTGAATGAGTTGTGAATAATGTTCACTAATCATTTATAGTGGTTATTAACAAGTCTACACAGGTTGGAAGTTGATTCGAACCAATTTAGAATTAATTCAGTAGGAAGCAGTCAACAAAATCGGACTAGTCCGCTTGGGACCACACTAGTCCGCCCGTCACAAGAACAGCGAACTAGGGTTTTCTAGATCGACATGAATTTGGAGTAACGGGGTTGAATTCACGCGAGAAGGAGGAAATAGAAGGTATACCAAGTGTTTAGAACTCCAATGAATCATGGGTTTTGGAGGCAACACTTGGATCTTGACGATTTAGGGTTGATGAGATCTTGATGGAGGATTGTTGATGAAGAACGAAACTTTATGGAGATATTGATTCTCTTTCGTTTCCTCCTCTTCTTCTTCTTGCTCGGGATCTCCGTCTCCCTCCTTGATGGCGGCCCTCTATGAACTAGGGTTTTGTGGACTTCAATTGAGGCAAAAGGATGTAAAGTCAAGGGGTGGGGTTGTTTTTATAGAGGTGTAGGTTAGGTTTTGATGGATTTCGAGTTTGGGGAGGGTGGAGGCCGGTGTGGAGTCTCACATGGACTCCAAAAAGAGTTAGTCACGATGTCCGAAGGCCCACTTAAGTTAAAACCCAAAAACACGTCGTGAAACAAAAGCTCAACTCGGAATCGTGATAACTGGACAAGTCCGCAAGAAGGCCGGACTAGTCCGAAGATTTATAGAGGCGAAAATGGACAAGTCCGGACTATATCTTTCAAGTTCGAACTTGGTGAGGGAAAAATCATACAAGTCTGGTCAAAACCAAACAAGTACGATTTTAGTCAGAGGGAAATCGGACAAGTCCACTATGATATCGGAGAAATCCATACAAGTCCAGGGACTTAGAAAAATTTCCAAGGAATTGGGATACCGGACTAGTCCGCTATGGATCAAACAAGTCCGAAACTATATAGAGGCAAAAACTAGAATATTCCACACTCAGTCACGGACAAGTCCGGAATGGAACAGAGACTCAATCGGACTAGTCCGCAGCAAAAACGGACAAGTCCAAAGGGCAACAGAGAGGGAAACCGGACTAGTCCGGGGTACAAACCGGACAACGTAATTCTACAGAATTGAGTGCTGTTTTGTTCTAATTCATTTTAAACTTGTTCCTTTTTTATGTCGATTGATGTTAAACATGTATTAGAATTTATGCAATGCCTGACAGAAGAAAATGAGGGTGTTACACACAGATGCCTGAGCTTCCACAAAATCTTCCTCCTTGTGGTCCGGCGCTACCACGGGATCTTTGGTTCCGGCTCTGGACTTGTCTCCATGACAGCCGGCGCCGAAGCTGTCGTGACATCTGCCACTACCACTAGGGGAGAGGCAGGAGCCAGGGCGGGAGCTTCAGTCGATGCAGCCTCCAGAGTCACTGTAGGCACCAGAGCCGCAACAGGCACCAAAGCTGCAGTGCTTGTTCTCAACATTCTGGAAAAATAAAGTAGGGAACTCAAGACAAAGGCATGGAACAAAGTCAAGACAAAGCTAAAGAATCAATCCATACTTTGGAGTATTGCCGCTCCAATCGGCGCATATTTTCTTCCTCAGGCACTGGGAGCTAGAGCCTGCCATTGTCGGCGTGGCGGACGCTCCGGGGCCTGAACTTGGAGTTGAGGCGGCCGCAAGCACTGCCACCTCTGGGACCTCCATCATTAGAGGTTGCACTCTGGACCCCGAGCCACCAGCTCGCATCAGGGCAGGAGTTGTCTTGCTAGCCAGCACCCTCTACGGGCACTGGAGCCGAAGAACCAGCCGGAGCTGGAGGCACGATCACCATGGACCTGAGCCGAGGTGGAGGGGTCACTTCAGTCGAAACTTCCCTCACTCTACTCCCATCGCTCCTTGTCAGCTTCCGCTTGCAACTCGAAACTTTGACGGGGGCCTTCTCCTTGCCTCGGCCGGAGGTAGACTTCTTTGGAGGGGAAGCGGCGGGACCTTTGCCTTTGCCATTGACTGGCACAGGTCGGGAGCTTTCATGGGAGCAAGGAGCCTCGGGGATAGCAATCCCGACCGGAGGAGCGCTCTGACACTTGTCCACGAGGCCCAAATCATCAAGAGCTGGCATCTTCTTCTGCAGCTCCCTGCCGACCTCTGACACCATGTTTAGAGGAAGGAAATCTATCAAAGGAGTTAGATCATCGGGGTGAATGACTCCGTGCTTCCACATCTCGAGATGTAGCTTCAGAGCTCCTTCATTCAGATTGGATCCGAAGCCTGTCTCGATCTGGTTGCGATTGTGCTCTCCACTAAACACCCAGGTAGGCCGCTCCCATGTCTGCAGCGGAGCCCACCAGTTTGTCAGGAATTTGGCGATGACCATCAGAGGAGTCACCCCTCCCTCGATGCACTGCCAGATCCTTGTCAAGATCAGGCTGTACTCCTCTGTCGGCATTGGAGCTACCTCCCAAACATCAGCGTCGACGGCCAGAAGGCTGTCAGGCAGCACCGACATATCATGGCGATCCACCGTGATGGCCACCCAAACTTTCTTCCAGCTATCCCACTTCCCGGGAGGGAATGCCTTCAGGTACTTGACCGGCAAGTTCTTGCGCTTCACGAAGTAGTAGCAGCCTTGGTACTCGTTGCTCTTCCCAGTTGCGTGGACCGTGAAGAAGGTCCGGAAGAGCTCGATGCAGGGCGGCACAAACACACACATCTCGCAAAAGTGGACAAAGGTCATTATTATGACATCACAACAGTGGATACACATGTTGAACTACAAGGACCAATCACAAGAGCATGAGCGCGGCTACTAAATCAACAGGTGAACTCTTTCCTAAATGCCTACCCATGTGAATTTGAGAATGGATTGCTATGTAATGATTTAATTGTTATTAGGAACCATGGAGGAAATCAACAAGTGAGGAGAGAAAGCCTTGGGAACATGGGGAACCGTCTGGGATGTCCACAAGTGGATGAATCCAGTTTACAACTCGGACTCGAGTTCAACTCAGAGTCCAGAAGCAGTCCACATTAAAACGGACGCCCAAGATGCATATGGATTCTGTTTTCAACGTTATACATATGAAAGGAAAGAGGATATGATAAACTTTCCAATTGCTCTGGTCCCATGTCAAAATTCTTCTGGAGTCGTTAGGAATCATCAAAACAAGTTGAGTCCAGATTTTTGTCCGGTGCTGCGCCATCGTATTGGGCCATTGGGCCTTGTATCAAGTCTACATCCCTTATTTTCGTGTCGTAGGGTTCGGTCACGACTCCAACACCATATGGACGTCCTCCCACCTATATATACTTCATAGTAGCCATCATGAACAATTGAGTTTTGCTTAGATTAATAATATCGTCGTTCTAAGGTTCATGAAACCCCAACTTCACGATTTTAGATCGTGTCTTCTACGTTCTTGCTTGTGTTCTCGGTTGCACCTACAGGGATTAGCCTTCTTGGCGAGCTCAATCATGTGCAGCAGAATTGATAACCAACGGAGCGGTGGTATAGTGAATGCAGAGGTTGTTCATGTTCTACTCGAGAGCTTCGGATCATCAACGTCGAGATCTCCATCAATCGACTTATCCATTACCTTTAGGAAGATCAGGCCTAAACCTCCTTATCGATTGGTATCAGATTTCCAGGTTGCCTGTTAGGTAATTCATCTATCCATTACATTAGTTTTGTTTAGCATACCTAGTCCATAAAAAAACTACAAATCAACTTGTAGTTTAGTAGATTTGCTCATTACTTTGTCAAAACCACACTGAGTCTTTGCAACTTTTGTTTTCAGTTTGGTTTTGATGAATTTGTGTCCTTGGTTGAGTCATATTGCTGGTTTAGAAAGTGTTTTTGGCCTTAGTTTGGATTTTTGCATTGTGTTGATCCATCCTTTTGAATCACGTCATCACCTTCAGATTAGATTCATCTCTGTCCTGTTCAGTACTTTCATCATATATGGCTGATACAATCTCGTATTTTGGTGTTCTTGTACTTTCTGGAAAGCTTAATAAGTTTTCTATAAGTTTCGTATTCATCATTTTCCCAGAAAATATAGTTATCAAGGTCTAAATTGCATTTGATCCGAATTTGTTATTGACCTAAAAATTCTGAACAGTCTGTATTTCGGGGGCAATATCTCCTATTGTTCCGATCCAAAAAAGGTCTCCAATAAACTGAAATTAAAGAGGAGAGATAGATCTATAACCTTGTTGTTCAAAGTTATTAGATTTGGGGCCTAAAGGTGCTTAATTGTCCTTAGAAGATTGAGCAAAAAATCTGTAACAGACCTATGAGATATCTTTGATTGATTTGCCTTATGTTCTTCTTTTGCAGCACATTCTAAAAAAAACGATGAAAACAAAAGAAAAAGGCAAGTGCAAATAAAATATACAAAAGCCGCACAAAAAAAAAAGGAAAAGAAAAGAAAAACACAGAAAAATAAAAACGGAAGTGCTTGCATCCTTGTGTCTTATAGTTTTGTTTCATGTCTTGCTAGCTTGAACTACTAGGAACACATTTAGGCCAGCAACTTTGACAAGTACTTTGGACACTTTGTCAACTTTACTATCTGATTGCATTGTTGCTAATACTTGCTACATATAAAGTGCCATCCAAGCTCCACTTCCTCTTGAGAAGGACAAATACCTTTTGCAATCATCCCACGCTTCATTGGTTCATCTCACCATCCACACTACCTGTTGTGTTGGGAAGAACATTTGTAAGAGTGTGGTTAGACGCTTGAGCAAGAGAGATTGTCCTTCCACCTCTCACATTGCACTACCCTTTGTAGTTGATAGGGATAACATACTCCTATTGTCTTTTTTTGTACTACTAACAATGGCAGGAAATAACGGTGATGGAATTTCAAATGCTGAGTTGCATAACATGGTGAACGATATGGCAGAAGTGTTTACCAAAAACACTGCATCAACAGCAGAGTCATTGGTGCACTTGACTCGCTAACTTGATGACCTTGCTTTTCGGATGGGTAATCTTGAGACTCGGCTACCTCTCACTGGACATGAAGATGATGCTTGTGATGATATGGACGATCATAATCATCAACCACCACTTCCACTCCATCATCGAGGTATGGGAGGTAAAAATCACCATAACAATTATAACTTTCCTCGTGATGACCCTTTTGCTAAGGTAAAATTACTATACCCTCCTTTTATGGTGCTTATGATGCTGAGACTTATCTTGATTGGGAGATGATAGTAGAGCAAAAATTTAATGCCCATCTTGTTCCTGAACAACATAGAGTCTGTCAAGCCACTAGTGAGTTTAAGAATTTTGCTATCACGTGGTGGAATGAACTTGTTAATACTAGAACTGATCCTCCAACATGGGATAGATTAAAGGAAGCTATGTATTCGTTTTGTGCCTCCTTCTTTTTGGCAAGATCTTCAAAAAAATTACAGCGTTTAGACCAATGTAACATGTCCGTAGAAGAATACTATCAAGAGCTATGGAAGGGTATGTTGCGTTGTGGGGTAGTAGAGGACATGGATGATAAAATAGCTCACTTTTATGGGGGGTTCAGACGTGAACTTTAGGACATTGTTGATTACAAGGAATATGATACTGTTAACAGATTATTTCAGCTTGCTATGTTGGCAGAAAAAGAATTGCAGGGCCGCAAACAGCAGCAACAACGCACGAGGACCACCTTCACACCGGGTTTGATGTCTACACAATCCAAAACAGCACCATCTTCGAATTTCCATGCAGCCACTACACCATCCAATGGCGACCAAAGAACTACACCTGCTGCTCCACCTTCTCGTGTGCCGCAGGGCAGCAAGTCAACATCATTCCAGCCTTCATCTTCCACTCCTACAAGTCAAACTTCTGACATTTAGTGTCACCGCTGCCAAGGACTTGGTCACATGATGAGATATTTTCCAAGCAAACAAGCATACATAGCACGGGACGATGGTGGGTATCATAGTACTTCGGATCTTGAAGATGAATATTCTCTTGCTACTAACGTTGCTGGTCATACAAATGATGAACAATCCGATGGAGAGGTATTTTGTACAGCAGCAACGGAGAACTTTAGGAGCATCATTGTGCAGCATGCCTTGAGTGCCAAATTGGAGGCCAACAACAAGATACAACGACACAACCTGTTTCACATGTTTCTCATCATCATGGACTACCGTGTACACACTATAATTGATGGAGGCAGCTGCAGTAACTTGGTGAACACGGACGTAGTCAAGAAACTTGGTTTGACAACAAGTGCACACCCTCATCCATACCACATTCAATGGTTCAACAGCAGCGGTAAGGTTCTGGTAACACAAACAACAAGAATAAATTTTTCAATTGGTTCTTACAATGATTTTGCTGATTTTGATGTCATGCCTATGGATACATGTTCTCTTTTGTTGGGTCGTCCTTGGGAATTTGATACGGATGCTATTCATCATGGTAGAACTAATAAATACACTCTCGTGCATACAGGAAAGAAAATCACTTTGCTTCCTCTGACTCCTGCTGAAATTGTGCATTTTGAGAAGAGTAAAATTCGTGATGATAAAGCAACAAAACTAGAATTTGAAAAACAGCATGTCATTAAGTTAAAATCACCTTCATTGCTCGCAACCAAATCTGACCTTGCTGATTTTTTTTATGCTAAGGGGATGTGCTATGCTTTAGTATGCAAAGAAGCCCTATTTTCACTTCATGAATTGTCTATTGCATTGCCCCCTGCTGTTGCTAACCTTTTGCCGGAGTTTGAGGATGTGTTTCCCTCCAAGATACCCCCCTAGTTTACCACCCGTGAGCGGCATTGAACACAAGATCGACTTAATTCCAGGAGCAAGCTTGCCAAATCATGCAGCGTACAGAGCCAATCCAAGGGAGAATAAAATAATTCAGCGGCAAGTCCAAGATCTTTTGGACCGCGGGTACATTCGTGAAAGCCTTAGACCTTGTTCCGTTCCTATTCTTTTGGTTCCTAAGAAAGATGGTAGTTGGCGCATGCGTGTTGATTGTCGTGCAATTAATAACATCAGCATTTGATACCGTTATCCTATTCCTCGCTTAGATGACATGCTTGATGAATTGTGTGGTGCTATCATCTTCACAAAAATTGACTTGCATAGTGGTTACCACCAAATTAGAATCGCACTAGGAGATGAATGGAAAACTGCATTTAAAACAAAATTTGGACTTTATGAGTGGTTTGTCATGCCTTTTGGTATAACTAATGCACCTAGTACCTTTATGCGATTAATGAACGAGGTTTTACGTGCTTTCATTGGAGAATTTGTGGTGGTTTACTTCAATGATATTCTCATTTACAGCAAGTCATATGATGAACATCTTGATCATTTACGTACTGTTTTTGCTATTTTGAGAGATGCACGCTTGCTTAGTAACCTCGAAAAGTGCATCTTTTGCACCAATCGAGTCTCGTTTCTTGGATATGTTGTTTCCTCGCATGGAATTGAGATGCATGAGACAAAAATTGTCACAATCACTAGCTGGCCAACTGCAACAACCATCACACAGGTGTGTAGTTTTCTTGGTCTTGCAGGTTTTTATCGCCGCTTTGTGCGGGATTTTAGCACCATTGCAGCACCTCTACATGATATAACAAAGATGGGAGTGCCATTTCGGTTGAGCGAACAGCAGCAAAAACGTTTTGATGCTCTCAAATTGAAGCTTACGCAAGCACCATCGCTAATTTTGACAAGACCTTTGAGCTAGAATGCGATGCAAGCGGTATTGGTATTGGAGGTATTCTCAAACGAGGAGGTAAACCCATTGCTTTCTTTAGTGAAAAAATGTATGGTCCTTCTCTCAATTATTATACTGATGATAAAGAATTGTATGCCTTAGTACGAGTTCTACAAACTTGGCAACATTATCTTTGATCTAAAGAGTTTATCATACATTCCGATCATGGTTCTTTGAAGTATCTTAAGTGTCAAACCAATCTGAATAAACGACATGCTAAGTGGATTGAATTCATAGAGTCGTTTCCATACATAATTAAGCATAAAAAGGGAAGGGAAATATCATTGCCGATGCGTTATCTAGATGTTATACTATGGTGTCCCAACTTGATCATACAATGGTTTGGGAACAATTAAAGAATTATATCCTACTAATTTGGACTTCAAAGATGCTTTTCAAAATTGTAGAGAAGGAAGAACTTGGTATAAATATGTGCTACGAGGGGGTCTCCTCTATTGTGCTAGCAAGCTATGTGTTCCAGCTAGCTCCGTTCGTCTATTACTTTTGCAGGAAGCACATGGAGGAGGATTGATGGGACATTTTGGCATGAAGAAAACTGAGGACGTGCTGTCCACACACTTCTTCTAGCCGAAGATGAGGCATGATGTCGAGCGCTACGTATCACGATGCACTACTTGCAATAAAGCTAAGTCTCGCCTTAACTCATATGGTCTGTATATGCCTCTTCCTGTTCCTAGTGTACCATGGACGGATATTTTTATGGATTTTGTTTTAAGATTGCCTAGGACTAAGAGGGGAGATAGTATTTTTGTGGTTGTTGTTCGTTTCTCCAAAATGGCACACTTTATACCTTGTCATAAGAATTATAATGCCTCACATATTGCCGATTTGTTTATGACGCAAATTGTTCGTTTTCATGGTGTGCCAAATACCATTGTTTCTGGTCGTGATGCAAAAATTTTAAATCAGTTTTGGAGAACTTTGTGGTATAAATTGGGAACCAAGTTGCTGTTTTCAACTACTTGTCACCCACAAACAGATGGACAAACTGAGGTAGTTAATCGTACTCTATCCACTATGTTGCTGGCTGTCTTGAAAACAAATTTAAAGTTGTGGGAGGAGTCTTTACCACATATAGAATTTGCTTACAACAGATCCGTTCACTCTACGACGAAGGTAAGTTCATTCCATGTAGTGTATGGTTTTAATCCCCGTGCCCCTATTGATTTACTACCTTTGCCTCCTTTTGAAACTATAAATTTGGATGCTGCACAATGATTTGAATTCATTCTTAAGATGCATGAAACTACAAAGAAAAATATTGAAAGAACGAATGAGAAATATAGGATTACATGTAGTAAAGGTAGAAAAGAAGTAAAACTTGAACCAGGTGATTTAGTATGGTCACATTTGAGAAAAGAGCATTTCCCTGACTTGAGAAAATCTAAACTTATGTCTCAAGCTACTGGTCCTTTTATGATTATTGAAAATATTAATGATAATGCATATAAGCTTGAGTTGCCTCCCGATTTTGGGGTTAGTCCCACATTTAACATTTCAGATTTGCGGACATACTTGAGAGAAGAAGATGAACGTGAGTCGAGGATGACTCCAATTCAAGAGGTAGAGGATGATGAGGACATCACAACAATTGATACACATGTTGAACTACAAGGACCAATCACAAGAGCACGAGCACGACTACTAGATCAATAGGTAAACTTTTTCTTAAATGCCTACCCATGTGAATTTGAGAATGGATTGCTATATAATGATCTAATTGTTATAAGAAACCATAGAGGAGATCAACAAGTGAGGAGTGAAGGCCTTGGGAACGTGGAGAAACGTCTGGGACGTCCACAAGTTGATGGAACCAGTTTACAACTCGGACTCGAGTTCAACTCGGAGTCCACAAGCAGTCCACCTTAAAATGGATGCCTAGGATGCATACGGACTTCATTTTTGACGTTATACATATGCACGAAAAGAGAATAAGATAAACTTTCCAATGGCTCTGGTCCCACGTCAAAATTTATCTAGAGTCATTAGGAATTTTTGAAACAAGTTGAGTCCAGATTTCTGTCCGGTGCTGCGCCACCATATTGGGCCATTGGGCCTTATATCAAGTATACATCCCTTATTTTTGTGTCTTAGGGTTAGGTCACGACTTCAAGACCCTTTGGACGTCCTCCCACCTATATATACTTTATTGTAGTTGTCATGAACAATTGGATTTTGCTTAGAATAATAATATCACCGTTCTACGATTTGTGAAACCCCAACTTCGCGATTTCAAATCGTGTCTTCTATGTTCTTGCTTGAGTTCTCGGTTGCACCTGCAGGGATTAGCCTTTTTGGTGAGGTCAATCGTGTCTTCTGCATGGTTAATAACCAACAGAGCGGCATTGTAGTGATTGCAGGGGTTTTTCGTGTTCCACTTGAGAGCCTCAGATCATTAACGTTGAGATCTCCATCAATCGACTTATCCATTACCTTTCAACAGATCGGGCCTAAACCTCCTTATCAGGTCGCCACTAGCAAGAAGGAGTGGGGGTCAAGGTAATGAACATGCAGACCGCAGAAGTTCAGCAGCATCAGTAGGAAGCTTGGGAATGGTGGGATGAGACCCACCATGGCATAAGACAGGAAGTAGACGATCTCGCCGGGGTTCTCCTTCTTGAAAGGCAACTTGCTGATGCAGATCCTGTTGTTGAAGGAGTCGCTCGACCACCCCATGTATGTGCGGAACTTCGACAAGTCTTCATCCTTCTTCATCCGGCTCCGACGAACTCCCAACTCCGTCGCCGCAAAGTGGAGCAGAAGAGGAAGAAAGGATCCAAGGGCGGAGAGCTCTAAGGGCAATGTCAGATGAAGGCATAAAGAGTTCTCTCCATGTGCGGACTTCCTCCTTTAGTAAGCCTCTGCAACGCTTGGATGGAAACTACCTCTAGACCCGAATTGCAGATGACATCGTCAATGACAAGGGGGCCCAGGTCCACTTTGCTTAAAAAGTTACACCATGCGAAACGTAGTTGGATGCATGAGGGCGGCCGCCTGATAGGGCTACAAGGATTACATTGGGAACCGATATGAATTTCGTATTGGGAACCGACGACCTTCAATTGCGTAAGATCCGCACGCCAGGGTCCCATGCACCGTGTCAAAAAGGGCCATGTGGCGATAGCATACCTCTTTGCCGTCGTCTCAACCGCCCAGAAAAAGACTTTGAAGCCGAAGTGCGGGAATCGAAGATCGTCCCACCTCTGGTAATATAACTTCACCCAAAATGTTTCTCCCAGAGGTGGGCCTAGGGGCCAATGTCGGTACCCTGGATACCAGGTACCCCTGATACCACACTTAAATCCAAGGAGTTCCTATATCCGAGTTGAAGACTTCCGAAGGAAACACACGACTGACAGCATTGGGCCAACATTCCTCATTTGGGTAGCTCCAGTGCTACCACGTGTTATGCGAGACTGGACTACCTCCCTTCACAGGGAAGCTCCGTTCCAACCACGTGTCCAGCAACCCCAGACCTAACCCCCAGTAGAGGGAAGCTCCCATGCTGCCACGTGTCAAAAGGCTTCGGACCTGCCTCCCCACAGAGGGAAGCTTCAGAACCGCCACATGTTGGACCTCCAGACCTAAGACTGCAATGACTACAGGATCTCCAATGGCACGGGCATTCAATAGGCTATTAAACAACCGTTACAAGACCTGATTAACGTGTCATTAATTCAGCATTAACAACACACGATCAGAGGACCATCAAGATGGGGAATGCCGCCATTAAGGCGCATTATCACACTGTTAATAACATATTATACATGTAAATAGTGTATAGGTGGTTAATTATAGCCGGGGCCACTTGTCGGGCTAGGCATAATATGTAACGGCCATACTTTAGCATATAAAAGGGCTGCATCACACGGTAGAAGACAACTAAGCTCATACGTATACAAGCAACCACCGACACTCGCCACAGACACACATACTCAATCAACAACCACTCGTGGAGTAGGGTATTACGCTCAGGCGGCATGAACCACGTAAAAACTCTCGTTTCATCATCTTGTTCTTGATCTTACGTGCCCCATCTTGATACGAACCTCTGTAGACTATGCTTTTGTAGTACCGGGGGAAGTGTCGTTACGCACTTTGACAAAGGCTCTCGATGATAAGACTTGAGAGATATATGAGCATGCTAAGGAGGTCAATGAGGTGGCTAACGACAGCTCAGACAGCCTTAACGAGCTAAATGAACATCTGCTCAAATGCCGGGAAGCCCTCGATCAAAAAGAGGATAAGCTCCTGGAGAAAGTGGAAGACCTCGTGAAGAGGGAGGACGAGTTCACCCAGAGACTGTCACTGGGAGAGCAAAGCTTGGCTGATTGCGCCAAATCGTTTGATCAGTGGCGCGATCAAGAGAAGAGCGGATATAGCAGAATGGGTGTAAATGTCTCCAAAAGAGAGACTGTATCTGCACCAGGAAGGATAAGGTGAAGGCCAAGGAGAAGGACTTGGTAGAGCAGAGAAACCGTATCTACCTCCGAGAGAAAGAGATCAGTGACCAAAAATAGCGTATGGCTGAAAGTATCTAGCAACACGCTAAGGAAGTCGAGCGCTTCTCCAAGGAAGGTTCCGCAGAACTTTCGGCTGCTAGAAAATCACTGGAGGAGCATAAAAATTTGAGGTCAAATGATTCCCCGCATGTCTGGGATTTCTTAGGGCAGGCCAATGAAGCTCTGGTGCCATTTGATTTTAGCCGGTACATTTGGCTGACCCGAAGCCGGAGATGGACATGGCGCTGGTGGTGTTGACCTCCGCTGACAAGAAGCTTGATGCCATGGGCGACGTAGTCGTCGACGAACTAGAGACTGAAGGAAGGACCCTGGACAAGAACTTTGTCGAATATGTGTTGGCATGTTTCAAAAGCCGAGACCCCCAGATGTCTTTAGCTCCAGTGTTCGAAGGGCTCGTTGCTGAGAATGAAAAAGCCGCCAGGGCCACCATTCAAGAAGTTGCCCATACAGTTGCCTCATTCTTCAATAGGAACTCCAATAGTTAGGACTTTTCCTTTTTTTTGCCTTCAACTTAGAATCTGCCAATTTTGAATGAATGAAATCAAAAATCCTTCCGAATTCCATTTTTGTGTCTTCAATGCATTGTCCTTTATATTGTTGGCCCCCTGGTAGATGTGTTTAATAAAGTGAAGGCATCTACAATGAGGATTTAGACAGTGTCTTGAAAATTCGATAGCTCTGAATTTGTAGCCAGTATGGTAGCTCTGAGTTCCAAGTCTTTCCTCTGACATCCCCAGGGACCCTTTGTTCTGTCGATGGCCGGGCCCCTAGGAGTTGTCAAAGCTTTGTAGATCCGACGGAACCAATTGTCAACGCTTAGGACGTCGACGGCGGGCCCCTAGGAGGTGTCAGAGCTTGGTAGGTACGACGGCGCCCACTGTCGATGCTGAGGACTTCGACGGCGGGCCGCTTGGGCGGTGTTGGAGATTGGTAGGTTTGACGGTGCCCACTATTAGCTTAGGACATCGACGGCGGGCGCCCTGGGGGTTGTTAGAGCTAGCTTCGACTGCCCCCACTGTCAAGACGTAGAATGCCGATGGCGGGCCCCCTGGTGGTTGTTGAAGCTTGGTAGCTTCGAGGCACCCACTGTCAACGCGTAGAACATCAACGGCGGGTCCCTGGGGATTGTTGGAGCTTGGTAGCTTCGACGACGCCCACTGTCAACGCGTAGAACATCAACAGCAGGCCCCCTAGGGATTGTCAGAGCTTGGTAGCTTCGATGGTGCCCACTGTCAATGCATAGAACGTAGACGCCAAGCCTCCAGGGATGTCGGAGCTTAGTGCTCCGGCAGCATCCAACATCACTGAGCCAATTGCCATCGAATGTTCATTTTTCCCGTGCATAAAAAAACAAGAAAAACAGTAAAATTTGTCCTCTTGCCTATAACTTTTTCGCGGCTTATCATCCTTCTTCGAATTTTAGACCCTGAGGAATTTGACATGACAAAATAAGTGTATTAATCAAATTTCTTTAGGTCTGAATGCCTTCCAGACTCGCCCTACTTGGACCTGCCAGGATATAGGTAGAGTGGCATACTTGGGGTGCCTGACCAGTCTAAGTTGATAGCAAACTTCGGACCTGCCATTGGCTTTGGTTTTCAGGTGAGTAGACCATGCAACAATGCTAATACCCAAAAGAAGATTACCAATACAACTTATATATCACATAAGTACCTTGGACAAAATTTCAAAGTGATTGCACAACATTGTTATAGACAAGAAGGTAAAAAAGAAATGAACTTGTACAAATGAAATGCACGTAGAGTCTGTCTGTATAAAATGCTTCTCATTAAGGTCCAAATTATAGGGGAAGACAAGGAGACACTTAAAGTACAATGACCAAGTTAAGTGTCCTATTCATATTGATCTAACCTGAAGAGGGCAAAGACACACCTAAAGTACAGGACCAAGTTAAGTGCGTTAAGACCCTTCCTGACTCTGTCCTATGACTACAACAGATGCAATTTATACAAACAGACTCACCTCCATGTAACTAAGCGTAAAGCTTAAGGAGGTGCTCGATGTTCCATAGGTTGGGAAGCGGAGTCCCATCCGCTATAGCCAAGCGAACGCATCCAGGGCAGGATACTTTGATAACTCGAAAGGGACCTTCCCAGCCTGGGGATAGTTTGTTCATCCCTTCTCGAGTCAGTATTCTGCACAGCCCCAGATCGCCTTCTTCTAGCTGCTGGTTGTGCAGGAATCTTTGATGATAGCGCCAGAGCGCCTGGCAGTATTGTGCGTTTCGAACATCTGCTTGGCACCTTGCCTCGCCTACGAGGTCCAGGTATTCACGTCGGAGCTTGTCCTATGTGGCTTCGTCAAATGTCTGGACTCGAAGAGAACCCATGGTGATCTCCAGAGGAAGGACTGCTTCAGCTCCGTACACCAAGAACAATGCTGTCTCTCCGGTTGCCCAGCTAGGTGTTGTCCTGCTTCCCCACAATGCAGACGGAAGCTCCTCTATCCAGTTGACACCATGTTTTTCAGACGCTCGTATGTGGGCACCTTGAGTCCCTTGAGTATTTCTGCATTAGCTCTATAAGCTTGGCTATTGCTTGCTGGGTGAGCTACTGATGCTTAGCTGACTTGTATGCTGAGATCTTCGTAGTACTCTTGGAATGCTGCACTTATGAATTGGGTTTTGTTGTCAGTAATGACTCTGTTCGGAACTCTGAATCTGCATACTATGGACTTCAAGAAATTGATAGTTAATTGCTTGTTTATTGTCACAATTGTGGTAGCTTCCGGCCACTTAGTGAATTTGTCGATGGCGATGTACAGGAACCTGTAACCTCCAACAGAAAGGTCCCAAAATGTCCATCCCCCACACAGCTAATGTCCACGTGGGAGGTATCATTTGCAGTGACTGAGTCGGTGTGTGTGTGGAACTGGCACGCTCGCAGTTCTTTACTAACTCAAGTGCGTCCTGGAGTGTTGTAGGCCAATAAAAGCCATGCTGGAAGGCTTTACTAACCAGCATGCGAGAAGATGTGTGGTTCCCGCACTCGCCTCCATGGATTTCCGCAAGGAGCTCACGGCCTTCTTCCTAGGAAATGCACCACATTAGAACGTCGTTGGCACCACGTCGATAGACATCCTGTAAGACCTATATGTGCTGAATACATTGGCTTGTAGTGAATACACTTGGCTTTGATGATAAAAGTTTTAAATATCACCAAAACACCTTTTTGTCAAGGTCCGACTCTAGCTCCGAGCTATAGCAAGGTCCGACGGTAGGTCCGGCTTGTTTTGTGTAGCTCCGGCTACGTTAGATGCTAGGTTCGGCTTCTTGGTAAGGTCCGACTAGCTTTGGTTAGCTCCGGTGAGTTTTGTCTTTAGCTCCAGCATGTCTTTGTTAGCTCCGGCATGTCTTTGATAGCTCCGGCATATACTTGATAGCTCCGGCATGCTTTTGCTAAGCTTCGACGTACTTTGTCTAGCTCTGGTTTTGGGTTGACTAGTTTTGACTAGTTTTTGGTAAGCTCCGGTGCTAGGATCTACTAGTTTTGGAAAGCTCCGACGCTAGGTTCTACTAGCTTTTGGTAGCTCCGGCTCAAGCTCCGGGTTGCTCTGGCAAGGTCCGGAACTTGACCTAAGTGCTTCTGCTTTTCATTTGCAATGTTTCGTACTTGCTTTACATTGTTGGAAAGATTGCTTAGTATTCATTTGCTAAGTTTTTGGTGCGCTTTGGTTGAATACGGTTGATATCGTTTCTACTGTGGTTTTGCAACATGCTTATGTGAGGTTCTCACGTAAGGTGTTGTGTTCGGAACTAACTTGAGTCAAGTCGAGGACTTGGGCTCGTATGGATTGTTTGTTTGTTCATGTGCAGGTGTTGCTTGAGTTCAAGTCATGGCTGGTGACGGGATCCATTGGACTAGTCTCAGGAGGAGATGAGGTTCCAACAACCAAGTTCAGGAGGAACTGTGGTTGAGCTGATCAGGAGATCGCGCAGGATGATTGAATCAAGGGCAGTGCATATGAAGGTCAAAGGAAGGTGTTCGCACGTGTGCATGCGGTGCATGACATGGCAATATGCTTCTAGAGATGGTTTATGGAAGGAAGATCTGATCGGAAGGATCGGATCGTATCGGTTGAAGACTTAGGCTGCTAGCTGAGTCGGTTATGGCTCGGTATGGAAATATCGAGTTGGTTATGTTAGGATTTCGTGTGGGTAACGAATTTGAGTTGTTTAGGAATGTGGGATACGTTCCTAAGGTGTTTGGAAGTCTTAAGATTGCTTCTATTTGCGTATAGAAGAATCTTGAGCAGTTATGGAAAGTTTCGATTGTGATCGGATTAGGATTGGAGTCCTAGTTGAGATTGGGATGGCCTAAGGGCTGGTTATATAAGCAAGGGAAGGCCAAAGCTCATGAGAGACGACTTTGGGGCTGTTCCTCTTGTGTTCTATTGAATAAGATCCATAGTTTTAAGGAACTTTTGTGCCTTGTTCGTCCGACTTGTTCCAGACAAGTTTTACTCGTCGAGTTTCTGGACAACACTACCTTTCATCGGTGGTTTTATCATAACTCGAGTTTTACTGATCCAATTGACGTGATTCTTTTTGGTTGTCTTCAAAATTTGATTGTGTATCATCTGTCAAAATTTCACTGTCATTGGATTTGTGGTTTTCGATCTACACGAGTTTCTTTGCAGCATTGCAGAAACTGTTTTTCTCGGGTAGGTCAGATTGACCAGTGTTTGATCTTTTGATCATAACTTGAGTTTTTCTCGACGGATCTTAGTAATTCCTTTTGTGTTGTCTTCGTGACTTTATTCTCTCTGATAACTATCACTTTTGTCACGGTGAAACACGTTTAGATTAGTCTCACACACGATTTCTTTAACAGATCATTTTTCTACCGAAGGGATTAGGGTTTTATTGTTTCCGCTGCGTAAGATTTTTAAATCTACCATTCACCCCCCCTCTGGTAGCTTTTCACGTGCTCTTCGATCCTACAATTGGTATCAGAGCCACGGTGCTCTAATCTTTAAGATTTGCACATGTTTTTGACTAATCATCATGGAGAAGTACTCTGCCAAACCTTGTGTGTTTGCTGGTATTGATTTTTAGGTTTGGAAGGCACGCATGGAGGCCTTCATCCAGGCGCAAGGCTTCGCAATATGGGAAAAGGTGTACAAACCTTATGAAGTCCCGCCTAACGATAAAGTTGCGGCTACGAACCTCCGGGACGTCGACAACAACAACAAAGCCCGAAACTTGATCATCCAAGGACTCACTCAAAGCGACTTTGATCGTGTCGCGCACCTCCAGCCAGCATACGATGTTTGGAGAGCTCTCTGTGATTATCATGAAGGCTCCAACACAATCAAGGAGGTAAAACAAGATATCTTCAAGAAAGAATATATGCGTTTTGAGATGCAACCAGGTGAGTCAATCGATGACCTCTTTGCTCGTTTCAATAAAATTCTCAGCAACTTACGTAGTGTCAATGTAAATTTTTCTGATGCTGAGAATGCTAGGGAACTTTTTAGTGCATTAGACATGTCAATTTGGGAGATTAAAGTAATATCTATTCGTGAATCAACTGTTATGAGTTCTCTTACATTAGATGTACTTTATTCTAAACTAAAAACTCATGAAATTGACATCCTAGCACGTAAGAACCCAAACAAGTCTATTGCATTTGTCTCACAACGTGATATGTCTAGCTCCGGCCAATCATCATCTTGCAATACTCTTGCTTTATTGTCCTTGCTAACCCTAGAACAGATCGAAGAATTTACAGAAAAGGAGTTGGCACTCATCTCTACTAGATTCTCAAAAGCATTGCAAAATGTGAGAACTAGAAGGAGAGGAAGCTCCGGACCTCAACACTGTTTTGAATGTGGTAAAATAGGACACTTTCATACCGAATGCCCTAACCTTTCAGGTCCGACCACCCGGGAGGAAAAACAAAGCAAGGTCCGGACCTCCTCTGGAAATTGCAACAAGAAAAAGAAGGGTACCATAGGACGCAAGATGATCAACAGCTTCATCACCGCGCTTCAAGAGCTCAGCTCAAGTGACATTGACTTTGAAAGTGATGAAGAGAATGATGACCTGGCCAACATATGCTTCATGGCCGGCAAAGCAAGATCAAGATCAAGTCAGGAGGAAGTAGAACACAATAGTGACGATGATGAGGTTACACGCTTGAGGAAGGAGAACATTTGGATTGTGGATTCAGGATGCTCACGCCACATGACCGGTAACATAGTTTGGTTCTCCTCCCTCTCTTTTGTATCACGTGTAGAAAATGTTACTTTTGCCGATAATTCTTCAACTCCTATAATTGCTAAGGGTTCAGTTAGAGTAAATGATCACTACACCTTGAAAAATGTGGCACTTGTCAAAAATTTGAAATACAACTTGCTTTCTGTTGCACAATTGCTGGATGAAAATCTAGAAATTATTTTCAATAAAAACTGCTGCAAAGATGTAGATTCAAATAGTGAGCTTATTTTTAACATGTCTCGGTTTGGAAGAGTTTTTAAAGCTGATTTTGATATGTCTTCCTCTAAGCATAGGTGTCTAGTTGCTAATGATTCAAAGGACTTATATTTTTGGCATCGTAGACTTGGTCACGTAGGCTTTGATCACCTAACGCGTGTTAGTGCTCTTGATTGCATATGTGGGATGCCTAAGCTCAATGGGGACAAAGAAATTGTGTGCTCTTCTTGTAGACATGCTAAGATGGTTGCAGGTTCACATACTCCTCTCACAATGATCATGACAACTGAACCATGTCATCTTTTGCATCTTGACACCGTAGGGACCTTCACGTGTTCAATCCTTCGGAGGTAAATGGTATGCTCTTGTTATTGTTGATGATTATTCTAGATATTCTTGGGTGTATTTTATGGCATCTAAGAATGAAGTTTTTAGTCACTTTAGAACTTTATTTCTTAGATTATCAATTGATCACCCAGGATCATTAAAAGCAATTAGAAGTGATAATGGAACTGAATTTAAAAATCAATCGTTTGATCACTTTTGTGCTGAAAATAGAATAGATCATCAATTTTCTTCACCATATGTACCTCAACAAAATGGTGTTGTAGAAAGAAAGAACAAAACCTTAGTTGAGATGGCTAGGACCATGCTTGATGAATATCAAACTCCTAGGAAATTTTGGGCTGATGCATTAGCAACCGCTTGTTATGTCTCAAATCGTGTTTTCTTGCGTGCTAAGCTAGGTAAAACACCATATGAGCTTCGGTTTGGACATAGGCGTAGTGTTACACACTTTCGGGTCTTTGGTTGCAAATGCTTTGTTAAGAAACATGGTAACCTTGATAAATTTGAACCTAGATCCATTGATGGCATGTTTCTTGGTTATCCATCTCATACTAGAGGCTACCGTGTTCTTTTACTTGACACTAACAAAATAGTGGAGACTTGTGAAGTGTCTTTTGATGAAGCTAGCCCAGGTACAAGCTCCGGTGTTGCAGGACCAGATCCGTATCCTCAGGGGGAGGGTATTTTCAAAGATGAAGAAGAGTCGGTGATACTGCCTGGTAGTTCCGAAGCTAACACGTGTCTAGCTCCGGACATTGAACAAGCTTCGGCTATCACCTCTGCTGGTCCTGATCGTCCAGAAGTCACAAGCTCATCAATCTATGATGAACCCAATGAAGAAGAAGCTTGTGAGACATCTGTTCCTCTACATTTTTACAAAGATCATCCCCCACAACAGATTATTGGAAGCTTGCACGAACGAGTCACACGGTCCAGGTTTTGCAATCCAAACTCTCATGCTCATTCTGCTTTTGTTGCTTCTTTTGAACCCAAAGATATATCACACGCACTCACTAATGAATCTTGGATTATTGCCATGCAAGAAGAGTTAGAAAATTTTGAAAGAAATAATGTTTGAAAACTTGTACCTCCACCTCAAGGTCACACTTTAATTGGAACTAAATGGGTATATAAAAATAAACAAAGTGAGGATGGGGTTGTGGTTAGGAATAAGGCTAGGTTGGTTGCTCAAGGTTTCACTCAAGCTGAAGGTCTAGATTTTGATGAAACTTTTGCTCCTGTCGCTAGATGAGAAGCCATAAGAATTTTGTTAGCTTTTGCAGCATCTAAAGGTTTTAAGCTATATCAATTGGATGTTAAAAGTGCTTTTCTTAATGGCTACATAGATGAGGAGGTTTATGTCAAACAACCACCGGGTTTTGAAAATCCAGATTTTCCTAATCATGTTTACAAACTGTCCAAAGCCTTATATGGTCTCAAACAAGCCCCTAGAGCATGGTATGATAGGTTAAAAACATTCTTACTTGAAAAGGGGTTTACTATGGGCAAGGTTGATAAAACTCTTTTTGTGCTTAAGCATGGCAATGACTCATTATTTGTTCAAGTGTATGTGGATGATATTATCTTTGGCTGTGCTTCTCATGATCTTGTGTCCAAGTTTTCAGCAATGATGAGTTCCGAATTTGAAATGAGTATGATGGGTGAACTCACTTACTTTTTGGGGCTGCAAATCAAGCAAACCAAGGAGGGTACCTTTGTGCATCAAACAAAGTATACCAAAGACCTCCTAAGGCGCTTCAACATGGACAAAAGCAAGCCTCTTCGGACACCAATGGGAACAGCAACAACACTTGAACTTGATGAAGATGGTGAACCCGTGGATCAAAAAGAATATAGAAGCATGATCAGATCACTTTCGTACCTCACGGCATCAAGACCGGACATACAATTCAGCGTATGTCTTTGTGCACGGTTTCAAGCTTCCCCACGTGTTTAACATCGTCAAGCCGTCAAAAGGATTCTCAGGTACTTACATGGAACTCAAGAATTTGGCATTTTTCTTCCTTCCTCAACCGTTACTTTGAATGCTTTTTCGGATGCTGATTTTGGGGGTTGTAGGATTGATAGGAAAAGTACTTCCGATGCTTGTCATTTTCTTGGTAATTCTCTTGTTGCTTGGTCCTCTAGAAAACAAAATTCAGTTGCACAATCCACAGCCGAATCTGAATATGTAGTTGCTGCTAGTGCTTGCTCACAAATTCTTTGGATTGTTCAAACACTTAAGGACTATGGGGTTGACCTAGATAGTGTTCCACTGTTTTGTGATAACACTAGTGCTATTTGCATTGCCAAAAACCCCGTGCAACATTCTAGAACTAAGCACATTGATATTAGGTATCACTTTCTCCGAGATAACGTTGAAAAGGGAAACATTGTGGTTCACCATGTAGATACCGAACAACAATTGGCTGACATTTTTACAAAACCTTTGGATTTCACTCGTTTTTGTTACATTCGTAGTGAAATAGGGGTTATGCATCCTCATGGCTTAAATTGAGGGGGAGTTTCTGAAACTTGGGAAGTCTATGTGTGAATCTGAAATTAAAATAATATGAGCATAGTATTTCATACATATATGACTTTCTGATTCCTTTTACATGCTGAAAGTTCTTACTACATTATTCATGTTATACATTTTGTAGTTTTTGCCATGTCTAGTAATTGGAATAATTACTTACACTAAACCTGGTCGTGGTCAAACTTTCTTGCTGTTTTGAACTTGTTGCATGCTCACAAATGCTCTTAATCATAAAGAATTAATCAAGTAATCAACTCACATGTTGAGTTTTTATTGAGAAAAGATCAAGAGAATATGCATGCATCGCACTTCTTCTTTTGAGATGGCTTGTCATTGCACTTAGATATGAACCTGGAAGAAGTTGTGTATGACTAAAACCATGTCCTTAAGATTCTGATTGTCAAATGACATAGGCTTGGCTTGGTTGGTTAGAATAAGGCAGATGCGCATATAATCTCTTGCAAATATCATATGATCTAAATTTATGCTTTGAAAAATAATAAAATACAGCAACTAGTGTCATGCTTTCAGGTTTTCAAATAGTTAAGTTTGTGAGATCATGACTTGCTTAAATTGAAAATTACATTTGAGTTCTAGCATGGCTTACACTACCTGATGTATTTCATTGATGTGATAATGTAAGGTACTTGATAGTATAACTTGGATGAGCTTTGTTTATATGTATATGTTATAATATGCTCATAACAACTAAAGTTGGAGAGAAAATTTGTCTATATGGTCATGACTTGCTGAATACATTGTCAAAGGGGGAGAGATAAGCATGAAGAGAAAGAGAATATGGGCATAAGGAGAGATAATAAAGGGGGAGAGATTTTCATTTTCTTCTCTTTTTACTTTTTCATTTTCTTCTCTTTTTACTTTTGATTTACAAAGGGGGAGAAATTGTTTTCAAAAACTTTTATGTGAATAAGCTAATGTTCGGATTTTAAATGGTGTTGCCAATGCATTCATCAAGGGGGAGATTGTAAGACCTATATGTGTTGAATACATTGGCTTGTAGTGAATACACTTGGCTTTGATGATAAAAGTTTTAAATATCACCAAAACACCTTTTTGTCAAGGTCCGACTCTAGCTCCGAGCTATAGCAAGGTCCGACGGTAGGTCCGGCTTGTTTTGGGTAGCTCCAGCTACGTTAGATGCTAGGTCCGGCTTCTTGGTAAGGTCGGACTAGCTTTGGTTAGCTCCGGTGAGTTTTATCTTTAGCTCCGACATGTCTTTGTTAGCTCCGGCATGTCTTTGATAGCTCCGGCATATACTTGATAGCTCCGGCATGCTTTTGCTAAGCTCCGACGTACTTTGTCTAGCTCCGGTTTTGGGTTGACTAGTTTTGACTAGTTTTTGGTAAGCTCCGGTGCTAGGATCCACTAGTTTTGGAAAGCTCCGACACTAGGTTCTACTAGCTTTTGGTAGCTCCAGCTCAAGCTCTGGGTTGCTCTGGCAGGGTCCGGAACTTGACCTAAGTGCTTCTGCTTTTTATTTGCAATGTTTCGTACTTGCTTTACATTGTTGGAAAGATTGCTTAGTATTCATTTGCTAAGTTTTTGGTGCATTTTGGTTGAATACGGTTGATATCGTTTCTACTGTGGTTTTGCAACATGCTTATGTGAGGTTCTCACGTAAGGTGTTGTGTTCGGAACTAACTTGAGTCAAGTCGAGGACTTGGGCTCGTATGGATTGTTTGTTTGTTCATGTGCAGGTGTTGCTTGAGTTCAAGTCATGGCTGGTGACGGGATCCATTGGACTAGTCTCAGGAGGAGATGAGGTTCCAACAACCAAGTTCGGGAGGAACTGTGGTTGAGCTGATCAGGAGGTCGCGCTGGATGATTGAATCAAGGGCAGTGCATATGAAGGTCAAAGGAAGGTGTTCGCACGTGTGCATGCGGTGCATGACGGGGCAATATGCTTCTATAGACGGTATATGGAAGGAAGATCTGATCGGAAGGATCGGATCGTATCGGTTGAAGACTTAGGCTGCTAGCTGAGTCGGTTATGGCTCGGTATGGAAATATCGAGTTGGTTATGTTAGGAGTTCGTGTGGGTCACGAATTTGAGTTGTTTAGGAATGTGGGATACGTTCCTATGGTGTTTGGAAGTCTTAAGATTGCTTCTATTTGCGTATAGAAGAATCTTGAGCAGTTATGGAAAGTTCCAATTGTGATCGGATTAGGATTGGAGTCCTAGTTGAGATTGGGATGGCCTAAGGGCTGGTTATATAAGCAAGGGAAGGCCAAAGCTCGTGAGAGACGACTTTGGGGCTGTTCCTCTTGTGTTCTATTGAATAAAATTCATAGTTTGAAGGAACTTTTGTGCCTTGTTCGTCCGACTTGTTCCAGACAAGTTTTACTCGTCGAGTTTCTGGACAACACTACCTTTCGTCGGTGGTTTTATCATAACTCGAGTTTTACTGATCCAATTGACGTGATTCTTTTTGGGTTGTCTTCACAACTTGATTGTGTATCATCTGTCAAAATTTCACTGTCATTGGATTTGTGGTTTTCGATCTACACGAGTTTCTTTGCAGCATTCCAGAAACTGTTTTTCTCGGGTAGGTCAGATTGACCAGTGTTTGATCTTTTGATCATAACCTGAGTTTTTCTCGACGGATCTTAGTAATTCCTTTTGTGTTGTCTTCGTGACTTGATTCTCTCTGATAACTATCACTTTTGTCATGGTGAAACACGTTTAGATTAGTCTCACACACGATTTCTTTAACAGATCGTTTTTCTACCGAAGGGATTAGGGTTTTATTGTTTCCGCTGCATAAGATTTTTAAATCTACCATTCACCCCCCCTCTGGTAGCTTTTCATGTGCTCTTCGATCCTACACATCCCATTGTACCAACATGTATATTTTAGCTAATCTTGCAATTCAATCAGTGGAAGCGCTGTCTTCAGGAAGGATATTGTCCCTCAAGTAGCTCTGGATCTCAAAGATCCATGCATCGGAGCTAACTTGAGCTTCTGGATCTTGCGCGTTGGGTTACTCAGAGCTTCTAACAATGCCTAGGTTCCTTGGTGGTTGCCATGGTAACAGGTCCACCGTTACCGCCAGCTTAGTTGTGCTAGTCTCGCCCCCATCAATTAGTTGAGTAGGCTGAGCGGCAGGTCCTGACAATCTTCTGACAAAAACTATGCCCGGAGCTTGAGCTCTTACTGAAGCCTTTGTCGAGAGATCATCAACTTTAGCGTTGTTGAAATGCTGGACATGATAGAGATCCAGGACGTGGAAGTCCTTCTACCACTTCTGGACTTCAAGTAAATAAGTAGCAAGCTGGGGATTGTTACAACTGCATTCACCTTTAACTTGCTTGATGATGAGTTGCAAGTCACTCTTCACTAGTAGCTGCCTGACGCCATACGAGAGCGCCACCTTGAGTCCGTAGATGAGAGCTTTGTACTCCTCCATGTTGTTGGTTGACTTGAAGTCAAGGTGTATCATGTATTTGACCTTCTCCCCGGTCGGAGCGAGGAGAAAGATTCCAGCTTCGGCCCCCTGCTTCTGCACAGAGCCATCAAAGTAGAGTGTCATGTGAGGCTCAGCAAAGATCGGGACCTTAGGTTCAACCTTCTGCTCACTGAGGCCCCTGGAGTTGATGATAAAGGAGTCCATTCCACCACAAAGTTAGCCAGCGCCTAACTCTTGATAGCACGTCGTGGCAGGAATTCGAGATCAAATTCTGCCAGCTCTGCAGCCCACTTGGCAATATTTCCAGTAGAATTTGGATTATGTAATATAGCACGCAGTGGAAAAGATGTTACCACTAATATCTTATGGGCTTGGAAATAATGACGTAGCTTTCATGAGGATATAAGGATTGCATACAACAGCTTATGCACCTCAATGTAGCAAGTCTTGGCATCGTGGAGAACTTCACTGATGAAGTACACTGGCCGTTGGACGATCCAGACCCTCCGGAGGGGCCCAGAGCTTCTTCTCCATGAACCCGAACCCAAGGGTCCAGATCTTCTTCTTGAGCTACTCGGACCCTCCCTGAGGGGTCCGGACCTTCTTCTTCATCAGCTCGGACCTCCTAGGAAGGGGCCAGACCTTTTTCTTGTACCGCTGGAGCTCCCACGATTGATCCTCAGCCCTCTTGCATTTAGTATCCGTGCCTGGGGGCTGGGACCCAGACTCGCCTTCAGGTAGCTCTGGACCCTCTTGGAGGGGTCTAGGCTCCTGAGCTGAAGTGGGCTCTGGTCTCTCTGTGACCAGGACCATGCTGGCAACCTCTGTAGTTGCCGAAATGTAAAGCAGAAAAGGCTCACTAGGCTCTGGAGCTACCAGAATTGGTAGTGTGGTGAGGAGCTACTTGAGCTCTTGGAACGCCTTCTCTGCTTCATTGGACCAATGGAATGGCCAAGATTTCTTCAATAGCTTGAAGAAGGGAAGCGCACTAAGCCAGTCTTGAAATGAACCGGCTGAGTGCAACCAGACACCCAGTTAGCTTATGGACGTCCTTGACGCGGACTGGGGCCTGCATCTCTTCAATGGCCTCTTGCCGGATCTGTCTTAATTCTTCTGTGAGTCACGCAGATTTCGAGGAGATTTTCGGATTTGACCCTTAAAACATACTTGTCCAGGTTGAGCTTCGTACACGTCAAGCGCAACTTGTCGAATACAGCTTGCAAATTGTCAAGGAGTGATTCTTTGTTCTTCACCTTGACGATGATGTCATCAATATAGACCTCCACCAAGTCCCTGATGAGCTCCCCAAATTTTTGTGCATGGCTCGGACCAAAGTTGAAGCAACATTTTTGAGACCAAAAGGCAAGTAGTGTAACAATATAACCCATATACTATAATGAAGGCAGTGTGCTCTTTATCTTCCCTAGACATTTGTATCTGATGATATCCAGAATATGCATCTAGGAAGCATAGTAACTCGCACCCGCAGGTAGAATCCACTATCTGATCTATTCTAGGAAGTGGAAAAGGGTCTTTTGGGCATGCCTTATTCAAGGTGGTGTAGTCGATGCACATCCGAAGCTTCCCGTCGGCCTTTGGTACAACGACTTGGTTTGCCAACCACCGTGCATGGCGAACCTCCCGGATAAAATCAGCGTTGAGCAGCTTCTTGATTTCTTGTCTGATGAAGTTTTGTCGCTCGACGGGTTGATTCTGGGGCTTCTGATGTATTGGTCGTGCATCGAAGTATATCTTCAGGCTGTGCTCAATCACCTCCCTAGGGATCCCATGCATCTATGATGGTTGCCATGCAAACACGTTGACATTCGCCCGGAGGAAAGTGACAAGCGTGATTTCCTATTGGTTGTCGTGACCTTCCGATATTCGAGTGGTCTGGGCAGCATTAGAACCAACTTGTATGACTTTAATGGGGTTGTCGGTGTTGCCGCTTGGTTACACGCGAGGTTGAGGCACGCTAATGTGAGCTTGAAGGTTGTTGAGTTGGTCGCTCCTTGCCATATTCTTCTTCTTGCGTCGTTGCAAGCGCGTGAATTTCCTCCAATGCAGTGACCCCAACAGTGCGATCCCCACAGATCTGGTGGATAGTAGAAGTAGTCGGCATCTTCAACACCAGGTAGCTGTAATGAGCTGCGACCATGAACCTATACAGGGCTGGCCTGCCTAGGATGGCATTGAATGGATGGCTGATGTGTGGCACATCAAAGACAAGCTTCTTGGACTTATAGTTGTCGCTTGTCCCAAAAGTCACCGGGGGTGTAATTGATTCGAGAGCAGTGATAGCTTCGGGACCTACTCTGGAGAAAGGACGCGAGGGCCTAAGGTCCAATAGGCTGAGTTGGCGCTTCGTGAAAGACGCAAAGCTTAGGAGGTTGAGTGTTGTGCCTCTGTCCACCAGGACATGATAGAGTTGGATGTTGTTCTAGTAGGAGATACTGTCATGGGCAACTTACCAACTCCGGTCATGTTCTTTGGACAATCCGAAGCATCAAATGTGATGGTAGTATATGTCCACATCCGATGTGGTCTTGACTTGGCGGTGGGAGCTGCGACATCCATCTCTCAACGCATAGTCTCGAGGATACGCCGAAAGGTGATGTCCCAGGACACTCCATATATCATATGGAGAGTCTTCCGACGCTCGTTGTTTGATATGTCGGGGTCATCATCCACAGTGTTGTAGACGACCTTCAAGGACTTCTTGGCATCCTGGAAGCCAAGCTCCTGTACTAACGGATCTTCTCCGACTTTCTGTTTCCCCTCCCGTTGGCGTATGGCGCTTTTCTTGGCACTTATTGCTGCGTTCAATAAGCCGCAAGACTTCACAACAGTCTTTGAGGTTATGGGTGTTCAATATATGGATCAGACACCACACCTTCTCACCATCACCATCCTCAATCGATGGTCGAGGTCGTTTTTCAGGGCGTGGCCCCCGACCACCAGGAGCTACATCTGTAGCAGCAGTAAGTGTGCTGGCCAACGACTTCTTCTTACTGTTGGACTTCTTCTTCTTATTTACACTGCCAGAGGCAGTAGCTTCATCCTTGGAAGAAGATTTACCAGCCTTTGCGGCTGGTTTGGAGTGCATCTCTCGGCCCTTCGCAGCCCCAACACATTTATGGGCTAGGCTGAAGAGCTCCGTGACGTTGCAGACATCTTTGGTTGCCAACTTCTCAAGCATCTTCTTGTCTCTAACTCCTGTTGGAATGCAACAACGACAAAGGTGTTGGAGATAGAAGGAATAGTGTTCCGCACCTTAGAAAACAGCTGGATGAATGATCTAAGCGATTCTCCCGCCTTCTGCTGTACGACGAATAGGTCCAGCTCTGTGACAGGTCGGGTGTAGGAGCTCCTGAAGTTTGCAGTGAACTGGCAACAAAGTTGCCCCCAACTATAGATGGAGTTAGGAGGGAGGCTCATGAATTAGGACCTTGTTGTCCTGGTTAGAGCCATAGGGAAGTAGGGTGCCATCACAGCCTCATTGCGTCCAGCCGCAAGGAAGGCGGTAGAGTAGATTTGAAGAAATTCGACAGGGTTGACTGTCCCATCGTACTTCTCGGTACATGAGGCCACAACTTAGGTGGTGAGTTGGCCATGCGAAGATGCATGGAAAGGGCAGAACAACTGCCCCCCCCCCCCCCCCACTCCCAAAGAAGAAGGGTTTTCCCGAGCCTCCCACCTCTAGCGGGCGCGTTCCATAAGGACACGTCCATCTTGCCACATGTATCGGCGGTTGTGCTCCGACCAGAAATCCTGCGTCGGGAGCCTCGACGCTGTATGAGTGTGGTGTGCCCTGAAGGGCAGTGACATCACTTGCTGGGAGGGCACACATCTCCTGTGCTGTGATGCCTGAGGACCAAGTCTACTTGACAAGGTCTTGTTCCTTGAAGGTGCCTACCCAGCAGGGGGCGGACCTTGATTGCTGATGACATCGGCTGCAGCTGCAACCAAATGCACAACATCAGCACGCCATTGTTCCATCGCGCCCTGTGGAGCTCCGGGTGCCGGTGGATGCTGAAGAAGAGTTCGCGTTGCATTCCGCGCATTCTTGGGATTGTTCGTCGATGAAGTGACCGACGCGAATACACCATCATGCTGAGATGGTGGAGGTAGTGGTGGGACGACACCTGCCCGGACAACAGCATTGGCTGGCTGCTGCATGTTGGAGGGATTTCCTCTGGCAGGCTGCTCAGCCAAACCGTTGGACGAAGCTGCGTCGGAGTTCACCATCTTGAGATCTTAGCCCCCCTTACTAGCGCGCCAAATTTCGAAGTGTTTCAACAACACTTCCCCCAGTACTGCTAAAGTGTAGTCCGCGGAGGTTCGTATTCAGATGGGGCGCATAAGATCACGAACAAGAGGGTGACACGAGAGTTTTTATGTGGTTCGGGCCGCCTGAGCGTAATACCCTACTCCACGTGGTGGTTGTTTGATTGTATGGTGAGTGTCTGTGGTTGCTTGTATGTGTGTGAGCTTGCTTGTCTTCTACTATGCGACACAACCCTTTTATTACTAAGGGCTGGCCGTTATAGTATATGCCTGGCCCAATAGGTGGAGCCGGTTGTAATTAACCACCTATACACGATCTACATGAATAATCTGTGATTAATAATGTGATAACGAGCCTTAATGGCGGTGTTACCGGTCTTAATAGTCATCTGATCCTGTGTCATTAATACTGAATTAATGACACATTAATCAGATCTTGTAATGGTTGTTTAATAGCCTCCTAAATGTCCGCACTGTTGGAGATATTGTAGTCTTCCCATTGCAGGCTTAGGTCCAGAGGTCCAACACATGGAAGCACCGGAGCTTCCCTCTGTGGGGAGGTAGGTCCGGAGCCACTCGACATGGCACCAGAGCTTCCCTCTACTGGGGGTTAGGTCCGGTGTTGCTGGACACGAGGTGGTACCGGAACTTCCCTGTGAATGGAGGTAGGTCCGGTCCTGCAGGACACGTGATAGCATTGGAGCTACCCAAATGAGGGATGTGGGCCCAGTGTTGTTGACTTGTGTTGCCTTCGGAAGTCTTCAGCTCGGACATAGGAACTCCTTAGTTCTAAGTGCGCTATTAGGGGGTACCTGGTCTCCAGGGTACCGACACCATTCATACTTAGTAGTCTCTCCAAAATTTATTGCATAAAAAGGGAGTAGAAGACATGGCTACAAGAAAAAGAAAAAGAAAATGCATGATTACATCATAAGCGTGAAAAAAAAAGAGAAAGAAAAGTAGCCATGTTTCATCCCTGCAAAATAACAGAGTCCATTCAAAATGGAGACATATCAAATATCCCCATCCACCTCCATTCCATCACACATGCACAAGTCCTGAATCAAATTGTTTTTAATTGATTTCTCCTAAGGCTTGCTCTTTTGACTTAGCAATATTATATGTTTTAAATATGCCTACTATATTCCCTACCAAGCTCCACATACAAGCCTTATGTAGAGGTAGGATGAATTTAGGCACAATGCCTTGGTGAGGAAATATTTCCACTACACATAAAGGAGAGACTTAGAGAATCATATTGAGAAATCTAAAATGAACTCTCCGAAATATGAGTGGAACTTGATTTCTAGAGTATGTGTGCTCCATTTGCTATTGTATCTTTCAACCACCCATGAATAGGAGATGACATACTCATAATGACTTAAGATGGGTGAAGTACCATGCCAATTTTTGCAAAACTAGGTAGAGTATTTTTTTCTACACATGGTACTTTTGAAAAATAGAACATTGAAGCAACTCCTGATCATCAACCTAATGTCTTGACTTTGCTCGGAACTAGCAAAGGATATGGTTGGGGGATTTTGTTGACAGCTGTTATATACCAATTTCAGCCGTCAATATAACTATGTTATGTGAAGGAAATATCATTTCTTGCACACATAACCTTTCTATTTAACCTATTTCCACTTATCCTTGGAGAAAACGGTGCATGCATGTATTTTATACAGAATTGAAGTGAAACAAGGGGATGTATCCTATAAATTATCATCCCAACCAATCAAGCGCCGACATGTGGCACCACATGGATCAAATGGCCAACAAATAGAAGTATCAGGGGCCATCCAACGGTGTAGCACCCATATCAAGGGTAGGACCCACCTGGAAGTCACCCTAAGAAAGCACAGACCGCTTGGAGGACTTACCAGGTCGTCAACCCCCCTAGTCGGTCGACCTCGTCTTTCCTCCAAACTCGGTCAGCTTCCACGTGTTGGCTCCTCCCGCCTTCAAGAAGTCAGTGTTGACTGATTCACGCGCTTTTGGTGGTGGGAACCGACCCTTCTCCGAGCTATAAATAGGACCCATCACCTCTCAATTCAACACACACCACTTGAGTATTCCTCCATTGTATACACCACTCTCCACATGTTTAGAGGAGTATAGGCTGTAGAGAGGAGAGCCTCTAGTCTATAGTCCAAGTAGGAGAGGAGTAGAAGGAGTCTCTTCCTAATTTTTAACTGGGAAAGGTATAACTCTCATATTCCTATTTGTATTTGTGACTTTGCTCTCAATAAAGATATTATCTTTAGTCTTCTATTGTTCATATACTTGGATGAAGCGTTTCTTGTTTGATTGTGGATTCCATGTATGTGGTAGGAGTAGTATTTATGATTATACTATACCATTCTCATTATATCATCATAAACACTACAAACCCCCACTATAGCCTAATTAGCTATGACATTATTATGTTAATATGAATCACCTATGCTATGAATTAACATTGGTTCAAAGATGATTTAGTTCATTGCCTTAGGATGGCTTGTGCCTATGATCTTAAGGTAATTACCTAATATGTACATGGTGCTAGGATAGAAAGTAGCATTGAATGTCTCATAGACCCACAAATTGAAGAGGTAGGTAGTAGGTGGTGACAGCCCTATCTGTCCTTTGTAATCCTCCACATTCGGCTATACCACAGGCTCTTGGCGAGAGTCATCCTAGTGTTGGTAGGGGTAAACCCGTGCCCGATGTATTAATCCACTTAGCATGAGAATTCATAATTAATATAATCATTAGTAACTAACTTAGGCTATGTTTATGTACATTAGAAGCATAGTAGGAGTATCTACCTAACTCTTAGCCTAGTCCCTCTTTACCTCATTTGCCCCCTTTAGGATAGAATGCTCTTGTGTGTGTACTACTATCTCCAATTATCGATTATCCATCCTTGCTAGAACTCTACCTAGACCAACCTAACCTCTCCATTTGTTGCTTTGATTCCACCTAGCCTTCCTTTGGGAAAATATAAATGACACCCTTCGGGAATACTCTAAATGGGGAAATGCTACATCGATAGATTTCGCGCACCTACAGATTTACATGTGTAATATAAAATCTATTAACAAGCATTTCTGGCACCCTGCTAGGAATGAATTGTTAGTAGTGCGTAGGAAGTATCAACAAGCATTTCTGGCGTCGTTGCTAGGGAAGTCAGCTGAAGTATTGCATGATTGAGTGAATAGGATAGGACCCTGGTAGCTTTTAGTATGATAACCCTTCTTTGTTTTTGCATTTTATGTGAAAACAGGGTAGTGTATGTCTGGTTTCCGCTTACCAGAAAGATTTGTTGATGATCCTGAATCCCTTCTGAAAGATCGATCTCTTGTCGTTACTCCTCAGAAGCTTCGAGCGGCAAAGCTAGCCAGCACAGCTACACCAACAACCGAAACATCAATGGCCCAGAAGACCCTTCGTGAGTTTTTGGCTCCCTCTGCTAAATATGTGTCTGTTGCGCCCACTGTTAACACGGGAGACATGAACTTCAAAATCATGACTGGTCTGATCACTATCGTGCAAGCCAACCATATTTGTGGGAAGGCTAACGAGGATGTAAGTGCTCACCTGCAACAGTTCCTTGAGATTTACAGCACTTTTAGGATCAAGGACGTATCTCCTGATTTTGTTCGTCTTAGGCTGTTTCTGTTCTCTCTTCTTAGGAGAGCAAAGCAGTGGTTCTACGCGCACCGAAGGGTTGTAAACACTTGGGAGAAGTGTCTACGGCATTCCTCGCCAAGTTTTTCTCGTTGGGCAAGACCAATGCCCTACGTAGAAGAATTTCCAGCTTCCAGTAAGATGCCAATGAATCTATTCCCGAGGCTTGGGAAGGCTTCAGGAGTATAGCTTAGCCTATCGCTACCATGGGATGCATGATCAGCTAATTATCCAAAACTTCTACAATGGGTTGATCCCTTTTGCTCGTGACCATGTTGATGCTGCTGTTGGAGGTTCCTTCTTCTCGTTGACGGTGCCAAAGCCAAACATTTTATTGAGAAGATGGTGTCAAACATGGGATGGAGCGACGAGCGTCTCCATACACGCCAGTCAGGCATGCACACCTTGAACGAGGTGGACATGATCGCTGCCAAATTGGACCTCCTTATGAAGAAGATTGATGGACAAAGAAATGGTGAGGTATGTGGCAATGCCCATGCCTTAGACTCTCACACCACTTGTGAAGTCTGTGGCAACACGGGCCATTTGGGCAGTGCCTGCCCAAAAACCCATGAGGATGCCTTATACGTAGTCAACAATGGAAATAACAATGGTTACCGTCCGGGGGGTCAAGGGTGGGGCCAACAACGCCCATTCTTTCAAGGAGGGTACAACAATAGCAACAATGGAAATCCACCCAACTTGGGAGAACTTGCCATTTACTAGCTAAAAATCAATGAAGCTCTATCCAAGAAGCTATTGATTAATGACAAAACCATAGAGAGCATTAATTCCAAGATCAAAGGACTATCCTCAGCCGTCAAGAATCAAGTGAGTTTCAACAAGATGTTGGAAACTCAGTTGGCTCAACTTGTTTCAGTTGTTCCTCCAATGGAAAAAGTGAGTGCGGTGGCTACGAGAGGTGGCAAGACCACATGTGACCCACCGTATCCAACACAAGAGAAGAGGACAACTACAAAAGAGAAGGAGGATGCCCCAATTGGCATAAGTGAACCACTTAGTGACAGAATGGCCAAGCACTTTGAAGACACCAAGTTATTGACATTCCCTCACAGAAAAAGGAAGCCAACAGTGGATGGGCAATTCAACCATTTTGTTGAGATCATCTCGAAAATCCACATCAATGTGCACTTGATTGACGCGATGCAAGTACGCACTTATGCTAGCTATCTTAAGGACATACTGAATACCAAGCGGCCATTGCCCACCACTGAGGTTGTCAAGCTTTCGGAATACTGCAGTGCAACCATCCTCAATAGGCTTCCATAAAAGAAGAAGGACCCTGGATGTCCTACAATTTCATGCTCGATTGGGGCTCACCACTTTGACAAGGCCCTTTGTGACCTTGGAGCAAGTGTGAGTGTGATGCCCAAGGTGCTTTTTGACAAGCTGAACTACACAAAGCCTACTCCAACACCAATGCAGCTCCAACTGTTTTATTCTTCAATCCATTATCCGACGGGTATCGCTGAAGATGTTCTGGTAAAAATCCGGAATTGCTTCATACCCATGGATTTTGAGGTGCTCGACATGGAGGTCGAGAAGGATACGCCGCTCATTCTTGGACGACCATTCGTAAGCACCGCAAAGGCTCACATAGACGTGGGAGCTGGAGAAATCCACTTCCATATCAATGGCAAGAAGGAGAATTTTAAATTTCGCCCAAAGTTGGAGCAATAATGCTCCATGATCCGTATCAAGTATGGGACGAATGTCAAACACATTCAAGAGGACAAAATCACACCTCCAAAGGTGGACCCTGCTCATTGCATTCATGAGGAATTTGATCTATGCGAAAAAAACCCATCTTATCGTCCATGCCGACATCCCAATAAGACGGAGAAGTCCGGGCCTTCCCAAAGGCCCATGTCCACCAAGCCGCCAAAGAAGGAATTGCGGAAGAAGCAAGATAAGCCATCCGAGCCCATCCCTCCAGGCCCGTATGTCAAGAAATGAAGAAGGAGGAATGTCCATCTCATCGGGCGGTGGTGAGACCTAGTAGGTTAAATTGGTAGTTATCCTTTTCTTTAATTTTTATTTTCTCTTCATTTGGTTTTCCCCATTTAGTTTGATTTTTTCCCCACTGCATATTTGAGTTTTCTTAGCAAGTTGAGAATCTTACATTCTCAACCATCATTTTAATTTCTTTATTTTCCACCAAAAGAAAATTGCTGGGTTTTGAAAAGGATTTTTTTCTTTAGGAACAATTTTCCTGAGTTGCAAAAGTGGTAATTCACTAAAGTGCTAATTCCATAGCTGTTGGGGAGCTACCTACCAAAAGGGAGAATAGGGGGGCCCACTTGTCAGTTCGGCCGACCCTCCTGTTCAGCCGACTAGGGGAAAGAGCCATTTTGGCTCTCTCTCCTCCAATGACTACATTTGGTTCCCTTGTGACTGTCGGGGAGTGCACAATATAAATGGTGGCCGTGAGAAGCACTTCTCCTCACACTTCGCCTCATTTCATACCTCCCCAAAGTCATCTTGCTCACGTTGTTTTTCTTGATCTTCATTGAAGTGCTCTTGCTCAAAATCCAAATCAAAAAGATTTGATTTTTTTTGCGTTTGCAATTTGATGTCAAGCTCTTTAAGGGAAAATTCGTCGGGGTTTTGCTTTTGCTAACATAACCTCTTTTGAGTTTTTTCCTTGTTGTGTTCTTGTTTGTTGTGGCCATGAAAGGAATGAAGTGGTTGTTTGGAAAGAGGAAGGAGGCTGCAAGCTCAAGACATGGTGGAGATTCAAGTGCACGTCCCTCTTCCATTGCTACACCAAGTTCACGGAGGAGAAGTGTAGGTGAGGATACTCCCATGGGTGAGAGAAGCAACCCTCACTAACTTCTTCACGATTGACATACAAACTGAAGTTGCACGCAAGCTCCACCAAGATCGTGAGTTTTCTCATATGAAAGCTTATGATCTGGATTAGATATCCAAAATAGGTATGGATTCCTAATTCTTTTCCATTTGCCGTGCACTAGGATGGGAAAACATTGCTCACATAGAGGATAGAGGTTCATGCCTTTTCGCCATACAATTCCTTTGCACACTCAAAATAGGATTTGATGGTATTACTATTAGATTATTTCAAAAAGAATACAACATCCTATGGAAATAATTAAGTGAAATCCTAGACTTCCATAGACGTTGTTTGCTAGATTTAGACGCTTTGCCTAAGTTTAAAAAACAAATTTTTTGGCAAGATTTAACTTGTGAGGTCAGATGTATTGCACCCAGGAATAGCCACTTACACAACCCTACTTTACGCTTCATGCATAGATGGGTGGCTATGACTATGTTCCCTAGAGGAGACGTAAGGGTAGTGCATGAGGATGAGCTGAAAATTTTATTTGCCATGATAAAAAAGATAAAAGTGGCTCCAGTTATTGCTATGATGACACAAAGGATTGATTACATTCCAAGAATAGGGTCAATTGAATTCACTTCCTTGATTACTTGTATTGCTACGAGGGTAGGAACACTCGAATATTCTTCATTTGAGTAAATTGAAAATGAAAGATAATTTATTAATGAAGATTATTTAGTGCAAGGACATACCCTTAAGAATGATCAATATGGCTCTTTGTTATTTATTCCAACTTTGTTAATGAAATTTGGTAACCTAACCCAGATTATCATTTGTACAAATGCTGGAGGCTAACCATTGACCTTCTTCCCATCGAGGAAACACAAAGAAGTAATGTCTCTGGCAAGGTAACTAGAAGCCGTACCAGAAGAGCGACCATGCCTCCGACGACTTCCACGGTCCATGAGTACGAAGATGAAGAGAACCCTACGGGTGATGCACCCGGATGGACTCAACCTCCATCATATGAGAACGAAGGTCCGTCTTGCCATGAATGGCTGGGAGCCACATGGGAGCCACCCCTATCCACTTCAAGCTCTAGCAGCTTGCCTCCAACATCCATGAGAAGATGTCATTTCTCTTCGGCTAGAAGTCATCATGACTATAGCCAAGGAATGATGGATCTCACTAGACGTATTGAAGAGCTTGAAGTGAGAACGTGTGACATCTACAACACTCTCCAAGGGCATGTCCAAGGTACCCAAGACTAGCAACAACACATGGACGCCCAGTTCACCAACTTCAACTCCTCACTACAACAACAAAAGGCCGACCTCACGACATATTTCCATCATCAAGGGTTCAACCCTCATCACAGAGGTGAGTGAAGAACAAGCTCGGGGGAGGACCCCGACTTGAGGTAAATTGTATCAACTCCTTGCATATTTATTTTCCATTCAACCATCATCCACGTTGCATATAAAAAAATAAAATAAAATAAAGTAGGATCGATTTATTTTCAAATAAAATAAAAGATGTGCGGTAAGAATGACTTGGGATTCACATAGATGAAATGATGAATAGTTGCTTTATTTTAATTTTCCTAAGTCCCTACTTTTTAACTTACTGCTCTCCAACATATTGCTCTCATTGGCTAAAAGTGCTTTTGCCTTGATTTGGAAAATGTGGGTAGAAAAAGCTTAATCCATTCTAAGTTGTTGTGAGATATGATATAGTGATAGGGTTGCTATTCCTAGTTCGAAAGTGAAACTTCGATTTCCGGAGAAAATTCTAAAAATATTTAAGTTACTCTCATTTGATTGGAAATACCTACCAAAGCCATATGATATATTACATTGATAGACCATATGCATATGCTATTTGTCTTCACATTGAGCTTTGTCAAACTAGTATTGACCTATTTGAGATTTCATTCATTACTTTTTGAATTCAAGACTTCACTTGCACATGCTATACTTCTACACCAGAAGTAACCAAAATTCCATTATACCACCATTCCACAATAAAAATACAAATTCCATAGCATTCATGCTTAGTACTCTCTCCAAAATTTATTTCATGAAAAGGGAGTAGAAGACATGGCTACAATAAAAAGAAAAAGAAAATGCATGCTTACATCGTAAGTATGAAAAAAAGAGAAAGAAAAGTAGCCATGTTTCATCCCTGCAAAATAAGAGAGTCCACTCCAAACGAGGTCATCTCAAATATCCCCATCCACCTCCATTCACACATGCACAAGTCTTGAATAAAATTGTTTTGAATTGATTTCTCCGAAGGCTAGCTCATTTGACTTAGCAATATTATTTGTTGCAAATATGCCTACTATATTCCCTACTGAGCTTCACATACAAGCCTTAAGCAGAGGTAGGATGAATTTAAGCACAATGCCTTGGTGAGGAAATATTTCCACTACACATAAAGGAGAGACTGAGAGAATCAAATTGAGATACTTAAAATATAAATTGAACTCTCCAAAATTTGAGTGAAACTTGATTTATTGGGTATGTGTGCTCCATTTGCTATTCTGTCTTTCAACCACCCATTAATAGGAGATGGCATAAGTGCCATAATGACTTAAGATGGGTGAAGTACAATGCCAATTTTTGCAATACTAGGTAGAGTATTTTGTTGTACACATGGTACTTTTGAAAAATAGATCATTGAAGCAACTCGTGATCATCAACCTATAATCTCGACTTTGCTCGGAAGGAGCAAAGGATAAGCTTGGGGCAGTTTATTTACGGCTGTTATATACAAATTTCACCCGTCAATATAACTATATTTTGTGAAGGACATATCATTTCTTGCACACATCACCTTTCTATTTAACCTATTTCTACTTTTCCTTGGAGAAAATGGTGCATGCAGGTAGTTTATACAGAATTGAAGTGAAACAAGGGGATGGATCCTATAAATTATCATCCTAGCCAATCAAGGGCCGACATGCGGCACCACATGGATCAAATGGCCCACAAACAGAAATATCCGAGGCCATCCAGCGGTGTAACACCCATATCAAGAGATGGGACTCACCTGGAAGTCACCCCAAGAAAGTACATACCGTTTGGAGGACTTACCAGGTCGGGTGACCCCCCTATTCGTCCGACCTGGTCTTTCCTCCAAACTCACACCACTTGAGTATTCATCCATTGTATACACCACTCTCCATAGGTTTAGAGGAGTATAAGCTGTAGAGAGGAGAGCCTGTAGTCTATAGTCCAAGTAGGAGACGAGTAGAAGGAGTCTCTTCCCAATTCCTAATGGGGAAAGATATGGCTCTCATATTCCTATTTGTATTTGTGACTTTGCTCTTAATAAAGATGTTATATTTAGTCTTCTATTGTTCATATACTTGGATGAAGCGTTTCTTTTTTGATTGTGGATTCCATGTATGCGGTAGGAGTAGTATTTATGACTATGCTATACCATTTCACTATATCATCATAAACACTACAAACCCCCACTATAGCCTAATCAGGTATGACATGATTATGTTAATATGAATCACCTATGCTATATATTAACATTGGTTCAACGATGATTTAGTTCATTGCCTTAGGATGGCTTATGCCTAGGCTCTTAAGGTAATTACTTAATATGCTAGCATGGTGTTAGGATAGAAAGTAGTGTTGAATGTCTCGTAGACCCACGGAATGAAGAGGTAGGCAGTAGGTGGTGGCAACCCTATCTGTCCTTTGTAATCCTCCACGTTCGGCTATGCCACATGCTCTTGGGAGGAGTCGTCCTAATGTTGCTAGGGGTAAACCCGTGCCTCATGTGTTAATCCACTTAGCATGAGAATTCATAATTAATATAATCTTTAGTAACTAACTAAGGCTATATATATGTACATTAGAAGCATAGTAGGAGTATCTACCTAACTCTTAGCCTAGTCCCTCTTTACCTCATTTACCGCCTTTAGGATAGAATGCTCTTGTGTCTGTCCCACTACCTCCAATTATCAGTTATCCATCCTTGCTAGAACTCTACCTAGACCAACGTAACCTCTCCATTTGATGATTGTTTTGCTTCCACCTAGCCTTCCTTTGGGAAAAAAATAAATGACACCCTAAGGGAATACTCTAAAGAGGGAAATTCTACATCGATAGATTACGTGCGCTTGTGGATTTACATGTGTAATATAAAATCTATTAACAAGCATTTCTGGCACTCTTGCTAGGAATGAATTGTTAGAGTGCGTAGGGAGTATCAACAGGCCGCTCTCCTTGCACGGCTTCTAGTTATCCTGCCAGAGACATTACTTCTTCGAGCTTCCTCGATGGGAAGAAGAGCAATGGTTAGCCTCTGACATTTGTACAAATGAAAATCTAGGTTGGGTAACCGAATTTCTTTAACAAAGTTGGAATAGTAAAATACCAAAGAGTCAGTCTGATCATGCTTAAGAATATGTCCTTGCACTAGATAATCTTCATTAATTAATTCTCGTTCAGTTTCAATGTACTGAAATGAAGTATCTTCTAATGCTCCCACCCTAGTAGCAATGTAGGACATCAATGAAGTTCATTTAATTGGCCCTATCCTTGAAATATAATCTAACCATTGTGTCCTCATGGCTATAACTGGAGCAACTTTATGTTCTTAATCATGGCAAATAAAATTCTCAGTTCATCATCACAGATTACTGTAATATCTCCTCTAGGGAACATAGTCATAGCCACCCATCTATGCATGAGACGAATAGTAGGATTTTGCAAGTGGATATTCCTTGGAGCACTACATGTGACCTCACTAGTCAATTCATGCCAAAAACTTTGTTTGTTAAATTTAGGCAAAGTGTCTAAATCTAGCAAACAACGTTTATGGAAGCCTAGGATTTCACTTTATTCTTTCCATAGGATATTTTTTTGAAATAATCTAAAAGTAATAGCATAAAATCCTATTTTGAGGGTGCAAAGGAATTGTATAGTGAGAAGGCGTGAACCTTTCTCCTCTATGTGAGCAAAATTATCCCATCCTAATGCACACCAAATGGAAAAAAATTCAGAATCCATATCTATTTTAGAGATCAAAGTTGGATCATAAGCTTTAGTGTGATAAAACTCACGATCTTGGAGGAGCTTGCGTGCTTCATCTTCAACTTCACTTTGTATGTCGGGGTTGTTGTTGTGGAGAAGTTGATGCGGGTTACTCCTCTCATCCATGGGTGTGTCTTCACACGCACTCTTCCTCCGTGGTCTTGCTGTAGCAACGGAGGAGAGATATGCACTTGAGTCTCCACCATTGCTTGAGCTTGCAGCCCCCTTCCTCTTCCCAAACAATATCTTTATTCCTTTCATGGCCACAACAAGCAAGAAACACAACAAGGCACAAACTCAAAAAGAAGTGAAGTTAGTGAAAACAAAACCATCAAGAAATTTTCCCCTAGAGAACTTGAGAGCAAATTGCAAATGCAAATGAAAGAAAATCTTTTTGAGTTGGATTTTAGCAAGAATGATTCAATAAAGAGCAAGAAAAACAATGTGAGCAAAAGAGTGACTTGGGGAGGTGTAAAATGAGGTGAAGTGTGAAGAGGGGTGCTCCTCACGGCCACCATTTATAGTGTACACTCCCCAACGGTCATAAGAGACACAAATGTAGCCGTCGGAGGAGAGAGACCCATTTTGGCCCTTTCCCCACTTTGGCCGAACAGAGGGGTTCGGGCGCACTAAAAAGGGCCCCCCCTGGTTCCCTCTTTTGGCAAGTGACTTCCTAACGACTATAAAATTAGCTAGTTGGTGATTTGCCACATTTGCAGCTCATCAGAATTGTTTTTTCGAATACCTTTTTTCAAACCCAACTGTTTTCTTTTTGAAAAATAAAGAAATAAAAAATATGGTTGAGAATATAAGATTCTCAACTTGCTAAGAAAAATCAAATACGCAGTGGGATAAACCAAATGAAAAAGAAAAATCAAATAAAGATAACTACCTATTGGATAGGTCTCACCACAGTCCAATGAGATGGAGTTTTCCTCCGTCTTCATTTCTTGGCATCCGGGTCCGGAGGAATGGTCTCGGATGGCTTGTCATGCTTCTTCTGCCACTCCTTCGGCAGTTTGGTGGACTTGGGCCTTTGGGGAGGCCCAACTTCTTCATCTTATTGGGGTTTCAGCGTGGATGATAAGATGGGTTTTCCGCATAGATCAAATTCCTCATGAATGCAATGAGCAGGGTCCGCCTTTGGAGGTGTGATTTCGTCCTCTTGAATGTGTTTGACATCCGGCCCATACTTGTTACAGATCACAGAGCATTGCTCCAACCTTGGGCGAAAGTTAAACTTCTCCTCCTTGCCATTGATATGGAAGTGGATTTCTCTAGATCCCACATCTATGTGAGCCTTCACGATGCTAATAAACGGGCGCCAAAGATTGAGTGGTGTATCCTTCTCGATATCCATGTCGAGCACCATGAAATCCATGGGTATAAAACAATTCCGAATTTTCACTAGAACGTCTTCAACAATACTCGCTAGATAATGGACTGAAGAGTTAGCTAGTTGGAGTTGCATTGGTGTTGGACTGAGCTCCGTGAAATTTAGCTGGTCGTAGACCACCTTGGACATAACACTCACACATGCTCCAAGGTCACAAAGTTCCTTGTCAAAGTAGTGAGCCCAAATAGAGCAATATATGAAGGCATATCTAGAGTCCTTCAGCCAATTGCCTTCTCGTAAAAAAATCATGTTGACATTTTCCATTTGAGGCTCGGGCTGCCCTGGCATCTTGCCATTTTCCAATGGCGAAACAGCAACTGCCAGTTGAGCCAACTGAGTTTCCAAAATCTTGTTTAAACTCAGTCGATTCTTGAAGGCTGAGGATAGTCCTTCAATCTTGATGTTGATGCTTTCTATGGTCTTGTCATTAGTTGATAGCTTCTTGGATAAGGCATCGTTGATCTTCAATTGGCTAATGGCAAGCTCTCTCAAGTTTGGTTGATTACCATTGTTTTCGTTGTTGTTGTACCCTCATTGAAAGAAAGGGCATGGTTGGCCCCACCCTTGACCTCTTGGACGATAGCCATTGTTGTTGTTCAAGTTCTCATTGTTGGCTACGTGTAGGGCACCCTTATGACCCTGTGGGCAGTCATTACCCATGTGACCATGTGGCCACATACTTCACTTCTGATGTGAGAGTCTAAGGCACAGGCATTGCCACATACTTCACCACTGGCTTGTCCATCTATCTTCTTCATGAGGAGGTCCAATTTGGTAGAGATCATGTCCACCTCTTTCAAGGTGTGCATGCCTCGCTGATAGGTTTGGAGATGCTCATCGCTCCAACTCATGTTAGACACTAAAATCTTTGGCTTTGGGCACCATCAATAAGATGAAGGCTCCTCCAGCAGCAGCATCCACATGGTCACGGGTGGAAGGTATGAGCCCGTTGTAGAAATTTTGGATAATAAGACAGTCATCCATCCCCTAGTGTGGATAGGGCAAGATGTACTCCTGCAGCCTTTCCCATGCCACGTGAATAGACTCCTTAGCATCTTGCTAGAAGTTGGACCACGTAGGGCATTGGTTTTGTCCAACGGAAAGAACATGGAGAGGAATGTTGTAGAACATTTCTCCCAAGTGTCTACAACACTTCAGTTCACATAGAACCACTGCTTCGCTCTCCCAAGAAACGAGAAAGGAAACAACCTAAGAGGGACAGTATCAGGAGAGACGTCCTTGATCTTGAAAGTGTTGCAGATCTCAAGGAACTGTTGTAGGTGAGCACGTTCATCCTCGTTAGCCTTCCCAAAGAATGGGTTGGCTTCACCATAGTGATCAGGCCAGTCTTGATTTCGATGTTAACGTCTCTCGTGTTAACAGTGGGCCCAACAGACACATTGTTAGCAGAGGGAGCCGAAAACTCACAAAGGGTATTCTAGGGTATTGGCGTTTCGGTTGTTGGTGCATTAGAGTTGGTTTGCTTTGCCGCACGAAGCTTCTAAGGAGTAATAACACAATCTCAATCTCTTAGAAGGGATTCGGGATCTTCAATGTTTTCCGGCAAGCAGAAACTAGACATAGACTACCCTATTTTCACATAAATGCAAAAATAAAGAAGGGTTATCCTAGTAGAAACCAACCTAGGGTCCTACCCTATTCACTCAATCATGCAATACTTAAGCTGCCTTCCCCGACAATGGCACCAAAAATGATTGTTGATGTTACATACATACAGAATAAATTCTGCAAGCGACACAAACTATCGGTGTAGCATTTCCCGTTAAAAGACTATTCCAAGGGTGTCATTTATTTAATCCAAAAGGAAGTCTAGGTAGAAGTGTAGCAATCATCAAATCGAAAGAGTAGAATGGTCTAGGTAGGGTTCTAGTGAGGATGGATAATAGATAAGTGGAGGTAGTGTGACACACACAAGAGCATTCTATTCTAAGGGGATAGATGGGTCTGAGGGAGATTAGACTAAGAGTTAGTGAGTTGCTCCTACAATGCCTCTAATACACATATACATAGCCTAGGTTAGATACTAATGAGCATGTCAATGATGAATCCTTATGCTAAGTTGGTCAACACATCGGGCACGGGCTTACCCCTAGCAATACAAGGGTGACTCTCAGAAAGAGTCTGTTGCATAGCTGAACACGGTGGATTATAAAGGACAGATAGGGCTGTCACCACCTACTACCTACCTCTTCAATCCGTGGGTCTATGAGACATTCAACACTCCTTAGATATCCTAGCACCATGCTAGAATATTAAGTAGACACCATAAGAGCCTAGGCATAAGCCATCCTAAGGCAATGAACTAAATCATCATTGAAACCAATGTTGATACATAGCGTAATTATTCATATTAACATGATCATATCTTAAGTAATTAGACTATAGTGGAGGTTTGTATTGTTTGTAATGATATAATAACATTGTTATGACATAATCATAAAGAGTACTCCTACCACATAAATGGACTCCACAATGAAAAAAGAAACACTTCATCCAAGCATATGTATAAAAGAAGACTAAATATAACATCTTTATTATGCATGAAGTCACAAATATAAACGGAATATGTGAGCCATACCTTTCTCAATTTGGAATTGGGAAGAGAGAGAGGCTCCTTCTACTCCTTTCCTAATTTGGACTAAGGTCTAGAGGCTCTCCTCTCTACAGCCTAAACTCCTATAAGACTATGGAAGGTAGTGGATATAATAGAATGAAGCTCAAGTGGTGTGTGTGTGTGTGTGTGAAGTGAGGTGTGGAGTGCTATTTATAGGTGGAGGAGGGTCGGTTTCCGTAACCAAATGCACGCGATTCATTCATCCCCACCACCAGGAAGTCAGGAGGAGTCGACATGTGTCGTTGGACCGAGTTTTGCACCAAGACTGGTTCGGCCGAACTGGGGGTTCGATCGACCTGGTCTTCGCTCTGATCCTCGTGTGCTTTCTCTAGGTCGCTGACTGGTAGGTACTCTTGATGTTTTGGTCGCTGCACCGTTGGATGGCCTTGGATACGACTGTTTGTGGACCATTTGAGCCATGTGATGACATGTGTTGGTACTTGATTGGCCAAGATGATAATTTATAAGATTGCTGCCCCTCCTTTATCTCATTTCCCGCATAAAATAACTGCATGCACTATTCTTCAAAGACAAGTGGAAATAGGTTAATTAGAAAGATGATGTGTGCAAGAAATGATTTTTCCTTCACATAATTGAGTTACATTGACACATGAAAATTGAGATATAACAGCCGTCAAGACCCACACAGAGTGTCGGTGCTGCCTCTCATCGCATCGCGGTGCCCCCAGCCCCCACAGAGTGTTGGTGTCAACGGTTTTCTCGTCGGTGCCTCTGGGTCATGGTTGGAGTGGGAGAGGGAACTGACTCCATGAACGAAGATCTTTGACTGCAGGGTCTTGCCCGTGATGACAACAACAATGACATGACCTCAGGTGTGCGATGTTGATTTCCCCTTCGTCTTTCGGTTTGTTCATTAATGTTTGAAATATATTGTAGTGAGATAGTGGCAGTGAATTAGTGATGTTGATTGATAGTGATAGAGAATTAGTGATGTTGTTTGATCTATTGTAGTGAGAAAAGTGACATAATTAGTGATGTTATTGATAGTGACATAGAATTAGTGATGTTGATTGTATCTATTGTAGTGCCATCACTATTTCTATTTGATCTATTGCAATGTTTTCTTCTTGAGATGTAGTGATGTACGTTTCAAGTGGTTGTTTGCTCTTCCTCATACTTCAGGTACTGAGGCTTTGTTCGGCTGTGCTGCTGCAGCCGCTACATTAGACTCCCCGCCATTGCCACTGTTGAAGGATGCAAGTCCGTCGACGAGCACTATCAGCGAGAGGCAGTGGTGATGTACTTCGGATGTATGGGATGATATGGAAGAGTTGTCCAATATCATCAAAGGTAAGAAAGTAAGGTATGGAGCTCGCTAGAAACATTGCAAAACTACCTTGAATGCTAGATCTTCTGTTGGTACGGGTCATCTACTTCGTCAAGTTGCATCAAGTAAGAAAAGCGTTTAGCTTCCTCTGTTGCATCTCAATCTCAATTACATTTTGGTAGTGATGGTGTAGTTTGTCATTTTCAATATGATCAGGATCTTGCAAGAACTGAACTTGTGAAGTTGATTGCTAGATTCGATTTACCACTGTCAATTGGTTCCACTAGTGATTTTGAGGATTATATTTGCACTACACATAGCCCTAGCTTTAAAAAAGTGTCTGGACAATCTAGTAATAGAGATCCTGAAAATTATTTTAAATCGAAGAGAACAACTATAATTGAGATGTTGAATGCAGCTAATTGTGTTTGTTTAACATCAAACATTTGGTCTGGTAATGCTAAGGAAGATTATTTGAGTGTCGTGTTTCATTTTTTACTAGTGACTAGAACTTAGAAAAAACGATTGTTAGTATGCGGCTTATTGATTATTCTCATTCTGGAAGTAATATAGTTAACCTTATTATTTGAGTTGTTTCTGTATTTAGCATGGCTGATAAGGTTCATTCTGTGACCCTTGATAATGAATCTTCTAATTCTCGTGCTATACAATATTTGTCTCCACTGTTGTCTTCATATCTTGGTTCCACCCTCTTGCATCAACATTGTGCATGTCATATAATAAACCTCATAGTTAAATGTGGACTCAAACGTATTAAATCATATTTAGAAGATTTTAGAACAACCATATCTTTAAACTCTTCTAATCAAAGAATTGCTTCTTACAAAACATTTTGTTTGTATATGGGAGTCAACCCTCCTTAGTTTGGATTGGACATGGATGTTAGGTGGAGTGCGACGTACCTTATGCTTAAACATATTGTACTATATAAAGATACCTTCTTTGTTTTTATTCATACTTCTATCAAGGCACATTGTTGACTGATGATCAATGGTACATTGCTCAGAACACGTTAAAGTTTTTAGTGTTGTTTTACTTATGCATGGTAACTCTATATGTTGTTTACAATCCCACTTCTCCATTGATGATGCATACTATACTTGAACTTCTTGACCATTTAAACCAATATAAAAATGATCCTAAATTTTTTGAAGCAAAAAAATTATCCTAAATTCAGATATGTTGTGCTTCCAATGGAGTCAAAATTTCTTAAATAATTGACTGACATACTACTGTTATACTCTCTTGCTTTCATCTTAGACCCTATAGCTAAATTAACAGGTTTTACCAATTCTCTTCAAATTATTGTCTCAGTTGCTAAATCATGAGTATACTCCATATTACAACACTATAAAGTTTGACTTATCTATCTTGTTTTCCAAATATGAGAGTAAATTTTCTTCACACAGATTGCATATACCTACCCCAACTAGCATATCAGCAGGTAAGTAGGTGCGTTCTTGGAACCGAATATATGGTAGAGGTTCAGGTCCTTCTGCTTCTAGTTCTAGTTTGCTGGTACTACGACTTCTACTTCTACTCATGTTGTCACTTGCAACGTTTGTGAATTAGCTTCTTAGATTTAGATTCATTTTCTGAATTTGATGATTCCTTTAGTATTCTGACTTGGTGACATGAACACAAAAGAACTTACCTATTCTGTCTATTTTGGCTAAGGGACTAATGATTATGCCAGTTTCTACTATTTCTTCCAAAAATGCTTTTAGCTTGTATGGCAAGTTAATCGAGGAGCGTCGCCGAAGTCTTAGTCTGGAGTGTGTGGAAATGTTGTCCATGCTTAAGGACAGGGAGCAAGGCGATGCTTGGCAACACACAATGTGGTGAACCAAGACCTTCAAGAGAAGATGGACAATTATATCTCAAAGAAGATCGGCTATTATTTGTATGTTCTAGGAGTGAGTAGTGAGACACTGGGACTATTGTTGACTGTTATTGTTCTAAACATTTGAACTATTGATCACTAAAGAGCTAGTTGTACTCTTTTCTCCTTTATGGTTTTGTCCCCATGTATTTGATACGGGGTTTTACCTATATATTTTTAAAGAGGCAGCCATTGTAAATTTGTAACAAAATCCTTTTAAGTCTTGTGATCAGAATACAATGTTTTTGTGACGCCCGGTTCCGAAAACTGAACCAAGCTAACGCATATGTGTGCCCAGGATGTTCATCACACATATACGAGTGCAATCACAAACGATATACAGATAATTACCACAGAACAAGATTAATTATCAAATTTTATTACACAACTATATTATCCTCGAATACAAGCTCTAATGAATACTATTAACAAGTTTAACTAATGCAGCGGAAATAAACTAATTAAACAACTAAGCAACTATGCAGCATAAGCGACAGGGTATGTATGCGCAGCTCCAATCAACACCACAGGCAAAGCTGATGGTAGACACGGCCTAGAACTCCGCATTATCGCCATCAAACTCCCAATCCTGACCTGCAACTGTTGGGGGGGATTGCAAGAGTGAGTACATGTCGTACTCAGCAAGTGTGGAAAGTATGACATGTGGCTGATTCAAATGACGACAATAATAATGGCAAAGTGCTGAAAAGTACATTAAAACATTCGAAACGCAATATAGTATAAGTATGTGAAGTAATCCCAACATAATCACGAGTAATGCCATAATACCAAACTGAATTCATTACCATCGTCAATAAGTCCAGATTTCACCATTGCCAATAACCATATTCAATACCAGAAATTAAATCCATGACCGTTACCATAACCATAACCATAATATCAACCATAACCATTACCAAACCATAACCATAACCATATCCCAATTTCCCTCTAATCATGGAAGTTGTCCAGGTGCTCATAACCGGAAGCACGGCTATCATGATAGTTTTAGTTAACTCTACAGAGTTTGTACCTCTTTACCCATGTGTTCGTGATTTCATCACCCTTCGGCGACTAAGAACCTCCCTTATGCCCATGACCCGTCGGTCACATTACTCACTTCCGTTGGTGTATGGCCAAGAGATCACAAAATAGACTTTACAAAGGGATTACTAGCCTATTTAGACCCCACTGAGGTTTCACCGGTGGCGATGTCTCCCGCAGAGCACATCTTCAACCAAGGGCCCCCTCTTGAGCCATTCGGATCCCAGGGTAGTCCCACCAATCATCAACAAACCCAATCCGACTACCCCTTCCCCGAGCATCCACAATGGTCCAAACAGCACTAGCAAAGCCCTAATTAATCAGCTATGCCGCACCCATACTTGGCCTCGTGGTGGCACTGTAGTCCTGGCTTATTCTCGCATGAACCGGTCTTTAGATCTAAAGCAAGCAAACCACCATAACGTCCAACCCATCCACATACCAGGCTTGCTTAGATCACCCATTACCATATCATATTTAACCAATTCATGTTAACCATAATCTCATCCATGCATAATTAAATTGAGTGGTATAGTTGTTTCCCATCCCAGTTGATTAAGCGAAGCAAAAAGGTAAAAACCCTTCCCGACTCTCTACCATAAATTCCAGGTGACAAGGGTGGTCAAACAAAACTAGTAAACTTCCTACCATAGGATTCCCATCAATTTGACACAAGCATGCAGTTTTGCAAACTAAACATTTATTTTAAAAATAGGATCAATATGCTTCAAGGACACTTGCCTTGCTCTTGCTGTTGATTAGGGTCAAAGCCTTCAAACTCTTGATGCTGTAGATCCTCCGTGGCACTCTCTAGCGCAAATCCATCTAATCCACACAATAAACATACAAGACAAGAAACACAATCAAAGAGTGCACAAATATTACTCAATATGACATGACATGCATGATTAATGCAAATGCAAGGTAGAACTTGTTAATTGATTGCTTTTAATGATAACTAACTAGTTCTAATAGCTTTTAACAAGTTTATACAGGTTTGGATTCGATTAGATCAAATTTTAGAACCAATTCAACACAATTTAACCAGAAAAATCGGACTAGTCCGCCAGGGACCGGACAAGTCCGCACTCTGCGAGATCAGCAGATTAGGGTTTTCTAGATCGACGTGAATTTGGAGATTATGGGTTGAATGCACGTAAGGAAAAGAGAATAGGAGGTATACCAGGTGTTTAGAACTCCAATGAACCAAGAAACTTGGAGGTAACACTTGGATCTTGATGATCTAGGGTTGGCGATGAACTTGGAGATGAATTGTTGGTGAAGGACGAAACTTGGTGGAGATCTTGATCCTCCTTCGTTTCCTCCTCTTCTTCTTCTTGTTTGGGATCTTCTCCTCCCTCCTTGATGGTGGCTCCCCACGAACTAGGGTTTGGGTGGGTGGAAGAGTGGCAAATAGATGTCAAACCAAGGGGTGGGTTTGTTTATATAGACGTGGAGGCTAGGGTTAGATGGATTTCGAGTTTAGGATGAGTAGAGGCCGGTTTAGAGTCCCACATGGGCTCTAAAAGAGTTGGGCACGACGTCCCTAGGCCCACTTGACGTGAAACCAAAGAAACAAGTCGTAAAACAAAAGGTCAATCTCGGAGTCACGAAATATCGGAGAAGTCCGAACAGGACCGGACTAGTCCGAAGTCGTCCAGAGAGAAAATCGGACAAGTCTGGCCAAAAATCGGACAAGTCCGATCTTAGTCAGAAAGGAAAACAGACAAGTCCGCTGGAACACCGGACTAGTCCGGAAAAGTCCAGGGACTTAGCAAATTTTCAAGGATTCATGGAACATCGGACTAGTCCGCACAAGATCGGACAAGTCCAAAGTTTTCCAGGGGCAAATATCGGACTAATCCGCAGCAAAAACGGACAAGTCCGTTTTTAGACAGAGAGAAATCGGACTAGTCCTCAGCAAAACCGGACTAGTCCCCACTTTCCTACATTTTTAAGTGCGGTCTTGCTCCAAATCAATTTTAACTTGTTCCTCTTGTTATGGGTTAATGTTAAACATGTATATGAGTTTATGCAAGGCATGATGCATGAAAATGAGGGTGTTACAAACATACCCCCCTTAAAATGAATCTCGCCCTCGAGATTCGACGCGGAAGAGAAGAGATAGGGAAATTCCTTCTTGAGATCATCTTCTAGCTCCCAAGTTGCTTCTTTTCGGTATGGTGCTTCCATTGGACTTTACACCATCGAATCACCTTCTTCCTTGTGACTCTCTCCTTGGTTTCCAAGATTTTGACCGGTTGCTCAGCATACGTCAAATCTTCCTCTAGTTCCAATTCTTCCATTGGCACTTGTTCTTCCGGTACTCTCAAACACTTCTTGAGCTGGGAAACATGAAAGACATCATGTACGTCTGAAAGATGAGCTGGCATCTCCAACTTATATGCTACTTCTCCTCTTTTGTCCAAAATCTTGAATGGTCCAATATAACGAGGTGCGAGCTTGCCTCTTATGTTAAACCTCTTATGACCTCTCATTGGTGACACCTTGAGGTAAACAAAATCTCCTATTTCAAAGGCTAATTTCCTTCTCCTATTATCCGCATAGCCTTTTTGCCTTGATTGGGCAGCCCTCAAGTTTTCACGAATTTTTTTGACTTGCTTTTCGGCTTCTTGCAACACGTCCGGACCAAATACTTGAGTTTCTCCTGCCTCATTCCAGAATAAAGGTGTCCTACACTTCCTCCCATAAAGTGCTTCATATGGTGACATTTTCAAGCTTGCTTGGTAACTATTGTTGTATGAAAATTCTGCGTATGGCAAGCTTTTGTCCCAACTTTTCCCATGCTTTAAAGCACAAGATCTTAACATGTCCTCCAAAATCTGATTGGTCCTCTCGGTTTGTCCATCCGTTTGAGGATGATATGCTGAACTAAAATTCAACCTCATTCCCAAAGCTTCATGCAATTTTTGCCAAAATCTGGAGGTAAATTGAGAACCTCTATCCGAGCTATCTTCTTAGGGACTCCATATCGACACACAATATGCTCTATGTATATTTCGGCCAATCGTGCAGCTGTATACTTGGTCTTCACAGGGACAAAATGAGCTGACTTGGTTAAGCGATCCACAATTACCCAAATTGAGTCATACCCGGACTGAGTACGTGGTAACCCAACTATGAAGTCCATACCAATTTCTTCCCACTTCCATTCCAGAATCTTCAACGGTTGCAATAATCCGGCTGGCCTTTGATGTTCCGCCTTGACTCGTTGGCACACATCACATAATGCTACATATTCAGCTATGTCCTTTTTCATGCTATCCCACCAATAGAAAGCCTTCAAGTCCTTGTACATCTTCGTACATCCGGGGTGAATCGAGTAATGCGAGTCATGTGCCTCCTTTAATATTGTCTCCCGAATATGCTTTACATTAGGCACAACGATTCTCTTTCCAAGCCATAAGGTACCATGTTCATCCTTGTCAAATCTGAATTCTCTCCCTTCTTCGGTTCTTTCCTTGATTTCCTTGATCTCCTCATCTGTGGTTTGTGCCTCTCGAATTTCTTGCTCCAAGGTTGGGTTTAACTCCATCATCTCCATCTCATTTACAAACCCGAGGTTCAACCGTTCAAACTCCTTACATAACTTGAATGGTAACTCTCGAACCGTGAGTTGATGACTTACTCCCTTTCTACTCAAAGCATCGGCCACTACATTGGCTTTTCCCGGATGATAGTTGATCCCCAAATCATAATCTTTGATGAGCTCTAACCATCTTCGTTGCCTCAAGTTCAGATCCGTTTGTGTGAAAATATACTTCAAACTCTTATGATCCGTATAAATTTCACACCTATGTCCAAGAATATAGTGTCTCCAAATCTTCAATGCATGTACCACGGCTGCTAGTTCAAGATCATGCGTGGGGTAATTCTGCTCATGTTTCTTCAATTGTCTCGATGCATAGGCGACCACTTGACCTTCTTGCATCAATACACATCCAAGCCCTTGTCTTGATGCATCGCAATAAATGTCAAAACTCTTGCTTACATCCGGCAATACCAAAACTGGGGCTGTTGTCAACCGCTTCTTCAACTCCTCAAAACTCTATTGACAAGCTTGAGTCCATTGGAATGCCTTTCCCTTCATTAGCAACTCCGTCATAGGCTTGGCTATCTTGGAAAAATCCTTGATAAACCGACGGTAATATCCAGCCATCCCAAGAAAACTCCTTATTTCCTTGACGTTTTGCGGTGGTTCCCACTTCAACACATCCCTCACTTTACCGGGGTCAACCGATACTCCTCCTTCTGAGATTATATGACCCAAAAATGGCACCTCTTTCAACCAAAACTGGCACTTGTTGAACTTGGCATACAATTGATGCTCCCTCAATTTCTGCAGCGTAAGCCTCAAGTGTTCCTCATGTTCCTTCTCATCCTTCGAGTAGATCATAATATCATCAATAAACACCACAACGAACTTATCTAAGTACTCCATGAAGACTTTATTCATGAGGTACATAAAGTAGGCAGGTGCATTTGTCAATCCAAAAGACATCACGGTGTACTCATAAGATCCATACCGTGTCCTAAAAGCTGTCTTGGGTATGTCCGATGGTCTAATCTTCATTTGAAAGTATCCCGACCTCAAGTCAATCTTAGAGAAGACACAAGCACCCTTCATCTGATCAAACAAGTCTTCTATGCGTGGCAAGGTGTACTTGTTCTTGATTGTTACCTCGTTGAGAGCTCGGTAATCCACGCACATCCTTTGGGATCCATCCTTCTTGTCCACAAATAGAACAGGCGCTCCCCAAGGCGAAGAGCTAGGGCGAATGAAACCCTTCTCTAATTGCTCTTGAATCTGCTTCTTGAGCTCCGCTAATTCCATAGGAGGCATCCTATACGGCCTCTTAGCTCTAGGTGCAGTTCCAGGTATTAAATCAATAACAAACTCAATGTCTCGATCGGGTGGCATACCTGGCAACTCATCTAGAAAAACATCCAAAAATTCACACACCACCGGAATCTCCTCAATTGCGACACCGTCCATATGATTCAGCTCTAATTGCTTCGGTGCGTGTTGGGTTGCTTCAAATTCTACGGTGATCCCTTCTTCATTAGTCAACTTCACCGTCTTTGTGGCACATTCAATAACTCCATTGTGCTTCCTCAACCAGTCCATACCAAGTATAATATCCAACCCTTGAGAATCTAGAGCAATGAGGTTGGCGGAGAAGTCTACCCCCCTTATTCTAAGGCTTACTTTTGGACATACTATATTTGTCCTCATCTCTCCTCCAGGAGACTTAACCAACAGAGTAAACTTCATATGAGAGATAGGCAAACTATACTTGGCAACATACTTCGATGCAATGAATGAATGCGATGCTCCAGAATCAAATAACATAGTCGCGGGGTTGGAGTTGGCGAGAAACATACCAATGACCACGTCATCCGCTTGTTGAGCATCCTCCGTTGAGACATGGTTCACGTTGCCACGAGCAAAATTTTGCTGTCCACGGCTTCCTTGTGGCTGTCCTCCATTAGGTCTTGGGTTTTGCCTCGATGCATTGCTCCCTTGACCAAGGCCCGACTTAGGACATTGATGTGCAAAGTGTCCAGCTTCTCCACAAGTATAGCACTTCTTAACTCCACCAGAATTATTGGGACGAGCTTGGTTTTGAACATTGGCTCCAGGAAAATCAGCACGAGGTGCATAAGGCATCGGAGGCCTAGGTGCTTGCATGACAGGGCGCTGCTGCACAAACTGAGTTGGGCGCGGTCCATAACCAGGGCGCTGAGCAGGAATAGAGGAGCTGTAATGAGGCGCATTGGGCGGCGCAAAGCGAGGGTGCACATTACTTCCTTGTTGCTGTCCTTGATATGGCGCCTTCCTCTTGATTTCTTGCTCCATCTCACGGATCTTGTTCTCAACCACAATTGCTTTGTCCACAAGCTTCTGAAAATTGACATAATCACAGTTGAGCAATTGCAATTGGATCGTATTGTTCAATCCCCTCATGAACAAGTATTGCTTCCGGTTGTCCCGGCTAACATCCTCAGGCGCATATCTTGAGAGTTGAGTGAACTTATTGAGATATTCACTCACGCTTGATTTTCCTTGTCTCAAGTTCTCAAATTCTTGCCTCTTCAAGATCATAACACCTTACGGCACATAATGAGAACGGAAACTCTCCTTGAATTCCGCCCAGGTAATTCTCTCTTGGTTCTCATGAGCATTGCAATAAGAATCCCACCAATCTGCAGCTGCTCCAACTAGTTGATGAGAAGCAAACAAGACCTTCTCCTGATCACTACATTGGACAATAGCCACCTTCTTCTCCACGGACTTGAGCCAATCGTCCGCATCCATAGGGTCAGCAGCTTGAGCAAAGGTCGGCGGCCTAGTCCTCATAAACTCTCCCAATCGGTTATGAGGAGGTGGGGGTGGCGGTGGAGGCATGTGGGGCTGATTGTTGATATTGCCAGCCTGCAGCTGTCCCATAGTCTGTATCATGGTCTGCATGAGCTGGTTTTGCATGGCCAATAGCTGCTCGATGTTGATAGCTCCCTGAGTAGATCCTTGCCCATTGTTGTTCTGAGGCACTCCTTTGTTCTCCTCTTCATCATTGCCATCCCTCTGGTTGCGAGTCCTCACCATCTGAAGAAAAGCAGTAGGTAAGAATTAGAAAACGCCCCAACTATATGCATCAAGGGATATGAACTAAACAACTAGCTACACTAGCCTAGGAGGACATGGCAATGCTAAGGCATCCCAAAATCCTCTAGTAAGCACACAAGCAACCAATATATATAGCAAGCAGCACTCGAAGCAAAAACACATCGATTCCTGAGTGCTCCTATGTGCTCTAAAGTGTCCATGTCAACCTGTGGCTCTGATACCAATCTGTGACGCCCGGTTCCGAAAACTGAACCAAGCTAACGCATATGTGTGCCCAGGATGTTCATCACACATATATGAGTGCAATCACAAACGATATACAGATAATTACCACAGAACAAGATTAATTATCAAATTTTATTACACAACTATATTATCCTCGAATACAAGCTCTAATGAATACTATTAACAAGTTTAACTAATGCAGCGGAAATAAACTAATTAAACAACTAAGCAACTATGCAGCATAAGCGACAGGGTATGTATGCGCAGCTCCAATCAACACCACAGGCAAAGCTGACGGTAGACACGGCCTAGAACTCTGCATTATCGCCATCAAACTCCCAATCCTGACCTGCAACTGTTGGGGGGGGGATTGCAAGAGTGAGTACATATCGTACTCAGCAAGTGTGGAAAGTATGACATGTGGCTGATTCAAATGACGACAATAATAATGGCAAAGTGCTGAAAAGTACATTAAAACATTCGAAACGCAATATAGTATAAGTATGTGAAGTAATCCCAACATAATCACGAGTAATGCCATAATACCAAACTGAATTCATTACCATCGTCAATAAGTCCTGATTTCACCATTGCCAATAACCATATTCAATACCAGAAATTAAATCCATGACCGTTACCATAACCATAACCATAATATCAACCATAACCATTACCAAACCATAACCATATCCCAATTTCCCTCTAATCATGGAAGTTGTCCAGGTGCTCATAACCGGAAGCACGGCTATCATGATAGTTTTAGTTAACTCTGCAGAGTTTGTACCTCTTTACCCACGTGTTCGTGATTTCATCACCCTTCGGCGACTAAGAACCTCCCTTATGCCCATGACCCGTCGGTCACATTACACACTACCGTTGGTGTATGGCCAAGAGATCACAAAATAGCCTTTACAAAGGGATTACTAGCCTATTTAGACCCCACTGAGGTTTCACCGGTGGCGATGTCTCCCGTAGAGCACATCTTCAACCAAGGGCCCCCTCTTGAGCCATTCAGATCCCAGGGTAGTCCCACCAATCATCAACAAACCCAATCCGACTACCCCTTCCCCGAGCATCCACAATGGTCCAAACAGCACTAGCAAAGCCCTAATTAATCAGCTACGCCGCACCCATACTTGGCCTCGTGGTGGCACTGTAGTCCTGGCTTATTCTCGCATGAACCGGTCCTTAGATCTAAAGCAAGCAAACCACCATAACGTCCAACCCATCAACATACCAGGCTTGCTTAGATCACCCATTACCATATCATATTTAACCAATTCATGTTAACCATAATCTCATCCATGCATAATTAAATTGAGTGGTATAGTTGTTTCCCATCCAAGTTGATTAAGCGAAGCAAAAAGGTAAAAACCCTTCCCGACTCTCTACCATAAATTCCAGGTGACAAGGGTGGTCAAACAAAACTAGTAAACTTCCTACCATAGGATTCCCATCAATTTGACACAAGCATGCAGTTTTGCAAACAAAACATTTATTTTAAAAATAGGATCAATATGCTTCAAGGACACTTGCCTTGCTCTTGCTGTTGATTAGGGTCAAAGCCTTCAAACTCTTGATGCTGTAGATCCACCGTGGCACTCTCTAGCGCAAATCCGTCTAATCCACACAATAAACATACAAGACAAGAAACACAATCAAAGAGTGCACAAATATTACTCAATATGACATGACATGCATGATTAATGCAAATGCAAGGTAGAACTTGTTAATTGATTGCTTTTAATGATAACTAACTAGTTCTAATAGCTTTTAACAAGTTTATACAGGTTTGAAATTCGATTAGATCAAATTTTAGAACCAATTCAACACAATTTAACCAGAAAAATCAGACTAGTCCGCTAGGGACCGGACAAGTCCGCACTCTGCGAGATCAGCAGATTAGGGTTTTCTAGATCGACGTGAATTTGGAGATTATGGGTTGAATGCACATAAGGAAAAGAGAATAGGAGGTATACCAGGTGTTTAGAACTCCAATGAACCAAGAAACTTGGAGGTAACACTTGGATCTTGATGATCTAGGGTTGGTGATGAACTTGGAGATGAATTGGTGGTGAAGGACGAAACTTGGTGGAGATCTTGATCCTCCTTCGTTTCCTCCTCTTCTTCTTCTTGTTTGGGATCTTCTCCTCCCTCCTTGATGGTGGCTCCCCACGAACTAGGGTTTGGGTGGGTGGAAGAGTGGCAAATAGATGTCAAACCAAGGGGTGGGGTTGTTTATATAGACGTGGAGGCTAGGGTTAGATGGATTTCGAGTTTAGGATGAGTAGAGGCCGGTTTAGAGTCCCACATGGGCTCTAAAAGAGTTGGGCACGACGTCCCTAGGCCCATTTGACGTGAAACCCAAGAAACAAGTCGTAAAACAAAAGGTCAATCTCGGAGTCACGAAATATCGGACAAGTCCGGACAGGACCGGACTAGTCCGAAGTCGTCCAGAGAGAAAATCGGACAAGTCTGGCCAAAAATCGGACAAGTCCGATCTTAGTCAGAAAGGAAAACGGACAAGTCCGCTGGAACACCGGACTAGTCCGGAAAAGTCCAGGGACTTAGCAAATTTTCAAGGATTCATGGAACATCGGACTAGTCCGCACAAGATCGGACAAGTCCGAAGTTTTCCAGGGGCAAATATCGGACTAATCCGCAGCAAAAACGGACAAGTCCGTTTTTAGACAGAGAGAAATCGGACTAGTCCTCAGCAAAACCGGACTAGTTCGCACTTTCCTACATTTTTAAGTGCGGTCTTGCTCCAAATCAATTTTAACTTGTTCCTCTTGTTATGGGTTAATGTTAAACATGTATATGAGTGTATGCAAGGCATGATGCATGAAAATGAGGGTGTTACAGTTTTATCTCAATTTGGATGTGTCTGTACTTTTTTGTTTCTATTTCCATTTGTTGTACAATAATTTGTATTTAATAAATTTTATGTCGTGGGCCAGGCACGGGCTAGCCCTGCACACCCGGGCTGCGAATGGGTCTGGCTTCCTAGTTTCATAGGTTGTGTCGGCCTTTGGTTTCTAGACCCGAGCCCAGTGGGCTTGTGTCGGGCCGGCCCGTCACGGCCTATTGGCCACCTATACTTTACACGTTATCCATGTCCTAGTGCTTGACATGATTTGGTAGGACATACCTCTCAAAGAAGCTCCATCTTGGTCGCTAATATGTCAAAAGTTGATGTTGTGGAAGCCACATCTACGGGGCTGTGTGTTTGTATCCTCCCAATATTGTTGGAGACAATCTTTCAATGAGCTTCCTTGTCGTCACCACCTTAAAGGATATGAATGTCCTTCTAGAGGCAGTATCGAGGTGCTTATGACTATTGCACATGAGCCCATTGTAGATGTTTTGAATAAGATGTCATTCGTCCATACCATGATGGAGTCGTGCAAGGACATAATCTTGAAAGTGTTCCCACACCTCCACAATAGTCTCATATGCGAGTTGGCAAACGATTGGAGATGTAGTTCGAAAGTGCCATGGTTTGCCTAGGAGGGAAATACTTTTTGATGAATGCATCTGAAACCTTCTTGTATCCGTTAAAGTGTCTCCGTCGAGGGAATAGAACCATGACATTACCTTTCCCAATAATGAGAATGGAAAAAGACAGAGACAAAAGTTGTTCGTGGTCACGTACATGATTGTGAGCATGTCACTTATCTCTGAGAAGTTTTTAGCTACACATTCACATTTGTGATGCCTCCCCGAATAATGGATTTCTATTCACTATATTGATTGTTGCACAATCACATTTGCTCCGAGAAGTTTTTGAGCTGCACATTCACATTTGTGATGCCTCCCCGAATAATGGATTTCTATTCACTATATTGATTGTTGCACAATCACATTTGCGATGCCTTCTCGCATACAACTTCAGTGTTAGTCACAACACTAAGGTTTAGCTTCGCGAATTCCTCATATAGCTGCGGTTGCTGACCTTGTAGTCTCAAGATATTGCATTGTGTTGATCTACTCAAAGCATCTGCGACCACATTAGCTTTTCCAGGATGATAATTGATTCCAACATCAAAATCATTGATAAGCTCTGTCAGTGTTCTGGAACCGGCAGATCTCCCTACACTACTAAAGTGATAGGGGAGTTTGATGTTCGGTGTGGGCGCCCGGATATTCAAGAAGGTGAATAAGAATTGGCACAGGAGACACAAGAATTTACGTGGTTCGGGCCGCCTGAGCGTAATACCCTACTCCACGGAGGTGTTGGTGTTGTATTAGCTGTTTGAGCTTGTGATGAGTGTATGAGGCGCGTGTGTGTCTCTAAGTGTTCCCCTATGTGTATCGTCGGTCTGTCCTTTTATAGTACAAGGGTAGGCCGTTATAGGTTAGCCTGGCCCGACATGTGGCCCTGGCAGTTACTAGTATTGATACATGCTTAATTGCACTTAATGATCCCATAACGGGCTTTGATAGCACCGTTACTGGTGTTAAGATCGTCCGTTTAAGTGTCATTAATATGGTATTAATGACACTTAATAGGGTCTTGAAGTCCCTGGCTCTCCTTAGAAGATCCAGAGCCGTTGCGGGGTCTTCCGGAGGTTAGAAGCTGAAGATCCGACGATCGGACACGTGGCAGCTCTGGAGCTTACTGTGGGAAACAGGTAGCTCCGGGACTGCACGACACGTGTCAGGTCCGGAGCTTCTCTTGGTATGGGGTTAAGTCCGGAGGTGCCGTTTCAGTACATAGCCCGAAGCTTCCCCCTTGTGGGCGGTAGCTCCGGTTTGGTAGTACACGTGGCGACCTAGGGATTAACCATGTTGGAGAAGCGGGTCCGGTTATGTCTGACAGGTGGGCCTTCGAGGGTCTTGAAACCAAGTAGATGACTTTCTTTTGAGATCTTTGTAACCTCAGGGGATGTACGGTTTCTAGGATACCGACAGTGGCCCCCTGGGCCTACCCCCGGGGAAGTCATTCCGTTGGAGGTGGGTCCATTTCCGCGACCTTTGAACTGAGTCTTCAAGGGTCATTGAGGGTGCCGTTGGCAAGGACTTGGAATTAAGTCCTCACCACGTGGCGTATCACGCGTGCGGCAAATGAGATCTTTGGCGTGCGGATCTCACGCAATTGAAGGTCGCCGGTTCCCGATACGAAAACCGTATCGGTTCCGCGCGCCTTGTCAGGCCGCCGCCTTTGGGCTTCCCGCCTCTTGATGACAACCATTCACCTGGGTAGGAACCTCGACTTGATCGTCGGGGTAGTCTCGGGCCCGCTTGTCATCGGCCGGGTGAAATTTTTGGGTGGTACCTTCGACTTCCTTGCGGTTTCCATCCAAGCGTTGCGAGGGCTTACTTAAGAAGGAAAGTGCGCACCGTCAGGAGTTCTTTACGCCTCTCATATGATCTTGTGCTCAAACTCCCAACTCGTGCTTCGCTCTTCTTCTTTCGCCTAGCTGTGCCGCGATGGAGTTGGGTCTCCGCGAAAGTCGCCTGAAGACCAACGGCGATTTGAAGAAGGTCCGGGCCCTCATGGGGTGGTCCTCGGACTTCTTCAACCGCTCAGTCCATGCCGGCGGAGAGCTCCCCTTCGAGAAGGAGCACGCCGGCGAAATGGTGTAATTTTCTTCGTACGCCATGGTGGGGTTGATACCACCTTTTTCTTCCTTTTTCTTGATGCTGCTAGACTTCTATGGTCTGCAGTTATATCACCTTGGCCCTCACTCCATCTCCTCGTGTCTATCTTCGTCCACTTCTGTGAGATGTGGGTGGGTATCCCCCCCTGCGTTGAACTCTTCCGGACCTTCTTCACCGTCCATACCACCGGTAGGAGCAATAAGTACCTTGGCTTCTACTACTTCGTGAAGCGCAAGAAGTGCCCATTCAAGTACCTCCGGTCGTTCCCTTCTGGGAAGTGGGACGACTAGAAGAAGGACTGGATAGTCATCCGGGTGGAGGAGCACGAGAAGTTGGAGCTGCCCGAAGGCCTCCCCAACATTGACACAACGATCTGGAGTGAAGCTCTGGTGCTGGCGGATGCTTTCAACCCCGCTTTTACCAGGATCCGCCAATGCGTGGAGGGAGGATTGACTCCTCAGGCGGTATTTTGCAATTTCCTGGTCAACAGGTGGGCGCCGCTGAAGAGGAGGGAGAAGCTCGCTTGGGCCCTCAACAGCGTGATGGACGACGACCGGGTTGAGACCGGGTTGAAGTCCAACATGGCAGGGAGAACCTTGGAGTTCCACCTCAAGAAATTCCAGCACGGCATCGACGTCGACGGTGATGACTTGAATCCCCCGTCGGCCTTCCTCCCTCTGAACATGGAAGTGGAGTTCAGCAGGGAGCTCCGGTGAAAGATGCCCGTACTTGATGACCTTGGTGTCGTCAAGAGAAGACCAACCTCCGGGGTAGCGATCCCTGGGGTACCCAAGGATGGCTCCGGCTCTGCTCCTAAGCCGAGGGGAGAAGTCATCGGCAAGGGCAAGGAGCTGGCGGAAGAACCAGTGAGCCGGAAGAGGAAGTTGCAGTATGCCGACGGAAGGTCTGTCGGGCCCGCTACTTCCGCGTCGGCTCCTTCTCCCCGAAGGGGAAGGTCCTCTGCAGCTGTGGCAACTGTTCCCGTAGTGGGGTCATCCCGGAACGCGACTATTCCCGCGGTGGGGTCCTCTCGGAGTGCAGCTGTTCCTTCAGTGGGGTCCTCCCGGGGTGTTAGCTCCGATCGAACAACTCCAGCTCCTAGGCCGGTGGAGGCCTCCAGGTCCGGGGGTTCTTCCCGATCGAGAGGAGCCTCAACCCGGGAAACACCCGTGGCCGCGACGAGTTCCGGGGGGCCTTCCGGAGCTTCTACGTCGACTGTGGCCAGCCCAGAACGCCCGGGAAAAAGGTTCCGCGCAAGTTGGTGCGGAAGCCTCCCAAGGTAATTTTTAATCTCTACCTTGTATAATTATATTAATTGTAGCAACTGTTTGCTAATTTTCTTCGTCCATCGTCTGCAGCGTCCCCAAGAAGGGAAGTGAGGCTCTACCCTCAGCCACAACGTCTGAGGCCGCAGGGGTGGGAGCTTCTGCTCCTGTCCCGGCGCCGCCCCAAGTGGTGGCTGAGGCTGCGACAGCTCCGGCGCCGGCGTCGTGGTCATGGACCTCGACTCGTCCCCAAAAGTTCCCGTGGTAGCGCCGGACCACGGGAGTGAAGACATGCCAACGGAACATGTCCTGGAGGTTGAAGCTCCGGGTCCTGGTGCTGCAATGATGGAAGCTCCGACTGTTGAGCCGGAGGAAGAAGTAATCCCGGCTTCTGAGCCGGAAATTGTTGAAGCCCCGGCGGTTGAGCCAGAGGTGACTAAAGCCCCGGCATGTGAGCCGGAAGATGAGGTAGTTCCGGCAGTTGGGCCGGCTACTTCCGAAGCACCGGCAACTGAGCCGGTTATTGTTGGAGCTCCGGTCACAGGTCCGGACGATGTTGAAGATCTTCTGGCTCCTGTGCCGGCGGTTGAAGAGGTGACGGAGCTTGAGCCTCCATCAGAAGAGGTGCCCAGACCGAAGCCTTTAGCGGCTCCTACTCCGGAAGCGGCGACGCCGGAGGTTCCTGCGGCCGAGCCGGAGTGCCCCAGCGAAGTCGCTGGCCCCCAGCCTGAGGGGGTGAACAAAGATTTGGCGGCTGGGCCTTCTTCGATGGCAACTGAGGCCATCCCGGAGGACGGCCCTAGTGCCATGGAGTCCCAGGGGACCACTCTTGTAGAGTGGGACCCAATTTTTGTATCTGAAGACCCGCTGGAACCAGCGGAGGAGACCCCAGCAGGTCCGAAGCCAATCCCGTTGTCGCTGTCCATTGACAACGCATGTTCCAGTCTGCGTCAAGTTCAGCTAGCCTTCTTCCACGACAGCAAGGCTCTTGAAGAGGAGCGCCAAACCCTTAGGCGGTGGCATAACCGGCTCTACTTCGAGACCAAGCTGGCTCAGTCGAGGTTAGCGGATGACAAGGAGTGGATCAAACGGGAGAAGGTCCGCCTGGAGTACTGGGGCAAGTTACTGGATGACAGGGAGAGCATGACTCAAGCCCTCGACGCTCAATCCCAGGAGATCTATGATCAGGCCAAACCTGCCAATAACACGGCCGATGCTCGGCACGAACAGCTTGAGGCCATTAACACCGCGCTCATCAAGCACCGAGAGGCACTTGAAGAGAGGGAGAGACGGCTTGAGGATGAAGAGCAGAAACTCCTGGAACTGCGGGATGACGTCCTGAGGAGGGAAGAGGAGCTCACCGAGAAAGTAGCTCTGGCTGACAAGGGCCTCGAGGAGCGCGCCAAGAAATTGGAAGAGCGCTGCCAAGAGGAAGAGGAGAAGACCTGGGTGCGAGGGCAGGAACTCTACGAACAAGAGTGTGCCCTTGTTGCCCGGGAGAAGAAAGTGAGGGGTAGGGAGAAGGACCTGGTCGAGCGCCAGAACAAGATCCACCTCTGGGAGGAGGAGCTCGGAAAACTCGAAAGCCAGGTTGCTGAAAAGATTCAGCAAAACGCCAAAGAAGTTGAGCGCCTCGCCCGTGAGAATTCCGAACTGACGGCGGCCAGGAGATCCCTGGAAGAGTTGAAGGGCTTGAGGACTGCGGACTCCCTACAGATTTGGGAGTTCCTGGGCAAGGCCAACGACGCGCTGACGCCGATGAATTTCAGCCCCGTGCGCCCGGATGATCTGGAGCCGGAGCCGGACCTAGCGCTCCAGGCGTTGAGTTCAGCAGGTAGCAAGCTCTCCAAGGTGGGCGATGTCATCACGGAGCAACTGGAGGTTGAGGGGCAATCCCTGGCAAAGAACGTCGCAGAGTATGTGCTGACATGCTGCACCAGCCGGAACTCCCAATTTCCTCTGGACCCTGTGCTTGAAGGTCCCGTCGAATGAGAAGGCGAAGCTACAAGAGCCAGCGTATCAGAGGTTGCCCAGAAGGTCGCCCAATTCTTCCATAGGGTCTAGGACCATCTCTGTAATTCTCACTTGTATTTTTTCTTCTTCTTCCTCAATTTTGTAATCCCTTGTCTCCAGATGTAATCTCTTGTCTCCAGATAAATGAAATCCCCAAATTTTGCGAATTTCACTTTTTTGTCTTCAACACTTTTATCTTCACTTGGCCCCCTGGTAGATGTACACAATTTGATTGTGAACATGTACCAAGAGGATATTGTGCATTGTTGAAGACTCTTTTGCTCCGCACTTGTAGAATTTAGGTTCGAAGTCTTCGATAGTGAAGGCCCCCTGAGATTGTCAGAGCTTAGAGGCTCCGGCATTGTCTATCGCTGGATCTTAGTAGCTCCGGCAATAGTCTCTATCAACGCGTAGAGCATCGATAGTTAACCCTCTGGGGTGTCAGAGCTTAGTAGCTCCGGCAGTGACCTTTGCCAACACTCAGTTGGCAGCAGACTCCATTTGCGGGGTCTCGTCACCATCTTTTATTCGGCGTCGACGGCTGGCCCCCTTAGGGGAGTCGGAGCTTAGTTAGCTCCGGCTTTTCTCCATCAACGTGGATTTTATTTTTCCTGCACACTTAAGCCAAGAAAAATAGTAAAATTTGTTTCTTGTCTATAACTTCATCGCGGCTTATGACTCTCAAGAAGATTTTAAGTCAAACGCGATTCTAAATACAACCGAATGTGATGTCTTTTCTTTTAGATCCAACTGTACACGGACCCGTCTTACTTCGGCCTGCCGGGGTGTAGGTAGAGTTGCGTACTTAGGGTGCTTGACCAGGCTAAGTCGATAGCACACTCCGACCCTAGATTGGCTTGGCGGCTTTCAGACGAGTTGGCCATGAATGATATTTGAATCCAAAAGAACTGACAATACAACTCGAATCGTATATAAACCGTTCGAACTAAAATTTCTTAAGAATTGCACGCCTTCGTTATAGACAAGAAAGAGAAAAATAAAAATGTTGAGCATGTACAAAATAAATGCACGTGGAGTCTATTTCACATGAAAATGTCTTTCATTATAGGTCCGGGGTAAAGGGGAAACACGTACACTCTTAGGGTACGGAACCAGGCTAAGCGTGTTTCATTTCTCGTTTGACCCAGGGTAGTTAGCCACACTTTTAGTCCGGAGACTGTGACAAGTGATGCATGAACTTTGCGGACCTTTCGGGAAAGGTCCGGCTGTTCTCCCGGAGGAACTACCCGATTTTGTACAATGACTCTATAACATACATCTCAAGTTACTCAAGACTCAGTGTAGAACTTACGGAGGTGCTCGATGTTCCAAGGATTTGGGAGAGGTGTCCCATCCTCAGTAGCCAAGCGAACGCTTCCGGGACGGGATACTTTAATCACTCGGAAGGGCCCCTCCCAGCCGGGGGAGAGTTTGTTTAACCCTTCTCTGGATAGTATTCTCCGTAGCACCAGATTGCCTTCCTCGAGCTGCCAGTTGTGTACATGCCGTTGGTGATAACGCCGTAGAGCTTGATGATATCGGGCATTCCGAACAGCTGCTTGGCACCTTCCCTCCTCAAGGAGGTCTAGGTCTTCACGCCGGAGCTAGTCCTGCGTGGCTTGGTCGAAGGTCCGGACCCGAAGCGAACCCAAGGTGATTTCCGGAGGAAGGATTGCTTCAGCTCCATACACCAGAAAGAAGGGTGTCTCTCCGGTTGACCGGTTTGGAGATGTCCTGTTGGCCCATAGAGTGGGCGGAAGCTCTTCGATCCAGTTGGCTCCATGTTTCCAAGTGCTCATAGGTGCGCGTTTTGAGTCCTTTAAGGATTTCAGCATTTGCTCTCTCGGCTTGGCCATTGCTGGCTGGGTGAGCTACGGAGGCATAGCAAACCTGTATGCCGAGGTCTTTGCAGTATCCTTGAAATGCGGAGCTTGTGAATTGGGTCCCATTATCAGTGATGATTTTGTTTGGGACTCCAAATCTGCATACAATGGACTGCAGAAAGTTGATAGCAGATTGCTTGTTGATTGTCACAACTGGAGTTCCTTCCAGCCACTTGGTGAACTTGTCGATGGCGACGTACAGGAACTTATAACCTCCGACGGCTCTTGGGAAAGGTCCCAAGATGTCCATCCCCCACACAGCGAAGGGCCATGTAGGAGGTATCATTTGTAAGGACTGAGCTGGAGTATGAATTTGCTTTGCATGAAATTGACATGCTTTGCATTTTTTCACCAGCTCAGTTGCATCCTGGAGTGCTGTAGGCCAGTAGAAGCCATGCCGAAAGGCTTTACCAACCAGCGTGCGGGAAGACGTGTGGTTCCCACACTCGCCTTCATGGATTTCTGCGAGGAGCCCGCAGCCTTCTTCCCTTGTGATGCACCGCATTAGGATGCCGTTGGCACCGTGCCGGTAGAGATCCCCTTCTACCAGCGTGTATCTTTTAGCCAATCTGACTACCCGGTCAGCGGATACATCGTCGTCAGGAAGGATGTTGTCTTTCAAGTAGTTCCGGATCTCCGAGATCCATGCGTTGGAACTAACTTGAGCATTTGAGTCTTGCGTGCTGGGTTGCTCGGAGCTTCCGGCAGCACCTACGACCCTTGATGGCTGCCATGGTAACAGGGCCATCGGGAGCGTCAGCTTCAGGATGCTGATCTCGCCCCCTTCGCTCAGTTCGGCAGGCTGAGCTGTGGGTTTCGACAATCTCCGGACAAAAGTTCCGTCAGGAGCTGGAGCTCCGGTTGACGCTTTCATCGAGAGTTCGTCGGCTTCAGCGTTGTGGGCACGCTGAACATGGTGGAGGTCTAGGACTTCAAAGTCTTTCTGAAGCCTCTGGACTTCTAGGAGGTAAGCAGCTAGCTGGAGATTGTTGCAGGAGCATTCACCCTTCACCTGCTTGATGATGAGCTGTGAATCTCCTTTGACCAGCAGTTGCCTGACACTATATGACAGTGCCACCTTTAGTCCGTAGATGAGTGCTTCATACTCTGCCATGTTGTTGGTTGCCTTGAAGTCAAGGTGTACCATGTATTTCACCTTCTCCCCGGTCGGTGCAAGGAGAAGGATTCCAGCTCCGGCCCCCTGCTTCTGCATGGAGCCGTCAAAGTAAAGGGTCCAGTGAGGCTCGGTGAAGGTTGGAGCTTAATGCTCCGTCTTCTGCTCACAGGGGCCCCCAGGGTTTGATGGAGAGGGAGTCCATTCCGCCACAAAATCTGCCAATGCTTGACTCTTGACTGCTTGTCTTGAAATAAATTCAAGATCAAATTCAGCCAATTCCGCTGCCCACTTTGCAATATTCCCAGTTAAATTGGGATTATGCAAGATTGCTCGTAGTGGGTAGGAGGTCACCACCGAGACTTTGTGAGCTTGGAAGTAATGTAGAAGCTTCATGGAGGCAATAAGAACTGCATAGAGCATCTTATGCATCTCTAGGTATCGAGTCTTGGCATCATGTAATACTTCACTAATGAAGTACACCGGGCATTGAATGGTCCGGACCCTCCCGGAGGGGTCCGGAGCTTCCTCTTCATTAACCCGGACCCTCTCAGGAGGGTCCGGATTTTCTTCAGGGACCTCCGGGTTCTGGCTAGAGGAACCCAGAGCTTCTTCAGAAGGGACCTGGACCCTCCCGGAGGGGTCTGGGTCTTCTGAAGTGACTTCTTGTAGATTTTAATCTGGGAGCTGGGACCTAGACTCACTTTCAAGAACCTCCGGACCCTCCCGAAGGGGTCTGGATTCCTGAGTATGGGGTAGTTCTGGTCTCTCCGCGACCAGAACCATACTTACGACTTCGTCAGTAGCTGAAATATAAAGCAATAAAGGCTCACCAGGGTTCGGAGCTACCAGAATTGGTAAGGTGGTGAGGAACTGTTTCAGCTCCTGGAATGCCTTTTCTGCCTCTTCGGACCATTGAAATGGTCCGGACTTCCTCAATAACTTGAAGAAGGGAAGTGCCCGTTCCTCCAGTCTTGAGATGAACCGGCTGAGGGCTGCTAGACATCCAGTTAATTTTTGGACGTCCTTGATGCGGGTTGGTGGCCGCATATCTTCAAGGGCCTTAATCTTTGCCGGATTGGCTTCTATGCCCCGGTGACTCACCAGGAAACCAAGAAGTTTTCCGGAGCTAACCCCAAAGATACACTTGTCTGGGTTTAGCTTCGTGCGGGTAGCCCGCAGCTTGTCGAAGACAGCCTGTAAGGTGTCAAGGAGTGACTCCTTGTTCCTGACCTTGACCACGATGTCATCGACGTACACTTCCACTATGTCTCTAATAAGTTCTTCAAAAGTTTTGTACATAGCTCGTACAAAAGTTGAAGCTGCATTCTTGAGACCAAAGGGCATGGCTGTGTAAGAATACAATCCATCTACTGTGATGAATGAAGTATGCTCTTCATCTTCCCTAGACATCCTGATTTGATGATATCCGGAATATGCATCTAGGAAACACAGTAACTCACACCCGGAGGTGAAATCCACTATCTGATCTATTCTAGGTAGTGGGAATGGATCTTTTGGACATGCCTTATTTAGTGTGGTGTAGTCGATGCACATCCGAAGCTTCCCTCCGGCCTTAGGCACTACGACTGGGTTTGCCAGCCATTTTGGATGGAAGACTTCTCGGATGAATCCGGCTTCGAGCAACTTCTTCACTTCTTGTTGGATGAAGTTCTGTCGCTCTACGGATTGCTTCCGAGGCTTCTGATGCACAGGCCGGGCATCGGGGTAGATCTTCAGATTGTGCTCAATCACTTCCCTGGGGATCCCAGGCATTTGTGACGGTTGCCAAGCAAACACGTCAACGTTAGCCCGGAGAAAAGTGATGAGCGCGAGTTCCTATTTGTCGTTCAATCCTCCTGATATACGGGTGGTTTGAGCGGCATCGGAACCAATTTGGACGACTTTGACGGGAATGTCAGTGTCGCCGCTTGGCTGCACTCGAGGTGCAGAAGTCGAGCCTCGTTGGCGAATGCTCGGAGGTTTTGGAGCTTGCTCCTGCCTGGAGTCGTCCTCTTGCGCTGTGGTGAGCGCATGGAGTTCTTCCAGTGCAGTTACTCCTGCAGTGCGATCTTCGTGGATCCGGAGAACGCCTACTGGCGTTGGCATCTTCAACACCAGATAGCCATAATGAGCAGCCGCCATGAATTTATATAAGGCATGTCTACCCAAGATGGCATTGAAGGGTAAGTTGATCTGAGTGACGTCGAAGACCAACTTCTCGGTGCGGTACTTCTCTCATGTACCGAAGGTAACAGGGAGGGTAATAGCTCCAAGTGGGGTGATGGCCCCCGGACCTACTCGGAGAAAGGTCGAGAGGGGTGGAGATCCGAAGGTCGGAGCTGAAGCTTAGTGAAAGCTTCGAAGCTGATGAGGTTAAGCCCCGAACCACCGTCTACCATGACGTGGTGGAGATGGATGTTGTTGATGGTTGGCGATACCATCAAGGGTAACTGTCCTGCTCCAACCATGCTCCGGGGACAATCCAAAGCGTCAAAAGTGATGGCTGTGTCCATCCACTTTCGATGAGGTTCCGGCCTGACTGTAGGGGCTACAGCGGCCATATCCCGACGCATAGTCTTGATGACGCGACGGGAGGTGATGTCCCATGATCCACCAAAAATGGTGTTCATGGTCATCCGACGCTCATTGTCAGAGACGTCAGAGTCATCGTCGACTGAGGTGTAGACGGCCTTCAGGATCTTTTTTGGATCCTGAAACCCTAACTCCTCTTCAGCTGGAGCTTCGTCGACCTTTTGCTTTCCTTCCCTTTGTTGGAAAGGAGATTCTTCCCGGCGCTTGCTGTAGCGCTCAGCAAGGTTTTGGACCTCCCGGCAGTCTTCCAAACTGTGGCTGCCCGTCTTGTGGATGGGACACCACACTTTGGGTTTGCCACCGTCTTCAGAAGACGGTCGAGGTCGCTTCTCAGGGCGTGGCCCCCGGCCACCCGGAGCTGCAGCAACTGCAACGTTGGATGTGCCGGCCGACGGCTTCTTCTTGCCGTTGGTCTTCTTTTTCTTCTTGCCACTCCCGGAGGTAGCGGCTTCTTCTTTGGAGGGTTTCTTGTGATCCTCCGCGGCTGGTTTGGAGTGCATTTCACGACCCTCCGCAGCTCTAGCACATTTATCTGCTAAGCTGAAGAGTTCCGTGACGCTGGTGATCTCCTTGATCGCCAGCTTCTCCAACATCTTCTTGTCCCGTACGCCCTGTCTAAATGCCACAATGACAGAGGCGCTAGAGATAGAAGGGATAGTGTTTCGTACCTGAGAGAACCTTTGAATGAATGACCACAAAGATTCTCCCCCTTTTTGCACGACCGCAAAAAGGTCCAGTTCGGTGCCTGGTCGGGTGTATGAACTCCCGAAGTTGGCAGTGAACTGACGGCACAGCTCCTCCCAACTGTTGATAGAGTTGGGTGGAAGGCTCATAAACCAGGACCTGGTGGTCCCAGTTAGGGCCACTGGAAAGTAATTGGCCATCACAGCTTCATTTCCTCCGGCTGCCAAGATTGCAGTGGAGTATATCTGAAGAAATTCGGCGGGATTGACAGTCCCGTTGAATTTTTTTGGTAGGTGAGGCCGAAACTTCTGTGGCCATCTAACCTTGCGCAGGTGCATGGCCAAGGCTGAACAACCTCCTCCTACCCCTTCAAGAGTAGAAAGGTCCTGAGCTTCCCGTCTTTCACGGGCACGCTCAATATGGACTCGGCCGTCCTGCTGGCGGTATCGGCGATCAAGCTCTGCCCGGAGGTCGTGAGTCGAAAGCCTGGATACCGTGTGAGTACGTCGAGCCCCGGAGGACAACGACGTCACTTGTTGTGACGCAGCACGTCTCCTGCTATTGGAGACATGCGGACCAAGTCTTCCAGACAAAGTCCGCCGCTGCGACGGGGCTCTTCCTGAAGGAGGAGGACCCTGGTTGCTGAGGCGTTCGGCTGCTGCTGCAACCAAATGCTCCACGTCAGCCCTCCACTGCTCCAGTGCATCCCGAGATGCATCTGGAGGTGGTGGGTGTTGAAGAAGAGCACGCGCTGCATGAAGCGCGTGTTCCGGATTGTCATGATTTGCCGACGCAGTGATCGACACCGGCGCACCATCACGCTACCCAGCACGATTTGCTGGAGGAGACGGTGGTGGTGGGAGTGTGACTCCTGCTGGTGCTGAGGCTCCTGCTGGTGGTTGCCTGTTGGAGGGATTGCCCTCAACAGCCTGAGAGGCAGGTTGGCCATTGGATGATCCAGCAGCAGAGTTCACCATTCTCGAAATCTCAGGCGCCCCTACCTGGCGCGCCAACTGTCGGTGTTTTGGAACCGGCAGATCTCCCTACACTACTAAAGTGATAGGGGAGTTTGATGTTCGGTGTGGGCGCGCGGAGATTCAAGAAGGTGAATAAGAATTGGCACAGGAGACACAAGAATTTACGTGGTTCGGGCCGCCTGAGCGTAATACCCTAATCCACGGAGGTGTTGGTGTTGTATTAGATGTTTGAGCTTTTGATGAGTGTATGAGGCGCGTGTGTGTCTCTGTGTGTTCCCCTATGTGTATCGTCGGCCTGTCCTTTTATAGTACAAGGGCAGGCCGTTACAGATTAGCCTGGCCCGACATGTGGCCCTGGCGGTTACTAGTATTGATACACGCTTAATTGCTCTTAATGATCCTGTAACGGGCTTTGATAGCACCATTACTGGTGTTAAGATCGTCCGTTTAAGTGTCATTAATATGGTATTAATGACACTTAATCGGGTCTTGAAGTCTCTGGCTCTCCTTGGAAGATCCGGAGCCGTTGCGGGGTCTTCCGGAGGTTAGAAGCTGAAGATCCGACGATCGGACACGTGGCAGCTCCGGAGCTTACTGTGGGAAACAGGTAGCTCCGAGACTGCGCGACACGTGTCAAGTCCGGAGCTTCTCTCGATCTGGGGTTATGTCCGGAGGTGCCGTTTCAGTACATGGCCCAGAGCTTCCCCCTTGTGGGCGGTAGCTCCGGTTTGGTAGTACACGTGGCGACCTAGGGATTAACCATGTTGGAGAAGCGGGTCCGGTTATGTCTGACAGGTGGGCCTTCGAGGGTCTTCAAACCAAGTAGATGACTTTCTTTTGAGATCTTTGTAACCTCAGGGGATGTACGGTTTCTAGGGTACCGACAAGCTCCAACCATCAACATTGTCTAAGGTTTAGCTCTGGTTGAGTGAAAATATACTTCAAACTCTTGTGATCCATGTAGATTTCAGTTCTCTTTCCTATCAGGTAATGTCTTCATAGCTTCAACGCATGAACCACAGCTGCTAGCTCCAAATCATGAGTAGGGTAATTTCTTTCATGCTTTGAGTTGGCGTGAAGCATAAGCCACTACATGTCCATCTTGCATCAATACACATACTAGCCCTTGTTTGGATGCATCACAGTAGACTGTGAATTCTTTCTACATATCTGGCGTAACCAACACTGGAGCAGTAGTCAATCTTTTCATTAATTCGGCAAAACTAGCTTCACATTCCGGCGTCCACTTGAAAATAGCTCCCTTCTCAAGTAACTTGGTTTATGGACGAGATATTTTTGAGAATCCTTCAATAAACTAACGATAATAGCAATCCATTCCCAAGAAACTTCTAATTTCTCCAACATTTCCTGGAGTTTTCCATTCAGAACAGTTTTCACTTTACTCATGTCTACTGCTATTCCTCCTTGTGATATAACGTGTCCCAAATATGACACTTCTTTCAACCAGAACTCGCATTTACTTAGCTTTGCATACAATTGATGTTCACGAAGCTTCTGCAAGGCCAACCTTAGGTGTTCCTCATGTTCTTCTTCACATTTAGAGAATATCAAAATATCATTAATGAATACCACCACAAACTTGTCAAAATATTCCATAAATACCTTATTCATAAGGTACATGAAATATGCAGGAGCATTGGTTAACCTAAAAGACATGATTGTATACTCATATAGTCCGTATCTTGAGACAAATTCCATCTTGGGTATGTCTGATGGTTGAATCTTCAGCTGGTGATAGCTCGAACGCAGATCAATCTTTGAGAACACAAAAGCGCCTCTCAACTAGTCAAACAAATCCTCAATCCTTGGTAGAGGATATTTGTTCTTGATGGTTACTGCGTTGAGAGCACGATAATCCACGCATAACCTCTGAGTGCCATCGTTCTTGGGCACAAATATCACAGGGGCTCCGCAAGGTGATGAACTAGGACGAATGTATCATTTTTCTAACAACTTATTGATATGATTATTTAATTATGTCAACTGTTTAGCATCCATCCTGTATGTTTACATATATATTAGAGCTGTTCTAGGCACTAATTCAATGACAAATTCAATTTCTCGATCAGGGGGCATACCCGGTAGTTCTTCAGGAAACACATCCAGAAAGTCGCAAACAACTTTAATCTCCTCTACTCCCTCAACCTGATTGAGTCATATCTTTTGAGTTGGTGCTTGATTAGGGCAAAACTAAACCTTTGTACCATCTATATTAGTTAAGCACACCCTTCTAGTAGCACAATGGATCACCCATTTGTACTTGGTCAACCAATCCATTCCCAGAATAATGTCTATCCCTTGTGATTCCAGCACAATGAGTTTTGCTAAGAATGCTACCCCCCTTATGCTTATGCTCACATTAGGGAATACTTGCCTTGTTAACATCTCTCCTCCATGAGAGTTAACTAATAACACTTGAGTCATTAGTGTAACAGTCATACTATTTCTTCTTATGAATTCTTTGGCTATGAATGAACATGTTGCACCAGAGTCGAATAATATTGTAGAAGGGTGGGAATCGACAGAGAACGTACCAATCTCCACATCAGATGCATCTTGGGCTTCCTCAAAAACAACATGATTGACTCATCCCTTGGATGGATTCTGCTGTGGTGGCTTCTTCGGACAATGGTTGGAATAGTGACCCTTGTCACCACAGATGTAGCAAGCTCCTCGAGTGTTGTTATCTGGTGCTTTGTTTCTTTGTTGATTTTGCTGCGGCTGCCCGATTTGACGAGGAGTTGAAAACATTTGGTGTTGTTGCTGCATTTTTGGACATTGTGGTTGCACTTGCTGGTACTGTTGGCGAGCATATGGTGCATGAGGTCTGAATGTTGAGTTGTTGAAGTATCGTTGCAATTGATTAGTACCCATGGGATGACTCATGTGTCCCGACTGCTGTGGGTTAAAGCGAGGATGGTTGTTGCTGACCGAGGTTTGACCCATCACCATCTTCCGCTTGCGGTCTTCTCCATCACACTCCATCTTCTTCCTTTCCACGGTGAACGCCTTGTCCACCAAATGTTGGAAGTTAGCACAGTCACTAGAGGACATCATCAATTGAATCTCCTTGTCCAACCCTTCTTTGAAACAGAATTGCTTCTTTGCATCTGTGTCAACATCTCCAGGGGCGTATCGAGACAACTGTGTAAACTTGTTCAAATATCCCCACACGTTCATATTCCATGGTTTCAGTGCGAGGAACTCCAACCACATTGCTTGAATCTCTCCTTCTGGTATAAGATGATTGCAGAAATTCTCCCTGAATTCCTCCCATGTAATGTTTTCTGGATTAGCATGGGCCACTGTGAAAACGGTCCACCGATCAGTTGCGGGCCCATTGAGATGTTGTGACACCAGTAGTACCCTTTCTCTTCCCTCACATTGAACAATCCTTAGTTTGTTCTCAATTGTCTTGATCCAATCATCTGCATCCAAAGGCTCCACTTCGTTTGAAAAGTGTGGAGGTTTAGTATTCATAAACTCCCTCAAGCAAGATCTTGGAGGTGGTGGTGGTGGTGGTGGGGGCGGGGGAGGTGGTGGTGCTTCCTGAGCCTGCTGCATGTTTTCACGATCTGCGTCGGATTTTGCATCATATGCAGTTGCATTGCCATCATTTGTTGCATTTGATTTGCTGCTGGTGCTAGATGGGCACCTCTTCCATTCCATTGATGTAGCAGGCCTTCATTATTTTGATTGTTGAGAGGCATACCATGACCACGTCCTCTTCCTCTTTCTGCCATCTGAGGTTGCGGTTTTGTTTTAGAACAAGAAGACAAGAGAGTAACTATTCTATACGGTTTCCCACTATATGCCAAAGGAGGAATATAAGCACTGAAAATTATTTTATTAAAGCACACACAAACATGAGTAAACATGTTCCCAAAGCAAGTCATACAACTCAAGGATGCATAGATTACATCACTACTCACTCTTATTACAATAGCTGGGTAAATGCCTAATCTTGAGTCGCATGGATAAGTCGAGGTCTACTCTCGCTCCTCTGGATCCTCCTCCTGAGGGTCCTCATCTGGGTCTTCATCTGGATCATCATTGCAATCATGGTTGTTTCCGAAGGACTCATTGTCGTGGGGTGGTGATTTGGCGAGCAGCTATGGCATAGAATGCTCCTCGGAAGGTGGCTCCTCATCTGAAGTCTCGTCCAGTGAAGGTTAATCACCTCGGCCGACATGACGGTACGGGGAGTCCAAGATCCATATCGATGTGTCAGATGCGTAGCCATCTAGGTCCTCATCGGTGATCCGATGATACCTCCTGACCATCTTCTCGTAGTGCACGGTGAGGTCACATACATCTTGTATTTTCTGCTGCGGCTTATGAAGTCGGACAGTGAGAAGCCCCATGTCATCAATCGCCTGCTGAGATTGTGGAAGGTCCAGGGGTCCCTCCACATGCCTGGTGACGAAGTTGGTGGTACCACTTGCACGCTGAGGTGTGAATGCATGCACCGTGTTCCCCAGCTGGAACCGATAGGAGTGGCTCCAGAAAGTGATTCCTTCCCAGCTAGCATTCTGCTCCGTGTGTCATCGGGAGCTCTTCCAAGCAGGTGTACGGTATATCTTGAGTAGATCGTTTTTGTAGTATATGAAGAGCTTACAAGACCACTCCATTCTGTAAGGGCATTGCACCCCGACAGAGTGATAGTACAGAGAAAGCCTCTCATGCCTGTAGCCAGCAGCACGGAGCACAGCTTGGAGTCGAAGTCGATGTCGTCCTGTGGCCCTTCCATCAGTGCGAGTCACCACGGCGCGACAAGGGTCGTTGAGTGGGGAGCAACGGGCAGCAAGTCTACGACGAGGAACACGTCCCCCGGTGGACTTATGGGCAGTACTCTTGATGTTGGCCATCTACAATTTTGAAACAGGAGAGTGTGAGTAATAAAACAAATTAATGAGTAAACAAAACAAGTAACAAGGTAGAGAATACAATGAAATTTTCACAATTAACTATCTTTGCAAATAGTAATGTCCTTAGTCATCCTTTTCTATCTAGGTTTGCGTCCTACGGGCAACACGGCTTTGATACCACTTTGTCACACCTGGTAGTTAAGAAGGCGACCAGATGCTTTCCACATGTATGCCAGGATTAGTTGAACTCATACATGTGTAGACGAAAGTGAAATACCATTAAATAGTGCCATGTTTGAGTACATCAAATTATTACATAAATGACCATCCTGGTCTAAATAAAAGTACATAAGCAGCGGAATTCAAATATAACGGCTCCAAGCACAGGCGTTGCACGGGGGATACGCCAGCCTAGAACATCTTGTCTGGATCTCCTTAGAAGTTCGGGTTCTCAACCTCTTGATCCTCATAGACCGGGGAAAAATTATGCAACTAACAAGTTTGAGTACCAACGGTACTTGCAAGCGGGGAAGTTTATGTCATGTAGTTCATAACAAGGAAGGCAAACAGTAGTAAAAGCACTATAGCAATTAGAACCTACTCTTAATGTTGTTAATCACCTACATCTAGGTGAATCCAAACCATATGTCCCAAAGTGACCAGGTAATGCCCAAACCAAACGATCCATTCGTTTAACCATGTGTGCTAATTATGAACTTGGTCCCAAGAAGCTCATGTCTGTGAGCTCGGCTATCTAGACAGTTTGACAAAACTCTGCAGAGTCTGTATCATTACCCATAGTTCATGATTTCATCCCCTGCTGCCAGGTGGACTAGATAAACCTCACTGTCGCTCGTGGTAGCTAACCACATTACACACTTCCGTAGGTGTGTAGCCAGGAGATCACTACGAGGTCTTTCTGATGGTTCTCCCAACTTGCAATTGATACTTTGAGGTTTCACCGCTCTGGCACCTAGAGTCTATTTTCCCTCCGCCAGGAGAAGCCACCTCTTGAGCCATACGGATCCCAAGGAAGTAGTCTGAACCAATTCTCTGCTTGTTCGATTACCAACGCTACACCAGGAGAGACCAAATTACTATACCAAGTTGTCCCATATACAACCTTGTGGCGATACTGTATGTCTTAGCAACCTCCTCCATAACCCAGTCCTTAGAATCTGATAGGTATCAAATCCCAAACCAAGGTCTTATGCACGTATGCACCATACCAGACAACACCTTCTATCAGATTCCTATCAACTACTTCCATTATTGCCAACATCTCATATTTCATTATAGATATAACATGTAGACAAGTTGATTCATATTCAATTAAGCATGGCTAAGCGTGAACTAGTTAATATTAATCCACCCAAACCATGGCGACAAGGAATACTGTGGAAAATCTAAGGAAAACATAACATAGGATTCATCTTTTAATTTAGCATGCGTCTAACTACAACATAACAAAAAGGGTGCAGGATGGTCAAGGAACTTGCCTCCTTCGAAATGGTTGTCGAACTAAAGTTCTTGGAAGTTGTTTAGCGGCGCGGGAAGCGGTTCTACTCGAAGTGAAAAGCATACAATAAGTACTAACACACAATGCTAAACAAAATTATGCACACAATCACCATAGTCTATGCAACTACGTACCTACGAGAGATTTAATATGCATGTGCAGTAGTTCATTTAGTACTGTTCATAAAAATGTAAATTCTTATGTGTTGGAAATGTGGTTTGACATTTCATGTCACGTTTATATTTATTTTTATGCTTATTACACATTTTTGGGGATTTTCTATATAAAAATATAATTAATTATTATTTTTATATTATTACAGGTTAAAATAATACATTAAATATTTTTTATGTCATGTGATATTTATTTCTAGGCCTAAAATAATTTCTTATTAAGTAAACACCAATTAAATAAATTTTCTATAAAATTTTGGTGGCAAAATTAATTATTCAAAGTTAACTAGGAATGAAATTATATTTTTAAGATTTCAAAATATTTATTCTGAATTTTATAATTTTTTATTCTTTTTTTCTGCATTTATTCTCTATTTTATGCAATTTTCAGTAAATCTTTAAATATATAAAATGTTGAAAATAATTTTTAAAGTGTTGAGGGGCTAGACTATAATTTTCCTAACTAGCCAAGGGCTAAAAATAGTATTAAATAAATGTCCAGGGGCTAATTTATGAAATACACAATCAATTCATGATTTATATAAAGTCTAGAGCCTCTTTTGCATTTTTCTTGGGTTTCTGCATGATTAATTTATTTTCCAGGGGCTAGTCTGCAAAATGGCAGGGGCCCTAGTGAAAAATACCAAGCGCGCAGACTATTTTAAATTCTAGCTGTCAGATCATAAATCTATGGCTCAGATTTAATTAAACGAAAGGGTGCGTTATGATCTCATCTCGACCGCTCGTATGAAACGGACGGCTAATAAGCGGCCAAGTCACCTGGGTGACCCGAGCGGCGGCGGGCGGCAGCGCAGAGCATCCGCAGCAGCACTCTCGCCGGCGGCGACCAAAACGCGCGCTAAATAAATGAAGGTGGACAACTCTAGGGCGAAAAAATAGAGAGAAGGGTGAGGCAAACTCACCAAGGGGTGTCGCGTGGCCGAAAACAGGGCAGAGGATAGCCGGCAATGGTGAGGGGCGGCAGAACTCGGCGGCGCCCGACAAAGTCGGTGACGCAACGGCGTTTCCCCCGAGTGTTGATGTACGGCGAGCTTCTGAGCACATGGCGAACATGTTAGACAATGTTTCATGGTGAGGAATTGGGTGAATCAACTAAGACGAAATCACCATTACCATGCTGGTCGGTGGCTAGGGTTTGGAGTGTCGGGGTGATAGATTTTAGGGGGGGGGGGGAGATTGGCTAGATTTTATAGGGGATCGAAGGAGTAACGCACGTCGGCACCATTGGGCACAATCCGGAGCTTGATTGAGGGAGAAACATCCGACATTGAAGAGGGAGTGAGTGGGCGGCGGGGCGCGAGCGTTACGGGCGCCCGACGGCTCGGTGGGGAAGGCGGATCTGATGGGGGGGGGGGGGGGCTGGCAATGAGGGGTAGAGGGGGAGGCACCGGTGGGTCGGCGCAGAGAGGAGGGAGAAATTGGGTCGGGGAGGGAATTAGGGCCTACGTAAGGTTTTATTTTTCCTTTTTTATTTTCTCTTTTGCTTTTCTTCCATTTTATGATTCGAATTTTAAAACAAAATTTATAATGAATTTAAATTTCGAAAATGTTACACACACAAGACATGTGATTCAATTGCCTTATATGATTTTTATTCCAAAAGAAAGTATTTTTATAGCTTTTAAAAAAATTACATTTTTTTCTACCAAAAAGTGCGACTGTTACAATGCAAGAAGTCGTATGCCTAAACCAAGGAGTCTTTGGTAGTCGTGCCTTTAATAAAGTCATATGATTATGATGAATGATCTTTGTAATGAGGTTTTGGAGTATATTAGACATGACTTTAGTTATGATATTAGGCACAAGTCAAGAGAGCAATAGGTCTTTTAATCATTGGCTGATACTGGGTTGTTGGTTTTCAAGATCATAGTTGTTATGAATGATGCTGGTATTATTATGAGGGCCAGAGGGTACAATAAATATAGGTAAAAAGGATTACAAATATGCAGAAAAGCTCTTATGCAAAAGGGAAAATACAAATAAACACTATATCTCTAACACCCCCTCTCAAACTCAAGATGTGTCACGAACACTGAGTTTGGAGAGATAAAAAGTATGCTGAGCTCGGGTTTGTGCCTTCATAAAGAAATCCGCCAGATGAAGCTCTGAAGCCACATACTAAAGATCAACAACACCGTCCTGTACCTGTGCTCGTGTATAAGAAGCGTCAACACCAATATGCTTTGTAAGCTTCTGCTTGACTGGATCACGAGCAATACTGATAGCACCTGTACTGCCACACAAAAGAGGAGTCAGCATACCAATAGAAACACCAAAATCTCAAAGCAACCATCACAACCAAGTAACCTCTGCACTCACATCAGCCATAGCACGCAACTTAGCCTCTACACTCGAACAAGAAACTGCTACCTTCTTCTTAGTCTACCAAGCAATGAGGGAACCACCAAGAAAAACACAATAGGTAGAAAGAGATCGACAATCAGAGGGATCACTAGCCCAAGTAGCATTAGAATATGCTTTCAGTTGTAAAGAGCTAGAGCGTGGAAAGAACAAGCTTCTAGAGATAGTCCCACGAAGATAACGCAAGACACAAAGCGGGTGGCTATAGTGGACCTAGGTGGGAGCTGAAGCAGACTGACTCAGAATGTGAACAGAGTATGAGATGTCAGGACGAGTGACACCAAGGTACGATACTTCCTACAATATGACGTTAACAAGTAGCATCATCAAGAACCTCACCATCAGTGGCTATAAGATGGACATTGAGTTCTATGAGAGTCTCAGTAGTCTAGTGATCAGTAAGTGAAGCCCGATCAAGAAGATCTTGAATGTACTTCTTCTAAGACAGATAAGTTCCCTCAGAGGAGGAGGAAACCTCAAGCCCGAGAAAGTAGCGAAGAGGACCAAGATCGGACATAAGAAACTGCTCATTGAGACGGGCCTTCACAAAGGCAATTTACTCAGAATCGTCTCTAGTGATTATCATGCCATCAACATAGAGAAGAAAAAGAGTGCGGCCACGAGATGAAGTGTGCACAAGAAGCGCAGGATCATGAGCACTAGCAGAGAAACCAGCAGCAGTGACCACAGACGCGAAATGTTGAAACCAAGCACAAGGAGTCTGCTTAAGGCCATAAAGAGAACGCCAAATGCGACAAACCATACCCTCAGGAACAGAATACACAAGTGACAGTTGTATATAAACCTCCTCACATAGCTCACCATTAAGAAAGGCATTATTCACATCAAGCTGAGAGATGGACCAGTCACGAACAGAGGCCACGGCAAGCAGAGTATGAACAAGGGTCATGTGAGCGACAGGAGCAAATGTCTCATCATAGTCACGACCAAGTTCCTGGTGGAAGCCACGAGCGACTAATCGAGCCTTATACTGCTCAAGTGAACCATCAGAGGAGGCATTAACCTTATAGACCCACTTACAGGTGACCAGGCAAACACGTGGGGCACAGGGCACAAGTTCCCATGTGTCGGTGTGCTCGAGAGCAGCAATCTCCTCGACCATCGGATTCTGCCATTCTGGATGAGGAATAGAATCACGATATGTAGCCAGCTCAAGAAGAGCAGTAGCAGCAAAGCTATAAGGAGAGTACCGATCGGGAGGCTGGCAAGGACGATGACCATGTCCAAGAGGCTGCTCAAGAGAAGAATCATCTGAAGGAGATGATCCCTCACGAGAAGAAGGCATATCCGGAGAGGCGGGCTGAGCTGGAGAAATTGAGACATCAGAAGATGACTCAACTGGAGTAGATGGCTCATCAGAAGAAGATGGCATATCTGAAGGGGCACAACTCGTCGAGTGTAGACATGGGTTACAGGAGCCTTCAAAGTGTAATCGGGAACCAAAGAACAAGGCTCTGAGGACGAAGTGGAGACTATAAATCGTGACATGGGGTGTGAAGAGGGTACACTAGCAACGGGAGCATCTTCAAAGAACAAGAATGAAATAGGATCAACTACAGATGCAGAAGTAGCATCAGAAAAAGGTCAAGGATAGAAAGGTCGCGTCTCATCAGTAACAACATCCCGTGAAATCCTCATCCGTCGACAAATCGGATCTCAACAATGATAACCATTATGCTTCGAACTGTACCCTAAGAAAAAACACTCAACTGACTCAGCAGTCAACTTAGTACGCTCACGAGGTGCGAGCAACACATAGCACACACAACCAAAAAGACGAAGGCTGGTGTAATCAGACATCTTGCCATAAGACACTCAAAATGAATCCCCCCTTTAAGAGCGGACGAGGTCTGAATGTTAATCAAGTAAGTGGCAGTGGAGACAGCCTCGACCCAAAAATGAGGCAGAACATAGGAAGCAATGAGAAGTGTACGTGCTGTCTCAAGTAGATGACAATGTTTTCACTCAGCAATGCCATTCTGAGCATGAGTACCAGGACAAGACTATAGAGCAAGGGTACCTTACTCAGAAAGAAAGTCTTGAAGAGCATCAGAAAGGTACTCACCAGCTGAGTCAGCACAAAGGACATGGATAGGAGTGTCAAAATTAGTGTGGACCATAGCCAAACAAGACTTATAGATATACAATGTCTCACTACGATGTTTCATGAAGTAAACTCATGTGTAGCGAGAAAATTCATCTATAAAAATAATAAAGTATTGATGCCCTCGTTTGGAAACAAAAGGAGCATGACCCCAGACATTTGAATGAACAAGGTCAAAAGGACGCTAGGACACTGACTCACTAGAAGGATAGGGAAGCTGAATTTGCTTCCCAATTGACAAATCTGACACTGAGCTAACGACTTAGGTTCTGAAACCAATCTTAAGACACCATGACAAATCAAGGCAGATGGACGAGAGCCACAAATATGTCCTAAATGATGATGCCTTTGAGCAAAAGACGAGGTAGACAGGGCAGCAAAAGCGGAGCTAACACGACTAGCAAGCGTAGCGGAAGGAAGATGAAGCCAGTCAAGATCCCAGAGACGCTGTGAATCGCGAAGACGAGGACGAGAGCCAACAAGTTGACCCATACGACGATCCACAATAGAATAAGAATAAAAATCAAGAATCACTCGACAACCATCATTAGTGAGTTGACAAATAAACATAAGTTACATGGTCAGGTTAGGAACATATGGGATATTAGGAACATTAAAAGAGTTAGATAAAAGGGTGCCCTGTCCAAGAATCGGAAGTGAAGAACCATCGACAGTATGAACAGTGAGAGAACGAGATGAATGACTCACATATGAAAAAACAGGTGAAGTAAGCATTCATATGAAAAGAAGCTCCAGAATCTAGAATCCATAGGCGAGTACCTGAAGGAGAAGTGGAAGGTGGTCCCTCGGAGGAAGACGGAGAAGTAGTAGTAGAACATGAAGGTGTAGAAGGTTGAGTCATAATACCAACAACTCCTGATGATGTAGAGGCAACAAGGCGACGAATAAGCATAAGCAATTGGGCATCTGTAGCAGCATAACTCCCCTGAGATCCTCCGTTATGAGCACCACGAGCAACCTGTGAAGAACGACAAGTCTGAACACCAGCACTGGATCGAGAAGTAGAAAAACAAGCTGACAAAACGGTAGAGGTCTGCAACAAGCCAACATCACGAGTCTCCTCCATCTGATCAAAGAACTCCTCCACTGTAGCATCTACCTGTCATAACAGCTGCTCGTGATGAAAAGCAACAAAAGAGGTAGATTGGCTAGTAGGCTCATAATGACGACGCTGAAAGGCCAACATTGGGTGTGTATACTCACACTCAACCATGTCCGTAGCAAGACAATCCGTCAGACTAGCAGCAAGAATATCACCAGCTCGAGCATCATCATCCAACCAAGTCGTGTATACGCTGAGATCGGACTCGTAAGAAGACAAACAAGTCTCAAAACTTAAACGTAGCTTCTTCTTCTCATCATCAGTAGACTTATCTGGAACGAAAGGCTGTGAAGGAGCAGCAGGGCAAGGCGGGAATTTGAGATCAACTATAAGGAATGCCAAAGACGCAGACCACATATATGTAGATGCATGCGGGGAACCCAGTCGCGATAGTTGGTGCTATTAAAAAGCATCGGACAACACAAGACTGAAACCCTGCCCGAAATAGAAGTCATCCTGATAGGACATCACGAAAGCTAGAGTGTAAAATAAGCAGAAACGGGCAACGGCGAGATTGCAAGAGAAAAAGCAGCACAAGTAGCAAGTTTTTTTTATTTTTTTTCTCTTTCTTTTTTTAAAAAAAAACCTAAGTCAAAGGAAGAGTCACGTGCTCAGCCATGGCAGTGAATGACAAGGCACTGGACGAGAGGCGCTGGACAATCATGATGCTAGACTCCACGGGTGGAGGTCTCAAGGCAACGCATGGAACAGGGGCGCGGTTCCTTTGACTTCGGCAACGGGCGCAGAGCAGGGTCGCCGTTCCTTGTGGTGAAAGCCACGGAACGCGTGCAGATCTTGGCGGGACCAATATGGATCGACGGGTGCAGATCCGCGGAGGGTGCACGGGATCGCGATGACTGATTGCAGCCAGGGATTGGCCTCGAGCGGAACCAAGAAGCGAAGACCAAATCGGTCCAGAAGCAGCGGGACGAGCGCCGAAAACCTTCAATCAGATCGGGCAAAGACGGGCGCCAAGGACCTTCGATCGACGGAAGAAGAAAGCACCGCGTGCAGAAAGAAGCCGAAGGGCCCAGCGTAGAGAGAAGTGCCAAGATCAATTGCTAGGGATAGTAAAAAAACTAACCTTTGTTTGGCTCTGTACAATATTATGAATGATGCTTGTATTATTATGAGGGCTAGATTCTATTACAAATAGAGGCACAAGGGATTATAAATATGCAAAAAAGCCCGTATGCAAAAGGTAAAATACAAATAATCACTATATCTCTAACAAGAATAATGTAAAAATTGTTTGTCGCTCTTAGGTCCATGTCCTTCTGAAAAAACTCATCACAGAGGGTGTAGCAGTCATGTTTTATTATATGCCAGCATCTCTCGAGGAAGAGGCCATTAAAGCCGTCTAGTCTTGGGGATTTGTCTTTGGGCATGTGGATCACAATCTGGTTAATCTCATCATGTGTGAAGGTTTGCGTAAGGCCCTCCAAATTATTTAATTTCGGGACTAGGGAATCTAGGTTGAAGGGCATGATTGGGTTGATAGTTTCTCCCATTCATACTTTGAAAGTTCCCCACAAGTGATTTTCTTTATCTTGATGGGTGTATCAAGGCTCTCTCTTATTATTTTCTAGAAGTGGGATGCTATTGATTATCATACGCTCAGATGTTGTAGCGTGAAAGAACTTCATTGATAGATCTCCAACTTTAGTCCTTCCAATATTTGTTCTGGTATAGAAGTAGCTTCCCAATGTGACCTTTTAGTATTCGTCAAAAGTTCCACTCTTGGATATATAAGGTCGAAGTTCTTCCAGTCTATCAATTACTTGCGGGATCATTTGGCATTCCTGAATCAGTTTAGGAAGATGTGCTTGCTCCAATATTTTAGCTCTCTCCTTATGATCTTGAATTTTTGGGAGATGACCGTGGCCATACAAGATGCCTTCACGTTTCTGTTCCGGGTGTTTTCAACCAGCTCGTAGAAGCCTGACATTTCTAACCAAAATGGTTCAAATCTGAAAGTTTGGGTTTTCGGTATGGATGTACTGACCTGTATTTTGTATGGCATGTGATCTGCTACTATCCTCGGTAAAGGTAGCATGAGCGTGTTTTGGTACAGTGAGGACCATTCAACGGTAACCAAGCACCAATCAAGTTGTTGTAGAGGTCGCTCTTGCATATTACTTCAAGTGTATTTTTCCCTTTCAAAGGAATTTCAAGCAATCCAAGATGACTGATTATGGATTTGAAAGTATGGTATCTTGAACATTTCCATCCGATCAATTTCTATTTAGTATGGATCTGTAAAAGTTAAAATCCCCCATGAATATTAGTTTGTCGTCTTCAGCTATGTCCAGGTTCACTACAAGAAACGCGATCATTTGCGACGGCTAAAGTTATTTGTGATGACTGGTCGTCGCAAATAGCTTAATTTGCGACGACTAGCCCTCGGCCATCGAAAAATATGCATCCGTTGCAAATTGGCATCTATTTGCAATGGCTAAAGTTGAAGTCGTCGCAAATAGTCCTTTATTTGCGACGGCTTCATAATAAGCCCTCACAATTAAATAGGCCATCGCAAATAGGACGTAATTTCGAAGTTTCTAAATTTATGCAAATAATGAAGTTTCTATGTTTTAAATCTTAAACTCTTTTAATGAACATCTATTCAATATATTCTTTATCACAGGAAAGGTATATTTTAGAGGATCCAGACGACCCTCCCATATTTGAGCATGCGAGGAAAGTGTTTCACTTCAATGTTGCGAAAGAGGTTCAACAAGCTTTGTCGAATGCTCGTATTCAAGTTATCAATGAGCACTTGAAGGTGAACCAGCACGACGTGCGACACTTCCGGCAGGAGAGCGAGAGGCACCTGGCAGAGGAGGAGTACGCGCAGATACATGAGGTGTAGTAAATATTTTTTCTGATAATTTTCTCAACGATATTTTTAACGATCTACAACTGTGTGCTTGGCCACATGAGCTGGTTGCAGGGTCTGGTCTTGTCGGTATTGGGCTAGCGATGAGTTTAAGGCTAAGTTCCAGAAGGCTCTAGGGTGCAGAGGGGTCTACGAGAAGCACAACCACGGCCAAGATAACCACTTGTGTTTAGCTAAATGCATGGTAAGTGTATCTAACTTATGTTTATATATTCATAATATACTATTCGTACTACTACATATTGACAGGAGCAAGAGATAGGGGTGCTGCCGACCCCTGCTGAAGTCTGGAAGAGAGGTCACAGAGACCCTTCTCAGCCTCAGGGGTGCAGTCAGGCCACAGTCGAGCGGCTGGTAAGTTTAGAAATCATTCATATTAATTAAACCTATATGGATTGTTGAACTTACACAATTTTCTTGTTTTTCAGGCTAGGTACGGGGAGGAGTCTAGGAGGATACACAGCGTAGGTTTTGAATGAGAACATGAACCAATCGATCCTCAAGCCTCATATGCAAGCGGAGGTGGAAAAGCTCACGGAAGGTGAGTTCGTAGTTCATTTTATCGATTTCAATTCAAGATATTTCAATTCCATATTAATGATTCTTTTTTCATAGGCGCGCTATATTCGACGAAATTGTGGACTCGAGGGCGGCAAGACCTGGGAAAGGCAGCTCCACGCAGGCTTTGTCGGCGGGCCCAAGTTGTTGTGTCTCACAGGTGGAGACTCATGTCCGTCAGGTCGAGGAGGGCAAGGCAAAGATGGAGGCATTGAAGGCGCCGATGCATGTTACCATCTCCTACCAGCAAGCCTGCATGGAGCCGATGCGGGAGGCGATGAAGGTGCAAAGGCAAGCGATGACGGTAAGTTAAAGTAATTTAAATTCATCGCATTCTTAATAATATGTAATAAACTGTAACTTTTGCAATGACAGAGTTTCTTTCAAGGCCACCGCCAGAAGTGCATGAACCGCCGTTGGTGCACACTTCTCTGGGTTTTCAGGTAATCAAAAACATTCTTACTTAGTCTTAATTAATCAAACATAGGCAAATCTAATACAGCTTACCTATTGTAGTCTTACTTAGTCTTAAATAATCAAACATAGCCAAATCTAACTCAAATTATCTAAAGTAAGTTCGATATGATCAATTTTAGCTTGTTTAACCAATTCTAGTAAAAAACGAAGTTCTAAACTAATCAATATGTCAAACAACTTTTATGTGTTGCAGAGATTGGCGACAGAGGCTCAAACTCCGTCGCCGTCTATACCTGCGCCTGGACTGACGCGCGGCGAGGACATTGGCGGCACGACAGGTAGTAGATGGGCTAGCGAATAGCCTCTCTATTTGTTTTGTGTTCTTGTGTCTTGATGGAGATGCTATATGTTTTATGTTCTTGTGTTTTGATGGGGACGCTATAGTTATGTGACAGTATTGCTGTTGTTATATATGTTTTATGTCTGTCGTGTTTCTGGCCATCGAGTCGGGCAACATTTTCTATTTTTTAAAATAAAAAAACCTTATTTGCGATGGCTTTTATACAGTACCGTCGCAAAGACTCCACTATTTGCGACGGTGATGTATAGAAGTCGTAGCGAATAAAAATATATTATTTGCGACGGCCACCTGCAGCCATCGCAAATAAGCTAATTTGGGACGGCTATCTTTAGCCATCGCAAAAGCCGGGCCGTCGCAACTGACCTAATTTGCGATGACTGAGGGTAGCCGTCGCAAAAAACGGGCTATTGCAAATAAGCTAAATTGCGATGAAACTCGAGCGACGGCCGATAATCGTCGCAAATAAGGAAAACCGTCGCAAATATCTTATTTGCGATGGATTTTTTTCTTATTTGCGGCGGCCTTGGCCGTCGCAAATCGTCGAGATTCCTGTAGTGGTTGATGATCCAACTATCAAACTCGCCTCTTGCTTGTCCATGACAAGGCCCATATATATTAGTGAGAAACCATGAATCATTATTTAATCTAGATGTGAATCTAATGGTGAGAGCAAAGTGCTCGAAGCGAACAACTTTCATGTAGATTTATTTTTAATTTTTTTGATTATGTACTTGCACTTGTATTAGTGGATCCTAATAGGTCCTTGTGTAAGAGTATTAGGGGTCATTGTCAATGCGGTTTCTTAACCCCCAAGTCATGTATCCTATATATGCAACCCTTCGCTATTATGGAAATTGTATATTCCTTCGAATTTGGTATCAGATTAGCCACCCGAAACCCTAAACCTATCACCCTCTCTCCTCTCCTCTCCTCTCCTCTCCTCTCCTCTCCTCTCTCTCCCACATTGCCGCACCATCATGACTGGCCACCAGGATGTCCCTCGCACCCCACCAATACTCGATGGCCCAGGATCCTCGCGCGCCATCTTCAGATCTTGGAGTCCACTTCCATCGCCCTTCTCTGGTCCGCCTCCGCCCAATCTCCTCCTGCCACGCTGCTACTGGGGCCTCTCTCGCATGAGCGGCTGCTTGGTGAATGTGGCCTAGAGGGGGGGGGGGGTGAATAGGCCTTTTTGAAATTTGTCAGAACCTGCAACACTTAACAACCAGATCAAAACTCGAGATATCGGACTAGTCCGGTCAAGTGCGGACTAGCCCGGTTTGTACCGACTAGGTTAATCAAGTTTGATCAATTAATTTCATTCTATGATGTATGCAGCGGAAATTTACTTGTAATTGAAGTGTTGCAAGATTATGAACTAGGGTATACCACAAGTCAATCTTATATTTGATGTTTCAACGTAAAATATGCAAGATTGATTGAAACTCTAGATTGATATGATGTACAAGAACGATGAACGCAAAGCAAGAACACAAGGAATTTATCCCGTGGTTCGGCTCCCACAGAGGCAACCTACATCCATGTTGAGGAGTCCACAAAAGGACCGGGTTCTTCTCCAACCCTACACTCGTCGGATCGCCACGAAGGCCAATCCTCCTCTCTTATCACAAAGGGTAAATAAACAAATTCAAGGGGCCTTCTCACACGTTGAGGGCTCCCCTATATTACAATGATAACTCCACCAAGAACACACTCAAAAGATTACAATTAAAATCACAGGAGTGTGTTAGGGAATCAAACCAAGAGCTCAAGATTGATAAATCGTGTCTCTCCAATGTTCCAAAGTGTAATCCTCAAGGGATTGATCTTTTTGGCTTTTGATTTCGTGGAGAGATGTGTTTTTGAGGCTCTTCGGAGGTGTGACGGTGCTAGGGTTCGAGAGTGTTTAAAGTTGGGCCGTGCACCTCTATTTATATGGGGTTTCTAAAAGTGACTGTTAGGGTTTAGAAAGATCGGACTAGTCCGTGGTGGACACCGGACTAGTACGGTGTGCTGTGTGTAGCAAACCCTAAGTGTCCCGAAATATCGGACTAGTCCGGTTAGGAATGGACATGTCCGATTCCATTTCCGGAAATCTTCGGACTAGTCCGATAATCATCGAACTTGTCCAGATCAGTGAAACCCTAAGTGAATTGTGTGATAAGTCCGCACTTGGAGGACTTTTCTAATTTAGGTTAGAGGGTTTTTGGACTAGTCCGTGCCAATATCGGACTTGTTCGATTTTGATCAGAATGATATCGGACTAGTCTGTTGTGTGATCGGACTTGTCCGATTTTGTGCAACTTGTGAAGTGCTTTGAGGACTAGTACGCACTAGGGAGGACTAGTCTGATTCTAGTCAAAGAGATATCGGACTAGTCTAGTGTGATATCGGACTTGTCCGATCTTGTGCAGAGAGATATCGGATAAGTTCGGTGTCAGTCGGACTTGTCCGATCCTGTATAAATTTGTGCAATGTGTGTGTTTGTTTGTGTTTGAGCACTTGGGGTGTGTTTTCTTAACACACTCCATACACAATGATCTACTACATATATTTCTTGAGCTCTTTTCCACATTGCTCCTCATTCTCCCTTCTTTTTGGCACTTTGCTTATTTTCACATTAAAACCTATGCTCGTCTCAACAAAGTGGTTTGGATCTCTTTTGCTTGTCATAAATCATCCAAAACCCACAAGGGATTCCTAGATGCACTTTCAATATCCCCCTTTTTGGTGATTGATGACAACCAATTGAGATTTCACAAAATATGATAAAAATTTGAGATTTTCATAAAGTATGCACATATGAGTCTAAAATAAATCAAGCAACGAAAGCATGATAAATATGTGAATTCTTTATGGTGGGATGCATAACTAAGTGCATAGAAACAATAATCATGAAGAGAATGACATAATTGACAATAACATACCAACAACAAGCATATATGTCATTCTAGGAGCAAAATCACAAATTTCATCAATTACTTGACAAGTAGTTCAAAACATAACATAAGAGCATAGTAAACAGTTTACAACCCACAAAGTAGACAACAAGCACAAAGGAAGCTCTCTCCTCGCATCCTACAGCTTAAGACCTAAGACCTAAGACTCCCCCTCAATCTCACCCCCTTTGGCATCAAGGCACCAAAAAGAAGAAGAGGAGGGACCTAAAGTCTTCAAGCCTCGTTGTTGGTCCTCTCATCGTCTTCATCTTTGTCTTCGGGCTGATGAGGGGGAGGAGGAGGTACAGAGCCACTCAAGCCCCCAATGCCAAAATGGGCAAGCTCGGAGGGAGTCAAGTGCCCCAGCTCGGTGTCATCAGAATCAGAATATTTAGAGATAACTGGAGATCCAATGGGCTCAATCTCCAGTTTTTGACAAATTTGCTTCACATTAGCCTTGACATACTTCATGTCTTCCTTTATTCTCTCGTTAAGCTTGTGGGCCTTCACCTCGACCTTTATGCAGGAAGCAAAGATAGCAGCCAAGTATTTGAGGATGCCACTTGCAGATCCTTTTTGAAGGGCTGCCCTAGTGGCAGGGGCAGCCCTGGCATCTCCACTTCCTCTGGCCGAAGCCTCAGGACTGGAGGCTGGAGAAGGAGCAGACTGAATGCTTGGCTTTTGAGGCATCTGGGGACTCAAAGGAAGGTGCTCCACATCTTTGACAAACTCTATCCCAGTGACTTTCTCAATCATGAACATAAGATATGGAGCATAGCCACATGACCTGTTGGGTGTGCAAGAGATGTTGACCATATCGTTCCAGATGTAGTCAGCCACATTAAACTTGTTGTCCTTGCTTATGACCCTCATTAGGGTCCGGAGATAGCCCTGCACACTCCCAACATCCCCATCCTTGTGGGCAATTGTCTTCCTCAAAACTCTGTTCAACACCACAAAGAATGGCTTCATGTTCTTGGTGGAGGGAGGGTTGAACATGGAGTTGGGCTCTTAGAGGAATTTCATCTTGTCCTTCTCAATGACACCTATGTTATGGATGATTAAGCAGTCATTGCTTGAGGTGTCAAGGTATAGTAGGCTTGCAAAGTCTCCATAAGATATACTGTACTTGGATCTGTGAGTCATCCAAGTAACACTTTGTTCATCATCACTTGAAAAATGGCAAGTCGGAAAGAATTGCGCGAGGACCTCATCATTCCAATTGTTCCTGAAGGCGAAGAGATCCTTTAGGCCATGCCTCTCAGCTGCCTCCACCACTTCAACAAACGGTGAGCAACCCTTCTTCTCAAGGTGTGCCCAATCAATCCGCTGGCTGCGCACTACAGGCGTCTTCATTTGGAGATATACAGACTTGTAGAAGTCTGCATGGAAGTTACTCCGAAATCTTCTATCGGCAACTTGCTTCGAACGGCCATACCAATCAACATTTCTGAATTTTGCAGCCGAGTCGCTGCCCTTCCCAGTGGGGTCTCTGGTTCCTTCCCTTGGAGCAGACAGCTTTAAGGGGCCAATCGGGTCTGTCGTGATTCCTTTGCCTTTCCCCTTCGCTTGGCGAGCACTCGCTGAGCTAGGGCCACCACCAGCGGTACCCTTGGAAGTAGGCACCTTGCATCGAGCCACCCTCTTTTAAGATTGAGGAGGAGAGGGGGCTAGCTCGGAAGATCGCTTCTTGCTTTGGTCCGTCGAGGACCGAAGCGGGGCTTCTTGGGCCATCTCGGCTTCGAAGTCCGAAGCTTCGTAGTGAGAGTTCGACATGCCTTGAGAATGAATTGAACAAGGTATGGATAAGAATGGATGACAAGGAATTGAATGGATGACAAGAGAATTTGCATTGAGGAATTAAAAGGTTAGGGTTGAGTTCAGAAAAATCGGACTTGTCCTGTGTACAGGCACGAACTAGTCCGGGTGACCGGACTTGTCCGTGCATGGACCGGACTTGTCCGGTATTCATCCTCAAAAACCTAACTTGAGAGACAAATGGACTGACTCAATGCAAAACTAGCCTAACAGCAATGTAATACATCAAAGACACTAGTATTAGGTGAAAGAAGCTAGGCTATTCAATCAACAATAAAGAAAATAGAGATTTCTAGGGTTTAAGAGAAAAATACCAAAGAAATCGCTTGAATCTTGGAGAGGGGGGTGTTGAAGGCCGGACAAGTCCGTGAACTTCAATCCCCGAGTGAGGAAGCTTGATTTCCACCCATGTGGGACTTTTTGATGGAGGAGATGCAAAATCGCCTTGGGAGCTCGAGCACAGAGAGAGAGAAGCTTGAGGCAAGTTGTGAGGGTGAGGGAATTAGGGTTTGGCGGCGGCTAGGGTTATGGACACAAAAAATCGGAGAAGTTCGGAGATGACCAGACTAGTGCGAACTTTTCCAGAGGCTATATCGGACTAGTCCGTGGTCTACCGGACTAGTCCGGCCTAACCGGTGCTCTGCGGACTAGTCTACATGGGCGGACTAGTTCGGGTAACCACGGACTAGTCCGTGGTCACCAGAGAAGAACTTCTTATCCCATTCATATATATTTGAAGGTACATATTTAGAAAATAGCGAGGCAAATCAAACCAAATAATCTTGATGAATATAATCAGTAAGCATACAACAATCAAGCAATGACCATAATTCACCAAAAATTAATAATTGACATAATTTTCTGGAGAAAGTTGAGGGAGATGATTTTCACAATCCAATCAACATATGTTGAAGAATTCATACAGGTATGCAAATTTTCAAGCCACATTGCGAGCATCAAGGATATTTAGTTCTTTTCGAAGCTCGCAAAAGCGTTTTTCATCAAGTGGCTTGGTGAATATGTCGGCCAATTGCTTTTTTGTGTTGACATGGGAAATGGCTATATCTCCTTTCATGGAGTGGTCTCTCAAGAAGTGATGTTGGATGTCTATGTGTTTGGTTCTAGAGTGCTCAACTGGATTATGGGCAATTTTAATGGCACTCCCATTGTCACAAAGGAGTGGAATACGGTTCATATTGTAACTGTAATCCCTTAGAGTTTGTCGCATCCAAAGGAGTTATGCACAAAAACTCCCGGCTGCAACATACTCTGCTTCGGCTGTGGATAAGGCAATGGAGTTTTGTTTCTTGGAGGACCAAGAAACTAGGGATCTACCTAGGAATTGGCATGTGCCGGAGGTACTTTTTCTATCTACTTTGCATCCGACATAATCTGCATCGGAGTAACCATTGAGATTGAATTTGGAGCCTTTTGTATACCAAAGACCAAGGTTGGGTGTATGAACTAAATATCTCAAGATCCTTTTTACGGCTATCAAGTTACACTCCATAGGATTGTCTTGAAATCTTGCGTACAAACATACACTCAACATAATGTCTGGCCTAGATGCACATAAATAGAGTAGAGATCCAATCATGGAGTGATATACCTTTTGGTCAATGCTAGGTCCATCTTCATTGAGATCCAAGTGGCCATTCGTTGCCATGGGAGTCTTTACGGGCTTCACCTTGTCCATTCCAAACTTCTTGAGTATGTCTTGAGTGTACTTAGTTTGGCTTATGAATGTCCCTTCCTTTTGTTTCCTCACTTGGAATCCCAAAAAGTACTTTAGCTCTCCCATCATAGACATCTCAAACCTGACTGTCATAATTTTACTAAACTCCTTAGAGAAAGATTTGTTAGTTGAACCAAAGATTATATCGTCAACATATACTTTTCAAACAAAAAGATCATTGTAAAAATTCTTTGTAAATAATGTATAATCTACTTTGCCGATCTTAAAGCCACTATCAATTAAGAAATCTCTAAGACACTCATACCAAGCTCTAGGAGCTTGTTTGAGGCCGTAGAGAGCCTTACGCAATTTAAATACGTGGTCAAGGAAATCTTCATCTTCAAACCCGGGGGGTTGCTCCACATACACCTCCTCCTTGATTGGTCCGTTGAGGAATGTGCTTTTCACATCCATTTGATAGAGCGTGAAATCATGGTGAGTAGCATATGCAAGTAATATTCTAATATATTCAAGTCTAGCTACGGGAGCAAAGGTTTCATCGAAATCCAAACCTTCGACTTGTGAATACCCTTTGGCCACAAGTCGTTCCTTGTTCCTTGTCACCACCCCGTGTTTGTATTGTTTGTTGCGGAAGACCCACTTGGTGCCGACGACGTTGGACTTGGGTCTTTTGACTAGTTCCCACACCTCATTCCTTTTGAAATTCTTGAGTTCTTCTTACATGGCCACTACCCAATCTGGATCCTTCAATGCATCCTCAACCCCGTGTGGTTCCAAAAAGGACACAAACGAGTAATGCTCACAAAAATTAGCTATGCGAGATCTAGTAGTTACTCCCTTTTGGATGTCACCGATGATGTTGTCGATTGGGTGATCCCGTTGGACGCATTGGTGTACTCTTGGGTGTGGTACATGCTGTCTTGAATCTTCATGATCATCTTCTTCTCCCCCTAAATGGTTGCCCTTGTTGACTTGTTGATCATCTTCACTTTCTTGAGGTTGATCTTGTATGGAAGCTCCCCCTTGATCATTGGTCTCCTCTTGTGGTTCGTTTTCTTCGTGCATATGTAGAGGTGGCTCTTGTGGTCGAACTTCGCCTAACGCCATTCTTCTTAATGCTTGACAAGGAGCTTCTTCTTTATCTAGCACACATGGATCAACTTGCTCCTTTTGGGAGCCATTAGTTTCATCGAACACTACATCACATGCTACTTTAACAAGTTCGGATGTCTTGTTGTAGACACAATAGGCGTAAGTGTTCGAATCATAACCAAGCAAGAAGGACTTTGAAGCGAACTTTAAAGTCCTAGGCTTCTTGTTCAAAATATAACATTTGGAACCGAAAACTCGAAGATATGAAATATTAGGCTTGTTACATGTGAGTAGCTCATAGGATGTCTTCTTGAGTAGTCGATGAAGATAAAGTCGATTTATGGTGTGGCAAGCGGTGTTGACCTCTTCCCCCCCCCCCCCCCCCAAATCGATCCTAGGTCTTGTACTCATCGAGCATTGTTCTGGCCATCTCTATGAGGGTTCGGTTCTTTCTTTTGGCAACTCCGTTTTGTTCTGCAGAGTACGGTGCTGAAAACTCGTGCTCTATGCCTTGTTCATCTAGGTACTCCTCTACTTGTGTGTTCTTGAACTCCGTGCCGTTGTCACTTCAAATGTTCTTGATTGTCAATGAGAATACATTTTGAGCTCGCTTGAAGAACTTCTTGAGTATTCCTTGTGTTTCTAACTTATCATGTAAAAAGAAAACCCAAGTGAAGCGAGAAAAATCATCAACAACTACAAACCATATTTGTTACCAGCGATGCTTATGTAGGCAATTGGACCAAATAAGTCCATGTGAAGTAGCTCGAGTGGTCTTATTGTAGTCATGAAGTTCTTTGCGGGATGAGGTGCTCCAACTTGCTTCCCGGCTTGGCACGCGCTACAAGGCCTGTCTTTCTCAAAAACAACATCCTTCAAACCTCGGATATGATCGCCCTTGAGGAGTTTTTGAAGGTTCCTCATACCAACATTCGCTATCCGTCTATGCCACAGCCAACCCATGTTGGTCTTTGCAATCAAGCATGTGTCAAGTTTGGCTTTATCCTTGTTGAAGTCAACAAGATAAAGCTTCCCCTTTAACATACCCTTCAAGGCAATGGAACCATCACTCCTCCTAGATACGGTCACCCACTCGTTAGTGAACAAGCAATTATAACCTTTGTCACATAATTTAGATATGAACAGTAGGTTATAGTCTAAGGAATCAACATGTAATACATGAGAAAGCGTGTGTTGTGATGATATGGCAATTTTACCGGTACCGAGCACCTTTCCTTGACTATTGTCTCCAAAATAGATGCCCTTGCTTGGATCCTCATATGCTTCATATTCAACGAACATTCTTCTTTCTCCAGTCATACGGTTGGTGCATCCACTGTCTAGCACACATTTAGATCCACTGGAGGAATAGGCCTGCAAAAACAAATTATGCCTTGGTTTTAGGTGTCCAAGCTTGCTTGGGTCCTTTTAGGTTAGTCACAAGGGATTTGGGCACCCACACATGAGACTTGGTGTTCCCATGGTGTGGCCCAACATAATGAGCATAAACTTTTCCATAATTACTTCTCATTAGGACATAAGATGCATCAAAAGTTCTAAATAGAAGTTGTCGTTGTTTATACACAGGACTAGTCTGGGAGATCGGACTTGTCCGACGGACTGGACTTGTCCGGATCCCGACCGGACTAGTCCGGTGTTCATGTGTGTTCAATGTTTTATCCTTGGACTTTCCAGTTCGAGAGGGTCTTCCCTTTACAAAGGCAATGCTTTCCTTGTTATTCTTATGGCTTCCAGCATGTTTCTTTTCACCATGAGAGTAACCAATGCCATATTTGACATTTGGAGGTCTTGTGACCAAGTATGTACTACGTGCATATTTGATCTTCTCTTTGTCAAATATGCCATCTTGTTCATGATGCTTGTCCTTGGTAGAGGTTGGCTTGTCTTTCAAACTGGTGTCAGTCTTATCACATGTACATGTAGAAGCAACTTCAGTTTTAATGGGTTGAGAAGGTGAACTTAAGAGGATGAAGGGTCACCTTGCTTGAGTGACTCAACTTACACTTCAAGGATCTTGTTAACCTTGAGTAGGTTAGCAAGTTCTTCCTTGATTGCAGCATTTGATTCGTTTAACTCCAAGCAAGCTTTCTTGCTTGAAGCTAACTCAAACTCCAGTGACTTGCTTCGCTCATTTTCAAGCTCTAGAAGTTTTTCAAGTTCGACATATTCCTCCTTTTGGGAGACGATCATGTCTTCTTGACGATGTATTAACCTCTCCTTCTCAACAAGTTGATCAAGTAAAAATTTCATTTTAGTGGCTGTTTTCTTATCTAATCCAATAAGCATATCTTCATTATCACTCTCAACATCACTATCACTGGAATAGGAATGCATGGAAGAGGGTTTTGTTGTTACCTTGCGTTTACCTTCCTATGCCATGAGGCAAGTGCCGTTCCCCTTCCATGCACCAAGAGTATGGAAGAGAGTGGAATTCTTGGATGTCTTTTTGATGGCTACGCTAGCCATCTCTTCTTCTGATGATGATGAGGACTCACCATTTGAGTCCCACTATTTCCCAATGTGCGCTTGTTCAGCTCATTTCTTCTTCTTGAAGAACTTCTTTGGTTGAGGCTTTGCTTCTTTGGTTTTCTTCTTGTTCTCTTCATATGGGCAATCAACTATAAAGTGGCTATACTCACCACAATTATAGCATGCCTGCCTCAACTTTGGCTTTGATCTTTCCTTGTATTTTCCTTCACTTGATTTAGCCCCTTGTCTCTTCTTCATCATCTTCTTGAATTTCTTCATTAATAGTATCATGTCATCTTCATCCAAATCACTGCTCTCATCATCACCATCTTCTTCTAGTTGTGCTTCTCGCGCTTCTTTAGATAAGGGCTTGAGGGTGGATTTCAAAGCAACCCCTTTCTTCTTTGCTGAGGTGAGTTTGGCAATTTCCATGACATGCTTGGCTTGCTTTTCCATCATCTCGAAATTTATGATTTTTCCATGTAGCTCATCCGGATTCATTCTCTTTTATCCGGGGCTTTTTCTAATCATTGAGCATAATGTGACGTTGCGAGGCATGAAGGCTCTAAGGATGAGCTTCACCACCTCGTGGTCGTTCCACTTCTTGCTTCTGTAAGATCGAACCTTGTGGATGAACGTTTTTAGTCGGTTGTACATATCTTGAGGTGACTCATCTTCTTCGATTGCAAATCTTCCCAATTCGCCTTCGATTATCTCAATCTTCACTTCACGCACATGATGATCACCTTCATGTGCAGTTTGCAATGTGTCCCAGATCTCCTTTGCAATCTCGAGTCCATCCACCTTGGTGAACTCGTCCCGGCTGAGCGAAGAGGTTATGACTGCCGCGGCTTGAGCATTTTGATGAATTGCTTGCTCTTGGCTTGGTGTGAGCTCTTCGTCGTCGTCCGGGATATCTATCCCTGTGCACACAATATGCCACAAACTTGGATTGAGAGAGATTAGATGCATTTTCATATTTTGCCTCCACATTGAGTAATGACTTCCATCGAAGTGTGGGGCTTTTCCTAGAGGGATAGACAAATAATGATTGTTGCTAGAATTAAGACGATCGTAGTTGAAGGGATATCGGGAGTAGTCGATGTGACTACTCCACTTCTTCTTCTTTTCATCTTCGACTTTCACTTTCCCTTTGGAAACACTCTTCTTTCTTAGGAGCGCATTTAGTTCAAGCATCTCCTCAGCGTGATCCTTGAAGTCTTGAATGGCTTCGAGGAGCTTTTCCACTTTCTGATTCTTGTCATCATCAACCTTCTCTTGGTTGTTGCTCTTGTGTACGTCCTTCATGTCTAACATGATCTCTTCGAGCGATTAGTCTCTTTCTTGAAGAACCCGCTCTGATACCAATTGAATGTGGCCTAGAGGGGGGGTGAATAGGCCTTTTTGAAATTTGTCAGAACCTGCAACACATAACAACCAGATCAAAACTCGAGATATCGGACTAGTCCAGTCAAGTGCGGAGTAGTCCTGTGTGTAACGACTACGTTAATCAAGTTTGATCAATTGATTTGATTCTATGATGTATGCAGCGAAAATTTACTTGTAATTGAAGTGTTGCAAGATTATGAACTAGGGTGTACCACAAGTCAATCTTATATTTGATGTTTCAACGTAAAATATGCGAGATTGATTGAAACTCTAGATTGATATGACTTACAAGAACGATGAACGCAAAGCAACAACACAAGCAATTTATCCCGTGGTTTGGCTCCCACGGAGGCAACCTACATCCATGTTGAGGAGTCCACAAAAGGACCGAGTCTTCTCCAACCCTACCCTCGTTGGATCGTCACGAAGGCCAATCCTCTTCTCTTATCATAAAGGGTAAATAACCGAATTCAAGGGGCATTCTCACACGTTGAGGGCTCCCCTAGATTACAATGAGAACTCCACCAAGAACACACTCAAAAGATTACAAATTAAAATCACAGGAGTGTGTTAGGGAATCAAACCAAGAGCTCAAGAGTGATGAATCGTGTCTTTCCAATGTTCCAAAGTGTATCCTCAAGGGATTGATCTTTTTGGCTTTTGATTTTGTGGAGAGATGTGTTTTTGAGGATCTTGGAAGGTGTGACGGCGCTAGGGTTCGAGAGTGTTTAAAGTTGGGCCGTGCACCTCTATTTATATGGGGTTTCTAAAAGTGACCGTTAGGGTTTAGAAAGATCGGACTAGTCCGTGGTGGACACCGGACTAGTCCGGTGTGCTGTGTGTAGCAAACCCTAAGTGTCCCGAAATATCGGACTAGTCCGGCTAGGAGCAGACTTGTCCGATTCCGCTTCTGGAAATCTTCGGACTAGTCCAAGAGCCTCACCCGCGGGTCGCTGCCACCAGAATTCTCCTTGAGCGCACCGCCGTTAGGCTTTCTCCCTCCAAGCGCCATCCTGGATGCTGCTAGTGAGCCACCCCGTGTTGTGCCGTCTATCCTCGTCCATAGCACTTCGCCATTGGGCTTCCTCCCTCCGTACACTGTCCTGGTCGCCCCCGGTGAGCCATCCAACATGCCATCGTCTGGCCTCTTCCCGCCACAATTGGGCTTCCCCCCTTCGCGCGTTGTCCTGTTCATCACAGGCAAAGCAACCTCTCCCTAGTCGTCCATGCCAGCCACAACCCTCATCATTGGCGCCTCTGATGGCACATCCACCATGGAGGCCATCGCCATCGTAAAAGCTCTGGTGACCACTACCACTACTGCCGGAATGGACTCCACTGCTGCTGTGCTGGATGCCACCATCGGGTTGGGTGCCCCGGTTTAGCCTGCAACAGGAGCCCCCTCCACTGTTGCTACCACTCTGGCTTCTTCTCGCGAGCATCAGTGCCCACTCGCTCTCACTCTAGACCAGGAGCGTGCCTCCATGGCCACCCTTTCTCTTCGACTCTAGGAGATCGAGCAGTGGCATCGGAGCACCACCTATGAGGCCTTCTTCAATAACGCAGCAGATCACAACACCTACGAGGCCTCTCTTGTGGCCTCCCTTCACGCTCAGGCATTTGGTGTTCGGAATATCCGAACGCTAGTTCCAGTTGTCCTTGACGCTGCATCTACCTCTACCTCCTATGCGAGGTGGTGTGACTTGATGCTTATCACTCTGCTGTGTTTTCACCTTGACGACCATGTCGTCAGGGATGACTCCTTGACCGCCCCCTTCTAGATATGTACAGACATTGGGGTCCTGTCATGGATCCTCACATCCATCTCTACTGAGCTGTAGAACAATGTGCGACAACGTGGTGGTGGCACAGCTCACCAAGCGTGGTTGGTCGTCGAGCGGCGGTTTTTGGGGAACCGCGCGACCCGAGCTATTAAACTCAATGTGAATTTATGAGCTTTCATCCAAAGTGACCTCTCTGTCTCCACCTACTGCCATGTGATGAAGGGCCTTGTTGCTACTTTTCACGACCTCGGTCAGCCTGTCCCTAACAGTATCCTTGGTTCCAGGTCTTTCAGGGCTTTAACAGGTTCTACTCCACACCTCCGAACCTGGATCATCAACTTTGTCCCATTTCCAACCTCCGAGCTGGTCTGGAATGACCTCAAGCTTGAGGAGCTCACCTCGGGGGCCGCATTCAGCTCTACAATCGCCACAACCCTCTATGGCTCTGGGCAGCCCCGCATCCACCTGCAACCACGTTTGCCTCTGGAGTGCCGCCATCTTGTCCGCCTGGCACTCCTCACCCTCTTACCACCATAGGGTCTTTTGGCGGTCCTGGTGGTGGTAACCGTCGTCGTCCCAGTCGTGATGGTGGTGGAGTCGGCGGTGGTACCAGCCGGGGCGGTGCACCCTGCCCCACACCCTACAACCCATGGACCAGCTAGATCTCTATGTGGCCTGGACCGTTCCTAGATGCTTCAACACCACTGTTGTCATGCCCTCTGCCGACATGCCTAGCCAGTGCGCTGTACAGCGGACTCAGCCACCTAGTTGGAGGCTCACCCACTCCGACCTACGGTGGGCCTGGCTACCTAGTTGGAACTTGAGTCTTGGGTGCTGCACCATGATCCCCTGCCTCCTCACCAGCCTCCTACACCACCTCTGGTGTCCGTTGACCCATGGGGTCAGCAGTCGCTTGCTAGCTCCTTCAGCACGCTGCACCTGACCCCACCTGTCACTAGCTGGGTCGCCGGCTCAGGTGCGTCATATCAGACTACTCCTGATGCTAGCATACTTTCTTCCACCCACCCTCCTCATTCCACATATCCTTCTTCTACCATTGTCGGGAATGGGTATGTCTTTCTGGTCACCTCAATAGGTCATTCGAGCCTCCCTTGTTCTTTCCAGCTCAAGACCGTTCTCGTTGTTCCCGACATTATTAAAAATCTTCTTTCTGTTTGTCAATAAAGCACTTATCACCATGTTTCTATTGAGTTTGATCGTTTTGATTTATTAATCAAGGATCTTACTACCCGACATCTTCTTCTTTTATGTGAGAGCTCGGACCCATGTACACTCTTCACCTACATGCTTCCTCTTGGTCCACGCAACTTGCCCTAACTATTACAACCTCATCCACCACTTGGCATCGCCAGCTTGGCCACCCTGTTGTAGATGTAATGTCCAAGCTGTGTAGTAGTTCAGTGATTTCGTGTACTAGTGTCAAGCGTCAGTCTTTATGCTGCTTCCCAGCTAGGTCCCATGTTCGGCTTTATTTTCCTAGATCTGTCACTCATGTTGAGCATGCTTTTGACCTCATTAATCGTGATCTATGAACTTCCCCTATTCTCAGTGTTTCCGGATATAAATACTATGTGGTGGTGCTTGATGATTTCTCTCACTACTCCTGGACTTCCCCCTACGTTTGAAGTCTGAGATGTTCACCAGGCTTTCCCACTTATTTGCTTGGGTGTCCACCCAGTTTGGTCGAACTGTTTGGGATGTTTAGTGCGATAATGGGTGTGAGTTTGACAACTCTATGCTCCGTGATGTTCTCCTCTCTCACAATGTCCAGTTGTGCATGTCCTGTCCATACATCTCCCCTGAAAACGGTAAGGCCGAGCGCATTATTTGAACCAACAACGACATCATGCACTTCCTAATGTTCCAAGCCTCTGTTCTTGCTCGGTACTTGGTTGAGGCTCTTCGCAGCACCACCTTTCTCCTTAATCTCCTTCCTACTAAGGTGATTCGCGCTCCCACTCCTCACTTTCCCTTGTTCGGCAATACCCCTCACTACGAGCACCTTCAGATATTCGAGTGCGCTTGCGACCCTAACCTCTCTGCCATAGCCCCTCACAAGCTTGCGCCTGGTTTTACTCATTGTGTGTTTCTTGGGTACTCTTCTGACCATAAGGGATACCACTGTCTCGATCGTACTACCAAACGTGTGTTGATCTCTCAGCACGTCATCTTCGATGAGTCCTCCTTCCCATTCTAAACTTCCTCCTCCAACTCTACACCTAGTTGGATACTCTTTTCTCTACTAACCCCGAGGTTGCTACTATATAGGCTCATGTGTTTTTTCCTCCTACAGGTCCGCCAACCGCTGTATCACGCATGGCCCTATGCTTCTTGCTGCACCACACGTGGCCCTGGTGCCTCTTGCTGCGCCACGCATGGCCCCGACGTCTCCTATTGCACCACGCATGGCACCGACGTCACTTGTTGTGTCACACGCAGCCCTGGTGTACTCAGCGCCTTCTGCTGTGCCATGTGCGGCCCCACTGTCACCTGCAACGCCCTGCGCGGCTCCGACGTCCCCAACATCCCCCGCGGCATCACGAGCAGCCTAGACATCACCTACCACACCCTTCTCGGTTTGAGCATCCCTGGTGCCTTCTGCTACACCATGTGACTGCCGTGTCTCACTTCGCCGATCCCATGCATGTCTATTAATACGTGGACGGGCTAGCGCACCGACCTGCTCTCGCACTGAGCCCCTGGTGTACCACCCTCCTCTCCTCCATTAGGGTCCACATCACATCAACCAAATGGTGACTCGGCGGGCTGCTGGGATCCTTCGGACAATTGAGCGCTTCTCCGATGTCGTCTTCTCATCGATGGCTTCTTAGTTGCCTACTTCTATACTGAACTCGCCTGTACCGTCCTTCGTCCATAGCACCCTCGATGATCCTCATTGGTGTCACACCGTGGAGGAGGGCTACTCGGCCCTGCATGCCAATAGGACATGGGACTTGGTGCCATGTCCCAGCTGTGGCAACATTGTCACTAGCAAGTGGATGTTCATGCACAAGAAGAAGGCGAGTGGCTCTCTGGAAAGTTACAAGGCTCAATGGGTACTTCGAGGTTTCACTCGACGCCACGGAATCGACTACGATGAGACTTTCGGTTCGGTGGTGAAGCCGAGCACTATCCGCAATGTCTCTGGTTGGCTCTCTCGCGTTCTTGGCATGTCCATCAAATAGACGTCAGGTATGCCATCCTCCATGGTAGTATGATGGAGATAGTGTATTGCTGTCAGCCGACGGGGTTAATGGATTCAGCTCATCCATACATGGTCTGCAAGTTGAAAAAGTCTCTATATCGTCTGAAGCAGGCGCCCGAAGCTTGATACAGTAGGTTGGGCTTTGCAGAGGCCAAGTGGGACACCTCTCTCTTTGTCTATCGATGTGAGTGTGTCACGATGTACCTTCTTCTGTACGTCCATGATATTATTCACACGACATCCAGTTTGACTCTCCTACAATGCACCATCTCAGCTTTGCAGCGGAAGTTTGTTATGGAGGATTTGGGCCAGATTCACCACTTCTTGGGTGTTGCATCGAGCACTCACATGATGGACTGTTCCTTCAGCAGCGACAATATTGTGTGGAGATACATGAGCAGGCAGGCATGGCTGATTGCAAGCCGTGCTCTACTCTGGTGGATACCCAAGCCAAGGTCTCCTCAGCTGATGGGGCTCCTGTCAGTGATCCCACTACTTACAGAAGCTTTACAGGTGCCCTCCAGTATCTTACCTTCACTAGGCCAGATATTTCCTATGCTGTTCAACTTGTGTGCCTTCACATGCACGATCCTCGAGAGCAGCACCTCACCGCTGTGAAGCGGATTTTCCGGTACATTCGAGGCACCATCGACTATGACATTCTTCTTCGCCGTGACTCGGCGTCTGAGTTGATTGTCTACACGGATGCTGATTGGGCGGGTTGCCTAGACACGCGTAGGTCCACCTCTAGCTATGATGTGTTTCAGAGAGGCAACCTCATCTCCTGTTCGTTGAAGTGTTAGCACATCATCTCCAGCTCGATTGCTGAGGTCAAGTATCATGCCATGGACAACGGTGTGGTTGAGGCTTCCTGGTTGGAGCAGCTGCTTCGAGAGCTCACAGTACCCTCGCCATGAGCACGCTAGTCTATTGTGATAATGTCAGCACAGTCAACCTCTCCAGTAACCCCGTCCAGCACTAGAGCACGAAGCATGTGGATATTTACCCCACTTCGTTCATGAACAGGTTGTCCTAGATAATGTTTGGGTTCTCCACGTTCTTAAGACGTTGCAGTTTGTCAACATCTTCAGATAGGATCTTTCTTTGTCAGTGTTCTCTGAGTTTGGGTCTAGTCTCAACATCTGCCACGGCTAGTTGTTGTGACTGCGGGGGGGGGGGGGGGGGGGGGGTTAGATTATGTACTTGCACTTGTATTAGTGAAGAGTACTAAGGTCCTTGTGTATGGGTATTAGGGTCATTGTCTAGGAGATTTCCTGACCTCTGAGTCATGTACCCTATATATGTAACCTTGTGCTATTATGGAAATTGAATATTCCTTCCAATTCATTCCATCCAGTGATAATTCCCCCTGAGAATCTCGTGGAGGAGACATATTCATTTTATAACTAATTGTGCTTAGGATCAATACTAGCAACTCCTAATCGGGAATACTTAGGTCTAAACTGACAGAACAATCATACTTAGGCATAACTTAAACAAAGATCTAATTAGTTAGTCTAATTGGACAATCAAAACATGCGAACAGATCATAGCATTGAGGAGAAGGGGAACTAGTAGAGAGAGAGGTGAGTCGGGCGTACCTTCGGTATAGATGCTGCTTGATGCCATTGGGAAGAGGTCTTAGTAGAGGCACATGGTGCCTCTTGGACATCGGCAATGGAGTGGAGGCGGCGACACTGGCGGCAGCGAAACTCTGAAGGAGGATTCAAACCTTTCCCCTCACGCTGCACCCTAACAGATTGGGTTAGGGTTTGTTGGGAGAGGTGGTGGCGGCGAATCAACTTGGTTGATCGTGCCCCGGCCCTCCACTCTTCTATTTATATGGCGCGGGTGAGAGGGGGCCGCACCAAACTGGTCGGTTGCACCCCGATCAGGACGTGTAGGGGCGTCGAACTCAGGGGCATGGTTGTTGCCCATGTCATTCCCGCGATCATAACTAACATTCCCCCCTTGATCTCGAGATTTAAACTTACTATCTTATTTACTAAACTAATCTTACATATATTCTTTCTTGCTTTGACATAAAGGGAACGACGCATCAAAACATACATTTATGCACTGTTTGACTCGATGACCACAATATGTCTCACAGTTAGAAATAATCTTACACTTTGGTGGCCCCATAGAATTCAGGATATTTTCACAGGGTCTCCCTCAAAACCATACCGGCTACATGTTCTCTGAACATGTTGGGTGGAAGACCCTTAGTTAGCAGATCCGCAAGCATTTTTTTAGTACTAATATGCTCAAGACTAATTGTGTGATCCTGGATTTTCACTTTCACAACAAAGTACTTAATATCGATATGTTTGGCAGCACCACTCGACTTGTTGTTGTGAGAGTACATTACTGCTGGCTTATTATTATAGTATAACTTAAGTGGTTTATTGATGTTGTGGACCACTCTAAGACCGAGAACGAATTTCTTCAGCCAAGATGCCTGCCCGGTGGCCTCATAACAAGCAACAAACTCATCATACATTGTGAACGATGTAGTGATTGCTTGTTTGGAGTTTTTCCATGATATAGCTCCATTCGCGAGGGTGAATATATAACCCGACGTGGATTTGTAACACCCTCATTTTCATGCATCATTCCCTACATACACTCATATACATGTTTAACATTAACCCACAACAAGAGGAACGGGTTTAAAATTGATTTGCAGCATTTAAAATTGATTTGGAACAAAACTGCACTTAAAACGCAGGAAAGTGCAGACTAGTCTGATTTTGCTGAGGACTAGTCCGATTTCTCTTTGACTAAAAACGGACTTGTCCGTTTTTGCTGCGGACTAGTCCGATTTTGCCTCTGGAAACTTTTGGACTTGTCCGATTTTGTGCGGACTAGTCCGATATTCCAAGAATCCTTGAAAAATTGCTAAGTCCTTGGACTTTTCCGGACTAGTCCGGTGTTCCAGCGGACTTGTCCGTTTTCCTCTCAGTTTAAAGTCGGACTTGTCCGATTTTTGGCCAGACTTGTCCGATTTTCTCTCTGGACGACTTCGGACTAGCCCGGTCCTTTCCGGACTTGTCCGATATTTCGTGACTCTGAATTGATCTTTTGTTTTACGACTTGTTTTTTTTGTTTCACGTTAAGTGGGCCTAGGGACGTCGTGCCTAACTCTTTTAGAGCCCATGTGGGACTCTAAACCGGCCTCTACTCATCCCAAACTCGAAATCCATCTAACTCTAGCCTCCACCTCTATATAAACAACCCCACCCCTTGGTTTGACATCTATTTCCCACTTTTCCACCCCACCCAAACCCTAGTTCGTGGAGAGCCACCATCAAGGAGGGAGGAGAAGATCCCAAGCAAGAAGAACAAGAGGGGAAACAAAAGAGGATCGAGATCTCCACCAAGTTTCATTCTTCGTCACCAATTCATCCCCAAGTTCATCACCAACCCTAGATCATCAAGATCCAAGTGTTACCTCCATGTTTCTTGATTCATTGGAGTTAAACACCTGGTATACCTTCCATTCTCTTTTCCTTACATGAATTCAACCCCTAATCTCCAAATACACGTCGATCTAGAAAACCCTAATCTGATGATCTTGTAAAGTGCAGACTTGTCCTGTCCCTACCGGACTAGTCCGATCTTCCTGGTTAAATTGTGTTGAACTAATTCTAAAATTTGATCTAATCAACTCCAAACCTATATAAACTTGTTAAAAGCTATTAGAACTAGTTATTGATCATTAAAAGCAATCTATTAACAAGTTCTACCTTGCATTTGTATCAATCATGCATGTCATGTCATATTGAGTAATATATGTGCACTCTTTGATTGTGTTTCTTGTCTTGTATGTTTATAGTGTGGATTAGACGGATTTGCGCTAGAGAGTGCTGCGGAGGATCTACAGTACCAATGGTTTGAAGGTTTGGACCCTAATCAGCAGCAAGAGCAAGGCAAGTGTCCTTGAAGCATATTGATCCTGTTTTTAAAATAAATGTTTTGTTTGCAAAATTGCATGCTTGTGTCAATTTGATGGGAATCCTATGATAGGAAGTTTACTAAAATTGTTTACCCACCCTTGTCACCTGGAATACATGGTAGAGAGTCGGGAAGGGCTTTTTACCTTTTTGCTTCGCTTAATCAACTGGGATGGGAAACCAACTATACCACTCCATTTAATTATGCATGGATGAGATTATGATTAACATGAACTGGATAACATGATATGGTAATGGGTGATCTAAGCAAGCCTGGTATGTGGATGGGTTGGACGTATGGTGGTTTGCTTGCTTTAGATCTAAGGACCGGTTCATGCGAGAATAAGCCAAGACTACAGTGCCACCACGAGGCCAAGAACGGGTGCGACGTAGCTGATTAATTAGGGCTTTGCTAGTGCTGTCTGGACCATTGTGGATCCTCGGGGAAGCGGTAGTCGGATTGGGTTTGTTGATGATTGGTGGGACTACCCTGGGATCCGAATGGCTCAAGAGGGGGCCCTTGGTTGAAGATGTGCTCAGTTGGAGACATCACCACCAGTGAAACCTCAGTGGGGTCTAAATAGGCTAGTAATCCCTTTGTAAAGGCTATTTTGTGATCTCTTGGCCACACACCGATGGAAGTGTGAGACGGCATAATAGAGGTTCTAGTCATCTAAAGGTGATGAAATCACAAACACGTGGGTAAAGTGGTACAAACTCTGCAGAGTGTGTCTAAAACTATCATGATAGCCGTGCTCCCGGTTATGAGCACCTGGACAACTTCCATGATTAGAGGGAATTTGGTATTGGGATGGTATTTGGGATGGTTATGGTCCGTATTATGGTTATGGATTAATTTCTGGTATTGAATATGGTTATTGGCAAATGGTGAAATCTGGAATTATTGATGATGGTGGTGAATTCAGACTGGTATTATGATATTACTTATGATTATGATGGGTTTATTTCACATATATATAATATATTGCTTTTCAAGTGTTTTAATGTACTTTTCAGCACTTAGCCATTATTATTGTCATCATTTGAATCAGCCACATGTCATACTTTCCACACTTGCTGAGTACGACATGTACTCACTCTTGCAATCCCCCCCCCCCCCGCAACAGTTGCAAGTCAGGATTGGGAGTTTAATGTTGATAATGCAGAGATCTAGGCCGTGACTACAATCATCTTTGCCTGTGGTGTTATTGGAGCTGCGCTATCCCTTATGCTTAGTTTGCTTTGTTGCTTAATTAGTTTATTTCCGCTGCATTAGTTGAACTTGTCATAACTATTCATTAGAGGTTGTATTTGAGGATAATATGGTTCGTGTAATAAAATTTGGTTAATTAATCTTGTATTGTGGTAATTTTTTTATACTCTTTTGTGAATGCACTCGTGTATGTGCGTTGAACATCCTGGGCACACATATGCGTTAGCTTGGTTCTTTTTTCGGAACCGGGCATCACAGATTGTTATCAGAGCCACAGGTTGACCGTAGGATGCATCCTAGATAGAATGGACACTTTAGAGCACATAGGAGCACTTAGGAATCGATTTGATTTTGTTGGCTTGCTGTTTGCTATATATATTGTTTGCTTGTGTGCTTAATAGAGGATTTTGGGATGCTTTAGCATTGCCATGTCCACCTAGGCTAGTGTAGTTAGTTGTTTAGGTTCATATCCCTTGATGCATATAGTTGGGGACGTTTTCTAATTCTTACCCATTGCTTTTTTTCAGATGGGAGGACTCGCAACCAGAGGGATGGAAATGATGAGGAGGAGAACAATGGAGTGCCTCAGAACAACATTGGACAAGGATCTACTCAGGGAGCTATCAACATTGAGCAGCTTTTGGCTATGCAAAACCAGCTCATGCAGACCATGATACAGACTATGGGACGTTTGCAGGCTGGCAATATCAACAATCAGCCCCACATGCCTCCACTGCCACCCCCGCCTCCTCATAAACAATTGGGAGAGTTTATGAGGACTAGGCCGCCAACCTTTGCTCAAGCCGCTGACCCTATGGATGCGGATGATTGGCTCAAGTCCGTGGAGAAGAAGCTAGCTATTGTCCAATGCAGTGACCGGGAGAAGGTCTTGTTTGCTTCTCATCAACTAGTTGGAGCAGCTGCGGATTGGTGGGATAATTATTGCAATGCTCATGAGAACCAAGAGAGAATTACTTGGGCCGAATTCAAAGAGACACTACAGGAATCCCGACGATTTGCGACGGCCGTGGCCGTCGCAAATAAGCCAAAGGCCGTCGCAAATAAGCGATTTGCGATGGCTTTCTTTATTTGCGACGGTTTTTAGCCGTCGCAAATAAATCGTCGCAATTAAGCTTATTTGCGACGGCCACCATCGCAAATAAGCTTTAATTGCGACGGCTAGGGGGGCCGTCGCAAGTTATTTCCGCGGGCCGGTGGGCCCCGCAACCTTATTTGCGATGGTATCGCCGTCGACATTAAAGCTTATTTGCGACGGCCTGGCTGTCGCAATTAAGTGCTTCTATTTGCGACGGCCTGGCCATCGCAAATAAGTCCAGTGGGCTGGGCCCACGGGTCCTCCTCCGGGCCCACAGAGCTATTTGCGACGGTCGTGCCATCGCCATTAAACATTAATTGCGACGGCCAGGCCGTCGCAAATAGCAGAGGCCTATTTGCGACGGCCTGGTCCCTTATTTGCGACGGTACTGTATAAAAAGCCGTCGCAAATAAGGTTTTTTATTTAAAAAAAAACAGAAAAAACTACCCGGCTCGATGGCCAGAATCACAGAACAGATTCAATATACACATTATATACACATAGCAAAGATCATCATCACAGAGGAAACATCATCACAATCACAAACTAATAAATTCCAATACATCTCACATCGTCATCAACAAAGCAAACAAAAGGGCTCACTCGCCCATCTGACCTCCGTAGCCACCTCCGAAGCCACCTCCGAAGTCGAAGTCGTCATCGCGCCTCATTCCAGGCGGCGGTAGCGACGGCGACGGCGTTTGTGCAGCCGTCGCGGATCCCTGCAATTAATGAAACTTAGAGTTAGAATATAAATACATCAACATCTCTCTCTCCCTTCCTCTCCCTCTATCTTCATCTAGATCCCCTCTCTTCCCCTCTCTTTTCATTTCTCTTTGTCTCTCACTCTATCTTTCTCTCTCACTTTATCTCTCTATTGATATCCTTTTCCCTCTATCTTTCCCCCTCTATCTCCATCTACATCTCCCTCCCTCTATCTTCCCCTCTCTCTCTATCTCCATCTACATCTTACTCTCTCTCTTCATTCCTATCCTACTCTATCTATCTTTCACTCTTTCTTCTGTCTCTCTTTCTTCTATCTCTATCATTCTTCTATCTCAATCATTTTCTTCTATCTAACTATCTCTCTCTTCCATCTATCTCGATCTTATTACGATGGAGAAGAAGGATTACATAGAAACTTACCTGACCCGCTGAAGAAGGATCGCCTGGAAGGACCGGTGGTAGTACCGGTAGCTGGATTCCCAGACCTTGCGCCCGAGCGATGGCCTGTCATTGCAAACATTAAATGCTACCTATTAATAAGTCATTTACGCTGAATTAATAAGAATTTTAGTTTTTATTTTGTTACCTCCATTGCTTCCCGCATCTGCGCCAACGCTGCTGCCTGGGTTTGGATCGTGGCCTCCATCGCGATCCTTTGGCGTTCCGCCTCCCTCCTTTCCTCCTCATGTCGCCTTTTGTTTTCTTCTAAAGTTTCTTGGAGGGACTGCATCTCAATGTCCCTCTGCGATATGCGGTGACCTCCCGTGCCCGAAGCCTGCGTGGAGCTGCCTCTCGCAGGTCTCCCCGCCCTCGAGTCGACAACTCCGTCGAATATGGCGAGCCTATAAAAAAGAGAGTCAGTAATATGAAATTGAAATATCTTGAATACTTTGAATTGAAAACGATAAAATGACTTGTAAACTCACCTTCCGTGTGCTTTTCCACCACCGGTTGCATACGCGGCTTGAGGATCGATCGGTTGACGTTCCCAATCGAAATCCTCGCCGTGTATCTTCCTAGCCTCCTCCCCGTACTTAGCCTGCAAAACAAGAAAACCGTGTAAGTTCAACAATCTATATAGTTATATTTAATATGAATGATTTCTAAACTTACCAACCGCTCGGCTGCAGCCTGACTGCACCCCGTCGGCTTAGAAGGGTCCCTGTGACCTCTCTTCCAGACCTCAACAGGGGTGGGCGGCACCACCGTCTCGCGCTCCTGTCAATACGTGTTAGTACGGACAATATATTATTAATATATAAACATAATTTACACACACTTACCATGCATTTAGCTAAATGCAAGTGGTTATCTTGCCCGTGCCTGCTCTTCCCCTCCACCCCTCTGCAGTCTCGAGCCTTCTCAGACTTAGCTTTAAACTCGTCGCTAGCCCAGTAGCAACAAAGGGCCCGAAATGCATCGGTCCGACCCTGCAACCAGCTCACATGGCCCTGCACATAGTTGGAAGTCGTTAAAAATACCATTGAGGCAATTATCAGAAAAAAATACTTACTACACTCCACGTACCTGCGTGTACTCCTCCTCCGTCAAGTGCCTCTCGCTCTCTTGGCGGAAGTGTAACACATGCTGCTGGTTCGCCTTCAAGTGCTCATTAATAATTTGAACACGGGCGTTCGACAAAGCTTGTGAAGCGCCTTGGCAGCGTTGAAGTGAAACACTCGCCTCGCATCCTCAAACAGGCGACGGTCGTTCGGGTCCTCTAAAGTATATCTTGCCTGCGATAAAGAATATATTGAAGAGATGTTCACTAAAAGAGTTTAAGAGTTGTAACTTAGAAACTTTTTTAACATACTTACCATAAAATCGGCCCATACGGCCTCCTGAAGGTTGCCGTGCTCCTGGTGATGGACGCGTGCGTAGTCCTCCCACGAAAGAGCGGGCACCCCGTCGATGACCCCGGGATAGTGCAAACGCACTATGGACCCGAGGACACCGTTCACCGGTCTGTGGTGTTTCTCACCGGTGAAAGACGTGTCATCCCAAGCCCTGTAAGATATTTATTCATTCATTACTTAAGTAAACAAAAGAAACTAAAATTGAACACGATAATTTTTATTACCTGTCTCCGACTGGACGAATCACGATCCTCTGTGAACTCTGTGAAGGGACCGCGGGAGGACTGATAAAGTGAGTCCTCCTCGTCCTCCGCGTCTGCTAGGGCGCCACGTCAGGTGACCCAGACGGCTCCTCACCAGCCGAGTCAAAGGCCTCAGGAACAAACTGATCGCCAGCCGGGGGCTGGCTGGCCGAGGGCTGCCTCGCCGAGGGCTGTCTGGCCGAAGGCTGCCTCGCCGAGGGCTGGCTCACCGAAGGCGCCGCAGCCTCTGAGTCAGTCGGTGAGGACTACAACATTCAAATGATTCATAAGTAAGTTTAATATGAATTTGAATTTAAAGAATTTGTCAAAAATGAGTGACATTTACCTGTGACAAAGCTCTAGAGCTGGCCTGAACGTGCCCCAGCAGCTGAGAGCGTCTGCTGCCAGTCGACGAGGCACCAACGAAAGCGTCCTCAGGTCTAGAGGGGTAGAACCCCCTCGTCGGCAGCACCTTCTTACCCTTCTTTGACGCCATCCTGTTGTAATTAGATAATTAGTAAATATGCAAATAAAATATACAAAATTCATGTTACTATCTTCAAGAAAACATTACTTGTAGTCACTTTCAAAATTCATCAACATCATTGTCATGTGTCTATGCCCTACTCCTTAAACCAGCCAAACGATCTTCCATCGTGGCCTGTTCTAATTTTCGTTTTCGCGTATCATCTGCCTCTACATCTTCAACGTCTTCAACATCTCCAACTAATTGATCGAGTCCTGCACCAAGCTCGACGATAAAAGTGTCTGGCAACTCTTCTTCTTGGTACACTTCTTCAACGTCTTCGCTATCATGGTAACCATCATCCCTAGGAGTATATAGCCGCTCACAAAGATTCACCTTATATACCACCCACCAAGCACTGAGCTTCGTGCGTGGATAAGGTAGATAATACACTTGTTCAACTTGACGTGCAAGAACAAATGTATCGTAACCTCGTAGTCGGTCCTTATGTTTCACTTCCACCATTCCAAATTGGTTTTCTCGAGTTCCATGAGTACGATCAAACCAGTCACAGTCAAAGAAGACAACTCGAAGGGTCTTATTTTCGGTAAAAGTAAATTCAAGGATTTTGTTAATGATACCATAATAATCGGTTAAATTCCCTTGAGTGTCCATTGCTCTCGTCACAACACCGGAATTTGATGTTGCCGCAAGAGGACGATGAGCTTCAAAATGAGTTGTACGGAATCGGAAGCCATTTACGTCATATCGACCATAGCTTCTAACATTCACCAATCCATAAGATAGCTGCCACAAATCTTCATGGACATTGTGAGTCCGACACTATTATAAAAGACGAGAGAATATTACATAATACTTCTTTAATAATAGTAATTTATAATACATAGAAGACGAGAGAATATTACATATTCTCAAAACCAAGATAGAAAACTCTGCCCCCCATTTATTCCTTCCTTTCGCATTGCTTCTACTTGTTTGGCCGTAGGTTGATGCCTATGTGGCCAATATTGTCTGTGGAACTCGCTGAACATGAAAAAACATCTTTTAGAGTACATGTGTAGCAAAATATGTCGACTAGCATAAACGTAGGAGAAACACTTACTCGAAGTATTCTTGCATGCCTTCTATATTTGCGTACATGTAGAGTAAAGCAACAGTCATTTCCTGTTCGGATAGCACGTAGGTCGTGTAGCTACCAACGGTGGTGCCTCTCGTTTGAAAAATGGAAAGGTCGCTTAGAGGGGGTGTTTCGTCCACATTGTACCGCATCGCCGAAGTATTGATATTGTTTTCTTCCGCAAAGTAGACACTTGAAATGTATCCTACTTCCTTAAGAGCATATGCTTCAGCGATGCACCCTTCCACCCTTGCCCTGTTGCCAACCATTGGTTTCAAATATCGTAGCGCTCTTTCAATGTGATACATCCACCTATATTGCACAGGACCGCCAACTTTAGCTTCGAATGGAAGATGGATAAGCAGATGTTGCATTGGATTGAAGAAACCCGGTGGAAAATTTTTTTCCATCTTACATAAAAGTATGGGTATCTCCTTCTCTAACTTATACATCATCCCGATCTTGATTTCTTTAGCACAAAGCTGTCTATAGAAATAGCTGAGCTTGGCTAAAACCTTCCACACCGCATCATCTAGATAGCCTCGGAACATAACAGGTAGGAGTCTTTCCATTATAATGTGATAATCATGACTCTTCAACCCAGTGAGGTTTCCTGTGTTAACATTTACGGCTCGTTTCAGGCTAGCTGCGTAACCATCTGGGAATTTCAAAGTTTTCATCCATTTCATAACTTCTTTCTTTTCTTTCGATCGAAGACAGAAAGAAGCACATGGCTTTCCACCACTTTCAGAGATTTCAAGAGTTGGACGGTGACAAATGTCTGCCAAATCTAGTCTAGCTTTATAATTGTCTTTCGTTTTGCCAGGCATATCCATGCAAGTGCTTATGATACTTTTGCTCAAATTACGCTCCTGATGCATGACATCAATGTTGTGCATTAGAATCAACGACTTCACATATGGTAGCTCCCAAAGTCCACATATGTGAGTCCAATTGTGTTCCTCTCCATAACCTACGAAATATCCAGGACGACCTTCATCAGGCACCAGTTTGTCCAACATATCAGAAATTTCTGACCCGTTGAGACGCTTCGGTGGTCCTTTAGTGACAATAGTGTTCTTTCGAAAGACATGCCTCTGCTGCCTAAATATATGATTCGAGGGCAGCCAACGTATGTGACAATCGAAGTAAGATATTATGCCTCCATGAGTTAGTCGAAAACAATCCGTGTCTGAAGCACATATCGGACACGTCAGATGACCGTGAGTGCTCCATCCGGAAAACATGCCGTATGCCGGCAAATCATGGACGGACCACAAATAAGCAGCTCGACGGTTGAATTTCTGCTTCTTGTAACTGTCGTACGCTTCGACTCCTGTCCACAAGACTTTCAATTCTTCGATCAGCGGTTTAAACATCACGTTGAGACGTGACCCGGGATGATCAGGTCCAGGTACAATGAGGCTGAGAAACATGAACTCGTTCTTCGTACAAAAAGAAGGTGGCTGGTTGTACGGAATGACAAAGACAGGCCAACATGAGTATGGTGTGGCGTTCGTACTGAACGGTGAGAATCCGTCTGTCGCTAATCCGATGCGAACATTCCTCGCATCACGAGAAAAGTCTGGATCGAAACGGTCTAGCGCCTTCCATGCATCACTGTCGTACGGATGCGTCAAGAATTCTTTGTTCTCACGTTTACCTTCTTTGTGCCATCTCATGTGTCTTGCGGTTCTTTTTGAAAGAAACATCCACTTCAACCGAGGTGTCACAGGCAAGTAACGAAGCTGCTTATGTGCGACATCTATCATCACATTATCGCCATCGTCATTAACAACTTCGACATACCTTGATTTACCACATTTCAAGCACATCTTCTCATTGGCGTGCTCTTTCCAGAATAGCATGCAGTTGTCTGGGCGCACATCAATTTTCTCATACTTTATAGCGAGACCAGATATCTTGATCTTTGACTGATACATATCTGGTGGCGCTTTGTGAGGTTGTGGAAGGATATCGCAGATCAATTTCATGAGATCATTGTAGCAGTTGATGGAAAAAAAAGTACTTGGACTTAATTGCCATAAATCTGGTCAAGAAAGCAAGTACGGTCACAGCCGTGTGTTCATGCAAAGGCTCTTGTGATTTCGTCAGCTCCTCGAAGAACTTCTCTGCCTCATTTGTAAGAGGATCCTCCGCTTCAAGAGCTTCTAGCATCTCATCCATCCTATCAACCTTTGTTATATCATCATCCTCATCCACTTCGGCTATGACTGGAGAATTAGTCTCACCGTGGAAGGTCCACACTTCATAATGTGGAGTGAAACCGTTTCGACATAAGTGAAACGAAAGCTCCAATCTTCTCAAAAACTTAGTGTTCCGGCATTTTGTACATGGGCACCACACCATATCTTCCGTTGACAACGAAAATGCTCGATCCAAAAATTGATCTAACTTGATAAACCACTCATCGGAGTGACCACCATTTCTGCTCTTCCAGCCAGTATACATCCAACTGCGGTCTTCACCCATGTTTGACTCTGCAGTTTAATGCGAAAGAAATTGTCGTTAATGTATTGTTGTGTTATGTCACGGCCCTACAACCTAGGCAGATAGATCCTAAACCCACCCAAGAGTGACCGAGCGGAGCGTGCTCATGATGAGACGCATGATCCGGATTCGAACGAAATTTCAGCAGCATAACCCCGTTGTTCTCCACTGCACGCCCGAAAATGGTGCAGCAGAGAACAACAGGGTTACGCCACCGAAATCTCGTCCAAATCCGGACCCGCGTCTCGTCACAAGCCATGCCCCCTCGGTCACTCCGAGGCTGTCCAAAAAAGAGACAATTCCGAACTTGCACGTCTCACATGCCAATGGCATGTGAGACGTGCCGATCCGAAATGGGTAATACATTGCTATAGGTTACGTTGCTCATTTTCATTTTCAGGTCATTTAAGAGAGAGGAAAGAACTAGAGAAAGAGTGAGAGGAAAGTTGGTCTCAGATGACAATTCCACGACGTCTTTAGGGTTAGCTGCCGTAGATCAGAGATGAAAGCACTTCGTCGGAGTATGCCATCCATGCGCAGGTGCTTGCCATCCTCACCGTCGTCGTTCGCCTTCGTGCCCGTCTACACGCATACTTTACCTTACCACTAAATGGGCCTTGTCAGGCCTTGTAAAGCTGGTCCGAAGCCCATTTATGTATATATAGTACTTGAACACTCAAGCAATCAAAATTAAGCAATTCAACGACCCTTCAAATAAACCTAAGCATAATTCAAAAAACTAAGCAATTCAAATAAACCTAAACATAACAATTATCCATTGTAATTCATTAATTTATCAACTCAATTCTAACATAAGCAATTCAATTCAAGTGAGAGCAATTCAATTCAAATGAGAGCAATTCAATTCAAATGAGAGCAATTCAATAAAACTAACATAACCATAATTCAAATGAGAGCAATTCAATAAACCTAAACATAACCATAATTCAAATGAGAGCAATTTACTTCAATAAACCTAAACATAACGAGAGCAATAATACAAATCTTAACCATTATTAAATTAAACCTAAGCATATATAGTAACATTAAGATCCAATTAACAACTAATTAACAACTAACTGATAATTAATTAGAATGGTCAACTATTAACAACTAACTAACAATTAATTGTAGTTCAAACCTAATTAGCAACTGCTAACAATTAATGAGAATTAACAACTAATTAACAACAACCTAACAATTAATTCGCATAACAATTAACAACTAAATAGCATAACAACTAATTATCAATTAACAACTAATTATCTAGAAATTAACAACTAAATGCCTACTTTACTTGTGCGGCGTGGAGCAACGGGCCGACGGCTTCGGACGGACGGCGGAGGCGTTGGAGGAGGTCGGCGGCGCTGCTGTTCGGGGCCGGGGGCGGCAGGGGCACGTCGACGTCAGGCGCGGGGGGCGCGGCGGGGCCGTGGGCACAAGGGGGCCGGGGGAGGCGGGGTCGGGGGCCAGGGGCCGGGGGCGGCGAGGGGCCAGGGGCGGCGGGGGGACAGGGGCGCAGGAGCTGGGGGCGCAGGGGTCGAGGGCGGCGGGGGGCTGGGGGCGGCAGGGGCGTGGCGAGCTGGCGGCGGGGGCGTTGCTAGCGGCGGGGCCGGCGGGCCGATGGCGAGGGTGCGGCGGAGCCGGGGGCGCAGGGGCGGCGGGGGGCCGGGGGCGCAGGGTCTGCGGGGGGCCGGGGGCGGTGGGCGCGCTGGGGGCGGCGGGGTCGGGGCGTGGCGGGCCGATGGCGAGGGTGCAGCGGGGCCGGGGGTGCAGGGGCAGCGGGGGGCTGGGGGCGGTGGGCGCGCTGGGGGCGGCGTGGTCGGGGCGCGGCGGGGTCGGGGGCGGTGGTGGGTGAATGAAGAGTCGGGGCCGGAGGGTCCCGATATTAGACTTTGTTTGCGACGGCTGTCTTAATTGCGACGACCTTACTTTAGGGCCGTCGCAATTAATTACTATTTGCGACGGCCTTGTACTGGCGATCGCATATAAGGCGTTATTTACGATGGCTCCTTTAATTGCGACAGCTCTAGGGTTGGCCGTCGCAAATAAGGTCTTATTTGCGACGGCCAGACCTACAGCGGTCGCAAATAAGTCCTTAGTCGCGACGGTCCTTTTATTTGCGACGGCCAGGGGAGGGCCGTCGCAATTTAAGCTGTTTGCGATGGCTGGCCGTCGCAAATAAATAAGGCCTTCGCAAATGATCGCGTTTCCTGTAGTGAGAGCGTCCGTTCCCATTATGTGCCGGAAGGTGTTATGATCTTGAAGAGGCAAGAATTTGAGAACTTGAGGCAAGGAAGATCAAGCGTGAGTGAATATCTCAATAAGTTCACTCAACTCTCAAGGTATGCGCCTGAGGATGTTAGTCGGGACAACCGGAAGCAATATTTGTACATGAGGGGCTTGAACAATGAGATCCAAGTGCAATTGCTCAATTGCGACTATGCCAACTTTCAGAAGCTTGTGGACAAAGCAATTGTGGTTGAGAACAAGGTCCGCGAGATGGAACAAGATAACAAGAGGAAGGCGCCATATCAAGGACAGCAACAAGTAAGTAATGTGCACCCTCATCTTGCACCACCCATTGCGCCCTATTACAGCTCCTCTATTCCTGCTCAACGCCCTGGATTTGCACCGCGCCCAACTCAGTTTGTGCAGCAGCGCCCTCTCATGCAAGCACCTATGCCTCCAATGCCTTATGCACCTCGTGCTAATTTTCCTGGTGCAAATGTTCAAAACCAAGCTCGTCCCAATAATTCTGGTGGAGTTAAGAAGTGATATACTTGTGGAGAAGCAGGACACTTTGCGCATCAATGTCCTAAGTCAGGCCTTGGTCAAGGAAGCAATGTGCCGAGGCAAAACCTAAGACCCAATGGAGGACAACCACAAGGGAATCATGGACAACAGAATTTTGCTCGTGGCAACGTGAACCATGTCTCTACGGAGGATGTTCAACAAGCGGATGACGTGGTCATTGGTATGTTTCTCGCCAACTCCAACCCCGCGACTATGTTATTTGATTCTGGAGCATCGCATTCATTCATTGCATCGAAGTATGTTGCCAAATATAGTTTGCCTATCTCTCATATGAAGTTTACTCTATTTGTTAAGTCTCCTGGAGGATAGATGAAGACAAATATAGTATGTCCAAAAGTAAGCCTTAGAATAAGGGGCGTAGACTTCTCCGCCAACCTCATTGTTTTGGATTCTCAAGGATTGGACATTATACTTGGTATGAACTGGTTGAGGAAGCACAATGGAGTTATTGAGTGTGCCACGAAGACGGTGAAGTTGACCAATGAGGAAGTGATCACCGTAGAATTTGAAGCATCTCAAACCACACGAAGCAATTGGAGCTGAATCATATGGACGGTGCTGCAATTGAGGAGATTCCGGTGGTGTGTGAATTTTTGGATGTCTTTCCGGAAGAGTTGCCAGGTATGCCACCTGATTGAGACATTGAGTTTGTTATTGATTTAATACCTGGAACTGCACCTATAGCTAAGAGGCCGTATAGGATGCCTCCTATGGAATTTGCGGAGCTCAAGAAGCAAATTCAAGAGCAACTAGAGAAGGGTTTTATTCGCCCTAGCTCTTCGCTTTGGGGAGCGCTCGTTCTATTTGTGGACAAGAAGGATGTATCCCAATGGATGTGCGTGGATTACCGAGCTCTCAATGAGGTAACAATCAAGAACAAGTACACCTTGCCATGCATAGAAGACTTGTTTGATCAGATTAAGGGTGCTTGTGTCTTCTCTAAGATTTATTTGAGGTCGGGATATTTTCAAATGAAGATTAGACCATCGGACATACCCAAGACTGCTTTTAGAACACGGTATGGGTCTTATGAGTACACCATGATGTCATTTGGATTGACAAATGCGCCTGCCCACTTTATGTACCTCATGAATAAGGTCTTCATGGAGTACTTGGACAAGTTCGTCATGGTGTTCATTGATGACATTATGATCTACTCGAAGGATAAGAAGAAACATGAGGAACACTTGAGGCTTACGCTGCAGAAATTAAGAGAGCATCAATTGTATGCCAAGCTCAACAAGTGTCAGTTTTGGTTGAGAGAGGTGTCATTTTTGGGTGATATCATCTTAGGAGGTGGAGTATCGGTTGACCCCAGAAAAGTGAGAGACGTGTTGAAGTGGGAGCCACCGCAAAATGTAATGGAAATAAGGGTTTTCTTGGAATGGCTGGATATTACCGTCGATTCATCAAGGACTTTTCCAAGATAGCCAAGCCAATGATGGAGTTGCTAATGAAGGGAACGGCTTTCCAATGGACTCAAGCTTGTCAAAACAGTTTTGAGGAGTTGAAGAAGAGGTTAACAACACCTCCAGTTTTGGTATTGCCGGATGTAAGCAAGAGTTTTGATATTTAATGTGACGCATCGAGACAAGGGCTTGGATGTGTATTGATGCAAGAAGGTCAAGTGATCGCCTATGCATCAAGACAATTGAAGAAACATGAGAAGAATTACCCCACACATGATTTGGAACTCGCGGCCGTGGTACACGCATTGAACATTTGGAGACACTATATCCATGGACATAGGTGTGAAATTTATACGGATCATAAGAGTTTGAAGTATATTTTCACACAAACGGATCTGAACTTGAGGCAACGAAGATGGTTGGAGCTCATCAAAGATTATAATTTGGGGATCAACTATCATCCGGGAAAAGCCAATGTAGTGGTCGATGCTTTGAGTAGAAAGGGAGTAAGTCATCAACTCACAGTTCGAGAGTTACTACCCGAGTTATGCAAGGAGTTTGAATAGTTGAACCTCGGGTTTGTAAATGAGATGGAGATGATAGAGTTAAACCCAACCTTGGAGCAAGAAATTCGAGAGGCACAAACCGCGAATGAAGAGATCAAGGAAATCAGGGACAAGACCGAAGAAGGGAGAGAAATTAGATTCGATGAAGACGAACATGGTACCTTATGGCTTGGAAAAAGGATTGTCGTGCCTAAGGTGAAGCATATTCGGGCGACAATATTAAAGGAGGCACATGACTCGCTGTACTCGATTCACCCCGGTTGTACAATAATGTACAAAGACTTGAAGACTAGCTATTGGTGGGATAGCATGAAGAAGGACATAGCTGAATATGTGGCATTGTGTGATGTGTGCCAACGAGTGAAGGCAGAACATCAAAGGCCAGTCAGATTATTGCAACCGTTGAGGATTCCGGAATGGAAGTGGGAAGAAATCGGAATGGACTTCATAGTCTGGTTACCACGTACTCAGTGCCGGTATGACTCAATTTGGGTAATTGTGGATCGCTTAACCAAATCAGCTCATTTTGTCCCTGTGAAGACCAAATATGCAGCTGCACAATTGGCTGAAATATACATGGAGCATATTGTGTGTCGACATGGAGTCCCTAAGAAGATAGTCTCGGATAGAGGTTCTCAATTCACTTCCAGGTTTTGGCAAAAATTGCATGAAGCCTTGGGAACGAGGTTGAATTTTAGTTCAGCATATCATCCTCAAACGGATGGACAAACTGAGAGAACCAATCAAATTTTGGAGGACATGTTAAGAGCTTGTGCTTTGAAGCATGGGAAAAGTTGGGACAAAAGCTTGCCATACGCAGAATTTTCATACAACAATAGTTACCAAGCAAGCTTGAAAATGTCACCGTATGAAGCGCTTTATGGGAGAAAGTGTTGGACACCTTTATTCTGGAATGAGGCAGGAGAAACTCAAGTATTTGGTCCGGATGTGTTGCAAGAAGCCGAAAAGCAAGTCCAAGAAATTCGTGAAAACTTGAGGGCTGTCAAATCAAGACAAAAGGGTTATGCGGACAATAGGAGAAGAAATTTAGCCTTTGAAATAGGAGATTTTGTTTACCTCAAGGTGTCACCAATGATAGGTCATAAGAGGTTTAACATAAGGGGCAAGCTCGCACCTCGTTATATTGGACCATTCAAGATTTTGGACAAAAGGGGAGAAGTAGCGTATAAGTTGGAGATGCCAGCTCATCTTTCGGATGTCCATGATGTCTTTCATGTTTCCCAGCTCAAGAAGTGCTTGCGAGTACCAGAAGAACAAGTGTCAATGGAAGAATTGGAACTAGAGGAAGATTTGACTTATGCCAAACAACCGGTCAAAATCATGGAAAATAAGGAGAGGGTCACAAGGAACAAGGTTATTAGATGGTGTAAAGTTCAATGGAAGCACCACACAGAAAAAGAAGCAACTTGGTAGCTAGAAGATGATCTCAAGAAGGAATTTCCCTCTCTCTTCTCTTCCGTGTCGAATCTCGAGGGCGGGATTCATTTTAAGGGGGGTAGGTTTGTAACACCTTCATTTTCATGCATCATGCCCTACATACACTCATATACATGTTTAACATTAACCCACAACAATAGGAACGGGTTTAAAATTGATTTGCAGCATTTAAAATTGATTTGGAACAAAACCGCACCTAAAACGCAGGAAAGCACGGACTAGTCCAATTTTGTTGAGGACTAGTCCGATTTCTCTCTGACTAAAAACGCACTTGTCCGTTTTTGCTACGGACTAGTCCGATTTTGCCTCTGGAAACTTTTAGACTTGTCCGATTTTGTGCGGACTAGTCCGATATTCCAAGAATCCTTGAAAAATTGCTAAGTCCTTGGACTTTTCCGGACTAGTCCGGTGTTCCAGCGGATTTGTCCGTTTTCCTCTCTACTTAAAGTCCAACTTGTTCGATTTTTGGCCATACTGTCCGATTTTCTCTCTGGGCGACTTTGGACTAGTCCGGTCCTTTCCGGACTTGTCCGATATTTCGTGACCCCGAATTGATCTTTTCTTTTACGACTTGTTTTTTGGGTTTCACGTTAAGTGGGTCTAGGTACGTCGTGCCTAACTCTTTTAGATCCCATGTGGGACTCTAAACCGGCCTCTACTCATCCCAAACTCAAAATCCATCTAACCCTAGCCTCCACGTCTATATAAACAACCCCACCCCTTGGTTTGACATCTATTTGCCACTTTTCCACCCCACCCAAACCCTAGTTCGTGGAGAGCCACCATCAAGGAGGGAGGAGAAGATCCCAAGCAAGAAGAAGAAGAGGGGAAACGAAAGAGGATCAAGATCTCCACCAAGTTTTGTTCTTCGTCACCAATTCATCTCCAAGTTCATCACCAACCCTAGATCATCAAGATCCAAGTGTTACCTCCAAGTTTCTTGATTCACTGGAATTCTAAACACCTGGTATACCTTTTATTCTCTTTTCCTTACGTGAATTCAACACCTAATCTCCAAATTCACGTCGATCTAGAAAACCCTAATATGTTGATCTCATAAAGTGCGGACTTGTCCGGTCCCTGGCGGACTAGTCCGATCTTCCTGGTTAAATTGTGTTGAATTAATTCTAATATTTGATCTAATCAACTCCAAACCTGTATAAACTTGTTAAAAGCTATTAGAACTAGTTATTGATCATTAAAAGCAATCTATTAACAAGTTCTACCTTGCATTTTTATCAATCATGCATGTCATGTCATATTGAGTAATATATGTGCACTATTTGATTGTGTTTCTTGTCTTGTATGTTTATTGTGTGGATTAGAAGGATTTGCGCTAGAGAGTGTCGCGGAGGATCTACAGCACCAAGAGTTTGAAGGTTTTGACCCTAATCAACAGCAAGAGCAAGGCAAGTGTCCTTGAAGCATATTGATCCTATTTTTAAAATAAATGTTTTGTTTGCAAAATTGCATTCTTGTGTCAATTTGATTGGAATCCTATGATAGGAAGATTACTAGAATTGTTTACCCACCCTTGTCACCTGGAATATATGGTAGAGAGTCGGGAAGGGCTTTTTAACTTTTTGCTTCGCTTAATCAACTGGGATGGGAAACCAACTATAACACTCCATTTAATTATGCATGGATGAGATTATGATTAACATGAACTGGATAACATGATATGGTAATGGGTGATCTAAGCAAGTCTGGTATGTCGACGGGTTGGACGTATGGTGGTTTGCTTGCTTTAGATCTAAGGACCGGTTCATGCGAGAATAAGCCAGGACTACAGTGCCACCACGAGGCCAAGTATGGGTGCGGCGTAGCTGATTAATTAGGGCTTTGCTAGTGCTGTCTGGACCATTGTGGATGCTCGGGGAAGCGGTACTCGAATTGGGTTTGTTGATGATTGGTGGGACTACCCTGGGATCCGAATGGCTCAAGAGGGGGCCCTTGGTTGAAAATGTGCTCAGTTGGAGACATCGCCACTGGTGAAACCTCAGTGGGGTCTAAATAGGCTAGTAATCCCTTTGTAAAGGCTATTTTGTGATCTCTTGGCCACACACCGATGGAAGTGTGAGGCAGCATAATAGACGTTCTAGTCATCTAAAGGTGATGAAATCACAAACACGTGGGTAAAGTGGTACAAACTCTGCAGAGTGTGTCTAAAACTATCATGATAGCCGTGCTCCCGGTTATGAGCACCTGGACAACTTCCATGATTAGAGGGAATTTGGTATTGGGATGGTATTTGGGATGGTTATGGTCAGTATTATGGTTATGCATTAATTTCTGGTATTGAATATGGTTATTGGAAAATGGTGAAATCTGGAATTATTGATGATGGTGGTGAATTCAGACTAGTATTATGATATTACTTATGATTATGATGGGTTTATTTCACATACATATAATATATTGCTTTTCAAGTGTTTTAATGTACTTTTCAGCACTTAGCCATTATTATTGTCGTCATTTGAATCAGTCACATGTCATACTTTCCACACTTGCTGAGCGCGACATGTACTCACTCTTGCAATTCCCCCCCAACTGTTGCAGGTCAGGATTGGGAGTTTAATGGTGATAATGCGGAGATCTAGGCCGTGTCTACCGTCAGCTTTGCCTGTGGTGTTATTGGAGCTGTGCTATCCCTTATGCTAAGTTTGCTTAGTTGCTTAATTAGTTTATTTCCGCTGCATTAGCTGAACTTGTCATAACTATTCATTAGAGGTTGTATTTGAGGATAATATGGTTCGTGTAATAAAATTTGGTTAATTAATCTTGTCTTGTGGTAATTTTCTGTATACTCTTTTGTGAATGCACTCGTGTATGTGTGTTGAACATCCTGGGCACACATATGCGTTAGCTTGGTTCTTTCTTCGGAACCGGGCGTCACAGGATTTCTTAGTATCCCCACAACCCGCATAATCTGAACCTGAATAACCCACTACTTCTAGTGACTTAGTCTTACTATACGTTAGCATGAGGTTCTTAGTACCCTGTATATATCTTAATGTCTTCTTAACAGCTTTTCAAGGGTCTAATGTTGTATTAGTCTGATATTTGTCAAGCATCCTAGTCACGAATGCTATGTTAGAGCGTGTACATTCTTGAGCATACATCAAACTTCCGACAGCAGAAGCATAAGGAATTCCTTTCATCTGATCAACCTCATACTGATTCTTAGGCGATTGAGAGTTCAAAAATATATCGCCCTTAACTTCGGAGTAGGCGATGGCTTAGTAGCATGCATACAGTACTTTCTAAGTACGCTTTCTAATATGCCTTTTGTGATAGTCCTAAAACCTTTAACACAATCTCAATGTATCTCAACCCCTAAAACATAGGTCGCTTCACCTAGATCTTTCATATCAAAATTTGAGGATAAGAACTTCTTAGTTTTTAAGAGTAGGTTGACATCGCTACTAGCTAACAGTATGTCATCCACATAAAAAACTAAGAAAATAAATTTTCCATTCTTAAACTTAGCATAAATACAATTATCATCCTCATTTTCCTTAAACCCAAACTTTCTAATAATCTCATCAAACTTGAGAAATCATTGTCTTGAAGCTTGCTTAAGTCCATAAATGGACTTCTTCAAGTGGCATCTCATATGTTCCTTAACCTTAACGACAAAACCTTTCGGTTGTGTCATATAGATGTCCTCGTAAAGATATCCATTGAGAAACATCATGTTTACATCCATTTGTTGCAATTCTAAGTTGTAGTGCACTACTAATGCCATGATGATTTGAAATGAATCCTTAGATGACATTGGAGAAAATGTCTCATTATAGTCAATACCTTCCTTCTGAGTGAATCCTTTTGCCACAAGTTTGGCCTTATACTTTTTGATCTTCCCTTTGGAGTTACGTTTGATCTTGTAGACCTATTAACAACCTATTATTTTTACTCCTTTAGGAATTTCTACTAAGTCCCATACCTTGTTGGCACTCATAGAACTATTTCATCATCCATGGCATTACGCAATTCAGATGACTGAGGTCTCCTCATGGAATCTTCAAGAGAGGTGGGATCATCCTCCATCATAACTTCTTCACTCAACTAGATCTAATAATCTTCCAGAATGGCCGATTGTCTTACTCTTTGTGATCTTCTAACTTAAGCATCATCAGAGGGTGGAGGTTGTTGTTGAACCTCATCTTGTTTGACCATCTGCTCAACAGGCTGGGAAGATGGAACCTCACTTATTTCTGTTTTGGCCGATGGAGGTGCAACAATAGGCGTTGTGTCACTAGTGGTAGGCACCGGTGGCACAACGACATCAGGTAAGGAGAAATATGGCTCTTGAGTCATTGGAGTGGGTAAACTAATCCGCCCCTCCTTAAGGGCTATTTCCCATTGTATCGTGCTCCCCCCTGATCATAGAGTCTTCTAAAAATACGGCATGTTGTGTTTCTATGAACTTAGTATGCCGACCTAGACAATAGAACCTGAAACCCGTACTCATCTCAGGATAGCCAATAAAATGGCAACTAATTTTTCTAGAATCCAGTTTACTAATGTTTGGGTTGAACATCTTAGCCACCACTAGACAATCCCAAATATGTAAATAGTTAGTGAGGGCTTACGCCCCATCCACATCTCATACAGTGTCCAAGATACTAACTTAGTAGGGACCCGATTAAGTACATGAATGGTGGTTTCTAATGCCTCCATCCATAAGCTGATCGGTAACTAGAAAAACTTAACATACTTCTTACCATGTCAATAAGTGTATGATTTCTACGTTCCGCAACACTGTTCTGCTGACGTTTGCCTAGTGTAGAATATTGGGCAACTATACCATGTTCCTGCAGAAACCTTGCAAAAGGTCCAGGAACCTGACCATATGGGATATGTCGACTGTAGTACTCACCTCCACGATCGGATCATACTACTTTGATCTTAATGTTGTGCGGATTTTCTACTTCAACCTTAAATATCTTAAACTTATGCAATGTTTCGGATCACTCCTTGATTGGATAATTATAACCATAACGAGTGTAGTCATCCGTAAAATTTATGAATGAATCATATCCATCTATGGAGACTACGGGAAACAAACAACAAATGTTCGTGTGAATTATTTCTAAAATTTATGTGCTGCGTATGGTGTTCTTCTTAATAGTCTTAACAAATTTTCCTTTAATGCAATCAATGCATTCTTCTGAGCCTAAAAAGTCTAAGTGAGATAGAATCTATTGAGATACTAAGCTTTTGATCCCCCCCTCAAAATATTGCATAAACGATAATGCCATAATTTCAGTGATGTTTCGAAATCGATTCTTTTGCGCTTGTTTCTTCCTACATCGTTCTTAGGTGAAGTTTGATCACCACTTAAAACATTAATATTATCATGAGTGGATAACAAATAAAGCTTGTATTGTATGAAGGCAAGACCCACAATATTATTATTCAAACTAATGAAACATTTGTCATTGCCAAAATGGCATAGAAATCCATAATTATCCAAACATGTGACTGATATCAAATTTCTTTCTAAACTAGGAACATAGAGAACATCATGAAGCCTAAGTACAAAACAACTACTAAGTCTAAGTGGATAAACTCCAATGGCTTCTACTTTAGCTTCATGACCATCAGCGACTTTGATGGTCCTTTCCCCCTTCTTATAGTCTTCATCATATTTAATCCCTGTACATAATTACAAATGTGCACAGTTGCACCTGTGTCAATCCACCAAGTAGATCGTGAATAAGCTAAATACAAGAACTCATTAACAAAAGTAATAGTATCCTTATCATTCTTAGCACATCACTTCACAAAACAAAAATGGTCCTTCTGGCGGTGTCCTTATTCCTTGCAAAACATGCATTGGTCTGGCTTTAACTTTTGACCAGAAGACTGAGGAGCTATCCCTTTTCGCTTAGAGGAGGAACCTTGCACTTTGAAAAATGATTTGGGAAGGTAAAGTAAGTCTTTCCCTTTCCCTTACCCTTAACTGTAGCAAGGTTGATGAAATCTCCAACCTTACCCTTAATACTTTCTTCTTCCTGAACGCACATAGCCATGACCTTCTCTAATGTATATCTATCTACCTTAGAGTTGTAATAGATTTCGAAGGCCTCAAACTCCTTAGGCAAATACATTATAAAGATGAAATACACAAGCATCTCGTCAGACATGGCTAAGTTAAGAGTCTTAAGATTTGAATTCAAGTTACTCCTCTTAAGGATGTGATCTTGAAAGTGCATCTAGGCATCCCTTGTGGGTTTTGGTAGATTTATGACAAACAAATGAGAACTAACCAAATTGTTGAGATGAGCGTAGGTCTTAAAAGAAATTATGAAGAAAGCGCAAAAAGAAAGGAGAATGAGGATCTATATGGAAAAGAGCTCAAGAGCCGAATAGGTTAGATCATTGTGTATGGAGTGTGTTGGAGAAACACACCCCAAGAGCTCAATCACAAGAAAACTCACTCACTGCACTAATTTAAACATGTCCAGACTAGTCTGATAATATCCAGACTAGTCCGATAACCCCTCTATTCAAAATCGGACAAGTCCTCCCAATGCGGACTTGTCTGCAGAGTCCGAGTCTACACAGACCGGACTAGTCCTATATCACCACGAACTAGTTCGATATCTTTTTGACTAAGATCGGACTAGTCCTCCCCAGTGCGGGCTAGTCCTCAACACTTCACATCTTTGCACAAACATCGGACAAGTCCGATAATATCCGGACTTGTCCGATAACCTCTCTGACTAAAATCGGACAAGTCCTCCAAATGCGGATTTGTCCTTAATATACTAAGGAGTTCACCACAGCCGAACTTGTCCGAAAATAACCAGACTAGTCCAAACTTTTCAATAGTCTAACTCAGACTAGTCTTCTCTAAGACGAACAAGTCCGATCTTCCTGAGAACTTAGGGTTTCCTACACGCCGCACACCGGACTAGTCCGGACTCCACCACGGACAAGTCCAGACACTCGAAACCCTAACGGTAACTTTTGGAAACACCATATAAATAGATGTGCACAACCCAACTTTCAACTCTCTCGACTCCCTGCGCTGTCACACCCTCCAAGAGCTTAGAAAACACATCTCTCCATGCAATCCAATGCAAGAAAGATCAAATCCTTGAGGATTCATCTTGGACCAAAGGAGAGACATGATTCACACATTTGAGCTCTTGGGTTTGATCTCTAACACACTCGTGTTGTTTCATTGCTGATATTAAGAGTGTGTTATTGGTGCTGTTTGACTTGTAATCTTTGGGAGCCCTCAACTTGTGAGAAGGCCCCTTGAACTTGGTGATTTACCCCTATGATAGTGAAAGAGAATTGGCCTTTGTGGCGATTCGACGAGGTTAGGGTCAGTGAAGACCCGGTCCTTTCATGGGCTCCTCAACGTGGATATAGGTTGCCTTTGTGGGAACCGAACCACAGGATAAAATCTTGTGTCAAACTTGTCCTTAAGTTTTTCATATCAAATTCTAGGGTTTACTTGATCTTGTCCATCTTAAGTTAAAACATTCAAATCAAAGTTAATTTGTGCTACACTTAATTCAATTGACTCAATACTTTCAATTTACACACTATATTCCGCTTCATAATGTGCTTTTATTAAAATCATTGATCTAACTTGATCAATCTAGTCCACACACACCAGACTAGTCCGCACTCTATCGTACTAGTCTGATTTCCTGGTATTTGATCAAGTTGCTAAGTGTTGCAGGTTCCGACTAAAATTCAAAAAGGCCTATTCACCCCCCCCCCCCTAGGCCACATTCAATTGGTATCAGAGCGGGCCTCTTCGCAAGAGACTAATCGATCGAAGAGAACATGTCGGACATGAAGGATGTGCACAAGAGTCTCAACCAAGAGAAGGTTGATGATGAAAAGGCTCAAAAATTGGGGAAGCTCCTCGATGCCATTCAGGACTTTGAGGATGACGATGAGGAGACTCTTGAACTCAAGGCGCTCCTAAGGAAGAAAGCCCTCTCCAAAGGGAAAGTGAAGATCGAATACAAGAAGAAGGGGAGTAGACACACCGACTACTCCCAATATCCTTTCAACTACGATCGCTTAAATTCTAACAATATCCATTATTTGTATATTCCTTTAGGAAAATCCCCACACTTTGACGGGAATGATTACTCAATGTGGAGGCAAAACATGAAAATGCACTTAATCTCACTCAATCCCATCTTGTGGTATATTGTGTGTACAGGAATAGATATCCCGGACGACAATGAAGAGCTTACACCAAGCCGGGAGCAAGCAATTCATCGGAATACTCAAGCTGCAGCAGTCATCACATCTTAACTAAGTCGGGACGAGTTCACCAAGGTTGATGGACTCAAGATTGCAAAGGAAATCTGGGACACATTGCAAACTACACATGAAGGCGATCGTCATGTGCAAGAGGCGAAGATCGAAATGATTGAAGGTGAATTGGGAAGATTTTCCATTGAAGAAGATGAGTCGCCACAAGACATGTACAGCCGGTTAACGACTCTCATCAACAAGGTTCGAGCATACGGAAGTAAGAAGTGGAATGATCACGAGGTAGTGAAGCTCATCCTTAGAGCTTTCATGCTTCACAATGTTACCCTATGCTCTATGATTAGAGAAAGCCTCGGGTACAAGAAAATGACCCCGGACGAACTACTTGGAAAGATCATCAACTTCTAGATTATGGAGATGCAAGCTAGACATGTCAAGGACATTTCCAACCTCACCTCGGCAAAGAAGAAAGGGGTCGCCCTAAAATATACTTGCAAGCCCATGTCAAAAGAAGATCGAGAAGCTCAACGAGAAGAGGAAAGCGATGTCGAGAGAAGCGATATTGACGAAGAGGACATGATCCTCTTTATGAAGAGATTCAAGAAAATGATGAAGAAAAGACAAGGGGGAAAATTAAGTGAAGGAAAATACAAAGAAAAATCAAGACCGAAGCTGAGGCGGGCATACTATAACTGTGGTGAATATGACCACTTTATAGTTGATTGCCCGTATGAAGGAAACAAGAAGAAGACCAAGGAAACGAAGCCTCAACACAATAAATTCTTCAAGAAGAAGAAGCAAGTTGGACAAGCGCACCAAGGAAAGGAGTGGGACTCAAATGATGAGTCCTCATCCAAAGAGGAAGAGGAGATGGCTAGCATAGCCATCGAGAAGACAACTAAGAAGTCCAACCTCTTCCCAAATCTCGGCGCATGAAAGGGCAACGACACTTGCCTCATGGTGAAGGAAGGTAAACGAACGGTAACAACAAAATCTACCTCTTCGCGTTCTTTTTATAGTGATGGTGACAACTATAGTGATGATGAGGACATGCTAGCTGGCTTAGACAAGAAAACTGATGCGAAAATGAATTCTTGATGGATAAGCTTGTTGATAGGGAGGGGCTAATTGATCGTCAAGAAGATATGATCATCCTCCAAAAGGAGGAGTATCTCAAGATCAATGAGCTCCTTGAACTTGAAAAGGAGCAAAGCAAATCACTTGAACTTGAGTTAGCTTCAAGCAAGGAAGATTGTTTGAATTTAAGTGACTCAAATGCAATCATCAAGGAAGAACATGTTAACTTATCCAAAGTTAACAAGATCCTTGAAGTGCAAGTTGAGTCACTCAAACAAAGTGACCCTTCATCCTCTTCAAGCTCACCCTCTCAACCCCTTAAAACTGACACTAGCTTGATAGACAAGTCAACCTCTACCAAGGACAAGCATCCTTCCCAAAGTGGCATATTTGACAAGGAGAAGGTCAAATATGCATGTAGTGCATACTTGGCCACAAGACCTCCTTATGTCAAATATGGCATTGGGTATTCCTATGGTGAAAAGCAAAATGCTAGAAACAATAAGAATAACATGGATCACATTGCCTTTGTGAGGGGAAACTCCTCCCAAGCTAGAAAGACTAATGATACTAATAAATCCAAGATAGTTAATGCATATGAAAATGGGACTAGTCCGGTCCCTACACGGACAAGTTTGGTCCTCCGGACAAGTCCGGTTTCTTGGACAAGTTCTGTTCATGAACAACAACAACTATTGTTTAGAACTTTCGATGCATCATATGTTCTTATGAAAAGTTTTTGTAATGTTTATGCTCATTATGTTTGGCCACGCCATGGGAACACCAAGTGTCATGTGTTGGTGCTTAAATCTCTTGTAACTAACCTAAGGACCAAAGCAAGCTTGGGTACCTAAAACCAAGGCATGATTTGATTTTGTGGGCATATTCCTCCGGTGGATCGAAATGGGTGCTAGACAATGGATGCACCAACCATATGACTAGAGAAAGAATGATGTTCGTTGAGTACAAAGAGAATGAGGATCCAAGCGAGGGCATCTATTTTGGAGATAATAGTCAAGGAAGGGTGCTCCGTACCAGTAAAATTGCAATATCATATCAACATACTCTTTCTCATGTTTTACATGTCGATTCCTTAGATTATAACCTGTTGTCCATATCTCAATTATGTGAAAAAGGTTATAATTGATTGTTTACTAATGAGGGTGTGACCGTCTCTAGGAGTGATGACTCGGTTGCATTCAGTGGTGTGTTGAAGGGAAAGCTTTATCTTGTTGACTTCAACAAAGATAAAGCTGAACTTGACACATGCTTGATTGCAAATACCAACATGGGTTGGCTGTGGCATAGACGGCTAGCACATGTTGGCATGAGGAATCTTCAAAAACTCCTTAAGGGCGATCACATCAGAGGTTTAAAGGATGTTGTTTTTGAGAAAGACAGGCCTTGTAGCGCGTGTCAAGCCAGGAAGCAAGTAGGAGCACCTCATCCTGCAAAGAACGTCATGACTACAACAAGACCACTCAAGCTACTTCTGAAAGCATCTAGGCCCCATGAGGTATGGTTTCGGTGATTAATGACAACCATTCGATATTACTAATGAATTTGTGAATGCAAGGTCCCAATAACACTCAATCAAATGAAATCAATATTACATTGGAGACCCATATAAAACCAACCAATGAGATCAAATCGAATCATACGAAGACAAGAAGTGAAAGCTCTAACTTGATACTTGAAGACTATCAAAACAACAATTCAATCAAGTGTCAAAGAGGTCACAAGTTAAATTTCCAAAAGAACAACTCAAAACAACTTGAAGTCAACAGATTGAACACACCGGATCATCCGATGTTTGTTGAGTTGACTGCATCGGTCGAGCTGTGTCAACAGAAGAAGAAGACCTCAGACAAATGCACTCATCGGATCATCCGATGTGAGTGGCTCAGTGACATCGGTCCATCATCACAGTTTGCAATACCATTGGACCAAGTGAAGCACCAGATCATCCGATGTGCAGAATTACATACATCGGTCGATCACTCCAGTAATCTTCAAGATCAAGCAAAATTGTGGAGAAAGAGCCACCGGATCATCCGACGAGAAGACAGGTCAACATCGGTCTAACAACGGTCATATCTGACACAGTGACATCAGCTAATTTGGCTTTGACCGATGTTAACTGAAGGGGAGACATCGGATCATCCGGTGTTCGCAAAGAAGTGATGTCAGCCTACTTTTCAAACGGCTATTTCGTGGAGGTTGGCTATTTATACCCCTTCAACCTGTCAAATCAAAAAGACTTGATGCCCAGTTATACTCTACACATCCTAGAGCATTCAAGACCTAGAGCTACCACTTTCACATCATTATTCATCATTTGTACACCAAGAGATAGGCTTGAACTAGCTAGAGATAGTGCTTGTGTGCCTCCATTCTAGGTGATTGGAGTCTCTAGTGTAGTGAGAGCCATAAGGGAGTGTCCCTTGGTGTGTGTGACTTCCGGAGCTTGCCAAGAGGATTGTGGAAGCCCGGAGGATTCAAAGTGTACAAGGCTTGAGCTCCACCTTGCCAAGGTTGGCGAACGGAGAAGAATAGTGAAGACCCCCTTGTCTCGGTGACTTGGGAGTGGCAAAACCCTTCGGTGGGTGCCACAACGTGGATGTAGGAAGATCCTTGTGATCTTGCCGAACCACGGGATAAACTCCATGTCCCTTGAGCATTTGCATCCCTCTCCCTTTTACATTTATGCAATCTTCATTCCGCAACTTTAATTTACATTGATTGCATAGATTAATCGCATAGGGAATTGGGCTTTAAGTTGTCATCTTTTAATTACCTTAAAATTTGAAAGAAAGCCCAATTCACCCCCCTCTTGGGCGTTTCGATCCTTACAATTGGTATCAGAGCCTTGTTGCTCATTGGATCATTCTAGCTTCACCGCTAGAGAGCTTAAATGGCCAAGAATGGGGGTTCGGTTCCTACCTTCGAGGGCAAGAACTTTGCCTATTGGAAAGCACGCATGCGTGCCTACCTAGAGGCTATCGCTCCCGAAGTTTGGGAAGCGACCCATGCGGGATTTGGAGATCTCAATTATGTTGGTGATCAACTAAAATGGGATGCTAAGGATAGAAATGCTATCTATGAATGCATAAGTCAAGACGTATTTGCTAGAATTGCTAGTAAATAGAAAGCTTGTGAAATTTGGGCATGTTTAATTGAAATACATGAGGGCTCATCTCGTGTTAAAGAACTCAAATATCACTTGCTTAAATCCAAGTATGATGAATTCAAAATGCTTCCTCATGAGAATGTTAACCAAATGTTTTCTTGTTTAAATGTGCTCATTGAGGAGATTAACGCACTTGACATTGCTTCTCTTGGTAAGGGACTTATCAACCGCAAGATCCTCATGCTTCTACCCAAGCCCAAGTACAACATTATCAATTCAATGCTCCAAAAGGAATCACTTGACAACATTGAAGTCTCGGAGCTCATTGGAGAAATTCATGCTCATGAGATGAGCGTACTTGGAATGATGGAGGAGTCATCGTCAAAAACCATTGCTCTCAAGGCCTCAACCAAGAAGACAACTCCCAAGAAGAAGAGAGTGGTTGAGCCTAGCTCAAGTGAAGAAGAGCAAGCAACAAGCGAAGAGGACGATGACGAGCTTGCGTTGATGATGAGGAAATTTTCACGTTTAAACTCCAAGATCGCAAAGAAGGGATACTCTTTTGATCCCAAGAAGAAAGCCTTCCTCCCAAGAAAAGATGAAAACAAGACATGCTATAATTGTTGTGATCAAGGCCACATATCATATGATTGTCCAAGACCGGACAAGAGGAAGGACAACCACAAGGGAAAGCATCGAAAGCTAGAAGAAAGTGATGAAGATGAAGAAGAGGTCAAGCCCAAGCGCTCCTTTGGAAAGAAGAAATTTGACAAAGGCAAGAAGACCAAGCTCTTTCCAAAGAAGAGAAGAGGGCCTCAAAAAGTCTTCATGTGCGAGGCCAATGAGTGGATCACGGATGAAGAATCAAGCGACGAAGAGAGTGAAGATGAAGAAAACTTGGCGGGCCTTGCCATCGTCGACAAGGACAACTCACCTCTTCGTCCACCTCCTATGTGTCTCATGGCAAAAGGTAACACTAAGATACGTGACGACTCTAGCGATGATGATGATGAGCTCTCCCCCGATGAATTAGCATCTATGATTAATGAATACCATGTCATCATAAAAAGGGAAAAGAGCAAGGTTAAGGCACTTGAACAAGCTTGTGCTAAGCTTGAGAGAGCGATGCTCGATTTGCATGACAAGTATGTAACCATACTTAAAGAGCATGACACGCTCAAAACTCATGTCAAGCAAATCGAGGAGGAAAATGCTCAAATCAAGCTTTATCATCATGAGCTTGACTTAGCAAACCAAGCACTCTTGGGAAAGCACAATGACTTGGTTCAAGAACATGAAGTGCTTAACCGTGCTTATGAAGCAATTGAACTAAAAATGAAAATCATGAAAAAGGAAACCCTTGATGGCAAAGTATCAACTACTTCAAATGCCACTAATATTTTGGATAAGTCTTTGCCTTTGAAAGCAAGCCTTAGGGAGAAGGAGTTGATGGATGAGATTGAAAGTCTCCGCACTAGTGTGGCACGACTTTCTAAGGGGGAGGACAAGCACAAGGAAATCCTCTACCAACAAGCTAAAGGCTTCAACAAGAGAGGACTTGGATCATTCCCGGTGCTCAACAAAGGGAAGGTGCCCTCACCGGAGCTTAGGACGAGCTTCATCAAAGAAGTTGGTTCCTATTGCCAACATTGTGAGGTCACCGGACATCACACGACGGAGTGTCCTCTTCCCAACTGTCCTTCTCCCAAATTGCCTCCTAACTACAAATCTACCTTCAATGATTACCACTATCTCTTGAGCAAGGTAGGTGGCAAGGTGAAGGCAAGGTTCATCGGCGAAGACATTAAGGGCATGAAGGGGAAGCTCCCCAAGCAACTTTGGGTCCCAAAATCACTTGTATCACACATACAAGGACCTAAGTTGGCTTGGGTGCCTAAACTCAAAAACTAACTTCATGTGTGTAGGTGAACTACAAAGCCAGAGGAAAGCATTGGGTACTCGATAGCGGGTGCACTCAACATATGACCGGCAATGATGGTATGTTCACCACCATAGAGAACCCCGATAATCATGAACAAGTCACCTTTGGTGACAACTCAAAGGGGAAGGTAATTGGTTTAGGTAAAATTGCTATTTCGCATGATTTGTCCATTTCTAATGTACTATATGTTAAGTCACTTAGTTTCAATCTACTTTCCATTGCACAACTATGTGATCTTGGACTAACGTGCACCTTTGACAAGAATGGTGTTGTAGTAACTAGTGAATCAAGCAAAGAACTAATCTTCAAAGGTTTTCAGCATGGACATCTTTACTTGGTGGACTTCTCCAACAAGGATGCTAGCTTGACCACTTGTCTTTTCACTAAGACAAGCTTGGGTTGGCTATTGCATCGACGCATTGCTCACATCGGGATGAGCAAGCTTAAGAAGTCATTCAAGCTTGGGATGGTGACCGGTGTGAAGGACGTCATGTTTGAGAAGAACAAGCTTTGTAGCGCTTGTCAAGCCGGGAAGCAAGTTGCTTCACACCACCCAATGAAGACAATGGTGTCAACCTCCAAGCCGCTTGAACTACTCCACATGGACCTCTTCGGACCGTCCACATATCAAAGTCTTGGTGGTAATTTCTATTGTCTTGTTATTGTTGATGACTATTCTAGATATGCTTGGACCTTGTTTCTAGGTGACAAGGGTGAAACTCCGGAAGTCTTCAAGACCTTTGCTAAACGTGCTCAAAGGGAATTTTAACTTCCCATCATCAAGGTCCGGAGTGACAACGGCACCGAGTTCAAAAACTACAACATTGGGGAGTGGTGTGATGGTGAAGGCGTGAAGCATGAGTTTTCGGCCACATACACCCCTCAACAAAACGGTGTCGTTGAAAGGAAGAACAAGACTCTCATCACCCTTGCTAGAGCAATGCTTGATGACTATGGCACGTCGGAGAAGTTTTGGGCCGAAGCAATCAACACGGCGTGCCATGCCGCAAATAGGGTCTATCTTCATCGACTACTTCAAAAGACCCCATATGAGCTCCTCATTGGGAGAAAGCCCAACATCTCCTACTTCCAAGTCTTCGGGTGCAAGTGCTACATCTACCGCAAGAAAAGGCTTGGTATGTTTGAAAGAAGGTGTGATGTTGGTATCTTTCTTGGTTATGCGTCAAACTCAAAAGCATATCGAGTATTCAACCAAACCTCCGGGTTAGTTGAAGAAAGTTGTGATGTTGAGTTTGATGAGTCTAGTGGCTCCCAAGAGGAGAGTTTTGGTCATGATGATATAGATGATGAGCCTCTACGAGAAGCCATGAAAAACATGACCATTGGAGACATCAAGCCCGAAGTTGAGGAGAGCCATGATCAAGGGGGAGCATAAAGTTCCAACATCAACACCTCCATGGCACCTCAAGTTGATGAAGAAGAAGAGAAAGATGATCCATTGCCAATGCAAGATTCACAAGCCACACAACACCAACAGCAAGAAGAAGAAGTCCAAGATCAAGTCCAACCATAAGACGAGCAAGATGCTTCACCACCGCCAAGTGCTTCACAATCACTAATGAGGCATGGACGCATCTCCAAGGCGCATCCGATTGATCAAATCATCGGAAGTCCGTCACGGGGAGTAAGTACTCGTTCTTGCCATGTCGCTTCGTTTTGTGAGCACTACTCTTTTGTTTCATGTGTAGAACCCACTCATATAGAGGAAGCACTCCAAGATCCAAATTGGGTGATGGCCATGCAAGATGAACTCAACAACTTCACCCGCAATGAAGTTTGGGTATTGGAGGAGCGACCAAAGGACAAGAACGTCATCGGAACGAAGTGGGTGTACCACAACAAGCAAGACGAGAATGGTGTTGTGGTCCGCAACAAGGCAAGACTTGTGGCCAAGGGTTTTTCACAAGTTGAAGGGCTAGACTTTGGAGAAACATTCGCTCCGGTCGCTCGGTTAGAAGCTATTCGTATACTCCTTGCTTTTGCTTCACATCACAATATAATGCTTTATCAAATGGATGTTAAAAGTGTCTTTCTTAATGGCTATATTAACGAGCTTGTTTATGTTGAGCAACCTCCCGGGTTTGAAGATCCGATGAATCCTAACCATGTGTATAGGTTACACAAGGCGCTCTACGGGCTCAAGCAAGAACCTAGGGCATGGTACGAACATCTAAGGGAATTCTTGGTCATGCAAGGATTCAAGATCGGGAGGGTGGACACCACACTCTTCACCAAGGACATCGACAGGGATTTATTTATTTGTCAAATTTATGTCGATGATATCATTTTTGGCTCAACTAACAAATCTCTTAGCCATGAGTTTGGCACCATGATGTCTAGGGAATTCGAGATGTCAATGATTGGAGAGCTCAACTCCTTCCTTGGTTTTCAAATCAAGCAACTTCAAGAGGGGACCTTCATCTACCAAGAGAAGTACACCAAGGACCTCTTGAAGAAATTTGAGATGGGAGATTGTAGCACAAGAAGTACTCCAATGGCGACAAATTGTCATCTCGACGCGGACTTGCACGGTAAACCTATTGATCAATCTCACTACCGTTCCATGATTTGTTCATTGTTATACCTTACCGCATCTAGGCCCGATATTATGTTTAGTGTGTGCTTGTGTGCACGATTTAAAGAGGCACCTAAAGAATTGCATAAGAAGGCGGTCTTTAGGATACTTCAGTATCTCAAGCATACCCCAAGTGTAGGTTTGTGGTACCCAAAGAACGCTAGTTTCCATCTCTTGGGATACTCGGATTCGGACTTTGCCGGATGTCGTGTGGATCGCAAGAGTACCTCCGGTGGGTGCCACTTACTTGGGCGTTCCCTAGTATCTTGGTCAAGCAAAAAGAAAAATTTCGTGGCTTTGTCCACCGCGGAGGCGGAGTATATAGCGGGCGGTGCATGTTGTGCCCAAATTCTATATATGAAGCAAACCCTTTTAACTTTGGAATTAAATTTGGTTGTGTGCCTCTCCTTTGTGACAATGAAAGTGCGGTTAAGATAGCTAGAAACCCCGTTCAACACTCCCACACTAAGCACATTGATATTCGCCATCACATCTTGCGGGATCATGAGGCTAAAGGAGACATCACTCTGCAAGGTGTTAGATCCGAAGAACAATTGGCGGATATCTTCACAAAACCACTTGATGAGAAAACCTTTTCTAGACTTAGAAGTGAATTAAATGTGCTAGATGCATCTAACATCATGTAAGTTGACATGTTCATGTAAGGATGCATATCATATAGGTCTTGTCTAACTCCCAAAGGATAGGGGTGAGCTAGAAATAGTTTTCCATGAGAAAGCCTTTGGAAGGTTTAAACTTGGCAAGATAGATTTATTTTATGCCTTGCATGATCCCTGCCATATAGACTTGCACTCATTTAATTTCTTGCACTATAACTTGTTTGGCATTGCATACGGTAGATTGTCACAAAGGGGAACCCACCTCATGAGAAGGAGACTTGTTTAAAATACAATATCTCAACTCATATAAGGTGGAAAGAACAAAATGTTAGGTACGTTAATGCCTAGAGGAACATGCTTCAAAGAGATAGAAGTCTTCATACTCTACCTCACAAAGCATGGGCCTTACATTTTATTTGGACTTTTTCCTCCATTTTTCTTGGTGTTCCATTTGCATTAAGGCCTAGCCAAGCTATTGGCATATTAGCTTCTTGAGGGGTAAGGGGTTGCCCAAAAGGTCCTAAGACATGTGTTTCTCTTCGATTGTTTGTTTGGTCAAAGGACATATATGGGGATGTTTCTGTTCTGTTGTCATCGGATTATCCGATGCCCAAGCCCATCCATCATCGGATCAATAGGTGTTCATTCTTCAAGGGCCAGTTCAGTCAGAACCTCAAATGATCCGACGCGTTCATTCTGGAGAACATCGGTCCATCCGATGTTCACTCTTCTGGTGTTGTGGTCAATTCAACCGATGTTTACTTCCCCCTAAGTCGGATCATCCGGTGTCAACATCACGCTGTTGAACACCCTTACTGTGATATTCGACCGATGATCAAAACCCTAGACGTCGGTCCATCCGGTGTCAACAGCAATTCTTGAATATCCTTACTGTTGCATTCGACCGATGTTCATATTATCTAGCATCGGTCCATCCGGTGTTAAAATAATGGCTAGGGTTTGGGGTCCACTATTTAACCCGCGCGCCGCCACCTTTTCTCTCTCTCCCCGACGCCTTGCTCTCCCGTGCCATCGCCGCCGTCTCTCGCCCACCTCGCCCCAGCCGACCGCGCCGCCACTTCCTCCATCCGTCGACCACCGCGCCGCCGCCTCTCCCTCGCACCCAGCCGCCGCCGCCGCCGCCCTAGGCGCCGCCGCCGCCATCTCCGGCCGCCGCCGCCCACAGCGCCGCCGCCCAGCGCCGCCACCGCTCACCACCTCACCACAGCGCCGCCCCCGCTCGCCGTGCTCCACCCGCGCCGCCTCGCCTCCAAGCGCCGCGCCGCCGTCTCCACACCCTCCACCGCCCCACGCGCACACCTCACCGTCGTGGTGCCTCCACGGTCGCCGATTCCTCATCGCTAGGGTTGCCGGCCATGATCCTTCATCGTTCTCGTGCAACACGTGATCGCAATGGCTCGTGACAAGAAGAACAAGGGCAAGGCCATCGCGGAGCCCGCCGCGAAGAAGCAGAAGCTCTCCAAGGAGGAAAAGAAGGCGTTGATGGCCGCTCGCGCCGCCGAGGACCGTGAGCATGGCCGAAGAGGGTCCCTGAGGATCCGCGAGGCTCGTTCCAGGCAGCCTCCCGTGATCGACGACTCCGAGGCCGAAGAGGAGCTGGTTGAGCCTCTCGTCCGCCGGCGCTCAGCCCAAACACGTGGAGGTCACACCGAGGCTGCTCCTAGTTCGAGACCGACGGCTGTCGACCGTCGTGAGGACAGGGAGGCCGAGAGGGCCATCTACGAGATGGACACGGCAGTCCGTGTCGGTGAGGGAGTCCGTCTCACGGACTACCGGAAGATGAAGGCCAAGCAACTTCGGAAGCTCAGATGGAGTGTGTTGCTTGAGGAGTGGTACCCGCAGCCCCGGGAAGCTATGGTGGACAGTCGGTTCTGGACGGTCACACAGGCATCTCTCTACGAGACCTACAGACGCCGTGGCCACAAGCTGTTCCAACACAACTACATGGATTGGGTCCAGCTTGAAGTAGCCGCAGGGACAGAGATCAGGCCGTTCTTTGAGAGGTACAGGGGCCTGGTGCAGTTGCTGTCATATGAGCGAAGTGCTTACGTGGAGGATTGGGTCCGCGTGTTCTACGCCACCCTCTACGTATCTGAGGGCAGACGATCCATTGACTTCATGTTCATGGGTCAGCACTACCACCTGTCGAGGTAGACGTTGGGACAGTTGCTTGGAGTAGACCTGCACGACACTTGCATACATGAGAGGGTCTACGGTCAGACAGACCCGCCGAGGAGGCCGCTCACTGGAGGAGTGGCTCCTGCTCTGGAGGAGATCAGATCACTATTTGGACCCACTTTCTCTCCAGACCAGCCGAGAGTTCCGGCCCTATTGACTCCTACAGAGCGCACGGTGCACCTTGCCCTGCGTCGCTCTCTCCTGCCGAGGTCCGGCTATCTTGAGGGGTTCACTAGCCTTCAACAGACGATCCTGTTCTACATCATGAACGGGATGGACTTTGATATAGTGGATGTCATTATCTGCGAGATGGAGGATGTCATCACAGATGGAGTGGGCATGATGAGGCAGCTAGTATATGGGCACTAGATCAGCTACCTGCTCACTATGATGGTTCCCGAGGGGTCCGCCGCACACGACCGTCTCTCTGACGAGAGTGTGTCACGGTTCGGACACTACCGAGCTCCAGCTCCAGGGGACCGCCGCCTTGGCCGCCCTGTTGAGCGTCAGGTCAGGGCGATGCTGACTGAGGAGGACTGGCCTGACCTTGAGAGAGAGGATGAGCGACTAGATGAGGCGGAAGCTCAAGGAGGAGATCTGCAGCACGTCTGGTCCGAGAGCGACACAGACGAGAGTGTCGAGCAGTACTTCCCTCCTCCTCCTCCTTCACTGAGGCAGCACGATGCAAAGGCAGGAGGTTCAGCTGCTCCACCACCGACTCCACCTCCTGTGTCCGAGGCGCAGGTGTCCCAACCGTCAGAGCTGTCGACACTACTCCAGCAGATGATAGAGCAGCAGCGCCAGGATAGGCTCGCTGCTGAGCAGGCCAGGGCAGAGCAGGCTTCTCACCTGGCACAGCTTCAGAGGCAGCGTCAGGAGACTCAGCTGGAGATTGCCCGACAGAGGCGAGAGGATACAGACCGGTTCACAAACCTCGTTGATCAGATGCACCGGCGTACCCTCGACCAGCAGCAGCAGACCCAGCTCTAACTTGATACTTGAAGACTATCAAAACAACACTTCAATCAAGTGTCAAAGAGGTCACAAGTTCAATTTCCAAAAGAACAACTCAAAACAACTCGAAGTCAACAGATTGAACACACCAGATCATCCGATGTTTGTTGAGTTGACTGCATCGGTCGAGCTGTGTCAACAAAAGAAGAAGACCTCAGACAAATGCACTCATCGGATCATCCGATGTGAGTGGCTCAGTGACATCGGTCCATCATCACAGTTTGCAATACCATTGGACCAAGTGAAGCACCAGATCATCCGATGTGCAGAATTACATACATCGGTCGATCACTCCAGTAAGCTTCAAGATCAAGCAAAATTCTGGAGAAAGAGCCACCGGATCATCCGACGAGAAGACAGGTCAACATCGGTCCAACAACGGTCATATCTGACACGGTGACATCAGCTAATTTGGCTTTGACCGATGTTAACTGAAGGGGAGACATCGGATCATCCGGTGTTCGCAGAGAAGTGATGTCAGCCTACTTTTCAAACGGCTATTTCATGGAGGCTGGCTATTTATACCCCTTCAACCTGTCAAATCGAAAAGACTTGATGCCCAGACATACTCTACACATCCTAGAGCATTCAAGACCTAGAGCTACCACTTTCACATCATTGTTCATCATTTGTACACCAAGAGATAGGCTAGAACTAGCTAGAGATAGTGCTTGTGTGCCTCCATTCTAGGTGATTGGAGTCTCTAGTGTAGTGAGAGCCATAAGGGAGTGTCCCTTGGTGTGTGTGACTTCCGGAGCTTGCCAAGAGGATTGTGGAAGCCCGGAGGATTCAAAGTGTACAAGGCTTGAGCTCCACCTTGCCAAGGTTGGTGAACGGAGAAGAATAGTGAAGACCCCCTTGTCTCGGTGACTCGGGAGTGGCAAAACCCTTCGGTGGGTGCCACAACGTGGATGTAGGAAGATCCTTGTGATCTTGCCGAACCACGGGATAAACTCCGTGTCCCTTGAGCGTTTGCATCCCTCTCCCTTTTACATTTATGCAATCTTCATTCCGCAACTTTAATTTACATTGATTGCATAGATTAATCGCATAGGGAATTAGGCTTTAAGTTGTCAGCTTTTAATTACCTTAAAATTTGAAAGAAAGCCCAATTCACCCGCCCCCTCTTGGGCGTTTCGATCCTTACAACTTCATATGGACTTATTCGGTCCAATTGCTTACATAAGCATCGGCGGTAAAAAATATGGCTTAGTAATTGTCGATGACTTTTCGCGCTTCACTTGGGTTTTCTTTTTGCATGATAGGACAAAAACTCAAGGAACCCTCAAGAAGTTTCTCAAGCGTGCCCAAAATGACTCATTGAGGATCAAGAACATACGAAGCGACAACGGAACAGAGTTCAAGAACACTCAAGTTGAGGAGTACCTAGACGAAGAAGGGATAAAGCATGAGTTTTCAGCATCTTATTCCCCTCAACAAAACAGAGTTGCCGAAAGGAAGAACCGAACCCTCATAGAGATGGCGAGAACAATGCTCGATGAATACAAGACCTCAGATCCATTTTGGGCGGAAGCAGTTCACACCGCTTGCCACGCCATAAACCGACTCTACCTTCATCGACTACTCAAGAAGACATCATATAATCTACTCACGAGTAACAAACCAAGTATTTCCTATTTTCGATTTTTCGGTTCTAAGTGCTACATTTTGAACAAGAAGCCCAGGACTTCAAAGTTCGCTTCAAAGTCCGATGAAGGTTTCTTGCTTGGTTATGATTCGAACTCTTACGCCTATTGTGTATTCAAGAAGACCTCCGCACTTGTTGAAGTAGCACGTGACATAGTGTTTGATGAAATTAACGGCTCTCAAGAAGAGCAAGTTGATCCATGTGTGCTAGATAGAGAAGAAGCTCCATGTCAAGAATTGAGAAGAATGGTGTTGGGCGATATTCGACCACAAGCACCACCTCCAAATGCAAATGATAAGGATGAACCACAAGTGGAGGTAAATGATCAACGGGGAGCTTCCACACAAGATCAACATCAGGAAGATGAAGATGATCAACAATTCAATGAGGGCAACCATCTAGGGCGAGTAGAATATGATCATGAAGACTCGAGACCACAAGTGCCACACCCAAGAGTACACCAATGCGTCCAAAGAGATCATCCCGTAGACAACATAATCGGGGACATTCAAAAGGGAGTAACTACTAGATCTCGAATTGCTAATTTTTGTGAACATTACTCTTTTGTATCCTTTTTGGAACCGCGCAGGATTGAGGATGCATTCAAGGATCCAGATTGGGTGGTGGCGATGCAATAAGAACTTAAAACTTCAGAACAAAGTGTGGGAACTCGTCGAAAGACCCAAGTTCAATGTCGTCAGCACCAAATGGGTCTTCCGCAACAAACACAATGAACACGGGGTGGTGACAAGGAACAAGGCGCGACTTGTGGCCAAAGGGTATTCACAAGTCGAAGGTTTGGATTTCGATGAAACCTTTGCTCCCGTAGATAGGCTTGAATCTATTAGAATATTACTTGCATATGCTACTCACCATGATTTCAAGCTCTATCAAATGGATGTGAAAAGCGCCTTCCTCAATGGACCAATCAAGGAGGAGGTGTATGTGGAGCAACCCCCCAGATTTGAAGATGAAGAGTTCCCCGACCACGTCTTTAAATTGCGTAAGGCTCTCTACGGACTCAAACAAGCTCCTAGAGCTTGGTATGAGTGTATTAGAGATTTATTAATTGAAAATGGTTTTAATATTGGTAAAGCAGATTATACGTTATTCACAAAGCACTTTGACAATGATCTTTTTATTTGTCAAATTTATGTTGATGACATTATCTTTGGTTCAACTAACAAATCCTTTTGTGAAGAATTTAGTAAGATTATGACATATAGATTCGAGATGTCTATGATGGGAAAGCTGAAATACTTCCTGGGATTCCAAGTGAGGCAACAAAAGGAAGGGACGTTCATAAGCCAAACTAAGTATACTCAAGACATACTCAAGAAGTTTGGAATGGACAAGGAGAAGCCTATAAAGACTCCCATGGCAACAAATGGACACTTGGATCTCAATGAAGATGGACCAAACGTCGATCAACAGGTATATCAGTCCATGATTGGATCACTACTTTACTTATGTGCATCTAGGCCAGACATTATGTTGAATGTATGTTTGTGTGCAAGGTTTCAAGCCAACCAAAAAGAGTGTCATTTGACAGCCGTAAAAAGAATCTTGCGGTATTTAGTTCATACACCCAACCTAGGCCTTTGGTTTCCTAAAGGTTCCAAATTCAATCTCATTGGATACTCCAATGAAGATTATGCTGGATGCAAAGTAGATAGAAAAAGCACCTCTGGTACATGCCAATTTCTACGTAGATCCCTAGTTTCTTGGTCCTCCAAGAAACAAAACTCATTGCCTTATCCACAGCCGAAGCGGAGTATGTTGCAGCTGGGAGTTGTTGTGCACAACTCCTTTGGATGCGACAAACTCTAAGGGATTACGGTTACAATATGAGTCGTATTCCACTCCTTTGTGATTATGAGAGTGCCATAAAGATTGCCCATAACCCAGTTGAGCACTCTAGGATCAAACATATAGACATCCGACACCATTTTTTGAGAGACCACTCAATGAAAGGAGACATAGCTATTTCCCATGTCAACACCAAAAACCAACTAGCTGACATATTCACCAAGCCACTTGATGAAAAGCATTTTTGCGAGCTCTGAAATGAACTCAATATCGTTGATGCTCGGAATGTGGCTTGCAAAATTGCATACTTGTATGGATTCTTCAAAATATGTTGATTGTGTTGTGAAAATCATCTCTCTAATTTTTCTCCGAAAAACTATTTCAATTACTTGATCTTGCTGAATTATGGTCATTGCTTGATTGTTGTATGCTTACTGATCATATTTATCAAGATTACTTGATTGATTAGGCCCCAAATTTTTTATGAGAACCTTCGAATATATACAAATGGGCTAAACTAATCTGTTCTGGTGACCACGGACTAGTCCGCACATTGCAGACTAGTCCGCAGAGTGTCCGGTAGTCCGGACTAGTCCGGCCAATCACGGACTAGTCCGATTTTTCGACTCCGTAACCCTAGCCGCCACCAAACCTAATCTTCTTCATCCTCACAACTCACCCCATGCTCTCTCTCCTCGCTCGAGTGCTCCCAAGGCGATTTCCTTCGTTCTCCATCAAATCCCTCCATGTTTGGGTGGAAATCGATCTCCATTGCATAGGCATTGAAGACCACGGACTTGTCCGCACCTTCAAGCCCTCCATCTCAATGAATCGATGATCTTCGGTAAAATTTCCTCCCGAACCCAAGAAATTGTTATTTTCTTCATTGTTGACTAAATAGCCTAGTTCCTCTCTGTTAATACATGCCTCCTTGTTGTATTACATTTACCTTGAACTAGTTTTGCATTGGGAATCACCATTTGTCGTCTAGTTAGGCTTTGAGGTGATGAACAGCGGACTAGTCTGGTCCATGCACTAACAAGTCCGATTTTTAACTGAACTCAACCCTGATTTCTCATTCCTCAATGCACCTCCTTGCCATCAATTCTTATCCATACATTGTTCAATGCTCTCTTAGGACAATGTCGAACGAGAACATCTCTGACTTTGAAGATGAGATGGAACAAGACTTGTTGTTGTGTGCTTCGGAGTCTCACGCTCAAAAGAGGCAAGAGCGTCCCTCTGGGCCTGCACCTTCCCCACCTCAGGTGCGTCGCAAGGTGCTCGCCAAGAAGCCTGCGTCCAAGGTCAAGGACACAGCTGGCTCTAGCTCGGCGCCACTTTGCCACGTGAAGGGCAAAGGAAAGGGGATTGCTTCGATCCCAGTCGGCCCTCTCAAGATGCATGCTCCGAGGCAGGGAAACAGAGATCCCTCCAAGGAGAAGTTCAACGGCAAGGGAAGTGATACTGCTTCCAAACTCAGATTTGTGGATTGCTACAGCATACCCAAGAAGGCTGTTAATGCTAGGTTTTGGAGCAATTTTCATGCAGACTTCTACAACTCGGTTTACCTTACCATGAAGACTATGGTGGTCCACAGCCAGTGGATCGACTGGAATCACTTTGAGAGGAAGAGTTGTTCAGCGTTTGATAAGGTTATAAATGCGGTGGAGAGGCATGGACTGAAGGAGTTGTATGCATTCAGATTTAACTAGAATGGTGAGATCATTGTTCAGTTCTTTGCCACTTGTTTCTTTGCAAGTGATGAGAAGGAAAGGGTGACTTGGATGACTTATGGATCCAAGTACACTATCACTTATTATGATTTTGCAAGACTCCTTCACCTAGAAGACACCAGCGAGAATGAGTTGAGTATCCACAACATCGATGTCTTGGGAAAGGATAAAATGGACTTCCTCTATAACACTACCCTGAAGTACACCCCCCCCCCCCAACCAACATGAATCCCTTCTTCATGGTTCTCAACAGGGTGTTGAGGAAGACCATAGCACCAAAAGATGGGGATGTAGGAAGTGTCCAAGGATACTTGAGGACCTTGATGAAAGTTATAAGAAAGAACAGAAAGTTTGACATCTTTGACTATATCTGGAATGATATGGTCAACATATCCTGCACTCCGAATAGATCATGTGGCTATGCCCCCTACTTGATGTTTATGATTGAGAAGGTCACAGGGATCGAGTTCGTAAAGGATGTGGAGCACGCTCCTTTGAGGACCCAGAAGCCTCCCCAAGCTATTGTCCAAGCTGCTCAATCCCCTGCATCCAGTGAAGAGGCTTCGAAGAGAGCTCGAGGAGATGAGAGGTCTGCTCCCACCACTAGGGCCCCTCCCCAAAAAGGGTCTCCTAGTGGAATCCTGAAGTACTTGGCAGCAATCTTTGCCTCATGCAAGAAGGCCGAAGTGAATACTCACAAGCTGAACAAGGCGAGAAAGGCAGATATGAGATATGTCAAATAAAATGTCAAGCATATTTGCTAGAAGCTGGAGATCGAGCCTATTGAAGCCCCAGTCATCTCTGAAGATTCAGCCTCTGATTTCACTGAGCTCGGACCTTTGACTCCCTCCGAGCTTGCTTACTTTGGCATTGGGGGCACTTCGAGTGGATCTGCTCCTCCTCCTCCTCCACAACTGCAAGATGAAGATGAGGAGAGAACCGATAGCGAGGAATAAGCCACTAGATCCCTCTTCTCCTTCTTTTTGGTGTCTTGATGCCAAAGGGGAAGAGATTGAGGGGGAGTCACTAGATTCTAGCTGTAAGTTGAGAGATGAGTGCTTCATTTGTGTATCTTTTTGTGTCTCTCGTGGGTTGTAAAACTTTAATACTATTATCTCTATCTTCGGTATTGTGTTGTGATGGAATGACTTTGCTTATCTTATGAATTTTGTGTTTCGCCTTGAGATTGACATACATGCTTGATATTAGTATTTTTAATGTCAATCACATCATTCTCATCACGATTATTGGTCACACTCACGTAGTTTTACACCCCACCCTAAAGCGTGCACATATGACCTATTTTTATATTGCTTAACTTGTACCTTACTCATATGTGCATACTTTATGAAAATTCTGTATTTTTATCTTATTTTGTGAAATATAAATTGGTGTTCATCAATCACCAAAAAGGGGGAGATTGAAAGTGCATTTATGAATCCCTTGTGGGTTTTGGTTGATTTATGACAAACAAATGTAATCCTAACCAAATTGTTGAGATGAGTGCAGGTCTTAAAAGAAATTATGAAGAAAGCACAAAAAGAAAGGAGGATGAGGATCTATATGGAAAAGAGCTCAAGAGCTGAATAGATTAGATAATTGTGTTTGGAGTGTGTTGGAGAAACACACCCCAAGAGCTCAATCACAAGAAAACTCACTCACCGCACTAACTTATACAGGTTCGGACTAGTCGGATAATATTCGGACTAGTCCGACAACCCCTCTGTTCAAAATTAGACAAGTCCTCCCCGTACGGACTTGTCTGCACAGTTCGAGTCTACACAGACCGGACTAGTCCGATATCACACAGACTAGTCTGATATCTTTCTAACTTAGATCGGACTAGTCCTCCCCAGAGCAGACTAGTCCTCAACACTTCACATCTTTGCACAAACATCGGACAAGTCCGATGATATCCGGACTAGTCCGATTACCTCTCTAACTAAAATTGGACAAGTCCTCAAAATGCGGACTTGTCCCCAGTTTACTATGGAGTTCACCACAGCCGGACTTGTCCGAAAATAACCAGACTAGTCCAAACATTTCCAAAGCCTAAATCGGACTAGTCCGCCCTAAGCCGGACAAGTCCGATCCTCCTGAGAACTTAGGGTTTCCTACACGCCACACACCGAACTAGTCCGGACTCCACCACAGACTAGTCCGAACCCTTGAAACCTAACGGTAACTTTTGGAAACACCATATAAATAGATGTGTGCGGCCCTACTTTCAACTCTCTCAACTCCCTGCGCCATCACACCATCCAAGAGCTTAGAAAACACATCTCTCCACGCAATCCAACGCAAGAAAGATCAAGTCCTTGAGGATTCATCTTGGATCAAATGAGAGACACGATTCACATGTTTGAGCTCTTGGGTTTGATATCTAACACACTCCTGTTGTTTTATTGTTGATCTTAAGAGTGTGTTCTTGGTGGTGTTTGACTTGTAATCTTGCGGATCCCTCAACTTGTGAGAAGGCCCCTTGAACTTGGTGATTTACCCCTGTGATAGTGAAAGAGAATTGGCCTTCGTGGCGATTCGACGAGGTTAGGGTTAGTGAAGACCCAATCCTTTCGTGGGCTCCTCAACGTGGACGTAGGTTGCCTTTGTGGGAACCGAACCACGGGATAAAATCTTGTGTCAAACTTGTCCTTAAGTTTTTCATATCATATTCTAAGGTTTACTTGATCTTGTCCATCTTAAGTTAAAATATTCAAATCAAAGTTAATTTGTGCTACACTTAATTTCATTGACTCAATACTTTCAATTTACACACTATATTCCGCTGCGTATTGTGCTTGTATTAAAATCATTGATCTAACTTGATTAAACTAGTCCACACGCACCGGACTGGTCCGCACTCTACCGGACTAGTCTGATTTCCTGGTATTTGATCAAGTTGCTAAGTGTTGTAGGTTCCAACTAAAATTCAAAAAGGCCTACCCCCCCTCTAGGACACATTCATATCTCTCACACTCCCACCAGTGTATTTCTCATTAACATGTCTCTTGAGAAGAGTACTAGATAATGTCTGAGTATAGCCCGTGTACTAACTTTTGACCTTGGCAAGATACTCAGTAGCCAACTCACAGTCAAGTATGGCTCCTCTAATGGACTCAGAAATGGTAGTCTTAATGACCATGAGGCATTTTATGTTGGAATCTTCCCAAGCCTCAAGGTCCATAGTGTATTTCTCCTTAAGTTTAATGTACTCCTCTTTTCTTATTGTAAATTGCTCGTTAGTATCCTCAAGTTGAGCAATAGGGACTTCATGATCAACAGGGCGATCCTTTCCTAGGCAAAAATCAAGATTTGCAATGGCTAAGTTCATACATAGCCTCTCATTCCATGTTCCATAGTTATGACCTGCGAGAGTCTCTATGGAGGCACTTTGACTTACCACATTGGAGGAACCTTAATAAAATAAACATAGGGGTTAGAAAATAATTAAAAATAACATATAATGTTGCACATACTTCAAATTACACTTAAATAATTAGAAATGGCATAAAATTGTCTTTCACATTGGTCACTCAACAAAACCATTTCACTTAAACAACTTAAACAACATGGAAATATTTCACGTTGGTTACTTTAAATTCCATGTAAACATACTCAAAATTCGTGAAGACATATTCAATATAGTACAAAAATTCTGAAAATAAACTTAAACATGGCAAAATTAAATTTTCACGTTGATTACTTATTTAATTTCCATGCAAGCTAAATACACTTAATTTTTTTAATTTCTGAAAATTTAATTGCAAAGTACTTAATAGCAGTTAATTGACTTAAATAACTGAGAAAATTCACTTAATATCAATAATTACCAAAAATTACAAAAATAATGCAATCAAATCACACAAAACATCACACATAATTTCTTAAATTTTTTCAGACATTTAACTAATTTTTCTAATCATTTCTCAATTTTCTGGAATTATTTTTCCATTCTAAATGAATTCTGAAAATTAAATATGGTAAAAAAGGGTTAACAGGCCAAAACCTTAATTGTGGCCCATTACTGAAATTGGCCCAGCGGACCACCTCTGTAAATTCTCTAATTTTCAAAGAAAATAACGTGCGCTTGGCCGAGGGAGCATTCAGCCCACGGATCAAAACGTCCTGTCTGAAAATATGAAAATATGGGGAAAATCGAAAGGGCAGCCCAACTGGCCCATTTCGCAACCCCGCATGGACTCGGGGCCCATCTCTTAAGCGACGCCCCAGCGCGCGATGTGGACCGTATGATTTCAATCCGATGGCCACGCTTCCCCGACACCTCAGAACTTAGACTAATCTGAGTCGTTCATTCTAGATCCGACGATTGAGCGCTGAGATTGGAGGTACTTAAGGCTCCTCGCCGCAGATTTTGGAAAACCCTAACTCATTTCCATCTTTCACCCTCTCTCTCATATCGAGTGGTGGCGAGGCGAGAGCGACGGCGAGCAAGCACCGCCTCGGGACCTCCGGCGCCACCATGCCATTGACGCCGGCGAGGGAGCTACCACCGAAAGGTGGATCTCCATCGGTTTCGATGGCAACGGATGGCTGCTGTTGAGAAAATCGACGTGGGCCAGATCTGAGTGGAGGTATAAGTGCACCGCGGGGACTTCCGGCGCCGTCGCACCACCGTCGCCGACGAGTGGTGTGGTCGGTTGGCCGTCGAAGGAAACTCGTCACCTAGGGTTAGGGTTTGTGCCCAAGACCCTAGAGCGGCTTTTGATTGTTCCGAGTTCTTATTTTTGCAGGTACACAGCGCCGCTGTGACCTTCACCATGGCACGCACATGGTGCCACCGTTGAGAGGTCATTGGGTGTCCCTCGATGGGGATGCATGACTAGGGTTAGGGTTTGAGCCCAAAACCCTAGCGTTGTGTCTGAGCCACGGTGCCTCCCGTTGTCTCTCTGTTGGGAGATTCAACTGATGCCTGCCGATTGGGGAACAGGCCGCTAGGTTTAGGGTTTCCCCTAACCATATGCCCTGAGGAGGACATGGGAGCCAAAGCCACCCTACCAGGATCTCCTCAACCAAAGAGTTGTCCGGTGGGGAGGACAACGCCGATTCCCTCGCCCCACATTCAGCGTCGGTGAGGTAGTCCCGGAGGACCAAGATCTGATGAGTCCAACTAAGTAAGTCCCCTTTACCCATCTTAGTTTCTCAACTCAATTCAGCTTGTGTTTCTGAGTTTGAGATCTTAGTTGAAACCGAAGACTGAACTGATTCCCCTCCTTCTAAATGTTGCATTAATCTAAACTGAGACTAATCTTTACTAAGACTTAATCAAGAGAGTGTAAAACATGATTAGAATCTAATTAATCTTAGTTAAAACATAATTACCCAATTAGAAATTGACTAGCACGGCTCTGATGCCATTGTTAGAACTAATTGTGCTTAGGATCAATACTAGGAACTCCTAACCAGGAATACTTAGGTCTAAACTGACAGAACCATCATACTTAGGCATAATTTAAACAAAGATCTAATTACTTAGTCTAATTAGACAATCAAAACATGCGAACAGATCATAGAATTGAGGAAAAGGAGAACTTGTAGAGAGAGATGTGAGTCGGGCGTACCTTCAGTGCAGACGCCACTCGATGCTATTGGGCAGAGGGCTTAGTAGAGGCACTTAATACCGGCGATGGGGTGGAGGTGGCGACACTGGCAGCGGTGGGACTCCGGAGGAGGATGTGGACCTTTCCCATCATGTCGCACCCTAATAGGTCAGGTTAGAGTTTGTGGGGAGAGGTGGTGGCGGTGAATCAAATTGATTGATCGTGCCCCGACCCTCCCCTGCTTCTATTTATATGCCGCGGGTTAGAGGGGACAGCACCGAACTGATTGGTTGCGCCCGATCAGGGCACGTACGGGAGTCGGACTCGGTGGCATGGTTGTTGCCCACGTCACCCTGAAGATCAGAACTAACAATTCAAACTGATGTATGTGCGGTGGGGTGAACTTTCATACAGTTGTATCATCCATGATATTCATCTTTGTTTCATGTCAATTTTCGATTCTCTAATGTGGTGCTTCATCGCCATGCATTTCTCAGAAGACATCAATCCTCTCACATTTCACCCTAAAATATCCAATTTCTATTTTTGTTTGTAGCCATTGTCAAAAATCAAGCTTGGAATAATTGTGTGATGGCTACAAACAAAGATACTGTCTTTAGGGCAATCTACCAGCCTCACCGCAAGAATAGAAAAATAAGTAGATGATATCAAAAGCTAGAAGGGCGAGTAACATATGACAATAAGGAACCATCGTACGAAAATTAAGACAACCAGTCATAGCAATGCATAGAAGCATTTGGGTACATAGAATAAGTTCCCATACTGCAAAATGTTCATATCAAAATAAGCCCTCTTCAGAGGTCCCCACCCTGCATGACCTTTGCATCTGCAACATGTTGTTTGTTCGATCCATTCTTTCTTTAGGCTACGGCTGGTTTGCTACTCCCTACTTCAGCATCATTCTTCGTGGCGATCAGCATGTCAGCGGTAACCGCCGAAGGGGCCATCCGGCACTTGTCAATTGTGATTCATTGTAAAACATAAATTGGAATCTCAAGAAATATGCTATCATCATTGGCAAGGTCACCTAAACTAGGGAATTCAATTGCATTGATGTAATCAGTAGATAGAAGGTTACCGTCTATGTCATTCTGCTCCTTTCTTTTCTTAGTTCTCTTGTTGAGAGTGAAGAAGTCAAATTGGACAAGGGGAAAGCTAAAGCAACAGAGGACATTTGCTCTTCTCATCTCAGAAGAAACAAGAGAATTGTAGAGAGGACCAAAGGGCACAAGGACAATCAGTCCAAGCTAGTCCATAAGAACAAGATTGAAAAGAAGATAAGAAAAAGTTATAAGGGTATTGGTAATCTCCTCGATCCTTCCCCATATATACTTGATAATGACTTTCCTGGCTTAACAGAGATAGTTGATAATGATAACATTTATCCAGAAATTCCGATTCATGTCCTCCAAACAGTTGGTACTAGAAGACGTGGCATGGCTCCTTCGGAAAGCCACTGCCGAGATGTTGCTAGCCTCCGTCGATGATGGTGAAAGCAAGCAGGAGATGATGGATATGGAGGGAAATGGCAACTAAAGACGTAAGTGATGTGGGGAACAGTGTCACAGCCCGAATTTTAACTAAAGATAAAAATCACTCCGTATTGAAACTTTTAGACAACTTGAACAAACGTTTGGTCAACAATAAAAATTTAGGCGTATAAATATATAAATACAAACACATTCATGTTCTAATACGAAGTAAACTAGAAAATAGATCTGAAACCATGAACCTTAAGTATGGTGATTATAATAAAAATAACTAAATGAATAGAACAACACATATATGCATAGGTACATATGTGTAACACCTAATAAATCAAATGGAACAAATAAAACAAAAGATAATATATTCAATCAGGAGGTAACAAATATCTAGAAACAGATTGACATAGAGGCGAATCAGCCAATGTAAACTAAACCAAAAATTTAAGCTTAATATCAAATTGCCAAAGTAGATTCAAAATGGATAATCAATTGATAACAATTCGACTCCAACAAAAGGCTAGAATCCAAAAATTATCCCAATCTAGACTTGAATTCAAATTGATATATTTTATCCACCATGGAAGAATTTCCAAATAAATGTACTACAGAATATGATCTGAGAGCGTATCCGTGAAACAAATCAAACAGGAATTCAAATTCAAACTTAAATGAAATGGGGAAAGGAAATACGAAGAGAAATAAAAATAAAATGGGCAAAACCCACCTTTCCCTCTTCCTGGTGCGGCCCAGCCAGACGGCCCGCTCCCCTCCTCCTTTCTTTTTCTCCTCCCGTGGCCCAACCTTCTTCCCTCTCTTTTTCTTTTCTGTGTAGCTTAATTATTTTCCTCTCTTCTCCAGTGCACGGCCCGGCCTACCCCAACACTGTGCCGACTTCTTCTTCCTCTCGTTCCCCTTCTCAGTCCGACCGCGTCCCCGAGAAAACCGCGATGTGACATCACAGGTAGGCCGCCTGTGCCACTTCTGATGTACCGCCTTGGTCACCTTCTATCTTTTCCACTGCGCCATCAAGGCCACGAGGAACGTCCGCGCCAAGGAATCGAACGGAACCACCCTTCCCCTGCGCGTGACGAATTCCGCAGGCCGACATCGCCTCACCGTCTAGTAGCTGCCTCCAAGTCACGTCGCAGGCGTGCTGCTCCCTTTCCGCACGAACATCATGCCCGCAAAGACCGAAATGCCTTGCCGCACCGCCGTGCCAGCCGAGCGCATGAAAAGCAGTGTCGGCCGACATCTCGCCCCAAACCGCATCGACGGGCTATAAAGCGCACCCCTCCCCTTCATTCTCTCGCTCAGAACCTTTGCCACACCTCCCTCTTTCTCCCTGCAAGTCAAACGCCCTGCACTGAGGCTTCCTCGACTCCAATTTTGACGGACATTGCCGGCCCTCGTTTTCTTCCCCAACTCTGGTTGCCGTCTTTGTTCCCACTCTGGTGAGCACCTGTATCTCAATTAGTCGTGCATATATATTCTCTGTACCTCCCCCTAGTCGGAACAGGTTTATCTTTCAGCATACACCACCGTAGCTTGGATTACCGTGAACCCTAACCACGTCGCCGTAGTCCCATGCTACCATCGCTGCACCTTCACATTGCTGGCCACCTGGGAGCCTGATATTCTTGTCATTGACTCCATGTAGCATGAGGTAGGTGTAGATGTTCTCGGAATGGGGAGTAGACCCCTGCTCGTTGTGCCCCCATGCCGCGTAGCCACCCCAGCTGCTGCGCTCTGCTGTCGGCTGCCGCGGATCTCTCCCGGGGTTAGCCGAGTGCGGCAGCGCGTACCCTACTCGCTCATGCACTCTCTAGTCCACTTGGGGATGATAGCGATGACACCCGCATCTCCACCACCGACTGCTGCCCCAGCCCATTGTGGCAGCTAGCCGCTATCCGTCGAGGGCGTCATTTTGTCCCGAATAAGCCCGCGGAGGGCATCGCCATTCCTCTGAACACCCTCCCGACAGCTCCGTTGGAGGGGAGACCGAGCATTTTCACGCAATCCACCGCCAGCAAGCTCCGGTGGACGCAGGCCACCGGCTCCCCTATTTCCTGAGTGCAGCACCCACATGGCGCCACATGGCGCACATATGGCTGCAACCTAAACGCCGCCTCAGGGCAGCCATGCCACATCTGCACGTAGACACTAGATCCCATTGGGTGCACTTTGTCCAAGAAGATCGAAGGTCCATTGGCCACTGTCCTCTGGGCCCCAGATGTCAAAAGACAAAACTGCTACGTGCACACACACTGACAACTGTGACCCACTGCCAGCCTAAAAGTCATGGTAAAAATGCTAGGTACACCCAAAATGTGTGCGTAAAAGATAATAAATAACATTTCTGAATATAAGAAAATCCTAGAAAAATTCCTAATAATCACTGATTGCTTGTATAGCATATTAGGAATGACTGATAGAAGATAGTTATGGATATTGTGTTAAAAATAGTTGGTTTACAGAAAAGAATTAATCAATTAGGAAATTGAAGAAGAATTATGTTTAGGCTCTAAAATGATAAACCTTTACAAATAAATTCCTAGGAATTCCCTAAAATTAGTTAATGAGTAATATAACATGAATTAGAGATATTTATCTCAAATAAATTATAAGAAGTATAAAAATATTTATATTTTGCTATAAACAATTAAATCAATTGGGAATTGGGAAAATGCATGTCTAGTGTCCAAAACCAATAATTATCTGCAAATATCTAGGAATATTATTTTCACGTATAAAATACAATGTAGAAAGTATTTGTCTAATATGAATGGGGGATAGGAAATTTATTATCATCCCCAGAGAAAAAATCATGTAAACATTCATAATTAGTAGAAGACACGGAGAAGCCTCTAATCAAATAACCTCTTCACAAATGACACACTAAATATTTCTAAGCGTATGTTGTACAGGACTTCTAGTTTAGTAATGTGATAGAATAAACTAAGTGTTCGTAAATTACCCTCATTATAGAAAGGCCACTAAGAAGACATCAATTGATAAAATATCACAAGCAAAGCCTAGATAAGAAAATGACATTACTAGTAGTCCTCTGAAAAAGTCTATTGAACATGTAACAGTGGCGTTTTAAGATATAAGTAAGACTTTAGAGCATACTAATAAAGCAATAGATTAATAAATGGTATAAGTAGATAAAACATACACTAATCTTTAAATAAAAATATTGCTAGGTTCACGAATATTAGAACCTATGCTTAGTCATTAAAATGAGAATTGCATTACTAGACATTTAGTGAATATTCTGTTATGAATATAGAATAATTAAAAGAAAGAGTATAGAAGTTGTGGTTAACTCGTTAACCACAATATAGGTAATTTATAACATAAACTAGTGAGTTGGCATTAATTGTCATAAACAGTGTAAATGATTAGAAGCTTGAAGAAAACCTTGTTAAACCCCAAGCTTGAAAGTCATGTCAACATAATTAAATAAAGATATTCCTATTAACCTATAGCGCAATAAAACTGATAATTAAGCAATTAAACTAAGAACAACGATGAAACAATTATAGCCTTCCAATGACCATTTAGATAACCAACAAAATAGTAACATTTCCAAATAAGGCACTAGTAGAATCACATATTCGCCAATGAGCCATCCAAGGACCTTATAGACCGCGTTATTGAATGATTATTTGTATTTATTGGAGTTTTATTTGAATTTATGGGATCTATATTGATGTTTCATATTTTATTCGCATAGCTACGTACTTAGTAATCGGAGAGTTCGCGAAGAAGATATTCAAGATCCGGATCATGAAGAATAGGACAAAGACTTTGATAAACCACCGTAAAGGCAAGCTCTAACTCCTTGATCATATTTCACCTATGTTTTGCAATTGCACCCATTGGCCTGTTTTGATTGCATAGCTGTGTGACTGTTTTAAAATGTTGTTGTAACCACTTGAAATGTTGTAGCATGAGCTATGTTGATGACTGAATATCAGTGTTAGCTACTAGCCAATGATAAATAGTAACACAATAGTAACTCGCTATCAACGGCTCGAAACAAGACATTGCATCAGTTACGATAATATTAGTGACTATCACAATCCCCTCCTTGACCTTGACAACACAACCTCTTGATAACCTAACAGTTTCATCAATGCACTATAGCAGTGATGTGAGCACCTCCTTGTTAGTACAATGCTTAGGAACCTCTGCGATTTTCGCATCGCGAACCACTACACACTGTATACATGATTTTGAAATGTGTTAAAAGATGTTTGGTGGTGTGAGTTAGGATATGGGTGGGTGATGAATGAAATGTGTGTGTGAAGAGGGAGGGTGGTCAAGGCGGGTATGGTGACGGGATGTCGTGGCTCCCTAAGAGGTATACCCATTGCGGCTGTATATTCGGTGTAACCCACCGATCAATGCTGAGTGCTTCAGTAATAGTCCGATGGCCATGCTTTACAGATTATACTTATGTTGAGTACTTCAGTTTAGTTCAATGTTGTGTGTTCCGGACTAGTCCTTCTGCCAAGGACGGATGGAGCCGCCTCACCAATATAAGGACCGATTCATTTGACCTCAACATAGTGATTTTGTATAACCACAGAACCTGTATGGGTGGGACTCGCCCTACCTTTCTGCTGACTGCCACATGAGACACCTAGAGATCCATGGAGGGCACGGTGGACTAGGAAAAGGCCAGAGACGAAGGGTCGTCTATTGTCTGGCTGGGTACGTAATGCCCGAATAGCCCTTGCATCTCGCCGAGGTGTGATTGTGGGGTTACTCAGGGAAGATGGGATGAGTGTCACGTAATACCTTGCAAGGTGTGCATGACCTGTGGGTAAAGTGTACAAACTTTGCAGAGTATTAATCTATCTAGATAGTTGTCGTCACAGTCTTGGCGCACTATGCTCTGGGCTCCTATTGATTAGCATTAGTGCATCTCCTTGAATTGTGTGTGTGGGTGACCAAGGCTGCCGTGTTATGGGAAAGTGTTGGCACGCTTGCAGGAGTTGTCGGAGCCATGGGTCCGAAGACTCATCTAAAAGTGAGCGAACTGGCAGGATGGTTTGAAACTCTTCCAGGGCCCGCGAACTATAGTAATACTTATTCAACTACTTCTCCCTCTTATTGCAAAACTCCTTTCAAAGAGAACCTTGTGTAAAATGCTTTCTGCAAAATTAAGTTGTATTGCCTCCCCTTACTACAAGCCCCAATGCATGAAACACCTCCCCTTGAGTAGTGTTAGGGCTTGTGGAGTACCTTATGTACTCACTCGTGCTTTATATGTGGTTTATCAGAAGACAAAGAAACTAAAGCGTGTGAGGATAACGGTTAGATCTAGTCCTACTTCCCAAGTCTGCCTGTTGGGCATGGTGTCATTCTGCTCCGCCATTTTGAGGATTTTATCTATTTTGGTAGTCATCTCCGACCACATCCAATGTAATCTAGACCATGTTTGTAAGCTTATATTGATTATAAATAAATAATCATTGTATTGATCTTGATGTATTCTGTTGTGTGCACCAACTACTCATCTAGAGATTGGTACGTGATGCACAAGTAGACCCTCAAAAGGCAAGTCCTGATAGAGTGGTATCAGAGCCATACTTGGCCGTAGGAAAAAATATTAGTGTCATCCAAGTTCCTGAACCCATATTTTGAAAAGTACAAAACTATTTATAATAGAAAGGGGTCTCTCTCTCCTTTATGTTTTTTCTGCACTTACCTCCTACGTTGAAAACATAATTTGTTTCAATCGACGGTGTCACCAACACTTATCAATACACATTGGTCTATCAAGAGTGAGATGGATGCCAACGCGATACTCAAGGTTGGAACCCTCCAACATCTGCACCAGACGATTCGAGGATGCAATCAGTCGAACAACCTCCTAACCAATTCAAGAGGGTACATAAAAACAAAGGAAGCAATTATTCTACTATGGCTACTAGAAGAGGTCATTCTCACATAACGAGAACGACATCATGTTCGGTGGAAGAGGAACCACGTGCAACCCTACATTCCTCGGTCACATCAATAGATTCCTAGAATGATCGTAGTGCCCATGAGTAGAATGGCTTAGCCCATAGTGACCTAAAGTAAGCCACGGATAGAACAATTAATAGTATATTATATAAGTTTGTAATCTAGTAATGCCTGGAAGTGATTCGGTGTATTTCATTTGGTTCTTGATTGAGTGAAATTTTTTGCTCTAATACAAAAATAGATCAATAATCAAACGAAAATAGATAAGTTGGGTGTCTAATAAAATTAATACATATGGGTTACGTGTATCTATATACCTACGCACGTATGCCAATATGTATATCAAATATAATGCACAAATAAGAATACACAACACAAAATTTAATATACATGCAAACGTACATATATAAGTGAGGATAATAATAACGACCAAAACAAAATCTTCCACTCCTCTCTTCCTACCATACCAACGAAATACCCATTCAGAAGCCTATCCGTGTTCGAGCTCACCATGAGCACACTGCTCATGCAGGAACACCGTCTCAACCCAAAGTACTCCAGTTAACCCTCAAAGTCAAATAAATAATTAAATACATAAATAAATCAAACAAAACAATACTACAGATAATATAATATAAACATATCAATAATGATAATAATAAAACTGCACTAATTAAAAAAACATAGTAGTTAGAATCCTATTTAAGTGGGGTAGGATTTTAACAGGTCTAAAAGCCCATAAGACAAATGGTGTGGATCATACCCTCATGGATTAGTTGGCACACCGGTAAGGATATACACCCTCTGCCAACCACTAGACCACTACGGTGAATCATGTTGAGATAACGATAAAAAGCCAACCGCAAGAGCTCATCATGGAAATTCATTGTATGTAGTTCTGAAGTAACACCCATAAAGCAAGTGGTAGTAGAGTGCATGCGCGATGAAACTGGGCAAAGACATGGAGCTTCTGATAACTCTAATTACCAGAACCACACTGAAGGCAAATTGGCTCCTATCAGATAGCCTTGATTGGACTGACCAAATATAAGGAACGAATCATTGAGCCATAAGGGAAGAGCTTTATCCATCTGAGTTCCCACCCTAAGGAGCTCCAGTGTTGTTATCAAGAAGAATGAAGACAACCTAAGAACGTGAAATGGCTACCAAACATCAAATAAGGCCACATACATAGTTGTCATCCAAGGTCGATGACTTGTTTAATGGGTTAAAAGAAATGGATTAAGAACATCTACAAGGTCAACCTGAGTTCAAGAGAGTACCAACTCAAGGTCTGGAAAGCTTATGTCATGAGGCCAGCATCCGTGGCTCGGTATGGGCAACATGAGTTTCACGGTGACGCCCCTTGTATTAACGGACCCACTAGGAAACTTCACGAGTTAGATGGGCAAGCTGATAATGAAGGAACTAACAATAAGCCTTTCTTCTACATGACGTAAAACTCGAAGGTATAATGAAGAACTCCGCATTGAATGAAGAAATCACCAATTGGAAGTAGCCTACAAGTGTCACCTGGACAAGAGGCTTGCCTGGACTAGCTGACTACCAATGAAGATTTACTAAGAGATACCAAAGGATCATCATATCTGTGATGAAGCCAACTAGGAGCGTTAAGAGGTCTGAACGGATATCTGCTTCAAAGGATAATCCTCAAGGATTAATGACGGTTATGAAAACAACTTAAGTATCAGCATGATCAAGACCCTGTACCCCGAGTTAATGAGCCAAAAGCCTTATAGTGCAAGGCTCAAATTTCGATGTTGTCAGTACCCTATGTACCGGGTACCCCACGATACCGCAACAAGTGTAATAAAGTTCCACCCGTCAAAATCAAAGGCTCTCGCAGGTCCCACATGGCACGTTGCACTGGACCCGCTCCACTCACATGGCTGGCTCCCGGGTTAACACATGTAAAATAAGCCCGGAACAAAACTCCCAACCAAGGGAAGCTCCGACTACACATGTACAACAGCTCCGGAGCTAGCCCCCGTCAGAGAGGAGCTCCGGTACTGACACGTGTACAACAACCCCGGACCTACTCTCCCACAAGGGAAAGCTCTAGATCTACCACATGTGGAGCCTCCGGACCTTCGTCACCAACGGAAATACAAGCCGATCATGACCATTACAGACATTCAAGGATGGTTAAGGCGGCAATTACAAGGTCTGATAATGTGTCATTAATGCCATATTAATGACACACGATCAGTGTACCGTTAATAGTGGTAATGCTGCCATGAAGGCACATTACCACACTATTAACTATACTTAATACTCTTTAGACAGTGTATTAGGTCATTAAGCATGCCAGGGCCACATGTCGGGCCAGGCCAGCTGTGTAATGGTCTGTCCTTAGAACTATAAAAGGGCTGCACCGCACGAGTATTGGAGAGACTCATACGGATCCAGGCTATTGCGCCCGACCTTAGCGAAGGTACTCGTTCAATACAATCATACAAACCTTGTGGAGTAGGGTGTTATGCTCAGGCGGCCCGAACCAAGTAAATCTCTTAGGTCACCATCTTGATATTGATCTTGTGTCCCCCAACCACAAAAAAACCTATGCGGGCTGCTTCTCAGTGGGTCCAGGGGAAATGTCGTATTCAACACTTCGACATTTGGCGTGCTAGGTAGGGGGAGCACATTTGTTTTAAGATCACAAGATGGTGAATTCAGGTTCTGGATCATCCAACGGAAATCATGCGGAACAACCTGTTGGAGGCAACCCCTCCAACGTTCAGCAGCCAGCTGGTGCCAATGCTCCGGCAGGCACTGTAGCACCATCTATCTCGGCAAACAATGCCAATCAACGAGATGGGGCATCTACGTCGCTCACCGCATCGGCAAACAAAAACCCCGAGCATGCGCTTATTGCTGCAAGAGCTCTTCTGCAACATCCACCACCCCCAGGTGCACCCTAGGGTGCTATGGAGCAGTGGAGGGTTGATGTTGACCATCTGGTCGCAGCTGCGGCTGTAGGCATCAACAACCAATATCCTCCTCCTCATGAGAGTTTCATTCAACTCTGCGAGCTTTTCGTAACGCTCGTCAGCAGCATCTCGTCTCACTTTGGCTTGCTCCAGAATTTCCCTGGAGTTAGCATCGAGCGCCCGGATGGCGGCCTCCTTCTCCTCCATCAACTTGTCCCAGTACTCTAATCGGGCCTTCTACCCCTTGATCCATTCCTTCTGGTCAGCTAGCCTCATCTGAGCAAGCTTGGTTTCAAAATGGAGTCTGTTGTGCCAACGCCTCAAGGTGTTGCGCTCCTCCTCCAAAGCTTTGCTCTCATGGTTGAAGGCGAGTTGGACCTGCTTGAGGCTTGAGCAGGCATTGTCTATGGACAACACCAGGGGGATAGGTTTTGGGCATGCTGGGACTATTTCCACAGGCTCAAACGGGTTCTCCGTAACAAAAATTGGGTCCCACTCTACAATAGTGGTCCCCTGTACTCCTGCGGTGCTGGGCCCGCTGTCCTAGAGCCCTTTAGTGGCTGCAGAAGAACCCACGGGGGGTACTTCTGCCTCCGGAGCAGGTGAAGGCACCGCTTCTGGGTCTTCAGTCGACAGCTCTGACATTGAAGGACCTGTTGCCGGTCCTGCAAGCTGCTCTGGCTCTGGCCCTGGTACCTCGGGGACCACCACTTCTGGAGCAGTAGCAGGAGCTTCAACTGGGGCCTCAACCTCCACTGGCTCGGGCTCTGGCGCAGCGACCACCTCCGACATAGCCGCCGGACCTTCAACAACCTTCTGCACAGCCACGGGACCTTCAATCACCACCGGCACAGCTGCTCGACCACCAACTACTTTCGGCTTAGTCGCCGGACCCTCTACCACCTCCGGCTCAGGCACCGGATCTTCAACCGTTTTCGGCACAAGGGCCAGAGCCTGGGTGATCTCTGGCTCAATAGCCGGGGCTTCAGCTACCTCTGGCTCAACAGCCAGGGCTTCGGCAACTTTCGGTTCGAAAGCCGGATCTTCTGGCGTCACCGGTGCTGGAGCATCAGCCTCTGTCTCCAAGGGCACCTCTTCAACTTCCCTCCTGCGGTCCGGTGCTACCACAGGCGCTTCAGGTGAGGACTCCAAGTCCAGGCTCATGACAGCTGGTGCCGGAGCTGCCGCGACTTCCACCTCCGCTTGACGAGGAGGCTCAACAATCGAAGCCGGAGCTTCGGTAGGTGCAGCCCCAGCCGTTGCAATAGGCATTGAAGCTGCGGGACCCTTCTTCGACACCCTAAAAATAAAGGGAAAATAAGATTAAAGACACATCCAAAAGAAAGATTAACATTTCAGAGTGAGCAATCAATGCTTACCTCGAGATGCTACCTCCCCAGTCGCCTTGAAACCTCTTCTTCTGAGGCTCGGAGCTAGAGCCCACCAAATCTGGTGAGGCAAATGATTTGGACCTCGGTTGAGGAACACTCGCAGCCGCTGGAGTTCATTCGGCCAGAGCTTCCCTTCGTCGGGAAGAACTCCCGGACTTGGAGCTTATAGCCGGCACTGAAGCCGGGATCGGCTGCCCGGAGCTTACGCCTCTTGAAGAAGCTTGCACCGGAGTAGGGGTAGTAGCAGAAGGCCTCCCCCTTCTGGGATAAGTAGCTGTCATGGAAGGAGAAGGCCTGACGGACCTCCCGTCAGTGTGCTTCAACTTCCTCTTCCGGTTGGAAGGCTCAGCTGGCTCTTTTCCCTTGCCTGCTGACGTCTTGAATCCTTCGGCTCAGGGCGGGGACAAGACCACCCTCAGAAGCCCAGGGGATCGCCAATCTGGTGGTTGGAAGCTTTTGCACCTCACCAAGATCGTCAAACACCGGCATACTCCTCCAGAGCTCCCTGCTGAACTGCGCCTCCATGTTCAGAGGGAGGAAAGCCGCCAGCAGAGTTAAGTCATCGCCTTCAATGTCAATTCTATGCTGGAACTTCTTGAGATGAAGCTCCAAAGCTGCGCCATCCAAGTTGGATTTCATACCAATTTCAATTCGGTCTTCGTCCATCACGCTGTTGAGGGCCCACACAAGCTTATCCCTCTTCTTCAGCGGAGCCCACCTATTGAGCAGGAAGTTGCAAAAGACCATCTGGGGGGTCACTCCACCTTCCACGCATTCGCTGATCCTAGTCAAGGAAGGGTTGAAGGCCTCTGACAGCACCGGAACCACACTCCATGCATCAGTGTCAACATTGGGGAGACCTTCGGGCAGCTCCAACTTCTTGTGCTCCTCTGCCGTGACGACGATCCAATCTTTCTTCCAGTCTTCCTACTTGCTGGAAGGAAACGACTTCAAGTATTTGTAGGGGCATTTCTTGCACTTCACAAAATATTAGAAGCCAAGAAACTCGAACCCCTTGCCGGTAGTGTGGATGGTGAAGAAGGTGCGGAAAAGCTCGATGCGGGGGGGAATACCCACCCACATCTCACAGAAGTGGACGAATGTCGACACAAGAAGAAGAGAATGGGGGCCAAGGTGGTACAGCTGCAGACCATAGAAGTCCAACAACATCAAAAGGAAAGTTGAAAAAGGTGCGATCAGCCTCACCATGGCGTACGCGAAGAAGTACACCATGTCGCCGTCGTGCTCCTTCTTGAACGGGAGCTTGCCGGCGCAGACCAGATGGTTGAAGGAGTCGCTGGACCACCCCATGTAGGTCCGAACCTTCTTCAGATCACAATCGCTCTTGAGGCGGCTCTTGGGGAGACCCAACTCCCTCGCGGCAAAGTGGAGCAAAAGATGGAAAGCTAGGCGGAGTTTCGGAGGCTCTGAGCACTAAGATGATCGAAGGCGTAAACAGTCCTCAACCCGTGCGCACTTTCCTTCTTAAGTAAGCCTCCGTGACTCTTGGATGGAAACCGCAATGAGATCAAGAGTACTTTTCAAATGTCTACCCCGTCGATGACGAGTGGGCCTGGGGCCACCCCGACGAAGAGATCGAGGTTCTTACCCAAGGCCAATGGTTGCCATGATGAGCGACGGGAAACCCAAATTCGGCGCTCTGACAGGGCGCGCAGAACTGATACAGTTTTCGTATTGGGAACCGGCGACCCTCAATTGCGTGAGATCCGCACTCAAAGATCTCATCTACCGTATTCATAACAAGCCATGCATCGAAGGTTCACCCCCGGACTGCCATTCTATCGGCGCATCAGAAAACTTTTTGAAAATCAAAGTCCGGGAATCAAGAATGGCCCCACCTCCGGCAGAACAACTTAACCCATGGTTAACACATGTAAAATAAGCCCGGAACAAAACTACCAACCAAGGGAAGTTCTGGCGACTACACGTGTACAACAGCTCCGGATCTAGCCCCCGTCAGAGAGGAGCTCCGATACTCACACGTGTACAGCAACCCCGGACCTACTCTCCCGCAAGGGAAAGCTCCGGATCTGCCACATGTGGAGCCTCCGGACCTTCATCACCAACGGAAATACCAGTCGATCATGACCATTACAGACAATCAAGGATGTTTAAGGCGGCAGTTACAAGGTCTGAAGTGGTAACGCTGCCATGAAGGCACATTACCACACTATTAACTATATTTAATACTCTTTAGACAGTGTATTAGGTCATTAAGCACGCCAGGGCCACATGTTGCGCCAGGCCAGCTTTATAACAGTCAGTTCTTAGAACTATAAAAGGGATGCACCGCACGAGTATGGGAGATACTCATTCGGAATTAGGCTATTGCGTCTGACCTTAGCGAAGGTACTCGTTCAATACAATCATACAAACCCTGTGGAATAGGGTGTTACGCTCAGGTGGCCCGAACCACGTAAATCTCTAAGGTCACCATCTTGATATTGATCATGTGTCCCCCAACCACAAAAGAACCTCCGCGGGCTGCTTCTCAGTAGGTCCGGGGGAAGTGTCGTATTCAACACTTCAACAGATGCCAACCACAGTTAGAAAGAAAGGTTAGTAGACTGTCACCTATGAATCAACCAGGGTGATTAGGTATACCTAATGTAGACACCAGTGTGAGGAACCAAGAAAAACTTTCTGGAAATAAGGAATGCCGACTTCATGACCAGTCGGACCAGTTAATACAATAGGGTTCACAACCTAATACCATGAATACCCGACAAGGATCTTAGATACACACCCATAAGGATGTGCCATCATGCATAGGATGCATACTAAAACTTGAACGGCAGTACCACTTGATCCAGTGGACCAACAGTTTGATGCTGGAAATTGAGCAATTGTTGTACAAATATATGAACTTGCAGCACAATAAACAAGAGCAACTGCAGTACAGTAGTGTCAAGATCAAGGAAACGACCATCTCAACACCGTAAGGATAACCTTAGAAAATAAATTCCTATCCACCTAAGATGACCTTCGAATCTCGAGGACAAGATTCTATTTAAGTGGGCTAGATCTGTCATAGCCCGAATTTTAACTAAAGATAAAAATCACTCCAAATTAAAACTTTTAGAGAACTTGAAAGAACGCTTGGTCACCAATAAAAATTTAGGCGTATAAATATATAAATACAAACACATTCATGTTCTAATACGAAGTAAACTAGAAAATAGATTTGAAACTATGAACCTTAAGTATGGTGATTATAATAAAAATAACTAAATGAATAGAACAACACATATATGCATAGGTACACATGTGTAACACTTCTTAATAAATCAAATGGAATGAATAAAAGAAAAGAGAATATATTCAACCAAGAGTTAACAAAATATCTAGAAACAGATTGACATAGAGGCGAATCAGCCAATGTAAACTAAACCAAAAAATTAAGATTAAAATCAAATTTCCAAAGTAGATTCAAAATGGTGATCAATTGATAACAATTTGACTCCAACAAAAGGCTAGAATCCAAAATTATCCCAAACTAGATTTGAATTCAAATTAATATATTTTATCCAAAAGGGAAGAATTTCCAAATAAATATACTACAGAATATGAACTCAGAGCATATCCATGAAACAAATCAAACAAGAATTAAAATTCAAACTTAAATGAAATGAAAAGGAAATAAAAAGATAAATAAAAACAAAATGGGCAAAACGCACCTTTCCCTCTCCCGGGTGCGGCCCAGCCAGACGGACCGCTCCCCTCCTCCTTTCTTTTTCTCCTCCCGTGGCCTAACCTTCTTCCCTCTCTTTTTTTTTTCTATGCGACCCAATTCTTTTCCACTCTTCTCCAACATGCGGCCCGGCCTGTCCCAGCACTGTGTCGGCTTCTTCTTCCTCCCGCTCCCCTTCTCAGCACGACCGCATCCCCAGGAAAACCGCGACGCGACGTCACAGGGAGGCCGCCTGTGCCACTGTACCCTCTGCTGCACCGCCTTGGTCGACACCCATCTTTTCCACTGACCATCATGGCCACGAGGAACGTCCGGGCCAAGGAACCGAGCGGAATTGCCCTTCCCCTGCGCGCTGTCGACAAATTCCGCAGGACGACGTCGCTTCACTGTCTAGTCGCCGCCTCCAAGTCACGTCACAGGTGTGCCACTCCCTTTCCGCCCGAACATCATGACCGCGAAGACCGAAACGCCTTGCCGCACCGCCGGCCAGCTGGCCGCATGAAAAGCAGCACCGACCGACGTCTCGGCCCAAACCACTTCGACGAGCTACAAAACGCGCCCCGTCCCCTTCATTCTCTTGCTCAGAACCTTCGCCACACCTTCCTCTTTCTCCCTGACGGTCGAGCGTCCTTAATTGAGGCTTCCTCACCTCCAATTAGGACGGACATTGCCGGCCCTCGTTTTCTTCCCCAACTCAGGCTGCCGTCTTCGTTCCCACTTTGGTGAGCACATGTATCTCAATTAGTCGTGCATGTATATTCTCTGTACCTCCCCCTAGTCGTAACATGGTTCATCTGTCACCATACACCACCATAGCTCGGACTACTGTGAACCCTAACCACGCCGCCGTAGTCCCATGCTGCCATCGCCACACCTTCACATCGCCGGCCGCCTGGGAGCGTGATATTCTTATCTGAGCATACCAGATCGATTCCCTTTAGCACGAGGTAGGTGTAGATGTTCTCGAAATGGGGAGTAGACCCCCACTCATTGAGGCCAGACGCCGCGTCGCCACCCTAGATGCCGCACGTTGCCTCCGGTTGTCGTGGAGCTCTCCTAGGGTTGGCCGAGTGCGGCAGCACGTACCCTACTCGCTCGTGCACTCTCTAGTACACATGGGGATGGTAGCGACGACACCCAAATCTCCACCACCGAGTGTTTCCTAAGCCCGTCGTGGTAGCTAGCCGCCATCCGTCAAGGGCACCATTCTGACCCGAATAAGCCCGCAGAGGATATCGCCGCGCCCCTGAACACCCTCCCGATAGCTCCGTTGGAGGGGAGACCGAGCATTTTCGCGCAAGCCGCCGCCGGCGAGCTCCAGTGGCCACACGCTGCCGGCTCCCCTGTTTCCTTAGTGCAGCGCCCACATGGTGCCATGTGGCGCACAAATGGCTGCCACCTAAATGCCACCTCGGGGCAGCCATGCCACATTTGCATGTAGACACTAGACCCCATTAGGTGCACTTGGTCCACAAAGACCGAAGGTCCATTGGCCACTATCCTCTGGGCCCTACATGTCAAAAGACAAAACTGCTAGGTGCACACAAAGTGACCACTGTGACCCACTGTCATCCTAAAATTCATGGTAAAAATGCTAGGTACACCCAGACTGTGTATGCAGAAGATAATAAATAACATTTCTCAATATAAGGAAATTCTAGAATTTCCTAATAATCACTGATTGCTTGTAGAGCATATTAGGAGTGACTGATAGAAGAAATTAGTTATGGATATTGTGTTAAAAATAGTTGTTCTACAAAAAAGAATTAATCAATTAGGAAATTGAAGAAGAATTATGTTTAGGCTCTAGAATAATAAACCTTTACAAATATATTCCTAGGAATTCCCTAAAATTAATTAATGAGTAATATAACATGAACTAGAGATATTTATCTCAAATAAATTATAAGAAGTAGAAAAATAAATTAATACTCCCCCAGGAGTGAGGGAACTGGCGGGATGGTCGGAAACTCCACCAGTGTCCGCCAACTATAATAATACAGATTCAACTACTTCTCCTTCTTATTACAAAACTCTTTTCAAAGAGAACCTTGCATAAAATGCTTTTTGGCAAAACTAAGTCACATGGCATCTCCTTGCTACAGGCCCCAATGCATGAAACAGCTCCCACTACAGGAATCCCGATCAATTACATCGACAAGGGCCGACGTAATTAAAGCTGAAACTGACGTAAGTTACTTAATTACGTCGGTTTTCACTTAATTACATCAGATACCGGCCGATGAAGCACTTTGGACGTAAATAAGGTAACTTACGTCGACCGCCGACATAAGTAACTTAATTACGTCGGTGTCCCGCGTCTGACGTAAGTTATTTAGGTGGATGGGCCATGGGCTGGGTTGGAGTACTTACGTCGGCGGAAGCCCGACCGACGTAAGTTAAGTGGTATAACTTACGTCAGTAGGTCATAACCAACATAAGTCACTTGGAATAACTTACGTCGGTATGATCTGACCAACGTAAGTTAAACTGGGCTAACTTACGTCGCCTTGGCCATAGCTGATGTAAGTTAAGTTTTATTTTTTTTTAAAAAAAGAACAGAAACTGACTACCTCGCAGGATTGCAAGCTCCAGACAGATATACACAGGCAGTTCATACAGTCTAAACAGTACAGAAATCACAAAATAGTCCAGAAAACATTCAAAACATCCACAACGACCCAAAACGGTTTCAAAACCATTCACCGGGCTACACGCTAGCCCCTCCACTACCTCCGGAGCCGGGATTTTCTCGTCACGTCCCTCCGAGTGCCTGTAGGTGTGGCAAAGGAGTTTGAGTCGCCATCCCCGAACCCTGCAAAAGAACCATATATTCCCTGTATTAGCCTTGTAAAATGTATAGGTGATATGAAGATGTCTACAACAGGAATTGAATTACTATAGGAATTACTATGGGAATCTATTATTACTTAGGATCAAACTGTACAAGAGATAGGAAGATGTCTGTAACTAGCTAACATATCATGCAATTGTTTAAATTTCCCTGTATTAGATAACATATCATGCAAGTCTAAATATATGTTGTTTTGTTGGGTACGTGGTTCACTAGAAAACTAATGATCCTATTTTCTATGTTCATAGCTACATACAGTAAATATTTGATCATAGCAGTGCATCATGTTAGTTTACATGTGTACGATAATGTGCATCATGTTACCTTATCAAGGATATGTACGATAATGTGGTGACAAGTGTGCCCGTAAAAGATAGTGAGACCGATACTTTTCCTAACACATTAGGGCTACACCAAGGATCAGCCTTAAGTCCATACATCTTTTCCTTAGTGATAGCTGAGGTAGGGTATATCCCTTGGTGTATGCTTTTTGCTGATGATGTAGTGTTGGTAGATGAAACTAGGGATGGTGTTGATAGAAAACTGGAGCTATGGAGGCAAACCTTAGAGTCTAAGGGGTTAAGACTTAGTAGAACCAAGACTGAGTATATGAGATGCAACTTTAGTGATGCCGGGTGCAAGGATGGAAATGTTAGTTTACAAGGACAAGTAGTACCTAGGAGGGACACATTTCAATATTTAGGATTAATGTTACAAAGCAATGGTGATATTGACGAAGATGTTTGCCACAGGATCAAGATCGGGTGGATGAAGTGGCGACAAGCATCTGGAATCTTATGTGATAAGAAAGTTCCACAAAAATTGAATGGAAAATTCTATAGGACGGTGATCAGACCTGCAATGCTGTATGGAGCAGAATGTTGGCCAACTAAAAGGCAACATGTCCAACAAATGAGTGTTGCAAAGATGCGCATGCTACGGCGGATGTGCGGTCACACAAGAAGAAACAAAACTAGGAACGAGGTGATACGTGATAGGGTTGGGGTGGCACCGATTGAGGAGATGCTAGTCCAACATCCCTGAAAGTGCATCTAGGTTCCCCGTGGGTTTTGGATGATTAATGACGACAATTAAGTCGCTAATGAGCTCAAGTGATCTTAGCACAGGCGAAGACTCAATCGGAGACGCAAACCCTCAAAAAGGAAAAGGAAGGAAACGGAGTCAACTCGAAGCGTAGAAACTAGGGTTTCTAGCGTGATTGAGTTAGACTAGCCGTAGTAATAAGAGGGTGTGTGTGTAAAGTGCATTGAGATCAAGGTTGGGAGCTCAAAGTGGTTTAGAGGTCAAACCTATGAAAGAGATGAGTGAATGAGTGGTCTGGCTGTAGGGCCGGACTAGTCCGTGCAGGTGGCCGGACTAGTCCGTTCCTGGCCGGCCAAGTCCGTTTCTGGCCGGACCAGAAGGGTCTGACTGAGATCGGACTAGTCCGTTTGTGGTCGGACTAGTCCGGGTAGCTGTGAGTGGGTTTTGGGGATGAAGTCCCAAAACCACGGACTTGTCCGTTTTGGACTGGACCAAGAGGTCCTGAGTGAGAACGGACTAGTCCGCCCGTGGGGCCGGACTAGTCCGGGTTGGCTAGAAAAGGTGCTTCTGTGGCTAAGTCTGGGAGGACCGGACTAGTCCGCCCTAGGGGCCGGACTAGTCCGTGGTCCTCAGACTAGTCCGTTTTCACACGGAGCAAAAGGCTCTGTGTGAGATCGGACTAGTCCGATGTTGACCGGACTAGTCCGTTCTGGAAGTGACCGTTTGAATTTGAAGTTTGGCGGGTAGCGTGACGATAGTGTGTCAACTGTCGGGACCTGACAAAGGGGTCAGTGGTCCCCTAGGCCGGACTAGTCCGGGCCAGTGGCCGGACTAGTCCGCCCTTTTGCTGAAGTCAGCAGATTGGGCATGGGACCCCTATAAAAAGGGGACCCCCGGCCTCATTTCGAATACCTTTGGAAAAACTCAAACCCTAGCGCCGCCACAGCCAACTTGGAGCACTCCTAAGCCTCCTTCTTGCCTACTTTCCCTCTAAAACTAATTCTTGAGTGGATTAGGGTTTAGTGAGGTGGAGAAGAGGAAGAACATCGCGCTTGTGCTCCCGGTTTGATCTCTTGCACTCGTTGAGTCTTTGTGGGCTGTGTATTGAGTTTGTTTTATTGTGTTGATCATCTTTGTGGTGTGGGAGCCTTAGTTTGTGAGAAGCCCCAACGAACTTTGTAATCACCGTTGTGACTAGTGGAGAACCAAGTTAGGCCCGTGCGGTAAACTTGGTGAGGGAAGGGTTGTTGGACCCGGTCCTTTTGTGGACTCCTCAACGGGGACGTAGATTCCTTGTGTGGAATCGAACCTCGGGATAAAATCCTTGCCCTCTTGTGTTCTTCGCATTCATTCTATTGATTACTTTGTTCTAGGGTTGGTAGTCTTGTTTCATACTCCGCATTGCTACAAACTTGTGGAAACTTGACTTGCTCTTGTGTAGGTTGTTGCTCAACTTGACTTAAACATATACTCACTTGTAGCAAAGAGAAAATTCCCTAAAACTTGCTAGAAACATCTTTTTAGGGTTACTCACGCAAGCTGACCGGACTAGTCCGCCCCCTGACCGGACTAGTCCGCCCCCTGTGATTTAATCTCGTTTTATTAAGTCATTTGCAGGTCGATTAGCCTATTCACCCCCCCCCTCTAGGCAACTTTCAATTGGTATCAGAGCAGGACTCTCCACAAAGAGTCTAACAACTCGGAGAGATGGCCGGAGTGGTGAATGACGATGCATCGAGCAGCAACTACGAGGCGACCCGTGAGGAGACGTTGGCTTATCAAGATAAGCCAACGGACGATGAGGAGACTCGCCAACTCAAGGCGAAGCTCCGGGAGAAGTTGAACATCTCCAAGATTGATCCGTCAAACCAATCAAGTGGTGGTGGCGGAGCCAACTACAACCGGCAAGGGTTCAACTATGAACGCCTTGCCGCCAACAACCACTACCTGTCCATCCCATTGGGGAAACCTCCCCAATTCGATGGAACGGACTACGGTATGTGGAAACACAACATGAAGATCCACCTCGCGTCACTCAACCCAGCGTTGTGGCAAATTGTCATGACCGGGGTGGAGATTCCAAAGGATGAGGACAACCTAACTCAAGAACAAGCCATCCTCATCCACCGCAACGCTCAAGCTGCGGGTGTGATCATCTCATCTCTCTCTAGAGATGAGTTCAACCGTGTCGATGGTCTTGAAGTAGCCAAAGACATATGGAACACCCTCAAGACGGCGCATGAGGGAAACCGAGTGGTCAAGGAGGCCAAGATCGAGCTCATCGAAGGAGAGCTTGGGAGATTCGCCATCTTGGATGGTGAATCCCCCCAAGACATGTACAACGGCTGAAGGTGCTGATCAACAAGAGCCGATCATATGGCTGCACCAAGTGGACCGACCACGAGGTGGTGAAGAGGATGATCCGGGCATTCATGCCTAGGAACGTCTCTCTGTGCTCCATGATTCGGGAAAGCCCGGGGTTCACTCAAATGACCCCGGAGGAGGTCCTTGGGAGGATCATCAACCATGAAATCATGGAAAAGGAGGCGCTCTTCTACAACGACCTCCAAAAGTTCACCGCCTCCAAGATGAAGAACGTTGCACTCAAGGCAACACCCTCTTCAAAGGAGCAAGAAGAAAGTGATGAGGAGAGCCTCGACACCGATGAGGAAGAGGCCTTCTTCATCAACAAGTTCAGGAGATTGATGAGGAGGAAGAAAGGTGGATACAACCATGAGGGCAAAGGGAAGGAAAGAGCAAGGCCCAAATCAAAAAGGTCTTGCTACAATTGTGGCGAGTATGGGCACTTCATCGCTGATTGCCCACATGAAGAAGCAAAGAAGAAGAAGGAGGGCAAGCCTCAAGACAAGAAATTTTTCAAGAAGAAGAGGCCCTCCGGACAAGCCCACTTGGGGAAGGAGTGGGACTCTAACGATGAGTCCTCCTCCGAAGAAGAAGAGGAGAAGATGGCTACCATAGCCATCGGGAGGAGCTCCAAAGGAAGCAAGCTCTTCCCCAACCTCAACGACGACTACAAACCTACTTGCCTCATGGCAAAGGAGGGAAGGAGAAAGGTAACATCTCATCCCTCCTCCACAACTTCCTCGCAAGATGAATTTGATAGTGCTAGTGAAAATGAACACATGTTTAAGGACATAAGAAAAAGCACCTTGCGAAGAATGAAATTGCTTATGGATGAGATCTTTGAGAAGGAGGATCTCATCAATAGACAAGAGGACATGCTCATCCTTGAGAAGGAGAGATGTCGAGAGCTTGATGAGCTCCTTGAGCTCAAAAGAGAGAAGAGCAAGGCATTGGAACATGAACTTGCTCTAAGTAAGAAAACGTGTTCAATTCTTGAGGAGAAGACAACTGAGCTCAAGGAGGAACTTGGGAACTTGTCAAAAGTTAACAAAATACTTGAGACTAAAGTTGAGTCTCTCAAGAAAAATGTAGCCTCTTCCTCTAAGAGCCCAACCTTCTCAAAGGCCTCATCCAATGCAACTCCGTCTTGCAAGTGCTCTAACTTAATCCTTAAACTTAAGGATGAACTCAACTTAGTGCAAGGCAAACAAGCACCTAAGGGTGCCATCTTTGACAAGGAGAAGGTGGTGTATGCACGAAGTGCACACACCAACACAAGACCTCCCCATGTCAAGGATGGTCTTGGCTATACTAGAGGTGGAAGGCATAACGCCAAAACCTCCAAGTATGGCAAAGACATGATTGTCTTTGTTAAGGGGAGTTCATCACCAACTAAAATTGAAAAGAACTCACCCTCTAGCAACAAATTGCCTAAATCTGAATTGCATCCTCTATTTCATGATTTTGATGCATCCTATGTGCTAAAGAGGAACAAACACGGCAAAGTGTTTGCTAGATATGTTGGGCCACTCCGCAAGAGCCCCAAGCCTTGCGTGTGGGTGCCCAAATGCCTAACTACTAACGTGAAAGGACCCAACTCAGCTTGGGTACCTAAAAGGAAGGATTAAACTTGTTTTGTAGGCATACTCCTCCGGTGGATCGAAATGGGTGTTGGATAGCGGATGTACCAACCACATGACCGGAGAGAGGAGCATGTTCATAGAGTATGAGGAGAACGAGGACCCAAGTGAAGGAATCTTCTTTGGGGATAATAGCCAAGGGAAAATCCTTGGCTCCGGTAAAATTGCTATCTCATCTTCGCATACTTTATCAAATGTTTTGCATGTTGATTCCCTAGACTATAATCTCCTATCCATATCACAGCTTTGTGATAAAGGATATACGTGTGTCTTTTCTAGTGAGGGTGTGAATGTTCTGAGAGAGGGTAATGACTCAATAGCCTTTAAGGGAGTGCTCAAGGGAAAGCTCTATCTTGTGGATTTCACCACGGATAAAGCTCAACTTGACACATGCTTAATGGCAAAAGCCAACATGGGATGGCTTTGGCATAGAAGGCTAGCCCATGTTGGAATGAGGAACCTTCAAAAACTCCTTAAAGGAGAGCACGTTCGTGGCCTAAAGGATGTGGTATTTGAAAAGGATAGGCCATGTGGTGCGTGCCAAGCGGGAAAGCAAGTAGGAACTCAACACCCCTCTAAGAATGTCATGACGACAACTAGACCTTTGGAGTTACTTCATATGGATCTTTTTGGCCCCATTGCTTACATTAGCATCGGTGGCAACAAGTATGGTCTAGTCATCGTTGATGACTTCTCTAGATATACTTGGGTGTTCTTCTTGCATGATAAGAGTGAAACCCCCGGTGTCCTCAAGAAATTCCTAAGGAGAGCTCAAAATGAGTTCACCTTGAGGATAAAGGCTATAAGAAGTGACAATGGCACCGAATTCAAAAACATGCAAGTAGAAGAGTTCCTAGATGAGGAGGGCATCAAGCATGAGTTTTCCGCTCCCTATTCTCCACAACAAAATGGCATAGCCGAAAGGAAGAATAGGACGCTTATTGAGATGTCAAGGACAATGCTAGATGAGTACAAAACATCGGACCGGTTTTGGGCGGAAGCGGTTAACACCGCTTGCCATGCCGTGAACCGATTGTACCTTCATCGCCTCCTCAAGAAGACTCCTTATGAGCTTCTCATTGGTAAGAAACGTAATGTTTCTTACTTTCGGGTCTTTGGTAGCAAGTGCTATATCCTCAACAAGAAGCCTAGGACTTCGAAGTTTGCTTCAAAGTCCGATGAGGGTTTCTTGCTTGGATATGACTCAAACACTCATGCGTACCGTGTGTTCAACAAATCCTCCGGAATTGTTGAAGTAGCACGTGACGTAGTGTTTGACGAGACCAATGGCTCTCAAGTGGAGCAGGTTGATCAACATGCCCTTGATCAAGAGGAACCTCCACTAGAAGCTCTATGGAAAATGGCACTTGGAGAGGTTCGCCCACAAGAACCATCTCAAAGCTCAAGTGACCATCCTCTTTATGAAGTAGGTCAAACCCCCATTGGACAAGTTGAAGACCCTCTAGATGCTCCCCAAAGTGATAATGAGAATGAAGATCAAGGGGGAGGCATGAATCAAGGGGGAGACCAAAGTGAAGAAGATGAACCAAGTAATTCAAGAGGTCAACCCCCGCATCCTCGTGTTCATCAAAGTGTTCAACGGGACCATCCCGTTGACAACATTCTAGGAGATATCACAAAAGGAGTAACAACACGCTCACGTGTTGCAAACTTTTGTGAGCATTTCTCTTTTGTCTCATCCTTGGAACCACATAAGGTTGAAGATGCCTTAAGGGATCCGGATTGGGTAGTTGCCATGCAAGAGGAGCTCAACAACTTTGAAAGGAACAAGGTTTGGGAGCTTGTCAAGAGCCCTCAAGCTAATGTTGTTGGAACCAAGTGGGTGTTTCGCAACAAACAAGATGAGCATGGCGTGGTAACTAGGAACAAGGCACGACTTGTGGCAAAAGGATACTCACAAGTTGAGGGATTGGACTTTGATGAGACATTTGCCCCCGTAGCTAGGCTTGAGTCAATTCGGATATTACTAGCCTTTGCTACTCATCATGACTTCAAACTCTGCCAAATGGATGTTAAGAGTGCATTCCTTAATGGCCCAATCAAGGAAGAAGTTTATGTAGAGCAACCTCCAGGGTTTGAAGATCAAAACTATCCTAACCATGTTTACAAATTGCGAAAGGCTCTTTATGGTCTCAAGCAAGCTCCTAGAGCTTGGTATGAGTGCTTAAGAGACTTTCTAGTTGAAAATGGTTTTAGGATAGGAAAAGCGGATTATACCCTTTTCACAAAGCACTTCAACGAGGATCTTTTTGTGTGCCAAATATATGTGGATGACATCATATTTGGTTCCACAAATAAGGTGTTTTGTGACGAGTTCTCCAAGATAATGACGGAGAGGTTTGAAATGTCCATGATGGGTGAGTTGAAGTTCTTCCTAGGATTTCAAGTAAAACAACTCAAGGAAGGGACGTTCATAAGTCAAACTAAGTATACACAAGATATTCTAAGGAAGTTTGACATGGATAAGGCAAAACCCATCAAAACCCCTATGGGGACAAATGGACACCTAGACCTAAATGAGGACGGTCCAAGTGTGGATCAAAAGCTATATAGGTCTATGATCGGATCACTTCTCTATCTTTGTGCATCTAGGCCCGATATCATGCTAAGTGTGTGTATGTGTGCACGCTTTCAAGCAGCACCCAAGGCTTGTCATTTGACCGCCGTTAAAAGGATCTTGAGGTATCTTGTACACACACCTACCCTAGGACTTTGGTACCCCAAAGGATCCAAGTTTAACCTCATCGGATATTCCGATGCGGACTATGCGGGGTGCAAAGTTGATAGGAAGAGCACATCGGGTACGTGTCAATTCTTAGGTCGATCTCTTGTGTCTTGGTCCTCTAAGAAGCAAAACTCTATTGCTCTATCCACCGCCGAAGCGGAATATGTTGCAGCCGGAAGTTGTTGTGCACAACTTCTTTGGATGCGACAAACTCTTAGGGATTATGGGATTAACCTGCGTAAAATTCCACTCTTGTGTGACAACGAGAGTGCAATCAAGATAGCCCATAATCCGGTGGAACACTCTAGGACCAAACATATAGACATTCGACACCATTTCTTGCGAGATCACTCAATGAAGGGAGACATTGAGATTTCGCATGTGAGGACGGAACATCAACTTGCGGACATCTTCACCAAGCCTCTTGACGAGAAGCGTTTCTGTGAGCTAAGAAGTGAGCTCAACGTGTTGGATTCTCGGAACGTGGCTTAAACCACATTCCTCATATATTTTGAGCCACATTTCAAAAAACTCCTCCCTATGTTGATTTCTCCTAAAATTTGGTTGAGAAATCTATCTTCTTCATGAAAATGTCCATAAGTTGTTCTTTATTGACTCATAATCATGTTTGTCATGTTTTCCTTGCTATATATGTCCAAAAGGACTTATCTTTGTGGACAAAACCCAAATATATCGTTTTTCAGCCCTGCTGGACCGGACTAGTCCGCCCCTATGGCCGGACAAGTCCGGGTCAGACTAGTCCGCGGCTAGTCCGCACACCGGACTAGTCCGGCCTTCCACCGGACAAGTCCGGACCCGGACTAGTCTGGGTCTGGTCCGCAGACCGGACTAGTCCGGCCCCTCAACCGGACTAGTCCGGCCCTTGGGGACTTAAACCCCCAGGCGGCCCGGACCCCTCTCTCTCTCTCTCACTTGACTCTCAAGCTTCCACGCGCGCACAACCGCCCCCAAATCGGCGATTTTGCGCTCCAACCACCAAAACTCAACTCCAATCCGCGCATCGAAGTCCTTGGGAGTGAGGGATCACTTCCCCGCGCTCCACCTTCGAGATCCACGCCGATTTCGACGACTCAAGCGGATTTTTGAAGGTATTTCACCGTTCCTCAAAAACTAGCCCCATTCTTGATTCTTCAAGTTTTTGATAGGAACACCTTCATTAATGTTGTTCTATACACCCTTGCGATCATAGCCTAGGAGTATTGCGCATTGATTCACAAATTTTTCGATGAATCGATTAGGGTTAGGGTTCTTCCTGTGTAACCCGGACTAGTCCGGCCGCCAGGCGGACAAGTCCGGCCGGCGGACTAGTCCGCCCCTGGGGCGGACAAGTCCGGTTTGCACAGGGCAAACCCTACTTCTAGTTGGTTCTCGAGATCTTTTCGGCAATACTTCTTCTTCCTAGGCTCATATCTTCCTCTCTCCATCCTCTGCACAGAATGTCGAACTCTGAGCGCTCTCCTCCGCGTGTCAACCTCGAGGGGCGTACCAATGCCCAAATTGCCGAGGCTCGGACTAAGGCTGCGCTAATGGAGGCGCAGAAGGCCAAGGAGGAAAGAAAGCTCAAGGCACTCGAAGCATCCAAGGTGGCTGCGAGCATCTACAATGAGGATGAAGCCATTGCCCGTGCCACGGCAGAGTCACTGAATGAGCTGAGGAAGAAGAAAAGGGAGGACAGGGAGGCACACAACTCCAGGGCTGCTGAGGCCAGTGCCCCCAAGAGAAAGAAGCTCGTCACCGTTGGCGAGAAGGCGAAGGGCAAGGAGCCAGCTCAAATGGAAGCTGAGCCTCGGGTTGAGCGTGACCCGAAGAAGGGAAAGGCTCCAGCTCCTGTCGAGCCAAAGAAGAAAAGGCCAGCTGTCAAGATGTCATCAAAGAAGGCAGCTGGAGGTGTTGTGATCAAAGAGAAAGGGAAAGCCACCTCCATTGGCCCCCTTGAAGTTCACACACCAGAGAGGAATCCCAACAGACAGAAGGAATTGTCTGCTAATGTATTTCATGGCAAAGGGTCTGAAAAGGCCAGGAGGCTAAGGGAAGAAAAGGTCTACAAGTTTGAGAGGAGCACGGCAGATCCCAGATTTTGGTGTGACTTCCACTGTGACTATTACAGGCTAGTCTACCAACAAATGAAGAAGCCAATGATAGAGGCTCAGTGGGTGGACTGGGACTATATGGCGAAGAAGGAGCACTCGGCCTTTGATGCCGTGATTGAAGCTGCCGAGCGCCATGATCTCAAGAAGATCATGGGCTTCAAATATGATTGGAATGTGGAAGTTATTCTCCAATTCTACTCCACAATCTACTTCACCACCTCTGGTGACAGGAAAATTATTTGGATGACTCATGGTGAGCAGTACTCAGTCACCTTCGCAGAGCTTGCCAGGATTTTAGGGCTTGAGACACACATGGATCATGAGATTATAATCTCTAACCTTAAGGCCGTGGATCGTGAAGAGCTAGCATATATGTATCCAAGTCACGTTCCATTTGATGCCGGCCTCACCCGCAACATCAAGCCCTTCTACATCATCATGAACAGAATCCTCAGACGGACGATAGCACCGAAGGATGGTGATGCTGGGGTGATTCAAGGGAATCTGAGGCACCTACTACTTCTGATCGATGGGGAAGAGAAGTTCAACCTCGTCGATTACATCTTCGACGACATCTTCAACATCTCGCACACTCCCAACCGTGCTTGCGGGTATGCCCCCTACATCATGTGCCTCATTGAGAAGGTGTCGGGCGTAACCTTTGTCAAGGATGTGTCGCATCGCCTGCTACGTCCTCAGAAGCCCCCGAATGTCCCTGTTCCCCCTCGTCGCAAGAATGCAGATCCTCCGTCTCGCCCAGTGGCGCTTCCTTCTCCGCCTCCGCCTCAGTCCATGAGTGTGTTCTTCAAGTGCTTCAAGGCCATCTTCACCTCGTGCCGGAAGCAAGAGATTCGCGCTCAGAGGGCACACAAGCGCCAAGAGAAGTACCTTAAGGCGGTGTGCGACAAGCTGGAGGTCCCGATGTCCTCTCCGGAGGTGAGTGATGGGGAGATCACTCCATTCCCCACCTTCACCGCCGATGAGCTCGCCCAGCTCCAAGAGGATGGAAGCTCCTCTCGGGCTGCTCCCTCGGCAAGGAACTCCGACGACGACGACGATGATGCCGATGATCATGAGGACGACGTCGAAGATTCCAAGGCCACGGAGAGTGGAAGTGGCGAAGACGAGGACTAGTTCTTAGGGCTTAGTTTCCTCCCTTCTTTTCCTTTTTGGTGCCTTGATGCCAAAGGGGGAGAGTTGAGGGGGAGTTAATCGTTTGTGGGCGTGTTTGTGATTTGTGAACTTATTTTGTAATATATTCATGCTCTTGGATGTTTACATTTGTGCAAGACCTGTTAATGTTGCTTAATATCAATATAATGCTATTATTGTCAATCTTTTGATTATATTGATGCTCTTTATGTCTTGTCACAATTGTTGAGCACATCACGTAGGCACCCCACCATAACGTGTGTGGGTATGAAAGAACTCCTCCACCTCTTTTACATGTTGCATACATTGAGGGGGAGTCATTCATACGCACACAAGTTATGAAAACCAATTTTAATACTCTTAATTGTTGAAGGACTTAATGTGTTATCATCAATCACCAAAAAGGGGGAGATTGAAAGTGCATCTAGGTTCCCCGTGGGTTTTGGATGATTAATGACGACAATTAAGTCGCTAATGAGCTCAAGTGATCTTAGCACAGGTGAAGACTCAATCGGAGACGCAAACCCTCAAAAAGGAAAAGGAAGGAAACGGAGTCAACTCGAAGCGTAGAAACTAGGGTTTCTAGCGTGATTGAGTTAGACTAGCCGTAGTAATAAGAGGGTGTGTGTGTAAAGTGCATTGAGATCAAGGTTGGGAGCTCAAAGTGGTTTAGAGGTCAAACCTATGAAAGAGATGAGTGAATGAGTGGTCTGGCCGTAGGGCCGGACTAGTCCGTGCAGGTGGCCGGACTAGTCCGTTCCTGGCCGGCCAGGTCCGTTTCTGGCCGGACCAGAAGGGTCTGACTGAGATCGGACTAGTCCGTTTGTGGTCGGACTAGTCCGGGTAGCTGTGAGTGGGTTTTGGGGATGAAGTCCCAAAACCACGGACTTGTCCGTTTTGGACCGGACCAAGAGGTCCTGAGTGAGAACGGACTAGTCCGCCCGTGGGGCCGGACTAGTCCGGGTTGGCTAGAAAAGGTGCTTCTGTGGCTAAGTCTGGGAGGACCGGACTAGTCCGCCCTAGGGGCCGGACTAGTCCGTGGTCCTCAGACTAGTCCGTTTTCACACGGAGCAAAAGGCTCTGTGTGAGATCGGACTAGTCCGGTGTTGACCGGACTAGTCCGTTCTGGAAGTGACCGTTTGAATTTGAAGTTTGGCGGGTAGCGTGACGATAGTGTGTCAGCTGTCGGGACCTGACAAAGGGGTCAGTGGTCCCCTAGGCCGGACTAGTCCGGGCCAGTGGCCGGACTAGTCCGCCCTTTTGCTGAAGTCAGCGGATTGGGCTTGGGACCCCTATAAAAAGGGGACCCCCGGCCTCATTTCGAATACCTTTGGAAAAACTCAAACCCTAGCGCCGCCACAGCCAACTTGGAGCACTCCTAAGCCTCCTTCTTGCCTACTTTCCCTCTAAAACTAATTCTTGAGTGGATTAGGGTTTAGTGAGGTGGAGAAGAGGAAGAACATCGCGCTTGTGCTCCCGGTTTGATCTATTGCACTCGTTGAGTCTTTGTGGGCTGTGTATTGAGTTTGTTTTATTGTGTTGATCATCTTTGTGGTGTGGGAGCCTCAGTTTGTTAGAAGCCCCAACGAACTTTGTAATCACCGTTGTGATTAGTGGAGAACCAAGTTAGGCCCGTGCGGTAAACTTGGTGAGGGAAGGGTTGTTGGACCCGGTCCTTTTGTGGACTCCTCAACGGGGACGTAGATTCCTTGTGTGGAATCGAACCTCGGGATAAAATCCTTGCCCTCTTGTGTTCTTCGCATTCATTCTATTGATTACTTTGTTCTAGGGTTGGTAGTCTTGTTTCATACTCCGCATTGCTACAAACTTGTGGAAACTTGACTTGCTCTTGTGTAGGTTGTTGCTCAACTTGACTTAAACATATACTCACTTGTAGCAAAGAGAAAATTCCCTAAAACTTGCTAGAAACATCTTTTTAGGGTTACTCACGCAAGCTGACCGGACTAGTCCGCCCCCTGACCGGACTAGTCCGCCCCCTGTGATTTAATCTCGTTTTATTAAGTCATTTGCAGGTCGATTAGCCTATTCACCCCCCCCCCTCTAGGCAACTTTCAATCCCCTACGGTGGTTTGGGCATATCCAGCGGAGACCTCCAAAAGCACCGGTTAACAGTGTGATTATAAAGAGTAGAGAAAATTTTAGGAGGGGTAGAGGTCGACAAAGATTGACATGGCAGGAGGCTGTGAAATGAGACTTAAAGGAGTGGGACATACCTAGAGATTGGGCTCTTTATAGGACTGCATGGAAATTAGCAATTCATGTAATGCTTCGTCCACAGTGTCATTTGCCTTAGGTTGCACGGGCTTCGTCAAAGGGGAGGAATCCCAACAAGTGATTGTGGGATATCTTAGATCTTGAATTATCTTTTAAGTTTCTTGTCCTTGGCCAATAGCTTCATGTAAATGTTGTCTTGATTTCTTGCTTGGCCATGGACAAGATACTTAAATCCATTGAACTCCCCATAGGCTCCTTGATTACAAGGGTGATCTTGATTCCACCCTTGACATCCTTGTTGGTGATAACCGTTAGAGTTGTGTTTGAAAGGAAGAATCCTAATGGTTCTCAGGGAAATGATCCCCCAAGGGGCCCATGTTGACATTGATTTTCACGAATCATGTGAATATCGATGGCTTGGGCCATCCAAACACTTCTCCATTAGCTTGATCTTCATGTTACTCAATGGGAGGTGTAGTTCCATAACTAGCATTCCAACCTTGTTAAGTGGTGTGCATGCCAAGCTAAAGGAACTAGAGCACTCTTCAATCCACCCGTTGAGTTGAGACCATATTCTCATCCATGATGAATGAGAATTGGGCTCCTTCAACTCCAGCATGAATGTGGTCATGGATTGGTGGAGCGAACCCATGATATGAGTGTGGGTGAAAAACCAACTATCCACCCTGTGATGAAGGCAAACCAAGAAAAACTCTTGGAACCTCCCCCAAGCTTGGGGATCGATGACTTTGGCTTCTATTGAAGCTGAAATTCTTACGCAAAAGGATATAGTGTTGCCCAGCGGACATATGTTGAGGTACGCCTTGAATCATCTTGCAGTTGAGCACTGGTGTCCTTGTTTGCCATCCCATGAAATGGGTTAGCCAACACTACCCTGTTTTTAGACAAAAGGAGAAAACACACAAGGGTAATCCTGTCTAATAACTGTTAGTACCTATAACTTAATCACAAGTGATAGTTATCCTTCACTTCCTTTGCCTTCCCCAGCAAAGGTGCCAGAAATGCTTGTTGATGGTTCTTAGCACCACAGATCATCTTTAGTAAGAGATGAGGTCCGCAAGCGCACGAAAGATACCATTGTAGCATTTCACCTGTGAGTATTTCCAAGGGTATCGTATTTATCCCAAATGAAGGCAATGGAGTAAAGTAAACATTTCTCTTATAATCAAGCTATGGGATACTAATCAATTACCAAGACAGGGGTAAGTGGATAATATGGGTAGTGTGACACACAACTAAGCAATCTATTCTAGAGGGTAGATGTGTCCTAATGGAGATTAGAATAAGAGTTAGGGAGTTGTTCGAGAATGCTTCTAATATACATATACATAGTCTAAGTTAGATTCTAATGAGGATGCCAATGGTGAATCCTTATGCTAAGTTGTTCAACACATCGGGCACGGGCTTACCCCTAGTAATACTAGGGTAACTCCTGCTATGAGCCTGTGGCATAGCTGAACATGGAGGATTATAAAAGACGGATAGGGTTGTCACAACTTACTGCCTACCTCTACAATCCGTGGGTCTACGAGACATCCAACGCTACTTAACTATCCTAGCATCATGCTAGCATAGTAAGTAAATACTTTAAGAGCCCGAGCACAAGGCATCCTAAGGAAATGACTAACCTATACATTGTTGAACTAATGTTGAGACATAGCATAAGTTATTCATATTAACATGATCATATCATAACTAATTAGACTATAGTGGGGGTTTGTAGTGTGTATGATGATAGATTAAGATTGTTATTCCATAATCATAAAGACTACTCTTGCCACATACACGGAATCCACAATCAAACAAGAAACACTTCATCCAAGTATATGCAAAAGAAGACTAAAGATAATATATTTATTATGCATAAAGTAACAAATACAAGAAAAGATACATGAGACATACCTTTCCCAATTTGTACTTAGGACCAAAGGCTCCTCTCTACAGCCTAACCTCCACTAAGGAACTAGGAGAACTGGTGTACACAATGGAATGATGCTCAAGTGGTTTGTGTTGGAGGGAGAGGTGAGGCGTCTTATTTATAGCTGGAGAAGGGTCGGTTCCCGCCGCCAAAAGCGCGCGAATCAGTCTTCATCATTATTAGGGCACCACATGGAGTCGACATGTGGAAGCTAGCCTAGTTTGGCACCAGGAAGGGTTTGGCCGAACCCCATAGTCATCCAAAAAGAAAGTTGGACCAATTCCAATGTGCTTCCTTAGGGTGACTTCTAGGTCGGTCCCATTGACTAATATGGGTGATACACCGTTGGATGGCCTCGGATACTTTTGTTTGTGGACCATTTGATCCATGTGATGCCACATGTCGGTGCTTGATTGGCTGGGATGATATTTTATAGGATCCATTCACTTGTTTCACCTCGATTCTGTATAAAATACCAAGATGCATCAATTTGTCCAAGTACATGTGGAACTAGGTTATTTTTAGCTATAATGTGTGTAAGAAATATTCTTTTCTTCACATAATTGAGTTATATTGATGGTAAAAATTGGTATATAATGACCATCAACACAGCACAACCCTTTTATATGACAAGAACTTGTTGTTACACTGTACCCAAGGCCCGACGGGTAGCCCCGGCAGTATAAACATCATGCACACGATTTGGGTGCTTAACAACGGTTTATTACTCAGATAACGTGCCTTGATGGCAGGGTTACCATGCTTGACGGTCCTCTAATCATGCATCACTAATGTCGAATTAATAACCAGGGCTTGTAAAGGCTAATTTATAGCCTCGAATGTCCACGCCGTTTGAGATCTTGGAGTTCTTCCCGTTGGAGAGGTTGGTCCGGACACATGACACGTGGCAACGCTGGAGCTTGCCTTAGCATGGAGGCAGGTCCGGCACCTTGGGACACGTGGCAGCATCGGAGCTTCCCTTAGCAGGGGACATGTCCAGTGCCACAGGACATGTGGCAGCGCTGGAGTTTTCCTTTGCAGGGAGGCAGGTCTGACACCACGAGACACGTGGCAGTGCTGGAGCCACCCTTAGAAGGGAGGCAGGTCCGGCACCACGGGACATGTGTTGGCCTCAGCGTGTCTTCTTCTGGTATGAGAGGGTACCTAGTCTGTAGGGTAGCGACACCTTCATACTTTGATTTGTACATATTCCACCTTAATATTCCTTTGGTTGCTATACACCTTAGATTCCAACACTCCCACATCAATCATCCTTCATCATTCCTGAGTTTGCATTAAGATATCAAGTTACTAAATTACATCTTCTCATATGCATATTCATTTCGATAGGGAACACGACAAATGGCGATCAACAAGTAACATCATATGGAGGAGGAGGAAACCAAGGTGGACTTGCTACAACCAGCTATTATGGAGCAACAGTAGGAGTACCTGAAGTCGAGAGTTGATGAGAAGATCCATTCTGGAGATCAAAAGGTGACTTTATTATTCACAACCCAAGGCCAGCTCTGGCTTGCATATAACAACCTTTAGAAAGTTTTCTTTTGTATAGACTATATGTATGAGGTATGTATTGTGCATTAGGTCAGGTTTTGATGTTACTCCACATGCATGACCAAATAGTCCTTGGAGTGGCTGGGTAGGACATTACTCCATTGTATTATATTGCTATGCTTAATTATTTAGTTGATAGGTCGGTAGAAGTGGAATAGTTGGAATCTACTCACAAGAATGGTCACATTTTATCGACCACAAGTCAAGTAGTTGAATTCTACTTGCGAGAGAAGTCGAGTGAGGGAAACCTACTCACGAGATGTAACCACAATAATCACTCTTAAAGTTGAGATGTGGACGGGGATTTTTGTAGGATGGGACACACAAGGTTGATCTCAACCCGAAGGGTGAGACAACTCTTGTGACCACATCGTTCCTGGGTCGGTAATGGTGAGGTAGATGTTGAAGGTTGGATTGTAGCCCTGTGTGTGTTGGTTAAAGACCGATCCATGTGTGGCTCCGCTGGGCAAGTTTCAGTTGTACTGCATGCATACTGGTATATGGGAATTAGTAAACTTATGTAACTCGGGCATCCTCTCGTCGAAACTTATACCATGGTCCCTTGGGGGAAAGATGACAGAAGGTGGAAATCTACTAGCGGGCAACTCCAAGAGGTCCGTGTAGTAGACCTTCTATGAGGATCATAGAACTAGTTAGGTGTTGGGATGATGGGTGAAAGGTGGACACAAATGACGTGATGAGAAGAACACCGACGTGTCTTCCACGCGGGCGTACGTGTCTTGCATTCCAGGTTGTAATTGTTTCGAATCACCGTCGCTCGTGGTTATGGACTGAGCATACTTGTTCACTATGTCGTGACATAGTAATAAAGAATAGAAGGAAAGAGATGAATATGTTGCTATGAATCTTTTGTATCGTAACACTGGCTGAATAAGAGATTGCATAATTAAAGTTATCATTTCCAAACATTTAACCTGAATGAAGCTTATGTAGCTTTGGGGAAGTATCATCATGGATGAAGCGTTTCATTTCCGATTGTGGAGTTCATTATGATGCATGCCCACTAGCCTCGCAATTGGTACTTTGAAACTATTAATTAAGGATTTACTTTCGGCGTGTTCATTTCTGCAAATATCAGCTTCTCGTCTTTAAAGTTTTCAGCCTGTAAAGTATTATGCCTTGGGTGAGATAGTTATTTCTTGCTGAGCCTTCGTGCTCATGGTTGATATATATGTGGTTTTGCAAGTTATGTTATTTCTGCTTCTGTTGTGGTTGTCCGTGAGACCTCGGATTTTCCTGGGTGTATGGCTCACGTGAACTCACACCATTGCTAGATACTCTTCGTGATGCTAGTGAAAATCGTCTGTGGGCATGGATGACTTCTTTGTTGCTTAGCTAGGTTTGAGAGTATTGAGTATATTTTTTCGCTGCTTATGTACTACTTATGTATATTATGTTGTAAACTCATTTATCTTCTAAAATAAAGATTTTGTATGTTTCACGTATTCTTTTCGTGTGTGCTGTTGTGTGTCACGTCACACGACACCACCGCTTGTGATTCCTGGAATGTTGGGACCCCGGTCCTCGCAGTTTGGTATCAAAGCTGCATTGGGAATAGCAATGTGAAAAGAGCCTATTTTTGAAAATTTCTAAGTAGTCAAGTGAGGATGAGTCACTATTCCCACATAAGGTCTATATAGTATTAGTTACTTAAGGTGGCAAAGCTAACATATGTGTTATTATATTATGTAACGATGCTTCGACGTCAGGCAAGAGGTAAGGTACACCACTGCAAGCGTATCAATTGTGGTAACCTCCCCCGTTCCAGAGGTGGTACGATGATTGTCCCCCGTGGCTTGGCAGGGGAGTTAATATGAGTCTCTAAACCTTCTTATGATTCTGGGAACATATGAAAATGCTGCTCCCCGTCGTGACTCAGGCAAAAACGAGGATACTCCATTGTGTGGTCAAAAATGCAATAGTATGCAACTCTATTCATGTTCAATGAGCCATACGCAGCGTTAGCCGTCGACGTGCCTCTACGAGGTAGGGGCAGTAGGTGCTATCCATTGGATTGATAAAATTCTCAACCATGACGACCTGTTCGCACTTTACTTGGGTCCCCCATCGTGTGATGCGGAGACGCGACCATGTTTCTCGAGACGTGTTCTCCTCGAGGACGGCCTATATGGAAACATACAATACATTAGTTTCGGTGACTGATAATATATTATAGTGACTGCCTGAAATGATTGTACGTGCGGGCCTTGCCGTAAGGCACCTTAATGAGTGTTATGTAAATTGTGTGTCTTATGCAAGTACAATAACCGCACAAACGTAATGCGCTTAGAACATGTTTTCAAGTGACCGTTCTCAGTTTCACCATTAAGACGTATACCGGAATACCTATTTAGGATTCTCTTTGGTGAGGAACATAGTACCGGTATTGCATTCAAGTTTCATCTATGGGCCCCGCTCCAAGGATACCACCTCTGCGGCACGACGCTTACATTCTAAATCACAACTCTAGTTGTTTCGAACACAAAGCTACAACTAGAGGCTATAATAAATTAAAGCAATGAACCCACAAGTAACTACTTCTGCAAACTACTATGAATTGATAATCAAACTTGAATTGAATTCACAAAGGGCTTACTTGATTCGAATAACACCTTTGTAGGGGTACAAGTGTAGAATAGGGACTTGACAAGCCCAAGCCTCCTTCTTCTAGACTCTCACCTCACTCTCCTTCTACACTACAAGGATTCCGACCTGTTGCAACGATTGTACTGCAACGAATATTAAATCGTTGCAGTAAGCTTGGATTTTTGCCACGATTAAATAGTTTGTGGCACTAGGATCTATCGCCACGAAACACAATCGTTGCATTAGGATCTGTTGCCACGAATCACTAGTTTGTGGCGTCAGGATGCTAATGCAACGAACCACAATCGTTGCATTAGGATCTGTTGCCACGAATCACTAGTTCGTGGCGTCAGGATGCTAATGCCACGGAACACAGTCGTTGCATTAGGATATGTTGCCACGAATTACTGGTTCGTGGCATTACGGGATCTATCGCCACGGACCACAATTGTTGCATTAGGATCTGTTTCCACGAATTACTGGTTCGTGGCATTACAGGATCGATCGCCACAGACCACAATCGTTGCATTAGGATCTATTGCCACGAATTACTGGTTCGTGGCATTACAGCTTTATTGCCACGGAACACGATCATTGCATTAGGATCTGTTGCCACGAATTACTGGTTCGTGGCGTTAAAGCTTTATTTCCACGTAACACAATCGTTGCATTAGGATTTGTTGCCACGAAACAGCAAATAGTTGCATTTGGACCGTAATGTAACGAAACAGAATCGTTGCATTAGGATGTGTTGCCACGATACTCTGGTTTTTGGCGTTAGTATCAATGGCCACGGACCCCAATCGTAGCAATTAGGATGTGTGGCCGCGATTCAATTTTTCGTGGAATCAGGATGCTAATGCAACGAAACACGATCGTTGCATTAGGATCTATTGCCACGAATCACTAGTTCGTGGCGTTAGGATGCTAATGCAATGTACCACAATCGTTGCATTAGGATCTGTTGCCACAAATTATTGGTTCATGGCGTTACAGGATCTATCGCCACGGACCACAATCATTGCATTAGGATATGTTTCCATGAATTACTGGTTCGTGGCGTTACAGCTTTATTGCCATGGAACACAATCGTTGCATTAGGATCCGTTGCCACGAATTACTGGTTCGTGGTGTTACAACTTTATTGCTACGGAACACAGTCGTTGATTTTGGATCTGTTGCCACGAATCAGCAAACAGTTGCATTTGGACCGTAATGCAACGAAATAGAATCGCTGCATTAGGATGTGTTGCCACGATACTCTGGTTCGTGGCGTTACAACTTTATTGCCATGGAACACAATCGTTGCATTAGGATCTGTTGCCAGTAATTACTAGTTCGTGGCGTTACAGCTTTATTGCCACGGAACACACTCGTTGCATTAGGATCTGATGCCATGAATCAGCAAACAGTTGCATTTGGACCGTAATACAACAAAACAGAATCATTGTATTAGGATGTGTTGCCACGATACTCTGGTTCATGGCGTTAGTATCAATGGCCACGGACCCCAATCGTAGCAATTAGGATGTGTGGCCACGATTCACTTTTTCGTGGCATCAGGATACTGATGCAACGAAACACAATCGTTGTATTAGGACGTCTTGCCACAATTCACTGGTTCGTGGCGTCAGGATGCTAATGCAACAGACCACAATCGTTGCATTAGGATCTGTTGCCACGAATTACTGGTTCGAGGCGTTACAGGATCTATCGCCACGGAACACAATCATTGCATTAAGATGTGTTGCCGCGATACTCTTGTTCGTGGCGTTAGTATCAATGGCCACGAAACCCAATCGTAGCAATTAGGATGTGTGTCCATGATTCTCTTTTTCGTGGCGTCAGGATACTAATGCAACAAAACACAATCGTTGCATTAGGATGTCTTGCCACGATTCACTGGTTCGTGGCATTGGGATCTATAGCCACGGGACCACAATCGTTGCATTAGGATCTATTGCCACGAATTACTGGTTCGTGGCGTTACAGGATCTATCGCCACGGAACACAATCGTTGCATTAGGATGTGTTGCCACGATACTCTGGTTCGTGGCGTTAGTATCAATGGCCACGGACCCCAATCATAGCAATCAGGATGTGTGGCCATGATTCCCTTTTTCGTGGCGTCAGAACCCCTTTCATTTACCTAACATAATGTCTCATTTAACTTCAACCAATTAGATGATGACACATAGGCGCAGAGTACGCATGGAAGCACAAACGGGAGCACCGAAGTTGCATCCAAAGATGGTTGCTACGTACTTTCACAATCCAAATCTTACAGCCAAGGGCGCACTGCACGAATCCCGCGACTGTACCACCCTGCCCTGATGATTGCCACGTACGCGAGCGCACCAAATCTTGCACGGCGCACGGGCACACACAAACTCTACGTCCAAACTTTGCTCAGCGATCCGAATAACTCGACGCTCGGCGTGCACGATCGATCATCATGCGCACAAATAATATTATGAAATTGTCAACTTTGATGATTCAATAATCTCAATCAAGTTTCATCCAACCTACCAACGAAAAATTGGATCGTCCAGTCCATCCAAGCAAACGTTAATTTGGATGATCCAAGACATAAAGAAATGGATGATCTATCTCCAATCGAATTTCGACGTCAAACCAAACGCAATTGATGAGTGAGCACTTTGTCACATGTCACTAGAGTGTACGCACAAATGACAAATACACGGCCTCAACACCGGGTTTAGGGTGCATTGTGGACTAACCACATGACCCGACCAAACGCTCACGTAATTACTATACACCTGCAAGAGCAACCATCTGGCCGCATCCACCAACGCATCCCGACCCTGCAAAAGGATGACGAGCAGCGGTAGGTGAACACGTTGCAGCGGCGGCGCAATGCAAAACGGTGGCAGTGGACGGTGACGTACCTGGATGTTGGCGTAGTCGACCTCGCACATCTTCCGCGAGTCGTTCACCTTCCGCGGTGAGCTGAACCACACTGGCAGGAACTCCTCGGTTTCGCAGTCGAAGCATGACTTGGAGAAATGGGCCTCCAACACATCTTGACCCTACGAAAGGATGACGAGCAGCAGCAGGTGAACACCATGCAGCGGCGGCGCAATGGAAAACAGTGGCAGCGGACGGTGACGTACCTGGATGTTGGCGTAGTCGACCTTGCACATCTTCCGCGAGTCGTACACCTTCCAACGGAAGCCATGCAGGTGCTTCGTCCATAGCCAGAACGCCGCATCTGTCGATGTGACGTTGACAAAGCAGTAGCCCTTGTTGGCCTCGGACCTTGGCAGATGCAACAAACGAGGTTAAGTATCAATCAGTAAAAGATCGGAGCTTGATTAGTATAATCATATATTTCAAAGCATAGGCGTGGTACTAAGTCAAATGGAACGTGAATAAAATCGTAAAACTGACTTGATGCGGCCAACTGCAATTTTTGCATTCTCCTCGGCGCAGTGCTGATCAATAATGTTCATTACTTTTTGACTTCTGACGACTCAGTGCTGAACAAACGACACCGATGATCCGCAATATACTCAATGATGTAAAACATCAGGTATTAATGCATCAACAACGGCTAGTAGCAAGCAGAATTAAAAGTATGTTGCGGATCATCAGCGTCCTCAGTCTAGAAGCAGGGTAGAAGCGGCGCCGTGGCTGCCGCGAACTCGAGAACGGATGAGGAGAAGGCTCATCGCCAACGGATCGAGGGGACGGAACCTACACAACCGCTATGAGCGATGAGCCTTCCCCTCGATCCGTTCTCCAGTGGCGAGCCGGCGGTGGGGGCGCAGGGGCTGCGGGCCAGCGGCGGAGCCGGGGGCGAGGTGGCGGGGGCGCGACAGGCGACGTTGTGCAGCAGGGCCGCAGAAAATTTATTTCCGCCCGGCTAGGCCCAGAGCCGGGCCTGCCTTTAAGACCATCCGCAGTGTTTCACGGTAAAGCGGTGATGGGACGCGGAGTGGTTCCAATTGAATTCAAAGATGCGCATGCGGGATGCATAACCTCTGCAGTACTGCAGGTGCAGTAACAGTCACTGACATGTTTGCCCCACAGATAGTCGGACCCACATGTTAGTGACTATTACTGCACCTGCAGTATCGCAGGTGATTTCAACGCATGCGTTACGCGCGTCTAAGGCGCCTCGGTGACTGGCGCGCACGTAAGCTCGGTGCCCCCGGTCGCATCAGCCGCCTATACAAATGGCTACGGCTTGAACATAGGACGAAACCTTTTATGTAGCAAACAGCAACGTATAATACTTCCTCCGCCCCAACTCAACTCTATTTCTGATTATGTCGAACTAATTACCTTTGACAAATGATTTATATGGAATTTATTAACTTCAATAACATGTAGTACTAGATTGTATATTATGGAAATATTTTCATGGTGAATCTAAAAGTACAATTCTTGTATTGTTAAAACAGATCAAGACTGCGTAAATCTGAAAGATAGATTTGACGAAACCTAAGACTTCCCTTTGAAAAAGTTGTATACTTTACATTAGTTTTACATATGTAATATGCACATAGGATATATCACTAAATAGTTTTGCAAAAAAAAACATGTAGGAGAAATATGTATATCCCATATATATGCTACTACTACGTAAATTAGGGGTGGGCAAATAAACCGACACCGAAAAATCGAAACCAATAAAACCAAGAACGGAACTGAAAAGACCGAAATATCGGGTATCAGGTACTTTTCAGGTAGCAAATATAAATAACTGAAAAATAAATGTCGGGTTCGGACGGATGAATTCATTGTGGAGCTATATGTCACGCACTTAATTATACTAAAAATCATCATCTTCGCTATCGTCCCCCCCTACAATGGAGCTACATGACCATCATTGGTATATGTATCGTCGTTGTCGTCGTCGTCTTCATTTTCTGATGCAACTCTATCTACCTCAAACCGATCACCTGACGTTGTCATTATAAGAGTGGAAGCATCACCGCTGGCTCCCTCAATGTCATTCCTAGCCCATGCGGTCGTATCCTCATTATTGATATCATCAGTAAGCAGATCATCATGAAATGTCTCAGCCTCCATCGTCTCAGTCACATTATTTTCACTGTCTCCAGGGGGCATGGCAAAAAGGTTTCGTGGCTTCGTTTTAACAACTATAGCCCATTTAGGATGCTTCACACTTGGAACATAAAAAACTTGTTCTGCTTGGGTGGCTAGAATGTGAGGCTCATATTGGAATCGAAACAGAGTAGTGTCAACATCTATTATTCCGTATTGATCCTTTTTGTAGCCTCTGCTTTGGTTCTGACTGCTTCCAAAAGGACGATCAAACCATTCACACTAAAATAACAGAACCTCTTGATTTTTTTTTCAAAATCTACAGCAATGATTTTCTTGATTACTCCAAACCAATCATGATCAGTGCCCCGAACAACAATACCACTGTTTTGGGTCCGTAAATCTTTTTCCACATCTGCAGTTCGAAAGAAGAATCCATTGATGAATAACCGACTAAAAAAACATGCCTGACGATCAGGTCCTCTAGATAATGCATACAAATAATCAGTTGCTTTGCCTTCTTTGTGTAATATCGTAATCTGTACACATTAGTATAGTAGGGGTTATCGATGACAAACCAATTTCAGAACACATATTTGTTCAATATTTCATCAAAGTGCAAACTTGCATGTACTTACTCGTTTCTGAAACCAATCAACAAACTCATCTCTATGGCGTTTATCAACATCACAAGAATGAATCTTTTTCAGTTCTTCAATATGCTCACTGAAAAGGGTACAAAATTAAATTAGCCATCTACAATAAGCCATATATATAGTATACAACATCTGAGTTATACGTTATTACTTGATACATGGAGCGGCCTCTTCAACGTTAGTAATAAGATAATGCCTGATGTTATGTAGTTCCACCATAGTAAGTTGGTCCCATTTATACCCTTTTTTTAGAATTATCAACTTCTGTAAATATGTTAGAATTATCAACAGAAGGTTCATTTGTAGCTGCTGCTTCAGGATGTTCTGGCCTATTACGCTTGGTGCTGATGTTATCCAAAAACTAACTACAAAAAGTCATACACTCTTCGGCAATATATCCCTCAGCTATAGAACCCTCCGGGTGAGCTTTGTTACGTACATACCTCTTCAATGTACCAAGGTACCTCTCAATTGGATACATCCATCTGTAAGAAACAGGTCCATCCAACCGTGCTTCTTCGGCAAGATGGGTTGGAAGATGTATCATGATATCAAAGAAAGAATGTGTTTCAGGCTTACAAATTGTTTTAGGAATTTGTTTGCTCATCATGTCCAAATCTGGTTCCGCCAATTCTTTAGAACAAATTCCAGAAAAGAATGTGCTAAACTCAATCAAAGGTGCAACAACCTTTTCAGGCAATATGTTACGTATTGCAATAGGAAGGAGCTTCTGAAATATAATATGGCAGTCATGAGTTTTTAGACCCGATACCTTACATGCTTTTATGTCCACACATCTCTTGATGTTTGAGGCATAACCATCGGGCACCTTCACATTCCCCAAAAACTTGCACAAGGTGGTCTTCTCATCTTTGCACAAAGTATATAATGCTGGTGGGAATGTGTACTTGCTCTTTATGAACTTCGGATGTTGATCTGGCCGTATACCCATATCCTTCATATCAAGACGAGCTTGTAGACTATATTTTGTTTTACCATCCATAGCAAGCAATGTCCCCAATATGCTATCACAAATGTTTTTCTCAATGTGCATGACATCCAAGTTATGCCTTATTAGCAATGTCTTCCAATAAGGGAGGTCGAGAAATATACCTTTCTTCTTCCAATTATGCCATCTATTTTCCTCGGTGTGCTTTCTCTTATTATTCGTCGGTCCAAAACTCACTTGATCAAAACACTCGTATTGTTGGAGTACTTCGTCACCAGAGAGTGATGTTGGAGCCTCTCTATTCTCTACCTTTTTGTTGAAAGAACCTTTGTTTTGATGCCATCTGTGATCCTGAGGTAGGAAACAACGATGACCCATGTAACAATGCTTTCATCCATATTTCAACCAGAGGGCGTCAGTGTTTATATGGCAGTATGGACATGCTAGCTTCCCTTTTGTGCTCCATCCACATAGCATTGCATATGCTGGAAAATCATTTATTGTCCACAATAAAGAAGCTCGCATGACAAATGTCTCTTTCTTTAAACTGTCATATTTTTCAACACCATCAGACCATAATTTCAGTAGCTCATCAATCAAAGGCTGCAGATACACATCAATGTTGTTTCCAGGTGACTTTGGCCCATGAATTATCATTGACATCACCCAATAAGACTGCTTCATACACAAACAAGGTGGTAGATTATAAGGGATTAGAATCACGGGCCATGTACTGTAAGAAACATTCATTACTCCAAAAGGATTGAAACCATCAGATGCTAGCCCAAGTCTTATGTTGCGAGGATCAGATGAGAAATTTCGGTGAATGCTATCAAAATGCTTCCATGCTTTCGAATCGGCGGGATGGCGTAATATTCCATCATCAGCACGACCTTCTTTGTGCCAGCGCATGTTTGATGCCGTTGATTCTCCCATATAAAACCTTTGTAGACGGGGAATAACAGGGAAGGAACGTAGAATCTTGTGTGCTACAAGCTTCTTGGATTTTCCACAAGGTAAAGCCTCTATTGCATCCCCAGCAGTACTATTTTTCCATCTTAATTCACCACATTTTGGGCAACTATTCAGCAGAGAATAGTTCTTTCGGAATAACACACAGTCATTGACACATGCATCAATCTTTTGGTAGTCCAGTCCGATGTCACGAACAACCTTCTGAAGTTTATCAAGTGTATTAGGAATGCAGTGGCCCTTTGGAAGCGCAAATGAGAATAGTTCAAGTAACATTTCACAAGCTACTTTGCTCATACCAGTTAAACACTTTATCTGGTAGAACCTGACAATGTAGGATAATTGGGTCAGCTGCGAACAACGTGGATACAACTCCTTTTTGGCATCAATTAATAAGTCATAGAATTTCTTTGCATCCCCAGTTGGCTCCTGCTGGTTTATAGCATTTTCTTGATCATCAACATCTGCTGAAGTACCACCATGATCAGTGCCTCTAAGTAGACTGGACAACATATTTCGCATAGCACCATCATCAGAAATTATCTCCTCATTATTTTTTGATTCCTCAGCAATATTTTCCTGAACTCGTATTTCTCCATGGTGTATCCAACAAGTATAATCCAATAACATCCCATTTCTGAGCAGGTGTAAATGAACTCCCTTGCGTGTCTTGTGGAAAATATTATGACATCTCGTGCAAGGACAAGGCATAGTTCCTCCTTCACGAGTGCCCTGAAATGCAAAATTTAAAAATGACTTCATTCCATCCTGCCACTCCCTCGTATGCCTTTCTTTTCCCATCCATGTCTTATCTTCTGACATCGCTTCCAACAATTCAATCAGCCATCAGCCTATCCGTAAGAGGATAGATGTACAAGAACACATTATGTGAGCAATTGTACCTAGCTGTTGTTACTCCACGCACTGCAGCCGGCGGATTCTCCTACAGGCGGCCGGCGGATGCTCCTCAAAGCATGGTGGTCGGCGGTTGGTCCTCCAAGCTTGGCGGCAAGTGGATGCTCCTACAAGAGTGGCGGCCGGCGGATGCTCCTACAAGCGTGGCGGCTGGCGGATGCTCCTCCAAGCTTGGCGGTCGGCATATGCTCCTCCAAGCGTTGTGGCCGGTGGATGCTCCTCCAAGTGTGGCGGCCGGTGGATGCTCCTCCAAGCGTGGCGGCCCGCGGATGATCCTACAAGCATGGCGGCCAGCGGATGCTCTGTGACGCCCGGTTCCGAAAATGAACCAAGCTAACGCATATGTGTGCCCAGGATGTTCACCACACATACACGAGTGCAATCACAAAAGGGTATACAGAAAATTACCACAAGACAAGATTAATTATCCAGATTTATTACACAAACCATATTATCCTCGAATACAAGCTCTAATGAATATTAATGACAAGTTCAACTAATGCAGCGGAAATAAACTAATTAAACAACTAAGCAAACTAAGCAACTATGCAGCATAAGCGATAGGGTATGTATGCGCAGCTCCAATCAACACCACAGGCAAAGCTGACGGTAGACACGGCCTAGAACTCCGCATTATCGCCATTAAAATCCCAGTCCTGACCTGCAACTGTTGGGGGTGGGGGATTGCAAGAGTGAGTACATGTCGTACTCAGCAAGTGTGGAAAGTATGACATGTGGCTGATTCAAATGACGACAATAATAATGGTAAAGTGCTGAAAAGTACATTAAAACATTTGAAAGGCAATATAGTATAAGTATGTGAAATAAACCCATCATAATCATAAGTAATACCATAATACCAAACTGAATTCATTACCATCATCAATAAGTCCAGATTTCACCATTGCCAATAACCATAATCGATACCAGAGATTAATCCATAACGATTACCAAATTCCAATTTGCCTCTAATCATGGAAGTTGTCCAGGTGCTCATAACCGGGAGCACGGCTATCATGATAGTTTTAATTACTCTGCAGAGTTTGTACCTCTTTACCCACGTGTTCGTGATTTCATCACCCTTCGGCGACTAAGAACCTCCCTTATGCCCATGACCCGTCGGTCACATAACACACTTCCGTTGGTGTGTGGCCAAGAGATCACAAAATAGCCTTTACAAAGGGATTACTAGCCTATTTAGACCCCACTGAGGTTTCACCGGTGGCGATGTCTCCCGCAGAGCACATCTTCAACCAAGGGCCCCCTCTTGAGCCATTCGGATCCCAGGGTAGTCCCACCAATCATCAACAAACCCAATCTGACTACCCCTTCCCCGAGCATCCACAATGGTCCAAACAGCACTAGCAAAGCCCTAATTAATCAGCTACGCTGCACCCATACTTGGCCTCGTGGTGGCACTGTAGTCCTGGCTTATTCTCGCATGAACCGGTCCTTAGATCTTAAGCAAGCAAACCACCATAACATCCAACCCATCCACATACCAGGCTTGCTTAGATCATCCATTACCATACCATGTTTAACCAGTTCATGTTAACCATAATCTCATCCATGCATAATTAAATTGAGTGATATAGTTGTTTCCCATCCCAGTTGATTAAGCGAAGCAAAAAGGTAAAAACCCTTCCCGACTCTCTACCATAAATTCCAGGTGACAAGGGTGGTTTAACAAATCTAGTAAACTTCCTACCATAGGATTTCCCATCAATTTGACACAAGCATGCAGTTTTACAAACAAAACATTTATTTTAAAATAGGATCAATATGCTTCAAGGACACTTGCCTTGCTCTTGCTGTTGATTAGGGTCAAAGCCTTCAAACTCCTGATGTTGTAGATCCTCCGTGGAACTCTCTAGCGCAAATCCGTCTAATCCACACAATAAACATACAAAACAAGAAACACAATCAAAGAGTGCACAAATATTACTCAATATGTCATGACATGCATGATTGATGCAAATGCAAGGTAGAACTTGTTACTAGATTGCTTTTAATGATCACTAACTAGCTCTAATAGATTATAACAGGTTTATACAGGTTTGGGGTTGATTAGATCAAATTTTAGAATTAATTTCAACACAATTTAACCAGGAAGATCGGACTAGTCCGCTAGGGACCGGACAAGTCCGCACTTGACGAGATCAGCAGATTAGGGTTTTCTAGATCGACGTGAATTTGGAGATTAGGGGTTGAATTCTCATAAGAAAAAGAGAATAGAAGGTATACCAGGTGTTTAGAACTCCAATGAACCAAGAAACTTGGAGGTAACACTTGGATCTTGATGATCTAGGGTTGGTGATGAACTTGGAGATGAATTGGTGGTGAAGGACGAAACTTGGTGGAGATCTTGATCCTCCTTCGTTTCCTCCTCTTCTTCCTCTTGTTTGGGATCTTCTCCTCCCTCCTTGGTGGTGGCTCCCCACGAACTAGGGTTTGGGTGGGTGGAAAAGTGGCAAATAGATGTCAAACCAAGGGGTGGAGCTGTTTATATAGAGGTGGAGGCTAGGGTTAGATGGATTTCGAGTTTGAGATGAGTAGAGGCCGGTTTAGAGTCCCACACGGGCTCTAAAAGAGTTAGGCACGACGTCCCTATGCCCACATAACATGAAACCCAAGAAACAAGTCGTAAAACAAAAGGTCAATCTCGGAGTCACGAAATATCGGACAAGTCCGGACAGGACCGGACTAGTCCGAAGTCGTCTCGAGAGAAAATCGGACAAGTCTGGCCTAAAATCGGACAAGTCCGATCTTAGTCAGAAAGGAAAATGGACAAGTCTGCTGGAACACCGGACTAGTCTGGAAAAGTCCAGGGACTTAGCAAATTTTCAAGGATTCTTGGAATATCGGACTAGTCCGCACAAAAACGGACAAGTCCGAAGGTTTCCAGAGCCAAAATCGGACTAGTCCGCAGCAAAAACGGACAAGTCCGTTTTTAGTCAGAGAGAAATCGGACTAGTCCTCAGTAAAATCGGACTAGTCCGCACTTTCCTGCGTGTTAAGTGCGGTTTTGCTCCAAATCAATTTTAAATGCTCCGAATCAATGTTAAACTCGTTCCTCTTTATGTGGGTTAATGTTAAACACATATATGAGTGTATGTAGGGCATGATGCATGAAAATGAGGGTGTTACAAACCTACCCCCCTTAAAATGAATCTCGCCCTCGAGATTCGACGTGGAAGAGAAGAGATAGGGAAATTCCTTCTTGAGATCATCCTCTAACTCCCAAGTTGCTTCTTCTTCGGTATGGTGCTTCCATTGGACTTTACACCATCGAATCACCTTGTTCCTTGTGACTCTCTCCTTGGTTTCCAAGATTTTGACCGGTTGCTCGGCATACGTCAAATCTTCCTCTAGTTCCAATTCTTCCATTGGCACTTGTTCTTCCGGTACTCTCAGGCATTTCTTGAGCTAGGAAACATGAAAGACATCATGTACGTCTGAAAGATGAGCTGGCATCTCCAACTTATATGCTACTTCTCCTCTTTTGTCCAAAATCTTGAATGGTCCAATATACCGAGGTGCGAGCTTGCCCCTTATGTTAAACCTCTTATGACCCCTCATTGGTGACACTTTGAGGTAAACGAAATCTCCTATTTCAAAGGCTAATTTCCTTCTCCTATTATCCGCATAGCCTTTTTGCCTTGATTGCGCAGCCCTCAAGTTTCCTCGAATCATTTTGACTTGCTTTTCGGCTTCTTGCAACACATCCGGACCAAATACTTGAGTTTCTCCTGCCTCATTCAAGAATAAAGGGGTCCTACACTTCCTCCCATAAAGCGCTTCATATGGTGACATTTTCAAGCTTGCTTGGTAACTATTGTTGTATGAAAATTCTGCGTATGGCAAGCTTTTGTCCCAACTTTTCCCATGCTTTAAAGCACAAGCTCTTAACATGTCCTCCAAAATCTGATTGGTCCTCTCGGTTTGTCCATCCGTTTGAGGATGATATGCTGAACTAAAATTCAACCTCGTTCACAAAGCTTCATGCAATTTTTGCCAAAATCTAGAGGTAAATTGAGAACCTCTATCCGAGACTATCTTCTTAGGGACGCCATGTCAACACACAATATGCTCCATGTATATTTCGGCCAATCGTGCAGCTGTATACTTGGTCTTCACAGGGACAAAATGAGCTGACTTGGTTAAGCGATCCACAATTACCCAAATTGAGTCATACCCGAACTGAGTACGCGGTAACCCAACTATGAAGTCCATACTAATTTCTTCCCACTTCCATTCTGGAATCTTCAACGGTTGCAATAATCCGGCTGGCCTTTGATGCTCTGCCTTCACTCGTTGGCACACATCACACAGTGCTACGTATTCAGCTATGTCCTTCTTCATGCTATTCCACCAATAGCAAGTCTTCAAGTCTTTGTACATCTTCGTACAACCAGGGTGAATTGAGTATGGCGAGTCATGTGACTCCTTTAATATTGTTTCTCGAATATGCTTTACATTAGGCACAACAATTCTCTTTCCAAGCCATAAGGTACCATGTTCGTCTTCATCAAATCTGAATTCTCTCCCTTCTTCGATTCTTTCCTTGATTTCCTTGATCTCCTCATCTGTGGTATGTGCTTCTCGAATTTCATGCTCCAAGGTTGGGTTTAACAACATCATCTCCTTCTCGTTTACAAACCCAAGGTTCAACCGTTCAAACTCCTTGCATAACTCGGACGGTAACTCTCGAACTGTAAGTTGATGGCTTACTCCCTTTCTACTCAAAGCTTCGGCCACTACATTGGCTTTTCCCGTATGATAGTTGATCCCCAAATCATAATCTTTGATGAGCTCCAACCATCTTCGTTGTCTCAAGTTCAGATCCGTTTGTGTGAAAATATACTTCAAACTCTTATGATCCGTATAAATTTCACAACTATGTCCAAGAATATAGTGTCTCCAAATCTTCAATGCATGTACCACGGCTGCTAGTTCAAGATCATGCGTGGGGTAATTCTGCTCATGTTTCTTCAATTGTCTTGACGCATAGGCGACCACTTGACCTTCTTGCATCAATACACATCCAAGCCCTTGTCTTGATGCGTCACAATAAATGTCAAAACTCTTGCTTACATCCGGCAATACCAAAACCGGGGCTGTTGTCAACCTCTTCTTCAACTCCTCAAAACTATTCTGACAGGCTTCAGTCCATTGGAACGCCTTTCCCTTCATTAGCAACTCCGTCATAGGCTTGGCTATCTTGGAAAAATCCTTGATAAACCGACGGTAATATCCAGCCATCCCAAGAAAACTCCTTATTTCCTTGACGTTTTGCGGTGGTTCCCACTTCAACACGTCTCTCACTTTTCCGGGGTCAACCGATACTCCCCCTCCTGAGATTATATGACCCAAAAATGGCACCTCTTTCAACCAAAACTGGCACTTGTTGAACTTGGCATACAATTGATGCTCCCTCAATTTTTGCAACGTAAGCCTCAAGTGTTCCTCATGTTCCTTCTCATCCTTCGAGTAGATCATAATATCATCAATAAACACCACAACGAACTTATCTAAGTACTCCATGAAGACCTTATTCATGAGGTACATAAAGTAGGCAGGTGCATTTGTCAATCCAAAGGACATCACGGTGTACTCATAAGATCCATACCGTGTCCTAAAAGCTGTCTTGGGTATGTCCGATGGTCTAATCTTCATTTGAAAGTAACCTGACCTTAAATCAATCTTGGAAAACACACAGACCCCTTTCATCTGATCAAACAAATCCTCTATACGGGGCAAGGTATACTTGTTCTTGATTGTTACCTCGTTGAGAGCTCGGTAATCCACACACATCCTTTGGGATCCATCCTTCTTGTCCACGAATAGAACGGGCGCTCCCCAAGGTGAAGAGCTAGGGCGAATAAAACCCTTCTCTAATTGCTCTTGAATTTGTTTCTTGAGCTCCGCTAATTCCATAGGAGGAATCCTATATGGCCTCTTAGCTATAGGTGCAGTTCCAGGTATTAAATCAATAACAAACTCAATGTCTCGATCGGGTGGCATACCTGGCAACTCGTCCGGAAAAACATCCAAAAATTCACACACCACCGGAATCTCCTCAATTGCGACACCGTCCATATGATTTAGCTCTAATTGCTTCGGTGCATGTTGGGTTGCTTCAAATTCTACGGTGATCCCTTCTTCATTAGTCAACTTCACCGTCTTTGTGGCACACTCAATAACTCCATTGTGCTTCCTCAACCAGTCTATACCAAGTATAATATCCAACCCTTGAGAATCTAAAACAATGAGGTTGGCGGAGAAGTCTACCCCCCTTATCCTAAGGCTTACTTTTGGACATACTATATTTGTCCTCATCTCTCCTCCAGGAGACTTAACCAATAGAGTAAACTTCATATGAGAGATAGGCAAACTATACTTGGCAACATACTTCGATGCAATGAATGAATGCGATGCTCCAGAATCAAATAACATAGTCGCGGGGTTGGAGTTGGCGAGAAACATACCAATGACCACGTCATCCGCTTGTTGAGCATCCTCCGTAGAGACATGATTCACATTGCCACGAGCAAAATTTTGCTGTCCACGGCTTCCTTGTGGTTGTCCTCCATTTGGTCTTGGGTTTTGCCTCGATGCATTGCTTCCTTGACCAAGGCCCGACTTAGGACATTGATGTGCAAAGTGTCTAGCTTCTCCACAAGTATAGCACTTCTTAACTCCACTAGAATTATTGGGGCGAGCTTGGTTTTGAGCATTTGCAGCAGGAAAATTAGCACGAGGCTCATAAGGCATTGGAGGCCTAGGTGCTTGCATAATAGGGCGCTGCTGCACAAACTGAGTTGGGCGCGGTGCATAACCAGGGCGCTGAGCAGGAATAGAGGAGCTGTAATAAGGCGCATTGGGTGGCGCAAAGCGAGGGCGCACATTACTTCCTTGTTGCTGTCCTTGATATGGCACCTTCCTCTTGATTTCTTGCTCCATCTCACGGATCTTGTTCTCAACCACAATTGCTTTGTCCACAAGCTTCTGGAAATTGACATAATCACAGTTGAGCAATTGCACTTGGATCGTATTGTTCAATCCCCTCATGAACAAGTATTGCTTCCGGCTGTCTCGTCTAACATCCTCAGGCGCATATCTTGAGAGTTGAGTGAATTTATTGAGATATTCACTCACGCTTGATTTTCCTTGTCTCAAATTCTCAAATTCATGCCTCTTCAATATCATAACACCCTCGGGCACATAATGAGAACGAAAATTCTCCTTGAATTCGGCCCAAGTGATTCTTTCTTGGTTCTCGTGAGCACTGCAATAAGAATCCCACCAATCTGCAGCTGCTCCAACGAGTTGATGAGAAGCAAATAGCACCTTCTCCTGGTCACTGCATTGGACAATGGCTAGCTTCTTCTCCACGGACTTGAGCCAATCATCCGCATCCATAGGGTCTGCGGCTTGAGCAAAGGTTGGTGGCCTAGTCCTCATAAACTCTCCCAATCGGTTATGAGGAGGTGGGGGTGGCGGTGGAGGCATGTGGGACTGATTGTTGATATTGCCAGCCTGCAGCTGTCCCATAGTCTGTATCATGGTCTGCATGAGCTGGTTTTTCATGGCCAAAAGCTGCTCGATGTTGATAGCTCCCTGAGTAGATCCTTGCCCATTGTTGTTCTGAGGTACTCCATTGTTCTCCTCCTCATCATTGACATCCCTCTAGTTGCGAGTCCTCGCCATCTGAAGAAAAGCAATAGGTAAGAACTAGAAAACGCCCAAACTATATGCATCAAGGGATATGAAACTAAACAACTATCTACACTAGCCTAAGCGGACATGGCAATGCTAAGGCATCCCAAAATCCTCTATTAAGCACACAAGCAACCAATATATATAGCAAGCAACACTCCAAGTAAAAACACATCGATTCCTGAGTGCTCCTATGTGTTCTAAAGTGTCCATTCTATCTAGGCTGCATCCTACGGTCAACCTGTGGCTCTGATACCAATCTGTGACGCCCGGTTTCGAAAATGAACCAAGCTAACGCATATGTGTGCCCAGGATGTTCACCACACATACACGAGTGCAATCACAAAAGGGTATACAGAAAATTACCACAAGACAAGATTAATTATCCAGATTTATTACACAAACCATATTATCCTCGGATACAAGCTCTAATGAATATTAATGACAAGTTCAACTAATGCAGCGGAAATAAACTAATTAAACAACTAAGCAAACTAAGCAACTATGCAGCATAAGCGATAGGGTATGTATGCGCAGCTCCAATCAACACCACAGGCAAAGCTGACGGTAGACACGGCCTAGAACTCCGCATTATCGCCATTAAAATCCTAGTCCTGACCTGCAACTGTTGGGGTGGGGGATTGCAAGAGTGAGTACATGTCGTACTCAGCAAGTGTGGAAAGTATGACATGTGGCTGATTCAAATGACAACAATAATAATGGTAAAGTGCTGAAAAGTACATTAAAACATTTGAAAGGCAATATAGTATAAGTATGTGAAATAAACCCATCATAATCATAAGTAATACCATAATACCAAACTGAATTCATTACCATCATCAATAAGTCCAGATTTCACCATTGCCAATAACCATAATCGATACCAGAGATTAATCCATAACCATTACCAAACCATAACCATTACCAAATTCCAATTTGCCTCTAATCATGGAAGTTGTCCAGGTGCTCATAACCGGGAGCACGGCTATCATGATAGTTTTAATTACTCTGCAGAGTTTGTACCTCTTTACCCACGTGTTCGTGATTTCATCACCCTTCGACGACTAAGAACCTCCCTTATGCCCATGACCCGTCGGTCACATAACACACTTCCGTTGGTGTGTGGCCAAGAGATCACAAAATAGCCTTTACAAAGGGATTACTAGCCTATTTAGACCCCACTGAGGTTTCACCGGTGGCGATGTCTCCCGCAGAGCACATCTTCAACCAAGGGCCCCCTCTTGAGCCATTCGGATCCCAGGGTAGTCCCACCAATCATCAACAAACCCAATCCGACTACCCCTTCCCCGAGCATCCACAATGGTCCAAACAGCACTAGCAAAGCCCTAATTAATCAGCTACGCCGCACCCATACTTGGCCTCGTGGTGGCACTGTAGTCCTGGCTTATTCTCGCATGAACCAGTCCTTAGATCTTAAGCAAGCAAACCACCATAACATCCAACCCATCCACATACCAGGCTTGCTTAGATCATCCATTACCATACCATGTTTAACCAGTTCATGTTAACCATAATCTCATCCATGCATAATTAAATTGAGCGATATAGTTGTTTCCCATCCCAGTTGATTAAGCGAAGCAAAAAGGTAAAAACCCTTCCCGACTCTCTACCATAAATTCCAGGTGACAAGGGTGGTTTAACAAATCTAGTAAACTTCCTACCATAGGATTTCCCATCAATTTGACACAAGCATGCAGTTTTACAAACAAAACATTTATTTTAAAATAGGATCAATATGCTTCAAGGACACTTGCCTTGCTCTTGCTGTTGATTAGGGTCAAAGCCTTCAAACTCCTGATGTTGTAGATCCTCCGTGGAACTCTCTAGCGCAAATCTGTCTAATCCACACAATAAACATACAAAACAAGAAACACAATCAAAGAGTGCACAAATATTACTCAATATGTCATGACATGCATGATTGATGCAAATGCAAGGTAGAACTTGTTACTAGATTGCTTTTAATGATCACTAACTAGCTCTAATAGATTATAACAGGTTTATACAGGTTTGGGGTTGATTAGATCAAATTTTAGAATTAATTTCAACACAATTTAACCAGGAAGATCGGACTAGTCCGCTAGGGACCGGACAAGTCCGCACTTGACGAGATCAGCAGATTAGGGTTTTCTAGATCGATGTGAATTTGGAGATTAGGGGTTGAATTCTCATAAGAAAAAGAGAATAGAAGGTATACTAGGTGTTTAGAACTCCAATGAACCAAGAAACTTGGAGGTAACACTTGGATCTTGATGATCTAGGGTTGGTGATGAACTTGGAGATGAATTGGTGGTGAAGGATGAAACTTGGTGGAGATCTTGATCCTCCTTCGTTTCCTCCTCTTCTTCCTCTTGTTTGGGATCTTCTCCTCCCTCCTTGGTGGTGGCTCCCCACGAACTAGGGTTTGGGTGGGTGGAAAAGTGGCAAATAGATGTCAAACCAAGTGGTGGAGCTGTTTATATAGAGGTGGAGGCTAGGGTTAGATGGATTTCGAGTTTGAGATGAGTAGAGGCCGGTTTAGAGTCCCACACGGGCTCTAAAAGAGTTAGGCACGACGTCCCTAGGCCCACTTAACGTGAAACCCAAGAAACAAGTCGTAAAACAAAAGGTCAATCTCGGAGTCACGAAATATCGGACAAGTCCGGACAGGACCGGACTAGTCCGAAGTCGTCCCGAGAGAAAATCGGACAAGTCTGGCCTAAAATCGGACAAGTCCGATCTTAGTCAGAAAGGAAAACGGACAAGTCTGCTGGAACACCGGACTAGTCCGGAAAAGTCCAGGGACTTAGCAAATTTTCAAGGATTCTTGGAATATCGGACTAGTCCGCACAAAAACGGACAAGTCCGAAGGTTTCCAGAGCCAAAATCAGACTAGTCCGCAGCAAAAACGGACAAGTCCGATTTTAGTCAGAGAGAAATCGGACTAGTCCTCAGTAAAATCGGACTAGTCCGCACTTTCCTGCGTTTTAAGTGCGGTTTTGCTCCAAATCAATTTTAAATGCTCCGAATCAATGTTAAGCTCGTTCCTCTTTATGTGGGTTAATGTTAAACACGTATATGAGTGTATGTAGGGCATGATGCATGAAAATGAGGGTGTTACATGCTCCTACAGTCGTGGCGGCCGGCGGATGCTCCTACAAGCGCGTTGCGGAGAGGGGGCCGGCGTTGCGGGTCGAAGGGTACCGTAATAAAATATTATTTTTGTTTCTTATTTTCCTTCTTCATTCGGCTTGACAAAAATTTCTCGCCGCGGGCAGGCAGGCAGGCAGGACGAAAAAGTTGGGCTGCTTATTATTTGTGGGCTGAAACTGCACTGATTCACTATATATTCAAGCTCGGCCTTCGCGCATTCATGACGCTTGCACAGAGCCGAAGGCCTCGAAAGGTCCGGTCCTATCACTGGATTTTTGTGAGATCCTCAAGGGACGCTGCTTCCGTTGTTTGGCCTCTTCATCCTCGCCTTCTTAAACCCCCCCCCCCCCCCCCCCTATTGCTTCCAGGCTCAAGTTCTCGACTGAATCCCATCCATGCTCCCGTGTGTTGCCTGAGAAGTCCTTTGCCTCTGTTGTCGCAGCGCCATGCCTCACAACCATGTTAGACACGAGCAGGTACCTGCAGGATCACCGTCCCTGTGCCATCGTGAGGGGCAATGCACGGTGGTCAACAACCGCCTCATGACGACGGAGTTTATCTGTTTGCGCCGCCAAGCAGCTGTTCTATGACCCAGAGGAGGTCGTAGCGAGGCGACGCCCATGGATATCACCCTGGCCATCCATCACCAACTTGAAATCCCGCATTGGGCTTTCACCGTGTCCAGGTTTGGGGATGGTGAGTTCTTGGTGCTGTTCACCCATGATGACTATCGGGAGCTTGCCATCGAGACGGCAATCATCTCCATGCCGGATGATAACCACTACTTCCGGCCATGGATCTTTGGCGTTGGTGTGCCGATCGTCGGGTGGTTCTTCCACGTGCAGGTTATCATCGAGAACCTCCCTCTGCATGTCTGGTCTGCGGAGGGCATCAGACAGGTTCTGCGTGACGTCTTCCTCTTTGATCACTTCGATGCTTCCACTTACCACCAAGAGCGTGCTGACCTGTGCACGGTCGTTGGGTGTATGAAAGACCCAAGCCTCCTGCCTCGGGCCAAAATGGCCACCTTCTTTGCAGGAAGTGATGGCCGGTCTGGGAGTGACGGCGGGCCGCCGGCAGAACCTTTCAACCATGTCGCAGTGGTCTAGCCTGGCGGCCTTACGACGGATCTCATCATCCACCTGGATCACTATCTCGACTATACGCCGCCGGTCCACCCCAACTCCCCGGCCTCTTCGTCATCAGGCGACTCTTCTGACGGACACTCCTCGGTGTCCTCGAACTCTTCGGGGGACACCTTCCCGCGGCCAAAGAGATTCTACCGGCAGCGTGGGGAAGTGGATAAGGCGGATAAGCAGCTCTTTTAGTATGGCTACCAAAGTGTCCTAGCTCATGTGTTACTTTTCCTATGGAAACTAAAAATCCTTTACAAATCCTATCCTTCAAAGGGAGCCTATGTTTGAGAGGATTACGACTAGATTAATTTCCGTGAAAAGATTTCCTGTTTAACATTTCAGTTGTCCTTCCTTTTTTCAAACATTTTCTTCCTCGTATTGTCTTCACTTTTATCTTTCCAGTCCTAGATACCGGTCTATTGCATTTTCCTGTTACTACTACTTTACAGACCGCTTTGCGGGCCCTGCAGCGGGCGATCTCCTGGCAACTCCACCCGTTTGGGGACAAGGAGGGTTTGGCGATCGGAAAATTCGAGCTAATTTTGCACAGATAGTACATCCATGAACAAGAACACCAATGTGGGGACCGGAATCCACACATCCGAGGATCTCATTGGGTGGTACCGTGCGATGCGGCACCTAACAGCACACACAAAAAAGGATACCAAAACATATAAAGTTTTCATTTCATAATAAGAAGAGTTTACAAAAGAGTGTACAATAGAAGTACACACGCAGCGGAAAATACATACTCATAATCTCACCTAACTAAGCAGGAGAGAAGGCGTCCATGCCCTAGGACGATTCTCACTAGCAACACGAAGAACAAACAGCAGCGGCGTGGCTCACATGAGATTTATCTCGACACCTCGAGTCTCATGTACAACCTGAACAGCAGAAATAAAACTAATACCTGCAAAAATCGTTAAAGCGCAAACGTGAGCATAAGGCTCAGCAAGACTTAACCGTCTCACTAGACAGATGCACAGGGACACTAAACATAGGTAAGGAATAGCATAAATGACTCGCCTACAAGTGGATCCTTATAATCAAGTTTTAAGTAGCAAATGACATTCTCTGAGCACGGCACATCATGGGCTCCACAATCAAACAAGAAACGCTTTACCGATGATATGACATGCCCAAAGCACATAATGCTATTACAGCTAAAGTATGGGGAAACTGTAAACTTTTAATTGTACTATCTCTAAATCATACAAGGTTGCAAAGTAATTATAATTCAATACAATATGATTTTTCTGACTTCTTTAGTATTTACTACGTCACGACACAGTGAACAAGTGGTACTCTATTACTTCGAGGGACAGTGATTGCAATCAGGATACACCCGGACAACACGACACATACGTCGTTCGGAAGTGTCAGCGAGCACACCTGTACCTACATAACACTTCAGTACTAGGCGTATATGGCCACCTTTCACAAGAAACTCAAATGCTGAGCCCGTCTCACCTCCGCAAACAGAAGGTCTCCGCACGGAACACCTCATGTGTCCGCCGACCGATTTACACCTTACTGTCCTCAACCCACCCCTATCGATGGTGAGTTAATGGGTCTCAACGTCCCAGTTATCAAGTTACATCAGTTTATTGGATTCCATATGTCCATTATATTGCCGGTACAATTCAAGCTTGTCCAGCGGGGCCGCATACGGACGGGCCTTAATCAACACAGGCAGGGCTATGCGACCGAGACTCAATTCTCGCCGCTTCCTATCCATTCCCTACCCGGTCTCAGTTTCATTATATTAAGCCATGTTCTATTCAACCAATCCTGTGAGATACATCTCTCGCGAGTAGATTCCAACTACTCGACTTCTACCGGATCTCCTATGCATTAGCAAAGCAGTTACTACAGGTCAAACTGTAACTCGTGCCAAATAAACCCCTGGGATTTTTGGTCATGAAAGTGGAGTATCATTCACCCTAAACGTAATGCACAATTCATATACTATTCATCATAGTGATAAAGCAAAAGCTCATAAACGACTTAAATGCAAACCGGGGCTTGCCTTGTTTGCGACTGAACAAATGTCAATTGTTAGGGCTTGATCTTCCTCCGGAGAAACTGCCATGGAACCTCAGTGGGAACACCTTGGCCTTCTCCTCCAAGCGAAGCTCCTCATCGATCACCTACCATCACGTTTCCTATCGACATGATATGCATATAAGTAATTAAGTAATTAAGTAATTTAAGAAAAGACTCCACGAGGTTGTGTAAACTCTAAGAATGAGGAGTTCGACTAGGAAGGACAGACATGCCTCTGTTGTGTGATTGAACAAAGGATGAAGTCAAGTGGTCATAGTAGTATCGAGATGTGAATTGAAAGGTGCAATGTAAGCACACATTGCAACTTGGCACTCAACACTCGACGCTATGCCACTCAAAGACGATACAGCTGAATGGTGTGAAAGTGTTGGACTGGTAGGGTAAGGATGACCTAAGAGTCAAGGTGGCATAGTAGTGTCGAGATAAGCACTGAAAAGTGCAATGTAATGACACATCGCAATTTAGCACTCGACACTTGGAGCTATGCCGCCCAAAGAGTGATAAGGTAGAATGGTGAAGAAGTATTACTGGACTGTGTGATGTAAGGAAGATTAAGCGATCAAGATGGAGCATAGAAAGCTTAAGGCATGAGTGAACTGTGCAACAAGAGGTTGTGACTTAGAAGTCGACCAGTGAAGTTACACAAACTCATTAAGGAGTAAACCTAATTACGTGACAAGTGTGATCGCAGGGTCCTGATAAGGATGAACCAGGATGAAACCCTAGCGACACTTGGGAGTGAAGTGAGGTCAACATTCTTTGGACTTAAAACGTCATAACGAGCCTTGTTAACCTGACGTGAGTACTGAGACAACGTTCAAATGACCTTTAGGTAAAGTAGTTTCTACGGCAAGCTTCTCGAGCATCGTTCAAGTGCTTACGTGACACTATTGCAGTGTCCTTTGCAAGATTGTCCAGATGAGCTCGGTGAACTCCTAGAACTCGAACATGATGCGAGACCTTGTCGTGACGGTCATGCTTTGCCATCACGGGAAGATCGGATTAGCCACGTCCACATCGACCCGAACTCGTCAATAGGGTGAGCAGAATCCCGAACACCACCTTGAGAGTCTTAAGGCTAGTGATGTCGACTCGGTTGTTGATAAGGGACTCGACGAACCTGTCGTCGATGAAGTGGTACACCAAGTTAACCAATCCTGTGATCGGTTAGGGAACATCCTCAACACAACCAAGGAACTTTTATCCAAGGTTACCCCTGGTCTAGTTCTCCTTGTTGGTCGCGACGTTCTCGCATTATTCTACCCTAGGTCATCGGTGGTCATCAATACACTCGGTTTGACCTAGAAGGCATTTCATCAAGCATCTAGGCTACACCTAGGACTCGACGAGTCTCGCCTTGACCAAACTTTATTTTGGCTAAATGACTGTCGACCTTCGTGTCGTGGTTGTGTTTCAGCATCATGTACGTTACAGGCATCCTTCATCTCGATGCCAGGACATGATGATGGCTCAGAACGTCACGACGACGTCATATGGTCAACGACGTCGAAGCGGCTCATGGTGGAGCATCACGAGCACGTACGGACAGGCCAATGTGATACAAACGACACAAGAGGTCAACTTAGGGACTCCTATAGGAATGATATCAATGCAAAAACTGGACGTACGACTTGACGACATATGAGTACCCTTAGCGATTACGACGAACGGACTTCGGTGCATCAAGCAAGGAAATTCCGGGCAAGACTCACCTTGCAGGCATTTCGCCGAACATCTTCGGTGTGTACTTGATTCCGTAGCTTCATCACCATTAAAAGGGTATCTTGGCACATGTTCTTGTCCATTTTCCACATCACCATACCCCTGCATCAAGACCAGCTCTGAACATCAACGAAGTTGGTTCTTTTCTTGTAAGCATTTCAGCGAATAGGTTGACTGCAGTCACTGATTCAATCACTCTTGCAAAATAAGAGCTAACCTTGGATCAATTGTTGATGCCATTGTGTCAAAGGTGTGTTCCTGCATATCCTCTATCACTCATATCACTTGCTTCTCTGCTAGGACACGACCTATGAGCAGAACGCCTCGACGACGGAAGGTAGGCGATGACGTCGATGCATAGCAGATGTGGCCTAACTTCGAACGCGGGCATAGGCTTGCCGGTTGCCTAGAGGTGGACTTGGAACATGCTGTAGCAGTGCCGTGAGGTGGAGATACGACGGCGACGACGCGAAGGATTGGCACCGCGGAAGGAACGGGCCTGGACAGCAAGGGTCATGGCGAGCGGGCGGCTTGGAGCGGCCATGGCCACGGCATACGGAGCTGGAACGGCGCTCGCAAGCGCGGCTGAGGTGCTGCACGGGACAGGGCGGCGGCAAGGAGTAGAGGGGACGGCGGCATGCAGAGAAGCATGTGGCGGCGGCCAGGCACTACCGTCGCTGGCCAGGGTCGGGACATGGCCATGGCGCGGCTAGCGGTGGACGGCGGTCATTGGGAGCCGAGACGGCGGTTGGCTTGAAGCGGCGCCGTGGGCGGCCGGGCACCAGGGAGGTGCAGCGACGGGGAGGCAGGGCGAGCGGCGTGGTGGTCGGGCGTCGCGCGGGTCGTGCGGCGCCGGGATGGCACTGGAGACGACCGGCAGGGAGCGAGCTCGGAACCAAGGCGGCCGTGGAGCGCGGACCTGTGGCCGGAGGCGAGGAGGCGGCCGTTGGGGCGGACTGAGCGCGCGGCGTAGGGAGGTGGAGCGCCGGCGTCGGCGGCGGCGCAGGTGGTGAAGGGAGGTGGCGCGCGGGCATTTGGACGCGGGGAGGCGGCATGGCGCACGGGCATCGCGCGGCAGGGGGAAGCTAGGGCGACGCGCACGGCCGGCGGCGTGCAGAGGCGGAACGCAGCCAGGGGCAGCGGTGAGCAGGGCGGCGTGGCTGGGAGGTCGGGCGCGGGAGGCAGGGGTCGGCTTAGATATGGCGATATTTACACCTCCGTGGCACATGCAGCGCGCTTGCGTGGGGGGAGGGGAGGAGGTGCCGACCTGACTGGTGGGGCCACTTTTTCCTAGTACTGAGGATAAGTATGACATGTGGGTCCCACTTTCTTCTCCCTTCTCTTTTCAAAATTCAAATAGAGCTAGCAGACATGCTTCAAAAATATTCGATTTTGGCCCAATGAATAAATAAAATGTGGAGAATTTTATGGTGCAATCAGATTTCAAAACTGAGTAAGTTGAATTTTGAACTTAGGATTGAATTTGAATTCAAGTGATGATACTTGACTCAAGGAAATAAATAGTAGATTAGGTTCAAAAATCCTGAAACTTTGAAGTTAACCTTTTTGAACCATAAGGGACCTCAGGAAAAATTTGGAGTTGATTTGGACAAGGTTGAGCACAAAGTTTAAATTTGAAGTCGACGTTGATTAAACTCTCAGTACGTGTCCAATAAATGGAAAACGTGCTTCAAAAATTTTGAAACTTTACCGAGAGTCTAATTGGAATATTAGTAGGTCATGGAAAAATTTACGGCCTGAGATTTGAATATTTTTGGATGTCCCATTTTTGGGTTGGAATAATTCCTTTTTCTTTCTCCCTATTTTGTTTTCTTTTCTCCTTTAATTTTTCATTGAAAATGTGAATACTTGGAAATTAAGGATTCTTCACCTTAAGTTCCATTCCACATCAGCAACCATGTTCTATATGTAAAGTTTTAACAAGTCCCTATTTTTAGTGAACATAGTTTAACTCATATGACTCATGTGAGTTTGGATTTCCAAGTCTATTTTCAAAATTTTTAAGTTCGCATTTTTGCGTTTTTGTTCTTCCGAAAAACGGGCTTTTACAATCCTTCCCCCTTAAAGGAATCTCGTCCCGAGATTCTGACAAGTAGAATAACAGAGATGATGAGGGAACGATCCGTAAAAGAGGGTCATTGACTAAGGAAAATGGCAATGCCCTTAAAAACTTGGGTTCTACGAAATAGTGATTATCTTCAGGCATCTTAAGAAGTTCTAAAGTCTGCTTCAGGAGATTCCAGTCTTTAGGTTGATGACCTTGACAGGATGCTCGACATGACAATATCACATCGTAAAACTTTCATGTCTGTTACGGATCCTTTATTGTTGTACTCTTGCACTGACATGACATCTTGTCCTGTCCTAGTCTTGATTTGAAGAATTTGTACTTGTCCTTTGCTTCTCTAGGTCACCTTGATAGTTTGAAACTTTTCTTGCATTAATTCTTGGTTGTTTGTTTGGTTTTGCATAGGTCCTTTCAACTTAATGTGGTATTTCCCTTGACATGAGTTAAGATGGTTTACAAGGTTAAACAACAATCACTAACCTCGTTTGATGTTTAGTCAACCATAGGATTCCTTAGCCGTAGCATAAGAGTAGGAAGACAATCAACACTCTTATGTAATCAAAACAGCAGGAATATTGAAGATATGACGACTACAAGGTTTCTGGGTATATCAACGTCTTCAAACAATAGAAGCAGAAGATGAAGACCTTTTTGCGGTGGCACATGAGGATGTAAGGATTCAGTATCCTCATATGTTTCAACACAGCAAAGAACTCAATCATATGGTAACTACAAGGTAATTAGTATAGCAAGGTTACCATATAACAACGCAAGATCTTAGATGAACCCAAAGAGTTTCACGAGGTTGACAATTGGACGGTATCCTCGCGAGGAAGGAGATTTCATGGATTTTTCAAGGTTGATCATCGAACTGATGACTACTCGATGACGAACGGTATAGTTGCAACAATCAAGGTACTTGAACCTAAAGAAGTCAAGGATGGAAGTCCAAGTGTTTGTTTAGTTGCAAGTACTCAAGGCGATTTGAGTTTCAACAAGTCAAGGACAAGGACTCAACTGTGTTTTAGTCACAAGGTGTCCCTTGTGCTACTCAAGATAATGAAACCAGTCGAAGGCGTTGCGAACGATAAAATTGATCACAACTCAAAAATGTTAGGCACTACTTAAGTATCTGAACGGGGTCACATATCCTTGCTCAAAACTCCTTAGTAATTACGTTTTATGATGCATCACAAACCGGATGATGTTATGCAGACACAATGCAACTCCGCGGATAATTATGCAAGGTATGGTGCATTCAGTATTATACTTTGAGCAAAAATAGGTAAGACAATCCAAACACGGTCAGAAGTATCCCAAATACAGGAGGATTGATTAAACTTGGGCATGAAAGGCGCTAGAAAAGACTTGCTACTTTCATATCTCGACAAAGTTCGATGGTTTCAAGGTAAAAGTATTAGCAAGGAATGGTGAGGTTCATCTCAAGGCAACGGAGTGTACAAAATGGAACAAAGTGATTGAACTTCTTGTTGATCAGAAGTTCCATAAAGCTTGTTAATCACAACCTACAGGTAATTGTGGTTCCTTAACAATGGGTCAGGTTTTTCATCTCGTAGTTTTCTTAAAGTACTATGTCTACCCCTTAAAAGGTGCGGTAGGGTTGCCTTCAGAAGTGGCAAAGAGAGTAACCTTTGAAGAGTAAGGTTCTCCTCACTTCCGTAGGTTGCACTAAGTGGTTGACAAGGTACTGTGCTAGGCATGACCTTGGTTAGTAATCCACGTTCTTGCTATAGAATTTCCAGCTCATACTACTCACTTATGGCTTCTCGTCTCAAAGACTGAAGCAAAGGAGTGGTTTAGCGTGAAGAATCAACTGACTCCTTTAACTCGTTGATCGAGTTCCATAAGAAACGGGGTTCAAGGCAATCCGTTACTTAAGCTTCGCATTGACTTAATGAGTCAATGGTATACTCGGTCCTACTTACTTGAGCATTGCTCCCAGCACGTTGGTTCGGTGTCGATGTACCTTGGTATGACACCTAGGTGAACGTAACACTTCAATTACTAGATGAACTCCTTCCCCCTTAAGATTCAAGCTAGGTGAGCAAGTAACTTACTCCAAGCAATCTTTATGGGGAGGGTTGTCCAACTAGGGGAAGTGTCATACATGCTCAATGCACAAATAAAGTGTGAGATGCAAAGTTGCATAGTCAAAACACTAGCATGTGCATCCGAGCAAAAGGGATTTGCCTTAGTGTAATACTCAACTCTAATGGCAAATATTGTTGGGTCGCAACAACTGGGATGTTATGAAACTCCTTGAGTTGAACTCGAGAACCAAATCCATAAACACCCTAAAGGGTCATCACCCGATTAAATCCTGGTGGAGGATGAACAGCTTGGACGCAACTTCGATTTTGTCCAAGTAAATGGCAAAATCAGATCTTGAGGTGAACAACAAAGTTAAAGTAAACTTCAATACCATTCCAAAAAGTATTGGTTTGCCTCTAGATCATCTCTGGTTTGCAAGTTATGCAATTTTAAAGTTAGCAGATTTCTCTGCACTTTCAGCAGAATCTGCTTAAACAGTAGCAGTTTTGATCTAAAGTTTTCACGCCGTTCTGATGGAAATCTGGAAATATTCTTATTTACAAAGTTGTAGCCAGTGTAATAAGCTTTCCATAATGTACTTACCTGTCTTCATATCAGCTCTGGTTCAAAAGATATGAATTTTCGAAGTTGGGTAAAATTTCAGCATTCAGAATTGAATTCAGTTCAGATTGACCACTCTGTATTCAAACTCGATTTGGAATAGGTAGATGACCGATTCAGGTCTGGAGCCAATTGCAAAAATTGTAGCTGACTCTCTAACCTCTCCAACGGTTACTCGCGTGACACCATTGGATCAAGGGTCTGCGAGTTATGGATTAAATTCAGAGGTGTACAGGTTGCTGTCCAGTTTGGGTATGCCCGGACAGTCTCTGCGATTATCCAAATTTCACCCATTTAGAAAAGGATTCTGGTCTGGTGTTGAACAGAAAACATGTTGAGGACTTCCAAATATTTCTAAAGAGTATTTACTTGCCCTCGTAGCACTTCTGGTTGAGAAGATACCGCATTTGCAAGTTGACAGTTTTTCTGAAAATTTGGACAGCACCTCCTTTGTTTAAGGCTGATTTTGTCCACAAATTTCAGATATACAAACATCAACATTTGCAAAAGTAACACATAGCAAACTTGTTGCATACATTCTCAGGATTCCAGAAATGTAAAATACGAATCCATTCGATAATTCTACTAGGAATTATAATCGAAACAGTAACTGAATAGGTAACGGTCCATATTTTGAACTGTTTCGACACCTTAAACGATACTTCAATTTAGACTTGGTTATTGCGAGTTTTAGCCTTCGTGTTGATTAAGAAGTTGGTAGAGGACTATTTAAGCTTTCCAGGCATGTATAAACATGCATAGTTTGCATTTCTAGTTTAAGAGTTATGTCCGTTCAAAGTTCAGAATTTTTTCCGACTGTTTCAGATAGAACCTATATACATGTATTATCTTCAACTCTGTTTTCTAATTAGTTATAAGCTGAATTTGAGGTATCACTGAATAACAAAGTTGTAGAATAGCTTTTCCAATTTCCAGAAATGTATCATAATGGAATAGAAGAGCTTTCTTCAAAGAAATATGACAAAAATTCAGATGCTGGTCCGTGTAGTTTCAGAACAGCAGCTGCTGTGATAATGGTGCATTTTCATCACCATAAAAGCATCTTTTGGCTTGGAGCTCAATAGAAAACTTATAGAAGACTTCAAAAGCTTTCCAAAAAGTATTCACTTGCCTCCAAAGCCCTCCAGGTTGAAGAGATATGGAATTTCAAAGTCAGGTCAATTCTGTTCGAAAACAGAACTCACCGGCTTCGAAACACAAGAATTTGGGGAACAAACTCAAATTTTGAAACTTAGCTCAAAACTCAAGTCCGATAGCTAGAACTTGATTCACAACTAATCATTTCCTTTAGAACCAAATGGAATCTTAAAAGGGACTTGACGACCTTCTTATCCATAGCATATCACTATGGATCTTCAAACTTAATCAAAGTCTTACTCCGGCGAAGTCGAGCTAAACTCTCGCCAGGAGCAAAGGACTTTGGTTCACCTACTCTTGAATAGAAACATTTTACTTCGTCCACAAGATATCAGCAACTGATACTTGGACTTAATATGAATATGAAGCCATTTCTCTCGTGGGGGATGGTCAAAGTATCAATTGTGATACTAATGGTACTACGTGCCTTACCAAAAGAAAAATCTAACCCGGTACATCCGGATACGTCTATAGGTGGTCCTAATACCGATCACTCGCAAACGTTTGCTACACGGGTCGCTACCGGAGTTAGTGTACCTGCAGAAGACAAACAATCCCCTTTCACACCTTCACACCTCAAGGGCGGCACGGGGAAACACGACAGGCAGTCACAATAATATATATGAAAGTAAATGCATACGACTCTGGTGTGAGTCGCCCTCGAGCGAAGTCATGTCTCGAGGTACATGGCTGTAAATACGTCTGTACAGCAAAGACTCCCGTACGAACCGGCTTATACACGCTCGGGCATACGTGTTTCGCATGATCCCATAGAACATGAATAGTTCTAGAGATACATACTATCGGGTTATACACCACCCGACGGGGGCTCCCACTAATTTTGTGTCACGCTGGGGTACCGCGTGTCATATGTTCTCAGAAACATGGAAAGTTTCAGAGACTCATATTGACTTTCCGTGCTAAGCCACGGAAATTTCACATACCATATCTCGTATGCAGAGTTTACCGAGATTGATCCGCTCTCGGCGGCGTACCTTACCTCTTACCTTGAAGACAGAGCGTCGTTACAGAATAATATAACAAGTTAGTTCACCACCTTTATAACTTATACTAGTAATAGTCCTTAATGGGCATATAGCTAATCCTCACTCGACTACTTCGGAGTTTTTGAAAATAGGCTCTTTTTCGAGCGTGCTATTCCCAATGAAGCTCTGATACCATGTCTGTGGGGACCGGAATCCACACATCCGAGGATCTCATTGGGTGGTACCGTGCGATGCGGCACCTAACAGCACACACAAAAAAGGATACCAAAACATATAAAGTTTTCATTTCATAATAAGAAGAGTTTACAAAAGAGTGTACAATAGAAGTACACACGCAGCGGAAAATACATACTCATAATCTCACCTAACTAAGCAGGAGAGAAGGCGTCCATGCCCTAGGACGATTCTCACTAGCAACACGAAGAACAAACAGCAGCGGCGTGGCTCACATGAGATTTATCTCGACACCTCGAGTCTCATGTACAACCTGAACAGCAGAAATAAAACTAATACCTGCAAAAATCGTTAAAGCGCAAACGTGAGCATAAGGCTCAGCAAGACTTAACCGTCTCACTAGACAGATGCACAGGGACACTAAACATAGGTAAGGAATAGCATAAATGACTCGCCTACAAGTGGATCCTTATAATCAAGTTTTAAGTAGCAAATGACATTCTCTGAGCACGGCACATCATGGGCTCCACAATCAAACAAGAAACGCTTTACCGATGATATGACATGCCCAAAGCACATAATGCTATTACAGCTAAAGTATGGGGAAACTGTAAACTTTTAATTGTACTATCTCTAAATCATACAAGGTTGCAAAGTAATTATAATTCAATACAATATGATTTTTCTGACTTCTTTAGTATTTACTACGTCACGACACAGTGAACAAGTGGTACTCTATTACTTCGAGGGACAGTGATTGCAATCAGGATACACCCGGACAACACGACACATACGTCGTTCGGAAGTGTCAGCGAGCACACCTGTACCTACATAACACTTCAGTACTAGGCGTATATGGCCACCTTTCACAAGAAACTCAAATGCTGAGCCCGTCTCACCTCCGCAAACAGAAGGTCTCCGCACGGAACACCTCATGTGTCCGCCGACCGATTTACACCTTACTGTCCTCAACCCACCCCTATCGATGGTGAGTTAATGGGTCTCAACGTCCCAGTTATCAAGTTACATCAGTTTATTGGATTCCATATGTCCATTATATTGCCGGTACAATTCAAGCTTGTCCAGCGGGGCCGCATACGGACGGGCCTTAATCAACACAGGCAGGGCTATGCGACCGAGACTCAATTCTCGCCGCTTCCTATCCATTCCCTACCCGGTCTCAGTTTCATTATATTAAGCCATGTTCTATTCAACCAATCCTGTGAGATACATCTCTCGCGAGTAGATTCCAACTACTCGACTTCTACCGGATCTCCTATGCATTAGCAAAGCAGTTACTACAGGTCAAACTGTAACTCGTGCCAAATAAACCCCTGGGATTTTTGGTCATGAAAGTGGAATATCATTCACCCTAAACGTAATGCACAATTCATATACTATTCATCATAGTGATAAAGCAAAAGCTCATAAACGACTTAAATGCAAACCGGGGCTTGCCTTGTTTGCGACTGAACAAATGTCAATTGTTAGGGCTTGATCTTCCTCCGGAGAACCTGCCATGGAACCTCAGTGGGAACACCTTGGCCTTCTCCTCCAAGCGAAGCTCCTCATCGATCACCTACCATCACGTTTCCTATCGACATGATATGCATATAAGTAATTAAGTAATTAAGTAATTTAAGAAAAGACTCCACGAGGTTGTGTAAACTCCAAGAATGAGGAGTTCGACTAGGAAGGACAGACATGCCTCTGTTGTGTGATTGAACAAAGGATGAAGTCAAGTGGTCATAGTAGTATCGAGATGTGAATTGAAAGGTGCAATGTAAGCACACATTGCAACTTGGCACTCAACACTCGACGCTATGCCACTCAAAGACGATACAGCTGAATGGTGTGAAAGTGTTGGACTGGTAGGGTAAGGATGACCTAAGAGTCAAGGTGGCATAGTAGTGTCGAGATAAGCACTGAAAAGTGCAATGTAATGACACATCGCAATTTAGCACTCGACACTTGGAGCTATGCCGCCCAAAGAGTGATAAGGTAGAATGGTGAAGAAGTATTACTGGACTGTGTGATGTAAGGAAGATTAAGCGATCAAGATGGAGCATAGAAAGCTTAAGGCATGAGTGAACTGTGCAACAAGAGGTTGTGACTTAGAAGTCGACCAGTGAAGTTACACAAACTCATTAAGGAGTAAACCTAATTACGTGACAAGTGTGATCGCAGGGTCCTGATAAGGATGAACCAGGATGAAACCCTAGCGACACTTGGGAGTGAAGTGAGGTCAACATTCTTTGGACTTAAAACGTCATAACGAGCCTTGTTAACCTGACGTGAGTACTGAGACAACGTTCAAATGACCTTTAGGTAAAGTAGTTTCTACGGCAAGCTTCTCGAGCATCGTTCAAGTGCTTACGTGACACTATTGCAGTGTCCTTTGCAAGATTGTCCAGATGAGCTCGGTGAACTCCTAGAACTCGAACATGATGCGAGACCTTGTCGTGACGGTCATGCTTTGCCATCACGGGAAGATCGGATTAGCCACGTCCACATCGACCCGAACTCGTCAATAGGGTGAGCAGAATCCCGAACACCACCTTGAGAGTCTTAAGGCTAGTGATGTCGACTCGGTTGTTGATAAGGGACTCGACGAACCTGTCGTCGATGAAGTGGTACACCAAGTTAACCAATCCTGTGATCGGTTAGGGAACATCCTCAACACAACCAAGGAACTTTTATCCAAGGTTACCCCTGGTCTAGTTCTCCTTGTTGGTCGCGACGTTCTCGCATTATTCTACCCTAGGTCATCGGTGGTCATCAATACACTCGGTTTGACCTAGAAGGCATTTCATCAAGCATCTAGGCTACACCTAGGACTCGACGAGTCTCGCCTTGACCAAACTTTATTTTGGCTAAATGACTGTCGACCTTCGTGTCGTGGTTGTGTTTCAGCATCATGTACGTTACAGGCATCCTTCATCTCGATGCCAGGACATGATGATGGCTCGGAACGTCACGACGACGTCATATGGTCAACGACGTCGAAGCGGCTCATGGTGGAGCATCACGAGCACGTACGGACAGGCCAATGTGATACAAACGACACAAGAGGTCAACTTAGGGACTCCTATAGGAATGATATCAATGCAAAAACTGGACGTACGACTTGACGACATATGAGTACCCTTAGCGATTACGACGAACGGACTTCGGTGCATCAAGCAAGGAAATTCCGGGCAAGACTCACCTTGCAGGCATTTCGCCGAACATCTTGGGTGTGTACTTGATTCCGTAGCTTCATCACCATTAAAAGGGTATCTTGGCACATGTTCTTGTCCATTTTCCACATCACCATACCCCTGCATCAAGACCAGCTCTGAACATCAACGAAGTTGGTTCTTTTCTTGTAAGCATTTCAGCGAATAGGTTGACTGCAGTCACTGATTCAATCACTCTTGCAAAATAAGAGCTAACCTTGGATCAATTGTTGATGCCATTGTGTCAAAGGTGTGTTCCTGCATATCCTCTATCACTCATATCACTTGCTTCTCTGCTAGGACACGACCTATGAGCAGAACGCCTCGACGACGGAAGGTAGGCGACGACGTCGATGCATAGCAGATGTGGCCTAACTTCGAACGCGGGCATAGGCTTGCCGGTTGCCTAGAGGTGGACTTGGAACATGCTGTAGCAGTGCCGTGAGGTGGAGATACGACGACGACGACGCGAAGGATTGGCACCGCGGAAGGAACGGGCCTGGACAGCAAGGGCCATGGCGAGCGGGCGGCTTGGAGCGGCCATGGCCACGGCATACGGAGCTGGAACGGCGCTCGCAAGCGTGGCTGAGGTGCTGCACGGGACAGGGCGGTGGCAAGGAGTAGAGGGGACGGCGGCATGCAGAGAAGCATGTGGCGGCGGCCAGGCACTACCGTCGCTGGCCAGGGTCGGGACATGGCCATGGCGCGGCTAGCGGTGGACGGCGGTCATTGGGAGCCGAGACGGCGGTTGGCTTGAAGCGGCGCCGTGGGCGGCCGGGCACCAGGGAGGTGCGGCGACGGGGAGGCAGGGCGAGCGGCGTGGTGGTCGGGCGTCGCGCGGGTCGTGCGGCGCCGGGATGGCACTGGAGACGACCGGCAGGGAGCGAGCTCGGAACCAAGGCGGCCGTGGAGCGCGGACCTGTGGCCGGAGGCGAGGAGGCGGCCGTTGGGGCGGACTGAGCGCGCGGCGTAGGGAGGTGGAGCGCCGGCGTCGGCGGCGGCGCAGGTGGTGAAGGGAGGTGGCGCGCGGGCATTTGGACGCGGGGAGGTGGCATGGCGCACGGGCATCGCGCGGCAGGGGGAAGCTAGGGCGACGCGCACGGCCGGCGGCGTGCAGAGGCGGAACGCAGCCAGGGGCAGCGGTGAGCAGGGCGGCGTGGCTGGGAGGTCGGGCGCGGGAGGCAGGGGCCGGCTTAGATATGGCGATATTTACACCTCCGTGGCACATGCAGCGCGCTTGCGTGGGGGGAGGGGAGGAGGTGCCGACCTGACTGGTGGGGCCACTTTTTCCTAGTACTGAGGATAAGTATGACATGTGGGTCCCACTTTCTTCTCCCTTCTCTTTTCAAAATTCAAATAGAGCTAGCAGACATGCTTCAAAAATATTCGATTTTGGCCCAATGAATAAATAAAATGTGGAGAATTTTATGGTGCAATCAGATTTCAAAACTGAGTAAGTTGAATTTTGAACTTAGGATTGAATTTGAATTCAAGTGATGATACTTGACTCAAGGAAATAAATAGTAGATTAGGTTCAAAAATCCTGAAACTTTGAAGTTAACCTTTTTGAACCATAAGGGACCTCAGGAAAAATTTGGAGTTGATTTGGACAAGGTTGAGCACAAAGTTTAAATTTGAAGTCCACGTTGATTAAACTCTCAGTATGTGTCCAATAAATGGAAAACGTGCTTCAAAAATTTTGAAACTTTACCGAGAGTCTAATTGGAATATTAGTAGGTCATGGAAAAATTTGTGGCCTGAGATTTGAATATTTTTGGATGTCCCATTTTTGGGTTGGAATAATTCCTTTTTCTTTCTCCCTATTTTGTTTTCTTTTCTCCTTTAATTTTTCATTGAAAATGTGAATACTTGGAAATTAAGGATTCTTCACCTTAAGTTCCATTCCACATCAGCAACCATGTTCTATATGTAAAGTTTTAACAAGTCCCTATTTTTAGTGAACATAGTTTAACTCATATGACTCATGTGAGTTTGGATTTCCAAGTCTATTTTCAAAATTTTTAAGTTCGCATTTTTGCGTTTTTGTTCTTCCGAAAAACGGGCTTTTACAACCAAGCACATTTAACTTAAAAACATTACTCCCTCCGTCCCAAAATACTTGTCCCTTTCAGTGGAGGGAGTATCTCCGTCCCAAAATACTTGTCGCTTTGCATGGAGGGAGTATATTACAAACACAAGAAAAGATAAACTACAACTAAAACCATGAAATGAAAAACTACAACTAAAAACATGAAATGAAAAACTACAACTAAAAACATGAAAAGAAAACACCTAAATACTACTCTACTCAGCCTCCACCTCCTCCTCCTCGGGTGGGTCCTCGGGCTCGTGACCCTCCTCTAGCGCCCCGGGCTCCGGCGACGGAAGGTGACCCAGTCTCAAGGCCGCCGCCACGACGAGGTTGTGACGACCCGCTATGCCGAGCTCGGCCGCCATCGTCTCCCAGAGGGAGTCGACACGAGAGGCCACATGCGAGGGGCCGAAGACGTAGTGTCCCGTGGTGTCCATTCCAGTACTTTGTGGAAGGGTACCGAGCCCAAGGCGTTCCATGGAGTGAGATGTATCCGTAAATACATCTCGGGCCATGTTGAACACGAGGGTATCCTTCATGCGCGGCGGCGAGGGGGGGTCCAGCCGCGGCCGCTTACCGGCAGCCGGGTCCCTCGGCGGGCTCGGTGGCGGAGGGTTGCTCGAGCTCGAAAGCATTTGTTGTATACTAGCCGCGGCTAGGTTTTGTGGAGAGAAGAGAGGATGTTGGAACGGTTGTGCGGAAAAGACGATGGCGCGGGTGACCATCTTATACTCCCTCTGTCCCAAGTGAACTCTATTTTTAGGATTCAAACCACACATTAGTCAACACATAAAATTACCCTAACACCCTACATCAATACATATCCTCCCACGTTCCATTCAATGCCAGCAAGTTGCTACGGTAGCAAAAGACAGTAGCTAAAAATGTGCAGAGCACACAGCTGACATGACCATACAGTGAAAGTAAAGTTGAGTTGGGACAAAAAAAATTGGCTGGAAATAACTGCCCACACACCACCATCCCTCTTCTCCACGCGTACTAAAAATCACCGGGCGTCTCATCGTCTTCTCCGCGCATACTAATAAAGAGTAGTAAGACGACACACCATCCTCTACTCCGCCACACACAGCATCCTCTTCTTCGCGCGTACTCTTCCTCTCCGTTGCGCGCACCCTCATTGGTTCCCTTCGAAGCCCATGGAGTTCCCCTTGCCGCACGATATTGTGGTCCTGATCGCGGGGTGGGTCGCCGCAACCTCCACCCAGCCCATGGACGACATCTCTAGTCTGCGCGTCACCTACAAGGCCATGCACGCGGTGTGCCATGATCCCGCCGTGGGCAGGCGCGTGGCGCTGGAGCGGGCGAGCAGCTGGGAGTGGTTCCAACGGCATGGGAACGGGAGCTACGACACCCTCGTGGAGTGCCTGGCCAACGTGGGCAACCCTCATGCGTGCTATGTCAACGGGTTCGACCTCGTCTTTAACTACGGTCGCTCGCGGGCGCAGCGGGGCACCTAGTTCCTTCCCTGGGCGGCCGCGAACGGCCACAAGGTTGCGGCCTACGTCCTCACCATGCTCCGCTATGGCACCGACCGCGGGGACCGTGACGGCCTCGAGTATAACCGGCAGGTCGAAGGCGAGGCCCACGTCGGCGACAATGCGACCGGGTCCGTCACGATGAAGAGGACCAACACGAAGTGCTGCCGGTGTTAGAATCAAGCCATGCAGAGGCTCGACGTTTTCGTGAGCTGGAGGTTACTGCGTAGGCCTCCTCCGGGACCGCCGTCGGTGGCGCTGCCCGACATTGACGATTACGTTTGCCGCTGCCCAACAGGGGGGACCAAGGGCCTACCGGCTGGGGCCAGCGAGGGTGGTACGAGTGGACCGTCTTCTGTACTGAGAACTGTAGGATTGAGCGCGAGTATGACCTGTTCTGCCATAACGTGTTGTACTCTATGGGTTATATTCCCTCCATTCCCTTTTGGATGCGCTACCCCTAGTTCTCCCAATGCCAATGAAAAGTGAACAAAGGGAGTACTGTATATAAAATAGAATTGTATAAGGCATGTTGATGTGTTTCTCCTATATATGCATGCTCGTCTCTGATGAATGTTGCACTTGTTGTGTTTCCCCTATGTGCGGTCGTCTTTTGTTTAGCCCCGTTTGCATCAAAGGAAACTCACGGGGCAGTTTAAAGGAATGGATTCCTCCGGAAGTGACACATGTGCTTTAAAAAATCTAGGTTCTATAAATTTTGGCTTCACTAATAATAAAGTTGTATAAATTGCTACTTCTATACAGGTTCGTAATTAAGTACTACTAGATATAAACACAGTGATATAAAGAAGGATTAAAATAAAGCATACGCATAAAATCTCTTCAACCAGCAACACAGTGATATAAACAAGGATTAAATACTAGATATAAACATCAACGGAACCAAACAATAGTGTTCAACATACCATTCCGGGCAACAAACTAATTAATTTGACAGTACTAGCTCTTACGTAATCAAAAAACACAAAATAAACTAATCGGCACATCTAGTCCGCACCACATCTCTTCAAGCAGCACCTTCAGTCCGTCAGCTAGCTCCATGCATCGTCCTGCACCACCACCTTGCTTGGGTCTACCTCCATGCATCCTGCATCACGACAACCTTGCTTGGACTACCGTCTTTTTTTTTTCAGCAGCGATTAGTTTATGGCATCATCAAATCTGGAGTAATTTTTCTGGATCATTTGGGGCCAAAAAAATAGTTAACACGCTATATATGAGGAGAAAGATTAGGATATTATATGCTACCTGCGCCGTGGACAAAATATCCGACACTTCATTATTCTGGTCGCCAGGATCATTCTGCCCCAAGTCATCTGGGGCAGCAGGCGGAGGACCTTGATCATCAGGATAAGGACCAAGCAAGACTGGTCCTTGGTAAGGGTGGGGGTTTCCATTGAAAGGCGGAGGGTCCTCCTCATCACCCGGAAGGTGGTCCAAAAAATCAAGACCTAGGACGTAAACTGGTACAGTCCATGAACGTCCTTCCCCGCCGACTTCGTTGCCTCTCATGAGAACAAGGCTTCGAGGGATGTCAAGTGGATTATCCACCATCACCAGTAGAATGACCCTAGTCGGGTTTGGATCATTTTCATCCCAATGAAGCAACTGACCAAAACTGGAGCAGGTTTGTTCAATAAACCTTCGCTCCTTTAGATCCAGAGGATAACCAAGTAGCAAAATCCAACACCTTCTAGTAAACTGAGCACGACAGATATTAAGATTGCCTCATCATGTTTTTCAAATCTGAACTCCCGATCCCCGACCACGTGGGGATTTGCTAGGACCAAAGAATCTCTCTCCAGTTTATTTCTTAACTTGTAGTACATGCAAATCCCATGGGGATGTGCACCGTAAGTAACTACGTGCATTCTTTCATGATCTTGGATGTACACTACTATCTGGTCCATAAATTCATTACGCTGGGCAAGAGATAGTACCTCTTATGTGACCGCAGCCGCATATTCCTCATTTTTCTTCGCAATTTCGCCAGATATGTGGCACACGCTTCTGGTCCTTCTTAGAGGACCACCATCTTCTGGGATCATCAGTCGTGGACAAAACCGATGGGGGTCGATGGAGAATTTGCCATTCATGAGCGACGAGCGGCGAAGAAACAAATCTGCCTGAGAGAAACAAAGGGTGTACTACTAGTATTTGGAGGTTGCGGTTTCTTGGGAGTCTCCGGAGTACTCCTATATTATAAAGCTAAACAACGTGGAACCACCGCACATCCCTTGCAGTACTGCAGGTGCAGTAGCAGGGGCTGACATGTGGGTCCTATGGACATTGTAATGATGACACCGCGTAAAGGGGTAACTTCCGGCCTGTTCCAGTCCGTGCAATAGTAACATTGCGAGTCTCGCGACTGTTCAGATTTTTGCAGGAATACAACATGACAAAACGTGAAAAGAAAAAATATCAAAAATAACAAGAGAAACACAACATCACGACTGGAGATGTTTTTTGATTCACACACGAAGTGGGTTAAAGGTTAAAACTTGGCATCGTTAAAGGAGATGTTTTTCGATAAAAAGGAGAATTTTTCGATAATACATCAGACACATTGTTCATGAACATAAAAGACATATTACATTAACATACTACCAACACATATATTACAAACAAGAGTAAAGAAAACATGGACGAAAAACACGTAGAAACAAGAACAAAACTACTCCTAATCCTATTCTACTCGGAGGCCTCGTCCACCTCCTCCGTCACGCGCGCCGTGGCCGACGCATCCTCCAGCGGCTCCGCCTCCACCTCCGACGGCGGCGGCGACTCCTCTTCTGTCTCCACACCGAGCTTACAGGCGACGCTGTGCAGAATCTTCCAGCGGCCCTGTACCCCAGCAACCTCCGCGATCGTCTCGTGGAGGGCGTCGAGACGAGCGGTCACAAAGCTAAACCCGAACAAGTAGTAGCCGGCGGAGTCCATGCTGGGGAGCTGGGGAAGCCTCCCAAGACCCAGACGGCGACAGATGAGAGATGTATTGTTAAATACATCCCGCGACATTGTGTCTAGCGCTCTTGCATGTTTGACGGCGGAGGACACGTCGTCTTCGACATCTTTAATTCGGCGCGTTAATTCGTCGATGCGAGCGGTAAAGAGGCGGACAGTCTCCTGTAACCAGTCAGGATGAGGAGATGCAGGCGCCGCCATCAGTTCCACCGGCATTGCCAGCGGCGATGGAAAAGAAGAAGGAGGTTCAGAGGACATCGATGGCCTAGAGCGCTTCAGCGCGGGGCTACCCATTTGTGTGGCGACGGAGGTGCAGATAAAGAGCAAGAGGTGGTCGACGGTGGCGGGGGGAGAAGTTTGGAGGCCAGGATCTAAGGAGCGGTGCGGTGGAGAAGCAAGAGAACGGTGAGCCTTTATAGCGGGTCATCGTCTAATAGCGGGCGTGTGGTGAGGGGTCCCCGTCTCTAGGCGTCGGTTTTTCACGGGTGGTTTTTAACTTTATCTCAGGCGGATTTTACTTACCAACCGCGTGATAAGATATTTAATCAAGAATATTAATCAAGAAGAAGTAAATATCTTCACAGGCGGTTGGTACTTAATAACTGCCTGAGAAGATGTTTATCTCAGTCGGGTATTACTTACCAATCGCTTGAGATAATGGCCGATATTGTTCTTCAGTTTCCTTATCCCTTGCTTCTTTTTTATTTAGATTCCAATATAAATACTCAAACATGTTAAGATTCTGACAATTGTGTCCAAATTTGATGATTCTTTCTTCTACATATGTATAAAATTAACATCTACCACCTGATCAAAGTATTTTAAAACTTGTATAGCTGACATTGTAATGTTTTGGTAAATATTAAATTAATTTCTACTCACATATTATTCACATTTGTGTATCTCATAACAAAAATATTCTTCACTCAAATTTGTTTGTATGAACGTATTTGTATCATTTATACATGTATGAATTTTGTTAATTTTTTTTAAAAGCATTCCAACATGTCAGACTTCAAATTATCCATTATTCTAACTAAATGCTCATATAAATATGAGGCATTCATCAAATTACGAACACACATTGATTCAAAAAAATTTAAAAAAATCTGAAAAAATTCATCGAGCCGTTGGGACCGAGAGGATGCAAACCGCAGTTTCGAGGAAACCGGGGCCACCGACCGGTTCATAATTAAGCATGGTTTCCTCTAGCGTCCGATCATCTCGACACACCCGCTTAGACGATGACCCGCTATAAAGGATCACCGTCCTCTTGCTTCTCCGCCACACCACTCCTTAGATCCTAGCCTCTAAACTTCTCCCCACGCCACCGTCGACCACCTCTCGCTCTTTCTCTGCACCTCCGTCGCCACACAAATGGGTAGCCCCGCGCCGAAGCGCTCTAGGCCATCGACGTCCTCCGAACCTCCTTCTCTGTTTCCATCGCCGCCGGCAATGCCGGTGGAACTGATGGTGGCGCCTGCATCTCCGCCCGCGGTGCCTGCACTTCCTCATCCCGGTTGGGTTGAGAAGACTCTCAGACTCCTCACTGACCGCATTAACGAACTCGATCGGCACCTTAAGGTGGCCACTGACGCCAAGTCGGCCACCGCTCATAGCGCACTAGTGCTCAACGCAGTGGCGCGGAAGGACTTTTCCGACACAGATCGCTCGTGTCGCCATCTGGGTCTTGGGACCCTTCCCCTCCACACAAGCATGGACACCGCGGGCCACTACTGCTACGAGTTGATGACTGTGGCTGGTCGTCTCGACGCCCTCCACGAGACGATCACGGAGGCTGCTAGGGTAGAGGGCCTCCTGAAGATTAAGCACCGTGTCACCGGGAAGCTTCAGACTGTGACAGAGGTTGAGGAGTATGAGGCAGCTTGGGCAGCGGTGGCAGCGGAGGAGGCGTCTCTTGAGGCAGAGGTGGACGCGGCGATTGCGGCAGAGGAGGAGCAGGAGGAGGCGGCAGCGGAGGCAGAGGCGGCAGCAGCGGCGGCGGAAGAGGAGGAGGAGGCGGCACCGGCGGCGGAGGCGGAGAAGGCAGCAGCGGCGGAGGAGGAGGACGTGGTTTTTTCCCAGTAGAGTAGTATTAGGAGTAGTTTATCTATTTCGTGATCTCTGAGTAGAGTAGTATTAGGTGTAGTTTATCTTGTTCTTGTTGTCTACTACGTGTTTTCCTATGACTTGTTTGTTAATGAAATATGTCTTTATGTTCATGAACAATGTGTTCTATATATGCAATATCGAAAAACTTCTTTTATCGAAAACATCTCCTATATGTTTGTAACTTGGGACCATCTATATTTTTTGTGGCTGAGTGAATGAAATCCGGTAAACATTATCCTTACAAGTAATAGAACTAACAACAGACATGATGCATAATTAACTTGATTAGGAAATTACGTCATCTATATTGCTAACTAGTCCATCTCCTAATGCAACAGGTGCATTAAAAGTACTTTATCCGTTGTAACTAATATCCGATGACATTGTTGATATATATGTTGTATGTACCTGTGATACTCGTATCACAGGCGACTTTGGATCGACGGCCTGAAGATTGGACAGCACAGGGAAAAATATTTTTTTAATAGTATATACTCTGTATATGTTATCATTTCATTGCGACGAATGTTATATATAAAATGCTGATTGTTTACCTTTTACTAGACCATGGATTTGCCGTCCTCCTTTCGTGGACTTAGGTGTTCTGTATTTGCATGTCGTCTGCATTAGCACAATGATACATTTCGCGATTCATTTTGTTCGTATTTTCTTTGGAATGTCCCACTACCACATGACTGCTTTTACATATCCATGAAAACAAAGATGAACGGCAGGTAGCGGTCCCTCGAAAAAATTTTCGTTCTTCTTGGCGCGCACAATTGAGATTTTCACAATTGAAACTTCACTTCGTGCACCAAAAATTTCAGTCCTGCCCATTTTTAGCTAGCCACAACGAATATAAATGTGTGTCTCCCTCTAATCCCGCAGTGGCTTCCATTCCCGACACACATGTTCTCCTCTTAGTGCTGTGTTCCAAACTTGCATTCCTAAGAAATTCCCATGTGAGTGGTGGTGGTGACTGTGGGTACAACGTCGAGCGACCAAGTTTGACGGGCTCTACCGAACCTCCTCGTCGCCGACCCCGCCCTGCGACATCCCGGACTCCAGTTTTGTGCTATGTAAGTTCTACACGATCCATGCCGTCATTTTATTAAGCTACTCCCTCCTTATCGCTTCAGTTGTCATCCCAACAGCTGCAGCCAGTTCATTCCTAGTTGTCGTCCCAACTCCTTATATGCTCTTATGTTTCATGAATGTCTAGTATAAAATCTGAATAATGGTGCAATCGTGCAATCAACTATTCTCAATCGTTAGATCTGCATCCTATAGTCGATTCATCTTTTTATTTTACCCTAGCATCTGATTGCATTCTACTTGTTTCCATATATAAAATACACTACACCTCTGCCCCGAAATAAATGTCCCTCCGACAGTTTATGGTAGTGTATTTCTAGTACATTTCCATGTCACGAAAGATAACTATTAAAAACCGCATGTACTATGTAATTTCCTGATTTAGAAGTAAATGATGCCAGGGTTATCTTATCAACCACTCCCAATGTTGTTCTCTCATTCATGTGTTCCAAGCTTGCATTCCTAAGATTTTCAGTTCCCACGGTTTATACACGTTTTTCTTGTTTTTCTTTCTCGGATTGTACTTTTTTTTCTACTCCTTCATTTCTAATTCCTCCGTTCAAAACAAACATTTTTAGTTCATAGCAACCACACCGCCCGATCTAAAATACACATCCTCATGTAATCTGACGTTATCACTGTTACTTACTATATATACTCTTTACTTTAGGAACAAGACACCAAACCGTCATGTCGTCTACAAGTAATCGTGATGGGCAACAAGCACCTGGTATAACTATAAATGTGTTTACTATCAAAATACACATATTTATAACATGTTAATTCCTTTGCATCGTATGCAGAGAATATTGCAGCACCTAATGCTCAGGAACCCCGAGATTCGTCATCCCATGCTGGTACCACGAGTATAAATATGTACCGGGCTCTACTAAATATTTTAGCATTGCGATTGTAGTTTCCTAGTCCCAGTTAACAGTTAATCAATATATGTGATGGTGTGATTTATTGATGCCTACACACGCACGATGGGCTCTCTCGCCGCCGGCCACTCCGGCACCGGCGACCACACCCTGCTGCTGCTCACTTCAGTGTCCTCCCTGACACGTCTCCCTCCACCATCACCACATCCCATACTTCGCGTGTCATGATGACCCCGCCGCCCGCAAACCGCTATCGCCGCCGGTCACTCTGGCACCGGCCGGCACCCATGCCCCGCTGGTGAGTATATGTAATAGCGTGATTTTTTGATGCCTACACGCGCGCACTGGGCTCTCTCGCCGCCACCACTTCGGCACCAGTGACCATGCTGCTGCTCACTTCAGTGTCCTCAGAAATGCATCTCCCTCGACCATCGCCACATCCCATCCTTCGCGTGTCATGATGACCCCGCCGCCCACAAACCAATGTCGCCGCCGGTCACTCCGGCACCAGCCGGCGCCCACGCCCTGCTGGTGGTCACTTCACTGTCTTCCCCGACGCGTCTCCCTCCATCTCCATGTCCCATGGTTCGTGTGCCATGATGACCCCGCCGCCCGCAAACCCCTGGCCATTACGGCGTACCTACTCCTACATGCTATGCCCCATATGACATGGCATACCCTGGAAAAAATAGTCCAATATCATTAACCCCTGTCCACTAAGAAATGTTAGTATCATATAGTTTAGAGATGCATGTACATGAGGGTTCATTGCTGCTTATATGATCTCAATTCCGTTTTTTACACTGCCAAATGCGTTGCTGATGTCTGGTAATTAACGCAAGATTATGTTCATGTATCAGTTCTAGTAGCACTTTAGGGCGAGATGCTAACATGCAGAGCAAAATATCAGTATGCAATCCACCTAAATTTAATTCCTAGATCCTCCACACTGTCCTCCTAGCCTCGAGACTTGCTCCGAGGTGATTTCAATGGACGCAGATCACCTAACTTATACATTTTTACTGCACGTGATGCAGTAAAGATCCAACGGAATCACACTGTTGGATCTTTACTGCATCGCCTGTAGTAAAAACGTAAGTCACGTGAGATCACCGGTGTGATCTGGACATCGATCCTCTGACTTAAATGTGTTCATTGCACTGCCAGACCGAACCCTAGCATTGTTAAATGTGTTCATTCCAAAACTATTAAAACTTGTTATAAACTATTAGAACTAGTTATTAAAAGTCATTTATAACTCATTTACTAGTTTTTCTTTGCATTTGCATTAATCATGCATGTCATGTTATATTGAGTAATATTTGTGCACTTTTTGATTGTGATTCTTGTCTTGTATGTTTGTTGTGCGGGTTAGATGGATTTGCGCTAGAGAGTGCCGCGGAGGATCTCCAGCACCAAGAATTTGAAGTCTTTGATCCAAGAAAAGCACAAGAACAAGGCAAGTGTCCATGAACATATTGATCTTGTTTCTAAAATAAATGTTTTGTTTTCAAAATTGCATGCTTGTGTCAATTTGATGGGAATCATTTTATAGGAGTTTACTAGCTTTGTTTAACCACCCTTGTCACCTCAAATACATGGTAGAGAGTCGGGTAGTGCTTTTTACCTTTGCTTCGCTTAATTAATTGGGATGGGAAAACAACTATACTATTTAATTATGCATTTATGAGATTATGATTATATGAACTGGTTAATATGATATGGTAAGGGGTGATCTAAGCAAGCCTGGTATAGGATGGGTTGGAAGTCATGGCAGTTGCTTGCCTTAGATCTAATGACCGATTCGTGGAGCGACCATCTAGGATTTATAGTGCCACCACGAGGCCAAATTTGGGTGTAGCGTAGCTGATTAATTAGGGTACTGCTAGTATTGCGCAGATCATTTTGCGCACAGGGGATGGGGAGTCGGATTGGGTTTGGATATGGTTGGTGGAACTCCCTAGGATCCGAATAGCACAAGAGGGGGGCCTTGGTTGAAGATGTGCTTATTTGGAGACATCACCACCGATGAAACCTCGGTGGGTCTGTACATGCTAGTAGTCCCTTTGTAAAGGCTATTTTGTGATCTCTTGGCCACACACCTAAGAAAGTGTGCGACAGCATAATTGAGATTATATACTCATCGAAAGGTGATGAAATCACAAACACGTGGTAAAGTGGTACAACCTCTGTAGAGTGTCATAAAACTATCATGATAGTCATGCTCCCGGTTATGAGCAACCTGGACCCTCAAATGATTAGAGGATACCTGGTATTGGAATTGTTTTTGGGATGGTTATGGTTGGTAATATGGTTATGGTTGGTTATGAATTAAATTCTGATATTGATTATGGTTATTGGTAATGAGAAATCTAGAATACGAACGATGGTAATGGAATATGGACTGGTATTATGATAATTATATGGTTTATGATGGGTTTACTTCACATACATATTATATATTGCTTTTCAAATGTTTTAATGTACTTTTCAACACTTAGCGTTTTTTATTGTCGTCATTTAAATCAGCTACATGTCATACTTTCCACAACTGTTGAGTACGACATGTACTCACCCTTGCAATTTCCCCACCAACAGTTGCAGGTCAGGATTGGGAGTATAATGATGATAATGCAGAGTTTTAGGTTGTGTCTGTCGTCAACTTTGCTTGTGGTGTTGCTTGGAGCTGCACTATACCCTATTTGCTTATGCTGCTTAGTTGCTTAGTTTGTAATTAGTTATTTCCGATGCATTAGTTCAAACTTGTCATTAATAATCATTAGATCTTGTATTTGAGGATATTATGAATTCTGTAATAAAAGTGCTTAAATAATCTTGCTCTGTGGTAATTTTCTGTATATCCTTTTGTCAATGCACTTGTGTATGTGTGTTGAATGTCCTGGGCACACATATGCGTTCACTTGGTTTATTTTCGGAACCCGGTGTCACAAATTGGTATTAGAGCCACAGGTTGACCGTAGGACACAACCTAGATAGAATGGACACTTTAGAGCACATAGGAGCACTCAAGAATCGAGGTGTTTTTGTTTGGTATGTTGTTTGATATATATTGTTTGCTTGTGTGCTTAATAGAGGATTTTGGGATGCTTTAGCATTGCCATGTCCACATAGGCTAGTATAGGTAGTTGTTTAGATTCATATCCCTTGGTGCATATAGTTGGGAACGTTTTCTAAATTCTTCTCCCTTGCTTTTCTTCAGATGGTGAGGACTCGCAACCAGAGGGATGCCAACGATGAGGAGCAGAACCATGGAGCACCTCAGAACAATAATGGACAAGGACCTGCCCAAGGAGCTCTCAACCTTGAGTAGCTTTTCGCTATGCAAAACCGGCTCATGCAGGCCATGATACAAACTATGGGACAACTACAGGCTGGTAATAACAACAATCAGCCCCACATGCCTCCACCGCCACCCCCACCACCTCATAACCGGTTGGGAGAGTTTATGAGGACTAGGCCACCGACCTTTGTCCAAGCCGCTGACCCTATGGACGCTGATGATTGGCTCAAGTCTGTGGAGAAGAATCTTGCTATTGTCCAATGCAGTGACCGGGAGAAGGTGCTATTTGTGTCTCATCAACTAGTTGGAGCAGCTGCCGATTGGTGTGATTCGCTATGCAATGCTCATGAGAACCAAGAGAGAATTACTTGGACTGAGTTCAAGGAGAGCTTCCGTTCTCATTATGTGCCGGAAGGTGTTATGATCTTGAAGAGGCAAGAATTTTAGAACTTAAGGCAAGGAAGGTCAAGCGTGAGTGAATATCTCAATAAATTCACTCAACTCTCAAGGTATGCGCCTTAGGATGTGAGCCCGGATAGCCGGAAGCAATACTTGTTCATGAGGGGCTTGAACAATGAGATCCAAGTGCAATTGCTCAATTGTGATTATGCCAACATCCAAAAGCTTGTGGACAAAGAAATTGTGGTTGAGAACAAGGTTCGAGAGGTGGAGCTAGATAATAAGAGGAACGCGCCATATCAAGGAATGCAACAAGGAAGTAACGTGCACCCTCCCTTTGCACCACCCAACGCGCTTTATTACAACTCTTCTGCGCCTACTCATCACCCTGGTTATGCACCGTGCGCAACTCAATTTGTGCAACAGCGCCCTGTCATGCAAGCACCTATGCCTCCAATGCCATTTGCGCCTCGTCCCAACCCTCCTGGTGCAAATGTTCAAAATCAAGCTCGTCCAAATATTTCTGGTGGAGTTAGGAAGTGCTATACATGTGGAGAAGCTTGACACTTTGCGCATTAATGTCCTAAGTCGGGCCTTGGTCAAGGAAGCAATGCGCCAAGACAGAACCCAAGACCCAATGGTGGAGCGCCACAAGGAAACCATGGACAACAGAATTTCGCTCATGGCAATGTGAACCATGTCTCTACGGAGGATGCTCAACAAGCGGATGACGTGGTCAATGGTATGTTTCTCGCAAACTCCAACCTAGCGACTATGTTATTTGATTCTGGAGCATCGCATTCATTCATTGCATCGAAATATGTTGCCAAGTATAGTTTTCCTATCTCTCATATGAAGTTTTCTCTATTGGTTAAGTCTCCTGGAGGAGACATGAGGACAAATATAGTATGTCCAAAAGTAAGCCTTAGAATAAGGGGGTAGACTTCTTTGCCAACCTCATTGTCTTGGATTCTCAAGGTTTGGACATTATACTTGGTATGTACTGGTTGAGGAAGCACAATGGAGTCATTGAGTGCACCACAAAGACGGTGAAATTGACCAATGAGGAAAAGATCACCATAGTGTGTGAAGCATCTCAACACGCACTGAATCAGTTGGAGCTGAATCATATGGACGGTGCCGCAATTGAGGAAATTCCAATGGTGTGCAAATTTTTGGATGTGTTTTCGAATGAGTTGCCAGGTATGCCACCTGACTGAGACATTGAGTTTGTTATTGATTTAATACCTGGAACTGCACCTATAGCTAAGATGTCGTATAGGATGCCTCCTAAGGAATTAGAAAAGCTCAAGAAGCATATTCAAGAGCAACTAGAGAAGGGTTTTATTTGTCCAAGATCTTCACCTTTAAGATCACCTGTTCTTTTTGTGTATAAGAAGGATGGGTCCTAAAGGATGTGTGTGGATTACCGAGCTCTCAACGAGGTAACAGTCAAGAACAAATACACCTTGCCACGCATAGAGGATTTGTTTCATCAGATGAAGGGTGCTTGTGCTTTCTCCAAGATTGATTTGAGGTTAGGCTATTTCAAATGAAGATAAGGCCGTCAGACATACCCAAGACAGCTTTCCGGACACGGTATGGATCTTATGAGTACACCGTGATTTCTTTGGATTGACCAATGCACCTGCCTATTTTATGTACCTCATGAATAAGGTCTTCATGGAGTACTTGGATAAGTTTGTAGTGGTGTTCATTGATGATATAATGATCTACTCGAAGGTTGAGAAGGAGCATGAGGAACATTTGAGGCTTACATTGCATAAATTGAGTGAGCATCAATTATATGCCAAGTTCAACAAGTGTCAGTTTTGGTTAAGGGAAGTGTCATTTTTATGTCATATCATCTCGGGAGGAAGAGTATCGGTTGACCCATGAAAAGTGAGGGACGTGTTGAAGTGGGAGCCATCACAAAACGTAAGGGAAATAAGAAGTTATCTTGGAATGGCTGGATATTACCGTCAATTCATAATGACTTTTCCAAGATAGCCAAGCCAATGATGGAATTGTTAAAGAAGGGGAAGGCTTTTCAATGGACTTAATCTTGTCAAAAGAGTTTTGAAGAGTTGAAGAAAAGGTTAACAACATCCCCAACTTTGGTATTGCCAGATGTGAGCAAGAGATTTGATATTTATTGTGATGCATCGAGACAAGGACTTGGATGTGTGCTGATGCAAGAAGGTCAAGTGGTTGCATATGCATCGAGGCAATTGAAGAAGCATGAACATAATTATCCAATGCATGATTTGGAACTTGCAGCCGTGGTACACACATTGAAGATTTGGACACTACATCCTTGGACATAGGTGTGAAATTTATACTTATCATAAGAGTCTTAAGTATATTTTCACACAAACGGACCTGAATTTGAGGAAATGAAGATGGTTGGAGCGCATAAAGGATTATGATGTGGGAATCAATTATCATCCAGGAAAGGCTAATGTAGTGGCCAATGCATTGAGTAGAAAAGGAGTAAGTCACCAGCTCACAGTTGGAGAACTGCCATCCGAGTTATGCAAGGAGTTTGAACGGCTGAATCTTGGATTTGTATATGAGATGGGAATGATGGAGTTAAATCCAGCCTTGGAGAAAGAAATTCGAGAAGGTCAGGCCAAGGATGAGGAAATTCAGGAATTTAAGGAAAGAAACCAAGAGGGGAGAGAATGCATATTTAATGAGGATGATCATGGTACCCTATGGCTTGGAAAAAGGATTGTTGTGCCTAATGTGAAGCGTATTCAGGAGACAATGCTAAAGGAGGCACATGACTCGCCATACTCGATTCACCCCGGGTGTACAAAGATGTACAATGACTTGAAGATATGTTATTGGTGGGCCAGCGTGAAAAAGGATATAGCTGAATACGTAGTGTTATGTGATGTGTGCCAACAAGTGAAGGCAGAACATCAATGACCAACTGGATTATTGCAGCCATTTGCAGATTCCAGAATGGAAGTTGGAAGAAATTAGAATGGACTTCATAGTTGGTTTAACGTGGACTCACTCCGGAAATGACTCTATATAGGTAATTGTGGATCGGTTAACTAAGTCAACTCACTTTATTCCCATCAAGACCACCTTTAATGGGGATAAACTGGCAGAACTGTATATGGGAAGAATAGTATGTGTGCATGGAGCACCAAAGAAGATAGTGTCGGGTAGGGGTTCTCAATTTACCTCCAGGTTTTGGTAGAAACTGCATGAAGCATTGGGAACAAGGTTAAACTTTAGCTCGGCATATCACCCTCAAACGAATGGACAAACTGAGAGAACCAATCAAATTTTAGAGGACATGTTAAGAGCTTGTGCTTTAAAGCATGGGAAAAGTTGGGACAAGAGCTTGCCATATGCAGAATTTTCATATAACAATAGTTACCAAGCAAGTTTGAAGATGTCACCATACGAAGCATTATATGGAAGGAAGTGTAGGATGCCCTTGTTTTGGAGTGAGACAGGGGAGAATCAAGTATTTGGACCCGATGTGTTACTAGAAGCTAAAAAGCAAGTTCAAATTATTCATGAAAACTTCAGGGCTGCTCAATGAAGGCAAAAAGGCTATGCTAACAATTGGAGAAGGAAACTAGCCTTTGAAGTTTGAGACTTTGTTTAACTCAAGGTGTCACCGATGAGAGGTCACATGAGGTTTCATATCAGAGGCAAGCTAGCACCTCATTACATTGGGCCATTCATGATTTTGGACAAAAGAGGAGAAGTAGCATACAAGTTGGAGATGCCAGGTCACTTATCCGATGTTCATGATGTCTTTCATGTTTCTCAACTTAAGAAGTGCTTGAGAGTACCGGACGAACAAGTGCCGATGGAAGAATTGGAATTAGAGGCAGACTTGACTTATGCCGAACAACCGGTCAAAATCTTGGAGACAAAGGAAAGAGTCACAAGAAACAAGGTCATGAGATGGTGTAAAGTTCAATGGAAGCATCATACAGAATCAGAGGCAACTTGGGAACTAGAAGATGATCTCAAGAAGGAATTTCCCTATCTCTTTTCTTCTGCGTTGAATCTCGAGGGCGAGATTCATTTTAAGCGGAGTAGGTTTGTAACACCCTCATTTTCATGCATCATGCCCTGCATCCAACATTAAATATGTTTAACATTGACCAACATAAAAAGGAACAAGTTTGAAATGAATTTAGAGTAAAATTGCACTTAAGAAATCTGGGAAGTGTGGACTAGTTCATTTTCTAAGCGGACTAGTCCAAGTTCTCTCTGACCTCCATCGGACTAGTCTGTTTTGCTGCGGACTAGTCTGTTTTTGCCTCTGGACAATTTTGGACTTGTCCGTTCCTTTGCGGACCAGTCCGGTATTCCAATTCCTTGGAAATTTTGCTAAGTCCTTGGACCTGTCCGGACTTGTCCGGTATTCCAACGGATTTGTCCATTTTCACCTCTAACTAAAGTCGGACTTGTCCGATTTTGGTCAGACTTGTCTGTTTTTCCCCTCTAGATAAGTTCAGACTTGTCGGATGCCCAAACCGGACTTGTCCGATATCTCTCTGTCTAACTTCGTACTAGTCCGGCCCTTTTCGAACATGTCCAGTAAATCGCGACTCCAAGTTGATCTTTTGTGTCACGACTTTTTTCTTGGATTTTACATTAAGTGGGCCTAGGGACGTTGTGCCTAACCTTTTTAGAGCATACGAGGGACTCTAAATCGACCCTTGCTCATCCCAAACTCGAATTCATTGAAACCCTAGCCTCCGCCTCTATATAAACAACCCCAACCCTTGGCTTGACATCTATTTGCCACTTTTCAACCACACCCAAACCCTAGTTTGTGGGAGCCGCTGTGAATGAGGGAGAAGGAGGTCCCGAACAAGAAGAAGGAGAGGAGGAAACAAAAGAAGATCAATATCTCCATCAAGTTTCCTTCTCCATCGCCAATTCACCATCAAGTTCTTCATCAACCCAAGATTGTCATGATCCAAGTGTTGCCTCCAAGATCATTGATTCATAGGAGTTCTAAACACCTGGTATAACTTCTACTTCCTTTTCCTTACGTGAATTCAACCACAAATCTCCAAATTCACGTCGATTATAAATTACCGTAGCTAAGATATGTGGAAAACATTATAAATTCAAGCAAGGGACGTCGGTAGCTCGAGACGATAGGCCACGGGTCTGCATTTTTTAATGACGGTGAACAGAACAAGAAATCAAGGAGAAAGTTTTCCCTTCACTCCAAAATGATGAGTCCCTTTCATCGGAGAGACACAAAGATAAACGTGGTCTCCGATGTCGAAGTTGAGAGGGCGACGTCTTTTATCCACATAGCTTTTCCGCCGAGATTGAGCAGCCTTCAGATTGGCTAGAATTATTCACACCCATTCTTCGGCTTCATTAACAAGGTCAATTCCGAATATTATTCTTTCATCGGATTCACACTAGTTGAGTGGTCTGTGGAATTTCCGACCGTAGAGAGATTCATACAGCACCATCTTGTTGCTTGCTTGATAGTCATTATTATATGAGAACTCCGCCAACGGTAAATGATCATCCCAGTTTTTACGGTGGTGAATGGCACAAGCACGTAGCATGTCTTCAAGGATTTGGTTCACCCGTTCAGTGTGAACATCCATCTGCGGGTGATATGCGGAGCTTCGAATAAGTTTAGTCTGCAATGAAGCGTGCAGCTGCTCCCAAAACCGAGAAAGAAACAGCGCACCGCGATCTGAAATAATTGTGCGGGGAACTCCATGCAAGCACATAATTCTTGCAGTAAACAACTCCACATACTTCTTGGCAATGTACTTGGTATGCACAAGAATAAAATGAGCCAATTTGGATAGTCGGTCGACTATCACCCAAATCGAATCATGTTTGTGGAATCTGAGAGGCAATCAGACGGTGAAATCCATACTAATGTGCTCCCATTTCCATGCCAAAATATTCAATGGTTGCAGCTGACCGGCCTTTCGCATGTGGTCGGCTTTCACCTGTCGACACATATCACATTCAGATACATATTTTGCAATCTCCCATTTCATTCGAGTCCACCCAAATCGTGTTTTCAGATCTTAATACATTTGTTGCTTCCCGGATTAATTGAGTACTTGGAAAAATGAGTTTCATCCATGATTTTATTCCGAAGTGTCATATCATGGGGTACCACTATACGGTTGTTAAACCATAGCGTACTATGATCATCCTTTTGGAAGCATTTCATCTCACCCTTGTCCATTCTCTCGCGTATGTGAAACATGCCTTTGTCTTTCCTCTGAGCATCCATAATCTCCTCTCGTATTGTAGGGATGAGAGCAAGATTATATAATGCTCCATATGGAACCAAGTATAAATTCGGTTCGTCCTCTTCCATCGGAGTAATTGACAAATTATTGACATGTGACTTGCGGCTTAGCGCGTCAGCAACTACATTCGCCTTGCCAAGATGGTAGTGAATTTCAATCTCATAATCTTTGATCAGCTCTAACCATCTCCATTGCCGCATATTCAACTCCTTCTGAGTGAAGATATATTTCAGGCTTTTATGATCAGTGCAGAGGTGTACAATATTACCTAGTGTGACGCCCGGTTCCGAAAAACGAACCAAGCTAACGCATATGTGTGCCCAGGATGTTCAACACACATACACGACTGCAATCACAAAAGAGTATACAGAAAATTACCACAGAACAAGATTAATTATCAAATTTTATTACACAACCCATATTAGCCTCGAATACAAAGTCTAATGAATATTTATGACAAGTTCAACTAATGCAGCGGAAATAAACTAATTAAGCAACTAAGCAGACTAAGCATAAGGGATAGCGCAGCTCCAATCAACACCACAGGCAAAGTTGACGGTAGACACGGCCTAGAACTTCGCATTATCGTCATTAAACTCACAATCCTGACCTGCAACTGTTGGGGGGGATTGCAAGAGTGAGTACATGTCGTACTCAGCAAGTGTGGAAAGTATAACATGTGGCTGATTCAAATGACAACAATAACAATGACTAAGTGCTGAAAAGTACAGTAAAACCATTTAGAAAAGCAATGTATCATATTTATGTGAAGTAAAACCATCATAAACTATGTAGCCATCATAATACCAGTCCATAACTTACCATTGCCAATAACCATAATCAATGTCATAAACCATGATTCCATCCCATAACCATAACCATAATATCAACCATAACCATTACCAAACCATAACCATTCCAAATCCCAAGTTCCCTCTAATCATGTGAGGGTCCAGGTTGCTCATAACCAGGAGCACGGCTATCATGATAGTTTTAGACAGACTCTGCAGAGTCTGTACCACTTTACCCACGTGTTTGTGATTTCATCACCCATTGGCGACTAAAGAACCTCCCTTATGCCAATTACACTTCCTTTGGTGTATAGTCAAGAGATCACAAAATAGCCTTTACAAAGGGATTACTAGCCTATTTAGACCCCACTGAGGTTTCACCGGTGGCGATGCTCCAACTGAGCCCCCTCTTGAGCCATTCGGATCCCAGGGTAGTCCACCAATCATCAACAAACCCAATCCGAGTACCCCTTCCTCGAGCATCCTTAATGGTCCAAATAGCACTAGCAAAGCCCTAATTAATCGGCTACGCCGCACCCATACTTGGCCTCGTGGTGGCACTGTAAATCCTGGATGGTCGCTCCACGAACCGGTCCTTAGATCTAAAGCAAGCCAAAACCACCATACATCCAACCCATCCACATACCAGGCTTCCTTAGATCACCCATTACCATATCATATTTAACCAGTTCATGTTAACCATAGTCTCATTCATGCATAATTAAATTGAGTGGTATAGTTGTTTTCCCATCCCAGTTGATTAAGCGAAGCAAAAAGGTAAAAATCCCATCCCGACTCTCTACCATATATCCCAGGTGACAAGGGTGGTTAAACAAAGCTAGTAAATTTCCTATCATAGGATTCCCATCAAACTGACACAAGCATGCAATTTTGCAAACAAAACATTTATTTTAAAACGGGATCAATATGCTTCAAGGACACTTGCCTTGCTCCGGCGGATAGGGTTGCTCAAGCGCTTCGAAGTCTTGGTTCTCGAAATCCTCGTACACGACTTCTTGAGCACTTCTCTCTACTCGCGATCACACATACAAGAAAACATATACAAATCAACATGATGCACACACATTAGTCAACATGCGATTATATGCATGCATGCAAGGTTCAATTATTAATTAATTATGGTTGTTTATTAATTAGATGCAACTAGTTCATACGTGTTCGTATGAATTTACAGGGCTTTTAGCGAGAATTAATGCGGCTGAAAATAAAAAGATGGTGCAACAAAAATCAATTTGCGTCTATCAGATCTAATACGTCGCTAAAATTCACATCAAAAAAATGAATCCTACTGTAGATGTGATGGCATCAAAGATCGTGGGATGATGGCGATGCGTAGACGAAGTGGACAGTGCAACGGCCCTCCAGCGGCACGACGACAACGGTGATCTCCGGCGGACGAAAACACCCTCCTCTTTTTCTTCCTCTCCTTTCCCTCTTTTTCTTCCCTGACGGTGCCTCTGGACTCCTCTGGTGCTCCCCTTTTTCCTCTACCCAGCGGCTAGGGTATTGGGGCTCTGGCTTCGGCGTTTTTCTGGGGTCCGGAAAAAATACGTGTCCCGGTCGTATATATAGGCGCGGCCAGGGCACACGGCACCGTGGGGCATCGCGCTAGGGCCGGCTCGCGGGAGCCAGGCACGGTCGGGCGCGAGGGCATCGCGGCGGGGCGCTGCGCTGGGCCAGGGGCGCGGGTGGGGTCGCGGCACGTGGCGCACGGGACATCGGGGCACGGCGCAGGTGGCTCGGGCGGGGTGGGACGCACGGCGCGGGTGAGGCAGGCGCCCCGGTTGGGCCGCTCGACCTGGCCGGCGGTGCCCCTTATTTATTTATTTATTTATTTATTTATTTATTTATTCTTTATGTTATTTCTTTTTTATATTTATATTTTATTATTATATATTTTATTATTATATATATTATTTATTTATATATATTTCTTTTTTATATATTATTATTATTTTTATATTTATTCCCTAATACATGTTTTATGCTATTATTTCTTTTTCTTCTTTTGCTACACATATATGTATGTTTTATCTTTTATTATATTTGTTTTATTCTACTAATGTTTAATGCATGATCTTGTATGCAATGCATGATGCGAAAATTGAGGGTGTTACAAACCTACCCCCCTTAAAGTGAATCTCGCCATCGAGATTCGACAAGTTGGAGAAAAGATGAGGGAATTCTGCCTTCAGGTCTTCTTCACGTTCCCACGTAGCTTCAGCTTCCGTATAGTGTTTTCATTGCACTTTGCACCAACGGATCCTCTTATTCCTCGTGACCCTTTCCTTCACGTCCAAGATCTTCATAGGTTGCTCGACATAGGACAAATCCTCCTGAAGTTCTAACTCGTCCATCGGCACTTGTTCTTCCGGCACCCTAAGACACTTCTTGAGTTGAGACACGTGAAACACGTCGTGTACATCGGAGAGATACGCCAGTAGCTCAAGTCGATATGCTACTTCTCCTAGTTTGTCCACAATCTTAAATGGCCCGATATAGCGAGGTGCCAGCTTTCCTTTGACGTGAAACCGGCGTTGCCATCGGTAGGTGACACTTTGAGGTATACAAAATCTCCAACTTCGAAAGTCAGACTCCTTCGCCTATTATCCGCATAACCCTTCTGTCGAGACAGGGCAGCCCTTAGGTTTTCCCGTATTATTTGAACTTGTCTTTCAGCATCTTGTAACTCATCCGGACCAAATACTCGATTCTCTCCTGTCTCATTCCAAAACAAAGGTGTCCTACACTTCCTTCCGTATAATGCTTCATAGGGTGACATTTTCAAGCTGGCTTGGTAACTATTGTTGTATGAAAATTCTGCATATGGCAAGCTCTTATCCCAACTTTTCCCATGCTTTAAAGCACGAGCTCTTAACATGTCCTCTAAAATTTGATTGGTCCTCTCGGTTTGTCCATCCGTTTGAGGGTGATATGATGAACTAAAATTTAACCTTGTTCCCAAAGCTTTATGCAATTTCTGCCAAAACCTGGAAGTGAATTGTGAACCTCTATCCGAGACTATCTTCTTCGGAACTCCATGCAAACATACTATCCTTTCCATATACAGTTCCGCCAATTTCTCTCCATTATAGGTGGTCTTGACGGGAATGAAGTAAGCTGACCTAGTTAATCGATCCACGATTACCCAAATCGAGTCATATACGGACTGTGTACGTGGTAATCCAACTAGAAAGTCCATACCAATCTCTTCCCACTTCCACTCCGGAATATTTAATGGCTCCAATAATCCCGTTGGCCTTTGATGTTCAGCTTTAACTCGTTGGCACACATCACACAATGCAACATATTCGGCTATGTTCTTTTTCATGCTGGCCCACCAATAGCATGTATTCAAGTCTTTGTACATCTTTGTACACCCAGGATGAATTGAGTACGGCGAGTCATGTGCCTCCTTTAATATTATCTCCCGAATATGCTTCACATTGGGCACGACAATCCTTTTTCCGAGCCATAGGGTACCATGTTCATCCTCGTCAAATCTGAATTCTCTCCCTTCTTCGGTCCTTTCCTTGATTTCCTTGATCTCCTCATCCGTGGTTTGTGCATCTCGAATTTCTTGTTCCAAGGTTGCGTTTAACTCCATTATTCTCATCTCATTCACAAATACAAGATTCAACCGTTCGAACTCCTTGCATAACTCGGATGGCAACTCTAGGACTGTAAGTTGATAACTTACTCCCTTTCTACTCAAAGCATCAGCCACTACATTAGCCTTTCCTGGATGATAGTTGATCCCCACATCATAATCCTTGATGAGCTCCAACCATCTTCGTTGCCTCAAATTTAGTGTCTGTGTGAAAATATACTTAAGACTCTTGTGATCCGTATAAATTTCACACCTATGTCCAAGGATATAGTGTCTCCAAATCTTCAATGCATGTACCACGGCTGCTAGTTCAGGATCATGTGTAGTATAATTCTGCTCATGTTTCTTCAGTTGTCTTGATGCGTAGGCGACCACTTGACCTTCTTGCATCAATACACATCCGAGTCCTTGTCTTAATACGTCGCAATATATGTCAAAAGTCTTGCTTACATCTGGCAATACCCAAACTGGGGCTGTTGTTAACCTCTTCTTCAACTCCTCAAAACTTTCTTGACAAGTTGTAGTCCAATGGAAATCTTTTCCCTTCATTAGCAATTCCGTTATTGGCTTGGCTATCTTGGAAAAGTCCTTGATGAATCGATTGTAATATCCAGCCATTCCAAGAAAACTCCTTATTTCCTTTACGTTTTGCGGTGGTTCCTACTTCAACAAATCCCTCACTTTACCGGGGTCAACCGATACTCCTCCTCCTGAGATGATATGACCCAAAAATGGCACCTCTTCTTACCAAAACTGACACTTGTTGAACTTGGCATACAATTGATGCTCCCTCAATTTCTGCATCATGAGCCTCAAGTGTTCCTCATGTTCTTTCTCATCCTTTGAGTAGATCATAATATCATCAATAAACACCACGACGAACATGTCCATGTACTCCACGAATACTTTATTCATGAGGTACATAAAGTAGGCCGGTGCATTTGTCAATCCAAAAGACATCACAGTGTACTCATAAGATCCATATCGTGTCCTAAAAGCTGTCTTGGGTATGTCCGACGATCTAATCTTCATTAGAAAGTAACCTGACCTCGAATCAATCTTGGATAACACACAGGCACCTTTCATCTGATCAAACAAATCCTCTATACGGGGCAAGGTGTACTTTTTCTTGATTGTCACCTCGTTGAGGGCTCAGTAATCCACACACATCCTTTGCGTTCCATCCTTCTTATCCACAAATAGAACGGGCACTCCCCAAGGTGAAGAGCTCGAGCGCATAAAACCCTTCTCTAATTGCTCTTGAATCTACTTCTTGAGCTCCGCTAATTCCACAAGAGGCATCCTATACGGCCTCTTAGCTATAGGTGCAGTTCCAGGTATTAAATCAATAACAAACTCAATGTCTCGATCAGGTGGCATACCTGGCAACTCGTCCGGAAAAACATCCAAAAATTCACACACCACTGGAATCTCCTCATGTGGCACCGTCCATATGATTCAGCTCCAATTGCTTCGGTGCGATTTGAGATTCTTAAAATTCTATGGCGATCCCTTCCTCATTGGTCAACTTCACCGTCTTCGTGGCACACTCAATAACTCCATTGTGCTTTCTCAACCAGTCCATACCAAGTATAATGTCCAATCCTTGAGAATCCAAAACAATGAGGTTGGCGGAGAAGTCTACCCCCCTTATTCTAAGGCTTACTTTTGGACATACTATATTTGTCCTCATCTCTCCTCCAGGAGACTTAACCAATAGAGTAAACATCATATGAGAGATAGGCAAACTATACTTGACAACATACTTTGATGTAATGAATGAATGTGATGCTCCAGAATCAAACAACATAGTCGTGGGGTTGGAGTTGGCGAGAAACATACCAATGACCACGTTATCCGCTTGTTGAGCATCCTCCATAGAGACATGGTTAGCGTTGCCACGAGCAAAATTCTGATGTCCACGGTTCCCTTGTGGTTGTCCTCCATTAGGTCTTGGGTTTTGCCTCGGTGCATTGCTTCCTTGACCAAGGCCTGACTTACGACATTGATGCCCAAAGTGTCCAGCTTCTCCACAAGTACAGCACTTCTTAACTCCACCAGAATTATTGGGACGAGCTTGGTTCTGAACATTGGCACAAGGAAACTTAGCACTAGGTGCATAAGGCATTGGAGGCCTAGGTGCTTGCATAACAGGGCACTGCTGCACAAACTAAGTTGGGCGCGGTGCAAATCTAGGGCGTTGAGCAGGCTCAGAAGAACTGAAGTAAGGCGCATTGAGCGGCGCAAAGCGAGGGTGCACATTACTTCCTTATTGTTGTCCTTGGTATGGCGCCTTCCTCTTGTTGTCTTGCTCCATCTCATGAACCTTGTTCTCCACCACAATTGCTTTGTCCACAAGATTACGGAAATTGACATAATCACAGTTGGGAAATTGCCCTTGGATCTCATTGTTCAAGCCCCTCATGAACAAGTATTGTTTCCGGCTGTCCCGACTAACATCCTCAGGCACGTATCTTAAGAGTTCAGTGAATTTATTGAGATATTCACTCATGCTTGATCTTCCTTGCCTTAAGTTATCGAATTCTTGCCTCTTCAAGATCATAACACCTTCCAGCACGTAATGAGAACGTAAGTTCTCCTTGAATTCTGCCCAAGTGATCCTCTCTTGATTCTCATGAGCATTGCAATAAACATCCGACCAATCCGCAGCTGCTCCAACTAGTTGATGAGAAGAAAATTGGACCTTCTCTCGGTCACTGCATTGGACAATAGCAAGTTTCTTCTCCACGGACTTGAGCCAATCATCAGCTTCCATAGGGTCGGCAGCTTGAGCAAAGGTTGGCGGCCTAGTCCTCATAAACTCTCCCAATCGGTTATGAGGAGGCGGGGGTGGCGGTGGAGGCATGTGGGGCTGATTGTTGATGTTACCAGCCTGCAGTTGTCCCATTGTCTGTATCATGGTCTGCATGAGCTGGTTCTGCATAGCCAGTAGTTGCTCGATATTGATGGCTCCATGAGCAGGTCCTTGTCCGTTGTTGTTCTGAGGTACTCCATGGTTCTCCTCCTCAACATTGACATCCCTCTGATTGCGAGTCCTCACCATCTAGAGAAAAGCAATAGGTAAGAATTAGAAAACGTCCCCAACTAAATGCATCAAGGGATATGAAGCTAACCAACTAGCTATACTAGCCTAGGTGGACATGGCGATGCTAAAGCATCCCATAATCCTCTATTAAGCACACAAGCAAACAATATATAGCAAACAACACACCAACCAAAAAAACATCGATTCTTGAGTGCTCATATGTGCTCTAAAGTGTCCATTCTATCTAGGTTGCGTCCTACGGTCAACCTGTGGCTCTGGTACCAATCTGTGACGCCCGGTTCCGAAAAATGAACCAAGCTAACGCATATGTGTGCCCAGGATGTTCAACACACATACACGAGTGCAATCACAAAAGAGTATGCATAAAATTACCACAGAACAAGATTAATTATCAAATTTTATTGCACAACCCATATTAGCCTCGAATACAAACTCTAATGAAAATTTATGACAAGTTCAACTAATGCAGCGGAAATAAACTAATTAAGCAACTAAGCAGACTAAGCATAAGGGATAGCGCAGCTCCAATCAACACCACAAGCAAAGCTGACGGTAGACACGGCCTAGAACTTCGCATTATTGCCATTAAACTCACAATCCTGACCTGCAACTGTTGGGGGGATTGCAAGAGTGAGTACATGTCGTACTCAGCAAGTGTGGAAAGTGTGACATGTGGCTAATTCAAATGACGACAATAACAATGACTAAGTGCTGAAAAGTACAGTAAAACCATTTAGAAAATAAATGTATCATATTTATGTGAAGTAAACCCATCATAAACCATGTAGCCATCATAATACCAGTCCATAACTTACCATTGCCAATAACCATAATCAATGTCATAAACCATTATTCCATCCCATAACCATAACCATAATATCAACCATAACCATTACCAAACCATAACCATTCCAAATCCCAAGTTCCCTCTAATCATGTGAGGGTCCAGGTTGCTCATAACCGGGAGCACGGCTATCATGATAGTTTTAGACACACTCTGCATAGTTTGTACCACTTTACCCACGTGTTTGTGATTTCATCACCCGTCGGCGACTAAAGAACCTCCCTTATGCCAATTACACTTCCTTTGGTGTATAGCCAAGAGATCACAAAATAGCCTTTACAAAGGGATAACTAGCCTCTTTAGACCCCACTGAGGTTTCACCAGTGGCGATGCCTCCAACTGAGCACATCTTCAACCAAGGGCCCCCTCTTGAGCCATTCGGGTCCTAGGGTAGTCCCACCAATCATCAACAAACCCAATCCGACTACCCCTTCCACGAGCATCCTTAATGGTCCAAATATCACTGGCAAAGCCCTAATTAATCAGCTACGCCGCACCCATACTTGGCCTCGTGGTGGCACTGTAAATCCTGGATAGTCGCTCCACCAACCGGTCCTTAGATCTAAAGCAAGCGAAAACCACCATACATCCAACCCATCCACATACCAGGCTTGCTTAGATCACCCATTACCATATCATATTTAACCAGTTCATGTTAACCATAGTCTCATTCATGCATAATTAAATTGAGTGGTATAGTTTTTTTCCCATCCCAGTTGATTAAGCGAAGCAAAAAGGTAAAAATCCCATCCCGACTCTCTACCATATATCCCAGGTGACAAGGGTGGTTAAACAAAGCTAGTAAACTTCCTACGATAGGATTACCATCAAGTTGACACAAGCATGCAATTTTACAAACAAAACATTTATTTTAAAACGGGATCAATATGCTTCAAGGACACTTGCCTTGCTCCGGCGGATAGGGTTGCTCAAGCGCTTTGAAGTCTTGGATCTCAAAATCCTCGTACACGACTTCTTGAGCACTTCTCTCTACTCGCGATCACACATACAAGAAAACATATACAATTCAACATGATGCACACACATTAATCAACATGCGATGATATGCATGCATGCAAGGTTCAATTATTAATTAACTATGGTTGTTTATTAATTAGATGCAACTAGTTCATACGTGTTCGTATGAGTTTACGGGGGTTTTAGCGAGAATTAATGCGGCTAAAAATAAAAAGACGATGCAACAAAAATCAATTTGCGTCTATCAGATCTAATACGTCGCTAAAATTTGCATTCGAAAAACAAATCCTACCGTAGGTGTGATGGCTTCGAAGATCGCGGGATGATGGCGACGCATAGACGAAGTGGACAGCGCAACGGTCCTCCAGCGGCACGACGACGGCGACGATCTCCGACGGACGACAACACCCTCCTCTTTTTCTTCCTCTCCTTTCCCTCTTTTTCTTCCCTGGCGTTGCCTCTGGACTCCTCTGGTGCTACCCTTTTTCCTCTACCCGGCGGCTAGGGTTTTGGGGCTCTGGCTTCGGCGTTTTTCTGGGGTCCGGAAAAAAATACGAGCCCGGGTCGTATATATAGGCGTGGCCAGGGCACATGGCACCGTGGGGCATCGTGCTAGGGCCGGCACGCCGGAACCAGGCGCGGTCGGGCGCGAGGGCATCGGGGCGAGGTGCTGCGCTGGGCCAGGGGCGCGGGTGGGGTCGCGGCGCGATGCAGCGGCGCGGGGCGCACGGGGCATCGAGGCACGGCGCAGGTGGCTCGGGCGGGGTGGGACGCACGGCGCGGGCGAGGCAGGCGCGCCGGTTGGGCCGCTCGGCCTGGCCGGCGGTGCCCCTTTTTTATTTATTTATTTATTTATTTATTTATTCTTTATGTTATTTCTTTTTTATATTTATATTTTATTATTATTATATATTTTATTATTATTTATGTATATATATTTCTTTTATATATTATTATTATTATTATATTTATTCCCTAATACATGTTTTACGCTATTATTTCTTTTTCTTCTTTTGCTACACATATATGTATGTTTTATCTTTTATTATATTTCTTTTATTCTACTAATGGTTAATGCATGATCATGTATTTAATGCATGATGCGAAAATTGAGGGTGTTACACCTAGCAGGTAATGCCTCCACATTTTTAGCGCAAGCACCACGGCATCTAGCTCAAGGTCATGAGTTGGATAATGTTGCTCATGATTCCGGAGCTACTGAGATCCGTATGCAATCACACATCTTTCTTGCATTAATACTCAGCCGAGACCAATGCCAAACACATCACAATAAACGTTAAAAGATTTGGTCGTATCCGGTTGAGCTAGCACTGGGCTGTCGTGAGCTGTTTCACCAACGCCTGAAAAGCATCCTCACATGCCTCACTCCAAATATATTTAGTCACCCTTCTCAGCAGCTCCGTCATAGGCTTATCCATTTTTGAGAAGCTCAGAATGAACCTCCGATAATATCCCGCTAATCCGAGAAAGCTGCGAACTTCATGAACGGACTTTGGAGACTTCTATTTCAGCACTTGTACACTCTTGCTTGGATCAACAGCGATACCCTCAGCTGAAATAATATGTCTCAGAAATGGCACTTGACTGTTCCAAAACTCGCACTTGCAGAATTTTGCATAAAGCTTGTGATCTCGCAATCGCTGGAGTACTCAAGTGTTTGGCGGGTTCTTCATCCGAATTAGAATAAACAATAATGTTGTCGACAAAGACCATGACAAATTTGTCCAACTCCGGCATAAACACAAAATTCATGAGATACATGAAGTGAGCCAGCGTGTTGGTAAGTCCAAACGACATGACAAGATATTCGTAAAGCTCGTATCCCGTCGAGAATGTCGTCTTTAGAATATCTTCTTGTCGATTTTAATCTCATGATATCTGGACCGAAGATCCATCTTTGAGAATACCTTAGCACCCACTAGTTGATCGAATAAAATGTCGATGTGCGGTAGTGGATACTTGTTCTTGACAGTTACGGCGTTGAGCGGACGATAATCCACACATAGATGTAACATCTTGTCTTTCTTCTTCACAAATAGTGCGGAGAAGCCTCAAGGTGATGAACTTGAACGAATTAGACCTTTGTCCAGCAAGTCCTTCAAATAGACCTTCAACTCTACTAATTCATTTGGTGCCATTTTGTACGTCCTTCGTGAAATATGCGTAGTTCCCGGAATAAGTTCAGTCTTGAACTCAATGTCTCTGTCTGGTGGCATACCCGGTCAGTCGTCAAGAAACACGTCCGGATAATCACGAACCACAGGAATATCTTCAAGCTTGGCAGCTTCTACATTATATACTTCTGAAACTTGTTGAGATGGAACCACAAGATTGAATATGTAGCAGCCATGTATTGGGGAATTAGTTTGAACAGTCCGAGAGCCGATGTTGAAGACAGCTCCATAATGTGTCAACCATGACATTCCCAAAATAAGATCAATCTTTTGATTCTCGAGTATAATAAGACTCACAGGATAGATTTTTCCACCCAAACCTAGAGGTGCTCGGGAGACAACTTCATCGGCTAAAATCTTGCCTCCGGGTGAGCTCATATGAAATGGACCCGTCATGGTGATGATATTTGGTGTTTCAGCACAAAGGATCTGCTAATGAAATTATGAGTGGAACCAGAATCAAAGAGAATGAAAGCCGGTTGATTATGTATAGTGAACATGCCTGCTAAGACGGGTTCGCCTTCCGGAATGCCCTCAATCTCAACATAGTTAATGTTGCCAGCCTTTGATAAGACTTTCTTCAGATGTGCATGGTGCTGGTCTTAGGTTTTCTGAGATGGCATATGGATGCGGCGCTGTTCAGCTTCACGACAATTCCGTGCCAAATGACACCTCTGCTTTCCACTGAATTGAGGTGGAAGTAACTCTTGCACTCCACGTTGTGGTTGGGCTGCACGAATAGCTGGTTGCTGTTGCTGCTGAGGTGTAGAAATTATTTGCATCCTCTGCCGAGGTGGAGACGCACAAGTCATTAACTGCAGCTGTGGTTGTGGGGGTTGCACCATGGACTGAATGTCTTGACCGGATGGCAAGTAATACCTCACCCGATATATGTGAAGAATGTCACTATTACAGTCAGGTGGTAAGCTTCTTCTCTTCTCCGCTTGAAGATGGAGATTGGCATCCTCTCGCTGAATAGCGACATTCACCAAATCATGGTAATTGGCATCATTGAATAAAGCCACTTCAGCCTTGAGTTTAAAATTTAGACCTCGGAAAAAGTACTCATATTTTAAATTCTCATTGTCTACAAAATGAGTTACATACTGCACCAAGCGGTTGAACTCTTTGAAATATTCAATAACCCTCATTTTGCCTTGTTTCAACTCCAATAATTCTTCATACTTGGTGCTTCTAATCCCTGCAGGGATGTGACGAGTACGAAGTGCCTCACAGAATTCACTCCACGCGACACGATGTCCTACTGGCAGAGTGGTGAGATATTCTGACCATCAGGCAACAGAGGTTGAGGAGCCAACAACGTCTTCTGGTGCTCATCAAAATGAGATAGTACAAATTTGCCATCTATAACCCGAAGACATTGGTCGTCCTCCAACGGATCATTCACCTCCGTGAAAACCAGTGGACATGCTGAAAGAAACTCCACATAAGCACTCCGAGTTGAATTATTCAGTCGAGCTTCAGAGGTTCTGCCCTGTTGCACCAATTCTTGTAGTAACTCCCTGTTCTCGCGATTAGACTCGACCACGCTTGCCATGACCTCCGCAACTATAGTCGGGAACGACGATGAGGATGGTGGTGATGGTTGTGGTGTCAAGTCATATTCGCCATGAATGGGACAACCTAGTTGACGCTCAGAATGAGTGTGATCCATGCTGCAAGAGTGAGGAATACGGTTAAAATCCATAGTTGCAATGTCAACTTGAACTAAAAAACATGAACCGTAATACACATCACTTAAACAATGCAGCATGCAAAGGTGTAAACAAAGAATAGAAACTTTTGAACCAGATTCAAAACTCGATAAAACTCGTGAAATACGTCCACTCAACAACCATAGTGAGGTTAGATGAATTTCAAGCACATTCTGGAAGTTTGGAAAGCATAGACACTTGAATGGCCATGACAAGTTCAAAATGGTTTGGAACCTGTCAACATTCTGTCCAGATTTGAGCAGTCTGGATTCAAACCAGAAATTTAATATGAAAGTGGTAATTTCTTGTCTCAAGTTGAATACCAAAGTTAAAGTTAACTTATATATATTTCCAACGGGTATTTATATGCCCTCATATAAGTTCTGAGTAAAGAGATATGGATTTTCAAAGTTTGACAAAGTTCCCAGAATTTTGGGACAATTTTGACAGCACCTCCTTTGTATATGGTGGTGTTTGGCCACAGTTTACAAATAGATAACATCAAATTTGCGAAAAATTTAAATTACAAAAGTGCAGCATACAAAATGAGGATTTCATAACTGTATCATATGAAGTCATTCAAGTCTTGTGCTGAGAGATATGATAAAAATAGTGACAGGTGCAGAAATGGTTCCAGTTTCTGTCCAGATTTGGCAGATTTTGAAACATTGAAATTTCGAACATTTTAGAGGGGAATTATGCTCTATAGTTCAACATAAAAGATGTAGAAGAGTTCCTAATTTTTCCATCCACGTAAAATACACCTTCATTGGAGTTTTCATCGGGGAGTTATAGATTTTCAAAGTCAGGTCAAATTCCTAACGGAAAACAGAGGCTCTGGTTTTTGAATCACTTGTGTTTAAACCTACTCCAACTTTGAAACTTAGTTCAAAATCAGAGATTGATAGCTAATACTGGTATTCTTACACCTTCTCGAGTTCATCTTACAGTGATCTTCATAATGCATCGATAGAATATATGTCGGTACTACGTGCCTCACAAAAGTGAAAATCCTAACCTGATTATACCGGCATATATGTCTAAATTGGTAGCACTATAAGCGGTCACTCGCAAACATTTTCTAAGCTCAATATGATCACGCGGTTGGTGTAACTGCATAAGACAATTTACAAAACACTCATTATGTGCCGTACGACACGGCCCGAACGGGCAATCATTTTAGGCAGTCACAATAATATATATGAAAGTAAGAACATCCGTCCCGTATCATTCCATATGGGCCGCCCCGAGCTAAGCCACGTCTCGAGGTACATGACCGTATTTTCTACCACTCAATAGGGGTTCCATAACTTTGCCTAATGTTGCACCAGTAGGAGGCGCTTTCACGGGTTTCATAAAAAAACACACTACATGCTTTTCAACCACATGATATTTGGCCACGTAATTTATCTCTTGCGCTAGGGATCAGCGCTGCGTATGGCCCTTTGAACATTGAACGTTCAAGAGTTGCATACTTCGTGTTTTTGACCACACGATGGGGTATCCTCGCTTTTGCCTGAAGCATATCGGGGAGCAGCATTTTCATATGTTTACAGAACCATGAGAAGGTTTAGAGACTCATATTAGCTCCCGTGCCAAGCCATGGGTGACAATCATCATACTACCTCTCGTACGGGGATCTTACCGCAGTTGATCCGCTTGCGGTGGCGTACCTTACCTCTTACTTGATGTTGGAGCTTCGTTACAGAATATAATAACACATATGTTAGCTTTGCCACCTTAAGTAACTAATACAATAATAGACCATATGTGGGCATAGTGACTAATCCTCGCTTGACTACTTAGAAGTTTTCAAAAATAGGCTCTTTCCACACGTTCTATTCCCAATGCGGCTTTGATACCAGGCTATTAGGATCGGGGTCCCGACATTCCAGTAATTTCATTGGGAGGTGCCGTGCGATGCGGCATCCAACAGGACACACGAAAAGATATACAAAATACATAACACAAATGAGCATGTCACATTCTTTATTTTTGTATAACAAAATATTTTTACAATAGCGGAAGTTACATAATACATCTCTCAACCTAGCTACTACTCAAGTGAGAGTTTTTAGTCCAGAATACCTCATTCTAGCAACACGAAGCAAAGCAGCGGCTCGTAGGGTTCACGCTTGGCAATACAACCTGAGAGGTGTGATGCCACAAAGCAAAACCCATCATATGAGATATCACCTGCAAAACATTAATCCACAAACCGTGAGGTTAACGCTCAGCAGGACTTAACTGTCTCACCTAAACATGAAACTCTACATGCATGAACATACTAACATAGAAAGCTGAAATTTGAATAAAGACGCGCTTACTGTAGATCCTTACTTTCAGTTTTAGCCTCAGGATTGCAGTTCATCAAAATTTAAACTTAGTGAGCTCTTCCTTAATACAATCACTAAGCATTGCAATTATTAATTCAAAAGAAATAACAGATTAAATATATCCATTCACTTCTTAGTACATCACAGCGCAGTTAACAAGTATGTTCAATTCATAATCGCGAGTGACGGTGATTCGAATCGATAACAACCCGGAATGCACGACACATACGCCCGCAAGGAAGACACGTCAGTGCTCTTCTCTCTAGTCGCACACAACCACTTTTCACGAGGCCCTAATATGGAATCAACTCTCTATCCCGAGCCAAAGGTCCTCTACACAGACAAGTCGAAGTTGCCCGCAAGAAGATTTACACCTTTAGGCCTTCTTAACTCCATTCACAGATGGCTGAGAAGTTTCCACACTAAGGTCATCGAGTTACATCAGTTTCCTAGGCCCCATATACTAGTATGCATCCGATACGACTCAAACATGCCCAGCAGAGCCGCATACAGCACGGTCCTTAATCAACACAGGCAGTGCTACCTCTATAGTCACCACATTCCATTCTACCTGATTGTTGCCCGCTCTCATATTCATTTCCAGTGAATACTCTCTAAACCTACCCATGTGTTCCCATGTGCTATAAGCAACGGATTGACGAATACTCGACTTCTATCGGATCAACTATGAATCCTCATTAGCATAGCAATAGTCCTACGATAAAATTCTATTCTACCCATACACTCCAAGGTGGGTTGGGGTTATGCATTTGGAGTGTCATTCATCTTATACATAATGCCTATTTCATATCTAACCCAATGATATAGAATACAAAGCAAAATTTTAAAAAATCGCTTAAATGCAAACCAGGGTCAGTAAATATTCCTCTAGAGAATCGCCGGCAGCAACGAGATGGAAATCTTAGCCTCCAAGTTGGACTCCACGTCGAGCTCTAGCGTCATGTCCGCTATCAAAATGCAAATTCATATATAAAAAAGTGATTTAGCAATTGATTCAATTCTGTATTAAACAACATAAGATGTAATAAGGATTGACTATGAATGAAGTCTCTGTTTCTGGAGTCAACAGCGACAGAGAGGAAAATTAATGTGAAATGGAATAAGCCTAAACATAAGGTGATGTATGCTTCCAACTGGACATATGCATGAATCTGGAAAGAAATCACAGAATTCTATAGAAAGGGGACTTTAATGACTTTAAGAATTTTACAGTGGCAAGTAGGTACTACTATTAAGATCTGGGCCAAGAATTGTAATTGTTCAAGTAATCTTGTTACCCCCAAAATTCCAAAAAGGTTTTTTCTTTTCTGAATTTTGATCCTAAATCTGGAGCTTTAACATGATCAACAGTGAGTTCTAGTTAGGGTTAGTCTCAATGGTCGTAAAATATTTTGTTTCGCAATTTTCTAAGCTTTATACAGCTAGATAATTATTTTACAAGTTGGGAGTAAATTCTGAAGAAGTTTCTGTTCATTTTTGAGTTTTCAATGAACATGGAGGTTTGGAACACAATTAGACACAGTAAATCAATTCAAATAAACTTCAACTTTTACTGGAGTCGAGGTATATTTAAATGAGGGTTCTGACAAAAATTGTGAATTTTCCAATCACCGGAACAGCCACAATTAATTTCCCAAGCAAGTAGCTCAAAAGAATTAATTATGTAAATTATGGGACTTCCAAGGACAACAAATCTTACTACTGCAAAGTTTAGATTAAATGAAGTATACCAGAATTTATTTGGAATTTTAGACAAAATCTACTAGTAGATATGGATTTTTGATTTGGGAGGTAATCTAGAATTATTTTCTCATTGGAAAGTTTGAATTAAACAGCCCGGGTCCACAGAGTTTAAATGAGCCAATGATAATTAGGCAACACAGGGGCCACTGGTTTAACCCGATATCCAAAATGGATCATCTTGCCACACCTGATCCCTACCCGAGCGCATAGTCACTTACAGGCGGGCCCCGCGAGAGCTTCTTCTACCTCTGGCCAAAAGGAGAGGGGGCGGCGGCGCGCTCGCCGGTAAGGCTGTGTCGTCCTCCATTTGGACCAAGGCTGGCCGCCACTACCTAATCATGGATTGGGAATAGGATGGGATGGTCGGGGAGATATGGCAACGGCCGGACCATCACCGGCGACGGGTGGCGGCTGAAATTAATTTTCGGCGAGCTCGCCCTAGGTCGGGGATGGCCTAAATGGCTCGGAATTTCATCTTAGATCATCGGTGTACTATGAGAAACAGGGACATATACCAAAAAGAGGACAAACAGGACTGGAGCAATGATTTCATGGGTGACCTAGATCAAAACCATCGGCGGCGAGGAAAACTCGAAGCCCGGCGTCGTTTCTCGATGGTTTATCGATTTTTTTGATCCAACTGGTTCGCACAGAGGTCTATAACCTATTATCTAATGGGATTGAACAGAGGTTACACGTGAAACAAGAATTTCGATTCTAACCACAGTTCATCCAACATGCTGAGGAAAAAAACAGAGATATGGTGCCTACAAGCTTGGAACCGAGGAGCAACGTACAGAGAGGCTAGGTAGTGAGCTTGCGCGCCTTTTTGTTGACACGAAGTAGATGATAGGAGGGCCGTAGCTCTGCGTTGACAGTGCACTGACACACGGGGTGAAGAAGCAGAGCGTCGGCCTCCGGGAAAATGTCTAGGGCGACCACGGAAATGAAATAGCTGTCCATAAAATGGGTTAGGAAGGTGTGCAAGATGGCTGCAGTGCTCCATACATGAAAAGTAAGGATCACACCGCATTTGTAGCTCGGATATTCAGCTGGACAGTGAGTTTCGTCGCGGGCGGCCAAGAACAGAGGAAGAACTAGGGTTGGTGTGCTCTGGAAGTGAGGGGAGACAATGAGGACGATTGCTAGAGATATTTGGGCGCTGGATTTGACAATAAGTCGGCAAGCAAGCACACAGCTGCGTGGCTTGCATGTCGGGAGGTGGCGCCACCGTGAGAAACAGAGGCGGTTCTGCGCTTGAGTCACTGGCCAGTGGGTCCGACAACTCCCCTCCTCATCCTCTTTTCTGGACACTTAAATCTCCCACCTAGTTGTGTCCAAAAATTCCAGATTTTAGTATGGAGACCAAATCAAATATGGAAAATCCAAATCTGGAATTGAATTCCTCATTTGGTCCCCTTTCCTTCGAATTGAAATCTGAATTTGAATTCCAATTTGATTCAATGTACATATTGAATTAAATAGCAAAGGTACTCCAAAAGTTAGAAACTTTTGCAGGGGTGCTACTTGAGATATGATGAACCCATTTGTGAACTCGAATATTTATTTTGACTTAGTTTCATCAGGAGATACATTTAAATTTTGAATTCCTCATTTAGGATTTGAAATGAATTGATATTCAGTTTGCCAATTTGCTTTGAGTTTTCGGTACAAACTAGTTTTGAACAGCAACACAATTGTTAGGTCACCTCAATGATAGGATCTAATACAAGACGAAAAAGTGAGACTTTACAGTGAAAAAGTGAGACTTTACAAAGGAGGTGTAAACCTTCCTCGCCCATGTAAGAAAAAAGTCATTCAATCATAATGCAATCCAAACGGCGGAAGATTTTAAACTCGTACCTCAATTGAAGAGCAGTTCGGGTTGAAGGCTATTGTGTGAGAAATTCACGACCATGGATTTCGGTGTAGCCTTCATGTTCGATGACTTTTGCCAATTTGAGGTTGGATTTGAAGATAGATGAAACTTCATCTTACTCCTCCATCGGGCCATCATCTTGAGAATTACTCCACCTTTACCTCAAAATGAGATCGGTGGAGAGATATGCGCTCGAATCTTCCCGATGGTGCATTGAGATTGATGGGGCTTACACTCTTCTTGGCCAAACAACCTCTTCACAAATTTTGTCCTTGCTGCAATTTAATCAAGAAAAAACAAAACAACTCAAAAATGGGTTAGTCAAATTGTTTTGCCTAACTTGAAACAACTTGCATATGCAATGAGGATTAATGGAAATCTTTTTTGGTTTGAATGAAGAAATTAAATTCAAGTGGTTATGCCCAAAGTTCATATCCAAATAAATTTCTTCCTTAATTCAAAATTTTAGTTTATGATGGTTGGAAATTTAAGGTTCCAACATGCAAGTGTGAAAATTCAAACATGATAATGCAAATGCAAGGTTTGATGAGATATGCAAATATGCAATTGGGAAATCAAATATGAAATAACTACCAATTGACCTATTCGCAAGGACTCGGCGAATTTTTGAAGTATGGTGAGGGGGACTTACCTCCGTCCTTTTTAGCATGATGATGTGTCGTCCATACCCAAAGATGAAGGCATGGATGACTTCTCTTGATTCATGCCAAACTTCCTTTGGCATGTCATATGGACAAGTTGGCCATGCGGTGGCCCCGGCCCCTTCGTTGTCTTCATGGAGACTTGTTTATGTTGCGAATGTTTTTTCTTGAAGATAATCTTTTATGACTTTGTGAGGCTTGTCTTCTTCTGCCATTCTTTTGGCGGCTTATTGGACTTGGGCCAGTTGAATGGCCCTTGCTTCTCCGTATTCTTTGATTGTCATTATGGACGACATGATGAAGTCTTCTCATTCCTTATAAAGGCAATGAGGTTGTCCACTTATGGGGGGTGTAGCTGCGACCTTCAAGATATTCTTTTGATTCAACTCATGCTTGATCTAGGATCAAGAGGCTTCCTCTGGAATGATGACATGTGGACTCCACAACCAAACAAGAAACACTTCATCCACTGTGTCGTTTTGCCCAAGGTTCCACGGGTTATGGTCTAACAAGTGATTGTGGAACCCTTGTATCTTGAATGCTCTTCAAAGTGTTTTTCCTTGGCTAAATGCTTTATGTTGTAATTGGTTTTTCCTCGGCCATGGACAAGATACTTCAAGGTAGGCTAGTTGAAGTTGAATTCGTTGGAATTCAAATTCACATAGCCTCCTTGATTATATTGATTTCACTTTTGACCTCCTTGTTGGTTGTGGCCTTTGGAGTTGTTTGAAAATGAAGGATCCTCATGGGTCTTAGGGAAAGCCCCAAGTGTCCCATGTTGATATGGATTTGACAAATCATGTGCATATCCATGGCTTGGATCATGCAAACATTTCTCCAATGGCTTTATCTTCTTGCTCTTTCAAGAGGAGGCCACACTCTTTGTGTTATGTATTCAAATGGATGAGAGAGAGAGGTGAGATGGAGCTGGCCTCCATGTGGGAGTGCTCCCACATCAAGGATGGGTCATTACACTCTCTTATTCGATGGATTGATGTGGGAGTGCTGGACTCTAAGGTGTATAGCAACCAAAGGAATATACAGGTGGAATATGGATTGATCAATGTATGAAGTGAAATTGCATGAGAGAAAGATTGCAACTTAATAACTGGCGAATGAATTTGTTTACACTTGAGAAGGAGGAACCTAAATAGGAGTGAAGGGTCTGCTGCTCGGTTGTACAGCAATTGGGAAGTTGATATTCATCAAGCATAGTCCTAGCCATCTCAACTAAGGTTCTGTTCTTTCTTTCTACAACACCGTTTTGTTGAGGTACATATGGGGAAGAAAATTGATGATCTATTCTATTTTCAGCACAAAAGTGATCAAAAGATTGATTTTTAAATTCAGTTCCATTATCACTTCTAATTGCTTTTAATGATCCTGGGTGATCAATTGATAATCTAAGAAATAAAGTTCTAAAGTGACTAAAAGCTTCATTCTTAGACGCCATAAAGTAAACCCAAGAGTATCTAGAATAATCATCAACGATAACAAGAACATACCATTTACCTCCGAAGGATTGAACACGTGAAGGTTCGGTCATGTGGCGTGAGCAACCTGAATCCACAATCCAAATGTTCTCCTTCTTCAAATGTGTAACCTACATAGAAGCACAATACGTCGATGGCTCAATACTGGGGTTAGTCAAAAGGCATTTAGGAATCCAGTACTGAGTCACGCGACGTGCAGTAGGAAAAACACACGAAAGCTGAGACAAAACAACAGATTTATGAGTCAAAGTTTGAGATTTTTTATTCTTAACTACTGACCTATAAGGTGTTACTTGTGTAGCACAAAAATCAGTAGCTCCGAAGGCAAAAACAGAAGGTCCGGAGGTAATGTTTGAATGTTTTTGACTCAAAACAGAATCAAATTGAACACATGAGTGGATATGAAATGGAGTATGATTTATTTTGGCATAGGGAAGACATCATAAAAATCTGAGTTAACAGATCAAATGAAACTGAATTCTTTTTACAGTGGTTTCATATGGTCAGAGGTGGGGTGCTAGAAAAGTAACAGCTTCTACCAAAGAGAATTGGTGTCAAAATAATCTTCAATGGCCTTTTAATGCAAAGGTATAAGAACAGATGACTCTGTATAGCAAACCAACTCCGATGGTCCTGATAGTTTTACAGTAACTAGTATAGTACCTATGTGAGATGCTAGCAAAGTTTCATCTCTGTTGATGGAAAGAGATTATCACAATAATTCATGATGGCTTTATGTTTCTCAAAATCTTCATGGAGATTCTGGAGCTTTAACATAGAATCCAGTAGATGATCTATTTAGGGGAGATCGAGAGGAGCTCAATCCAACTGGTTTCACAATTTTCTAAGCATTCTATCGGGAGATATTGATTTTAGAAGTTGGGACATTTTTCTGAAAATGTTTCTTAAAGTTTTACAATTTTGCATGTACATACAGCTTTGGAACTCAATTTGACATAGCAAATGAAGTCAAATGGATCTCATTTTTACTGGTGCTCAAAGGAACTCAAATGATGGATATGACCAAATTTGGTATTTTTTCAACGAACAGAGCTTCAGGAATTAAATCCAAAGACATTTTGCTTATTGAAATTATTCTGGACAAATTATAGACTTTCATATAAATTCAATTGCATTACTGGAAAATGTAGGTCACAAGGATTCTAAAAAATGTATTTGGGATGCGCGGCGGTGACCAGAACGGCGTTGACCAAGCCAGAGGCGGCGGCGACCTCGGCGGCGATGGTGGAAACGCCGGGGAACTACCCTATTAAAACTCAAAATTAGATCGCAGAGTACCTATGGGCGATGGGAAGTACGAATATGAACTTTAATTTAAAGGAAATCAACTGCAACTTAGGAATTGGTGGTGACCTAGGTCAACAAGCGGAATTGGGGCAAAACAGGCTTCTAACGTGCTGCATCCTTTATTTTCTAATTGGGTTTGTGTGGGAACTTTCCGGAGGAGGTAGAACACACACCCTAATTTGGGTTGACGCATAGGGCAGCAGGTATGACAAATTTTGAGGATGACATCTATGGCTTGTGGAGAATGCCGAAGGGGAAAATTAGACATGGCAGTCTGGAGCTATGTCAGGATAATTCATTTTGCAGAATGGAAGATGGAGTTATAGCTCACCCATTTGGCAGCTTGGGAGGACGTGATATGCTTTGGAGGTGCTGGGCAACGGTGAACCTCGAGGTGTCCAGGGGCGGCAGCAAAATGGCGAGGATGGATTCTTCCATTCCTCAGCTCTTGGTTGTGACAATCACATGAGAACGGTTCAGAGAGTTGTGCACGATGCCAGGAAGCTGGAAGCACGAAGGAAAAGAAACTAAGATCACAGAACCATGATAAAACGCTAAGCAACATGAAGATACTCCCTGGCGTCAGAGGAACAGCGTGAGTGCCAACAAGAATGGACGACGCATGACCAGCAAGGTTGAGCGCATCGGAATTTAGAGTAGAAGGACTGTGTAGCTGACCATGGCCTCAGCCGAGCAGCAAGCTGGAGGTTGACGCCGCTTGATAGAGAACAGGGAGGCGGCAAGAACAGAGCTTGGGTGCTGCACCCCTAGATGAGGGAGGAAAACCAGAGCTAGGGTTTCAGCTTTGTGGTGTAGAGAAGATAAACAAGAGTGAGGAAAAAAGATCAGGATGCTTGTAGCTTGCTGTGTGCTGTACTCACATAGTTTAGAAGCAAGCAGGACTGCAGGAGGTGGCATCAGGTGAACAGTGGTGACAGCTGCAGGGAAGAAGGAAAACAGAGCACTCCAGCACTAGGTTGACGCGTGGGGCCCACTAGTTTGAACAACATCCCTCACTTTCATTCAAATATCTATTCACATGTACTCCGAAGATATTGAAAATTTGTTGCTAGGCCAAATCAAACGTGTAGAATTTAAATATGAAATCAAAATTAGTATTTGACAGAGTTGAAGATGAAATTTGAATTTGAATTCAAATTTGAATGCTCTCATATGGCTTAATTGAAATACCTAGTAACTGTGATTCAAATTTATCAAATTTGGCAAGTTGATTACTTAAATTATATGAAACACATTAGTGAGCTCAAATTGGAGTTTGACAGATTTGAATATTAGTTGAATTTGAATCCTCATTTGAGTTTAATTAAGAACTCTTTATGCACACTAAGTTTTATTCCCCTTATATTTCTCCTTTTGATTCTTGAGCCGAGATCTTCATTAGCGTTTTAGGGTTTTATATTTGCTTTTATTTAAAACTTGATTCTTGCCTTTAAATCTTATTTGATTTTGAAACTTGCATTTGTACAACACTTGGTCTTTTGAATTGTATTTTGCATTGTTCCCCTTTTCCTTATTATTTGCTTAAGTGCCAGCCTACCCTCAAAATTCTTTTTAAATGTAAAGTTTTTAGAAGTTCTATTCTTAACCTATTTATTAGTTAAACTAGTTCTTGTGATTTTGAATTCCTAATAAATATTTTGAAGTCCATATTTTTGCATTCATGTTCTTTTCAAAAATGAGCTTTTACAGTCCTTCCCCCTTAAAGGAATCTCGTCCAAAGATTCTAGTGAACAGAACCACGGAAATGATGAGGGGACAATCGGAAAAAGAGAGTGGGCAACCAAGATAGGATGACAACATTGTGTGATGTAAGCTCCTTATGTTCATGCAACATCTTCCGGGGAGTGACTAATTTGGTGCTCTTTGTAGAACCACAATGTTGAGCCTCTTTGTTGATAACTCTGATGAAGTGCTCGACGTGATGATAGCACATCTTGAAGTATCTATGTTTTTATTGAACTTCCATCAGTGTCTTGCAATACTTTTTCTAACACTAAAAAGATGTATTTTACTGTACTAATATTGACTTGCAGAATTAACAATTGATCTTCACGTCTTATGATCACCCTGGTAACTTCAAACTAACCTTTACAGTGGTTCATGTTTGCTTGCCTTGTTTTGCACGAGTCCTTATAACCTTAACGTAGTATTTCCCTAATATGAATCAAGGTGCTTCATGAGAATAGCCATGGAACACTAAACTCAGAACACATTAGTATCTCAACATGTGACTCAAGGAGTGAAACGCTTTCCGATGACATAAGGGGATTCAATATTCTGTTCCCCATATGTTCTCAAATAGCAAAGAATGCAAAGATATGGTAACCGCATGGTGTTTGAGGTATCAATGTCTGTTGATAATTCCTATGCACTACTAACAATTCATCCTTAGCAGGGGTGCCAGAAATGCTTGTTGGTAGGTTTTAAATTGTACATGTAAATCCGCAAGCGCACGAAAACTATCGATGTAGCGTTTCTCCTCTAAGAGTATTCCCAAAGGGTGTCGTTTATATTCTCCCAAAGGAAGGCTGGGTGGAAGTAAAACAATCATCAACTGGAAAGGATAGGTTGGTCTAGGCAAGGCTCTAGCAAGGATGGATAATGGGTAATTGAGGTAATGTGACACACACAAGACCATTCTATCCTAAGGGGATAATATGGGGTAAAGAGGGACCATGCTAAGGACTAGGTAGAGACTCCTACAAGCTTCTAATGTACATATACATAGCCTAGATTAGTTACTAATGATCGTGTCAATTATGAATTCTCATGCTAAGTGAATTAACACATCGGGCACGGGTTTACCCCTAGCAATACTTGGATGACTCCCGCCAAGATCCAGTGGCATAGCCGAACATGGAGGATTACAAAGGACAGATAGGACTGTCACCACCTATTGCCTACCTCTTCAATCCGTGGGCATACGAGACATTCAACGCTACTCTCTATCCTAGCACCATGCTAGCATATTAAGTAATTACCTTAAGAGCCTAGGAACAAGCCATCCTAAGGCGATGAACTAAATCATTGTTGAACTAATGTTAATTTATAGCATAAAAGATTCATGTTAACATAATTATGTTATAGCTAATTAGACTATAGTGGATGTTTATAGTGTTTATGATAATATATTGAGAATGGTCTAGCACAATCATAAATACTACTCCTACCACATACATGGATCTACAATCAAACAAGAAACACTTCATCCAATTATATGAACAATGGAAGACTACAGATAACAATGGATGAATACTCAAGCGGTGTGTGTTGAAGTGAGGGGTCCAATTTATAGCTTGGAGAAGGTTGGTTCCCGCCACCAAAAGCGCGCGAATCAGTTCACCCATGACCTATTCGAGCCGGGAGGAGCCAACACATGGCGTTTGACTGCGTTTGGCATCAGGACCTCGTCGGCCAACTAGGGGGGTCGACAGAACTAATCTTGGCTCCAAACGGCCAGTTCTTCCTCCATGTTACTAACAAGGGGGTCCCATTCTATGATATGGGTGCCACACCATTGGATGGCCTCAAATGCTTCTGTTTGTGGGCCGTTCGATCCATGTGGTGCCATGTAGCGTCGCCTGATTGGCTGGAATGATATTTTGTAGGATCCATCCCCTTATTTCACTTCAATTCTGAATAGAATCCCTGCAAGTACTATCTTCTCCAAGGATTAGTGGAAATATCTTAAGTAGAAAGGTGATGTATGCATGAAATGGTATTTCCTTCAAATAATTGAGTTATATTGATGGGTGAAATTTGTATATAACAGCCATCAACAATGTCAACAGCACCAACGACCGAAACATCAATGGTCCAGTAGACCCTTCGTGAGTTTTAGGCTCCCTCTGCTAACAATGTGCCTATTGGGCCCACTGTTAAGACAGGATACAGGAACTTTGAAATCAAAACTGGCCTAATCACTATGGTGCAAGCAAACCCATTTTGTGGGAAGGCTAATGAGGATGCAAATTCTCACCTGCAACAATTCCTTGAGATCTGCAACACTTTTAAGAACAAGGACATATCTCCTAATGTTGTTCGTCTTAGGTTGTTTCTGTTCTCTCATCTTTTGAGAGAAAAGCAGTGGTTCTGCACGAACTAAAGTGTTGTAGACACTTGGGAGAAGTGTTCTACGACATTCCTCGCCAAGTTTTTCATGTTGGGCAAGACCAATGTCCTACGTGGAAGAATTTCCAGCTTCTAGTAAGATGTCAAGGAATCTATTCCCGAGGCTTGGGAAAGGCTTCAAGAGTATATCCTAGCTTGTCCCCACCATGGGATGGATGATATGCTAATTATACAAAACTTTCACAACGGGTTGATCCCTTCTGTCCGTGACCATGTTGATGCTGCTGCTGGAGGTGCCTTCTTCTCATTGACCGTGCCCAAAGCAAAAAATTTGATTGAGAAGATGGTGTCAAACATGGGATGGAGCGACGAGCGTATCCATACCCGCTAGCGAGGCATGCACACCTTGAAGGAGGTGGACATGATCACTGCCAAATTGGACCTCCTTACAAAGAAGATTGATGGAAAAAAGCAATGGTGAGGTATGTGGCGATGCCTATGCCTTAGACTCTCACATATCTTGTGAAGTCTGTGACAACACGGGCCCTTTGGGCAATACTGCCCAGAAACCTGTGAGGATTCCTTATACGTAGCCAACAATGGAAAAAACAAGGCTCGTCCAGGAGGTCAAGGGTGGGGGCAACCACACCCATTATTTCAAGGAAGGTACAATAACAATGGAAATGAACCCAACTTGAGAGAACTTGCCATTGGCCAGTTGAAAACCAATGAAGCCCTATCCAGAAGATATTGGCTAATGACAAGACCATGGAGAGCATTAATGCCAAGATCAAAGGACTATACTCAACCTTCAAGAATCAAGTGAGTTTCAACAAGATGTTGGAAACTTAGTGGACTCAACTTGCTGCAGTTCTTCCTCTCCAATGGAAAAAGTGAGTGCGGTGACTACGAGAGGTGGCAAGAACACTCATGAACCACCATATCCAACACAAGAGAAGAGGACAACTACAAAAGAGAAGGAGAATGTCCCAATTGGCATAAGCATGAACCACTTAGTGAGGGAATGGCCAAACACTTTGAAGACACCAACTTATTGCCATTCCCTCACAGGCAAAGGAAGCCAACAATGGATGATCAATTGAACCATTTTGTTGAGATCGTCCAGAAAATCCACATCAATGTGCCCTTGATTGTCACAATGCAAGTACCCACTTATGCTCGCTATGTCAAGGAATATTGAATAACAAGCGACCATTGTCCACCACTGAGGTTGTCAAGCTTACAGAAGACTGCAGTGCATCCATCCTCAAAAGCCTTCCAGAAAAGAAGGACCCTGAATGTCCTACAATTTCAAGCTCGATTGGGGCTCACCACTTTGACAAGGCCCTTTGTGACCTTGGAGCAAGTGTGAGGTTGATGCCCAAGGTGGTTTTTGACTAGCTAAACATCACGAGGCTACTCCATCACCAATGCAGCTCCAACTGGCTGATTCTTCAGTCCATTATACGGTGGGTATCTCTGAAGATGTTTCGGTAAAAATTCGAAATTTGCTTCATACCCGTGGATTTTGTGGTGCTCGACATGGAGGTCGAGAAGGATATGCCGCTCATTCTTGGGCAAACATTCCTATGAACCGTGAAGGCTCACATAGATGTGGGAGCTGGAGAAATCCACTTCCATATCAATGGCAAGGAGCAGAAGTTTTACTTTCGCCCAAAGTTGGAGCAATGCTCCATGATCCGTATCAAGTATGGGCTGAATGTCAAACACATTCAAGAGGTCAAAATCACACCTACAAAGGTGGACCAGCTCATTGCATTCATGAGTAATTTGATCTATGTGGAAAACCCGTCTTATCGTCCATGCCGACACCTCAAGAAGACGGAGAAGTCCGGGCCTCCCCAAAGGCCCAAGTCCACCAAGCAGCCAAAGAAGGAATGGCGAAAGAAGCAAGACAAGCCGTCCGAGCCCATCCCTCTGGGCCCGGATGTCAAGAAATGAAGAATGATGAATGTCCATCTCATCGGACGGTGGTGAGACCTAGCCAATAGGTTAAATTGGTAGTTATCCTTTTCTTTTATTTTTCTTTTCTCTTTATTTGGTTTTCCACATTTATTTTGATTTTTTCCCCACTGCATATTTGAGTTTTCTTAGCAACTTGAGAATCTTACATTCTCAACCATCATTTTTATTTCTTTATTTTCCACAAAAAAAATTGTTGGGCTTTCAAAAAATAGTTTTTATTCGAAAAACATTTTTTTCAGAGTTGCAAAAGTGGTAATTCACTAACGTGCCAATTCCATAGTCGTTGGAGAGCAACCTGCCAAAATGGAAAATAGGAGGGCCCACTTGTCAATTCGACCGAACCCCTGTTCGGCCGACTAGGGGAAAGAGCCATTTTGGCTCTCTCTCCTCCAACAGCTACATTTGGGGAGGCCCATCTCGCCACTTAACTTACGTCGGCTTCTAAACACTGACGTAATTAAGGTAACTTACGTCAGTGGCCGACGTAAGTAACATTAATTACGTCCAAAAGTCTACGTCGGCCAATAGCCGACGTAAGTAAAGGAAAACTGACGTAATTAAGTTACTTACGTCGGTTTAAGCCTTACTTACGTCGGCTTTGGCCGACGTAAGTGATCGTTATTCCTGTAGTGACTATATGTGTCGGCTGTGAGAAGCACTTCTCCTCACACTTCACCTCATTTCATACCACCCCAAAGTCACTCTTGATCACATTGTTTTTTCTTGATCTTCATTGAAGTGCTCTTGCTCAAAATCCAGCTCAAAAAGATTTTCTTTTGTTTGCATTTGCAATTTGCTCTCAAGTTCTTCAAGGGAAAATTCGTCGAGGGTTTTGCTTTTACTAACATCACCTCTTTCGAGTTTTTGCCTTGATATGTTCTTGTTTGTTGTGGCCATGAAATGAATGAAGAGGTTGTTTGGAGAGAGGAAGGAGGTTGCAAGCTCAAGCCATGGTGGAGATTCAAGTGCACACCCCTCTTTTGTTGCTACACCAAGTTCACGAAAAAGGAGTGTAGGTGAGGACACTCCCATGGGTGAGAGAAGCAACTCGCACCAACTTATTCATGATGACCACCTTGACATACAAAGTGAAGTTGAAGATCAAGCACGCAAGCTCCTCCAAGTTCGTGAGTTTTCTCATATGAAAGCTTATGATCTGGATTTTATCTCCAAAATAGGTATGGATTCCAAATTCTTTTCCATTTTGCGTGCACTAGGATGGGAAAACTTTGCTCAAATAGAGGAGAGAGGTTCACGCCTTCTCTCCATACAATTCCTTTGTACACTCAAAATACGATTTGATGGTATTACTTTTAGATAATTTCAAAAAGAATACAACATCCTATGGAAAGAATTAAGTGAAATCCTAGGCTTCCGTAGATGTTGTTTGCTAGATTTAGATGCTTTGCATAAGTTTAACAAACATAGTTTTTGGCAAGATTTAACTAGTGAGGTCAGATGTAGTGCACCTAGGAATAGCCACTTACACAACCTTACTTTACGCTTCATGCATACATGGGTGGCTATGACTATGTTGCCTAGAGGAGACGTAAGGGTAGTGCGTGAAGATGAGTTGATAATTTTATTTGCCATGATAAAAAAGATAAAAGTTGCTCCAGTTATTGCCATGATGGCACAAAGGTTAGATTACATTACAAGAATAGGGCCAATTGAATGCACTTCATTGATTACTCGTATTGCTACTAGGGTAGGAGCACTAGAATTTATATCCTTCATTTGAGTACAGTGAAAATGAAAGAGAATTGATTAGTAAAGATTGTTTAGTGCAAGGACATACCCTTAAGCATTATCAAGATGGCTCTTTGTTATTTTATTATCCCGGCTTTGTTAATGAAATTCGGTTACCTAACCCAGATTATCATTTGTAAAAATGCCGGAGGCTAACCACTGACCTTCTTCCCATTGAGGAAGCACTAAGAAATAATGTCTCTGATAAGGTGACTAGAAGCTATACCAGGAGAGCGGCCATGCCTCCGACGACCTCCATGGTCCATGAGTACGAAGAGGAAGAGAACCCATCGGTGATGCACCTGGACAGACTCAACCTCAATCGTATGAGACTGAAGGTCCGTATTGGCATTGATGGCCGGGTGCCACATGGAAGCCACTGCTATCCACTTCATGCTCTAGCAGCTTGCCTCCAACGTCCATGAGAAGATGTCGTTCCTCTTCGGCTAGAAGTCAACATGACTATAGCCAAGGAATGACATATCTCACTAGGAATATGGAAGAGATTGAAGTGAGAACGGGTGACATCTACAACAATCTCCAAGGGCATGTCCAAGGTACCCAAGATTGGCAACAACACGTGGACACTCAATTCACCAACTTCAACTCCATGCTAAAACAATATCAAGCCGATCTCGCGGCATACTTCCATCATCAAGGGTTCAACCCTCATTACGGAGGTGAGTGAAGAACAAGCTTGGGGGAGGTCCCCCACTTGAGGTAAATTGTATAAACCCCTTGTATATTTATTTTCCATTCACCCATAATCCACCTTGCATATAAAAAACAAAAATAAAATAAATAAGGATAGATTTGTTTTCAAAGAAAATAAAAAATGTGTGGTAAGAATGACTAGGAATTCACATATATGAAATGATGAATAGTTGCTCTGTTTTAATTCTCCTAAGTCCCTAGTTTAAAACTTACTACTCTCCAACATATTGCTCTCATTGGCTAAAATTGCTTTTGTCTTGATTTGAAAATTGTGGGTAGCAAAAGCTTAATCCATTCTAAGTTGTTGTGAGATATGATATAGTGATATGGCTAAAATTCTAAAAAGATTTAAGTTACTCTCATTTGATAGGAAATACCTACCAAAGCCATATGATATATCACTTTGAGAGACCTTATGCATATGCTATTTGTCTTCACATTGAGCTTTGTCAAACTAGTATAGAATTATGTGAGTTTTCATTCAGTACTTCTTGAGTTGAAGACTTCACTTGCACATGCTATACTTCTACACTAGAAGTAAGAAATATTCCATCATACCACCATTCCACAATAAAAAGAGAAACTCCATATTGTTCATGCTTAATACTCTCTCCAAATTTATTGCATAAAAAGGGAGTAGAAGACATGGCTACAAGAAAAAGAAAATGGATGCTTACATCATAAGCATGAGAAAAAAAGGAGAAGAAAAGTAGCCATGTTTTATCCCTGCAAAATAAGAGAGTCCACTCAAAAAGGAGTCATCTCAAATATCCCCATACACCTCCATTCCATCACACATGCACATGTCTTGAATCAAATTATTTTGTATTGATTTCTCCGAAGGCTTGCTCTTTTGACTTAGCAATATAATGTGTTGTAAATATGCCTACTATATTCCCTATCAAGCTCCCCATACAAGCCTTATGTAGAGGTAGGATGAATTAAGGCACAATGCCTTGGTGAGGAAATATTTTCACTACACATAAAGGAGAGACTGAGAGAATCAAATTGAGATACTTAAAATCTAAATTGAACTCTCTGGAATTTGAGTAGAACTTGATTTTTAGGGTATGTGTGCTCCATTTGCTGTTCTATCTTTCAACCACCCATGAATAGGAGATGGCGTAAGCCCCATAATGACTTTAGTTGGGTGAAATACCATGCCAATTTTTGCAATACTAGGTAGAGTATTTTTGTTGTGCACATGGTACTTTTGAAAAATAGAACATTGAAGCAACTCTTGATCATCAACATAAAGTCTTGACTTTGCTCGGGATGAGCAAAGGATAAGCTTGGGGGAGTTTGTTGATGACTGTTATATACCAATTTCATCCGTCATTATAAATCAATTATATGAAGGAAATATTATTTCTTGCACACATCACCTTTCTATTTTACCTATTTCCACTTGTCCTTGGAGAAAATGGTACATGTAGGTATTTTATACAAAATTGAAGTGAAACAAGGGGATGGATCCTATGAATTATCATCCCAGCCAATCAAGAGCTGACATGTGGCACCACATGGATCAAATGGCCCACAAACAGCGGTATCCGAGGCCATCCAATGGTGTGGCACCCATATCAAGGGATGCGACCACCTGGAAGTCACCGCAGGAAAGCACAAACCGTTTGGAGGACTTATCAGGTCGGCCGATCCGCCTAGTCGTCTGACCTGGTCTTTCCTCCTATCTCAGTTAGCTTCTGTTGACGGCTGTTATATACCAATTTCACTCGTCAATATAACTCAATTATGTGAAAGAATATCATTTCTTGCAGACGTCACCTTTCTATTTAACCTATTTCCACTTGTACTTGGAGAAATTGGTGCATGCAGGTATTTTATACAGAATTGAAGTGAAACAAGGGGATGGATCCTATAAAATATCATCCCAACCAATCAAGCGCTGACATGTGGCACCACATGGATCAAATGGCCCACAAATAGAAGTATTTGAGGCCATCCAATGGTGTAGCACCCATATCAAGGGATGGGACCCACCTGGATGTCACCCCTAGAAAACATAGACCGTTTGGAGGACATACCAGGTCGGCAGACCCCCCTAGTCGGCCGACCTGGTCTTTCCTCCAAACTCAGTCAGCTTCCACGTGTTGGCTCCTCACGGCTTGAAGAAGTCAGTGGTGACTGATTCGCGCACTTTTGGTGACTGGAATCGACCCTTCTCCACCTATAAATAGGACCCCTCACCCCTCACTTCAAGACACACCACTTGAGCATCATTCTATTGTATACACTAGTCTCTTAGTCCTTAGTGGAGTTAGGCTATAGAGAGGGGAGCCTCTAGTCCCAAGTCCAAATTGGGAAAGGTATAACTCATGTATCTTTTCTTATATTTGTGACTGTATGCATAATAAAGATATTATCTTTAGTCTTCTTTTATTCATATACTTGGATGAATCATTTCTTGTTGGATTGTGGATTCCATGTATGTGGTAGGTGTAGTCTTTATGATTATGCCATATGACTTCTAATCTATCATCATAAACACAACAAACCCCACAATAGTCTAATTAGTTATGATATGATCATGTCAGTATGAATAACTTATGCTATGTCTCAACAATGGTTCAACGATATTTAGGTTAGTCATTGCCATAGAGAGGTTCTTCTACTCGAGCCTCTAAGATATTTACTTAGTATGCTAGCATGGTGATAGGATAGTAAGTAGCATTGGATGTCTCGTAGACCCACGGATTGAAGAGGTAGGCAGTAGGTGGTGACAGCCCTATCTATCCTTTTTAATCATCCTCGTTCGGCTATGCCATAGACTCTTGGCGGGAGTCATCCTAGTATTGATAGGGGTAAACCCGTGCCTGATATGTTGAATAACTTAGCATAAGGATTCACCATTGACATGCTCATTAGTATCTAACTTAGGCTATGTATATGTATACTAGAAGCATTGTAGGAGCAACTCCCCAACTCTTAGTCTAATCTCCATTAGGACCCATCTACCCTTTAGAATTGATTGCTTAGGTGTGTGTCATACTACCCATATATTATCAACTTACCTTTGTCTTGATAATTGATTAGTATCCCATAGCCAGCTCATAAGAGTAGTGTTTACTTTACTCCATTGCCTTCGCTTGGGATAAATATGATACCCTTGAGAATACTCTTGGGTAAAATGCTACACGATAGTTTTCGTGCGCTTGCGGACCTCATCTCTTTCGAGAGATGATCTGTGACGTAAGAAACGTCAACAAGCATTTCTGGCACTGTTGTTGGGGAAGGCAAAGGAAGTGAAGGACAGATAACACTTGTGATTAAGCTATAGGTACTTGTAGATATTAGATAGGATTACCCTTGTTTGTTTTATTCTTTTGTGGTGAAAAAAGGGTAGTGTTGGCTAACCCATTTCATGGGATGGCCAACAAGAACGCAAGTGCTCAACTGCAAGACGATTCATAGTGTATCTCAACAAATGTCCGCCAGGCAACACAATTGCCTTTCGCGGAAGATTTTAGCTTCCAGTAGAAACCAAAGTCATCCATCGCTAACTTGGGGGAGGCTCCAAGAGTTCTTCTTGGTTTGTCTCCACCATAGGGTAAATAGTTGGCTCCTCATCCAACATTCATGTCATAGGTTGGTCCACCAATCCATGACCACTTTTGTGCTTGAGCTAAATAAGTCCTATTCTCATTCATCATGGATGAGAATATGGTCTCCACTCAATGGGGTGGATTGAAGAGTTCTTTAGTTATTTTATCTTGGCATGCACACCGCTTAACAAGGTGAACATGCTAGCTAAGGAACTACACCTCCCATTGAAGTATCATGAAGATCAAGCCAATGGAGAAGTGTTTGGATGATCCAAGCCATGGATATTCACATGATTTGTGAAAATCCATGCCAACATGGGCCACTTGGGGAATCATTTCCCTAAGACTCATGGGGATTCTTCCTTTCAAACACAACTCCAATGACTATCACAAACAAGGGAGTCAAGGGTGGAATCAATATAACCCTTGCAATCAAGGAGACTATGCGCATTTCAAGGGATTTAAGTCCAACTAGCCTACCGTGAAGTATCTAGTCCATGGCCTGGCAAGAAATCAAGACAACATACACATGAAGCTCTTGGCCAAGTACAAGAAACTTAAAGAGCATTCAAGATCCATGATATCCCACAACCACTTGTTGGAATTCCTACCCTTCGACCAAGCCCATGCAACATATGGCAAGTTACATTGTGGATAAATCATTTCTTGTTTGATTGTTGAGTCCACATGTTATCATGCCCAAAGAAACCTTTGATCCATAATCAAATTATGTGTTAACCTTAAGAAATATTAAGAAGGTTTGAGTGACACCCCTAAAGAAGGACGAGCCTCACCATGCTCATGAGAAAATATCTTCAAGAGGGAAAAGCTGCACTACATCAACAAGTTTTCAACAAGATGACGGAGAGGCTAGGGCCATAATGTGTCCCACATGTCCAACCAACATGCCATAGGAGATTTGGCATGTAAATCAAGAGAAGTTGTCCACATCTTCAACTCCAGGATTGGACAACAAATCATCGCACTGAAAAGGACAGAGGTATGTCCCACTCATAGGACTTGAAAAAGTTTGGTGAGTCCTTGCCAATAGGTTAATTGGTAGTTATCTCATATTTGATTTCTGTAGGATCGAAGAGCACGTGAAAAGCTACCAGAGGGGGGGTGAATGGTAGATTTAAAAATCTTACGCAACGGAAACAATTAAACCCCAACCCCTTTGGCAGAAAACGATCTGTTAAAGAAATCGTGTCCGAGACTAATCTAAACGTGTTTCACCATGAAAAAAGTTATAGATATCAGAGAGAATCAATTCACGAAGACAACACAAGAAGAATCACTCAGAGAGAAACTAAAGTTATGATCTAACGATCAAACAAAGGTCAATCTGACCTACCCAAGAAAAACAGTTTCTGGAATGCTGCAAAGAAACTCGTGTAGCTCAGAAACCACAAATCCAATGACTGTGAAATTTTGACAGATGATAGATAATCAAGTTGTGAAGACAACCCAAAAAGAATCGCATCAATTGGATCTGTAAAACTCGAGTTATGATAAAAAAACCGACGAAAGGTAGTGCTGTCCAGAAACTCGACGAGTAAAACTTGTCTGGAACAAGTCGGACGAACAAGGCACAAAAGTTTCTTCAAACTATGAATTTTATTTAATAGAACACAAGAGGAACAGCCCCAAAGTCGTCTCTCACGAGCTTTGACCTCCCCTTGCTTATATAACCAGCCCTTAGGCCATCCCAATCTCAACTAGGACTCCAATCCTAATCCGATCACAATCGGAACTTTCCATAACTGCTTAGGACTCTTCTATACGCAGATAGAAGCAATCTTAAGACTTCAAAACACCTTAGGAACGTATCCCACATTCCTAAACAACTCAAATTCATGACCCACACGAAATCCTAACATAACCAACTCGATATTTCCATACCGAGCCATAACCGACTCAGCTAGCAGCCTAAGTCTTCAACCGATACGATCCGATCCTTCCGATCAGATCTTCCTTCCATAATCCGTCTCTAGAAGCATATTGCCACGTCATGCACCTCATGCATACATGCGAACACCTTACTTTGACCTTCATATGCACTGCCCTTCATTCAATCATCCTGCGCGACCTCCTGACCTGCTCAACCACAGTTCCTCCCGAACTTGGTTGTTGGAACCTCATCTCTTCCTGAGACTAGTCCAATGGATCCTGTCACCAGCCATGACTTGAACTCAAGCAACACCTGCACGAACAAACAAACAATCCATACGAGCACAAGTCCTCGACTTGACTCAAGTTAGTTCCGAACACAACACCTTACGTGAGAACCTCACATAAGCATGTTGCAAAACCACAGTAACACGATATCTTCCATATCAACCAAAACGCACCAAAAACTTAGCATATGAATACTAAGCTATCTTTCCAACAATGTAAAGCAAGTACAAAACATTGCAATTGAAAAGCAGAAGCACTGCGGTCAAGTTCCGGACCTTACCAGAGCATCCCGGAGCTTGAGCCGGAGCTAACAAAACTAGTACAATGAAGCACCTGCCGGAGCTTACCAAAACTAGTAGATCCTAGCACTGGAGCTTACCAAAAACTAGTCAACCCAAAACCGGAGCTAGACAAAGTACGTTGGAGCTTAGCAAAAGCATGCCGGAGCTATCAAATATATGTTGGAGCTAACAAAGGCATGCCAGAGCTAAAGATAAAACTCACCGGAGCTAACCAATGCTAGTCGGACTTTACCAAGAAGTCGGACCTAGCATCTAACGTAGCCGGAGCTACCCAAAACAAGTCGGACCTATGGTCGGACCTTGCTATAGCTCGGAGCTAGAGACGGACCTTGATAAAAAGGTGTTTTGGTGATATTAAAAACTTTTATCATCAAAGCCAAGTGTATTCACTACAAGCCAATGTATTCAGCACACATAGGTCTTACAATCTCCCCCTTGATGAATGCATTGGCAACACCATTTAAAATTTGAACATTGGCTTATTCACATAAAAGTTTTGAAGGCAATTTCTCCCCTTTTGTAAATCAAAAGTAAAATGAGAAGAAAATATCTCCCCCTTTATTATCTCTTCTTATGCACATTTTCTTTCTCTTCATGCTTATCTCTCCCCCTTTGACAATGTATTCAGCAAGTCATGAGCATATAAACAAATTATCTCTCCAACCTTAGTTGTTATGAGCATATTATAACATATACATATAAACAAAGCTCATCCAAGTCATACTATCAAGTACCTTACATTATCACATCAATGAAATACATAAATTAGTGTAAGCCATGCTAGAGATCATATGTAATTTTCAATTTAAGCAAGTCATGATCTCACAAACTTAACTATTTCAAAACCTGAAAGCATGACACTAGTTGCTGCACTTTATTATTTTTCAAAGCATAAATTTAGATCATATGATATTTGCAAGAGATTATATGTGCATCTGCCTTATTCTAACCAACCAAGCCAAGCCTATGTCATTTGACAATCAGAAGCTTAAGGACATGGTTTTAGTCATACATAACTTCTTCCAAGTTCATATCTAAGTGCAATGATAAGCTATCTGAGAAAAAGAAGTGTGATGCATGCATATTCTCTTGATCTTTTCTCAATTTATATTTGTTCATAAAAACTCAACATTTGAGTTGATTACTTGATTAATTCTTAATGATTAAAAGCACTTGTGAACATGTAACAAGTTTAAAACAGCAAGAAAGTTCGACCATGACCAGTTTTAGTGTAAGTAATTATTCCAATTACTAGACATGGCAAAAACTACAAAATGTATAACACGAGTAATGTAGTAAGAACTTTCAGCATGTAAAAGGAATCACAAAGTCATATATGTATGAAATACTATGCTCATATTATTTTTATTTCAGATCCACACATAGACTTCCCAAGTTTCAAAAACTCCCCCTCAATTTAAGCCATGAGGATGCATAACCCCTATTTCACTACGAATGGAACAAAAATGAGTGAAATCCAAAGGTTTTGTAAAAATGTCAGCCAATTGATGTTCGGTATCTACATGGTGAAGCACAATGTTTCCTTTTTCAACGTTATCTCGGAGAAAGTGATACCTAATGTCAATGTGCTTAGTTCTAGAATGTTGCACGGGGTTTTTAGCAAAGCAAATGACACTAGTGTTATCACAAAACAGTGGAACACTATCTAGATCAACCCCATAGTCCTTAAGTGTTCGAACAATCCAAAGAATTTGTGAGCAAGCACTAGCAGCAGCTACATATTCAGATTTGGCTATGGATTGTGCAACTGAATTTTGTTTTCTAGAGGACCAAGCAACAAGAGAATTACCAAGAAAATGACAAGCACCGGAAGTACTTTTCCTATCAATCCTACAACCCCCAAAATCAGCATCCGAAAAAGCTTTCAAAGTAACGGTTGAGGAAGAAGGAAGAAAAATGCCAAATTCTTGAGTTCCATGTAAGTACCTGAGAATCCTTTTGACGGCTTGACGATGTGAAACACGTGGGGAAGCTTGAAACCGTGCACAAAGACATACGCTGAATTGTATGTCCGGTCTTGATGCCGTGAGGTACAAAAGTGATCCGATCATGCTTCTATATTCTTTTTGATCCACGGATTCACCATCTTCATCAAGTTCAAGTGTTGTTGATGTTCCCATTGGTGTCCGAAGAGGCTTGCTTTTGTCCATGTTGAAGCGCCTTAGGAGGTCTTTGGTATACTTCGTTTGATGCACAAAAGTGCCCTCCTTGGTTTGCTTGATTTGCAGCCCCAAAAAGTAAGTGAGTTCACCCATCATACTCATTTCAAATTCGGAACTCATCATTGCGGAAAACTTGGACACAAGATCATGAGAAGCACAACCAAAGATAATATCATCCACATACACTTGAACGAATAATGAGTCATTGCCATGTTTAAGCACAAAAAGAGTTTTATCAACCTTGCCCATGGTAAACCCCTGTTCAAGTAAGAATGTTTTTAACCTATCATACCATGCTCTAGGGGCTTGTTTGAGACCGTATAAGGCTTTGGACAGTTTGTAAACATTATTAGGAAATTCTGAATTTTCAAAACCCGGTGGTTGTTTGACATAAACCTCCTCATCTATGTAGCCATTAAGAAAAACACTTTTAACATCCATTTGATATATCTTAAAACCTTTAGATGCTGCAAAAGCTAACAAAATTCTTATGGATTCTAATCTAGCGACAGGAGCAAAAGTTTCATCAAAATCTAGACCTTCAACTTGAGTGAAACCTTGAGCAACCAACCTAGCCTTGTTCCTAACCACAATGCCATCCTCACTTTGTTTATTTTTAAATACACATTTAGTTCCAATTAAAGTGTGACCTTGAGGTGGAGGTGCAAGTTTCCAAACATTATTTCTTTCAAAATTTTCTAACTCTTCTTGCATGGCAACAATCCAAGATTCATTAGTGAGTGCGTGTGATATATCTTTGGGTTCAAAAGAAGCAACAAAAGCAAAATGAGCATGAGAGTTTGGATCGCAAAACCTGGACCGTGTGACTCATTCGTGCAAGCTTCCAATCATCTGTTGTGGGGGATGATCTTTGTAAAAACGTAGGGGCACAGATGTCTCACAAGCTTCTTCTTCATTAGGTTCATCGTAGATTGATGAGCTTGTGACTTGTGGATGATCAGGACCAGCATAGGTGATAGCCGGAGCTTGTTGAATGTCCGGAGCTGGACACGTGTCAACTTTGGAACTACCAGGCAGTATCATCGGCTCTTCTTCATCTTCGAAAATACCCTCCCCCTGAGGATACAGATCTGGTCCTGCAACACCGGAGCTAGTACCTGGGCTAGCTTCATCAAAAGACACTTCACAAGTCTCCACAATTTTGTTAGTGTCAAATAAAAGCACACGGTAGCCTCTAGTATGAGATGGATAACCAAGAAACATGCCATCAATGGATCTAGGTTCAAATTTATCAAGGTTACCATGTTTCTTAACAAAGCATTTGCAACCAAAGAACCGAAGGTGTGTAACACTAGGCCTATGTCCAAATCGAAGCTCATATGGTGTTTTACCTAGCTTAGCACGCAAGAAAACACGATTTGAGACATAACAAGCGGTTGCTAACGCATCAGCCCAAAATTTCCTAGGAGTTTGATATTCATCAAGCATAGTCCTAGCCATCTCAACTAAGGTTCTGTTCTTTCTTTCTATAACACCGTTTTGTTGAGGTACATATGGTGAAGAAAATTGATGATCTATTCTATTTTCAGCACAAAAGTGATCAAAAGATTGATTTTTAAATTCAGTTCCATTATCACTTCTAATTGCTTTTAATGATCCTGGGTGATCAATTGGTAATCTAAGAAATAAAGTTCTAAAGTGACTAAAAACTTCATTCTTAGACGCCATAAAGTAGACCCAAGAGTATCTAGAATAATCATCAACAATAACAAGAACATACCATTTACCTCCGAAGGATTGAACACGTGAAGGTCCTACGGTGTCAAGATGCAAAAGTTGACATGGTTCAGTTGTCATGATCATTGTGAGAGGTGTATGTGAACCTGCAACCATCTTAGCATGTCTACAAGAAGAGCACACAATTTATTTGTCCCCTTTAAGCTTAGGCAGCCCACGTATGCAATCAAGAGCACTAACACGTGTTAGGTGATCAAAGCTGTCGGTACCCTAAAAACCGTACACCCCTTGAGGTTACAAAGATCTCAAAGGAAAGCCATCTACTTGGTTTGAAGACCCTCAGAGGCCCACCTGTCAGACATAACCGGACCCGCTTCTCCAACATGGTTAATCCCTGGGTCGCCACGTGTACGACTAACCCGGAGCTACCGCCCACAAGGGGGAAGCTCCGGGCCACGTACCGAAACGGCACCTCCGGACATAACCCCAGACCGAGAGAAGCTCCGGACCTGACACGTGTCTGATAGCCCCGGAGCTACCTACTCCCCACAGCAAGCTCCGGAGCTGCCACGTGTCAAATCGTCGGACCTTTTAGCTTCTAACCTCCGGAAGACCTTGTAACGGCTCCGGATCTTCAAAGGAGAGCCAAGGACTTCAAGACCCAATTAAGTGTCATTAATGCCATATTAATGACACTTAAACGGACGATCTTAACACCAGTAACGGTGCTGTCAAAGCCCGTTACAGGGTTATTAAGAGCAATTAAGCGTGTATCAATACAAGTAACCGCCGGGGCCACATGTCGGGCCAGGCTGAATTGTAACGGCCTGCCCTTGTACTATAAAAGGACAGGCCAACGGTACACGGAGGGAGGTTCACGAACGAACTCACGCATCTCACACGCTCGTGGCAAGCTCATACTGCTAATACAACATCAACGCACCCGTGGAGTAGGGTATTACGCTCAGGCGGCCCGAACCACATAAATTCTTGTGTCTCCTGTGTCAAACTCCTATTCACCTTCTTGAATCTCCACGCGCCCACACCGAACTTCAAACTCCCCAATCACTTTAGCAGTTTAGGGAGATCTGCTGGCTCCAACAGTCGTCAGTTGGCGGGCCAGGAAGGGGCGCCTGAGATTTTCGAGAATGGTTAACTCCGCTGCTGGATCATCCAACGGCCAACCTGCTGCTCAGGCTGTTGGGGGCAATCCCTCCAACAGGCAGCCACTAGCAGGAGCCTCAGCACTAGCAGGAGCCACACTCCCACCACCAACATCATCTCCAGCAAATCGTGCTGGGCAACGTGATGGTGCGCCGGCGTCGCTTACTGCGTCGGCGAGTCATGACAACCCGGAACACGCGCTCCATGCAGCGCGTGCTCTTCTCCAACGTCCACCACCTCCGGATGCATCTCGAGATGCAATGGAGCAGTGGAGGGCCGATGTGGAGCATTTGGTAGCAGCAGCGGCCGAACGCCTCAACAACCAGGGTCCTCCTCCTTCGGGACGAGCCCTATCGCAGCGGCTAACTTTGTCTGGAAGACTTGGTCCGCACGCCTCCAATAGCAGGAGACATGCTGCATCTCAACAAGTGACGTCATTGCCCTTCGGGGCTCGACGCACTGACACGGTATCCAGGCTTTCGACTCATGACCTCCGGGCGGAGCTTGATCGCCGATACCGCCAGCAGGATGGCCGTGTCCATATTGAGCGTGCCCGTGAAAGACGGGAAGCTCAGGACCTTTCTACCCTTGAAGGAGTAGGAGGAGGTTGTTCATCCTAGCCATGCACCTGCGCATGGTTAGATGGCCACAGAAGTTCCGGCCTCACCTGCCGGAAAAATTCGACGGGACTGTCAATCCCGCCGAATTTCTTCAGAGATACTCCACTGCAATCTTGGCAGCTGGAGGAAATGAGGCCGTGATGGCCAATTACTTTCCAGTGGCCTTAACTGGGACCGCCAGGTCCTGGTTTATGAGCCTTCCACCCAACTCTATCAACAGTTGGGAGGAGCTGTGCCATCAGTTCACTGCCAACTTCGGGAGTTCATACACCCGACCAGGCACTGAACTGGACCTTTTTGCGGTCGTGCAAAAAGGGGGAGAATCTTTGCGGTCCTTCATCCAGAGGTTCTCTCTGGTACGCAACACTATCCCTTCTATCTCTGGCACATCTGTCATTGTGGCATTTAGACAGGGCGTACGGGATAAGAAGATGTTGGAGAAGCTGGCGATCAAGGAGATCACCAGTGTCACGGAACTCTTCAGCCTGGCAGATAAATGTGCCAGAGCTACGGAGGGCCGTGAAATGCACTCCAAACCAGCCTCAGAGGATCACAAGAAATCCTCCAAAGAAGAAGCCGCTACCTCCAGGAGTGGCAAGAAGAAAAAGAAGACCAACGGCAAGAAGAAGCTGTCGGCCGGCACATCCAATGTTGCAGCTGCTGCAGCTCCGGGTGGTCGGGGGCCACGCCCCGAGAAGTGACCTCGACCGTCTTCTGAAGACGGTGGCAAACCCAAAGTGTGGTGTCCCATTCACAAAACGGGCAGCCACGGTTTGGAAGACTGCCGGGAGGTCCAAAACCTTGCTGAGCGCTACAGCAAGCGCCGGGAAGGATCTCCTTTCCGACAAAGGGAAAGAAAGCAAAAGGTCGACGAAGCTCCGGCTGAAGAGGAGTTAGGGTTCCAGGATCCCAAAAAGGTCCTGAAGGCCGTCTACACCTCCGTCGACGATGATTCTGACGTCTCTGACAACGAGCATCGGAAGACCATGAACACCATTTTTGGTGGATCATGGGATATCACCTCTCGTCGCGTCATCAAGACTATGTGGCGAGATATGGCCGCTGTAGCCCCTACAGTCCGGTCGGAACCTCATCGAAAGTGGATGGACACCTCCATCACTTTTGATGCTTCAGATTGCCTGAGGAGCATGGTTGGAGCAGGACAGTTACCTTTGATGGTATCTCCTACCATCAACAACATCCAGCTCCACCATGTCATGGTAGACGGAGGTTCGGGGCTTAACCTCATTAGCTTCGAAGCTTTCACTAAGCTTTAGCTCCGACCTTCGGATCTTTAGCCCTCTCGACCTTTCTCCGGAGTAGGTCCGGGGGCCATTACCCCACTCAGAGCTATTACTCTCCCCGTTACCTTCGGGACCCGGGAGAAGTATCGCACCGAGAAGTTGGTCTTCGACGTCGCTCAGATCAACTTACCATTCAACGCCATCTTGGGTAGACCTGCCCTGTACAAATTCATGGCAGCTGCTCATTATGGATACCTGGTGTTGAAGATGCCAACACCAGTAGGCGTTCTCCGGATCTGCAGAGATCGCACTGCCGGAGTAACTGCTCTGGAGGAACTCCACGCACTCACCACGACGCAAGAGGAGGACTCCAGGCAGGAGCAAGCTCCAAAACCCCCGAGCATTCGTCAACGAGGCTCGACCTCTACACCCCGAGTGCAGCCAATCGGCGACACCGAATTCCCGTCAAAGTCGTCCAAATTGGTTCCGATGCCGCTCAAACCACCCGTATATCAGGAGGGTTGAACGACAAATAGGAACTCGTGCTCATCACTTTCCTCCGGGCTAACGTTGACGTGTTTGCTTGGCAACCGTCACAAATGCCTGGGACCCCAGGGAAGTGATTGAGCACAATCTAAAGATGTACCCCGATGCTCGGCCTGTGCATCAGAAGCCTCGGAAGCAATCCGTAGAGCGACAGAACTTCATCCGACAAGAAGTGAAGAAGTTGCTCGAAGCCGGATTCATCCGAGAAGTCTTCCGTCCAAAATGGCTGGCGAACCCAGTCGTTGTGCCTAAGGCCAGCGGGAAGCTTCGGATGTGCATCGACTACACCACACTAAATAAGGCATGTCCAAAAGATCCATTCCCACTACCTAGAATAGATCAGATAGTGGATTCCACCTCCGGGTGTGAATTACTGTGTTTCCTAGGCGCATATTCTGGATATCATCAAATCAGGATGTCTAGGGAGGATGAATAACATACTTCATTCATCACAGTAGATGGATTGTACTGCTACACAGCCATGCCCTTTGGTCTCAAGAATGCAGCTTCTACTTTTGTACGAGCTTTGTACAAAACTTTTGAAGAAATCATCAGAGACATAGTGGAAGTGTACGTCGATGACATCGTGGTCAAAGTCAAGAACAAGGAGTCACTCCTAGACACCTTGCAGGCTGTCTTTGACAAGCTGCGGGCCACCCGCACAAAGCTAAACCTGGACAAGTGTGTGTTTGGGGTTAGCTCCGGAAAACTTCTTGGTTTCCTGGTACGTCACCGGGGCATAGAAGCTAATCCGGCGAAGATAAAAACCATTGAAGACATGCGGCCGCCAACCCGCATCAAAGATGTCCAAAAGTTAACTGGGTGTCTAGCAGCCCTCAGCCGGTTCATATCAAGACTGGCGGAACGGGCACTTCCCTTCTTCAAGTTATTGAGGAAGTCCGGACCATTCCAATGGTCCGAAGAAGCAGAGAAGGCATTCTAGGAGCTGAAACAGTTCCTCACCACCCTACCAATTCTGGTAGCTCCGAACCCTGGTGAGCCTTTGTTGCTTTACATTTCAGCTACTGACGAAGTCGTCAGTATGGTTCTGGTTGCGGAGAGACCAGAACTACCCCACACTCAGGAATCCAGACCCCTTAGGGAGGGTCCGGAGGTTCCTGAAAGCGAGTCTGGGTCCCAGCTCCCAGATTCGAACCCGCAAGAAGTCACTTCAGGAGACCTAGACCCCTCCGGGAGGGTCCAGGTCATTTCTGAAGAAGCTCCGGGTTCCTCCAGCCAGAACCCGGAGGTCCCCGAAGAGAATCTGGACCTCTCCGAGAGGGTCCGGATCAATGAAGAGGAAGCTCCGGACCCCTCCGGGAGGGTCCAGACCATTCAACGCCCGGTATACTTCATCAGTGAAGTATTACATGATGCCAAGACTCGATGCCTAGAGGTGCATAAGCTGCTCTATGCAGTTCTTATCGCCTCCAGGAAGCTTCGACATTACTTCCAAGCTCACAAAGTCTCGGTGGTGACCTCCTATCCACTTCGAGCAATCCTGCATAATCCCAATTCAACTGGGAATATTGCAAAGTGGGCAGCGGAATTGGCTGAATTTGATCTTGAATTTATTTCAAGACAAGCAGTTAAGAGTCAAAGCGTTGGCAGATTTTGTGGCAGAATGGACTCCCTCTCCATCAAACCCTGGGGGCCCCAGTGAACAGAAGATGGAGCATCAAGCTCCAACCTTCACCGAGCCTCACTGGACCCTCTACTTCGACGGCTCCATGCAGAAGAAGGGGGCCGGAGCTGGAATCCTTCTCCTTGCACTGACTGGGGAGAAGGTGAAATACATGGTACACCTTGACTTCAAGGCAACCAACAACATGGCGGAGTATGAAGCACTCATCTACAGACTAAAGGTGGCACTGTCATACGGTGTCCGGCAACTGCTGGTCAAAGGAGATTCACAGCTCATCATCAAGCAGGTGAAGGGTGAATGCTCCTGCAACAATCTCCAACTAGCTGCTTACCTCCTAGAAGTCCAGAGGCTTCAGAAGGACTTTGAAGTCCTAGACCTCCACCATGTTCAGCGTGCCCACAACACTGAAGCCGACGAACTCTCGACGAAAGCGTCAACCGGAGCTCCGGCTTCCAACGGAACTTTTGTCCGGAGATTGTCAAAACCCACAGCTCAGCCTGCCGAACTGAGCGAAGGGGGCGAGATCAGCATCCCGAAGCTGACGGTCCCGATGGCCCTGTTACCATGGCAGCCATCAAGGGTTGTAAGTGCTGCCAGAAGCTCCGAGCAACCCAGCATGCAATACTCAAATGCTCAAGTCAGTTCTGATGCATGGATCTCGAAGATCTGGAACTACCTGAAAGACAACATCCTTCCTGACGATGATGTATCCGCTGACCGGGTAGTCAGATTGGCTAAAAGATACACGCTGGTAGAAGGGGATCTCTACCGGCGCGGTGCCAACGGCATCCTAATGCGATGCATCACAAGGGAAGAAGGCTGCAAGCTTCTCGCAGAAATCCATGGAGGCGAGTGTGGGAACCACGCATCTTCCCGCACGCTGGTCGGAAAAGCATTTCGTCATGGCTTCTACTGGCCTACAGCGCTCCAAGATGCCACTGAGCTGGTGAAGAAATTTGAAGCATGCCAATTTCATGCAAAGCAAATTCATACACCGGCTCAGCCCTTACAAATGATACCTCCTACATGGCCCTTCGCTATGTGGGGGATGGATATCTTGGGACCCTTCCCAAGAGCCGTCGGAGGTTACAAGTTCCTGTATGTCGCCATCAACAAGTTCACCAAGTGGCCGGAAGCAACTCCAGTTGTGACGATCAACAAGCAATCTGCTATCAACTTTCTGCAATCCATTGTGAGCAGATTTGGAGTCCCAAACAAAATCATTACTGATAATGGGACTCAATTCACAAGCTCCGCATTCCAAGGATATTGCGAAGACCTCGGCATACAAGTTTGCTACGCCTCCGTAGCTCACCCAGCCAGCAATGGCCAAGCCGAGAGAGCAAATGCAGAAATCCTTAAGGGACTCAAAATGCGCACCTACGAGCACTTGAAGAAACATGGAGCCAACTGTATCGAAGAGCTTCCGCCTACTTTATGGGCCAACAGGACATCTCAAAAACGGTCAACCGGAGAAACACCCTTCTTTCTGGTGTACGGAGCTGAAGCAATCCTTCCTCCGGAAATCACCTTGGGTTCGCTCTGGGTCCGAACCTTCGACGAAGCCGCGCAGGACCAGCTCCGGCGTGAAGACCTAGATCTCCTCGAGGAAGGAAGGTGCCAAGCAGCTGTTCCGAATGCCCGATATCGCCAAGCTCTACGGCGTTATCACCAGCGGCATGTACACAACCGACAGCTCGAGGAAGGCGATCTGGTGCTACGGAGAATACTATCCAGAGAAGGGTTAAACAAACTCTCCCCCGACTGGGAGGGGCCCTTCCGAGTGATCAAAGTATCCCGTCCCGGAAGCGTTCGCTTGGCTACCGAGGATGGGACACCTCTCCCAAATCCTTGGAACATCGAGAACCTCCGTAAGTTCTACACTTAACACCACAGAGGTGAGTCTTGAGTAACTTGAGATGTATGTTATAGAGTCATTGTACAGAGTCGGGTAGTTCCTCCGGGAGAACAGCCGGACCTTTCCCGAAAGGTCCGCAAAGTTCATGCAGCACTTGTCACAGTCTCCGGACTAAAAGTGTGGCTAACTACCCTGGGTCAAACGAGAAACCAAACACACTTAGACTGGTTCCGTACCCTAAGAGTGTACTTGTTTCCCCTGTACCCCGGACCTATAATGAAAGACATCTTCAGGTGAAATAGACTCCACGTGCATTTATTTTGTACAGGCTCAACATTTTTATTTTTCTCTTTCTTGCCTATAACAAAGACGTGCAATTCTTAAGAAATTTTAGTTCGACCGGTTTATAAACGATTCGAGTTGTATTGTCAGTTCTTTTGGATTCAAATATCGCTCATGGCCAACTCGCCCGAAAGCTGCCAAGCCAATCTAGGGCCGGAGTGTGCTATCGACTTAGCCTGGTCAAGCACCCTAAGTACGCCACTCTACCTACACCCCGGCAGGCCAAAGTAAGGCGGGTCCATGAACAGTTGAATCTAAGAGAAAAGGCAACGCATCCGGTTGTATTTAAAATCGCGTTCAACTTAAAATCTTCTTGAGAATTGTAAGCCGCGACGAAATTATAGACAAGGAACGAATTTTACTATTTTTCTTGACTTAAGTGTGCAGGAAAAATAAAGTCTACGTTGATGGAGAAAAGTCGGAGCTAACTAAGCTCCGACTCCCCCAAGGGGGCCAGCCGTCGACGCTGAATATAAGATGGTGAGAAGACCCTGTAAATGGAGTCTGCTGCCAACAAACCAAGTGTTGGCAAAGGTCACTGCCGGAGCTACTCAGCTCCGACACCCTGGAGGACTAACTATCGACTCTCTACGTGTTGATAGAGGCTATCGCCGGAGCTATCAAGCTCCAGCGATGGACAATGCCGGAGCTTCTAAGCTCCGACAACCTCAGGAGAACTTCACTATCGAAGACTTCGGACCTAAAATTCTACAAGTTCGGAGCAAATGAGTCTTCAACAAAACACAGTATCCTTTTGGTACATGTTCACAATCAAATCGTGTACATCTACCAGGGGGCCAAGTAAAGATAAAGATGTTGAAGACAAAAAGTGAAATTCGCAAAATTTTGGGGATTTCATTCATCTGGAGACAGGAGATTACATCTGAAGACAAGGGATTACAAAATTGAGGAATAAGAAGAGAAAATACAAGTGAGAGCTAAAGAGATGGTCCTAGACCCTATGGAAGAACTCGGCGACTTTCTGGGCGACCTCCGATACGCTAGCTCGGGTAGCTTCGCCTTCTCCTTCGACGGGGCCTTCAAGCACCGGGTCCAGAGGAAATTGAGAGTTCCGGCTGGTATAGCACGTTGCACATACTCTGTGACGTTCCTCGCCAGGGATTGCCCCTCAACCTCCAGTTGGTCCGCGATGACATCGCCCACCTTGGAGAGCTTTCTACCAGCTGCACCCAACGCCTGCAGCGCAAGGTCCGGCTCCGGCTCCGGATCATCCAGGAGCACAGGGCTGAAACCCATCGGCGTCAGCGCGTCGTTGGCCTTGCCCAGGAACTCCCAAATCTGTAGGGAGTCCGCCGTCCTTAAGCTCTTCATCTCTTCCAGGGATCTCTTGGCCGCCGTCAGTTCGGAATTCTCACGTGCGAGGCGCTCAACTTCTTTGGCATTTTGCTGAATCTTTGCAGCAACCCGCCTCTCGAGTCTTCCGAGCTCCTCCTCCCGGAGGTGGACCTTGTTCCGGTGATCGACCAGGTCCTTCTCCCTAGCCTCCACTTTTTTCTCCTGGGCAACAAGGGCACACTCGTATTCGTAGAGTTCCTGCCCTCGTACCCAGGTCTTCTCCTCCTCCTCTTGGCAGCGCTCTTCCAACTTCTTAGTGCGCTCCTTGAGGCCCTTGTCCGCCAGAGCTATCTTCTCGACAAGCTCCTCTTCCCTCCTCAGGACATCATCCCGCAGCTCAAGGAGTTTCTGCTCTTCATTCTCGAGCCGTCTCTCCCTATCTTCAAGTGCCTCTCGGCGCTTGATGAGTGCGGTGTTAATGGCCTCAAGTTGTTCGTGCCGAGCATCGGCCGCGTTATAGGCAGCTTTGGCCTGATCATAGATCTCCCGGGATTGAGCGTCGAGGGCATGAGTCATGCTCTCCCTGTCATCCAGCAACTTGCCCCAGTACTCCAGGCGGGTCTTCTCCCGCTTGATCCACTCCTTGTCATCCGCTAGCCTCGACTGCGCCAGCTTGGTCTCGAAGTAGAGCCGGTTACGCCACCGCCTAAGGGTTTGGCGCTCCTCTTCAAGAGCCTTGCTGTCGTGGAAGAAGGCCAGTTGGACTTGATGCAGACTGGAGCAGGCGTTGTCGATAGACATCGACAGCAGGATGGGCTCCGGACCTGCTGGGGTCTCCTCCGCTGGTTCCAGCGGGTCTTCACATACAAAAATTGGGTCCCACTCTACGAGAGCGGAACCCTGAGCTTCCAAGGCACTAGGGCCGTCCTCCGGGATGGCCTCAGTCGCCATCGAAGAAGGCCCCGCCGCCAAGTCTTCGTTCACCTCCTCGGGCAGGGGGCTAGCGACTTCGTTTGGGCACTCCGGCTCTGCTGCAGGTACCTCTGACGTCGTCGCTTCCGGAGCAGGAGCTGCTACTGGCTCCGGCCGGGATACCTCTTCCGAGGGAGGCTCGAGCTCCATCACCTCTTCAACCACCGGCTCTATGACCGGCGCTCCAACAATAACCGGCTCAGCGGCCGGTGCTTCGGAGGTAGCCGGCTCAACTGACGGAACTACCTCGACTACCGGCTCACATGCCGGGGCTTCAGTCACCTCCGGCTTAACCGCCAGGGCTTCAGCAATTTCCGGCTCCGAGGCCGAAACTACTATTTCCTCCGGCTCAACAGTCGGAGCTTCCATCACTGCAGCACCAGGACCCGGAGCTTCAAACTCCGAGACAGGTGCCGCTGGCGTGTCTTCACTCCCGTGGTCCGGCGCTACCACGAGAACTTCTGGGGACGAGCCGAGGTCCATGACCACGACAGCCGGCGCCGGAGCTGTCGCAGCCTCAGCCACCACCTGGGGTGGCACCGGGACAGGAGCAGAAGCTCCCACGGCCTCAGACATCGTGGCTGAGGTTGGAACTTCACTCCCCTTCTTGGGGACGCTGCAGATGATGGACGAAGAAAATCAACAAACAATAGCTACAATTAAAAATTTAACCAAGGTAGAGATTAAAAATTACCTTGGAAGGCTTCCGCACCAGCTTGCGCAGAACCTTTTTCCTGGACGTTCCGGGCTAGCCACGGTTGGCGTAGAAGCTCCAGAAGGCCCCCCGGAACTTGTTGCAGCTACGGGCGTTTCCTGGGTCGAGGCTCTCCTCGATCGGGAGGAACCCCTGGACCTGGATGCTCCCACCGTCCCAGGTGCCGGAGTCGTGCGCCCGGAGCTAGCACCCCAGGAGGGTTCCACCACGGGGACAGACGCGCTCCGGGAGGATCCTACTGCAGGAACGGTATCGTCCCGGAAGGACCCCACTACGGGGACAGTCGCCACGGTGGCAGAAGATCTTCCCCTTTGTGGAGAAGGAACCGAAATGGGAGTAGTAGGCCTGACGGACCTTCCGTCGGCATGTCGCAGCTTCCTCTTCCGGCTCTCCGGCTCATCCGCCAGCTCCTTGCCCTTGCCGACGACCTCGACCCTCGGCTGTGGGGCAGGGGCGGAGCCGTCTTCGGGCATCCCGGGGATCGCCACCCGAGTGGTTGATCTTCTCTCGACGACACCAAGGTTGTCAAGTGCGGGCATCGTCTGCCGGAGCTCCCTGCTGAACTCCACTTCCACGTTCAGAGGGAGAAAGGACGACGGCGGAGTCAAGTCATCACCGTCGACGTCGATGTCGTGACGGAATTTCTTGAGGTGGAACTCCAAGGTCTTCCCCACCATGTTGGACTTCAACCCGGTCTCAACCCGGTCCTCGTCCATCACGCTGTTGAGGGCCCAAGCGAGCTTCTCCCCCCTCTTCAGCGGCGCCCACCTGTTGGCCAGGAAGTTGCAAAATACCACCTGAGGAGTCAATCCTCCCTCCACGCATTGGCGAATCCTGGACAAGGCGGGGTTGAAAGCTTCCGCCATCACCGGAACCGCACTCCAGATCGTCGTGTCGATGCCGGGCAGACCGTCGGGCAGCTCCAACCGCTCATGCTCCTCCACCCTGACGACTATCCAATCTTTCTTCCAGTCATCCCACTTCCCGGAAGGGAACGACCGGAGGTACTTGAATGGGCACTTCTTGCGCTTCACAAAGTAGTAGAAGCCAAGGTACTCATTGCTCCGGTCGGTGGTGTGGACGGTTAAGAAGGTTCAGAAGAGTTCCATGCAGGGGGGGGATGCCCACCCACATCTCATAGAAGTGGACAAAGATAGACACAAGGAGAATGGAGTGAGGGCCAAGGTGGTATAGCTGCAGACCATAGAAGTCTAGCAGCATCAAGAAGAAGGAAGAAAAAGGTGGGATCAACCCCACCATGGCGTACGAAGAAAAGTACACCATTTCGCCGGCGCGCTCCTTCTCCAAGGGGAGCTCTCCGCCGGCACGGACCAAACGGTTAAAGAAGTCTGAGGACCACCCCATGAGGGCCCGGACCTTCTTCAAATCGCCGTCGGTCTTCAAGCGACTCTCGCGCAGACCCAACTCCATCGCAGCATAGCTAGGCAAGAGAAGAAGAGCTAAGCACGAGTTGGGAGTTTGAGCGCAAGATCAGATGAGTGGCGTAAAGAACTCCCGACGGTGCGCGCTTTCCTTCTTAAGTAAGCCCTCACAACGCTTGGATGGAAATCGTAGGGAAGTTGAAGATACCACTCAAGGATTCAACCCAGCCGATGACAAGAGGGCCCGAGACCACCCCGATGATCGAGTCGAGGCCATTACCCAGGTAAACGGTTGTCATCACGAGGCGAGAAACCCAAAGGCGGCGGCCTGACAGGGCGCGCTGAACCAATACGGTTTTCGTATCAGAAACCGGCGACCTTCAATTGCGTGAGATACGCACGTCAAAGATCTCATCTGCCGCCTGAGGTGTGCCACGCGGCGGGATCTAACTGTAAACCCCTGCCAACGGCACCTTCGAAGACCCTTGAAGACTTAGTTCAAGAGTCGCAAGGATGGACCCACCTCCGACGGAACGACTTCACCCCAGTGATCTTCCTAGGAGGTAGGTCCAGGGGGCCACTGTCGGTACCCTAAAAACCGTACACCCCTTGAGGTTACAAAGATCTCAAAGGAAAGCCATCTACTTGGTTTGAAGACCCTCGGAGGCCCACCTGTCAGACATAACCGAACCCGCTTCTCCAACATGGTTAATCCCTGGGTCGCCACGTGTACGACTAACACGGAGCTACCGCCCACAAGGGGTAAGCTCCGGGCCACGCACCGAAACGGCACCTCCGAACTTAACCCCAAACCGAGAGAAGCTCCGGACCTGACACGTGTCTGATAGCCCCGGAGCTACCTGCTCCCCACAGCAAGCTCCGGAGCTACCACGTGTCAAATCGTCGGACCTTTCAGCTTCTAACCTCCGGAAGACCTTGTAACGGCTCCGTATCTTCAAAGGAGAGCCAAGGACTTTAAGACCCGATTAAGTGTCACTAATGCCATATTAATGACACTTAAACGGACGATCTTAACACCAGTAACGGTGCCGTCAAAGCCCGTTACAGGGTTATTAAGAGCAATTAAGCGTGTATCAATACTAGTAACCGCCGGGGCCACATGTCGGGCCAAGCTGAATTGTAACGGCCTGCCCTTGTACTATAAAAGGACAGGCCGACGGTACACGGAGGGAGGTTCACGAACGAACTCACGCATCTCACACGCTCGTGGCAAGCTCATACTGCTAATACAACATCAACACACCCGTGGAGTAGGGTATTACTCTCAGGCGGCCCGAACCACGTAAATTATTGTGTCTCCTGTGTCAAACTCCTATTCACCTTCTTGAATCTCCGCGCGCCCACACCGAACTTCAAACTCCCCAATCACTTTAGCAGTGTAGGGAGATCTGCCGGCTCCAACAGTCTACAAAAGCCTACGTGACCATGTCTACGATGCCAAAAATATAAGTCCTTTGAATCATTAGCAACTAGACACCTATGCTTAGAGGAAGACATATCAAAATCAGCTTTAAAAACTCTTCCAAACTGAGACATGTTAAAAATAAGCTCACTATTTGAACTTACAACTTTGCAGCAGTTTTTATTGAAAATAACTTCTAGATTTTCATCTAGCAATTGTGAAACAGAAAGCAAGTTGTATTTCAAATTTTTGACAAGTGCCACATCCTTCAAAGTGTAGTGATCATTTACTCTAACCGAACCCTTAGCAATTATAGGAGTTGAAGAGTTATCGGCAAAAGTAACAATCTCTACACGTGACACAAAGGAGAGGGAGGAGAACCAATCTTTGTTACCGGTCATGTGGCGTGAGCAACCTGAATCCACAATCCAAATGTTCTCCTTCCTCAAACGTGTAACCTCCATAGAAGCACAATACATCGATGACTCAATACTGGGGTTAGTCAAAAGGCATTTAGGTATCCAGTACTGAGTCACACGACGTGCAGTAGGAAAAACACGAGAAAGCTGAGATAAAACAGCAGGTTTATGTGTCGAAGTTTGAGGTTTTCTATTCTTAACTCTTTTAGCACAAAAACCAGTAGCTCCGGAGGTAAAAGCAGCAGTTCCAAAAGACAAGGCTGAAGCTCCGGAAACAAAAGCTGAAGTTTCGAAGGAAACAACAGAAGGTCCGGGAGCTCTCGGAGCTATCGGAACTATCGGAGCTGCTTTTGCGGATTTCTTACCAGAAGGTCCAGAAGCTACCTTTTCAAATTTCTGACTCACTAAAGCAGGTGGTGTTTTTCTAATTGCATGAAAGTTATGATATCTAGCAATTTTCTTTCCTTTTTCTGTTGCTTAGCTAGTCTATAACAAAAATCTATGACATGACCATCTCTACCACAGAAGGTACAATGAAATTTAACTTTGTGTTCATGTCTAGATGAGCAAGCAATATTTTTATTTGAAACCGAATGAGGCAACACTCCTGCAGATTTGAAAACCACTCCTTTTTGTTTAGGAACTATTTGAATCAAACCACTTCCTAATGACTTTACAATTTTAGGTGGATGTGCCTTAGCATGAGCATGAGAATCAAAACCTAAACCAGCTTTATTATTGCAAGACTTGGAAGAATTCAGCAGCAAGTTTAGGTTCTTATTCCCATTATAAAACCGATCTATTGTCCTATGCATGTCATCAATTTTATTGGACAGATCAAGGTAATTTTCACATGAAGTTTTTCCTTTTAGTTTGCAATTGGAACAAAATTTAACTTCATGAGAACGTAAAGCATTGTTCAATATAGAAATTTCATTCATGGCATCATGTAGTTTCTTATTAAGATCATCACAAGTAGAACAGTGCAAATCAATTGTAGAACAGCTAGCATCTTTCAAGTTTTTATCATTAAGTGCAGCAAGCTCTTTGTTCTTTTCAATTTCTAACTCATGTTTATCAAGTGTGGAGGTGTGAGAACTTCTTAATGAGGACAATTGTTCATATATTAAATCACATGAGAAACATGCATCATCACTAGGAATCAAAGTTTTTAAACGGTTGATTTCAGATTCTAGTGATTCAATTTTAGCAGCACTATCCCTAAGCTTTTTGTCCTTTTTCTTAACAATAATAGTGGCACGAGAAATAGCATCACACATTTCTTCGCAAGTAGGACATACCTCTTCATTGTCGCTGTTGTGTTCTGCCTCCTCCATACTTGATCTTGACTTGCCCGCCATAAATCACAAGTTTGCCAAATCATCTTCATCTTCATCACTTCCAATGTCCACATCGCTTGAACTGAACTCTTGAAGCGCGGTGATGAAAATGTTGATCATCTTGCGTCCTATGGTACCTTTCTTCTTCTTGTTGGAATTTCCAGAGGAGGTCCGGACCTTGCTTTGTTTTTCTTCCCGGGTGGTCGGACCTGAAAGTTTAGGGCATTCTGTACGAAAGTGTCATGTTTTACCACATTCAAAACAGCGTTGAGGTCCGGAGCTTCCTCTCCTTCTAGTTCTCACATTTTGCAAAGCTTTTGAGAATCTAGTAGAGATGAGTGCCAACTCCTCTTCTGGAAATTCTTTGATCTGCTTCAGGGTTAGTGAGGACAACAAAGCAAGAGTACTGCAGGATGATGTTGGCCGGAGCTAGACATGTCACGTTGTGAGACAAATGCAATAGACTTGTTTGGGTTCTTACGTGCTAGGATGTCAATTTCATGACTTTTTAGTTTAGAATAAAGTACATCTAATGTAAGAGAACTCATGACAGTTGATTCACGAATAGATGTTACTTTCATCTCCCAAATTGACATGTCTAATGCACTAAGAAGTTGCCTAGAATTCTCAGCATCAGAAAAATTAACATTGACACTACGTAAGTTGCTGAGAATTTTATTGAACCAAGCAAAGAGGTCATCGATAGACTCACCTGGTTGCATCTCAAAACGCATATATTCCTTTTTGAACATATCTTGTTTTACCTCCTTAATTGTGTTGGAGCCTTCATGATAATCACAGAGAGCTCTCCAAACATCGTATGCTGATCGGAGGTGCGCGACACGATCAAAGTCGCTTTGAGTGAGTCCTTGGATGATCAAGTTTCGGGCTTTGTTGTTGTTGTCGACGTCCCATAGGTTTGTGGCTGTGACTTGATCATTAGGTGGCACTTCATAAGGCTTATACACCTTCTCTCATATTGCAAAGCCTTGTGCCTGGATGAAAGCCTCCATGCGTGCCTTCCAAACCTGAAAATCAATACCAGCAAACACACAAGGTTTGGCAGAATACTTCTCCATGATGATTAGTCAAAAACACGCGCAAATCACAAAGATTAGAGCACCGTGGCTCTGATACCAATTGTAGGATCAAAGAGCACGTGAAAATCTACCAAAGGGGGGGTGAATGGTAGATTTAAAAATCTTACACAGCGGAAACAATTAAACCCCAACCCCTTTGGCAGAAAAACGATCTGTTAAAGAAATCGTGTCCGAGACTAATCTAAACGTGTTCACCGTGACAAAATTTATAGATATCAGAGAGAATCAAGTCACGAAGACAACACAAGTTATGATCTAACGATCAAACAAAGGTCAATCTGACCTACCCGAGAAATACAATTTCTGGAATGCTGCAAAGAAACTTGTGTAGCTCATAAACCACAAATCCAATGACTGTGAAATTTTTACAGATGATAGATAATCAAGTTGTGAAGATAACCCAAAAAGAATCGCATCAATTGGATCTGTAAAACTCGAGTTATGATAAAACCACCGACGAAAGGTAGTGCTGTCCAGAAACTCGACGAGTAAAACTTGTCTGGAACAAGTCGGACGAACAAGGCACAAAAGTTCTTTCAAACAATGAATTTTATTCAATAGAACACAAGAGGAACAGACCCAAAGTCGTATCTCACGAGCTTTGGCCTTCCCTTGCTTATATAACCAGCCCTTAGGCCATCCCAATCTCAACTAGGACTCCAATCCTAATCCGATCACAATCGGAACTTTCCATAACTGATTAGGACTCTTCTATACGCAGATAGAAGCAATCTTCAGACTTCCAAACACCTTAGTAACGTATCCCACATTCCTAAACAACTCAAATTGGTGACCCACACGAAATCCTAACGTAACCAACTCGATATTTCCATACCGAGCCATAACCGACTCAGCTAGCAGCCTAAGTCTTCAACCGATACGATCTGATCCTTCCGATCAGATCTTCCTTCCATAATCCGTCTCTAGAAGCATATTGCCACGTCATGCACCTCATGCATACGTGCGAACACCTTACTTTGACCTTCATATGCACTGCCCTTGATTCAATCATCCTGCGCGACCTCCTGACCCGCTCAACCACAGTTCCTCCCGAACTTGGTTGTTGGAACCTCATCTCTTCCTGAGACTAGTCCAATGGATCTTGTCACCAGCCATGACTTGAACTCAAGCAACACCTGTACATGAACAAACAAACAATCCATACGAGCCCAAGTCCTCGACTTGACTCAAGTTAGTTCCGAACACAACACCTTACGTGAGAACCTCACATAAGCATGTTGCAAAACCACAGTAACACAATATCATCCATATCAACCAAAACGCACCAAAAACTTAGCAAATGAATACTAAGCTATCTTTCCAACAATGTAATGCACGTACGAAATATTGCAAATGAAAAGCAGAAGCACTACGGTCTAGTTCCGGACCTTACCGGAGCATCCCGGAGCTTGAGCCGGAGCTAACAAAACTAGTACAATGAAGCACCTGCCAGAGCTTACCAAAACTAGTAGATCCTAGCACCGGAGCTTACCAAAAACTAGTCAAAACTAGTCAACCCAAAACCGGAGCTAGACAAAGTACGTCGGAGCTTAGCAAAAGCATGCCGGAACTATCAAATATATGTCGGAGCTAACAAAGGCATGCCAGAGCTAAAGATAAAACTCACCGGAGCTAACCAATGCTAGTCGGACCTTACCAAGAAGTCGGACCTAGCATCTAACGTAACCGGAGCTACCCAAAACAAGTCGGACCTATGGTCGGACCTTGCTATAGCTCGGAGCTAGAGACGGACCTTGATAAAAGTTGTTTTGATGATATTAAAAACTTTTATCATCAAAGCCAAGTGTATTCACTACAAGCCAATGTATTCAGCACACATAGGTCTTACAATTTCCATATTGCATATTTGAAATTCCCATCAATCTTCGCATTTGCATTTAGCATGTTTGAATTTTCACACTTGCATGTTGGAAAGTAAAATTTTCAACCCTCATAAAAATAAAATTTTGAATTAGGAAATAAATTTGTTTGGATATGAACCTTGGGGGTAACCACTTGAATTCATCGTCCTAATTCAAACCAAAAATATTTCCCTTAATATTCATTGCGTTTGCAAGTCGTTTCAAGTTGGGAAAAACAATTTGACAAAGGGTACACCATGCTTTTGAGCTAACATAACCCATTTTTGAGGTTTTTTGTTTGTTCTTGATTTTAGTGCAGCCAAGAAAAATATTGTAAATAGGTTGGAAGGCCCCATCAAGTGGATATCCCTCCATCAATCTCATTTTTTAGTACATGGTGGAGGAGTGCTCAAGATGGTGGTCCAACGGAGGAACATGATGAAGCTCCAACCTTAACTTGGCAGGAGATATTGAACATTAAGGATACACCAAAATCCATGGTAATCAGTTTCTCACACATGGACCTTCAACTATGACTACTCTTCAATTGAGGTACAAGTTCAAATTTCCTATCGTTTGAATTGCATTAGGATTGAATGATTTTTTCTTACATTAGTAAGCAAGGTCTACACCTTCTCATCATTCAATTCCTATGCATCCTCACGAGAGTAAGTGCCGGCATTACTCTTTTTGATTCTTCAAAAAAGAATGTCACCTTACTTGGGAATAAATTTAAACAAGTACCTAGAATTTCGTAAGCATTGCTAAAATTGACTTAGATATTTTTTTGCCTAGGTAGTTCTTATGGAATGATTTAATTGTCGAATTGGTATGTAGCAACCTAGGAATAGTGATGTCCATAATTTTGATTTGAAATTCATTGATACATGGATCACTCAATTTCAAATTCCTAGGCAAGAAATTAAAAATGTTTAGGAGGATGAAATTGAGAATCTTGTTTGCCATGATCCACATGATAAATATTTGTTCTTGCAAAAAAGCTATGATGGCTAGAAAGTTTATAAGATGAAGGGATCCATATAGTGTAGACCACTTGCATTGCTATGAGTAGGAGCTTTAGAAAATGTGCAAATTGATTTATCCATAAAGCCCCACTCCTATCAGTTAATAATACATTGTTCATGAATACACTTGAAATTGGACCCAATTCATCTTTAGTCTTGTTCTTCCCCGTACGTACAAATGAAAATTCGGTTACCTAACCAAAAAATTCATTTGTACAAATATCTGGAGCTAACCATCCCTCTCTATCATAGAGAGGAAGTTTGCAAGAGTAAGATAACTATGCAGACATTCAAAGATCTAATTGTTGAAACCCTAAGAGGATTTCATATCAATATCTCTTGGCCAAGGAGTAAATTAGGATGGTTGCTACCTATCGAAAATAAATCCCGATGGTCAACCATAACTATACAAGGGTGGAGATTTGACATGGAAACCCTCCATGAGCAACCAATGGGCTGTTACAAATATGTGAGAGCATTATGGTCTCAACTATTCTAAGAACTCATTCAAGCTCAAGGGAATTTCCACCATTATTAGGTGTAAGTTATTCTTTTGTGGCTAAAAATATGATGTACTTTAACCAAGGAATGACAAAGATCACATCCAATGTATATTGGGTGCAAGTTGTTCCTTTGTGGCCAGAAGGTATTTTATACCTTTGACAAGGAACAATGGATCACACTCAACCCATGTTGAGTGCATGTCATCCCTTTATGGTTATAGGTATGTTGTAACTTAGCCAAGGAATAACATATCGTACTCAACACATGTTGGGTACATGTCACTCCATTGTGGCTAGAGGTTATCATTACCTTAGACAAAAAATGACGGATCACACCCAATGCATGAGAGATACAAGTTATTTCTTTCAGGCAAGAAGGTATGATACACTTCAGCCAAAGAATAATGGAACACACTCAACCATATTGAGTGCACGTCACTCCTTTGTAGCTAAGGGTTGTCATTACCTTAGCCATGGAATAACAAAGTACATCCAACCTATTTGAATCTTGAGGTGTGGATGAGCGACATAAACAACACTCTCCTCGACCACAATCATGAAACCAACGAAAGGCAACCCAACATCGACACTCAACCCTCCAATGTCAAAGCCATGCTGCAACAAGGTTCGGCCAACCTCATGGCCTACATCCATCATTAGGATTTCAGCCCCTATCGCGGACCTTGAACAAGAACAAGCTTGGGGGAGGACCCCCACTTGAGGTAACTTGTATCACACCTCTTGCATATTTATTTTCCATTCACCCATCATCCACCTTGCATATAAAAAAATTTGAAAAAAGTAGAGTAGATTTGACTTCAAAATAAAATAAAAGATGTTGTGTAATAATGATTTTAAATTCACATAGTTGAAATGATGAATAGTTGCTATGTTTTAGTTTTCCTAAGTCCCTGTTTACAACTTACTACTCCCCAACATATTCCTTTCATTAGCTAGAATTACATTTGCCTTGATTTAGAAATTGTGTCAAGCAAAAGCTTGATCCAATTCTAAGTTGTTGTGATATATGATATAGTGATAGGGCTGCTATTCCTAGTTTGAAAGTGAAACTTAGATTTCTGGAGAAATTCTAAAAATATTTAGGTTATCCTCACTTGATTGGAAATACCTACCAAATCCATATGATGGATTACATTGATATACCTTATGCATATGCTATTTTTCTACACATTGAGCTTTTTCAAACTAGTATAGACCTATGTGAGAGTTCATTCATTACTTTTTGAATTCAAGATTTCACTTGCACATGTTATACTTCTACACTAGAAGTAAGCGAATTCCCATCATACCACCATTCCACAATAAAAAGAGAAACTCCATATCATTCATGCTTAGTACTCTCTCCAAGTTTATTGCATGAAAAGGGAGTAGAAGACATGGCTACAAGAAAAAAATGCATGGTTACATCATAAGCATGAGAAAAAAATAGAAAAGAAAAAGAGAAAAGTAGCCATGTTTCTTCCTTGCAAAATAAGATAGTCCACTCAAAAAGGAGGCAGTATCCACATCCACCCCCATTCTATCACATATGCACAAGTCTTGAATCAAATTGTTTTCAATTGATTTCTCCTAAGGCTTTCTCTTTTGACTTAGCAATATTATGTGTTGCAAATATGCCTACTATATTCCCTACCAAGCTACACATACAAGCCTTATTTAGTGGTAGGATGAGTGTAGGCACAATGCCTTGGTGAGCAAATATTTCCGCTACATAAAAAGGAGAGACACAGAGAATCAAGTTGAGGTACTTAAAATCTAAATTGAACTCTCTGGAATTTAAAGGGAACTTGATTTCTAGGGTATGTGTGCTCCATCTGCTGTTCTATCTTTCAACCACCCTTGAATAGGAGATGGCATAAGTCCCATAATGACTTAAGATGGGTGAAGTATCGTGCCAATCTTTGCAATAGTATGTAGAGTATTTTGTTGTGCACATGGTACTTTTGGAAAGTAGAACATTGTAGCAACTCCTAATCATCAACCCAAAGTCTTGACTTTGCTCGAGATGAGCAAAGGATAAGTTTAGCGGAGTTTGTTGACGGCTGTTATATAGCAATTTCAACCGTCAATCTAACTCAATTATGTGTAGGAAATATCATTTCTTGCTCACATCACCTTTCTCTTTAACCTATTTCCACTTGTACTTGGAGAAATTGGTGCATGCAGGTATTTTATACAGAATTAAAGTGAGACAAGGGGACGGATCCTATAAAATATCATTGCAACTTATCAAGCACTGACATGTGGGACCACATGAATCAAATGGCCAACAAAAAGAAGTATCTGAGGCCATCCAATAGTGTAGCACCCGTATCAAGGGATGGGACCCACCTAGAAGTCACCCCAAGAAAGCACAAACTGTTTGGAGGACTTACCAGGTCGGCCGACCCCCCTAGTCGACCAACCTGTTCGTTCCTCCAAACTCGGTCAGCTTCCACGTCTTAGCTCCTCCCGGCTTGAAGAAGTCAGTGGTGACTGATTCGCACGCTTTTGGTGGCGGGAAATGACCCTTCTCCACCTATAAATAGGACCCCTCACCCCTCACTTCAAGACACACCACTTGAGCATCATTATATTGTATACACTAGTTCTCTTAGTCCTTAGTGGAGTTAGGATATAGAGAGGGGAGCCTCTAGTCCCATGTCCAAATTGGGAAAGGTATGGCTCATGTATATTTTCTTATATTTGTGACTTTATGCATAATAAAGATATTATCTTTAGTCTTCTTTTATTTATATACTTGGATGAAGCGTTTCTTATTGGATTGTGGATTCCATGTATGTGGTAGGAGTAGTCTTTATGATTATGCCATATCACTTCTAATCTATCATCATAAATACTACAGACCCCCACCATAGTTTAATTAGTTATGATATTATAGTGTTAGTATGGATAATTTATGCTATGTCTCAAGAATGGTTCAGCGATGTTTTGGTTAGTCATTGCCTTAGAGAGGTACTTGTACTCGAGCCTCTAAGGTATTTACTTAGTATGCTAGCATGGTGCTAGGATAGTAAGTAGAATTGGATCTCTCATTGACCAATAGATTGAAGAGGTAGGCTGTAGGTGGTGACAGCCCTATTTGTCTTTTGTAATCCTCCACGTTCGGCTATGCCACATGCTCTTGGCGGGAGTCATCCCAGTATTGCCAGGGGTAAACCCGTGCCCGATATGTTGAACAACTTAGCATAAGGATTCACAATTGACATGCTCATTAGTGTCTAACTTAGGCTACTGTAAAAGCCCGCTTTTCGGAAGAACAAAAACGCAAAAATGCGAACTTAAAAATTTTGAAAGTGAACTTGGAAATCCAAACTCACATGAGCCATATGAGTTAACCCATGTTGGCTAAAAATAGGAACTTGTTAAAATGTTACATATAGAACATGGTTGCTAATGTATTTGGGACTTAAGGGGTAAGATTCATAATTTCCATGTATTCAAATTAAAATAGAAAAGAAAAACAAAATGGAGAGAAAGAAAAAGCAATTATTCCAACCCTAAAATGGGACATCCACAAATATTCAAATCTCGGGCCGTAAATTTTTCCATGACCTTCTAATATTCCAAATAGACTCTCGGTGAAGTTTCATAATTTTTGAAGCACGTTTCCTATTTTGTGGACACGTACTGAGAGTTTAATCAACGTCGACTTCAAATTTAAACTTTGTGCTCAACCTTGTCCAAATCAACTCCAAATTTTTCCGGAGGTCCCTTATGGTTCAAAAAGGGTAACTTCAAAGTTTCAGGATTTTTGAACCTAATCTACTATTTATTTCCTTGAGTAAAGTATCACCACTTGAATTCAAATTCAAACCTGAGTTCAAATTCAACTTGCTCAGTTTTGAAATCTGATTACACCATAAAATTCTCCACATTTTATTTAGTCATTGGGCCAACAAAGTTGAATATTTTTGAAGCATGTTTGCTAGCTCTATTTGAATTTTGAAAAGAGGAGGGAGAAGAGAGTGGGACCCACATGTCATACTTATCCTCAGTACTAGGAAAAAGTGGCCCCAAATGTCAGGTCGGCACTACCCACAGCGTGACACCGAGACCCCCTGCATGTGCCACCGCGATGACATCGGTCTTCATCTAGCTGCCCGACTCCCTCGTCCCACGGCACCTCGCCTCCCTCATGACCGCCTGTAGCCCCGTCGCCGACCGCCGGCGCCAGGCCGCGCCTCTTCCGCCGGCCCCCCCCTCAAGCTCGCCTCCGTGCGCCGGCCTCCTCCCGCGCCTGCCTCTCCACGCGCATCTGCGCTCGCTGCCAACGCACGCCGTCGCCGCACTCCCGTGCCGCGCATCCACGGACGCAACCGCCCGCCTGCTTCGACCTCCGCCAGCGCCGCGCCACCTCCCTTCACCGCCTGTGCCGCCGCCGACGCCGGCGCTCCACCTCCCTGCGCCGCGCGCTCAGTCCACCCCGCCGGCCGCCTCCTAGCCTCCGGCCACAGGTCCGCGCCCTACTGGCCGCGTCCCTCCAACCCTAGCACGGCCGCCGCAGCGTCGCCCCGGCTCCTCTCGACGCCCGACTTGTGCTTCTTCCCCGTCGCCCCCCTGCTGGCAGCGTTGCCGTCTTGCCCGTGCACCCTGACCACCGCCACCCTGCTCGTGCGTGCCTCCCCGCCAGCCGCTCACGGCACCTCCCTGCGCGCCGCTCGCCGCACGCCCGCGCCGCCCCGTGCGGTTTGCCTTTCCTCACAACACCTCCCGACCGCCTCTGCTCGCGTTGCGCTCGCGCCGCCGACCGCCGTCCATCATTGCCTCTGTCCAGTCCAAGCACCTGGCACAAACGCCGCCCGTTGTGCCCCTCCCTTACCGCGCCCCAACCGGTGGTCGACGCCCGACATCGTCGCCCCGTTTCGTGCCATGGCTGCACCCAACCAGCAAAGCGAGTGACCTGTGAGATTTATGAGATGCAAGAACACGTTGATGAGACCACGGCAACGACAATTGGTTCAAGGTTAGCTCTGATTTGTGCAAAGATTAGTTGGGATAGTGCTGCAGCCTAGGTGTTCGATGAAATGGTTACAATGCGAAACTAAGTGTGTTGCTGTTCAATGTTGGTCTATGGATGTAGGTCTGTTGTGGTGTGGCAAATCGACCAAGATATGTGCCAAGATCCCCTTTGAATGGTGATGAAGCGACGGAAATCAAATACACACCAAAGATGTTCAGTGAAATGCCTACAAGGTGAGCCTTGCCCTGAAATACCTTGCTTGATGTCATCGACGTCCGTTCGTCGTGATCGCTAATGTTACTCATGTGTCGTCAAGTCATACGTCCAGTTTCCGCATTGATATCATCCTTATAGGAGTTCCCTAGTTGACCTTCTTTGGATTTTGGATCGCGTTGCCTTGTCCGTGCATGCTCGTGATGCTCCACCATGAGCCGCGTCGACGTCGTTGACCACATGACGTTGTCGTAACATTTCGAACCGTCATCGTGCCCTGGCATCGATATGAAGGATGCCTGTAACGTACATGATGCTGGAACACAACCACGACACAACGGTCGATAGTCATTTAGCCAAATTAGGGTTTAGTCGAGGCGAGACTCGTCGAGTCCTGGGTGTAGCCAGAGTGCTCGATGAAATGCCTTCTAGGTCAAACCAGGTGTATTGGTGATCACCATCGATAGGGTAGAGGTATGCAAGAACGTTGTGACCAACAAGGAGAACTAGACCAAGGGAAAACCTAGAATAAGGGTTTCTTGTTCATGTCGACGATGTTTCCGAACCGCCCTCATAATTGCTTAACTAGGTGTGTCGTTTCATCGACGACAGGTTTGTCGAGTCGCTTATCAACAACCGAGTCGACATCACCAGCCTTAAGACTCACCAGGTGGTGTTCGAGATTCCGCTCACCCCATTGAAGAGTCCGGGTTGGTGTGGACGTCGCTAAGATGATCTTCTCGAGATGACAAATCCTGCCTTCACGGCAAGGTCTTGCATCATGTTTAAGTCCCGAGAGCTTACCGAGCTCATCTGGACAGGCTTGCGGGAGACACTACATTAGTGTCGTCGTGTAAGCACTTGAACGCTGCTCGAAAAGCTTGCCGTAGAAACTACTTTACCTAAAGGGCATTTGAACATTGTCTCGGTACTCACGTCAGGTTAACAAGGCTCGTTATGACGTCTTAAGTCCAAAGAATGTTGACCTCACTTCACTCCCAAGTGTCGCTAGGGTTTCATCCTGGTTCATCCTTATCAGAACCTTGCGACCACACTTGTCACATAATTAGGTTTACTCCTTAATGAGTTTGTGTAACTTCATTGGTCGACTTCTAAGTCACAACCTCTTGTTGCACAGTTCACTCATGCCTTAAGCTTTCAATGCTCCATCTTGATCGCCTAGTCTTCCTTACATCACACAGTCCAATAATGCTTCTTCACCATTCTACCTTATCACTCTTTGAGCGGCATAGCTCCAAGTGTCGAGTGCTAAATCGCGATGTGTCATTACATTGCACCTTTCAGTGCTTATCTCGACACTACTATGCCACCTTGAGTCATCCTTTGTTTATCCACACAACAGAGGCATGTCTGTTCCTCTTAGTCAATCTCATCGTTCCTAAAGAGTACACAATCTTCTTAACTCTAGTGTTTCCTTATATTACTTACTTATATGCATATCATGTCGATAGGAAATGTGATGGTAGGTGATCGACGAGGAGCTTCACTTGGAGGAGAAGGCCAAGGTGTTCCCACGGAAGTTCCATGGCAGGTTCTCCGGAGGAATACCAAGCCCTAACAATTGACATTGTTATAGAGTCGCAAACAAGGCAAGCCCCGGTTTGCATTTAAAAGCTTTATAGAGTTTTTACAGTCTTTATCACCTTACGTCGTAAGTTTCATGTGTTGCATTACGTATAGGGTGATTGATACTCCACTTGCATGGCCAAAAATCTCAGGGATTGGTTGGAACGAGTTACAATTTGACCTGTAGTAACTGCTTTGCTAATGCATAGGAAATCCGGTAGAAGTCGAGTAGTTGAAATCTACTCGCGAGAGATGTAGGACATATCTTACCGGATTGGTTAGATAGAAAATGTATTAATATAATGGAATTGAGATCGGGCAGGGAATGGATAGGAAGCGGCGAGAAGTGAATCTCGGTCGCATAGCCCTGCCTGTGTCGATTAAGGCCCGCTTCGTGTGCGGCCCCACTGAACAAGCTTGACTTGTACCGACAACATAATGGACATATGGAATCCAATAAACTGATGTAACTTGATAATTGGGGTGTCGAGGCCCATTAACTCACCATCGATAGGGGTGGGCTGAGGACAGTAAGGTGTAAATCGGTCGGCGGACACATGAGGTGTTCCATGCGGAGACCTTCTGTTCGCGGAGGTGAGACGGGCTCGACGTTCGGGTTTCTTGTGAAAGGTGGCCATATACGCCTAGTACTGAACTGTTATGTAGGTACAGGTGTGCTCGCTGGCACTTCCGAACGACGTATGTGTCGTGTTGTTCGGGTGTGTCGTGATTGCAATCACTGTCCCTCGCAGTAATAGAGTACCACTTGTTCACTGTGTCGTGACATAGTAAATACTAAAGAAGCCAGAAAAATCATATTGTATTGAATTATAATTGCTTTTCAACCTTGTATGATTTAGAGATAGTATAATTAAAAGTTTACAGTGTCCCCATACTTTACCTGTAATAGCATTATGTGCTTTGGGCATGTCATATCATCGGCAAAGCGTTTCTTGTTTGATTGTGGAGTCGATGATGTGCCGTGCCTGAAGAATGTCGTTTGCTACTTAAAACATGATTATAAGGATCCACTTGTAGGTGAGTTTATTTATGCTATTCCTTACCTATGTGTAGTGTCCCCTTTTGCATATGTCTAGTGAGACGGTTAGTCTTGCTGAGCCTTATGCTCACGTTTGCGCTTTAACGATTTTTGCAGGTATTAGTTTTATTTCTGCTGTTCAGGTTGTACATGAGACTCGAGGTGTCGAGATAAATCTCATGTGAACCACGCCACTGCTGAATGTTCTTCGTGTTGCTAGTGAGAAGCGTCCTAGGGCATGGATGTATTCTCTCCTGCTTAGTTAGGTGAGATTATGAGTATGTATTTTCCGCTGCGTGTGTACCCCTGTGGTACACTCTTTTGTAAACTCTTCTTATTATGAAATGAAAACTTTATATGTTTTGGTATCCTTTTCATGTGTGCTGTTAGGTGCCGCATCGCACGACACCACCCAATGAGATCCTCGGATGTGTGGACTCCGGTCCCCACAGACATAGTATCAGAGCTTCATTGGGAATAGCACGCTCGAAAAAAACCTATTTTCGAAAACTCTGAAGTAGTTGAGTGAGAATTAGCTATATGCCCATTAAGGACTATTACTAGTATAAGTTATAAAGGTGGTGAACTAAGTTGTTATATTATTTCTGTAACGATGCTCTGTCTTCAAGGTAAGAGGTAAGGTACGCCGCCGAGAGCGGATCAATCTCGGTAAACTCTGCATACGAGATATGGTATGTGATATTTCCGTAGCTTGGCACGGAAAGTTAATATGAGTCTCTGAAACTTTTCATGTTTCTGAGAACTTATGATATGCGGTACCCCAGCGTGACACAAAATTAGTGGGAGCCCCCGTCGGGTGGTGTATAACCCGATAGTATGTATCTCTAGAACTATTCATGATCTATGGGATCATGCGAAACAAGTATGCCCGAGCGTGTATAAGCCTGTTCATACGGGAGTCTTTGCTGTATAGACGTATTTACAGCCATGTACCTCGAGACACGACCTCGCTCGAGGACGACTCACACCAGAGTCGTATGCATTTACTTTCATATATATTATTGTGACTGCCTGTCGTGTTTCCCCGTGCCGCCCTTGAGGTGTGAAGGTGTGAAAGGGGATTGTTTGTCTTCTGCAGGTACACTAATTCTGGTAGTGACCCGTGTAGCAAACGTTTGTGAGTGATCGATATTAGGACCACCTATAGACGTATCCGGATATACCGGGTTAGACTTTTCTTTTGGTAAAGCACGTAGTACCGTTAGTATCACAATTGATACTTTGACCATCCCCTACGAAAGAGTGGCTTCATTATCATCTTGTAAGATCCAACTACCAGTTACTGGTAAGTTTTGGGTCAAAATTTTGACATGGTTAGTGCAATGCGAAGGAGGATGAAGATTAAGGCTTTTGTGTACTCTTGACGGGATCTAGCTCGATTTTGTCAAGAGGTGCTTCTAGTTAAACTTCATAGCACATAATAGTATGCTATATGGAGTATGAAGATCTTCAAGTCCTTGACGACTTCTCTATGGACGAGTTGGACAGAACAACACTTGGAAACTCGTCCAAATCATTAGAAACTAGCATTTCTTCACCTCCTTGATCTAATGAACTAGCCTCGGCATTTTGACCATAAATCTTTGTAGACTTCACAAATGAAGGTCTAAACTATCTTGTTGGAAAGTGTAGAGTCCTCTACAACCTTTCCATTGAACTTCCAGTCAGCGTTCTCATGGAACTCGTCGGAAGGCTCGAAGCTTCACATTTTATCGAATCTGAACACCTAGCGGACAGTTCTGCATACCGTTATGGTTTCGACCATACCTCTTCGCAGAATCGTCGGATAGCTTCGTGCAAAACATTTCCGGAGACCTTCGACTGGCGCAACAAGTTTGTATTGGGACTTACTGTCAAATTGTGAGGTTATCCATCTGAAAATCAGTGGCTAAATCAGCTATAAACAACCATGATCTATCAAACTAAATTTTAAAACCTGAACCAATTGTTCCACTTCAAAAATCCGTATCTCTTCCACCTGGAAGGCTATGGAAGCAAGTGAATACATTTGGAAAGCTTTTGAAGTCTTCTATAAGTTTCCTATTTACCTCCAAGCCAAAAGATGCTTTTATGGTGATGAAAAAGCACCATTACCACAGCAGCTGCTGTTCTGAAACTACATGGATCAGCATCTGAATTTTTGCCATATTTCCTTGTAGAAAGCTCTTATATTCCATTATGATACATTTCTGGAAAGGGGAAGAGCTATTCTACAACTTTGTTATTCAATGTTACCCGAAATTCAGTTTAAAACTAATTAGAAAAATGGAGTTGAAGATAGTACATGTATATAGGTGCTATCTGAAACAGTCAGAAAAATTCTGAACTTTGAACGGCCATAACTCTTAAACTAGAAATGCAACCTATGCATGTTTATACATGTATGGAAATATTAAAGAGTCCTATATCAACTTATTATGCAACACAAAGGCTAAAACTTGCAATGAGCAAGTCTAAATTGAAGTATCGTTTAAGGTGTCGAAACAGTTCAGAATATGGACCGTTACCTATTCAGTTACTGTTTTGATTATAATTCCTAGTAGACTTATCGAATGGCTTCGTATTTTACATTTCTGGAATCTTGAGAATGTATGCAACAAGTTTTATATGTATTACTTTTGCAAATATTGATGTTTGTATATCTGAAAATTGTGGACAAAATCAGCCTTAAACAAAGGAGATGCTGTCCAAATTTTCAGAAAAACTGTCAAGTTGCAAATGCCATATCTTCTCAACCAGAAGTGCTAAGAGGGCAAGTAAATACTTTTTGGAAATATTTGGATGTCCTCTGAAAGTTTTATGTTCAGCTCAAGACCAAAATCCTTCTCTAAGTGGGTGAAATTTGGATAATCGCAGAGACTGTCCAGGCACACCCGAACTGGACAGCAATCTGTACACCTCTGAATTTAATCCATAAATCGCAGACCCTTGATCCAATGGTGTCGCGCGAGTAACCTTTGGAAAAGTTAGAGAGTCAGCTACAATTTTTACAATTGTCTCCAGACCTGAATCGGTCATCTACAAATTCCAAATCAAGTTTGAATACAGAGCGGTCAATCTTAACTGAATTCAATTCTGAATACTGAAATTTTATCTAACTTCAAAAATTCATATCTTTTGAACCAGAACTGATATGAAGACAAGTAAGTACATTCTGGAACGATTGCTAATTTTCTACAACTTTGTAAACAAGAATATTTCCAGATTTTGATCAGAACAGCCTAAAAACTTTAGATCAAAACTGCTACTGTTTAAGCAGATTCTGCTGAAAGTGCAGAGAAATCTGCTAACTTTAAAATTGCATAACTTGCAAATCAGAGATGATCTAGAGGAAAATCAATACTTTTTGGAAATGTCTTGAAGTGCACTTTAACTTTGTTGTTCAACTCAAGATCTGATTTTGCCAGTTAATTGGCCAAAATCGAAGTTGCATCCAAGCTGTTCATCCTCCACCAGGATTTAATCGGGTGATGACCCTTTAGGGTGATTATGGATTTGGTTCTCGAGTTCAACTCGAGGGGTTTCATAACATCCCAGGTGTTGAGACCCAATAATATTTGCCATTAGAGTTGAGTATACACTAAGGCAAATCCCTTTTGCTCGGATGCACATGCTAGTGTTTTAACTATGCAACCTTGCACCTCACACTTTATTTGTGCATTGAGCATGTATGACACTTCCCTTAGTTGGACGACCCTCCCCATAAAGATTGCTTGGAGTAAGTTTCTTGCTCACCTAGCTTGAATCTTAAGAGGGAAGGAGTTCATCTAGTAATCGAAGTGTTACGTTCACCTAGGTGTCATACCAAGGTACATCGACACCGAACCAACGTGCTTGAAGCAATGCTCAAGTAAGTAGGACCGAGTACAGCATTGACTCATTGAGTCAATGAGAAGCTTAAGTAACGGATCACCTCGAACTCCGTTTCTGGTGGAACTCGATCATCGAGTTAAAGAAGTCAGTTGATTCTTCACGCTAAACCACTCCCTTGCTTCTGTCTCTGAGACGAGAAGCCATATGTGAGTAGTATGAGCTGGAGATTCTTTAGCAAGAATGTGGATCACTAACCAAGGTCGTGCCTAGCACAGTACCTTGTCAACCACTTTGTGCAACCTACGGAAGTGATGAGAACCTTACTCTTCAAGGGTTACTCTCTTTGCAACTTCTAAAGGTAACCCTGCCGCACCTTTTAAGGGGTAGACATAGTACTTTAAGAAAACTACGAGATGAAAAACCTGACCCTTTGTTAAGGAACCACAACTACCTGTAAGTTGTGATTAACAAGCTTTAGGGAACTTCCGATCAACAAGAAGTTCAATCTCTTTGTTCCCTTTTGTACACTCTGTTGCCTTGAGATGAACCTCACCATTCCTTGCTAATACTTTTACCTTGAAACCATCGAACTTGGTCGAGATATGAAAGTAGCAAGTCTTGTTTAGCGCCTTTCATGACCAAGTTTATTCAATCCTCCTGTAATTGGGTACTTCTGAGTGTGTTTGGATTGTCTTACCTATTTTTGCTCAAAGCATAATAATGAATGCATCATACCATCTACATTTCTAGCTGGCCAGCATTGCATCATTAATGCATAACATTATTCCACTTGTGATGCATCATGGAACATAATTACTGTAAGTAAATCTAGGATATCCCTTGTGGGTTTTGGCTAATTGATGACAAACATATGAGATCCTAATGAAACTACTGAGATGATTGCAGGACAAACAAGTGAGACATATCGGTGCACACAAAAAGGTGAAAAATGAAGTGGTGTTCAAAGAGAGATACTTTGATGAAGCTCAGAAGACCAAAATAGATTTGAATGTATAGGGAGTGTATGAAAGACACACTCCAAGAGCTCACAACTTTGCGCGAGGATAAGGGATTAAAATTAACATAACTTTCACAAAGCACCGGACTAGTCCGATCATGGACCGGACTAGTCCGTTCACCTTTCTGGAATCACACTCACAAGGAGACCGGACTAGTCCATGCATCCACCGGACTAGTCCGTTGAGGTTTCTGGAGTCTCTCATATTGAGGGACCGGACAAGTCCGATCATGGACCAGACTAGTCCGTTGAACTTTCTGTAAACACCCTTTTGTGGAGATCGAACTAGTATGCGGACTAGTCCGATGAACTTTCTGGAGTCATCTTTACACAGTACCGGACTAGTTCGAGGTTGGACCGGACTAGTCCGGCAGACTTTCTGGACCTCAAAACATGTTGAGACCGGACAAGTCCGGACTTGCACCGGACTAGTCTGGTGTTAGGGTTTTTCAACGGCTAGCTTTTGGAAACCCTATAAATAGATGATCCACGACTTTCCCATGATAATACACGTCGAATATTGAAAAAGGAGCAAACCCTAGCGCCGCCACTCAGTCCCAAAAGCCCAAAACACATCTCCCCACACATCTAAAGTTCAAAAAGAGTGAAATCAATTGAACACTTGGATTCGGGATTGGGAGATCGTCGTTCTTTCATCCCGAGCTCTTGGGGTTTGATCTTTCTACACTCATACTCTGCATTGTAATACTTTTGAGTGTATTTGATCACTTGTTCATTGTAATTTTCGTGGGAGCCCTCAACGTGTGAGGTTGCCCCACAAACTTGGTGATTACCCGTGATAGTGGAATGAAGTCGGCCTTCGTGGTGACTTAAGGAGGAAAAGGGTTGGAGACCCGGCTCTGTGTGAGCTTCCTCAACGAGGACGTATATCTCGTTGTGAGATGGAACCTCGGGAAAAATTCTTGTGTCTCGTGTCTCATTTACTTTAAATTTTGTTCATTAGATCACTTAAGTGCTAAACATTAACTTAAGGCAATTTGAAGTTACACCTGCATTCTTATATTAATTTCAAGTATAAATATCAGTTGTTCTTAATTTCGCTGCTAAAGAAATTTAATTTCTCAATTAACACCTGATCAACACACATACTTCTTGCACATCGGACTAGTCTGCCCACGCAATCGGACTAGTCCGGCCAACCAAGTTTTTTACTATTCTATTAAGTGTGCAGGAAATTCAAAAGGCCTATTCACCCCCCCCCCCCTCTAGGCCACATTCAATTGGTATCAGAGCTTGGTTCTCCACCAACAAGACTCACATCTCGGAGAGATCAATGGCCTCTGAGAAGAACAACGATATCTCAAAGATGAACATTAATGAGGAGGAACAAGAAACTAAGGCTTTTGATGTGCTGAAAGAGAGCCCACACGATGATGAAGAAGTGCGACAATTGAAGGCACTCCTGAGAAAGAAACTGCTAGGACAAAAGGGAAAAGAAGAAGAGAAGAAGACGGGGAGTGGTCATCATGACTACTCCCGACAGCCTTACAACTACAACCGTCTCAACTCCAACAATCATTATCTTTCCATTCCCATGGGAAAACCTCCACAGTTTGACGGAAGCGACTATACAATGTGGAAGTACAACATGATGATGCATCTAATATCCCTAAATCCTAGCCTATGGCACATCGTCTGCACTGGCATAGATATCCCAGACACGGATGAAGAACTCACCCCACAACAAGAACAAGAGATTCACAGAAATGCACAAGCTGTCGCCCTGATCACATCATCATTAAGAAGAGAAGAATTTACCAAGATTGATGGCTTAGAAAGTGCAAAGGAAATCTGGGATACACTTAAGACGGCTCACGAAGGAAATAGATCAGTTCGTGAAGCAAAAATCAAAATGCTTGAAGGAGAGTTGGGGAGGTTCGCTATTGAAGAAGGCGAATCACCTCAAGACATGTACAACCGAATGAAGGCAATCATCAACAAGTTACGTGCCTATGGAAGTAAGAAATGGACGGATCATGAGGTAGTCAAGATAATGATTAGAGCCTTCATGCCAAGAAATGTCACACTTTGCTCAATGATTAGAGAAAGCCCCGGTTTCCACAAATTGACCCCCGATGAGCTATTGGGGAAGATCATAAACCATGAGATGATGGAAAAAGAGGCAAAATACGTCAAAGACTTGGCCGAACTCACTTCCTCCAAAAGGAAAGAGGTCGCTCTCAAAGCTACATGCCGACCCAAACTCAAAGAAGCTCGTGAAGATCAAGACGATGGGCACACAAGTGACGAGAGCACCGATCTTGATGATGAGGAGATGGTACTCTTTATCAAGAAGTTCACGCGAATGATGAAAAGAAGACACGTCAACAACTCAAATGAAGGCAAAAGCAAGGACAAAGGAAAATTCAAGGCTCGACACACTTGCTACAACTGCGAAGAGTATGGTCACTTCATGATGGACTGCCCCTATGAAGAAAACAAAAAGAAGAAGGAAACAAGATCTCAAGAAAAGAAAAATTTCAGAAAAAAGAAGACAAAACCATCGAGCTCACATTGGCAAGGAGTGGGACTCAAATGACGAGTCCTCCTCCGATGAAGAAGAAGAGATGGCCACTATTGCCATCAAGTAACCTACTATGAAGGCCACACACTTTCCAAACATGGGAGGACGGGACATGAACAAACACACCTGCCTTATGGTTAAGGAAGGCAAGAAAAAGGTACGGCTCACTCCTCCCACACTAAACTCCTCTATTGATGACTTTGACAGCTCTAGCGATAACGAAGAAATGTTTAGAGGACTAAGTAAAATTGCTCTAAAGAAAATGGAAATGTTGTCGAACGAAATTTTTGAGAAGGAAGAACTTCTTGATCGACAAGAAGATATGCTCATCCATGAAAGGGAGAGATATCAAGAAGTAGAAAAACTTCTCGAGCTTGAAAGAAAGAAGAACAAGTCGCTTGAAGTTGAGCTTGCCTTGAGTAAGGAAACTTACTCAAAGCTAAAAGACTCACATATTGCAATCAAGGAAGAACTTGCTAACTTGTCAAAGGTTAACAAGATCCTTGAGGTGCAAGTTGAGTCGCTCAAGCAAAGTGACTCTTCTTCCTCCAAGAGCTCTTCCTCCAAAGATATGAGTTCGACAACAATCGAGACTTGCACTTGCTCTAGTAAGAAGAATACTATTTCTAATATATCAACTTATCGTAATATGCATGCCCCCCCAAGCGACATCTTTGATAAGGAGAAGATCAAATATGCACGCAGTGCATATATGGTCACTAGACCTCCCAATGTCAAAGATGGCCTTGGTTTTGATAAGAACAAACACATGGCTATTTCTAATCATGCTAAGAATAGAATTGTCTTTGTCAATGAGAAATCTCATGAATCTAAACCCCAAATGTTGTTTCACACATTTAATGCTTCTTATATTCTTATGAAGGCCAAAAGTGGAAGAGTCATTGCCAAATATACACGGCCACGCCACAAGAACTTGAAAACTTGTGTCTGGGTGCCTAAGACTCTTGTGACTAACCTGAAAGGACCCAAGCAAGCTTGGGTACCTAAAACCAAGGAATGATTCTTTTTTGCAGGCTTACTCCTCCGGCGGAACAAAATGGGTACTTGATAGCGGATGCACGAATCACATGACCGGAGAGAGAGGTATGTTTGTAGAGTATGAGTACAACAAGGATCCAGGTGAAGGCATATACTTCGGAGACAATAGCCAAGGAAAGGTCCTTGGTAGCGGTAACATTGAAATTTCCTCTCAACATACCTTATCAAATGTTTTACATGTAGATTCTCTAGATTATAACCTTTTGTCAATATCCCAACTATGCGACAAAGGTTACAACTGTTTATTCACTAATGAGGGTGTGACAGTTTTTAGAAGAAGCGATGACTCGATTGCATTCAAGGGAATGTTGAAGGGCAAGCTCTATCTTGTTGACTTCAACAAAGATAAAGCCGAACTCAACACTTGCTTGGTTGCTAAGACCAACATGGGATGGCTGTGGCATAGACGGCTAGCCCATGTTGGGATGAGAAATCTGCAGAAACTTCTAAAAGGTGGTCACATTTGTGGTCTTAAGGATGTGGTTTTTGAAAAGGACAGGCCGCGCAACGCTTGTCAAGCAGGAAAACAAGCCGGAGCACCACACCCCGCCAAGAACGTGATGACTACCGCGAGACCGATGGAACTTCTCCACATGGATCTTTTTGGTCCAGTTTCGTACATCGGCATCGGCGGTAACAAATATGGTTTAGTAATTGTTGATGATTTTTCTAGATTTACCTGGGTGTTTTTCTTGTATGATAAATCAGAAACTCAGGGGATCCTCAAGAAGTTCTTAAAAAGAGCTCAGAATGAATTCTCATCAACCATAAAGAACATCAGAAGTGACAACGGGACAGAATTCAAGAATATCCAAGTTGAAGAGTTTCTTGATGAAGAAGGGATAAAGCATGAATTCTCAGCACCCTACTCCCCTCAACAAAATGGAGTGGCAGAAAGGAAGAACAGAACATTGATCGAAATGGCCAGAACTATGCTGGATGAATACAAGACATCAGATCGATTTTGGGCAGAAGCGGTGAACACCGCCTGCCATGCCACTAATCGACTATACCTCCATCGACTACTGAAGAAAACTCCATATGAGCTCCTTACCGGTAAAAAGCCAAATGTTTCTTATTTTAAAGTTTTTGGTTGCAAATGTTTTATTCTGAACAAGAAACAGAGGGCCTCGAAGTTCGCTTCAAAGTCCGATGAAGTATTCTTGCTCGATTATGAATCGAATGCCTACGCCTATCGTGTCTTCAACAAGGTGTCTGGCCTTGTTGAAGTAGCACGTGACGTAGTGTTCGATGAATCTAACGGCTCACAAGTGGAGCAAGTTGACAAGTGTGTGCTAGATGATGAGGAAGCTCCATATGAAGCACTGAAGAAAATGGGACTTGGTGATATCTTACCACAATAGCAAACATTCGACCCAAATGCACAAGATGAACCTCAACACGGAAGCAATGATCAAGGGGGAGCCCTTGCACAAGATCAAGAGGAGGAAGATCAAGAAGAGCAGGACCATCATGGAAGCAATGATCAAGGGGGAGACAATGTACATGAAGAACAAGCAACTACACAAGCTCCACACCCAAGAGTACACCAGAGCGTGCAAAGAGACCACCCTGTCAACAACATCATTGGAGATATTGCAAAGGGAGTAACTACTAGATCTCGAGTTGCAAATTTTTGTGAATCCTACTCTTTTGTGTCTTTTCTGGAACCATACAGGGTAGAAGAAGCCTTAGGGGATCGGAACTGGGTGATTGCAATGCAAGAGGAGCTGAACAACTTCAAGAGAAATGAAGTATGGGAGCTAGTGGAGATACCAAAGGCGAACATAGTCGGAACTAAATGGGTATTTCGGAACAAGCAAGATGAACATGGAGTAGTGACAAGAAATAAGGCAAGACTGGTGGCCAAAGGTTATTCTCAGGTCGAAGGTTTGGACTTCGATGAAACTTTCGCTCCTGTAGCTAGACTTGAGTCCATTCGTATTTTATTGGCATATGCTACTCACCATAATTTTAAGCTGTATCAAATGGACGTCAAAAGCGCCTTCTTAAACGGCCCAATCAAGGAGGAAGTTTATGTGGAGCAGCCACCAGGATTTGAAAACCCGAAGTATCGAAACCATGTCTACAAACTGCGTAAGGCTCTCTATGGCCTCAAACAAGCTCCTCGAGCTTGGTATGAGTGCCTTAGAGATTTTCTAATTCAGAATGGATTCAAAATTGGTAAAGCTGACTATACACTTTTCACTAAACACTGTGATGATCACTTATTTATATGTCAAATTTACGTTGATGACATTATCTTTGGATCAACTAACAAACCCTTCTGTGAAGAGTTTAGCAAAATTATGAAAGATAGGTTCGATATGTCAATGATGGGCGAAATAAAGTTTTTCTTGAGATTCCAATTGAAGCAACTAATAGAAGGTACATTTATAAGCCAAACCAAATATACACAAGACATTCTCAAGAAGTTCAATATGGACAAAGCCAAGCCCATCAAGACACCCATGGCCACTAATGGACATCTCGACCTCAATGAAGACAGTCCAAACGTGGATCAAAATGTATATCGGTCCATGATTGGCTCTTTACTTTATTTATGTGCATTTAGGCCAGATATTATGCTTAGTGTTTGCATGTGTGCAAGGTTTCAATCTACACCCAAAGAGTGTCATCTAGTTGCTGTAAAAAGAATCTTGAGGTACCTTGTGCACACACCCAACTTGGGCCTTTGGTATCCCAAAGGGTCCAAATTTAACTTGATAGGATATTCCGATGTCGACTATGCAGGATGCAAAGTCGATAGAAAGAGCACGTCAGGGACTTGTCAGTTTCTTGGTAGGTCCCTGGTATCTTGGTCATCTAAAAAGCAAAACTCCATTGTCCTTTCAATAGCAGAAGCAGAATATATTGCAGCCGGTAGCTGTTGCGCCCAATTACTTTGGATGCGGCAAACACTTAGGGACTACGGCTACAATCTTAGCAATATCCCACTTCTATGTGACAATGAAAGTGCTATATAAATTGCACACAACCCAGTAGAGCACTCAAGAACTAAGCACATAGATATCCGTCATCATTTTCTTAGAGATCATTCATTAAAAGGTGACATTACTATTTCACATGTCAGAACTGAAAAACAACTTGCGGACATTTTTACCGAACCATTGGATGAGAAAAGGTTTTGTGAACTTAGGAATGAACTTAATATTCTTGACTCTCGAAATGTGGCTTCAAACGTTGCACATCTGGTTGATACTTCAAATGTTGCATTTTATTGCTAAAACTGCCCTTCACCTCTTTTTCTCCTAAGAAAACTACTTTTAATGAAGAAATCTTGAAATTTATGACCATGTTTTTGTGTGGATTGCTTTCTGGTCATAAACACCAAGATTATTTGCAAAACTTGTCCTTGGATCACTATTAGTTATCTTCAAATACTTAGGTTGTCCAGGAACACCGGACTAGTCAGGTTTGGCACTGGACTAGTCCGGATAATCTCCAAATACCTAGGTTTTCCAGGGACGCCGGACTAGTCCGGTCGATTGCCTATATAAGCAGCTGGCCCGTTTCAAATCTCCCCCCTGATGCACCACCTTCCCCTGAGACTGGGAGGAGGACTAAACAGGCTCGGGATGTGAATGCACCTAGATCCTCAGATGCTCCTCCCAGCTCTGCAGCTGCTCGTGAACCCTCCGATGGTGTGCTCAAAATGCTCACCTCCATCTTTGCCTGCTGTCGCAAGATTAAAGTCAGGCAAAAGAAGCATCAACTATATGTCAATGCCAACATCAAAGCTATATGCTATAAGCTGGAGATTGAGCCGGTGGGATCCCCACCTGCCTTCGAGGTCTCCGAGGAAGAGTCCGCTCCGGCGAATGATGATGATGATGGTGAAGATGAGGACCGGACTGAAACGGAGGAAGAGAGTGGCGATGAGTGATTTCCCTCATTTTTTCCCTTTTTGGTGCCTTGATGCCAAAGGGGGAGAGATTGAGACTAGGAGAGATTAAGACTACTATTTTAAGAGTAGTTGTTGTCTTTATGTTTTTGTGATCAAGGACATGTGTACTTAATTTTAAAACCTTGTAATGCACTATTCCCTCTCTTATGTGTGATGCTTACTGTTGCTTGGATGATTATCTTTATACTCATTGTTGATTATCTTTACTATATCACACCCTGTTGATCACACACTTGTTATGCACCCCACCATAAGGTGTGTGCATATGTGAGAAGCTTTTTGTGGACTTATCATTATTCTTATATGTGGACACCTTATGAAAATCAAGATTTTACTCTCAATTGTGATATCTCAAATGGTTGTCATCAATCACCAAAAAGGGGGAGATTGTAAGTGCATCTAGGATATCCCTTGTGGGTTTTGGCTAATTGATGACAAACATATAAGATCCTAATGAAACTACTGAGATGATTGCAGGACAAAAAAGTGAGACATATCGGTGCACACAAAAAGGTGGAAAATGAAGTGGTGTTCAAAGAAAGATACTTTGATGAAGCTCGGAAGACCAAAATATATTTGAATGTATAGGGAGTGTATGAAAACCACACTCCAAGAGCTCACAACTTTGCGCGAGGATAAGGGATTAAAATTAACATAACTTTCACAAAGCACCGGACTAGTCCGATCATGGACCGGACGAGTCCGTTCACCTTTCTGGAATCACACTCACAAGGAGACCAGACTAGTCCATGCATCCACCGTACTAGTCCGTTGATGTTTCTGGAGTCTCTCATGCTGAGGGACCGGACTAGTCCAATCATGGACTGGACTAGTCCATTGAACTTTCTGTAAACTCCCTTTTGTGAAGATCGGACTAGTCCGCGGACTAGTCCGATGAAATTTCTGGAGTCATCTTTACACAGTACCGGACTAGTCCGAGGTTGGACCGGACTAGTCCGGCAGACTTTCTGGACCTCAAAACATGTTGAGACCGGACAAGTCCGGACTTGTACCGGACTAGTCCGGTGTTAGGGTTTTTCAACAGCTAGCTTTTGGAAACCCTATAAATAGATGATCCATGACTTTCCCATGATAATACACGTCGAATATTGAAAAAGGAGCAAACCCTAGCGCCGCCACCCAGTCCCAAGAGCCCAAAACACATCTCCCCACACATCTAAAGCTCAAAAAGAGTGAAATCAATTGAACACTTGGATTCGGGATTGGGAGATCGTCGTTCTTTCATCGCGAGCTCTTGGGGTTTAATCTTTCTACACTCATACTCTGCATTGTAATACTTTTGAGTGTATTTGATCACTTGTTCATTGTAATTTTCGTGGGAGCCCTCAACGTGTGAGGTTGCCCCACAAACATGGTGATTACCTGTGATAGTGGAATCAAGTCGGCCTTCGTGGTGACTTGAGGAGGAAAAGGGTTGGAGACCCGGCTCTGTGTGAGCTTCCTCAACGAGGACGTAGATCTCGTTGTGATATCGAACCTCGGGAAAAATTCTTGTGTCTCGTGTCTCATTTACTTTAAATTTTGTTCATTAGATCACTTAAGTGCTAAACATTAACTTAAGGCAATTTGAAGTTACACCTGCATTCTTATATTAATTTCAAGTATAAATATCAGTCGTTCTTAATTTCGCTGCTAAAGAAATTTAATTTCTCAATTAACACCTGATCAACACACATACTTCTTGCACGCCGGACTAGTCCGCCCACGCAACCGGACTAGTCCGGCCAACCAAGTTTTTGACTATTCTATTAAGTGTGCAGGAAATTCAAAAGGCCTATTCACCCCCCCTCTAGGCCACATTCAATTACCAATGAGTTTTGAGCAAGAATATATGACCCCATTCAAATACCTACGTTGTGTCTCACAATTTTGAGTTGTGATCAACTTTATCATTCGCAACGCCTTTGACTTATTTCATTATCTTGAGTGGCACAAGGGAAACCACTTAACACCTTGTGACCAAAACACAGTTGAGCCTTTGTCCTTGACTTGTTGAAACTCAAATCAACTTGAGTCCTGGAAACAGATTGTTTCTAGTTGCGAGGAGTTTCCTATGGACTTCTCGACCTCGCTAAAACCCTGCATCTTTCTTTTCGTGAGGTTATCAGTTAATTATCAATCTTGGAACGCCTTGACTCGTAATGGATGGTGACATTTCTTTGGCCACAAGACCAGTGCAGAAAAGTCTTCGTAAGAGAAACACCCAGATTTAAGGACACCTAACTATCTTAGAGTCTAAGGTCCTCCGATGCAGAAGCTTACTTCTTTTTGACGATAATAAGAAGATATCAACACCTCGACAAAACTTTTTAAGACCCAAGTTTTACGAAGTGATATTGTCATGTCGAGCCTCCTGTCAAGGTTATCAACCTAAAGACTGGAATCACTTGAAGCAGACTTTAGAATTTCTTAAGATGCCTGAAGATAATCACCATTTCGTAGAACCCAAGTCTTTAAGGGCATTGTCATTTTCCTTAGTCAATGACCCTCTTTTACAAATCGTCCCCTCATCGTTTTTGTTATTCTACTTGTTAGAATCTCGGGACGAGATTCCTTTAAGGGGAAGGATTGTAAAATCCCGCTTTCCGGAAGAACAAAAACGCAAAAATGCGAACTTAAAAATTTTGAAAGTGAACATGGAAATCCAAACTCACATGAGCCATATGAGTTAACCCATGTTCGCTAAAAATAGGAACTTGTTAAAATGTTACATATAGAACATGGTTGCTAATGTATTTGGGACTTAAGGGGTAAGATTCTTAATTTCCATGTATTCAAATTAAAATAGAAAAGAAAAACAAAATGGAGAGAAAGAAAAAGGAATTATTCCAACCCTAAAATGGGACATCCACAAATATTCAAATCTCAGGCCGTAAATTTTTCCATGACCTTCTAATATTCCAAATAGACTCTCGGTGAAGTTTCAAAATTTTTGAAGCACGTTTTCCATTTTGTGGACACGTACTGATTTAATCAACGTCGACTTCAAATTTAAACTTTCTGCTCAACCTTGTCCAAATCAACTCCAAATTTTTCCTGAGGTCCCTTATGGTTCAAAAAGGGTAACTTCAAAGTTTCAGGATTTTTGAACCTAATCTACTATTTATTTGCTTGTGTCAAGTATCACCACTTGAATTCAAATTCAAACCCGAGTTCAAATTCAACTTGCTCAGTTTTGAAATCTGATTACACCATAAAATTCTCCACATTTTATTTAGTCATTGGCCCAAAGTTGAATATTTTTGAAGCATGTTTGCTAGCTCTATTTGAATTTTGAAAAGAGGAGGGAGAAGAGAGTGGGACCCACATGTCATACTTATCCTCAATACTAGGAAAAAGTGGCCCCACATGTTAGGTCGGCACTACCCACAGCGTGACACCGAGACCCCCTGCATGTGCCACCACGATGACATCGGTCTTCATCTAGCCGCCCGACTCCCTCGTCCCACGGCACCTCGCCTCCCTCATGACCGCCTGTAGCCCCGTCGCCGACCGCCGGCGCCAGGCCGCGCCTCTTCCGCCGCCCCCCCCTCAAGCTCGCCTCCATGCGCCGGCCTCCTCCCGCGCCTGCCTCTCCACGCGCATCTGCGCTCGCTGCCAACGCACGCTGTCGCCGCACTCCCGTGCCCGCACGTCCACGGACGCAACCGCCCGCCTGCTTCGACCTCCGCCAGCGCCGCGCCACCTCCCTTCACCGCATGCGCTGCCGTCGACGCCGGTGCTCCACCTCCCCGCACCGCGCGCTCAATCCGCCCCGCCGGCCGCCTCCTCGCCTCCGGCCATAGGTCCACGCCCTACTGGCCGCGTCCCTCCAACCCTAGCACAGCCGCCGTGGCGTCGCCCCGGCTCCACTCGACGCCCGACCTGTGCTTCTTCCCCGTCGCCCCCTGCTGGCAGCGTCGCCATCTTGCCTGCGCGCCCTGACCGCCGCCACCCTGCTCATGCGCGCCTCCCCGCCAGCCGCTCACGGCACCGCCCTGCGCGCCGCTCGCCGCACGCCCGCGCCGCCCCGTGCGGTTTGCCTTTCCTCGCAACACCTCCCGACCGCCTCTGCTCGTGCCGGCGACCGCCGTCCATCCTTGCCTCTGTCCAGTCCCAGCACCTGGCAAAAACGCCGCCTGCTGTGCCCCTCCCTTGCCGCGCCCCAACCGGTGGTCGACGCCCGACATCGTCGCCCCGTTCCGCGCCATGGCTGCACCCAACCAGCGAAGCGAGTGACCTGTGAGATGTATGAGATGCAAGAACACGTTGGTGACACCACAGCGACGACAATTGGTTCAAGGTTAGCTCTGATTTGTTCAAAGATTAGTTGGGACAGTGCTGCAGCCTAGGTGTTCGATGAAATGGTTACAAGGCGAAACTAAGTGTGCTGCTGTTCAATGTTGGTCTATGGATGTAGGTCTGTTGTGGTGTGGCAAATCGACCAAGATATGTGCCAAGATCCCCTTTGAATGGTGATGAAGCGACGGAAATCAAGTACACACCCAAGAAGTTCGGCGAAATGCCTACAAGGTGAGCCTTGCCCTGAAATAACTTGCCTAACGTCACCGACATCCGTTCGTCGTGATCGCTAAGGTGACTCATGTGTCGTCAAGTCATACATCCAGTTTCCGCATTGATATCATCCCTATAGGAGTTCCCTAGTTGACCTTCTTTGGCTTTTGGATCGCGTTGGCTTGTCCGTGCATGCTCGTGATGCTCCACCATGAGCCGCGTCGACGTCGTTGACCACATGATGTTGTCTTGACATTCCGAACCGTCATCATGCCCTGACATCGAGATGAAGGATGCCTGTAATGTACATGATGCTGAAACACAACCACGACACAACGGTCGACAGTCGTTTAGCCAAATTAGGGTTTAGTCAAGGCGAGACTCGTCGAGTCCTGGGTGTAGCTAGAGTGCTCGATGAAATGCCTTCTAGGTCAAACCAGGTGTATTGGTGATCACCATCAATAGGGTAGAGGTATGCAAGAACGTTGCGACCAACAGGGAGAACTAGACCAAGGGAAAACCTTGAATAAGGGTTTCTTGTTCATGTCGACGATGTTTCTGAACCGCCCTCAGAATTGCTTAACTAGGTGTGTCGTTTCATCGACCACGGGTTCATCGAGTCGCTTATCAGCAATCGAGTCGACATCACTAGCCTTAAGACTCACCAGGTGGTGTTCGGGATTCCGCTCACCCCATTGACGAGTCCGGGTTGGTGTGGACATCGCTAAGACGATCTTCTTGAGATGACAAATCCTGCCTTCACGGCAAGGTCTTGCATCAGGTTTTAGTCCCGAGAGCTTATCGAGCTCACCTGCACAGGCTTGTGGGAGACACTACATTAGTGTGTAGTGTAAGCACTTGAACACTGCTCGAAAAGCTTGTCGTAGAAACTACTTTACCTAAAGGTCATTTGAACATTGTCTCGGTACTCACGTCAGGTTAACAAGGCTCGTTATGACATCTTAAGTCCAAAGAATGTTGACCTCACTTCACTCCCAAGTGTCGCTAGGGTTTCATCCTGGTTCATCCTTATCAGAACCTTGCGACGACACTTGTCACGTAATTAGGTTTACTCCTTAATGAGTTTGTGTAACTTCATTGGTCAACTTCTAAGTGACAACCTCTTGTTGCACAGTCCACTCATGCCTTAAGCTTTCGATGCTCCATCTTGATCGCCTAGTCTTCCTTACATCACACAATCCAATAATGCTTCTTCACCATTCTACCTTATCACTCTTTGAGCGGCATAGCTCCAAGTGTCGAGTGCTAAATCGCGACGTGTCATTACATTGCACCTTTCAGTGCTTATCTCGACACCACTATGCCACCTTGAGTCATCCTTTGTTTATCCACACAACAGAGGCATGTCTGTTCCTCTTAGTCAATCTCGTCGTTCCTAAAGAGTACACAATCTTCTAAACTCTAGTGTTTCCTTATATTACTTACTTATATGCATATCATGTCGATAGGAAACGTGATGGTAGGTGTCGGTACCCTAAAAACCATACACCCCCTGAGGTTACGAAGATCTCAAGGGAAGGACGTCTACTCAAATTGAAGACCCTCGGAGGCCCACTTGTCAGACATAACCGGACCTTCTTCTCCAACATGGTTAACCCCTAGGTTGCCACGTGTACTGCCAGACCGGAGCTACTACCCACAAGGTTGAAGCTCCGGGCTAGGTACCGAAACGGCACCTCCGGACTTAACCCCAGACCGAGAGAAGCTCCGGACCTGACACGTGCCAGGCCACCCCGGAGCCTCCCGCTTCCCACAAGCAAGCTCCGGAGCTGCCACGTGTCCAAACGTCGGAGCTGGCCGCCTCAAACCACCGGAAGACATTGTAACGACTCCGGATCTTCAAAGGATAGCCGCGGACTTCAAGACTCAATTAATTGTCATTAATTCCATGTTAATGACAATTAATCGGATAATCTTAACACCTGTAACGGCACTGTCGGGGCCCGTTACAGGGTTATTAACAACAATTAATCGTGTATCAATACTAGTAACCGCCGGGGCCACATGTTGGGCCAGGCTAACTTGTAACGGTTTGTCCTTGTACTATAAAAGGACAGACCGACGATACACGAGAAGAGGCTCTCGAACGCTCTCATGCACTCAAGCTAATACAACACACACACACACACCCGTGGAGTAGGGTATTACGCTCAGGCGGCCCGAACCACGTAAACCACTGTGTCTCTCGTGTTCAATCGTGATTCACCTTCTTGAGTCTCCGCGCGCCCACACCGAACTACAAACTCCTTCAACACTTTAGTAGTGTCAGGAGATCTGCCGACTCCAACAGTAGACAGTTGGCGCGCCAGGAAGGGGCGCCTGAGATTTTTAAGAATGGTGAATTCTGCGGCTGGATCATCCAACGGGCAACCTGCTGCTCAGGCTGTCGGAGGCAATCCCTCCAACATGCAACCACCGGCAGGAGCCTCAGCACCAGCAGGAGTCACACTCCCACCACCACTATCTTCTCCGGCAAGACGTGCCGAGCAACACGATGGTGCGCCGGCGTCACATACTGCGCCGGCAAGTCGTGACAACCCAGAACACGCGCTCCATGCAGCGCGTGCTCTTCTCCAGTGACCACCACCTCCGGATGCATCTCAAGATGCTATGGAACAATGGAGGGCTGATGTTGAGCATTTGGTTGCAGCAGCGGCCGAACGACTCAACATCCAGGGGCCTCCTCCTTCAGGGCGAGCCCCATCGCAGCGACGGACGTTGTCTGGAAGACTTGGTCCACATGTCTCCAACAACCGAAGACGAGCTGCGTCACAACAAGTGACGTCATTGCCCTCTGGGGCACGACGCACCCATACGGCATCTCGGCTTTCGACACACGACCTCCGGGCGGAGCTTGATCGCCGATACCGCCAACAGGTTGGCCGTGCCCATATCGAGCGAGCTCGAGAAAGACGGGATGCTCAAGACCTTTCTACTCTGGAAGGAGTAGGAGGAGGCTGTTCCGCCCTAGCCATGCACCTGCGCATGGTTAGATGGCCACAGAAGTTCCGGCCACACTTGCCGGAAAAATTCGACGGGACTGTCAACCCCGTAGAATTTCTGCAGATATACTCCACTGCAATCTTAGCAGCTGGAGGAAACGAGGCCGTAATGGCCAACTACTTTCCAGTGGCCTTAACTGGGACCGCGAGGTCCTGGTTTATGAGCCTTCCACCCAACTCTATTGACAGTTGGGAGGAGCTGTGCCGTCAGTTCACTGCCAACATCGGGAGTTCATACACCCGACCAGGCACTGAACTGGACCTTATTGCGGTCGTGCAAAAAGGGGGAGAATATTTGCGGTCATTCATCCAGAGGTTCTCTCAGGTACGTAACACAATCCCTTCTATCTCAAGTGCTTCTGTCATTGTGGCATTCAGACAGGGCGTACGAGACAAGAAGATGTTGGAGAAGCTGGCGATCAAAGAGATCACCAGCGTCACGGAGCTCTTCAGCTTGGCTGACAAATGTGCCAGAGCTGTGGAGGGCCGTGAAATGCACTCCAAACCAGCCTTGGAGGATCATAAAAAATCCTCAAAAGAAGAAGCCGCTACCTCCGGGAGTGGCAAGAAGAAAAAGAAGACCAATGGCAAGAAGAAGCCGTCGGCCAGCACATCCAACGTTGCAGCCACTGCAACTCCTGGTGGCCGGGGGCCACGCCCTGAGAAGCGACCTCGACCGTCTTCCGAAGACGGCGGCAAATCCAAAATGTGGTGCCCCATTCACAAAACGGGCAGCCACAGGCTGGAAGACTGCCGGGAGGTCCAAAACCTTACCGAGCGCTACAACAAGCGCCGGGAAGGGTCTCCTTTCCGACAGAGGGAGGGAAAACAGAAGGTTGACGAAGCTCCGGCTGAAGAGGAGTTAGGGTTTCAGGACCCCAAAAAGGTCCTGAAAGCCGCCTACACCTCCGTCGACGATGATTCCGACGTCTCCGACAACGAGCGTCGTAAAACCATGAACACCATCTTTGGTGGATCATGGGACATCACTTCTCGTCGTGTCATCAAGACTATGCGACGGGATATGGCTGCTGTAGCTCCTACAGCTAGACCGGAGCCACATCGAAAGTGGATGGACACACCCATCACTTTTGATGCTTCGGACTGTCCTCAAAGCATGGTCGGAGCTGGCCAATTACCCTTGATGGTATCTCCCACCATCAACAACATCCAGCTCCATCATGTTATGGTGGATGGAGGTTCGGGGCTGAACCTTATAAGCTTTGAAGCTTTTACCAAACTTCAGCTTCGACCTTCGGATCTTCAGCCCTCTCGACCATTCTCCGGAGTAGGTCCGGGGGCCATTACCCCACTCGGAGCTATAATTCTCCCCGTTACCTTCGGGACACGGGAGAAGTACCGCACCGAGAAGTTGGTCTTCGATGTCGCTCAGATCAACTTACCATTCAACGCCATCTTGGGTAGACCTGCCCTATACAAATTTATGGCAGCTGCTCATTATGTATACTTGGTGTTGAAGATGCCAACACCAGCAGGCGTTCTCCGGATTCGTGTAGATCGCACCGCCGGAGTAACTGCTCTGGAGGAGCTCCATGCACTCACCACTGCGCAAGAGGAGGACTCCAGACAGGGGCAAGCTCCAAAACCTCCGAGCATTCGGCAACGAGGTTCAACCTCTGCTCCCCGTGTGCAGCCAAGCGGCGACACCGACATCCCCGTCAAAGTCGTCCAAATTGGTTCCGATGTCACTCAAACCACCCGCATATCGGGTGGGTTGAATGACAAATAGGAACTCGCGCTCATCACTTTCCTCCGGGCTAACATTGACGTATTTGCTTGGCAACCGTCACAAATGCCTGGGATCCCCAGGGAAGTGATTGAGCACAATCTGAAGATTTACCCCGACGCTCGGCCTGTGCATCAGAAACCTCGGAAGCAATCTGTAGAGCGACAAAACTTCATCCGACAAGAAGTTAAGAAGTTGCTCGAAGCCGGATTTATCCGAGAAGTCTACCATCCAAAATGGCTGGCAAACCCAGTCGTTGTGCCCAAGGCCGGCGGGAAACTTCGGATGTGCATCGACTACACCACACTGAATAAGGCATGTCCAAAAGATCCATTCCCACTACCTAGAATAGATCAGATAGTGGATTCCACCTCCGGGTGCGAGTTACTGTGTTTTCTAGACGCATATTCTGGATATCATCAAATTAGGATGTCTAGGGAGGATGAAGAGCATACTTCATTCATCACAGTGGATGGATTGTATTGTTACACAGCCATGCCGTTTGGTCTCAAGAACGCAGCTTCAACTTTTGTACGAGCTATGTACAAAACTTTCGAAGAACTCATCAGAGACATAGTGGAAGTGTACGTCGATGACATCGTGGTCAAAGTCAAAAACAAGGAGTCCCTCTTGGACACCTTGCACGCTGTCTTCGACAAGCTGCGAGCCACCCGCACGAAGCTAAACCCAGACAAGTGCGTCTTCGGGGTTAGTTCCGGAAAGCTTCTTGGTTTCCTGGTAAGTCACCGGGGCATAGAGGCTAATCCGGCGAAGATAAAAGCCATTGAAGACATGCGGCCACCAACCCGCATCAAAGACGTCCAAAAATTAACTGGATGTCTAGCAGCCCTCAGCCGGTTCATTTCTAGACTGGCAGAAAGAGCACTTCCCTTCTTCAAGTTACTGAGGAAGTCCGGACCATTCCAATGGTCTGAAGAAGCAGAGAAGGCATTCCAGGAGCTGAAAGAGTTCCTCACCACCCTACCAGTCCTGGTAGCTCCGAACCCTGGTGAGCCTTTGTTGCTTTATATTTCAGCTACTGATGAAGTCGTTAGTATGGTCCTGGTTGCGGAGAGACCGGAACTACCCAATACTCAGGAATCCAGACCCCTTCGGGAGGGTCCGGAGGTAACTGAAAGCGGGTCTGGGTCCCAGCTCCCAGACTCAAACCCACAAGAAGCCACTTCAGAGGACCCGGACCCCTCTAAGAGGGTCCAGGTCATTTCTGAAGAAGCTCCGGGTCCCTCCACCCAGAACCCGGAGGTCCCCGAAGAGAGTCTGGACCCCTCCGAGAGGGTCCGGATCAATGAAGAGGAAGCTCCGGACCCCTCCGGGATGGTCCGGACCATTCAACGCCCGGTATACTTCATCAGTGAAGTGTTACATGATGCCAAGACTCGATACCTAGAGGTGCATAAACTGCTTTATGCAGTTCTTATTGCCTCAAGGAAGCTTCGACACTATTTCCAAGCTCACAAAGTCTCGGTGGTGACCTCATATCCACTTCGAGCGATCCTGCATAATCCCAATTCAACTGGGAATATTGCAAAGTGGGCAGCGGAATTGGCTGAATTCGATCTTGAATTCATTCTGAGACAAGCAATCAAGAGTCAAGCGTTGGCAGATTTTGTGGCAGAATGGACTCCCTCTCCATTAAACCCTGGGGGCCCCAGCGAGCAGAAGACGGAACTTCAAGTTCCAACCTTCACTAAGCCTCACTGGACCCTTTACTTCGACGGATCCATGCAGAAGCAGGGAGCCGGAGCTGGAATCCTTCTCCTCGCACCAACTGGGGAGAAGGTGAAATACATGGTACACCTTGACTTCAAGGCAACCAACAACATGGCGGAGTACGAAGCACTCATCTATGGATTAAAGGTGGCACTATCATATGGTGTCAAGCAGTTGCTGGTCAAAGGAGATTCACAACTTGTCATCAAGCAGGTGAAGGGTGAATGCTCCTGCAATAATCTCCAGCTGGCTGCTTACCTCCTGGAAGTCCAGAGGCTTCAGAAGGACTTCGAAGTCCTAGACCTCCACCATGTTCAGCGTGCTCACAACGCTGAAGCTGACGAACTCTCGACCAAGGCGTCAACTGGAGCTCCGGCTCTTGACGGAACCTTTGTCCAGAGGTTGTCAAAACCCACAGTTCAGCCTGCCGAACTGAACGAAGGGGGCGAGATCAGCATCCCGAAGCTGACGGTCCCGATGGCCCTGTTACCATGGCAGTCATCAAGGGTCGTAGGTGCTGCCGGAAGCTCTGAGCAACCCAGCACGCAAGACTCGAATGCTCAAGTCAGTTCCGATGCATGGATCTCGGAGATTCGGAACTTCTTGAAAGACAACATCCTTCCCGACGATGATGTATTCGCTGATCGGGTAGTCAGATTGGCTAAAAGATATACGTTGGTAGAAGGGGATCTCTACTGGCGCGGTGCCAACAGCATCCTAATGCAGTGCATTACAAGGGAAGAAGGCTGCGAGCTCCTCGCAGAAATCCAAGGAGGCGAGTGTGGGAACCACGCATCTTCCCGCACGCTGGTCGGAAAAGCCTTTCGGCACGGCTTCTACTGGCCAACAGCGCTCCAGGATGCCACTGAGCTGGTGAAGAAATGCAAAGCATGCCAATTTCATGCAAAGCAAATTCATACACCTGCTCAGTCCTTACAAATGATACCTCCCACATGGCCTTTCGCTGTGTGGGGGATGGACATCTTGGGACCCTTCCCAGGAGCCGTCGGAGGTTACAAGTTCCTGTACGTCGCCATCGACAAGTTCACCAAGTGGCCGGAAGCTACTCCCGTTGTGACGATCAACAAACAATCTGCAATCAATTTTCTACAATCCATCGTGAGCAGATTCGGAGTCCCAAATAAGATCATCACTGATAATGGGACTCAATTCACAAGCTCCGCATTTCAAGGATATAGCGAAGACCTCGGCATACAAGTTTGCTACGCTTCCGTAGCTCATCCTGCCAGCAATGGACAAGCCGAGAGAGCAAACGCAGAGATCCTTAAAGGACTCAAAACACGCACTTATGAGCGCTTGAAAAAGCACGGAGCCAATTGGATTGAAGAGCTTCCGCCCACTCTATGGGCCAATAGGACTTCTCCAAGTCGGGCAACCGGAGAAACACCCTTCTTTCTGGTGTACGGAGCTGAAGCGATCCTTCCTCCGGAAATCACCTTGGGTTCCCTCCGAGTCCGGACCTTCGACGAAGCCGCGCAGGACCAGCTCCGGCGCGAAGACCTAGACCTCCTCGAGGAGGGAAGGTGCCAAGCAGCTGTTCGGAATGCCCGATACCGCCAAGCTCTACGGCGCTATCACCAGCGGCATGTACACAACCGACAGCTCGAGGAAGGCGATCTGGTGCTACGGAGAATACTATCCAGAGAAGGGCAAAACAAACTCTGCCCCGGCTGGGAAGGGCCCTTTCGAGTGATCAAAGTATCCCGTCCCGGAAGCGTTCGCTTGGCTACCGAGGATGGGACACCTCTCCCAAATCCTTGGAACATCGAGCACCTCCGTAAGTTCTACACTTAATTCCACGGAGGTGAGTCTTAAGTAACTTGAAATGTATGTTATAGAGTCATTGTACAGAGTCGGGTAGTTCCTCCGGGAGAGCAGTCGGACCTTTCCCGAAAGGTTTGAAAAGCTTATGCAACACTTGACACAGTCTCCGGACTAAAAGTGTGGCTAACTACCTTGGGTCAAACGAGAAACCAAACACACTTAGCCTGGTTCCGTACCCTAAGAGTGTACTTGTTTCCCCTGTACCCCGGACCTATAATGAAAGACATCTTCATGTGATATAGACTCCACGTGCATTCATCTTTGCATAGGCTCGACATTTTTATTTTTCTCTTTCTTGTCTATAACAGAAACGTGCAATTCTTAAGAAGTTCTAGTTTGACCGGTTTACATACGATTCGAGTTGAATTGTCAGATTTTTTGGATTTAAATATCGTCTGTGGCAAACTCGCCTGAAAGCCGCCAAGCCATTCTAGGGCCGGAGTGCGCTATCGACTTAGCCTGGTCAAGCACCCTAAGTACGCCACTCCACCTACATCCCGGCAGGCCGAAGTAAGGTGGGTCCATGGACAATTGGATCTAAAAGAAAAGACAATTCATCCAGTCGTATTAAAAATCGTGTTCAACTTAAAATTTTCTTAAGAACCGTAAGCCGCGACGAAGTTATAGACAAGGAACGAATTTTACTGTTTTTCTTGGCTTAAGTGTGCAGGAAAAATGAACCCTGCGTTGATGGAAACCAGAGCTAACCAAGTTCCGACTCCCACCAGGGCGTCAACCGTCGGCGTTGACTAAAAGATGGTGAGAAGACCCCATCACTGGAGTCTGTTGCCAACAAACCAAGTGTGGCAAAGGTCATTGCCGGAGCTGCTAAGCTCCGACACCTTGGAGTATTAACTATCGACGCCCAACGTGTTGATAAAGGCTATTGCCGGAGCTACTAAGCTCCAGAGATGGACAGTGCCGGAGCTTCTAAGCTCCGACAACATCATGGGACCTTCACTATCAAAAACTTCGGACCCAAATTCCACAAGTTCGAAGTAAATTCGTCTTCAACAAAACTCGACATCCTTTTGGTACATGTCCACAATCAAATTGTGCACATCTACCAGGGGGCCAAGTGAAGATAAAGATGTTGAAGACAAAAGAATGAAATTCGCAAAAAATTGGGGATTTCATTTCATATGAAGACCAGAGATTACATCTGGAGACAAGGGATTACAAAATTGAGGAAGAAGAGAAGATACAAGTAAAGGCTAAAAGAGACGGTCCTAGACCCTATGGAAGAACTCGGCGACTTTCTGGGCGACCTCCGACACGCGGGCTCGGGTAGCTTCGCCTTCTCCTTCGACGGGGCCTTCAAGCACCGGGTCCAGAGGAAATCGAGAGTTCCGGCTGGTGTAGCACGTCAACACATATTCTGTGACGTTCCTAGCCAGGGATTGCCCCTCGACCTCCAGCTGGTCCGCGATGACATCGCCCACCTTGGAGAGCTTGCTGCCTGCGGCGCTCAACGCTTGCAACGCGAGGTCAGGCTCCGGCTCCGGATCATCCGGGTGCACCGGGCTGAAACCCATCGGTGTCAGCGCGTCGTCGGCCTTGCCCAGGAACTCCCAAATCTGCAGGGAGTCCGCCTTCCTCAAGTTCTTCATCTCCTCCAGGGATCTCCGGGCCGCCGTCAGCTCCGAATTCTCGCGGGCGAGGCACTCAACTTCTTTGGCGTTTTGCTGGATCTTCGCAGCAACCCGCTTCTCAAGTCTTCCGAGCTCCTCCTCCCGGAGGTGGATCTTGTTCCGACGGTCAACCAGGTCCTTCTCCCTAGCCTCCACTTTCTTCTCCCGTGCTACAAGGGCACACTCGTATTCGTAGAGTTCCTGCCCCCGCACCCAGGTCTTCTCCTCTTCCTCGAGGCAGCGCTCTTCCAATTTCTTAGTGCGCTCCTCGAGGCCCTTGTCCACCAGAGCTGTTTTCTCAGCGAGCTCTTCTTCCCGTCGCAAGACGTCATCCCGTAGCTCTAGGAGTTTTTGCTCCTCATCCTCGAGCCGTCTTTCCCTCCCTTCAAGTGCCTCTCGGCGCATGATGAGTGCGGTGCTGATGGCCTTGAGCTGATCAAACCGAGCATTGGCCGCGTCGTTAGCAGCCTTGGCTTGGTCATGGAACTCCCGGGATTGAGCGTCGAGGGCGTGAGTCATGCTCTCCCTCTCGTCCAGCAGTTCACCCCAGAGCTCCAGGCGGATCTTCTCCCGCCTGATCCATTCCTTGTCATCCGCAAGCCTCGACTGCGCCAGCTTAGTCTCAAAGTGGAGCCGATTATGCCACCGCCTAAGGGTTTGGCGCTGCTCTTCAAGAGCCTTGCTGTCGTGGAAGAAGGCCAGTTGGACCTGACGTAGACTGGAGCAGGCGTTGTCGATGGACATCGACAGCGGGATGGGCTCCGGACCTGCTGGGATCTCTTCCGCTGGTTCCAGTGGGTCTTCACTTACAAAAATTGGGTCCCACTCTACGAGAGTGGAACCCCGAGCTTCCAAAGCGCTAGGACCCTCCTCCGGGATGGCCTCAGTCGCCATCGAAGGAGGTCCCGCCACCAAGTCTTCGTTTGCCCCCTCAGTCTGGGGGCCGGCAACTTCGTTCAGGCACTCTGGCTCTGCCACAGGTACCATCGACGTCGTCGCCTCCACTGGCTCCGGCCGGGACACTTCTTCTGAGGGAGGCTCAAGCTCCCTCGCCTCTTCAGCCGTCGGCTCTGCGGCCGGCGCTCCAACAATCACCGGCTCTGCGGCCGGAGCTTCAGAAGTAACCGGCTCAACTGCCGGAACTACTTCAACTGGCCTTCTTCCACGACAGCAAGGCTCTTGAAGAGGAGCGCCAAACCCTTAGGCGGTGGCGTGATCGGCTCCACTTCGAGACTAAGCTGGCGCAGTCGAGGCTTGCGGATGACAAGGAATGGATCAGGCGGGAGAAGATCCGCCTGGAGCTCTGGGGTAAACTGCTGGACGAGAGGGAGAGCATGACTCACGCCCTCGACGCTCAATCCCGGGAGTTCCATGACCAAGCCAAGGCTGCTAACGACGCGGCCAATGCTCGGTTTGATCAGCTCGAGGCCATCAGCACCGCACTCATCAAGCGCCGAGAGGCACTTGAAGGGAGGGAAAGACGGCTCGAGGATGAGGAGCAAAAACTCCTAGAGCTACAGGATGACGTCTTGCAACGGGAAGAAGAGCTCGCTGAGAAAACAGCTCTGGCGGACAAGGGCCTCGAGGAGCGCACTAAGAAATTGGAAGAGCGCTGCCTCGAGGAAGAGGAGAAGACCTGGGTGCGGGGGCAGGAACTCTACGAATACGAGTGTGCCCTTGTCGCCCGGGAGAAGAAAGTGGAGGCTAGGGAGAAGGACCTGGTTGACCGCCGGAACAGGATCCACCTCTGGGAGGAGGAGCTCGGAAGACTTGAGAAGCGGGTTGCTGCGAAGATCCAGCAAAACGCCAAAGAAGTTGAGCGCCTCGCCCGCGAGAATTCGGAGCTGACGGCGGCCCGGAGATCCCTGGAGGAGATGAAGAACTTGAGGAAGGCGGACTCCCTGCAGATTTGGGAGTTCCTGGGCAAGGCCGACGACGCGCTGACGCCAATGGGTTTCAGCCCCGTGCACCCGGATGATCCGGAGCCGGAGCCTAACCTCGCGTTGCAAGCGTTGAGCGCCGCTGGCAGCAAGCTCTCCAAGGTGGGCGATGTCATCGCGGACCAGCTGGAGGTCGAGGGGCAATCCCTGGCTAGGAACGTCACAGAATATGTGTTGACATGCTACACCAGCCGGAACTCTCGATTTCCTCTGGACCCGGTGCTTGAAGGCCCCGTCGAAGGAGAAGGCGAAGCTACCCGAGCCCGTGTGTCGGAGGTCGCCCAGAAAGTCGCCGAGTTCTTTCATAGGGTCTAGGACCGTCTCTTTTAGCCTTTACTTGTATCTTCTCTTCTTCCTCAATTTTGTAATCCCTTGTCTCCAGATGTAATCTCTGGTCTTCATATGAAATGAAATCCCCAATTTTTTGCGAATTTCATTCTTTTGTCTTCAACATCTTTATCTACACTTGGCCCCCTGGTAGATGTGCACAATTTGATTGTGGACATGTACCAAAAGGATGTCGAGTTTTGTTGAAGACGAATTTACTTCGAACTTGTGGAATTTGGGTCCGAAGTTTTTGATAGTGAAGGTCCCATGAAGTTGTCGGAGCTTAGAAGCTCCGGCACTGTCCATCGCTGGAGCTTAGTAGCTCCGGCAATAGCCTTTATCAACACGTTGGGCGTCGATAGTTAATACTCCAAGGTGTCGGAGCTTAGCAGCTCCGGCAATGACCTTTGCCACACTTGGTTTGTTGGCAACAGACTCCAGTGATGGGGTCTTCTCACCATCTTTTAGTCAACGCCGACGGTTGACGCCCTGGTGGGAGTCGGAACTTGGTTAGCTCCGGTTTCCATCAACGCAGGGTTCATTTTTCCTGCACACTTAAGCCAAGAAAAACAGTAAAATTCGTTCCTTGTCTATAACTTCGTCGCGGCTTACGGTTCTTAAGAAAATTTTAAGTTGAACACGATTTTTAATAAGACTGGATGAATTGTCTTTTCTTTTAGATCCAATTGTCCATGGACCCACCTTACTTCGGCCTGCCGGGATGTAGGTAGAGTGGCGTACTTAGGGTGCTTGACCAGGCTAAGTCGATAGCGCACTCCGGCCCTAGAATGGCTTGGCGGCTTTCAGGCGAGTTGGCCACAGACGATATTTAAATCCAAAAAATCTGAGAATTCAACTCGAATCGTATGTAAACCGGTCAAACTAGAACTTCTTAAGAATTGCACATTTCTGTTATAGACAGGAAAGAGAAAAATAAAAATGTCGAGCCTATGCAAAGATGAATGCACGTGGAGTCTATTTCACATGAAGATGTCTTTCATTATAGGTCCGGGGTACAGGGGAAACAAGTACACTCTTAGGGTACGGAACCAGGCTAAGTGTGTTTGGTTTCTCGTTTGACCCAAGGTAGTTAGCCACACTTTTAGTCCCGAGACTGTGTCAAGTGTTGCATAAGCTTTTCAAACCTTTCGGGAAAGGTCCGGCTGCTCTCCCGGAGGAACTACCCGACTCTGTACAATGACTCTATAACATACATTTCAAGTTACTTAAGACTCACCTCCGTGGAATTAAGTGTAGAACTTACGGAGGTGCTCGATGTTCCAAGGATTTGGGAGAGGTGTCCCATCCTCGGTAGCCAAGCGAACGCTTCCGGGACGGGATACTTTGATCACTCGAAAGGGCCCTTCCCAGCTGGGGGAGAGTTTGTTTTGCCCTTCTCTAGATAGTATTCTCCGTAGCACCAGATCGCCTTCCTCGAGCTGTCGGTTGTGTACATGCCGCTGGTGATAGCGCCGTAGAGCTTGGCGGTATCGGGCATTCCGAACAGCTGCTTGGCACCTTCCCTCCTCGAGGAGGTCTAGGTCTTCGCGCCGGAGCTGGTCCTGCGCGGCTTCGTCGAAGGTCCAGACTCGGAGGGAACCCAAGGTGATTTCCGGAGGAAGGATCGCTTCAGCTCCGTACACCAGAAAGAAGGGTGTTTCTCCGGTTGCCCGACTTGGAGAAGTCCTGTTGGCCCATAGAGTGGGCGGAAGCTCTTCGATCCAATTGGCTCCGTGCTTTTTCAAGCGCTCATAAGTGCGTGTTTTGAGTCCTTTAAGGATCTCTGCGTTTGCTCTCTCGGCTTGTCCATTGCTGGCAGGATGAGCTACGGAAGCGTAGCAAACTTGTATGCCGAGGTCTTCGCAATATCCTTGAAATGCGGAGCTTGTGAATTGAGTCCCATTATCAGTGATGATCTTATTTGGGACTCCGAATCTGCTCACGATGGATTGTAGAAAATTGATTGCAGATTGTTTGTTGATCGTCACAACGGGAGTAGCTTCCAGCCACTTGGTGAACTTGTCGATGGCGACGTACAGGAACTTGTAACCTCCGACGGCTCTTGGGAAGGGTCCCAAGATGTCCATCCCCCACACAGCGAAAGGCCATGTGGGAGGTATCATTTGTAAGGACTGAGCAGGTGTATGAATTTGCTTTGCATGAAATTGGCATGCTTTGCATTTCTTCACCAGCTCAGTGGCATCCTGGAGCGCTGTTGGCCAGTAGAAGCCGTGCCGAAAGGCTTTTCCGACCAGCGTGCGGGAAGATGCGTGGTTCCCACACTCGCCTCCATGGATTTCTACGAGGAGCTCGCAGCCTTCTTCCCTTGTGATGCACCGCATTAGGATGCCGTTGGCACCGCGCCGGTAGAGATCCCCTTCTACCAACGTGTATCTTTTAGCCAATCTGACTACCCGATCAGCGGATACATCATCGTCAGGAAGGATGTTGTCTTTCAAGAAGTTCCGGATCTCCGAGATCCATGCATCGGAACTGACTTGAGCATTCGAGTCTTGCGTGCTGGGTTGCTCGGAGCTTCCGGCAGCACCTACGACCCTTGATGACTGCCATGGTAACAGGGCCATCGGGACCGTCAGCTTCGGGATGCTGACCTCGCCCCCTTCGTTCAGTTCGGCAGGCTGAACTGTGGGTTTTGACAACCTCCGGACAAAGGTTCCGTCAGGAGCTGGAGCTCCAGTTGACGCCTTGGTCGAGAGTTCGTCAGCTTCAGCGTTGTGAGCACTCTGAACATGGTGGAGGTCTAGGACTTCGAAGTCCTTCTGAAGCCTCTGGACTTCCAGGAGGTAAGCAGCCAGCTGGAGATTATTGCAGGAGCATTCACCCTTCACCTGCTTGATGACAAGTTGTGAATCTCCTTTGACCAGCAACTGCTTGACACCATATGATAGTGCCACCTTTAATCCATAGATGAGTGCTTCGTACTCCGCCATGTTGTTGGTTGCCTTGAAGTCAAGGTGTACCATGTATTTCACCTTCTCCCCAGTTGGTGCGAGGAGAAGGATTCCAGCTCCGGCTCCCTGCTTCTGCATGGATCCGTCGAAGTAAAGGGTCCAGTGAGGCTTAGTGAAGGTTGGAACTTGAAGTTCCGTCTTCTGCTCGCTGGGGCCCCCAGGTTTTAATGGAGAGGGAGTCCATTCTGCCACAAAATCTGCCAACGCTTGACTCTTGATTGCTTGTCTCGGAATGAATTCAAGATCGAATTCAGCCAATTCCGCTGCCCACTTTGCAATATTCCCAGTTGAATTGGGATTATGCAGAATCGCTCGAAGTGGATATGAGGTCACCACCGAGACTTTGTGAGCTTGGAAATAGTGTTGAAGCTTCCTTGAGGCAATAAGAACTGCATAAAGCAGTTTATGCACCTCTAGGTATCGAGTCTTGGCATCATGTAACACTTCACTGATGAAGTATATCGGGCGTTGAATGGTCCGGACCTTCCCGGAGGGGTCCGGAGCTTCCTCTTCATTGATCCGGACCCTCTCGGAGGGGTCCATACTCTCTTCGGGGACCTCCGGGTTCTGGGTGGAGGGACCCGGAGCTTCTTCAGAAATGACCTGGACCCTCTTAGAGGGGTCCGGGTCCTCTGAAGTGGCTTCTTGTGGGTTTGAGTCTGGGAGCTGGGACCCAGACCTGCTTTCAGGAACCTCCGGACCCTCCCGAAGGGTTCTGGATTCCTGAGTATTGGGTAGTTCCGGTCTCTCCGCAACCAGGACCATACTGACGACTTCATCAGTAGCTGAAATATAAAGCAACAAAGGCTCACCAGGGTTCGGAGCTACCAGGACTGGTAGGGTGGTGAGGAACTCTTTCAGCTCCTGGAATGCCTTCTCTGCTTCTTCAGACCATTGGAATGGTCCGGACTTCCTCAGTAACTTGAAGAAGGGAAGTGCTCTTTCCGCCAGTCTAGAAATGAACCGGCTGAGGGCTGCTAGACATCCAGTTAATTTTTGGACGTCTTTGATGCGGGTTGGTGGCCACATGTCTTCAATGGCTTTTATCTTCGTCGGATTAGCCTCTATGCCCCAGTGACTTACCAGGAAACCAAGAAGCTTTCCAGAACTAACCCCGAAGACGCACTTGTCTGGGTTTAGCTTCGTGCGGGTGGCTCGCAGCTTGTCGAAGACAGCCTGCAAGGTGTCCAAGAGGGACTCCTTGTTTTTGACTTTGACCACGATGTCATCGACGTACACTTCCACTATGTCTCTGATGAGTTCTTCGAAAGTTTTGTACATAGCTCGTACAAAAGTTGAAGTTGCGTTCTTGAGACCAAACGGCATGGCTGTGTAACAATACAATCCATCCACTGTGATGAATGAAGTATGCTCTTCATCCTCCCTAGACATCCTGATTTGATGATATCCAGAATATGCGTCTAGAAAACACAGTAACTCGCACCCGGAGGTGGAATCCACTATCTGATCTATTCTAGGTAGTGGGAATGGATCTTTTGGACATGCCTTATTCAGTGTGGTGTAGTCGATGCACATCCGAAGTTTCCCGCTGGCCTTGGGCACAACGACTGGGTTTGCCAGCCATTTTGGATGGTAGACTTCTCGGATAAATCCGGCTTCGAGCAACTTCTTCACTTCTTGTCGGATGAAGTTTTGTCGCTCTACAGATTGCTTCCGAGGTTTCTGATGCACAGGCCGAGCGTCGGGGTAAATCTTCAGATTGTGCTCAATCACTTCCCTGGGGATCCCAGGCATTTGTGACGGTTGCCAAGCAAATACGTCAACGTTAGCCCGGAGGAAAGTGATGAGCGTGAGTTCCTATTTGTCATTCAACCCACCCGATATGCGGGTGGTTTGAGTGACATCGGAACCAATTTGGACGACTTTGACGGGGATGTCGGTGTCGCCGCTTGGCTGCACACGGGGAGCAGAGGTTGAACCTCGTTGCCAAATGCTCGGAGGTTTTGGAGCTTGCCCCTGTCTGGAGTCCTCCTCTTGCGCAGTGGTGAGTGCATGGAGCTCCTCCAGAGCAGTTACTCCGGCGGTGCGATCTCCACGAATCCGTAGAACGCCTGCTGGTGTTGGCATCTTCAACACCAAGTATCCATAATGAGCAGCTGCCATAAATTTGTATAGGACAGGTCTACCCAAGATGGCGTTGAATGGTAAGTTGATCTGAGCGACGTCGAAGACCAACTTCTCGGTGCGGTACTTCTCCCGTGTCCCGAAGGTAACGGGGAGAATTATAGCCCCAAGTGGGGTAATGGCCCCCGGACCTACTCTGGAGAATGGTCGAGAGGGCTGAAGATCCGAAGGTCGAAGCTGAAGTTTGGTAAAAGCTTCAAAGCTTATAAGGTTCAGCCCCGAACCTCCATCCACCATAACATGATGGAGCTGGATGTGGTTGATGGTGGGAGATACCATCAAGGGTAATTGGCCAGCTCCGACCATGCTTTGAGGACAGTCCGAAGCATCAAAAGTGATGGGTGTGTCCATCCACTTTCGATGTGGCTCCGGTCTAGCTGTAGGAGCTACAGCAGCCATATCCCGTCGCATAGTCTTGATTACACGACGAGAAGTGATGTCCCATGATCCACCAAAGATGGTGTTCATGGTTTTACGACGCTCGTTGTCGGAGACGTCGGAATCATCATCGACGGAGGTGTAGACGGCTTTCAGGACCTTTTTGGGGTCCTGAAACCCTAACTCCTCTTCAGCCGGAGCTTCGTCAACCTTCTGTTTTCCCTCCCTCTGTCGGAAAGGAGACCCTTCCCGGCGCTTGTTGTAGCGCTCGGCAAGGTTTTGGACCTCCCGGCAGTCTTCCAGCCTGTGGCTGCCCGTTTTGTGAATGGGGCACCACATTTTGGATTTGCCGCCGTCTTCGGAAGACGGTCGAGGTCGCTTCTTAGGGCGTGGCCCCCGGCCACCAGGAGTTGCAGTGGCTGCAACGTTGGATGTGCCGGCCGACGGCTTCTTCTTGCCGTTGGTCTTCTTTTTCTTCTTGCCACTCCCGGAGGTAGCAGCTTCTTCTTTTGAGGATTTTTTATGATCCTACAAGGCTGGTTTGGAGTGCATTTCACGGCCCTCCGCAGCTCTGGCACATTTGTCAGCCAAGCTGAAGAGCTCCGTGACGCTGGTGATCTCTTTGATCGCCAGCTTCTCCAACATCTTCTTGTCTCGTACGCCCTGTCTGAATGCCACAATGACAGAAGCACTTGAGATAGAAGGGATTGTGTTACGTACCTGAGAGAACCTCTGGATGAATGACCGCAAAGATTCTCCCCCTTTTTGCACGACCGCAAAAAGGTCCAGTTTAGTGCCTGGTCGGGTGTATGAACTCCCGAAGTTGGCAGTGAACTGACGGCACAGCTCCTCCCAACTGTCAATAGAGTTGGGTGGAAGGCTCATAAACCAGGACCTGGCGGTCCCAGTTAAGGCCACTGGAAAGTAGTTGGCCATTACGGCCTCGTTTCCTCCAGCTGCTAAGATTGCAGTGGAGTATATCTGCAGAAATTCTACGGGGTTGACAGTCCCGTCGAATTTTTCCGGCAAGTGTGGCCGGAACTTCTGTGGCCATCTAACCATGCGCAGGTGCATGGCTAGGGCGGAACAGCCTCCTCCTACTCCTTCCAGAGTAGAAAGGTCTTGAGCATCCCGTCTTTCTCGAGCTCGCTCGATATGGACACGGCCATCCTGTTGGCGGTATCGGCGATCAAGCTCCGCCCGGAGGTCGTGTGTCGAAAGCCGAGATGACGTATGGGTGCGTCGTGCCCCAGAGGGCAACGACGTCACTTGTTGTGACGCAGCTCGTCTTCGGTTGTTGGAGACATGTGGACCAAGTCTTCCAGACAACGTCCGTCGCTGCGATGGGGCTCGCCCTGAAGGAGGAGGCCCCTAGTTGTTGAGTCGTTCGGCCGCTGCTGCGACCAAATGCTCAACATCAGCCCTCCATTGTTCCATAGCATCTTGAGATGCATCCGGAGGTGGTGGTCACTGGAGAAGAGCACGCGCTGCATGGAGCGCGTGTTCTGGGTTGTCACGACTTGCCGGCGCAGTATGTGACGCCGGCGCACCATCGTGTTGCTCGGCACGTCTTGCCGGAGAAGATGGTGGTGGTGGGAGTGTGACTCCTGCTGGTGCTGAGGCTCCTGCCGGTGGCTGCATGTTGGAGGGATTTCTTCCGACAGCCTGAGTAGCAGGTTGCCCGTTGGATGATCCAGCCGCATAATTCACCATTCTTAAAAATCTCAGGCGCCCCTACCTGGCGCGCCAACTGTCGACTGTTGGAGTCGGCAGATCTCCTGACACTACTAAAGTGTTGAAGGAGTTTGTAGTTCGGTGTGGGCGCGCGGAGACTCAAGAAGGTGAATCACGATTGAACACGAGAGACACAGTGGTTTACGTGGTTCGGGCCGCCTGAGCGTAATACCCTACTCCACGGGTGTGTGTGTGTGTTGTATTAGCTTGAGTGCCTGAGAGCGTTCGAGAGCCTCTTCTCGTGTATCGTCGGTCTGTCCTTTTATAGTACAAGGACAAACCGTTACAAGTTAGTCTGGCCCGACATGTGGCCCCGGCGGTTACTAGTATTGATACACGATTAATTGTTGTTAATAACCCTGTAACGGGCCCCGACAGTGCCGTTACAGGTGTTAAGATTATCCGATTAATTGTCATTAACATGGAATTAATGACAATTAATTGAGTCTTGAAGTCCGCGGCTATCCTTTGAAGATCCGGAGTCGTTACAATGTCTTCCGGTGGTTTGAGGCGGCCAGCTCCGACGTTTGGACACGTGGCAGCTCCGGAGCTTGCTTGTGGGAAGCGGGAGGCTCCGGGGTGGCCTGGCACGTGTCAGGTCCGGAGCTTCTCTCGGTCTGGGGTTAAGTCCGGAGGTGCCGTTTCTGTACCTAGCCCGGAGCTTCACCCTTGTGGGTAGTAGCTCCGGTCTGGCAGTACACGTGGCAACCTAGGGGTTAACCATGTTGGAGAAGCAGGTCCGGTTATGTCTGACAAGTGGGCCTCCGAGGGTCTTCAATTTGAGTAGATGTCCTTCCCTTGAGATCTTCGTAACCTCAGGGGGTGTATGGTTTTTAGGGTACCGACAGGTCCTAATGGAGATTAGATTAAGAGTTGGGGAGTTGCTCCTACAATGCTTCTAGTATACATATACGTAGCTGTGGGGACCGGAGTCCACACATCCGAGGATCTCATTGGGTGGTGCCGTGCGATGCGGCACCTAACAACACACACGAAAAGGATACCAAAACATATAAAGTTTTCATTTCATAATAAAAAGGGTTTACAAAAGAGTGTAACACAGAGGTACACACGCAGCGGAAAATACATACTCATGATCTCACCTAACTAAGCAGGAGAGAATACATCCATGCACTAGGACGCTTCTCACTAGCAACATGAAGAACATTCAGCAGCGACGTGATTCACATGAGATTTATCTCGACACCTCGAGTCTCATGTACAACCTGAACAGCAGAAATAAAACTAATACCTGCAAAAATCGTTAAAGCGCAAACGTGAGCATAAGGCTCAGCAAGACTAACCCGTCTCACTAGACATGCAAAAGGGGACACTACACATAGGTAAGGAATAGCATAAATAGACTCGCCTACAAGTGAATCCTTATAATCATGTTTTAAGTAGCAAATGTCATTCTTCAGGCACGGCACATGATCGACTCCACAATCAAACAAGAAACGCTTTGCCAATGATATGACATGCCCAAAGCACACAATGCTATTACAGGTAAAGTATGGGGAAACTATAAACTTTTAATTATACTATCTCTAAATCATACAAGGTTGCAAAGAAATTATAATTCAATACAATATGATTTTTCTGGCTTCTTTAGTATTTACTATGTCACGACACAGTGAACAAGTGGTACTCTATTACTGCGAGGGACAGTGATTGCAATTAGGACACACCCGAACAACACGACAAATACGTCGTTCGAAAGTGCCAGCGAGCACACCTGTACCTACATAACACTTCAGTACTAGGCGTATATGGCCACCTTTCACAAGAAACCTGAACGCCGAGCCCGTCTCACCTCTGCGAACAGAAGGTCTCCGCATGGAACACCTCATGTGTCCGCCGACCAATTTACACCTTACTGTCCTCAGCCCACCCCTATTGATGGTGAGTTAATGGGCCTCGACACCCCAGTTATCAAGTTACATCAGTTTATTGGATTCCATATGCCCATTATGTTGTCGGTACAAGTCAAGCTTGTTCAGCGGGGCCGCACACGAAGCGGGCCTTAATCGACACAGGGAGGGCAATGCGACCGAGACTCACTTCTCGCCGCTTCCTATCCATTCCCTGACCGATCTCAATCACATTATATTAATAATTTTCTATCTAACCAATCCGGTGAGATATGTCCTACATCTCTCGCGAGTAGATTTCAACTACTCGACTTCTACCGGATTTCCTATGCATTAGCAAATCAGTTACTACAGGTCAAATTGTAACTCGTTCCAACCAATCCCTGAGATTTTTGGCCATGCAAGTGGAGTATCAATCACACTATACGTAATGCACACATCAAACATACGACGTAAGGTGATAAAGACTGTAAAAACTCTGTAAAGCTTTTAAATGCAAATCGGGGCTTGCCTTGTTTGCGACTCTATAACAATGTCAATTGTTAGGGCTTGGTCTTCCTTCAGAGAACCTGCCATGGAACTTCCGTGGGAACACCTTGGCCTTCTCCTCCAAGTGAAGCTCCTCGTCGATCACCTAATGTCGACTGTTGGAGTCGGCAGATCTCCTGACACTACTAAAGTGTTGAAGGAGTTTGTAGTTCGGTGTGGGCGCGCGGAGACTCAAGAAGGTGAATCACGATTGAACACGAGAGACACGGTGGTTTACGTGGTTCGGGCCGCCTGAGCGTAATACCCTACTCCACGGGTGTGTGTGTGTGTTGTATTAGCTTGAGTGCCTGAGAGCGTTCGAGAGCCTCTTCTCGTGTATCGTCGGTCTGTCCTTTTATAGTACAAGGACAAACCGTTACAAGTTAGCCTGGCCCGACATGTGGCCCCGGCGGTTACTAGTATTGATACACGATTAATTGTTGTTAATAACCCTGTAACGGGCCCCGACAGTGCCGTTACAGGTGTTAGGATTATCCGATTAATTGTCATTAACATGGAATTAATGACAATTAATTGAGTCTTGAAGTCCGCGGCTATCCTTTGAAGATCCGGAGTCGTTACAATGTCTTCCGGTGGTTTGAGGCGGCCAGCTCCGACGTTTGGACACGTGGCAGCTCCGGAGCTTGCTTGTGGGAAGCGGGAGGCTCCGGGGTGGCCTGGCACGTGTCAGGTCCGTAGCTTCTCTCGGTCTGGGGTTAAGTCCGGAGGTGCCGTTTCGGTACCTAGCCCGGAGCTTCACCCTTGTGGGTAGTAGCTCCGGTCTGGCAGTACACGTGGCAACCTAGGGGTTAACCATGTTGGAGAAGCAGGTCCGGTTATGTCTGACAAGTGGGCCTCCGAGGGTCTTCAATTTGAGTAGACGTCCTTCCCTTGAGATCTTCATAACCTCAGGGGGTGTATGGTTTTTAGGGTACCGACAGTGGCCCCCTGGACCTACCTCCGGGGAAAGCCACCGGGGTGAAGTCATTCCGTCGGAGGTGGGTCCATACTCGCGACTCTTGAACTGGGTCTTCAAGGGTCTTCGAAGGTGCCGTTGGCGGGGCTTTACGGTTAAATCCCGACGCGTGGCGCCTCTCAGGCGGCAGATAAGATCTTTGATGTGTCGATCTCTCGCAATTGAAGGTCGCCGGTTCCCGATACGAAAACCGTATCGGTTCCGCGCGCCTTGTCAGTTCGCCGCCTTTGGGTTTCCCGCCTCGTGATGACAACTGTTCGCCTGGGTAAGAGCCTCGACTTGATCGTCAGGGTGGTCCCGGGCCCTCTCGTCATCGGCAGGGTTGAATTCTTGAGTAGTATCCTTGGCTCTCCTGCAGTTTCCATCCAAGCGTTGCGAGGTCTTACTTAAGAAGGAAAGCGCACCGTCGGGAGTTCTTTACGCTTCCCATCTGTTCTTGCGCTCAAACTCCCGACTTGTACTTTGCTCCTCTTCTCTTGCCTAGCTGTGCTGCGATGGAGTTGGGTCTGCGTGAGAGTCGCTTGAAGACAGACAGCGATCTGAAGAAGGTCCGGGCCCTCATGGGGTGGTCTTCGGACTTCTTCAACCGCTCGGTCCGCGCCGGCGGAGAGCTCCCCTTTGAAAAGGAGCACTCTGGCGAGATTGTGTACTTTTCCTCGTACGCCATGGTGGGGCTGATCCCACCGTTTTCTTCTTTCTTCTTGATGCTGGTGGACTTCTATGGTCTGCAGTTGTACCACCTTGGCCCTCACTCCATTCTCCTTGTGTCCATCTTTGTCCACTTCTACGAGATGTGGGTGGGCATCCCTCCCTGCATCGAGCTCTTCCGAACCTTCTTCACCGTCCAAACCACCGGCCAAAGCGATGAGTATCTTGGCTTCTACTACTTCGTGAAGCGCAAGAAGTGCCCATTCAAGTACCTCCGGTCATTCCCTTCCGGGAAGTGGGATGACTGGAAGAAAGATTGGGTAGTCGTCCGGGTGGAGGAGCATGAGCGGTTGGAGTTGCCAGACGGTCTGCCCGGCATTGACACGTCGGTATGGAGTGAAGTTCCGGTGCTGGCGGAAGCTTTCGATCTTGTCCTGACCAGGATCCGCCAATGTGTGGAGGGAGGATTGACTCCCCAGGCGGTGTTCTGCAACTTCCTGTCCAACAGGTGGGCGCCGCTGAAGAGGAGGGAGAAGCTCGCCTGGGCCCTCAACAGCGTGATGGACGAGGACCGGGTTGAGACCGGGTTGAAGTCCAGCATGGTGGGGAAGACCTTGGAGTTTCACCTCAAGAAATTCCAGCACGGCATCGACGTTGACGGAGATTACTTGACTCCGCCGCCGGCTTTCCTCCCTCTGAACGTGGAAGTTGAGTTCAGCAGGGAGCTCCGGCGGAAGATGCCCGCGCTTGACGACCTTGGTGTCGTCGAGAAAAGATCAACCACCCGGTTGGCGATCCCCGGGTTGTCCGGAGACGGCTCCGCCCCTGTCCCACAGCCAAGAGCTGAGGTCATCGGCAAGGGCAAGGAGCTGGCGGAGGAGCCGGAGAGCCGGAAGAGAAAGCTGCGACATGCTGACGGAAGGTCCGTCGGGCCTGCCACTTCCCCCCCGGTTCCTCCTCCTCAGGAAGGGAGATCCTCCGCCACCGTGGCAAATGTCCCTGTGGTGGGGTCCTTCCAGAACGTTATTGTTCCAGCAGTGGGGTCCTCCCGGAGTGCGACTGTCCCCGTGGTGGATCCCTCCCGTGGTGCTAGCTCCGGGCGTGCGACTCCGGCATCTGGAACGTTGAGGGCCTCCAGGTCCAGGAGTTCCTCCCGATCAGGGAGAGCTCCGACCCGGGAAACGCCCGCGGCTGTGGCAAGTCCTGGGAGTCCTCCCAGAGCTCCTACGCCGACCGTGGCCAGCCCGGATCGTCCGGGAAAGAGGTTCCGCGCAAGCTGGTGCGTGAGCCTCCCAAGGTAATTTTTCTTTTTTACCTCGATTAACTTTTTAATTGTAGCATCTGTTTGCTCAATTTCTTCGTTCTTCATCTGCAGCGTTCCCAAGAAGGGGAGTGAAGCTCCACCCCCAGCCACAGTGTCTGAGGCTGCGAGGGCTTCTGCTCCAGCCCCTGTGCCGCCCCAAGCGGAGGCTGCGACAGCTCCGGTGCCGGCTGTCGTGGTCATGGACCTCGAATCGTCTCCGGAAGTTCCCGTGGTAGCGCCGGACCACGGGAATGAAGATGCGCCAGCGGCACCCGTCCCGGAAGTGGAAGCTCCGGGTCCTGGTGCTGCAGTAGTAGAAGCTCCGGCTGTTGAGTCGGAGGAAGTAGCAGTCCCGGCTTCGGAGCCGGACAGTGCTGAAGCCCCGGCGATTGAGCCGGAGGTGGCTGAAGCCTCGGCATGCGGGCCGGAAGTTGAAGTAGTTCTGGCAGTTGAGCCGGTTACTTCTGAAGCTCCGGCCGCAGAGCCAGTGATTGTTGGAGCGCCGGCCGCAGAGCCGGCGGCTGAAGAGGCGAGGGAGCTTGAGCCTCCCTCAGAAGAAGTGTCCCGGCCGGAGCCAGTGGAGGCGACGACGTCGATGGTACCTATGGCAGAGCCAGAGTGCCTGAACGAAGTCGCCGGCCCCTAGCCTGAGGGGGCAAACGAAGACTTGGTGGCGGGACCTCCTTCGATGGCGACTGAGGCCATCCCGGAGGAGGGTCCTAGCGCTTTGGAAGCTCGGAGTTCCACTCTCGTAGAGTGGGACCCAATTTTTGTAAGTGAAGACCCGCTGGAACCAGCGGAAGAGATCCCAGCAGGTCCGGAGCCCATCCCGCTGTCGATGTCCATCGACAACGCCTGCTCCAGTCTACGTCAGGTCCAACTGGCCTTCTTCCACGACAGCAAGGCTCTTGAAGAGGAGCGCCAAACCCTTAGGCGGTGGCGTAATCGGCTCCACTTCGAGACTAAGCTGGCGCAGTCGAGGCTTGCAGATGACAAGGAATGGATTAGGCGGGAGAAGATCCGCCTGGAGCTCTGGGGTGAACTGCTGGACGAGAGGGAGAGCATGACTCACGCCCTCGACGCTCAATCCCGGGAGTTCCATGACCAAGCCAAGGCTGCTAACGACGCGGCCAATGCTCGGTTTGATCAGCTCGAGGCCATCAGCACCGCACTCATCAAGCGCCGTGAGGCACTTGAAGGGAGGGAAAGACGGCTCGAGGATGAGGAGCAAAAACTCCTAGAGCTACGGGGCTGAAACCCATCGGCGTCAGCGCGTCGTCGGCCTTGCCCAGGAACTCCCAAATCTGCAGGGAGTCCGCCTTCCTCAAGTTCTTCATCTCCTCCAGGGATCTCCGGGCCGCCGTCAGCTCCGAATTCTCGCGGGCGAGGCGCTCAACTTCTTTGGCGTTTTGCTGGATCTTCGCAGCAACCCGCTTCTCAAGTCTTCCGAGCTCCTCCTCCCGGAGGTGGATCTTGTTCCGGCGGTCAACCAGGTCCTTCTCCCTAGCCTCCACTTTCTTCTCCCGGGCGACAAGGGCACACTCGTATTCGTAGAGTTCCTGCCCCCGCACCCAGGTCTTCTCCTCTTCCTCGAGGCAGCGCTCTTCCAATTTCTTAGTGTGCTCCTCGAGGCCCTTGTCCGCCAGAGCAGTTTTCTCAGCAAGCTCTTCTTCCCGTCGCAAGACGTCATCCCGTAGCTCTAGGAGTTTTTGCTCCTCATCCTCGAGCCGTCTTTCCCTCCCTTCAAGTGCCTCTCGGCGCTTGATGAGTGCGGTGCTGATGGCCTCGAGCTGATCAAACCGAGCATTGGCCGCGTCGTTAGCAGCCTTGGCTTGGTCATGGAACTCCCGGGATTGAGCGTCGAGGGCGTGAGTCATGCTCTCCCTCTCGTCCAGCAGTTCACCCCAGAGCTCCAGGCGGATCTTCTCCCGCCTGATCCATTCCTTGTCATCCGCAAGCCTCGACTGCGCCAGCTTAGTCTCGAAGTGGAGCCGATTACGCCACCACCTAAGGGTTTGGCGCTCCTCTTCAAGAGCCTTGCTGTCGTGGAAGAAGGCCAGTTGGACCTGACGTAGACTGGAGCAGGCGTTGTCGATGGACATCGACAGCGGGATGGGCTCCGGACCTGCTGGGATCTCTTCCGCTGGTTCCAGCGGGTCTTCACTTACAAAAATTGGGTCCCACTCTACGAGAGTGGAACCCCGAGCTTCCAAAGCGCTAGGACCCTCCTCCGGGATGTCCTCAGTCGCCATCGAAGGAGGTCCCGCCACCAAGTCTTCGTTTGCCCCCTCAGGCTGGGGGCCGGCGACTTCGTTCAGGCACTCTGGCTCTGCCACAGGTACCATCGACGTCGTCGCCTCCACTGGCTCCAGCCGGGACACTTCTTCTGAGGGAGGCTCAAGCTCCCTCACCTCTTCAGCCGCCGGCTCTGCGGCCGGAGCTTCAGAAGTAACCGGCTCAACTGCCGGAACTACTTCAACTTCCGGCCCGCATGCCGGGGCTTCAGCCACCTCCGGCTCAATCGCCGGGGCTTCAGCACTGTCCGGCTCCGAAGCCGGGACTGCTACTTCCTCCGACTCAACAGCCGAAGCTTCTACTACTGCAGCACCAGGACCCGGAGCTTCCACTTCCGGGACGGGTGCCGCTGGCGCATCTTCATTCCCGTGGTCCGGCGCTACCACGGGAACTTCCGGAGACGAGTCGAGGTCCATGACCACGACCGCCGGCGCCGGAGCTGTCGCAGCCTCCGCTTGGGGCGGCACCGGGGCTGGAGCAGAAGCCCTCGCAGCCTCAGACACTGTGGCTGGGGGTGGAGCTTCACTCCCCTTCTTGGGAACGCTGCAGATGAAGAACGAAGAAATTGAGCAAACAGATGCTACAATTAAAAAGTTAATCGAGGTAAAAAAGAAAAATTACCTTGGGAGGCTCACGCACCAGCTTGCGCGGAACCTCTTTCCCGGACGATCCGGGCTGGCCACGGTCGGCGAAGGAGCTCTGGGAGGACTCCCAGGACTTGCCACAGCCGCGGGCGTTTCCCGGGTCGGAGCTCTCCCTGATCGGGAGGAACTCCTGGACCTGGAGGCCCTCACCGTTCCAGATGCCGGAGTCGCACGCCCGGAGCTAGCACCACGGGAGGGATCCACCACGGGGACAGTCGCACTCCGGGAGGACCCCACCGCCGGAACAGTAACGTTCCGGAAGGACCCCACCACGGGGACATTCGCCACGGCGGCGGAGGATCTCCCTTCCTGAGGAGGAGGAACCGGGGGGGAAGTGGCAGGCCCGACGGACCTTCCGTCAGCATGTCGCAGCTTTCTCTTCCGGCTCTCCGGCTCCTCCGCCAGCTCCTTGCCCTTGCCGATGACCTCAGCTCTTGGCTGTGGGACAGGGGCGGAGCCGTCTCCGGACAACCCGGGGATCGCCAACCGGGTGGTTGATCTTCTCTCGACGACACCAAGGTCGTCAAGCGCGGGCATCTTCCGCCGAAGCTCCCTGCTGAACTCAACTTCCACGTTCAGAGGGAGGAAAGCCGGCGGCGGAGTCAAGTAATCTCCGTCAACGTCGATGCCGTGCTGGAATTTCTTGAGGTGAAACTCCAAGGTCTTCCCCACCATGCTGGACTTCAACCCGGTCTCAACCCGGTCCTCGTCCATCACGCTGTTGAGGGCCCAGGCGAGCTTCTCCCTCCTCTTCAGCGGCGCCCACCTGTTGGACAGGAAGTTGCAGAACACCGCCTGGGGAGTCAATCCTCCCTCCACACATTGGCGGATCCTGGTCAGGACAGGATCGAAAGCTTCCGCCAGCACCGGAACTTCACTCCATACCGACGTGTCAATGCCGGGTAGACCGTCTGGCAACTCCAACCGCTCATGCTCCTCCACCCGGATGACTACCCAATATTTCTTCCAGTCATCCCACTTCACGGAAGGGAATGATCGGAGGTACTTGAATGGGCACTTCTTGCGCTTCACGAAGTAGTAGAAGCCAAGATACTCATCGCTTCGGCCGGTGGTTTGGACGGTGAAGAAGGTTCGGAAGAGCTCGATGCAGGGAGGGATGCCCACCCACATCTCGCAGAAGTGGACAAAGATGGACACAAGGAGAATGGAGTGAGGGCCAAGGTGGTACAACTGCAGACCATAGAAGTCCAGCAGCATCAAGAAGAAAGAAGAAAACGGTGGGATCAGCCCCACCATGGCGTATGAGGAAAAGTACACAATCTCGCCAGAGTGCTCCTTTTCAAAGGGGAGCTCTCCGCCGGCGCGGACCGAGCGGTTGAAGAATTCCGAAGACCACCCCATGAGGGCCCGGACCTTCTTCAGATCGCTGTCTGTCTTCAAGCGACTCTCACGCAGACCCAACTCCATCGCAGCACAGCTAGGCAAGAGAAGAGGAGCAAAGTACAAGTCGGGAGTTTGAGCGCAAGAACAGATGGGAAGCGTAAAGAACTCCCGACGGTGCGCTTTCCTTCTTAAGTAAGCCCTCGCAACGCTTGGATGGAAACTGCAGGAGAGCCAAGGATACTACTCAAGAATTCAACCCTGCCGATGACAAGAGGGCCCGGGACCACCCTGACGATCAAGTCGAGGCTCTTACCCAGGCGAACAGTTGTCATCACGAGGCGGGAAACCCAAAGGCGGCGAACTGACAAGGCGCGCGGAACCGATACGGTTTTCGTATCGGGAACCGGCGACCTTCAATTGCGAGAGATCCGCACATCAAAGATCTTATCTGCCGCCTGAGAGGCGCCACGCGTCGGGATTTAACCGTAAAGCCCCGCCAACGGCACCTTCGAATACCCTTGAAGACCCAGTTCAAGAGTCGCGAGTATGGACCCACCTCCGACGGAATGACTTCACCCCGGTGGCTTTCCCCGGAGGTAGGTCCAGGGGGCCACTGTCGGTACCCTAAAAACCATACACCCCCTGAGGTTACGAAGATCTCAAGGGAAGGACGTCTACTCAAATTGAAGACCCTCGGAGGCCCACTTGTCAGACATAACCGGACCTGCTTCTCCAACATGGTTAACCCCTAGGTTGCCACGTGTACTGCCAGACCGGAGCTACTACCCACAAGGGTGAAGCTCCGGGCTAGGTACCGAAACGGCACCTCCGGACTTAACCCCAGACCGAGAGAAGCTCCGGACCTGACACGTGCCAGGCCACCCCGGAGCCTCCCGCTTCCCACAAGCAAGCTCCGGAGCTGCCACGTGTCCAAACGTCGGAGCTGGCCGCCTCAAACCACCGGAAGACATTGTAACGACTCCGGATCTTCAAAGGATAGCCGCAGACTTCAAGACTCAATTAATTGTCATTAATTCCATGTTAATGACAATTAATCGGATAATCTTAACACCTGTAACGGCACTGTCGGGGCCCGTTACAGGGTTATTAACAACAATTAATCGTGTATCAATACTAGTAACCGCCGGGGCCACATGTCGGGCCAGGCTAACTTGTAACGGTTTGTCCTTGTACTATAAAAGGATAGACCGACGATACACGAGAAGAGGCTCTCGAACGCTCTCAGGCACTCAAGCTAATACAACACACACACACACCCGTGGAATAGGGTATTACGCTCAGGCGGCCCGAACCACGTAAACCACTGTGTCTCTCGTGTTCAATCGTGATTCACCTTCTTGAGTCTCCGCGCGCCCACACCGAACTACAAACTCCTTCAACACTTTAGTAGTGTCAGGAGATCTGCCGACTCCAACAGTCGACAGGACCCATCTACCCTTTAGAATAGATTTCTTAGGTGTGCGTCACACTACCCATATATTATCAACTTACCCCTGTCTTGCTAATTGATTAGTATCCCATAGCCTGATCATAAGAGTAGTGTTTACTTTACTCCATTGCCTTCCTTTAGGATAAATACGATACCCTTGGGAATACTCGTGGGTGAAATGCTACACAACAGTTTCCGTGCGCTTGCGGACCTCATCTCTTCCGAGAGATGATCTGTGACGTAAGAAATGTCAACCACTTCCACGTATTGGCTCCTCCCGGCTTGAAGAAGTCATTGGTGATTGATTCTCGCGCTTTTGGGGACGGGAACCGACCCTTCTCCAAGCTATGTATAGGAACCCTCACTTGAACACACACCACTTCAGTATTCATCCATTGTATACACCACTCTCCATAGGTTTAGAGGAGTATAGGCTGTAGAGAGGAGAGCCTCTAGTCTATAGTCCAAGTAGGAGATGAGTAGAAGGAGATTCTTCCCAATTCCTAATTGGGAGAGGTATGGATCTCTTATTTCTAATTATATTTGTGACTTTTCTCTTAATAAATATGTTATCTTTAGTCTTCTATTGTTCATATACTTGGATGAAGTGTTTCTTGTTTGATTGTGGATTCCATGTATGTGGTAGGAGTAGTATTTATGATTATGCTATACCATTCACATTATATCATCATAAACACTACAAACCCCCACTATAGTCTAATTGGCTATGACATGATTATGTTATTATGAATCACTTACGCTATGAATTAACGTTACTTCAATGATGATTTAGTTCATTGCCTTAGGATGGCTTGTGCCTAGGCTATTAAGGTAATTGCTTAATATGCTAGCATGGTGCTAGGATAGAAAGTAGCGTCGAATGTCTCGTAGACCCACAGATTTAAGAGATAGGCAGTAGGTGGTGACAACTCTAACTGTCATTTGTAATACTTCACCTTCGGCTATGCCACATGCTCTTGGGGGGAGTCGTCCTAGTGTTGCTAGGGGTAAACCCGTGCCCGATGTGTTAATCCACTTAGCATGAGAATTCATAATTAATATAATCATTAGTAACTAACTTAGGCTATGTATATGTACATTAGAAGCATAGTAGGAGTATCTACCTAACTCTTAGCGTAGTCTCTCTTTACCTCATTTACCCCCTTCAGGATAGAATGTTGTTGTGTGTGTCACACTACCTACAATTATCAATTATCCATCCTTGCTAGAACTCTACCTAGACCAACCTAACCTCTCCATTTGATGATTTCTTTGCTTCCACCTATCCTTCCTTTGAGAAAATATAACTGACACTCTTTGGGAGTACTCTAAAAGGGGTAATGCTACATCGATGGATTCTGTGCGCTTGTTGATTTACATGTGTAATATAAAATCTATTAACAAGCATTTTGCACCCCTACTAGAAATGAATTGTTTGTAGTGCGTAGGAAGTATCAACAATCACCATATATCCAATCGAGAACTCAAATCAAGGTCAAGGAGCTTCACGGGTTGACAATCCAGTGGTACCATTGTGAATAAGGGGAATCAAGACTATCACAAGATCAAGCAGTTAATAATGATCTCATGATGAAGGACAGTATAGTTTCAACAATCAAGGTACTTGAACCTAAACAAATCAAGGATGAAGGTTCAAGCTTTTGCTTAGCTACAAGGGATGTTGAGTGATCGGTTTCCCAGGTACTACTCAATGAGTAATATTCACGCTTAGGATGATAAAACACAAGGGTTGTGAGAAGATCAATGTCAATCACCATTATTTAAAAGTTTTAAAAGAGATACACAATCTCGCTCAGATTTAGTAGTAATCATGCATCATATCTTGCTTATTCCATTAGTCATCATGCTTAATGATGCATCACAGGTAGTATGGTGCAATGCCTATGCACATGGTATGGTGCAATAGTGCATATATATGGTGCATCATGATGCATACAAGGCATTGCACATGATCGGTTGTGCGTGTCTTGAGGATTTGCAATATGTATGATGCATCATCTTTTAGGTTGTGAGCAAGAATGAGTAAGATGATTCAACATGATTAAGGAATATCCCAAACTTCATAAGGCTTGGATACTGTGGTCGTGAATGTACTCAGTAAGGAATGTTACTTTCATGTCTCGACCACGGTCCAAATCAAGAATATCGACAAAGCAATGTGGGAAATTTACTAAACCATCTTAACCTTGGCAGAACTTGTGCTTATTTAAATTGCCTTAGATATTTCTTTACTAAATTCCTTGCTACACTTGCTGAATTATAGAATTAAACCCTACATGAGAATTCACAAACTAGGTTACTTTGACAACCTAGTATCCCTAGGCATTGAGTCGAGGCTACCCGTGCTGTCCCTAATGGTGCTTCACTTAATCTTCTCTTCGAGCATGTAGTAGGGATTGATATCTATCTTCACAGCAATATTGGAGTTGAGGTTACACCTCCTCTATAATGATTTAGCCTGGTGCTTGGAGTTCGGCTTTCTTGAAGATGTTGTCCCACTTGATGTCTTTGTTGTTGACATTTTACAATGTGAAGAAGGTTGGCGATTAAAAACTAAGTTACTTGAGTGCATGCCTTCCACCTTAATATTCGAGATCAAGAAACTTACTCCAAACAATCATCATGGAGAGGTATTGTGCACACAAGGAGGTGAAACCAAAGTTGGAAGAATTGGAAAACTTAAAAACTGGTACCGCTGACTACCTCCCTGTCCACACTGACCAGTTTGCACTCAACTTATAGTTTGAGCTAGCTAACAGTAGAATCAGCTCTGGAGGTGAAAAACAAAGTTGTAGTACACTTCCATATCTTTCCAAAAAGTATTAGTTTGCCATCAGATCTGTTACGGTTGAGGAGATATGACTTTGAAAATTCATAGTTTCTTGGAGACTTGCAGCAGCATCCCATTTGAAGGTACCCACTTTGATCCATTTTTCTTGCATTTCCCATCCATATTCATCAAAATTGAAAACTACAAAGTTGTATTGTAACTTCTAAGCTTCTTAGAAATTAAACATATGAGCCTTAGTGTGAGACCTATGTGTGCTCAATACAATGGCTATGGCGATAAAAGTTTTGAATACTACCAAAACACCTTTATCATCAAGGTCCGACTCTAGTTCTAAGCTCCAGCAAGGTCCGACGATAGTTCCGGCTTGTTTTGAGTAGCTCCGGCAAGGTCCGACGTAAGGTCCGACTTGCTTTGGCTATGTCCAACTTCTTTGTCTAGGTCCGACTAGTTTTGGTTAGCTCGGACACTAGGTCCGACTAGCTTTGGTAAGCTCCGGTGCTAGATCCGACTATCTTTGGTTAGCTCCGGCGCTAGGTCCGGCTAGCTTCCATAAGTTCTGATGCTTGATCCTGTTAGTTTTGGTAAGCTTCGGCTCAAGGTCCGGGTAGCTTTGGCAAGGTTCGGAGCTTGATTGCAGTGGTTCTGCTTTTACCTTGCAAATTTTTCAAATTTGCTTTACACTTATGGAAAATTTTCTTAGTATTCTTTTACTGAGTTTTTGGTGTGTTTTGGCTGATCATGGTGGTTAATGTTTTGCTATGGTTCGCAACATTCTTATGTGAGAGACTCACATAAGGTGTTGTGGTTTTGGAACTAACGAGAGTCAAGTCGAGGATCTGTGCTCGGAAGTATCTATTGTTTATTCATGTGTATGTGTTGCTTGAGTTTAAGATATGGCTGGTCACGGGATCCATTGAACTAGTCTTAGGGAGAAGATGAGGTTTAACAACCAAGTTTGGGAGGAATTATGGTTGAGTTGATCGGGAGGTCGCGCAGCATGTATGAATCAAGAATAATGCATATGAAGGTATCGTCGAGGTCTCTGGAAGGTGTTTGCACGTGTGCAAGGAGTGCATGGACATAAATACATGGTTCCGAGGCGTGATGAAGAGATGTGGACGTAAAAAGTGGTCGAAAGGTCCAACCGACTAGGTTATGGACTCAGGGTGCGGCTGAGTTTTGTTTGACTCAAATATAGAAAGTTTTGAGTTGGTCTTGATAGGATTTCATGTGGGTCACGAATTTGAGTTGTTTTAGGAGTGTGAGACACGCACCTAAGTTGTTTGGAAGTCATAAGATTGCTTCTATCTGCATATAGAAGAGCCTTAAGCAGTTATGGAAAGTTTCGATTCGTGAATTGAGTAGGCTTAGAGTCATAGTTAGGTTTGGGTTGGCCTAAGGGCTGGTTATATAAGCAAGGGAGGCTAGAGCTCGTGTTGGACGACTTTGGGGCTGTTCCTTCTGAGTTTTGATCAATAAAATTCGTAGTCTAAAGGAGCTTTTGTGCCTTGTTCATCCTGACTTGTTTTGTTCAAGTCTTTCTCATCGAGTTTCTGCACAACACTACCTTGCTTTGGTGGTTTTATCATAACTCAAGTTTTACATATATGATTGATGTGATTCTTTTTGGTTTGTCTTCACAACATGATTTTCTATCATCTGTGAAAATTTCACGATCATTGGATTTCTGTTTTCTAATATACACGAGTTTCTTTGTAGTGTTCCAGAACTGTTTTTCTCGGGTAGGACAGATTGACCTTTGTTCAATCTTTCGATCGTAACTTGAGTTTCTCTCGACAGATTTTCATGATTCTTGTTGTGACGTCTTCCTGTCTTTATTCTCAGCAATATATACTAGTTTTTTCACAGTTGAACACGTTTAGATTAGTCACACACATGGTTTCTTTAATAGATGGGTTTTCTACCGAGGGGTGTTTCGTTGCTTCCACTAAAACGTTTTAATCTACCATTCACCCCTCCTCTAGTAGCTTTACACGTGTTCTTCCATACTACAATTGGTATCAGAGACACAATGCTCAAATCTTTGTGATTTACACGTGTTTTTGACTAATCATCATGGAGAAATACTCCGCAAAACCTTGTGTTTTTACTGGTATTGATTTTCAGGTTTGGAAAGCACGTATAGAAGCTTTCATCCAGGCACAAGGCTTCGCAATATGGGAAAAGATGTACAAGACTTACGATGTGCCGCCGAACAATCAAGTCACGGCTACAAACTTAAGAGATGTCCACAACAACAATAAAGCCCACAACTTGATAGTCCAAGGACTAACTCAGAGCGACTTTGACCATGTTGCACACCTCCAATCGGCGTACAATGTGTGGAGAGCACTTTGTGACTACCACGAGGGATCCAACACGATTAAGGAGGTAAGACAGGATATGTTCAAGAAAGAATACATAAGCTTTGAGATGCAACCCGATGAGTCCATTGATGACCTCTTTGCTCGCTTTAATAAAATTCTCAGCAACTTGCGTAGCGTCAATGTTAATTTTTCAGATGCTGAAAATGCTAGGTAATTACTAAGTGCATTAGAAATGTCAATTTGGGAGATGAAAGTCATATATATTCATGAATCTATTGGCATAAGTACCCTTACATTAGATGTGCTATATTCTACATTGAAAACTCATGAAATTAACATAATATCACGTAAGAACCCCAACAAGTCTCTTTCATTTGTTTCTCAACGTGATATGCCTAGCTCCGGCCAATCTTCATCTAGCAATACACTTGATTTGATGTCTTCACTAACCCTGGAACAGATTGAAGAATTTCCAGAAGAGGAGCTAGCACTCATCTCTACTCGGTTCTCAAAAGCATTACAAAATGTGAGAACTAGAAGGAGAGGAAGCTTCGGACCTCAACGATGCTTTGAATGTGGTAAGACAAGACACTTTCGTACAGGTTGCCCTAACCATTCAGGTCCATCTACCCGTGATGAAAAGCAGAATAAAGTCAAGTCCTCTTCTAGCAACATCAACAAGAAAAAGAAGGGTTTTACAGGATGCAAACTGATAAAAAATTTCATCTCCGCACTTCAAGAACATGGCTCAAGTGATGTAGACATTGGAAGTGACGAATATGAAGATGGTCTGGCAAACTTGTGTTTCATGGTGGGCAAATCAAGATCAAGTATGGAGGATGCAGAAAACAACAATGACAACGAAGAGCTATGTCCTACTTGTGATGAAACATGTGATGCTATTTCCCGTGCAACTGTTATTGTTAAGAAAAAGGACAAAAAGCTTAGGAACAATGTTGTTAAAATTGAGTCACTAGAATATGAGATTAATCATTTGAAAACTTGATTCCTAGTGATGATTCTTGTTCCTCATGCAATTTAATATATGAACAATTGTCCTCCTCAAGAAGTGCACACTCCTCTACTCTTGATAAACTTGACTTAGAGATTGCAATGAACAAAAAGCTTGCTGCACTTAATGACAGAAACCTAAAAGATGCTTCTTTTTCGACAATTGATTTCTATTGTTCTACGTGTAATGATCCTGAAAAGAAACTAAAAGATTCTATGAATGAAATTTCATTATTGAATAGTGCTTTACAGGCTCATGAAGTTAAATATTGTTCTAATTGCAAATTGAAAGGAAAAACTTCATGTGAAAACTGCCTAGAATTGTCTAACAAACTTGATGACATGAATGCAGTTTTGTATTTGGAACAAAAATCTAAACTTACTACTAAATTCATCCAAATATTGCAATGATAAAACTGGTTTAGGTTTTGATTCTCATGCTCATGCTAAAGCACATCCACCTAAAATTGTAAAGTCATTAGGAAGTGGTTTTATTAAAATAGTTCCTAAATCAAAAGAGTTGTTTTTAAATCTGCGTGAGTGTTGTCACGTTCGGGTTCAAATTAACATATTGCATGCTCATCTAGACATGAACACAAAGTTAAATTTCACTGTACCTATTGTGGTAGAGATGGCCATGTCATAGATTTTTGTTATAGACTAGCTAAACAACATAAAAAGGAAAGAATGCAAGCTACATATTATAACTCTCATGCAAGATTTGCTGCACATACTAAACTGAATGTCAGGAACATGCAACCTACTGTTATGAGTCAAAAAATATTCAAAGTTTACCCCCGAACCTTCTGTTTTTGCCTCTGGAGCTACTGATTTTTGTGCTACACAAGTAACACCTTATAGGTCAGTAGTTAAGAACAAAAAATCTCAAACTTTGACTAAAGAACAAAATATCTCAAACTTTGACTCATAGACCTGCTGTTTTATCTCAGCTTTCGCTTGTTTTTCCTGCTGCACGTCATGTGACTCAGTACTGGATTCCTAAATGCCTTTTGAGTAACCCCAGTATTGTGTCATCGATGTATCGTGCTTCTATGTAGGTTACATGCTTGAGGAAGGAGAACATTTGGATTGTGAGTTCAGGTTGCTCACGCCAAATGACCGGTAACAAAGAATGGTTCTCCTCCCTCTTTTTGTGTCATGTGTAGAGAATGTTACTTTTGCTGATAATTCTTTAACTCCAATAATTGCTAAGGGTTCGGTTAGAGTAACTGATCACTACACTTTGAAGGATGTGACACTTGTTAAAATTTGAAATACAACTTGCGTTTTGTTTCACAGCTGCTAGATGAAAATCTGGAAATTATTTTCACTAAAAAATTGCTACAAAGTTGTAAATTCAAATAGTGAGCTTATTTTTAACATGTTTCAGTTTGGAAGAGTTTCTAAAGCTGATTTTGATATGTCTTCCTCAAAGCATAAGTGTCTAGTTGCTAATGATTGAAAGGATTTATATTTTTGGCATCGTAGACTTGGTCACATCGGCTTTGATCATCTAACACTCGTTAGTGCTCTTGATCTCATACGTGGGCTGCATAAGCTCAAAAAGGACAGAGAAATTGTGTGCTCTTCTTGTAGACATGCTAAGATGGTTGCAGGTTCACATACTCCTCTCACAATGATCATGACAACTGAACCGGGTCAACTTTTGCACCTTGACACCGTAGGACCTTCACGTGTTCAATCCTTCGGAGGTAAATGGTATGTTCTTGTGATTGTTGATGATTATTCTAGATACTCTTGGGTTTACTTTATGACATCTAAGAATGAAGCTTTTAGTCACTTTAGAAATTTATTTCTTAGATTATCAGTTGATAACCCAGGATCTATAAAATAAATTAGAAGTGATAATGGAACCGAATTTAAAAATCAATCTTTTGATCACATTTGTGCTGAAAATGGAATAGATCATCAATTTTCTTCACCATATGTACCTCAACAAAACAGTGTTGTAGAAAGAAACAAGAGAACCTTAGTTGAGATGGCTAGGACTATGCTTGATGAATATCAAACTCCTAGGAAATTTTTGGCTGGTGCGATTGCAACCGCTTGTTATGTCTCAAATCGTGTTTTCTTGAGCACTAAGCTAGGTAAAACACCATATGGTCTCTGGTTTGGAAATAGGCCTAGTGTTAAAAACTTTCGGGTCTTTGGATGCATATGATTTGTTAAGAAACATGGTAATCTCGATAAATTTGAACCTAGATCCATTGATGGCATGCTTCTTGGTTATCCATCTCATACTAGAGGCTACTGTGTGCTTTTACTTGACACTAAAAAAATTGTGGAGTCTTGTGAGGTGTCTTTTATGAACTAGCCCATGTACTAGCTCAAACATTGCAGGTCCGGATCCATCCTCAAGGGGGGGGGGGGGTATTTTCGAAGAAGAAGAAGAGTCGGTGATATTGCCTGATAGTTCCAAAGCTGACACGTGTCCAGCTCCGAACTTTGAACAAGCTCCGACTACCATCTCTGCTGGTCCTGATCATCCACAAGCCACAAGCTCATCAATCTGTGATGAATCTCATGAAGAAGAAGCTTGTGAGACATCTGTTCCCTTACGGATTTAAAAGAATCATCCCCCACAACAGATAATTGGGAGCTTGCATGAACGAGTTACAAGATCTAGGTTTTCCGACCAAAATTCTCATGCTCATTCTGCTTTTGTTGCTTCTTTTGAACCCAAAGATATATCACACACACTCAATAATGAATCTTGGATCATTGCCATGCAAGAAGAGTTAGAAAATTTTGAAATAAATAATGTTTGGAAACTTGTACCTCCACCTCAAGGTCACACTTTAATTAGAACTAAATGGGTGTTTAAATATAAACACAGTGAAGACGGGGTTGTGGTTAGGAGTAAGGCTCGATTGGTTGCTCAGGGTTTCACACAAATTGAAGGTCTAGATTTTGATGAAACTTTTTCTCGTGTTGCTAGATTATAAGCCATAAGAATTTTGTTAACTTTTGCTGCATCTAAAGGTTTCAAGTTATATCAAATGGATGTTAAAAGTGCTTTTCTTAATAGCTATAAAATGAGGAGGTTTATGTCAAGCAACCACCAGGTTTTGAAAATCCAAATTTTCCTAGTCGTGTTTACAAACTGTCCAAAGCCTTGTACGATATCAAACAAGCCCCTAGAACATGGTATGATAGGTTAAGAAATTCTTACTTGAAAAGGGGTTTACCATGGGCAAGGTTGATAAAACTCTTTTTGTGCTTAAGCATGGCAATGACTCATTATTCGTTCAAGTGTATGTGGATGATATTATCTTTGGTTGTGCTTCTCATGATCTTGTGTCCAAGTTTCAGCTATGATGAGTTCAGAATTTGAGATGAGTATAATGGGAGAACTCACGTACTTTTTGGGGCTGCAAATCAAGCAAACTAAGGAGGGAACCTTTGTGCATCAAACGAAGTATACAAGAGACTTTCTTAAGCGCTTCAACATGGACAAAAGCAAGCCTCTTCGTACACTGACGGGAACAGCAACGACACTTGAACATGATGAAGATGGTGAACCCGTGGATCAAAAGAAATATAGAAGCATGATCGGATCACTTTAGTACCTCACTACATCAATAATGGACATACAATTTAGCGTATGTCTTTGTGCATGGTTTCAAGCTTCCCCACGTACTTCACATTGTCAAGCCATCAAAAGAATTCTTAGGTACTTACATGCAACTCAACAATTTGGCATTTTTCTTCCTTCTTCCTCAACCGTTACTTTGAAAGCTTTTTCAGATGCTGATTTTGGGGGTTGTATGATCGACAGGAAAAGTACTTCCGATGCTTGTCATTGTCTTGGTAATTCACTTGTTGCTTGGTCCTCTAGAAAACAAAGTTCAGTTACACAATCCACAGCCGAATCTGAATATGTAGCTGCTGCTAGTGCTTGCTCACAAACTCTTTGGATTGTTGAAACACTTAAGGACTATGGGGTTCATCTAGATAGTGTTCCATTATTTTGTGATAACACTAGTGCCATTTGCATTGCTGAAAACCCCGTGCAACATTCTAGAACTAAACACATTGACATTAGGTATCACTTTCTCCTTGATAATGTTGAAAAAGGAAACATTGTGCTTCACCATGTAGATACCGAACAACAATTAGCTGACATTTTTACAAAACCTTTGAATTTCACTTTTTTTTTGTTACATTCGTAGTGAAATTGGGGTTATGCATCCTGATGGCTTAAATTGAGGTGGAGCTTTCAAATTTGGGATCTGAATTTAAAAATAATATGAGCATAATATTCCATACATATATGACTTTGTGATTTCTTTTACATGCTGAAAGTTCTTACTACATTACTCGTGTTATACATTTTGTAGTTTTTGCCATGACTAGTAATTGGAATAATTACATACACTAAATCTTGTCATGATCAAACTTTCTTTCTGTTTTGAACCTGTTGCACGCTCACAAGAATTAATCAAGTAAGCAACTCACATGTTGAGTTTTTATGTTCAAATGAAGAAATGAGAAAAGATCAAGAGAATATGCATGCATTGCACTTCTTCTTTTGAGATGGCTTATCATTGCACTTAGATATGATCTTAAAAGAAGTTGTGTATGACTAAAACCATGCCCTTAAGCTTCTGATTGTCAAATGACATAGGCTTGCCTTGGTTGGTTAGAATAAGACAGATGCGGCATATAATCTCTTGCAAATGTCATATGTTAATAATTTGTGCTTGAAAGAAAATAAAATTGCAGCAACAAGTGTCATGATTTCAGGTCTTGAAATAGTTAAGTTTGTGAGATCATGACTTGCTTAAATTTAAAATTACATTTGATCTCTAGCATGGCTTACACTACTTTATGTATCTCATTGTTGTGACAGTGTAAGTTACTTGATAGTATGACTTGGATGAGCTTTGTTCTATATGTATATGTTATAATGTGCTCATAACAAATTCAAATTTCTCTTTTGTATTTTGCAGAATACATTGTCAAAGGGGGAGAAGTATGCAAGGGGGAGAAATAAGTATAGGGTGTGAAATTTATTTCTATCTCATTTGATTTATAAAAAGGGAGGGAAATTGTTTTCAAAACATTTCATGTGAATATGCCAATGTTCGGATTTTAAATGGTGTTGCCACTACATTCATCAAGGGAGAGATCGTGAGACCTATGTGTGCTGAATACATTGGCTATGACGATAAAAGTTTTGAATACTACCGAAACACCTCTATCATCAAGGTACGACTCTATGTCTGAGCTCCAGCAAGGTCCGGCGATAGGTCTGGCTAGTTTTGGGTAGCTCTGACATGGTACAATGTAAGTTCTCACTTACTTTGGCTAGGTCCGACTTCTTCGTCTAGGTACGACTAGTTTTGGTTAGCTCCGGCACTAGGTGTGACTAGATTTGGTAAGCTCTGGCGCTAGGTCTGACTAGATTTGGTTAGATCCGACGCTAGGTACGGCTAGCTTTGGTATGTTCTAGTGCTAGATCCTGTTAGATTTGGTAAGCTCCAGCTCAAGGTCCGGTTAGCTTTGACAAGGTTCGGAGCTTCATCGCAGTGGTTCTGCTTTTACCTTGCAAATGTTTCAAATTTGCTTTACACTTATGGAAAGTTTGCTTAGTATTTTTTACTAAGTTTTTGATGTATTTTGGCTGATCATGGTGGTTAATGTTTTGCTATGGTTTGCAACATGCTTATGTGAGTGGCTCACGTAAGGTGTTGAGGTTTTGGAACTAAGGAGAGTCAAGTCGAGGACTTGTGCTCGGAAGTATCAGTTGTTTATTCATGTGCAGTTGTTGCTTGAGTTCAAGATATGGCTAGTGATGGGATCCATTGAACTAGTCTTAGGGAGAAGATGAGGTTCAACAACCAAGTTCAGAAGGAATTGTGGTTGAGTTGATTGGGAGGTCGCGCAACATGTATGAATACAGAACAATGCATATGAAGGTATCGTGGACGTCGTTAGAAGGTGTTTGCACATGTGCAAGGAGTGCATGGATGTGGCTACATGGTTCCGTGGCGTGATGAAGAGATGTGGACGTAACAATTGGTCGGAAAGGTCCAAACGACTAGGTTATAGACTCAGGCTGCGCCTGAGTCGTGTTTGACTCAAATATGGAATGTTTTGAGTTGGTTATCATAGGATTTCATGTGGGTGACAAATTTGAGTTGTTTTAGGAATGTGGGATACGTTACTAAGGTGTTTGAAAGTCTTAAGATTGCTTCTATTTGCGTATAGAAGAGTCTTGAGCAGTTATAGAAAGTTTTGATTCGTGAATTGAGTAGGATTAGAGTCCTAGTTAGATTTGGGTTGGCCTAAGGGCTGGTTATATAAGCAAGGGAGGCTAGAGCTCGTGGTGGATGACTTTGGGTCTATTCCTTGTGAGTTTTGATCAATAAAATTCGTAGTCTAAAGGAGCTTTTGTGCCTTGTTCGTCTGACTTGTTTTGTTCAAGTCTTTTCGGTCGAGTTTCTGCACAGCACAACCTTGCTTCGGTAGTTTTATCATAACCCGAGTTTTACAGACTGATCGACGTGATTCTTTTTGGGTTGTCTTCACAACTTGATTTTCTATCATCTTTGAAAATTTCATGGTCATTGGATTTATGGTTTCTGATCTACACGAGTTTATTTGCAGTGTTCCAAAACTGGTTTTCCCTCGACAGATTTTCATGATTCTTTTTGTGACGTCTTCGTGACTTGATTCTCAGCAATCTATACTGGTTTTGTCACAGTTGAACACATTTAAATTAGTCGCACACACAATTTCTTTAACAGATCTGTTTTCTGCCAAGGGGTGTTTCGTTGCTTCCGCTGAAAAATTTTAATCTTCCATTTACCCCCCCCCCTCTGGTAGCTTTACACGTGCTCTTTGATCCTACACTTAGTGATTTTTGTTTTGAAAATTATAGTTAATGTACATAAGTATACAGAAATAACGTCAAGATTTGGTGCTGCTGGACAATTTCTGTCGTTTTTCAAAATTCAACTAATTTAAAAGGATATTCAGGTATTGGGATGAATAATAAACTTATAGAAGACTTTCCAACCTTTCCAAAAGTATTTATTTTCCTTCATAGCATTTGTGGTTGATGAGATATGGATTTTTAAAGTTCAATAAAGTTCCCAGATTTTTGGAGAGATTTTGACAGCACCTACTTTGTTTATGTTTGTTTTGTCAACATATTTTCATATAGATATATTAAAAATTTAACAGCAAATTTACATTAAAACATTGTTACACATCTCGTAAGGTTTCTGGAAATGTATCATATGGACATTTAGTAAAGAAATTAATCTTCCGTGAAAATTCAGGAATCCATTACTTGATCTCTCTCTTAACATACAATGTTTATGGATTGAGCATACTTGTTCACTGCGCTGTGATGTAGTAAGAAGTGAATGGATATATTTAATATATTATTGCTTTTGAATTATTAATTGCAATTCTTAGTAACTGAATTAAGAAAGAGCTCACTAAGTTTACATTTCGATAAACTGTAAACTTGATGCCAAAACTGAAAGTAAGGATCTACTGTAGGCGCATCTTTATGCAAATTTCAGCTTCCGATGTTAGTATGTTCCTGCATGTAGAGTTTCATGTTTAGGTGAGACGGTTAAGTCTTGCTGAGCGTTGAGCTCACGGTTCGTGGATTAATGTTTTGTAGGTGATATCGCATATGACGGGTTTTGCTTTGTGGCATCACCGCTCCCGGGTTGTATTGCCAAGCGTGAACCCTATGAGCCGCTGCTTTGCTTCGTGTTGCTAGCGTGAGGTATTCCTGGCTGAATACCCTCACTTGTGCAGTAGCTAGGTTGAGAGATGTATTATGTAACTTCCCCTGTTGTAAAAATATTTTGTTATACAAAAAGAAAAGAATGTGACAAGCTCATTTGTATTATGTATTTTGTATATCTTTTCGTGTATGTTGTTGGGTACCGCATCGCACGACACCACCCAATGCGATTTCTGGAATGTCGGGACCCCGATCCTCACATCCTCATCACTCAATTCTTATGCACCCTCACGAGAGTAAGCGTTGGCATTTCTTTTTTATTTTTCAAAAGGAATGTCACCTTACATGGTGTAAATTTAAACAAGTATCGAAAATTTCATAAGCATTGTTTAATTGACGTAGTCATTTCCTACCTAAGTCTAGTAAAGAAAGATTATGGAATAACTTAGTGGTTGAATTTGCATGTAGCAACCTAGGAATGGTGATGCCATAATTTTGATTTGAAACCCATTCATACATGGACCTCTAGATTTCGAAATTTCTAGGCAAGACATTAGAAATGTTCAGGAGGATAAAATTGAAAATATTGTTTGCCATGATCCAAATGAAAAATATTTGCTCTTATAAAAAAAGTAAAGATGGTTAGAAAATTCAAGATGAAATAACCCATAGAGTACATCTATCACTTGCATTGCTATGAGTAAGAGCTTTAGAAAATTTGCAAATTGATTATTTTTAAGGCTCTACTCTTATATCAATGAATAATATATTATTTATGGATGCACTCGAAATTTGTCCCAATGTATCTTTGTTGTTTTTCTTCCCCGGATGTACAAATGGAATTCAGTCATCTAACCCAAAGTTTGAGCTGTACAAGTGATGAGAGCTAACCATCTCTCTCTATCCAAGAGAGGAAGCTTGCAGGAGTAATGTTTCTATGTAGGCATACAAGAAGTCGATTGTTGAAGGAAGATTTGACGGTATCATTTCAACATTTCTCGGCCAACTAATAACCGAGCATGGTTGAAACCTATCGAGGTTTAATCTCTAGGGCCAATCATAGCTTTAGGAGGTCGAAGATTTGACATGAAAACCGTCCACGAGCAAACAATGGGCTGCTATGAATAAGTGGGATCTCTATGATCCCAACTATTTTAAGAACCCATTCAAGCTCAAAGGAGTTGCCATCATCATAGGGTGCACGTTATTCCTATGTGGCTAAAGGTCATTTTAACCTTATCCAAGTAACAATAGATCACAACCAACGCATGTTGAGTTCATGTTGTTTTTTTGTGGTCAAAGGTAATTATGACCTTAGATGTGGGGACCAGGTCCACATATTCTAAGAATCGTAGAGGGTGGCGCCGTGCGATGCGGCACCCAACAACACACACGAAAATAATATGAGAAAATACAAAGTTTTATTTATACAAACAGAGGAAGTCTTTTACAATACTTAATATACAATGGAAGTCATATTCATAGCTAAACTCTCAACCTAGCTATGCAAAAGTGCAGCTGTCCAACCCGGGGAGGCTACACACTATAAGCACACATCAGATCATGGTAGTGTGTAGGGCTCCAACTCGACGGTATACCCCGATGGGGGCATCGCCTCATCCTCGGGCTCTTCCTCATATGTCTCACCTGCAAACAACTTAACATAGCATCCATGAGCACGAAGGCTCAGCAAGACTTAACCGTCTCACCTAAGCATGGAACTCTACATGCAGGGATACTTAACATAGGAATAGATATTGTAGTAAACAACTCGCCTACATGTTGATCCTTATTTTTCACGTTATTAGAAGAAGGTTAAAGGTTCATAATAAGTAACTTTAGTGAGAATATTCTATAGAAATCATAGTTGCAAAGCAATAATAATTCAATACATCATATTCTTCTGACTTCTTCAGTATTTACTATATCATGACACAGTGAACAAGCGGTACTCAAATAACCGCGAGGGACAATGATTGCAATCAGTAGACACCCGAATAACATGTCATGCACACCCGTGCGTAAGAAGCGTGCAGTGCTCCTCACGACGTCATATGCCGAACCGGTCCCACCATCGCGGGAATAAGGTCCCCGCATAAGTGTGTCTCTACCCGCCGATATATTTACACCTTGCTGCCCTCAACCCACCCCTACTGTCAGTGAGCTCTGCCTCAACACCCAAGTTATCAAGTTACATCAATTTTCTGGGTTCCATATGCCCAGTATGCATCCGGTACAGTTCAAACTTGCTCAACAGGGCCGCATAGGGATCAATCCTCAATCGACACAAGCAAGGCTACGTACGTGAGACCACGTCTCGCTGCATCCTATCCCACAACTCGGTCTCAAATTCATATTCATAAACCGTTCTCATACTCAAACCAATCCTGTGTGATATAAACCCTATCTCGCGAGTAGATTCCAACTACTCAACTTAAACTGAATTCATCAAAACATTAGCATGACATTTTCTACTTGTCAAGATGTAGATCTACCCAATACTCCATGGGGTTTGTGGGTCATGCAAGTGGAGTAACAAGCACCTTAGCCCTAAAGCACGAAACTGACCCTAGACATAAGTGTTACAAATCAAAATTTGAAATAGAACTTAAATGCAAATCAGGGCTTGCCGGGCTATGAGTCAGACGGAACGTTAGCTTCTGGTCGTATGCTCTCCAAGGAACTCAAATGTCGAACCGGTCCCACCAACGCAGGCATAAGGTCCGTGCATGAAGCGTGTTTATGCCCGCCGGCAGATTTACACCTTGCTGCCCTCAACCCATCCCTTGCTGCCCTCAAACCACCCCTACCATTAGTGGGCTATGCCTCGACACCCAAGTTATCAAGTTACATCAGTTTCATGAGTTCCATATTCCCAGTATGCATCCGGTACAGTTCAAACTTTCTCGACGAGGCCGCACACAGATCAGTACTCAATGGACACAAGCAAGGCTACACACGTGAGACCACGTCTCGCTGCATCCTATCCCACTGCTCGGTCTCAAATTCATATTCATAAACCATTCTCATACTCAAACCAATCCCGTGTGATATAAACATTAGCATGGCATATAAACATTAGCATGGCATATAAACATTAGCATGGCATATTCATATTCGTGAGTAGATTCCAACTACTCGACTTCTACCGGATTCGTTAAATCATTAGCATGGCATATTCTACTCGTCAAGATGTAGACCTACCCAATACTCTATGGGGTTTCTCTGTCATGCAAGTGAAGTAACAAGAACCTTAGCCCCAATGCACAAAACTGACCCTAGACATAAGTGTTACAAAGAAAAACTTTGAAATAGAACTTAAATGCAAACTGGGGCTTGCATGGCTATGACTCAAATGGAAAGTTAGCTTTTGGTGGTATGCTCTCCAAGGGCTCCGGCTCCTCCTCGATCTCGGTGACTATATGATATGCAATTAATAAAGTACATGAGTGATATTGAAACTATATAAAAGACCTTCAAAACACTAATTAGGTATGAAGATGATTTTAATTGGCTTTGTGATTTTTATAGTGGATACTAGGTTCTATGAGGAAGATCTGGACCAAGAACTAGAAATGTTCCAGGAAGCTCGTTGTCTCCACAATTCCAACAATAAAAGGCTTCTCTGAATTTTGGTACTAAATATGTAGCTTTAACATAGATAACAGTAGACGATCTTTGTATAAGAGATCTCTCTGGTTCTAGGAAAATTTGTTTCATAATTTTCTGAGCTTCCTACACTGAGGAATTGATTTTACAAGTTTGGAATAAAATCTGGAAATGTTTCTATACATTTATGGTTTTTCAAATGACATAGAGCATTGGAACACTAATTCACCAAGCAAATAAATTCCAATGAACTTGTAATTTTATCGGGGATCCAGTGTACTTGGAAGAGTGTTCTGAACTAAATTGGGAATTTTCCAATTTGCAGAACAGGAGTAAATAGTTTCCCAACCAGTTAGTTCAAAGGAATTAATTATGAAAATTCTAGGACTTTCATGTCCAAAACATTGCACCACTGCAAAATTGGGATTAAGATGAGTCTACAAGAATTTATTGGGAATTATTTGAGCAATTCTACTAGGAGAAATTGACTTTTGAACTTTAGATGAAATCTGGAATTAATTCTAATTGGAAAAGATTGAATTAGTCGAACCTGGCCCATCCATTTGAAATGGGCCAACCAGATTGGAGCCACACCTGGGCCACTAAGTAAATAGTACGGCCACAAAAGGTCCATCACCCCAGCTGATCCTATGAGAGGAAAAGTATCGCTGACACCTGAGGCCCACCCCACTTTCTTCTTCCTCTCGAAAGGGGCGGCGCCCTGGGCGGCGCGCGGTGGCGGACTCCGGCGAGCCCGCCGGAAATGGCTGCCCTGTATGCCTCTCTGGCCGTCCTTGGCCGCCTGGGAATGATTTTGGATGTTGCATCCAATGGAACAGATGGGGAATACTGCCAGTTGCCGGAGCATGCTGCTCGACGGTGGCTGCGCAAGGAGCCCGATGGCGAGCTCGGACTTCACCGTTTCTCCACTAGAAAGCTTGGGAAATAGTGGAGAAGCTTCTTGGGAACCTAAGGAACATGAAAATGAATGAGCAAGTGGTGGAAACGGCTATAGCATGAAGTTCGTCGATGACCTTACCAAAAATCTCCGTCGGTGATGAAAACTCACCAAGCAACACCTCTAGTCAATGGTTTCCCTAGGTTTTTGATCAAGGTGATGCGCCCGGGCATCTAGAAGCTATCTCCAAACTGGATTAGACAATATTTGTGCATAGAAACAGAATTGAATCGATGACCTAGCTTGAAGAGTAGACTCATGTCGAGACAAAAATGAGGAATACTCGCTCGTTAGCGGATGAAAAGGTTTGCGGTTTCCACTGTGAGAAAGGTGGTTTCCCGACACTACTTTAGCCTAGTGGAGTCGAAGCTTGACAGGGCCTAATTCGCCAACGCCACAAGGAGCAGGGGACGTTGTCCTTGGCGGCCGCAAGACAACGTCTGCCCAGACTGATAAATACTGAGGATTGAGGTCAGGAAACTTTGAACAAATGGTTGGAGAAGGTAAAGCAACGAGTGATGCTACTTTTATCCTCTTGGAGCACGATCAACCGATGGTCAGAACGGTGGGATGAAGCAATAATCTGGGAGGCGGCAAAAATGGCGATTGTGGTCTGTTTCTGCGGAACAGAGGGCGAAAGACTCGTCAGGGAGAAGCAACAAGCCATGAATAAGGTGGAATAGATCTTAGAGCCACGCAACTGCCTGCCTCGTGCATGCAAGTCGTGGTGGCGAGCTTTCCTGACGTTGAAACGCGAGAAAACAGAGGGCAGAGGCAGTTCCTCTGTTTCTTCCTCACTGGACAATGGGCCCCACCCTGACTCACCCTCATCTACTTCACGGTTCATCAATTCTCCTTTCATCTTTGGTCCAAAAATCCTAGATTTTTTGTGGGGATACCAAATCTAGGATGGAAATTTTGATTCTGAAATCAAATCACCGGTTTGATAAATTTTCACTCGAATTCCAAATTTGAATTCGGATTCAAATGGATTTTGATGCATACATTGAAATCAATATCAAATGGCCTTCATAAATTCATAAAACTTGCAGGGCCACTATTTGAATTATTTGAAAGATAGTGATGAACTCAAAATTTCATTTTGGTTTAGTTTGAACAGTAGAAAGATTTGATTTTTGGATTGCCCACTTTAGGTTCTAAACCTATTCACTTTTACTTTTCCATTTGATTTATTTATCTCTTTCTTAATTCTATTTCTCATAACTGAACTCTTGTAACACCCTCAATTTTTGCATCATGCATTGTATACATGATCATGCATTAAACATTAGTAGGATAAAAGAAAAATAATAAAAGATGGAGCATATATACAAATGTATGTAGCAAAAAAAAGAAATAATAGCATAAACTTGTAATAGAGAATAAGTATAAAAATAATAATAATAATATACATAAATATATATATATATAAATAATATATAATAATAATATATAATATATATATATATATATATATATAAATATATAATAACAGTAGAAATATAAAAAAGAAGAAAAAGAAAAAAAACAAAACAACCGCCGGCCAGGCCAAACGGCCCAACCGGCCACGCACCAGCTCCCCCGCGCGCTGCGCTGGCCGCACCCCGCACCGCCTTCCGCGCCTCGCGCGCCCCGTCGCCCACGCGCCCCGCGCAGCGCCCCGGGTCCCACCCCGCCGCCCTCCAGCGCGCGCCCCCGCGCGTTGCCCCGAGCCGGCCGCCAGCGACCGCGCGCGCCTGCCCGCCTGGGCCCCGCCTGCCCTGTGTCGCATGCTCCCACCCACGCGCCAGCCACCCGGCCACGAACGCGCGACCCCCGACCGGCCCCGCACACCAGCGCCGCACTCCCGCGTCACGCCAGTGTCCACGCGCCCTAGCCCCATCCCGCGCTCCGGCCCTAGCTCCCACGGTGCCATGTGCCGTGTCCCGCCTATAAAATCCCGAGACTCGTGTTTTCCAACGACGCCGCCGCCCAGGAATAAACAAGAAAAACCCTAGCCGCCCTAGGAAAAGACCAGAGAACAGAGGCGCCGCCAGGGGAAGAAAAGGAAGAAAAAAAGAGGGGAAGAAGAGGAAGAAGAAGAGGAGGGTGCCGTCGTCCGCCGGAGATCGTCGTCGTTGTCGTGCCGCCGGAGGACCTTGCGCATCTACTTCGTCTACGTGTCGCCTTCACCCTCGCGATTTTCGAAGCCATCACATCTACGGTAGGATTCGTTTTTCCCAATGCGAATTTTAGCGACGTATTAGATCTAATAGACGTAAATTGATTTTAGTTGCATCGTCTTTTTATTTTCAGCAGCTTTAATCCTCGCTAAAACCCCCGTAAACTCATATGAACACGTATGAACTAGTTGCATCTAATTAATAAACAATCATAGTTAATTAATAATTGATCTTTGCATGCACGCATATCATCGCATGTTGATTAATGTGTGTGCATCATGTTGATTTGTATACATTTTCTTGTATGTGTGATCACGAGTAGAGGGAAGTGCTCCAGAGATCGTGTACGAGGATTTCCAGAACCAAGACTTCGAAGCGCTTGAGCAACCCTATCCGCCGGAGCAAGACAAGTGTCCTTGAAGCATATTGATCTTGTTTTTAAAATAAATGTTTTGTTTGCAAACTGCATGCTTGTGTCAATTTGATGGGAATCCTATGGTAGGAAGTTTACTAGTTTTGTTTGACCACCCTTGTCACCTGGAATATATGGTAGAGAGTCGGGAAGGGTTTTTACCTTTTTGCTTTGCTTAATTAATTGGGATGGCAAACAACATTACACATTTAATTATGCATCAATGATATTCTAGTTAATGTGAACTGGTCAATACGATGGGTGATCTAAGCAAGCCTGGTATGTGGATGGGTTGGATGTTATGGTGGTTTCCTTGCTTTCGATCTAAGGACCAGTTCATGCGAGAATAGGCCAGGACTACAGTGCCACCACGAGGCCAAGTATGGGTGCGGCGTAGCTGATTAATTAGGGCTTTGCTATTACTGTTTGGACCATTGTGGATGCTCGGGTAAGGGGTAGTCGGATTGGGTTTGTTGATGATTGGTGGGACTACCCTGGGATCTGAATGGCTCAAGAGGGGGCCCTTGGTTGAAGATGTGCTCAGTTGGAGGCATCACCACCGGTGAAACCTTAGTGGGGTCTAAATAGGCTAATAATCCCTTTGTAAAGGCTATTTGTGATCTCTTGGCCACAAACCAACGGAAGTGTGTAATATGACTGACGGGTCATGGGCATAAGGGAGATTCTTAGTCGCCGAAAGGTGATGAAATCACGAACACGTGGGTAAAGAGGTACAAACTCTGCAGAGTAAATTAAAACTATCATGATAGTCGTGCTCCCGGTTATGAGCGCCTGGACAACTTCCATGATTAGAGTGAAAATTGGGATTTGGGATGGTTATGGTTTGGTAATGGTTATAGTTGATATTATGATTATGGTTATGGTTATGGGATGGAATTATGGTTTATGACATTGATTATGGTTATTGGTAATGGTGAATTATGGACTGGTATTATTATGGTTACATGGTTTATGATGGGTTTACTTCACATAAATATGATACATTGCTTTTTCTAATGTTTTACTGTACTTTTCAGCACTTTGCTATTATTATTGTCGTCATTTGAATCAGCCACATGTCATACTTTCCACACTTGCTGAGTATGACATGTACTCACTCTTGCAATCCCCCCCAACAGTTGCAGGTCAGAATTGTGAGTTTAATGGCGATAATGCGGAGTTCTAGGCTGTGTTCTGCAGTCGACTTGCCTGTGGTGTTATTGGAGCTGTGCTATCCCTTTTGCTTAGTTTGCTTAGTTGCTTAATTAGTTTATTTCCGCTGCATTAGTTGAACTTGTCATTAATATTCATTAGAGCTTGTATTCGAGGATAATATGGTTTGTGTAATAAAATTTGATAATTAACCTTGTTCTGTGGTAATTTTCTGTATACTCTTTTTTATTGCACTCGTGTATGTGTGTTGAACATCCTGGGCACACATATGCGTTAGCTTGGTTCAGTTTTCGGAACCGGGCGTCACAACTCTGCATTTGGAATTTAGGGCCTTTACATTAACCAAGGAACGATAGATCACACCCAACACAAGAGAGATCTTGAAACGTGGAAAAGCGACACCGACGACACATTCCTCGACCACACTCACGACACCCATGGGAGGCAACACAACATTGACACTCAACCCTCCAATGTTGAAGCCATGCTGCAACAAGGGTAGATGATGGAATGATGAGTCCCGATCTTCCGATAGGTAAGGATATGTCGATTGAGGTAGAGATCTCGACGTTGATGATCCGAGACTCTCGAGTAGAACATGAAAAACCCCGGCAATCACTACACCACTGCTCCGTTGGTTATCAACCGTGCTGCACACGATTGACCTCGCCAAGAAGGCTAATCCCTGCAAGTGCAACCGAGAACACAACCAAGAACAAGGTAGAAGTAATCTGAAATGCTAAGTTGGATCTCACAAACCAATGAACGGCGATAATATTAATCTAAGAAAAACGCACCAAATATGACCGACAGCTGCAGTATTTAAAGGCTAGGATTCAGCCAATACACGATTAGACGTGTCCCTAATAGCCTCTTACGGTATACAAGGCAGAAAGGCCCGATTTGGTGGTGCAGCACCAGATAAAAATCTGGACTCGACTTGTTTCAACTATTCCCAATGACTCCTGAGTAATTTTGAGGTGGAACCAGAACCATTGGAAAATTTATCTTCTCCTCTTTCAGTGCATATGTAGAACATCAAAAACGGAGTCTGTATGCCTCCTAGGCGTCCATTTTAAGGTGGACTGCTCCTGGACTCCGAGTTGAACTCGAGTCTGGGTTGTAAACTGCTTCCATCAACTTGTGGACGTCCCAGATGGTTCTCCATGCTCACAAGGCCTCTTTCCTTCACTTGTTGATCTTCTCCATTTTTCCTAATAACAATTAAATCATCACATAGCAATCTATTCTCAAACTCACATGCAAAAGAAGTTAGGAGCGAATTCACCTGCTGATTTATTAACTGTGCTCGTGATCTTGTGATTGGTCCTTGCATTTCAATGTGTGTCTCCGCTGTTGTGATGTGCTCATCATCCCCCCCTCTTGAATTATAGTCGTCCTGGACTCAAGTTCATCTTCTTCTCCCAAGTACGATCACAAATCTGAAATGTTGAATGTAGGACTAACCCCAAAATCGGGAGGCAATTCAAGCTTATATGCATTATCATTAATCTTTTCAACAATCTTAAAAGGACCAGCAGCTCATGGCATAAGTTTAGATTTTCTCAAGTTGGGGAATCGCTCTTTTCTCAAATGTAACCACACCAAATCAGCCGGTTCAAGTTTTACTTTTTTTTCTACCTTTACTACCTGCAATCCTATACTATTCATCATTTCAATATTTTTCTTTATAGTTTCATGCATCTTAAGAATGAATTCAGATCGTTGTGTAGCATCCAAATTTATAGTTTCGGAAGGAGGCAAAGGTAGTAAATCAATAGGAGCATGGGGATTGAAACCATACACTACCTGGAATGGACTTACCTTTGTCGTGGAGTGAACGGATCTGTTGTAAGTAAATTATATATGTGGTAAACACTCCTCCCACAACTTAAAATTTGTTTTCAAGACAGCCCACAACATAGTAGATAAAGTACGATTAACTACCTCGGTTTGTCCATCCATTTGTGGGTGATATTTAGTTGAAAACAGCAACTTGGTTCCCAATTTATACCACAAAGTTCTCCAAAAATGACTTAAAAATTTTGCATCACGATCAGAAATAATGGTATTTGGCACACCATATAAACGAACAATTTCCGTCATAAATAAATCAGCAACGTGTGAGGCATTATCATTCTTATGACAAGGTATAAAGTGTGCCATTTTCGAGAAACGATCAACAACTACAAAAATACTACCCCTCCCCCTCTTAGTCCTAGGCAATCCCAAAACAAAGTCCATAGAAATATCCTCCCAAGGTACACTAGGAACAAGAAGAGGCATATAAAGACCATGTGGGTTAAGGCGAGACTTAGCTTTATTGCAAGTAGTGCATCGTGACACGTAGCGCTCGACATCACGCCCCATCTTTGGCCAAAAGAAGTGTGTCGACAACACGTCTTCAGTTTTCTTCACTCCAAACTGTCCCATCAAACCTCCTCCACATGCTTCCTGCAAAAGTAATAGACGAACGGAAATGCATAGCTTGTTAGAATGATAGAGGAGACCCTCTCGCAGCACATTTTTATTCCAAGTTCTTCCTTCTCTACAATTTTCAAAAGCATCTTTGAAGTCCAAATCAGTAGGATATAATGCTTTTATTGTTTCCAAACCAAAGATTTTATGATCAAGTTGGGACAGCATGGTATAACGCCTAGATAATGCATCAGTAATGACATTTTCCTTCCCTTTCTTATGCTTAATGATGTATGGAAACGACTCGATGAACTCAACCTATTTAGCATGTCGTTTATTCAGATTGGTTTGACACTTAAGATACTTCAATGATTCATGATCAGAATGTATGACAAACTCCTTAGACCCAAGATAATGTTGCCAAGTTTGTAATACTTGCACTAAGGCATACAATTCCTTATCATAAGTGGAACAATTCATAGAATGACCATGAAGTTTTTCACTAAAGAAAGCAACGGGTTTACCTACTTGTATGAGAACGCCTCCAATACCAACGCCGCTTGCATCGCATTCTAGCTCAAAGGTCTTGTCAAAATCCAGAAGTTGTAGCAATGGTGCTTGTCTAAGCATCGATTTGAGAGCATGAAAAGCTTGTTGCTACTGTTCGCACCATCAAAACGGCACTCTCTTCTTCGTTAGCTCATGTAGAGGTGTTGCAATGGTGCTGAAAGCCCGCACAAAACGCCGATAAAAACCTACAAGACCAAGAAAACTACGAACCTGCGTGATAGTGGTTGGGACTGGCAAGCTAGTGGTCGCTTCAATTTTCGCCTAATCCATCTCAATTCCCTACGAGGAAACGACATAGCCAAGAAACGAGACTCGATTGGTGCAAAAGACGCACTTTTCGAGGTTACCAAACAAACGTGCATCTCTCAAAATAGTAAAAACAGCACGTAAATGATCAAGATGTTCATCATATGACTTGCTGTAAATGAGGATATCGTCGAAGTAAAGCACCACAAATTGTCCAATGAAAGCACGTAAAAACTCATTCATTAAACGCATAAAGGTGCTGGGTGCATTAGTTAAACCAAAAGACATGACTAACCACTCATAAAGTCCAAACATGGTTTTAAATGCAGTTTTCCATTTATCTTCTAGTGCCATTCTAATTTGGTGGTAACCACCACACAAGTCAATTTTTGTGAAGATGATAGCACCACTCAATTCATCAAGCATGTCATCTAAGCGAGGAATAGAATAACAATATCGAATGGTGATGTTATTAATCACTCGGCAATCAACACACATGCGCCAACTACCATCTTTCTTTGGAACCAAAAGGACAGGAACGGAACAAGGGCTAAGGCTTTCATGAATGTACCCGCGGTCCAAAATATCATGGACATGTATCTCAATTTCCTCTGGATTCGCCCTGTATGCTGCACGATTTGGCAAACTTGCTCCTGGAATCAAATCGATCTTGTGTTCAATGCCTCTCATCAGTGGTAAACCAGGGGGTATCTCGGAGGAAAACACATCCTCAAACTCCTGCCAAAGGTTAGCAACAACAGGGGGCAATGCAATAGATAATTCATGAAGTGAAAGCATGGCTTCTTTGCATACTAAAGTGTAGAACATCCCCTTATCATCGGAAAAATCAGCAAGGTCAGATTTAGTTGAGAGCAACGATGGTGATTTTAACTTAATGACTTGCTATTTTTCAGATTCTAGTTTTGTTGCTTTGCCATCACGAATTTTACTCTTCTCAAAATGCACAATTTCAGCAGGATTCATGGGGAGCAAAGTGATTTTCTTTCCCTTATGCATGAGAGTATATTTATTAGTTGTACCATGATGAATAGCATCGGTATCAAATTCCCAAGGACGATCCAATAAAAGAAAACAAGCATCCATAGGAATGACATAAAAATCAGCAAAATCATGGTAAGAACCAATTGAAAAATGTATTCTTGCTGTTTGTGTTACCCAAACCTTGCCGCTGTTGTTGAACCATTGAATGTGGTATGGATGAGGGTGTGCTCTTGTTGTCAAACCAAGTTTCTTGACGACGTCCGTGTTCACCAAGTTATTGCAGCTACCTCCATCAATTATAGTGTGTACACGGCAATCCTTGATGACGAGAAACATGTGGAAGAGGTTGTGTCATTGTACCTTGTCATCAGTCTCCACTTTGGAGCTCAAGGCACGCTGCACAATGATGCTCCTATAGTTCTCTGTCGCCGTTGTACCAAGTACCTCTACTTTGCTGTGTTCGTCATTTGGATCTGTAAAGTTAGTAGCAAGAGAATATTCATCTTCAACGTCGGAAGTATTATCATACCCGCCATTGTCGCGTGCTATGTATGCTCGTTTGCTCGGGCAATCTCTCATCTTATGACCAAGTCCCTGGCAGCGGTGACACTTAATGTCGGAAGTACGACCCGTAGAAGGAGTGGACGACGAAGGCTTGAATGATGTCACTTTGCTGCCTTCTGGCACGCGAGAAAGTGGAGCAGTAGGTATAGTTCGTTGGCCGCCATTAGATGGTGTAGTCACTGCACGGGGGGGGGGGGGGTCGAAGATGGTGCTGTTTTGGATGGTGTACACGTCGAACGCGGCATGAAGTTGCTCCTCAAGCGTTGTTGCTGTTCTTGTCGTCCCTGCAATTCTTTTTCTGCCAACATAGCAAGCTGAAACAATCTGTTATCAGTATCATACTCCTTGTAATCTACAATGTCCTGAACCTCACGCCTCAACCCCCCATAAAAAGAAGCTATTTTATCATCCATGTCCTCTCTTACCCCACAACGCAGCATACCCTTTTGTGACTCTTGATAATACTCCTCTACGGACATGCTATCTTGGTCTAAGCGCTTGTAGGATCGAAGAGCATGTTAAAAGCTACCAGAGGGGGGGGGGGGGTGAATGGTAGATTAAAAAATCTTACGCAGCAGAAAAATTTAAACCCCAAACCCTTTCGGCAGAAAAGCGATCTATTAAAGAAATCGTGTGTGAGACTAATCTTAAACATGTTTCACCTTGACAAAAGTGATGGATATAATAGATAATCAAGTCACGAAGACAACACAAAAAGAATCACTCAAATCCGACGAGAAAAACTCAAGTTATGATCGAAAGATCAAACAATGGTCAATCTGTCCTACCCGAGTAAAACAGTTCTGGAATGCTGTAAAGAAACTGGTGTAGATCAGAAACCACATATCCAATGACCGTGAAATTTTGACATATGATAGATAATCAAGTTGTGAAGACAAACCAAAAAGAATCACGTCAATTGGATCTGTGAAACTCGAGTTATGATAAAATCACCGACAAAAGGTAGTGCTGTCCAGAAACTCGACGAGTAAAACTTGTCTGGAACAAGTCGGACAAACAAGGCACAAAAGTTCCTTCAAACTACGAATTTTATTAAATATAACACAAAAGGAACGGACCCCAAAGTCGTCTACCACGAGCTCTGGGCTCCCTTGCTTATATAATCAGCCCTTAGGCCAACCCAATATCAACTAGGACTCCAATCCTACTCAGATCACGAATCGTAACTTTCCATAACTGCTCAAGATTCTTCTATACGCAGATAGAAGCAATTTTAAGACTTCCAAACACCTTAGGAACGTATCCCACATTCCTAAACAACTCAAATTCGTGACCCACACGAAATCCTATCATAACCAACTCAAATCTTTCGATATTTGAGTCAAACCCGACTCAGCCGCATCCTGAGTCCATAACCTAGTCGGTTAGACCTTTCCGACCAATTCTTTACGTCCACATCTCTTCATCACGTCTCGGAAGTCCATGCACTCCTTGCACACATGCAAACATCTTCCAATGACGTCCACGATACCTTCATATGCATTGTTCTTGATTCAATCATCCTGCGCGACCCCCTGATCAGCTCAACCACAGTTCCTTCCGAACTTGGTTGTTGGAACCTCATCTCCTCCCTGAGACTAGTCCAATGGATCCCGTCACCAGCCATGTCTTGAACTCAAGCAACACCTGCACATGAATAAACAACCAATCCATACGAGCCCAAGTCCTCGACTTGACTCAAGTTAGTTCCGAACACAACACCCTATGTGAGAACCTCACATAAGCATGTTGCAAAACCATAGTAACACGATATCATCCATATCATCCAAAACGCACCAAAAACTTAGCAAATGAATACTAAGCAATCTTTCCAACAATGTAAAGCAAGTACGAAACATTGCAAATGAAAAGCAGAAGCACTGCGGTCAAGTTCCGAACCTTGCCAGAGCATCCCGGATCTTGAGCCGGAGCTAACAAAATCTAGTAGAACCTAGCGCCGGAGCTTAACAAAACTAGTACAATGAAGCACCTGCCGGAGCTTACCAAAACTAGTAGATCCTAGCACCGGAGCTTACCAAAAACTAGTCAAAACTAGTCAACCCAAAACCGGAGCTAGACAAAGTATGTCGGAGCTTAGCAAAAGCAAGCCGGAGCTATCAAAGACATGCCGGAGCTAACAAAGTCATGCCGGAGCTAAAGATAAAGCTGACCAAAGCTGACCAAATCTAGTCAGACCTAGCATCGAACGTAACCGGAGCTACCCAAACCAAGCCGGACCTATCATCGGACCTTGCTGTAGTTCAGAGCTAGAGTCGGACCTTGATAAAAAGGTGTTTTGGTGATATTCAAAACTTTTATCGTCAAAGCCAAGTGTATTCACTACAAACCAATGTATTCAGCACATATAGGTCTTACAATCTCCTCCTTGATGAATGCATTGGCAACACCATTTAAAATCCGAACATTTGCTTATTCACATAAAAGTTTTGAAGGCAATTTCTCCCCCTTTGTAAATCAAAAGTAAAATGATAAGAAAAATTATCCCATATTATCTTTCCCCCTTTTATTATCTCTCCTTATGCACATATTCTCATTCTCTTCATGCTTATCTCTCCCCCTTTGACAATGTATCCAGCAAGTCATGAGAATATAAACAAATTATCTCTCTCCCTTTAGTTGTTATGAGCATATTACAACATATACATATAAACAAAGCTCATCCAAGTCATACTATCAAGTACCTTACATTATCACATCAATGAAATACATAAAGTAGTGTAAGCCATGCTAGAGGTCAAATGTAATTTTAAATTTAAGCAAGTCATGATCTCACAAACTTAACTATTTCAAAACCTGAAAGCATGACACTAGTTGCTGCATTTTATTATTTTTCAAAGCATAAATATAGATCATATGATATTTGCAAGAGATTATATGCGCATCTGCCTTATTCTAACCAACCATGCCAAGCCTATGTCATTTGACAATCAGAAGCTTAAGGACATGGTTTTAGTCATACACAACTTCTTCTAAGTTCATATCTAAGTGCAATGATAAGCCATCTCAAAAGAAGAAGTGTGATGCATGCATATTCTCTTGATCTTTTCTCAATTTATATTTGTTCATAAAAACTCAACATGTGAGTTGATTACTTGATTAATTCTTTATGATTAAAAGCATTTGTGAGCATGCAACAAGTCCAAAACAGCAAGAAAGTTCGACCATGACCAGATTTAGTGTAAGTAATTATTCCAATTACTAGACATGGCAAAAACTACAAAATGTATAACACGATTAATGTAGTAAGAACTTTCAGCATGTAAAAGGAATCACAGAGTCATATATGTATGAAATACTATGCTCATATTATTTTAATTTCAGATTCACACAAAGACTTCCCAAGTTTCAAAAACTCCCCCTAAATTTAAGCCATGAGGATGCATAATCCCTATTTCACTACGAATGTAACAAAAACGAGTGAAATCCAAAGGTTTTGTAAAAATGTCAGCCAATTGTTGTTCGGTATCTACATGGTGAAGCACAATGTTTCCTTTTTCAACATTATCTCGGAGAAAGTGATACCTAATGTCAATGTGCTTAGTTCTAGAATGTTGCACGGGGTTTTTAGCAATGCAAATGGCACTAGTGTTATCACAGAACAGTGGAACACTATCTAGATCAACCCCATAGTCCTTAAGTGTTTGAACAATCCAAAGAATTTGTGAGCAAGCACTAGCAGCAGCTACATATTCAGATTCGGCTGTGGATTGAGCAACTGAATTTTGTTTTCTAGAGGACCAAGCAACACGAGAATTACCAAGAAAATGACAAGCACCGGAAGTACTTTTCCAATGAATCCTACAACCCCCAAAATCAGCATCCGAAAAAGATTTCAAAGTAACAGTTGAGGAAGAAGGAAGAAAAATTCCAAATTCTTGAGTTCCATGTAAGTACCTAAGAATCCTTTTGACGGCTTGACGATGTGAAGCACGTGGGGAAGCTTGAAACCGTGCACAAAGACATACGCTGAATTGTATGTCCAGTCTTGATGCCGTGAGGTACAAAAGTGATCCGATCATGCTTCTATATTCTTTTTGATTCATAGATTCACCATCTTCATCAAGTTCAAGTGTTGTTTCTATTCCCATTGGTGTCCGAAGAGGCTTGCTTTTGTCCATGTTGAAGCGCCTTAGGAGGTCTTTGGTATACTTCGTTTGATGCACAAAGGTACCCTCCTTGGTTTGCTTGATTTGCAGCCCCAAAAAGTAAGTGAGTTCACCCATCATACTCATTTCAAATTCGGAACTCATCATTGCTGAAAACTTGGACACGAGATCATGAGAAACACAACCAAAGATAATATCATCCACATACACTTGAACAAATAATGAGTCATTTCCATGCTTAAGCACAAAAAGAGTTTTATCAACCTTGTCCATGGTAAACCCTTTTTCAAGTAAGAATGATTTTAACCTATCATACCATGCTCTAGGGGCTTGTTTGAGACCGTATAAGGCTTTGGATAGTTTGTAAACATGATTAGGAAAATCTGGATTTTCAAAACCTGGTGGTTGTTTGACATAAACCTCCTCATCTATGTAGCCATTAAGAAAAGCACTTTTAACATCCATTTGAAATAGCTTAAAACCTTTAGATGCTGCAAAAGCTAACAAAATTCTTATGGCTTCTAATCTAGCGACAGGAACAAAAGTTTCATCAAAATCTAGACCTTCAACTTGAGTGAAACCTTGAGCAACCAACCTAGCCTTATTCCTAACCACAAACCCATCCTCACTTTGTTTATTTTTATATACCCATTTAGTTCCAATTAAAGTATGACCTTGAGGTGGAGGTACAAGTTTCCAAACATTATTTCTTTCAAAATTTTCTAACTCTTCTTGCATGGCAATAATCCAAGATTAATTAGTGAGTGCGTGTGATATATCTTTGGGTTCAAAAGAAGCAACAAAAGCAGAATGAGCATGAGAGTTTGGATCGCAAAACCTGGACTGTGTGACTCGTTCGTGCAAGCTTCCAATCATCTGTTGTGGGTGATGATCTTTGTAAAAACGTAGGGGAACAAATGTCTCACAGGTTCTTCTTCTTCATGTTCATCACAAATCGATGAGCTTGTGGCTTGAGGATGATTTAAATCAGCATTGATGGTTGCCGGTGCTGGTTGAGAATTAACATCCGGAGATAAACCAAAGTCTTTAGCTGCTGAATTTTCTGGCAGCAACTTCAATTCTTCCTCATCTTCAATGAAAATGCTCTCCCCCTGCGGATATGGATCTGGACCTGCTAGTACCTGGGCTAGATTCATCAAAAGACACTTCACAAGTATCCACAGTTTTGTTATTGTCAAGTAAAAGCACACGGTAGCCTCTAGTATGAGATGGATAACCAAGAAACATGCCATCAATGGATCTAGGTTCAAATTTATCAAGATTACCATGTTTCTTAACAAAGCATTTGCAACCAAAGACCCAAAAGTGTGTAACACTAGGCCTATGTCCAAATTGGAGCTCATATGGTGTTTTACCTAGCTTAACACGCAAGAAAACACGATTTGAGACATAACAAGTGGTTGCTAACGCATCAGCCCAAAGTTTCCTAGGAGTTTGATACTCATCAAGCATAGTCCTAGCCATCTCAACTAAGGTTCTGTTCTTTCTTTCTACTACACCGTTTTGTTGGGGTACATATGGTGAATAAAATTGATGATCTATTCTATTTTCAGCACAAAAGTGATCAAAAGATTGATTTTTAAATTCAGTTCCATTATCACTTCTAATTGCTTTTAAAGATCCTGGGTAATCAATTGATAATCTAAGAAATAAAGTTCTAAAGTGACTAAATGCTTAATTCTTTGATGCCATAAAGTAAACCCAAGAGTATCTAGAATAATCATCAACAATAACAAGAACATACCATTTACCTCCGAAGGATTGAATATGTGAAGGTCCGGTCATGTGGCGTGAGCAACCTGAATCCACAATCCAAATGTTCTCCCTCCTCAAACGTGTAACCTACATAGAAGCACAATACGTCGATGACTCAATACTGGGGTTAGTCAAAAGGCATTTAGGAATCCAGTACTGAGTCACACGACGTGCACAGGAAAAACACGCGAAAGCTGAGACAAAACAGCAGGTTTATGAGTCAAAGTTTGAGATTTTTTATTCTTAACTACTGACCTATACGGTGTTACTTGTGTAGCACAAAAATCAGTAGATCCAGAGGCAAAAACAAAGGGTCCGGAGGTAAACTTTGAATGTTTTTGACTCAAAACAGCAGGTTGTACATTCGGTTCAATATGTACAGCAAATTTTGCATGAAAGTTATGAGATCTAGCAACCATTGTTTCGCTTTTCTGTTGTTTACCTAGTCTATAACAAAAATATATGACATGACCATCTCTACCACAGTAGGTACAATGAAATTTAACTTTGTGTTCATGTCTGGATGAGCAAGCAATATTTTTATTTGAAACCGAATGGGGCAACACTCCTGCAGATTTGAAAACCACTACTTTTTGTTTAGGAACTGTTTGAATCAAACCACTTCCTAATGACTTTACAATTTTAGGTGGATGTGCCTTAGCATGAGCATGAGAATCAAAACCTAAACCAGTTTTATTATTGCAGGACTTGGAAGAATTCAGCAGCAAGTTTAGGTTCTTATTCCCATTACAAAACCGATCTGATGTCCTATACATGTCATCAAGTTTATTGGACAGATCAAGGCAATTTTCACATGAAGTTTTTCCTTTTAGTTTGCAATTTGAACATAATTTAACTTCATTAGAACGTAAAGCATTGTTCAATATAGAAATTTCATTCATAGCATCCTGTAGTTTCTTATCAAGATCCTCACAAGTAGAACAATGCAAATCAATTGTAGAACAGCTAGCATCTTTCAAGTTTTTATCATTAAGTGCAGCAAGCTCTTTGTTCTTTTCAATTTCTTCATCAAGTCTATCTAGAGTGGAGGAGTGTGCACTTCTTAATGTGGACAATTGTTCATAGATTAAGTCACATGAGGGACATGCATCATCACTACGAATCAAAGTTTTTAAACGGTTAATTTCAGATTCTAGTGATTCAATTTTAGCAGCATTATCCCTAAGTTTTTTGTCCTTTTTCTTGACAATAATAGTTGCACGAGAAATAGCATCACACATTTCATTGCAGGTAGAACATACCTCATCGTCTTCACTGTTGTGTTCTGCATCCTCCTGACTTAATCCTGATCTTGTTTTGCCCGCCATGAAGCATAAGTTGGCCAGATCATCATCATCTTCATCACTTTCAAAGTCTACATCACTTGAACTAAGTTCTTGAAGTGCGGTGATGAAGCTATCAATCATCTTGCGTCCTATGGTACCCTTCTTTTTCTTTTTGATGGAATTTCCAGAGGAGGCCCGTACCTTGCTTTGTTTTTCTTCCCGGGTGGTCGGACCTGAAAGGTTAGGGCATTCTGTACGAAAGTGTCCTATTTTACCACATTCAAAACAGCATTGAGGTCCGGAGCTTCCTCTCCTTCCAGTTCTCACATTTTGCAATGCTTTTGAGAATCTAGTAGAGATGAGTGCCAACTCCTCTTCTGGAAATTCTTCGATCTGCTCCAGGGTTAGTGAGGACAACAAAGTAAGAGTATTGCAACATGATGATTGGCTAGAGCTAGACATATCACGTTGTGAAACAAATGCAATAGACTTGTTGGGGTTCTTACGTGATATTATATCAATTTCATGAGTTTTTAGCTTGGAATATAGCACATCTAAAGTAAGTGTACTCATGACAGTAGATTCACGAATAGATGTAACTTTCATCTACCAAATTGACATGTCTAATGCACTTAATAATTGTCTAGCATTTTCAGCATCTAAAAAATTAACATTGACACTACACAAGTTGCAGAGAATTTTATTAAAGCGAGCAAAAAGGTCATCAATAGACTCACCGGGTTGCATCTCGAAGCGCATGTACTCCTTTTTGAACATGTCTTGCCTTACCTCTTTGATCGTGTTGGATCCTTCGTGGTAGTCACAAAGTGCTTTCCACACATCGTATGCAGATCGGAGGTGTGCAACATGGTCGAAGTCGCTTTGAGTTAATCCTTGTATGATCAAGTTCCTAGCCTTGTTGTTGTTGTCGACATCTCTCAGATTTGTAGTTGTAACTTGATCGTTTGATGGCACTTCGTAAGGCTTGTATACCTTCTCCCATATTACAAAGCCTTGTGCCTGGATGAAAGCCTCCATGCGTGCCTTCCAAACCTGAAAATCAATACCAGCAAACACACAAGTTTTGGCGGAGTACATCTCCATGATGATTAGTCAAAACACGTGCAAATCACAAAGATTAGAGCATTGTGGTTCTGATACCAATTGTCGGATCGAAGAGCACATTAAAAGCTACCAAAGGGGGGGGGTGAATGGTAGATTAAAAAATCTTACGCAGCGGAAACAATTAAACCCCAAACCCTTTCGGCAGAAAAATGATCTATTAAAGAAATCGTGTCTGAGACTAATCTTAAACGTGTTTCACCGTGACAAAAGTTATGGATATCAAAGATAATCAAGTCACGAATACAACACAAAAAGAATCACTCAAATCCAACTAGAAAAACTCAAGTTATGATCAAAAGATCAAACAATGGTCAATCTGTCCTACCCGAGAAAAAACAGTTCTGGAATGCTGTAAAGAAACTCGTGTAGATCAGAAACCACAAATCCAATGACCGTGAAATTTTGACATATGATAGATAATCAAGTTGTAAAGACAACCCAAAAAGAATCACGTCAATTGGATCTGTAAAACTCGAGTTATGATAAAATCACAGACGAAAGGTAGTGCTGTCCAGAAACTAGACGAGTAAAACTTGTCTGGAACAAGTCGGACGAACAAGGCACAAAAGTTCCTTCAAAATACGAATTTTATTCAATAGAACACAAAAGGAACAGCCCCCAAAGTCGTCTACCACGAGCTCTGGACTCCTTTGCTTATATAACCAGCCCTTAGGCCAACCCAATATCAACTAGGACTCCAATCCTACTCAGATCACGAATCGTAACTTTCCATAACTGCTCAAGATTCTTCTATACGCAGATAGAAGCAATCTTAAGACTTCCAAACACCTTAGGAACGTATCCCACATTCCTAAACAACTCAAATTCGTGACCCAAACGAAATCCTATCATAACCAACTCAAATCTTTCCATATTTGAGTCAAACCCGACTCAGCCGCAGCCTGAGTCCATAACCTAGTCGGTTGGACCTTTCCGACCAATTCTTTACGTCCACATCTCTTCATCACATCTCGGAACCATGTAGCCACGTCCATGCACTCCTTGCACACGTGCAAACATCTTCCAATGACGTCCACAATACCTTCATATGCATTGTTCTTGATTCAATCATCCTGCGCGACCCCCTGATCAGCTCAACCACAGTTCCTTCCGAACTTGGTTGTTGGAACCTCATCTCCTCCCTGAGACTAGTCCAATGGATCCCGTCACCAGCCATGTCTTGAACTCAAGCAACACCTGCACAAGAATAAACAACCAATCCATACGAGTCCAAGTCCTCGACTTGACTCAAGTTAGTTCCGAACATAACACCCTATGTGAGAACCTCACATAAGCATGTTGCAAAACCATAGTAACACGATATCATCCATATCATCCAAAACGCACCAAAAACTTAGCAAATGAATACTAAGCAATCTTTCCAACAATGTAAAGCAAGTATGAAACATTGCAAATGAAAAGCAGAAGCACTGCAGTCAAGTACCGGACCTTGCCAGAGCATCCCGGATCTTGAGCCGGAGCTAACAAAAGCTAGTAGAACCTAGCGCTGGAGCTTACCAAAACTAGTACAATGAAGCACCTGCCGGAGCTTACCAAAACTAGTAGATCCTAACACCGGAGCTTACCAGAAACTAGTCAAAACTAGTCAACCCAAAACCGGAGCTAGACAAAGTACGTCGGAGCTTAGCAAAAGCATGCCGGAGCTAGCAAATATATGTCAGAGCTATCAAAGACATGCCGGAGCTAACAAAGTCATGCCGGAGCTAAAGATAATGCTCACCGGAGCTGACCAAAGCTAGTCGGACCTAGCATCGAACGTAACCGGAGCTACCCAAACCAAGCCGGACCTATCATCGGACCTTGCTGTAGTTCAGAGCTAGAGTCAGACCTTGATAAAAAGGTGTTTTGGTGATATTCAAAACTTTTATCATCAAAGCCAAGTGTATTCACTACGAACCAATGTATTCAGCACATATAGGTCTTACAGCGCTGCAATTTTTTGCGATGGTCCGGCTGAAAAGATGGAGAAACAATCAAACACGCATAGCTTCCTTTAATCTGTCCTATGTTGGAGGATCAGTTCTAGTTTTAAGAAGTTCATTCCACCATATGATAGCAAAGTACTTAAATTCACTAGTGGCTCGACAAACTCAATGTTGTTTAGGAACAAGGTGGGCATTAAATTTTTGCTCTACTGTCATCTCCCAATCAAGATAAGCCTCAACATCATAAGCACCAGAAAAAGGGGGTATAGTAAATTTCACTTTAGCAAAAGGATCATCAGGAGGACGATTATAATTGTTATGATGATTATTACCTCCCATACCTCGACAATAAAGTGGCAGTCCTGGCTGATTGTTGTGATCTTCCATATCATCATAAGCATTGTCTTTATGTCTTCCAGCGAAAGGCAACCGAGCCTCAAAAGTATTCATCCGAAGAGCAAGGTCATCAAGTTGGCGAGTCAAGTTTGCCAATGACTCCTCCGTTGCTGCGTTGTATTTGGTGAACATATCTATCATGGTCTTCATCATATCATGTAACTCAGCATGTTGAACACATTCATCATCATTGTCTTCTCCTGCCATTGTTAGTAGGAAACAAAAGACAACAAAAATATGTTATCTCTATCAACTACAGTGACAATGTGGAAGGTGGAAGAAAAACAATCTCTCTCGCTCAAGCGTCTTACCACACTTTTACAAGTGTTCTTACCAACACAGCAGGTGGTGTGGACGGTGAGATGAACCAATGGAGCGTGGGATGATTGCAAAGGTACCTGTTATGCTCAAGAGAAAAGTGGAGCTTGGATTGCACATTATGGTGGCTAATAAGCAGAAAATCATTAACAGGTAAATAAGGTTGAATAAGTATTCAATGTAGGAAACTGTGGCTGGTCAACCAAGTGCTCTAGGGCCCAGCACAACACAAGGAAATAGCAAGGCAAAAGGAAGACAAAATGATATAACCAACAATCACAGCACAAGTAGTATAGGCCAATTGCTTTAATATGCGTGCTCTTCACTATTTTTTTCTATTTTTTAATTTTTTTATTATATTTTTTCATTATTCGGGAGCACAAAAATATGAATCACACAAATTTGCTGCTCAATTGGATGTAATATTCGGCCTATAGAAAATCAAGAAGATTCTTTAAAATTTGCTGAAACTTCAGAGGCCGGATAGCCTATCTTCCGAGGGGAATTTGGGCAATCTAATTTCGATGAATGCAGCAATGCCAAGGAAAATCAGATGCAAAATTTTGCGTAGATGAATTTGAAAAAAAAATCACCCGATTTCGAGTTCGTATGCGACAGTTATGGCCGTTTTAAGGTAGGCTGTCCGAGTTACGATTTTTGGATGTTGATTCCAACTGGGTTTGAGAACAGAACTCGCAATCGGATATGAAAATGATCAGGAATTTACACAGAAATTAATGTGGTGGTGTGTGATGATTCAAGGATGAGTGGCACAAAGGTTTGTCATCTAATCTAGGGCCGGCGATGCGGGAGTTCACGCAAGGCGGCTAGCTAGGGCAAATCGATGAACGTGGTGGATCGGTTTGTTATTTAGGGATGGTGAAATAGGTATCGAACCGCAAGAAAACAAGGACGAAACATGATAACTAGGACCCAAAAGACAAAGCTAAACCAGCAACAAGACTCGACCACACGAATGCAAACTCAACAATGGAAACTTAAAAACGAAACTGCAGGCACTATAGTATAGGAAGGGGGAAAAATGATCTATTTTTTTGTGGCTTTTCTGTGGACTCTAGGTACGAAAAAAAATTGATCTAATGGAATGAAAACAAAGATACCTCACGGACAACCAGGAAATCTGATACCAATTCATGAGTAGGTTTAGGCCCGATCTTTCGATAGGTAAGGATATGTCGATTGAAGTGGAGATCTCGACGTTGATGATCCGAGGCTCTCGAGTAGAAGACGAAAAACCCCTGCAATCACTACACCACTGCTCCATTGGTTATCAACTGTGCTGAACACAATTGACCTCGCCAAGAAGGCTAATCCCTGACAGTGCAACCGAGAACACAAGCAAGAACAAGGTAGAAGCAATCTGAAATGCTAAGTTCGGGTCTCACAAACCGATGAACGGCGATAATATTAATCTAAGAAAAACCCACCAAATACGACCGGCGGCTGCAGTATTTAAAGTCTATGGTTCAGCCAAAACACGATTAGACGCATCCCTAATGGACTCTACGGGATACAAGGCCCAAATGCCCGATTCGGTGGCGCTGCACCGGACAGAAATCTGGACTCGAATGGTTTCGATGATTCCCAATGACCCCTGAGGAATTTTGAGGTAGTACAAGAATCATTGGAAAGTTTATTTTCTCCTCTTTCCGTGCATATGTAGAATGTCAAAAACGGAGTCCGTATGCCTCCTAGGCGTCCGTTTGAAGGTGGACTACTCCTGGACTCCGAGTTGAAGTCGAGTCCGAATTGTAAACTGCTTCCATCAGCTTGTGGACGTCCTAGCTGGTTCTCCATGCTTCCAAGGCCTCTTTCCTTCACTTGTTGATCTTCTCCATTATTCTTAGTAACAATTAAATCATCAAATAGCAATCTATTCTCAAACTCACATGCAAAAGAAGTTAGGAGCGAATTCACCTGCTGATTTACTAATCGTGGTCGTGCTCTTGTGATTGGTCCTTGCATTTCAATGCGTGTCTCCACTGTTGTGATGTCCTCATCAGTAGACCAACCTCATAACCTACCTCCGTCGTTAGGGTTTCAACCCCTACCGCAGACCTTGACCAAGAACAAACTTGGAGGAGGACCTCCACTTGAGGTAACTTGTATCACATACCACCTTGCATTTCAATTCCCTTTTTCCTTATCATGGCATCTTAAAAAAACACTCAGGATAGGATTTAATAAAATAAAATATGTGCAGTAAGAATTTTGGTTCCTTTGTAAGTCGAGATGATGAAAAGTTGCGCGGTTTTATTCTTCCTTAGTAATAAGTTACAATTTAATATTCTCCAACTATTGAGTTTATTGGCTTTTAACACTTCACCTCTAACTTAGAAATTGTGGGTAGCATAAGCATGTTCCAATTCTTGGTTGTTGTGAGATATTATATGGAACATATGGCTGCTTGTTTCTTGATCAAGTGAAACTTGATCTCCGGAGAAATTTCCAAATTGATTTAAAATGAAGTTCCTCATTTGTTTTGAATTTCCTACCAAAGCCATATGATATTTTTAATTGATAAACCTCATGCATATGCTATTTGTTTTCACATTGGGCCTAGTCAAAGTAGTATAGACTTATATAAGAATCTTTTTATACTTCCATGATCAAGATTACACAATGCACATGCTAAACTTCTACACTAAAAGTTACCGAAATTTCCATCATTCCATTTTCCACCTCAAAAAAGATACTCCAATGCCAAAAACTTTCTTCAATTTTATTTGAAAAGAAAGGGAGTAGATGTCATGGTTTCAAAAAAAAGGGCAGAAGAAGAATAAAGCATGCTCTCCAAGAATGAGCATGGAAAAAAAGGAATAACAGAGAAAAGAAAGAGAAAGTAGTTATGCTTCATCCCTGCAATAAAGAGAGAGCATAAAAAGGAGTTACTTTCACCTACACAAACGTTCCATCACACTTGCACAATCTTGATCTAGAGGTATGATTTGTTTTCTCATAAGGCTTACTTCTTTTACTTAGCAATATATGTGTTGCAAATATGCCTACTCTTGTTCCCTACCAAGATTCACAAAAAACCTTATTTAGGTATAGGACAAGCAAGGCATTGCCTTGGTGAGGAAAATTACACTTACGCAAAGGAGTGATTGAGAGTATCATTTGAGGAACTTAAGCCTAACTTTGAAAATCATTTGAAATTCTCCAGGATTTGCGTGAAACGTAGACATTAGGAATAATGAAGGCTTTGTGAATTGTTCTATCTTTAAACGACCTAAGTAGAGGAGAAGGCAAAAGCCCCATAAGGACAAAGGTAAATGTTTAATTGTGCATTTGGCACTATTGAAGCATAGGGTATAGTAGCAACTCCTAATCAACAAAAAGTCTTTCACTTTGCCTTGGGACAAGAAAAGGATAAGATTGGGAGAGTTTGTTGATGGTCATTAAGTACCACTTTAGACCATCAATATAACTCATAATCATGGAGTACTAGACATTTCTTACATGCATTGCTTTTAAAAATAATCTAGTTCCACTTTTAGTTGGAGAAAATGGTGCACGCAAGTATTTTATACGAAATTGAAGTGCAACTAAGGGTGGAATTCCAAAGAATACCTTCCCAGTCAATCAGACGCTAACATGTGGTAGCATATGGGTCAAATGTCCCTCCTACGAGAGTATCCGAGGGCATCTAGTGGCGTAGTGCCCCGAACTGGTCAGAGGACCCACCTATCATCCACCTGGAGGAAGCACATCGTGATTGGTGCCTTGACCAGTTCGGCCTTTTCCTGGCGCCAAACGCGATCAACTTCCACGTGTCGACCTCCTATGGTGAGCTGATAACGATGGTGACTGATTCGTGCACTTTTGGTGGTAGGAACCGCCTCTACTCCATGTATAAATAGGGGGGAGAGGCCTCACTCTTCTCCACACACCACTCAAGCATTCTCTCTTGTATAAACTAGTTCTCCTAGTTCCTTAATGGAGGTTAGGCTGTAGAGATGAGCCTCTAGTCCCAAGTTCAAATTGGGAAACGTATGGCTTATGTATCTTTCTTTCCATTTGTGACTTTATACTTTATAATAATATTATTATTAGGCTCTTTTTATTCATATACTTGGGTAGAGAATTTCTTGTTTGATTGTGGAATCCATGTATGTGCTAGTGTAGATGTTATTATGATTTGATCATAATGTTCATATCATGTTATCATAAACATCATACACCACCACTATAGTCTAATTAGGTAATAATATGATTATGTTGATATGAATATGTTAGTGCAAATTGGTCCCAACATTGGTTCAATGATGTTTAGGTTATTCATTACATTTGGATAGTATTTGTATCCAAACTCATAAGGTATATCCTTGAGATGTAAGCGTGGTTCTTAGATAGTTAAGTGTAACAATGTCTGAGCCATCAAGACGGAGGAGAGAGATGTGAGATAGAGGTGGAGTAAGAGATACACAGATTGGGAGAGATGGAGTGCGAGAGAGAGGGTACAATGAGAGAGAGAGGATGCTAGAGACAGCGAGAAAGAGAGTGAGAGAATGAGAGAAAGCAGAGGAAGAGAGAAATTGTGACAGGAAGAGAGGGAGGTAAAGTGAGGGAGAGGAAGAGAGTGAGAGAATGAAAGAAAGAGAGAGGATGAGGAAGAGAGTGTGAGAGAAAGAGATAGAGGGAGAGGGAGAGAAAGAGAGAGGGAGAGAAAGAGTGTGAGATGAATTTGTAACATGTCTATGAATTCGTAACATGTCTAACTCTAATGTTCTTTTGCAGGATTCGATGATGGCGGTGCAAACTCTTTCGGCACAACTACCGACACCCGGAGGGACGCGCGGAGACGACCTTTTCGGCTCTGGAGATAGTCGAGGGGCTAGCGTGTAGCCCGGTCAGAGTTTGTGTTGTGATTGATGTGTGTTTCGAATAATTTGAGACGGTGTTTGCTGTTGTGCATATATATTTGTCTGTATTGTTGTTCTATGAGCTCGCCATCGTGCGAGGCAGGCAGTTTCTGTTTTTTTTAAATAAAAACATAACTAACGTCGGCTATGGTAAGGCTGACGTAACTTATCCCAGGTTAACTTTCGTCAGTCCGACCATACCGACGTAAGTTAGACCACAGAACTTACGTTGGCCCGGCCACAACCGACGTAATTTATACCATGTAACTTACGTCGGATTTGGATGGCCGACGTAATTAAGAGTTGGCCGACATAATTAAGTAACTTACGTTGTTAGCTGACATATGTAAGCTTAATTACGTCCAAACTGCCACATCGGCAAACAACTGATGTGATTAAGGACAAACTGAAATAATTAAGTAACTTACGCCGGCTTCAGGCTTAATTACATTGGCCCCTGGCTGACAGAATTGATTGCGATTCCTATAGTGATACTAGTTTGACTAGGCTTAATGTGAAGGAAAATAGCATATGCATAAGGTTTATCAAATTCAAATCATCATCTGGCTTTGATTGGAATTGTGGAACCTAAATTTTAAATTTTCTCCGAGAAATTAAGTTTTACTTTTAACTAGGACATAGCAGCTCTTATCACTATATCATATCTCACAACAACATATAATTGGACTTGGCTTGTGCTACCCACAAATTCCAAGTTTAAGGCAAGAATATTCTAAGCCAATAAATGCAATACTTGGAGAATACTAGGTTGTATGCAAGGTACTAGAGAAAATAATAATAGAGCAACTATTCATCATTTCAACTTTTGCAAGGTAAAAATATTCTTACTGCACATCTTTTATTTCATTAACCTAACATATACTACATATTTATTCTTTATGAGGTTTTTTAGATGCAATGGTTGTGGAAATAAACAAATAAAATGAAGGAATGCAAATGGGGTGTGATACAAGTTACCACAAGTAGGGGTCCTCCCCCATGCTTGCTCTTCACAATCTCTGTGATTAGGGTTGAACCCTTGATGACGGAAGTAGGCCATGAGGTCGTCATGTTGTTGCTGCAGCGTGATGTTGACATTGTTGAACTGCGTGTCGATTTGTTGCTGCTAGTTGTGGGAACCTCGGATGTGGTCTTGAAGTGTGTTGAAGATGTCACCGGTCCTCACTTCATGATCTCCCATCAGTTGAGTGAGATTCGCCATTCCTTAGCCAAGGTCAAGATAACCTAGGCCGAAAAGGAATATCGTGTACCCATAAATGGAGGAGGCAAACAACTAGAGCTTGAGCTTCCTCCAGTGGTAGCCCACTCTTGTCATGACGATCCTCCTGCCTCATACGGTTGAGGTTGGGTCCAATCGGGTGCATCTCCTGTTGGATCCTCTTCCTCTTGTTACTCATAGGAGGGAGGGTATCGTGGTGGCATATCCATGGCTGCTTGTCACGCCCTCATTTTCATGCATCATGCCCTTCATCCATCATTGAATATCTATAAAATTGAGAAACATAAAAAGGAACAAGTTCGAAATGAATTAGAAACGAAATCACACTTAAAATTCTGGGAAGTGCAGACTAGTCCGATTTTGGTGTGGACTAGTCCAATTTCTCTCTGACTTCCATAAGACTTGTCCGTTTTGCTGCGGGCTAGTCTGTTTTTCCCTCTGGACACTCTCGAACTTGTCCGGTCCATTGCAGACTAGTCCGATGTACCGAATCCTTGGAGATTTTCCTAAGTACTTAGACTTGTCCTGACTTGTCGAGTGTTCCAGCGAACTTGTCTGTTTTTCCCTTTGTCTAAAGTTGGACTTGTCCAATTTTGGCCAGACTTGTGTGTTTTTCCCTTTTGGGAAAGTTCGGACATGTTCAATGTCCAGTTCGGACTTGTCCGATTTCTCTCTGTCTAACTTCGGACTAGTCCACCCTTTTGGGACTTGTCCAATAAATCGCGACTCCGAGTTGATCTTTTGTTTCTCGACCTGTTTCTTGGGTTTTACGTTAAGTGGGCCTAGGGACGTCATGCCTAACTCTTTTAGAGCCCATTTAAGACCCTAAAACCGACCCATATTCATCTCAAACTCGAAATCCATCCAACCCTAGCCTCCACCTCTATATAGACAACCCCACCCCTTGGCTTGACATCTATTTGCCACATTTCAACCACACACAAACCCTATCTTGTGAATAGCCGCCACCAAGGAGGGAGAAGGAGATCTAGAGCAAGAAGAAGAAGAAGAGGAGGAAATGAAAGAGGATCAAGATCTCCACCAAGTTTCGTTCTCCATCACTAAGTCACCATCAAGTTCTTCATCAACCCTAGATCTTCAAGATCCAAGTGTTGCCTCCAGGACCCTTGATTCATTGGAGTTCTAAACACCTGGTATACCTTCTACTTCCTTTCTCTCACGTGAATTCAACCCCAATTCTCCAAATTCGCATCGATCTAAAAAACCCTAGTTTCCCGTTCTTGCGACAGGCAGACTAGTCTGCCCCCCCTACGAACTTGTCTATTTTTGCAATCTATTTCCTGTTAGATTAAATTCTAAATTGATTCGAATCAACTCCACACCTGTTCAAACTTGGTAAAAACTATTAGAACTAGTTATTAATCATTATTAACAACTCATTAACTAGTTTTGCTTTGCAATTGCATTAATCGTGCATGTCATGTCATATTGAGTAATATTTGTGCACTCTTTGATTGTGTTTCTTGTCTTGTATGTTTATTGTGCGGATTAGACGAATTTGCGCTAGAGGGTGCTGCGGAGGATCTACAACACCAGGAGTTTGAAGTCTTTGATCCTAATCAAGCCCAAGAGCAAGGCAAGTGTCCTTGAACATATCGATCCTGTTTTGACAACAAATGTTTTATTTGCAAAACTGCATACATGTGTCAATTTGATGGGAATCCTATGCTAGGAAGTTTACTAGCTTTGTTTAACCACCCTTGTCACCTGGAATACATGGTAGAGAGTTGGCAAGGGCTTTTACCCTTTTTGCTTCGCCTAATCAATTGGGATGGGAAAATAACAATATCATTTATTTATGCATTTATGAGATTATGATTAACATGAAATGGTTAATATGATATGGTAATTGGTGATCTAAGCAAGCATGGTACGTGGATTGGGTTGGATGCTATGGTGGTTTGCTTGCTTTAGATCTAAGGACCGGTTCGTGGAGTGACCATCCAGGATTTACAGTGCCACCACAAGGCCAAGTATGGGTGTGGCGTAGCTGGTTAATTAGGGTTTTTCCAATGCTATTTGGACCATTAAGGATGCTCGGGGAAGGGGTAGTCGAATTGGGTTTGTTGATGATCGGTGGGACTACCTTGGGATCCGAATGGCTCTAGAGGGGGCTCTTGGTTGAAGATGTGCTCAGTTGGAGGCATCGCCACCGGTGAAACCTCAGTGGGGTCTAAATAGGCTAGTAATAGCTTTGTAAAAGCTATTTTGTGATCTCTTGGCCACACACCTAAGGAAGTGTGAGACAGTATAATTGAGATTCTATAGTCATCGAAAGGTGATGAAATCACAAGCACGTGGGTAAAGCGGTACCATCTCTGCAGAGTGTGTCTAAAAACTATCATGACAGCCGTGCTCCCAATCATGAGTAACCTGGACCCTCACCTGATTAGGGAAAACTTTGTATTGGGATTGTTTTTGGGATGGTTATGGATGGTATTATGGTTTATAGCAATGGATATGGTTAATGGTAATGAGAAATCTGGCATAATGGTGATGGATATGGAATATGGACTGGTATTATGTTAATAAATATGGATTATGATGGGTTTACTTCACAAACATATAATACATTGCTTTTCAAATGTTTTAATGTACTTTTCAGCACTTAGCCATTATTATATTTGTCATTTGTATCAGCTACATGTCATACTTTCCACATTTGTTGAGTACGACATGTACTCACTCTTGCAATTCCCCCACCAACAGTTGCAGGTCAGAATTGGGAGTATAACGATGATAATGCAGAGTTCTAGGCCGTGCCTGCCGTTAGCTTTGCCTGTGGTGTTGTTTGGAGCTGCGTTGTACCGTATTTGCTTAGCTGCTTAGTCGCTTAATTAGAGTGTTTCCGCTGCATTAGTTGAAACCTATCATTAATATTCATTATAGCTTGTAATTGAGGATGTTATTAATTGTGTAATAAAAGTGCTTAATTAATCTTGTTCTGTGGTAATTTTCTGCATATCCTTTTGTAATTGCACTCCTGTATGTGTGTTGAACGTCTTGGGCACACATATGCGTTCACTTGGTTCATTTTTGGAGTCGGGTGTCACAAATTGGTATCAGAGCCAGGTTGACCATAGAACACAACCTAGATAGAATGGACACTTTAGAGCACATAGGAGCACTCAGGAATCGATATATTTTTGTTTGGCATGTTGTTTGCTATATATTGTTTGCTTGTGTGCTTAGTAGAGGATTTTGGGATGCTTTAGCATTGCCATGTCCACATAGGCTTGTATAGGTAGTTGTTTAGTTTCATATCCCTTGATGCATATAGTTAGGGACATTTCTAAATTTTTACATCTTGCATTTCTTTAGATGGTGAGAACTCGCAACCAGGGGGATAGCCATGATGAGGAGGAGAATAATGGAGCACCTCAGAACAACAATGGACAAGGACCTGTCCAGGGAGCTATCAACCTTGAGTAGCTATTGGCTATGCTGAACCAGCTCATGCAGACCATGATACAAAGTATGGGATAGTTGCAGGCTGGCAACATCAACAATCAGCCCCACATGCCTCCACCGCCACCCCCACCGCCGCATAACTCGTTGGGAGAGTTCATGAGGACTAGGCCACCAACCTTTGCTCAAGCTGCTCACCCTATGGATGTTGGTTATTGGCTCAAGTCCTTGGAGAAGAAGCTAGCTATTGTGCAATGCAGTAACTGAGAGAAGGTGCTATTTGCATCTCATCAACTTGTTGGAGCAGCTGTCGCTTGTTGGAATTCTTTATGCAATGCTCATGAGAATCAGGAGAGGATCACTTGGGCCGAATTCAAGGAAAGCTTACATTCTAAATTCATGTCGGAAGGTGTTATGATTCTGAAGAGACAATAATTTGAGAACCTGAGGCAAGGAAGATCGAGTGTGGGTGAATATCTCAAAAAATTCACTCACCTCTCAAGATATGCGCTTAAGGATGTGAGCTGGGACAGCCGGAAACAATACTTGTTCATGAGAGGCTTGAACAATGAAATCCAAGTGCAACTGCTCAATTTTTATTATGCAAACTTCCAGAAGCATGTGGACAAAGCAATTGTTGTGGAAAACAAGGTTCGTGAGATGGAGCAAGACAACAAAAGGAAGGTGTCGTATCAAGTATAGCAACAAGAAAGTAATGTGCGCCCTCGCTTTGCACCACCAAATGCGCCTTACTACAGCTCTTCTGCGCCTGCTCATCGCCCTGGTTATGCACCACGCCCAACTCAGTTTGTGCAGCAACGCCCTGTTATGCAAGCACCTAGGTCTCCAATGCCTTTTGCACCTCGTGCTAATTTTCTTGGTGCAAATGTTTAGAACCAAGCCCGTCCCAATAATTCTAGTGCAGCAAAGAATTGCTATACTAGTGGAGAACCTGGACACTTTGCACATCAATGTCCTAAGTTAGGCCTTGGTCAAGGAAGCAATGCGCCGAGGCAAAACCCAATACCCAATGGAGGACAGCCGCAAGAAAACCATGGACAACAGAACTTTGCTCGTGGCATCGTGGCCCATGTCTCTACGGAGGATGCTTAACAAGAGGATGACGTGGTGATTGGTATGTTTTTTGCAAACTCCAACCCGACGACTATGTTATTTTATTCTGGAGTATTGCATTCATTCATTGCATCAAAATATGTTGCCAAGTATAGTTTGCCTATCTCTCATATGAAGTTTACTTATTGGTTAAGTCTCCTGGAGGAGAGATGAGGACAAATATAGTATGTCTAAAAGTAAGCCTAATGAGGAAGCACAATGGCGTCATTGAATGTGCCACAAAGACGGTGAAGTTGACTAATGAGGAAGGGATCACCATAGAGTTTGAAGCATCTCAATCCGCACCGAAGCAATCGGAGCTGAATCACATGGACGATGACGCAATTGAGGAGATCCCGGTGGTGTGTGAATTTTTTAATGTGTTCCCAGATGAGTTGCTAGGTATGCCGCCTAATCGAGACATTGAGTTTGTTATTGATTTAATACTTGGAACTGCACCTATAGCTAAGAGGCCGTATAGGATGCCTCCTAAGGAATTAGCATAGCTCAAGAAGAAGATTCAAGAGCAACTACAGATGGGTTTTATTTGCCCCAGTTCTTCACCTTGGGGAGTGCCCGTTCTTTTCGTGGATAAAAGGATGGGTCGCAAAGGATGTGTGTTGATTACCGAGCTCTCAATGAGGTGACCATCAAGAACAAGTACACCTTGCCACGCATAGAAAATTTCTTCGAACGGATGAAGGGTGCATGTGTTTTCTCCAAGATTGATTTGAGGTCGGGATACTTTCAAATGAAGATCAGACCATTGGATATACCGAAGACAGCTTTCAGGACACGATATAAATCTTATGAGTACACTGTGATGTCCTTTGGATTGACAAATGCGCCTGCCTACTTTATGTACTTCATGAATAAGGTCTTCATGGAGTACTTGGATAAGTTCATTGTGGTGTTCATTGATGACATCATGATCTACTCGAAGGATAAGAAGGAGCATGAGGAGCACTTGAGGCTTACGTTGTAGAAATTTAGGGAGCATCAATTGTATGCTATGTTTAGCGAGTGCCAGTTTTGGTTGGAGGTGTCGTTTTTGGGTCATATCATCTCGGGAGGAGGAGTATCGGTCGACCACGGAAAAGTGAGGGATGCTAAAGTGGGAGCCACCGCAAAACATAAATGAAATAAGGAGTTTTCTTGGGATGGTTGGATATTACCGTAGGTTTATTAAGGACTTTTCCAAGATAGCCAAGCCAACGACGGAGTTGCTAATGAAGGGGAAAGCGTTTAAATGGACTCAAGATTGTCAAGAAAGTTTTTAGGAGTTGAAGAAAAGGTTAACAACAGCCCCAGTTTTTGTGTTGCCAGATGTGAGCAAGAGTTTTGATATATATTGCAACGCATCAAGGCAGGGGCTTGGATGTGTATTGATGAAAGAAGGTCAAGTGGTTGCCTATGCATCGAGACAATTGAAGAAACATGAGCAGAATTATCCAATGCATGATTTGGAACTTGCAACCGTGGTACATGCATTGAAGATTTGGTGAAATTATATCCTTAGACATAGGTGTGAAATTTACACGGATCATAAGAGCCTTAAGTATATTTTCACTCAAACGGGCCTGAATTGAGGCAAGAAGATGGTTGGAGCTCATCAAGGATTATGATTTGGGAATCAATTATCACCTAGGAAAAGCCAATATAGTGGCCGTGCCTTGAGTAGAAAAGGAGTAAGTCATCAACTCGCGGTTTGAGGGCTGCCATCCGAGCTATGTAAGGAGTTTGAATGGTTGAACCTTAGATTTGGGAATGAGATGGGGATGATGGAGTTAAATCCAACCATGGAGCAAGAGATTCGAGAGGGCCAAGTGAAGGATGAGGAAATCCAAGAGATCAAGGAAATAACCAAAGAGGGGAGAGAATTCAGATTTGATGAGGATGAACATGGTAGCCTATGGCTTGGAAAAAGGATTATCGTGCCTAATGTGAAGCATATTAGGGAGACAATATTAAAAGAGGCACATGACTCACCATATTCAATTCACTCGGGTTGTACCAAGATGTACAAAGACTTGAAGACTTGTTACTGGTGGGCTAGCATGAAGAAGGACAAAGCTAAATATGTAGACTTGTGTGATGTGTGCCAACGAGTCAAAGCGGAACATCAAAGACCTGCTAGATTATTGCAGCCATTAAAGATTCCAGAATGGAAGTGGGAAGAAATTGGAATGGACTTCATAGTTGGGTTACCGCGTACTCAGTCTGGTTATGACTAAGTATGGGTAATTGTGGCGGTTGTCAAAATCAGCTTACTTTGTTCCCGTCAAGACCACCATTAATGGAGAGAAGTTGACGGAACTAGATATAGGAAGAATATTATGTTTGCATGGAGTTCCAAAGAGGATAGTGTCGGATAGAGGTTCTCAATTTACCTCTAGGTTCTGGCAAAAATTGCATGAAGCATTGAGATTAGGATTAAATTTTAGTTCAACATATCACCCTCAAACGGATGGACAAACTGAGGGACCAATCAGATTTTTGAGGACATGTTAAGAGCTTGTGCCTTGAAGCATGGGAAGAATTGGGACAAGAGCTATACATATGCAGAATTTTCATACAACAATAGTTACCAAACAAGTTTGAAGATGTCACCTTATGAAGCACTATATGGAAGGAAGTGTAGGACACCTTTATTCTGGAATGCGACAGAAGAAACCCACGTATTTGGTCCGGATGTGTTGCTAGAAGCTGAAAAACAAGTTCAGGTAATTCGTGAAAATTTGAGGGCTGCTCAATCAAGACAAAAAGCCTATGCGGAGAATAGTAGAATGAAGCTAGCCTTTGAAGTGGGAGACTTCGTATATCTCATGGTGTCACCCATGAGAGGTCATAAGAGGTTTAACATAAGAGGCAAGCTAGCACCTCGCCACATTGGGTCATTCAAGATCTTGGATAAAAGAGAGGAGGTAGCATATAAGTTGGAGATGCCAACTCACTTAGTGGATGTTCATGATGTCTTTCATGTTTCTCGGCTCAAGAAGTGTTTAAGGGTACTGGAAGAACAAGTGCCAACAGAAGAATTGAAATTAGAGGCAGATTTGACTTATGCCTAATAACCGGTCAAAATCTTGGAAACCAAGGAGAGAGTTACAAGAAACAAGGTCATCAGATGGTGTAAAGTGCAATGGAAGCATCACACAGAGTCGGAAGCAACATGGGAGTTGGAGGATGATCTCATGAAGGAATTTCCCTATCTCTTCTCTTTCGCGTCGAATCTCAAGGGCGAGATTCATTTTAAGGGGGGTAGGTTTGTAACACCCTCATTTTCAAGCATCATGCCCTGCACCCATCATTAAATATGTATAACATTGAGCAACATAAAAAGGAACCATTTTGAATGAATTAGAAACAAAACCGCACTTAAGAATTCTGGGAAGTGCGGACTAGTCCGATTTCTCTCTGACTTCCATCGGACTTGTCCGTTTTGCTGCAGACTAGTCTGTTCTTCTCTCAGGACACATTCGGACTTGTTTGGTCCATTGCGGACTAGTCTGTTTTTTCCTCTGGACACTTTAGGACTTGTCTGGTCCATTGCGGACTAGTCCGGTGTATCGAATCCTTGGAGATTTTCTTAAGTCCCTGGACTTGTCCGGACTTTTCTGGTGTTCCAGCAGACTTGTCTGTTTTCCCCTCTAACAAAAGTCGGACTTGTCCAATTTTGGTCAGACTTGTCTGTTTTTCCCCTCTGGGAAAGTTTAGACTTGTCTGCTGTCCAATCCGAACTTGTCTGATTTCTCTCTGTCTAACTTTGGACTAGTCCAGCCCTTTTCGGACTTGTCCGATAAATCATGACTCCGAGTAGATCTCTTGTTTCATGAGTTGTTTCTTGGGTTTTACGTTAAGTGGGCTTAGGGACGTCATGCCTAACTCTTTTAGAGCCCATACGATACCCTAAAACCTACCCCTATTCATCTAAAACTCGAAATCCATCCAACCATAGCTTCCACCTCTATATAAACAACCTCACCCCTTGGCTTGACATCTATTTGCCACTTTTCAACCACACCCAAATCCTAGCTCGTGAATAGCCGCCACCAAGGAGGGAGAAGGAGATCTATAGCAAGAAGAAGAAGAGTAGGAAACGAAAGAGGATCAAGATCTCAATTAAGTTTCGTTCTCCATCAACAAGTCACCATCAAGTTCTTCATCAACCCTAGATCTTCAAGATCCAAGTGTTGCCTCCAAGATCCTTGATTCATTGGAGTTCTAAACACCTGGTATACCTTCTACTTCCTTTATCTCACGTAAATTCAACCTCAATTCTCCAAATTCACGTCGATCTAAAAAACACTAGTTCGCCGTGCTTGCGACAGACGGACTAGTCCGACCCCCTAGAGACTTGTCTGTTTTTGCAATCTATTTCCTGTTGAATTAAATTCTAAATTGATTTTAATCAACTCCACACCTGTTCAAACTTGTTAAAAACTATTAGAACTAGTTATTAAACATTATTAACAACTCATTAACTAGTTTTGCTTTGCAATTGCATTAATCATGCATGTCATGACATATTGAGTAATATTTGTGCACTCTTTGATTGTGTTTCTTGTCTTGTATGTTTATTGTGCGGATTAGAAGGATTTGCATAGAGGATGCTGCGGAGGATCTCCAGCACCAGGAGTTTGAAGTCTTTGATGCTAATCAATCCCATGAGCAATGCAAGTGTCCTTGAACAGGTTGATCCTGTTTTGACAATAAATGTTTTGTTTGCAAAACTGCATGCCTGTGTCAATTTGATAGGAATCCTATGGTAGGAAGTTTACTAGCTTTGTTTAACCATCCATGTGACCTGTAATACATGGTAGAGAGTCGAGAAGGGCTTTTACCCTTTTTGCTTCCCTTAATCAATTGGGATGGGAAAACAACTATATCATTTATTTATGCATTTATGAGATTATGATTAACATGAACTGGTTAATATGATATGGTAATGAGTGATCTAAGCAAGCATGGTCTGAGGATTGAGTTGGATGATATGATGGTTTTCTTGCTTTAGATGTAAGGACCGATTCATGGAGCGACCATCTAGGATTTACAGTGCCACCAGGAGGCCAAGTATGGGTGTAGCGTAGCTGATTAATTAGGGCATTGCAAGTGCTATTTAGACCATTAAGGATGCTCGGGGAAGGAGTAGTCGGATTTGGTTTGTTGATGACTGGTGGGACTACCCTGTGATCCGAATGGCTCAAGAGGGGCCCTTTGTTGAAGATGTGCTCAGTCGGAGGCATCGCCACTGGTGAAACCTCAATGGGGTATAAATAGGCTAGTAATCCCTTTGTAAAAGCTATTTTTTGATCTATTTGCCACACACCTAAAGAAGTGTGATACGGCATAATTGAGATTCTATAGTCATCAAAAGGTGATGAAATCACAAACACGTGGGTAAAGCGGTACAACCTCTTCAGAGTGTGTCTAAAAACTATCATGATAGCCGTGGTCCCGGTCATGAGGAACCTGGACCCTCACATGATTAGGGGAAAACTTGGTATTGGGATGGTTTTTGGGTTGGTTATGGATTGTATTATAGTTTATAGCAATGGATATGGTTAATGGTAATGAGAAATCTAGCATAATGGTGATGGATATGGAATATGGACTGGTACTATGTTAATAAATATGGATTATGATGGGTTTACTTCACAAACATCTAATATATTGCTTTTCAAATGTTTTAATGTACTTTTCAGCATTTAGCCATTATTATATATGTCATTTGTATCAGCTACATGTCGTACTTTCCACACTTGCTGAGTACGACATGTACTCACTCTTGCAATTCCCCCACCAACACTTTCAGGTCAGGATTGGGAGTATAACGATGATAATGCGGAGTTCTAGGCCATGCCTGTCGTCAGCTTTGCCTGTGGTGCTGTTTGGAACTGCGTTATACCCTATTTACTTAGATGCTTAGTCACTTAATTAGAGTATTTCTTCTGCATTAGTTGAAGCTTGTCATTAATATTCATTAGAGCTTGTAATCGAGGATGTTATTAATTGTGTAATAAAGGTGCTTAATTAATCTTGTTATGTGGTAATTTTCTGTATATCCTTTTGTGATCGCACTTGTGTATGTGTGTTGAACGTCCTGGCCACACATATGCGTTCACTTTGTTACTTTTCAGAGCCGGGTGTCACACTGATCTACGTGAATAGCTCCTCTAACCCTGCCAGACACATTACTCCTATGAGCCTCTTCGATAGGTCGAAGAGCAATGGTTACTTCCCAACACTTCTCTAAATAAAAATACGGATTAGGTAACTGAATTTCATTATGTGGCCGGGATAGAAAACACTAATGATCTATCTGGGCTATGTTTATGGGTATGCCCTTGCACTAGAAAATCTTCATCTGTTAAGTAGTAGGCAGTTGGAATATATTCAATTAAAGCATTTTCTAAAGGTTCTACTTTCATAGCAATACAGGTAATTAATGAAGTGCATTCAATGGGTCCTGTCATTTTAGTGTTTTCTAACCATTGTGACATTGTGGCTTTAACAAGAGCAATTTTAATATTTTTAACCATGGCATAAAGGTTCCTAAGATCATCGGTATGCACAACCCTAACATCTCCTCTAGGAAACAAAGTCATAGCCACCCATCGATGCATGAATATATAGTGGGATTTTGAAAGTGGCCATTTCTAGGGTCCTTCCATACTACTTTACCAGTTAAATCTTGCAAAAAATTTGTTTGTTAAATTTAGGCAAAACATATAAATCTATCAAACAACATCTATGGATGCCTAGGAGTTCACTAAATTCTTTCCATAGGACAAATATTCTTTTTAGGAAAAACCTAAAACAAACACCTTCAGATCCTATTTTAAGGGTGCATAGGATTCGAATAATGAGGAGGTGTGAACCTTCCACATCTACTTGAGCAAAAGTATCCCATCCTACTGCATGCCAAGCGGTAAAGAATTTGAAATCCATACCAATTTGGAGAGTAGTGCCGAATCGTAGGCCTCGATGTGAGTGAACTCACGATCTCAGAGGATGTTGTAGGCTTGTCATTCAACGTCTTACCTCAAGTCGAGGTCATCGTTGTTTAGGAGGCAGCATGGAACATCATCCTCCTTCATCAGTACGTCATCTTGCGCACCTCCCACCCGTGGGTTTTGTGTAGGCTCGGGGGAGAGGTGTGAGCTTGAGTTCCTACCATGGCTTGAGCTTGATGAAGGTCCCTTCCTCTTCCCAAACAACTTCTTGATGCTCTTCATGGCTGCACAACTTGAGAGCAATACAAAACAAACTCGAAATCGGTTACGTTAGCAAAAACCAAGCGAAAACCCTCGACGAATTGCCTTGCTACCTTGAGAGCAACTTGACAATGCAAACGAGAATGAAAGCAAATCTTTTTGGCTTTAACTTGGGAGAAGTGTTGCAACAAAGTGCAGAAAAAATCTTGAGCAAATATGAGAGAGATTCGGGGAGGTGAAAGTGAGGTGGAGTGTGAATCAAACCCCTCACTGGGCATGTATAAATAGTGGAGCATCCCCCAATGGTCATAAGAGGCAAGAATGTAGTAGTTGGAGGAGAGAGAGCCAAATAGCCATTCCGCCAAGCTCGGTCGACTAGGGGGGCTAGCTGACCTTTAGGTGGGCTCACTAGTTTCCTCTTCTGGCAAGTGGCTGCCCAACGGCTATAGTTTGATCCGTTGGGTGAATCAACCACAAATTTGCTCCGAAAAATTGTTTTTCCAAATAAAACTTCCCAAATTCAAAATTTTGATGTTTAACTTTTCTAAAAAAATAAATCTATGTTGAGACTACAAAATTCCAAAACCTTTAGCAAAAGTCAAAATATGCTATGTTAAAATGCGAAAAATCCAAAAGGAAAAATCCAAATGATAGTGGAAAAAAAATAAAAATGGGATACCTACCAAATTAACCTATTGGCGAGGTCCCATCCAAAACTCCGATGACATAGATTTTTCTCCGTTGTCTTGACACTCATTTTCTATCCTTCGGCCCCGGAACGTGGACAAAGCTGACGCGCCTTGCTTCTTCCCCCGCACCATTCTTGGAGGTTAGTGGGCTTGGGTTGTTCAGACGGCCCCAACTTCTCCATCTTTCTAAATTGTTGATGTGGCCAAAGGATGGGGTTTCCTCATAAATCAATTTTCGCATAACTGCTATGAGGAAGTCCACTTAAGGTGGCTAACATTGACTTCCTTAATGTGTATGACGTTCGGGCCATAGTTGATCTTGATCATGGAGTATTGCTCCTTCCTTGGCCGAAAGACAAACTTCTCATCCTTGCTATTGATTTGGAAGTGGATTTATGTGGCTACCACATCAATGCGAGCATTCGTAATGCTAAGGAATGGTCGCCCAGGAATGAGCAGAATTTTCCTTCTCGACCTCCATCTCGAGCACCATGAAGTCCACGGGTATGAAGCAGTCCCAGATTTTCACCAGTACATCTTCGGCAATACCCGCCGAGTAGCGTTCCGATGGATTGGCCAGTTGGAGTGGCATAACAGTTGGAGATAGCAATGGTGAAGTTTATCTGGTCGAAGACCACCTTTGGCGTGACACTAACACTTGCACTAAGGTCAAGCGCCTTGTCAAAGTGTTATGAGCCAATGGAGCAGGATATGATGAGATATTTAGGGTCCTTCGGCCAGTTGCCTCTCCGTAGAGAAATCATGTTGACATTTTCTTCGGGAGGCTCGGGCTGCCTTGACATCTTACTATTCTCCAATGGTGGGACAACAGTCGGCAATTGAGCTAACTAAGTCTCCAACATCTTGTTGAAGCTCAACTGCTTCTTGAGGCCCGAAGCTAAGCCTTCAACCTTAGCGTTGATGTTCCCCAGGGTCTTGACATTAGCCGACATCTTCTTGTATAAGGCATCATTGATCTTAAGCTGGCTAATGGCAAGTTCCCTCAAGTGAGACTGGTTCCCATTTCTGTTGTTATTGTTGTTGTTGTTGTAGCCTCCTTGAAAGAAAGGGCATGGTTGGCCCCACCCTTGACCTCTTGGACAGTAGCCATTGTTGTTGTTGTAGTTCCTATTGTTGGCCAAGTATAGGGCATCCTCACGGTCTCGGGGCAGTCACACCTCATATGACCCGCATTGCCACAGAATTCACAGGTCATGTGAGAGTCTAAGGCTTGGACAGTGCCAAATACTCCGCCACTGGCTTGACTGTTGAAAGTGCATCTAGGCATCCCTTTTGGGTTTTGGTTGATTTATGACAAACAAACGAGATCCTAACAAAATTGTTGAGATGAGCATAGGCTTTAAAGAAATTAGGAAGAAAGTGCAAAAAGGAAGAAGAATGAGGATCTAAAGGGAAAAGAGCTCAAGAGCTGAAAAGATTAGATCATTGTGTATGGAGTGTGTTGGAGAAACACACCCCAAGAGCTCAAGTTAACAAACAATTTAGCTCACTGCACAATTCACAGGAAAACAGACTAGTCCGATATACACCAGACTAGTTCGATATCTCTCTGACTAGAATCGGACTAGTCCCCCCTTGTGCGGACTAGTCCTCAGCACTTCACTCTTGCACAACAAACGGACAAGTACGATATATATCGGACTAGTCCGATAATCTTCGGACTAAAATCGGGCAAGTCCTCCAAGTCCGAACTTGTCCATTAGTACCACAATTTTTCACGACACCAGACAAGTCGATGTCACCACGGACTAGTCCAAAAACTCTCTAACTAAAATAGGACAAGTCCTTCAAATGCGGACATGTCCTCAATTCTACATGAGGTTCACCACACTGGACTAATACGATATATGCCGGACTAGTACGAACACTTCCAGAGCATAGATCGGACTAGTCCGGACGTTTACGAACGAGTCCGATATCATGGAACACTTAGGGTTTCCCTCACGCCGCACACCAGACTAGTCCGGAGTTCACCACAGACTAGTCTGGACATCGCAAACCCTAACGGTAACTTTTGGAAACCCTAGTATAAATAGAGGTGTTTGTCCCTACAAACACATCTCTAGATCCCCTGCGCCATCAGACCTTCCAAGATCCCAAAATACACATCTCTCCACACATTATAACCCTAGAAAGATCAAATCTTTGAGCATTAGCATTAATCAAAAGGATTGACTTGTTTCACACGATCATGAGCTCTTGGGTTTGAATCTCTCGCACACTCTTGTTGTTTATTGCATATTTTCTGAGTTTGTTTGGTGGTTTTCGTCATTGTAAATCTTGGGGAGCCCTCAACTTGTGAGAAGGCCAAGGTTATTTGCCCCTTTGTGGTTAGTGGAAAAGGATCAGACTCCGTGGAAATTCGACGAGGGTAGGTTTGGTGAAGATCCGGTCCTGTGTTGACTCCTCAACGTGGATGTAGGTTTCCTTCGTTGGAATTGAACCATGGGATAAAATCATGTCTCGTGCATCTTCGTTTACTTTTCATCATAATCTATGTTTTGTCTAGTGTTGTAAAATTCACCTTGAAACATTGTATCATACTTGATATTTGCAATATACTGATTCATTAGTCCAATACACTTTACTAGTAATCTAATTTCTGCTGCATAGTGTGCTAGACATAGAATTATCAATTTACTTTGATCGTTTAGTCCGCGCACACCGGACGAGTCCACATGATATCGGACTAGTCATCACCCCCCTCTAGACGACATTCAATTGGTATCAGAGCAGGACTCTTCAAAAGAGACTCACCGCTCGAAGAGAAGACGTCGGATGTCAATGATGTACACAAGTACTTCAATAACGAGAAGGGTGATGAAGAAAGAAATCAAAAGCTAGAGAAGCTTCTCGATGCCATCCAAGATTGTGAGGACGATTACGAGGAGATGCTTGAACTCAAGGCACTCCTAAGGAAGAAGGCACTCTCCCCAAAGGGAAGAAGAAGATCGAAGACGAAATGAAGAAGGGGAGTAGTCACACTGACTACTCCCAATATCCTTTTAATTATGATTGGTTAAATTCTAACAATAATCATTACTTGTCAATTCCTCTGGGGAAAGCACCTTTCTTCGATGGCAATGATTATTATATGTGGAGATAAAACATGAAAATGCATCTCATATCTCTTAACCCAGTTTGTGGCATATAGTGTGTACAGGGATAGATATCCCAGATGATGATGAAGAGCTGACTACAAGCCAATAACAAGATATTCATCGGAACGCTCAAGCTGCAACTATTATCACGTCGTCACTGAGCTGAGACGAGTTCACCAAGGTGGATGGACTCAAAATTTCCAAGGATACATGGGATACTCTACAAACTGCACATGAAGCTGATCGTCATGTACGCGAAGCCAAGATTGAAATGACTGAAGGCGAATTGGGAAGATTCGCCATTGAAGAAGATGAGTCACCACAAGATATGTACAATCGGTTGAAGAATCTTATCGACAAATTCCAAGCATATGGCATCAAGAAGTGGGATGATCATGAGGTTGTAAAGCTTATTCTTAGAGCTTTCATGCCTCGCAACATAACTCTTTGCTCGATAATTAGAGAAAGCCCCGGGTATCGGAAAATGACCGCGGACAAACTTCTTGTGAAGATTATCCATTTTGAGAAGATGGGGAAGCAATCCAAGCACGTCAAAGAAATTGCTGACCTCACCTCGGCAAAGAAGAAAGGAGTTTCTTTGAAGTCAACTTGTAAAACCATATCAAAAGAAGCTCAAGAAGCTCATGGAGAAGATGACAACGATGATGAAAGCAGTGACATCGATGAAGAAGACATGATCTTATTCATGAAGAAGTTTAAGAAAATGATGAGAAGAAGACAAGGTGGTAGCTTAAATGAAAGAATAAATAGGGACAAACAAGACCAAAAATGAGATGTGCTTGCTATAACCATGGAGAGTACGACCATTTTATAGTAGACTATCCACATTAAGAGAATAAGAAGAAGACTAAGGACAACAAGCCTCAACCAAAGAAAATATTCAAGAAGAAGAATAAATTTTGCAATGCGCACTTGGGGAAGGAGTGGGACTCCAATGATGAGTCCTCATCCGAAGAAGAAGAGGAGATGGCCACCATAGCCATGAAAAAGACTTCCAAGAAATCCACTCTCTTCCCAACCATGAGCGCATGGAAAGATACCAACAACACTTGTCTAATGGTCAAGGAAGGTAAAATAAAGGTAACAACTAAATCTTCCTCTTTGTATTTTTTTCTAGTGATAGTGATGATTCTAGTGATGATGAATATATGCTTATGGGTTTAGATGAGAAAACTACTGTTAAGATGAAATTTCTAATGGATAAGCTTGTTGATAAGGAGGATGTGACACCCGGTTCCGAAAAATGAACCAAGCTAACGCATATGTGTGCCCAGGATGTTCATTACACATACACGAGTGCATTCACAAAAGAGTATACAGAAAATTACCACAGAACAAGATTAATTAACCAAATTTTATTGAACAAACAATATCATCCTCGAATACAAGCTTTAATGAATATTAATGATAAGTTCAACTAATGCAGCAGAAATAAACTAATTAAACAACTAAGCATAAGGGATAGCGCAGCTCCAATCAACACCACAAGCAAAGCTAACGGTAGACACGGCCTATAATTTCGCATTATCATCATTAAACTCCCAATCCCGACCTGCAACTGTTGGGGGGGGATTGCAAGAGTGAGTACATGTCGTACTCAGCAAGTGTGGAAAGTATGACATGTGGCTGATTCAAATGATGACAATAATAATGGCAAAGTGCTGAAAAGTACATTAAAACATTTAAAAGCAATATATTATATGTATATGAAGTAAACCCATCATAATCATAAGTAATATCATAATACCGGTCCACAATTCACCATCCTCATCAATAATTCCAGATTTCACCTTTTGCCAAAAATCATATCCAATACCAGAAATTAATCCATAACCATAATACCAACCATAACCATCCCAAATACCATCCCAATACTGAGTACCCTCTAATCATGGAAGTTGTCCAGGTGCTCATAACCGGGAGTACGGCTATCATGATACTTTTAGACACACTCTGCAGAGTTTGTATCGCTTTACCCACGTGTCTGTGATTTCATCACCTTTCGATGACTAGAACCTCTATTATGCCGTCTCACACTTCCGTCGGTGTGTGTCCAAGAGACCACAAAATAGCCTTTACAAAGGAATTACTAGCCTATTTAGACCCCACTGAGGTTTCACCGGTGGCGATGTCTCCTACAGAGCACATCTTCAACCAAGGGCCCCCTCTTGAGCCATTCGGGTCCTAGGGTAGTCCCGCCAATCATCAACAAACCCAATCCGACTACCCCTTTCCCGAGCATCCATAATGGTCCAAATAGCACTGGCAAAGCCCTAATTAATCAGCTACGCCGCACCCATACTTGGCCTCGTGGTGGCACTGTAGTCCTGGCTTATTCTCGCATGAACCGGTCCTTAGATCTAAAGCAAGCAAACCACCATAACATCCATCCCATCAACATACCAGGCTTGCTTAGATCACCCATTACCATATCATATTTAACCAGTTCACCTTAATAGAATAACATTAATGCATAATTAAATGTGTAGTGTAGTTTTCCCATCCCAATTAATTAAGCGATGCAAAAGGTAAAAACCCTTCCCGACTCTCTACCATAAATTCCAGGTGACAAGGGTGGTCAAACAAAGCTAGTAAACTTCCTATCATAGGAATCCCATCAGATTTACACAAGCATGCAATTTTGCAAACAAAACATTTAATTTAAAAACATGATCAATATGCTTCAAGGACACTTGCCTTGCTCTTGCTGTTGATTAGGGTCAACTTCTTCAAACTCTTGGTGCTGGAGATCCTCCGCGACACTCTCTAGCGCAAATCCATCTAATCCACACAATAAACATACAAGACAAGAAACACAATCAAAGAGTGGACAAATGTTACTAAATATGTCATGACATGCATGATTGATGCAAATGCAAGGTAGAACTTGTCAATAGATTGCTTTCAATGATCAATAACTAGTTCTAAAAGCTTTTAACAAGTTTATACAGGTTTGGAGTTGATTAGATCAAATTTTTGAATTAATTCAACACAATTTAACTAGAAAGATCGGACTAGTCCGCTAGAGACCGGAGAAGTCCGCACTCTGCGAGATCAGCAGATTAGGGTTTTCTAGATCGACGTAAATTTGGAGATTAGGGGTTGAATTAACATAAGGAAAAGATAATAGAAGGTATAATAGGTGTTTAGAACTCCAATGAATCAAGAAACTTGGAGGTAGCACTTGGATCTTGATGATCTAGGGTTGGTGATGAACTTGGAGATAAGATCGGAAAAGTCCAGGGACTTAGCAAATTTTCAAGGATTCTAGGAATATCGGACTAGTCCGCACAAAATCGGACAAGTCCAAAGGTTTCCAGAGGCAAAATCGTACTAGTCCGCAGCATAATCGGACAAGTCCGTTTTTAGTCAGAGAGAAATCGGACTAGTCCTCAGTAAAATCGGACTAGTCCGCACTTTCCTGCATTTTAAATGCGATTTTGTTCCAAATCAATTTGAAATGCTCCAAATCAATTTTAAACTTGTTCCTCTTTATTGAATGTAGGCCTAGAGGGGGGGGGTGAATAGTCCTTCTTGAATTTCTCGGTTCCTGTAGCACTTCAACAAAAAGGTCAAATCCAGATATTTCGGACTAGTCCGGTAAAGTGCGGACTAGTCCGGATTTCACGGGCTAGGTTGATCAAGTTAGGTCAATTTGATTGATTCGTTTTCGTTTGCAGCGGAAATATAAACTTTAATGACAGTTCAATAGCTGTATGTTAAGTTTTATTGCAAATATGATTCTTGTTTAACTATTTAACTTCAATTCAACTAAATGAATCAAACCCTAGATTATGTTGATCAACTAGAAAGATGAACACAAACGAACAAGACACGAGATTTATCCCGTGGTTCGGTTACCACGAAGGCAGCCTACGTCCACGTTGAGGAGCCCACAAAAGGACCGGGTCTTCACCAACCCTTCCCTCGTCGGATCGCCACGAAGGCCAATCCTCTTCCACTAATCACACAGGGGTAAATCACCAAGTTGAAGGGGCGATCTCACAAGTTGAGAGCTCCCTTGATTACAAGTTTTAAAACCACCAATAACACACTTCGAAATATACAAATTGAGATGCAAGAGTGTGTTAGAGATTCAAACCAAGAGCTCAATCGTGTGCAAAGTGCCTCTCCAATGATCTACAAGTGATCTTCAAAGGATTGATCGATTTTGCACTTAATTTCGTGGAGAGAGATGGTTTTTGAGTCTCTTGGGAGGTGTGACGGCGCTAGGGTTCGAGAGTGCTTAAAAGTGGGCCGTGCACCTCTATTTATATGGGGTTTCTAGAAATTACCGTTAGGGTTCAGAAAGATCGGACTAGTCCGAGGTGGAGACCGGACTAGTCCGGTGTGCTGTGTGAAGCAAACCCTAAGTGTCCAGGAATATCGGACTAGTCCGATTGAAAAACGGACTTGTCCGATTTCGCTGCTGGAAATCTTCGGACTTGTCCGGTTGACATCGGACTTGTCCGGACCTGTGAAACCCTAAGTGTTTAGAACGACAAGTCCGCACTGGGAGGACTTGTCCGATTTAGATCAGAGTGTATATCGGACTAGTCCGTGTAGTCACCGGACTTGTCCGAAGTGGATCAGAAAGGGAATCGGACTAGTCCGGTGGTGACCGGACTTGTACGATCTAGTGACTTGTGCATTGTGTTGAGGACTAGTCCGCACTGGGGAGGACTAGTCCGAAGTGGAACAGAAAGATATCGGACTAGTCCGGTGGGGACCGAACTTGTCCGATCTTGTGCAGAATGTGATATCGGACTAGTCCGGTTGATATCGGACTAGTCCGGTCCTGTATGGTTTTGTGCATTGTGTGTGTGTGATTAAGTGAGATTGAGCTCTTGGGTGTGTTTCCTTAACACACTCCATACATACTAATCTACTAATTTCTTCTTCTTGAGCTCAAATTCATTCTCCTTCTTAATTTCCCTCTTTTTGGCATTTTACTCATTTTTCATCATTTTCCTGCATTCATCTCAACAAAAGGATTAGGATCCCAATTGCTTGTCATAAATCATCCGAAACCCACAAGGGAGTCCTAGATGCACTTTCAATCTCCCCCTTTTTGGTGATTGATGACAACCAATTGAGATTTCACAAAATGAGGTATAAAATGAGATTTTCATAAAGTATGCACATATGACTCAAAAATGCATCAGGCAACAAGATAATTATTCATATGTGCATTCTTTATGGTGGGATGCATACTAAGAGCATGATTGCATTAAGAATGACAGAATTTTCATTTACCAACTAATATCAAGTGAATATGGCACTTCAGGAGCAAAAGCTCAGATTTCATCACACACTTGCAAATTAATTGAGCAATTCATCACAGGACCAAACATGATATGAAAAGAGAGTTAAGCAAATACAATCACAATAAAAAAAAACATAGAGAGCTCTCTCCTCGCATCCTATTCAGCTAAAGCTTAGACTAGAGACTCCCCCTCAATCTCTCCCCCTTTGGCATCAAGACACCAAAAAGAGAGAGAGAGGAAGATCCTAGGGCTTCACTCTTCGCTGTCGGTCCTCTCGTCGTCTTCATCATCTTCATCGCTTTCGGCTTGACGAGGTTGAGAGGTAGGAGGAGGAGCGGAGCTGCTCGAGCCCCCAATGCCAAAATAGGCAAGCTCGGAAGGAGTCAAGGGCTGAGCTCGGTGATGTTTGGATCAGAATCTTCAGAAAGTACTGGAGATCCAATTGGATTGATCTCCAGCTTCTCACTCAGCTGCTTCACATTGGCTTTTATGTATCTCATGTCCTCCTTCCTCTTCTGATTTAGCTTGTGAAGCTTCACTTCAGTTTTCTTGCAGGAGGAGAAGATTGCAGCCAAGTACTTGAGGATCCCACTGGCGGATCCTTTCTGAGGGGCTTCCCTGGAGGGAGGAGTAGCCCTAGCAGCTTCTCCTTGCCTTGCCGGCACCTCGGGGCTTGAGGCCGGCGATGGAGCAGCCTGGACACTCACGGACTGAGGCTTCTGAGGCCTCAGTGGAGTGTGCTCCACATCCTTCACAAACTCGATTTCTGTGACCTTCTCAATCATGAACATCAAGTAAGGGGCATAGCCACAGGATCGGTTGGGGGTACTTGAGATATTGACCATATCATTCCAGATATAGTCTGCAACATCAAATTGCCTTTTCTTGCTGATGACCTTCATCAGGGTCCGGAGGTAGCCTTGCACACTCCCTGCATCACCATCCTTGGGAGCAATCGTCTTCCTGAGGACTCTGTTGAGGACCAAAAAGAAAGGCTTCATGTTCTTTGTGGAGGGAGGGACAAACTTGGAGGTGGGCTCATACATGAACTGCATTCCATCCCTCTCAATGACCCCAATGTTGTGGATAATGAGGTGGTCATCTCCCTCAGAGTCAAGATGCAGCAGGCGGGCAAACTCTTCTTGAGTGATGGAATACTTGGATCCATGAGTCATCCAAGTCACACTTTCTTCGTCTTCACCTGAGAAGTGGCACGTTGCATAGAATTGTGCAATCACTTCATCATTCCAATTATATCTGAAGGCAAACAAATCCTTCAGCCCATGTCTCTCTGCAGCTTGTATCACTTCATCAAAAGCTGCACATTTCCTCTTCTCAAGGTGGGCCCAGTCAATCCATTGACTGCGCACCACTGGGGTCTTCATCGGCAAGTAGACCAGCTTGTAGAAGTCAGCATGGAAATTTGACCAGAATCTGCCATCAGCTGCTTGCTTGGGCCTTGCATAGTAGTCCACACTTCTCAGCTTTATGGCCACATCGCTGCCCTTGCCATTGAATCTTTCCTCATTGGGGTCCCGGACCCCTTCTCTGGGAGTATGCAGCTTTAGAGGCCCAACAGGCCCTGTGGCAACCCCCTTTCCCTTCCCTTTAGCTTGGCGAGGCCCACTTGACGGAGGAGCAGCCTTCGAGGCGGCCTTCTTGACACACACCTTCCCCCGAACCTGGGGAGTGAGGGAGCAGGCTCGGAGGGTCTCTCTTGGCGTTTCTTGCCAAGACCCGTCGAGGACCGAGGTGCCACCTCGTGGTCCAACTCGGCCTCGAAATCGGAGATTTCATTGTCGGAGCTCGACATGATCTGAGAATGAGTGATCAAGAGAAAAGACAAGTTATACAAGGTATTGGTGAGGTAAGATGGCAATGGAAGGCAGTAGGGAATTAAAGAATTAGGTTTTGGTTCAGAAACAACGGACTTGTCCGGTGCTCAGGCACGGACTAGTCCGGGGGACCGGACTTGTCCGTACCTGGACCGGACTAGTCCGGTGTTCATCAGCAAAAACCTGACAAACTGGATAAAAATTGATCCCTAATGAAATAACTAGTCTAGCATACACATAGTCCAACAGCTGGACATGCAACTAGTGAAGAATGCTAGGCCAAACGATAAGCAATGAAGAAATTTGAGATTTCTTAGGGTTTGAGGAAAATTTACCAAGAAATCCAAGGATGCTTGAAAATGTGGGGGTTGGAGGCCGGACTTGTCCGCTAACTTCAATCCCCGAGTCTTCAAGCTTAATCTCCGCCCAAGATTGAGGCTTTTCGACGGAGGAATCAAGGATTCACCTTGGGAGCTCGAGCGCAAGAGAGAGAAAGCTTGGAGGAGAGTGTGGGGTGAAGGGATTAGGGTTTGGTGGCGGCTAGGGTTATGGACACGAAAAATCGGACAAGTCCGGACAGGACCGGACTAGTCCGAAGTCCTCCAGAAAACCTAAATCGGACTAGTCCGTGGTCGGTCGGACTAGTCCGGCCTAACCGGCACACTGCGGACTAGTCTGCAATGGCGGACTAGTCCGGGTAACCACGGACTTGTCCGTGGTCACCAGGAGAGAATTGCATAGCCCATTCATATATATTTGAAGGTCCAATAATTGAGGGTAGAGAGGCAAAACAATTCAAATAATCCTGATGAATTTGATCAGTAAGCAAACAACAATCATACTATGATCAAAAATTCATCAAGATCTAATAATTGACATAGTTTTTCGAGAGAAAAATGGGGAGGAAAAATTTTCACAAATCAATCAATATTTTGAAGCAATCATACAGGTGGTCGGGGAACTCTTCGTCTTCAAATCCGAGTGGTTGCTCCACGTACACCTCTTCCTTGATCGGTCCGTTGAGGAAGGCGCTTTTTACGTCCATTTGGTACAGCTTGAAATCATGGTGAGTAGCATATGCAAGTAATATTCTAATTGATTCAAGCCTAGCTACTGGAGCAAAGGTCTCATCAAAATCCAAACCTTCGACTTGTGAGTAACCTTTGGCCACAAGTCGTGCCTTGTTTCTTGTCACCACCCCGTGTTCATCTTGTTTGTTGCGGAAGACCCACTTGGTGCCAACTATGTTTGCATTGGGTCTTTCCACAAGTTCCCAAACCTCGTTTCTCTTGAAATTGTTCAACTCTTCTTGCATTGCCACCACCCAGTCCGGATCCTTTAATGCATCCTCAGTCCTGCGGGGTTCCAAAAAGGAGACAAACGAGTAATGTTCACAAAAATTTGCTATACGAGATCTAGTGGTTACTCCTTTTTGGATGTCGCCGATGATGTTGTCGATTGGATGATCCCTTTGAATGCATTGGTGTACTCTTGGGTGTGGCACTTGGGGGGTCGTATGTTGGTGATCATCTTCTTCTCCCCCTGAGTTGTTGTCCTCATTGATTTGTTGATCATGTTCATATTCTTGTGATTGATCTTGTATCGAGGCTCCCCCTTGATTGTTGATCTCCTCTTGTGGTTCACTTTCCTCTTGTATTTGTGCCGATGACTCTTGTGGTCGTACTTCGCCTAGAGCCATCCTCTTTATTGCTTGATAGGGGGCTTCCTCATTACCTAATTCACATTGATCAACTTGCTCCGGTGAGTAGCTCATAGGGGGTCTTCTTTAGTAGTCGATGAAGATAGAGTCGATTTGTGGCATGGCAGGCGGTGTTGATTGCTTCCGCCCAAAATCGATCCGAAGTCTTGTATTCATCGAGCATTGTTCTTGCCATCTCTATGAGTGTTCGGTTCTTCCTTTCGGCAACTCCGTTTTGTTGTGGAGAGTATGGCGCTGAGAATTCGTGCTTGATTCCTTCCTCATCAAGGTACTCCTCCACTTGTATGTTCTTGAACTCCGTGCCATTGTCGCTCCGAATACTCTTGATTGATAGTGAGAACTCGTTTTGCGCTCGCTTGAAGAATTTCTTGAGTGTTCCTTGTGTTTCTGACTTGTCATGCAAAAAGAACACCCAAGTGAAGCGGGAAAAATCGTCAATAATGACTAAACCGTATTTGTTACCGCCTATGCTTATGTAGGCAATTGGACCGAAGAGGTCCATATGAAGTAGTTCGAGCGGTCTTGTCGTGGTCATGATGTTCTTTGCGGGATGTTGTGCTCCAACTTGCTTTCCTGCTTGGCACGCGCTACAAGGCCTGTCTTTCTCAAACACAACATCTTTCAAACCTCGGATGTGATCGCCCTTGAGGAGTTTTTGAAGGTTCGTCATACCAACATGTGCTAGCCGTCTATGCCACAGCCAACCCATGTTGGTTTTTGCAATCAGGCATGTGTCGAGTTCGGCTTTATCCTTGTTGAAGTCAACAAGATAAAGCTTTCCCTTTAACATACCCTTGAATGCAATGGAACCATTACTTCTCCTTGAGACGGTCACACCCTCGTTAGTAAACAGACAATTATAACCTTTGTCACATAACTGAGATATGGACAGCAGGTTATAATCTAACGATTCAACGTGTAAAACATGCGAAAGAGTATGTTCAGAGGATATTGCAATTTTACCGGTACCGAGGACCTTTCCTTGACTGTTATCCCCAAAGTAGATGCCTTCGTTTGGGTCCTGGTTGGCTTCATACTCCACAAACATCCTCCTTTCTCCGGTCATGTGGTTGGTGCATCCACTGTCTAGCACCCATTTGGATCCACCGGAGGAGTAGGCCTGCAAAAAACAAATTACGCCTTGGTTTTAGGTACCCAAGCTTGCTTGGGTCCTTGGAGGTTAGTAACAATACATTTGGGCACCCACACATGGGATTTAGTGTTCCCATGGCGCGGCCCAGCATAATAAGCATACACTTTACCAACATTATTTTTCATTAAGACATAGGATGCATCAAATGTTTTAAACAGAAGTTGCTGTTGATTATGGGTCGGACTAGTCTGTGTGACCGGACTTGTCCGGATGACCGGACTTGTCCGGACAACAACCGGACTAGTCCGATTTTCATGAGAGTTCAGATTTTTAATTTTCGAGTTACCAGGTTGTGAGGGTCCTCCCTTCACAAAGGTGATCCTTCCCTTGTTATTCTTATGATTTCCAGCTCTTTGCTTTCCATCACAAGAGTAACCAATGCCATACTTGACATTTGGAGGTCTTTGGACCAAATATGCACTACGTGCATAGTTGATCCTCTCCTTGTCAAATATTACACATTGGGTAGGATTTTTGTCCTTCGTGGAGGTAGGGTTTTCCTTCAACCTGGTGTTAGTTTTATCACATTTGCAAACATGAGCGATATTAGTTAAAGTGGGTTGAGAAGGTGGGGTTGAAGAGGAGGAAGGTTCACTAAGCTTGAGTGACTCAACCTGCACTTCAAGGATCTTGTTGACCTTGATTTGGTCATCAAGCTGATTCTTGATTGCAACATTTGAGTTGGTTAGCTCCAAGCAAGTTTTCTTGCTTGAAGCTAGCTCAAGCTCTAGTGAGTGATTTTTCTCCTTTTCAAGAACTAGGAGATTGTCAAGTTCGACATGCTTCTCCTTTTGGGAGATAATCATGTCTTCTTGACGATCAATTAGCTCTTCCTTCTCAATAAGTTGGTTAAGCAAGAATTTCATTTTTGCAGTAGTTTTTCTATCTAAACCAATTAGCATATCTTCATCATCACTATCTAGATCATCATCACTTGAGTAAGAATGCGAGGAAGGAGTTTTGATGTTTACCTTGCGTTTACCTTCCTTAGCCATGAGGCAAGTTCCATTTGCCTTCTTTGCACTGAGCATGGGGAAGAGTGTGAGTTTCTTGGGCATACTTTCAATGGCTATGCTAGCCATTTCTTCTTCATCGGACGATGAGGACTCATCGTTTGAGTCCCACTCCTTTCCGATGTGTGCTTGTTCAACTTGTTTCTTCTTCTTGAAGAACTTTTTCGGTTGAGGCTTGGATTCTTTACTCTTCTTCTTGTTGTCCTCATATGGGCAATCAACTATGAAGTGATTGTACTCACCACAATTATAGCATGCCCGCCTCATCTTCGGTTTTGTCTTCTCCTTGTATTTTCCTTCACTCGATTTTGCTCCTTGTCTTTTCTTCATAATTCTTTTGAATTTCTTCATGAACAGAATCATATCTTCTTCGTCCAGCTCGCTGCTTTCATCATCGCTGTCCTCCTCAAACTGAGCTTCTCTTGCTTCTTTGGATAGAGGTTTGAGTGTGGATTTTAAGGCAACTCCCTTCTTCTTGGCCGATGTGAGGTCAGCTATTTCTTTGACGTGCTTGGCTTGCTTCTCCATCATCTCAAAGTTGATGATTTTGCCAAGCAGTTCATCCGGAGTCATTTTCTTGTACCCGGGACTTTCTCGGATCATAGAACAGAGTGTGACGTTGCGAGGCATAAAGGCTCTAAGAATGAGCTTTACAACCTCGTGGTCATTCCACTTTTTGCTACCATACGATCGAACCTTGTTCACAAGAGTCTTTAGTCTGTTGTACATGTCCTGGGGAGATTCATCTTCCTCAATCGCGAACCTTCCTAGTTCGCCTTCAATCATTTCAATCTTTACCTCCCGCACATGCCGGTCACCTTCACGTGTTGTCTGTAGCGTGTCCCAGATTTCTTTGGCTATTTCCAATCCGTCCACCTTTGTGAATTCATCTCTACTTAGAGATGAGGTGATAACGGCTGCGGCTTGGGCATTCCTGTGGATGGCTTGCTCTTGACTTGGCGTGAGTTCTTCATCGTCATCAGGGATGTTTATTCCTGTGCACACAATATGCCATAAACTTGGGTTAAGGGAAATCAAGTGCATCTTCATGTTTTGCCTCCACATGGAGTAATCACTCCCATCGAAGTGTGGGGCTTTTCCGAGAGGAATAGATAGATAATGACTGCTGTTAGAATTTAAACGGTCATAATTAAAAGGATATCGGGAGTAGTCGGTGTGACTACTCCCCCTCTTCTTTTCTTCAACTTTAGCTTTCCCTTTGGAAAGTGCTTTCTTTCGGAGCAGTGCTTTCAGCTCCAATGTCTCCTCATCATCATCATCGAAGTCTTGAATGGCTTCGAGATACCTTTCGAGCTTTTGGTGCTTGTCATTGTTCATTTCTTCCTGGGTGTTGATTTTCTGGACTTCCTTCATGTCCGACATGATCTCTTCGAGTGGTTGCACTCTTTCTTGAAGAACCTGCTTTGATACCAATTGAATGTAGGCCTAGAGGGGGGGGGTGAATAGGCCTTCTTGAATTTCTCGGTTCCTGTAGCACTTCAACAAAAAGGTCAAATCCAGATATTTCGGACTAGTCCGGTAAAGTGCGGACTAGTCCGGATTTCACGGGCTAGGTTGATCAAGTTAGGTCAATTTGATTGATTCGTTTTCGTTTGCAGCGGAAATATAAACTTTAATGACAGTTCAATAGCTGTATGTTAAGTTTTATTGCAAATATGATTCTTGTTTAACTATTTAACTTCAATTCAACTAAATGAATCAAACCCTAGATTATGTTGATCAACTAGAAAGATGAACACAAACGAACAAGACACGAGATTTATCCCGTGGTTCGGTTACCACGAAGGCAGCCTACGTCCACGTTGAGGAGCCCACAAAAGGACCGGGTCTTCACCAACCCTTCCCTCGTCGGATCGCCACGAAGGCCAATCCTCTTCCACTAATCACACAGGGGTAAATCACCAAGTTGAAGGGGCGATCTCACAAGTTGAGAGCTCCCTTGATTACAAGTTTTAAAACCACCAATAACACACTTCGAAATATACAAATTGAGATGCAAGAGTGTGTTAGAGATTCAAACCAAGAGCTCAATCGTGTGCAAAGTGCCTCTCCAATGATCTACAAGTGATCTTCAAAGGATTGATCGATTTTGCACTTAATTTCGTGGAGAGAGATGGTTTTTGAGTCTCTTGGGAGGTGTGACGGCGCTAGGGTTCGAGAGTGCTTAAAAGTGGGCCGTGCACCTCTATTTATATGGGGTTTCTAGAAATTACCGTTAGGGTTCAGAAAGATCGGACTAGTCCGAGGTGGAGACCGGACTAGTCCGGTGTGCTGTGTGAAGCAAACCCTAAGTGTCCAGGAATATCGGACTAGTCCGATTGAAAAACGGACTTGTCCGATTTCGCTGCTGGAAATCTTCGGACTTGTCCGGTTGACATCGGACTTGTCCGGACCTGTGAAACCCTAAGTGTTTAGAACGACAAGTCCGCACTGGGAGGACTTGTCCGATTTAGATCAGAGTGTATATCGGACTAGTCCGTGTAGTCACCGGACTTGTCCGAAGTGGATCAGAAAGGGAATCGGACTAGTCCGGTGGTGACCGGACTTGTCCGATCTAGTGACTTGTGCATTGTGTTGAGGACTAGTCCGCACTGGGGAGGACTAGTCCGAAGTGGAACAGAAAGATATCGGACTAGTCCGGTGGGGACCGGACTTGTCCGATCTTGTGCAGAATGTGATATCGGACTAGTCCGGTTGATATCGGACTAGTCCGGTCCTGTATGGTTTTGTGCATTGTGTGTGTGTGATTAAGTGAGATTGAGCTCTTGGGTGTGTTTCCTTAACACACTCCATACATACTAATCTACTAATTTCTTCTTCTTGAGCTCAAATTCATTCTCCTTCTTAATTTCCCTCTTTTTGGCATTTTACTCATTTTTCATCATTTTCCTGCATTCATCTCAACAAAAGGATTAGGATCCCAATTGCTTGTCATAAATCATCCAAAACCCACAAGGGAGTCCTAGATGCACTTTCATTTATGTGGGTTAATGTTAAACAGGTATATGAGTGCATGCAAGGCATGATGCATGAAAATGAGGGTGTTACAAACCTACCCCCCTTAAAATGAATCTCGCCCTCGAGATTCGACGTGGAAGGGAAGAGATAGGAAAATTCCATCTTGAGATCATCCTCCAATTCCCACATCGCTTCTTTTTCTGTGTGGTGCTTCCATTGAACTTTACACCATCTAATAACCTTGTTCCTTTTGACCCTCTCCTTGGTTTCCAAGATTTTGACCGGTTGTTCGGCAAAAGTCAAATCTTCCTCTAGTTCCTATTCTTCCATTGGCACTTGTTCTTCCAGTACTCTCAAACACTTTTTGAGCTGGGAAACATGAAAGACATCATGGACATCCGAAAGATGAGTTGGCATCTCCAACTTATACGCTGCTACTCCTCTTTTGTCCAAAATCTTGAATGGTCCAATATAACGAGGAGCTAGTTTGCCTCTTATGTTAAACCTTTTATGACCTCTCATTGGTGACACCTTGAGGTATAATCTCCCACTTCAAAGGCTAATTTCCTTCTCCTATTGTTCGCATAGCCTTTTTGCCTTGATTGGGCAGCCCTCAAGTTTTCACGAATTATTTGGACTTGTTTTTCGGCTTCTTGCAACACATCCGGACCAAAACTGGGGCTGTTGTCAACCACTTCTTCAATTCCTCAAAACTATTTTGACAAGCTTGAGTCCATTGGAAAGCCTTTCCCTTCATTAGCAACTCCTTCATTGGCTTGGCTATCTTGGAAAAGTCCTTGATCAACCTACGGCAATATCCAGTCATTCCAAGAAAACTCCTTATTTCCTTGACATTTTGCGGTGGTTCCCACTTGAACACGTCTCTCATTTTTCCGGGGTCAACCGATACTCCTCCTCCTGAGATGATATGACCCAAAAACGACACTTCCCTTAACCAAAATTGACACTTGTTGAACTTGGCATACAATTGATGCTCCCTCAATTTCTGTAGTGTAAGCCTCAAGTGTTCCACATGTTCCTTCTCATCCTTCGAGTAGATCATAATATCATCAATGAACACCACGACGAACTTGTCCAAGTACTCCATGAAGACTTTATTCATGAGGTACATAAAGTAGGCAGGCACATTTGTCAATCTAAAAGACATCCTAGTGTACTCATAAGATCCATACCGTGTCCTAAAAGCTGTCTTGGGTATGTCCAATGGTCTAATCTTCATTTGAAAGTATCCCGTCCTCAAATCAATCTTAGAGAAGACACAAGCACCCTTCATCTGATCAAACAAGTCTTCTATGCGTGGCAAGGTGTACTTGTTCTTGATTGTCACCTCGTTGAGAGCTCGGTAATCCACACACATCCTTTGGGATTCATCCTTCTTATCCACAAATAGGACGGGTGCTCCCCAAGGTGAAGAGCTTGGGCGAATAAAACCTTTCTCTAGTTGCTCTTAAATTTGCTTCTTGAACTCCGCTAGTTCCATAGGATGCATCCTATACGGCCTCTTAGCTATAGGTGCAGTTCCAGGTATTAAATCAATAATAAACTCAATGTCTCGATCAGGTGGCATACCTGGCAACTCGTCCGAAAAAACATCCAAAAATTCACACACCACCGGAATCTCCTGAATTGTGGCACCGTCCATATGATTCAGCTCCAATTGCTTCTCTGCGGTTTGAGATGCTTCAAATTCTACGGTGATCCCTTCCTCATTGGTCAACTTCACCATCTTCGTGGCACACTCAATAACAACTTCCTCAACCAGTCCATACCAAGTATAATGTCCATTCCATGAGAATCCAAAACAATGAGGTTGGCGGAGAAGTCTACCCACCTTATTCTAAGGCTTACTTTTGAACATACTATATTTGTCCTCATCTCTCCTCCAGGAGACTTAACCAATAGAGTAAACTTCATATGAGAGATAGACAAACTATACTTGGCGATATACTTTGATGCAATGAACGAATGCGATGCTCCAGAATCAAATAACATAGTCGCAGGGTTGGAGTTGGCGAGAAACATACCAATGAACACATCATCCACTTGTTGAGCATCCTCCATAGAGACATGGTTCACGTTGTCACGAGCAAAATTCTGTTGTCCACGGTTCCCTTGTGGTTGTCCTCCCTTGGGTCTTGGGTTTTGCCCCGACGCATTGCTTCCTTGACCAAGGCCTGACTTAGGACATTGATGCGCAAAGTGTCCAGCTTCTTCACAAGTATAACACTTCTTAACTCCACCAGAATTATTAGGACGAGCTTGGTTTTGAACACTTGCAGCAGGAAAATTAGCACGAGGCGCATATGGCATTGGAGGCCTAGGTGCTTGCATAATAGGGCGCTTATGCACAAACTGAGTTGGGTGTGGTTCATAACCAGGGCGCTGAGCAGGAATAGAAGAGTTGTAATAATGCGCATTGGGCGGTGCAAAGCAAGGGCGCACATTACTTCCTTGTTGCTGTCCATGATATGGCGCCTTTCTCTTATTGTCTTGCTCCATCTCACGAATCTTGTTCTCAACCACAATTGCTTTGTCCACAATCTTCTGAAAATTTGCATAATCACAACTGAGTAGTTGCACTTGGATTTCATTGTTCAAGCCCCTCATGAACAAGTATTATTTCTGGCTGCCCCGACTAACATCCTCAGGCGCATATCTTGAGAGTTGAGTTAACTTATTGAGATATTCACTCATGCTTGATCTTCCTTGCCATAAGTTCTGAAATTCTTACCGCTTCAAGATCATAACACCTTCCGCCACGTAATGAGTACGAAAACTCTCCTTGAATTCCGCCCAGGTAATTCTCTCTTGGTTCTCATGAGCATTACATAGTGAATCCCACCAATTCGCAGCTGCTCCAACTAGTTGATGAGAAGCGAAAAGCACTTTCTCCCGGTCACTGCATTCGACAATAGCAAGCTTCTTCTCCACGGACTTGAGCCAATCATCGGCATCCATAGGGTCAGCAGCTTGAGCAAAGGTTGGCGGCCTAGTCCTCATAAACTCTCCCAATCGGTTATGAGGAGGCGGGGGTGGCGGTGGAGGCATGTGGGGCTGATTGTTGATGTTGCCAGCCATCAACTGTCCCATAGTTTGTATCATGGTCTGCATGAGCTGGTTTTGTATAGCCAATAGCTGCTCAATGTTGATAGCTCCCTGAGTAGATCCTTGTCCAATGTTGTTCTGAGGCACTCCATTGTTCTCCTCATCATTGCCATCCCTCTGGTTGCGAGTCCTCACCATCTGAAGAAAAGCAATAGGTAAGAATTGGAAAATGTCCCCAACTATATGCATCAAGGGATATGAAACTAAACAACTAGCTAAACTAGCCTAGGTGGACATGGCAATGCTAAGGCATCCCAAAAATCCTCTATTAAGTACACAAGCAAACAATATATAGCAAACAACACACCAAGCAAAAACACATCGATTCCTGAGTGCGCCTATGTGCTCTAAAGTGTCCATTCTATCTAGGCTGCATCCTGCGGTCAACCTGTGGCTCTGACACCAATCTGTGATGCCTGGTTCCAAAAAATGAACCAAGCTAACGCATATGTGTGCCCAGGATGTTCATCACACATACACGATTGCATTCACAAAAGAGTATACAGAAAATTACCACAGAACAAGATTAATTAACCAAATTTTATTAAACAAACCATATCATCCTCGAATACAAGCTCTAATGAATATTAATGACAAGTTCAACTAATGCGGCGGAAATAAACTAACTAAGCAACTAAGCAAAGTAAGCATAAGGGATAGCGCAGCTCCAATGAACACCACAGGCAAAGTTGACGCTAGACACGGCCTAGAATTCTGCATTATCATCATTAAACTCCCAATCTTGACCTGCAACTGTTGGGGGGGGGGGGATTGCAAGAGTGAGTACATGTCGTACTCAGCAAGTGTGGAAAGTATGACATGTGGCTGATTTAAATGATGACAATAATAATGGAAAAGTGCTGAAAAGTACATTAAAACATTTAAAAAGCAATATATTATATGTATATGAAGTAGACCCATCATAATCATAATTAATATCCTAATACCAGTCCAAAATTCACCATCCTCATCAATAATTCCAGATTTCACCATTTGCCAAAAACCATATCCATTACCAGAAATTAATCCATAACCATAATACCAACCGTAACCATCCCAAATACCATCCCAATACCGAGTACCCTCTAAGCATGGAAGTTGTCCTGGTGCTCATAACCGGGAGCACGACTATCATGATAGTTTTAGACACACTCTATAGAGTTTGTACTGCTTTACCTACGTGTTTGTGATTTCATCACCTTTCGATGACTATAACCTCTATTATGCCGTCTCACACTTTCATCGATGTGTGGCCAAGAGATCAAAAAATAGCCTTTACAAAGGGATGACTAGCCTATTTAGACCCCACTGAGGTTTCACCGGTGGCGATGTCTCCTACGGAGCACATCTTCAACCAAGGGCCCCCTCTTGAGCCATTCGGATCCCAGGGTAGTCCCGCCAATCATGAACAAACCCAATCTGAATACCCCTTCCCCGAGCATCCATAATGGTCCAAATAGCACTGGCAAAGCCATAATTAATCAGCTATGCCGCACCCATACTTGGCCTCGTGGTGGCACTGTAGTCCTAACTTATTCTCGCAAGAACCGGTCCTTAGATCTAAAGCAAGCAAACCACCATAACATCCAACCCATCCACATACCAGGCTTGCTTAGATCACCCATTACCATATCATATTTAACCAGTTCATATTAACAGAATAACATTAATGCATAATTAAATGTGTAGTGTAGTTTTCCCATCCCAATTAATTAAGCGATGCAAAAAGTAAAAACCCTTCCCAACTCTCTACCATAAATTCCAGGTGACAAGGGTGTTCAAACAAAGCTAGTAAACTTCCTATCATAGGATTCCCATCAGATTGACACAAGCATGCAATTTTGCAAACAAAACATTTAATTTAAAAACATTATCAATATGCTTCAAGGACACTTGCCTTGCTCTTGCTGTTGATTAGGGTCCACTTCTTCAAACTCATTGTGCTGGATATCCTCCGCGGCACTCTCTAGCGCAAATCCGTCTAATCCACACAATAAACATACAAGACAAGAAACACAATCAAAGAGTGCACAAATATTACTCAATATGTCATGACATGAATGATTGATGCAAATGCAAGGTAGAACTTGTCAATAGATTGCTTTTAATGATCAATAACTAGTTCTAATTGCTTTTAACAAGTTTATACAGGTTTGGAGTTGATTAGATCAAAATTTTGAATTAATTCAACACAATTTAACTAGAAAGATCGGACTAGTTCGCTAGGGACCGGACAAGTCTGCACACTGCGAGATCAGCATATTAGGGTTTTCTAGATCGATGTAAATTTGGAGATTAGGGGTTGAATTCACGTTAGGAAAAGATAATAGAAGGTATACCAGGTGTTTAGAACTCCAATGAATCAAGAAACTTGGAGGTAGCACTTGGATCTTGATGATCTAGGGTTGGTGATGAACTTGGAGATGAATTGGCGATGAAGAACGAAAGCTTGGTGGAGATCTTGATCCTCTTTCATTTCCTCCTCTTCTTGTTCTTGCTTGGGATCTCCTCCTCCCTCCTTGATGGTGGCTCTCCACGAACTAGGGTTTGGGTGGGGTGGAAAAGTGGCAAATAGATGTCAACCAAGGGGTGGGGTTGTTTATATAGAGGTGGAGGCTAGGGTTATATGGATTTCGAGTTTGGGATGAGTAGAGGCCGGTTTAGAGTCCCACATGGGCTCTAAAAGAGTGAGGCACGACGTCTTAGGCCCACTTAATGTGAAACCTAAGAAACAAGTCGTAAAACAAAATATCAACTCAGAGTCACAAAATATCGGACAAGTCCGCAAAGGACCGGACTAGTCCGAAGTTGTCTAGAGAGAAAATCGGACAAGTCTGCCCTAAAATCGGACAAGTCCGACTTTAGTCATAGAGGAAAACGGACAAGTCCGCTGGAACACCTGAATAGTCCAGACAAGTCCAGGGACTAAGCAAATTTTCAAGGATTCTTGGAATATCGGACTAGTCCGCACAAAATAGGACAAGTCCGAAGGTTTCCAAGGGCAAAATCGGACTAGTCCGCAGCAAAATCGGACAAGTCCGTTTTTAGTCCGAGAGAATTCGGACTAGTCCTTAGTAAAATCGGACTAGTCCGCACTTTCTTGCATTTTAAGTGCGGTTTTGTTCCAAATCAATTTTAAATGCTCCAAATCAATTTTAAACTCGTTCATCTTTATGTGGGTTAATGTTAAACATGTATATGAGTGCATGTAAGGCATGATGCATGAAAATGAGGGTGTTACAGAGGAGCTAGTTGATTGTCAAGAAGATATGATTATCCTCCAAAAGGAAGAATATCTTAAGATCAAAAATCTCCTTGAACTTGAAAAGGAGATAAGCAAATCACGAGAACTTGAGTTAGCTTCAAGCAAGGAAGGTTGCCTGAATTAAACGACTCAACCGCCACCATCAAGAATGAACTTGCTAACTTGACCAAAGTTAAAAAGATTCTTGAGGTACAAGTTGAGTGACTCAAGCAAAATGGTTCTTCATCCTCTTCAAGTTCACCTTCTCAACATATAAAATCTGAAACTGTTATTGCTTGTACATGTGCTAAAATTGACACTAACTTGAAATAAAAGTCAAAATTGACAAAACACAAACATCCTTCCCGAAGTAGCATATTTGACAAGGAGAAGGTCAAGTATGCACGCAGTGCATACTTGGTCACAAGACCTCCTAATCTAAAATATGGCATTGGTTATTCTTGTTGTGAAAAGCAAAATGCTAGAAGCCACAAGAATAACATGAAATGCATTGCCTTTGTCAAGGAAAACACCTCTCAAGTTAGAAAACTTAACAATGTTGATAAGTTTAACATTGTGAACACATATGAACAACAAGTTTTATTTAGAACATTTGATGCTTCATATGTACTTATGAAAAGTAATATTGGTAGAGTTTATGCCAAATATATTGGGCCACGCCATGGGAACACCAAGTCTCATGTGTGGGTGCCCAAATCACTTGTGACTGACCTCAAAGGACCCAAGCAAGCTTGGGTACCTAAGACCAAGGCATAATTTGTCTTTTGCAGGCCTATTCATCAGGTGGAGCTAAATGGGTGCTACATAGTGGATGCACCAATCACATGACCGGAGAAAGAAGAATGTTCGTGGAATATGATGAAAATGAAGATCCAAGCAAAGACATTTATTTTGGTGATAACAGTCAAGGAAGGGTGATTGGTACCGGTAAAATTGCAATTTCATTGAAGCATACTCTTTCTCATGTTTTACACGTTCATTCCTTGGATTATAACCTTTTGTCCATATCTCAATTATGTGACAGGTTATTATTTTTTATTCACTAATGAGGGTGTGACTGTCTCTAGAAGGAGTGATAACTCTGTTGCATTCAAGGGTGTGTTAAAGGGAAAACTTAATCTAATTGACTTCAATAAAGATAAAACCGAACTTGACACATTTTTGATTGCAAAGACCAACAAGGGTTTGCTGTGGCATAGACGGCTCGCACATGTTAGTATGAGGAATCTTCAAAAACTCCTTAAAGGCGATCACATCCGAGGTCTAAAGGATGTGGTTTTTGAGAAAGACAGGCCTTGTAGTGCGTGCCAAGCCGGGAAGCAAGTAGGAGCACCCCATACCACGAAGAATGTTATGACTACAAGCTCCTTCATATGGACCTATTTGGTCCAATTGATTACATAAGCATCGACGGTAACAAATACGGTTTAGTCATTGTTGATGATTTTTCTCGCTTCACGCGGGTTTTATTTTTGCATGATAAGACAGAAACTCAAGGAACCCTCAAGAAGTTTCTCAAGCTAGCTCAATATGAATTTTCATTGACGATCAAGAACATACAAAGTGACAATGGAACGGAGTTCAAGAATACCCAAGTTGAGGAGTATCTAGACGAAGAAGGGATAAAACACGAATTTTCAGCACCATATTCTCCTCAACAAAATGGAGTAGCTGAAAGGAAGAACTGAACCCTCATTGAGATGGTGAGGACAATGCTCAATGAATACAATACTTCGGACCAGTTTTGGGCCGAAGCGGTTAACACCGCTTGTCACGCCATAAACTGCCTCTATCTTCATCGGTTGCTCAAGAAAACTTCGTATGAACTACTCACGGTTAACAAGCCAAATATTTCATATTTTCAAGTCTTTGGTTCTAATTGTTATATTTTGAACAAGAAGCCTAAGACTCCAAAGTTCTCTTCAAAGTCCGATGAAGGTTTCTTACTTGGCTATGATTCAAACTCCTAGGCCTATCGTGTCTTCAACAAGGCCTCTAGACTTGTTGAAGTAGCACGTGATGTGGTGTTCGATGAAACTAACGGCTCTCAAGAAGAGCAAGTTGATCAATGTGTGCTAGATAAAGAAGAAGCTCCATGTCAAGCATTGAGAAGATTGGTGTTGGGCGATGTTCGACCATAAGTGCCGCCTCCAAATGCGAATGAAGGAAATGAACCACTAGTGGAGGAAAATGATCAAGAAGGAGTTTTCACACCAGATCAACCTCAAGAAGACCAAGGTGATCAACAAATCAATGACGGCAACCATCTAGGGGGAGAAGAAGATGATGATCATGAAGATTCAAGATCACAAGTGCCCCATCCAAGAGTACATTAATGCATCCAAAGAGATCACCCCGTTGACAACATAATCGGTGACATCAAAAAGGGAGTAACAACTCGATCTCGTATAGATAATTTTTATGAACATTACTCTTTTGTGTCCTCTTTGGAACCACACATGGTTGAAGATGCATTAAAGGATCCGGATTGGATGGTGGCAATGCAAGAAGAATTGAACAACTTCAAAAGGAACGAAGTGTGGGAACTTGTCGAAAGACCCAAGTTCAATGTCGTCGACACTAAATGGGTCTTCAAAAACAAGCAAGACAAACACAGGGTGGTGACAAGGAACAAAGCACGACTTGCGGACAAAGGGCATTCACAAGTGAAAGGTTTGGATTTCGACAAGACTTTTGCTCCTGTAGCTAGGCTTGTATCGATTCGTATATTACTGGCATATGCTACGCACCATGATTTCAAGCTTTATCAAATGAATGTGAAAAGCACCTTCCTCAATAGACGGCTCAAGGAGGAGGTGTACATGGAGCAACCCCCGTGTTTGGAGATCAAAAGTTCCCTGACCATGTATACAAACTCTGTAAGGCTCCCTATGGCCTCAAACAAGCTCCTAGAGCTTGGTATGAGTTCCTTAGAGATTTTTTGATTGAAAATGGTTTTAGGATTGGTAAAGCTGATTACACCTTGTTTACTAAGCATTTTGATAATGATCCATTCATCTGCCAAATCTATGTTGATGATATTATATTTTGTTCAACTAAAAAATCTTTTTGTCAAGAGTTTAGTAAGATTATGACACATAGATTTGAGATGTCCATGATTGGAGAGTTGAGATACTTTTTGGGATTCCAAGTGAAGCAACAATAGGAAGGGACGTTCATAAGACAAACAAAGTACACTCAAGGCATTCTCAAGAAATTTGGCATGGACAAAGGAAAGCCCATAAAGACTCCCTTGGCGACAAATGGACATTTGGACCTCAATGAAGGAGGACTAAACGTGGATCAAAAGGTATATCGCTTCATGATTGGCTCCTTACTTTATTTATATGCATCTAGGCCTTATATCATGTTGAGTGTATGTTTGTGTGCAAGATTTCAAGCCAATCCAAAGGAATGTCATTTGACAGTCGTAAAAAGGATCTTGCGATATTTAGTTCATACACCCAACCTAGGCCTTTGGTATCCTAAAGGTTCAAAATTCAATTTCATTGGATACTCTGATGTTGATTATGTCGGATGCAAGGTAGATAGAGAAAGTACCTGTGGTACTTGCCAATTCCTAGGTACATCCCTAGTTTCTTGGTCCTCCAAGAAACAAAATTCCATTGCATTATCCATGGTCGAATAGGAGTATGTTGCAGCCGGGAGTTGTTGTGCACAACTCCTTTGGATGCGACAAACTCTAAGGGATTACGATTACAATATGAGCCATATTCCTCTCATTTGTGACAATGAGAGTGCCATTAAAACTGCCCATAATCCCGTTGAGCACTATAGGACCAAACACATAGACATCCGGCATCATTTTTTAAGAGATCACTCAATGAACGGAGAGATAGCCATTTCGCATGTCAATGCTAAAAAATAACTAGCTGATATCTTTACCGAGCCACTTGATGAAAAACGCTTTTGTGAGCTCCTAATTGAACTAAATATCCTTCATGCTCGGAGTGTGGCTTGAAAACTTGCATACATGTATGCCATCTTTAAAATCATGTTGATTGTGTTGAAAAAATATCTCTTTCTATTTTTCTTCGAAAAACTATGTTAATTACTTGATCTTGGTAAATTATGGTCATAGCTTGATTGTTGTACGATTACTGATCATATCCATCAAGAATACTTGTGTGTTTTTGCTCCCTATTTTCTTTTTAAGCATCTTCAAATATATACTAAAGGTCTATTTGTTTCAGTCCTAGTGACCACGAACTAGTCTGTGGTTACCCCGGACTAGTCCGAACATTGCAGACTAGTCTGTGGAGTGTCCGCTAGACCAGACCACGGACTAGTCCGATTTTTTGACTCCATAACCCTAGGGCCGGCCAAAAACCTAATCTTCTACCTCACAACACTCCTCAAATTATCTCTCTTCACTCAAGTGCTCCCAATGCGACTTCACGAAATCTCCATCAAATCCACTCAAGTCTCGGTGGGAATCGATATCCATTGCAAGGGCATCGAAGACCACGGACATGTATGCATCAAAACTAATCGAAGGATTTGGTAAAATTTCTCTCCTAACCATAGAACCTTAGATTTGCCTTGTTTTTGCTCAAATAGCCTAGTTCTTCCTCTCAATACATGCTCCCTTGTAGTAGTACAACTACATGGCTCCTTTTTGCGTTGAGAAACTCCATTATCCTATTAGTTAGGGTTCGAGCAGTTGAATATCGGACTAGCCCATTAACAGTTCGGACAAGTCCGATACCCCGGACTAGTCCGCACCTGAGCAATGAAAAAGACCGATGTTAGTTGAACAAAACCCTAATCTTCTTCAACTCAATGCTTTTCCTTGCCACCCATCCTTATCTATGTCATGTATAACCTTTTTGTCAGTACAATGTCGAGCTCAAATGATGACATCTGTGACTTCGAGGTCGAAATGGATCAAGAGACCTTACCTCACATTTCGACCAGCCAAGCCAAGAAGAGACAAGATTGTACCACTGACCCCTCGCCCACTCCACCTAGGGTGCGTTGAAAGGTTCCGGTAAAGAAACCAACTTCGAGAGCACAATATTTGGTTGTCCCTAGTCGACGGTTCCACGCCAAACTAAGGGAAAAGGCAAAGGAATTGCCTCCAGCCCGATTGCCCCTCTCGAGATGACTGCTCCAAGACGGGGAAATAGGGACCCCTCGGAAGAAAATTTCAATGGCAAAGGGAGTGATATGTCTTGGAAACTGATGAAGATTGATGCCTATAGCAATGGCAAGAAGGCATTTGATCCTAGATTCTGGAGCAACTTCCACGCGGACTACTACAGTGCCATGTACCTTCAGATGAAGACTCTAGTGATCCGCAACCAATGGATCGACTAGTCACACTTTGAGAGAAAGAGCTATCAAGCCTTTGATGAAGTGATAGAGGCTGTGGAGAGACATGGCCTCAAGGACTTGTTTGCTTTCATGTATAACTAATGATGAGGTCATCACTCAATTCTTTGCAACTTGCTACTTTGCCAGCGATGAAGAAGAGAGAGTGACTTGGATGACACATGGATCCAAGTACACTGTTACTTATGATGAGTTTGCTAGGCTGCTGCACCTTGAGGACACTGGCAGCAATGAGGTCATTATTCACAATATTGGTGTTTTGGAGAAGGGCAAGATGGACTTTCTCTATGATACTCGCCTCAAGTACAATTCTCCCTCAACCAAGAACATGAAGCCTTTCTTCATGGTTCTCAATAAAGTGCTCCGGAAGACAATTGCTATAAAGGATGGAGATGCCAGGGTGTCTAAGGTTACTTAAGAACCTTGGTGAAAGTGATAAGCAAGAAGAGAAAGTTTGACATATTTGACTACATCTGGAATGATATGGTGAATATCTCCTGCATCCCCAACTGTTCTTGTGGTTATGCACCGTACATCATGTTCATGATAGAGAAGGTCACAAGAATTGAGTTTGTCAAAGATGCCGAGCGTACTGCTCTAAGACCTCAGAAGCCTCCTCAAGCCACTCTCCAAGCTGCTCCCTCACCTGCCTCAGCTGAAGAACATTTAGAGAGAGCCCAAGGAGAGGCCAAACCTCCATCAAGCTCAAGGGCCCCTACTCACAAAGGACCTCCTAGTGGCATTATAATGTACTTGGCCGCCATCTTTGGTTCTTTCTGGAAAGATGAAGTGAAGCTCCAAAAGTTGAACAAGTCAAGGAAAGAGGACATGAGGTACATGAAGGAAAATGTCAAAGCCATATGTCAAAAGCAGGAGATTGAGACTATTGGATCTCCACTCATCTCAGATGACTCCGCCTCTAACTTCTCGGAACTTCCACCTCTATCTCATTCCGAGCTTGCCTACTTTTGCATTGGGGGCACGACGAGTGGCTCTCACCCTCATCCTTCTCAGCCTAAAGAAGAAGACGACGAAAGGACCGACAGCGCGGAGTGAGCCTGCAACAATGTTTAGATCCCTCTTCTCCTTCTTTATGGTGCCTTGATGCCAAAGGGGGTGAGATTTAGGGGGAGTCTTAGGTCCTTGTAGTAGGTTGAGAGATGAGAGCTCTATTTGTGTTGCTTTTGGTTTGTAAGACTTTGATTATGATCTCTTATGCTTTTGGACATGTGTTGTGAAACGATGACTATGTTATGCTTATGATCTATGTTTTATGCTCTGAATTTGATATTCATGCCGGATAATATTGATGTTGTTATGATTATGCTTCTATCTTATTCACATCAAGATTATTGCTCTCACACACACACACACACGTAGTTTCGCACCCCACCGTAAATAGTGCATGTATGTATTATGTCTACATTGCCTATTTTGCTCAAAGCTCATATGTGCACACTTTATGAAAATCTAAAATTTTATTGTATTTGTGTAAATCTCAATTGGTTGTCATCAATTGCCAAAAAGGGAGAGATTGAAAGTGCATCTAGGCATCCCTTGTGGGTTTTGGTTGATTTATGACAAACAAATGAGATTATAACAAAATTGTTGATATGAGCGCATGCTTTAAAGAAATTAGGAAGAAAGTGCAAAAAGGAAGGAGAATGAGGATCTAAAGGGAAAAGAGCTCAAGTGCTGAAAAGATTAGATCATTGTGTATGGAGTGTGTTGGAGAAACACACCCCAAGAGATCAAGTTAACAATAAATTTAGCTCACTGCACAATTCACAAGAAAGCCGGACTAGTCCGACATACAACGGACTAGTTCGATATCTCTCTGACTAGAATCGGACTAGTCCCCCCTTGTGCGGGCTAGTCCTCAAACTTCACTCTTGCACACAAACGGACAAGTCTGATATCCATCGGACTAGTCCGATAATCTTCTGACTAAAATCGGACAAGCCTTCCAAGTCCGGACTTGTCCATTAGCCCCACAATTTTTTACGACACCGGACAAGTCCGATATCACCACAGACTAGTCCAAAAACTCTCTGACTAAAATCGAACAAGTCGTCATAGTGCGGACTTGTCCTCAATTCTACATGAGGTTCACCACACCGGACTAGTCCGACCACTTACAGAGCCCAGATCGGACTAGTCCGGACATTTACGGACAAGTCCGATATCTCAGAACACTTAGGGTTTCCCACAGGCCTCACACCGGACTAGTCCAGAGTCCACCACAGACTAGTCTGGACATCGCAAACCCTAAGGGTAACTTTTGGAAACCCTAGTATAAATAGAGGTGTTTGGCCCTACAAACACATCTCTAGATCCCCTGCGCCGTCAAACATTCCAAGAGCCCAAAATACACATATTTCCACACATTCTAACACTAGAAAGATCAAATCTTTGAGGATTAGCATTGATCAAAATGAGAGACTTCTTTCACATGATCTTGAGCTCTTGGGTTTGAATCTCTCGCACACTCTTGTTGTTTATTGCATATTTTTTGAGTGTGTTTGGTGGTGTTCGTCATTGTAAATCTTACGGAGCCCTCAACATGTGAGAAGGCCCCTTGAATAAGGGTATTTGCCCCTTTGTGGTTGGTGGAAGAGGATCGGCCTCCGTGGCGATTCGACGAGGGTAGGGTTGGTGAAGACCCGATACTCCATGGACTTCTCAACGTGGATGTAGGTTTCCTTCATGGGACTCGAACCACGGGATAAAATCGTGTCGTGCATCTTTGTTTACTTTTAATCATAATCTAGGTTTTGTCTAGTGTTGTGAAATTCACCTTGAAACATTGTATCATACTTGATCATTGCAATATACTGATTCATTGGTTCAATACACTTTACTTGCAATCTGATTTCCATTGCATAGTGTGCTAGACGTAGAATTATCAATTTACTTTGACCATTTAGTCTGCGAACAATAGACTAGTCCGCACGATATCGGACTAGTTTGATCTCTTTGTATTTGATCAATTTGTTAAGTGTTTCAGGATTTGACAAAAGTTAAAAAAAATCCTATTCACGCCCCTCTAGGTTACATTCAACAGTCTAGGTAAAGTTTAGCAGTGATCATGTCCACCTCCTTCAAGGTGTGCATGCCTCACTGTCGGGACTGGAGATGCTCATCGCTCCAACCCATATTGGAAACAATCTTCCCAATTAACTCCTTGGCTTTGTGCATAGTTGGCGAGAAGAAGGCTCCTCCAACAGCAGCATCAACATGGTCACTGGCCGACAGAGTCAGCCCGTTGTATAAGTTTTGGATGATGAGCCAATCATCCATCCTATGGTGGGGAAATGATAGGATGTACTCCTGCAGCCTTTTGCAAGCCTCGAGAATGGATTCCTTGGGCTCTTGCTGGATGCTTGAAATTCTTCCACGTATGGCATTAGTATTGTTCTCTAAGTTCGCGTCTCTCTTGTTGACATTGGGCCCAGTAGGCACATTGTAAGCAGAGGGAGTCGAAAACTCACGAAAGGTCTTCTGGGCAATTGGCTAGGAGCGTGATGGTGCAGGGGTGACGAGTTTCCTAGCCAACAAGATCACCTGAGGAGGGACGACACAAGGTCAAACTCTTCTCAGCAGTGACTTAGGATCTACTACGTAGTTAGCCGGCTAACGAAAACAGGTCATACACTACCCAATTTTCATATCAAAGAATGTGAAAGCAAAGGAGGGCTATCCTACTAAATACCAACTAGAATCCTATCTACCACATGATCATGAAAGTCTCCTGTGCCTTCCTCGGCAGCAATGCCAAAAATGCTTGTTGGTATTTCTTAATATCTACAGGTCATCCTAGTAGCAAAGCTAGTTCTGCAGAGGCACTAGGCTAACTTAAGCCAAAGCAAGATGAGTTCCACAAGCGCACAGAATGTACTGCCGTAGCATTTCATCTGAGAGTATTCCCTAGGGTATCATATTTTTTTATCCCAAAGGAAGGCAAGCTAGAAGAGAGACAAGGTCAAGGATAGAAGAGGGTGTTATAGTGAGGGATTCAGTAGAATGGATAAATGAGTTGATGGGGTAGTGTGACATGCACCTAAGCAGACTACTCTAAGGGATAAGAATGTCCTAGTGGAGGATATGTTGGGAAGAGAGAGAGGTACTCCTACTAGGCTTCAGCTACTAATATACATTGTCAACTAGTGTACACATGACTACGCTAATTACGAGTACTAAGGCCATGTGGTCCAACACATTGAGCACGGGTTTACACCTGAGAATATCAGGACGATTCCCGCCACAAGCATCCGATGTAGCTGACGTGGGGGATTACGAAGGATGGACAAGGCTGTGACCACCTGCCGCCTACCCCTACAAACCGTGGGTCTACGAGAAATCCAACGTTACTTAATTATCTAAGCACCATGCTTACATAATAAGTAAATACCTTGAGAGCCTAGGTACAAGCACCATCCTAAGGCAATGACTAACCAAGACATCATTGAAACCAATGTTGGAACCAAGAACTATATTACTCATATTAACATAGCCATATTAATACCTAATTATACTATAGTGGAGGTAACAGATGTTTATGACATAATAATAAGAGCATTATAACTGGACCATAATGACTTCAATACCTATCGCATGCATGGAATCCACAATCAAACAAGGAACAGTTCATCCTAGTATAAGAATAAATGAAGACTAATAATAATATTATAATGTACAAAGTAACAAATACAAAGGAAGATACATGAGCCATATCTTTCCCAATTTGGACTTGTGACTAGAAGCTCCTCTCTACAACCTAACCTCCACTATGGAAGTAGGAGAACTAGTCTAATACAAGAGAGAAGGTTTGAGTAGTGTGTGTGAGAAGTGAGGCACCCCTATTTATACACGGAGTAGGGGTGGTTCTCACCCCAATTAGCACGCGAATCAGTCTTCACCACCTTTAAGGAGCCATGAGGAGCCAACACGTGGAGGATGACCGGGTTTGGCGCTAGGGCCAAGTCAACCGACTAGGGGGGGTCAGCCGACTTGGTCCTGGCCCCCTCCAGGTGTGCTTCCTCGGGGTGACTTCTACTACAGGAAAAGCGATCATTTGGACGGCTACATTTATTTGCGACGATCAGCCGTCGTAAATAGAATAAATTGCAACGGCCCGCCCTTGGCCATCGCAAATAACATGGTCGTCGCAAATAACAGCTTATTTGCGACGGCGAGCGTGGGCCCTTTCCCTTTTCTTGGGTGATACACCGTTGGATCTCCTCGGATACTGTGACACCCTGAGTTTTGAGTTTTGGTAAATTAAAAAATTAAATAGGAATTTAGAGTAAATAATTGGAAGAAATTGTTTTTATAAAGAAACATATAAAATATATGCATCTCATCTTGTATTTTGCATTCATCCTCAAGTATTGAAAATTAATTACCAAATAAATACGCTAAAAGTAATTTAATTACCATAACGAATACGAGATAAAGAAATAAATGAAACTAAAGATATATATATATATACTATTTTAATTCATGCAAAAACATTAAGTAAGATGAAAAGGAATAAACGTAAAAGAATTAAAAAAAGATGCAAGTAAAATTGAGCCAGACACCGGATTACTCTGGAAAGTAACGGACTATTCTGAATAACCTCAATGGACTATAACGGACTTATTCGGATCAATCCCGGACTAGTCCGGTATGCACAGACTGCACAAACTTAATCCAATTATTCTCACCTCGGACTTGTCCGATATAACACTGGACTTGTCACTTGGACTTTCTGTTCCTTGAACAAACTTGTCAGGCACGACACCGAACTTGCCGGTGTACCTTTCTGTTACAAAACGGACTTCTCCGGTATTATACGGACTTGTCTGATGTACCTCTCTGTACCGCAACAGACTAATCCGTTCCTATGCAGACTTGACCGGTACTCTAGAGCTTGATTTATTTAACACTTCAGCACACTAGATATATAAATAATAAACATAAGTCAACCGATGATCAAATCACTTGTCGCACAAAGAGCCTTGTCGGATGCAGAAGAAAAATAATAAAAAGATAGAAATAAAAATATATAGATGTAAATAATAAATAAATATTATGAAAAGAAAAAGTCAAGCAGGCCCAGGCCGCACCAAAGAATCTGATCGGAAGGAAAACAAAACAAAACAATAATAAAAAGAAAAGAAGTCAACCGCTGCTACAGCCATAGCCACACAAACAATATGGCCAGGCATCCTGGCTGGAAGTAAAAAAAAAACAAGGCACCGTGCACAAGACCAACAGAAGCACCGAGTTGGACTCTAGCACCCGTGCACCCAGCACCGAGGCCGATCGGGACTCCAGTCCCGTAGCCCTAGCCGCCCGCATATAAAAGGGCACCGGACCCTCCCGTGAAAACCCAGTTGCCCTTGCTCACGTACCCAGCCGCCAGCAGAGAGAGAAAAAAAGGGGAGAAGCACTAGCTGCTGCGATCAGACCTATGGAAAACGCTAGCCGCCAGAAGCCACGGAAGAGATCAAGAGAAGGGCACAACCTAGAAGAAGGGAAAAGAAGAGAAGGAGAAAAGGAGGAATCACTGTTTCCGTCGGAGATCGTTGTGGCGTCGCTATTCTTCGCGGGAGATTTTTACATCGCCATAGTTTTCTTCGTCAACGTCTCATCGCCGTCTTCTTCGTCGACATCACGTCGCCGTCCTTTTTATCAACGAAACCTAAACAATGAAAACACACGCCACGTCGCCGTTCCACAACCGTCAAGACTAGCCACGCAACTGGTAGGTTTTACGGTTCAGATTTTACAACAAGAATTAACCTACCACTTGAACAACATCATGTCCAAACTTATTTCTTTGTGCCTCGCTGTACCGCCACAGACTAGTCCGGTTCCACGCGCACTAGTCTGGTGCAGTGCGGACTAGTTCGGATTTGTACGAACTTGTCCGGCCTCCTACAGACTAGTTTGGTATTTAAAATTTCAGCAACCTCTAATTGTCATAAAAACTAGTATAATTGACCCAAAACTCAAATAAGCACTTGAGAACTAGTTGAACCTAATTTGTAAACAACAATAGTGAATTAATAGCATTTGTTACACTTGTAATTGATACTGTTGTAGGTGGGCCATTTGATCCATGTGTTCCACATGTCAACGTCTGATTGGCTGGAAATGTATTTTTTGGGATTTCTCCCTTGTTTTCACTTCAATTCTGTATAAAATACCTGCATGCACCATTTTCTCCAAGTACAAGTAGAACTAGGTTATTTCTAAAAGCAATGCGTGTAAAGATGTCTAGTCCTCTATGATTATGAGTTATATTGATGGTCTAAAGTGGTACTTAACGACCGTCAACAATATGGTGGAAAATCATTTATTATCCACAATAGAGAAGCGTGCATGAGAGAAGTCTCTTTCTTTGCACTGTCCACCATCAAACCATAATTTTAGTAGCTCATCAATCAAAGGCTGCAGATACACATCGATGTTGTTTCCATGTGACATTGGCCTGAGAATTATCATTGACATTATCCAATAAGGTTACTTCATACACAACTAAGGTGGTTGATTATAAGGGATTAAAATCACAGGCCATGTACTGTAGGAAACATTCATTAATAACTACAGGAATCGCGATTATAGACGACGGCCAGAAACCTTCGTCTATAAGGAGACTACCGTCGTCGATAAGCTATCGATGATGGTAAATGCTTATCGACGACGGTTTCTGGTCGTCGACGACAGTTTGTCGTCGATAACGTTATCGACGACGGTTACCGTCGTTCCTTAATTTATTAACAACAGCCCAATTTAACTGTCGTTGATAAGTCCTCTAGCAACGTGGCAGTGGGGAAACCTTATCATCAGCGATGGAGGGCAACCGTCGACGACAATGCTATCTTATCGACGACGGTTTATGTATGACCGTCGACGACAATGGACGTTTATAGAAGACGATTATTGGGGAACCGTCGTTAATAACTATCTAGTATCGACGACGGTTGCCACTTAACTGTCGTCGATAAGTCATGCATTTTTTAAAAAAAGTAGAAAATATTGACGTGGCTCGATGGCCAGATTACACTGTCAAATTCAAAATAGATATATATCAGCAAGCATTTCAAAACACTATACACACACCACACTTTGCGAGTTCGGACCAAGCAAAATACAACCGCAAAACATAAAAAGCTTGGTGAAGTCCCTGGCTTCCAGTAGCATTGCCTCCTCTCCTTTGAAATTCCTGTAAAACCAATTCAAACACAAGTCAGGACACCCAAGTCAGGAAATACAAGAAGAAAATTGAAAGGAAAAAGTTATACAAAGAAATTTGATGGCGAATGAGAGGAAAGGCTGCAAAGTTTCTTATCAACATGAGGATCAATTTACCAAATTGTACTACAGATTTTGGGACATCGAGGTAGCTAAACAAGACTTCAGTGGGTTCTTGCAATTATAATTTAAGGTTCAGATCCAAACAATCCTAGCTAGGTTGTTCTTCCAAAAAGATCAAAAACCAAAAGAAGACGAAGATCATCTGGCTAGGGATCTAGCGCTGGCAACTTGGATTTGGAGAAGCTTTCAGCCGCGAAAAAGGGAAATAATTTCAACTAGCACTTTAAAATTCTAGGCAATGGAATTGTTTATATTAATGAGGAAAGGGAAATCATCTGGGGCATGATGTTCTAATCAACGAGTGTAACAAGGTTGACAAATATGAGACTGCCAAAATTACGAAATTCATACTAATTTCAAGCTCCATGCAACCCAACACCATAGCACCATACCATAAACGTACCATTAATTTCCTTTTCCAACACTACCAAGCACCAACACCACAAAAACCACTCCACAACATATATTATGAGATGAAGTGTGAGCATTTATGCACAGAAGCTGACCTGACTCTTAGACGCTACCCCGTCCACAACCATTGGAGTTCGGAAAGTCGTCTTGCAGTCGTCCAAGCGCCGGAATCTGAGGTGATGGAGTTTGAGCCTCCGTTCCCGATCCCTGTGATGTGCAAGTGTAGTTAGACATGTTACAAGTACAAAAAATGCATATTTTACTAAATTTTGTACCTGGACTGTTGTCGTCGGCACTAGTGACTGCTGTAATGCTGGCGACATCCATTGCGGAAGGAGAGACGGTTGTCCTTGAAACAAAGCCTGCAAACACAAAGCAAATCATTATATATGTCATTTATATATTAAAAATGTTAAGTACAACATCTAAAATGTACATGCACGGCAGCTTGCATCTGTAACATGAACGAGTTTTGATACTCGTCCCTAGCCCTCTGCGCCTCGTCCCTAATCCTCCGCGCCTCATCGCTCGCCCTGAGCGTTTCTTGAGTCCTTTGGAGCTCCTCTCGAAGACTCTGGAGCTCCAAATCTTGACTCGCACGACTGCTGCTGGACCCGCCCTGATGCGATGAAGAAGCCCCCGAGGAAGCCCGCGCCTGCCTCGAGTCGACCACTCCATCCAAGATGGCTAACCTGCACAACAAGCAAGACTATTAAATTTTTGTATCTCAAAGTTGGTATCAGGAAATTAAATATAACAAAGCTAACCGCCCGTGAGGTTTCCCACCACCGCTTGCATACACGGCTTCGGGAACGATTGGCGCGCTCTGCCAATCAAACTCTTCGCCTTGAATCCTCCGCGCCTCCTCCCCGTACTTTGCCTGAAAATACAAAAAAATAACGTCATTATAACTATTTGTCATTAGAAATATTTAAAAGAATTCAGTTAAGTTGAAAAAATAACTCACCAAAGCTCGGGTCACCGTCTGAGAAGACAACTGGTCAGGTTGCGACGGGTCACTTCCCAAGTGACCCCTCTTTCACACCTCGATAGGTGCCAGCTGCTGACCGCTCTCGTACTCCTATCAATACATGTTAGCACAATAAGGATTATAAAATTACTTAATAAAATGTGAGTAGAACTTACCATATGTTTAGTGAGGCGTACGTAGCCATCCCCACCTAAGCGATGTTTTCCATCCGTCCCTCTACTCTCTCGACAGGTTTTAGAAAGTGCCTGGAAGCCCTGGCTCGCCCAAAGAGCACACAGGGCACAGTACGCGTCCGGACGGCTGAGAAGCCACGCTACGCTAACCTGCACAAATTTATTATTGAATGAAAATATTGATCATATTCAGATAATGAAGCAAAATAAACTAAAAATTTTACCTCTGCGTACTGCGCCTCCGTCAAGTAAGTGTCAGACGAGTCCTTACCCGGCTCACACTCGTTTGGATGCAACTTGATGTACTCATTTGTAGCTTGAATGCGAGCCGACAATACTTACTGTGTCATGATCTTCCTTGCGCAGATATGGAAGACGAGACGAGCTAGATCTGTCTGCTCGAACTCGTTCTCCAAACTATACCATGTCTAAAAAAATATACAAGTAAATGTATATAACTTATATCTGATTTGTATTATAGAAGTATTATTCATTTTTACCATGAAGTCATGCCAAACAGCCTCTTGGTGGTTGCCGTGAAGAACGTCCTGGGCCCTGTAGTAGTCATCCCAAGACGTAGCAACGCGGCCGTTCACTACACCTTGGTAGTGCAAACGGACTAGACGGCCCAGGACACTGTTCACCAGAGCGTGGTGTCCCCGGCCCGTGAACGAAGCATCCTCCCAAGTCCTGATACATGATTCTCAATTAGTATATATATAAGTCTAAAAGTATCTAAATTGAATTGTTTGAGATTTACTTACCTATCGCCAATCGGACGAATAATGATTCGTTCGTCTGGGTTTGCAGCAGCCGGAGGAGGAGCCACACAGTGGGTCCTCCTAGTCTGCCGCTGTGGAACCGGCTCAGAGGTGGGGTCACCCAACTGCAGTGGCTCTGAAGAAGGAGGCTCCGAAGAAGAAGGCACCAAAGAAGAAGGCACCGAAGGAGGCACACTAGTCTCTGTGTCTTTGGACAGTGAGTCGTCCTGACAATTTTAAAGATACATATTATACAATAAAGAATTACTTATATCATTTATGTAATTAAATATTCTTTACCTGTCGTTTCCGCTGCCGTGACGACTCCGGTATATGGCTCACCAACTGAGCCCGTCTACTCCCTCTAAGTTGAGTGCCATGGAAGACCACCTCTCCTCTAGTGACTGTCGGTGACAGAAAGCTTTGCACTCCTGCCCCTCCTCGTCTGCTGCTGCTCGATGACATCCTGTTCAAAGAAAAATTAGCTAATGAATTTAATAGAAAGTATATAAAAGAAAAGAAGACATGAAATAAACGTTACTTTTACTTAATTTTAAAATCCATCAGCATCACGATGTACTCTACTATGTAAACCGGACCATCGATCTTCTGTCGTGGTAGTTGCCCGTTTTTGTTTTCGCATCTCACTAGTCTCTATGTCTTCTGCATATCCATCTAAGTCATCGAGTCCTAAATCAGGCTCGACGACAAAAGAGTCCGGCAACTCTTGTTCTTGGTAAACAACATCAACCTCATCATCAAGTTATCCAGCATCGTCTGTTGTATATAACGGCTCACGAGGATTCACCTTGTGTACAACCCACCATGCTTTAAGCTTTTCGCATGGATAATGTAGATAATACACTTTCTCGACTTGGTGTGCAAGGACGAAGGTGTCGCAGCCTTGTAGCCGGTCCTTGTGTTTGACTTCTACCATGCCAAATTGGTTTTGTCGAGTTCCATTATTAGGATCAAACCAATTGAAGTCAAAGAAGACTACATTAAGGACCTTATTCCCAGTAAAATTAAATTCAAGAATGTTTTTAATGATCCCATAATAATTAATTTCACGTCCTTGGTCGTCAACTGCCCTATTCACAACTCCGGTGTTTTATGTTGCTCTGAAAGGACGTTGAGCTACAAATTCAGTTCCAGTCGATGCTTTGGCAAACGGTCACCGCCTTTAATCCCGTTGACGACGATTCAGATGGGTAGGGCAAACTGGATCACCCTGTTCCGGTCGGTGCTGTGGCAAATCATAAGAAAATGCATGACCTTCGTTTGCCCTGACAGACAGACAGGCCACCGACCGACCGTCCCGTTCCATCGTCTCAGCTTTGGATCCATGTCAGTCCTATCACCAAAATAATCCACGCATCCCAGACTGTGTTAGCTAGTGTTAGGTTTGGATGGGACTCGTGTGAATTTTTGTCTGCGAACTTCATGCTTGTATGAGTAGGATGTATGAGTAGGTGTGGTCAGGTTCGTTGTTTGGCAATCTTCATCGCAGCTTTGTTTCATTGGTGTTCTTTCTTAATTAACCACGCACGGTACAACTGAATAAATCATGGTGAATGGCACAGCAGTTTCTGTGATTTCTGAATCTGTGTGCCAAATCAACAGAAAAGGCCTAATTAAAAGTAAGGGATGATAAGTATCCTAGGAAGATATTGCTTTACTCGCTTTCAGAAAATGACTGCTCATGCTCTGCGAGACCTGGGCTTTCTCTCATGTCAAGTACTGAAATCATTCAGGTTTCTGATGATTCGCCACAGTTCCCAGTCGCTGCCAAAAGCTAGCACGAAATCAGGGCTGCCCACGTTCTTTATCCCAATATCTCAAACAACAATTGCATGGAGGAGGAGAACAACAGATAATATGAACCACACTGTTCACTGACAGAGGAGCGATCGAGCTTCGATGACGACAAGATTGTTTCTGGTCCGACCGGAACAGGGGAGGTGGTAGGGGCAGCGGCAAGGGCGGCGCATGTGAGGGGGTAGGGGCGGCGGCAAGGGCGGCAGCAGGGCGGCGCAGGAGTGGAGAGAGGGCGGCGGCGCAGGGGAGAGGAGGGGTGACGGGAGGGAGGGGGGCAGCGTACCTGTGAGGAGGCAGAGACCGGCAGCGGCGACGGCCTTCGGCGGCGGCGTGGCGCTGCACGGCGGCGGTGGAGTCGGGGGCGCGGTGGCGGAGGAGTCGGGTGCGCGGGTGGCGGTGTGGAAATGGGTGGGAAAGTTGGTGGGTGCGCAGGCCGGGTATAGGTCCTTATCGACGACGGTGTAGGTCAACCGTCGTTGATAAGCGTCTATCGACGACGGCTATATTGAACCGTCGACAATAACTTCTCGTGTGGGCCCAGTTTTGGCCCATATTGTTGACGGGTCCTTATTGACGACGGCCAACCATCAACAATAAGTATTGAGCGACGGTTTCCACTCCACTGTCGTTAATTATGGTATTATTGACGACGGCTAAATTTAGCCGTCGTCAATAAGTTAAATATCGACGGGGCCGTCGTCGATAATTCTGGCCGTCGTCTTCTGTCATGTTTCCTGTAGTGAATCTAAAAGGATTGAAACCATCAGATGCTAACCCAAGTCTTATGTTGCGAGGATCAGATGAGAATTTTGGGTGAATGCTACCAAAATGCTTCCAAACTTTCAAATCTGCAAGATGGCATAATATTCCATCTTCAATATGTCCTTTCTTGTGCTAGCGCATGCTTAGTGTCGTTGATTTTGCCATATACAACCTCTGTAAACACGGAATAAGAGGGAAGTATGGTAGAACCTTGCATGCTACAAGCTTCTTGGCTTTTCCACAAGGTAAATCATCTCTTTCGTCTCCAATATTATCTTTTCATCTTGACTTAACACAATTTTGGACATCTATCCAACAGAAAATATTCCTTCTAGAAGAACACATAGTCATTGACACATGCATCAATATTTTGGTAGTCCAGCCGGATGTAAGGACCGGGGTTTCGATGTTCTAGGAATCACATTAAATGGTGCCGTGTGATGCGACACCCAATAACACACAAATAATAATACATGAAACATACAAAATATTTATTTCATAAGATAATCATGTTTACAACATAGTGTACATAAGTAGTAACATAAGCAACAGAAAAAATATACTCTATACTCTCGAACCTAGCTAAGCAACAGAGAATTCATCCATGCCCCCGGGCGATACTCACTAGCATCAAGAAGAGTATCTGGTAGCGGCTTGGGTTCTAGTGAGCCATACACCTCGGAAAGTCCAAGGTCTCACGGACAACCACAACGGAAGCAAAAATAACATAACCTATAAAAAGCACATATATAGCAACCATGAGCATGAAGGTTCAACAAAACTTTATCATCTTACCTAAAGCGTGAAACTCTTCATGCTGGAATCTTTAAAGATAGGGAGCTGGAATTTGCGGAAATGAACACGCTGAAAGTAAATCCTTAGTTGTTAGTTTTAGAGTAGCAATTGTGAGGCCAGTGGACATGCATCTTAATGAACTCCACAATCAAACAAGAAACGCTTCATCCAAAATGATATTTGCCCAAAGCTACATAAGCTTCATTCAAGTTAAATGTTTGGAAATGATAACTTTAATTATGCAATCTCTAATTCAGCCAAGGTTACAATACAAAATATTGTTCATAGTAGCATATTCATCTCCTTCCAACTACTCTTTATTACTACATCATGACACAGTGCACAAGTATGCTCAGTCCATCACCGTGAGCGATGGTGATTCAAGTCAATTACAATTCGTAATGCACGACATGTGTGGAAGATACGTCAGTGCTCTTCTCATCACGTCATGCTTGGCCACCATTCACCAGTCATCCAATGCCGAACCAGTTCTATGATCCTCACAGAAGGTCCACTACACGAACACGTTGGAGTTGCCTTCTAGCAGATTTCCACCTTTTGTCGTCTTTCCCCCAAGGGACCATGGTATAAGTTTCGACGCGAGGGTGCCCAAGTTATATAAGCTTATTGGTTCTTCTATACCAGTATGCATGTAGTACAGCTTAAACTTGCCCAGTGCGGCCGCACACGGATCAGTTCTTAACCAACACATACTTTTTTGTCATTTAGGAATCTGAAATCTATGGGCACCAAACTTTATCGATCGTTGATAACGAAAAAGCTCGATCAACAAAATAATCGATCTTGGCGAACAACTCATCTGAGTGACCACTTTTCTTGTTCCAACGAATATATATCCAACTTTGGTCTTCACCCATATTTTGGTATGTAGTTTAAAAGCAAAAAATTATCATTAAATTATACTTTGTTTTTTTAATGTCATCGGCTCTACATCCATTAGAACAGATAGGTCCTAAACCCACCCAAGAGTGACCGAGATGAACGTGCTTATGACGAGATGTAGGGTCTGGATCTAGAAAAAATTCAGCAGCATAATCCCGTTGTTCTCCAACAGCTCACTCAAAAATGATGCAGCGGAGAACATTAGGGTTATGCCGACGAAATCTCATTTGGATCCAGACCCCATGTCTCGTCAAAAGCACACCCCTGGTCACTCCCAGGCTGTCCAAATAGGGACAATTCCGAACCTACACGCCTCACATGCATAACGTATGTGAGACGAACTGGTTCAAAATGCGTGACACATATTGTATAGGTTATGTTAACCTTTCATTTTTTGAGTCATTTACGAGAGAGGGAAGAACGATAGATAGAGAAGGGGGAAATAAAAGGGGTTCAGCATGTCCGCACGCCAACGAGAGAGAGAGATAGAGAGAGAGAGAGAGGGAAGTGGGTCAATAGCCCTAAGTTATGCCTCATCAAGGCTTGCCTTTAGCTTATGACAGCTTTAAGGTTAGCCATGTGTTGACGGTTGTTATATACCAATTTCACCCATCCATATAACTCAATTATGTGAAGGAATTGTCATTTCTTGCACACATCACTTTTATATTTAACCTATTTCCACTTGTCCTTGAAGAAAGTAGTGCATGCAGGGATTCAATGCAGATTTTTAAGTGAAACAAGGGGATGGATCCTATAAAATATCATTCCAGCCAATCGGGTGACACCACATGGCACCACATGGATCAAATGACCCCCAAATAGAAGTATCCGAGGCCATACAACGGTGTAGCACCCATATCATATAATGGGACCCACCTGTTAGTCACTTAGAGGAAGAGCTGACCGTTTGGAGCCAGGACCAGGTCGTCTGACCCCCCTACTCGGCTGACTAGTTCCTGGCGCCAAACGCGGTCAAACACCACGTGTTGGCTCCTCTCGGCTTCAAGAGGTCAGGGGTGACTAATTCACATGCTTTTGGTGGCAGGAACTAACACTTCTCCAAGCTATAAATAGGACCCCTCACCCCTCACTTAAAAACACACAACTTGAGTATTCATCCATTGTACCCACTACTCTCCATAGGTTTAGATGAGTATAGGCTGTAGAGAGGAGAGTCTCTAGTCCATAGTCCAGGTAGGAGAGGAGTAGAAGGAGTCTATTTCCAATTTCCAATTGGGAAAGCTATGTCACCCATATTTCTAATTGTATTCATGACTTTATTCATAATAAAGATGATATCTTTAGTCTTCTATTGTTCATATACTTGCATGAAGCATTTCTTGTTTGACTCTGGATTCCATGTATGTTGTAGGAATAGTAATTATGATTGTGTTATACCATTCTTATTACATCATCATAAACACTATAAACCTCCACTATAGTTTAATTAGCTATGATATGACTATATTAATATGAATCACTTATGCTATGAATTAACATTAGTTCAATGATGGTTTAGTTCATTGCCTTACGATGGCTTGTTTCTAGGCTCTTAAGGTAATTACTTAATATGCTAGCATGGTGCTAGGATAGAGAGTAGTGTTGAATGTTTCAAAGACCCACAGATTGAAGAGGTAGGCAGTAGGTGATGATAGTCCTATCTGTCCTTTGTGACCCACAACGTTCGGCTATGCCACAGGCTCTTGGCGGGAGTCGCCTAGTGTTGCTAGGGGTAAACCCGTGCCTGATGTGTTAATCCACATAGCATGGGAATTCATAATTAATTTAATCATTAGTAACTAACTTAGGCTATGTATATGTACATTAGAAGCATAGTAAGAGTATCTACCTAACTCTTGGCCTAGTTCCTCTATTACCTCATTGATCCCCTTAGGATAGAATGCTCTTTTGTGTGTAACACTAACTCAATTACCCTTTGTCAATCCTTGCTAGAACCCTATCTAGGCCAACCTAGCCTTTCCACTTGATGATTTTTTTACTTCCATCTAGCCTTCCATTGGGAAATATAAATGACACCCTTTGGGAATACTCTTTAAAGGGGAAATGCTACATCGATAGTTTCCTTGCGCCTACGGATGTTCATTTGAGATTTAATACCTACCAACAGGCATTTATGGCACCACTGCTAGGGATGAATTTTTAGTAGTGCGTAGGAAATATCAACAAGCATTTATGGTGTCATTGCCGGGGAAGGCAACCGAAGTATTACATGATTGGGTGAATAGAATCGGACCCTGGTAGGTTTTAGTAGGATGACCCTTCTTCGTTTTTGCATTTTATGTGAAAACAGGGTAGTGTAAGTCTGGTTTCTGCTTGCCAGAAAACTTTGTTGAAGATCCCGAATCTCTTCTATGAGATCGACCTCGTGTCGTTACTCATCAGAAGCTTCAAGCGGCAAAGCAAGCCAGCAAAACTGCACCAGCAACCAAAACGCTAATGGCCCAGAAGACCCTTCGTGAGTTTTCAGCTCCGTCTGCTAACAATGTGCCTGTTGGGCCCATTGTTAACACGGGAGACGTAAACTTTGAAATAAAGACTGGCCTTATCACTATGGTGCAACCAACCCATTTCTTGGAAGGCTAACAAGGATGCAAGTGCTCACCTGCAACAGTTCCTTGAGATCTGCAGATCTTTTAAGATAAAGGATGTATCTCCCAATGTTGTTCGTCTTAGGATGTTTCTGTTCTCTCTTCTTGGTAGAGCGAAATAGCGGTTCTATGTGAACTTAAGTGTTGTAGATACTTTGGAGAAATGTTCTACGGTATTCCTCACCAAGTATTTCCCATTGGGCAAGACCAATGCCCTACGTGGAAGAATTTCCAGCTTCCAGCAAGATGCCAAGAAATGTATTCCCAAGGCTTAGGAAGGCTTAGGAGTACATCCTAGCCCGCCCCCACCATGGGATGGATGACTGGCTCATCATCCAAAATTTCTACAACAGGGTGATCCATTCCGCCCGTGACCATGTCGATGCTGCTACTGGAGGAGCCTTCTTCTCATTCACGGTGCCCAAAGCCAAAAATTTGATTAAGAAGACGGTGTCAACCATGGGTTGGAGCGACGATCATTTCCATACCTGCCAGCAAGGCATGCACACCTTGAAGGAGGTGGACATGATCACTGCCAAATAGGACCCCCTAATGAAGAAGAATTGATGGACAAGGAAATTGTGAGGTATGTGGCAATGCCTATGCCTTAGACTCTCACATCACTTGTGAAGTCAGTGGCAACACGGGCCATTTGGGCAATGATTGCCCAGAAACCCGTGAGAATGCCCTATACCTAGCCAACAATGGAAACAACAATGGCTATCATCCAGGAGGTCAAGGGTGGGGCCAACCACACCCATTCTTTCAAAGAGGATACAACAACAATGGCAGCAATGGAAATCAACCCAACTTGAGAGAACTTGCCATTGGCCAGCTGAAGATCAATGAGGCTATATCCAAGAAGGTGTCAGCCAATGACAAGACCCTAGAAAACATTAATGCCAAGATTGAAGGACTATCCTCAACCTTCAAGCATCAATTGAGTTTCAACAAGATGTTGGAGACTCAGTTGGCTCAACTGGCAGCTGTTGTTCCTCCAGTGGAGAATGGCATGATGCCTGGACAGCCCAAACCCCCTGTGGAAAATGTCAACATGATTTCTCTACAAGGAGGTAACTAGCTGAAGGACCCTGGATGTCCTACAGTCTCATGCTCAATTGGGGCACACCACTTTGACAAGGCTCTTTGTGACCTTGGAGCAAGTGTGAGTGTGATGCCCAAGGTGGTTTTCGACCAGCTGAACTTCATAGAACTTACTCCAACACCAATGCATCTCCAACTAGATGATTTCTCGGTCCATTATCCGGTGGGTATCATTGAAGATGTCCCGGTGAAAATCCAGAACTGCTTCATACCCGTGGATTTAGTGGTGCTTGACATGGAGGTCAAGAAGGATACGCCATTCATTCTTGGGCCACCATTCCTAAGCACCGCGAAGGCTCGCATGGATGTGGGGGCCGAAGAAATCCACTTCCATATCAATGGCAAGGAGGAGAAGTTTATCTTCCACCCAAAGTTGGAGCAATGCTCCATGATCCGTATCAAGTATGGGGCGAATGATAAGCACATTCAAGATGTCGAAATCACACCTCCAAAGGTGGATCCACTCATTTCATTCATCAGGAATTTGATCTATGAGGATAACCCGTCTTATCGTCCACGTCGACCCCAAGAAGATGGAGAAGTTCGGGCCTCCCAAAAGGTCCAAGTCCACCATGCCGCCAAAAAAGGAATGGCGGAAGAAGCAATACAAGCCGTTCGAGCCCATCCCTCTGGGCCCGAATGTCAAGAAATGAAGATGGATGAATGTCCATCTCATCGGACGGTGGTGAGGCCTAGCCAATAGGTTAAATTAGTAGTTATCCTTTTCTTTGTTTCTCTTTTATCTTTATTTGGTTTTCACCATTGAGTTTGATTTTCCCCACTGCATATTTGATTTTCTTAGTAAGTTGAGAATCTTATATTCTCAACTATCATTTTTATTTCATTATTTTCACAAAATAAAGATTGTTGGATTTTGAAAAAGGAGTTTTTATTTGGAAAACAATTTTTCTGAGCTGCAAAAATGGTATTTCACCAACGTGCTAATTCCATAGCCGTTGGGGAGCCACCTGCCAAAAGGGGGAACAGGGGGGCCCACCTGTCAGGTCGGCCGACCCCCCGTTCGGTCGAAATGGGGAAAGAGCCATTTTGGCTCTCTCTCTCCTCCAACGGCTAAATTTGGTTCCCAAGTGACCGTTGGGGATTGCACACTATAAATGGTGGCCGTGAGGAGCTCTTCTCCTCACGCTTCACCTCATTTGATACCTCCCCAAAGTCACTCTTGCTCACATTGTTTTCTTGCTCTTCATTGAAGTACTCTTGATCGATTCCCAACTCAAAAATATTTGCTTTTCTTTGCATTTGCAATTTTCTCTAAAGTTCTTCAAGGGAAAATTCATCGGGGTTTTACTTTTGCTAACATCACCTCTTTCGAGTTTTTGCCTTGTGGTGTTCTAGCTTGTTGTGGCCATGAAAGGAATGAAGAGGTTGTTTGGAAAGAGGAATGAGGTTGCAAGCTCAATCCATGGTGGAGACTCGAGTGCACACCCCTCTTCCGTTGCTACACCAAGTTAACTGAGGAGGAGTGTAGGAGAGGACACTCCCATGGGTGAGTGGAGCAGCCCACACCAACTTCTTCACGGCGACGACCTCGACATCCAAAGTGAAGTTGAAGATCATGCACACAAGCTCCTCCAAGATCGTGAGTTTTGTCATACAAAAGCTTACGATCCGTATTTGATCTCCAAGATAGGTATGGATTCCAAATTCTTTTCCATTTGGCGTGTATTAGGATGGGAAAACTTTGCTCACATAGAGGAAAAAGATTCACGCCTTCTCTCCATACAATTCCTTTGCACACTCAAAATAGGATTTCATGGTATTACTTTTAGATTATTTCAAAAAGAATACAACATCCTATGGAAAGAATTAAGTAAAATCCTATGCTTCCATAAACATTGTTTGCTAGATTTAGACACTTTGCCTAAGTTTAACAAACAAAGTTTTTGGCAAGATTTAACAGGTGAGGTCAGATGTAGTGCACCTAGGAATAGCCACTTCACAACCCTACTTTACGCTTCATGCATAGATGGGTGGCTATGACTATGTTCCCTAGAGGAGATGTACGGATAATACATGATGATGAGCTGAAAATTTTATTTGCCATGATTAAAAAGATAAAGTTGCTCCAGTTATTGCTATGATGACACAATGATTAGATTACATTCCACGGGTAGGGCCAATTGAATGTACTTCATTGATTACCCTTAATGCTACTAGGGTAGGAGCAGTAGAATATTCTTCATTTGAGTATATTGAAAATGAAAGAGAATTAATTGATGAAGAATATTTAGTGCAAGGACATACCCTTAAGCATGATCAAGATGGCTCTTTTGTATTTTATTATCTCGGCTTTGTCAATGAAATTTGGTTACCTAACCCGGATTATCATTGTACAAATGCCGGAGGCTAACCATTGACCTTCTTCCCGTTGAGGAAGCCGGAATAAGTAAAGTCTCTGGCAGGGTAACTAGAAGCCGCACAAGGAGAGCGGCCATAGCCCCGACAACCTCCACGGTCCATGAGTATGAAGATAAAGAGAACCCAACGGGTGATACACCCGGATGGACTCAACCTCCTTCGTATGAGACTGAAGGTCCATCTTGGCATGGATGGCTAGGTGTTACATGGGAGACACCCCTATCCACTCAAGCTCTAGCAGCTATCCTCTAACATCTATGAGAAGATGTCATTCCACTTCAGCTAGAAGTCATCGTGACTATAGACGGATCTCACTAGACATATGGAGGAGATTGAAGTGAGGACAGGTGACATCTACAACACTCTCCAGGGGCATGTCCAAGGTACCAAAGACTAGCAACAACACATGGACGCTCAATTCACCAACTTCAACTCCATGCTAAAAAAACAACAATCTGATTTCGCGGCATAATTCCGTCATCAACGGTTCAACCCTCATCACGGAGGTGAGTGAAGAACAAGCTTGGGGGAGGACCCCCACTTGAGGTAAATTGTATCAAACCCTTTGCATATTTATTTTCCACTTACCCATCATCCACAATGAATTTAAAAAAAATAGGATAGATTTGCTTTCAATAAAATAAATGATGTGCGGTAAGAATGACTTGGAATTCACATAGATGAAATGATGAATAGATGCTCTGTTTTAATTTTCCTAAGTCCCTAGTTTACAACTTAGTACTCTCCAACATATTGCTCTCATTGGCCCAAATTGTTTTTGCCTTGATTTATAAATTGTGGGTAGCAAAAGCTTAATCCATTCTAAGTTGTTGTGATATATGATATAGTGATAGGGCTGCTATTCCTAGTTTGATAGTGAAACTTAGATTTCCAGAGAAATTCTCAAAAGATTTAAGTTAGCCTCATTTGATTAGAAATACCCACCAAAGCCATATGATACATTACATTGATAGACCTTATGCGTATGCTATTTGTCTTCATATTGAGCTTTGTCAAACTAGTATAGACCTATGTGATATTTCATTCATTACTTTTTGAATTCAAGACTTCACTTGCACATGCTATACTTCTACACTAGAAGTAAGCAAATTCCCACCATACCATCATACCACAACAAAAAGAGAAACTCCATATCATTTGTGCTTAGTACTCTCTCCAAAATCCATTGCATAAAAAGGGAGAAGAAGATATGGTACAAGAAAAAGAAAAAATGCATGCTTACATTATAAGCATGAGAAAAAAGAAAAAGAAAAAAATTGCCATGTTTCATCCCTGCAAAATAAGAGAGTCCACTCAAAAAGGAGTCATCTCAATATCCACGTCCACTCCATTCCATCACACATGCACAAGTCTTGAATCAAGTTGTTTTGAATTGATTTCTCCTAAGTCTTAATCTTTTGACTTAGAAATATTATGTGTTGCAAATATGCCTACTACATTCCCTACCAAGCTCCACATACAAGCCTTATGTAGAGGCAGTGTTATCCTAAACGGGCTAAACGGGCCGTTTAATTGCATTTAAACGCTAAACAGTAGGTAACTGTGTAGTTTACACCCTACACAGTGAATTAAACGGTTGACCTGTTTAAACGGGAGAGACAGTCTGAACGTTTTGTTTCTAAACGCGTTTAAACATCGTCTACACCAGTTTAGGGAATAGAACTCGTGTCTGAAAAAAATATTGTGTCTGGAATCCATTAACCCTAGGTCCTGTATGTCTCCGAACTGAAGTTCGCACGGGAGGCTTCTAAGCGGCACAGAGGACTCGGCCGCCGCCAAGGACTCGCCCGCCGCCAGCAGCAGAGGTCTCGCAGGCCGCCTCCTCCTAGGTACGAACTCGTCCCCTCCGCCCTCCCTCCCTCCCTCCATCCTGGAGGTCGCGCACGAGCCTCCCGTCGGCCGCTTTCCTGGGTGCACGACGACCCATGCTCTGGCATCCGCCTGCGACCCACGCGCCCTAGCCTCCCGGCCTCCCTGCCCGGTGCGCCCTAGCCGGCTGCTACCCTTCCCGCGGCAGCTGGTCCCGGGCGAGCTGCCCTCCCTCCACGCCCCCACCAGACTACTAGAGAGTCGAGCCTCTCTGCCTCTGTTTCCTTTTATTACAATAGCTGGTTATACCAGTTATTTTGCATGAATACAGAGTCTTCTAACTTTCTAAGCATCTAGGACGACTGGAAGTATCACTAGGAGGATAGCTGCATCAATTTGTTGTTGCAAAGAGGTATTTTCTATTATTGACTATTTGTTCACTATTCTTTGATTATTAATTTTGATTGAATCTTTTTTTGCAACTTAGAATGTCATCAGCTGCATCAAACCAAACGTCCACTGCTGCGACCAAGCCTCTTAAGAGAAATTGTAATGACGTAGGGTGGGATTATGGGGTTCTAATTTATCAAAATAATGTCAATGTGATTCAATGCAAATTATGTCCTGCAGTGGTGAAGGCGGGAATTTATAGGTTAAAGTTACATATTGCTAGTATTAAAGGACAAGTCGCATCATGCCCTAATGCCATGGAAGAAGATAAGGAGAAGTGCAAAAAAGCTATTGAAGATTCCAAAAAAGCTATAAAGGCTAGGATGGAGGAAAAGGAAGAAGTTAGAAATGTTGTCACAATTGATGTTTCATCGGACAAGGAAGATATAACGGGGCTTCATGAGTTGGGAAACTATCAACCACGAATAATGGGTCCTATGGAGAAATACACCTTGCCTCTTGACTCTAATTCTTTGGGTTCATCTAAGAATAAGAAGTTACAACAACAAAAAATTAGTGAGCATATAATGAAAGAAAGATTGCACAAGCTCAATAGATATATAGCAAAGTGGTTGTATGTACAAGGTAAATGAACTACATGTTTACATTACTTCTTAGATCTTACTATGTGTTAAATACTTAAATATTACTTTGCTTGAATTTTAATATTACATCCATGCTTTTAATATTGGTTTGCTTGAATTTTAGGGGTTGCTTTCAATGCTATCAATTGTGAAGAGTTTGACCAAATGCTAGAAGCTGCTGGTCGTTTTGGTCCAGGTGCTAAGAAGCCTTACCAACATGAGCTACAAGAGAAGTTGTTGTATGAGGAGATGGAATATACAAAGAACATGTTAAAGGTTCAAGAAGAAGAATGGACTAAAACAGGTTGTTCTATTATGACCGATGCATGGACCAATCAAAAAAGAAGAAGCATAATGAATTTATGCATTAATTGTTGTATGGAAACAACTTTTCTTGAGTCAAAGGAGGTCTCATCCGAGTCACACACTAGAGAGTTGATATTTCAATATGTGGATGGTTGCATTGAGAAAGTTGGAGCTCATAAGGTCGTGCAAGTGGTCACCGACAATGCTTCAAATAAAATGACAGCTAAAAACATGTTGTATATCAAGAGGCCAAACATATTTTGGAGTTCATGTGCAACTCACACCATTAATTTGATGCTTGAAGTAATTGGGAAAATGAAGAAGTTCAAGAGCATACTTGACCAAGCAAGAGCACTAACCATATTTATCTATGCACACCATACTACCTTAGCTTTGATGAGAAAATTCACTAAGAAGAGGGACATTATCAGACCTGGGGTGACTAGATTTGCCTCTTCTTTTCTAACATTGCAAAGTTTGTATGAGAAAAAGGATCAATTGAGGATTATGTCTCAACTCAAAGACTGGGAGAAAATAAGTCATGTTAAGAAGAGCACAAAAGGTGTACAAGCAACCGGTACATTGGTGAAACCTTTTTGAAATGGTGTTAGCCTTTGCTTGAGGGTATTCGAGCCATTGGTGAAATTACTTCGTATGGTTGATGGGGATATTAAACCATCAATGGCTTTTCTTTATGGTGATATTAAGAAGTCCAAGGAAGACGTCAAGGTGGCTATAGTAAATGTGGACAAGACAGGAGTTTTGTACAATAACGTGATAGAAATCATTGAGGAAAAGATGAAGAATCGATTGGAGTGCCCAATTCACTTGGCGGCATATTGCTTGAATCCCTATTACACCTACAATAATTCATCCATATTTGAAGTTGAGGAGGTCATGGATGGATTTATCGCTGCTGTTGAAACATTCTACTATGGAGATTATGACAAACAAAATCAAGTGCTCAACAATGATTTTCACAAGTTCAAAGATCAAGAGGGTCACTTTGGGAAAAATGTAGCTAAGTTTGGATGTAAGGATTATGATTTCAATCCAGGTATGTACACCTAACTACCTAAGTATATTTCAGCTATGTATGTTGTATTTGAGATAGTGAAGTAAATATTATATTTGATTATTTGTATCGTTGTGCAGCAAATGGTGGGCAAATTATGGCACACAAGTTCCAGTCTTGCAAAAGATGGCTATTAGGATTCTCTCATTGACATCAAGTGCTTCAGGTTGTGAAAGAAATTGGAGTTGCTTTGAAGGATTAAGTCTTAAAAAAATCTATGTCCATCCATTTATATGTGATTTTCCTGTAAGAACAACATTCTAATAAAATATTTTTTTGGTAGATCCATACAAGGAAAGAAATAGGCTTACATGTGAGAGACTTGACCAACTTGTCTATGTTCGCTTCAATAACATTCATGCAAAGAGGATAAATAAAGCCATGAAGAACAAAAAAGTGGATCCTCTAGTAGCAAATCATGCAACTTTTGCTCAAGGATGGATTGTTGAAGGTGCTGGTGAAGAAGGCTCCGATGTTCATGTTTGCTTCAATAACATTCAGTTGCTTGTTTACTTCCATAAAGTTGATATGTAAAATTGTAAATACACACTAAAAGCACACTGCTCACTGATATGAATATATGATACAATACTTGAACACTTGTTTTATTATTTATGATACAATACACTGATAGAATTACAATATCAATATCATGTTTATAAGTTTCTTGAGTCTGAATCTGAACAGTTGCTTCAATAAACTTCGAACAGGTACAGTCTTTTCAGTTGGTTTCCTCTACTTCCATACCTGCCAAGCTGCAATGGAAAATGAATTCAAATGTACTGCAAAAAAAAGGTCAGTAAAAATATTTTTTACTTAGCTACAGTACACACCGTTTAATTTTTCTAAACACCGTTTAAACAGGCTAAACGGTAAACAGACCTCCACCGACTGTTTACCGTTTAGTGTTTAGGATAACACTGTGTAGAGGTAGGATGAATTTAGGCAAAGTGCCTTGGCGACGACTTATTTCCAATACACACAAAGGAGAGACTTGAGAGAGTCAAGTTGAGATATTAAAATCTGAATTGAACTCTCCGAAATTTGAGTCGAACTTGACTTCCAGGGTATGTGTGCCCCATTTGCTGTTCTATATTTCAACCACCCATGAATAGGAGATGGCATAAGCCCCATAATGACTTAAGATGCATGAAGTAACACGCCAATTTTTGAAATACTAGGTAGAGTATTTTTTGTGCACATGACACTTTTGAAAAAATAAAACATAGTAGCAACTCCTGATCATCAACCTAAAGTCTTGACTTTGCTCGAGACGAGCGAAGGATAAGCTTGACGGACTTTGTTGACGTCTGTTATCTACCAATTTCACCCATCAATATAACTCAATTATGTAAATGAATTGTCATGTCTTACACACATCACCTTTCTATTTAACCTATTTCCACTTGTCCTTGGAGAAAGTAGTGCATGCAGGGATTCTATGCAGAATTGAAGTGAAACAAAGGGATGGATCCTATAAAATATCATTCCAGCCAATCAGGCGATGCCACATGGCACCACTTGGATTAAGTGGCCCACAAACAAAAGTATCAGAGGCCATCCAACGGTGTAGCACCCATATGATGGAATGGGACCCACCTGTCAGTCACTTGGAGGAAGAACTGACAGTTTGGAGTCAGGACCATGTCGGCTGACCCCCTAGTCGGACGGCTAGTTCCTGGCTCCAAACACGGTCAAACACCACGTGTTGGCTCCTCCCGGCTCGAAGAGGTCATGGGTGACTGATTCGCGCGCTTTTGGTTGCGGGAACCGACCCTTCTCCAAGCTATAAATAGGACCCCTCACCCCTCACTTCAACACACACCATTTGAGTATTAATCCATTGTATCCACTACTCTCCATAGGCTAGAAGAGTATAGGTTGTAGAGGGGAGAGTCTCTAGTCCATAGTCCATGTAGGAGTCTCTTCCCAATTTCCATTTGGGAAAGGTACGTCTCCCATATTCTTCTTTGTATTTGTGTCTTTATTCATAATAAAGATGATATCTTTAGTCTTTTATTGTTCATATACTTGGATGAAGCATTTCTTGTTTGATTGTGGATTCCATGTATGTTGTAGGAATAATAATTAAGATTGTGCTATACCATTCTTATTACATCATCATAAACACTATAAGCCTCCACTATAGTCTAATTAGCTATGATATGACTATATTAATATGAATCACTTATGCTATGAATTAACATTGGTTCAACGATGATTTAGTTCATTGCCTTAGGATGGCTTGTGCCTAGGCTCTTAAGGTAACTACTTAATATGCTAACATGGTGCTAGGATAGAGAGTAGCGTTGAATGTCTCGTAGACCCACGGATTGAAGAGGTAGGCAGTAGGTGGTGACAACCCTATCTGTCCTTTGTAACCCTCCACGTTCGGCTATGCCACAGGCTCTTGGCGGGAGTCGGCTAGTGTTGCTAGGGGAAACCCGTGCCCGATGTGTTAATCCACTTAGCATGAGAATTCATAATTAATATAATCATTAGTAACTTACTTAGGCTATGTGTATGTACATTAGAAGCATAGTAGGAGTATCTACCTAACTCTTAGCCTAGTTCTTCTATTACCTCATTTATCCCCTTAGGATAGAATGCTCTTGTGTGTGTCACACTACCTCAATTACCCTTTATCCATCCTTCCTAGAACCCTACCTAGGCCAACCTAGCCTTTCCACTTGATGATTGGTTTACTTCCATCTAGCCTTCCTTTGGAAAAATATAAATGACACCCGTTTGGGAATACGCTTTAAAGGGGAAATGCTATATCGATAGTTTCCGTGCGTGCGCTTGCGGACATTCATTTGAGATTTAAAACCTACCAACAAGCATTTATGGCACCACTACTAGAGATGAATTGTTAGTAGTGTGTAGGAAATATCAACACTATCCTAAGTTAGGCCAAATCCGGGTCCACCGTTAACATACGACGGCTTTAGGGTTAGCCATTAGAAGTGGGTCAGAGATGTAATCGCCCCGCCAGGCTAGCCGTACATATGCGGGTGCTTGGGGTCCTAACCGTTGTCGTTCGCCTCTGTGCCATTCTCGATGCATATGTTACCACTAAATAGGTCGTGTCGAGCCCTAAATGGCTCTTGTCAGGCCGGGATAGGCCGAAGCCCATTTATTTACTTATAATGAACACTCCATCCATAAATTCAACATAACTAATTAACATAATCCCAACCCAACACAATTTTTAGACGGGTCGTGTCAGGCTAGCTCGATAGCTGTTTTCTTAGGCCCAAGCACAGCACGCGGCCCATGTCAGGCCGAACATGCTAGGTCAGCCCAAGGCACGACGATGGATCTGCGGTGATGGCAGTCGAAGGGCGTCCATGCATCGAAACTACGGCGCAAGGAGCCGGTCTGCATGGAGGGAGGAAGCAAGGCTGTTAGGGTGAGCCGACGACGGGAGGACGGCAGAGAGGCAGAGGGAGAGGTCGTCTCTGCGTTGGGTCAATATCCGTTGGCACCACTGTGACACCCGGTTCCGAAAATGAACCAAGTGAACACATATGTGTGCCCAGGACGTTCAACACACATACACGAGTGCAATCACAAAAGGATATACAGAAAATTACCACATAACAAGATTAATATATCACTTTTATTACATAATTCATAATATCCTCGAATACAAGCTCTAATGAATATAAATGACAAGTTTGAACTAATGCAGCGGAAATAAACTATATAAAGCAACTACGTAGCTAATCAAATAGGCATAAGGGTAACACAGCTCCAATCAACACCACAGGCAAAGCTAATGGCAGACACGGCCTAAAACTCCGCATTATCATCGTTATACTCCCAATCCTGACATGCAACTGTTGGTGGGGGAATTGAAAGCGTGACTACATGTCGTACTCAGCAAGTGTGGAAAGTATGACATGTACTTGATTCAAATGACGAATATAATAAAGGCTAAGTGGTGAAAAGTACATTAAAACATTTGAAAAGCAATATATTGAATGTATGTGAGATAAACCCATCATAAACCATGTAATTACCACAATACCAGTCCATATTCAATATCCATCATCCATATTCTAGATTATTACAATCAGCATCATCCATGTCCCATTTATCATAATTCAATTCACAACCATAACCAGTACCAAACCATCCCAAAATCGAAATCTCTCTAATCAAGTGAGGGTCTAGGTTGCTCATAACTGAGAGCACAGCTATCATGATAGTTTTAAAACTCTAGAGTTTGAACCACTTTACCCGTGTGTTTGTAATTTCATCACCCGTCAGCGAATAAAGAAAACCTCTATTATGCCAAAACACTACTATAGGTGTATGGCCAAGAGATAAAAAAATAGCCTTTACAAAGGGACTACTAGCATGTACGGACCCACTGAGGTTTCACCAGTGGCGATGTCTCCAACAGAGCACATCTTCAACTATGGGCCCCCTCTTGTGCCATTTGGATCCAAGGGAATCTCGCCAACCATATCCAAACCCAATCTGACTCCCTTCCCCGATGCGCCAAATGATCCGCTCAATACTAGCAATACCCTAATTAATCAGATACGCCGCACCCATACTTGGCCTCGTGGTGGCACTGTAAATCCTGGATGGTCGCTCCACGAAGTGGTCCTTAGATCTAAAGCAAGCTAAACCACCATGACATCCAACCCATCCACATACCAGGCTTGGTTAGATCACCCTTTACCATATCATATTGACCAGCTCATATTAACCATAATCTCATTAATGCATAATTAAATAGTATAGTTGTTTTCTCATCCCAATTAATTAAGCAAAGCAAAAAGGTAAAAAGCCCTTCCCAACTCTCTACCATGTATTCCAGGTGACAAGGATGGTTAACAAAGCTAGTAAACTTCCTACCATAGGATTCCCATCAAATTGACACAAGCATGCAGTTTTGCAAACAAAACATCTATTGTCAAAATAGGATCAATATGTTCAAGGACACTTGCCTTACTCTTGGGCTTGATTGGGATCAAAGACTTCAAAATTCTGGTATTGGAGGTCCTCCGCAACAGTCTCTAGCGCAAAACCTTCTATTCCACGGAACAAACATACAAAACAGTAATTACAATCAAATAATGCTCATATAGTACTCAATATGTCATGACATGCATGATTAATGCAATTATGAAGTGAAACTTGTTAATTAGTTTCTCTTAATGTTCACTAACTCGTTCTAATAGTTTTTAACAAGTTGGGACAGGTTTGGAATTGATTCAAGTGAATTAGGAATTAATTAACCATAATTTAGATTTGGAGGCCAGACAAGTCCGGTTTCAGGGGTCGGACTAGTGTGCCCTAGACAATCTGCAAATTAGGGTTTTTCTTATCCAAGAGAATTGGGGTTTAATTCACGTGGAAGAAGAGAAAGTAGAAGGTGTACCATGTTTTTGAACTCCAAAGATGAGAATTGAAGATGGCACTTGGATTTTGATGATCTAGGGTTGATGATGAAGAGTTCAAGGTGAATTGGCGGTGAAGAACGAAAACTCGATGAAGATCTTGATTACTTGATCCTCTTTCGTTTCATCCTCTTCTTCTTCTTTTTCGGGATCTCCTTCTCCATCCTTGATGGCGGCTCTCCTCAAACTAGGGTTTTGTGGTTTTTCAATTGAGGCAAAAGGATGTAAAGTCAAGGGGTGGGGTTGTTTATATAAGGGTGGAAGCTAGGTTTTGATGGAATTCGAGTTTAAGATGGGTATAGTCCGGTGTGGGGTCCCACATGGGCTCCACAGGGGTTAGGCACGACGTTCATGGGCCAATTAAGGTAAATACCCAATAACAAATCGGGGAGGAAAAGATTTAATACGAGTCGGGCACACTAGAAAAGTCCGCCGAAGGGATCGGACTAGTCCGATGTTGGAGAAAGGCGAAAACAAATAAGTCAGGAAGGAGGTCCGGACAAGTCTGGTCTTGCCCAGAGAGAAAAACGGACAAGTCCGACTTGGATCGGACAAGTCCGGGGATTTGACAACTTATTCAAAACCCGAACCAAAGATCGGACTAGTTCGCACTCATTCACGGACAAGTCCGGAATGGAACAGAGACTTAATCGGACTAGTTCGCCGCAAAAACAGACAAGTCTGGAGGGCAACAGAGAGGGAAACCGGACTAGTCCGGGGTGGAAACCGGACAAGTCCGTACTCCTACAGTCTTCTAAGTGTTGTCTTGATCCTTTTTATGTGGATTAATGTTAAACATGTATATGAACTTGTGCAATGCATCATGCATGAAAATGAGGGTGTTACAAACCTACATCCCTTAAATTGAATCTCGCCCTCGAGATTCGACGCATAAGAGAAGAGATAGGGAAATTCCTTCTTGAGATCATCCTCCAACTTCCATCTTGCTTACAATTCTGTGTGATGCTTCCATTGAACTTTGCACCATCGAATAACCTTGCTCCTTGTGACTCTCTCTTTGGTTTCCAAGATTTTGACCTGTTGCTCGACGTAAGTCAAATTTGCCTCTAGTTCCAATTCCTCCATTGGCATTTGTTCTTTCGGTATCCTTAAGCACTTCTTGAGCTGGGAAACATGAAATACATCATGAACATCCGATAGATGTGCTGACATCTCCAACTTATATGCCATTTCTACTCTTTTGTCCAAAATCATGAATGGCCCAATGTATCGAGGTGCTAGCTTGCCTCTTATGTTAAACCTCTTATGACCTCTCATTGGTGACATCTTGAGGTAAACGAAGTCTCCCAATTCAAAGGCTAATTTCCCTCTCCTATTGTCCGCATAGCCTTTTTTCCTTGAATGAGAAGGCCTCGAGTTTTCACGAATAATATGAACTTGTTTTTCAGCTTCTAGTAACACATCTAGACCAAATACATGAGTCTCTCCTGTCTCATTCCAAAACAAAGGTCTCCTACACTTCCTTTCGTAAAGTGCTTCATAGGGTGAAATTTTCAAACTTGCTTGGTAACTTTTGTCGTATGAGAATTCCGCATATGGCAAACTCTTGTCCCAACTTTTCCCATGCTTCAAGGCACAAGCTCTTAACATATCATCTAAAATCTGATTTGTCCTCTCAGTTTATCCATCCGTTTGAGGGTGATATGCTGAGCTAAAATTTATCCTTGTTCCCGATGCTTCATTCAACTTTTGCCAGAACCTGGAGGTAAATTAAGAACCTCTATCTGAAAATATCCTCTTTGTAACTCCATGTCGGCACACAATATGCTTCATATATAAGTCTGCCAGTTGTATTGCAGTATACTTGGTCTTGATAGGGATGAAGTGAGTTGACTTGGTCAATCGATCCACAATAACCCAAGTTGAGTCATAACCGGACTGAGTACGCGGTAAGCCAACTATGAAGTACATTCCAATTTCTTCCCACTTCCATTTCGGAATCTTCAATGGCTGTAATAATCCAGCTGGCCTTTGCTGTTCCGCCTTCACCCGTTGGCATACATCAAACAAAGCTACATATTCAGCTATGTCCTTTTTCATGCTAGCCCAACAATAACAAGTCTTCAAGTCCTTGTACATCTTTGTACAATCGGGATGAATTAAGTAAGGTGAGTCATGAGCCTCTTTTAATATCGTCTCCCGAATATGCTTCACGTTAGGCACGACAATTGTAACACCCTCATTTTCATCCATCATGCATTGCATACATCCTAATATATGTTTAACATTGAGCAACATAAAAGGGACAAGTTTAAATTGAATTTAGAATTAAACCGCACTTAAGAATTCTGGAAAGTGCGGACTACTCCAATTTTGGTGTGCACTAGTCCAATTTCTCTCTGACCTCGATCGGACTTATCTGTTTTGCTGCCGACTAGTCTGTTTTTTCCCTTGAACACTTTCAGACTTTTTTGGCTCAGTGCGTACTAGTCCTGTGTTCTAAGAATCCTTGAAAATTTGCTAGTTCCTGGACTTGTCCGAACTAGTCTGGTGTTCCAGCGAACTTGTCCGTTTTTCCCTCTGACTAAAGTGGGCTTGTCCGTTTTTTGGCCAGACTTGTCTGTTTTTCCCCTTTGGATAAGTTTGGACTTGTCCGATGTCCAGTTCGGACTTGTCCGATTTCTCTCTGGACAACTTCGAACTAGTCCGTCCCTTTCCGGACTTGTCCGATAAATTGTGACTCCGAGTTGATCTTTTGTTTCACGACTTGTTTCTTCGGTTTCACGTTAAGTGGGCCTAGGGATGTCGTGCCTAACTCTTTTAGAGCCCACGTGGGACTCTAAACCGACCCCTACTCATTTCAAACTCGAAATCCATCTAACCCTAGCCTCCACCTCTATATAAACAACCCCACCCCTTGGCTTGACATCTATTTGCCACTTTTCCACCCCACCCAAACTCTAATTCGTGGAGTGCCGCCACCAAGGAGGGAGGAGGAGATCCCAAGCAAGAAGAAGAAGAGGAGGAAACGAAAGAGGATAAAGATATCCATCAAGTTTTGTTCTTCATCACCAAATCATCTCCAAGTTCCTCATCAACCCTAGATCGTCAAGATCCAAGTGTTGTCTTCAAGATCCTTGATTCATTGGAGTTCTAAACACCTGGTATACCTTCTATTATATTTTCCTTACGTGAATTCGACCCCTAATTCACAAAATCATGTCGATCTAGAAAACCCTAGTTCGCCAATTCTGCAAAGTGCGTACTTGTCTGGTCCCTAGCATACTAGTCCGATTTTCCTGGTTAAATTGTGTTGAATTAATTTCAAAATTAGATCCAATCAACTCCAAACTTGTATAAACTGGTTAAAAGCTATTAGAACTAGTTAGTGATGATTAAAAGCAACTCATTAACAAGTTCCACCTTGCACTTCCATTAATCATGCATGTCATGCCATATTGGGCAATATTTGTGCACTCTTTGATTGTGTCTCTTGTCTTGTATGTTTATTGTGTGGATTAGACGGATTTGCGCTAGAGAGTGCCGTGGAGGATCTATAGCACCAAGGGTTTGAAGTCTTAGATCCTAATCAATCCCAAGAGCAAGGCATGTGTCCTTGAAGCATATTGATCCTATTTTGAAAATAAATGCTTTGTTTGCAAAACTGCATGCTTGTGTCAATTTGATGGGAATCCTATGATAGGAAGTTTACTAGCTTTGTTTGACCACCCTTGTCACCTAGAATTTATGGCAGAGAGTCGGGAAGGGCCTTTTACCTTTTTTGCTTCGCTTAATTAATTTGGTTGGGAAAACAACTATACCACTCAACTTAATTTTGCATTTATGAGATTTGATTAATATGAACTGGTCAATATGATATGGTTATGGGTGATCTAAGCAAGCCTGGTATGTGGATTGGGTTAGATGTCATGGTGGTTGCTTGCTTTAGATCTAAGGACCGGTTCATGCGAAAATAAGTCAGGACTACAGTGCCACCACGAGGCCAAGTATGGGTGCGGCATAGCTGATTAATTAGGGCTTTGCTAGTTCTTTTTGGACCATTATGGATGCTCGAGAAAGGGGTAGTCGGATTGGGTTTGGTGATGACTGGTGGGACTACCCTGGTTCTGAATGGCTGTAGAGGGGGCCCATGGTTGAAGATGTGCTCTACAGGAGACATCGCCACCGGTGAAACCTCAGTGGGGTCTAATAGGCTAGTAATCCCTTTATAAAGGTTATTTTGTGATCTCTTGGCCACGCACTTAAGTGTGAGACGGCATAATTGAGATTCTATAGTCATCGAAAGTTGATGAAATCACAAACACGTGGGTAAAGTGGTACAACTCTGCAGAGTCTAATAAAACTATCATGGTAGCCGTGCTCCCGATTATGAGCGCCTGGATGACCTAAATGATTAGAGGGAACTTGGTATTGGGATGGTTAATGGGATGCTTATGGTTAATAATATGGTTATGGCTTGTTATGGATTCATTCTGCTATTGAATATGGTTACTGGTAATGGTAAAATCTGGAATGAGGATGATGGTAATGAATATGGACTGGTACTATTTCATTAATTATGGTTTATGATTGGTTTATTCACATACATGATATATATTCCTTTTTCAAATGTTTTAATGTACTTTTTAGCACTTAGCCATAATTATAATCGTCATTTGAATCAGCGACATGTCATACATTCCACACTTTCTGAGTATGACATGTACTCACCCTTGCAATTCCCTCACCAACAGTTGCAGGTCAGGATTGAGAGTATAATGGTGATAATGCGGAGTTCTAGGCCGCGTCTACCGTCGACTTTGCCTGTGGTGTTGATTGGAGCTGCGCTACCCTATTGCTTATGCTGCCTAGCTATTTAGATTACCTAATTAGAGTATTTCTGCTGCATTAGTTGAACTTGTTATTAATAATCATTAGAGCCTGCATTCGAGGATAATATGGTTGTGTAATAAAGTACTTAATTAATCATGTTCTGTGGTAATTGTCTGTATATCGTTTGTGATGCACTTGTGTATGTGTGTTGAACATCCTGGGCATACATATACTGCACTTTGTTCATTTTAGGAACTGGGTGTCATAGATTGGTATTAGAGCCAGGTTGACCATAGGATGCCGCCTAGATAGAATGGACACTTTAGATCACATAGGAGCACTCAGGAATCGATGTGTTTTTGCTTGGTGTGTTGTTTGCTTGTGTGTTCTTAATAGAGTATTTTGGGATGCTTTAGCATTGCCATGTCCACCTAGGCTAGTTAGCTGTTTAGTTTCATATCCCTTGAGACATATAGTTGGGAACGTCTTCTAAATTCTTACCTATTGCTTTTCTTCGATGGTGAGGACTCGCAACCAGAGGAATGACAATGATGAGGAGGAGAACCAGAGAGCATCTCAGAACAATAATGGACAAGGAACTGCCCAAAGAGCTATCAATATTGAACAGCTATTGGGCATGCAAAACCAGCTCATGCAGACCATGATACAAACTATGGGACAGTTGCAGGCTGGTAATGTCAACAATCAACCCCACATGCTTCCACCACCACCTCCACCTCCTCATAACTGGTTGGAAGAGTTTATGAGGACTAGGCCACTGACATTTGCTCAAGCTGCTGACCCTATGGATGATGATGATTGGCTTAAGTCCGTGGAGAAGAAGCTAGCTATTGTCCAATGCAGCAACCGGGAGAAGGTGCTATTTGCATCTCATCAACTTGTTGGAGCAGCCGCCGATTGGTGGGATTCACTATGCAATGCTGATGAGAATCAGGAGAGGATAGCTTGGGCTGAGTTCAAGTAGAGCTTCCGTTCTCATTATGTGCCGGAAGTTGTTATGATTTTGAAGAGGCAAGAATTTGAGAACTTGAGGCAAGGAAGATCAACCGTGAGTGAATATCTCAATAAGTTCACTCAACTTTCAAGGTATGCCTCTGAAGATGTTAGTCGGGACAGCCGGAAGCAATACTTGTTCATGAGGGGCTTGAACAATGAAATTCAAGTGCAATTGCTGAATTGTGATCATGCCATCTTTTAGAAGCTTGTGGACAAAGCAATTGTTGTGGAGGACAATGTCCGTGATACGGAGCAATATAACAAGAGGAAGGCACCATATCATGGACAGCAACATGGAAGTAATGTGCGCCCACCCTTTGGGCCACCTAATGCGCCATACTACAGCTCCTCTACTCCTGTACAGCGCCTTGGATTTGCACCGCGTCCAACTCAGTTTGTGCAGCAACGCCGTGTCATGCAAGCGCCTAGGCCTCCAATGCCTTATGCACCCCGTGCTAATTTCCCTGGTGCCAAGGCGCAGAATCAAGTCCGTCCAAATTCTGATGGAGTTAAGAAGTTCTATACTTGTGGAGAAGCTGGACATTTTGCACATCAATGTCCTAACTCAGGCCTTGGTCAAGGAAGCAATGCGCTGAAGAAAAACCCAGGACCCAATGGAGGACAGGCGCAAGGAAACCATGACAGCAGAATTTTGCTCGTGGCAACGTGAACCATGTCTCTATGGAGGATGCTCAACAAGCGGATGATGTGTTCATTGGTATGTTTATCGCCAACTCCAACCCCGCGACTATGTTATTTTATTCTGGAGTATCACATTCATTCATTGCATCGAAGAATGTTGCCAAGTATGGTTTACCTATCTCTCATATGATGTTTACTCTATTGGTTAAGTCTTCTGGAGGAGAGATGAGGACAAATATAGTATGTCCATATGTAAGCCTTAGAATAAGGGGGGTAGACTTCTCCGCCAACCTCATTGTTTTTGATTCTCAAGGATTGGAAATTATACTTGGAATGGACTGGTTGAGGAAACACAATGGAGTTATTGAGTGTGCCATGAATACAGTGAAGTTTAGCAATGAGGAAGGGATCACTGTAGAATTTGAATAATCTCAACACGCACCGAAGCAATTGGAGCTGAATCACATGGACAGTGCCGCAATTGAGGAAATTCTGGTGGTGTGCGAATTTTTGGATGTGTTTTCGGATGAGTTGCCAGGTATACCACCTGATCGAGACATTGAGTTTTTTATTGATTTAATACCTAGAACAACACCTATAGGTAGGAGGCCGTATAGGATGCCTCCTATGGAATTAGCGGAGCTCAAGAAGCAGATTCAAGAGCAACTAGAGAAGGGTTTCGTTCGCCCCAATTCTTCACCTTGGGGAGCGCCCATGCTGTTTGTGGACAAGAAGGATGGGTCACAAAGGACGTGTGTGGATTACCGAGCTCTCAACGAGGTGACCATAAAGAACAAGTACACCTTGCCCCATATAGAGGACTTGTTTGATCAGATGAAGGCTTCTTGTCTATTCTCCAAGATTTATTTGAGGTCTGGATACTCTCAAATGAAGATTAGACCGTCGGACATACCCAAGACAGCTTTTAGGACACGGTATGGATCTTATGAGTACATCGTGATGTCCTTTGGATTGACTAATGCACCTGCATACTTAAAGTACCTCATGAATAAAGTCTTCATCGAGTACTTGGATAAGTTTTTTGTGATGTTAATTGATGACATTATGATCTACTCGAAGGATGAGAAGGAACATGAGGAACACTTGAGGCTTACACTGCAGAAATTGAGGGAGCATCAATTGTACGCCAAGTTCAACAAGTGTCAGTTTTGGTTGAAAGAGGTGTCATTTTTGGGCCATATTATCTCAGTAGGAGGAGTATCGGTTGACCCAGGAAATGTGAGGGACGTGTTGAAGTGGCAACCACCACAAAAAGTAAAGGAAATAAGGAGATTCCTTGGGATGGTTGGGTATTACCGTCGATTCATCAAGGACTTTTCCAAGATAACCAAGCCAATGAAGGAGTTGCTAGTGAAGGGGAAAGCGTTTCATTGGACTCAAGCTTGTCAAGAATGTTTTGAGGAGTTGAAGAAGAGGTCAAGTACAGCCCCAATTTTTGTTTTGCTGGATGTAAGTAAAAGTTTCGACATATATTGCGATGTGTCGAGACAAGGACTTGGATGTGTGCTTATGCAAGAAGGTCAAGTGGTTGCATACGCATCAAAACAATTGATGAAATATGAGCAGAATTGTCCAACGCATGATTTGGAACTTGCAGTCGTAGTACACACATTGAAGATTTGGAGACACTACATCCTTGGACATAGGTGTGAAATTTACACGGATCACGAGAGTCTTAAGTATATTTTCACACAAATGGATCTGAATTTGAGGCAACGAAGATGGTTAGAGCTCATCAAGGATTATGATTTGTAAATCAATTATCACCTGGGAAAGGCCAATGTAGTGGCCGATACTTTAAGTCAGAAAGGAGTAAGTCACCAACTCACGGTTCAAGAGTTACCATCTGAGTTATGTAAGGATTTTGAACGGTTAAATCTTGGATTTTGTAAATGAGATGGAGATGATGGAGTTAAACCCAACCTTAGAGCAATAAATTCGGGAGGGTCAAAAAAAGGATGAGGAAATTCAGAAGATCAAGGAAAGGACCCAAGAGGGAAGAGAATTCAGATTTGATGAGGATGAACATGGTACCCTATGGCTTGGAAAAAGGATTGTCGTGCCGAATGTGAAGTATATTCGAGAGACCATATTAAAAGAGGCACATGACTCGCCATACTCGATTCACCCCGGATGTACAAAGATGTAGAAATACTTGAAGACATGTTATTGGTGGGATAGCATAAAGAAGGACATAGCTCAAATACGTAGCACTGTGTGATGTGTGCCAACAAGTCAAGGCGGAACACCAAAGGCCAACCGGATTATTGCAGCCACTGAAGATCCCAGAATGAAAGTGGGAAGAAATCGGTATGGACTTTATAGTTGGTTTACCTCGTACCTAGTCCAGTCATGATTCAATTTGGGTAATTGTGGATTAGTTGACAAAGTCAGCTCATTTTGTTCCTATCAAGACCACCTATACCAATGCGAAGCTAGTAGAGCTATACATGGAGCACATTGTGTGCCGACATGGGGTACCAAAGAAGATAGTATAGGATAGAGGATCTCAATTTACCTCCAGGTTTTGGCAAAAATTGCATGAAGCATTGGGAACGAGGTTAAATTTAGGTTTAGCATATGACCATCAAACAGATGGACAAACCGAGAGGACCAACAAGATTTTAGAGGATATGTTAAGAGCTTGTGCTTTGAAGCATGGGAGAAGTTGGGACAAGAGCTTGCCATATGCAAAATTTTCATACAACAATAGTTACCAAGAAAGTTTGAAGAGGTCACCATATGACGCACTTTATGGAAGGAAGTGTAGGACACCCTTATTCTGGAATAAGACAGGAGAAACTCCAGTATTTGGTCTGGATGTGTTGCAAGAAGATGAAAAGCAAGCTCAGGTTATTCGGAAAACTTGAGGGCTGCTCAATCAAGACAAAAAGGCTACGCGGACAATAGGAGAAGGAAACTAGCATTTGACGTGGGAGACTTCGTTTACCTCAATGTGTCACCAATGAGAGGTCATAAGAGGTTTAACATAAGAGGCAAGCTAGCACCTCGATATATTGGACCATTCAAAATTTTGGACAAGAGGGGAGAGGTAGCATATAAATTGGAGATGCCAACTCATCTTTCAGATGTCCATGATGTGTTTCATGTTTCCCAGCTCAAGAAGTGCTTGAGAGTACTGGAAGAACAAGTGCCAATGGAAGAATTGGAACTAGAGGAAGATTTGACTTATGACGAGCAACCGGTCAAAATCTTGCAAATCACGGAGAGAGTCACAAGAAACAAGGTGATTCGATGGTGTAAAGTGCAATGGAAGCATCACATAGAATCGGAAGCAACATGGGAGCTGGAGGATATCTCAAGAAGGAATTTCCCTATCTCTTCTCTTCCGCCTGGAATCTCGAGGGTGAGATTCATTTTAAGGGGGGGTAGGATTGTAACACCCTCATTTTCATCCATCATGCATTGCATGAATCCTAATATATGTTTAACATTGATCAACATAAAAAGGAACAAGTTTAAATTGAATTTAGAATTCAACCACACTTAAGAATTCTAGAAAGCGCAGACTAGTCCGATTTTGGTGCGGACTAGTCCGATTTCTCTCTGACCTCGATCGGACTTGTCCGTTTTGCTGCGGACTAGTCTGTTTTTGCCTCTTGACACTTTCGAACTTGTCCGGCTCAGTCTAGACTAGTCCGGTGTTCCAAGAATCCTTGAAAATTTTCTAAGATCCTGGACTTGTCTGGACTAGTCCGGTGTTCCAACGGACTTGTCCATTTTTCCATCTGACTAAAGTCAGACTTGTCTGTTTTTTGGCCAGACTCGTCTGTTTTCCCCTCTGGATAAGTTCGGACTTGTCCGATGTCCAGTTCGGACATGTCTGATTTCTCTCTGGACAACTTCGGACTAGTCCGTCCCTTTTTGACTTGTCCGATAAATAGTGACTCCGAGTTGATCTTTTGTTTCACGACTTGTTTCTTGGGTTTCACGTTAAGTGGGCCTAGGGACGTCGTGCCTAACTCTTTTAGAGCCCACATGGGACTCTAAACCGACGCCTAATCATCTCAGACTTGAAATCCATCTAACCCTAGCCTCACCTCTATATAAACAACCCCACCCCTTGCTTGACATCTATTTGCCACATTTCCACTCCACCCAAACCCTAGTTCATGGAGAGCCACCACCAAGGAGGGAGCAGGAGATCCCAAGCAAGGAGAAGGAGAGGAGGAAATGAAAGAGGATCAAGATCTCCATCAAGTTTCATTCTTCATCACCAAATCATACCCAAGTTCCTCATCAACCTAGATCGTCAAGATCCAAGTGTTGTCTTCGAGAACCTTGATTCGTTGGAGTTCTATACACCGGGTATACCTTTTATCCTCTTTTCCTTACGTGAATTTCACCCCTAATACCCAAATTCACGTCAATCTGGAAAACCCTAGTTCGCCAATTCTGTGAAGTGCAGACTTGTCTGGTCCCTAGCGGACTAGTCCGATTTTCTTGGTTAAAATGTGTTGAATTAATTTCAAAATTAGATCCAATCAACTCCAAACCTATATAAACTTGTTAAAAGCTATTAGAACTAGTAAGTGAGGATTAAAAGCAACTCATTAACAAGTTCCACCTTGCACTTGCATTAATCATGCATGTCATGCTATGTTGGGTAATATTTGTGCACTCTTTGATTGTGTCTCTTGTCTTGTATGTTTATTGTGTGGATTAGACAGATTTGCACTAGAGAGTGCCGCGAAGGATCTACAACACCAAGAGTTTGAACTCTTTTATCCTAACCAATCCCAAGAGCAAGGTAAGTGTCCTTGAAACATATTGATCTTGTTTTTAAAATAAATGTTTTGTTTGCAAAACTGCATGCTTGTGTTAATTTGATGGGAATCCTATGATAGGAAGTTTACTAGCTTTGTATAGCCACCCTTGTCACCTCGAATTTGTGGTAGAGAGTCGGGAAGGGTTTTTTACCTTTTTGCTTCGCATAATTAATTTCGACGGGAAAAAAACTATACCACTCAACTTAATTTTGCATTTATAAGATTTGATTAATATGTACTGGTCAATATGATATGGTTATGGGTGATCTAAGCAAGTCTGGTATGTGGATTGGATCTGATGTTATGGTAGTTGCTTGCTTTAGATCTAAGGACCGATTCATGCAAGAATAAGCCAGGACTACAATGCCACCACGAGGCCAAGTATGGGTGCGGCATAGCTGATTAATTAGGGCTTTGCTAGTGCTATTTGGACCATTGTGGATGCTCAGGGAAGGGGTAGTCGGATTGGGTTTTTTGATGATTGATGAAACTACCCTTGGATCCAAATGGCTCAAGAGGGGGCCCTTGGTTGAAGATTTGCTCTGTAGGAGACATCGCCACCGGTGAAACCTCAGTGGGGTCTAAATAGGCTAGTAATCCCTTTGTAAAGGCTATTTTGTGATCTCTTGGCCACACACTTAACGATGTGTGAGACGGCATAATTGAGATCATATAGTCATCGAAAGGTGATGAAATCGCAAACATGTAGGTAAAGTGGTACAAACTATGCAGAGTCTAATAAAACTATCATGGTAGCCGTGCTCCTGGTTATGAGCGCCTAGATGACCTACATGAATAAGGTCTTCATGAATAAGGTCTTCATGGAGTACATGGATAAGTTTGTTATGGTGTTCATTGATGATATTATGATCTACTCGAAGAATGAGAAGGAACTTGAGCGACACTTGAGGCTTATGTTGCAGAAATTAAGGGAGCATCAATTATATGCCAAGTTCAGCAAGTGTCAGTTTTGGTTAAGGGAAGTGTCATTTTTGGGTCATATCATCTCTGGAGGAGGAGTATCGGTTGAACCCGGAAAGGTGAGGGACATGTTGAAGTGGGAGCCACCGGAAAATGTAAAGGAAATAAGGAGTTTCCTTGGAATGGATGGATATTACCATCAATTCATGATGGACTTTTCCAAGATAGCCAGGACAATGAAAAAGGTGCTAATGAAGGGGAAAGTGTTTCAATGGACTCAAGCTTGTCAAGAGAGTTTTGAGGAGTTGAAGAAGAGGTTAACAACAGCCCTAGTTTTGATATTGCTAGACGTGAGCAACGAGTTTTGATATCTATTGTGATGCGTCGAGACAAGGACTTGGATGTGTATTGATGCAAGAAGGTCAAGTGGTTGCCTACGCATCGAGACAATTGAAGAAACATGAGCAGAATTACCCAACGCATGATTTGGAACATGCAGTCGTGGTACATGCATTGAAGATTTGGAGACATTATATCCTTGGACATAGGTGTGAAATTTATACGGATCATAAAAGTTTGAAGTATATTTTCACACAAACAGACCTGAATTTGAGGCAACGAAGATGGTTGGAGCTCATCAAGGATTATGATTTGGGAATCAATTATCATCTAGGAAAAGCCAATGTAGTGGTCGCTACTTTGAGCCGGAAAGGAGTAAGTCATCAACTCGCGGTTCAAGGGCTGCCATCCGAGCTATGCAAGGAGTTTGAACGGTTGAACCTTGGATTTGTGAAAGAGATGGGAATAATGGAGTTAAATCCGACCTTGGAGCAATAAATTAGAGAGGGTCAAACAAAGGATGAGGAAATCCAAGAAATCAAAGAAAGGACCGAAGAGGGAAGAGAATTCAGATATGATGAGGATGAACACGGTACCCTATGGCTTGGAAAAAGAATTGTTGTGCCTAATGTGAAGCATATTCGGCAGACAATACTAAAGGAAGCACATGACTCGCCATACTCAATTCATCCTGGTTGTATGAAGATGTACAAGGACTTGAAGCCATGCTATTGGTGGGCCAACATGAAGAAAGACATAGCTGAATATGTAGCTTTGTGTGATGTGTGCCAGCGAGTCAAGGCAGAACATCAAAGACCAGCTAGATTATTGCAGCCATTGAAGATTCCGGAATGAAAGTGGGAAGAAATCGGCATAGACTTTATAGTTGGTTTACCACGTACCGAGTCCGGTCATGGTTCAATATGGGTTATCGTGGATCATTTGACCAAATCAGCTCATTTTTTACCTGTCAAGACCACATATACAGCCGCGAAGCTAGCAGAATTGTATATGGAGCATATTGTGTGCCGACATGGAGTTTCGAAGAAGATAGTCTCGGATAGAGGTTCTCAATTTACGTCCAGGTTTTGGCAGAAATTGCATGAAGCTTTGGGAATAAGGTTGAATTTCAGCTCAGCATACCACCCTCAAATGGATGGACAAACTGAGAGGACCAATCAGAATTTGGAGGACATGTTAAGAGCTTGTGCTTTGAATCATGGGAAAAGTTGGGACAAGAGCTTGCCATATGCAGAATTTTCATACAGTAATAGCTACCAAGCAAGTTTTGAAGATGTCACCATACGAAGCACTATATGGAAGGAAGTGTATGACGCCCTTGTTTTGGAGTGAGACAAGGGAGAAGCAAGTATTTGGTCCGGATGTGTTACTAGAAGCCGAAAAGCAAGTTCAGATTATTCGTGAGACTTTGAGGGCTGCTCAATCAAGGCAAAAAGGCTATGTGGTTAATAAGAGAAGGAAACTAACCTTTGAAGTGGTAGATTTTGTTTACCTCAAGGTGTCACCAATGAGAGGTCATGAGAGGTTTAACATAAGAGGCAAGCTAGCACCTCGTTATGTTGGGCCATTCAAGATTTTGGACAAAAGAGGAGAAGTAGTGTATAAGTTGGAGATGCCAGCTCATCTTTCAGATGTCCATGACGTGTTTCATGTTTCCCAGCTCAAGAAGTGCTTGAGAGTACCGAAAGAACAAGTTCTAATGGAATAACTGGAACTAGAGGCAGATTTGACTTATGCCGAAAAATCGGTCAAAATCTAGGAAACAATGGAGAGAGTCACAAGGAACAAGGTTATAAGATGGTTTAAAGTTCAATGGAAGCATCACACAGAATCAGAAGAAACATGGGAGTTGGATGATGATCTCAAGAAGGAATTTCCCTATCTCTTCTCTTCCGTGTCGAATCTCGAGGGTGAGATTCATTTTAAGGGGGGTAGGTTTGTAACACCCTCATTTTCATCCATCATGCATTGCATACTTTCATATGCATGTATACATTAATCCACATAAAAAGAAATAAGTTTAAAATTTATTTAGAGCAAAACCGCACTTAATAATTTTGAGAAGTTCGGACTAGTCTGTTTTTGGTGCGGACTAGTCCGATTTCTCTCTGACTTCTATCGGGCTTGTATGTTTTGCTGCGGACTAGTCTGTTTTTGCCTCTGAACAATTGCAGACTTGTCCGGTCCATTGCAGACTAGTCCAGTATTCCAATTCTTTGGAAATTTTGCTAAGTCTGTGGACTTTTCTGGATTTTACCGGTAATCCATTGGACTTGTTCGTTTTCCCCTATGACTAAAGTCGGACTTGTCCAATTTTGGCCAGACTTGTCTATTTTTCCCCTTTGGATAAGTTCGGACTTGTCCGATGTCCAGTCTGGACTTGTCTGATATCTCTTTGTCAAACTTCGGACTAGTCCGACCCTTTTCGGACTTGTCCGATAAATCGCGACTCTGAGTTGATCTTTTGTTTCACGACTTGTTTCTTTGGTTTCACGTTAAGTGGGCCTAGAGACGTCATGCCTAACTCTTTTAGAGCCCATGTGGGACTCCAAACCGACCCCTACTCATCTCAAACTCGAATTCATTGAATCCCTAGCCCTCCACCTCTATATAAACATCCCCACCCCTTGGTTTGATATGTATTTGCCACTTTTCCATTACACCCAAACCCTAGCTCGTGAATAGCCGCCACCAAGGAGGAAGAAGGTGATCTAGAGCAAGAAGAAGTGGGGGAAGGTTTGACATGCATGATTAATGCAATTATGAAGTGAAACACATTAATAAGTTGCTATTAATGTTCACTAACTGGTTCTTATAGTTTTCAACAAGTTTGGACAAGTTTGGAATTGATTTGAGTTAATTTGAATTAATTCAGCACAGTTCAGATTCAGAGGCCAGGCAAGTCCGGTTTTAGGGGTCGTACTAGTCCGCCCTGGACAGACTGCAAATTAGGGTTTTTCTAATTTGAGAGAATTGGGGTCGTATTGACGTGAAAGAAGAGAAAGTAGAAGGTATACCACGTTTTAGAACTCCAAAGATCAAGAATTGATGATGGAACTTGGATCTTGACGATCTAGGGTTGCTGATGAAGAGTTGAAGGTGAATTGGCAATGAAGAACGAAAACTCGATGAAGATCTTGATTACTTGATCCTCTTTCGTTTCCTCCTCTTCTTCTTCTTGCTCGGTATCTCCTTCTCCCTCATTGATGGCGGCTCTCCATGAACTAAGGTTTTGTGGTCTTTCAATTGAGGCAAAAGAATGTAAAGTCATGGGGTGGGGTTGTTTATATAAGGGTGGAGGCTAGGGTTTGATGGAATTCGAGTTTAAGATGGGTATAGGACGGTGTGGGGTACCACATGGGCTCCACAGGGGTTAGGCATGGTGTTCTTGGGCCCAATTAAGGTAAATACCCAATAGCAAATCAGGGAGGAAAAGATTGAATCCGAGTCGAGAACACCGGATGAGTCCACTGAAGGGACCGGACTAGTCCGATGTTCGACAGAGGCGAAAACGGATAAGTCCGGTAGGAGGTCCTGACAAGTCTGGTCTTGCCCAGAGAGAAAAATGGACAAGTCTGGCATGGATCGGACAAGTCCGGAACAGATACTTAATCAGACTAGTCCACAGCAAAAACAGACAAGTTTGGAGGGCAACAGAGAGGGAAACCGGACCGGTCCGAGGTGCAAACCGGACAAGTCCGTACTACTATAGACTTCTAAGTGTTGTTTTGCTTCTAATTCATTTTAAACTTGTTCCTTTTTATGTGGATTAATGTTCAACATGTATATGAACCTATGCAATGCATGATGCATGAAAATGAGTGTGTTACAACCACTCTTCATTAGAGGGGTACGACAACGCGAGGGGAGGGCAGGCAGCAAGTTGTGCTTCGGGCCGGCCCGAGCCTAGTCCCCATTGTGTCGGGTCGTGCTCGTGTCGGGCCAAAATTCTCATGCTTCGAGCCAGCCCATCGAACCCGATCCATTTGCCCACTTCTAGTGCCAGGGGACGCTGGTGTCGGGGGCGGTCGGCATCAGCACGGGCGAGGCGGAGTGACGTCAGGCGAGACAGCAGCGTAAGTGTGTGTGGAAGAGAGAGAAGAGAAGCGGGCCGCGTGACCCGGAGTGTATCTTGCTATTTACAACGGCCACATAACTTACAACGGCATTACGGTTAGCTGTCGTAAGTTACACTCTAAATTACGATGGTGGCCTAACTTACGACAGTTTAGGGTTTGGCCATCGTAAGGTAACACCTAACTTACGATCGTACTTTTATTTACAACATCTATGGGCCTGCAGTTGTCATAAACTACCTTATCTATGACGGCCATGATGGACCGTTGTAAGTTAGTCTATTTACGATGACCAACCGTTGTAAGTTAGTTTAGCAGTCGTAAATGGACGAGTTTCCTGCAGTGGATGGATAGTTTTAGCCATCGTAAATAAGCTTATTTATGACTAATAGCTGGTAATAACTAGGAACCGTCGTAAATAATTGTTTACCATTGTAAATAAATTATTTACAACGGGAAAATCCTATTTACAATGGACCGATGTAAATTCAGTGGCTTCCTCTAGTGAGTGTCATATCGGCTACGCGCCCGACTTAATCTAATCTAGTCCGATGAGTTCTCCAACCGTGCAATGCCTCAGTTTCTCATAACCATCGGGCCTGTGAACGCTGATTATTATTATGATGTGATCAAAAAGATGGATTGGTTGCGATGTTGGAAGAGGACTACAAGACTTCGGCTGTAGAAATTTTAAATCAATGCTCATGTCGAGTTTGAGAAAATACATTTGCATGAGTTTTTAATTTTTGGTTGCGTTTATCCATGATGTCCCAATTTGCTCTTGATATTACATTGGTGCTGAGATCAGGTGTAATTAATTAGTATGTTATATTAATATATGCCATTTATCAAAAAGAAATCAATGCAGTCTACTGTGTGAGAGTTGATTTGCAAGTCAACAGAAAAAATAAATGTCCCAATCACTACAGGAATCAAAATAATAGACGGCAGCCAAATTAATAGATGGCGGCGCAATCATCCCTTAAATTTTTCACGATGAATAGATCTATCCGTCGTCAATTAGCTCGTAATTGACGACGGTTACCCTACTACCGTCGTCTAATATTTAAAGACGACAGGGGACCGTCGTCAATAAAGACCCGTCGTCACTATGGGCCAAAATCCGGACCCAACCGAGCCTTAATAGACAACGGTTTCAAAATGGCCGTCGTATATTAGAGCTAATATACGACGGCAACCAAGTACCGTCATCTAATAGAGACTATTTCCAGCCCCCGCGCATCTTAGTCTTCACCTGGCTCGTGGGTTCCTCTTTCGCGCCCGAGCTAGGTCGATTCGCCATCGCTAGTGCTGCCGCTTTTCCACTGCCACCGCACTGCCATATCGAGGGCCGCCGTCCCGAGGGCTGCCACCAAGGGCTGCCATCCGTTGAGGAGGACCGTTGTCGCCCCCTCCCCGCCAAGACGAGAGGTACACAACTCCCCACTGCCCCCTCCCAGCCGCCTTCTCCCCACCGCCTCCTCCCCACCGTGCACCGCCCCTTCCCTCCAGGCGCTGCCCTCTCCCGCCCAGGCGCCTCCTCCCCACAATGCACCGCCACCGTGCGCCACCCCCTCCCCACTGCCCCACCGTGCCATCTCATTTTCCTCTTATTTTTTCTTCATTTTGTACTTGAACTCGGCCGCTGTGTGCATTACAAGTTCAGCATTGCAAATGATTAGAACTTGTAGCTGCTGTATGCATTAGAATTTTTGCCGAAACTTTGATGCTGTGATTACCATTAGAACTTGTTGACCATTATAACTTGTTTTGGCAGATAAATAATGCACAGGACTTCAAAATTTTGGAAGAATGCACCCTTTTGAGCTTTGGCAGCTAAATTTTGTGCTTAACCATGCGTGTCAGGCAGCATTAGTTTGGCATGTGCTGCATTAGCTTAACCATACATATTTTCCACAAATGCAGTTGCAGAGAAAAAGAGACTAGCTACAACAGTTCAGCTGATAAAAGCGACCGCCATCGCCAAGGGACCATTGTTGCACCTCCGCTGCCAAGGGACCACCGTCGTGCCGCCGCCGAGGAGGAAAGCTAAAGAGAAGGTACACCACCGTCCCTTCCCAACGCCCCCATCGCCAGTGTCCCCCTTGTACCTGGAATTTTATGCAGGGAGCCGATATCGAGACAGGAGTAAATTCTGAGATTGTTTTTTCAAATCTTAGTATGATCTTTTGATCTGAACGTACCCTTGGGAATATTGACTTGATAAGCTGATTGTTCCCTCATGAATTGCTGATTCTGGAGTAAAAATGGTCCATCAATTGATTTGACAAGCTTATGCTGTTATTATTATGAGGGCCAAAGGCCAAATAGAGGTACAAGGGATTACAAATATGCGAAAAAGCTCTTATGCAAAAGGGGAAATACGAATAATCCCTATATCTCTAGCATTCTCTCAAACTCAAAGTGTATCATGAACACTGAGTTTGGAGAGTAAAAACTATGCTGAGCTCGGGTCTGTGCCTTCATGAAGAAATCCGCTAGCTGAAGCTCTAAAGGCACATACTGAAGATCAATAACATCGTCCTGTACCTGTGCTTGTGTATAAGAAGCGTCAACACCAATATGCTTGGTAAGATCATGCTTGACCTGATCATGAGCAATACTGATAGCACCTATACTGTCAGACAAAATAGGAGTCAGAAACCAACAAAAACACCAAAGTGGCTTTGGTAGGTATTTCCAATCAAATGAATGTAACTTAAATCTTTTTTAGAATTTTCTCCGGAAATCCAAGTTTCACTTTCACACTAGGAATAGCAGCCCTATCACTGTCTCATATCTCACAACAACTTAGAATGGATTAAGATTTTGCTACTCGCAATTTCTAAATCATGGCAAAACCAATTTTAGCCAATGAGAGCAATATGTTGGAGAGTAGTAAGTTGTAAACTAGGGACTTATAAAAAATTAAAATAGATCAACTATTCATCATTTCATCTATGTGAATTCCAAGTCATTCTTACCTCACATGTTTTATTTTATTTGAAAACAAATCTATATTACTTTACTTTTTTATATGCAAGGTGGATGCTGATAGGTGAATGGAAAATAAATATGCAAGAGGTTGATACAATTTACCTCAAGTGGGGATCCTCCCCCAAGCTTGTTTTTCACTCACCTCCATGATGAGGATTGGACCCTTGATGACAGAAGTATGCCGCGGGATCGGCTTGTTGTTTTTGTAGCGTGGAGTTGAAGTTGGTGAATTGAGTGTCCATGTGTTGTTGCCAGTCTTGGTTGCCTTGGACCTGCCCTTTTAGAGTTTTGTTGATGTCACCCATTCTCACTTCAAGATCTTCAATACATCTAGTGAGATCCATCATTCCTTGGCTATAGTCACAATGACCTCTAGCCGAAGAGGAATGACATCTTCTCAAGGACGTTGAAGGCAAGCTGATAGAGCGTGAAGAGGATAGGAGTGGCTCCCATGTGGCACCTGGCCATCCATGCTCAGACGGACCTTCGGTCTCATACGATGGAGGTTGAATCCATCCGGGACGCGGGATCCCAAGACCCCATGAAGATGACATGGAGTGTCTTGTGATGCTTGTGGTCGTTGCTGGCGTCGGAGTCCTCATCTTGGTGGACCATCTTTAAGGCATGTTCCTGCTTCTGGTACTCCATCTCCTCATCACCGTCAACCTTGGGGTCGACCTTCTGCTTGCCCTCTCGCTAACAGAAGGGAGCACCGTCAGGACGTTGCTGCGCTCGCTCTTGGTATCGCTCGACGCATCTTTTGATCTCTTGGCACTCACTCGCGGTGTGGTCACGAGTATTGTGCACCGGGCAGGTTCGATGCCGTCGTTAGTAACAGATGGCTGATGTGGGTGTTTCATGAGGCGTGGGGGTATGCCGCCACCAGTTGCGATTGCTGCCGCGACGGTTGCCCCATGCAACGACTTGTTCTGGCCGCTGCCCCATTGCTTGTTTCTTTTTGCCGCTAACCGGGGTAAAAGCACCTTCATCGGTCTAGTCGGCTCTGCCCACAACGGGGGGGTGGCCTAGGTGTGCCAGTCATGGCTTTCTGCCACCCTAGCGCACAGGCCGGTGATGGAGAAGAGCTCAGAGACATCTTGCACGTTGTGCATGGCTAACTTCTCGAGCATCTTCCTGTCACGCACTTCTTTCCGGAAAGCCACTATGATAGAAGCATTCGGGATGTTGAGGATGGAGTTGTGTACCTGGGAGAAGCGTTGGATGAATGATCGTAGCTTCTCCTTGGGTTGCTGGCACACGGCGTGGAAGTCGAGCTCGGTGCCAGGGCGCATTTAGGAGCTGCTGAAGTTCACCATGAACTGCTGGCGGAGCTCATCCCAAGACGTTATGGATCCCTTGAGCAGGTTCATGAGCCATAACGGGGCCGCGCCAATCAGGGCGACAGGGAAGTAGTTTGTGTGGAATGTCGTGGTGTTGATCTGTAGGAACTCAGCTGGGTTGATGCCTCCGTCAAACTTCTCCAGCTGGTTTGGCCGGAACATGCGCAGCCATGTCGTCAGGCAGAGGTATGGAGCCAAGGCCGTGCACCCTCCTATGGCCTTCGCTGGAGAGGCATACGGAACGGCATACCCCAAGGGGGATTGTTGTGCAACGTGCTGCTGCTGCGGAGCACTAAGGAGGGAACCTTTGTGCATCAAACGAAGTATATGAAAGATCTTCTTAGCGCTTCGACATGTATAAAAGCAAGCCTATTAGTTCACCAATGGGAGCAACAACGACACTTGAATTTGATGAAGGTGGTGAACCCATTGATCAGAAAGAATATAGAAGCATGTTCGGGTCAGCTTGTATCTCACGGCATCAAGAATGGACATACAATTCACCATGTGTCTTTGTGCACGATTTCAAGCTTCCCCATGCGCTTCATGTCATCAAGCCATCAAAAGGATTCTCAGGTACTTACATGGAACTCAAGAATTTGACATTTTTCTTCGTTCTTCCTCAACCGTTATTTTGAAAGCTTTATCCGATGCTGATTTTGGGGTTGTTGGATTGATAGGAAAAGTACTTTGGTGCTTGTCATTTTCTTGGCAACTCACTTGTTGTTTGGTCCTCTAGAAAACAAAAGTTCAGTTACACAATCCACAACCGAATCTTAATACATAACTTCTACTAGCGCTTGCTAACAAATTATTTGGATTGTTAAAACACTTAAGGTCTATGGGGTTGATTTAGATAGTGTTCCACTATTTTGTGACAACACTAGTGCCATTTGCTGTAAAAGCCCACATTCGAAATGAACAAGAAGATAAAAATGTGAACTTAAATTTTTTTAAGTTTAATTAGAAATGCACACTCACATCATCAATGTTACCTAATAACTGATGTTAAATAAAGATTTGTTAGAACTTTGAGCTTTCTTTGGAAGGTTAGTATAGCTTTTAAGAAATGGTTGTTTCAAACAAAGGATGTCAAGTTAATTTAAAAATTCAATTGCAAGAGCAAATTCAGATCAAAGCCAATCAAAAATAAACTTGGGTGTACAATACGAAGTAATACATAAAGTGTGAATTCAAAGTCAAACACGATTACAATGGAAAAATATTAATAGTGCTCGAGTGAGGAAAATGTTAAATTAAGCTAAAAGGGTGTTTAAAAATTCAAATCTTAAAGTTCATAATCAATCAAGTCAATTTACAAATCCGAGCCACATATTAATTAATCATATTACATTTTGTCTTGCTGCCAAAATTCTATTAATTTTGGAGCAAGTTTTCAAAATAATTTAATGCTACATAAAGAGGGTAATTCAAATTCAAAATTTAATTTCACATTGCACTTTGTGGAAACTTAGATTTAAATTCATCATCAGGTTCCTCTCATTTTATTTAGTAGACCAGCCAACTTTTAGACATGTTTGAGTTTATTTGCTAAGTTAATTTGAGAAGAAGTGAGGAGCTAAATAGACATGGGACCCACATGTCATCCTGTAACCAGCACAAACCAACTCTGTTTTCCTCCTTATCGTCATTTGTTCACGGTGTGCCACCGAGGAGCTTGATATTTTCATGCTCACAGCACAAGCACGGTTGCTACTCATGGTTTAGGTCATTTCCCTGCTCACGCTCCCAGGTCCGGCTTGCTGCTTGCTCACCATCGACCTGCTGCTGCGCTCATGCGCTTGGCCGCGTCCCACACCAAGGCCTTGCTCATCTTCACAGATGCGCACCTCTGGTCCTCACCCTCCCTGCTTCTTCGATTTGTTAACCGGTGCAGCACAAACAGAGCTGCAACAGTGATCCTCGTTGCCATGCCAAGGTTCATTGTCACCTGGAGTGCCTGCTGCCGCCCTCCCTGGGTGAAGCTGTCAACCGACGCGCCGGCTTCTCCTATTTCTCCCTATGTCGAGGCAACAACTTCCTCTTTGTCTATGTTCCATGCCAAGCTGCGGACTTCTCTATTCCATTCAACACTGTTGAAGTGTGGATAAGACACTCTTCTTAGTACTGCTACTAAAGCAGTCAGTGGAGGTTCGTTGTTTGGAGGGTCTACGTTTTGAAGCGTTGAGTACGGTTGAGCAGGATAAAGATGGTGAACACGAGAATTTACGTGGTTCGGGTCGCCGGAGCGTAATACCCTACATCCATGGGAGTGTGTGTTGTATTGCTCTTGCTTGAGTGCTCGTGTTTGAATGGAGTTGTGAGAGATGTGAGTCTAACTGAGCTTGCTTAGGTTGGTGGCTGCCCGGTCCCTTTATAGTCATAGGCCGGGCAATAAAGCGAGAATAAGTCATCAAAGTTGGGAATTTTATCAACTCAATAGATACCACATACTACGCCATAAAAGTTGAGGCACGCCGATGGTGAGTGCTGCGTATGGTCTTTTGAACATTGAACGTCAAACAGTTACATACTGTCGCGTTTTTTACCACACGATGGGGTATCCTCTCTTTTGCCGGAAGCACGCCGGGGAGCAAAGTTTCATATGTTACGAGAACCATGAGAAAGCTCAGAGACTCATATTGACTTCTGTGCCAAGCCAGAGGGGACCATCATTGTACTACCTCTCGTAAGAGGGACCTTACCCCAATTGATCCGCTTGCGGTGGCATATCTTAATTCTTACTTGACGTCAGAGCATCATTACAAAATATAATAACACATATGTTAGCTTTGCCACCATAAGTAACTAATACTATAATAGACCTTATGTGGGCATAGTGACTAGTCCTCACTCGGCTACATAGAAGTTTTCAAAAATAGGTTCTTTTTTAGCGTGCTATTCCCAATCCATCTCTGATACCAGACTGTGAGGTACGGGATCGCAAAATTTCAAGAATCACATTGGGTGATGTCATGCGATGCGACACCCAATAGCACACAAGAAAATAATACCCGGAAAATACAAAATATTTAATTCATAAGATATTCGAGTTTAAAACATAATGTACATAAGGAGTGCATAAGCAGCGGAAAGAATACACTCAAACTCTCAATCTATCAAAGCATGAGAGAAGATGTCCATGCCCACGAACGCGTGTAGCTAGCAACACGAAGAAGATAAAGCAGCGGTGAAGTCTCTCGTGAGCCATACACCATGAAAAGTTTGAGGTCTCACGGGCAACCACGATAGCAGCAGTTAAACTATTACATGCAAAAGCACATATATAGCAACCATGAGCACGAAGGCTCGGCAAGACTTAACCGTCTCAGCTAGACTCTACATGCAAGAACTCCAAACCTAGGAAAGCTGAATTGCATAAATAAACTCGCCTAATAGTAAATCCTTACTTTTAGATTTCAAGGAGCAAATGATATTTCATAGGCATGGCACATCTTGAACTCCACAATCAAAAAAGGAACACTTTATCTATGATGTTACATGCCCAAAGTTGCATATGCTGCATACAAGTTAAATCTTTGGGAATAGTAAATTTAATTTTGCAAATCCTAAGTCATACAAGTTGCAATACAATCTTATAATCATGGAAGCAGATTCATAATATTCCATCATCTCTTAATTACTACGTCACGACATAGTGAACAAGTATCCTCAGTCCATAACCACGAGCGACAGTAACTCGAATCAATAGCAACCTAGAATGCACGACGCGTACGGCCGCAAGGAAGCCAATTCATTGCGCTTTTCTCTATGTCATACACAACCACTTTTCCCATGAGACCCTAATATCGAACCAACTCTCCATCCCAAGGAAAAGGTCCTATACATGGACGCGTCAAAGTTGCCCGCTAGAAGATTTACACCTTTTTGTCCTCACATCTCAATTCAAGGACAGCAAAAAAGTTTCCACACCAAGGTCTACGACTTACATCAGTTTCCTGGGTCCCATACACCAATATGCATCTGGTACTGCTCAAGTTTGACCAGCGGGGCCGAACACGGATCGGTCATTAACGGACATAGACAGGGCTACAACCCAACCTCCAACATCTACCTCTCCATTATGCATCCAGGCATGATGTGGTCACAAGCGTTGACCCACCCTTCGGGTCGAGATCAACCTTGTGCGTCTCATCCTACAGAAATCACTGTCCGCATCTCAACTTTAAGAATTAATATTGTGGTGAATTTTTGCGAGTAGGTTTCCCTCACTCGACTTCTCTCGCAAGTAGAATTCATCTACTTAACTTGTGATCGATAAAAATGTGACCATTCTCGAGGGTAGATTCCAACTACTCGACTTTGACCGACCTATCAACTAAACAATTAAGCATAACAATATAATACGATGGAGTAATATTCTACCCAACCACTCCAAAGATTATTTGGTCATGCATATGGAGTATCATCAAAACTTGACCTAATGCACAATACATACCACATAGTGTATACAAAAAGAAACTTATGTAAAGGCTATTATATGCAAACCGGAGCGTGCATTGGGTTGCAACTAAGTAAATGTCAATAAATTCAGCTCTTGATCTTCTCAATAAAGCTTTGCATCGAATCACTGTTGGTTCTTTTCTCCTCCATATGGTTCTCTTCATCGAATCCACCTCATCGCAGCAATTCCCTGTTGGTTCTCTTCCCCCCCTATGGTGCTCTTCGTCGAACTCCTCCGTCGTGATCACTATTTTATATGAATATGAAAATTAGCAATTGTACTTTAGTTAAATGATCAGTAAAGAAGTCTATAACTCAAAAGGAGGTAAACCTAGCTGGTATTTAAAACTTGACATTTGTTGTGCAAAGAAAGATAGAAGAAGCAAGTGGAGTAATGTGAGGTTATCGAATAAGTATGCATCATAGAAGAGCTAGCATAGAAATTAGCAAGAAGGAAAACTCTATGGATGATAAGATGGAGGCAATCTGCTGTACCAGGACTAAATTAAAGTCTTAGCTGAAGTGTACAGGAGCAGGGAAGAACACAAAATGGAACTATAGTTGAATTTGAGAATGAAGTGACATAGGCATTGTAATGGACTTAGTGAATCATAATCCAATTCTATGGGTTGAACAGATCAAAAAATGACGTAGATTTTACAGTGGGTTCATGTGGTTATGGAAGTCTAATCAGGAAAGTTTCAGCTACAGAAATGGTAGAATGTGGTCTACAAAATTCCACAAACTTGAGGCTTCACTGAATTTTTGTGATCAAACTGTAGAATTGACATAGGTAACAGTGGATGATCTAGTTAGGGGAGGTCAGGTGCAGCCTAACAAAATTGGTTCCATAATTGTCTAAGCATTCTACATGGAGATATTGATTTTTTAACGTTGGACAATTTTCTGAAAAAGTTTCTGGATGTTTTGCAATTTTTCATGTTCATACAGCTTTGGAACTAAATTTAGCCATGCAAATCAACTCATATGGATCTGACATTTTACTGGAGCTCAAAGGATTTAAATGGAAGAGTCTGGTCAAATTTGGGATTTTTCCAGTTAAATTATCATTAGGAATTAATTTCAAAGTCTTTTTGCTTCATGTAATTATTGAGGAGATCTACGGGCTTTTCATATCAATCAAAAAGAACCTATTGAATTTAGAAAGCAAAAAGGAGTCTACAAAATTTATTTGGTAATTTTTGACAAATTCTACAGTCCTCTATGATTTTCAAAGTTGCATCCTTTTCTGCAATTATTTTCTAATTAGAAAATCCTTTAGCCGTTGACAGTGGGCCCTAGGGTTTGAATTGGGCCACTCCGGTTGAAGCAGCATAGTAAGCCACAAATTCACCCGCAGCCACACCTGATCCGTGCCACACTGGATGCGGAGGAAGAGGAATACTCATTGACAGGTGGGACCTGGACGGACTCATCTTCCACCTCGGTTTAGGACCGAGCAGCAGCGCGCTCGACGGCGGCCCGGCTGCTTGGTCGCCAGAATAGGGGTCCCGGCCTTCTCCAAAGTCGAAACTCGCTGCCCCTAGGTAAACAAGGGTGGGAAACACCATGGTGGGGTCAAACTGACTTGGTGCTGGCCAAAACCCACTGCGCGATGGCGACGGCGGAAGGCTCTATTCCGACGAGGTGTCTCTGTGCAGAGAATGTGTTTTTTCACATGTAAATAGGTCGCAAGGCAATCTAAGTCATTTAGGTTCAAGATTAAGAACCTAAATTTAGGTGAATAGGGTCGGAAGTTGAAGTTTATCCGAGACCTAGGTTAAAAGGGTTGGCGTCAGCGAAAACTTCTGTAACCGGCGGTAGAGTTGAGATTTTTCATTGATTGATGATTCAGAAGCTTCGTAGGGAGATGGTAAGGCTACTTGCTAACTGGAATGGAAAATAATTACACGTGGAATCGTAATTTCTCTAGACAAACACCTTGTCGCCAGGAGCACGCCAGGCACGCTGGTGCGAAGAAATTGCCGAGGTTTCGCTGGAGTCGACGAGCACCGACGCTAACCGCCGCCATTCCTCGTCGCCGACTCCTCTCCGACCGATTTCGAGCCCCGATACTCCCCTAGGTACGTTCTCCTACTCCCTCTCTCTCATTTCATGCAAGTAGCGCTTTATTTTGGCGTAGAATTCGCCGGTTTGGCCGTCGCCGGCGAGGTCGCCGTCGCGGGCGTCTAGCGCCGCCGCGCCGTGCGCCGCCGACGTCGCCAGAGGCGACGTGGCCCGATCTCAGCCCTCGGTTGGGGGCCAACGGCTGAGATTATAACATCGTACCGTTTCGGTTATTTAAATCCCGTGCATTCACTTCAGATCCAACGGCCCACGTTCAAAACCCCTTTCCCGCCTCCGCTTTTACACCGCAGCCCCTAGAAATTTGTCAGCTACCCCGTGACCTTTGCTGGAATTCGGATCTAGCCCCCAGAATTCACAATCTAGCCCCTGGACTCTCTGGAATTGTATTTAATCAGTTAAATAGTCAATTTCACCCCTGGAAATTTATAGAATTGTAGATTTAGCCCACGTACAGTGTAGGAAACTTAATATTCAGTCCCTAGATTTTTATTTAATTGCTGAATATTGTTTATAGGTGTATTTAATGTGTAGAAAATAGATAAAAATGGTGAATAAATATAAAAACAGTAGGAAAATTTGAATAAAAATGTTTTTATGCTGTATTTAATTTGTAGAGTTCAAATAAAATATATTTCGACCCTAGAAATTTATTAAAGATGTTTAAAATACATTTTGGCCATAGAAAATTCAATAAAAATGATTTTGGGCCATAAATAAATCCTAAAATGTGAGATAAATATAAAATGCATATTTTCACTATGTAAAATAATAAATACCTCGTAGGGACGGTTTAGTATAGAGCTTTATGCCTATGTGTATGTTTGATGCCATGTGTTGTGTGCTATTTACTTATTTTAGCCTTTATTTCTCTTTGCCATGCTTGGGCAATGCATTTAGAGTCGTACTACGACCCCAATTTCAATATCCAAGCCCAAGACTTCACCAACAACCAAGTCTTCGATGAAGGCAAGTGCCCTTGACCATCTTGTACCAATTTTACGATTTTAGTTACATGCATGCTAATTAAATTGATGTCCTATTTCATGTTTCATGCCCTGTTCCATATAATTCCTTGTCTCTTGATGTGGGTTGGGAAGTAGATAGGTAATTAATTATGCTTAGCCATGCTTAGACATTGGGAATGGGTTTTCATACAATTATGACATGTTAAACTTATGATCACTTTAATTGTGGTGGATACACAATAGTAGTGGATAGGAATCTGGTGGTTGGATAGATTTGGTATGGTGCAATTGGCACGAGACCCGGGATTGTGTTTGGTACCACCGGATTCTAAGGATCGGTTTATGGAGGAAGCCACTAAGCTCTACAGTACCACCATGAGACTGAGATGGGGTAGCATGGTCAATTAATTAGGTTTCTCCCGATGAAATACTAGTAGTTGGATGGTGCGGGGAATGATGCAGGGGTACTGCTCTGGGAACCGCAAGGCTCAAGAGGGGGCTCTGAGGTGGAGGGTTACTCCAAGAATCCTCAGTGGTGGAAACCTTAGAGGGCTAGCACTAGTCGGGAGTACCTTTGTAAAGACCATGTAGTGATCTCCTGGCCTCACACCAAAGGAAGTGTGTAATGTGGTTAGCTACCACGAGCATTCAGGGAGGTTCACTTAGTCCACCTGGCAACAGGGGATGAAATCACTACTTGTGGGGAAAGGGTACACTCTCTGCAGAGATTTGGTAAAACTGTCATGACAGCCGTGCTCTAGGACAAGAGCGGCTTGGGGCCAGTTCATAATTAGCTTATGGTTGGGAAATGGTCGTTATTTATGATTCAAGTTACATTTATCATCTTTAGTTATGTGTTGAATTACTTCTTGAATTATGATATTGATAATTGAATGCTAAGGTTAGGTTCTAAGCATAGTGTTTAAGCCATAATTGGCCTTCCCTTGCTTTAGCCAATCATGTCATCCTCTTCCTGCACTTGCTGAGTACTCTATGTACTCAAGTGTTTACTTTTCCCTTAGAATATGAAGAAGAAGCGGCACCAGAAGACTTCTTCGTCAAGCCGGAGGACTTGGGCTAGGTTGGCGATCCTTCGCGCGACTGCTTGTAGAGATGGAGTTGTTCTCATCTATCTAGCATTCCGCTGTAGTTAAGCCTTGGTGATTTGTTTAGATGTTGTATATAGGTTTGTGTTGTGTATTTGTAGACCTTCGGGTCGTATTGTAAGACTATTTATGTATTCGGACATGGCTATGTAATGATATTACACTTTCGTCAATGCATGTACGATTCAACTGATCCTGGCGTACATGTGGTTAGCGTATGTTCATCTTTACAATGACCGGGCGTGACAAAGTGGTATCAGAGCTGTGTTGCCCGTAGGACACATGCCTAGTTAGAAATGGTCGAAAATAAGGACTATACTATTTTCTTATAAAATAGTATTTCCAAAACTTTGTATTTCCCATCTCAACCCTTGTGCTTCTTATCTTGTTGTGCTTATTGTTTTAATTCTAACTTAATTTATTGATTATTGATCTTACTCTCTTCTTTTAAAATGTTTGTAGATGGCGCGCACCAGGCAGACAGCGCGTAAGTCGACTGGGGGTCGTGTTCCTCACCATGCCCTAGCCAGTCGCTCCGCACCTCACACACCCAGGAGGGAGACCGTGCTGATCTCTTCTGGACGTGTTGTTCCGAGACTGCGTGCCCGTCTTTGCTCTCTTCTTCGAGCTGCGGGGTACCGTGAGTACCGTGTTCGCTTCGTCTACCACACCACCAGGGTCTCTATACCCTCTCCTGGTAGACTGGAGTAGTTTTCCCAGCTGTCTGTCTACTACAACTCGGAGCTGCTGCACTCACACTTCTCTCCAGCTTGGAGGAGCTCCCAGCGTGCTGCTGAGGAGGATGCTACGTGGGAGGCGACTAGCTACTGGAGTCACGCCCACAGGTTCCGCCTCGGGTGCACGGAGCACGACTTCACCCCTCAGCGCCCTAGTGGCACCAGCGACTTTACTAGACGTGACGTCGAGGGGCCTATGCACCACTCTCAGAGCGAGAGGCTTGTTGACGGCGTTGTGGAGTTGTCCTCATGACTCCAGCGTTGTCAGTAGGAGCTTCAGGACAACAGGGACCTGGTTGACAACTACGAGCGACTTCGACGATGCTACGCGAGGATCACTGCAGCTGATCCTAACTCTCCTCAGTACGCTTCGGACGTTGAGCCGTGGGACCCGAACTCTCCGAATCTTCGTGAGAACTCACCCGAGAGATCGGGGGAGGACACGGAGGAGGAGGATCCCGAGGAGGAGACCGAGGAGGACTCCAACGAGTAGGGTTAGACTAATTACCCTGCTGGACGACTCAAGACACCTATCCTTAGTATGTAGGAGCGTGTAGCTGTGCCCTCTCTATTCTTGAGTTGTGTTATCTATGGTATTGTATTAGTTTGCTTTTTGTTGTGTGTGTGTGTGTGACGTGAGTTGTGGAATGCTACAGCATCCTGTCCACATCCATGTCATTTGTATATAGGCTTGTTAGTGTGTTGTGCGAGTTGTGGAATGCATTAGCATCTTGTCCACATCCGCACTTGTTGGTTAATGAATTTGCTTGCTTTATATATATGTTTCCCTTGATGCATGTAGTTGGGACAATTTGCCATAGCGTACCCTTCTATATCTTATCTATTGTCCTAAAGTTTCAATTATTCCCTATACAGATGGCTGGAAGAGGTAGAGGTAGAGGTCGTGGAAGGGGTGTTGTGCCCCAAGATGAAGGACTTGGAGGTGTGCCAGGATGGAATGGTAGGGGTGCTCGAGGAGCCCCAGCAGCGCAGAAAATGCAGCAGATGATGGCCATTCGAACCCAACTGCTCAACAACCTCACCAAGATTGTCACCAACCTGCAGCAAGCCCCACCCCCACCACCACCAAATTACAACCTTCCACCACCACCACATTTTCCACCTAGGTCCTTTCTAAGGGACTTCCTAAACACTCATCCACCCACTTTTGCCACAGTCACTGAACCAATGGATGTCGATGACTGGCTTCGAACGGTGGAAAGCAAGTTGAGGCTCATACACTGTGATGGAAGAGAGAAGGTGCTATTAGCTTCCCATCAACTCCAAGGACCAGCAGCTGACTGGTGGACTGCCTTCACTGAAGCTCACCAGGATCCGGAGAACATTACTTGGGAAGAATTCAGGACCAACTTCCGTAATCACTTTGTGCCAGAAGGAGAAATACAAGCAAGACGTGAGGAGTTCCTTATGTTGAAGCAGGGTCGTATGACTGTGAGAGCCTACTTGAATGCATTCACCCAGTTGTCCCGCTATGCTCCAACCGATGTGGATACTGATTCCAAGAAACAATTACATTTCAAGAATGGACTGGACAAGGAGTTGAAGTTTGCCATGTCTTCCAGCGACTACAGCGACTTTCAGAAGTTGGTTGACAAAGCTTTTGAGGTGGAGAGGACTAAGAAAGAACTGGATGATGATGAAAGGAAGAGGAAGTTAGCTCTAAGCCACGCCTCTAGCAGCAATGTACGCCCTCGTCTCAACCCTCAGCCTGCAAACCAGATGACTCGTCCTATGAACTACTCGGGACAGAGATTTCCAAACTCCAACTACAGGCCACCCACTTCCTACAATCAGCAAATGCGCTAGCAACAACAGCCTCCACGCCAGCCAATGCAACCACCTTGCTAGCAGATGCAACCCCCTCGCCCTTCAGCTCCAGCTAACCGTCCCAATGGTCAACCCCCATGAAATCAATCAGGAGGTAACAAGGGCCAGAACAATGCTGCGGGCGTTCAATGCTACAAGTGTGGAGAATGGGGACACTACTCCAACTGTTGCCCAAAGAAACAACAGAACCCACCTGGACGTGTCAATCACGTGACCTTGGAGCAAGCGCAGGAAGCACCTGATGTGGTGATCGGTACGATTTCCGCAAATTCCCACCCTGCCACAATATTGTTTGATTCGGGTGCTACACATTCATTTATATCCAAAGATTTCATAAAGAAGCATGACATGGTAGTTGCATTCTTGAATCGGCCATTATTGATAAACTCTCCTGGAGGAGAGATGGTGGCAATGCATCTATGACGTAAAGTGAGTATAAACATAAGGGGGGTAGTCTTTTGGGCCAACATAATAGTGTTGGACTCACAAGGATTAGACGTCATTCTGGGAATGGACTGACTGACAAAGAATCAAGGAGTAATTCATTGTGCAACTTGGACAGTTTGCTTAACACACCTAGATGGCACTACAGTGGATTTCGAGCCAGATCAGACACAAGAGGCAGTAGTACAACTTAACCATCTTGAGAGTACAGAAGGCATCAGGGTTGTGAGTGAGTTTCCAGATGTATTTCCAGATGACTTACCAGGTATGCCCCCTGATCGAGAGATTGAGTTTGTCATTGAATTAGTACCTGGGACGGCCCCAATATATAAGAGGCCGTATAGAATGGATGCTAAACAACTAGCTGAACTAAAAGATCATATTGAGGAGTTATTGGGGAAAGGATATATTCGTCCTAGCTCATCGCCTTGTGGAGCACCAGTCATATTTGTACCCAAGAAGGATGGTACTCAAAGGTTGTGTGTTGATTACCGTGCCTTAAATGCGGTAAGAATCAAGAATAAGTACCCACTGCCAAGAATTGAAGATTTATTTGATCAGTTGAGAGGAGCATGTGTGTTCTCTAAGATTGATCTTCACTCAGGTTATCACCAACTGAAGATTAGACCCTCAGATATTCCCAAGACTGCATTTGTCTCTCGATATGGACTATATGAGTATACGGTTATGTCGTTTGGATTGACCAATGCTCCAGCATATTTTATGAATCTAATGAACAAGGTATTCATGGAGTACTTGGACATGTTTGTGGTGGTGTTCATCGACGACATACTTATCTACTCCATGACTGAAGAAGAGCATGAGGAGCACAACAGGATGGCTCTACAGAAGCTTCGCCAACACCAATTATATGCCAAACTTAGTAAGTGTGAGTTTTGGCTAAAGGAAGTATCATTTTTGGGTCATGTCATATCTGAGGGAGGTATAGCAGTGGATCCAGGCAAAGTGGCCGATGTCCTTAAGTGGGAAACACCTGAGAGTGTACATGATATACGAAGATTCTTAGGCATGGCTGGTTATTACCGTCGATTCATCGAGGGATTTTCGAAGATCTCTCGACCACTAACCAAGTTGCTTGAGAAAGGAGTTGATTTTAAGTGGACTCCCGAATGTGAAGTAAGCTTTTCCGAGTTGAAGAAGAGGTTAACCAGTGCACCGGTATTGGTGATGCCTGATATGCAGAAGGAGTTTGTAGTTTATTGTGATGCATCTGGTCATGGTTTAGGATGCATTTTAATGCAAGGAGGACATGTTGTAGCCTATGCTTCAAGACAACTTCGGAAACATGAGAGGAATTATCCAACCCATGATTTAGAATTGGCAGCTGTTGTCCATGCATTGAAGATATGGAGACACTACTTGATGGGAAAAAGAACCGAGATATACACGGATCACAAGAGCTTGAAGTACATATTCACACAACCAGATCTTAATCTTAGACAACATCGTTGGTTGGAGTTAATAAATGCCTTCGATGTGGGAATCAACTACCATCCAAGAAAGGCTAATGTGGTCACTGATGCTCTCAGTAGGAAAGGAAAATGTAATAAATTATTAGTACAAGCTCTTCAACCCCAGCTATGTGAAGAATTTGCAAGGTTAAACTTATGTCTAGTGCCAAGCACTGAAGCAGTTGCTATGGAAGTGGACTCAACCTTTGAACGTTATATACGAGAAGGACAAAAGAATGATGAGAAGATCAAGGAGATCAAGCAATTAATGAAGAAGGGGAAAGCTCTGAACTTTAGGGAAGATGAACAAGGAACTCTATGGCTAGGAAAGAGGATTTCTGTTCCAGATATCAAGGATATTAGAGAGTTGATACTAAGGGAAGCTCATAACTCATCATACTCCATTCATCCTGGAAGCACAAAGATGTATCAAGACCTTAAAGATCGATATTGGTGGCATGGAATGAAATGGGATGTAGCAGAATATGTAGCCATATGTGATACATTTCAATTGATTAAGGCGGAACACCAAAGACCAGCAGGGTTGTTGCAACCAATCAAAGTGCCGGAATGGAAATGGGAAGAAATTAGTATGGATTTCATTGTGGGACTACCAAGAACACAATCTGGATATGATTCTATATGGGTCATAGTGGATCGTTTGACTAAAGTTGCTCACTTTATCCCTATGAAAGAAACATACAATGGTCCCAAGTTGGCGGAACTGTATATCTCCAAGATTGTGTGCTTACATGGAGTTCCTAAGAAGATTATTTCAGATCGAGGCACTCAATTCACCTTAAGATTCTGGCAGAAGTTGCATGAATCAATGGATACCCGTCTAAACTTTAGTTCGGCGTATCATCCTCAGACTGATGGTCAGACAGAACGCACCAACCAGATATTAGAAGACATGTTGAGAGCGTGTGCTCTAAAGAATAGCCAAAGTTGGGATAAGAATCTGCCATATGTCGAATTCTCTTACAACAATAGTTATCAAGCCAGTTTGAAGATGTCTCCTTTTGAAGCATTGTATGGACGGAAATGTAGGACACCGTTATTTTGGAATCAAACTGGGGAAATCCAAGTCTTTGGTCCCGATGTATTGAAAGAGGCTGAAAGACAAGTGCAAGAAATTTGGAAGAACCTAAAGGTAGTCCAAACAAGACAGAAGAGTTATGCGGATACTCGAAGATGTGATCTAACCTTTGAGATCGGTGATTATGTATACTTGAAGGTGTCACCTATGAGAGGATTGAGAAGATTTAAAGTAAGAGGCAAGTTGTCACCCCGCTACATTGGCCCGTTCAAGATACTCGAACGACAAGGTGAAGTGGCTTATCAGCTTGAGCTTCCATCGCACTTGTCAGATGTTCATAACGTATTTCATGTGTCACAACTTAAGAAGTGTATGAGAGTGCCTGAGGAACAATTACGTATGGAAGCAGTCGATGTACAAGAAGATTTGTCTTATGTGGAACAACCTGTCAAGATACTTGAGACATTAGAAAAGGTCACCAGAAACAAAGTCATTCGCATGTGTAAGGTGCAATGGAAACATCACTTAGAGGCAGAAGCAACATGGGAAAGAGATGAAGATCTCAAGGCGGATTTCCCTCATCTATTCTCTTAGGACGTCCGAATCTCGAGGGCGAGATTCCTTTTAAGGGGGGTAGAGTTGTAACACCCACATTTCATGTATTAAAATTTGATCAAACCCTTGCACATTCTTGTATGCATTTTTGGGTGATTTTTGAAGTTCAAACGTGTAGCAAACGACTTAAGTTTGAATTTGAATTCAAATAAAATAGAAAAGAAACAGAAAAGAAAAAGAAAAAAATAAAAAGGAAAACCCCCGCGTGGGCCAAATCCCACCCGAGGCCCATTTCCCCCAGCCCAGCTCAAGCCTCCCTCTTCCCTCTCTCCTCTCTCTAGCCGCCAAGGCCCACCTGTCGGCGCTGCATTCCCCCCTCCTTCTTCCTCGCAGCGCAACCGTCGCTTCTCTCTTCCCGCGCCTGCGCCACGCCAACTCCCCCCTCCAACCGCTTCACCCCACGCCAATTCCCCCCTGGAAACTACTCATGGCACGCGCCAGCAACCGCCGCCGCCCCTCACCCCTATAAATTCAGCCCTCCCCCTCTGTTTTTTTCTCTTCGCGCTCAAATAATAGCCTCGCCGTTGCCAAAGTCTGTCGCCCATGTTCCTGGCTAACCGGCGGTTACCTTGCTCTCCTCTTCTCCCTAAACTCTTCACCTTGTCGTCAGGAGCATGTCGGGCACGCTGGTGCAAAGAAATTGCCGAGGTTTTGGCGAAGTCGACGAGCACCGATGCTAACTGCTGCCATTCCTCGTCGCCAACCCCTCTCCGGCCGATTTCGCGCCCCGATACTCCCCTAGGTACATTCTCCTACTCCCTCTCTCTCGTTTCATGCAAGTAGCGCGTTATTTTGCCGTAGAATTCGCCGATTTGGCCGTCGCGGGCGTCTAGCGCCGCCGCGCCGTGCGCCGCCGACGTCGCCAGAGGCGACGTGGCCCGATCTCAGCCCTCGGTTGGGGGCCAACGGCTGAGATTATAACATCGTACCGTTTTGGTTATTTAAATCCCGTGCGTTCACTTCAGATCCCACAGCCCACGTTCAAAACCCCTTTCACACCTCCGCTTTTACACCGCAGCCCCTGGAAATTTGTCAGCTACCCCCTGACCTTTGCTGGAATTCGGATCTAGCCCCCAGAATTCACCATCTAGCCCCTGGACTCTCTGGAATTGTATTTAATCAGTTAAATAGTCAATTTTACCCCTGGAAATTTATAGAATTGTAGATTTAGCCCCTGTACAGTGTAGGAACCTTATTATTCAGTCCCTGGATTTTTATTTAATTGCTGAATATTGTTTATAGGTGTATTTAATGTGTAGAAAATAGATAAAAATGGTGAATAAACATAAAAACAGTAGGAAAATTTGTATAAAAAAGTTTTTTATGCTGTATTTAATTTGTAGAGTTCAAATAAAATATATTTTGACCCTGGAAAATTTATTAAAGATGTTTAAAATACATTTTGGCCATAGAAAATTCAATAAAAATGATTTTGGGCCATAAATAAATCCTAAAAATGTGAGATAAATATAAAATGCATATTTTGGCTATGTAAAATAATAAATATCTCATAGGTACGCTTTAGTATAGAGTTTTATGCCTATGTGTATGTTTGATGCCATGTGTTGTGTGCTATTTACTTATTTTAGCCTTTATTTCTCTTTGCCATGCTTGGGCAATACATTTAGAGTCGTGCTAGGACCCCAATTTCAATCTCCAGGACCAAGACTTCACCAACAACCAAGTCTTCAATGAAGGCAAGTGCCCTTGACCATCTTGTACCAATTTTAGGATTTTAGATAGATGCATGCTAATGAAATTGATGTCCTATTTCATGTTTCATGCCCTGTTCCATATAATTCCTTGTCTCCTGATGTGGGTTGGGAAGTAGATAGGTAATTAATTATGCTTAGCCATGCTTAGACATTGGGAATGGGTTTTCATACAATTATGACATGTTAAACTTACGATCACTTTAATTGTGGTGGATACACAATAGTAGTGGATAGGAATCTGGTGGTTGGATAGATTTGGTATGGTGCAGTTGGCATGAGACCCGGGATTGGGTTTGGTACCACCAGATTCTAAGGACCAGTTTATGGAGGAAGCCACAAAGATCTATAGTAGCACCACGAGACTGAGATGGGGCAGCATGGTCAATTAATTAGGTTTCTCCCGATGAAATGCTAGTAGTTGGATGGTGCGGGGAATGATGCAGGGGTACTGCTGTGGGAACCGCAAGGCTCAAGAGGGGGCTCTGAGGCGGAGGGTTACTCCGGGAATCCTCAGTGGTGGAAACCTTAGAGGGCTAGCACTAGTCGGGAGTACCTTTGTAAAGACCATGTAGTGATCTCCTGGCCTCACACCAAAGGAAGTGTGTAATGTGGTTAGCTACCACGGGAATTCAGGGAGGTTCACTTAGTCCACCTGGCAACAGGGGATGAAATCACTGCTTGTGGGGAAAGGGTACACTCTCTGCAGAGATTTGGTAAAACTGTCACGACAGCCGTGCTCACAGACAAGAGCGGCTTGGGGCCAGTTCATAATTAGCTTATGGTTGGGAAATGGTGGTTATTTATGATTCAAGTTACATTCATCATCTTCAGTTATGTGTTGAATTACTTCTTGAATTATGATAATTATAATTGAAAGCTAAGGTTAGGTTCTAAGCATAGTGCTTAAGCCATAATTGGCCTTCCCTTGCTTTAGCCAATCATGTCATCCTCTTCATGCACTTGTTGAGTACTCTATGTACTCAAGAGTTTACTTTTCCCTTAGAATATGAAGAAGAAGCGGTACCAGAAGACTTCTTCGTCAACCCGGAGGACTTGGGCTAGGCTGGCGATCCTTCTCGCGACTGCCTGTGGAGATGGAGCTGTTCTCATCTATCTAGCCTTCCGCTGTAGTTAAGCCTTGGTGATTTGTTTAGATGTTGTATATAGGTTTGTGGTTTGTATTTGTAGACCATAAGGTCGTATTGTAAGACTATTTATGTATTCGAACATGGCTATGTAGTGATATTACACTTTCGTCAACGCATGTACGATTCCACTAATCCTGGCGTACATGTGGTTAGCGTATGTTCATCTTTACAATGACCGGGCGTGACAGCAGTTGTCCACGAGCTGGTGCAGTGGGCAACCCACGACGAATGCTGGGTGACTCGACTCCTCGGGAAAACACGATGGCGGCAAAAAGAACCGAGCGCCGGGTTGCACTGTACCAAGGAGAATAGCCAAAATATCAAGCAGGGAGGGTTGAACACAACTTGATTGACGATAAGGGCGAGACTTGGTTGAGTCTTCCGTGCCGCTTGCCGAGAAAGGGAGGTGGCGCATGCGGAAATCACGCTAGCGCACTGGGAATGAAAGCAGAGTTGGTTTCAATCCTTGTGAAGCTGATGCGTGGGGCCCACAATGACTCTCCCCTTTATTCTCTCTGATCAATTCTTTTCCTCATCAAAAAATTTCCAACAAGTCTCAAACTTGGCAGTTAAGCAAAATAAAATAATGGAAATCCAAATTTGAACTCCAAACTGACATTTGGCAAGGTTGAATTCAGATTTAACATTTGAATTCGAATTTTAATTCCCTTGTTTGGCTTGCTTTGATTAAATACCAAATGGGCTCCAAACTTATTGAAAGTTGGTGGATAGGCTAACTGAATTATTTAGAGGCCAATTATGAACTCATATTTGATGTTAGACTATTTTTGAGCAAAATATGGATTTGAATTTTGAACCTCCTCAATTAGGGTTTGTGATTTAATCCATTTTTTCTATGATTCAAATAGACAACTAGTTCAAGTGAGTTTTAGAGTTTCCACTTAAAAGTTTTAATTTCACATTTTTGCCTTCTTGTACTTTGCAAATGCGGGCTTTTTCAATCCTTTCCCCTGAAAGAAATCTCTTCTTGAGATTCAAGTGAGGGGAACACAAAAACAATTGTGGAACAATTGGTGAAGGATGGAATTTAACCCAGAGAATATTGTGCCAATGCTGCATGATAAATTTGCGAAAGCTTATTGTCTTCATGTTGGGTCTTTGAGGATGCCGTTACTTGAGTACGAAGGGGTGCTCGAACTTTGTATTTGGTTTCTATGGATTCGAGTCTCTATCTTGATAAACTTGACGGAGTGCTCGAGCTTCCATTAGCATCTTGCCATTGCTTTCTCAATCATTGAAATGATGTACTTCACTGTCTAATCTTAACTTGAATAATCAATCTTTGTTCTTCGCTTCTTTTGATCATCTTGATACCCTTGAACTAACCATGCAACTGTTCTTGTTTTCTTGCCTTGTTTCACACTAATCCTTATAGAGTTTGTCGAAGTGTTTGATACGACACTTCCCCCAGACCCGCTGAGAAGTAGCTCGCAGAGGTTCTTTTGTGGTTGGGGCACACAAAGATCAAGATCAAGATGGTGACCTCAGAGATTTACGTGGTTCGGGCCGCCTAAGCATAACACCCTACTCCATGGGGTTTGTGTAATTTTATTGAGTGAGTACGTTCGCTAGGATCGGGTTAAATCAGATCAGATTGTCCCCGATATTTGTGCGATGCAGCCCTTTTATAGTTCTAAGGATTGACCATTATAAAGTTGGCCTGGCCCGACATGTGGCCCTAGCGTGACTAATGACCTAATACACTGTCTAAAGGGTATTAAGTATAACTAATAGTGTGGTAACGTGCCTTCATGGCAGCGTTACCCGTATTAATGGTGCACTGATCGTGTGTCATTAATATGGCATTAATGACACATTATCAAACCTTGTAACTGCTGCCTTAACTGTCCTTGAATGTTTGGAACAGACGTGATCTGCTCGTATTTCTGTTAGCATTGAAGGCCCGGAGGCCCTACATGTGGCAGATCTGGAGCTTTCCCTTGCGGGAGGGTCGGTACGGGGTTGCTATATACGTGTCGGTACCGGAGCTCCTGAAGAGGACATCACTTCTATGGATACAAACAACACTCCATTGAACATACAAGATGCAATCAATAGAGTTCATACACAACAATTAATTTCAGAGGTGAACTCTTTCTTATATATTTTCTTATATGTTTTTGAGCATAAATTGCTACTTAATGATTTATTTGTGATTAGTATCCATGGAGAGGTTCAAGGAGTACTTGGATGGAGTATTAGAGACGTGGAAGACCAGAGAATTCGTTCAAAGAAGATGGAAACCGAACCAAACTCCAAATCGTATCCAACTCGGAGTCCTGGAGCAGTATGCACTAAAACGGAAGCCCACGACCCATACGAACTCCATTTTGGACGTTCTACTTATACACGGAAAGGGGAGAGGATAACCTTTCCAATTACACCGGTCCCATGTCAAAATTCCTTCGTAGTCGACGGGAATCGTCGAAAGAAAATCAAGTACAAAATCTGTCAGGGTGCTGCGCCACCGTATTGGGCCATTGGGCCTTGTATCAAGTCTAAGTCCATTATTTTCGTGTGTTAGGGTTAGGCCACGACTCTAAAACCCCCTTGGAAGTCCTCCCACCTATATATACTCCATGGTACCTGCCATAAACAATTGGGTTTTGCTTAGATCAATAATATCACCGTTTATCGGTTTGTGAAACCCCAATTCAGTAATTTCAGATTGCTTCTTCTACGTTCTTGCTTGTGTTCTCGGTTGCACTTGCAGGGATTAGCCTTCTTGGCAAGGTCAAGCGTGTGCAGCACGGTTGATAACCAACGGAGCGGTGGTGTAGTGATTGCAGGGGTTGTTCGTGTTCTACTCGAGAGCCTCGGATCATCAACATCGAGATCTCCACATCAATCGACCTATCCATTACCTTTCGGAAGATCGGGACCAATTTTCCTATCAATTGGTATCAGATTTCCAGGTTGCCCGCTAGGTAATTCATCTATCCATTACATTAGTTTTGTTTTTCATACCTATAGTCCACAAAAAAAGCCACAAAAAAACTTGCAGTTTAGTAGATCTGTTCATTACTTTGTCCAAACCACATTGAGCCTTTGCAACTTTGTTATTCAGTTTGGTTTTGTTTGTTGAGTTTGTGTTTGTGGTTGAGTCATATTGCTGGTTTAGAAAGTGTTTTTGGTCTTAGTTTGAGTTTTGCATTGTGTGATTCATCCTTTTGAATCACGTCATCACGTCCAGATTAGATTCACCTCTGTCTAGTTTGGTATTTTCATCATATCTCGCACATACGAACTCGGATTTTGGTTTTCTTGTACTTTCTGGAAAGCTTAAGAAGTTCTCTATAACTTTCATATTCATCATTTGCCCATAAAATATAGTTATCGATGTCTAAATTGCATTGGATCCGAATATGTTATTGACCTAAAAATTCTGAATAGTCTGTATTTCGGGGGCAATATCTCCTATTGTTCTTTTCCAAAATAGGTCTTCCATATATTGAAATTAAAGAGGAGAGATATATCTACAATATTTCTGTTTTAAGTTTTCCAATTTAGAGTCTGTAAGTGTGCCTATTTGTCCTTAGAAGATTGAGCAGAAAATCTACGACAGACACACGAGATATCTTAGATTGATTTTCATTGTGTTCTTCCCTTGCAGCACATTCTGAAAAAAAAAGGAAGAAAAAAGAAAAAGGCAAGTGCAAAACAAGAAAGAAAAGCCGTACAAAATAGAGGAAAAAAACAACAAAAAAAACAGAAGTGCTTGCATTCTTTGTGTCATCTAGTTTTGTCTCATGTCTTGCTAGCTTGAACTATTAGGAACACATTTGGGCCAGCAACTTTGACAAATACTTTGGACACTTATTCAACTTCACTATCTGATTTCATTGTTGCTAATCCTTGCTACATAGAAAGTGCCATCCAAGCTACTGTTGGTGATGTGCCCAAGAGGCAATCATAACAATTCGGGTTCAGGCCTATTGGATATTTGATCCATAAGCAATTAGGGTACTAATGGGCCTGCGACCTAAAAGCCCATTAGTACGCCTATAAATATGAGAGGTAGGGTTAGGGGCTAATCATCCCACCACGTGACAGCCCTAGCCGCCACCCCTCGCTGGCCTCACGCCGAGACCCTTACCGCGCACGCGGTGCTAGCACACCAGTGCACGGCGTTCCTCTCCGTACGTGTGGACTCCGTGGAGGCGTAGCTGCTACTACTGCGCTGATCGGCTACGACGATCATGATCGTCTACCTGCTGCTGTGACGAGGACGAGGAGAAGACGAACGAGATCGTCTACTTCCCTTACACCGACGCGCATCAACGTTCCGCTGCGCTGCGCGTCTAGTGGTAACGATCCATGACCTCTGTACTCGCATGTTTCCTGGGTGATGCGGTAGAGTTGCTAGAGTAGCTTACCGCTGATTTCCTAACAGTGGCATCAGAGCCGACTTTCGTAGTTTTTGGTCTGGATCTACTGCAGACATGTTCATACGATGAATTTTTCGCACGGTTTTTGGGGTTTGGAATTGGTTAGAGTAGATTGCGATCGCATATGACTAAAGGGTCAGTTCGTGCTCCTTCTCTGATGTGTGCGCAACCTGTCCCTACCGGCTGGAATCACCATCGGGACTAATCGCGTACATAGCTAACAGATTGAGCCAACAGACCACGGTCATGAGTTGCGATCTTGAATGTAGGCCTAGAGGGGGGGTGAATAGGCCTTCTTGATTTTCTCGGTTCCTGTAGCACTTCAACAAAAAGGTCAAATCCAGATATATCGGACTAGTCCGGTAAAGTGCGGACTAGTCCGGATTTCATGGGCTAGGTTGATCAAGTTAGGTCAATTTGATTGTTTCGTTGTCGTTTGCAGCGGAAATATAAACTTTAATGACAGTTCAATAGTTGTATGTTAAGTTTTATTGCAAGTATGATTCTTGTTCAACTATTTAACTTGAATTCAACAAAATGAATCAAACCCTAGATAATGTTGATCAACTAGAATGATGAACACAAACGAACAAGACACAAGATTTATCCCGTGGTTCGGTTACCACAAAGGCAGCCTACATCCACGTTGAGGAGCCCACAAAAGGACCGGGTCTTCACCAACCCTTCCCTCGTTGGATCGCCACGAAGGCCAATCCTCTTCCACTAATCACACAGGGGTAAATCACCAAGTTGAAGGGGCGATCTCACAAGTTGAGAGCTCCCTTGATTACAAGTTTCAAAACCACCAATAACACACTTCGAAATATACAAATTGAGATGCAAGAGTGTGTTAGATATTCAAACCAAGAGCTCAATCGTGTGCCAAGTGCCTCTCCAATGATCTAGAAGTGATCTTCAATGGATTGATTGATTTTTCACTTAACTTCGTGGAGAGAGATGGTTTTTGAGTCTCTTGGGAGGTGTGACGGCGCTAGGGTTCGAGAGAGGTTAAAAGTGGGCCGTGCACCTCTATTTATATGGGGTTTCTGGAAGTTACCGTTAGGGTTCAGAAATATCGGACTAGTCCGTGGTGGTGACCGGACTAGTCCGGTGTGCTGTGTGAAGCAAACCCTAAGTGTCCAGGAATATCGGACTAGTCCGATTGAAAAACGGACTTGTCCGATTTCGCTGCTGGAAATCTTCGGACTTGTCCGGTTGCCATCGGACTTGTCCGGACCTGTGAAACCCTAAGTGTTTAGAACGACAAGTCCGCACTTGGAGGACTTGTCCGATTTAGATCAGAGTGTATATCGGACTAGTTCGTGTAATCACCGGACTTGTCCGAAGTGGATCAGAAAGGGTATCGGACTAGTCCGGTGGTGACCGGACTTGTCCGATCTAGTGACTTGTGCATTGTGTTGAGGACTAGTCCGCACTGGGGAGGACTAGTCCGAAGTGGAACAGAAAGATATCGGACTAGTCCGGTGGAGACCGGACTTGTCCGATCTTGTGCAGAATGTGATATCAGACTAGTCCGGCTGATAGTGGACTAGTCCGGTCCTGTATAGCTTTGTGCATTGTGTGTGTGTGATTAAATGAGATTGAGCTCTTGGGTGTGTTTCCTTAACACACTCCATACATACTAATCTACTAATTTCTTCTTCTTGAGCTCAAATTCATTCTCCTTCTTAATTTCCTCTTCTCGAGCTCAAATTCATTCTCCTTCTTAATTTCCCTCTTTTTGGCATTTTGCTCATTTTTCATCATTTTCCTGCATTCATCTCAACAAAAGGATTAGGATCCCAATTGCTTGTCATAAATCATCCAAAACCCACAAGGGAGTCCTAGATGCACTTTCAATCTCCCCCTTTTTGGTGATTGATGACAACCAATTGAGATTTCACAAAATGAGGTATAAAATGAGATTTTCATAAAGTATGCACATATGACTCAAAAATGCATCAGGCAACAAGATAATTTTTCATATGTGCATTCTTTATGGTGGGATGCATACTAAGAGCATGAATGCATTAAGAATGACAGAATTTTCATTTACCAACTAATATCAAGTGAATATGGCACTTCAGGAGCAAAAACTCAGATTTCATCACACACTTGCAAATTAATTGAGCAATTCATCACAGGACCAAACATGATATGAAAAGAGAGTTAAGCAAATACAATCACAATTAAAAAACATAGAGAGCTCTCTGCTTGCATCCTATTCAGCTAAAGCTTAGACTAGAGACTCCCCCTCAATCTCTCCCCCTTTGGCATCAAGACACCAAAAAGAGAGAGAGGAAGGTCCTAGGGCTTCACTCTTCGCTGCCAGTCCTCTCGTCGTCTTCATCGCTTTCGGCTTGACGAGGTTGAGAGGTAGGAGGAGGAGCGGAGCTGCTCGAGCCCCCAATGCCAAAATAGGCAAGCTCGGAAGGAGTCAAGGGGCTGAGCTCGGTGATGTCTGGATCAGAATCTTCAGAAAGTACTGGAGATCCAATTGGATTGATCTCCAGCTTCTCACTCAGCTGCTTCACATTGGCTTTTATGTATCTCATGTCCTCCTTCCTCTTCTGATTTAGCTTGTGAAGCATCACTTCAGTTTTCTTGCATGAGGAGAAAATTGCAGCCAAGTACTTGAGGATCCCACTGGCGGATCCTTTCTGAGGGGCTTCCCTGGAGGGAGGAGTAGCCCTAGCAGCTTCTTCTTGCCTTGCCGGTGCCTCGGGGCTTGAGGCCGGCGATGGAGCAGCCTGGACACTCACGGACTGAGGCTTCTGAGGCCTCAGTGGAGTGTGCTCCACATCCTTCACAAACTCGATCCCTGTGACCCTCTCGATCATGAACATCAAGTAAGGGGCATAGCCACATGATCGGTTGGGGGTACTTGAGATATTGACCATATCATTCTAGATATAGTCTGCAACATCGAATTGCCTTTTCTTGCTGATGACCCTCATCAGGGTCCGGAGGTAGCCTTGCACACTCCCTGCATCCCCATCCTTGGGAGCAATCGTCTTCCTAAGGACTCTGTTGAGGACCACAAAGAAAGGCTTCATGTTCTTTGTGGAGGGAGGGACATACTTGGAGGTGGGCTCATACATGAACTTCATTCCATCCCTCTCAATGACCCCAATGTTGTGGATAATGAGGTGGTCATGTCCCTTAGAGTCAAGATGCAGCAGGCGGGCAAACTCTTCTTGAGTGATGGAATACTTGGATCCATGAGTCATCCAAGTCACACTTTCTTCGTCTTCGCCTGAGAAGTGGCACGTTGCATAGAATTGTGCAATCACTTCATCATTCCAATTGTACCTGAAAGCAAACAGATCCTTCAGACCATGTCTCTCTGCAGCTTGTATCACTTCATCAAAAGCTGCACATTTCCTCTTCTCAAGGTGGGCCCAGTCAATCCATTGACTGCGCACCACCGGGGTCTTCATCGGCAAGTAGACCAGCTTGTAGAAGTCAGCATGGAAATTTGACCAGAATCTGCCATCAGCTGCTTGCTTGGGCCTTGCATAGTAATCCACACTTCTCAGCTTCATGGCCACATCGCTGCCCTTGCCATTGAATCTTTCCTCATTGGGGTCCCGGACTCCTTCTCTGGGAGTATGCAGCTTCAGGGGCCCAACAGGCCCTGTGGCAACCCCCTTGCCCTTCCCTTTAGCTTGACGAAGGCCACTTGAGGGAGTAGCAGCCTTCGAGGCAGGCTTCTTGACACACACCTTCCTCCGAACCTGGGGAGGTGAGGGAGCAGGCTCGGAGGGTCTCTCTTGGCGTTTCTTGCCAAGACCCGTCGAGGACCGAGGTGCCACCTCGTGGTCCAACTCGGCCTCGAAATCGGAGATTTCGTTGTCGGAGCTCGACATGATCAAGAAATCCAAGGAAGCTTGAAAATGTGGGGGTTGGAGGCCGGACTTGTCCGCTAACTTCAATCCCCGAGTCTTCAAGCGTGATCTCCGGCCAAGATTGAGGCTTTTCGACGGAGGAATCAAGGGTTCGCCTTGGGAGCTCGAGCGCAAGAGAGAGAAAGCTTGGGGGAGAGTGTAGGGTGAAGGGATTAGGGTTTGGTGGCGGCTAGGGTTATGGACACGAAAAATCGGACAAGTCCGGACAAGACCGGACTAGTCCGAAGTCCTCCAGAAACCTAAATCGGACTAGTCCGTGGTCTGTCGGACTAGTCCGTCCTAACCGGCACACTGCGGACTAGTCTGCAATTGCGGACTAGTCCGGGTAACCACGGACTTGTCCGTGGTCACCAGGAAGGAGTAACCTAGCCCATTCATATATATTTGAAGGTCCAATAATTGAGGGTAGAGAGGCAAAACAAATCAAACAATCTTGATGAATTTGACCAGTAAGCAAACAACAATCATACTATGATCAAATATTCATCAAGATCTAATAATTGACATAGTTTTTCGAGAGAAAAATGAAGAGGGATGATTTTCACAATTCAATCAATATTTTGAAGCAATCATACAGGTGTGCAAGTTTTCAAGCCACACTCCGAGAATCAAGAATGTTTAGCTCATTTCGGAGTTCGCAAAAACGTTTTTCATCAAGTGGCTTGGTGAATATGTCGGCCAATTGTTTTTGGGTATTGACATGAGAGATGGATATGTCTCCTTTCATGGAATGGTCTCTCAAAAAATGGTGTCTTATGTCAATGTGTTTAGTCCTAGAGTGTTCAACTGGATTGTGGGCTATTTTAATGGCACTCTCATTATCACAAAGGAGAGGAATACGGTTCATATTGTAACCGTAGTCCCTTAGAGTTTGTCGCATCCACAAGAGTTGTGCACAACAACTCCCGGCTGCAACATACTCCACTTCGGCTGTGGATAATGCAATGGAATTCTGTTTCTTGGATGACCAAGAAACTAAGGATCTTCCTAGGAATTGGCAAGTGCCGGAAGTGCTTTTTCTGTCAACTTTGCACCCAGCATAATCAGCATCGGAGTACCCAATGAGATTGAATTTTGAGCCTTTTGGGTACCAAAGACCAAGGTTGGGTGTATGAACTAAATATCTTAGGATTCTCTTTACGGCTGTCAAGTGACATTCCTTAGGGTTGGCTTGAAATCTTGCACACAAACATACACTCAACATAATATCTGGCCTAGATGCACATAAGTATAGTAAGGATCCAATCATGGAGCGATATACCTTTTGGTCGATGCTCGGTCCATCATCGTTGAGATCCAAGTGGCCATTCGTTGCCATGGGAGTCTTTATGGGCTTTGCCTTGTCCATCCCAAACTTCTTGAGGATGTCCTGTGTGTACTTGGTTTGGCTTATGAATGTTCCTTCTCTTTGTTGCCGCACTTGGAATCCCAAGAAGTACTTCAATTCTCCCATCATTGACATTTCAAATCTGTCTGTCATAATTTTACTAAACTCTTCACAGAAAGATTGGTTAGTTGATCCGAAAATTATATCATCAACATAGATTTGGCAAATAAAAAGATCATTATCCAGATTTTTTTGTGAATAATGTATAGTCTACTTTGCCAATTTGAAAGCCATTATCAGTTAGAAAATCTCTAAGACACTCATACCAAGCTCTAGGAGCTTGTTTGAGGCCATAGAGAGCCTTAAGCAGTTTATACACGTGGTCGGGGAACTCTTCATCTCAAATCCGGGTGGTTGCTCCACGTACACCTCTTCCTTGATTGGTCCGTTGAGGAAGGCGCTTTTCACGTCCATTTGGTACAGCTTGAAATCATGATGAGTAGCATATGCAAGTAATATTCTAATTGATTCAAGCCTAGCTACTGGAGCAAAAGTCTCATCAAAATCCAAACCTTCGACTTGTGAGTAACCTTTGGCCACAAGTCGTGCCTTGTTTCTTGTCACCACCCCGTGTTCGTCTTGTTTGTTGCGGAAGACCCACTTGGTGCCGACTATGTTTGCATTGGGTCTTTCCACAAGTTCCCAAACCTCGTTTCTCTTGAAGTTGTTCAACTCTTCTTGCATTGCCACCACCCAGTCCGGATCCTTCAAAGCATCCTCAGTCCTGCGGGGTTCCAAAAAGGAGACAAACGAGTAATGTTCACAGAAATTTGCTATACGAGATCTGGTGGTTACTCCCTTTTAGATGTCGCCGATGATGTTGTCGATTGGATGATCCCTTTGAATGCATTGGTCTACTCTTGGGTGTGACACTTGGGGGGTCGTATGTTGGTGTTCATCTTCTTCTCCCCCTGAGTTGTTGTCCTCGTTGATTTGTTGATCATGTTCATATTCTTGTGATTGATCTTGTATCGAGGCTCCCCCTTGATTGTTGATCTCCTCTTGTGGTTCACTTTCCTCTTGTATTTGTGCCGATGACTCTTGTGGTCGTACTTCGCCTAGAGCCATCCTCTTTATTGCTTGATAGGGGGCTTCCTCTTTACCTAATTCACATTGATCAACTTGATCCTTTTGGGAGCCATTAGTTTCATCGAACACTACGTCACGTGCCACTTCAACAAGTCCGGAGGCCTTGTTGAAAACACGATAGGCGTAAGTGTTCGAATCATAACCAAGCAAGAAACCTTCATCGGACTTCGAAGCGAACTTTGAAGTCCTGGGCTTCTTGTTCAAAATATAGCAAGGAGAACCGAAAACTCGAAAATATGAAATGTTCGGTTTGTTACCGGTGAGTAGCTCATAGGGAGTCTTCTTTAGTAGTCGATGAAGGTAGAGTCGATTTGTGGCATGGCAAGCGGTGTTGATTGCTTCCGCCCAAAATCGATCCGAAGTCTTGTATTCATCGAGCATTGTTCTTGCCATCTCTATGAGCGTCCGGTTCTTCCTTTCGGCAACTCCGTTTTGTTGTGGAGAGTATGGTGCTGAGAATTCGTCCTTGATTCCTTCCTCATCAAGGTACTCCTCCACTTGTATGTTCTTGAACTCCGTGCCGTTGTCGCTCCGAATACTCTTGATTGATAGTGAGAACTCGTTTTGCGCTCGCTTGAAGAATTTCTTGAGTGTTCCTTGTGTTTCTGACTTGTCATGCAAAAAGAACACCCAAGTGAAGCGGGAAAAATCATCAATAATGACTAAACCGTATTTGTTACCGCCTATGCTTATGTAAGCAATTGGACCGAAGAGGTCCATATGAAGTAGTTCGAGCGGTCTTGTCGTGGTCATGATGTTCTTCGCGGGATGTTGTGCTCCAACTTGCTTTCCTGCTTGGCACGCGCTACAAGGCCTGTCTTTCTCAAACACAACATCTTTCAAACCTCGGATGTGATCGCCCTTGAGGAGTTTTTGAAGGTTCCTCATACCAACATGTGCTAGCCGTCTATGCCACAGCCAACCCATGTTGGTTTTTGCAATCAAGCATGTGTCGAGTTCGGCTTTATCCTTGTTGAAGTCAACAAGATAAAGCTTTCCCTTTAACATACCCTTGAATGCAACGGAACCATCACTTCTCCTTGAGACGGTCACACCCTCGTTAGTAAACAGACAATTATAACCTTTGTCACATAACTGAGATACGGACAGCAGGTTATAATCTAAAGATTCAACGTGTAAAACATGCGAAAGAGTATGTTCAGAGGATATTGCAATTTTACCGGTACCGAGGACCCTTCCTTGACTGTTATCCCCAAAGTAGATGCCTTCGTTTGGGTCCTGGTTCACTTCATACTCCACAAACATCCTCCTTTCTCCGGTCATGTGGTTGGTGCATCCACTGTCCAACACCCATTTGGATCCACCGGAGGATTAGGCCTGCAAAAACAAATTACTCCTTGGTTTTAGGTACCCAAGCTTGCTTGGGTCCTTGGAGGTTAGTAACGATACATTTGGGCACCCACACATGGGATTTTGTGTTCCCATGGCGTGGCCCAGCATAATAAGCATACACTTTACCAACATTATTTTTCATTAAAACATAGGAGGCATCAAATGTTTTAAACAGAAGTTGCTGTTGATTATGGGTCGGACTAGTCTGTGTGACCGGACTTGTCCGGATGACCGGACTTGTCCGGACCACAACCGGACTAGTCCGATTTTCATGAGAGTTCAGATTTTTAGTTTTCGAGTTACCAAGTTGTGAGGGTCCTCCCTTCACAAAGGTGATCCTTCCCTTGTTATTCTTATGATTTCCAGCTCTTTGCTTTCCATCACAAGAGTAACCAATGCCATACTTGACATTTGGAGGTCTTTGGACCAAATATGCACTACGTGCATAGTTGATCCTCTCCTTGTCAAATATTACACATTGGGTAGGATTTTTGTCCTTCGTGGAGGTAGGATTTTCCTTCAACCTGGTGTTAGTTTTATCACATTTGCAAACATGAGCGATATTAGTTAAAGTGGGTTGAGAAGGTAGGGTTGAAGAGGAGGAAGGTTCACTAAGCTTGAGTGACTCAACCTGCACTTCAAGGATCTTGTTGACCTTGATTTGGTCATCAAGTTGATTCTTGATTGCAACATTTGAGTTGGTTAACTCCAAGCAAGTTTTCTTGCTTGAAGCTAGCTCAAGCTCTAGTGAGTGATTTTTCTCCTTTTCAAGAACTAGAAGATTGTCAAGTTCGACATGCTTCTCCTTTTGGGAGATAATCATGTCTTCTTGACGATCAATTAGCTCTTCCTTCTCAATAAGTTGGTTAAGCAAGAATTTCATTTTTGCAGCAGTTTTTCTATCTAAACCAATTAGCATATCTTCATCATCACTGTCTAGATCATCATCACTTGAGTAAGAATGCAAGGAAGGGGTTTTGATGTTTACCTTGCGTTTACCTTCCTTAGCCATGAGGCAAGTTCCATTTGCCTTCTTTGCACCGAGCGTGGGGAAGAGTGTGGGTTTCTTGGGCATGCTTTCAATGGCTATGCTAGCCATTTCTTCTTCATCGGACGATGAGGACTCATCGTTTGAGTCCCACTCCTTTCCGATGTGTGCTTGTTCAGCTTGTTTCTTCTTCTTGAAGAACTTTTTCGGTTGAGGCTTGGACTCTTTACTCTTCTTCTTGTTGTCCTCAAATGGGCAATCAACTATGAAGTGATTGTACTCACCACAATTATAGCATGCCCGCCTCATCTTCGGCTTTGTCTTCTCCTTGTATTTTCCTTCACTCGATTTTGTTCCTTGTCTTTTCTTCATAATTCTTTTGAACTTCTTCATGAACAAAATCATATCTTCTTCGTCCAGCTCGCTGCTTTCATCATCACTGTCCTCCTCAAACTGAGCTTCTCTTGCTTCTTTGGATAGAGGTTTGAGTGTGGATTTTAAGGCAACTCCCTTCTTCTTGGCCGATGTGAGGTCAGCTATTTCTTTGACGTGCTTGGCTTGCTTCTCCATCATCTCAAAGTTGATGATTTTGCCAAGCAGTTCATCCGAAGTCATTTTCTTGTACCCGGGACTTTCTCGGATCATAGAGCAGAGTGTGACGTTGCAAGGCATAAAGGATCTAAGGATGAGCTTTACAACCTCGTGGTCATTCCACTTTTTGCTACCATACGATCGAACCTTGTTCACAAGAGTCTTCAGTCTGTTGTACATGTCCTGGGGAGATTCATCTTCCTCAATCGCGAACCTTCCTAGTTCGCCTTCAATCATTTCAATCTTTGCCTCCTGCACATGCCGGTCACCTTCATGTGCTGTCTGTAGTGTGTCCCAGATTTCTTTGGCAATTTCCAATCCGTCCACCTTTGTGAATTCATCTCTACTTAGAGATGAGGTGATAACGGTTGCAGCTTGGGCATTCCTGTGGATGGCTTGCTCTTGACTTGGCGTGAGTTCTTCATCGTCATCAGGGATGTTTATTCCTGTGCACACAATATGCCATAAACTTGGGTTAAGGGAAATCAAGTGCATCTTCATGTTTTGCCTCCACATGGAGTAATCACTCCCATCGAAGTGTGGGGCCTTTCCGAGAGGAATGGATAGATAATGACTGCTGTTAGAATTTAAACGGTCATAATTAAAAGGATATCGGGAGTAGTCGGTGTGACTACTCCCCTTCTTCTTTTCTTCAACTTTAGCTTTCCCTTTGGAAAGTGCTTTCTTTCGGAGCAGTGCTTTCAGCTCCAATGTCTCATCATCATCATCATCGAAGTCTTGAATGGCTTCGAGATACTTTTCAAGCTTTTGGTGCTTGTCATTGTTCATCTCTTCCTGGTTGTTGATTTTCTGGACTTCCTTCATGTCCGACATGATCTCTTCGAGTGGTTGCACTCTTTCTTGAAGAACCTCGCTCTGATACCAATTGAATGTAGGCCTAGAGGGGGGGGGGTGAATAGGCCTTCTTGATTTTCTCGGTTCCTGTAGCACTTCAACAAAAAGGTCAAATCCAGATATATCGGACTAGTCCGGTAAAGTGCGGACTAGTCCGGATTTCACGGGCTAGGTTGATCAAGTTAGGTCAATTTGATTGTTTCGTTGTCGTTTGCAGCGGAAATATAAACTTTAATGACAGTTCAATAGTGTATGTTAAGTTTTATTGCAAGTATGATTCTTGTTCAACTATTTAACTTGAATTCAACAAAATGAATCAAACCCTAGATAATGTTGATCAACTAGAATGATGAACACAAACGAACAAGACACAAGATTTATCCCGTGGTTCGGTTACCACGAAGGCAGCCAACATCCACGTTGAGGAGCCCACAAAAGGACCGGGTCTTCACCAACCCTTCCCTCGTCGGATCGCCACGAAGGCCAATCCTCTTCCACTAATCACACAGGGGTAAATCACCAAGTTGAAGGGGCGATCTCACAAGTTGAGAGCTCCCTTGATTACAAGTTTCAAAACCACCAATAACACACTTCGAAATATACAAATTGAGATTCAAGAGTGTGTTAGAGATTCAAACCAAGAGCTCAATCGTGTGCCAAGTGCCTCTCCAATCATCTAGAAGTGATCTTCAATGGATTGATTGATTTTTCACTTAACTTCGTGGAGAGAGATGGTTTTTGAGTCTCTTGGGAGGTGTGACGGCGCTAGGGTTCGAGAGAGGTTAAAAGTGGGCCGTGCACCTCTATTTATATGGGGTTTCTGGAAGTTACCGTTAGGGTTCAGAAATATCGGACTAGTCCGTGGTGGTGACCGGACTAGTCCGGTGTGCTGTGTGAAGCAAACCCTAAGTGTCCAGGAATATCGGACTAGTCCGATTGAAAAAACGGACTTGTCCGATTTCGCTGCTGGAAATCTTCGGACTTGTCCGGTTGCCATCGGACTTGTCCGGACCTGTGAAACCCTAAGTGTTTAGAACGACAAGTCCGCACTTGGAGGACTTGTCCGATTTAGATCAGAGTGTATATCGGACTAGTCCGTGTAATCACCGGACTTGTCCGAAGTGGATCAGAAAGGGTATCGGACTAGTCCGGTGGTGACCGGACTTGTCCGATCTAGTGACTTGTGCATTGTGTTGAGGACTAGTCCGCACTGGGGAGGACTAGTCCGAAGTGGAACAGAAAGATATTGGACTAGTCCGGTGGAGACCGGACTTGTCCGATCTTGTGCAGAATGTGATATCGGACTAGTTCGGGTGATAGCGGACTAGTCCGGTCCTGTATAGCTTTGTGCATTGTGTGTGTGTGATTAAATGAGATTGAGCTCTTGGGTGTGTTTCCTTAACACACTCCATACATACTAATCTACTAATTTCTTCTTCTTGAGCTCAAATTCATTCTCTTTCTTAATTTCCTCTTCTTGAGCTCAAATTCATTCTCCTTCTTAATTTCCCTCTTTTTGGCATTTTGCTCATTTTTCATCATTTTCCTGCATTCATCTCAACAAAAGGATTAGGATCCCAATTGCTTGTCATAAATCATCCAAAACCCACAAGGGAGTCCTAGATGCACTTTCAGATCTACTCATGAATAACCGATCACATTGAAAATTTGAGACATTCTGAATGTCTCGGATTCGGGGTGATTTGATCAATCCGATGAGATTTTCATAGTGATTTCATAGATGCGATCTATGTAATTCCGTTTGGTGTTCAGGGACCGCCGTTTTGCTGTCTGCTATAGCGTTTACATAATATCATTTTGCGCTAGAAACCGTTCTATGCTTAACTCGTTTTTGCAGGGAATGATGTGAATGGTATGGCCTAATGTGATGTGATAATCTGTGTGTAATATTCGTGCGGCATGCGTGCTGCAAATTAACACAACCGGGTTGAGGTTGTCACATAATTGTATAACGACCTGCGTGTCGACCTGTGATGCTTGATCTCTCTTGTAATTTATTTGGTAGCTATTAGTTGTATTAGCTTCTTTTATTATCATGGAGATGTCCTCAAGCATGGTGGAGATGGAGATCACCACAAGAAGGGAGGCATGGCAGCTCAGATCTTAATGGAACCATGGCGATGGAGACCATTATGATTCTAAAGGCCATACTATTCACAATGTGATATTATCATATGCCTGTGTTGCTTATTACTTTCTTTTCATGCTCTTCATATGGTGGATGTTTTGTCATGATAGAATAGCTTCCCTCAAAAAAAAGTTGAGCATTTGATGCCATTTACCAATAGCTGCACCTATGTTATTTTGATCGTTGTGTGGTAGGTTTGCCAAAGCAAAGTACCATCATCTATCATAATTCATAGGGTGAATGTTGGACATTCACATGCATAGTGTTGGTTTACTCAACAAAGCTATCAAAACGGTTTTGGGCTTTATGGCATAGAGTTGGGAGCCGGGGCATTGGATGTCACCCAACAAACAAGAGTCATATAGGGATATGATTAACAATTGTTGTTTACCTATGTCACTATTTTCCTAGCCGTGAAGCCAAAGCTCACTAGGAATTAGTGAATATGGATCTTGAACCACTATATATCGTTAGAGGGAAGACGATGATAATATAGTGGTAATATCTTTTATTAAACTGTTAATAGAAGATTGGTACATAACATAGTGCTAAACCTTGCATATTTATTTTGTATTGTAGATCATGTCTGCTAGTAACAATTCTGGTTTCAATTTGCGATCTGTGCTTGAAAAGGAAAAGCTCAATGGAGCTAACTTTATCGATTGGTACCGCAACCTGAGAATCGTTCTCAGGCAAGAGAAAACCGAGAACGTTCTTCTGCAGCCTTACCCTGATGACCTCCCAGCTGATGCAACTAATGCAGCACGTAGAGCTTATACGAAGCACTGCGATGATGCGCTTAATGTAAGCTGCCTCATGCTTGCCACTATGTCCCCTGATCTGCAAAAACAGTATGAGCATACAGATGCTTATTCTATGATTGAGGGACTGCGTGGAATGTTTGAGAATCAAGCAAGAGCTGTAAGATACAATATCTCAAAGTCCTTGTTCTCATGCAAGCTGGCGGAGGGTAGCCCGGTCAGCCCTCATGTAATCAAGATGATTGGTTACATTGAAACTTTGGGCAAACTTGGTTCTGAACTCAAGGATGATCTGGCTATTGACGTTGTTCTCCAGTCGCTCCCACCGAGCTACGAGCCATTCATATTGAATTTTCAAATGAATGGCATGGAGAAAACATTGGCTGAATTGCATGGGATGCTTAAAACAGCCGAATAAAGCATTAAGAAAAATGTCACTCATGTGATGATGGTACAAAAGGAGAATAAAAAGAGGAAGCATGTGACGCATCCTAAAGGCAAAGGCAAGGGAAAGGTTCCCGATGAGCCCTCAAGCTCAAAGTCTAAGCCAAAGGGCAAATCTGGCCCTTCTCCTGATGATGAATGCTTTCACTGTCATGGTAAGGGACACTGGTCTAGGAACTGCAAGAAGTACTTGGAGGATATGAAGAAGAAGAAGGGAAGTGAGACTTCCGCTTCAGGTATAAATGTTATAGAAATTAACATTGCATTATCTTCTAGTGAATCATGGGTATTTGATACCGGATCGATGATTCACACTTGCAAATCATTGTAGGGTCTAAGTGAGACTAGAAGATTTGCAAAAGGCGAGTTGGATGTTCGTGTTGGCAATGGAGCAAAGGTTGCGGTCATAGCTGTCGGAACTTACCACTTGTCATTACCCTCAGGATTAGTTTTGGAATTGAATAATTGTTATTGCATTCCTACTTTGAGCAAGAACATTATCTCTTCTTCGTGTTTAGAAGAAGTTGATGGTTATGAGATTGTAATAAAGAACTAATGTTGTTCTATTTATTACAATAATATTTTCTATGCTCAATGTCCATTGGTGAATGGATTATATGTTCTTGATCTTGAGGATAAAACTGTTTGTAACATTAATACCAAAAGGGCTCGTCATAATGATCTAAGTCCCACTTTTATTTGGCATTGTCGCTTAGGTCATATAAATGAGAAACGCATTGAAAAACTCCATAAAGATGGTTTACTAAGCTCATTTGATTTTGAATCACTTGACACATGCGAATCTTGTTTGTTTGGGAAGATGACCAAAGCACCCTTCACTGGTCAAAGTGAGAGGGCGACTGACTTGTTGGGACTTATACACACAGATGTATGTGGACCAATGAGTTCAATTGCCAGAGGTGGTTTTCAGTACTTCATCACATTTAACGATGACTTTAGTAGATATGGTTATGTCTACCTAATGAGGCACAAGTCTGAATCCTTTGAAAAGTTCAAAGAATTTCAGAATGAAGTACAGAATCAATTGGGCAAGACAATCAAATTTCTACGATCTGATCGTGGGGGTGAATATTTGAGCCATGAATTTTATGATCATTTGAAACAATGTGGAATTGTTCTACAATTGACTCCACCTGGAATGCCTCAATGGAATGGGGTGTCCGAGCGGAGGAACCGAACCTTGTTGGACATGGTTAGGTCGATGATGAGCCAAGCAAATCTTCCACTATCCTTTTGGGGTTATGCTCTTGAAACTGCTGCGTTTACACTAAACAGAGTCCCAACTAAGTCTGTTGAGAAGACACCATATGAGATGTGGACCGGGAAACGTCCCGGATTGTCTTTCCTCAAAGTTTGGGGATGTGATGTTTATGTCAAACGTTTGACGTCAGACAAAATCACTCCAAAATCAGAAAAATGCTTCTTTGTGGGATATCCTAGGGAAACCAAAGGGTATTATTTTTATAATAAAGCAGAGGGTAAAGTGTTTACCGCTCGCAATGGTGTCTTCTTGGAGAAAGAGTTTCTCTCAAAAGGAGATAGTGGGAGCAAGGTGCATCTTGAAGAAATTCAAGAAATACCTGAAAATGTTTCAACACCCACCGATCCTATACAGGATGTACAAGATGTTGTGCAACTAGTTGATGAAACACCAGCCCCACGAAGGTCTACGAGGGTACGTCGTGCGACTGAAAAGTTAACGCTTCTAACCACGGAGCAGCATGACATGGTATTGTTAGACAATAATGAGCCCACGACCTATACTGAAGCAATGATGGTACCCGACTCTGAGAAGTGGCTTGGAGCCATGAAATCTGAAATTGAATCCATGCATGAAAATCAAGTTTGGAACTTGGTTGATCCAATCGAAGGTGTGAGACCTATCGATTGTAGATGGATTTTCAAGAAAAAGACTGATATGGATGGAAATGTTCACATCTATAAAGCGCGATTGGTAGCGAAAGGTTTCAAACAAATTCAAGGTGTTGATTATGATGAAACTTTCTCACCTGTTGCAATGCTTAAGTCTGTTCGGATTCTTCTAGCAATTGCTGCATATTTTGATTATGAAATATGGCAAATGGATGTCAAAACAGCCTTTCTTAATGGAAGTCTGACTGAGGATGTGTACATGACACAACCTGAGGGTTTTGTCGATCCTAAAAATGCTGGTAAAATATGCAAGCTTCAAAAGTCCATCTATGGACTGAAGCAAGCATCTCGGAGTTGGAATCTGCGTTTTGATGAAGTAATCAAAGGGTTTGGTTTCATCAAGAACGTAGAAGAACCTTGTATTTACATGAAGTTTAGTGGGAGCACACATGTATTTCTGGTCCTATATGTAGATGACATATTATTGATCGGAAATGACATTCCAATGCTTGATGATGTTAAATCCTCATTAAGAAAAAGTTTCTCAATGAAGGATTTAGGAGAGGCAACATATATTTTGGGCATAAAGATCTATAGAGATAGATCTAAAAGGCTAATTGGATTAAGTCAAGATACATATATTGACAAGATATTGAATCGGTTCAATATGCAAGATTCCAAGAAAGGTTTCTTGCCAATGTCACATGGCATTACTCTAAGCAAGAGTCAGTGTCCTTCGAGACCTGATGAGCAAAAGAGGATGAGAGCGATTCCTTATGCTTCGGCTATTGGATCCATCATGTATGCCATGCTATGTACACGCCCAGATGTATCTTATGCTCTAAGTTTCACGAGTAGATATCAATCAGATTTTGGTGAGGCTCATTGGACCGTTGTAAAAAACATCCTTAAGTACTTAAGAAGAACTAAGGATGCATTCTTAGTGTTTGGAGGTGAAGAAGAGCTCGTTGTAAAAGGTTACACCGATGCCAGCTTCCAAACTGACAAGGATGATTCTAGATCGCAATCCGGTTTTGTATTCTGCCTCAATGGAGGGGCAGTGAGCTGGAAAAGTTCCAAGCAAGATACAGTAGCAGATTCAACCATAGAGGCGGAGTATATTGCAGCTTCTGAAGCTGCAAAGGAGGCTGTTTGGATCAGAAAATTTGTTTCTGAGTTGGGTGTTGTTCCTAGCGCGTCCAGTCCTGTGGATCCCTACTGTGACAATAGTGGAGCCATCGCACAGGCAAAGGAGCCTAGATCACACAAACGATCCAAACACATACTACGACGCTATCACCTCATTCGAGAGATCATCGACCGAGGTGATGTGAAGATATGCAAGGTGCACACGGATTTGAATATTGCAGATCCGTTGACAAAGCCTCTTCCACAATCAAAGAATGAGGCACACACGAGATCTATGGGTATGAGATACTTACATCAGTGATCATAATGTGTAGTGGGAGACTTGTGTCACAGCTATGTTTATGTACTATTAAATAAATTGTTATATGAGTAATCATTATCTACATTGATCATCAAGTATGTGACTTGTTCGTGAAACTCTTTGTTAAAAGTAATGTTACTCTAGATGATCCCTAGTCTATATCATTATATGAGATAATGATTGCATACAGACTAGCACATGTATTAATTGATGATCACGTTTCACGGATCATAGATATAGAGATATCAAATTAATAATGTGAACACATGTTAGTGAACATGGTGTTGGATTGACCCACTCCAAGACACTGCTGGGATTGTTATTTCCATATGTGCCATCAGTTGGTCTTGAGTGATACACCTGCTAGATCCTTAGACCTGAGATCGCCATTGTTTCTCACTATGCGTAGTTGTGTACTTTGAGACTACCAAACGCTACTCCGTAACTGGGTAGTCATAAAAGTAGTCTTCGGGTATATAATGAAACATAGAATGTGATGTGCACGGATCAAGATGGGATTTGCCCCTCCTAAATAACAAGAGAAATATCTCTGGGCCCCTCGAGATAGTTTGATTTGAAAGTGCATGGCCATGCCAAGGTGACTAAAGGTTAATCACAGTGACTAAAAGTTAGTCACGGAATGAATCCACTATTTGATCGAGTGAATGGTCGAGCTATCACAAGGATGGCACGCATCTCGCCTTGAGCTTGACTGGTATCGTGAGGCAAAGGAATTAGCATGTTGAATGTATCTAGGTTCGGCCGATATGATCTTTATGTACAGTCGGGAGTCAGTATGTCCTGCTAGGTACCTCTACTGACTTGTGGTTGGAAATGGTTTCCATTCACAACCGACTGCTCATGAACCTAACGGGTCACACACTTAAGGAGTTGGAATATCGAAAATCTTGGCTAGATGATTGTCTCTAGTGCAAGTGGGAGATTGTTGGTGATGTGCCCAAGAGGCAATCATAACAATTCGGGTTCAGGCCTATTGGATTTTTGATCCATAAGCAATTAGGATACTAATGGGCCTGCGACCTAAAAGCCCATTAGTACGCCTATAAATATGAGAGGTAGGGTTAGGGGCTAATCATCCCACCACGTGACAGCCCTAGCCGCCACCCCTCGCAGGCCTCACGCCGAGACCCTTACCGCGCACGCGGTGCTAGCACACCGGTGCACGGCGTTCCTCTCCGTACGTGTGGACTGCGTGGAGGCGTAGCTGCTACTGCTGCGCTGATCGGCTACGACGATTGTGATCGTCTACCTACTGCTGTGATGAGGATGAGGAGAAGACGAACGAGATCGTCTACTTCCCTTACACCGACGCGCATCAACGTTCCGCTGCGCTGCGCATCTAGTGGTAACGATCCATGACCTCTGTACTCGCATGTTTCCTGGGTGATGCGGTAGAGTTGCTAGAGTAGCTTACCGTTGATTTCCTAACAGCTACACCTTACTCTTGAGCAGAATCGATACACCTTTGCAATCATCCCACATTTTATTGGTTTCTTCATACCGTCCACCGTTTGCCATCTGCAGTGTCGGTACGAACACTTGTAAGAGCGTGGTAATACGCTTGAGAGTGTGTGATTCCACTTCCACTTTGCCATTATCCTTTGTAGTTGATAGGGATAACATATTTTTTGTGTTGTCTTCTGTTTGCTACTAACAATGTCAGGTAAAAGCAAGAATCATGCATTATATGCTGAGATGTTGGACATGATGAAGATGACGATGGAGTTGCTCACAAAAATCAAACATCAACCAAGGATTCACATGACATTCAGACCACCTTCACAACACCTTCCACAAGAAGTAATTACATTCGCCCATCTCTTCCTTCTTATGATGGTTTTGGTTATGATGAATATATTACTTGGGAAATAGAGGTGGATAAAATTTTTGGACAATGTCATATGTGTGAGAAGAGAAAGATTAGAAATGTTGCAAGTGCATTAGTAGATTGTGCATTAACTTGGTGGAATAATTTAAATGAATTAGAAAAACCTCGAACATGGAAAGAAACAAAAATTCTTATGCGAGAAAGTTTTGCTAATGTATCTATGTGCAAAGAAGAAATTCAGCAATTTGAGAAGAAATTTCTTATTGTACCTCCTTTTGTGTCTAACGTTTTGCAGGACAATATAGAAAATAATATAGATGATGCAAAAGAGAACGGGGCTTTCGACAACAACTTGTGAAATTTTAGATGGATCAACTCATAATGCACTCGAAATCACTGCTGAAAATGGTAAGGCAAAACATTCTACAAATACAGAAGGTGAGAAGTTTTTGGATGTTCTGAATTTTTCCACCAATAATGCTATTTTCGAGGAGCAACTATTAGAATCATTTATTTATACACCATTGTCACATGTTGATTTTCCTGCTGATCGTTGCGCTACGAAAGAGTTGTGTGCTGATAACTCTATTATACCTATGCAAAAACAAGTTAATGTACAAGATGATTGTGTTTTGGATTCACCTACTTGTGCTGAAATTCATAATTTGATCACCACTACTGCTGAAAATGATGAGCTGAAATTTTTGTCTTCTCTAAATACTTTGGGTTATATTGAATTTGACACTCTTCGTGATCTAGATATAGTAGAGAAGAGAATATTTTCCCAATCTGAATTGCCTTTGTTAAGTAGAAATATTTTTCAAACAATAGGCAAATATGAACATAGTGGTGTGTTTATGGTGCATAAAGTTTACGTTTATTCAAATGAGAAAACTCCTTTTGTGCTGCAACAACATCCTAAAGTAAATGAATGCACTAACGCTAATAATGTTTTGTCAAGCTTTTCAAGTATTTTTTTCTTGCAGCAGGGACAAAAAATAAAAGAGAAGTATTGTTCACTGCAGTCGTGCAATATGGACATAGTTCATTCTACCCCCAAAGCAATCATTTTTCCTAGACATAAGAGCAAGCCGATGACGGCTTGTCATAAAGAAGGGGAGAATGACGAGATCATGCACATTATCATTGCACCTACAAATATGGTACAAAGTTTATTTGTTTGGGATCCTGGCTCAAGTGAATGTGCGCTCTTGTTTGGACAAGATCAAGATGGTGCACTATGCTGTCCACCACCTTGGCCTCCTCCTTTCATGCTTACAAGAAGATTTGATGGCGTTGCACATATGGACCCACACATGATAGAAGATGAACTTGAGTCGAGGACGACTCCAATTCAAGAAGGGGAGGATGATAAGGACATCACTTCTATGGATACAAACAACACTCCATTGAACATATAAGATGCAATCAATAGAGTTCATACACAACAATTAATTTCAGAGGTGAACTCGTTCTTATATATTTTCTTATATGTTTTTGAGCATAAATTGCTACTTAATGATTTATTTGTGATTAGGATCCATGGAGAGGTTCAAGGAGTACTTGTAGGGAGTATTAGAGACGTGGAAGACCAGAGAATTCGTTCAAAGAAGATGGAAACCGAACCAAACTCCAAATCGTATCCAACTCGGAGTCCAGGAGCAGTACGCACTAAAATGGACGCCCAGGACGCATACGAACTCCGTTTTGGACGTTCTACATATGCACGGAAAGGGGGAGAGGATATCCTTTGCAATGGCACCGGTCCCATGTCAAAATTCCTTCGGAGTCGACGGGAATCGTCGAAAGAAAATCAAGTACAAAATCTGTCAGGGTGCTGCGCCACCGTATTGGGCCATTGGGCCTTGTATCAAGTCTAAGTCTATTATTTTCGTGTGTTAGGGCTAGGTCACGACTCTAAAACCCCCTTGGATGTCCTCCCACCTATATATACTCCATGGTAGCTTCCATGAACAATTGGGTTTTGCTTAGATCAATAATATCGCCGTTTATCGGTTTGTGAAACCCCAATTCAGCAATTTCAGATTGCTTCTTCTACATTCTTGCTTGTGTTCTCGGTTGCACTTGCAGGGATTAGCCTTCTTGGCAAGGTCAAGCGTGTGCAGCACGGTTGATAACCAACAGAGCGGTGGTGTAGTGATTGCAGGGGTTGTTCGTGTTCTACTCGAGAGCCTCAGATCATCAACGTCGAGATCTCCACATCAATCGACCTATCCATTACCTTTCGGAAGATCGGGACCAATTTTCCTATCAGCTCCTCTCTGACGGGGGCTAGGTCCAGGGCTGTTGTACACGTGTAGTTGTCGGAGCTTCCCTTGGTTGGGAATTTTGTTCCGGTCTTATTTTACACATGTTAACCCGGGAACCAGCCATGTGAGGGGAGTGGGTCCGGTACAACGTGACATGTGGGACCTGCAAGGGCCTTCGACTCTGACGGGTGGAACTTTCTTGCGCTTCTTGCGATATCATGGTGTACCCGGTACGTATGGTACCGACAGTGGCCCCTGGGCCCACCTCTGGTAGAAAGCCTTTGGGTTAAGTTGTTCTGTCGGAGGTGGGGCCATTATCGATTCCCACGCTTCAATTTTCAAAAAGTCCTCTCATGCACCGATAGAGTGATGGTCCGAGAGTGAACCATCGATGCATGGCTTGTTATGAATACAGCAGATGAGATCTTTGAGTGCGGATCTCACACAGTTGAAGGTCGTCGGTTCCCAATACATAAACCGTATCAGTTTCGCACGCCATGTCAGAGTGCCGACTTTGGGTTTCCCGCCACCCATCATGTCAATGGTTGGCCTTGGGTAAGGACCTCGATCTCTTCGTGGGGGTGGCCCGAGGCCCACTCGTCATTGATGGGGTAGATTTTTGAAACATGCTTACGATCTCATTGCGGATTCCATCCAAGCGTCGCGGAGGCTTACTTAAGAAGTAAAGTGCGCAAAGTTTGAGGACTCTTTACACCTTCGATCATCTTTGCGCTCAGAGCCTCCCAAACTCCACCTAGCTTCCCTTCGTTTGCACCGCTTGCCGCGATGGAGTTCGGTCTCCCCAAGAGCCGCCTCAAGAGCGATGATGATCTGAAGAAGATCCGAACCTATATGGGGTGGTCCAGTGATTCCTTCAATCATTTGGTCCGTGCCAGCATGCTCCCGTTCAAGAAGGAGCGCGATGGCGATATGGTGTACTTCACAGTGTACGCCATGGTGGGATTCATTCCACCTTTCTCTTCTTTCCTCTTGATGCTGCTAGACTTTTATGGTCTGCAGTTGTACCACCTTGGCCCCCATTCTCTTCATCTTGTGGCGACATTCGTCCAATTCTGCGAGATGTGGGTGTGTATTCCCCCTGCGTCGAGCTTTTTCGCACCTTCTTCACCATCCACACCACCGACAAGGGGTTCAAGTTCCTTGGCTTCTACTATTTCGTGGAGCGCAAGAACTACCCCTACAAATACTTGAAGTCATTTCTTTCTGGCAAATGGGACGACTGGAAGAAGGATTGGATCATCGTCACGGCGGAGGAGCATGAGAAATTCGATCTACCCGAAGGTCACCCCCAATGTTGACACTGACGCTTGGCGTGTAGTTCCGGTGTTGTCAGATGCCTTCAACCATGTCTTGACCAGGATGCGCAACTGCGTGGAGGGTGGATTGACCCCCAGATGGTCTTCTGCAACTTCCTGGTCAACAGGTGGGCTCCGCTAAAGAAGAGGGAGATGCTCGCGTGGGCCCTCAACAGCATGATGGATGAGGACCGGATTGAAACCGGTAAGAAATCCAACTTTAATGATGAATCCTTGGAGTTTCATTTGAAGAAATTCCAGCATGGGATTAACGTCGACGGCGACGACTTGGCTCCGCCAGCAGCCATCCTCCCTTGGAACATGGAGGTGCAGTTCAGTACGGAGCTCCGGAGGAGCATGCCGGTGCTTGACGACTTTGGCGAGGTAGAGAGACGTCTAACCACAAGATTGGTCCTGCCCCCGCCCAGAGCCAAAAGAATGAAGACATCGGCAAGGGCAAGGGCAAAGAGCCAGCTGAGCCCTCCAGCCGGAAGAGGAAGTTGAAGCACGCTAACGGGAGGTCCGTCAGACCTGCTCCTTCCATGACGGTTGCTTCTCCCCGGAGGGGAGGTCTTCTGTAGCTACCCCTGCTCCAGTGCAAACGTCTTCAAGAGTCGTAAGCTCCGGGCAGGCGACTCCGGCCTCAGTGCCATGTAGAAGCTCCAAGTCCGGTGGCTCTTCCCGACGAAGACAAGTTCCAGCCGAAAGGACTCCAGTGGCTGCGAGTGTTCCTCAACTGAGGTCTAAAGCAGTTGTCTCACCAGATTTGGTGGGCTCTAGCTTCGGGCCCCAAAAGAAGAGGTTCTGAGGCGACTGGGGTGGCAGCATCCCTAGGTAAGCATTGTTTGCTCGCCCTGGCATTCCAATATTGTTATTGACATGTTTTTAATCTTCTCTTCCCTTTTATTTCTAGGGTGTCAAAGAAGAAACCGGGAGCTTCTACGCCTGTTGTAGCGGCCAAGGCTGCGCCTGCCGAAACTCCAGCTTTAAGCGCTAAGCCTCCTTGTCAATTGGAGGTGGAAGTCGCGACATCTTCGGTGCCAGCTGTCGTGAGATTGCACTCGGAGTCCTCACCCAAAGCTCCTGTGGTAGAGCTGGACCACAGGAGAGAAGTTGAAGATGTAGCCTTGGCGGTAGATGTTGATGCTCCAGCACCGGCGATACCAGATGCTCTGGTTTCCGAGTCGGAAGTTGCCGAAGCCCTGGCTACTGAGCCAGAAGTAGTTGAAGCCCCGACTATTGAGCCAAAAATTACCCAAGCTCCGAACCTTGTGCCGGAAACGGTTAAAGATCCGACGGTTGAGACGGAAGTGGTAGAGGGTCTGGCGGCTGAGCCGGAGGTGGTCGCTAAGCTGGAACCTGAGCTAGCGGTGGTTGTGGCCCCAGTTGAAGCTACGGTTGCTGCTCCAGAGGTGGTGGTCCCGGAGGTACCTGGGCCAGAGCCATAGCAGCCCGAAGAAAGGGCGGCAGGTCCCCCGACTTCGGAGCCATTGGCTGAAGACCCGGAAGCGGCGCCTTCAACTGCTCTGAAGGTGGAAGCCCCCCCCCCCTGTGGGTTCTTCTGCTGCCGCTGAAGGGTTCCAGGAGAGCTTCCCTAGCGCAGCAAGAGTACAGGGGTCCACTATTGTAGAGTGGGACCCAATTTTTTTCATGGAAAACCCTTTTGAGCCTGGAGAAATGGTCCCAGTAGGCCCAAAATCGATCCCTCTAGCGTTGTCCATAGACAACGCCTGCTCAAGCCTCCGATAGGTCCAGATTGCCTTCGAACATGAGAGCAAAGCCTTGGAGGAGGAGCGCAACACCTTGAGGCGTTGGCGCAACAGACTCCATTTTGAGACCAGGCTTGCTCAGATGAGGCTGGTTGACCAGAAGGAATGGATCAAGGGGGAGAGGGCCCGGTTAGAGTAATGGGATAAGTTGATGGAAGAGAAGGAGGCCACCATCCGGGCGCTCGATGCTAACTCCAGGGAAATCCTGGAGCAAGCCAAGGAGAGACGTGGCGCTGCTGACAACCATTACGAAAAACTTGCTGAATTGAATGAAACTCTCCTGAAGCATCAAGCGAGCCTAAAGGCGAGGGAGGAAAAACTCCTGGGGCAACAGGAGGATGTGGTGAGGAGAGAGGTGGAGGTTACCCAGAAGTTGAATCTGGGTGACAAAAATTTGGCAAATCGCAGCAAAAAGCTAGATCTATGGAAGGAGGAAGACAGGAAGAAGAACTGGAAGGTGGGACAAGAGCTCTCGAAAAGAGAGTCTGACGTTGCTGCTCAGGAGGAGAGAGTTAAAGGCAGGGAGGAAGACCTTGCTGAAAGGCAGAACCACATCCACCTCTGGGAGACGGAGCTAACCGACTGGGAAAAGCATGTTGTTGAGAGCATGCAGCAACATGCTAAGTTGGCTGAGCGCCTTGCCCGTGAAGGTTCGGAGCTTGCGGCTGCCTGGAAGTCGCTCGAGGAGCTGCAGAGCCTGAAGGAGACCAAAGCTATTCAAGTGTGGGACTTCTTAGGGCGGGCGAATGATGCGCTGACACCGTTGGGTTTCAGTCCAGTACGTCCGGACAACTCGGAGCTAGATCTGGACAGAGTGCTGGTGGCCCTCAACGGTGCTGGCAGCAAACTTGACGCGATGGGCGGCATCATCACAGATCAGCTGGAGACAGAGGGGAAAACTCTGGCTACAAACGTCACAGAATACTTGCTGACGTGTTATGTAAGGTGGGATCCCCAATTCCCACTGGACCCGGTGCTCGAAGGTCCCGTTGCTGAAGAGGAAGACGCCGCCAAAGCCAGCGTCTGAGAAGTTGGCCAAAAAGTAGCTTCATTCTTCCGCAGGTCTTAGGTCCTCTAGTAGCTAGGACTTTCTTCCTATTGCCTTCTGCTGTACTCTCCCCATTTTGTAATCCAGTATCTCAAATTAATGGAATCCTCCTTTCTGCCTTCAGTTTCACTTTTGTCTTCAATATACTGTGCCGTATCTTGTTGGCCCCCTGGTACATGTGTATAGTTGAAGTGTGTACATGTACCAAAGGTTATGACAGTATGTTGACGACTTGAATGCTTTGCACTTGTAGATTTTGGGTCCGAAGTCTTCCATTCCGAATGCTTGGTAGCTCCGACATCATCCAATGTTAACATTTTAAACGTTGACGACAGACCCATCTTGGAGGATGTCGGAGCTTAGTAGCTCCGGCGTCGTCCACTATTGTTGTGAATCTTTGCTTTTCGTGCACATTAAAGGCAAGAGAGAAAGTAAAAGTCGTCCTCTTGTCTATAAATTGGTTGTGACTTATTGTTCTTATTTGGACTTTAGATCCTAAAAAACTCAATATGATAACAAGCGTTTTGATATAATCATTCTAGATATGCATGCCTTTTTAGTACTCACCCTACTGAGATCTGCTGGAGTGTAGGCAAAGCGGCGTACTTAGGGTGCAGGACCAGGCTAAGTCAATAGCACACTCCGGACCTATGTTGGCTTGGCGTTCAGGCAAGTAGACTATGTAGCAATGTTAAGATCCAAAAAGACTATTAACAAGGCTTCTAATGCATGTGAATTACTTGGAACAAAGCTCAAAAAGATTTGCACAACTTCATTATAGACAAGTGGGGTAAAAATAATTTGATATATTGAGCCTTGTACAAAAAGTAGATGCACGTGGAGTCTGTTTTTACAAAACAATGCCTTTCATTATAGGTCCGAATTACAGGGGAGACAAGGACACACTTAGAGTGTTGGACCATGCTAAATGTGTTATACATCTTGTACTAGCCCAGAGCAAGTAGTTATACTTTTAGTGTTGTGACTGTTTCAAGTGTTACATGAACTTCTCAGACCCTCCCGGAGGGGTCCAGATGTTCTCCCGGAGGACTTGCTCGTCTCTGTATAATGACTCTTCAACATGAATTGTGTGTAATTACAGACTCACCTCCGTGATTCTAAGCATAATACTTACGGAGGTGCTCGATGTTCCAAGGATTTGGGAGCGGGGTCCCATCCTCTGTTGCCAAGCGAACTCATCCTGGTCGGGATACTTTAATAACTCAGAAGGGACCCACCTAGCTGGGGGAAAGTTTGTTCATCCCTTCACGACATAGTATCTTCCAAAGCACAAGGTCACCTTCTTCAAGCTGTCGATCACGCACATGCCTTTTATGATAGCGCCGGAGTGCTTCGCGATAACATGCATTTTGTACAGTTGCTTGGCCCCTTCCCTCGTCGACGAGGTCAAGGTCTTCACGCTGGAGCTGGTCCTGCGTGGCTTCGTCGAAGGTCCGGACCTTGAGGGACCCCAAGGTGTTCTCTGGAGGAAGGACTACTTCAGCTCCATACACCAGGAAGAATGGAGTCTCCCCAGTTGACCAGTTAGGTGTTGTCCTATTCGCCCATAATGTGGACAGAAGATCTTCAATCCTGTTAGCTCCGTGCTTTTTCAAGCGCTCATATGTGCGCTTCTTGATTCCTTTTAAGATTTCTGCATTTGCTCTCTCGGCTTGGCCATTGCTTGTTGGATGAGCTACTAAGGCGTAGCTAAGTTGAATACCGAGGTCTTCGCAATATTCTTGGAATGCAACACTTGTAAATTGAGTTCCATTGTCAGTTATGACTTTGTTTGGAACTCCAAATCTGCATATAATGGACTTCAAGAACTTGATTGCTGATTGTTTGTTAATTGTTACTACTGGAGTTGCTTCCGGCCACTTGGTGAACTTGTCGATGGCGACATATAGGGACCTGTAACCTCCGACGGCTTTTGGGAAAGGTCCCAAGATGTCCATGCCCCACACATCGAATAGCCATGTGGGAGGTAACATTTGTAGTGATTGAGCCGGTGTGTGAATCTGTTTGGTGTGAAACTGACACACTTCACATTTTTTCACTAGCTCAACCGCATCCTGAAGTGTTGTAGGCTAGTAAAAGCCATGCTGGAAGGCTTTACTGACCAGCGTGCGAGAAGATGTGTGGTTCCTGCACTTTCCTCTATGGATTTCCGTGAGGAGATCGCAACCTTCTTCCCTTGCAATGCACCATATTAGGATCCATTGGCGCCGCGTCGGTAGAGATCACCTTCTACCAACGTGTATCTTTTAGCCAATCTGACAATCCGGTCAGCAGATACACTGTCTTCAGGAAGGATATTGTCTTTCAAGTAGCTCCAGATCTCCGAGATCCATGCATCGGAGCTAACTTGAGCTTCTGAGTCTTGCGTGCTGGGTTGCTCGGAGCTTCCGACAACACCTACGACCCTTGGTGAACACCATGGTAGCGGGGCCCCCGGGACTGATAGCTGCGAGGTGCTGGTCTCGCCCCCTTCACTCAGTTCGGCGGGCTGAGTTGTTGGTTTTGAAAACCATCGGACGAAGATTCTGTCAGGAGCCGGAGCTCTGGTTGAGGCTTTTGTCGAGAGTTCATCGGCTTTGGAGTTATGAAGGCATTGAATATGATGGAGATCCAGAACTTCGAAGTCCTTCTAAAGCTTCTGGACTTCAAGGAGACAAGCAGCTAATTGAGAATTGTTGCAGGAGCATTCACCTTTCACTTGTTTTATGATGAGTTGTGAATATCCCTTCACCAACTGCTGTTTTACACCATAAGATAGTGCCACCTTGAGTCCATAGATTAGGGCTTCATACTCCGCCATATTGTTGGTTGCCTTGAAATCAAGGTGTACCATGTACTTGACCTTTTCTCCGGTCGGAGACAGGAGAAGGATTCCAGCTCCGGCCCTCTACTTCTGCACAAAGCCATCGAAGTAGAGGGTCCAATGAGGCTCAGTGAATACCAGAACTTTAAGCTCTGGTTTCTGCTCACTGCGGCCCTCAGGTTTTGATGGAGAGGGGGTCCATTCTGCCACAAAGTCAGCCAAGGCTTGACTTTTAATTGCTTGTCTCGACACAAATTCTAGATCGAATTCTGCCAGCTCCGCTGCCCACTTTGCAATATTCCCAGTAGAATTAGGGTTATGCAAAATTGCTCGTAGTGGAAAAGAAGTTACCACTGATATTTTGTGGGCTTGGAAGTAGTGACGAAGCTTTCTTGAGGCGATAAGAACTGCGTAAAGCAGTTTATGCACCTCAATTTATCTTGTCTTGGCATCGTGGAGTACTTCACTGATGAAGTACATAGGGCGCTAGATGGTCCGAACCCTTTCAGAAGGACCCAGAGCTTCCTCTCCATCGACCCGAACCCTGCTGGAGGGTCTCGGACCTTCAGGTTGTGCTTCTTGGACCCTCCCAGAGGGGTCCAAAATTCTTTCTTGTTCAATCCGGATCTCACTGGTAACCTCCTCAAACGAATGAGGTTGATCTCGTAGTACTTCATTTCGATGTTCCATGTCTGGGAGCTGAGACCTAGTCATGTCTTCAAGTGGTTCCGGACCCTCCCGGAGGGTTCTGGATTCCTAGACTGAATGTGGTTCCGGTCTTTCCGCGACCAGGACCATACTAACAACTTCGGTGGTTGCCGAAATGTAAAGCAGTAAAGGCTCACTAGGATTCGGAGCTACCAATATTGGTAGTGTTGTGAGGAGCTATTTCAGCTCTCGAAACGCCTTTTCCGCCTCTTTAGACCAATGAAATGGTCCGAACTTCCTCAAGAGTTTGAAGAAGGGTAGCGCCCATTCTGCCAGTCTTGATATAAACCGGCTGAGTGCAGCTAGACATCCAGTAAACTTTTGGACATCTTTAATGCGGGCTAGGGGTTGCATTTCTTCTATGGCCTTGATCTTCGCCGGATTTGCTTTGATTCCTCGATGAGTCACCAAGAACCCCAGAAGCTTTTCCGGAGCTAACCCTGAAGACACACTTGTCCGGGTTCAGCTTGGTGCGCGTAGTGCGCAGCTTGTCGAAGATGGCTTGTAAGTTGCCAAGGAGTGACTCCTTGTTTTTGATTTTCACGACGATGTCATCAACATACACCTCTACCAAGTCTCTAATTGGCTCTCCAAATGTTTTGTACATGGCTCGCACAAATGTTGAAGCAGCATTTTTAAGACCGAATGGCATGGTAGTATAACAATACAATCCATCTACTGTTGTGAAGGCAGTATGATCTTCATCTTCCTTAGACATTTGGATTTGATGATATCTAGAATATGCATATAAGAAACACAATAGTTCACACCCGGAGGTGGAGTCCACTATCTGATCTATTTTAGGTAGTGGAAATGGATTATTTGGACATGCCTTATTTAAGGTGGTGTAGTTGATACGCATCCGAAGCTTCCCACCGGCCTTAGGTACAACAATTGGGTTTGCTAGTCATTTTGGATGGAAGGCTTCCTGGATGAATCCAGCTCCAAGCAACTTCTTGATTTCTTGTCGGATGAAGTTTTGTCGCTCGATTGATTGCTTCCGGGGCTTCTGGTATACAGGCCGTGCGTCTGGGTAAATCTTCAGATTGTGCTCAATCACCTCCCTAGTGATCCTAGGCATTTTTGACGGTTGCCAGGCAAACACGTTGACATTAGCCCGGAGGAAAGTGATGAGTGCGAGTTCCTATTTGTTGTTCAGACACCTCAATATACAGGTAGTCTGAGCAACATCGAAACCAATTTGGACGAATTTGACGAGAATTTCGACGTCGTCGCTTGGTTGCACACAAGGTGCAGAGGTAGAGACTTTATGACGAATGCTTGGAGGATTCGCGGCTGGCTCCTTACCGGATGTATCCTCTTGCACTGTGGTAAGCGCATAGAGTTCTTCCAGTGTAGTAACTCATGCGGTATGATCTCCACAGATCCGGAGAATGCCCATGAGTGTAGGCATCTTCAAAACCAAATAACCATAACGGGCAGCGGCCATAAACTTGTATAAAGGTGGCCTGCCCAAAATGGCATTGAAAGGCAGACTGATCTGCGCTACGTCAAAGATCAATTTCTCGGTTCTGTAGTTCTCCCGGGTCCCGAAGGTCAGCGGGAGTGTAATAAAACCAAGAGGAGTAATGGTTCCCGGACCTACTCCGGAGAAAGGTCGGGATGGGAGAAGGTCCCAAGGCCAGAGCTGAAGCTTCACAAAAGATTCGAAGCTTATGAGATTTAGCCTGGAACCTCTGTTCACCATGACATGGTGGATTTGGATATTGTTAATGGTGGGTGACACCATCAACGGTAGTTGACCAGCCCCGATCATGTTTCGGGGGCATTCCAAAGCATCGAAAATGATGGGTGTGTCCATCCACTTCCGATGTGGTTTTGCCTTAGCAGCAGGAGCTACCATGGCCATGTCCCACCGCATTGTCTTGAGGATGCGACAAGAGGTGATGTCCCAAGAACCACCATAGATGGTGTTCAAGGTCTTCCGACGTTCGTTGTCAGAGGCATCGGAGTCGTCGTCGACAGTGTTGTAAATGACTTTCAAGACCTTTTTAGGGTCTTGGAAACCTAGCTCCTCTCCAGCCGGAGCTTCGTCAACTTTTTGTTTTCCTTCCCTTTGACGGAAAGGAGCTTCTTCCCGGCGCTTGTTATAGCGCTCGGCAAGGTTCTGGACCTCCCGACACTCTTCCAAGCTGTGTCGATTCGTCTTGTAAATGGGAAACCATGCTCTAGAACTGTTGACGTCCTTTGATGGAGGACGAGGTTGCTTCTCGGGGCATGGCCCCTGACTTCCAGGAGCTGCAGCAGCAGCTGGAGTGCCGGCTGACGGCTTCTTTTTGTCATTGGGCTCCTTCTTCTTCTTCTTCTTCTTCTTCTTCTTCTTCTTCTTCTTCTTCTTCTTCTTCTTCTTCTTCTTCTTCTTCTTCTTCTTCTTCTTCTTCTTCTTGCCACTACTGGAGGTAGTGGCTTCAGTTTTGGGGGACTTCTGGTTGGCCTCCAGAACTGGCTTGGAGTGCATTTCACGGTCCTCCGCAGCTCTAGCACATTTGTTAGCTAGGCTGAAGAGTTCCGTGACGCTGGTAACTTCTTTAATGGCCAGCTTTTCTAGCATCTTCTTATCTTGAACACCCTATCTGAATGCAACAATAACAGAGGAGCTCAAGATTGAAGGAATGGTATTTCGTACATGAGAGAATCGCTGGATGAAGGATCATAGCGATTCCCCTGATCTTTGCTTTACGGCAAACAGGTCCAGTTTAGTGTTGGGTCAGGTGTAGGAGCTCCCGAAGTTGGCAGTGAATTGCTGGCATAGCTCCGCCCAACTATTAATGGAGTCGGGTGGAAGACTCATGAACCAGGACCTTGCAGTCCCAGTTAAGGCCACCGGGAAGTAATTGGCCATCACAGACTCATCACCCCCCACTGCAAGTATGGCAGTAGAATAGATTTGAACAAATTCAGCGGGGTTGACAGTCCCGTCGAATTTCCCCGGTAAGTGAGGTCGAAACTTCTGTGGCCACCTAACCATACGTAAGTGCATGGCCAGGGAAGAAACGGCCTCCTCCTACTCCCTGAGGAGCAGGGTTGTATCGAGCTTCTCGCCTCTCGCGAGCACGCTCCATGTGGACTTGGCCATCTTGTTGCCGATAACAGCGATTTAATTCCGACCGCAGGTCATGAGTTAGAATCCTGGTAATCGTGTAGGTGCGTCGTGCCCCGAGAGGCAATGAAGTCACATGTTGATATGCATCACGGCTCCTCTGTTGTGAGAATTACGGACCAAGTCGGCCGGACATGGTCCGTCGTTGTGAAGGTGCTCGCCCCAAAGGGGAAGGACCTTGATTGCTGATGCCTGCAGCCACAGCTGCGACCAGATGGTCAACATCGGCCCTCCACTATTCCATAGCACCCTCGGGTGCACCTGGAGGAGGTGGGCGTTGTAGAAGAGCTCGCGCAGCAATGAGCGCGTGCTCGGGGTTGTTGTTTGTCGATGCACTGATCGACGCAGATGCTCCATCTTGTTGACCAACATTGTTTGTTGGAACAAATGGTGGCTGTGGTGCCACAACACCTGCTGGAACAACAGAACCCGCTGGTTGTTGGACGTTGAAGGGATTGTCTCCAGCAGGTTGTCCAGCATGGTTGCCATTGGATGATCCAGCAGCTGAATTCACCATCTTGTGAGCTCGGGATTGTGCCGCTCTTCCCCCTTCCTGGCGCGCCAAATGGCGATGTGTTTGATACGACACTTCGCCTGGACCTGCTGAGAAGCAGCCCGCGGAGGTTCTTTTGTGGTTGGGGCACGCATAGATCAAGATCAAGATGATGACCTTAGAGATTTACGTGGTTCGGGCCACCTACGCATAACACCCTACTCCACGTGGTTTGTGTAATTGTATTGAGCGAGTACGTTTGCTAGGATCAGGTAAAATCATATCAGATTGTCCCCAATATTCGTGCGGTGCACCCCTTTTGTAGTTCTAAGGTTTGACCGTTAAAAAGCTGTCCAGGCCTAACATGTGGCACTAGCGTGATTAATGACCTAATACACTGTCTAAAGAGTATTAAGTATAACTAATAGTGTGGTAACGTGCCTTCATGGCAGCGTTACCCCTATTAACGGTGCACTGATCGTGTGGCATTAATATGGCATTAATGACACATTATTAGACCTTGTAACCACTTCTTTAACCGTCCTTGAATGTTTGCAACGGACGTGATCTGCTCGTATTTCTATTAGCAATGAAGGTCCGGAGGCCCCACATGTGGCAGATCCGGAGCTTTCCCTTGCGGGAGGGTAGATCCGGGGTCGCTGTATATGTGTCCGTACCGGAGCTCCTCTCTGACGGGGGCCAGGTCCGGGGCTGTTCTACACGTGTAGTTGTCGGAGCTTCCTTTGGTTGGAAATTTTTTTCCAGTCTTATATTACACGTGTTAACCCGGGAACCAGCCATGTGAGGGGAGTGGATCCGGTACAACGTGACATGTGGGACCTGCAAGGGCCTTCGACTCCGATGAGTGTAACTTTCTTGCACTTCTTGTGGTATCGTGGGGTACCCAGTACGTAGGGTACCAACAGAGTTCATGTAGTATTTTCCTAGACAAGAATCAAGGTATTTCACATAAATAGCCAAGGATCACTAAACTCACAAGGAAACAGTATCTTAGCATGTGAAGAAAGAATCAAACTCTTTGTAGTGTCATAAGAGAATTTAATATACAGTTCCTCTTATGTCTTCGAAGTGCAAAGGTACCCAACATATGGTGACTACAAGGGTTTTGACTTGTCAAAGTCGCCATATATCAAATCAAGAATTTAAATCGAGGTCGAGCTGTTTTTCGACGTTGATAATCAAATGGTACACTCACGAATAAGGAGAATGAGAGTATTCACAAGATCGATCAGTTAACAATGATCTCATGATGAAGGACGGTATAGTTTCAACAATCAAGGTACTTGAACCTCAACAAGTCAACGATGAAAGTTCAAGCTTTTGCTTAATTACAAAGGACATTGAGTAATGGGTTTCCGAGGTATTACACAATGAAAAGATTTAAATGTAGTATGATAAAACACAAAGGTTGTCAGAAGATCAAGGTCACTTGACACTACTTAATAGTTTGAAAAGAGAATACACAATCTTGCTCAGATTTTTAGTATTAATCGTGCATCACAGCTTGCTTATTTCATTAGTAATGATGATTCATGATGCATCACATGTTGTGTGGTGCAATGCATATGCACATGATATGGTGCACAATGATGCATATGTATGGTGCATACAAGGCTTTGCACATGATGGGGTGTGCAATTGTCAAAGTCTTGCAATATGTATGATGCATCATCTTTTAGGTTGTGAGCAGGAATGAGTAAGACAACTCAACATGAGTAAGGAATATCCCAACTTTGCAAGGTGCGGATAACTTGGTCCTTAAGAGATGCTAACAAGGAATGCCATCTTTAAGATGACCAAGATCATGAATCCGGGAGATGAGTGTTGGCAAGAAGGATGGTAAATAAACTACGAAATCTTAATCTTCTTAAAGCTCGAGATCACTCTAACTGACCTACCTATTTGTTTGTTGTACTTCTTTCGAAGATCTTCTCAGGTTGTAGTAGTGGACACAATCGATCTCGAGTATCGTATTCCAATAGCTGTCGAACGATCTTGTGTAACATGTGACAAGAAGTTCACAATTGCTAAATTGATCTGAAGGTCTTTACTTGAAATAAACAAGCTTGTCGTTGAGGTTGATAGGATACATCTGTTATCTTGGGTGCACTCCTTCCCCCTTAAGTGCTAGTCTAGTATCTCCCATACTTTTCTACCGAATCTTTATGTGCACCAAAATCCCTTAGGTTCTATTATTATTAGCATAACGTGCACATTCTATAAACTTACGGAAGTGAACCGGTAACCGAATCCACTTCGAGTCCAAAAGTTTCACACCGATCACTTTTCTGTTAAAACTGACCAGTCAGCCTTGCTTCCAGCTTTTGATCAAGTTAAGGCCAATATTACTATTCAAGTTGATTACCAAAGTTAAAGTAACTTCAATATATTTCTAACGAGTATTTATTTGTCCCTATATAAGCTATGTATTAAAAGTTATTAAATTTTAAAGTGGACAGACCTACAGGACAAATTTTAGCAGCACATTATTTGGAGGTACCCACTTTGACTTAAATGTTTCATGCATTTTTGATCCAAGTTCACAAAACTCAACACTACAAAGTTGTAGACTAAATCATAAACTTTCTAAAACATTTCATATGCCTCTTAGTGATTTTTATTTTGGAATTATGAGCAATTTATCGAAATGTACAGAAACTATGTCCAGAATTGGTATTTTTGGGCAGATTCTATTGTTCTGGACTTTTAACCAATTTAAAGTTGGATTCTGGTCTTGGAGTGTATAGAAGTATTGTACAGGACTTCAAAAAATTTCCAAAAAGTATTTTTTACCTTGATAGCATTTAATTTTTGAGAGATGTGCATTTTTAAATTTTGACAAAGTTTCCAGATTTTTGGAAAAAATTTGACAGCACCTTCTTTGTTTATGGTTGTTTGTCTACAGATTTTCATACATATATATTCAATACTTGAAAGAAATTTAAATTACAACATTGTTACACATCCCGTAAGGTTTCTGGAAACGTATCATATGAACCCATTTAAATTTTCTGCATAGATTTATGGTCAAATTAGTAAATAGTCCAGAAACTGTTTTTTACTTTGTGTCAAGATTGACAGTGTTTGGAAATTTGACATTGTGACTATATTCTAAGCAGATTTTTCTCTACGTCTGAACATGAAAGTTAGGGAACTCTCAGTTCTTTACAACCATGTATGACACAACATAATTGAGTTATTCTACTAGGAGTTATGGCTTTTCAAAGTTAGGTCAAATGCTGGAAGAAAAACAGGACACTATGGTATTTGAAACATATGAGTTTAAAACCTACTCCAACATTGAATATTAGTCAAAATCGGAGCTGGTAGCTAATACTTGGATTATTACATCAGCTTTGGTCCTTTTAACAGAAATCTTCATTTATGCATCGATGGGATACATGTCGGTACTACGTGCCTCACCAAAGTGAAAATTCTAACCGGATTATACTGGCATATACGTATCAATCGGTGGCACTATAAACGGTCAGTAGCAAAAGTTTTCTAAGTGCAATACTATCACATGGTTAGTGTACCTGCATAAGACACTCAATTTACAGAACACTAATTGTGGTGCCGTAAGGCACGGCCGCACTGGCGATCATTTCAGGCAGTCACATTAATATATTATCAGTCACCAAAACTAACGCCATGTATGTTTTAATACATGTCGCTCTTGAGGAGAACACGTCTTGAGAAACATGGTTGCGTTTCCACACCACACGATGGGGAAGCCGAGTAAAGCGCGAACGGGTCATCACGGTTAGGAATTTTTTCAAACCAACAGATACCACCTACTGCCCCAAAAAAGTCGAGGCATGCCGATGGCGAGCGCTGCGTATGGCCCTTTGAACATTAAACGTTCAAGAGTTACATACTATCCCGTTTTTTACCACACGATGGGGTATCCTCTCTTTTGCCTGAAGCATGTTGAGGAGTAGCATTTCATATATTTCCAGAACCATGAAAAGGTTCAGAGGATCATATTAATTCCCGTGACAAGCTACGAGGGACAATCATCTTACTACCTCTCGTGCAGGGGAGCTTACCACAATTGATCCGCTTGCGGTAGTTTATCTTACCTCTTACTTGACTTTGGAGCATCATTACAGAATTTAATAACACACATGTCAGCTTTGCCACCATTAGTAACTAATACTATAATAGACCTTATGTGAGCATAGTGGCTAGACCTCACTCGATTACTTAGAAGTTTTCAAAAACAGGCACTTTACAAGCGTGTTATTTCCAATGCAACTCTGATACCAGACTGTGAGTATCGGGGTCCCGACATTATAGGAATCACATTGGGAGGTGTCGTGCGATGCGACATCCAACAGCACACACGAAAAGAATACGCGAAACATACAAAATATTTATTTCATAAAATATATGACTTTACAACATAATGTACATAAAAAGTACATAAGCACAACCTAGCATGAGAGAGGACGTCCGTGCCTGCGGACATGTCTCACTAGCAACATGAAAAGATAAAGCATCAGTAAAGTCTCTCGTGAGCCATACACCTCGGAAAGTATGTGGTCTCATGGACAACCACAATAGCAGCAGTTAAACTATTACCTGCGAAACCACATATATCGCAATCGTGAGCACGATGGTTGAGCAAGACTTATCCATCTCACCTAGAACATGGAACTCTACATGCAGGAACTCTAAAAATAGGAAATCTGAATTGCATAAATAAACTTGCCTAATAGTAAATCCTTACTTTTAGATTTTAAGTAGCAAATGACATTCCATGGGCATGGCACATCATGAACTCCACAACCAAACAAGAAATGGTTCTTCTATGATGTTACATGCCCAAAGTTGCATATGCTACATACAAGTTAAACCTTTGGAAATAGTAAATTTAATTGTGCTGCTGCTAAGTCATACAAGTTGCAATACAATCTTATAATTATGGCAGCTGATTCATAATATTCCATCTACTTCTAATTACTACATGAAACAGTGAACAAGTATGCTCATTCCACAACTGCCAGCGGTGGTGATTTGAATCAATAACAACCCAAAATGTACGACACGTACGGCCACAAGGAAGCCACGTTGATGTGCTTCTCTCTACGTCGTACATAGCCACTTTTAACTAGAGGCCCTAATATGGAATCAACTCTCCATCCCGAGCGAAAGGTCTTCTATACGAACACGTTGAAGTTGCCCTCTAGAAGATTTACACCTTTATGTCATTGCATCTCCATTCAAGGACAGTGGAGAAGTTTCCACACAATTGTCTATGAGTTACATTTCTTGGGTCCCATATACCTGTATCCATCCAATACAGCTTAAACTTGCCCAGCAGGACCGCACATGGATTGATCCTTAACCAACATAGACACAAGCATTTTCCCACCCTTACAACCCAACCTCCAACATCTGCCTCTTCATTACTAACCCAGGCACAATGTGGTCACAAGCGTTTTCCCACTCTTCGAGTCAACCTTGTGTGTCCTATTCTACAAAAATCCCCATCCACATCTCAACTTTAAGAGTGGATGAATTTTAGAGTGAATATTGTGGTGACATCTCGCGAGTAGATTTCCCTCACTCGACTTCTCTTGCATGTAGAATTCAACTACTTGAATTGTGCCCATACCTTGCATACCAGGTATCCCTGCGTACCATAAGGAGACGCGTTGAGTTCCACCTTCCAGTTTTTAGACTTCCGGAGGAAAAACGTGTCCCGTAGTGTCAGACCTATCTCCCTTCTTAGGGTGGCTCGGGCGCTGCAACATGTCTCGCAGTGCCGGACCTGCCTCCCTCCATAGGGTGGCTTCTGCGCTGCCACATGTCTAGTAGTTCCTTACCCACCTCCTTAATAAGGGAAACTCTCGTGCTACCATGTGTCCAGCGGCTTTGAACCTACCTCCCTGCAGAGGGAAGCTCCAGAGCTGCCATGTGTCACACGTCCAAATCTATGTCCACAATGTGAAGACACTAGGATCTCCAACCGTGCGGACATTCAAGGGCTATTAGTCGACCGTTACAAGACCTGGTTAACGCATCCTTAATGCCATATTAATGACGCACGATTAGAGCACTATCAAGACAGATAATGCTTCGATTAAGGCACGTTATCACATTATTAACCCCCCTTAACATCCATAGATCATGCATAGGGTGGTTATTATAGCCAGGGTCACCTGTAAGGCCACGACACATACTATAACAACCAGTCCTTAGCATATGAAGGGACTGTGCTGAACGGTAGAACTCAAGCCTTCCAAGGATGAGCTCATTCAGACTAGTTCACGACAATACCCAGCCATAGCAATCCCATACACAAACACCCCGTGGAGTAGGGTATTATGCTCAGGTGGCCCGAACCACGTAAAACTCATTGTGTCACCTAACTCATGGATCTTGATTTTTCTCCCTGCCTAAATACGAACCTCCGTGAGGTACATTCTAGTATTGTATAGGGAAGTGTCATCGGAACACTTCGACATTTGGCGCGCCACGTAGGGGAGCACTTCTCAAGATATTCAAGATGGTATACTCTGCTACCGCTTGAAACTAACCAGCTGCAAAAGCAGTTGGTGGAAATCCCGCCAATGCTCAACAGCCGTCCAACGTCGTCCCAGCAAATGTCATCCCACCACCAGCACTACCTGCTGCAGTAGCAAACGCTGCACATAAAGATGGTGAATTTGCGTCGGTCACAGAATCGACCAACAACCCGCAGAACGCACTGAACGCAACGCGGACTCTCCTACAGCGTCCTCCAGCGCTGGGAGCTCCTCCAACCGTGCTGGAATAAGGCCTGCTGACATTGAGCTGGTTGCAGCCGTAGCCATAACGCTCAACAACCAGGGTCTGCCCAATGCAGGGCAGGCACCTTCCTGTTACAGGATCTTGTTTGGAAGACTTGGTCCTATGGCATTGCAGCTCAAGAGACGTGCACCCTCTCAGCATGTGACATCTCTACCCTCGGGGGCTCGTCGTACTCATATGGCGTCGAGGCTTACGACTCAAGATATTCGGTCTGAGCTGAACCATAGGTACATGAGGCAGGATGGCCGCATTAACATTGAGCTTAGTCGCGAGAGGCGACTTACTCGTGAAAACCCTTCTCCTCTGGGAGTTTGAGGCGGCTATTCAGCCCTTGCCTTACATCTCCGCATTATGGAGTGGCCACCCAGGTTCTAGCCTGATTTGTCGAAGAAGTATGACGCGACATTCAATTCTGTCGAATTTCTTTAAATCTTCTCCATCGCTATTCTTGCAGCAGGAGGGAATGAGGCCGTTATGGCCAATTACTTCCAAGTGGCTTTGACTGGGACTGCTAGGTTCTAGTTTATGATCCTACCTCCTGACTCCATCTACAATTGGGGGGAATTATGTCGCCAGTTCACCACCAACTTCGAGAGCTCCTACACCCCACTTGGCACCGAGGTGGACCTTTTTGCTGTATAACGGAAACCGGGAGAGTCACTGCAATCCTTCATCCAGCGATTCTCTAAGGTACAGAACACCATCCCTTCTATATCCAATGCTTCTGTCGCTGTTGCATTCCGACAGAGAGTTCAAAACAAGAAGATGCTGGGGAAGCTGGCAACGAAGGATGTCAGCAGTGTCACGAAACTCCTCAGCTTGGCTGGCAAATGTGCCAGGGCTGCGGAGGGCCGTGAGATGCACTCCAAACCTGCTGCGGAGGTTGGTCAATTTGCCTCCAAAGATGGAGCTATTGCCAATGGTAGTGGCAAAAAGAAAAAGAAGTCAAGTGGCAAGAAGAAATAACTTGTCGACACACCTAAAGTTGTCGCTACTACAGCATTGGGGCTAGGCCCTGACAAGCGACCTCGATCATCGTCTGAAGATGGTGACAAGATGTGGTGTCCGATCCACAAGTCTACGACCCACAAGCTTGAAAACTGTCGTGAGGTCAAGAGGCTTGCTGAATGCAACAACAAGCATCAAGATGACACACCTTTCTGCCAATGGGGAGAAAAACAAAAAATCGATGAAGTTATGTCTGATCAGGTGCTAGGCTTCCAAGATGCCAAGAAGGCATTAAAGGCAGTCTACAACACCGTCGACGACTCTGACACCAACTCTAACAATGAACATCAGAAGACTCTCCATATGACGCATGGAGGAAATTGGGACATTACCTCTCGGCGCATTGTGAAAACTTTGCATCGGGAGATGGCTGCTACTGCTCCCACTGCCAAGGCAGAACCCCATCGGAAGTGGATGGACAATCTCATCATGTTTGATGTTTCAGACTGTGTGAAGAACATGGCAGGAGCTGGACAATGGCCCCTAATTGTCTCCTCGACTATCAACAATATCTAGCTCTTCCATGTCTTGGTGGATGGTGGCACAACACTCAATTTCAACAGCTTCATAGCCTTTGTGAAGCTCTAGCTCATCCTCTCAGACCTGAGGCCCTCGCGCCTATTCTCCGGAGTGGGTTCGAGAGCTATAACACCTCTCAGCTCTGTTACTCTATCGATGACCTTCGGGACACCGGAGAACTACCAGTCTGAGAAGCTGGTATTTGATGTGGCACACATCAACTTAATCTTCAACGCCATCCTAGGTAGGCCAGCCCTATATAGGTTCATGGTGGTGGCCCACTATGGCTACCTAGTGTTTAAGATACCAACCCCATGAGGTGTCCTCCAGATTCAAGGTGATCACACTACTGGGGTTACTGCACTATAAAAGCTTCATGCGCTTGCAGCTGTAGGATCAAAGAGCACGTGATAAGCTACCAGAGGGGGGTGAATGGTAGATTAAAAATTTTCAACGGAAGCAACGAAAACCCCTCGGCGGAAAAACGATCTGTTAAAGAAATCGTATGTGCGACTAATCTAAACGTGTTCATTCATGACAAAACCTGTAGATATCATAGAAAATCAAGTAACGATGACAACACAATAAGAATCACACAAATCCGTCAAGAAAAATTCAAGTTACGATCAAAAGATTGATCTAAGATCGATCTGTTCTATCGAGTAAAAACAGTTCTATTTTTTGTCAAAGAAACTCGTGTAGATTAGAAACCACAAATCCAATGATCGTGAAATTTTTAAAGATGATAGGAAATCAAGTTGTGAAGACAATACAAAAAGAATCACGTCAATTGGATCTGTAAAACTCGAGTTATGATAAAACCACCAAAGAAAGGTTGTGTTGTGCAGAAAACTCGACGAGAAAAACTTGTCTGGAACAAGTCGGACGAACAGGGCACAAAAGTTCCTTTCAACTATGAATTTTATTCAATAGAATGCAAGAGGAACAGCCCCTCAAAATTCGTCTACCACGAGCTCTGGTCTCCCTTGCTTATATAACTAGCACATAGGCCAACCCAAACTCAACTAGGACTCTAATCCTACTCAATTCACAAATTGTTACTTTCCATAACTGTTCAAGACTCTTCTATACACAGATAGAAGCAATTCTAAGACTTCCAAACACCTTAGGAATCTATCCCACATTCCTTAAACAACTCAAATTCGTGACCCACATGAAATCCTATCATAACCAACTCAAAACTTTGCATATTTGAGTCAAACACGACTCAGCCGCAGCCCGAGTCAACATCTGATACAATTTGATCCTTCCAATCAGATCTCCCTTCCATAACCCGTCTTCAGAACCATGTTGCCACGTCATGCAACACATGCGTACGTGCGAGTACGTTCCTTCGACGTCCAGTAACCTTCATATGAACTGCCTGTGATTCAATCATCCTGCGTGACCTCCTGACCCGTTCAACCACAATTCCTCCCGAACTTGGTTGTTGAATCTTATCTTCTCCCTAAGACTAGTTCAATAGATCCCGTTACCAGCCATGTCTTGAAAAAAAGCAACACCTGCACATGAATAAACAACCAATCCGTACGAGCCCAAGTCCGCGACTTGACTCAAGTTAGTTCCGAACACAACATCTTACGTGAGAACCTCACATAAACATGTTGCAAAGCACAGTAAAATGATATCAGCCATATCAACCAAAAACGCACAAAAAACTTAGCAAATGAATACTAAGCAATATTTCCAAGAATATAAAGCAAGATCAAAACATTTCATAGAAAAGCAAGAACATTGCAAACTAGCTCCGCACCTTGCCAAAACTGATCAGATCTTGAGCCGGAGCTTACCAAAGCTAGTCAGACCTAACAAGGGAGCTAACCAAAGCTAGTCGAACCTAGCGCCGGATTCTAGAAAAACATGTTGGAGCTAAAACTAAGTCGAACCTAACAAAACATGTCGGAGCTTAACAAAGACATGCCGGAGCTATCAAAGACATGCCGAAGATAAGGACAAAGCTCACTGGAGGTACCCAAAAACATGTTGGACCTTGAGAAAACAAGTCGGACCTATTGTCAGACCTTGCAAAAGCTCGGAGCTAGAGTTGGACCTTGCTAAAAAGGGTGTTTTGGCAGAATTTTAGAACTTATATTATCAAAGCCAATATATTCAGTACAAGCCAATGTATTCAGCACACATAGGTCTCACAATATCCCCCTTGATGAATGCATTGGCAACACCACTTAAAATCCGAACATTGGCTTATTTACATGAAAAGTTTTGAGAACAATTCCCCCCCCCCTTTGTAAAACAAAAATAAAATGAGAAGAAAAAAATTTTCTCCCACTAAGAAGAATCGTGCCAAAACAATTGTGAATATGTGCAATGTATAATCAATTTCTCCCCCTTGCATACTTATCTTTAATAATTCACATATTATCTATTATCTCTCCCCCTTTGACAATGTATTCAGCAAGGTTCAAAAGAGAAATTTCAAATGTTACGAGCATAATATAACATATACATATTTACAAAGCTCATCCAAGTCATACTATCAAGTAACTTACACTATCACATCAATGAGATACATAAAGTAGTGTAAGCCATGCTAGAGATCGAATGTAATTTTTAATTTAAGAAAGTCATGATCTCACAAACTTAACTATTTCAATACCTGAAAACATGACACTTGTTGCTGCATTTTATCATTTTTCAAAGCACAAATTTAGATCATATGATATTTTCAAGAGATTATATGTGCATCTGCCTTATTCGAACCAACCAAGCCAAGGCTATGCCATTTGACAATCAGAAGCTTAAGGACATGGTTTTAGTCATACACAACTTCTTCCAAGTTCATATCTAAGTGCAATGATAAGCCATCTCAAAAGAAGAAGTGCGATGCATGCATTTTCTCTTGATCATTTCTCAGTTTATATTTGTTCATAAAATCTCAACATGTGAGTTGATTACATGATTAATTATTTATGATTAAAAGCACTTGTGAGCATGCAACAAGTTCAAAACAGCAAGAAAGTTCGATGATAACCAGATTTAATGTAAGTAATTATTCCAATTACAAGACATGGCCAAAACTACAAAATGTATAACACGAGTAATGTAGTAAGAACATTCAGCATGTAAAAGGAATCACAAAGTCATATATGTATGAAATACTATGCTCATATTATTTCAATTTCAGATTCACACATAGACTTCTCAAGTTTCAAAACTACCCCTCAATGTAAGCCATGGGGATGCATAACTCCTATTTCACTACAAATGAAACAAAAACAAGTGAAATCCAAAGGTTTTGTAAAAATGTCAACCAATTGTTGTTCAGTATCTACATGGTGAAGCACAATATTTCCTTTTTCAACATTATCACGATGAAAGTGATACCTAATGTCAATGTGCTTAGTTCTCGAGTGTTGCATAGGGTTTTTAGCAATGCAAATAGCACTAGTGTTATCACAAAAAGTGGAACACTATCTAGGTTTACCCCATAGTCTTTAAGTGTTTGAACAATCCAAAGAATTTGTGAGCAAGCACTAGCAGCAGCTACATATTCAGATTCAGCGGTGGATTGTGCAACTGAGTGTTGTTTTCTTGAGGACCAAGCAACAAGAGAGTTACCAAGAAAATGACAAGTACCAGAAGTACTTTTCCTATCAATCCTACAACCTCTCAGATCAGCATTGGAAAAACCTCTCAAAGAAACAGTTGAGGACGACGAAAGAAAAATGCCAAATTCTTGAGTTGCATGTGAGTACCTGAGAATACGTTTGACGGCTTGATGATGTGAAGCTCGTGGGGAGGATTGAAATCTTGCACAAAGACATACACTGAATTGTATATCCGGTCTTGATGCCTTGAGATACAAAAGTGATCTGATCATGCTTTGATATTCTTTTTGATCAACCCGTTCACTATCTTCATCAAGCTCAAGTGTTGATGTTGTGCTCATTGGTGTCCGAAGAGGCTTGCTTTTGTCCATGATGAAGCGCTTGGGAAGATCTCTGGTATACTTTTTTTGATGCACAAAGGTACCTTCCTTGGTTTGCTTGATTTGCAGCCCCAAAAAGTATGTGAGTTCTCCCATCACACTCATTTCAAATTCTGAACTCATCATAGCTGAAAACTTGGACACAAGATCATGAGAAGCACAACCAAAGATAATATCATCCACATACACTTGAACAAATAGTGAGTTATTGCCATGCTTAAGCACAAAAGGAGTTTTATCAACCTTGCCCATGGTAAACCCCTTTTCAAGTAAGAATGTTTTTAACCTATCATACCATGCTCTAGGAGCTTGTTTAGACCATACAGGGCTTTAGTAAGTTTGTAAACATGATAAGGAAAATCTGGATTTTCAAAACTAGGTGTTTGTTTGACATAAACCTCCTCATCTATGTAGCCATTAAGAAATGCACTTTTAACATCCATTTTATATAGTTTAAGACCTTTAGATGTAGCAAAAGCTAACAAAATTCTTATGCCTTCTAATCTAGCAACAGGAGCAAAAGTTTCTTCAAAATCTAGACCTTCACCTTGACTGAAACCTTGAGCAACCAACCTAGCCTTATTCCTATTCACAACCCCATCCTCACTTTGTTTATTTTAAACACCCATTTAGTTCCAATTATAGTGTGACCTTTAGGTGGAGGTACAAGTTTCAAAACATTATTTCTTTCAAAATTTTCTAACTCTTCTTGCGTGTGATATATCTTTAGTGAGTGCGTGTGATATATCTTTGGGATCAAAAGAAGCAACAAAAGCAAAATGAGCATGAGAATTTGGATCGAAAAACCTGGACCGTGTGAATCGTTCGTGCAAGCTTCCAATAATTTTTTTGGAGGATGACTGTTGAGAACCCAGAGGGGAGTGGACACTTCTCAAGCTTCTTCTTCTTCATGTTTACCACAAATCGATGAGCTTGTGACTTGAGAAGGATCTGGACCAGCAATGGTGGTCATCGGTGCTGGTTGTGAATCAAAATCAGGAGTTGGAACAATGTCATTACCTGCTGAATTTTTGGGCTGCAGCCCCACTTCTTCCTCATCTTCAAAGAAAATGCTCTCCCCATGCGGATATGGATCCGGACCATTTACCTCCGAAGGATTGAACACATGAAGGTCCTGAATCCACAATCCAAATGTTCTTCTTCCTCAAGTGTGTAACCTACATAGAAGCACAATACGTCGATGACTCAATACTGGGGTTAGTCAAAAGGCATTTAGGAATCCAGTACTGAGTCACACGACGTCCAGTAGGAATAATACGCGAAAGCTGAGATAAAACAGCTGGTTTATGAGCTAAATCTTGAGGATTTTTGTACCCTACTACTGTCCTACGAGATTTTACATGTGTAGCACAAAAAATAGTAGGTTTGGGAGCAAACTTTGCATGTTTTCGACTCATTACAGCAGATTGCATGTTCCTATCATTCAATTTAGCAAGTGCAGAAAATTTTGCATGAAAGTTATGAGATCTAGCAATCATTCTTTCCTTTTTTTTTTGTTGTTTAGCTAGTCTATAACAAAAATATATGACATGACCATCTCTACCACAGTAGGTAAAATGAAATATAACTTTGTGTTCAAGTCTAGATGAGCAAGCAACATTTTTATTTGAAACCAAATGAGACAACACTCATGCAGATTTGAAAACCATTTCTTTTTGTTTAGGAACTGTTTGAATCAAACCACTTCCTAATGACTTTACAATTTAGGTGGATGTGCCTTAGCATGAGCATGAGAATCAAAACCTAAACCAGTTTTATCATTGCAAGTCTTCGGAGAATTCAGCAGCAAGTTTAGGTTCTTATTCCCATTACAAAACTGATCTAATGTCCTATGCATGTCATCAAGTTTATTGGACAGAACAAGGCAAATTTCACATGAAGTTTTTCCTTTTAATTTGCAATTGGAACAATATTTAACTTCATGAGAACGTAAAGCATTGTTCAATATAGAAATTTCATTCATACCACCTTGAAGTTTCTTATCAAGATCATCACAAGTAGAACAATGCAAATCAATTGTAGAACAACTAGCATCTTCCAAGTTTTTATCATTAAGTGCAGCAAGCTCTCTGTTCTTTTCAATTTCTAACATAAGTTTATCAAGTGTGGAGGTGTGCGCACTTCTTAATGAGGACAATTGTTCATATATTAAATCACATGAGGAACAAGAATCATCACTAGGAATCAAGGATTTCAAATGATTAATTTTAGATTCTATTGACTCAATTTTAACAGCATTGTCCCTAAGCTTTTCGTCTTTTTTCTTAACTATAACAGTGGCACGAGAAATAGCATCACACATTTCTTCGCAAGTAGGACATACCTCTTCATTATCGCCGTTGTGTTCAGCCTCCTTCATACTTGACCTTGATTTGCCCGCCATGAAGCACAAGTTTCCCAAATAATCTTCATCTTCGTCACTTCCAATGTTCACATCGCTTGAGCCAAGTTCTTGAAGTGCGGAGATAAAACTGCTCACCAATTGACGTCTTGTAAAACCCTTCTTTTTCTTCGTATCTTATGCAGAGGAGTGATTCACCCTTATTTGCTTTTCATCCTGGGAAGTAGGACCTGAAAGGTTAGGGCAATCTGATTGAAAATGTCCTGTCTTACCATTTTCGAAACATCGTTGAGATGCAAAGATTCCTCTCCTTCTAGTTCTCACATTTTGCAATGCTTTCGAGAACCTAGTAGATAGAAGTACTAGATCCTCCTCTGGAAACTCCTCAATCTGTTCAAGGGTTAGAGAGGACAACAAAGCAAGTGTACCACAAGATGAAGATTGGTCGGAGCTAGGCATATCACGTTGAGAAACAAATTCAAGAGACTTGTTGGGGTTCTTACATGAGATTATGTCAATTTCATGAGTTTTCAATTTAGAATAAAGAACATCTAATGTAAGTGTACTCATGACAGTAGATTCACGAATGGATGTGACTTTTGTCTCCCAAATTTACATGTCTAATGCACTTAGTAATTGCCTATCATTTTCAGCATCTCTTGATAGAGTTCCACTATTTTTTGATAGAGTTCCACTGTTTGACTTCTTCAGATGGAGCTTCATGGCAAGCTCATCTAACTTGGTTCCTCGACCAGCCTCAAACAGGAGGAAATCTATTTCTCCGGAGTATGACCAAGATGCCAATTATCACTCCTTGAGTGGAGCCCAACGGTTGGTGAGGAAGTTGCTGAGAACCATCAGAGACGTCTATCCTTTGTCGACCAACTTCTGGATTCTGGATAGCATAGAGTTGTACTCTTCAGTTAGCTTTGGGAGCTCCATCATTAGGAACCCTTCAGGCTGCTTCAGCCGGTCTGAGGGTCCACCTAGATAACTACCCAGTTAGTCTTCCAAGTCTCCCACTTTCTGGAAGGAAAGGACTTGATGTACATGTATGGGGGATTTCTACACCTTACAAAGTAGTAGAATCCTAACAAGCTGTAACATTTGCCTGTCACTTAGAGTGTGAAGAAGGTCCGGAACAGCGGCACGCAGGGTGACACACAAACCCACATCTCGCAGAAGTAGACAAAGATCGCCACTAGCAAAATTGAATGAGGTCCAAGATGTTGCAGTTGGAGCCCTTATGACTCTAGCAGCATCAGCAAGAAGCTGGATACTGGTGGAACCAACCCAACCATGGCGTATGCCGAGAAGTAGACAATGTCGACAGGGGACTCCTTGAACGGGAGCTTGCCGCAACGAATAGCATTGTTGAAGGAGTCGCTCTGCCAGCCCATCAGCTTCAAGACTCTTGTGAGATCCCTGTCACTCACAAACATGTTGGAGGGAAGTTGGATTTCCATCAATGCAAAGTGGAGCAAAAGTGGGAGCGCGATGCAAGGATTGAAGCAAAGAACTCTATGAGCAAGAACAGATCAATGCATAAGAGTTCTCTCACTTTGTTGCGCCTCTCCCTCTATTAAGCCTTTACAATGCTTGGATGGCAACTGCATCCGGACCTTGATCACGCAAATTTACCTGGTCAATGACAGGGGGGCCCAGGTCCACTTCATCCAAAAGTCACAAGAAGTGAACTGTTGTGATGATGAGAAGTTGGAATCCTGAGGGTGGTGGCCTGACAGGGCTACAAAGATTGCGCTGGGAACCGATACGAAAATTGTATTGGGAACAAGCATCCTTCAATTGCGTGAGATCTGCAGGTCATGTATCTCACCTACCAAATCAAGAAGGGTCACGTCTCCAAAGAATAAAAGCTGAAGCAGCAGCACGGGAGAGATAATGGCCCCACCTCTGGTATCAAAACCTCACAATCTCACCAGAGGTGGGCCTGGGGGCCATTGTCAATACCTTGCATATCAGGTATCCCTTCGTACCAGAACAAGATATGTTGAGTTCCACTTTCCAGTATTGTAGACTTCTGGAGGCAAGATGTGTCCTGTAGTGTCAGACCTATCTCTCTTCTTAGGGTGGCTCAAACGCTGCCACGTGTCCTGTAGTGCCTGACCTGCCTCCCTCCATAGGGTGGCTCTGGCGCTACCAGGTGTCCAGTAGTCCCGGACCTGCCTCACTAATAAGGGAAACTTTGGTGCCACCACATGTCCAGTAGCTCCGGACCTACCTTCCTGCAGCTGGAAGCTCCAGAGCTGCCACGTGTCACACGTCCGGATCTATGTCTACAACGGGAAGACACCGGGATCACCAACGACACAAACATTCAAGGGCTATCAATCGGCTGTTATAAGACCAGTTTAATGTGTCATTAATGCCATATTTATGACACATGATTAGAGCACTATCAAGATCAGTAATGCTGCTATTAAGGCATGTTATCACATTATTAACCCCCCCTTAACACCCTTAGATCGTGTATAGGGTGGTTATTATAGCCAGGGCCACCCGTCGGGTCACGGCACATACTGTAACAACCAGTCCTTAGCATATAAAAGGACTGTATTGCACGGTAGAACTCAAGCCATCCAAGGCTGAGGTCATTCAGACTAGTTCACGAGAATACCTACCCATAACAAACCAATACACAAACACCCCGTGGAGATCTAAATTATGCCCAGGCGTTCCGAACAACATAAAACTCTATGTGTCACATAACTCTTGGATCTTGATTTTGCTTCCTGCCTAAATATGAACCTTCGCGGGCTACATCCTAGTAGTATAGGGGGAAGTGTCATTGAAACACTTCAACAACTTGTGATCGATAAAATGTGACCATTCTCGCGAGTAGATTCCAACTATTCGACTTCTACTGACCTGTCAACTAAACAACTAAGCATAGTGTAACACCCATTTTCTACCATCTTGCATTGCATACATTCTTATACATGTTTAACATTAATTAACATAAAAAGGAACAAGTTTAAAATGAATTCGAACAAAAACAATATTTAGAAACCTTAATAGTTGCTGACTTGTCCGGTTTGGACCCCGGACTAGTCCGGTTTTGCTCTCTGTTGACTCTCCGGACTTGTCCACTCTTACCGCGGACTAGTCCGATTGAGTTTCTGTTAATTGATCAGACTTGTCCGTTCTTATCTATGGACTAGTTCGTTCCTTGCTACTGGAACATTTCGGAGTTGTCTCGTAGATCCCTATTTTGATCTGGTTTTCGGAAAATTGATCAAACCTCCAGACTTGTCCGCCTATATCGGAGTTGCCCGTTTCCGTTTCTGGACAAGATCGGACTTGTCCGTTCAACTCTCTAGAATTTCAATTTTCCTGCGAGCATACTTTTCTAGCTTGATACTGGACTTATCCGATCAACTTTCTGACTTCCAACAGACAAGTTCCTCGCCCTAGGGGACTTGTCCTGTATGACTGACTCGGATTCAATCTTTTCCTCCATGATATGTTATTGGGTATTTGTCTTCATTGGGCCCAAGAACATCTTGTCCAACCCCAGTGAAGCCCATGTGGGACCCCACCCCGATCTCGACCACCTTAAACTCATAATTCATCGAACCGTACCACCTTGTTGACATTTCTTACGTCACAGATCATCTCTCAAAAGAGATGAGGTCTGCAAGCGCACAGAAACTATCGTGTAGCATTTCACCCAAGAGTATTCCCAAAGGTATCGTATTTATAGCAAAGGAAGACAATGAAGTAAAGTAAACACTATTCTTATGATCAAGCTATGGGATACTAATATGTTATCAAGATAGGGGTAAGTTGATAATTTGGGTAGTGTGACACACACCTAATCAATCTACTCTAAGGGTTAGGTTGTCCTAGCGAGGGTTAGACTACGAGATGGAGATACTCCTACTATGCTCTAATTACTCATATACATAGCCTAATAAATTACACATGACTATGCTAATGGTGAATACTACGGTTTAGTGGTCCAACATATCGGGCATGGGTTTACCCCTAGCAATACTAGGTGACTCTCGCCAAGAGCCTGTGGCATAGCCAAACATGGAGGATTACAAATGACAGATAGGGTTGTCACGACCTACTGCCTACCTCTTAAATCCGTGGGTCTACGAGACATCCAATGCTACTTAACTATCCTAGCACCATGCTAGCATATTAATTTTATACCTAAGGGGTCGCGGCACAAGCCACCCTAAGGCAATGACTAACCTAAACATCGTTGAACCAATGTTGGGACCAAGCACAATCATATTCATATTAACATTATCATATTAATACCTAATTGGACTATAGTGGTGGTGTATGAGGTTTATGATAACATGATAATCACTACAACAATCGGGCAAAGAAATGTCGGGCATATTGCTATCAGTAAACAAGTGTGACCGATGGCTGTAAATTATAACTATCAGTGAACCGACGGCTTTAGCCGACGAAAAATCGACGCTTTTAAATTGTATGGCCATCGGTCCCGACGTCTTTAAAAGCTTAAAGTCGTCGGTCACAGAGACCCGACATCTTTAATGTGTAAAAAATTTATAGCTGTCGGTCACCAATCGTTGACGGGCGTATGTCTATTAAGACCGTCGGTGGCTTCAGCCCCGACGAACATATAGTTTTAAATTCATTTTTAATACTAACTGTCAGAAGATCATACATATTTTAAGTTCATTTTTTTTATAAAAATTGCCAGGAGCACTGCACAAATTACATCTGAACATCAATTAAGCACAAACAGTCGATGTAATTATGTCACAATGATCTGGACACATGAAAAGAGGCAATCTTAGTCTGCTTTTGACAAACAGTCAATCATATGAACAAAAGATGAAACATCGAGCTCTAGATCTGGTCACAAAAAAATGAATACAGGACCTAATATGCTCGGTGGCGAAGCATCAGCGACTGCGACGAGTGAGGAAGGACAGTGGGCCGGGGTGGGAGGTGTCACCAGAGCCCTCGCCGTTGGCCGGAAGGCCGCGGTTGGTCGCCGTGCTATGGCCGCGGAGCAGTCGGGAGGCCGCCGTGAGCATCATCACCAGGAGGTCGCGCGAGCCACCAGAGCCCTCGCCTGGAGGTCGCCGTTGCAAGCGCCAGAAGACCACTGTTGCCCGCACTGGGTGGCCGCGGTGGGCCGCCCGCACTGGGAGGCCTCCATGCTCCGCGCCGGAAGGCCGCCGTGCTCCCCGTTCTGGATTGATGTGAGGACTTATGACAGGGGAAGAGGGAAGAATGGAGTGGGCGGTGGCCGATTGCTGTAGACTAGGGTTTGGGGAGAACCGAACTTAAAAAAACTTGCGGAGAATTCGGCGCACACGCGGTTATTAAAAAATTAGTAGACTTGGCGCGGGCTGGATGATTAAAAAATTTGGACTGGCACTTGGTGCTAGCAAATTCGGGGGTCAATAGATGTATCCGTCGGTCGGCAAATTAAACCCGATGCCTTTAGTATATGGCCGTCGGCCAAACACACTAAACCGACAGTTTTAAAACTTGAGCGGGAAAGGGTTTTTTTGGATGCCAGACGGACTTTTGTGACCGTCGGCTTGAAAGCAGATACCGACACTTTTAAATAAAGCCGTCGGGATTCTCGAAGGAGCCGACATAAATTATTATGACTGTCGGCCATTGCAAAGGAACCGATGCTTATGACCTTTTTGATGTCGGGTGTATGAAACCAATGGCTTTAGATTATTTAAGTCCGACGGCCCCAACAATTATAATTTCCCTGACACTTGTTTGCCCATTTCTTGTAGTGAATGGAATTATGTATAGATCATAACGACATTTGTGCCTAGTGAATACATGGACTCCACAACCAAAAAAGGAACACTAAACCAAACTTTTTAAGTAAATAGAGACTAATAATGATATTATTATAAAGCACAAAGTCACAAATACAAGAGAAGGTACATGCGCCATACCTTTCCCAATTTCGACTTGGGACTAGAGGCTCCTCTCTACAGCCTAACCTCCACCAAGGAACTAGGTGTAGGATCAGAGAGCACGTGAAAAGCTACCAGAGGGGGGTGAACGGTAGATTAAAACTTTATCAGCAGAAGCAATGAAAACCCCTCTGTAGAAAAATAATATGTTAAAGAAATCATGTGTGATACTAATTTAAACATGTTTCACCGTGACAAAAGTGATAGATATCAGAGAGAATCAAGTCACGAAGACAACACAACAAGAATCACAAAAACCTGTCGAGAGAAACTCAAGTTACGATCGAAAGATCGAACAAAGGTCAATTTGTCCTACCCGAGAAAAACAGTTTTGGAACACTGCAAAGAAACTCGTGTAGATCAGAAACCCCAAATCCAATGACCGTGAAATTTTGATAGATGATAGAAAATTAAGTTTTGAAGACAACCAAAAAAGAATCACGTCAATTGGATATGTAAAACTGGAGTTATGATAAAACCACCGAAAAAAGGTAGTGTTGTGCAGAAACTCGACGAGAAAAACTTGTCTGGAAAAAGTCGGACTTACAAGGCACAAAAGTTCCTTTAAACTACGATCTTTATTCAATAGAACATATGAGAAACATCCCAAAAGTCGTCTACCACGAGTTCTAGCCTCCCTTGCTTATATAACTAGCCCGAAGGCCAACTCAACTCAATTGAGGACTCTAATCCTACTCAAATCACGAATCGAAACTTTCCATAATCGCTCAAGATCTTCCTATTCACAGATAAAAACAATCTCGAGACTTCCTAACAAACTAGGAACCCCCTTTTTCTTCGCTCTTTCAGAACCGCTTTCGGTCTCGATTCGCCCTTACCTTGGAGGGATCAACTACTACTTCGCTTGCTTTGCCCGGGGTGCACCGTTCAATGACATTTATTTCATTGCTTTAGGAGCCCTATCGCCTAAACAGTGCTGGAATGTAGTGAACCATACCGAGATTTTCAGAGACGTGTATCGTCTGTAGCAGAACTATGAATGGGAGCTAGCAATCCGGACCGTATTGAAAAGGTTCCTGAGACACAGCATGGATGAATTGGAGGACAGACCGCTTTTACTAGTTATTCTAGATTGGTCCATGCGATGCTTGGTTAAGTTATTCACCTGCTTTCTCGGACTCTTGGAAAGCTCGTATGATTATCCACCTCCACCTCCACCTTTAGCTTGTGGGTTGGCTCTCCGATTTCTATCGCAACCTATCAATATTGGAACTCGGGGCATCTGAGAATGATTCGAGCCGTATGAAGTGGAAACTTGATCAATGGTGGAAAGAACCTGAAAGATTCGCCATGTGTGAAATCCCATCGTATTCGAGGAGTCAAGGATTTGCTGGGAATTCCAGAAATTTAAAACCCGATTTCCTCTATAAATTCTCCGATCTAAATGGCAGAGATTTTAATTTAGGAAAAAGAGTGTTTGCTTGGTTTTCATTTTACTAGGTTACTGTCTATATCTGCTTTTTGGGTCTAAATATGACAGCAGATTCATAAATGAGATATGATAGCTTCTTTATGGTCTAACATTCTTGCCAATACATTATCTTCACCGTCATCCTTAGTACAGACAGACTTCTTGGGTGCTAAGATCCAAAGTCTTTTTTCAACCTACTCAAATCCAAACCGTTGGGGCCCCTTAGAGGTTCTAACCATGGAGCACTAAGGTCCCAAAAATGAATAGTCCCCCCCCCTCCAAAAATAACCCCTTCAAAAAGAAAAGGAAAGGAATGGTTGAGAATCGTGGAAAAGAATATCAAATCTATAGATTCGACCACGGAAACTAACAAAGAAACAATCGCTATGTGAATAAATACATCTATGTTAAATGACTAGATCTATCCGAATACACCATAACCCTTATCATAGAGATAGCCACGAAGAGGTCTGACTTTTTATTAATTTGCAAATTCTTTCCCGTTCAAAAAATGAAATTGGCTACAAAATATCCATGTTGACGCGCTTGGTGTAACAACTCCTGGTGCAACAACAAGTACCAGTTTAATGTGGGGAGGTGGCGATTTAGTAGCTGTAGGACAACAAAAGAGAATAAGTAAACGATTGCCAAGTTGTAAGCACTTTGAGATTTTGTCCTTTTTTCTTGATAATAATAGTTGCATGAGAAATTTCATCACACATTTCATTACATGTAGAACATACCTCATCATCGTCACTGTTGTGTTCTGCATCCTCCTGACTTGATCTTGATTTTGCTTTGCCCATCACAAAGCATAAGTTGGCCAGATCGTCATCATCTTCATCACTTCCAAAGTCTACATCACTTGAACTGAGCTCTTGAAGTGCGGTGATGAAGCTGTTTATCATCTTGCATCCTATGGTACCCTTCTTTTTCTTGTTGGAGTTCCCAGAGATGGTCTTGACCTTGTTCTGCTTCTCCTCACGGGTAGTAGGACCTGAAAGATTAGTACATTCTATACGGAAGTGTTCTATCTTACCACATTCAAAGCAGCATTGTGGTCCGGAGCTTCCTCTCCTTCTAGTTCTCACATTTTTTAATGCTTTTGAGAATCTAGTAGTGATGAGTGCTAATTCTTCTTTTGGAAATTCCTCAATCTGCTCCAGGGTTAATGAGGACAACAAAGCAAGAGTATTGCAAGATGTTGATTGGCCGGAGCTAGGCCTATCATGTTGTGAGACAAATGTAAAAGTTTGAATTCTTACGTGATAAAATGTCAATTTCATGGGTTTTTAGTTTAGAGTAAAGCACATCTAATGTAAGAGAACTCATGACAGTTGATTTACGAATAGATGTAACATTCATCTCCTAGATTGACATGTCTAATGCACTAAAAAGTTGCCTAGCATTCTCAGCATCAGTAAAGTTAACATTGACACTACGCAGATTGCTGAGAATTTTATTGAAGCGAGCAAAATGGTCATCGATAGACTCACCGGGTTGCATCTCGAAACGCATGTATTCCTTTTCTCACCTCCTTGATCGTGTTGTATCCTTTGTGATATTCACAAAGTGCTCTCCACACGTTGTATGATGATCGAAGGTGTGCAACGCGGTCGAAGTTGCTGTGAGTGATTCCTTGGATGATCAAGTTTCAGGATTTGTTGTTGTTGTCGACGTCCCATAGGTTTATAGCCATAACTTTATCGTTTGGTGGCAGTTCATAAGGTTTGTATATTTTTTCCCATATGCCGAAGCCTTGCGCCTGGATAAAAGCTTCAATGTGTGCTTTCCAAACCTGAAAATCAATACCAACAAAAACACAAGGTTTTGCGGAGTACTTCTCCATGAGGATTAGTTAAAAACATGTGAAAATCATAAATATTAGAGAACCGTGGCTCTGATATCAATTGTAGGATCGAAGAGCACGTGAAAAGCTACTAGAGGGGTGTGAATGGTAGATTAAAACTTTTTCAGTAGAAGCAATGAAAACCCCTCGGCAGAAAAATGATCTATTAAAGAAATCATGTGTGAGACTAATCTAAACGTGTTTAACCATGACAAAAGTTATAGATATCAAAGAGAATCAAGTCACAAAGATGACACAATAAGAATCACAAAAATCCGCCTAGAGAAACTCAAGTTACGATCGAAAGATCGAACAAAGGTCAATCTATCCTACCTAAGAAAAACAGTTCTGGAACACTGCAAAGAAACTCGTGTAGATCAGAAACCTCAAATACAATGATCGTGAAATTTTGAAAGATGATAGAAAATTAAGTTGTGAAGACAACCCAAAAAGAATCATATCAATCGGATATGTAAAACTCGGGTTATGATAAAACCACCGAAGAAAGGTAGTGCTGTGCAGAAACTCGATGAGAAAAACTTGACTGGAACAAGTCAGATGAACAAGGCACAAAAGTTCCTTTAAACTACGATCTTTATTCAATATAACATAAGAGGAACATCCCAAAAGTTGTCTAGCATGAGTTCTGGCCTCCCTTTCTTATATAACCAGCTTGGAGGCCAACTCAACCTAAACATTGCGATCAAGCTCTGAATCTTGCCAAGACTAATCGGAGCTTGATCTGGAGCTTACCAAAGCTAGTGCAACCTAGCGCCATAGCTTACCAAAGCTAGTACAACCTAGCACTGGAGCTTACCAAAGCTAGTACAATCTAGCGCCAGAGCTAGAAAAACATGTCGGGGCCAACCAACATAAGTCGGACCTAGCAAAACATATCAGAGCTTAACAAAGACATGCCAGAGCTATCAAAAACATGCTGGATCTAAAGACAAAGCTCACCGGAGCTACCCAAAAATATGTTGGACCTTGACAAAGCAAGTCGGACCTATTGTCGGACCTTGCAGAAGCTCGGAGCTAGATTCGGACCTTGCTATAAGAGGGTGTTTTGGCAGAATTTGGTAGAATTTTAGAACTTATATTATCAAAGCCAATGTATTCAGTACAACCCAATATATTCAGCACACATAGGCCTCACACTAGGAGAACTAGTGTATACAATAGATTGATGCTCAAGTGGTGTGTGTTGAAGTGAGGGGTGAGGGGTCCTATTTATAGCTTGGAGAAGTGTCGGTTCCCGCCACCAAAAGCGCGCGAATCAGTCACCATTGACTTCTTCAAGCCGGGAGCAGCCAACACATGGAAGCTGACCGGGTTTGGAGGAAAGACTAAGTCAGCCAACTAGGGGGGGTTGGCTGATCTGGTAAGTTCTCGAAACGGTATGTGCTTTCTTGGGGTGACTTCCAGGTGGGTCCCATCCCTTGATATGGGTGATACACCATTGTATGGCCTCGAATTATTCTATTTGTGGGCCATTTGATCCATGTGGTGCCACATGTCAGCGCTTGATTGGCTGGGATGATATTTTATAGAATCCAACATGTTGTTTCACTTCAGTTCTGTATAAAATACCTGCATGCACCAATTTCCCCAAGTATAAGTGGAAATAGGTTAAATAGAAAGGTGATGTGTGCAACAAATGATATTCCCTTCACATAATTGAGTTATATTGATGGGCGAAGTTGGTATATAACAACCATCAACAAACTCGCCCAAGCTTATCCTTTGCTCGTCCCGAGCAAAGTCAAGACATTAGGTTGATGATCAGGAGTCACTACTATGTTCTACTTTTCAAAAGTACCATGTGCACAACAAAATACTCTACCTAGTATTGCGAAAATCGGCATGGTACTTCACCCATCTTAAGTTATCATGGGGCTTATGCCATCTCCTATCCATGGGTGGTTGAAAGATAGAACAGCAAATGGAGCACAGATACCATAACAATCAAGTTCCACACAAATTTCGGAGAGTTCAATTTAAATTTTAAGTATCTCAATTCTCTCTTTTGTGTGTAGTGCAAATATATCCTCGCCGAGGCATTTTGCCTAAATTCATCCTACCTCTACAAAAGGCTTGTATGCGGAGCTTGATAGGGAATATAGTAGGCATATTTGCAACAAATAATGTTGCTATGTCAAAAGAGCAAGCCTTGGGACAAAACAATTCAAAACACTTTTGATTCAAGACTTGTGCATTTGTGATGGAATGAAGTGGATGTGGATATTTGAGATGACTCCTTTTGGAGTGGACTCTCTTTTTCTGCAGTGATGAAACATGGCTATTTTTCTTTTTTTTTCTCATGCTTATGATGTTGTAGGATCGAAGAGCACGTGAAAAGCTACCAGAGGGGGAGGGGTGAATGGTATATTTAAAAATCTTACGCAGCAGAAACAATTAAACCCCAACCCCTTCGGCAGAAAAACGATTTGTTAAAGAAATCGTGTGTGAGACTAATCTAAACGTGTTTCACCGTGACAAAAGTGATAGATATCATAGAGAATCAATTGACGAAGAAAACACAACATGAATCACTCAAATCCGTCAAGAAAAACTCAAGTCATGATCGAAAGATCAAACAAAGGTCAAACTGCCCTACCCGAGAAAAAACAGTTCTAAAACACTACAAAGAAACTCGTGTAGATCATAGACCACAAACCCAATGACCGTGAAATTTTGACAGATGATAGATAATCAAGTTGTGAAGAAAACCCAAATAGAATCACATCAATTGGATCTGTAAAACTCGAGTTATGATAAAACCACCAACGAAAGGTAGTGCTGTCCAGAAACTCGACGAGTAAAGTCTGATGAACAAGGCACAAAAGTACCTTCAAACTACGAATTTTATTCAATAGAACACAAGAGGAACAGCCCCCGAAGTCGTGCACCATGAGCTCTAGGCTCCCTTGCTTATATAACCAGCTCGAAAGCCAACTCAACTCAGATCAGGAACCTAATCCTACTCTGTTCACGAATCGTAACTTTCCATAACTGCTTAGGATTCTTCTATACGCAGATAGAAGCAATCTTAAGACTTCCAAACAACTCAAATTCGTGACCCACACGAAATCCTATCATAACTAACTCAAATCTTTCCATATTTGAGTCAAACCCGACTCAGCCGCAGCCTGAGCCCATAACCTAGTCGGTAGGACCTTTCCGACCAACTCTTTACGTCCACATCTCTTCTTCACGCCTCGGAACCATGTAGAAACGTCCATGCACTCCTTGCACACGTGCAAACATCTTCCAATAATGTCCACGATACCTTCACATGCATTGTTCTTGATTCAATCATGCTTCTCAACCTCTTGATCAGCTCAACCACAATTCCTCCTGAATTTGGTTGTTGGAACCTCATCTCCTCCCTGAGGCTAGTCCAATGGATCCCATCACCAGCCATGTATTGAACTCAAGCAACACCTGCACATGAATAAACAACCAATCCATACGAGCCCAAGTCCTCGACTTGACTCCAATTACTTCCGAACACAACACCTTACGTGAGAACCTCACATAAGCATGTTGCAAAACCACAGTAACACGATATCATCCATGTCAATCAAAAATGCACCAAAGACTTAGCAAATGAATACGAAGCAATCTTTCCAGAGATGTAAAACAAGTACGAAACATTGCAAATGAAAAGCAGAAGCACTTCGGTCAAGTTCCGGACCTTGATAAAAAGGTGTTTTGGTGATATTCAAAACTTTTATCATCAAAGCCAAGTGTATTCACTAAAAGCCATTGTATTCAGCACACATAGGTTTTACAATCTCCCCCTTCATGAATGCATTGGCAACACCATTTAAAATCCGAACATTGGCTTATTCACATAAAAGTATTGAAGGCAATTTCTCCCCCTTTGTAAATCAAAAGTAAAATGAGAAGAAAATCCAAAAATTATCCCATATTATCTCTCCCCCTTTATTATCTCTCCTTGTGCACATATTTTCATTCTCTTCATGCTTATCTCTCCCCCTTTGACAATGTATTCAGCAAGTCATGAGCATATAAACGAATTATCTCTCCCCCTTTAGTTGCTATGAGCATATTATAACATATACATATAACCAAAGCTCATCCAAGTCACACTATCATGTACCTTACATTATCACATCAATGAAATACATAAAGTAGTGTAAGCCATGCTAGAGGTCAAATGTAATTTTCAATTTAAGTAAGTCATGATCTCACAAACTTAACTATTTCAAAACCTAAAAGCATGACACTAGTGGCTGCATTTTATTATTTTTCAAAACATAAATTTAGATCATATGATATTTGCAAGAGATTATATGCGCATCTGCCTTATTCTAACCAACCAAGCCAAGCCAATGTCATTTGACAATCAGAAGCTTAAGGACATGATTTTAGTCATACACAACTTCTTCCAAGTTCATATCTAAGTGCAATGATAAGGCATCTCAAAAGAAGAAGTGCGATGCATGCATATTCTCTTGATCTTTCCTCAATTTATATTTGTTCATAAAAACTCAACATGTGAGTTGATTACTTGATTAATTCTTAATGATTAAAAGCACTTGTGAACATGTAACAAGTTAAAAACAGCAAGAAAGTTCGACCATGACCAATTTTAGTGTAAGTAATTATTCCAATTACTAGACATGTCAAAAACTACGAAATGTATAATACGAGCAATGTAGTAAGAACTTTCAGCATGTAAAAGGAATCACGAAGTCATATATGTATGAAATACTATGCTCATATTATTTTAATTTCAGATTCACACATACACCTCCCAAGTTTCAAAACACCCCCTCAATTTAAGCCATGAGGATGCATAACCCCTATTTCACTACGAATGTAACAAAAACGAGTGAAATCCAAATGTTTTGTAAAAATGTCAGCCAATTGTTGTTTGGTATCTACATGGTGAAGCACAATGTTTCCTTTTTCAACATTATCTCGGAGAAAGTGATACCTAATGTCAATGTGCTTAGTTCTAAAATGTTGCACGGGGTTTTTAGCAATGCAAATGGCACTAGTGTTATCACAGAACAGTGGAACACTATCTAGATCAACCCCATAGTCATTAAGTGTTTGAACAATCCAAAGAATTTGTGAGCAAGCACTAGCAGAAGCTACATATTCAGATTTGACTGTGAATTGTGCAACTGAATTTTGTTTTCTAGAGGACCAAGCAACAAGAGAATTACCAAGAAAATGAAAAGCACAGGAAGTACTTTTCCTTTCAATCCTACAACCCCCAAAATCAGCATCCGAAAAAGCTTTCAAAGTAACGGTTGAGGAAGAAGGAAGAAAAATTCAAAATTCTTGAGTTTCATGTAAGTACCTGAGAATCCTTTTGACGACTTGACGATGTGAAGCACGTGGGGAGGCTTGAAACCGTGCACAAAGACATACGCTGAATTGTATGTCTGGTCTTGATGCCATGAGGTACAAAAGTGATCTGATCATGCTTCTATATTCTTTTTGATCCACGGGTTCACCATCTTCATCAAGTCCATGTGTTGTTGCTGTAACCATTGGTGTCCAAAGAGGCTTGCTTTTGTCCATGTTGAAGCTCCTTAGGAGATCTTTTGTATACTTCGTTTGATGCACAAAGGTACCCTCCTTAGTTAGCTTGATTTGCAGCCCCAAAAAGTAAGTGAGTCCACCCATCATACTCATTTCAAATTCGGAACTCATCATTGCTGAAAACTTGGACACAAGATCATGAGAAGCGCAATCAAAGATAATATCAGCCACATACACTTGAACGAATAATGAGTCATTGCCATGCTTAAGCACAAAAAGAGTTTTATCAACCATGCCCATGGTAAACCCTTTTTCAAGTAAGAATGTTTTTAACCTATCATACCATGCTCTAGGGGCTTGTTTGAGACCGTACAAGGCTTTGGACAGTTTGTAAACATGATTAGGAAAACCTGGATTTTCAAAACCCGGTGGTTGTTTCACATAAACCTCCTCATCTATGTAGCAATTAAGAAAAGCACTTTTAACATCCATTTGATATAGCTTAAAACCAATAGATGTAGCAAAAGCTAACAAAATTCTTATGGCTTCTAATCTAGCAACAGGAGCAAATGTTTCATCAAAATCTAGACCTTCAACTTTAGTGAAACCTTGAGAAACCAACCTAGCCTTATTCCTAACCACAACCCCATCCTCACTTTATTTATTTTTAAATACTCATTTAGTTCCAATTAAAGTGTGACCTTGAGGTGGAGGTACAAGTTTCCAAACATTATTTATTTCAAAATTTTCTAACTCTTCTTGCATGGCAATAATCTAAGATTCATTAGTGAGTGCGTGTGATATATCTTTGGGTTCAAAAGAAGCAACAAAAGCAGAATGAACATAAGAGTTTGGATCGCAAAAGCTGGACCGTGTGACTCGTTCGTGCAAGCTTCCAATCATCTATTGTAGGGGATGATCTTTGTAAAACCGTAGGGGAATAGATGTCTCACAAGCTTCTTCTTCTTCATGTTCATCACAAATCGATGAGCTTGTGACTTGAGGATGATTTGAATCAGCATTGATGGTTGTTTGTGCTGGTTGAGAATTAATATCCGGAGCTGAACCAAAGTCTTTAGCTGCTGAATTTTCGGGCAGCAGCTCCAATTCTTCCTCATCTTCAACGAAAATGCTTCCCCCCTGCGGGTATGGATCTGGACCTGCAATGTTTGAGCTAGTACCTGGGCTAGCTTCATCAAAAGACACTTCACAAGTCTCCACAATTTTGTTAGTGTCAAGTAAAAGCACACGGTAGCCTCTAGTATGAGATGGATAACCAAGAAACATGCCATCAATGGATCTAGGTTCAAATTTATCAAGATTACCATGTTTCTTAACAAAGCATTTGCAACCAAAGACCCGAAAGTGTGTAACACTAGGCCTATGTCCAAACCGGAGCTCATATGGTGTTTTACCTAGCTTAGCACGCAAGAAAATATGATTTCAGACATAACAAGCGGTTGCTAACGCATCAGCCCAAAATTTCCTAGGAGTTTGATATTCATCAAGCATAGTCCTAGCCATCTCAACTAAGGTTCTGTTCTTTCTTTCTACAACACCGTTTTGTTGAGGTACATATGGTGAAGAAAATTGATGATCTATTCTATTTTCAGCACAAAAGTGATCAAAAGATTGATTTTTAAATTCAGTTCCATTATCACTTCTAATTGCTTTAAAAGATCCTGGGTAATCAATTGATAATCTAAGAAATAAAGTTCTAAAGTGACTAAAAACTTCATTCTTAGACACCATAAAGTAAACCCAAGAGTATCGAGAATAATCATCAACAATCACAAGTACATACCATTTACCTCCGAAGGATTGAACACATGAAGGTCCTACGGTGTCAAGATGCAAAAGTTGACATGGTTCAGTTGTCATGATCATTGTGAGAGGAGTATGTGAACCTGCAACCATCTTAGCATGTCTATAAGAAGAGCACACAATTTCTTTGTCCCCTTTAATCTTACGCAGCCCACGTATGCGATCAAGAGCACTAACACGCGTTAGGTGATTAAAGCCTACGTGACCAAGTCTACGATGCCAAAAATATAGGCCCTTTGAATCATTATCAACTAGACACCTATGTTTGAGGAAGACATATCAAAATCAGCTTTAAAAACTCTTCCAAACCGAGACATGTTAAAAATAAGCTCACTATTTGAACTTACAACTTTGCAGCAGTTTTTATTGAAAATAATTTCCAGATTTTCATCTAGCAAATGTGAAATAGAAAGCAAGTTGTATTTCAGATTTTTGACAAGTGCCACATCATTCAAAGTGTAGTGATCATTTACTCTAACCGAACCCGTAGTAATTATAGGAGTTGAAGAATTATCAACAAAAGTAACATTCTCTACACATGACACAAAAGAGAGGGAGGAGAACCAATCTTTGTTACCGGTCATGTGGCGTGAGCAACCTGAATCCACAATCCAAATGTTCTCCTTCCTCAAACGTGAAACCTACATAGAAGCACAATACGTCGATGACTCAATACTGGGGTTAGTCAAAAGGCATTTAGGAATCCAGTACTAAGTCATGCGACGTGCAGCAGGAAAAACACGCGAAAGCTGAGACAAAACAGCAGGTTTATGAGTCAAAGTTTGAGATTTTTTATTCTTAACTACTGACCTATAAGGTGTCACTTGTGTAGCACAAAAATCAGTAGCTCCGGAGGCAAAAACAGAAGGTCCGGAGGTAAACATTGAATGTTTTTGACTCAAAACAGCATGTTGTACATTCGGTTCAATATGTGCAGCAAATTTTGCATGAAAGTTATGAGATCTAGCAACCATTCTTTCCCTTTTCTGTTGTTTAACTAGTCTATAAAAAAATCAATGACATGACCATCTCTACCACAGTAGGTACAATGAAATTGAACTTTGTGTTCATGTCTAGATGAGCAAACAACATTTTTATTTGAAACTGAATGTGACAATACTCCTGCAGATTTGAAAACCACTTCTTTTTGTTTAGGAACTGTTTGAATCAAACCATTTCCTAATGACTTTAAAATTTTAGGTGGATGTGCCTTAGCATGAGCATGAGAATCAAAACCTAAACCAGTTTTATCATTGCAAGACTTGGATGAATTCAGCAGCAAGTTAAGGTTCTTATTCCCATTACAAAACCGATCAAATGTCTTATGCATGTTATCAAGTTTATTTCACAGATCAAGGCAATTTTCACATGATGTTTTTCCTTTTGATTTGCAATTGGAACAATATTTAACTTCATGACAACGTAAAGCATTGTTCAATATAGAGATTTCATTCATAGCATCTTGCAGTTTCTCATCAAGATCATCACAATTAGAACAATGCACATCAATTGTAGATTAAGAAGCATATTTTGAGTTTCCAATATTAAGTGCAGCAAGCTTTTTGTTCTTTTCAATTTCAAGTTCAAGCTTATCAAGTGTGGAGGTATGTGCACTTCTTAGGGAGGACAATTGTTCATATATTAAGTCACATGAGCAACAAGAATCATCACTAGGAATCAAAGATTTCAAACGATTAATTTCAGATTCTAGTGACTCAATTTTAACAGCATTGTCCCTAAGCTTTTTGTCTTTTTTCTTAACAATAACAGTGGCACGAGAAATAGCATCACACATTTCTTCGCAAGTAGGACATACCTCTTCATTGTCGTTGTTGTGTTCTGCCTCCTCCATACTTGATCTTGACTTGCCCGCTATAAAGCACAAGTTTGCCAAATCATCTTCATCTTCATCACTTCCAATGTCCACGTCCCTTGAGCCAAGTTCCTGGAGTGCTGAGATAAAGCTGCTCACCAATTGACGTCTTGTAAAACCCTTCTTTTTCTTCGTATCTTTTGCAGAGGAGTGCTTCGTTCTTGTTTTCTTTTCATCCCGGGAGGTAGGACCTGAAAGGTTAGGGAATCTGAACGAAAATGTCCTGTCTTACCACATTCAAAGCATCATTGAGGTCCGGAGCTTCCCCTCCTTCTAGTTCTCACATTTTGCAATGCTTTTGAGAACTTCGTAGAGAGAAGTGCTAGCTCCTCCTCTGGAAACTCCTCAATCTGTTCAAGGGTTAGAGAGGACAGCAAAGCAAGTGTACCACAAGATGATGTTTGACCGGAACTAGGCATGTCACGGTGAGAAACAAAAGCAATAGACTTGTTGGGGTTCTTACGTGAGATTATTTCAATTTCATGAGTTTTTAACTTGGAATATAGCACATATAAAGTAAGTGAACTCATGATAGTAGATTCACGAATAGATGTGACTTTCATCTCCCGAATTGACATATCTAATGCACTTAGCAATTGCCTAGCATTTTCACCATCTGAAAAATTAACATTGACACTACGCAAGTTGCTGAGAATCTTATTAAAGCGAGCAAAAAGGACATCAATAGACTCACCGGGTTGCATCTCGAAGCGGCATGTATTCTTTCTTGAACATGTCTTGCCTTACCTCTTTGATCGTGTTGGGTCCTTCGTGGTAGTCACAAAGTGCTTTCCACACATCGTATGCAGATCGGAGGTGTGCAACACGGTCGAAGTCGCTTTGTGTTAATCCTTGTATGATCAAATTCTGAGCCTTGTTGTTGTTGTCGACATCTCTCAGATTTGTAGCTGTAACTTGATCGTTTGATGGCACATCGTAAGGCTTGTATACCTTCTCCCATATTGCAAAGCCTTGTGCCTGGATGAAAGCCTCCATGCGTGCCTTGCAAACCTTAAAATCAATACCAGCGAACACACAAGGTTTGGCAGAGTACTTCTCCATGATGATTAGTCAAAAACACGAGCAAATCACAAAGATTAGAGCACCGTGGCTCTGATACCAATTGTAGGATCGAAGAGCACGTGAAAAGCTACCGGAGGGGGGGTGAATGGTAGATTTAAAAAATCTTACGCAGCTGAAACAATTAAACCCCAACCCCTTCGGCAGAAAAACAATCTGTTAAAGAAATCATGTGCGAGACTAATCTAAACATGTTTCACCGTGACAAAAGTGATAGATATCAGAGAGAATGAAGTCACGAAGACAACACAACAAAAATCACTCAAATCTGTCGAGAAAAACTCAAGTTATGATCGAAAGATCAAACAAAGGTCAAACTGCCCTACCTGAGGAAAAACAGTTCTGGAACGCTGCAAAGAAACTTGTGTAGATCATAGAACACAAATCCAATGACCGTGAAATTTTGAAAAATGATAGATAATCATGTTGTGAACACAACCCAAAAATAATCACATCAGTTGGATCTGTAAAACTCGAGTTATGATAAAACCACCGACGAAAGGTAGTGCTGTCCAGAAACTTGACGAGTAAAACTTGTCTGGAACAAGTCTGACGAACAAGGCACAAAAGTTCCTTCAAACTACGAATTTTATTCAATGGAACACAAGAGGAACAGCCCCCAAAGTCGTGCACCATGAGCTCTGGTCTCCCTTGCTTATATAACCAACTCGAAAGCCAACTCAACTCAGATCAGGAACCTAATCCTACTCTGTTCATGAATCATAACTTTCCATAACTTCTTAGGATTCTTCTATACTCAGATAGAAGCAATATTAAGACGGATGCGGCTTCCCTCCTCCCGTTGAGTGCTCCCATGCGTCCTCCCGCTGATGTGTCAAAATATTATTTGTCTCACTTTTAATACTCAAATTAACTGCCATACCCTCACAACAAATAAAATGATGACATATCAGCGGGAGGATGCATGGGAGTACAAACGGGAGGAGGGAAGCCGTGTCCTATTAAGACTACCAAACACCTTAGGAACGTATCCCACATTCCTAAACAACTAAAATTCGTGACCCACATGAAATCCTATCATAACCAACTCAAATCTTTCCATATTTGAGTCAAACCCGACTCAGCCGTAGCCTGAGTCCATAACCTAGTCGGTTGGACCTTTCCGACCAACTCTTTACGTCCACAGCTCTTCTTCACACCTCGGAACCATGTAGCCACGTCCATGCACTCCTTGAACACGTGCAAACATCTTCCAATGACATCCACGATACCTTCACATGCATTGTTCATGATTCAATCATGCTGCGCAACCTCCTGATCAGCTCAACCACAATTCCTCCTGAATTTTGTTGTTGGAACCTCATCTCCTCCCTGAGACTAGTCCAATGGATCCCATCACCTGCCATGTCTTGAGCTCGAACAACACCTGCACATGAATAAACAACCAATCCATACGAGCCCAAGTCCTCGACTTGACTCCAGTTAGTTCCGAACACAACACCTTACGTGAGAACCTCACATAAGCATGTTGCAAAACCACAGTAACATGATATCATCCATGTCAATCAAAAACGCACCAAAGACTTAGCAAATGAATACTAAGCAATCTTTCTAGAGATGTAAAACAAGTACGAAACATTGCAAATAAAAAGCAGAAGCACTGCGGTCAAGTTCCGGACCTTGATAAAAAGGTGTTTTGGTGATATTCAAAACTTTTATCATCAAAGCCAAGTGTATTCACTACAAGCCAATGTATTCAGTACACATAGGTCTTACAGATGTAAGCATGCATTTTCTTTTTCTTTTTCTTTTTCTTGTAGCCATGTCTTCTACTCGCTTTTCATGCAATGAATTTTGGAGAGAGTACTAAGCATGAATGATATGAAGTTTCTCTTTTTATTATGGAATGGTGGTATGGTGGAATTTGCTTAGTTCTAGTGTAGAAGTATAGCATGCGCAAGTGAAGTCTTGAATTCAAAAAGTAATGAAAGAAATCTGATGTAGGTCTATACTAGTTTGACAAAGCTCAATATGAAGACAAATAGCATACGCATAAGCTCTATTTATAGTGTATCATATGGATTTGGTGGGTATTTCCAATAAGATGAGAATAACTTAAATCTTTTTAGGATTTCTCCGGAACTCTAAGTTTCACTTTCAAACTAGAAATAGGAGCCCTATCACTATATCATTTCTCACAACAACATAGAATTGGATTAAGCCTTTGCTACCCACAATTTTTAAATCAAGGCAAAATTAATTATAGCCAATGAGAGCAATATGGTTGAGAGCAGTAAGTTGTAAACTAGGGACATAGGAAAATTAAAACAGAGCAACTATTCATCATTTCATCTATATGAATTCCAAACCCTTCTTACCGCACATCATTTATTTTATTTGAAAGCAAATATATGCTACTTATTTTTATGTTTTTTTATATGGAAGATGGATGATGGGTGAAATGGAAAATAAATATGCAAGGGGTGTGATACAAGTTACCTCAAGTGGGGGTCCTCCCCCAAGATTGTTCTTGTTCAAGGTCAGTGATAGGGGTTGCTTGTTCTTGTTCAAGGTCCGTCATAGGGGTTGAAACCCTAACAACGGATGTAAACCATGAGGTTGGCCTACCCTTGTTGCAGCATGGCTTTGACATTGGAGGGGTTGTGTGTCGATGTTGGGTTGCCTTCTATGGGTTCCATGATTGTGGTCGAGGAGAGTGTTGTCGATCTTGTTCATCCTCACCTCAAGGTTTCCATAGGTTGGATTTACCTTGTTATTCCTTGGCTAAGGTAATGATAACCCTTAGCACAAAGGCATGACGTGCACTCAACATTCATTGAGTGTGTTCTGTCATTCTTTGACTAAGGTGTATCATACCTTCTTACCATAAAGGAATAACTTGTACCCCTCATGCATTGGGTGTGATCCATCATGCCATGGCTAAGGTAATGATACCCTTGAGCCACAAAGGAGTGACATGTACCCAACATGTGTTGAGTATGATCCGTTATTCCTTGACTAAGGTACAACATACCTATAACCATAAGGGGATAACGTGCACATATAATGGGTTGAGTATGATCCATTGTTCCTTGGCTAAGGTATAATATACCTTTTGGCCACATAGGAACAACTTGCACCCAGCATACATTGGATGTGATCTTGTCATTCCTTGGTTAAGGTGCACCATACCTTTTATCCACAAAGGTATAACTTACAATCAATTATGTTGGCAATTTCCTTGAGCTTCAATGGTGCTTAGAATAGTTGAGAGCATAATGTATCACATATTCGTAGCAGCCCAATGGTTGCTCACAGAGGGTTTCCATGTCAAATATCTGGCCTATATTGTTATGATTGACCTTTGAGCTAAATTTCCGATAGGTAGAAACCATCCTCATTTACACCTTGGCCAAGAGATATTGAAATGGAATATTCTTAGGGCTTTCAACAATCGGATCTTTGAATGCCTACGTAGTTATTTTACTCTTGAAATCTCTATGATAGAGAGGGATGGTTAGCTCCCGATACTTGTACAAATGAATTTTTGGGTTAGGTAACCGCATCTTCATTTGTACGCACGGGAAAGAACAAGACCAAAGATGCATTAGGTCCAATTTCCAGTGTATCATGAACAATGTATGAATCATTGCTAGGAGTGGGGCTTTATAGATAAATCAATTTGCACATTTTCTAAAGCTCCTACTCATAACACTGTAAGTGATATAAAGACACTATATGGATCCCTTCATCTTGTAAAATTTCTAACCATCATAGGTTTTTTTTACAAGAGCAAATATTTATCATTTGGGTCATGGCAAACAAGATTCTCAAAATTTTTTCTCTCTTGAACATTTTTAATTCCTTGCCTAGGAATTTGAAATTTAGTGATCCATGCATGAATGATTCAAATCAGAATTATGGATATCACTATTCCTAGGTTGCTACATACCAATTCAACAATTAACTCATTCCATAAGCATTACCTAGGAAAAATATGTCTAAGTCAATTTTAGCAATGCTTATGAAATTCTAGGTACTTATTTAAATTTATTCTCAAGTAAGGTGACATTCCTTTTTGAAGAATCAAAAAGAGTAATGCCAGCACTTACTCTCGTGAGGATGCATAAGAAATGAATAATGAGAAGGTGCAAACCTTCTTTACCAATGTAAGAAAAAATCATTCAATCCTAATATAATTCCGACGACAAAAAATTTTAAACTTGTACCTCAATTGAAGAGCAGTTCGGGTTGAAGGTCGTTGTGTGAGAAACTCGCGACCATGGATTTTGGTGTAGCCTTCATGTTCAATGTTGTAACACTCTTATTTTCATGCATCATGCATTGCATATGTTCATATACATGTTTAGTAATAATCCACAAAAAGAGAAATAAGTTTAAAATGGATTAGAAGCAAAACCGCACTTAGAAGTTCTGAAGTGCGGACTTGTCCATTTTTGGTGCGGACTAGTCCGATTTCTCTCTGAACCTTTTTCAAACATGTCCGTTTTCATGAAGACTAATCTATTTTCTCTCTGTACCAACTTCGGACTTGTCTGGTATATTGCGGACTGGTCCGGTATTTCAATTCCTTGAAATTTCACCAAGTCCCTAGAATTGACTAAAATCGGTTTGGTCCGATTTTGGCTAGACTCGTCCATTTTTCCTCTAACTAAGTTCGGGTGTGATCGATATAGTCCGTACTTATCCGATTTCTCTCTGACTATCTATCGGACTAGTCTGGCCTAGCACGGACTTGTACAGAGATCGCAATTCTGAGTTGATCTTTTGTTCCATGACTTGTTTTTGGGTTTTACCTTAAGTAGGGCCTAAGGACATCGTGTCTAACCCTTTTGGATCCCATGTGGGACCCCACACTGGCCTCCACCCTCTCTAAAACCGACCTCCATCAAACCCTAATCCTCCACCGCTATATAAACAACCCCACACCTCAACTTTACATCTCTTTGCCACTTTCGAAACACACCCAAACCCTAGATCATGGGAGCCGCCACCAAGGAGGATAAGGAGATCCAGAGAAAGAAGAAGAAGAGGAGGAAACGAAAGAGGATCAAGTGATCAAGATCTCCATCAAGTTTTCGTTCTTCATCCACAAGTCACCTTCAAGTTTCTTGTTCAACCCTAGATCGTTAAGATCCAAGTGTCGCCTCCAAAACCCTTGATTCTTTGGAGTTCTAAACATCTGGTATACCTTCTACTTTCTCTTTCTCATGTGAACTCAACCCTGTTTTTCCAAATTCACGTCAATCTAGAAAACCCTAGATCGCTTGTTCTGTGTAGGGCAGACTAATCCGGCCTCTAGATCTAACTACTATTAAATTAATTTTGTATTTAATTGAATCAACTCGAACCTATTAAAACTTGTTAATAACCATTGTAAATGATTAGTAAACATTAATAGTAACTCGTTAACTCGTTTCACTTTGCATTTGCATTAATCAAGCATGTCATGTCATATCGAGTAAATATGAGCATATATTGATTGTGATTCTTGTCTTGTATGTTCGTTGTGCGGATTAGACGGATTTGCGCTAGACGGTGCTGCAGAAGACCACCAGCACCAGCACTTTGAAGTCTTTGATCCCAATTAAGCCCAAGAGCAAGGCAAGTGTCCTTGAACATATTGATCCTGTTTTTCAATGTTTTGTTTGCAAAACTCCATTGCTTGTGTCAAATTGATGGGAAACCCAAGATAGGAGTTTACTAGTCTTGTTTGACCACCATTATCGCTTGGGATACATTGTATAGAGTCGGGAAGGGTTTTTACCTTTTGCTTCGCTAAAATTAATTAGGATGTGAAAACAACCAAGTTACTTAATTATAGATTATTGAGATGATGGATAATGTACACTGATGAACATGGTTAATGGTAACATGGTAATCGGTGATCTGAGCAAGTATGGTATGTGGATGGGTTGGATTTTATGGTGGTTTCGCTTGCTTTAGATCTAAGGACCGGTTCGTAGAGCGACCATCCAGGATCTACAGTGTTACCACAAGGCCAAGTATCAGTGCGGCATAGCTGATTAATTAGGGTATTGCTAGTATTGCGCGAATCATTTGGTGCATCGGGGAAGGCGAGTCGGATGGGGTTTTGATTTGTGTTAGGACTCCTTGGGATCCGAATGGCACAAGAGGGGGCCCTTGGTTGAAGATGTGCTCAGTTGGAGGCATCGCTACCGGTGAAACCTTAGTGGGTATGTACATACTAGTAATCTCATTGTAAAGGATATTTTGTGATCTCTTGGGCACACACAAACGGAATTGTGTAATGTGACCGACGAGTCACGGGTATAAGTGAGGTTCTTAGTCAACGAAAGGTGATGAAATAACGAACCCGTGGGTAAAGTGGTACAAACACTGGAGAGTCTTAAAAACTATCATGATAGCCGTGCTACTGGTCATGAGCAACCTGGACCCTAACATGATTAGAGGGATTTTGGTATTTGGATGGTTTGGTTTTGTTTTGGTACTGGGATGGTTTGATACTGGTTATGGTTGATAATATGGTTATGGCTGGTTATGGATTGAATTATGGTCTTGGATATGGTTAATGGTAATGGTGAAATCTGGTATAATGGTGATGGATGTGGAATATGGACATATACTATGATAATCGTTGTGGTATACGATGGGTTTACTTAACATACATATAATATACTGCTCTCCGAATGTTTTAATGTACCTTTTAGCACTTAGCCTTTATTAATGTCGTCATTTGTATCAATTACATGTCATACTTTCCCACACTTTCTTAGTATGACATGTACTCACCCTTGCAATTCCCCCACAAACAGTTGCAGGTCAGGATTAGGAGTATCACGACGTTAATGAGGAGTTCTAGGTTGTGTGCTGCCGTCAGCTTTGCCTTTGGTGTTGCTTGGACCGGCGCTACCCTTATTGCTTAGTTTGCTTAGTTGCTTAATTAGATTATTTCCGCTGCAGTAGTATTATCATTAATGATCATTAGAGTTGTAATATAAGGATTATTTGAATATTGTGATAAAAGTACTTATTTAATAATTTGTGCTGTTGTAATTATCTATTTATCATTTGTGAATCACTTGTGTATGTGTGTTAAGCATCCTACACACACATATATGCACTTGGTTCATTTTTCAGAACCGGGTGTCACAAATACGCTTAACCTCAGCGTTCTTTGCGGGTGAGCTTCTAGAAAAGAAGGTATACCTTGGTGGTATGAGTATTCTATCAATCCTATTAAGGCTTGAGTCAGGATGTCACAACCCCCCCCCCCCCCCCCCCCCGGTTAGAAGATCAACGTCCTCGCCGGTCAACTCAAACCCAAGAACGTCCCCTCTTGGCCACGTCCATACGTTCAGTACTGGGATACATACCATATTGTGTCCCTCCTAGAGGACCCACACATTATGCGTACGTACCCACGTCCCTGACCCGTACGCACCCGTGAAACCGCGAGCGTCGGCTCTGATACCATCTGTAACACCCTAGTCACTAAGGGCCTGGCGGTCGTTACTTCTACAGTTCTCTAAGATCACAGACTAGCCCCACAAACCAACACTAGTCTTTCCTGCGCATTTGTCCTCACTCATGTGCGCATTTTGTCCTCACTCGTACGCACCCGGGAAAACTTCCTGGTCGGTCACCCATCCGTAAATTGCTCCGGACCAAGCACGCTTAACCTCAGAGTTCTTTACATGTGAGATTCTGGAAAAGAAGGTATACCTTGGTGGTATAAGTATTCTATAAATCCTGTTAAGCCTTTAGTCAGGATGTCACAAATGTCTCCTGCCATGTTTAGGTTGGAGTTGAATGAGCTTCATCTTGTTTCTCCATTGGACCACCATCTTTAGAATTTCTCCATCATGAACTCAAAATGAGATTGATGGAGTAATATGCGCTTGATGGGGCCTTCCAACCTCTTTCCAAATTCTGTCTTGGCTGCACTAAAATCAAGAACAAACAAAATAACCTGAAAACGGGTTACGTTAGCCCAAAAGCATGTTGTAACCTTTTCCAAATTGTTTCGACCAACTTGAAACAACATGTAAATGAAATGAATATAAGGGGAAATATTTTTTTGTTTGAATTAGGTAGATGAATTCAAGTGGTTATGCCCGAGGTTCATATCCAAATAAATTTATTTCTTAATTCAAAATTTTAGTTTTAGGAAGGTTAGAAATTTTACTTTCCAACATGCTAGTGTGATAATTCAAACATGCTAAATGCAAATGCAAGATTCGGTGGAAAATTCAAATATGCAACTTGGGAAATCAAATATGAGATAACTACCAATTTACCTATTGGCAAGGACTCACCGAATTTTGAAAGTCCGATGAGTGGGACTTACTTCCGTCCTGTTTAGTGCAATTATTCGTTGTCTAATACCGGAGTTGAAGATGTGGACAACTTCTATTAATTTACATGTGAAGTCTCCTTTGGCATGTGAGGTTGACATGTGGATTACATGATGGCCCTAGCCTCTCCGTCGTCTTGATGAAAACTTGTTGATGTAGTGACGGCTTCTCCCTCTTGAAGATATTCATTATGACTATGGTGAGGCTTGTCCTTCTTTATGGGTGTCACTTCGACCTTCTTGATATTCGTTAAGGTCAACCTATACTTTAATCATGGATCAAAAGCTTCCTTGGGCATGATGACATGTGGACCTCACAATCAAACAAGAAACGCTTGATCAATAATGTCACTTGCCCTTTGTTGCATGGGCTTGGTCGAAGGGTAAGAATCCCAACAAGTGATTGTGGGATATATTGGATATTGAGTGTTCGTTAAGTTTCTTGTCTTTGGCCAATAGCTTCATGTAAATGTTGTCTTGATTTCTTGCTTGGTCATGGACAAGATACTTCAAGGTAGGCTAGTTGAACTTAAATCCCTTCGAATCCCCATAGCCTCCTTGATTACAACGGTGATGTTGATTCACCCTTGACCTCCTTGTAGGTTATAGCCATTGGAGTTGTGTTTGAAATGAAGAATCCTCTTGTGTCTTAGGGAGATGATTCCCAAGTGGCCCATGTTGACATGGATTTTCACAAATCATGTGAATATCCATAGCTTGGATCATCCAAACACCTCTCCACTGGCTTGATCTTCATGATTCTTCAATGGGAGGTGTAGTTCCATAGCTAGCATGTTCACCATGTTAAGTGGTGTGCATTCCAATCTAAGGGAACTAGAGCATTCTTCAATCCATCCCTTGAGTAGAGACCATATTCTCATCCATGATGAATGAGAATAGGACTCCTTCAGCTCCTACACAAATGTAGTCATGGATTGGTGGAGCCAACCCATGACATGTGTGTTGGATGAAGAGCCAACTATTCATACTATGGTGGAGGCAAACCAAGAAGAACTCTTAGAGCTTCCCCCAAGCTTGGGGATGGATGACTTTGGCTCCTACTGGAAGCTGAAATTCTTCCGCGGAAGGTAATGGTGTTTCCTAGCGGACATTTGTTGAGGTACGCCTTCAATAATCTTGCAGTTGAGCACTAGCATCCTCGATGGCTATCCCATGAAATGGGTTAGCCAACACTACCCTATTTTAACCACAAAAGGAGAAAACAAACAAGGGTAATCCTGTCTAATAACTATTAGCACCTATAGCTTAATCACAAGTGATAGCTATCCTTCACTTCCTTTGCCTTCTCTGGCAACAGCGTCAGAAATTCTTGTTGATATCTCTTACATCACAGATCATCTCTCGAAAGAGTTGAGGTCCGCAAGCGCACAGAACTATCGTGAAGCATTTCACCAAAGAGTATTCCAAAGGGTATCGTATTGATCCCAAAGGAAGGCAATGAAGTAAAGAAAACACTATTCTTATGATCAAGCTATGGGATACTAATATTGTATCAAGATAGGGGTAAGTTGATAATATGGGTAGTGTGACACACACCTAAGCAATCTACTCTAAGGGCAAGGTTGTCCTAGCGAGATTTAGACTACGAGACGGAGAAACTCCTACTATGCTCTAATTACTCATAATCATAGCCTAATAAATACACATGACTATGCAAATGGTAAATACTAGGGCTTAGTGGTCCAACCTATCGGGCATCGGTTTACCCCTAGCAATACTAGGCGACTCTCGCCAAGAGCATGTGGCATATCCGAACGTAGAGGATTACAAAGGACAGATAGGGATGTCACCACCTACTGCCTACCTCTTCAATCCGTGGGTCTACGAGACATCCAACGCTACTTAACTATCCTAGCACCATGCTAGCATATTAATTAAATACCTAAGGGGCCACGGCACAAGCCACCCTAAGGCAATGACTAACCTAAACATCATTGAACTAATGTTGGGACCAGGCACAATCATATTCATATTAACATTATCATATTATTACCTCATTGGACTATAGTGGTGGTGTATGATGTTTATGATAACATGGTAATGGAATTATGTATAGATCATAAAAACATCTACACCTAGCAATACATGGACTCCACAACACAACAAGGAACGCTTTGCCCAAGTATATAAGTAAATAAAGACTAATAATAATATTATTATAAAGCACAAAGTCACAAATACAAGAGAAGATACACGAGCCATACCTTTCCCAATTTGGACTTGGGACTAGAGGCTCCTCTCTACATCCTAACATCTACTAAGGAACTAGGAGAACTAGTGTACACAATAGATTTATGCTCAAGTGGTGCTATAACGCCTGGATATACAAAGATAACACTCCAGGAAACTAAAAATATATCAGACATAGTGATGAAGTGATGGGTCCTATTTATAGCTTGGAGAAGGGTTGGTTCCTACCACCAAAAGCGCGCGAATCCGTCGCCACTAACTTCTTTAAGCCGGGAGGAGCCATCACGTGGAAGCTAACCGGGTTTGGAGGAAAGACCAGGTCGGCCGACCTGGTAAGTCCTCCAAACGGTCTGTACTTTCTTGGGGTTACTTCTATGTGGGTCCCATCACTTGATATGGGTGCTACACCGTTGTATGGCCTCGGATACTTCTTTTTGTGGGCCATTTGATCCCTGTGGTGCCACATGTCTGTGCTTGATTGGTTGGGATGATAATTTATAGGATCCAATCCTTTGCTTCACTTCAATTCTGTATAAAATACCTGCATGCACCAATTTCTCTAGGTACAAGTGGAAATAGGTTAAATAGAAAGGTGATTTGTGCAAGAAATGATATTCCCTTCACATAATTGAGTTACACTGAAGGGTGAAGTTGGTATATAACAACCGTCAACAAACTCCCCCAAGCTTATCTTCTGCTCGTCCCGAGCAAAGTCAAGACTTTAGGTTGATGATCAGGAGTTGCTACTATGTTCTATTTTTCAAAAGTACCATGTGCACAACAAAATACTCTACCTAGTATTGCAAAAATTGGCATGGTACTTCTCCCATATTAGGTTATTATGAGGCTTATGCCATCTCCTATTCATGGGTGGTTGAAAGATAGAACAGCAATTGGTGCACAGATACCCTAGAAATCAAGTTCCACTCAAATTCTGAAGAGATCGATTTAGATTTTAAGTATGTCAATTTTATTCTCTCAAGTCTCTCATTTGTGTGTAGTGGAAATATATCCTCACCAAGGAATTTTGCCTAAATTCATCCTACCTCTACATAAGGCTTGTATGTGGAGCTTGGTAGGGAATATAGTAGGCATATTTGCAACACATAATGTTGCTAAGTCAAAAGAGCAAGCCTTATGAGAAATCAATTCAAACAATTTTGATTCAAGACTTGTGCATGTGTGATGGAATGAAGTTGATGTGGATATTTGAGATGACTCCTTTTTGAGTTGACTCTCTTATTTTGGAAGGATGAAACATGGCCAATTTTTTTCTTTTTTTTTTCTCATGCTTATGATGTAAGCATGCATTTTATTTTTCTTTTTATTTTTCTTTTTATTGTAGCCATGTCTTCTACTCCCTTTTATGCAATGAATTTTTGAGAGAGTACTAAGCTTGAATGATATGGAGTTTCTCTTTTTATTGTGGAATGGTTGTATGGTGGAATTTTGCTTACTTCTAGTGTAGAAGTATAGCATGTGCAAGTGAAGTCTTGAATTCAAAAAGTAATGAAAGCAATATCACATAGGTCTATACTAGTTTGACAAAGCTCAATGTGAAGGCAAATAGCATATGTATAAGGTCTATTTATAATGTATCATATGGCTTTGGTAGGTATTTCCAATCAAATGAGAATAACTTAAATCTTTTTAGAATTTCTCCGAAACTATAAGTTTCACTTTCAAACAAGGAATAGCAGCCCTATCACTATATCCTATCTCACAACAACGTAGAATTGGATTAAGCTTTGGTTACCCACAATTTTTAAATCAAGGCAAAAGTAATTATAGCCAATGAGAGCAATATGGCTGAGAGCAGTAAGTTATAAACTAGGGACTTAGGAACTTAAAACAGAGAAACTATCCATCATTTCATCTATGTCAATTCCAAACCATTCTTACTGCACATCATTTATTTTATTTGAAAGCAAATCTATGCTACTTATTTTTATGTTTTTTACATGCAAGATGGATGATGGGTGAAATGGAAAATAAATATGCAAGGGGTGTGATACAAGTTATCTCAAGTGGGGGTCCTCCCCCAAGCTTGTTCTTGTTCAAGGTCCGTGATAGGGGTTGAAACCCTAACGACGGATGTAGGCCATGAGGTTGGCCTACCCTTGTTGCAGCATGACTTTGACATTTGAGGGGTTGAGTGTAGATGTTGGGTTGCCTTCTATGGGTTCAATGAGTGTGGCCGAGGAGAGTGTTGTCGATCTCATTCATCCTCACCTTAAGGTTCCATAGGTTAGATGCACCTTTTTATTCCTTGGCTAAGTTAATAATAACCCTGAGCACAAAGGCATGAAATGCACTAAACATGTATTTAGTGTGATCCATCATTCTTTGACTAAGGTGTATCATACCTTATTGCCTTAAAGGAATAACTTGTACCCCTCATGCATTGGGTGTGATCCGTCATGCCTTGGCTAAGGTAATGATACCCTTGAGCCACAAAGGAGTGACATGTACCCAATATGTGTTTAATACGATCCATTATTCCTTGACTAAGGTACAACATACCTATAACCATAAAGGGATGACGTGCACTCAACATGGGTTGAGTATGATCTGTTGTTCCTTGGCTAAGGTATAATATGCCTTTTGGCCATAAAGGAACAACTTGCACCCAATATACATTGGATGTGATCTTGTCATTCCTTGGTTAAGGTGCATCATACCATTTAGCCACAAAGGAATAACTTTCACCCAATGATGTTGGCAATTCCCTCGAGCTTGAATGGGTGCTTAGAATAGTTGAGAGCATAATGCTATCACATATTCGTAGCAGCCCATTGGTTGCTCACATAGGGTTTCCATGTCAAATCTTCGGCCTCGTATAGTTATGGTTGACCCTTGGTCTAAATTTCCAATAGGTAGCAACCATCCTCATTTACTCCCTGGCCAAGAGATACTGAGATGGAATCCTCTTAGGACTTCCAACAATCGGATCTTTGAATGGTTGCACAGTTATTTTACTCCTGCAAACTTCCTCTCTATTATTGAGAGAGATGGTTAGCTACAATACTTGTACAAATGAAGTTTAGGGTTAGGTAACCAAATTCTCATTTGTATGCATGGGGAAGAACAAGACCAAAGATGCATTGTGTACAATTTCGAGTGTACCATGAACAATGTATGAATCTTTGCTAGGAGTGGGGCTTTATGGATAAATCAATTTGCACATTTTCTAAAGCTCCTACTCATAACAATGCAAGTGATACAAATACACTATATGGATCCCTTCATCTTGTAAATTTCTAACCATCATAGTCTTGTTACAAGAGCAAATATTTATCATTTGGGTCATGGCAAACAAGATTGTCAAAGAAAATTCTCCTGAACATTTTTAATTTCTTGCCTAGGAATTTGAAATTTAGTGATCCATGCATGAATGAGTTTCATATAAGAATTATGGATATCATTATTCCTAGGCTGCTACATACGAATTCAACCATTAAGTAATTCCATAAGCATTACCTAGGCAAAATATGTCTAAGTCAATTTTAGCAATACTTATGAAATTCTAGGTACTTGTTTAAATTTATTGTCAAGTAAGGTGACATTCCTTTTTGAAGAATCAAGAAGAGTAATACCAGCACTTACTCTCGTGAGGATGCACAAGAATTGAATGATGAGAAGGTGCAAACCTTCCTTACCAATGTAAGCAAAAATCATTCAATCCTAATGTAATTCCAACGAAATTTTTTTTAAACTTTACCTCAATTGAAGAGCAGTCCGGGTTGAAGGTCGTTATGTGAGAAACTCACGACCATGGATTTTGGTGTAGCCTTCATGTTCAATGTCTCCTACGAAGTTGAGGTTGGAGTTGAATGAGCTTCATCTTGTTCCTCCATTGGACCACCATCTTGAGCATTCCTCCATCATGAAGTCAACATGAGATTGATGGAGGGATATGCGCATGAAGGGGCCTTCCAACCTCTTTGCAAATTTTGTCTTGGCTGCACTAAAATCAAGAACAAACAAAACAACTCAAAAACGGGTTACGTTAGCCCAAAATCATGTTGTACCCTTTGCCAAATTGTTTTGCCCAACTTGAAAAAACTTGTAAATGCAATGAATATTAGGGGAAATATTTTTTGTTTGAATTAGGTAGATGAATTCAAGTGGTTATGCCCAAGGTTCATATCCAAATATATTTATTTCCTAATTCAAAATTTAAGTTTTAGGAAGGTTGGAAATTTTACTTTCCAACTTGCAAGTGTGAAAATTCAAACATGTTAAATGCAAATACAAGATTCGATGGGTAATTCAAATATGCAATTTGGGAAATCAAGTATGGGATAACTAGCAATTTACCTATTGGCAAGGACTCACCAAATTTTGAAAGTCCGACGAGTGGGACTTACCTCCGTCCTGTTTAGTGCAATGATTTGTTGTCCGATCCCGGAGTTAAATATGTGGGCAACTTCTCTTAATTTGCATGCCAAGTCTCCTGTGGCATGTTAGTTGGACATGTGGACAACATGATGGCCCTGGCCTCTCCGTTGTCTTGATGAAAACTTGTTTATGTAGTGACAACTTCTCCCTCTTGAAGATATTCATCATGAGTATGGTCAGGCTTGTACTTATTTAGCGGTGTCACTTCAACCTTCTTGATATTCCTTAAGGTCAAGCAATACTTTGATCATGGATCAAAAGATTCCTTGGGCATGATGACATGTGGACTCCACAATCAAACAAGAAATGCTTCATTTACAATGTCACTTGCCCTAGGTTGCATGGGCTTGGTCGAAGGGTAGGAATCCTAACAAGTGATTGTTGGATATCTTGGAGCTTGAACGCTCTTTAAGTTTTGTGTCCTTGGCCAAGAGCTTCTTGTAAATGTTGTCTTGATTTATTGCTTGGCCATGGACAAGATACTTCAAGGTAGGCTAGTTGAACTTAAATCCCTTGAAATCCTATAGCCTCTTTGATTACAAGGGTGATGTTGATTCACCCTTGACCTCCTTTTAGGTGATAGCCATTGGAGTTGTGTTTGAAAGGAAGGATCCTCATGGGTATTAGGGAAATGATTCCCCAAGTGGCCCATGTTGACATGGATTTTCAAAAATCATGTGAATATCCATGGCTTGGATCATCCAAACACTTCTCCATTGGCTTGATATTCATGATTATTCAATGGGATGTGTAGTTCCACAGCTAGCATGTTCACCATGTTAAGTGGTGTGCATGCAAAGCTAAGGGAACTAGAGCATTCATCAATCCACCCCTTGAGTAGAGACCATATTCTCATCCATGATGACTGAGAACAGGACTCCTTCAGCTCCAGCACAAATGTATTCATGAATTGGTGGATCCAACCCATGACATGAGTGTTGGATGAAGAGCCAACTATCCACCCTATGGTGGAGGCAAACCAAGAAGAGTTTTTGGAGCCTTCCCCGAGCTTTGGGATGGATGACTTTGGCTCCTAGTGGAAGCTGAAATTCTTTCGCGAAAGGCGATGGTGTTGCCTAGCAGACATTTGTCGAGGCACGCCTTCAATAATCTTATAGTTGATCACTAGCATCCTCGTTGGCTATCCCATGAAATAGGTTAGCCAACAGTAGCCTGTTTTCACCACAAAAGGAGAAATCAAACAAGGGTAATCCTGTCTAATAACTATTAGCTCCTGTAACTTCATCACAAGTGATAACTATCCTTCACTTCCTTTGCCTTCCCCAGCAACGGTGCCAGAAATGCTTGTTGACGTTTCTTACATCACAGATCATCTCTCGAAACGGATGAGGTCTGCAAGCGCACAAAAACTATCGTATAGCATTTCACCCAAGAGTATTCCAAAGGGTATCATATTTGTCCCGAAGGCAATGAAGTAAAGTAAACACTATTCTTATGATCAAGATATGGGATACTAATATGTGATCAAGATAGGGGTAAGTTCATAATATGGGTAGTGTGACAAACACCTAAGCAATCTACTCTAAGGGTTAGGTTGTCCTAGCGAGGGTTAGACTACGAGACGGAGATACTCCTACTATGCTCTTATTACTCATATACATAGCCTAATAAAGTACACATGACTATGCTAATGGTGAATACTAGGGCTTAGTGCTCCAATATATCAGGCACGGGTTTACCCCTACCAATACTAGATGACTCCCACCAAGAGCCAGTGGCATAGCCGAACATGGAGGATTACAAAGGACAGATAGGTATGTCACCACCCACTGCCTACCTCTTCAATCCGTGGGTCTATGAGACATCCAACGCTACTTAATTATCCTAGCACCATGCTAGCATATTAAGTAAATACCTAACGGTCCATAGCACAAGCTACCCTAAGGCAATGACTAACCTAAACATCGTTGAAACAATGTTGGGACCAAGCACTAACATATTCATATTAACATTATCATATGATTACCTAATTAGAGTATAGTGGTGGTGTATTATGTTTATGGTAACATGATAATGGAATTATGTATAGATCATAACAACATCTACACCTAGCACATACATGGACTCCACAACCAAATAAGGAATGCTTTGCCCAAGTATATAAGTAAATAAAGACTTATAATGATATTACTATAAAGCACAAAGTCACAAATACAAGAGAAGATACATGAGCCATACCTTTCCCAGTTTGGACTTAGGACTAGAGGTTCCTCTCTATAGCCAAACCTCCACTATGGAACTAGGAGAACTAGTGTATACAATAGAGTGATGCTCAAGTGGTGTGTGTTGAAGTGAGGGGTGAGAGGTCCTATTTATAGCTTGGAGAAGGGTCGGTTCCTGCCACCAAAAGCGCGCGAATCAGTCACCACTGACTTCTTCAAGACGGGAAAAACCAACACATAAAAGGTGACCAGGTTTGGAGGAAAGACCACACCGGCTGACTAGCCGACCTGGTAAGTCCTCCAAACGGTCTGTTCCTTCTTGGGGTGACTTCTAGGTGGGTCCCATCCCTTGATATGGGTGCTACACCGTTGTATGGCCTCCGATACTTCTGTTTGTGGGCCATTTGATCCATGTGGTGCCACATGCCGGTGCTTGATTGGCCGGAATGATATTTTATAGGATCCAACCTATTGTTTCACTTAAATTTTTTGTAAAATACCTGCATGCACCAATTTCTCCAAGTACAAGTGGAAATAGGTTAAATAGAAAGGTGATGTGTGTAAGAAATGATACTCCCTTCACATAATTGAGTTCTATTGACGGGGGAAGTTGGCATATAACAGCCGTCAACACACCTCCACCTCTATATAAGCACCCCAATACCCATCCTCTCACCCCTTTGTCACAATTGAAGAAACCCCAAACCCTAGTTCGTGAGAGCCGTCGTCAAGAGGAGATCACCGCAGCCAGGAGAGGAGGAGGAAGGAGAAGGATCAAGAAAGATATATCTTTGTCAACTCACCGAAATCATTGTTAATTCTCCGCCAATTCTCAATCTTCTTTGGATCTAGGCTCAAGATCTCGAGTTTCATCGAATTCAAGACTCTTGAGTTGTTGAAGTCACGGTAATTACCTTAGATCATGTTTCGATGCCAATTGTGGTCCCATAATTCAACTCAAACTATACTCTATCTGGAATTTCGCCAAATGCCCTAGCCGAGCGGACTTGTCCGGCCAAGTGTGGACTAGTCCGATCGACTTTCTGGTCCAGGGTGGACAAGTCCGGTCCCCAGTACGGACTTGTCTGGCCTGTGAATCTGTTTTGTGCTGAATTAATCCCAATTTGGTTCAAATCAATTTGAAACCTGTTCAAACCTGTTAGAAACCATTTTAACTAGTTAGTAAACATTAATAGCAACTAATTAACACATTTTCCCTCATAATTGCATTAATCTTGCATACCATGGCATATTTTGTAATATATGAGCATTTATTGATTATAATATCTGGTTTGTATGTTTATTGCGCGGAATATAGGGTTTTGCTCTAGAGGGTGCCTTCAAGGACCTCCAGCACCAGAACATCGAAGAGTTTGACCCAAACCAAGCTCAAGAGCAAGGCAAGTGTCCTTGATCATTTTGATCCTGTTTTTACTGTTTTAGTTATAAAACTGCATGCTTGTGTCAATTTGATGGGAAACCCATTTATAGGTGTTTACTAGACTTGGTTGACCATCCTTGTCGCTTGGAATATATTGTAGAGAGTCGAGAAGGGCATTTTACCTTTTTGCTTTTCTCTAATTAATTGGGATGGGAAAACCAACCGAATGGCTTAATTATGAATTAATGAACTTATAGATGATGAGAAAATGATGAACATGGATAATTGGTAACATGGGACTTGGGAGATCTAAGCAAGCATGGTTTGTGGATTGGGTTGGATTTTACGGTGGTTTTGCTTTCCTTGGCTCTAAGAATCAGTTCATGCGAGAATAAGCCAGGACAACAATACCACCACAAGGCCAAGTATGGGTGCGGCTTAGCCAATTAATTAGGAGTATTACTAGCATTTGTTCGGATCATTTGGAGGAGTGGGGAATGGCAGTCAGTTGGGTTTACAATAGTGGCGGGACTACCCTGTGAAAGTGCATCTAGGACTCCCTTGTGGGTTTTGGATGATTTATGACAAGCAATTGGGGTCCTAATCCTTTTATTGAGATGAATGCAGGGAAATGATGAAAAATGAGCAAAGTGCCAAAAAGAGGGAATTTGAGAAGGAAAATGAATTTGAGCTCAAGGAGAAGAAATTAGTAGTTTAGTATGTATGGAGTGTGTTAAGGAAACACACCCAAGAGCTCAATCTCATTTAATCACACACACACAATGCACAAAGCTACACAGGACCGAACTAGTCCGATATCAGTCGGACTAGTCCGATATCTTTCTGTTCCACTTCGGACTAGTCCTCCCCAGTGCGGACTAGTCCTCAACACAATGCACAAGTCACACAAAATCGGACAAGTCCGGACAAGTCCGTTGTGACCCGGACTAGTCCGATATTCATTCTGATCCACTTCGGACAAGTCCGGTATCTACACGGACTAGTCCGATACACACACTGATCTAAATCGGACAATTCCTCAAAGTGCGGACTTGTCATCCTAAACACTTAGGGTTTCATAGGTCCGGTCAAGTTCGATGACAATCGGACTAGTCCGAAGATTTCCAGCAGTGAAATCGGACAAGTCTGTTTTCCACCGGACTAGTCCGATATCCCTGGACACTTAGGGTTTGCTACACACAGACACCGGACTAGTCCGGTCACCACCACGGACTAGTCCGATCTTTCTGAACCCTAACGGTAACTTCTAGAAACCCCATATAAATAGAGGTGCACGGCCCACTTTCACTCTCTCTCGAACCCTAGCGCCGTCACACCTCCCAAGAGACTCAAAAACCATCTCTCTCCACGAAATTAAGTGCAAAGTCAATCAATTTATTGAAGATCACTTCTAGATCATTGGAGAGGCACTTGGCACACGATTGAGCTCTTGGTTTGAATCTTTAACACACTCTTGTATCTCAATTTGTATATTTCGAAGTGTGTTATTGGTGGTCTTAAAACTTGTAATCAAGGGAGCTCTCAACTTGTGAGATCGCCCCTTCAACTTGGTGATTTACCCCTGTGTGTTTAGTGGAAGAGGATTGGCCTTCGTGGCGATCCGACGAGGGAAGGGTTGGTGAAGACCCGTTCCTTTTGTGGGCTCCTCAACGTGGACGTAGGTTGCCTTCGTGGTAACCGAACCACGAGATAAATCTTGTGTCTTGTTCGTTTGTGTTCATCATTCTAGTTGATCAACATTATCTAGGGTTTGATTCATCTTGTTGAATTTAAGTTAAATAGTTGAACAAGAATCATACTTGCAATAGAACTTGACATACAATCATTGAACTGTTATTGATGTTTATATTTCTGCTGCAAACGTCAACGAAACAATCAAATTGACCTAACTTGATCAACCTAGTCCGTGAAATCCGGACTAGTCCGCACTTTACCGGACTAGTCCGATATATCTGGTTTTGACCTTGTTGTTGAAGTGCTACAGGAACCGAGAAAATTCAAGAAGGCCTATTCACCCCCTCTCTAGGCCTACATTCAATTGGTATCAGAGCAGGTTCTTCAAGAAAGAGTGCAACCACTCGAAGAGATCATGTCGGACATGAAGGAAGTCCAGAAAATCAACAACCAGGAAGAAATGAACAATGACAAGCACCAAAAGCTTGAGAAGTATCTCGAAGCCATTCAAGACTTCGATGATGATGATGATGAGACATTTGAGCTGAAAGCACTCCTTAGAAAGAAAGCGCTTTCCAAAGGGAAATCTAAAGTCGAAGAAAAGAAGAAGGGGAGTAGTCACACCGACTACTCCCGATATCCTTTTAATTATGACCGTTTAAATTCTAACAGCAGTCATTATCTATCTATTCCTCTCGGAAAAGCCCCACACTTCGATGGGAGTGATTACTCCATGTGGAGGCAAAATATGAAGATGCACTTGATTTCCCTTAACCCAAGTTTATGGCATATTGTGTGCACAGGAATAAACATCCCCGATGACGATGAAGAGCTCACGCCAAGTCAAGAACAAGCCATCCACAGGAATGCCCAAGCCGCAGCCGTTATCACCTCATCTCTAAGTCGAGATGAATTCACATAGGTGGACGGATTGGAAATTGCCAAAGAAATCTGGGACACACTACAGACAGCACATGAAGGTGACCGGCATGTGCGGGAGGCAAAGATTGAAATGATTGAAGGCGAACTAGGAAGGTTCGCGATTGAGGAAGATGAGTCTCCCCAGGACATGTACAACAGACTGAAGACTCTTGTGAACAAGGTTCGATCATATGGGAGCAAAAAGTGGAGTGACCACGAGGTTGTAAAGATCATCCTTAGAGCCTCTTTGCCTCGCAACGTCACACTTTGCTCTATGATCCGAGAAAGTCCCGGGTACAAGAAAATGACTCCGGATGAACTGCTTGGCAAAATCATCAACTTTGAGATGATGGAGAAGCAAGCCAAGCATGTAAAAGAAATAGCCGACCTCACATCAGCCAAGAAGAAGGGAGTTGCCCTAAAATCCTCACTCAAGCCTCTATCCAAAGAAGCAAGAGAAGCACAGCTTGAGGAGGACAGCGATGATGAAAGCAGCGAGCTGGACGAAGAAGATATGATTTTGTTCATGAAGAAGTTCAAAAGAATTATGAAGAAAAGACAAGGAACAAAATCGAGTGAAGGAAAATACAAGGAGAAGACAAAGCCGAAGATGAGGCGGGCATGCTATAATTGTGGTGAGTACAATCACTTTATAGTCGATTGCCCGTACGAGGACAACAAGAAGAAGAGTAAAGAGTCCAAGCCTCAACCGAAGAAATTCTTCAAGAAGAAGAAACAAGCTGAACAAGCACACATCGGAAAGGAGTGGGACTCAAATGATGAGTCCTCATCGTCCGATGAAGAAGAAATGGCTAGCATAGCCATTGAAAGCATGTCCAAGAAACCCACACTCTTCCCCACGCTCGGTGCAAAGAAGGCAAATGGAACTTGCCTCATGGCTAAGGAAGGTAAACGCAAGGTAAACATCAAAACTCCTTCCTTGCATTCTTACTCAAGTGATGATGAACTAGATAGTGATGATGAAGATATGCTAATTGGTTTAGATAAAAAAACTGCTGCTAAAATGAAATTCTTGCTTAACCAACTTGTTGAGAAGGAAGAGCTAATTGATCGTCAAGAAGACATGATTATCTCCCAAAAGGAGAAGCATGTTGAACTTGACAATCTTCTAGTTCTTGAAAAGGAGAGAAACCACTCACTAGAGCTTGAGCTAGCTTCAAGCAAGAAAACTTGCTTGGAGTTAACCAACTCAAACGTTGCAATCAAGGATCAACTTGATGACCTAATCAAGGTCAACAAGATCCTTGAAGTGCAGGTTGAGTCACTCAAGCTTAGTGAACCTTCCTCCTCTTCAAGCCTACCCTCTCAACCCACTTCAACTAATATCGCTCATATCTGCAAATGTGATAAAATTAACACCAGGTTGAAGGAAAATTCTACCTCCACAAAGGACAAAAATCCTACCCAATGTGTAATATTTGACAAGGAGAGGATCAACTATGCACGCAGTGCATATTTGGTCCAAAGACCTCCAAATGTCAAGTATGGCATTGGTTACTCTTATGATGGAAAGCAAAGGGCTGGAAATCATAAGAATAACAAGGGAAGGATTACCTTTGTGAAGGGAGGACCCTCACAACCTGGTAACTCGAAAATTAAAAACCTGAACTCTCATGAAAACCGGACTAGTCCGGTTGTGGTCCGGACAAGTCCGATCATCCGGACAAGTCCGTCCCACAGACTAGTCCGACCCATAATCAACAGCAACTCTTGTTTAAAACCTTTGATGCTTCTTATGTATTAATGAAAAATTATGTTGGTAAAGTATATGCTTTTTATGCTGGGCCACGCCATGGGAACACAAAATCCCATGTGTGGGTGCCCAAATGTATTGTTACTAACCTCCAAGGACCCAAGCAAGCTTGGGTACCTAAAACCAAGGCGTAATTTGTTTTTGCAGGCTTACTCCTCCGGTGGATCCAAATGGGTGCTAGACAGTGGATGCACCAACCACATGACCGGAGAAAGGAGGATGTTTGTGGAGTATGAAGTGAACAAGGACCCAAACGAAGGTATCTACTTTGGGGATAACAGTCAAGGAAGGGTCCTCGGTACCGGTAAAATAGCAATATCCTCTGAACATACTCTTTCGCATGTTTTACACATTGAATCTTTAGATTATAACCTGCTGTCCATATCTCAATTATGTGACAAAGGTTATAATTGCCTGTTCACTAACTAGGGTGTGACCGTCTCAAGGAGAAATGATGGTTCTGTTGCATTCAAGGGTATGTTGAAGGGAAAGCTTTACCTTGTTGACTTCAACAAGGATAAAGCGGAACTCGACACATGCTTGATTGCAAAGACCAACATGGGTTGGTTGTGGCATAGACGGCTGGCACATGTTGGTATGAGGAACCTTCAAAAACTCCTCAAGGGCGATCACATCCGAGGATTGAAAGATGTTGTGTTTGAGAAAGACAAGCCTTGTAGCGCGTGCCAAGCAGGAAAGCAAGTTGGAGCACAACATCCCGCGAAGAACATCACGACCACGACAAGACCGCTCGAACTACTTCATATGGACTTGTTTGGTCCAATTGCTTACATAAGCATCGGCGGTAATAAATACGGTTTAGTTGTTATTGATGATTTTTCCCGCTTCACTTGGGTGTTCTTTTTGCATGACAAGTCAGAAACACAAGGAACACTCAAGAAATTTTTCAAGCGAGCGCAAAACAAGTTCTCACTATCAATCAAGAGTATTCGGAGCGACAACGGCACGGAGTTCAAGAACATACAAGTGGAGGAGTACCTTGATGAGGAAGGAATCAAGCACGAATTCTCAGCACCATACTCTCCACAACAAAACGGAGTTGCCGAAAGGAAGAACCGAACGCTCATAGAGATGGCAAGAACAATGCTCGATGAATACAAGACTTCGGATCGATTTTGGGTGGAAGCAATCAACACCGCTTGCCATGCCACAAATTGACTCTACCTTCATCGACTACTAAAGAAGACCCCCTATGAGCTACTCACCGGTAACAAACCGAACATTCAATTGGTATATTTTGAACAAGAAGCCCAGGACTTCAAAGTTCACTTCGAAGTTCGATGAAGGTTTCTTGCTTGGTTATGATTCGAACACTTACGCCTATCGTGTTTTCAACAAGGCCTCCGGACTTGTTGAAGTGGTGCGTGACGTAGTGTTCGATGAAACAAATGGCTCCCAAAAGGAGCAAGTTGATCAATGTGAGTTAGGTAAAGAGGAAGCCCCCTATCAAGCATTGAAGAAGATGGCTCTAGGCGAAGTACGACCACAAGAGTCATCGTCACAAATACAAGAGGAAAGTGAACCACAAGAGGAGATCAACAATCAAGGGGGAGCCTCGATACAAGATCAATCACAGGAATATGAACATGATCAACAAATCAACGAGGACAATAACTCAGGGGGAGAAGAAGATGATCACCAACATACGACCCCCCAAGTGCCACACCCAAGAGTACACCAATGCATTCAAAGGGATCATCCAATCGACAACATCATCGGCGACATCCAAAAGGGGGTAACCACTAGATCTCGTATAGCAAATTTCTGTGAACATTACTCGTTTGTCTCCTTTTTGGAACCCCGCAGGACTGAGGATGCATTGAAGGATCCGGACTGGGTGGTGGCAATGCAAGAAGAGTTGAACAATTTCAAGAGAAACGAGGTTTGGGAACTTTTGGAAAGACCCAATGCAAACATAGTGGGCACCAAGTGGGTCTTCCGCAACAAGCAAGACGAACACGGAGTGGTGACAAGAAACAAGGCACGACTTGTGGCCAAAGGTTACTCACAAGTCGAAGGTTTGGATTTCGATGAAACCTTTGCTCCAGTAGCTAGGCTTGAATCAATTAGAATATTACTTGCATATGCTACTCACCATGATTTCAAGCTGTATCAAATGGACGTGAAAAGCACCTTCCTCAACGGACCGATCAAGGAAGAGGTGTACGTGGAGCAACCACCCGGATTTGAAGACGAAGAGTTCCCCGACCACGTGTATAAACTGCGTAAGGCTCTCTATGGCCTCAAACAAGCTCCTAGAGCTTGGTATGAGTGTCTTAGAGATTTTTTAATTGATAATGGCTTTCAAATCGGCAAAGTAGATTATACACTATTCACGAAAAATCTGGATAATGATCTTTTTATTTGCCAAATCTATGTTGATGATATAATTTTTGGATCAACTAACCAATCTTTCTGTGAAGAGTTTAGTAAAATTATGACAGACAGATTTGAAATGTCAATGATGGGAGAATTGAAGTACTTCTTGGGATTCCAAGTGCGACAACAAAGGGGAGGAACATTCATAAGTCAAACCAAGTACACACAGGACATCCTCAAGAAGTTTGGAATGGACAAGGCAAAGCCCATAAAGACTCCCATGGCAACGAATGGCCACTTGGATCTCAATGAAGATGGACCGAGCATCGACCAAAAGGTATATCGCTCCATGATTGGATCTTTACTTTACTTATGTGCATCTAGGCCAGATATTATGTTGAGTGTATGTTTGTGTGCAAGATTTCAAGCCAACCCTAAGGAATGTCATTTGACAGCCATAAAGAGAATCCTAAGATATTTAGTTCATACACCCAACCTTGGTCTTTGGTACCCAAAAGGCTCAAAATTTAATCTCATTGGGTATTCCGATGCAGATTATGCCGGGTGCAAAGTTGATAGAAAAAGCACTTCCGGCACTTGCCAATTCCTAGGAAGATCCTTAGTTTCTTGGTCATCCAAGAAACAGAATTCCATTGCATTATCCACAGCCGAAGCGGAGTATGTTGCAGCCGGGAGTTGTTGTGCACAACTCCTTTGGATGCGACAAACTCTAAGGGATTACGGTTACAATATGAACCGTATTCCTCTCCTTTGTGATAATGAGAGTGCCATTAAAATAGCCCACAATCCAGTTGAGCACTCTAGGACTAAACACATTGACATAAGACACCATTTCTTGAGAGACCATTCCATGAAAGGAGACATATCCATCTCTCATGTCAACACCCAAAAACAACTGGCCGACATATTCACCAAGCCACTTGATGAAAAACGTTTTTGCGAACTCCGAAATGAGCTAAACATTCTTGATTCTCGGAGTGTGGCTTGAAAAGTTGCATACCTGTATGATTGCTTCAAAATATTGATTGAATTGTGAAAATTAACCCTCCCCATTTTTCTCTCGAAAAACTATGTCAATTATTAGATCTTGATGAATTTTTGATCATAGTATGATTGTTGTTTGCTTACTGGTCAAATTCATCAAGATTATTTGAATTGTTTTGCCTCTCTTGTCTCAATTATTGGTCCCTCAAATATATATGAATGGGCTATGCAATTCTTTCCTGGTGACCACGGACAAGTCCGTGGTTACCCGAACTAGTCCGCCCTTGCAGACTAGTCCGCAGAGTGTCGGGTAGGCCGGACTAGTCCGACAGACCACGGACTAGTCCGATATAGGTCCCTGGATAACTTCGGACTAGTCCTGTCTTGTCCGGACTTGTCCGATTTTTCGTGTCCATATCCTTAGCCGCCACCAAACCCTAATCCCTTCACCCCACACTCGCCCCCAAGCTTTCTCTCTCTTACGCTCGAGCTCCCAAGGCGAATCCTTGATTCCTCCGTCGAAAAGCCTCAATTTTGGGCGGAGATCAAGCTTGAAGACTCGGGGATTGAAGTTAGCGGACAAGTCCGGCCTCCAACCCCCAAAATCTCAAGCTTCCTTTGATTTCTTGGTAAATTTTCTTCAAAACCCTAAGAAATCACCAATTTCTCTATTGCTTATCGTTTGGCCTAGCATTCTTCACCAGTTACATGTCTAGTTGATGTGCTATGTGTATGCTAGACTAGTTTTACCTTAGGGATCATTTTTTCTCAAGTCTTTTAGGTTTTTGCAGATGAACACCGGACTAGTCCGGTCCAGGTACGGACAAGTCCGGTCCCCCGGACTAGTCCGTGCCTGTACACCGGACAAGTCTGTTGTTTCTGAACCAAAACCTAATTCTTTAATTCCCTAATGCTTTCCATTGCCATCTTACCTCACCAATACCTTGTATAACTTGTCCTTTCTCTTGATCACTCATTCTCAGATCATGTCGAGCTCCGACAACGAAATCTCCGATTTCGAGGCCGAGTTGGACCACGAGGTGGTACCTCGGTCCTCGGCAGGTCTTGGCAAGAAACGCCAAGAAAGACCTTCCGAGCCTGCTCCTTCCCCTCCTCAGGTTTGGAGGAAGGTCCTTGCCAAGAAGCCTGCCTCGAAGGCTGCTGCGTCTACAAGCGGCCTTCGACAAGCTAAAGGGAAGGGCAAGGGGGTTGCCACAGGGCCTGTTGGGCCCCTGAAGCTGCATACTCCCAGAGAAGGGGTCCGGGACCCCAATGAGGAGAGATTCACTGGCAAGGGCAGCGATGTGGCTGCGAAGTTGAGAAGTGTTGATTGCTATGCAAGGCCCAAGCAAGCAGCTGATGGCAGATTTTGGTCAAATTTCCATGCTGACTTCTACAAGCTGGTCTACTTGCCGATGAAGACCCCGGTGGTGCGCAGTCAATGGATTGACTGGGCCTATCTTGAGAAGAAGAAATGTGCAGCCTTTGATGAAGTGATAGCAGCTGCAGAGAGACATGGTCTGAAGGATCTCTTTGCCTTCAGACACAACTGGAATGATGAAGTGATAGCACAATTTTATGCAACGTGCCACTTCTCAAGCGAAGACGAAGAAAGTGTGACTTGGATGACTCATGGATCCAAGTATTCTATTACTCAGGAAGAGTTTGCCAGCCTGCTGCACCTTGACTCTGAAGAACATGACCACCTCATTATCCACAACATTGGGGTCATTGAGAGGGATGGAATGAAGTTCATGTATGAGCCCAACTCTAAGTATATTCCTCCCTCCACAAAGAATATGAAGCCTTTCTTTGTGGTCCTCAACAGAGTCCTTAGGAAGACCATTGCCCCCAAGGATGGGGATGCAGGGAGTGTGCAAGGCTACCTCCGGACCCTGATGAAGGTCATAAGCAAGAGGAGACAGTTTGATGTTGCAGACTATATTTGGAATGATATGGTCAATATCTCAAGTACCCCCAACCGATCCTGTGGCTATGCCCCTTACTTGATGTTTATGATTGAGAAGATCACAGGGATCGAGTTTGTGAAGGATGTGGAGCACACTCCACTGAGGCCTCAGAAGCCTCAGCTAGTGAGTGTCCAGGCTGCTCCATCGCCGTCCTCAAGCCCCGAGGCACCGGCAAGGCAAGAAGAAGATGCTAGTGCTCCTCCTCCCTCCAGGGTAGCCCCTCTGAAAGGATCCGCCAGTGGGATCCTTAAGTACTTGGCTGCAATTTTATCCTGATGCAAGAAAACTGAAGTGAAGCTTCACAAGCTAAATCAGAAGAGGAAGGAGGACATGAGGTACATAAAAGCCAATGTGAAGCAGCTGAGTGAGAAGCTGGAGATCAACCCAATTGGATCTCCAGTACTTTCTGAAGATTCTGATCCGGACATCACCGAGCTCAGCCCCTTGACTACCTCCGAGCTTGCCTATTTTGGCATTGGGGGCTCGAGCAGCTCCGCTCCTCCTCCTCCCTCTCAACCTCGTCAAGCGGAAAGCGATGAAGACGATGAAGATGACGAGAGGACTGATAGCGAAGAGTGAAGCCCTAGGACCTTCCTCTCTCTCTTTTTGGTGTCTTGATGCCAGAGGGGGAGAGATTGAGGGGGAGTCTCTAGTCTTAGCTTTAGATGAATAGGATGCAAGGAGAGAGCTCTCTATGTATTTTTAATTGTTATTGTATTTGGTTAAATCTATTTTCATATCCTAGTTGGTACTGTGTTAAATTGCTCAATTAATTTGCATGTGTGTGATGAAATCTGAATTTTTGCTCCTGAAATGTCATATTCACTTGATATTAGTTGATCAATGCAAATTATGTCATCCTTAATGCATTCATGCTCTTAGTATGCATCCCACCATAAAGAATGCACATATGGATAATTATCTTGTTGCTTGATGTATTTTTGAGTCATATGTGCATACTTTATGAAAATCTCATTTTATACCTAATTTTATGAAATCTCAATTGGTTGTCATCAATCACCAAAAAGGGGGAGATTGAAAGTGCATCTATGACTCCCTTGTGGGTTTTGGATGATTTATGACAAGCAATTGGGGTCCTAATCCTTTTGTTGAGATGAATGCAGGAAAATGATGAAAAATGAGCAAAGTGCCAAAAAGAGGGAATTTGAGAAGGAAAATGAATTTGAGCTCAAGGAGAAGAAATTAGTAGTTTAGTATGTATGGAGTGTGTTAAGGAAACACACCCAAGAGCTCAATCTCATTTAATCACACACACACAATGCACAAAGCTACACAGGACCGGACTAGTCCGATATCAGTCGAACTAGTCCGATATCTTTCTGTTCCACTTCGGACTAGTCCTCCCCAGTGCGGACTAGTCCTCAACACAATGCACAAGTCACACAAAATCGGACAAGTCCGTTGTGACCCGGACTAGTCCGATATTCATTCTGATCCACTTCGGACAAGTCCGGTATCTACACGGACTAGTCCGATACACACACTGATCTAAATCGGACAAGTCCTCAAAGTGCGGACTTGTCATCCTAAACACTTAGGGTTTCACAGGTCCGGACAAGTCCGATGACAATCGGACTAGTTCGAAGATTTCCAGCAGTGAAATCGGACAAGTCCGTTTTCCACCGGACTAGTCCGATATCCCTGGACACTTAGGGTTTGCTACACACAGACACCGGACTAGTCCGGTCACCACCACGGACTAGTCCGATCTTTCTGAACCCTAACGGTAACTTCTAGAAACCCCATATAAATAGAGGTGCACGGCCCACTTTCACTCTCTCTCGAACCCTAGCGCCGTCACACCTCCCAAGAGACTCAAAAACCATCTCTCTCCACGAAATTAAGTGCAAAGTCAATCAATTCATTGAAGATCACTTCTAGATCATTGGAGAGGCACTTGGCACACGATTGAGCTCTTTGTTTGAATCTCTAACACACTCTTGTATCTCAATTTGTATATTTCGAAGTGTGTTATTGGTGGTCTTAAAACTTGTAATCAAGGGAGCTCTCAACTTGTGAGATCGCCCCTTCAACTTGGTGATTTACCCCTGTGTGTTTAGTGGAAGAGGATTGGCCTTCGTGGCGATCCAACGAGGGAAGGGTTGGTGAAGACCCGGTCCTTTTGTGGGCTCCTCAACGTGGACGTAGGTTGCCTTCGTGGTAACCGAACCACGGGATAAATCTTGTGTCTTGTTCGTTTGTGTTCATCATTCTAGTTGATCAACATTATCTAGGGTTTGATTCATCTTGTTGAATTTAAGTTAAATAGTTGAACAAGAATCATACTTGCAATAGAACTTGACATACAATCATTGAACTGTTATTGACGTTTATATTTCCGCTGCAAACGTCAACGAAACAATCAAATTGACCTAACTTGATCAACCTAGTCCGTGAAATCCGGACTAGTCCGCACTTTACCGGACTAGTCCGATATATCTGGTTTTGACCTTGTTGTTGAAGTGCTACAGGAACCGAGAAAATTCAAGAAGGCCTATTCACCCCCCCTCTAGGCCTACATTCACCCTGGGGTCTGAATGGCACAAGAGGGGGCTTCTGGTTGGATGTGCTCAGTTGGAGGCATCACCACCAGTGAAACCTTAGTGGGTCTGAATATGCTGGTAGTCCCTTTGTAAAGGCTATCTTGTGATATCTTGGCCATACACCTAAGAAAGTGTAACTGGCATAAGGGAGGTTTCTTTAGTCGCCGACGGGTGATGAAATCATGAACTTGTGGGTAAAGTGGTACAACCTCTGCAGAGTCTTAAAAACTTTGATGATAGTCGTGCTCCTGGTTAAGAGCACCCGAACAACTTCCATGATTAGAGTGGAACTTGGGATTAGGGATGGTTATGGTTGTGTTATGGTAATGGTTATGGTTATGGCTATGGATTGGATGGTGATAAATGGTCATGGTTAATGATGATGGTAAGAATATGGAATATGGATGGATAATGAATGATGGATGTGAATTACTATGTTTATTTGCAATATGATGGGATAAATTTCACATAGACATTGTAGGATGCTTTTTACATGTTTTAAATATACTTTTCAGCAAATAGCCATTATTTATTATCAGTTCCTTGTTTAAGATACATGTCATTATTTTCCGACACTTGTTGAGTAGACATGTACTCACCCTTACAATTCCCCCCACTAATAGTTTCAGGTGATGTTTGGGAGTACCTTGAGGATAGTGCGGAGTACTAGGTTATGTGCTGCCATCAACTTGCCTGTAGTGTTGCTTGGAGCCCCACTACCCTATATGCTTAGTCTGCTTAGATTATTTCTGTTGCATAAGTTTTAGATTTATCAATAATGATCATTAGACTTGTAATTTGAGAATTATTTGAATATTGTAGTAAAAGTGTCTTCTTAATTAATTTGTGTTGTGGTAATTTTCTATATATCGTTTGTGATACACTAGTGTATGTGTGTTGAACATCCTGGACACACATATGTGTCGCACTTGGTTCATTTTCGAAACTGAGTGTCACAAATTGGTACTAGAGCCACAGGTTGACCGTAGGATGCAACCTAGATAGAATGAACACTTTAGAGCACATAGGAACACTCAGGAAGCATTGTGATTTGTTTGGTGTGCTGATCGCTATGTTATGTTTCTTGTATGCTTGTGTGATTAGTATAGGATTGTGGGATGTTTTAGAATTTGCCACATCCATATAGGCTACTATAGGTAGTTGCCTAATTTCATATCCCTTGATGCATATAGTTGGGGATGTTTTCTAAATTGTTCTCTCTTGCACTTTCTTCAGATGTTGAGGACCCGCAACAAAAGGGATGCCAATGAGAATGAGGAGAACAATGGAGCACCTCAGAATAACAACAATGGACCTGGACGTGAGGCCGTGAACCTTCAACAGTTAATTAGCTATGCAGAATCAACTTATACATATGGTGATGCAGACTTTGTGTGACACCCGGTTCCAAAAACGAACCAAGTGAACGCATATGTGTGCCCAGGACATTTAACACACATACACGAGTGCATTCACAAAGGGATATATAGAAAATTACCACAGAACAAGATTAATTAACCACTTTTATTACCAAATTCATAATATCCTCGAATACAAGCTCTAATGAATATTAATGACAAGTTGAACTAAAGAAGCGGAAATAAACTAAACTGAGCAAACTAAGCAGCTCAACAGCATAAGCAAATAGGGTATAGCACAGCTCCAATCAACTCCACAAGCAAAGCTAACAGCAAACACGACCTATAACTCCGCATTATCATCATTATACTCTGAATCCTGACCTGCAACTGTTGGTGGGGGAATTGCAATGGTGAGTACATGTCATACTCAGCAAGTGTGGAAAGTATGACATGTAGCTGATTCAAATGATGAATATAATAATGGATAAGTGCTGAAATGTACATTAAAACATTTGAAAAATCAATATGTTACATGTATGTGAAGTAAACCCATCATAAAGCATAAGTAATAACATAGTGCCATTCCATATTCCATATCCAACATTTATTACACCAGATTTCACCATTACCATTAATCATATCCAATATCATAATTTAATCCATAACCAGCCATAACCATTACCAAACCATAACCATACAAAATCCCAATTTCCCCCTAATCATAGAAGTTGTCCAGGTGCTCATAACCGGAAGCACTGCTAACACGATAGTTTTAATTACTCTGCAGAGGTTGTACCCCTTTACCCACGTGTTTGTGATTTCATCACCTTGCAGTGACTAGAACCTCTATTATTGCGTCTCACACTTCCATCGGTGTGTGGCCAGGAGATCACAAAATAGCCTTTACAAAGGGATTACTAGCCTATTTAGACCCCACCGAGGTTTCACTGATGGCGATGTCTCCAACTGAGCACATCTTCAACCAAGGGCCCCCTCTTGAGCCATTCGAGTCCCAGGGTAGTCTCACCAATCATCAATAAACCCAATCCAACTACCCCTTCCCCGAGCATCCTTAATGGTCCAAATAGTACTGGCAAAACCCTAATTAATCAGCTACGTGTGGGGACCATAATCCCGACCGCCAAGGATCTCATTGGGTGGTGTCATGCGATGCACACCCAACAGTATACAAGAATAGAATGAGAACAAATTTACAATACCAAGTCTTTATTGACAAGCACAGTGGAAGTTTTAAAAGTACTAACGGAAAGAAAGAGACTATACATCATAGCTACGCTCTCAGCACTAGCTATGCAAAAGCAAAGTCATCCATGCCCTGGATACTTTGCACTAGCAACACACAATTCACGGCGGCGTGCAAGGTTCCCACTAGGCTGTAAACCCTGGAGGGGTGCAACCTCGTCATTAAACCCGTCATCAGTCGTATAATCTGCAAAAACTTGTTAACTGCAAACGTGAGCATAAGGCTCAGCAAGACTAACCCGTCTCACTAGACATATGCAAGGTTGAGTACTAATCATAGGTAAGTAAAGCATAAGGACTCGCCTACAAGTGGATCCTTATAGTCTTGTTTTATTTAGCACCTGACATTCCTCAGGCACGACGCATCATAGACTCCGCAATCAAACAAGAAATGCTTTGCCGATGATATGACGTTCATGAATCACATAATGCTATTACAGGTAAAGTATGGGGAAACTGTAAACTTTTAATTGTACTATCTCTAAGCGAAACAAGGTTGTTCAAGCAATTTGTAAACCAATATATATCATATTCGTCTAACTTCTTTAGTATTCACTACGTCACGGCACGGTGAACAAGTGGTACTCTATTACGGTGAGGGACGATGATTGCAATCAGGACATACCCGTAACAACACGACACATACGCACTTTCGGAAATTCCAGCGAGTACTTTCAGCAGTACCTACATAAGAATTCAGTACTAGTCATATATGGCAACCTTTCACTAAACACTCAAATGTTGAACCGGTCGATCCGTCACGAGCAGGAGGTCACTGCGTGGGGCATACTCTGACGTGCCCACCAGCTGATTTACACCTTGCTGCCCCTCAACACACACCTATAAAACAGAACGGAATGCCTCGACAAACTAGTTTCAAGCTACGTTAGTTTACTGGAGCCCATTCCTCCAGTATGTCACCGGTACAATTCAAGCTTGTCCAGCAGGACCGCACATGAAACGGTCCTCAATCGACACAAGCAGGGCTACGCACGTGAGACCACGTCTCACTGCATCCTATCCACTGCTCGGTCTCAATTTCATAATCATAACCCATTTTCTTATTTTAGAATTTCCAGTGTGATAAAATTCCTATCTCACGAGTAGATTCCAACTACTCGACTTCTACCGAATTCCTATGAGCATAAGTATAGCAGTGTCTACTCAACGAGCCGTAGACCTACCCAAGACTCCATAGGATTTATGGGCCATGCAGGTGGATGTCAAACACCTTAAACGTAATGCACAATCATCTGAAGACGTAATGTGAAATAAAACTGCAAAACACTGTAAGGAACTTAGATGCAAACCGGGGCTTGCCTGAATGCGAGTTTGAGTGTATGTTAGGTTCTGGCAGCTGGACCTCCAAGGCTTTCAGCTGCTCCTCAACTTCAGCTACTACACGATATGCATATACTAGGTATAAATGATTTTGTGAATAATTAATATGCTTAAGGTGGGGTGTGTATATTAAGATAAAATAAGACAATTATCTTAATTGACTTTGGGATTTTTATGGTGGATACTAGAGAATATGGAGAAGACTCTTGCAAAGAACATGAGATGATAAAGGAGGTTTTTTATTCTTATCAGATAGGGTAAGAAAAAAGCTTCTCTAAATTTTGGTTGAAATTTCGGAGATGTATTATGGCTACCAAGGGTTGTAGCATGTAGAGGGGGTCTCACTGGTTCTAGGACAATTTGTTTCACAATTTTCTGAGCTTCCTACAGGTAGAAATTGATTTTTAAATTTTGGTTAAATTTCTCGAAATTGATTTTTTCCATTTTTCTCAATTTATAGCTACATAGAGATTTGGAACAAAGATCAACTCAGTATTTTAATTCCAATGAACTTTAAATTTTTACTGGAGATCACATGTATCAACTATAGGGTTCTGACCAAAATTGGGAATTTTCCAATTAACAGAACTGTAGGAATGAATTCTTTGAGCATTTTGCTTATCTGAATTATGGAGCAATTTCTATAGCTTTTCATACAAATCCAAGTGCACCACTGGACATTATTCTTCATGCTGGTTCTAACAAAATTTATTTGGAAATTTTTGGATAATTCTACTGGAAGTTATGGATTTTCTAAGTTTGGATTGAATCTGGATTTATTTTTCCTATTGGAAATTTCAAATAAAACGGGCTGGTCCCACATCATTTGAATTCGACCAATCGGAATGGAGCCACACCGGAAGCCACAGGGTTAACCCACGCAGCCACACCGGATCCTATCCGCAACTGATCCCACGCGAGAGGGTCTCGCTGACTGGTGGGACCCACGTCTTCGTCTACCTCCCAATGCGGCAGCGCTCCTCGCCGGAACTGCTGCGGGGCCTCACCGGACTTAGGTGCATCGACCTCCTCTCGGCCTCGCCATGAACGCTCCACCCTAAAATCGACTGAGCAATCCGGTGGTGGAGTCCAATCATGTCGGCGATGACCGGATACGGCGGCGCGACGGTGACATCGGAGCTAGGGTTTCGGCCTTCGTCGGAAATGCTCGGGAATGGCTCAATAGACTCGGGAAAAGCTCGGGAAGGTTCCTGGGAGAACCACGAGTATGATTTGGGGGTCGGATTGGGGAGAAATCACCGGCAAAGTTGAATTCGACAGCGAGGTACGGGTTTTCAACCGGCGGCCTCGAAAACTCGAAATCTAAGATGCTCGGTTGATAACTTTCAGGGTTTTTGGGCATGGAGCTTCCTTAGGACACGTAGAAACTATCTTCTAGCCAGATTCAAGGATGATTGCAAGAATGAAATGAATTTAAGCGCAAAGCTTTGCCGTTCTATTGAGAGACCGATCGGTTCTTGAACAAGAACTCAAGTTATACTTCATGTCATAAGCTTAGATTATGTGAGCATGAACTACAGAGGATTGCGAACCTTTTTGCATAAATGATCGAGGCTGGAGATGGTCTAGAACTGGTGTTCAATGGCGAGAGAGTGAATCCTTCTCGGCGACTTGGCGGCAACTGGGAAACTTCAAAATATGCCAAGCAGAGGCTATGTCACGATCAATGATCAAATGGAATACGTCGAGGAGTTTGTGACACGCATTTTATCTACTTACAGCTCGGGAAGACACGGCGTCAATTGTTGGCGAGAGCTCGATTTAACAGAGGCGGTGAGATCGGCGGAAATCGGGATGGAGCTCAACAGCGATGGCCAAGGGGTATTTATATGGGTCGAGGGGTGAGGGGAGCGCGCCACGGCGTCAAGCAGGCAAGTAGCTCGGTGGCTGCATGCGCGTCGCGGTGTCGCGCGCTGCCAGCGTCGAACGACGGGGCGAGCTGGAGACAGGGCAACCCCCCCCCCCCCCCCCCCCCCCGTGGGTTTCACTCGAGTACCTTGGCTGACAGTGGGCTCCACCTCCTCTTATCTACTCCCCTTCTCTGTAACTTCAATTCTCTTACTAATTTTTATCCAAAAAATCTAGATTTTTGTGGGGAGGCTCAAATAAATATCTGGAAATTGATTCTGCAATTGGATATTGATTTGGAGCAAGTTTCAATTGAATTACAAATTCAAATTTGAATTTGAATAAAATTCAATGGTGCCACTGTTTTAAATAGCAATTGAGTTCCAAAAATTGTTAAACTATGGGAATAAGTCAAGCAAGTTATGTTGACCATGAATGTGTGTTCAAATCTCATGAAACTTTGCAGAAAGTCTATTTGGAATATTAGAAAACCATAGAAAAATTTATGGCCTCTGAATTGAATAATTTTTTGGCAGGGCCAAATATACAGTAGTATATATTCAATTTATATTAATTTGAATATCTATTTCGTACTGCATATTAAATTGGCCTAGAAATATTTCTTCAAATAATTCCCAACTTTGAAGAGAGATCAAAAGAATTAATCTAAGTTTATTGGTGAAGTTCATTCCTCATGTTAATAAATTTAAACATGAGTAGAAGAAAAGATTTGATGAGATCAAATTTATAAGCATGGCTATAATTGGTCTCCACTAGGGTTAACAACCAATTTACACTTGAACCTCATATGAAAGAAAATGTGGGATTTTACACTACGCCGCACACATACTTTGCATCGTGGTGGCACTGTAGTCTGGGCTTATTCTCGCATGAACCAGTCATTCGATCTAAAGAAAGCAAACAACCATAACATCCAACCCATCCGCATACCAGGCTTGCTTAGATCACCCATTACCACATCATATTAACCAGTTCATGTTAATTGAATCTCATAAATGAATAATTAAGTTAAGTGGTATAGTTGTTTTCCATCCCAATTAATTAAGCGAAGCAAAAAGGGTAAAAAGCCCATCCCGACTCTCTACCATGAATTCCAGGTGACAAGGGTGGTCAAACAGGGCTAGTAAACTTCCTATCATAGGATTCCCGTCAAATTGACACAGGCATGCAGTTTTGAAAGCAAAACATGCATTTCAAAATAGGATCAATATGTTCAAGGACACTTGCCTTGCTCATGGGATTGGTTCGGTTCAAAGCCATCAAACTCTTGGTGCTGGAGTTCCTCTGCAGAACTCTATAGCGCCAATCTGTCTAACCAATGCAATAAACATAAATGACAAGAAACACAATCAAAGAGTGCGCAAGTATTACTCAATATGACATGACATGCATGATTAATGCAAATGCAAGGCAAAACTAGTTAATAAGTTGCTTTTAATGTTAATTAATCAATTACAATGGTTATTAACAAGTCTACACAGGTGTGGAGTTGATTCGATCTAATTTTGGAATTAATTCAACACAATTTAACCGGGAAAATCGGACTAGTGCGCTAGGGACCGGACTAGTCCGCATTTCGCGAAACTAGCCAACCAGGGTTTTTTAGATCGATGTGAATCTGGAGATTTGGGGTTTAATTCACATAAGGAAGAGGAAGTAGAAGGTACACCAGGTGTCCAAGACTCCAAAGAATCAAGGGTATTGGAGGCAACACTTGGATCTTCACGATCTAGGGTTGATGAAGAACTTGATGGCGAATCGTTGATCAATAACGAACACGTGATGAAGATCTTGACCCTCTTTCATTTCCTCTTCTTCTTCTTGCTCTAGATCTCATTCTCCCTCGTTGGTGGCGGCTATTCACGAGCTAGGGTTTGGGTGTGATTGAAAAGTGGCAAATATATGTCAAGCCAAGGGGTGGGGTTGTTTATATAGAGGTGGAAGGTTAGGGTTGGGTGGATTTCGAGTTTGAGATGAGTAGGGGTCGGTTCGGAGTCCCATATGGGCTCTAAAAGAGTTAGGCAGGACGTCCCTAGACTCACTTAAGGTAAAACCCAAGAAACAAGTCGTGAAACAAAGATCAACTCACAGTCGCAATTTACAGGACAAGTCCGAAAAGGGCCGGACTAGTCCGAAGTTAGACAGAGAGAAATCAGACAAGTCCAGACTAGACAATGGACAAGTCCAAACTTATACAGATGGGAAAAATAGACAAGTCCGGCCAAAACCGGACATGTCCAACTTTAGTCAGAAGAAAAACGGACAAGTCCGCTAGAATATCGGACAAATCCAGAGACTTAGCGGAATTTCTTAGGAATTGGATATCTGACTAGTTCGTAATGGACTGGACAAGCCCAAAATTGTCCAGAGGCAAGAACAGACTAGTCCGCTGCAAGAACAGATTAGTCCGATGCAGGTCAGAGAGAAATCGGACTAGTCCACACTCCCTAGAATTCTTAAGTGCGGTTTTGCTCTAAATTCATTTCAAACTTGTTCGTTTTTATGTTGCTTAATGTTAAACATATTTAATGATGGATGCAGGGCATGATGCATGAATATTAGGGTGTTAAAAACCTACCCCCCTTAAAATGAATCTCGACCTCGAGATTCGACGCGAAAGAGAAGAGATAGGGAAATTCCTTCTTGATGTCATCCTCCAGCTCCCAAGTCGCCTCTAATTCTCTGTGATGCTTGCATTGAATTTTACACTATCTAATAACCATATTCCTTATGACCCTCTCCTTAGTTTCCAAGATTTTGACCGGTTGCTTGGCATAAGTCAAATCTGCCTCTAGTTCCAATTCTTCCAATTGGCACTTGTTCTTCCGGTACTCTCAAGCACTTCTTGAGCCGGGAAACATGAAAGACATCATGTACATCCGAAAATCTCGAATGGTCCAATACAGCCATTCTTGAATTGAAGTCATCCTCGACTCAAGTTCATCTTCTTCTCCCAAGTACGGTCGCAAATCTGAATGTTAAATGTGGGACTAACCCCAAAATCGGGAGGCAAATCAAGCTCATATGCATTATCTTTAATCTTTTCAACAATCTTAAAAGGACAAGCAGCTCGGGGCATAAGTTTAGATTTTCTCAAGTCAGGGAATCGATCTTTTCTCAAATGTAACCACACCAAATCACCCGGTTCATGTTTTACTTCTTTTCTACCTTTACTACCTGCAATCCAATATTTCTCATTCATCTTTTCAATATTTTTCTTTGTAGTTTCATGCATCTTAAGAATGAATTCAGATCGTTGTGTAGCATCCAAATTTATAGTTTCAGAAGGAGGCAAAGGTAGTAAATCAATAGGAGCACGAGGATTAAAACCAAACACTACCTGAAATAGACTTACCGTCATCGTGGAGTGAACGGATCTGTTGTAAGCAAATTCTATATGTGGTAAACACTCCTCCCACAACTTCAAATTTGTTTCCAAGACAGCCTGCAACATAGTTGACAAAGTACGATTAACTATCTCGGTTTGTCCATCCGTTTGTGGGTGACATGTAGTTGAAAACAGCAACTTGGATCCTAATTTATATTACAAAGTTCTCCAAAAATGACTTAAAAATTTTGCATCACGATCAGAAGCAATGGTATTTGGCACACCATGTAAACGAACAATTTCCGTCATAAATAAATCATCAATGTGTGAGGCATTATCATTCTTATGACAAGGTATAAAGTGTGCCATTTCGAAGAAACAATCAACAACTACAAAAATACTATCCTTCCCCCTCTTATTCCTAGGCAATCCCAAAACAAAGTCCATAGAAATATCCTCCCAAGGTACACTAGGAACAGGAAGAGGCATAGAAAGACCATGTGGGTTAAGGCGAGACTTAGCTTTATTGCAAGTAGTGCATCGTGACATGTAGCGCTCGACATCACGCCTCACCTTTGGCCAAAGTTAGAGTGTGGACAGCAAGTCTTCAGTTTTCTTCACTCCAAAATGTCCCATCAAAGCTCCTCCATGTGCTTCCTGCAAAAGTAGTAGACAAATGAAGCTAGCTGGAATGCATAGCTTGTTAGCACGATAGAGGAGACCCTCTCACAGCACATATTTATTCCAAGTTCATCCTTCTCTACAATTTTGAAAAGCATCTTTGAAGTCCAAATCAGTAGGATGTAATGCTTTCATTGTTTCCAAATGAAAGATTTTATGATCAAGTTGGGAGGTATAACGTCTAGATAATGCATCGGCAATGACATTTTCCTTACCTTTCTTATGCTTAATGATGTATGGAAACGACTCTATGAACTCAATACATTTAGCATGTCATTTATTCAGATTCGTTTGACACTTAAGATACTTCAATGATTCCTGATCGGAATGTATGACAAACTCCTTAGACTTAGAGCAAAGATAATGTTGCCAAGTTTGTAATACTCGCACTAAGTCATACAATTCCTTTTCATAACTAGAATAATTCAGAAAAGGACCATGAAGTTTTTCACTAAAGAACGCAACGGGTTTACCTCCTTGTATGAGAATGCCTCCAATACCAATGCCGCTTGCATTGCATTCTAGCTCAAAGGTTTTGTAAAAATCTGGAAGTTGTAGCAATGGTGCTTGTGTAAGCTTTGATTTGAGAGCATCAAAAGCTTGTTGCTCCTGCGTGACAGTTGTTGGGGCTGTCCAGCTAGTGATCGCTTCAATTTTTGCCTCATCCATCTCAATTCCCCGCGGTCCAAAAGATCATGGACTTGTCGCTGAATTTCCTTAGTTTCCTCTGGATTCGCCCTGTATGCTGCACGATTTGGCAAGCTTGCTCCTGGAATAAAATGAATCTTGTGTTCAATGCCTCTCATGGGTGGTAAACCAGGGTGTATCTTAGAGGGAAACACATCCTCAAACTCCTGCAAAAGGTTAGCAACAGCAGGGGGCAATGCAATAGACAATTCATGAAGTGAAAACATGGCTTCTTTGCATACTACAGCATAGCACATCCCGTTAGCATCGAATAAATCAGCAAGGTCAGATTTAGTTGCGAGCAACGATGGTGATTTCAACTTAATGACTTGCTTTTTTTGAGATTAGTTTTGTTGCTTTGCCATCACGAATTTTACTCTTCTCAAAATTCACAATTTCAGCAGGAGTCATTGGGAGCAAAGTGATTTTCTTTCCTTTATGCATGAGAGTATATTTATTAGTTCTACCATGATGAATAGCATCTGTATCAAATTCCCAAGGACGACCCAATAAAAGAGAACAAGCATCCATAGGCACGCATCAAAATCAGCAAAATCATGATAAGAACCAATTGAAAAATGTATTCTCGCTGTTTGTGTTATCCGAACCATACCGCTGTTGTTGATCCATTGAATGTGGTATGGATGAGGGTGTGCTCTTGTTGTCAAACCAAGTTTCTTGACGACGTCCGTGTTCACCATGTTATCGTAGCTATCTCCATAAATTATAGTGTGTACATGGCAGTCCTTGACGACGAGAAACATGTGGAAGAGGTTGTGCCGTTGTAGCTTGTCGTCGGCCTCCACTTTGGACTCAAGGCACGCTGCACAATGATGCACCTATAGTTCTCCGTCGCTGCTGTACCAAGTACCTCTTCTTCGTGTGTTCGTCATTTGGATATATAAAGTTAGTAGCAAGAGAATATTCATCTTCTACATCCAAAGTACTATCATACCCGCAATCGTCGTGTGCTATATATGCTCGTTTGCTCGGGCAATCTCTCATAATATGACCAAGTCCCTGGCAGCGGTGACACTTAATGTCGGAAGTAGTACGACTCATAGAAGGAGTGAACGATGAAGGCTTGAATGATGTTGCCTTGCTGCCCTCCGGCACGCGAGAAGGTGGAGCAGCAGGTGCAGTTCGTTGGCCGCCATTGGATGGTGTAGTCACTGCACGGGGGGTCGAAGATGGTGCTGTTTTGGATGGACTAGACATCGAACGAGGCGTGAAATTGGTCCTCGTGCGTTGTTGCTGTTGTTGTCGGCCTTGCAATTCCTTTTCTACCAACATAGCAAGCTCAAACAATATGTTAACAATATCATATTCCTTGTAATCAACAATGTCCTTAATTTCACGCCTCAAGCCCACATAAAAATGAGCTATTTTATCATCCATGTCCTCTACTACCCCACAACGCAGCATACCCTTTTGCAACTCTTGATAATACTCCTCTACAGACATGTTACCTTGGTCTAAGCGCTGCAATTTTTTGCGAAGGTCCAGCTGAAAAGATGGAGGAACAAATCAAACACGCATAGCTTCCTTTAATCTATCCCATGTTGGAGGATCAGTTGTAGTTTTAACAAGTTCATTCCACCATATGATAGCAAAGTCCTGAAACTAACTAGTGGCTTGACGAACTCTATGTTGTTCAGGAACAAGATAGGCATTAAATTTTTGCTCTACTATCATCTCCCAATGAAGATAAGCCTCAGCATCATAAGCACCAGAAAAAGAGGGTATAGTAAATTTCACTTTAGCAAAAGAATCATCAGGAGGACGATTATAATTATTACGAGGATTATTACCTCCCATACCCTCAACGATAAAGTGGTAGTCTTGGCTGATTGTTGTGATCTTCCATATCATCATAGCATTGTCTTCATGTCCTCCAGCAAGAGGCAACCTAGCCTCAAAAGTATTCATCCGAAGAGCAAGGTCGTCAAGTTGGCAAGTCAAGTTCGCCAATGACTCCTCCGTTGATGTGTTGTATTTGGCGAACAAATCTATCATGGTCTTCATCATATTACGTAACTCAGCATGTTAAACACATTCGTTATCATTGTCTTCTCCTGCCATTGTTAGTAGAAAACAAAAGACAACAAAAATATGTTATCCCTATCAACTATAGTGACAATGTGAAAGGTGGAAGAAAACAATCTCTCTCCCTCAAGCGTCTTACCACACTCTTACAAGTGTTCTTACCGACACAGCGGGTGGTGTGGATGGTGAGATGAACCAATGAAGTGTGGGGTAATAGCACAGATACCTGTTATGCTCAAGAAAAAGGTGGAGCTTGGATGGCACAATATGGTGGCTAATAAGCAGAAAATCATTAATAGGTAAACAAAGTTGAAAAAGTATTCAATGTAGGAAACTATTGCTAGTCAACCAAGTGCTCTAGGGACTAGCACAACACAAGGAAGTAGCAAGGAAAAAGGAAGACAGAATGATGTAACCAACAATCACAGCACAAGTAGTATGGGCTAATTGCTTTAATATGCGTGCTCTTCGCTGTTTTTTTTTCTTTTTTGTAATATTTTTTTATATTTTTTCTTTATTCAGGAGCACAAAAATATGAAGCACACAAATTTGCATCTTAATTGAATGTAATATGCGGCCTATAGAAAATCAAGAAGATTATTTAAAATTCGTGCTGAAACTTTGGAGGCCGGATAGCCTATCTTCCGAGGGAAATTTGGGCAATATAATTTTTGTCGAACGTGGCGAAGCGGCGGAAAACCAAATGCAAAATTTTGTGTAGATCAATTTGAAAAAAAAAATCGCCCAATTTCGTGTTCGTATGCGAAAGTTATGGCTGTTTTAAGGTAGGCCGTCCGAGTTACGGTTTTTGGATGTTGATTCCAACTCGGTTTTAGAACGGAAATCGCAATCGGATATGAAAATGATCAGAATTTTGCACAGCAACTAATGGCGTTGTTTGTGATGATTCGAGGATGAGTGGCACAAAGGTTTGTCACCTAATATAGGGCTGTCGATGCGGGATTTCACGCAAGGCGGCTAGCTAGGGCAAACCGATGAACATGGTGGATCGATTTGTTGTTTAGGGATTGTGGAATAGGTGTCGAATAGCAATAAAACAAGGACAAAACACAATAACTAGGACCAAAACTTAAAGCTAAACCACCAAAAATACTCAACCACACGAATGCAAACTCAATAATGCAAACTGAAAAACGAAACTACAGGCACTATAGTCTAGGAAGCGTAAAAACGATTTAATTTTTTGTGGCTTTTCTGTGGACTCTAGGTATGAAACAAAACCAATCTAATGGAAGGAAAAACAAAGATACCTCATGGGCAACCTAGAAATATGATACCAATTGATGAGTAGTTTAGGCCTGATCTTCCAAAAGGAAAGTCGATTGGGGTGGAAAACTCGACGTTGATGATCCGCGACACTCGAGCAATTCGAGTACTAAATGTGTCCTAGAGGGGGGGGGGTGAATAGGCCTTTTGAATCCTTGTCGGAACATGCAACACTAAACACCCAGATCAAAACTCGAGATATAGGACTAGTCCAGTAAAGTGCAGACTAGTCCGGTGTGTACGAACTAGGTTAATCAAGTTTGATCGATTAATTTGATTCTAGGATGTATGCAGCGGAAATATACTTATAATTTATGTGTTACACGATTATGGACTAGGGTATATCACAATTCAATCTTATATTTAATGATTCAACGTAAAGTGAGCAAGATTGATTGAAACCCTAGATTGATGTGATGTATAAGAACAATGAACACAAAACAAGAACACGAGTGATTTATCTCGTGGTTTGGTTCCCACTGAGGCAACCTACATCCACGTTGAGGAGTCCACAAAAAGGATCGGGTCTTCTACAACCCTACCCTTGTCAGATCGCCACGAAGGTCAATCCACTTCCACTTATCACAAAGGGGTGAATAACCGAATTCAAGGGGCCTTCTCACACGTTGAGGGCTTTCCTAGATTACAACAAGAAACACCACCAATAACACACTCAAAAGATTACAATGAAAATCACAGGAGTGTGTTAGAGATTCAAACCAAGAGAGTGTTGAACGTGTCTCTCCAATGATCTAGAGTGTATCCTCAAAGGATTGATCTTTGTTGAACTTAATTTCGTGGAGAGATGTGTTTTTGAGGCTCTTGGGAGGTGTGACGGCGCTAGGGTTCGAGAGAGTTTAAAGTTGGGCCATGCACCTCTATTTATATGGGGTTTCTAGAAGTGACCGTTAGGGTTTAGAAAGATCGGACTAGTGCGTGGTGGTCATCGGACTAGTCCGGTGTGCTGTGCGTAGCAAACCCTAAGTGTCCCGAAATATCGGACTAGTCCAGCTAGGAGCGGACCTGTGCGATTTCGCTCCTGGAAATCTTCGGACTAGTACGATAGTCATCGAACTTGTCCAGACATGTGAAACCCTAAGTGAATTAGGTGAAAAGTCTGCACTTGGAGGACTTGTCCGATTTAGGTCAGAGGGTTTTCGGACTAGTCTGGGCAAATATCGGACTTGTCTGATTTAGATCAGAATGATATCAAACTAGTCCAATGGGTGATCGGACTTATCTGGTTTTGTGTAGCATGTGAAGTGTTTTGAGGACTAGTCCGTACTAGGGAGGACTAGTCCGATTCTAGTCAGAGAGATACCGGACTAGTTCGATGGATATCGCACTTGTCCGATCTTGTGTAGAGAGATATTGGACTAGTCCGGTGGCAGTTGGACTAGTCAGGTCCTGTATAAATTTGTGCAATGTGTGTGTTTAATTGTGATGAGATCTTGGGGTGTGTTTCCTTAACACACTCCATACACAATGATCTAATATTCTTCTTCCTTGAGCTCATTTCCACTTTGCTCCTCATTCTCCCTTCTTTTTGGCACTTTGCTTATTTTGCTATTAAAACATGTGCCCATCTCAACAAAGAGGTTAGGATCTTATTTGCTTTTCATAAATCATCCAAAACACACAAGGGATTCCTAGATGCACTTTCAATCTCCCCCTTTTTGGTGATTGATGACAACCAATTGAGATTTCACAAAATATGATTAAAATTGAGATTTTCATAAAGTATGCACATATGAGTCTAAAATATATAAAGCAATGAAAACATAATCCATATGTACATTCTTTATGTTGGGATGCATGACTAAGTACATTGAAACAATGAGAATGACATAATTGACATAAATCAACCAAAACCAAGCATATATGTCATTCTAGGAGCAACAACATAGTTTTCAACAATTACTTCTCAAGTAGATCAAAATAATGCATCACAGAACCATAATCATCATAAGAACATAGTAAAAGCTTTACAACCCACAAAATAGTCAATAAGCATAAAAGAGAGCTCTCTCCTCGCATCCTACAGCTAAGAATAAGACTCCCCCTCAATCTCTCCCCCTTCGGCATCAAGACACCAAAAAGAAGGAGAGGAGGGACCTAAAGTCTTCACTCCTCGCTGTCGGTCCTCTCATCGTCTTCATCGTCGTCTTTGGGCTGATGAGGAGGAGGAGGAGGAGGTGCGGAGCCACTCGAGCCTCCAATGCCAAAGTAGGCAAGCTCGGAGGGGGTCAAGGGTCTGAGCTCGGTGAAGTCAGAGTCAGAGTCATCGGAGATTACTGGAGATCCAATGGGCTCGATGTCCAGTTTCTGCCAAATCTGCTTCACATTGGCCTTGACATACTTCATGTCTTCCTTTCTCTTCTTGTTCAGCTTGTGGGCCCTCACTTCGGCCTTTTTGCAGGAAGCAAAGATTGCAGCCAAGTATTTGAAGATTCCACAAGCAGATCCTTTTTGAGGAGCTGCTCTAGTGGCAGGGGCGGCCCTGGCATCTTCACTTCTTCTTGCCGGAGCCTCAGGACTGGAGATCGGAGCCTCAGGACTAGCAGCCTGTATGCTTGGCTTCTGAGGCATCTGGGGCCTCAATGGAAGGTGCTCCACATCTTTCACAAACTCTATGCCAGTGACTTTCTCAATCATAAATATAAGATAGGGAGCATAGCCACATGACCTGTTGGGTGTGCAAGAAATGTTCACTATGTCATTCCAAATGTAGTCCACAACATCAAACTGGCGGTCTTTGCTTACGACCCTCATAAGGGTCTGGAGGTAGCCCTGCACACTCCCAGCATCCCCATCATTGGGAGCAATTATCTTCCTCAAAACTTTGTTCAACACCACAAAGAATGGCTTCATGTTCTTGGTGGAGGGAGGGTTGAACTTGGAGTTTGGCTCATATAGGAACTTCATCCTATCCTTCTCAATGAAATCTATGTTGTGGATAATTAAGTAGTCATGGCTTGAGGTGTCAAGGTGCAGCAGGCTTGCAAACTCCTCATAGGTGATATTGTACTTGGATCCGTGAGTCATCCAAGTAACACTCTCTTCATCTTCACTAGAGAAATGGCAAGTTGCAAAGAACTGCGCAATCACTTCATCATTCCAATTGTTCCTGAAGGCAAAGAGATCCTTCAGGCCGCCTCTCAATTGCTTCCACCACTTCAACAAATGGTGAGCAGCCCTTCTTCTCAAAATGTGTACAATCAATCCACTGGTTGTGCACTACATGCGTCTTCATCTGGAGATATACAAACTTGTAGAAGTCTGCATGGAAGTTACTCCAGAATCTACGATCCACAGCATGCTTCGAGCAGCCATACCAATCAACATTTCTGAATTTTGCAGCCGAGTCGCTGCCCTTCCCATTGAACTTCTCTTCAGCGGGGTCCCTGACCCGTTCTCTTAGAGCATGCAGCTTTCGGGGGCCAATCGGGCCCGTTGCTATTCCCTTGCCCTTGCCCTCGGCTTGGCGAGGGCCACTCGCTGTAGCAGCCTTGGAGGTCGGCTTCTTCGCTAGCACTTTCCTCCGAGCCTGTGGAGGAGACGGAGCCGGCTCGGAAGGACGCTCTTGGCGTTTCCTGCCAAGGCTCGTCGAGGGCCGAGGTGCCACCTCATGGTCCATCTTGGCCTCAAAATCGGAAATCTCATCATTTGTGCTCGACATGTCCTCACGATGAATTGTGTAAGGCATGAATGAGAATTGATGATTCAAGGCATGGGTGAGAAAGAATAACAAGGCATTGCATTGAGGAACCGATAGGCTAGATTTTGAGTTCAGAAAAATCGGACTTGTCCGATGTACAGGCACGGACTAGTCCGGGGGTGACCGGACTTGTCCGTGCATAATCTGGATTAGTCCAATATTCATCCTCAAAAACCTAATCAACTAGACAAATGGCGATTCCTGATGCACAACTAGCTTAGCATAAACGTAATACATAAAGGAGGCATGTATATAGTGAGGGATGCTAGGCTATTCGATCAATAATGAAGAAAATCAAGATTTCTAGGGTTTGGGCGAAGATTACTGAAGAAATTGCTTGAATCTCGAAGAGGGAGGTGTTGAAGGCCGGACAAGTCTGAGAACTTCAAACTTCGAGGGAGGAAGCTTGATTTCCACCCAAATGTGGAGCCTTTTGGTGGAGGGGATGCAAAATGGCCTTGGGAGCTCGAGTTTGAGAGAGAGAACGCGTGAGACAAGAGTGGAGGTGAAGGATTTAGGGTTTGGCGGCGGCTAAGGTTATGGACACGAAAAATTGGACAAGTCCGGAGAAGACCGGACTAGTCCGAACTTTTCCAGAGGCTATATCGGACTAGTCCGTGGTCTACCGGACTAGTCTAGCCTAACCGGCACTCTGCAGACTAGTCTGCATGGGCGGACTAGTCCGGGTAACCACAGACTAGTCCATGGTCACCAGGCAAGAATTTCTTAGCCCATTCATATATATTTGAAGGTACATATTTAGAGAATAGGGACACAAATCAAATCAAATAATCTTGACGAATATGATCAGTAAGCATACAACAATCAAGCAATGACCATAATTCATCAAGATCTAGTAATTAACATAGTTTTCGGAGAAAATTGAGAGGGATGATTTTTACAATCCAATCAACATATTTTGAAGGAATCATACAGGTATGCAAATTTTCAAGCCACGCTCCGAGCATCAAGGATATTTAGTTCATTTCAGAGTTCGCAAAAGTGTTTTTCATCAAGTGGCTTGGTGAATATGTCGGCCAATTGCCTTTGGGTATTGACATGTGAAATGGCTATATCTCCTGTCATGAAATGGTCTCTTTAAAAAGTGATGCCTTATGTCTATATATTTTGTTCTAGAGTGTTCAACTGAATTGTGGGCAATTTTAATGGCACTCTCATTGTCACAAAGGAGTGGAATGTAGTTCATATTGTAACCGTAATCCCTTAGAGTTTGCCGCATCCAAAGGAGTTGTGCACAACAACTCCCGACTGCAACATACTCCACTTCGGCTGTGGATAAGGCAATGGAATTTTGTTTCTTGGAGGACCAAGAAACTAGGGATCTACCTAGGAATTGGCATGTACCGGAGGTACTCTTTATATCTACCTTGCATCCGGCATAATCTGCATCTGAGTAGCCAATGAGGTTGAATTTGGAGCCTTTTGGATACCAAAGACCAAGGTTGGGTGTATGAACTAAATATCTCAAGATCCATTTTACGGCTGCCAAGTGACACTCCTTAGGATTGGCTTGAAATCTTGCACACAAACATACACTCAACATAATGTCTGGCCTAGATGCAGATAAGTAGAGTAGAGATCCAATCATGGAGCGATATACCTTTTGGTCGACGCTAGGTCCATCTTCATTGAGATCCAAGTGACCATTTGTTGCCATGAGAGTCTTTATAGGCTTCACCTTGTCCATTCCAAACTTCTTGAGTATGTCTCGTGTGTACATGGTTTGGCTTATGAACGTCCCTTCCTTTTGTTGCCGCACTTGGAATCCCAACAAGTACTTTAGCTCTCTCATCATTGACATTTCAAACCTATCTGTCATGAAGATACTGAATTCCTCATACAAAGATGGGTTAGTTGAACCAAAGATTATATCATTAACATGGATTTGACAAATAAATAGATCATTGTCAAAGTTCTTTGTAAACAATTTATAATCTACTTTACCAATCTTAAAACCATTTTCAATGAAGAAATCTCTAAGACACTCATACCAAGCTCTAGGAGCTTGTTTGAGGCCGTAGAGAGCCTTACGCAATTTAAATACATGGTTGAGAAACTCTTCATCTTCAAAATGGGGTGGGTTGCTCCACATACACCACCTCCTTGATTGGTCTGTTGAGGAAGGCGCTTTTCACATCCATTTGATAGAGCTTGAAATCATGGTGAGTAGCATATGCCAGTAATATTCTAATATATTCATGTCTAGCTACAGGAGCAAAGGTTTCATCAAAATCCAAACCTTCAACTTGTGAAAACCCTTTGGCCACAAGTCATTTCTTGTTCCTTGTTGCCACCCCATGTTCATCTTGTTTGTTGCGGCAGACCCACTTGATGCCGACAATGTTCGCATTGTGTCTTGCCACGAGTTCCCACACCTCGTTTCCCTTGAAGTTGTTCAATTCTTCTTTCATGGCCACCACCCAATCCGGATCATTCAATGCATCCTCAACCCTGCGTGGTTCCAAAATGGATACAAACGAATAGTGCTCACAAAAATTATCTATGCGAGATCTAGTGGTTACTCCCTTTTGGATGTCACCGATGATGTTTTCGATTGGGTGATCCCTTTTACTCTTGGGTGTGGCACTTGAGGCGTTGTATCTTCATGATCATCTTCTTCTCCCCCTAAATGGTTGTCCTCGTTGATTTGTTGATCATCTTTGTATTCTTGTGGTTGATCTTGTGTGGAAGCTCCTCCTTGATCATTGACCTCCTCTTGTGGTTCATCTTCCTCATGCACGTGTAGAGGTCACTCTTGTGGTCGAACTTCACCTAAGGCCATTCTTTTCAATGCTCGACAAGGAGCTTCTTCTTTACCTAGTACACATGGATCAACTTGCTCCTTTTGGGAGCCACTAGTCTCATCGAACACTATGTCACATGCTACTTCAACAAGTTCGGAGGTCTTGTTGAACACATGGTAGGCGTAAGCGTTCAAATCATAACCAAGTAAGAAACCTTCATCAAACTTCGAAGCGAACTTTGAAGTCCTAGGCTTCTTGTTTAAAATGTAGCATGGAGAACCGAAAACTCAAAAATATGAAATATTGGGTTTGTTGCCGGTGAGTAGCTCATAGGATGTCTTCTTGAGTAGTCGATGATGATAAAGTAGATTTATGGCGTGACAAGCGGTGTTGATTGCTTCCGCCCAAAATCAATCTGAGGTCTTGTATTCATCGAGCATTGTTCTCGCCATCTCTATGAGGGTTCGGTTCTTTCTTTCGGCAACTCCATTTTGTTGATGGGAGTATGGAGCCGAGAACTCGTGCTTTATGCCTTCTTCATCTAGGTACTCCTCCACTTGTGTGTTCTTGAACTCCGTGCCGTTGTCGCTTTGAATGTTCTTGATTATCAATGAGAATTCATTTTGAGCTCGCTTGAAGAATTCTTGAGTATTCTTTGTGTTTCTGACTTATCATGCAAAAAGAAAACCCAAGTGAAGCGAGAAATGTCATCAACAACTACTAAACCATATTTGTTACCGCCGATGCTTATGTAAGCAATTGGAACAAATAAGTCCATGTGAAGTAGCTCGAGTGGTCTTGTTGTAGTCATGACGTTCTTCGCGGGATGAGGTGCTCCAACTTGCTTCCCGGCTTGGCACGCGCTACAAGGCCTGTCTTTCTCAAAAACAACATCCTTCAAACCTCGGATGTGATCGCCCTTGAGGAGTTTTTGAAGGTTCCTCATACCAACATGCGCTAGCCATCTATGCCACAGCCACCCCATGTTGGTCTTTGCAATCAAGCATGTTTCAAGTTCAGCTTTATCCTTGTGGAAGTCAACAAGATAAAGCTTTCCCTTTAACATACCCATGAATGCAATGGAACCATCACTTCTCCTAGAGACGGTCACACCCTCGTTAGTGAACAAGAAATTATAACCTTTGTCACTTAATTGAGATATGGACAGCAGGTTATAATCTAAGAAATCAACATGTAATACATGAGAAAGTGTGTGTTTAGATGATATGGCAATTTTACCAGTACCGAGCACCTTCCCTTGACTATTATCTCCAAAATAGATGCCCTCGTTTGGATCCTCATTTTCCTTATATTAAACAAACATTCTTATTTCTCCGGTCATATGATTCGTGCAGCCACTGTCTAGCACCCATTTAGATCCACCGGAGGAATAAGCCTGCAAAAACAAATTATGCTTTGGTTTTAGGTACCCAAGCTTGCTTGGGTCCTTGGAGGTTAGTTACAAGAGTTTTGGGCACCCACACATGAGACTTGGTGTTCCCATGGCGTGGCCCAACATAATGAGCATAAACTTTGCCAAAATTATTTCTCATTAGGACATACGATGCATCAAAAGTTCTAAATATTAACTAGTGTTGTTTGTATACAGGACTAGTCTGGGAGGCCGGACATTTCCGGACCCCGATCGGACTTGTCCGGTGTTCATGTGTGTTTAATTTTTTAATCTTGGACTTTCCAGTTTGAGAGGTTCTTCCCTTTAAAAATGTAATCCTCTCCTTGTTATTCTTATGGCTTCTAGCATGTTGCTTTTCTCCATAAGAGTAACCAGTGCCATATTTTACATTTGGAGGTCTTTTCACCAAGTATGCACTACGTGCATATTTGATCTTCTCCTTGTCAAATATGGGCAGGATGCTTATCCTTTGTAGAGGTTGGCTTGTCTTTCAAACTAGCGTCATCTTTATTACATGTGCAAGTAGAAGCTACTTCAGTTTTAATGGGTTGAGAAGGTCAACTTGAAGAGGATGAAGGTTCACCTTGCTTGAGTGACTCAACTTGCACTTCAAGGATCTTGTTAACCTTGAACAGGTTAGCAAGTTGGTCCTTGATTGCAGCATTTGAGTCGCTTAACTCCAAGCAAGCTTCCTTGCTTGAAGCTAACTCAAGCTCTAGTGATTTGCTTCGCTCCTTTTCAAATTCTAGAAGTTTGTCAAGTTAGACATATTCCTCCTTTTGGGAGATAATCATGTCCTCTCGACGATGTATCAACCTCTCCTCAACAAGTTGATCAAGTAAAATTTCATTTTTGTGGCAGTTTTCCTATCTAGTCCAATAAGCATATCCTCATTATCACTATTGATTTCATCATCACTAAAATAGGAATGCACGGAAGGGGGTTTGGTGGTTACCTTGTGTTTACCTTCCTTTGCCATGAGGCAAGTGCCATTTCCTTTCCATGCACTGAGTGTAGGGAAGAGAGTAGACTTCTTGGATGTCTTCTCGATGGCTATGCTAGCCATCTCTTCTTCTTCGAATGATGAGGACTCATCATTTGAGTCCCACTCTTTCCCTATTTGCGCTTGTTCGGCTTGTTTCTTCTTCTTGAAGAATTTCTTAGATTGAGGCTTGGCTTCTTTGGTCTTCTTCTTGTTTTCTTCATATGGGCAATCAACTATAAAGTGGCTATACTCACCACAATTATAGCATGGCTGCCTCAACTTTGCCTTTGTTCTCTCCTTGTACTTTCCTTCGCTTGATTTAGTACCTTGTCTCTTCTTCATTATTCTTTTGAATTTCTTCATGAACAGTATCATGTCTTCTTCATCTAATTCACTGCTCTCATCATCACCATCTTCTTCTAGCTGAGCTTCTCAAGCCTCTTTAGATAGGGGTTTGAGGGTGGACTTCAATGCAACCCCTTTCTTCTTTGCCAAGGTGAGGTCGGCAATTTCCTTGACATGCTTTGCTTGTTTTTCCATCGTCTCAAAATTGATGATTTTTCCAAGTAATTCATCTGGAGTCATTCTCTTGTATCCGGGGCTTTCTCTAATCATGGAGCATAAGGTGACATTGTGAGGCATAAAAGCTCTAAGGATGAGTTTTACCACCTCGTGGTCATTCCACTTCTTACTTCCGTATGATTGGACCTTGTGGACGAGTGTCTTTAATCGGTTGTACATATCTTGAGGTGACTCGTCTTCTTCGATTGTGAATCTTCCTAATTCGCCTTCGATCATTTCGATCTTTGCTTCACGCACATGTTGGTAACCTTCATGTGCGGTTTGTAATGTGTCCCATATTTCCTTAGCAATTTCGAGTCCATCCACCTTGGTGAACTCGTCCTGACTGAGCGAAGAGGTAATTATTTCCATGTCTTGAGCATTTCGGTGAATTGCCTGCTCTTGGCTTGGTGAGTTCTTCATCGTCGTCTGGGATATCTATTCATGTGCACACAATATGCCATAGACTTGGATTGAGAGAGATTAGATGCATTTTCATATTTTGCCTCCACATTGAGTAATCACTTCCATCAAAATGTGGGGCTTTTCCAAGTGGTATAGATAAATAATGATTATTGCTGGAATTGAGACAATCGTAGTTAAAAGGATATCGAGAAGAGTCGGTGTGACTACTCCCCTTCTTCTTATCTTCAATCTTCACATTCCCTTTCGAAAGTGTCTTCTTTCTTAGGAGCATCTTTAGTTCTAGCATCTCCTCACCGTCGTCCTCGAAGTCTTGAATGGCTTCGAGGAGCTTCTCCACCTTTTGGTTCTTGTCATCATCAACCTTTTCTTGGTTGTTGCTCTTGTGGACGTCCTTCATGTCTGACATGATCTCTTCGAGCGGTTAGTCTCTTTCTTGAAGAAACTGCTCTGATACCAATTGAATGTGTCCTAGAGGGGCGGGTGAATAGGCATTTTGAATCTTTTTCAGAACCTGCAACACTAAACACCCAGATCAAAACTCGAGATATCGGACTAGTCCGGTAATGTGTGGACTAGTCCGGTGTGTACGAACTTGGTTAATCAAGTTTGATCGAATGATTTGATTCTAGGATGTATGCAGCGGAAATATACTTGTAATTTATGTGTTGCACGATTATGGACTAGGGTATATCACAATTCAATCTTATATTTAATGATTGAACGCAAAGTAAGCAAGATTGATTGAAACCCTAGATTGATGTGATGTATAAGAACAATGAACACCAAACAAGAACAAAAGTGATTTATCCCGTGGTTCGGTTCCCACTAAGGCAACCTACATCCATGTTGAGGAGTCCACAAAAGGATCGGGTCTTCTCCAACCCTACCCTCGTCGGAATGCCATGAAGGCCACTCCTCTTCCACTTATCACAAAGGGGTGAATAACAGAATTCAAGGGGCCTTCTCACACGTTGAGGGCCCCCTATATTACAACAAGAAAAACCACCAAGAACACACTCAAAAGATTACAATGAAAATCACAGGAGTTTGTTAGAGAATCAAACCAAGAGATCAATGAGTGTTGAACGTGTCTCTCCAATGATCTAGAGTGTATCCTCAAAGGATTGATCTTTGTTGCACTTAATTTCGTGGAGAGATGTGTTTTTGAGGCTCTTGGGAGGTGCGACGGTGCTAGGGTTCGAGAGAGTCTAAAGTTGGGCCGTGCACCCTTATTTATATGAGGTTTCAAAAAGTGACCGTTAGGGTTTAGAAAGATCGGACTAGTCTGTGGTGGTCACTGGACTAGTCCGGTGTGCTGTGCGTAGCAAACCCTAAGTGTCCCGAAATATCGGACTAGTCCGGCTAGGAGCGGACTTGTCCGATTTCGCTTCTGGAAATCTTTTACTAGTTCGATAGTCATCGGACTTGTCCGGACATGTGAAACTCTAGGTGAATTGGGTGACAAGTCCGCACTTGGAGGACTTGTCCGATTTAGGTCAGAGGGTTTTCGGACTAGTCCGGGCAAATATCGGACTTGTCCGATTTAGATCAGAATGATATCGGACTAGTCCGATGGGTGATCGAACTTGTCTGATTTTGTGTAGCATGTGAAGTGTTTTGAGGACTAGTCTGTACTGGGGAGTACTAGTCCGATTCTAGTGAGAGAGATATCGTACTAGTGCGATGGATATCGGACTTGTCCGATCTTGTGCAGAGAGATATCGGACTAGTTCGGTGGCAGTCGGACTAGTCCGGTCCTGTATACATTTGAGCAATGTGTGTGTTTAATTGTGATTGAGCTCTTGGGGTGTGTTTCCTTAACACACTCCATACACAATGATCTACTATTCTTCTTCCTTGAGCTCATTTCCACTTTGCTCCTCAATCTCCCTTCTTTTTGGCACTTTGCTTATTTTTCAATTAAAACTTGTGCTCATCTCAACAAAGAGGTTAGGATCTCATTTGCTTGTCATAAATCATCCAAAACCCACATGGGATTCCTAGATGCACTTTCAAGTACCCCTACAATCACTACACCACTGCTCCGTTGGTTATCAACCGTGCTGCACACGCTTGACCTCGCCAAGAAGGCTAATCCCTGCAAGTGCAACCGAGAACACGAGCAAGAACATAGAAGACACAATCTGAAATTGAGAAGTTAGGGTCTCACAAACTGTAGAACAGCAAAATTGTTAATCTAAGCAAAAACCACTGAATATGACAGGCGGCTGCAGTATTTAAAGGCTAGGGTTCATCCAAAACACGCTTAGACGCGTCCCTAATGGACTCATATAGGATACAAGGTCCAAATGCCCGATTCGTTGGCGCAGCACCGGACAGAAATCTGGACTCGACTTGTTTAGACTATTCCGAATTACTTCAGAGAAATTTTGAGGTGGGACCAGATCCATTCAAAAAAATTTCTTCTCCTATTTTTGTGCATATGTGGAACGTCGAAAACGGAGTTCGTATGCAACCTGGGCGTCCGTTTTAAGGTGGACTGCTCCAGGACTCCGAGTTGAACTCAAGTTCGAGTTGTAAACTGATTCATCAACTTGTGGACGTCCCAGTAGGTTCTCCACGTCCCCAAGGCCTCTTCAATTCACTTGTTGATCCTCTTCATTGTTCCTAATAACAATTAAATCATCACATAGCAATCTATTCTCAAACTCACATGCAAAGGAAGTTAGGAACGAGTTCACCTGCTGATTTATTAACCGTGCTCATGCTCTTATGATTGGTCCTTGCAGTTCAATGTGCGTCTCCGCCGTTGTGATGTCCTCATCACCAGGTATGCCACCTAATCGTGACATCGAGTTTGTTATTCAGTTAATATCTGAAACTGCACCTATAGCTAAGACGACATAAAGGATGCCTCCTATGGAGTTAGCAGAGCTCAAGAAGCAAATTAAAGAGCAGCTAGAGAAGGGCTTCATTCGCCCAAGCTCTTCACCATGGGGAGCCCCAATGCTTTTCGTAGATAAGAAGGATGGGTCCCAAAGGATGTATGTGGATTACCGGGCTCCCAATAAGGTGACGATCAAGAACAAGTATATATTGCCCCGTATAGAGGATTTGTTCAATCAGATGAAGGGTGCTTGTGTTTTCTCCAAGATTGACTTGATATCAGGTTATTTCCAAATGAAAATTAGACCATCGGACATACCCAAAACAGCCTTTCGGACATGATATGAATCTTATGAGCATACTATTATGTCCTTTGGTTTGACAAATGCACTTGCGTACTTTATGTACCTCATGAATAAGGTTTTCATTGAGTACTTGGATAAGTTCGTCGTGGTGTTCATCGATGATATTACGATATACTTGAGAAGCGAGGGAGAACATGAGGAGCACTTGTAGCTTAACTTGCAAAAACTACAGGAACACCAGTTGTTTGCCAAGTTCAGCAAGTGTCAATTTTTGTTAAGGGAAGTGTCATTCTTGGGGCATATTATCTCCAAAGGAGGAGTATCGATTGACCCAAGAAAAGTGAGAGATGTGCTAAATGGGAACCACCGCAAAATGTGAAGGAAATAAGGAGCTTTCTTGGAATGGTTGGATATTACCGTCAGTTCATCAAGGATTTCTCCAAAATACCCAAACCCATGATAGAGTTGCTAATGAAGGGGAAAGCTTTTCAATGGACTCAAGCTTGTCAGGACAGTTTTGAGGAGCTTAAGAAGAGGTTAACAACAACACCTGTGTTGGTTTTGCTGGATGTGAGCAAAAGTTTTGATATTTATTGTGATGCCTCAAGGCAGGGACTTGGATGTGTGCTTATGCAAGAAAGTGATGTGGTATCCTATGCATCGAGGCAATTGAAGAAACATGAGAAGAATTATCTTACGCATGATCTTGAACTTGCAGCTGTGGCGCATGCCCTTAAGATTTGGAGACATTACATTCTTGGTCACAGGTGTGAGATTTACACGGATCACAAGAGTCTCAAGTACATTTTCAAACAAATGGACCTAAATTTGACGCAAAGAAGATGGTTGCAGCTCATCAAGGATTATGATGTTGGAATCAATAATCACCCAGGAAGGCTAATGTAGTGGCTGATGCTTTGAGTCGCAAAGCAGTAAGCTACCAACTCATGGTTCTGGAATTGCCTTACGAGCAGGAGTTTGAACGTTGAATCTTGGATTTGTGAAAGAGATGGGAATAATGGACATAAATCCAACTTTAGAGCAAGAAATTCAAGAAGGTCAGACCAAGGATGAGGAAATTCAAGAAATCAAAGAAAGGACCCAACAAGGGAGAGAATTCAATTTTTATGAGGATGACCAAGGTACTCTATGGCTTGGGAAAAGAATTGTTGTGCCTAATGTAAAGCATATTCGAGAAACGATATTAAAGGAGGCACATGACTCACCTTACTCAATTCATCCCAGTTGTACGAACATGTACAAGGACTTGAAAACATGTTATTGGTGGGCTAGCATGAAAAAGGACATAGCTGAACATGTAGCCTCGTGTGATGTGTCCCAACGAGTCAAAGCGGAACATCAAAGGCCAACTGGATTGTTACAACCATTGAAGATTCTGGAGTGGAAGTGGGATGAAATTGATATGGACTTCATAGTTGGATTATCGCGAACCCAGTCCGGCTATGACTCAATATGGGTTATTGTGGATCGGTTGACAGAATCAGCTCATTTCATTCCTGTCAGTACCAAGTATAGCACTGCACAGTTGGTTGAGTTGTACATGGAAAAAATCGTATGCCGACACGGGGTACCCAAGAAAATAGTCTCGGACCGAGATTCTCAATTTACCTCAAGGTTCTGGTAGAAACTGCATGAAGCTATGGGTACAAGGTCAAATTTCAGCTCTGCATATCACCCTCAAATGGATGGACAGACTGAGAGGACAAATCAAATATTGGAAGATATGTTGTGGGCTTGTGCCTTGAAGCATGGACGCAGCTAGAACAAGAGCTTGTTGTATGCTGAGTTTTCCTACAAAAACAGTTACCAAGCCAGCTCGAAGATGTCACCATATGAAGCACTATATAGAAGGAAGTTTAGGACACCTTTGTTTTGGAATGAGACAGAAGAAAACCAAGTATTTGGACTAGATGTGTTGCTAGAAGCTGAAAAGCGAGTTCATACAATCCGTGAGAATGTTGGGCTGCTCAATTGAGACAGAACGGCTATGCGGATAATTGGCAGAGAAACTTAGCCCTTGAAGTGGGAGAATTCGTATATCTTAAAGTATCACCTATGCGAGGTCATAAGCAGTTTAATGTCAGAGGCAAGTTGGCACCTCGCTATATTGGGTCATTCAAGATTTTGGGCAAACATGGAGAGGTGGCATATGAGTTGGAGATGCCAGCACATCTTGTTGATGTTCATGATGTGTTTAACGTTTCTCAGCTCAAGAAGTGCGGGTACCTGTCGGTACCCTATAGACGGGGTACATCGCACACAGGATGAAGACATCGAGGCACGTCCAGAGCCGCCACGTCTCCTATAGGCGCCAAGGCCTTGGCCTCTCTCAAGATCGAGCTGCGGCGCTGCCACGTGAATGTGGCCTAGGGGGGGGGGGGTGAATAGGCCTTTTTGAAAATTGTCAGACCCTGCAACACTTAACAACCAGTTTATAACCAGAGATATCAGACTAGTCTGGTAAAGTGCGGACTAGTCCAGTGTATACGGACTAGATTGATTAGGTTTGATCGATTAACTTTGTTCTTAAATATATGCAGCGGAAATATATGATTAAACAAGGTGTTACAAGGTTATGAATCAGGTTATATCACAATTCAATCTTATACTTGATATATAAATGTAAAGTAATCAAGATCAGTTGTAACCCTAGATTGATATAATGTAAAGGACAATGAACACAAAAGAGGGACATAAGAGATTTATCCCGTGGTTCAGTTCCCACAGAGGCAACCTACATCCACGTTGAGGAGTCCACAAAAAGAACCGGGTCTTCTCCAACCCTACCCTCGTCGGATCACCACGAAGGCCAATCCTCTTCCACTTATCTCAAAGGGGTGAATAACAGAATTCAAGGGGTTTTCTCACACGTTGAGAGCTCCCTTGGATTACAACACTAAATACTACCAAGAACGCACTCAAAAGATTACAATTAAATCGCAGAAGTGTGTTAGAGAATCAAACCAAGAGCTCAATATGGTGTTGAACGTGTCTCTCCAATGAACTAGAGTGAATCCCAAAGGGATTGATCTTTGTTGCACTTAATTTCGTGGAGAGATGTGGTTTTTGGGGCTCTTGGGAGGTGTGACAGCGCTAGGGTTCGAGAGAGTGTAAAATATGGTCGTGCAACTCTATTTATATGGGTTTCTAAAAGTGACCGTTAGGGTTCAGAAAGATCGGACTAGTCCGTGATGGTCACCGGACTAGTCAGTGTGCTGTGTGTAGGAAACCCTAAATATCCCGAAATATCGGACTAGTCCGGCTAGGACCGGACTTGTCCGATTTCGCTACTGGAAATCTTCGGACTAGTCCGATAGTCATCCGAGTTGTCCGGACATCTGAAACCCTAAGTGTATAGGATGACAAGTCCGCACTTGGAGGACTTGTCCGATTTAGTTCAGAGGGTATTTTGGACTAGTCCGTGCAAATATCGGACTTGTCCGATATGGATCAGAGAAAATATCGGAGTAGTCCGGTTGTGATCGAACTTGTCCGATTTTGTGTGACTTGTGAGGTAATTTGAGGACTAGTCCGCACTGGGGAGGACTAGTCCGATTCTAGTCAGAGAGATATCGGACTAGTCCGATAGATATCGGACTTGTCCAATCCTGTGTAGAGAGGATATCGGACTAGTCCGGTGTCAGTCGAACTAGTCCGGTCATGTATAACTTTGTACAATGTGTGTGTTTACTTGTGATTGAGCTCTTGGGATGTGTTTCCTTAACACACTCCATACACAATGATCTACTATTCTTCTTCCTTGAGCTCATTTCAACTTTGCTCCTCATTCTTCCTTCTTTTTGGCACTTTGCTCATTTTTCCAATTAAAACCTGCACTCATCTCAACAAAGAGGTTAGGATACCAATTGCTTGTCATAAATCATCCAAAACCCACAAGGGAGTCCTAGATTCACTTTCAATCTCCCCCTTTTTGTTGATTGATGACAACCAATTGAGATTTCACAAAAATATGATAAAAATTGAGATTTTATAAAGTATGCACATATGAGTCCAAAACACATCAAGTAGTGAGAGCATAGTCCATATGTGCATTCTTTATGGTGGGATGCATAACTAAGTGCACTGAAACATCGAGAATGACATAATTGACATTAATCACCCAATAGCAAGCATATATGTCATTCTAGAGCAAAATCACTGTTTTCATGAATACTACTCAAAGGATCAAATCATTGCATCATAGAACCATAATTAACATATGATCATTGCTAAAACTTTACAAGCCACAAAAGATTTAAAACATAGAGCATAGGGCACTCTCCTCGCAAACTACAGCTAAGACTAAGACTCCCCCTCAATCTCTCCCCCTTTGGCATCAAGACACAAAAAAGAAGAAGAGGAGGGTCCTAAGGTCTTCACTCTTCGCTGTCGGTCCTCTCATCGTCGTCTTCATCATCTTCATCTTCAGCTTGATGAGGAGGAGGAGGAGCGGTTCTACTCGAGCCCCGAACGCCAAAGTAGGCAAGCTCGGAGGGGGTCAAGGGCCCGAGCTTGGTGAAATCAAAATCTGAGTCTTCAGAGATTATTGGAGACCAATTGGATCAATCTCCAGTTTCTGGCAAATTTGCTTCACATTTTCCTTGATATACTTCATGTCCTCCTTTCTTTTCATGTTGAGCTTATGGGCCTTCACTTCGGCCTTTTTGCAGGAGGCAAAGATTACAGTCAGGTACTTGAGAATTCCACTGCTGAACCTTTTTGAGGGGCTGCACTAGAAGCAGGGGCAGCCCTAGCATCTTCTCTTGATCTTGCTGGTGCCTCGGGACTGGAGGCCGGTGAGGGAGCAGCCTGCACACTCGACTTTTGAGGCATTTGAAGCCTCAATGGGAGATGCTCCACATCTTTCACAAACTCAATCCCGATGACTTTCTCAATCACAAGCATTAGGTAAGGAGCATATCCGCAAGACCTGTTTGGAGTGCAAGATATGTTCACCATGTCATTCCAAATGTATTCTGCCACATCAAACGGGCGGTACTTGCTTATGACCCTCATCAGAGTCCGGAGGTATCCTTGCACACTCCCGGCATCTCCATCCTTGGGAGCAATTGTCTTCCTCAAAACTCTGTTCAGCACCACAAAGAATGGCTTCATGTTTTTGGTGGAGGGAGGATTGAACTTTGAGTTTGGCTCATATAGGAACTTCATCTTATCCTTGTCAATGACACCTATGTTGTGTATGACCAAGCAATCAGATCTTGTGGTGTCAAGGTGAAGCATGTTAGCAAAATCTTCCTGCGTAATACTGTACTTGGATCCATGGGTCATCCAAGTGACACTCTCCTCATCCTCACTAGAGAAGTGACAGGTTGCAAAGAACTGCGCAATCACTTCATTGTTCCAGTTATCCCTGAAAGAAAAAAGATCCCTCAGGCCATGCTTCTCAATGGCTCTCACTACTTCAGTGAACGGTGAGCAGCCCTTCTCAAAATGGGTCCAATCAATCCACTGACTGCGCACAACTGGTATCTTCATTGGGAGATACACCGATTTGTAGTAATCAGCATGGAAGTTGCACCAGAATCTTCAATCAGCAGCTTGCCTCGGTCGGCCATACCAATCGATGCTCCTAAATTTTGCCGCCGAGTCACTGCCCTTCCCATTGAACTTCTCTTCATTTGGGTCCCGGACCGCTTCCCTTGGAGCATGAAGTTTCAACGGGCCAACCGGACCTGTTGCTATTCCTTTGCCCTTGCCTTTTGCTAGGCAGGCACTTGCCGCGCTAGGGCCACCGCAGATGGTAGCCCTAGAAGAAGGCACCTTGGAGGATGGCTTCTTAGCTAGCACTTTCCTCCGAGCCTGTGGAGGAGACTGAGCTGGCTCGGACGGTCTTTCTTGGCACTTCTTGCCAAGACCCATCGAGGTCCGAGGGGCCACCTCGTGTTCTATCTCGGCCTCAAAGTCGGAGACATCATTGCCCGAGCTTGACGTGACCATAGAATGAGTGGCATGAATAATAATGAATGATACAAGGCATAGGTTTGAAAGGATAGCAAGGAATTGCATTGAGGAATTGAAGAATTAGGTTTTGAGTTCAGAAACATCGGACTTGTCCGGTGCACAGGCATGGACTAGTCTGAGGGACCGGACTTGTCCGTGCATGGGCCGTACTAGTCCGGTGTTCATCCTCAAAAACCTAAGAGCCTAGACAAAAGTTGATTCCTAATGCAAAACAAGTGTAGCATACACGTCATACATCAAGGAGGCATGTATATAGTGAAATATGCTAGGCTATTTGATAAACAATGAAGAAATTTGGAATTTCTAGGGTTTGAGCGAAAATTACTGGAAAATTTGCTTGAAACTTGGAGATGAGGGTGTTGAAGGCCGGACAAGTCCGCTAGCTTCAATCCTCAATTGGACAAGCTTGATTTCTGCCCAAATGCGAAGCTTTTTGGTTGAGGGAGCAAGAAATCGCCTTGGGAGCTCGAGCACGAAGAGAGAGAATGCGTGAGGCAAGAGTGGAGGTGAAGAAATTAGGGTTTTGCGGCAGCTAGGGTTATGGACACAAAAAATCGAACAAGTCCGGAGATGACCGGACTAATCCGAACTTTTCCAGGGGCTATATCGTACTAGTCCGTTGTCTACCGGCACTCTATGGACTAGTCTGCATGGGCGGACTAGTCCGGGCAACCACGGACTAGTCCGTGGTCGCCAGGCAAGAATTTTATAGCCCATTCATATATATTTGAAAGTTCATATTTAGAGAAAATAGAGAGGCAAATCACATCAAATAATCTTGATGAATATGATCAGTAAGCATACAACAATCAAGCAATGATCATAATTCACCAAGATCTAGTAATTGACATAATTTTTCGAAGAAAATTGATAGAGATGATTTTCACAATCCAATCAACATACTTTGAGAATTCATACAGGTATGCAACATTTCAAGCCACACTCCAGGAATCAAGGATATTTTGTTCATTCCGGAGTTCACAAAAGCGCTTTTCATCAAGTGGCTTGGTGAATATGTCGGCCAATTATTTTTAGGTATTGACATGTGAAATGGCTATGTCTCCTTTCATGGCATGATCTCTCAAAAAGTGATGTCTTATATCTATGTGTTTAGTTCTGGAGTGCTCAACTGGGTTGTGGGCAATTTTGATGGCACTTTCATTGTCATAAAGGAGTGGAATATGGTTCATATTGTAACCTTAGTCCCTTAGAGTTTGTCGCATCTAAAGGAGTTGTGCACAACAACTCCCGGCTGCAACATACTCTGCTTCGGCTGTGGATAAGGCAATGGAATTTTGTTTCTTGGAGGACCAAGAAACTAAGGATCTCCCTAGGAATTGGCTTGTACCGGAAGTGCTTTTTCTATCTACTTTGCACCCGTCATAATCTGCATCGGAGTAACCAATGAGATTGAATTTTGAGCCTTTTGGGTACCAAAGACCAAGGTTGGGTGTATGAACCAAATACCTCAAGATCCTTTTTACGGCTATCAAATGACATTGTTTAGGATTGGCTTGAAATCTTGCACACGGACATACACTCAACATAATATCTGGCCTAGATGCACATAAATAGAGTAGAGATCCAATCATGGAGCGATATACCTTTTGGTCGACGCTAGGTCCATCTTCATTGAGATCTAAGTGGCCATTCGTTGCCATGGGGGTTTTTATGGGCTTCCCCTTGTCCATGCCAAACTTCTTAAGTATGTCCTGCGTGTACTTGGTTTGGCTTAGGAACGTCCCTTCCTTCTGTTGCCGCACTTGGAATCCCAAGAAGTACTTTAATTCTCCCATCATTGACATTTCAAACCTGTCTGTCATGATTTTACTAAATTCTTCACAAAAAGCTTGGTTAGTTGACCCAAAGGTTATATCGTCAACATAAATTTGACAAATAAAAAGATCATTATCAAAAAATTTCGGAAATAGTGTATAATCTACTTTGCCAATCTTAAAGCCATTTTCAATTAAGAAATCTCTAAGACACTCATACCAAGCTCTAGGAGCTTGTTTGAGGCCGTAGAGAGCCTTACGCAATTTAAATATGTGGTCGGGGAACTCTTCGTCTTCAAACCTGGGTGGTTGCTCCACGTACACCTCTTCCTTGATCAGTCCGTTGAGGAAGGCGCTTTTCACATCCATTTGATACAGCTTGAAATCATGGTGAGTAGCATATGCAAGTAATATTCTAATAGATTCAAGCCTAGCTACTGGAGCAAAGGTCTCATCGAAATCCAAACCTTCGACTTGTGAATACCCTTTGGCCACAAGTCGTGCCTTGTGCCTTGTCACCACCCCGTGTTCATCTTGTTTGTTGCGAAAGACCCACTTGGTGCCAATGATGTTTGCATTGGGTATTGCCACAAGTTCCCATACCTTGTTCCGCTTGAAGTTGTTCAATTCTTCTTGCATTGCCACCACCCAGTCCGGATCTTTCAATGCATCTTCAACCCTGCGTGGTTCCCAAAAGGATACAAACGAGTAGTGCTCACAAAAATTAGCTATGCGAGATCTAGTGGTTACTCCCTTTTGGATGTCACCGATGATATTGTCGATTGGGAGATCCCTTTGGACGCATTGGTGTACTCTTGGGTGTGGCACTTGAGGAGTTGTATCTTCATGATCATCTGCTTCTTCCCCTAAGTGATTGCCTTCGTTGACTTGTTGATTATCTTCGTATTCTTGTGGTTGATCTTGTGTTGAAGCTCCCCCTTGATTGTTGATCTCCTCTTGCGGTTCATCTTCCTCATGTACGTGTGGAGGTGGCTCTTGTGGTCGAACCTCACCTAGAGCTATTCTTTTCGATGCATGACAAGGAGCTTCTTCTTTACCTAGTTCACTTAGATCAACTTGCTCCTTTTGGGAGCCATTAGTTTCATCGAACACTACGTCACGTGCTACTTCAACAAGTCCGGAGGTCTTGTTGAAAACACGATAGACATAAGTGTTCGAATCATAACCAAGCAAGAAACCTTCATCGGACTTCGAAGCAAACTTTGAAGTCCTAGGCTTCTTGTTCAAGATATAGCATGGAGAACCAAAAACTCGAAAATATGAAATATTTGGTTTGTTACCGGTGAGTAGCTCATAGGATGTCTTCTTGAGTAGTCGATGGAGATAAAGTCGATTTGCGGCGCGGCAAGTGTTGTTAATCGCTTCCGCCCAAAATCGACCCGATGTCTTGTACTCATCGAGCATTGTTCTTGCCATCTCTATGAGTGTTTGATTCTTTCTTTCGGCAACTCCGTTTTGTTGTGGGGAGTACGGCGCTGAAAATTTGTGCTTTGTGCCTTCTTCATCAAGGTACTCCTCCACTTGCGTGTTCTTGAACTCCGTGCCGTTGTCGCTTCGAATATTCTTGATTGTCAATGAGAATTCGTTTTGAGATCGCTTGAAAAACTTCTTGAGTGTTCCTTGTGTCCCCAACTTATCATGCAAAAAGAAAACCCAAGTGAAGCGAGAAAAATCATCAACGACAACTAAACCATATTTGTTACCGCCGATGCTTATGTAGGCTATTGGACCAAATAAGTCCATGTGTAGTAGGTCGAGTGGTCTTGTTGTAGTCATGACGTTTTTGGCGGGGTGAGGTGCTCCAACTTGCTTCTCGGCTTGGCACGCGCTACATGGCCTGTCTTTCTCAAATACAACATCCTTCAAACCTCGGATGTGATCGCCTTTGAGGAGTTTTTGAAGGTTCCTCATACCAACATGCGCTAGCCGTCTATGCCACAGCCAACCCATGTTGGTCTTTGCAATCAAGCATGTGTCAAGTTCAGCTTTATCCTTGTTGAAGTCAACAAGATAGAGCTTTCCCTTTAACATACCCTTGAATGCAACGGAACCACCACTCCTCCTAGAAACGGTCAGACCTTCGTTAGTGAACAAACAATTATAACCTTTGTTGCATAATTGTGATATGGGCAGCAGGTTATAATCTAGGGATTCAACATGTAAAACATGAGAAAGCGTGTGTTTAGAGGATATTGCAATTTTACCGGTACCGAGCACCCTTCCTTGACTATTATCTCCAAAGTAGATGCCCTCGTTTGGGTCCTCATTCTCTTCATATTCCACGAACATTCTTCTTTCCCCGGTCATATGGTTGGTAAAGCCACTGTCTAGCACCCATTTAGGTCCAGCGGAGGAATAGGCCTGCAAAAACAAATCATGCCTTGGTTTTAGGTACCCAAGCTTGCTTGGGTCCTTGGAGGTTAGTTACAATGCATTTGGGCACCCACACATAAGACTTGGTGTTCCCATGGCGTGGCCCAACATAATGAGCATAAACCTTGCCAAAATTATTTCTCATTAACACATAGGAGGCATCAAAAGTTTTAAGCAATAGTTGTTGTTGTTTATGTACAGGACTAGTCTTGGGGGGTCGGACTACTGTTTTAATCTGTGACTTTCCAACTTGAGAGGGCCTTCCTTTTACAAAGGTAATCCTCTCCTTGTTATTCTTATGGCTTCTAGCATGTTGCTTTTCACCATAACAATAACCAATGCCATATTTGACATTTGGAGGTCTTTTGACCAAGTATGCACTACGTGCATATTTGATCTTCTCCTTGTCAAATATGCCACTTTGGGCAGAATGTTTATCCTTTGTAGAGGTTGTCTTATCCTTCAAATAGGTGTCACCTTTCTTACATGTGCAAGCATGAGCAAAATCAGTTTTAGTGGGTTGAGAAGGTGAACTTGAAGAGGAGGAAGGTCCACTCAGCTAGAGTGACTCAACCTGCACTTCAAGGATCTTGTTAACCTTGATTAGGTCAGCAAGTTGGTCCTTGATTGTGGCATTTGAGTCAGTTAACTCCAGGCAAGTTTCCTTGCTCGAAGCTAACACATGCTCAAGTGAGTTGCTTTGTTCCTTTTCAAGTTCTAGAAGTTTGTCAAGTTCTACATATTCCTCCTTTTGGGAGATGATCATGTCCTCTTGACGATGTATTAACCTCTCCTTCTCAACAAGTTGATCAAGCAAAAATTTCATTTTAGTAGTTGTTTTCCTATCTAGTCCAATAAGCATGTCCTCGTTATCACTATTGAGTTCATCATCGCTAGAATAGGAATGCACGGAGGGGGATTTAATGGTTACCTTGCGTTTACCTTCCTTTGCCATAAGGCAAGTGCCATCTCCCTTCCATGCGCCAAGTGTAGGGAAAAGGGTAGACTTCTTGGATGTCTTCTCGATGGCTATGCTAGCCATCTCTTCTTCTTCGGACGATGAGGACTCATCATTTGAGTCCCACTCTTTCCCAATGTGCGCTTGTTTGACTTGTTTCTTCTTCTTGAAGAATTTCTTGGGTTGAGGCTTGGCTTATTTGGTCTTCTTCTTGTTCTCCTCATATGGGCAATCAACTATAAAGTGGTTATACTCACCACAATTATAGTATGCCCGCCTCAACTTTGGCTTCGTTCTTTCCTTGTACTTTCCTTCGCTTGACTTTGTACCTGGTCTCTTTTTCATTATTCTCTTGAATTTCTTCATGAACAATATCATGTCTTCTTCATCCAGTTCACTGCTCTCGTCGTCGCTATCTTCCTCTAGTTGTGCTTCTCTAGCTTCTTTGGTTAGGGGCTTGAGAGTGGACTTCAAAGCAACCCCTTTCTTTTTTGCCGAGGTGAGGTCGGCAATCTCTTTACATGTTTTGCTTGTTTTTCCATCATCTCGAAGTTGATGATCTTTCCAAGCAGTTCATCCAGAGTCAACCTTTTGTATCCGGGGCTTTCTCTGATCATGGAGCATAGTGTGACGTTGCGAGGCATAAAAGCTCTAAGGATGAGCTTTACCACCTTGTGGTCATTCCATTTCTTACTTCCGTATGATCTGACCTTGTTGACGAGTGTCTTTAATCGATTGTACATGTCTTGGGGCGACTCATCTTCTTCAATTGCAAATCTTCCTAACTCGCCTTCAATCATTTCGATTTTTGCTTCACACACATGTCGGTCACCTTCATGTGCAGTTTGTAGTGTGTCCCATATATCCTTTGCAATTTCGAGTCCATCCACCTTAGTGAACTCGTCCCGACTGAGTGATGAGGTAATGAAGGCCGTGGCTTGAGCATTTTGGTGAATTGCCTGCTCTTGGCTGGGGGTGAGCTCTTCGTCGTCGCTCGGGATATCTATCCCTGTGCACGCAATATGCCACAAACTTGGATTGAGGGAAATTAGATGCATTTTCATATTTTGCCTCCTCATTGAGTAATCACTTCCATCGAAGTGTGGGGCTTTTCCATGTGGGATAGATAAATAATGATTGCTATTGGAATTGAGACGATCATAGTTAAAAGGATATCGGTATTAGTCGGTGTGACTACTCCACTTCTTCTTCTCTTCAACTATTACTTTCCCTTTGGAAAGTGTCTTCTTTCTTAGGAGTGCCTTTAGCTCCAGCGTCTCCTCATCGTCGTCCTCGAAGTCTTGAATAGCTTTGAGTAGCTTCTCCACCTTGAGGTTCTTTTCATCATCAACCTTCTCTTGGTTGTCGCTCTTGTGGGTGTCCTTCACGTCCGACATGAATCCTTCGAGCGATTAGTCTCTTTCTTGAAGAACCTGCTCTGATACCAATTGAATGTGGCCTAGAGGGGGTTGAATAGGCCTTTTTAAAAATTGTCGGACCCTGCAACACTTGACAACCAGTTTAAAACCAGAGATATCGGACTAGTCCGGTGAAGTGCGGACTAGTCCGGTGTATACGGACTAGATTGATTAGGTTTGATCGATTAACTTTGTTCTTGAATATATGCAGCGGAAATATACGATTAAACAAAGTGTTACAAGGTTATGAATCAGGTTATATCACAATTCAATCTTATACTTGATATTTCAACGTAAAGTAATCAAGATCAATTGTAACCCTAGATTTATATAATGTAAAGGACAATGAACACAAAAGAGGAACACAAGAGATTTATCTTGTGGTTCGGTTCCCATGGAGGCAACCTACATCAACGTTGAGGAGTCCACAAAAGGACCGGGTCTTCTCCAACCCTACCCTCGTTGGATCGCCACGAAGGCCAATCCTTCCACTTATCTCAAAGGGGTGAATAACCGAATTCAAGGGGCATTCTCACAAGATGAGAGCTCCCTTGGATTACAACACTAAATACCACCCTGAAAACACTCAAAAGATTATAATTAAATCGCAGGAGTGTGTTATAAAAATCAAACCAAGAGCTCAATGTGGTGTTGAACGTGTCTCTCCAATGAACTAGAGTGAATCCCCAAGGGATTGATTTTTGTTGCACTTAATTTCGTGGAGAGATGTGTTTTTTGAGGCTCTTGGGAGGTGTGACGGTGCTAGGGTTTGAGAGAGTGTAAAATATGGTTGTGCAACTCTATTTAAATGGGTTTCTAAAAGTGACCGTTAGGGTTCAGAGTCCGTGGTGGTCACCGGACTAGTCCGGTGTGCTGCGTGTAGCAAACCCTAATTGTCCCGAAATATCAGACTAGTCCGATAGTCATCGGACTTGTCCGGACATGTGAAACCCTAAGTGTATAGGATGACAAGTCCGCACTTGGAGGACTTGTCCGATTTAGTTCAGAGGGTATTTCGGACTAATTCGTGCAAATATCGGACTTGTCTGATATGGATCAGAGAAAATATCGGACTAGTCCGGTTGTGATATAACTTGTCCGATTTTGTGTGACTTGTGAGGTGATTTGAGGACTAGTCCGCACTGGGGAGGACTAGTCTGATTCTAGTCAAAGAGATATCGGACTAGTCTGATGGATATCGGACTTGTCCGATTCTGTGCAGAGAAGATATCGGACATTGGACTAGTCCGGTCCTGTGTACTTTGTGCAATGTGTGTGTTCACTTGTGATTGAGCTCTTGGGATGTGTTTTCTTAACACACTCCATACACAATGATCTACTATTCTTCTTCCTTGAGCTCATTTCCACTTTGCTCCTTATTCTTCCTTCTTTTTGGCACTTTGCTCATTTTTCCATTAAAAACCTGCACTCATCTCAACAAAGAGGTTAGGATCCCAATTGCTTGTCATAAATCATCCAAAACCCACAAGGGAGTCCTAGATGGACTTTCACCACGTAAACCTTGAAGATGGGACTTGGCCCCTCCAGTGTGACGGGCTCTCGAAGATGCCATGTGTAGGGATAGGACCTCACCAAACCTTGGGGGAGTGTCCCCAGAACAGCCACGTGGCTCAGAGCACAGGGACCAGCACCCCCAAGGGAAAGAGCCAAGGGCTTCCACGCCACTTGACGAGCCCCAGAGCTGCCACGCGTCACGGAGAACATGGTCTGACCTCCCTAGCAAAGATCATCCCCGATGCTCCCATGTGTCCCGCGGCTCGCCTCGGACGGTAAGATACGGAGGCAAGGGATGGAACACCCTGCTCAAGTCAAGCATTGAAGAAGCGAACCCACCTTTGACACGCAACGTGGAGCACGCCAGCGGTCAGAGACCGCGATGACCAATCGCGTCACAATGAAGGCACCACAGGTCTTTCCCACTTGGCCAAGTAGGTAGCTTGCGGCAACAAGACAGGCTGACATGACTCCTTCTTCCACCGTCAGCAGTGGTGCGTCTGCTACTGACAAGAGAGGAGGCAAGATGGCGAGTCTTCACTACCACGGTCAGGCAAGCTTACTCAATAAGCCTTAGATCTTTAGGATAAGATCGCCTCAGGACAACCTGTCGGGCCCAGACACCCCACTTGTAAGACATCCGACCTTGTCTATAAAAGGCCCGAACCGCCACCGTTATAAAGGATCCCCACATCGAACATCACACACACACATACCAGCAATACCATTAACCGTGGAGTAGGGTGTCACGCTCCTTGCGGCCCGAACCACGTAAAAACCACTGTCTCATACTTCCATCCGCTAGAACACTTGATTGAGGCCTAAGCCCCATCGAACAAAGAAGCTCCGCGCGCTGCTCCTTAGCAAATCCGGGGGAAGTGTCGCTCTAACACTTCGACATTTGGCGCGCTAGGTAGGGGCTTTTTCCATCAATAAAGTGGTAGTGCTTTCACCATTCATGGTGTTCATCAAGCCTTTGTGTAGCTGCAAGATCGAACCACAAGAGTTCGACCAGCGTGTCAACAAAAACATGGAGATGGAGTTTCAAAGGCTAGAACGTGTCATGGAAAGCACTCCACAGCGACCACGAGTGTTGCAAAGCACTCCACGTCATCTTTGGAGGATCTTGGGAACCCGCATCCAGTAATGCTGACAAGACCCTGCGTTGGGCAATGGCTTCGACAGCCTCTGCACATGCCCTGACACTGCATCACAGATGGATGGAGACGACCATCATCTTTGACGCCTCCGACTGCCCCGAGAACATGGCGGGAGCAGGGCAGCTGCCCCTCCTCGTCGCCCCCACCATGGCCAATGGAAAGTTATTCCACATTCTAGTAGATGGTGGAGCTGGCCTCAACTTCATCAGTCGTGCGGCCTTCGACAAGCTGAAGATTATGGTGACTAGATTTGCCCCATCGAGACCATTCTTAGGGGTAGGCCTAGGGATTATTATTCTGTACAGCTGCATCCACCTACGGGTGACCCTCGGGACACCCGAGAATGTCAGGACGGAGAATATACTATTCGACATCGTGGAGGTTAGCCTCCCTTACCACGCCATTATCGATAGGCCAGAACTGTACCAGCTCATGGCAGTAGCCCACTACGGCTACCTTGTCTTCAAGATGCTGACCCCCTCCAGCATCCTCATGATCTACGGTGATCGCGCTGCCGCAGTGACGGCCTTGGAAAAGCTCTGAGTGCTTGCAACAGCCCCAACACCTGACCCAAACGATGCTGGACCAAGTAACCCTCTCCCAGACCAACGCACGCGCAGTCACGCTGCTGCACCATGAGTGCAGCCATCTGGCGATGATGACGTGCCCATGAAGGCAATCCATATTAGCTCTGATGCATCTTAGACCACACGTATCTCGGGGAGTCTGGACAGCGAGCAGGAATTTGCGCTCACCGCTTTCCTACGAGCTAACATTGATGTCTTCGCCTGGCAGCCGCCTTAGATGCCAAGTATCACCAGGGAGGTGATCGTGCACCATTTTAAGATCCACCCTAATTCCCGGGCACAACAATAGAGGCCACGTAAGCAGTCCATCGAGCGGCAGAACTTCATCCGAGAAGAAATCAAGAAGCTCCTCGATGCTGACTTCATACGGGAGGTCCACCATCCCAGATGGCTGGCCAATCCTGTTATTGTCCCCAAGGCTAGTGGTAAGCTCAACTATACAACCTCAATAAGGCATGTCCTAAAGATCCTTTCCCTCTCCCTAGAATCGAGCAAATCGTAGATTCAATCTCAGGATTCGATATGCCATGCTTTCTAGATGCCTAATCAGGGTTTCACCAAATCCCAATGTGTAGAGAGGATGAAGAACATATCGCATTTATAACCGTAGATGGCCTTTACTGCTATGTCTCCATGCCTTACGGTCTTAAGAATGCCATCCCCACCTTTGTTCGCGCCATGCAAAAAACATTTAGGGACCTCATTCGGGACCTGGTAGAGGTATATGTCGATGACATTGTAGTTAAGATCCAGACTCATACATAATTGCTAGAAAACCTCGCCCTAGTCTTTGATAGATTGCGAACCACATGCACAAAGCTCAATCCCGACAAGTGCGTGTTCAGGGTCAAAGCTGGGAAGCTCCTCGGTTTCTTGGTCTCACACCGAGGGATTGAGGCCAACCCAAAGAAGATCAAGGTGGTGGAACTGATGCGACCTCCAGCCCCCATCAAGGACATGCAGAAGCATGCAGGGTGCTTGGCAGCGCTCAGCCAGTTTATCTCTAGGCTAGTTGAGTGGGCCCTCCCGTTCTTCAAGCTCCTGCGCAAGTCCAGACCATTCGTCTAGACCGAGGAAGCGGAGAAGGCATTTCACGAGCTGAAGCAGCATCCGACGATGCTGCCAATAATGGTGGCACCGAAGCCCAAGGAGCCCTTGTACAACTACATCGCCGCCACAACAGAGGTGGTGAGCATGGTTTTTGTTGCAAAGCGGGCCGGTCCCCAATAGTCTCGACGGACGGGAGGGGCCCCTGCTGCTGATTCAGAGCATTAGGGCTTGGAGCTTACAGGGTGCCCCGACACACGAAGAAGCCTCCGGGTACCAGCCCCCAGAGGAGATCCGGGTCCCCCTAGGTGGCCTCGGAAAGCAAGGAGCCTATGGGTCTTAGCCCCTAGGAAGCTCTGCCATTACTTTCAGGCACACAGAGTCTCAGTGGTGACTTCTTTCCCACTGGGGGCGGTGCTGCACAGCCCCAACACAACAAGCAATATCGCCAAATGGGCCGCCGAACTGGCGGAGTTCGATCCTGACTTCATACCACAACACGCAATCAAGAGTCAAGCTATGGCACACTTTGTTGCTGAGTGGACTCCTTCACCAAGCAATCCAGGTTGTCGGGAAATCAGCGAGTCGGAGCCCAGAGCATTGGTGCTTACCAGGCCCCACTGGACACTCTTTTTCGACAGATCCTCGCGAAAGCAGGGAGCTAGAGCTAGTGTACTGCTTACCTCTCCAACAGGGGAGCAGTCCAAGTACGCGCTGCACCTTGACTTCAAGGCGACCATCAACATGGTGGAGTACTCATCTTTGGACTCAGAACTACATAGAGTCTTTGTGTCCGGCAGATGCTGGTCAAGGGAGACTTCCAGCTGATCATCAAGCAAGTCCGGTGAGAGTGCTACTACAATGACCCATAGCTCGCAGCGTACCTACTACACATCAAGAAGTTGGAAGATAGCTTCGAGGCATTTGACCTCTGCCATGTGCCACGCACCGACAATTCCATCGCTAATACCTTGTAAACCATGGCATCCACGGGAACCCCAATCCCTAAAGGGGTCTTCGGCAGGAGGTTGGTGCAGCCAACTGCATGGCATGCGGGGATGAAAGTGCACCTAGGCATCCCTTGTGGGTTTTGGTTGATTTATGACAAACAAATGAGATCCTAAAAAAATTGTTGAGATGAGCGTAGGTTTTAATGAAATTATGAAGAAAGCTCAAAAAGAAAGGAGAATGAGGAATCTATATGGAAAAGAGCTCAAGAGCTGAATAGAATACTTTGTTGTGTATGGAGTGTGTTGGAGAAACACACCCCAAGAGCTCAAGCAAAATAAATCACTCTCACCGCACAAAATTTCACAAGTTTGGAGTAGTCCGATATTCACCAGACTAGTCTGATATCTCTCTCACTAAGATCGGACTAGTCCCCCCTAGTGCGTACTAGTCCTCAGCACTTCACATCTGTTTAAAAAACGGACAAGTCTGATAACACTACAGACTAGTCCGATAACACTACGGACTAGTCCGATAATCTTCTGACTAAAATCGGACAAGTCCTTTAAGTTTGGACTTGTCCTTAGCTCCACAATTTTTCACAACACTGGACAAGTCTGATATCACCACGGACTAGCCTGAAAACTCTCTGACTAAAATCGGACAAGTCCTTCAAATGCGGACTTGTCCTCAATTCTACATGAGGTTCACCACACCAGACTAGTCCGATATGTGCTGGACTAGTACAAACACTTCTAGAGACCAAATCAGACTAGTCTGCTTATTTAGGAACAAGTTTGATATATCAGAACACTTAGGGTTTTCCACACGCAGCACACTAGACTAATCCGGAGTCCACCACGGACTAGTCCGGACATCGCAAACCCTAATGGTAACTTTTGGAAACCCTAGTATAAATAGAGGTGTACGGCCCTTCAACAAATTCTCTCGACCCCCTGCACCGTCACACCTTCCAAGAGCCCAAAATACACGACTCTCCACACAATCTAACCCTAGAAAGATCAAATCTTTGAAGATTAGTAATTGATCAAACGAGAGACTCGTTCTACACGTCTTGGGCTCTTGGGTTTGAATCTCTCGCACTCTCTTGTTATTTATTGCATATCATTCGAGTGTGTTTGGTGTTTTTCTCAATTGTAAATCTTGGGGAGCCCTAACTTGTGAGAAGACCCCTTGAACATGGTTATTTGCCACCTTTGTAATTAGTGGAAGAGAATCGGCCTTTGTGGCGATTCAACGAGGGTAGGGTTAGTGAAGACCCGGTCCTCCGTGGACTCCTCAACGTGGATGTAGATTTCCTCCGTGGAATTGAACCACGGGATAAAATCTTGTGTTGCATACTTTTGTTCTTATTGTTTATCATATTCTAGGGTTTACTCAATCTTGGATAACATACGTTAAAACATTGAAATCAAAGTTAATTTGTGCCATACATAGTTTCATTCTCATGATACATCCAAATTACAACTTCTTTTCCGCTACATAGAGTACTTGATGTGAATTCTTCGATCAAACTTGATCGTTCTAGTCCGCACACGCCGGACTAGTCTGCACCATACTGGACTAATTCGATTTCTCTGTATTTGATCAAGTTGTTAAGTGTTTCAGGATTCGACGAAAGTTCAAAAAGCCTACTCATCCCCCCCACCCTCTAGGCTACATTCAGGGGCCTCACAAAGAAGGCGAGCCAAGCACCACAGAGTTGGCGACCATGGCGGCCCCGCAACCATGGGGCCTCCCGAGGATGTTGTGCCTCACCAGGGACCCCATATTACCCGGTGCCCAAGATCCAGAAGCTCAGGAGAGTCCTGATGCGTGGATAACAGAGATCCGGGACTATTTGAAGGACAATATCCTAACAGAGGATCTAGTATCTGCTGAGAGGATTGTGAGGATGGCAAAGCACTACACGCTAGTAGAAGGTGACCTCTGCCGACGTAACACCAATGGCATGCTGCTACGGTGCATAACTCGGGAGGAAGGCTGCGACTTGCTCGCAGAGATCCACGAAGGAGAGTGCGGGAATCACGCAGCCTCCCGCACGCTGGTTGGCAAAGCCTTCCGGCATGGCTTCTACTGGCCAATAGCACTACAAGACGCCATCAAGCTGGTGAAGAAATTAAAGGTGTGCCAGTTCCACACCAAGAAAATTCACACACCGACGCAGACGCTGCAAATGACCCCGCCCTCCTGTCCTTTCACAGTCAGGGGGCTGGATATCCTGGGACCCTTCCCCAGGGAAGACGGAGCCAAGTTCACCAAGTGGCCCGAGGCAGCCCCAGTGATCAACATCAACAAGGAGTCTGCCGTCAATTTTATCAAGTCGGTCGTTTGTGGGTTTGGGGTCCTAAACAGAATCATCACTGACAACAGGACCCAATTCACCAGTGCAGCTTTCTAGGACTACTTTGAAGACCTCAACTCCAAGTTTTTATGCATCCGCGGCTCATCCAAAGAGCAACGACCAAGTCGAAAGGGCCAATGCTGAGATCCATAGGGGCCTAAAGACGCGCACGTATAACAACCTAGACAAGCATGGTGCCAAGTGGGTTGATGAACTCCCCTGTGCAATTTTGGCAAGCTGGACATCACCCAGCCGCGCCACTGGGGAAACACCTTTCTTCCTAGTGTACGGGGCCGAGGTCGTCCTCCCCCCGGAGATCGCAGTAGGCTCACTACGAGTCCGAGCGTTCGATGAAACCTCACAAGACCAACTCCGACGAGAAGATGTCGACCTCGTCGACGAAGCAAGGTGACACGCCACCATCCAAAACGCACGCTACTGACAGACGCTGAGGCGCTACTAGGAGTAGTTCGTGTAGAGTAGAGAGCTCCAGACAGGTGTACTAGTGCTGTGGTGCATACTTTCTCGAGAAGGGTCGTAGAGACTCTCTCCCAACTGGGAGTGCCCCTTCCGAGTAATGCAAGTATCCCGTCCCGAGTGTGTCCGCCTAGCCACAGAAGAAGGAGCCCCTCCCCAACCCTTGGAACATAGACAGCTCCGTAAGTGCTATCCCTAAGCATAAATTGTAGGACAATGTAGGGTGTCATGGTGCCAGGGAATGGCACTTAGGACAACCAAGCTCTAGGGGGGGGGCAGAGTTTTCAGCCGTTTAGCTTGGTCCCGTACCCTAAGCATGAACACTCTGCCTCCCTAGCCAATTGGCGTCGGTCGTTGCCTTATTGTAAAGCCAATCCACTTCTGTTAACACCAATGAGATGAATTCGTTGTCCAACTTATGCTTTCTCTTATGTTCACTTAAAATTACCTCTTAATTTTGTGATCAATCAAGCTAGTCTCGTCTTTCGTATATTGTCTTCATATACTTGGTGAAATCTTTTCTATATCGCCCCTAGTGGACTTATGAAACCCTGTTGCAGACGGACATGTTTGAGGTACGTACAAGGTGTCTTGGAACCACATGACTGCCCTCTTACTTGGGATCCTGTGGAACCAAATGCCCTGTGCGGAAGGCCAACGATGAGTTGGAGGTCTAGAGCGCACAACCTGCTTAGCCTGGTCCTGTACCCTAAGCATGTGCGCTTTACCTCACTGCAAGGATTTCGGTTTATCGCAACGAAAAAATTCAACACAATAGGTTGTTTTTCATCGCAATAGGTCGCTGTTGCAATGAAAAAGAGTGTGGTGATAGTTTTTACGAATCATCGTAATAATTCCTGTGCGGTAGGTTACTACGGCGCCTTGACATCCATGGCGAATAGTATGGTATTGCAACGATTTTACATCGGTGGCAAATAGGACGCTATTGCAACATTTTCATGTATTGCGACAATTTAACGTATCGCGACAAATTGTACGGTATTGCAGCGGGTTCATGATCATGGCAAATAGTACGGTATCACAACGATTTCATATTCGTGGCAAATAGTATGTTGTTACAATGATTTAGCATATAGCGACAATTTAACATATTGCAACAAATAGCATGGTATTGCAAAGATTTCACATTCGTGGTAATTGTATGTGGTTGCAACGATTTCACAGGCGTGGCAATAGTACAGTAGTGTAACAATTTCACATTTGTGGCAAATAGTATGTTATTGCAACGATTTAGCGTATTGCGATGATTTAACGTATTGCAACGAATAGCATTGTATTGCAACGATTTCGCGTTCGTTGTAATAGTATGTTATTGCAACGATTTTCACATTTTTGTCAAATGCTACAGTGTTGCAATGATTTTTACAGCCATGGCAAATAGTAACATATTGCAACGAGTTATGGTGTAGTGATGATTTACCATATTGCAATGAATATCACGTTATTGCAACGATTTCACATTTGTGGCAAATAATATGGTACTGCAACGATGTCACGGCCGTGGCAAATAGTATGATATTGCGACGGTTTAACATACGTGGCAAATAGTAGGTTATTGCAACGAGTCAACAAATGTGGCAAATAGTATCGTATTGCATCGATTTCAGATATGTGGGAACTAGTCTGGTACTATAACAATTTCGTATCCGTGGCGAATGGTTTGGTATTGCAATGAGTCCACAAACATGGTGAATAGTACCGTATTGCAACGATTTCAGATCCGTGGGAACTAGTATGGTACCGCAATGGTTTCGCATCCGTGGCGAATAGTTTGGTATTGCAACGATTTCTTATCTGTGGCAATAGTGTGTTAATGCAACTTTTTTTGGGTCGTTGCCAATTGTTTATACTGCAATGTTTTTTCATTCTATTTCCATGTTTTATCATCCGTATTGGCAATAGCTTCCTATTGCAACAATTTATCATTCGTGACAAGAAATCCGTAATGCCACGTTTTATAATTAGCGGCAGTAGAACCCGAATGCACCAGGTTTGAAAATTAGTGGCAACAGAATCACAAGTTTAACAATAAACATCCATCAATTGATATTACAACACGCATAACAACACTAAAGGATTACTAAAGCGACATGCTTGCATGCTAAGAGTTTTCCTAAGCTGACCGGGACTAATTGTTGGAGCAGGTGGCTTTTAGCGGTTCCTTTGGTGGATCTTTTGTGGAGTGATCTCCATAATTATTTTGTGCATTTCCGCCATTGAGGCGCGCATGTCCTGCATTTCCTTAGCTGTCTATTCACGATTAGCTGCTATCTGACCTTGTAAGTTGTGGACTTGAACGTTTAACTCTTCATTCTTCTGGTTTATGCAGTCCATCTGGGTGTTTAAGCTATCATTTGTTCCTTCCAACTCCTGGACTATTTGATTGAGGCCTGCATTTCTATCTTCTAAGTTTCAAACTTGGTCGTTGAGGTGTTCATACATCTGTATACGCATACGTTCACGGTTGGGACCAGTTGGGTTAGCCATATAACCACGCCCTCGAACTAGTGATCCTGCACAACGGATTGAGGATCTATAACAACGCTGGAAAATGTAGTTTCTCTCCTCATATTGAATTGGGCCTCCCTGCTCAGCTTCCATGTCATCCACTTGGGCACGTGCCTCGATCTATATACAAAAAGAAAAGTCACAGGTAATTTGCAAATATTTATTTAATTGGGGATTGTTTGAAGTGTTACTCACATGTACAGCTCCTGCCAGCTTGTTTGCCCAGTTACTGTTCTCCAACAAATGGCTTGCCTCCCACAGTTGTATGTCATCGGGTTCTTCTCCGTTCTCTGGGTCTCGCTACATAAATTACAAATAAACTTCAACATGTTGGTATACATATTGTTTGCAACGCAAAGTAAAAGCGTGATTTATTTTTCATACCTTCTCGTAACTAAGTAGGGTGTAGGATTTGGATCCAAGCAAGTGACTCACCTTTTGTCTTCTTCAATTTCGAGAGTTGGTCCTGCTTATTGACTGTAATAATTTTAAGAATAATTCAACGAATGAAAGTAAATGGAATATTTTTTGTATGATGCGAAGCTATTAAAAAGTTAGCTGACCTTGAATCGCTCAGACCAAAAATATTCTATTAGGTGCAACCACTCGGGTGCCGTTACATCAGTAGGCTTGTTTCGTATACGTTCTTCATCGGTAGAATAACTCTTATAGGTGGCATGCAAAGTCGAGCGCCACCCCTTGTAGCGCTCACCAGCAATTTTCAAAATTTTTCTTTCGTTCTCCAGTGTGTCCTCCATGTCCTAGGAATCCTGTACATTGTATAACAAGTTGCTGTAAACGTACAAGATGGAGATTGCAAGAAAAAAATACTTGTGTGGGGGTGTGACAACATGAACCAGAATGTCTCGTACTATATCTCTCTTGTTACTATGGCCAACCTCTGCCCACTTCCTTGCACCGCTGAGGGATGCATGTCTTTTTGTAAACATAACCACATCATCGACCAAGTGTCGCTGATTAATACCAACTACAACACCCAACCTAGCGGAGAACTGAATTGGTAGCATCACATGCTCCGTTCTACAAACTTGGGATTCATAGCGTATTCAGGCAACCTTAAGTCCTTTAGCCACACTTCTTCCTAGCGTCCTTCCTTCTATTACATTGAATCAAACAGTAAACGATTAAAGCAAATTACCGCCTGAAGAAGTTTAGTATCATGTACAAATAGTGTGAAATGAAGAAAAGTCTGATGTTCATACCATCTTCAGGACGAGTGCGCCAAATAGGAGCGTGGGACGACCGCGTCATCCCAGCACCATTTTGTTCTGTAGTACTGCCTCTTGGTTTATATTAATTGTCGTATCAGACCAACAAATGAATTAAAAATGACTACTAGTTAGGACTGTCTGAACGACAACTATTTTGATGGGGGGTTACATTATAGACTTCTTTGTTGCTGTTTGTACCCAAAAATGAGACATCAGGTACACATGTTAGTGGCGGTACGTACTCGTAGTACTGCAGAGGATTTTCAGTCCATGAGCGAAGCAAGCAAGACTCTGAGGGAGCATGCAGCTGGCAACGCTAGACTAGACAAAGATAGGGTTCGCCGGTTCGGTCTGACTGACATCAGCGGTAGCAGGTGGCGAATGCAAGATACATAAGGTAGGCAGCTTGCGGGATTGAAATCCTCCGCAGTACTACATCTGCATTAGCTGCCACTGACATGTGGGCCCATGAGACATTGGGTCCACTTGTCAGTTGCAGCTACTGCAGGTGCAGTACTGCATAGTGCCAACTTGCGACACTCAACAAAGCGACGGTTTGGTCTCGCCGAAACTCTCGATGAGGATTGGTGGCAGGGCGAGTAATGGCCAGGGATTTGCGTGCGATGGGGTAATCATGGCACGCGAAGGATGGGACGTTGCGATGGGCGAGGGAGACGCGTCGGGAAGGACACTGAAGTGACCAGCAACAGGGCGTGGGCGCTGGTGCCAGTCGGAGTGGCCGACGGCGAGAGAGCACAACGTGGAGGCATAAAAAATCACGTCATCACACAGGCTGATGAACTGTTAACTATAAAGACTAAGTACCAAGAAAGTAGAATCGCAAGGCATGCTACAACAATTAGTAGAGCATAGGAAATAATGCAAATGACCATGATACACCCATCGTCAATACATCTAAAGGACAGAACGTAGTCTGTCAAAATGCTCCAAATTGAATGCCAAATGAGTAAAAAATTAACATGCTCTGCCAAAACAAATGGCACCGTAGAGAGGCAGGTAGTAATGTTATGTGATATGGGTAGTTGGAAGCTACCGAGGATAGAGTTGGAGTGGGAGATTTTTTAAGCCCCAAAAGTAAAGTTACACTGGGGTGGAAGGAGTATTTCTAGTTTGTATATCTATACCTGTTGTTGGTTCATGCATTGTAGTACCAGGGAGTGAAGAACCTCGGGGTTCCTGAACATCATGTGCTGCAATATTCTCTGCATACCATGCAAATGATTTAATGTTGTCTAAATTTGTTTAATTTTGACAGTAAACACATTTATAGTTATACCAGGTGCTTGTTGGCCACCATGAATGCTTGTAGACGACATCACGGTTTGATGTCTTGTTCCTAATGTAAAGAGCATTGTAAGTAGTCATTCCAAATAACAGTGATAACGTCAGATTACATGACCAACGTAGATTTTGGATCGAACGGTGTGCTTTCTATAAACTACAGTGTTTGTTACTAACAGAGGAATTAGAAAAGAAAGAATAGAAAAAAAGTACGATCCGATAAAGCCACAAGAAAGAAAAAAGTGTAAAAACCATGGGAACTAAAAATCTTAGGAATACAAATTTGTAAAACAGGAATGAGAGTACAACATTTTGAGTGGTTGATCAGATAACCCGTGCGTCATTTACTTCTATATCCAGAAATTACATCGGTTTTAGTATTTGTCATTCCCGGTCAGGAATTGAACTAGAAATACACTACCGTAATAAGCTGTCGGAGCAACATTTATATATAACTAAATTCATGAAACAGAAGATCACATTTCTTCTTTGTTAATATATTTAATCTTCGTATATCAGGATGGATTGTGTATAACTTAACTAGCCCAAAACTGCATGCATCGTGTAGAACCAAGCCAATATAGCTCTATAAAAAGATGGCATGGATCGTGTAGTTTACCTAGCACAAAACAGGAGTCCGAGATGCGATGTCGCAGGGAGGTGTCGATGACGAAGAGGTTCGGTAGAGCCCGTCAAACATGGTCGCCCGGCGTTGTACCTAGGAGTTAACACCACCAAGAGCTTCGATGCGTCACTTCAAGATCCATGGGGGAAAAATTGTAAAAACCATGGGAAATGAAAACACGGGATTTTTTTAGGAATACAAGTATGGAACACTGGACAGAGAGACAACACATTTGGAGTACCGCGAGATCACCGGAAGGGCAGGGCAGCAGTGTGTCGGCAACGGAGGACAGTGTTTCCATTTATACTCATCGTGGCTGAAACAGGGTTACAATAATAGGTGGGACTGAAATTGGAGGCGCAAGTAGTGAAAATTGAATTGTCAAAATCTCAAATATGGCGCGCCAAGTAGAATGATAAAATTTTCGCAGGAGTGGAGAATTTGACGCAAGTCGTGCCCTTGTGCACGCATGCAATCGTGATTAATTACATCTCATGTCGCATCGATTCCAGCAGATGGTGCGTGTAGCTAGAGGGGTAGACTTCGTCTTAGGACAACTTGCTCGCTTCTTAATTCATCTTTGTTGCCATGCATGGAGATCAAAATCTAAAAGCAGTCATCTGCTAGCTAGTGAGACATTCCAAAAAAATACAAAAATAATATGAATCGCCAAATGTATATGTGCTAATGCAAACGATATGCAAATACAACCAAGTCCACAAAAGGACGATGGTAAACAATCAACATTTTGTAACATTAATCACAATGAAATGATAACATGTAGTATGTGTAAAAGCCCGCTTTTCAGCAGAACAAAAACGCAATAATGCAAACTTAAAAAATTTTTAAGTGCACTTTAAATCCGAACTCACATCAACAAGTGAGTTAACCAATGTTCACAAAATTAGGAACTTGTTAAAACTATAGAGCATTAACTGGAAATCGTCACATGAACTGATAAAGCTTCGTGTGTTACTTCCAAATCCCGTTCAACCTCCTCATAAGTACCTTCATTAAGTTCTCCGCTACATTGAGAAGTCTAGTATCTCTGAGAGCTCTTGTCATATTCGTTCAGATGGAATTGAGCGGATAGCATCTCGTGTGGGGCCCAATTGTTGAGCGGCCACCGGTAAGCTTTCATCAATCGATGTTTGGTTTTCGACCTCGCTTATGCTTATCGCAAGCCAATGACACGCTGTGATGTGTCTTCATTATCTCAGAACACCACACGATCTTTCTCCCCGGCCTTGGTGCTAGATATTTTCTTTCATCAGGCCTCCACGTCGTTGTTCACCGTGCGGGGTCACTTCAGCCGCTCAAAAAACAATAGTGCTTCAAACCAAACATAATAATAAGGAAAGAAGTTAAAATAATACTTTTTAAATTAGTGTCCATACCACTCTTGGAAATTGGAAGGTTAAATAAAGACAAGGGCATAAAGGTGAATTCAAATTTAAATTTGAATTCAAAAATCGAAGTTGTCCACTTTAGGTGGTTTTCAAAAATGAATTATATTATGGACAATTATCACCCTGCTTCAATTCCCATTTGATCATGTCCGTATGTCAGCTCAAAATTAGATTTTGGGGAAAAGAAAAGAATAAGAGATAATCCAAGTGGTGGGACCCACATGTCATAGGACGTTGCAGCAAGCAAATTCCTTTTCTCTGTCTCAGTGCGCGACCTTATCCTCTCGTTCCTGCCTGGCATCGCCCCCTCTCCTTTCTTCCCCATCGCGAGCGAGCGCCTGCTCGTGCCTCCGCCCGACTCCGCGATTCCGGCCGCCTCCTCACCTCTCAGCTCCGGCGCACGGTGCCTGCTCAACGCTCGCCCCCGGCTGCGTCCCTCCCGGCCGTCGGCCTACTCTGCTCCGGCCCCTACACCACAGCGCCGCACCTGCTCGCCGCGCTGCTGCGCCCGGCGCGATCACCGCCGCCCAGCGCACGTGCTCCGCTCACCCTGGCCGCTCCCGACGAGCGCCGTCCTCTGCCACTGCAGCGCCGCCATGTGCGCTGTTTGCACCGAGCCGAGCCCCGGGCCGCATGCTCGCCTCCCCAGCACCTCCCTACGCGCCGCCAACGCCGTGCGCGCCTCCTCTCTGCTCACGCCGCGGTGCGCTCCTCCTCCTGGCCGCTTGCAGCGCCGCCCCACGCCGACACCAGCTCGCCCCGCCCCTGCTCAGTCCGCCGGCGCTGCCCACCTCCACCGTGTTGCGCCCCCACTGGCTCGCCTCCGCCTAGCCGCACCGCTCCACCTGCAGCGCCGTCCCATGTCGACCGCCGTACTCCACGTCCACTGGTGCTCGCCGCCCGGCCACCATCTGCTCCTGCTCCAGCGCGCCTTGGCTGCACTTTACCGCACGCCATTGCCACCATGGTCGAGCTCCTTGCTGCACTTTACTGCTCGCACGTGTGCCGTGGCCGTGCTTGTCTTCTCCCCCTCGACATCGCCGCGATGTTCTGCTCTGTAGCCGCGTTCTGGTAGCAAGGCAAATGATGTGTGGGACCGAGGCTATGCAGGAACACGTCGTTGACACACTAGCATCGACAAAATTGATCCAAGGTTAGCTCCGTTTTGTGCAAAGATTGGTCGGTTCAATGCTGCAGTCAACCTGTTCGATGAAATGTTTACGAGGGAAGAACCAACTTTCTTGATGTTTAGAGCTGGTCTGTGATGCAGGGGTAGAATGATGTTGCAATCGACCAAGATATGTGCCAAGATGCTCTTTGAATGGTGATGATGTGACGGAATCAAGTACACACCCAAGATAATTGGTGAAATGTCTACAAGGTGAGCCTTGCTCTGAAATGTCTTGCTTGACGTCATCGAAGTCCGTTCGTGGTGACCGTTAATGGTACTCATGTGTCGTCAAGTCGTACGTCCATTTTCTGCATTAATATCATTCCTATAGGAGACCCCAAGTTGACCTTGGTCTTTTGTATCGCGTTGGCTTGTCCGTGCGTGCTCGTGATGCTCCACCATGAGCCGCGTCGACGTCGTTGACCACATGATGTTGTCATGATGCTCCGAGCCTTCATCATGCCCTGGCATCGAGATGAAGGATGCTTGTGATGTGTGTGGTGCTGGAACACAAGCACAACTCGTCGGACAATGGTTGTCAAGCCAAATTAGGTTCTAGTCGATGTGGGGGTGATCGAGTCCTAGGTGTAGCCAAGGTGCTCGATAAAATGCCTTCTAGGTCAAACCAAGGTGGTTGGTGATCACCGATGACATGTGGTTGAGTAATGCGAGAAAGTTGCAACCGACAAGTAAAACTAGACCAAGGGAAACCTTGGATAAGAGTTTCTTGATCATGTCGACGATGTTTCCTAACTGTCCGCAGAATTGCTTAACTAGGTGTGTCGTTTCATCGACAACAGGTTCGTCGAGTCACTTGCCGGCAACCGAGTCGACATCACTAACCTTGAGACTCAAGAGGTGGTGTTCGGGAGTCTGTTCACCACCGATGACGAGTCCGGGTCGATGTGGACCTCGCTAATCCGATCTTCTTGAGATGGCAAAGCATGCTGTCACGGCAAGGTCTCGCATCATGTTCAAGTCCCAGTAGTTCACTGAGCTCATCTGGACAATCTTGCAAAGGACACTGCAATAGTGTCATGTAAGAACTTGGACGGTCCTTGTGAAGATAGTCGTAGTGACTCATTTACCTAAAGGTCCTTTGAATGTTGTCTTGTTACTCACATCAGGTTAACCGGGTTTTTTATGACTCTTTGAGTCCAAACAATGCTGATCTCACTTCTTTTCCAAGTGTCGCTAGGGTTTCACATCGATTCATGCTAATTCAGAACCCTGCGACCACACTAGTCACTTAATTAGGTTTACTCTTTAATGAGTTTGTGTAACTTCATTGGTCGCCTTTGAGTCATGACCTCTTGTTGCACAATTCACTCATGCCTTAAGATTTTGATGTCCCCCCTTGATTCCTTAGTCATCCTTATACTATTCAGTCCCACACTGCCACACCAGTCGGTCTCAGCTTTCTCGAGTGGCATTGCTCCAAGTGTTAAGTGAATAATTGCATTGCGTGCTTGCATTGCACCTTTCGATTCACGTCTAGACACTGCTATGAACACTTGACTTATCCATAGTTTCTCCACCCATCTGAGACATATCTAATCTTCCTAGTCAAGCCTCTTCTTCTTAAGGTTTTTACAACTGGTCGAGTCTGTTATTAGATTACCTTAGTTACTTATATGCATATCATGTCGATAGGAACGTGATGATAGGTGATCAACGAGAAGTTTCTCTCGGAGGAGAATGCCGAGGAGTTCCAACTTCAAGATTCCATGACAGATTTTCCGGAGGAAGACCAAGCCCTAACAACTGACATTGATATAGAGTCGCAAACTAAGGAAAGCCCCAGTTTGCATTTAAAAGCTTTAAACAGTTTTGCAGTATTTCTCACATTACGTCTTAAGTTTCATATGTGCATTACATATAGGGTGATTGATACTCCACTTGCATGACCACAAATCCCAAGGGTTGGTTGGAACGGGTTACAGTTTGAACTGTAGTAACTGCTTTGCTAATGTATAGGAAATCCGGTAGAAGTCGAGTGGTTGGAATCTACTCGCGAGTGATGTAGGACTTTTCACAGGGTTTATATAGCAAACACTCAAGATATGAACCTGAATTTGAGACTGGATAGGGGTGGATAGGAAGCTATGAGATGTGATCTCGGTCGCATAGCCCTGCCTGTGTCGATTAAGGACCGAGTCGTGTGCGGCCCTGCTTGGGCAAGTTTGAACTGTTCCGGTTGCTAAATGGGTTAATAGGGCCCAATAAACTGATGTAACATGACGACTGTGGTGTCGAAGCTTGCCTGCCATCCTTGAATGGAGATGCGAAGGCAAAAGGTGAGGTCTCTTCTAGCGGGCAACTTTGACGTGTCCGTGTAGAAGGCCATGTTGCTCGAGATGAAGGCTTGTTTCGATATTGGGGTCTCTTGTGAAAGGTGTCCATATACGACTAGTACTGAAGTGTTAGGTAGGTACTGTTGTAAGTACTCGCTAGCACTTCCGAAAGTGTGTATGTGTCGTGCAGTCCGGGTGTGTCCTGATTGCAATCACCGTCCCTCGCAGTAATAGAGTACCACTTGTTCACTCCGCCATGACGTAGTAAATACTGAAGAAGTCAGAAGAATATGATATATTGAATTATAATTGCTTTACAAACATGTATGGCTTAGAGATAGTACAATTAAAAGTTTACAGTTTCCCCATACTTTACCTGTAATAGCATTATGTGCTTTGGGCATGTCATATCATCGGTAAAGCGTTTCTTGTTTGATTGTGGAGTCTATGATGTGCCGTGCCTGAAGAATGTCATGTGCTACTTAAAACATGACTATAAGGATCCACTTGTAGGCGAGTCTATTTATGCTATTCCTTACCTATGCTTAGTATTCACCCTGCATATGTCTAGTGAGACGGGTTAGTCTTGCTGAGCCTTATGCTCACGTTTGCGCTTTAACGATTTTTGCAGTATTAGATTATTTCTGCTGTTCAGGTTGTACATGAGATCTCGAGGTATCGAGATAAATCTCATGTGAACCACGCCGCTGCTGAATGTTCTTCTTGTTGCTAGTGAGAAGCGTCCTAGGGCATGGACATCTTCTCTCTTGCTTAGTTAGGTGAGATTATGAGTATGTATTTTCTGCTGCCTGTGTACCCCTGTTGTACACTCTTTTGTAAACTCTTCTTATTATGAAATGAAAACTTTATATGTTTTGGTATCCTTTTTGTGTGTGCTGTTAGGTGCCGCATCGCACGACACCACCCAATAAGATCCTCGGATGTGTGGACTCCGGTCACCACAGGCATGGTATTAGAGCTTCATTGGGAATAGCACGCTCAAAAAGAGCCTATTTTTGAAAACTCCAAAGTAGTCGAGTGAGGATTAGCTATATGCCCATTAAGGACTATTACTAGTATATGTTTTAAAGGTGGTGAACTAACTTGTTATATTATTTTTGTAACGACGCTCCGTCTTCAAGGTAAGAGGTAAGGTACACCACCAAGAGCAGATCAATCTCGGTAAGCTCTGCATACGAGATGTGGTATGTGATATTTCCGTGGCTTTGCACGGAAAGTCAATATGAGTCTCTGAAACTTTTCCATGTTGCTGAGAACATATGACACGCGGTACCCCAGCGTGACACAAAATTAGTGGGAGCCCCCATCGTGAGGTGTATAACCCGATAATATGCATCTCTAGAACCATACATGTTCTATGGGAGCATGCAAAACACGTATGCCCGAGCGTGTATAAGCCGGTTCATGCGGGAGTCTTTGTTGTACAGACGTAGTACAACCATGTACCTCGAGACATGACTTCGCTGGAGGGCGACTCACACCAGAGTCGTATGCATTTACTTTCATATATATTATTGTGACTGCCTATCGTGTTTCCCCGTGCTGCCCTTGAGGTGTGAAGGTGTGAAAGGGGATTGTTTTTCTTCTGCAGGTACACTAACTCCAAAAGCGACCTGTGTAGCAAACGTTTGTGAGTGACCGATATTAGGACCACCTATGGACGTATCCAGATATACCAGGTTAGACTTTTCTTTTGGTGAGGAACGTAGTACCGTCAGTATCACAATTGATACTTTGACCATCCCCCACAAAAGAATGGATATATTATCATCTTGTAAGATCCAACTCCCAGTTGCTGGAAAGTTTTGGGTCAAAGTTTCGACTTGGAGAGTGCAATGGGAAGAAGGATGAAGATTATGGTTGTTGCTCACTCTTGACGGAATCTAGCTCGATTATGTCAAGAGGTGCTTTTAGTGAAACTTCGTAGAACCTAGTAGTGTGCTATATGGTTAAGAAGATCTTCAAGTGCTCGACGACTGTTCTTTGAACAGTTTGGGCATGAAAGCCTTTTGAATCGATTCCCATCACCAAAAATCAACACTAATCCCATTTCTTTGAAACATTGGACCAACTTTAGTGTTTTTCCCTATCTATTTGTGGAAAGCTCTTCCATGCCTTTGTGATACATTTTTGGAAAGGTGAGGAGCTAGACTACAACTTTGTAATTCAATATTGCCCCAAATTCAGATAAGAAGTATTTAAACACTTGAGTTAAAAACTGGAACAAGATTATATGTACTACCTGAACCAACTTGGAAAATTATTGAACTTTGAACAGCCATAACTTTTAAATTAGAACAGCAACATAGGCATATATATACATGCCTGGAAAGCTTAAGGAATCCTCTAACGAGTTTCTATTCAACTCTGAGCCTAAAACTCATATTAACAAGGTCTAAATTAAAGTGTCGTTTAAGAGGTTCTGGTAGCCCGGAAGAGGGGACAGAATCTGAACTCTTCACCAATTGAATCATACCTTTTTGCAGACTTGACCTATGCAGGTCTACTTTATGTGGTTGGAAAACGTAGAGAGCCCTCTACAACGTTTCTATAGAACACCAGAGCAGAATCCGTCTCTAACATACTCAAAATTTCAAATTTCTAAACTTGATCAAATCTGGACAGCGAGTGGACAGTCCTGTATACAATTACTGTTTCTCGCATAACTCGCTGTAGAATTGTCGAATGACTTCATGTGATGCATTTCTGGTATCCTGAGGATATATGTAACAATTTTGTAATACATTGTTTCTGCATATATCAATTTTTAACTATCTGAAAATTGTGGACAAAATGAACAACAAACAAAGGAAGTTCTGTCGAAATTTTTATTAAAAATCTGGTGACATAACTGAAATTTAGAAATTCATATCTCCTCAACCAGAAGTGCTATGAGAGCAAATGAAGACTTTTTCGAAAGATTTGGAAGTCCTCTACAAGTTATCTATTCAGCACAAGACCAAAATATTTCCTTAATTGGGTGAAATTTTGGAGATCGTAGAAACTGTCCGGAACTACAGAAACTGGACAGCACTCCGAACTTTTCTGAATGTGACGCATAACTAGCAGATTTTGCATCCAATGGTGTCGTGCGAGCAATCGTTGGAAAGGTTAGAGAGTCAGCTACAATTTTTGAAATTGGATCCATACCTGAATCGGTCAGCTACCTATTCCAAATCGAGTTTGAATGCAGAGTGGTCAATCTAAACTGAATTCAAATCTGAATGCTGAAATTTTACCCAACTTCAAAAATTCATATCTTTTAAACCAAGACTTATATGAAGACAAGTAAGTACATTCTGGAAATCTTATTACATTGGATACAACTTTGTTCACAAGAATATTTCCATATTTCTAACGGAACAGTCTGAAAACTGTAGATCAAAACTGCTACCTTTTTAAGCAGGTTCTGCTGAAAGTGCTCAAAAATCTGCTGACTTTAAAATCGCATAACTTCCAAACCAGAGATGATCCAGAGGAAAACCAATACTTTTAAGAAAGGTCTTGAAGTTTACTTTAACTTTGTTATTCACCTCGAGATCTTATTTTGCCATTAACTGGATCAAAATTGAGTTTGCGTCCAGACTGGTCATTTTGAACCTTTTGGTTTTTGTTAGGCATTCGGTTCTCGATTTCAACTCGAGGAGTGTCGTAACCAACCAAGAGTTAGGAATCAACTATTTACCAAGTTGAATGGAGTGTTAAACTCATTTGAAGCCTTTTCCCTTGGATAGACATGCTAGTGTCTTATTTATGTGACTTGCCACATCACATCTTGTGATGTTGAACGCAGGTCACAATTACTCGAGTTGCATCTCGTCTTCCCATGAGGATTGTTTGAAGTACGCTTTGACATCCTGGTTTTAAACATTACGGGGGAAGGCGAGCACTCAAGTAATGGTGGTGTTCAACCATCAACCTTGGTTACAACGAGTCGTGTCAACAAGAAGGCGATCAATTAAGATTACATCGTCAAGAGGAACCAACACCCACCACCAGATTGAGTTACTCTAAGAAGAGTGTGACTTCAACTCCAGTAAAGTGATTGAGAAGGATATCCGTTCCTCCTGACTGATCGAAGCGAAGGTTAAGTGAAGTATCACTAGAGAGGTGTCTAGTGATCTCGACCAGGTGTCTAGGAATAACCTTCGACTTATAATGAGTTGTTTTTCTTCTGATGAAGATACTCCTCAAGTAACCATGTAACTCTAAGACCTAGTTGAAGATACAATCAAGTGGAGTACTACATGAACAAGCTTTCGAAAGGTCGAGGTTACGTGGTATATTTCCCACATTCCTCGTCAATCGTTCTGTTATGAATTCCTTAACTGTGGTCGAGTCATGAAAGTAACGCTACTCATTGAGTGTCTTTCACGACCATGGTATCCAAGCCTTGCAAATCATGAGTTAGTTCTTGAGTTGTGTGTGCGTGGTTCACTTAGTCTTGCTCAAACTATAAAAGCTACTTCACCATACATATGCATCATTTGCACCATACATATGCACCATTTGCATCATACATATGCACCGTTTGCACCATACCATGTGCATATTCATTGCACCATACAACATATGATGCATCATGAAGCATCATTATCAATGTAAAACCAATGATAGAATGCATGGTAATACTAAAATTTAGAGCAAGATTGTGTACCCCATTCCAACTATTCTATGGTGTCTAATGACTACGATCATTTCACCATCTTCATTTGACTTCTTACATTGTTGACCTCCTTTCCATTGAGTGATACCTGGGCGACCGATAACTCAACCTCCCTTGCAACTAAATAGACACTTGAACTTCCGTCCTTGACTTGTTTAGGTTCAAGTGCTTTGGTTGTTGCAATTATATTGTTCTTCATCATGTGATCACCAATTAGATGATCAACCTTGTACAATATATGATTCGCTTTAATCGCAAAAATTCCGTTTGATTGTTAACCTCGCGAAAATCCTTGGGGTCCATCTAAGTCCTTGCATTGTTATATGGTAACCTTGCTACACTAATTACCTTGTAGTTACCATATGATTGAGTTCTTTGTTGTGTTGGGAACATATGAGGATGCTGAATCCATAAATCCTCGTGTGCCACCACAAAGGGTATTCATCTTCTATTTCTATTGTTCGAAGATGTTGATATACCCAAAAAACTTGTAGTCGCCATATCTTCAGTATTCCTTCTGTTCGGCCCCCATAAGAGTGTTGAGTGTTGTACTAGTATTATGCTACAGCTAAGGAATCCTATGGTTGACTAAACATCAAACAAGGTTAATGATTGTTGTTTAACCTCGTAAACCATCTTAACTCATGTCAGGGGAAATACCACATTAAGTTATAAGGACCTATGCAAAAACCAAGCAAGCAACCAAGAATCAATGCAAAGATAGTTTCAAACTATCATGGTGACCTAGAGAAGCAAAGAACAAGTCCTGATTCTTCCAGTCAAGACTAGGACAAAACAAGATGTCATGTCAATGTAAGAGTACAACAATAAAGGTTCAATAACAGACATGAGAGTTTTACGACGTGATATTGTCATGTCGAGCATCCTGTCAAGATTTTCAACCTAAAGACTGGAATCACTTGAAGAAAACTTTAGAATTTCTTAAGATGCCTGAAGATAATCACTATTTCGTAGAACCCAAGTCTTTAAGGGCATTGCCATTTTCCTTAGTCAATGACCCTCTTTTACGGATCGTCCCCTCATCGTTTCTGTTATTCTACTTGTTAGAATCTCGGGACGAGATTCCTTTAAGGGGGAAGGATTGTAAAATCCCGCTTTTCGGAAGAACAAAAACGCAAAAATGCGAACTTAAAAATTTTTGTAAGTGGACTTTGGAATCCGAACTCACATCAACAATGTGAGTTAACCAATGTTCACGAAATTAGGAACTTGTTAAAACTATAGAGCATTAACTAGAAATCGTCACATGAACTGATAAAGATTCGTGTGTTACTTCCAAATCTCGTTCAACCTCCTCATAAGTACCTTCATTAAGTTCTCCGCTACATTGAGAAGTCTTGTATCTCTGAGAGCTTTTGTCATATTCGTTCAGATGGAATTGAGCAGATAGCATCTCACATGTGGCCAACTTGTCAAGTGGCCACCGGTAAGCTTTCATCAATCGATGTTTGGTTTCCAACCTCGCTTATGCTTATCGCGAGCCAACGACACGCTGCGATGTGTTGTCTTTATCTCAGAACACCGCATGATCTTTCTCCCGGCCTCGGCGCTAGATATTTTCTTTCGTCAGACCTCCACATCGTTGTTCACCGTGCGGGGTCACTTTAGCTGCTCAAAAATCAATAGTGCTTCAAACCAAACGTAATAATAAATAAAGAACTTAAAATAATATGTTTTAAATTAGTGTCCATACCACTCTTGGAAATTGGAAGGTTAAATAAAGACAAGGGCATACAGGTGAATTCAAATTTAAATTTGAATTCAAAAATCAAAGTTGTCCACTTCAGGTGGTTTTCAAAAATGAATTATATTATGGACAATTATCACCCTTCTTCAATTCCAATTTGATGAGATTTGTTTGTCAGCTCTAAATTAGATTTTGGGGAAAAGAAAAGAATAAGAGATAATCCAAGTGGTGGGACCCACATGTCATAGGACGTTGCAGCAAGCAAATTCCTTTTATCTGTCTTAGTGCGCGCCCTCATCCTCCCGTTCCTGCCCGGCATCGCCCCCTCTCCTTTCTTCCCCATCGCGAGCGAGCGCCTGCTCGTGCCTCCACCCGACTCCCCGATTTCGGCCGCCTCCTCGCCTCTCAGCTCCGGTGCACGGCGCCTGCTCAACGCTCGCCTCCAGCTTTGTCCCTCATGGCCGTCGGCCGCCTCTGCTCCGGCCCCTGCACCACGGCGCCACACCTGCTTGCCGCGCTATTGCGCTCGGCGCGCTCACCGCCGCCCAGCGCACATGCGCCACTCACCCTGGCCGCTCCCAACGAGCGTCGTCCTCTGCCACTGCAGCGCCGCCATGCAAGCCGTTTCCACCGCGCTGAGCCCCGGGTCGCGTGCTCGCCTCCCCAGCGCCTCCTTACGCGCCGCCAACGCCGCGCGCGCCTCCTCTCTGCTCGCGCCACGCTGTGCTCCTCCTCCTGGCCGCTTGCAGCACCGCCCCGCGCTGATGCCGGCTCGCCCCGCCCCTGCTCAGTCCGCCGGCGCTGCCCACCTCCACCGCATCGTGCCCCCACTGGCTCGCCTCCACCTGGCCGCACCGCTCCACCTGCAGCGCCATCCCATGTCGACCGCCGTACTCCACGTCCACCGGTGCTCGCCAGCCCGACCCCCATCGCACTTTACCGGGTGCCATTGCCACCATGGTCGAGCTCTGTGTTGCGCTTTACTGTTCGCCCGTGTGTCGTGGCCGTGCTTGTCTGCTCCCCCCCCCCCCCCGACATCGTCGCGACATTCTGCTCTGTAGCCGCGTTCTTGCAGCAAGGCAAATGATATATGGGATCAAGGCTATGCAGGAACACGTCGTTGACACACCAGCATCGACAATTGATCAAAGGTTAGCTCTGATTTGTGCAAAGATTGGTCGGATCAATGCTGCAGTCAACCTATTTGATGAAATGTTTACGAGGGAAGAACCAACTTTCTTGATGTTTAGAGCTGGTATGTGATGCAGGGGTAGAATGATGTTACAATCGACCAAGATATGCGCCAAGATGCTGTTTGAATTGTGATGAAGTGATAGAATCAAGTACACACCCAAGATACTCGGTGAAATGCCTACAAGGTGAGCCTTGCCCTGAAATGTCTTGCTTGACGTCATCAAAGTCCGTTCGTGGTGACCGCTAATGGTACTCATGTGTCGTCAAGCCGTACGTCCATTTTCCATATTGTTATCATTCTTATAGGAGTCCCAAGATGACCTTGGTCTTTTGTATCGCGTTGGCTTGTCCGTGCATGCTCGTGATGCTCCACCATGAGCCGCGTCGACGTCGTTGACCACATGATGTCATCGTGATGTTCAGAGTCGTCATCCTGCCCTGGCATCGAGATGAAGGATGCTTGTGATGTGTGTGGTGCTGGAACACAAGCACGACTCGTCGGACAATGGTTGTCAAGCCAAATTAGGTTTTAGTCAATGTGGGGGTGATCGAGTCCTAGGTGTAGCCAAGGTGCTCGATAAAATGCCTTCTAGGTCAAACCAAGGTGGTTGGTGATCACTGATGACCTGTGGTTGAGTAATGCGAGAACGTTGCGACCGAAAAGGAAAACTAGACCAACGGAAACCTTGGATAAGAGTTTCTTGATCATGTCGACTATGTTTCCTAACCGTCTGCGGAATTGCTTAACTAGGTGCGTCGTTTCATCGACGACAGGTTCGTCGAGGCGCTTGCCGGCGACCAAATTGACATCACTAACCTTGAGACTCAATAGGTGGTGTTCGAGAGTCTGTTCACCACCGTTGATGATTCCGGGTTGATGTGGACCTCGCTAATCCAATCATCTTGAGATGGCAAAGCATGCCGTCACGACAAGGTCTCGCATCATGTTCAAGTCCCAGTAGTTCACCGAGCTCATCTGGACAATCTTGCAAAGGACACTGCAATAGTGTCATGTAAGAACTTGGACGATGCTTGTGAAGATAGTCTTAGCGACTGATTTACCTAAAGGTCCTTTGAATGTTTTCTTGGTACTCACATCAGGTTAACAGGGTTTGTTATGACTCTTTAAGTCAAAGCAATGCTGATCTCACTTCTTTTCCAAGTGTCGCTAGGGTTTCACATCAATTCATCCTAATTCAGAACCCTGCGACCACACTAGTCACTTAATTACGTTTACTCTTTAATGAGTTTGTGTAACTTCATTCATCGCCTTCTGAGTCGTGACCTCTTGTTGCACAGTTCACTCATGCTTTAAGATTTCGATGCCCCCCTTGATTCTATAGTCATCCTTATACTATTCAGTCCCACCCTACCACACCAGTCAGTCTCAGCTTTCTCTAGTGGCATAGCTCCAAGTGTTAAGTGAATAATTGCATTGTGTGCTTTCATTGCACCTTTCGATTCACGTCTAGACACTACTATGACCACTTGACTTATCCATAGTTTCTCCACCCATCTAAGACATATCTAATCATCCTAGTCAAGCCTCTTCCTCTTATGGTTTTTACAACTCGTCGAGTCCGTTATTAGATTACCTTAATTACTTATATGCATATCATGTCGATAGGAATGTGATGATAGGTGATCAACGAGAAGTTTCTCTTGGAGGAGAATGCTGAGGAGTTCCAACTTCAAGATTCCATGATGGATTCTCCGGAGGAAGACCAAGCCCTAACAACTGACATTGATATAGAGTCACGAACTAAGGCAAGCCCCGGTTTTCATTCAAAAGCTTTACAGAGTTTTGCAGTATTTCTCACATTACATCTTAAGTTTCATATGTGCATTACGTATAGGGTGATTGATACTCCACTTGCATGACCACAAATCCCAAGGGTTGGTTGGAACGGGTTACAATTTGACCTGTAGTAACTGCTTTGCTAATGTATAGGAAATCCGGTAGAAGTCGAGTAGTTGGAATCTACTCGCGAGTGATGTAGGACTTCTCACACAGGTTTGATATAGCAAACACTCGAGATATGAACCTGAATTTGAGACCGGGCAGGGGTGGATAGGAAGCGACGAGATGTGATCTCAGTCGCATAGCCCTACCTGTGTCGATTAAGGACCGAGCCGTGTGTGGCCCTGGTTGGGCAAGTTTGAACTGTACCTGTTGCATAATGGGTTAATGGGGCCAAAAAAACTGATGTAACTTGACGACTGTGGTGTCGAAGCTTGTCTGCCATCCTTGAATGGAGATGCAAAGGAAAAAGGTGAAGTCTCTTCTAGCGGGCAACTTCGATGTGTCTGTGTAGAAGGCCATTTTGCTCGGGATGAAGGCTTGTTTTGATATGGGGGTCTCTTGTGAAAGGTGGCCATATACAACTAGTACTGAAGTGTTAGGTAGGTACTGCTGTAAGTACTCGCTGGCACTTCCGAAAGTGCGTATGTGTCGTGCAGTCCGGGTGTGTCCTGATTGCAATCACCGTCCCTCGCGGTAATAGAGTACCACTTGTTCATTGTGCCGTGACGTAGTAAATACTGAAGCAGTAAGAAGAATATGATATATTGAATTATAATTGCTTTGCAAACATGTATGGCTTAGAGATAGTACAATGAAAAGTTTACAGTTTCCCCATACTTTACCTGTAATAGCATTATGTGCTTTGGGCATGTCATATCATTGGCAGTGTTTCTTGTTTGATTGTGGAGTCTATGATGTGCCGTGCCTGAAGAATGCCATGTGCTACTTAAAATATGACTATAAGGATCCACTTGTAGGCGAGTCTATTTGTGCTATTCCTTACATATGCTTAGTATTCACCCTGCATATGTCTAGTGAGACAGGTTAGTCTTGTTGAGCCTTATGCTCACGTTTGCGCTTTAACGATTTTTGCAGGTATTAGGTTACTTCTGCTGTTCAGGTTGTACATGAGATCTCGAGGTATCGAGATAAATCTCATGTGAACCACGTCGCTGCTGAATGTTCTTCTTGTTGCTAGTGAGAAGCGTCCTAGGGCATGGACGTCTTCTCTCCTGCTTAGTTAGGTGAGATTATGAGTATGTATTTTCTGCTGCGTACGTACCCCTGTTGTACACTCTTTTGTAAACTCTTCTTATTATGAAATGAAAACTTTATATGTTTTGGTATCCTTTTCGTGTGTGCTGTTAGGTGTCGTATCGCACGGCACCACCCAATGAGATTCTCGGATGTGTGGACTCCGGTCCCCACAGTATGTACTTACTACATACTAATAATACATTTTCCCATGCGCCGACTACAAATGAAAAAATTAAGTGAAAGGACACAAAAGAGGAGAAACGCAGCCTCAACCACGATCTCAATGGAGTTTGAACCACGTGTCGTCGATTGTTGCAACACAATGAATTCTTGGCTAGACATTGAACAACAGTTATCTTGCCCCTTTTTCGGGAAGGAGTTGTTTTTCGCTACTGCATAGGACGCATTGTTCATGAACAGAAAAGACATTTATCATTAAAATAGAAACAACACATATATTACAAACAAGAACTAAGAAAGCACATAGAACACAAGAAAAAGAAAAACTACAAATACTACTCTACTCGGAGTCGGAGGAGATCTCCTCCACCTCCTTCTCCGCCGCCACCGCCTCCTCCGCCGATGCCGCCTCCTCCGACAATTGAATCTGAAGCTTCCGGGTGACGGTCCGCAGAAAATGGTGGCAGCCCTCCACCCCAGCCACCTCCCCGATCGTCTCATAAGGGACATTGAGACGACTGGCCACAAACCCTAACCCAAAGTAGTAGTGGTCGGTGAGGTCCATGCTGGTGCAGACGGGAAGTTTCCCAAGACTTAGACTGTCACACGAGTGAGATGTATCAGAAAATACATCCCGTGCCAATTTGTCGAGCTTTTTTGCTCGCCCGGCGATGGCGGAAAGGTGCTCGGTGGCCTCCTTCAGGCACCGATCGAGTTCATCGAAGCGGTGTTCGACAAGGCGGACAGTCTCCTGAAACCAAACGAGATGAGGAGGTGCAGGCGCCGCGGGCGGAGAAGGGGACGGAGGAGGTTCGGGCGCCGCCTCCAGTTCCACCAGCATTGGCTTCGATGAAAACGGAGAAGAAGGAGGTTCGGAGGACGTCGACGGTCTGGAGCGCTTCAGTGCAGGGCTACCCATTTGTGTGGCGAAGGAGGTGTGCAGAAAGAGCGAGAGGTGGTCGGCGATGGTGTAGCGGTGAAGGAAGATAAGTTTGGAGGCTACAATCGATGGAGATGGAGTGTTGCGGCGGAGACGCAAGAGGACGGGTGTGCCTTTATAGCGGGTCCTCGTCTAAGACCATCCGCACCAGCGTACTCTAAAGCATACTCTATGCACTATTCTCCTTCAGCTTTTACAGTACATACTCTAAATTACACAACGAAATAGTGTATCCAGTATGCTTTACAGTATGCCAATACGGATGGTCTAAGCGCGCGAGTGGAGATGATCAGATGCTTCAAAAACTGCGATGTCGAATTAATCCAAAGCGCGGTTGGCTTCCTCTAAGTTGTCGCAGCGACTCGACGCGTCCCATCTCCGCTTCATAGACAGTTTTTTAATTTGAAATGCAAAGGGTCCACGGTATGTAGTGGCCCACCTAGCATACTTTGTAGGTCCATCCGGCGGTGTTTCAGTTTTTTCAGTTCCATTTTTTAATTTTAACATGCAAAGGGCCCACCGACCCAAGGTATATGCAATCTTCCATTTTTTCAGCTTGTCACGCAAAAGTCCTCGATCATGTTTCATGACGTTACGTGTTTTCTCTTATATATATAGTTTGGCTCGTTGATCATATGTTTGGGGCGTAGGGTAGCATGCATGGACAACTATAACATGCATGTGAGAGAGACGTCGATGATCATATGTACTCCCCCCATCTCCATGAACTTGTCGCTTTGTCATAGTTCATTTTTTAACTACAGAGCCGCATCAGAAGAGCTTGTTTATTGGCTCATGGACAAGGAAAATTCTCTATACGTAGTACAAAAAGTATAAGTTGGTCGGTGTTGCAGTTCGTACGCAAAGGATGCGGCCAGGTAGTTGCTCTTGCAGGTGTATGCTAATTACGTGAGTGTTTGGTCGGGTCATGTGGTTAGTCCACGATGCACCCTAAACACGGTGTTGAGGCTATGTATTTGTCATTTGTACGTACACTCTAGTGACATGTGACAAAGTGCTCAGTCATCAATTGCGTTTGGTTTGATGTTGAAGTTGGATTGGAGATAGATCATCCATTTCTTTATGTCTTGGATCATCCAAATTAACGTTTGGTTGGATGGACTGGACGATCCAATTTTTTGTTGGTAGATTGGATGAAACTTGATTGGATTATTGAATCATCTATGTTGATAATTTCATAATATTAATTGTTTATATACTAATTATCATATTACTAGCAAATATTAATGTTAATATAATAATTGTAATTGTTAATCAACAATAAACAAGGTAATTATCACAGGGAACAAGGGGTTAAGAGATAAGACCATCTGATTCACAGGCCAGTAATGGTGTTTGGGAACACGGTATTTTTGGAGTTTTAGAGCAATTAGCAATACCGCGGTATTTGAGATTACTATGGTATTTTTTACAAAATGGTGTTTGTCAACCAAACAGTCCTATGTATTGCAAAATCGTGGTATTACAAACTGTGTTATTGAAATACTTTGGTATTGCCATGTCATTTTAAAAAAATGTGGTTTCCAAAACTTTAGTATTGAAAAACTGTGCTCCCAAACACAGCCTAAAGCTTTACAGTGAACTACTTTGGATGGTCTTAAAGGCAGACCTGACTCTGGGCCTAGGCGGGCGGAAATAAATTTTCTACGGCCCTGCCGCACAATGTCGCGCGTGCTCCCCCGCCCCGCATGCCGTTCGATGGAAATCCCGCTGAGATCCTTCGCTTCACGTTTGGTTTGTTGTCTGGACACCGAAGGATGGAAATCCCGCGTGTCCTGCTCCCACGATTATGCGATTTTGATCGGACGGCGTGCAAGGCAGTGGCGCACGCGTGATGCTATGCGGCAGGGTCGCAGAAAATTTGTTTCCCGGGTGGGAGGGGCTACTGCCTAGGGCCAGGCCGGTGTGTGCGGGTGGTGGGGCAGGCATGATGACAGCCGATAAAGAGAAAAGAAATAAAATTAATTAGTGTGTAGCTTTTTATTTTCGTAATTTTTTGAAATATAATTCTACTATGTACGTCCTACTAATGGTTTTAATACTCCCTCCTTATCTTTTTAATTGCCGTTCAGACGGCAAGTTCTAGTTCATATATAGTTCAATGCTTTGTCCAAATCGTCAAATAAAAGAATAAGGAGGGAGTATTTATTAGATACAGTATAATATTACTAATGTGTTAATTTTCCATATGCAATGTTTTTTGATAAAAGGAGTTTTTCGTTAGTGCATGTACTGTAGGATACATTGTTCATAAACATAAAATAAAAAACATTTTTCATTAACATAAAAACAACATATATATTACAAACAAGAAAAAACACATAGAAAACAAAAGAAAAAACTACTACTAATCCTACTCTACTCGGAGGAGGACTGGTCCACCTTCTCTGCCGCCGCCCCCGCATCCGCCGGTGGCGCCTCCGCGTCCACATCCGCCGCCGGCGCCTCCGCCTCCGTCGGCGGAGCATCCTCCAAAACCAGATTGAACTTCTTCCAGCTGACGGCGTTCACGAGTTGCTCGCGAAACTCCACCTCGGCCTCCTCACCGATCGTCTTGTAGAGTAAGTCAAGACGAGTGGCAACAGAGCCTAACCCGAAGATGTAGTAGCCAGCGGAGTCCATGCTGGTGTGGTCGGGAAGGATACCAAGTCCCAGTCGGCGACAGGAGTGAGATGTATTGTGAAATACATCCTGCGCCATTTTGTCGAGTGCTTTTGCTTGCACATCGACGACGAACAGGCTGCCGGTGACCTCCTTAAGCTTGTCGTCGAGTTTGTCGATGCTTTCCTCGATGAGGCGGACAGTCTCATCATAGTCGGACGGAAGAGGTGCGGGTGCTGCGGGCGGAGATGGGAGTGGAGGAGGTGCGGGCGCCGCCTCTAGTTCCACCGACCTTGGCCGCGATGGAAATAGAGAAGGAGATTCGGAGGACGTCGATGACCTTGAGCGCTTTGGTGCGGGGCTACCCATTTGTGCGGCGATGGAGGTGCGAACAAAGAGAGAGAGGTGGTCGACGGTGGTGCGGCGGAGAAGCATGAGGAGAAGTTTGGAGGCTAAAATCCATCGAGAGGTGCGGAGGAGAAGAACAGGATGGTGTTCCTTTATAGCGGGTCGTCGTCTAAGCACGTCAGTGGAGATGATCGTACGCTTCAAAAATTGTGCTTTTGAATCGACGATCAGAGTTACTGCAATTCGCGGTTCGCCTCCTCTCGGTTGTCGCAACTGCTCAACACGTCCCATCGGTCTGTTTTTTAATTTGACACACAAAGGTGCGGAGATTGACGTGAACGCGCATGGCAAACGTACGAGAGTCCATATCTTTTTTTTAAGGATCCGACCGTTGCCGACCGGGAGTCCATATCGAACTGATAATTGTCGTGATCATGGATGATGGTGGACATGAATGTAATGCATGTGAAAGAGACTCGCGATCAAGCATGTTTGGTCACGTGTTGAGGATTTTTGTGCCCCCTTGTTGAGGAACATGTTAATTGGATGATGTTGAGGATCGGATGTGGCGTACATGTTTTCACAAGTGTTCATTTGTTCCTAAAATCAGAACATGTAGCGGCTAGCGCCTACTTCTGTCGTTTCTTCAAAAGACGAGTACAACGATACATAATGGCAGCATGTGATCGATTAATTTGATGAACCACATACGTACGTAGTGAGAGCTGTGTGCTTATTAGACGATGGCAGTCCACATTCTATCCTCGTACCGTCGAGGGAACATACTTGTGTCAAATTTGTTATCTCTATTGATGACAGGATAATATTCTTCATTAGTGTGGTAGTTAAACAACTGCCATATAGGTTGAGAGCATACACACATGCATGATGGTAGAGAATATGAATATAGAAATATATATACATGGTAGGAAATATTATTCTATTCTTGGAATAAATGTTTGGGACGTAGCATGCATATGTACGTCTAACATCCATGTGAAAGACCTCGATCATGTTTGCTGACGTTACGTGTCCTCTTTTTTGTTGAGAGATCGTCATGTTTGACGCTCGATGATCATGTTTGGGGCGTAGCATGCATGGACAACTAACATGCATGTGAAAGACCTCGATGCATGTGAAATAACATGCATATTTTTAAAAGCAAGATATAGTGTTTCCTCAAGAAAAAAAATAATTTTATGAGAGATTGGGCGCACAAGCACAAAAGCTAGAACTTGAGCGATGCACCTAGGAATTCCATATGCCAGGATGATCGACGGCAGCTGATCCGCAAACTCGGTGGTAAGATCAGTAGTCGCCGAAGAACAGCTTGCAGCCGACCATGAAGGAGATGAAGGAGTCGATGCACACATAGCTGATCTGCTCGCCGGAGAGATTGTACGCGTCCCAGTTGCTCGTCCTCATGCTGTAAGGCTTCTCCATGTCGGCACCCATCACGGCGCTCGTGATGTCCTTCAGACCCGCGCGGCGGAGGCTCGGGCGATCCATCTCCTCCGCCACGAGCTCGGCTAGGTCCACCGTTTTGGCCACCTTCAGCTACCAGTCCTTCCAAAGTCTGTCGGCGTCACCCGACACGCTGACAAAGCGGTAGTCGGAATCGCCGAGGAAATCTTCCAGCTCATCAGGGGAAGTATTCAGCGTGGATGACCTAGAAGATGAGGCAGCAACGGTCGACGCAGAGCTGCAGAACAGCGACGGGGTTCTGGTCGGCGGAGTAGCTGGGGCGCCACTCGATGTCGAGCCTGACAACGAGCTTGTGAAGGCGCTGATAGTGGACAGAAAGGACCTCGTCGAGCCAGTCCTCCATGGCCTTGCCGGAGGACGTCACAGTGGTGGTGATCACGTATTCCTCGAACTTCACATTGTACACCTGAGTCCCCACCATTGGGTCTCTCTCATTGTCGTCCCAACGGTTGTCGTCTGCGGCGGCGCGACGCAACTTCTCTATTGTGCAAAACCTTCGTCTACACCTTTAGTTTAGATTTTAATTGGAAACAGGCCTGGATATATAACTGATGCAGTTACAATATGAGCGGAGGAGTTTCCGAATTTGACGGGCCCAAGTCCAGAGTAAAGAGAGTAATGAAGATTTTTGAATCTGATATACTCTTTCTAATTTTTAATTTTTATCGTTATGACCACAAGTTGCATTGTCTCAACCTAACACCACGTACAATAACAACATTTCTCAGGAGCCCACCCATTGGGTATGCCGGGTGGGCCACGGGATACCCTGTGTCCCGTCACCAGAGAGTAGCTAGTTTTAATACATCCTGGAGAGATCAGCGGAATCGGGAACTGGCCAATGAAGATAGATGTCAGCAGTGTCATGGTTCATGTATCGAAACGCGCGCCATCCTTTTTCTTCTTCTCCTTTTTCTTATAAGTTTATATTATTGTCCACCAATCTTCTCACCCTCCTTTATTTGAAGTTGTACGGTTGGATCAGGATACATGGCAGGCATGAGGCGAGAGCCGTGTGTGCAACACAAGGTGGAACGTCGTGGAGAGACGTTGCTCCCCTTGTTGAATTTGATGATGTTGAGGATCGGATGTGGCGTACGTGTTTTTGCAAGTGTGTTCATTTGTTCCTAAAAGTGGCTAGCGCCTACAGCTGTCGTTTCTTCGAAAGGAGGAGTACAGCATGGTTGGAAATTATATTGTATTGTACTGTGCAAGGCATGCGATTATATTGTACAGTACTGCCACACTAATACACCAAGTTGAAAAGATCAACAACAAAAGACTCAACCCGACACAATAGTAAAAGTAAAACACCCGATACATTTTATGACACACTTGTGAAAGTAAAATACCCTATACATTTTGTTATTATGGAAGTTTATGACTAATACTCAATCCAAATTGGGCAAAAATTTTGATGACCCTGACTTCTAGTTTGTTTTGCAAGCCATCCGAATCAAGTCTTTTTTGTCTTGACCCTTTTGCAATGACGCCCACGAGCATTTAATCTGGGCTAAAGTTGATACGTACTCCAGAAACTGTTGTTGCGTTTTTTGTGATTTACTACGTGCTTTGCTGTTTGATTGCTCATTATGTTGGATCCCTATTGGGTTTGAACATAGAGAGTGTGATTCTCCTTGCTGGTCCTGTCAGATAAACTACGTGGTAGTCACTTTCGGGATCTCTAGCTCAGTAGAGTTGGAAGTGGAAATATATTCCATTCTAAAAGATAAAAGAGATAAATAGTCCACTAGTTTTTTGTTAGAACAGCAACATTAGAACTATTTTTGCACACCAATGAATAGAAAAATAAAGTTCATTACTTAAAGAAGATACATTACAAACTAGAAAAAAGAAAAACACAAACTACAAACAAGAAAAGAAAAACAACACAACTAAGAACAAGAAAAAAAACTACTTCTACTCCACCTCGCTCCACCCACTTCTCCTTCTCCTCCTCCTCCTCCTTGGGCTCCTGGCTGGGCGGGGGCGCCTCCCGTGGCAGAGATGGGAAGCCCAATTTCCTGGACGTCGCTGCCACCAGGTTGTCGCGGCCGGCGACGTTGAGCTCGTCCGCCAGTGTCTCCCAGAGGACGTCGAGGTGACCAGCCAAGTGCGTCATGCCGAACACGTAGTGGCACGTGGTCCTCATTGCAGCATACTCTGGAAGGGGACCAAGCCCAAGGCGACGCATGGAGCTCTCTTCCAAAGAGCCCGCTCCTTCCCGGGGCGGGGGGGGGGGGGGGGGGGGGGGAGTCCGGTCGGGGACACTTCCACTTGGCGTCCTTCAGCGGGCTTGGCGGCGGCATTTTCTTGTCAGCCATAGTGTTCTTGGCGCGGTTTTGGGAACAGAGGAAGAGTGGCTATGTGGAGAAGACGAAGGCGTGCCCGAGTGATCTTATAGTGTAGTAGCAGCCTGGCTGGGGTGCTCATCCTCTGCAGTACTGCAGGTGCAGTAGAGGTGGCTGACATGTCGGTCCCACGCCCTATGGGCCCTCATGTCATCTATCTCTACTGCACCTGCAGTACTGCATTGGATTTGAACCCGCCTGGCTGTTCGTCTCTCGACGCGCGCAGTAGTGGTGATGGGACACTGAGCGGTTCCAATTGAATTCAAAGATGTGCATGAGCTGCACGCGTTTAAGGCGCCTCGGTGACTGGCACGCACGTAAGCTCGGTGCGCCCTGTCGCGTCAGCCGCCTGTACAAATGGCTACGGCTTGAAGGACCAAATCTTATGCGGCAAAAAACAACGTATAATACTTCCTCCGCCCCAACTCAACTCTATTTCTGTTTTGGTCAAACTAATTACCTTTGACCAATGATTTATATGGAGTTTATTAACTTCAATAACATGTAGTACTAGATTGTATATAATGGAAATATTTTCATGGTGAATCTAAAAGTACAATTCCTGTATTGTTAAAACAGATTAAAATTGCGTAAATCTCAAAGATAGATTTGACGAAACCTAAGACTTCCCTTTGAAAAAGTTTTATATTTTACATTAGTTTTACATATGTAATATGCACACAGGATATATCACTTTATAGTTTTGCAAAAAAAACATGGAGGAGAAATTTGTATATCCCATATGCTACTACTACGTAAATTAGGGGTGGGCAAATAAACTGAGACCGAAAAACCGAAATTGAAAAAAACCGAGACTGGAACCGAAAAGACTAAAATATCGGGTATTGGGTACTTTTCGGGTAGCAAATATAAATAACTGAAAAATAAATGTCGGGTTCGGGTATCACTCTCGGGTAACTGAAATAACCGAATAGTCGGTCCATCAAATAATAAGTTAAATTATGCGTGGTAAACTATGAAAAATTCAAATTTACATATTTTATTTTCAAGTTGTGATGTGTGAATTGTTGGATTTAAACGTTTATTTTTTATTTTTCATTTGTCAATTTATAATAAATTACGTAATGGGATTAAATTTATCAATCATATTAAATTTGTGCAAACATGACATGGATATAATGTATAATTCGGATATATCGGGTAGGACCGAAGACCGAACTGGAATTTTGGTACCCAAAATATTCGGGTACCTAATATTATTACAACAATTCGGGTAGTGATTTTAACAAACCGAATTTTAAAAAAGACCGACAAACCCGAACCGAAATATCGGGCAGACCGAATGCACACCACTAACGTAAATCCATCCGAAATAATTAGCTAGTTTGAGGATGAATGAAGTTGAACTTGCGAGCTTGATGAGCACCATCATTGTTTTGAGCAGCGATTAATTTATGGCATCATCAAATCTGGAGTAATTTTTCTATATCATTTGGGGCCGAAAAATTAGTTAACACGCTATATATGAGGAGAAACATTAGGATATGCTACCTATTGCTTGTGTTGAATAACCCTACGCCGTGGACAACATATCCGACACTTCATTTTGGTCACCAGGATCATTCTGCCCCAAGTGATCTGGGGCAGCAGGCAGAGGACCTTGATGATCAGGATAAGGACCAGACAAGAAATCATTTGTCAAAGGTAAGTTTGACCAGAGCTAAAAATAGAGTTAAGTTGGGATGGAGAGAGGAGTACTTTTTACAGACTGCTTTGCAGGCCCTGCTGCGGGCGATCTCCTGCCCGCTGACAACTCTAGCGGCTAAAGTAGCGTACAGCAGAACTTTACAAGCCGTAATCCCAGTTTTCATCAAAGGAAACTCACGGGATAGTTTAAAGGAATGGAATCCTCCAGAAGGGAAAGACATTCATACGAGTTTTGCAAGTAGCATTCAAAACGGTGCACTTTAGAAGCCATAACCATTACTGGCGCTGGAGCAGGAGAGCATCTGCAAGTTTAAATGGAGCTACGACGGCCTCGTGGAGCACCTGGCAATCGTCGGCAACCCTCATGCGTGCTACGTCACCGGGTTCGACCTCATCTTCCTGCACGGTCGCGCGCAGTCGGGCACCCAGTTCCTTGCCCGGGCGGCCACAAACGGCCACATGGTGGTGGCCTACGTCCTCGCCATGCTCTGCTACGACGCCGACCACGGGGGCCTGCGATGCCTTCAAGTATATCCGGCAGGTCGATGGTGAGGCCCACGTTGGCTACAACGCGGTCGGGTCTGTCGCCATGAAGTGGACCAACAAGGAGCGCTACCGGTGTCAGCATGAAGCCATTAATAGTATTGATGGTGTCGTCTAGAGGTTCCTGGGCAGGCCTTGTCCAGAAGTGCCGCCGGTGGCGGTGCCCAACATTGATGATGACGCTTGGGGCTGCTCAATAGGGGGGAACCAGGGAACTTCCCACTGCGGCAGGCCTACGTGGGAGGAGTGGACAGTCTTTTGTACAGAGAACTGTAGGATTAAGCACGAGCATGACCTATTCTGCCGTCAGGCGTTGTCCTCTATGGGTTATATTCCCTCCATTCCTGTTTAAATGCACCCCTAGTTCTCCCAATGCCAATTAAAAGAGAACAAAGGGAGTATATAAAATATACTTGTAGTATATGTGTTTCCCCTATGCCCACTCGTCTCTCATAAATGTTGCACTTGTTGTGTTTCCCCTATGCGCACTCGTCTTTTGTTTAGCCCCGTTTGCATCAAAGGAAACTCACAGGACAGTTTGAAGAAATGGATTCTTCCGGAAATGAATACATTCAATCATACGGTAGTTTGGAACAAAGGAAATCAGTGTTCCCTTCTCTCTGTTCATTGTCTCCACTTTTCATTCCAATCGTCGCTAATCGACAAAACTAGCTGTTACATAATCTCCAATAAACACAAAATAAACTAATCGACACATCTAGTCCGCAACACTTCCCTTGAAGCAGTGGTAATAACTTCTGGCTGCGTATAGGACTAGTGGTAATGATTACACCGCGTATAGGGGCATAGGGCCAGTGGTACGTTGGAGTTCTACCTATCTTTTTCTAACATATTTCTCGTCCTTTCTTTTCTTTTCTCTCTGTTGATTGTCTCCACTTTTTTTCCAGTCATCGCTACCTGTTAGTACTATATTGTACTTTACAGACCGCTTTGCAGGCCCCGCTGCGGGCGATCTCCTGGCACCTCTAGCCAACTTTACAAGCCAACGGCGGTGTGGAGGGTCGTTCATTAACAGAGAATACAGATAGAGTTAAAAAGAGGAGTATATATGATTCATGAACCGTGAGACTGCTGACTTCCATTTTAATTGGCAAGTTCCGGATTCAGCTGAGTCATTGTTGTTGTACGTGTTGTTTGGTTGAGACAATGCAACTTGTGGTCATAACGATAAGAATTAAAAAGAGGAGTATATCAGATTAAAAAATCTTCATTACGCCAGGTCGTATGACGGCCGGACACTCTCCAATCCACTTAGATTGAAGCAGATCCACTCCTACCCAAAGGAGGAAAAATATTTTATAGATATAGTATGCATATCCAAGGCTGTGCATACCATTCCACATTTGTGACATGTGTCGACATGAACGGATGGATGAAGCAGTTGCATGACTGTGACTTGTGTGCACATGAACGAACGAGGTCTCGTATGATGGTCGGACATGACAGGGATAACGCCAGGATTAATTCCAGGAATCGTATCCTCGTCACTTGCAATCTATACACCACCTGGGCCCAGGTTGTGCATTGGTCACCTGGCATATTCCCTACGTCTGCCCCTGCAGCCCGCGCGCGGTGTCCGTAATGAATTCGTGCGAGCAATTTTGACAAGCTGTGAATGATTTGCCCCACCTCGGAATGTTGAGCTCGTTGCAACGAGAATGTAAGGCAACACGCGCTGTTGTAGTCAGACATTCGATTGGAAAAAGATGTCGTACAAGACTCATGCGCGCCACATTTGATTTCAACAGAGCTCGCCCGGTTGAAATCAAACAGGATGTGTATAACACATGTATGGGGCAGATGATTTTTATATAAAACCCTGGGCCATTTCTGCGTCAAATTAAAAAACTGCCAGTGAAGCTGATGGGACACGTCGAGCCGTTGCGATAACCGAGAGGGATGAAAACCGCGGTTTTTTATAAGCATAATTTCTCCCCGCATACGTTGGACCCTTTCTGTGTCAAATTAAAAATTTCTCCTTTTATCGAAAAACATCTCCTTTAACGACGCACCAGAGAGCAAGTACATACCGTTCTCAGATGGTGCCACACGTACTTCCTTATCGTGTCTTCAATCGTCATTCCCTGATCATGGCACCATCTATATACCACTGGCCCCAATGTAACACTGGCCCAGTGCCCCTATATGCGATGTAATCATTACCACTACTCCTATACCCGGTATCCGTAACAAATTCATGCGAGCGATTTTTACAAGTTGTGGATGATTTGTCCCACCTCGAAAAGTTTATCTCATTGCATCGAGAATATAAGGCAACGTGTGCTATTGTAGTGAGACATCTGATTGAAAAAATATGTCGTACAAGACTTCTGCACGCTCCGTTCGACATCGTCCGCTCGCCCGGTCGAAGTCCACCGGAACGTGTAGGAGGCTTGTACGGGGCGGATGTTTTTTAGATAAAGCCCTGGGCCCTCTCCGTGTCAAATCAAAAAAACTGCGTGTGAAGCCGATGGGACACGTCGAGCTGTTGCAACAACCAAGAGGGATGCAAACCGTGGGTTTTTATAAGCATAATATTCCCCGCATACGTTGGGCCCTGTGCGTGTCAAATTAAAAATTCTTCTTTTTATAGAAAAACATCTCCTTTGACGATGCATAGGAGAGAAAGTGCATACCGTTCTCAGATGGTGCCACACGTACATCCTTCTCGTGTCTTCAATCGTCGTTCCCTGATCATGGCACCATCTATATACCACTGGCCCCAACATAACACTGGCCCAATGCCCCTATGCGCTGTGTAATCATTACCACTAATCCTATATCCGGTGTCCGTAACGAATTCGTGCGAGCGATTTTGACAAGCTATGAACGATTTGTCCCACCTCGCAAAGTTGAGCTCATTGCAACGAGAATATAAAGCAACGCACGCTATTGTAGTCAGACATCCGATTTAAAAAAATATGTCATACAGGACTCAGTCATGTTCCTTTCGACTTCGTCCGCTCGCCCGGTCGAAGTCAAATGGAAAATGTATGAGGCGTTTACCGAGTGGATGTTTTTTATATAAGCTCTAGACCCTTTCCGTGTCAAATTAAAAAATTGCCAGTGAAGCCGATGGGACACGTCGAGCCGTTGCGATAACCGAGAGGGATGCAAACCGTGAATTTTTATAAGCATAATTTTTCCACGCATACGCTGGGACCTTTTCGTGTGAAATTAAAAACTTCTCCTTTTATCGAAAAACATCTCCTTTGACGACGCCAAATTTTCCCCTTCGATCGCAATACCACCCCCATTGCTACATTAACTTATTTAGATTACAAATTGCTAGAGCCAGAGACGTGCGCCCGTACATGGGCTCACGCGTCATGGGGACGAACACCAAGCGTTCCAGCGCAGTTTCGGCCTAGGAATACAAACTGACTCAGCGCAGTTTCAGCCCATGAGTAACAAGCGGCCCAACACTGACTACTCTGATAGCTTCACGTACGCTTTGTCCTGGCTGCTTTTCCGCCGGACCCTTCGATCCACAACGGCCCCTCTCCCGATTGCATGAAACGTGCTTGGAGGAGCATCCGTTGGCCGCCACGCTCCTGGAAGAGCATCCGCCGGCCGCCACGCTCTTGGAGGAGCATCCGCCAGCCACCATGCTCTTGGAAGAGCATTCGCCGTCCACCGGCGTGGAGGAGCATCCGCCGGCCGCCGCATGTAGAGGAGAAACAGCGCTAGGTACAATTTCTCACATAATGTTATTGTAGTTCAATCTTCTTACGGATACGCTGATTGAATTGTAGGAAGCGATGTCAGAAGATAAGACATGGATGGGAAAAGATAGGCATACGAAGGAGTGGCAGGATGGAATGAAGTCATTTTTAAATTTAGCATTCCAGGGCACTCGTGAAGAAGAAACTAAGCCTTGTCCTTGCACGAAATGTCATAATATTTGCCACGGGACACGCAAGGAAGTTCATCTTCACTTGCTTCATAATGGGATGTCATTTGATTATACTTGTTGGGTATACCATGGACAAAAACGAGTTGAGAAAAATATTGCTGACCAATCAGCAAATAATGAGGAGATAATTTATGATGATACTACTATTGAAAATATGTTGTCCAGTCTTCTTAGAGGCACTGGTGATCATGGTGGTACTTCAGCAGATGTTGATGATCCAGAAAATGCTATAAACCAGCAGGAGCCAACTAGGTGTGCAAAGGCATACTATGACCTTTTAAATGATGCCAAAAAGGAGTTGTATCCAGGTTGTGAGAAGGTGACCCAATTATCCTTCATTGTCAGGTTGTACTAGATAAAGTGTTTAACTGGTTTAAGCAAAAAAGCGTGTGAGTTGATCCTTGAACTATTCTCATATGTGCTTCCAGAGGGCCATTGCATTCCTAATACACTTGATAAAGTTCAGGAGGTTGTTTGAGACCTCGGGCTGAGCTACGAAAAGATCGATGCATGTGTCAATGACTGTGTGTTATTCCGAAAGGACTATTCTCTGTTGGATCGATGCCCAAAATGTGGTGAATTAAGATGGAAAAATAGTATTGGTGGGGATGCAAGAGAGGCTTTACCTTGTGGAAAAGCCAAGAAGCTTGTAGCAAGCAAGATTCTATGATATTTCCCTCTTATTCCCCGTCTTCAAAGGTTTTATATGGCAGAATCAACGGCATCAAACATGCGCTGGCACAAAGAAGAACGTATTGATGAAGGAATATTACGCCATCCTGCAAATTCAAAAGCATGGAAGCATTTTGATAGCATTAACCCAAAGTTCTCATCTGATCCTCGCAACATAAGACTTGGGCTAGCATCTGATGGTCTCAATCCTTTTGGAGTAATGAATGTTTCTTACAGTACATGGCCTATGATTAATGTCCCTTATAATCAACCACCTTGGTTGTGTATGAAGTAGCCTTATTGGTTGATGTCAATGATAATTCTTGGGCCAAAGTCATCTGGAAACAACATTGATGTGTATCTGCAGCCTTTGATTGATGAGCTACTGAAATTATGGTCTAATGGTGTTGAAACATATGACAATTCAAAGAAAGAGACATTTCTCATGCGAGCTTCTATATTGTGGACAATAAATGATTTTCCAGCATATGCAATGTTATGTGGATGGAGCACAAAAGGTAGGCTAGCATGTCCATACTGCTATGTAAACACTGAAGCCATGTGGTTGAAACATGGACGAAAGTATTGCTACATGGGTCATCATCGTTTCCTACCTCAGGATCACCGGTGGCGTCGGGACAAAGCTTCTTTCAAAAACAAAATAGAGAATAGAGAGGCTTCAACATCACTCTGGTCACAAAGTACTCCAACAATACAAGACTTTTGATCAACTGAGTTTTGGACAGACAAATAATAAGAGAAAGCGCACTGAGGAAGATAGGTGGCATAGTTGGAAGAAGAAAAGTATATTTTTTCAGCTCCCGTATTGGAAGACATTGCTAATAAGGCATAACTTGGATGTCATGCACATTGAGAAAAACATTTGTGATAGCATATTGGGGACATTTCTTAATATGGATGGTAGAACAAAAGATAGTCTACAAGCTCGTTTTGATACACAGGAAATGGGTATACGGCCAAAGCAACATCCGGTGGTTATGAAAGGGGAGTATGATTGTACATCAGCATCATATACTTTGCAAAAAGATCAGAAGACCACCTTGTGCAAGTTTTTGGCGGATGTGAAGATGCCCGACGGTTATGCCTCAAACATTAAGAGAAGTGTGGACATAACAGCACGTAAGGTATCGGGTCTAAAAACTCATGACTACCATAATATATTTCAGAAGCTCCTTCCTATTGCAATACATGACATATTGCCTGAAAAGGTTGTTGAACCTTTAATTGAGTTTAGCAGATTCTTTTCTAGAATTTGTTCTAAAGAATTGGCGAAACCAAATTTGGATAAGATGATTGAACAATTTCCTCAAACAATTCGTAAGCTTGAGATGTTGCTTCCTCCCGCTTTCTTTGATATCATGGTACATCTTCCAATCCATCTTGGCGAAGAAGCTCGCTTGGGTGGAACTGTTTCCTACAGATGGATGTATCCAATTGAGAGGTACCTTGGTACATTAAAGAGGTATGTACGTAACAGAGCTCACCCGGAGGGTTCTATAGCTGAGGGATATATTATGGAAGTGTGTATGACTTTTTATAGCCAGTTTTTGGATAACATAAGCACCAAGCTTAATAGGCTAGAACATCATGAAGCTGCAGCTAGGAATGAACCTTCTCTCGAGTCTAATATATTTACAGAAGTTGATAATTCTAAAAAAGGGTTTAAATGGGGCCAACATACTATGGTGGAACTACATAACATCAGGCATTATATTATTTCTAATGTTGAAGAGGCCGCTCCATGGATCAAGTACGTATAACTCAGATGTTATATACTATATTGGATCATGCTTATTGTAGATGGCTAATTTAATTTTGTACCCTTTTCAGTGAGCATTTTGAAGAGCTGAAAAAGATTCATTTTCATGATGTTGAAAAACGCCATAGACATGAGTTTGTTTATTGGTTTCAGAAACGAGTAAGTACGTGCAAGTTTTTACTTTGATGAAATATTGAAGAAATATCTGTTCTGAAGTTGGTTTATCCATGACCCCTTTTATACTAATTAATGTGTACAGATTATAACATTACACAAAAAAGGCAAAGTAACTGATTATTTGTATGCATTATATAGAGGACCTGATCGTCGGGCACGTTTTCTTAGTTGATCATTCATAAATGGCTTCTTCTTTCGAACAACAGAGGTGGAAAAAGATTTACGGACGCAAAACAGTGGTGTTGTTGTTCGGGATGGTGATCATGAGTGGTATGGAGTAATCAAAAAAAATGATTTCTGTTGATTTTGAAAAAAAAAATCAAGAGGTTCTGTTATTTCAATTGTAGTGGTTTGATCGGCATCATTCCGGTCAGAGCCAAAGCAGAGGCTACAAAATGGATCAATACGGAATGATAGATGTTGACACTACTATTTCTCAATTTAAGTATGAGCCTTGCATTCTAGCCACCCAAGAAGAACAAGTTTTTTATGTTAGAAGTGTGAAGCGACCAAAATGGGCTACAATTGTTAAAACGAAGCCACAAAACCTTTTTGCCATGCCCCCTGGAGACAGTGAAAATAATGTCACTAAGACGATGGAGACTGAGACATTTGATGATCGATGACTTACTCATATAAATGAGGATATGACCGCATGGGATTGAAATGACATTGACGAAGCAACCGGTGATGCTTCCGCTCTTTCAAATGAAGATGACGGTGACGACGACAACAATGATGATACATATGTCAATGATGGTATTGTACCTCCAATATTGGGGGAGGACAGTGAAGATGATGATTTTTTTATATAGGTACTGTGTGAGCTAGCTATACGTAAACTACGTAATGCAACATTTGTGTTCCGTGGCGATAGATCTTAACACCACCAATCGATATTTTGTAGCAACAGATCCTAATACAACGATTGTGTTTCATTGCGATAGATCCTATAGCCACGAACTTGTGAATTGTGGCATAAGTTCCTAATGCAATGTTTGTGTTTCGTGGCGATAGATCCTAACGCCACGAACTGGTGAATCGTGACAAAAGTTCCTAATGCAACGATTATGTTCCATGGCGATAGATCTTAACGCCACCAACCGGTACTTTGTGGCAACAGATCCTAATACAATGATAGTGTTGCATGGCGACAGATCCTATCACCATGAACTTGTGAATCGTGGCATAAGTTCCTAACACGACGTTTGTGTTTCGTGGCGATAGATCGTAATGCCACGAACAGGTGAATCGTGGCAAAAGTTCCTAATGCAATGATTGTGTTCCATGGCGATAGATCCTAACGCCATGAACCGGTATTTCGTGGCAACAGATCCTAATGCCACAATTGTGTTTCGTGGCAATAGATCCTAACGCCACAAACCAGTATTTCGTGGCAACAGATCCTAATGCAACGATTGTGTTTTGTGGCGATAGATCCTACCGTCACAAACTGGTGATGCGTGGCAAAAGTTCCTAATGCGACGATTTTGTTTTGCGGCAATAGATGCTAACGCCACAAACTAGTGAATCATGGCAATAGATCCTAATGCAATGATCGCGTTCTATGGCGATAGATGCTAACGCCACGAACTATTGAATCATAGCAACAGATCCTAATGCAACGATCGGGTTCCGTGGAGATAGATGCTAATGCCACGAACTAGTGTATCGTGGCAACAGATTCTAATGCAACGATCGGGTTCTATGGCGATAGATGCTAATGCCATGAACTAGTGAATCGTGGCAATAGATCCTAATGCAACGATTGGGTTCCGTGGTGATAGATGCTAATGCCACGAACTAGTGAATTGTGGCAACTGATTCGTGGCGATAGATCCTAGTGCCACGAACTAGTGAATCATGGCAACAGATCCTAATGCAACGACCGTGTTCCGTGGCGATAGATGCTAATGCCACGAACTAGTGAATCGTGGCAACAGATTCATGGCGATAGATCCTAATGCCACGAACTAGTGAATCGTGGCAACAGGTCCTAATGCAACGATCATGTTATGTGGCGATAGATGCTAATGCTACGAACTAGTGAATCGTGGCAAAAGATCAAGCTTACTGCAACGATTTAGTATTCGTTGCAGTACAATCGTTGCAACGCAGAATCCTTGTAGTGCCTCCCAGTGTTGTGGCTAAATAGCGAGGGCCAGACTGCGCATACCTTAAATAAGAAGGAAGCCAGACCCCGAGCGCCAATGCACTGAATTACCCAAACCCCGCGTACCAGCCAAGACTATAAGACATGACAATACTCAAGAATAGAAAACGATCACCAGCGAGCAAAACAATATGTAGCTTTGTTACGTGTGCAGAACATACAAAATAGGTGACGTCGGAGCATACAGCTCTGGCACCTCCCAGGGGGCTTGTCGTCAACGTTTCTACGAAGGCGATGGGAGATGCCGAAGCATCAAGCTCTGGCACCCCCCAAGGGGCCTGTCGTCGATGTCTCAACGATGATGGTGGATGTCGTTGGAGCACACAGTTCCGGCACCTCCCAAGGGGCGTGCCGTCCACGTCTCAACGATGATGGTGGAAGATGTCGGAGAACCCAGCTCCGACACCTCCCAAGGGGCCTGCGGTCAATGTCTCCATGACGGTAGTGGGCGACGCCATAGCATCCAGCTCCAGCACCTCACAAGGGTCCTGACATCGATGTTCCATCACGTCAACGACGGCACCAAGCGCGGATAAGTGAGTAAACTCTCTTGCCCCTCTCCTGTTGCTAACGGGGTTCTCTTGTGATAGCCTGCACACCAGGGGCCTGCCGTCGATGACTCTACGACGATGGTGGACAACACCGGAGCATCCAACTCCAGCAGCTCCCAAGGATCCTGCCGCGACGTCTCAACGATGATGGTGGACGACACCAGAGAACCTAGCTCCGGCACCTCCCAAGGGGCCTGCTGTCGATGTCTCCACGACGGTGGTGGGCGATGCCGGAGCATCCAGCTCTGGCACCTTGCAAGGGGCCAGTCTTCGACGTCCCAGCACGTCAACAACAGCACCACACACGAATAAGTGAGTAAACTCTCCTGCCCCGCTCTTATTGCTAACAGGGTTCTCTTGCGATAGCCTACACACCAGGGGCTTGCCAAAGATGACTCTACAAAGATGATGGGCAACGCTGGAGCATACAGCTCCGGTACCTCCCAAGTGGCCTGCCATCTATGTTTCTACGAAGACGATGGGAGACGCTAGAGTATACAGCTCCAGTACCTCCCAGGGGGCCTGTCGTCAATGTTTCTACAAAGATGTTGGGCGATGCCGGAGCATCCAGCTCCAGCACCTTGTAGGGGGCCTGCCGTCGATGTCCCAACCAATCAACGACAGCAACAAGCGCGGACAAATGAGTAAACTCTCCTACCTCGCCCTTGTCGCTCAAAGGATTCTCTTGTGATAGCCTGTGCACTAGGGGCCTGTTGTCGACGTTTCTACGAAGATGGTGGGCAACGCCAGAGCATACAGCTCCGGCACCTCGCAGGGGGCCCGCCATCGATGTTTCTACAGAAATGGCTGGCGACACCGGAGCATGCAGCTCTGGCACCCCCTAGGGACCTACCGTCGACGTCCAAGCATGTCAACGACAGCAACAAGTGCGGACAGGTGAGTACACTCTACTGCCCTTCTTTTGCTGCTAACAAAGTTCGCTTGTGGTATCCTGTGCACTAGAGGCCTGCAGTCCACGACTTCACGATGATCGTGGGCGATGCTGGAGCACCCAACTCCGGCACCTCCCAGGGGGTCTGTCGTCGACGACTTCACAGCGATGGAGGGCTGCGCCAAAGCAGCCAGCTCCGACATCTCCCGGGGGGCCTGCCATCGACGACAACACTCGAGAATAGCCTGGCGCTGCCAAAAGGGGCACACCGAGACCAGTCACCCATGCTCCCCCACTCTGTTGGGGCCCAGCCTAAGTCATCATGCGTTCAAGTGGCAGGAGTACCCAACAATCTGGCCACACCTACCAAGGGGCCTCTGAGGGGGGTTCCATAGGCAGGACGTCATCCAGCAACAAACCGGCCATGTTGGTCCCTAGGCTAACGGCATCAACAAAGGCTCTTCAAGACCTTACGCAAGAGAAGGAATTGGGGCGACAATTTGAAAGCATGCGACAAGCCAACAAGCAAAACAACATGAATCCAAATTGATAAACAGTTATTTACACAAGAAGGTCATCCCCGAATATAAATAGGAATTGCGCCTAGGTGTCACCGGCCTCAACTCCATTGGAACAAAGAAGCCACCTCCTTGGCAAGTTCTTGGACTTTGGCCCTACCCTCATCCCCCCGCACATCAAGGGGACCTTTCTCCACCAGCTCCAGCGGGATCTTCAGGTACCAGCTTTGGAATCATACCAGGACGTGGCATGCCACCAGCTTAGCTAGCTCCTTTCCTTCGGCCTCCAGCCGCCTTCCAAGGACGGTGTTCACCAACCCCAACAGCAAATAGAAGGAGTCCAAGGCAGAAAGCAGCTAGCTGACCCCCTATGATGGCTCGCCACGTAGCACGGGACCAAGGTCGAGGGGTTCCAGGACTGCCCCAGCACAGGCGAGGAAGTCCCGGACGCATTGGGCCTCGGCCGTACGGGAGCCCTGAAGGCTCACCACCTCTCTCTGTGCAGTCTCCTCCCAGTCGGCGAGCTACCGAGCATGACGCTCCAGATCGTCCTCCTGGCGCTGGATAGTGAGCTCCAAGTCCTTCAAAGCCTGGCGCTTCTCCTCTAGGCCTCGGGAGACCTCCTCCTCCTTCGCCGCCATGTCCCGTTCAGCATCAGCAATGGCAACTTCGCAGCAGACCAACTCCAGTCGCTGATCCTCACACAGCCTCAAGCGGCCATCAGTGGCGGCATGGGACTTCAAAGCCTCCACCTCCAGTTGCTTATTCTTGGCGTCGATAGCTTCACCAAACGCCGCTTCTCTGCAAGCTGATCCCACTCCTGGGTGAAAGCAGCCTGTGTCTGGCGCAAGATGGAATCGGCGGCCGCAACATCATCAGCAAGAGGAATCGGCATGACCGTCACCACAAATGACTGCCCTTCCGCCTCTTCCGTTGATGCAGCAGAAGACACCAGCGCATGGGGACTAGTTGGTGCCCGGCTGGAGCTCCGGGAACCACCGCACCGTTGCCCGGCGCTGAAGTCCCCTCCCTCGTTGCAGGGACATCGCTGGTCGCCGGTACCAAGTAGCCGACTTGTGCGCCAATAACGTCAAGCATCGGTGCTGCTTCAATGACGGGCGGGTCAGCCTCACCAAGGGAAACAGCCGTAGCCAATGTAGCCCCGTCCTCGCCGGGCACCTCCACGCCGGGCACCTCTTCGCTAGGCACCTCCACGCCTGGCACCTCCTCGCCTGGCAACGCCTCGCCAGGAACCTCCTCTCCTGGCACAGCTTCGTCGAGTACCTCCTCGCCTGGCACTTCCATGCTTGATGCCACTCCAGCCCCACCTGCTTCGACGAACGAGGGTGTAGAGTCATCGACGACACCTAAGGCCGAATCACCCTCGGGCAAACGATGGGCACAGAAGATCTTATTCCTGCTACGGCAAGGGCAGGGGCTATCAAGCCCACCCATGGAAGCACCAAGGGCAATAAGTCAGCTGACGACACCTCTGAAAAGCCAATATAAAACACTGTCAGAACAGAAAAAGGAAAGAAGGGAAAAAGCAGAGGTAGATGTCGCGTCTCACCGGCGGGTCGGACCACTCCAGTGACCCTGTCCCTCCACCCCGAACGATAGATCGAGGTCGTCGGGGCCTATCTACAAGGCCGGTGCACCCGTCTCTGGCTCTGGCTCTTCATCGACCCGCGCTGGCATGGTCCCCTACGCAGACCCCTCTGTGCATCCTACGGATCCAGAACCACTGCTGGAATCAAAAACCAAGTCTACGACGAGAGCTTCGGCCGACCTGACCCCATCAAAATGAGAAATTGGGGTATCGTCCCCCCTCGTCAACTTCTGTTTCTTCGACGCAAGAATAGCCGAATCCATGGCCAAACAACGGGAACATCTCCCTGTCGACGGAACGGGCACTGGTTGGCCGCCCCCCAGCCCGATGGAGGATGTTGGGAGCCCTGCCTCTACCCTTTCCGACGAGCGGGAGAAAGACTCTGACCTTTGTTGCAACATGGTCCATAACCGTGAGAGAACTGATGAAACTCTAGATGACCCCTCGGGGTGCAGGCGAGTAACGCTGAACACGTTGACCGCTAGCATCGAGCTCTACATTTTGTCCCTCACATCGGGGGTCATGAAGAGAGGCTGGAAGTCCACCAGGATGGAGACGTGCTCGTCATCGACCGTGTCACAAGTCATCGCCTTCAGCAAGGCCTCCACTATCTCTGGGGTAAGGTCGTCCAGAGCCAGCAGGCACCGATCATCGGTACCGATGTCATTCCAGGCCTCGTACCGTTGATTCTGCAGAGGGGCGGTACGGCGGCATAGGAAGTCGGCCAGCACCATCAGGGAGGTAAGGCCTTTGCTTGCCAACAGTTGGATCCTCCTCAATATCGGTGTATACTCCTTCGGCAACCCCTGGTATGCTTCCCAGGTGGTGGGGTTAGAAGTTGGACCTGCAGAAGGCATCTTCGGTGCAGGATGGACCTCTACCCACACGATCTCCCAATCTTCCCTCTGGTTCTTCCACTTGCCCCCTTTTGAGCTAAGGGATGTAGAGTAGGGAGGTCTTGTCCCGGTGCCGAAAGTAGTAAGCACCCACCTGGGTCGTCTCGCTCTTCCTAGTGGTCTTCATCACGAAGAAGAACCGAAACATCTCCACCGTGGGCTTGCAGCCCACAAACACCTCACAGAAGTGGACGAACACCGCGACCACAACGATAGAGTTTGGCGACAGGTGGTGAAGCTGCAACCCATACTCCTCCAGCACCGCAAGGAAGAACCTCGACAGCGGGAGCCCTAGCCCCGGAGACATGTAGGCGACAAAGAGAACGGTCTCGTCTTTGCACAAGTCTTCAAGAGTGGGAGATCCACAGTGGATCATCCACACAAACTCTGCCGCCGACCAGCCAAGCAGTCACCGCATCGACAATAGGTCATCGGCCCACTGAAGGTGGGATGGAGGCAGAGGGGAGGCCATTGGAGCAAATAAAGGAGAGAGCTTTGGCTAAGGTATGAGGGCTTGGGCGTTCGAGGAACAAGACAGAAACTTAAGCTTCAGGGTGTAAGTAAGGAAGGAACCAATCCCTCTAAAGATTTACTTTTTTATCACCCCCGTGACGCTTGAGTACCTAGAACAGAGGATCGACCCACATCAATTAAGAACACAACACCCATGAAAATGGGTCCTATGCACCCTGATAGAAGTACTGGGCCAAGCGGTCACCCACCTGGAAAGATAGCTGAAGTGGCTCCAATAAAGACGGAGCGAATGAAAGTACTATAGCCACATCGAGAACCGTCACGGTCAAAGGCACCACAGAAGGCAAAGATACGACAACAAGTGAAGATCCGATTGCCATAACCTCTCAACTTGAGACAGACGTGTGGGGACATTAGCAGAAGCACTCACCGCTTTGGCTGCCCAAGATAGATTTCAAACCATAGTGTGGGAAGACATGGAAAGGGCTCCACCTTTGGGATTTGCACCATGCCCCAAGGTGGACCCAGGGGCCACTGTTGATACCCTGCAGGTCGGGTACCCTCGCACACAGGATGAATACACCGAGGCACGTCCAGAGCCGCCACGTGGCCTATAGGTGCCAAGGCCTTTGCCTCCCTCAAGATCGAGCTGTGGTGCTGCCATGTAATCCTTGAAGATGGGACTTGGCCCCTCCGGTGTGACAGGCTCCCAAAGACGCCACGTGTAGGGACAGGACCTCACCCAACCTTGGGGGAGCGTCCCCGAAACAACCACGTGGCTCGGAGCGCAGGGACTAGCACCCCCCAAGGGAAAGGGTCAGTTGCTGCCACGCCCCCTGACGAGCCTCGGAGCTGCCACACGTCACAGAGAACCAGGTCTGAACTCCCCAGCGGAGATCAGCTCCGACACTGCCATGTGTCACGCGGCTCACCTCGAACGGTAAGATATGGAGGCAAGGGACAGAGCGCCCTGCTCAAGTCAAGCATTGAAGACACGCACCCACCTCCGACGCACAACGCTGAGCACGCCAGCGGACAGAGACCTCTATGACCAATCATGTCACAGTGAAGGCACCGCAGGTCTATCCCACTTGACCAAGTGGGTAGCTTGCAACAATAAGAAAGGCGTGCGGGACACCTTCTACCACTGTCAGCAGCGGCATGTGTGCTACTGACGAGAGAGGAAGAAAGACGGCGAGTCTTCACTACCACGATCAAGCAAGCTTACAGAAGAAGCCTTAGATCTTTAGGATAAGATTGCCCCGGGTGCACCTGTGAGGCCTCGGGACCCCACATGTAAGGCATCCGGCCTTTTCTATAAAAGGCCCAGACCGCCACCGTTACAAAGGAGCCCCACATCGAACATCACACACACACATACCAGCAATACCACTCACCGTGAAGTAGGGTGTTATGCTACTTGCGGCCCGAGCCACGTAAAAACCAATGTCTCATACTTCCATCCGCTAGAACACTTGATTGAGGCCTAAGCCCAGCCAAACAAAAAACCTCCGCGGGCTGCATCTTAGTAGATCCAGAGCAAGTGTCACTCTAACAATTTGACAGTACCAGATGTACAAGTGCTAATGGAGGATCTGGAATTAGAGGCATATTTGACTTATGCCGAGCAACCGATCAAAATTTTGCAAACCAAGGAGAGAGTCACAAGGAACAAGGTGATTCGACTATGCAAAGTACGATGGAAGCATCATACAGAATCAAAAGCAACTTGAGAGCTGGAAGATGAGATCAAGAAAGAATCTCCCTATCTCTTCTCTCCTACATCGAATCTTGAGGGCGAGACTCATTTTAAGGGGGGTAGGTTTGTAACACCCTCATTTCCATCCATCATGCATTGCATACATTCTTAAACATGTTTAACATTAAGAAACTTAAAAAGGAAAAAGTTTAAAATTAATTAGAACCAAAATAGCATTTACAAAGTTGTATAGTTGTGGACTTGTCCAGTTTGGACCACGGACTGGTCCAGTTTTGCTCTCTGTTGACTCTTCAGACTGGTCCGCTGTTGCTGCAGACTAGTCCGATTGAGTTCCTATTGCTTGACAGGACTTGTCCGTTCTCATGTACGGACTAGTCCATTCCTTGCTACTGGAATGTTTCGGAGTTGTCTGGTAGATCCCTGTTTTGATCTGGTTTTTGGAAAATTTATCAAACCTCCAGACTTGTCTGCCCTATACCGGATTTGTCCGTTTCAATTTTGGACAAGATAGGACTTGTTCGGACCCAGAACGGACTTGTCCGTTCAACTCTCTGGAATTTCGATTTGCCTGCAAACGGACTTGTCCGGCTTGATATTGGACTTATCCATTCAACTTTTTGACTTCCAACGGACTAGTTCGACCCCTCGAGGACTTGTCCTGTATGCCCGACTTGGATTCAATCTTTTCCTCCATGATATATTTTTTGGTATTTGCCTTAATTGGGCCCAAGAACGTCGTGTCCAACCCTTGTGAAGCCCATGTGGCACCCCACCCCAGCCTCCACCACTTCAAACTCGAATCCATCAAACCCTACCACCTTCACCTTTATATAAGCACCCCAACACCCATCCTCTTGCCTTTTTGCCACAATTGAAGAAACCCCAAACCCTACTTTGTGAGAGCTGCCGTCAAGAGGAGATCACCTCAGTGTGGAGAATAGAAGGAGGAAGGAGAAGGATCAAGCAAGATCGATCTTCGTCAACTAATGGACATCATCCTCAATTATCTACCAATTCTCCATCTTCTTTGGATCTAGGCTCAAGATCTCTAGTTTTGTCGAATTCATGACCCTTGAGTTGTTGAATTCACTATAATTATCTTAGATCATCTTTCTATGTCAACCGTGGTCCAATAATTCAACTCAAACTATAATCTAATTGGAATTTCGCCAAAAACCCTAGCCGAGCGAACTTGTCTGGCCAAGTGCAGACTAGTCCGATCGACTTTCTGGTCCAGAGCGGACTAGTCCGGTCCCCAGTACGGACTCGTCCGACCTCTGAATCTGTTTTGTGCTGAATTAATCCCAATTTTGTTCAAATCAATTCGAAACCTGTTCAAACTTGTTAGAAACCATTGTAACTAGTTAGTAAACATTAATAGCAATCATTAACAAGTTTTACCTCATAATTGCATTAATCATGCATATAACGGCATATTGAGTAATATATGAGCATTTATTGAGTGTAATGTCTGGTTTGTACTTTTTTGCGCAGAATAGAAGGTTTTGCTATAGAGGGTGCTGTCGAGAACCTCCAACACCAGAAGTTTGAAGCATTTGACCCAAACCAGGCTCAAGAGTAAGGCAAGTGTCATTGATCATTTTGATCCTATTTTTAAATGGTTTGGTTGCAAAACTGTATGCTTGTGTCAATTTGATGGGAAACCCATTTATAGGTGTTTACTAGACTTGGTTGACCATCCTTGTCGGTTCGAATACATTCTAGAGAGTAGGTAAGGGCATTTTACCATTTTTCTTCGCTCTAACTAATTGGGATGGGAAAACCAACTGAATGGCTTAATTATGAATTAATGAACTTATAGATGATGACAAATTGATGAACATGGATAATTAGTAACATGGGACTTGGGAGATCTAAGCAAGCATGGTTTGTGGATTGGGTTGGATGTTATGGTGGTTTTTCTTGCCTTGGATCCAAGGACTGGTTCATGCTAGAATAAGCCAGGACAACAGTGCCACCATGAGGCCAAGTATGGGTGCGGCTTAGCCAATTAATTAGGAGTATTACCAGCATTGATTCAGATCATTTAGAGGAGCGGGGGAATAGGAGTCGGTTGGGTTTGCAATAGTGGCAGGACTGCCCTGGGATCCGAACGGCGCAAGAGGGGGCCCTTGGTAGGATGTGCTCATTTGGAAGAATTACCACCGGTGAAACCTTAGTGGGTTTGAATATGCTGGTAGTCCCTTTGTAAATGCTATTTCGTGATCTCTTGGCCATACACCTAAGGAAGTGTAATTGGCATAAGGGAAGTTTTTTTAATCACTGACAAGTGACGAAATCACGAACTTGTGGGTAAAGTGGTACAACCTCTGCGGAGTGTTAAAAACTATCATGATAGACATGCTCCCAGTTAAGAGCACCTAGACAACTTTCATGATTAGAGTGGAACTTAGGATTCAGGATGGTTATGGTTGGGTTATGGTAATGGTTATGGTTATGATTATGAATTGGATGGTAATAAATGGTCATGGTTAATGATGATGGTAAGAATAGAGAATATGGATGGATAATGAATGATGGATATGAAATATTAAGTTTATTTGGGATATGATGGGATAAATTTCATATAGACATTGTAGGATGCTTTTTACATGTTAAATGTACTTTTCAGCAAATAGCCCTTATTTTTTATCAATTCCTTGTTTAAGCTACATGTCATTATTTTCCCACACTTGCTGAGTACAACATGTACCCCCCTTGCAATCCCCCCCCCCCACCAACAGTTTCAGGTGATATTTTGGAGTACCTTAAGGATAATGCGGAGTACTAGGCTGTGTGCTTCCGTCAACTTGCCTATGGTGTTGCTTGGAGCTGCCTACCCTATATTCTTAGTCTGCTTAAATTATTTCCGCTGCATAAGTTTTAGATTTATCAATAATGATCATTAGACTTGTAATTTGAGGATTATTTGAATATTGTAATAAAAGTAACTTCTTAATTAATTTGTGCTATGGTAATTTTCTGTATATCATTTGGGTTGCACTCGTGTATGTGTGTTGAACATCCTGGGCACACATATGCGTCACACTTGGTTCATTTTTGAAACCGGGTGTCACACATAGCAATATAAAACGATAGAGTAATGTCCTACCCAACCACTCCAAGGATTATTTGGTCATGCACGTGGAGTATCATCAAAACCTAACCTAATGCACAATACAAACCTCATACATATAGTGTATACAAAAGAAACTTTATAAAGTCTGTTATATGCAAACCGTGGCTTGCCTTGGGTTGCAACTAAGTAAATGTCAATAAAGTCAGCTCTTGATCTTCAGAATAAAGCTTCTCATTGAATCACTTCCCCCGGGGCTCCCACTGCTGCTCCGGCTCGACCTCAACGCAGCAAGTCCCTGTTGGTTCACTTCTCCTCCATATGGTCCTCTCCGTCGAACTCCTCCGTCGTAATCACTATTGGAGATGAATATGCAAATTAGCAATTCTACTTTAGTTAAATGGTCAGTAAAGAAGTCTACAACTCAAGAGGAGGTACACCTAGCTGGTACTGAAAACTTGACCTTTGTTGTGCAAAGAAACAGAGAAGAAGCAAGTGGAGTAATGTGGGGTTATGGAATCGAATGAAGTATGCATCATAGAAGAGCATAAAAATTAGCACGGAGGGAAACTCTATGATGATAATATGGAGGCAATATGCTGTACCAGGACTAAAGTAAAGTCTTAGCTTAAGTGTAGTGGAGCAGAGAAGAACACAAAATGGAACTATAGTTGAATTTGAGAATGAAGTGACATAGGCATTGTAATGGACTTAGTGAATTATAATCCAATTCTATGTGTTGAACAGATACAAAAATGATGTAAATTTTACAGCGGGTTCATGTGGTTATGGAGGTCCAATCAGGAATGATTCAGCTACAGAAATTGTAGAATGTGGTCTACAAAATTCCACAAAGCTTGAGGCTTCACTGAATTTTCATGATCAAACTGGAGCATTGACATAGGAAACAGTGGATGATTAGTTAGGGGAGGTCAAGAGGAGCCTAAAAATTTTGTTTCATAATTTTCTAAGAATTCTACAAGGAGATATTGATTTTTGAAGTTTGGACAATTTTCTGAAAAAAGTTTCTGGATGTTTTGCAATTTTTCATGTTCATACAGCTTTGGAACTAAATTTAGCCATGCAAATCAAATAAGGTGGATCTGAAATTTTAACTGGATCTCAAAGGATTTAAATGGAAGAGTCTGGTCAAATTTTTTATTTTTCCAATTAAATTGTCAATAGGAATTAATTTCAAAGTCTTTTTGTTTCATGTATATATTGAGAAAATCTATGGGCTGCTCATATCAATCCAAGTGCACCTAAGGAAAGTGGAGAGCAAAAGTAGTCTAAATAAATTTATCTTGGAATTTTTGAAAAAACTATACAGTCCTCTATGATTTTTCAAAGTTGCATCCTTTTCTGCAATTATTTTCTAATTAGAAAGTATTTTAGCCGTTTACAGTGGGCCCTAGGGTTTAAATTGGGGCACTCCGGTTGAAGCAGCATAGTGAGCCACAAATTCACCTGCAACCACACCTGATCCGTGCCACACTGGATCCGGAGGGAGAGGAATACTCATTGACAGGGTGGACCGGGACGGGCTCATCTTCCACCTCGGTTCAGGATCAAGCGGCAGCGCGTCCGACGACGGCCCAGTGGTGCAGTCGCCGGCAAAGGGCTCCCAGCCTTCTCCGAAGTAAAAACTCGCCGCCCCTAGGTAAACAAGGGTGGGATACATCATGGTGGGGTCAAACCGACTTAGTGTTGGCTGAAACTCACTGTGCGACGGCGACGGCGGAAGGCTCTATTCCGACGAGGTGTCCCCGTGCAGAGAATGTGTTATGTCACATGCAAATAGGTCGCAAGGCATCCTGAGTCATTTAGGATTAAGATTAAGAACCTATATCTAGGATAATAGGGTCGGAAGTTGAAGTTTATGCGAGACCTTGGTTAAAAGGGTTGGCGGCAGCAAAAACTTCGATAACCGACGTTAGAGTTGGGATTTTTCAGTGCTTGATGATTCAGAAGCTTCGTAGGGACATAGTCAGGCTACTTGCTAACTGGAATAGAAAATAATTACACGTGGAATTGTAATTTCTCTGGACAAACACGAGGTTCATGGTTGACCGCTGGGAAATATTTCAAAATCCGATGAAAGAACGCATGACAACAGGAGCAGCTCCTAGTGATGAAAGAAGAAGCTGTGGGGAACCTTTTGGCACGTTGTATGTGTCGGGAACGAGCGTTATGCAGCTTGTCGCCGTGCAACAAAGAGGTGCGGCGATTTTCGGATGAAGAGGAAGAAGTTCGCTCGATACGGTTGATGGAAGCTGGGGTCGATGATGGCTGCGGTTAAGGAGGTAGAAGAGATGCCGGCGCAGCAGTCCACGAGCTGGTGCAGTGGGCAACCCACGGCGAACGCCCGGCGACTTGCCTCATGGACAAACGCGATGGCGGCATGAAGAACCGAGCGCCGGGTTGCATTGTACCGAGGAGAATAGCCAAATATCAAGCATGGAGGGTTGAACACAACTTGATTGATGATAAGGATGAGACTTGGTTGAGTCCTCGGTGCAGCTTGCTGAGAAAGGGAGGTGGCGCATGCAGAAATTGCATTGGTTGAGTTTTCGGTGCAGCTTGCTGAGAAAGGGTGGTGGCGCATGCAGAAAACGCGCTGGCGCTCTGGGCGTTAAAAGCAGAGTTGGTTTCAATCCTTGTGAAGCTGATGTGTGGGACCCATGGCCACTCCCCCTTTATCCTCTCTGGTCATTTCTTCCCTCATGAAATTAACTCCAACAAGTCTCAAACTTGGCAGCTAAGAAAAATAAAATATTGGAAACCCAATTTGAACTCCAAACTGACATTTGGCAAGGTTGAATTCGGATTTAACATTTGAATTCGAATTTGAATTCTTTGTTTGGCTTCTTTGATTAAATACCAAATGGGCTCCAAACTTATTGAATGTTGGCAATAGGCTAATTGAATTATTTAGAGGGCAATTATGAACTCAAATTTGATGTTTGACTACTTTTGAGCAAAATAATGATCTGACTTTTGAACCTCCTTAATTAGGGTTTGTGATTTAATCTGTTTTTCCTATGATTCAAATAGCCAACTAGTTCATGTGAGTTTTGTAGTTTCCACTTAAAAATTTTAATGTCACATTTCGCCTTCTTGTACTTTGCAAATGCGGCCTTTTATAGCTATGTTGGAGCCCGCCTCTGCGGGGAGGCCGGGTCCGGAGCGGCGGGACACGTGGCAGCGCTGGAGACCGCCTTTGCGGAGAGACAGGATCCAGAGTCGTTGGACACGTGGCAGCACCAGAGCGCGCCTCAGTGGGGAGGCAGGATCCGGAGCTGCTGGGCATGTTGTAGTACTAGAGCCCCGGCTCTGTGGAGAGGCAAAGCCCAGACCCGCAGGACACGTGGTGGTGCCGGACCCCTCCTCTGTGGGGAAGCAGGGTCAGGACCGTTAGGACACGTGACGGTACCAGAGCCCACCTCTGTGGAGAGGTCAAGTCCAGTCCCGCGGGGCATGTTGCGATGGCGGAGCTCGCCTCTGCGGAGAGGCAAGGTCCAACCCTGCAAGACACATAGCATCCCCAGACTTTGCCTCAGCGAGGAGGCAGGGTCCAAAGCTGCATCATGCTTGTACGCAGAGGTATCCAGTCTGCAGAGGCGGCCTCTAGTCCCAAGTTAAAATTGAGAAAGGTACGGCTCATGTATCTTTCTTTACTTCTGTGGCTTTATACTTTATAATAATATTTTTATTAGTCTCTCTTTATTCATATAATTGGATGAAGCATTTCTTTTTTGATTGTGGACTCCATTTATGTGCTAGATGTAGATGTTATTGTGATCTAGTCATAATGTTCATATCTTGTTGTCATCAACATCATACAACACCACTATTGTCTAATTAGGTAATAATATGACTATATTAATATGAATATGTTAGTGCTTGGTCCCAACATTGGTTCAACGATGTTTAGGTTAGTCATTGCCTTAGGATGGATTTAGTATTGCAACTATTAAGGTATTTACTTAACATGTAAGCGTAGTGCATAGATAGTTAAGTAGTGTTGGATGCCTCGTAGACTTATGGATTGTAGGGGTAGGCGGCAGGTAGTGATAGTCCTTTCCATCCTTTGTAATCCCCCATGTTCGGCTAGCCATAGACTCGTAGCGGGAATCATCCTGATGTTGTCAGGGGTAACCTGTGCCACATATGTTGGACCACTAAGCCATAGTATTCAGTGTTAGCATACTCATGTGTACACAATTAAGCGATGTATATGAGTAATTAGAGAATAGTAGGAGCGACCCTTTCTCGTAGCTTAACCCTCACGAGGACAACCTTACCCTTAGAGTAGATTGCTTAGGTGTGTTTCAGACTACCCCTATTATCATGTTACCCCTGTTCGTATAAATGCTTAGTACCCTATAACTTGTTCATAAGAATAGTGTTTACTTTATATCATAAGATTATATCTTGGTTTGCCTTCACCATGGATGTGGATATTTGGTTCATCATCCAACACTCCTACAATAGGTCGACTTCAGCGACCCGTGATCAAATTCATTCTGAAGTTGGAGATGACCTCTTCTCTTTTAGTGTGGGAAAGGGTGAAGATTTTATTGATAAGATGGTCAACATTCAAGGGATGGATCAATGAATTCTTCAGTTCCATTTGCATGGCATGCACACCATTAACAAGGGTGGACATGCTAGACACTGAATTGGACCTCCTATTAAAATATCAAGAAGGTCAAGTCAATGGAGAAGTTTTTGTATGATCTAAGTCATGGATGTTCACATGATTTGTGAAATCTATGTAGACATGGGGCATTTGGGGTTCTATTTCCCTATGACCCATGAGGACCCTTCACTCCCAAACAACTCCAAAGGCCACCACCAACAAGGAGGTCAAAAGTGGAATCAATACAACCAAGGAGGCTATGTGAATTTGAATTCCAACCAATTCAGCTTCAACTAGCCTACCTTGAAGTATCTTCTGCGTGGCCAAGGGGAAATAAATGACAATATGAAGCGTTTGGCCAAGGACAAACAAATTTCAAGAGCATTCAAGATCCAAGGGTAACACAATCACTTGTTGGACCCTACAGTTTGACCTTGCCTGTGCAACATTAGGCAAAGCGACATTGTGGATGAAGCGTTTCTTGTTTAATTGTGGAGTCCACATGTCATTATACCCAAGGAAGCCTCTTGATTCTAGATCAAACATGGGTTGAATCAAAAGAATATCTTGTAGGTCAAAGTGACACCCCCATATGTGTGGACATCCTCATTCACCTTTATGAGGAATGAGGAGACTCTGTCATGTCGTTTGCAATGACATTTTAAAAAGACAAAGAAGCCAGGGCCATTCAAATGTCCCAAGTCCACTAAACCGCCAAAAAGGAAATTGCAGAAGAAGGACAAGCCTCAACAAGCTCATAAATGAATATCTTCAAAAAGGTGAAATCATCGCAGCATCAACAAGTCTCCATCAAGGCAACGATGAGGTTAGGACCACCACGTGCCCCCCTTGTCCATATGGCAGCCAAAGGAGGTTTGGCATGTCAGTCAAGAGAAGTCATCCAAGCCTTCATCTCCGGGCATGGATGACACATCATAAGGCTAAACAAGATGGAGGTAAGTCCCACTCATCGGACTTTGAAAATGCAGTGAGTCCTTGCCAATAGGTTAATTGGTAGTCATCTCATATTTGATTTTCCAATTTCATATTTGAATTTCTCATCAAACCTTGCATTTGCATTTAGCATGTTTAAATTTTCAGACTTGCATGTTGGAAAGTAAAATTTTGAACCATCATAAAACTAAAATTTCGAATTAGGAAATAAATTTATTTGGATACGAACTATGGGCATAACCACTTGAATTCATCTTCCTAATTCAAACCAATAAATTTTCATTAATCCTCATTGTATTTGCATGTTGTTTTAAATTGCGTAAAACAAGTTAATAAATGGTTCAATTTGCTTTTGGGATAACGTAAATCCATTTCTGAGTTGTTTTGTTTGTTCTTGATTAAATTGCAGCCTGGACAAAAATTTTGAAGAGGTTGTTTGGCAAAGAATGGTGTGAGCCTCATCAATCTCAAGGCAACGTCGGGAGGAGTCAAGCGCATAACCCTCCACCGATCTCGTTTTGAGTTCATGGTGGAGTAATGCTCAAGATGATGGCCCAATAGAGGAGTAAGATGAAGCTTCATTCAACTTGAATCTCATCTTGCTGAAAAACACCAAACATGAAAGCTACACCAAAATCCATGGTCGTGAATTTCTCACACAACAGCCTTCAACCCGAACTGCTCTTCAATTAAGGTACAAATTTAAATTTTCCATCATTTTGAATGATTTTTTTCTTACATAGACGAAGAAGGCTTACACATTCTCATCATTCAATTCTTATGCATCCTCACAAGAGTAAGTGTTGTTATTGCCCTTTGAATTTTCAAAAAGGAATGCCACCTTACTTGGAGTTAATTTAAATAAGTAAATAAAATTTCATAAGCATTGTTTAATTAACTTAGTCATCCTCTGCCTAGGTTTTGTAAACAAATCATATGGAATGACTTAATGGTTGAATTGGGATGTAGCAACCTAGGAATAGTGATGTCCATAATTTTGATTTGAGACTCATGCATAAATGAATCACTAGATTTCAAATTCCTAGGAAAGACATTAGAAATGTTAAGAAGGATAAAATTGAGAATCATGTTTGCCATGTGTGACACACGGTTCCCAGAATGAACCTAGTGTAGCGCATACGTGTGCCCAGGACGTTCATCACACAAACACGAGTGCATCATGAACGATATTCAGATTATAACCTTGATTCCAATAATAAATAGTACCTTATTACAATATCCATATAGTCTCAAATACTAATAATATTGTGGCAGAAAAACTAAGCAACTAGTAGGCTCCAGCTCCACAAGCATTTGACGGTAACATGCATGCCTAATACTCCTCCAAATCCTCGACTCCAAATTATCATCTGTTACTGAATTAATGTGGGAATGGCAAGGGGGAGCACATGTCATACTCAACAAGTGTGGGAAAATATGACATGTAGTTTAAACAAGGAGGATAATAATAATGGTTTGCTGCAGAAAAGCACATTTCCTTTACAAAGGAAAAAGAATACGACTTACAATTACTATGTGCAGTAAATCCCATCATAACCCAAATAACCAATAATACCATGCCCAGTTCCAATATTCACCATTTACCAACCGTTAATAAATCGTCACATTTAACCATAACCATCCTTATCCAATTAACCATAAACCATTTCATAACCCAATACCAATTCAAACCGTTATGCAATACTCGGGTCTATAACTCTAATCATGGGAGGGTCCAGTTTGTTCATGACCGGGAGCATGGCTATCATAATAGTTCTACACTATGCAGATGTGGCACCACTTTACCAACAAGTTCGTGATTTGATCACCTTTCAATGACTAAAGAATCTGCATTACGCCGTCTCACACTTTCGTCATTGTGTAGCCAAAAGTTCACAAAATATCCTTTACAAAGTGACTACCAGCATGTGTAGACTCACTAACATAAAGGTGATGTCTCACAACTGAGCACATCCATCCAAGGGCCCCCTCTTGTGTTGTTTGGATCCCAAGGCAGTCCAGCCACTATTGCAAACCCAAATGACTGCCATTCCCTGATCCTCCAAAAATGATTCAAAAGATGCTGGCAAAACACTAGTTAATGGGCTTAGCCGCACACATGCATGGCCTTGTGGTGGCACTGTAATCCTAGGTGGTCGCTCCACGAACTGGTCCTTAGATCTAAAGCAAGCAAACCACCAAATCATCCAACCCATTCCACATAAATTACTTTCTTAGATCCCTAGATTCCATGTTACTAAGGGTCATTATCATCATTGCACATAGTTCACATGATCAAAAGTTCATAATCAAGTTATTTGATTCTTCTCGATCCCAATTAAGCAGTGCGAGGCAAAACATAAAATATATTTCCCGACTCTCTCACTAGATCCCGAGCGACAAGGCAGGGCATACAAGTCTAGTAAACTCATATTCATGGGTTTTCCCATACATTTGGCACAAGCATGCAAGTTTGAAAAAAAATATTTCAAAAATTGGATCAAAATGTTCAAGGGCACTTGCCTTGCTCCGGTGGCTTGTTTTGATCGAGGGCTTCAATGTTTTGGTGATAATGGTCCTCGTAAGCATCCTCTAGAGTGTTTCCTTCTCTTTCGCGAGACAAACATGTGAAACTACATGACAATCAATAAATGCTCATATATTACACAATATGTCATGATATGCATGAATGATCCAATTCTGGTGTGATACATGTTATTACTACTATTGCTTACTAACTAGGTACAATTAAGTTTTATGTGTTCGCGTAAGTTTTATGTCATTTCTGCAAAATTGGTGGAAGTTTCAGGATTTTCTGAAATTCAGAAACCGGACTAGTCCGCACTAGGGCCGGACATGTCCGCTCTAGACCGAACTAGTACGCACTTGACCGGATAAGTCTGCTATGGTCCTGGGTTTTGCAAACTTCCCAGCTAGTGCATGGTTTGAATCAGGTAGAGGGTCAAAATTGACGTGGAAAGTTGGATCTAGGGTAGTTACCATGAATGCAACAATTCAACAATCGTAGATTGGGCATAGCACGTGAAATTTGGCATCTAGATTCGTTGACGATGAATCGGCAGCGAACGTAGATGAAGAACATTGGCGATGCAGAGTTGATGGAGAGGAATGTAGCGGCAACAATGATCTCACTGGTTCCTCCTTCTTCCTTCCTCTTCTTCTTCCTCTTTCATCTCTTCCTTATCCTCCCTTCCTTGCGGCTAGAGGTTCCTCTCTTGAACGGCAGCTCACGGTGTGATGGCAGGGCGTTGGGGTTTTCTCACATGGGCAATGGTGAGAGGAGGGCTTTGGGTTGCTTGTATAGGGGAGGAGTGGTGGGGTTAGGGTGGAATCCTAGTAGCACTTGGTAAAGGTGGGTAGCGGTCTTGGTGGTGTGCCACTCGGGCTCCTTTGGGGTGGGGCACGACATCCTAGGGTCCAAATATCTCGAACACTAAATAAATGTTGTGGGGTAAAGTTTGAATCCGAATCAAAACATTAAATACCGGACTATTCTATTAATGATCGGACAAGTCCGATACCCTCTTTGTACTTACAATGGACTAGTCCGTTGTAGGGAGGACAAGTCCGTTGTTCTACAGTGAAGAAGGGATTTCAGACTAGATTGAAAATATCTGGACAAGTCCGAATTGGAACAGTCTCATGATCAGGCTAGTTTGCATAAAAAAACAAACAAGTCCGTGATCTAAAGAAAACTGAATTAAGTCAGAGCAGACGGGTACACCGGACTAGTCCGGGGTTTGGACTGGACAAGTCCGTACCCAAAATTAGTTTTAGTTGTTCTTTTTCCTTTAATTTCTTTCATTCTCATTCCTTTTTGTATTGTCTTATGTTTAACATGTATGGGAATGAGCGCAAATACATGATCATGAAAAATGAGGGTGTAACAAACCTACCCCCGTTAAAATGAAACCGTCTTCGAGATTTGATGTAAAAGAGAAAAGATTTGGAAATTCCTTCTTAAGGTCATCCTCACGCTCCCATGTAGGGTCAGATTCAGTGTGATGGTTCCATTGTACTTTGCGCCATCGAATCACCTTGTTTCTTGTAACCCTCTCCTTTGTATCCAAGATTTTTATGGGTTGCTCGGCATAGGCCAAATATTCCTTAAGCTCCAATTCGTCCATTGGTACTTTATCTTCCGAAACTCTTATGTATTCCTTGAGTTGAGACACGTGGAATATTGTGAGACCTATGTGTGCTGAATACATTGGCTATGGCGATAAAAGTTTTGAATACTGCCAAAACAACCGTTTCATCTAGGTCCGAGCTCCTGCAAGGTCCGACGATAGGTCCAACTTGTTTTTGGTAGCTCCGGCAAGGTCCGATGTAAGGTCCGACTAGCTTTGGTTAGCTCCGGCTCTAGGTCCGACTAGCTTTGGTAACCTCCAGCGCTAGGGCCGGCTAGCTTTGTTTAGCTCCAGTGCTAGGTCCTGCTAGCTTTTGTAAGTTTCAGCGCTACATCCTGTTAGTTTTGGTAAGCTCCAGTTCAATGTACGGTTAGCTTTGGCAAGGTTCGAAGCTTGATCACAGAGCTTCCACTTCTAAATTGCAATGATTCATAGTTGCTTTACATTGATGGAAAGTTTGCTTAGTAATCTTTTATTATGTTTTTGGTGTGTTTTGGTGGTTATTGTTGTTATCAATTTGCTATGGTTTGCAACATGCTTATGTGAGGTGCTAACATAAGGTGTTGTAGTTTCGTAACTAACGAGAGTCAAGTCGAGGACTTATGCTCAGAAGTATTGGTTGTTTGTTCATGTGCAGGTGTTGTTTGAGTTCAAGACATGGCTGGTGACGGGATCCATTGAACTAGTCTTATGGAGAAGATGAGGTTCAACAACCAAGTTCGGGAGGAATTGTGGTTGAGTCTATCGGGAGGTCGCACAACATGCTTAAATCAAGAACTATGCATATGAAGGTATCGTGGACGTCATTGGAAGATGTTTGCACGTGTGCAAGGAGTGCATGGACGTGGCTACATGGTTTCGAGGCATGATGAAGAGATGTGGACGTAAAAAATTAGTCGGAAAGGTCCAACCAACTAGGTTAAGGACTTCGGTTGCAGCTGAGTCGTGTTTGACTCAAATATGGAAACTTTTAACCTTAACACACATCCAAGTCCTTGCATCGAACCATCACAGTACACAACATAACATTTACTCACATCTGGCAGTATCAATACCGGTGCGGTGGTCAACCTCTTCTTTACCCCTCGAATCTATCCAGAAAAGCTTGGGCCCATTTGAACGGTTTTCCTTTCATTAGTAGTTCAGTCATGGGCTTTGCTATCTTGGAGAAGTCCTTGATGAAACAGCGATAATATCCATCCATTCCTAGAAAACTTCGAAACTGATTCACATTTTGCAGTTGTTCCCACTTCAACACATCTCTTACTTTTCCTAGATCAACGGATACTCCTTCAGAGATGATGTGGCCTAAGAATGATATCTCTTGTTAAACTTGGCATACAACTGGTGTTCTCGTAATTTCTGCAATGTCAGCCTTAAATGTTCTTCATGCTCTTCCTCACTTCTTAAATATACCATGGTATCGTCGATGTCCATAATGATGAACTGATCCAAGTACTCCGTGAAGACTTTATTCATAAAGTACATGAATTATGCAGATGCATTTGTCAAGCCGGATGACATAACGGTTTACTCATATGATGCATATCGTGTCCAAGAGGTTGTTTTGGGTATGTCCGAAGGTCTGATTTTTAGCTGAAAGGACCCTGATTGAAGATCAATCTCAGAGAATATTCGAGCTCCTTTCTTCTGCTCAAACAAATCTTCTATGTGTCATAGTGAGTACTTATTCTTTATCATCACCTCATTGAGAGACCAGTAATCTACACACATCCTTTGGGACCCATCCTTTTTATCTACAAAGAGCACCGGGCCTCCACATGGTGAGGAACTTGGGCGTATAAAACCCTTCTCTAGCTGCTCTTGAACCTTCTTCCTGAGCTCCACTAATTCATTAATAGGCATCCTATATGGACTTTTAGTTGTAGGTGCAGTTCCTGTTAATAAGTCAAAGATGAACTCGATGTCACGATCAGGTAGCATACCTGGCAATTCTCCACAAACACCTTTGGATATTCATGAATAATTAGAGTTTACTCCAATGTCACACCTTCCACATTGTTAGTATTGCCTTTCCAGTTGTCGGTTGAATTGCCTTGAATTCTATACTGACTCCCTCATCATTTCTCAATTGCACTGTCTGTTTGGCACACTGGATCACTCCATTATGCTTTCATAGCTAGTCCATTCCAAGTATTATGTCCATCCTTTGTGAATCTAGAACAATGAGGTTGGCTATGAAATCTACCCCCTTATCTTAAGACTTACTTTTAGACATACTATATTTGTCCTCATCTCTCCTCCAGGAGAACAAACCAATATAGTATACTTCATTTTAGATATAGGCATAGTATACTTAGCAACATACTTTGATAAGATGAATGAATGAGATGCTCAAGAATCAAATAATATAGTAGTAGGGTTGGAGTTTGCAAGAAACATACAAATCACAACATCATTAGCTTTTCGAGCCTCCTCAGTAGAGACATGGTTCACCTTGCCAAGAGCGAAATTCTATGGTCCATGGTTGCCTTGAGTTGCTCCTCCATTTGGCATAGGGCTCTGCCTCAGAGCATTGTTCATCTGTCCTTGACCTGACTTTGGGCACTGACTCACAAAGTGTCCCACTTAACCATAAGTATAGCGTGTCTTGCTACCAGTAGTGCCAAAAAAGTTGGGGTGAGGCTGTTTTTGAGCTTAGGCACCCATGTTGGGATGAGGCGCAGACAACATTGGTAAGCGAGGTGCTTGCATAGGAGGGTGTTGCTATGATGGCTGATTTGGGCGGGCTGGATTAGCTAGGAGAAAAGCAGGGTCGGTTGAGCTGTAATATAGCGCATTGGGCGGTGCATAGAGGGGCGAATATTGCTTCCCTGTGGCTGTCCATAATATGGCATTTTTCTCTTCCCCTCTTGTTCTATCTCACGGACCTTGCTTTCCACCACAATAGCTTATCAACAAGCTTCTGGAAGTTTGCATAATCACAGTTGAGCAGTTGAACTTGAATATCATTGATCAGGCCCCTCATCAACAATTATTGCTTCCTGCAGCCTGTATTGATGTCCTCTGAAGCATACTTTGATAGCTGTGTGAGCGAAAACTCTCCTTGAATTCAGCCAAGTGATTCTCTCTTGGTTAGCATGAGCATTGCAAAGAGCTTCCCACCCATATGTGGCGGCTCCAACTAGTTGGTGTGACGCAAAAAGAACTTTCTCTCGATCACTGCATTGAACAATAACAAGATTCTTCTCAATAGATTTTAGCTAGTCATCAGCTTCCATAGGATCATTGGCTTGACCAAAAGTAGGCGGTCTGGTCCTCAAAAACTCTCCAACCAGTTATGGGGTGATGGGGGTGGCAGTGGCGCAAGAATTTGGTTCTGGTTGTTGTTGTTGTTGGCTTGCAGTTGTCCCAAGGTTTGCATCATAGTTTGCATGAGCTGGTTTTGCATGGCTATGAGGCACTCAATGTAGCTTGCATCAGCTCCAAAGTTGACATTCTCAGGAACCTCTACGTTTTCATCATCACATCTGTTGTTCCTCTAGTTGCGAGTTACCCTCGGCATCTGTCGGTGGGAAAAGGGTACGAGATAGAAGAACTCAGATTTTGAAAGAAAACATCCCCAAACTTTATGAATCATGGTATATGAAACTAAGCAACTCTCTTTATTAATATAACACTATATGAGGATGTAGACATGTGTTGAAGCATCCCACATCTCTCTACTATGTTTGGATATGGACAATCGTCGAAGTATCCCATAACTCACACCAAGCATACAAGCACAAGCACACGCCATAGAAAATTCAACACACCACACTAACTATAGCCATTACGATCTAAACATCTTCAAAACTTTTCAATAAGAAATCTAGACTTAATTGTGAGAGCTATGGCTGTTCTGGCCGTGAGGCGGCGAAGGCGACGGAGGCAACAAGTCATACATGGGTGCATGCTAAGGTGAGTTGGCCGTCCATGTAGGAACCGGGAACTTGCCACACGATTGGTCTCCACACTTGCAAGGACTTCCTCTTTCTTTTCCATGAAGTACAATCTCTTGCGGAGGTAGCATATCTCTTCCAGGGCGTCTGCATTATGATTTCTAGCTTCACAAGCATCTTCTGATATCGGTCAATGTTGCGGGAGTTGGACTGAGCTCCTTCTTGTGCTCCCATGATATCCCTCGTACCACTCTTGCGGCGTGGGTGTAGCGCAAAGCTAGTAGCTCATAGTTGCTCTTGGTAGGAGTAACACAACTTGGTGAGTGCATCCCAAGCAACATCGTCAATATCTTGCTCCCTGGTCGACCTCCAGGTGGCTGCAAAGTGCCAGGTGAGCACAACATCCTTAGCGAGGATAGTGAATTGAGTCTTTCATTCGTCACATCCATAGCGAGGAATCCTTTTGACATAGTACTCCGGGTGTAAATTGCAATGGTCAAGGAACTCCTTTAATTTCTTAGCTGCAGATTGTCCATCAAATCTATCGTAATGGAATTCTTGAGCAGCGTAGAAAATTGGACCCTTATCCTTTCTTCTAGCTTTAACAGGCGCTTGTTCATTTTCAGGACTGCAGGTTCATCCTCTTGAGCTGCGGGTTCATCTCCCTGTGGCTCAACCTCGTGGGGCTCTTCTTCATCAGCATCCTCATAAGGCTCCACCTCTTTTGGCTTTCCGTTGTGTTGGACTGATCATGCTTAACTTCCTTTGCAGGGGAGTTCACTTCCTATTCCTCTTGGGTTGGTTCCTTCCGATCCTCATGGGGTCTAAGCTTGCTTCCAAAAGGCGGCAAACAGGCTTTCTTGCGTGCTGTCATCCTAGTGGTAGGCATCTATAGAGAAAACATGAGAACATTAGAGAGGAGTGTAAATGCAAATCTGAAATTGTGGCAGCCATAAAACAAGGTAAGAGTGTATGCGACAGCTGAAAAAGATAGGAAAGAGGTAAAATGCAGCAGCAGCAAAACCACACATTTTCCCACAAAATCTGATTAGTAGAAGGCAAAATAGTGCAGAACAGGTAAATTTGAAAGGGAAGAAGTCCTAAGTAACCTATGATGTCCATTCTACCTAGGCTTGTGTTCTACAGTCAAATACGGCTCTGATACCAATTTATGATAGCCGGTTCCCAGAATGAACCAAGTGCAGCGCATATGTTTGTCCAGGACATCCATCACACATACACGAGTGCATCGCAAATGATATTCATATTATAACCATGTTTCGAATAATAAATAGTAGCTTATTACAATATCCAAATAGTCTCAAATAACAGGCTCTAATAATATTGCAACGGAAAAACTAAGCAACTAGTCAGCTCCAGCTCCACAGGCATTTGACGGTAACACACACGCCTAGTACTCCTCGAAATCCTTTGAATACTCTAAATTGTCAAGTATTACGGAATTAATGTGGGAATAGCAAGGGTGAGCACATGTCATACTCAGCAAGTGTGGGAAAGTATGATATGTAGCTTAAACAAGGATGATAATAATAATAGTTCATTGCAAAAATCACATTTCATTTACAAAGGAAAAAGAATATGACTTACAATTAATATGCGCTGTCAAAATCCATCATAACTCAATTATACCATTCCTAGTTCCAACATTCTCCATTTACCAACAGTTAATAACCAATCGACATAATACCCATAACCATCATTTAACCATAACCGTCCTTATCCAATTAACCACAACCAATTTCATAACCCAATACCAATTTCAACCATTATGTGATACTTAGGTCCATAACTCTAATCATGTGAGGGTCCAGGTTGCTCATGATCAGGAGCATGGCTATCATGGTAGTTTTATACTATGCAGGGGTGACACCACTTTATCCACAAGTTCGTGATTTCATTACCTTTCAGGGACTAAGGAATTTCCATTACACCATCTCACACTTCCGTCGGTTTGTGGCCAATAGATCATAAAGTAGTTTTTACAAAGTGAATACCAGCAAGTGCAGACTCACTAAGGTTTCACTGGAGGTGATGTCTCACAACTGAGCACATCCATCCAAGGGCCCCCTCTTGTGTTATTCGGATCCCAGGGTAGTCCCGCCACTATTGCAAACACAACCGACTACCGTTCCCTGATCCTCCAAAATGATGCGAACGATGTTGGCAATAAACTAATTAACTGGCTAGACCACACCCATACTTCGCCCTGTGGTGGCACTATAATCCTAGGTGGTCGCTCCATGAACCGGTCCTTAGATCCAAAGCAAGCAAATTCACCAAATCTTCCGACCCTTTCCACATAACCGGCTTGCTTATATCTCTAAGTTTCAAATTGCTAAAGGTCATTATCATCATTCCACATAGTTCACATGATCAAAAGTTCATAATCAAGTTATTTGATTCTTCCCAATCCCAATAAAGCAATGCAAGGAAAAACGTAAAATATCCTTCCCGGCTCTCTTACTACATCCCGAGCAAAAAGGTAGGGCAGACAAGTCTAGTAAACTCATGTTCATGGGTTTTCCCATCAATTTGACACAAGCATGCAAGTTTGAAATAAAATTTTAAAAAACAAGATCAAAATATTCAAGGGCACTTGCCTTGCTCCGGTGGCTGGTGTGGATTGATAGTGTAACACACTTATTTTCATCCACCATATTTTGCATTCATTCTTATACATGTCTAACATAATGCAACACAAAAAGGACAAGATTAAAATGAATTAGAGGCAAACCAGTAGTTAGAATCAATCTTTAATACAAACTTGTCCGGATTGCACCACGAACTAGTCCGGTTTCGCTACTGATATCCCCAGAACCTATTCGTTAATTGCTACGGATTAATCTGGTTTTGTTTCTGTTCCCGTTCGAACTTGTCCATTGTCAGGTACAGACTAGTCTGATGATCGCTACTGGAACTCTTCGGAGTTGTCCGGTAAAATCCCAAAACTTAATCCGATTTTTGAAATTGTACAATCCTCAGACATGTCCATCGTAGCACTGGACTTGTTCGTTGAACTCTCTGTTCCTTGGATGAACTTGTTCAGCATGATACCAGACTTGTCCGATGGACTTTCTGATCTGGGACGGACTTGACCGGCAAGACACCGGTCTTGTACTAGTCTGGTATTTAGGGTTTTGACTCGGATTCTATTTTTCCTCCACGACAACTCAATGAGTAATTGCCTTAATTGGGCCCAAGAACGTCATGCCTCACCTCTGAGGAGCCTAGGTAATAAGCAATTAAAACCAGTTAATAAGCAATAATAGTAACCTAATAACATGTATTACCACATAATTGCATTGTTCATGCATATCATGGCATATTGAGTTCTATATGAGCATTTATTGATTGTAATGCTTGTTTTGCATGTTTGTCACTCAAAATAGAAGGAAATGCTCTAGAAGGAGCTTACGAGAACCTTCAGCACCAGAACTTTGTAGCTCTTGATCCAAACCAGCCACAAGAGCAAGGCAAGTGTCCTTGAACATTTTGATTCTATTTCAAACGTTTAGTTTGTAAATTGCATGCTTGTGTCAAATTGATGGGAAACCCATGATAGGTGTTTACTGCTTGTATGACCACCCCTGTCGCTTGGGACATATTGTAGAGAGTCGGGAAGGGTATTTTATAGTTTTTCTTCGCTTTGCTTAATTTGGGATTGGAAATAACCAAATGGCTTAATGATGAGTTATTGAACACTGGAATTATGTGCATTTATGATGATGGAATAATGATGAATCATTTCGGTAACATGGGACTTGGGTGATTTGGGCAAGCATGGTATGTGGACTGTGTTGGATGAGATGGTGGTTTTACTTGCCTTAGATCTAAGGACCGGTTCATGTGAGAATAAGCTAGGTTAACAAAGCCACCACAAGGCCACGTATTGGTGCGTCTTATACGATTAATTAGGTGTATTGCCAGCATTGTTCAGATCATTTGGAAGGCTCGAAGAATGGGAGTCAGTTGGGTTTGCTTTAGTGGCAGAACTGCCCTGGGATCCAAACGGCACAAGAGGGGGCTATTGTATGGATGTGCTCAGTTGTGAGACATCACCTCCGATGAAATCTTAGTGGGTCTAAACATGCTGGTAGTCCCTTTGTAAGGGATATTTTGTGATCTCTTGGCTGCACACCGTCAGAAGGGTGTAATGTGAGCGACTGGTCACGGGCATAATGGAGGTTCTTTAGTCACCGAAAGGGGACGAAATCACGAACTTGTTGGTAAAGTGGTACAACCTTTACAGAGTGTTAAAAACTATCAGGATAGGTGTGCCCCCGGTTATGAGCATCTGGACAACTTCCATGATTAGAGTTGGACTTGGATTGTTGGGATTGTTCGGTATGGGATTGGTTATGTCATATGTGTTGGTCGGTTATGAGAAGAGATGAGATTGGAATATGGTGATGGTATAATTTTTTGGCTGGTACTAAATGAAAGAAGATAGTAAATGAGAATGTTGGATATGGATTATGACAATTACTTGAGTTATGATGGGATTTAAACTCACATCGACATAACAGGAAACTTTTACAGGTTTATGAAATGTACTTTTCTGCAATTAGCTATTTATTATCATCCTTGTTTAAGTTGCATGTCATACTTTTCCCACACATGTTGAGTACGAAATATACTCACCCTTGCAATCACCCCCAAAACAGTTACAAGTGATGCTTGGGAGTACCATGAGGATCATGTGGAGCACTAGGTTGTGTACTATCGTCAATTGACTGTGGAGTGGAGTCCCGCTGCTTAGTTTATTTTTCCGTTGCAATGATTGGAGATTTGTAATTCGAGAACCATTGAGTTAATGTAATAAGGTACCTATTCACTATTTGTGATGTAGTTATTTTCTGATTATCATTTGTTAAGTTGTCGTGTATGTGTGATGAACATCATGGACACATTCACTTGGTTGATTTTCAAAATCAGGTGTCACAAATTGGTATCAGAGTCGCATTGACCGTAGAACGCAACCCTAGGTAGAATGGACACTTTAGAGCGCATAGGAACACTTTGTAATAGCTATAGTTAGTATGGTGTGCTGAATTTGATGTGATTGCTTGCTTGGGTGCTTGTGTGCTTAGTAGAGGATTGTGGGATGCTTCAGTGCTTGTCCACATCTCCATATTGGCTTATATATATAGTTGCTTAGTTTCATATCCCTTCATTCATATAGTTGGGGACGCTTTCTCTCAAATTATAAATCCTTCTATCTTGTACTCTTTTTTCTCAGATGCCGAGGGTGACCCACAACCAAAGGAATGCCAATGGGGATGAGGAGAACAACGGGGTGCCTGAAAATATTCCCCTTGTACCTAAAGCTAGCAACCTTGAGTGCTTGATGGCTATGCAAAATCAGCTCATGCAAACTATGATGCAAACCTTGGGACATCTGCAAGCCAACAACAGTAACCAGCCCCATGTGCATGCACCATCACCACCACCTCCACCCTCACCGCCTCACAACAGATTGGGGGAGTTTATGAGGATCCAGCCACCCACTTTTGCTCAAGCCAATGATCCTTTGGAAATTGACGATTAGCTGAAATCTATTAAGAAAAAGCTTGCTATTGTCCAGTGCAGTCACCGGGAGAAGGTCCTTTTTGCCTCACTTCAACTAGTTGCAGCAGTTGTGGACTAGTCCACACTTGGGTCGGACATGTCCGCTCTGGACCGAACAAGTCCGCTATGGTCTAGGGTTTTGCAAACATCCCAGCTAGAGCATGGTTTGAATCAGGTAGGTGGTCAAAATCGACGTAGAAAGTTGGATCTAGGGTAGTTACAGTGAGTGCAAAGGTTCAACGGTCGTAGATTGGGCGTAGCATGTGAAATTTGGCATCTAGATCCGTTGACAACAAATCGACATCAAACATAGACGAAGAACGTTTGTGACGGAGAGTTGATGAAGAAGAACGTAGCAGCAACAATGATCTTGCTAGTTCCTCCTTCTTCTTCCTCCCTCTTCTCCTTCCTCTTCTCTTCCTTCTCCCTTTCTTGCGGCTAGAGCTTCCTCTCTTGAATGGTGGCTCACGGTGTGAAGGCATGGCGGTAGGGTTTTCTCACGTGCGTAGGGGTGAGAGGAGGGCTTTGAGTTGCTTATATAGGGAAGGAGTGGTAGGGTTAGGGTGGAATCCTAGTAGGACTTGGTGGGGACAGGTAGGGGCCTTGGTGAGGTTCAACTCAGGCTCCGTGTGGGTGGGGCATGATGTCCTAGGGTCGAAATATCTCAGAAACTGAACAAAATGTCGTGTAGGAAAGTTTGAATCCGAGTTGAAACCTATTGACGCTGTTATAAACCAATTTCACCCATCAATGTAACTCAATTATGTGAAGCAAACATCATTTCTTGCACACATCACCTTTCTATTTAACCTATTCCCCCTTGTCTATGGAGAAAGTAGTGCATGCAAGCATTCTATGAAGAATTGAAGTGAAACAAGGTGATGGATCCTATAAAATATCATTCTAGCCAATCAAGCGATGCCACTTGGCACCACATGGATCAAATGGACCACAACAGAAGTATCCAAGGCCATCCAACGGTGTAGCACCCATATACGTCAATGGGACTCACCTGGAAGTCACCCCGAGGAAGCACACCAGAAATGGTCAACATTTCTATTCGGTCGATTAGGGGGTTCGGCCGAACCGTTCCTGGCGCCAAACTTGGTCAGCTTCCACGTGTCGACTCCCTGTGGTGCCCTGGTCACCATGAAGACTGATTCACGTGCTTTTGGTGGCGAGAACTAACCCTTCTCCAAGCTATAAATAGGAACCCTCACCCATCACTTCAACACACACCACTTGAGTATTCATCTGTTGTATCCACTACTTTCCATAGGTTTAGAGGAGTATAAGCTGTATAGAGGAGAGTCTCTAGTGTAGTCCAAATAGGAGAGGAGTAGGAGTCTCTTCCTAATTTCCAATTGGGAAAGGTATGGCTCTTATATTCTTATTTGTATTTGTGACTTTGTTCTTAATAAAGATGTTATCTTTAGTATTCCATTGTTCATATACTTGGATGAAGCATTTCTTGTTCGATTGTGTATTCCATGTATGTGGTAGGAGTAGTATTTATGATTATGCTATACCATTCTCAATATATCATCATAAACACTATAAACCTCTACTATAGTCTAATTAGTTATGACATGATTATGTCAACATGAATCACTTATGCTATGAATTAACATTGGTTCAACGATGATTTAGTTCATTGCATTAGGATGGCTTGTGCCTAGGCTCTTAAGGTAATTACTTAATATGCTAGCATGGTGCTAGGATATAGAGTAGCATTGAATGTCTCGTAGACCCACGAATTGAAGAGGTAGGCAGTAGGTGGTGACATCCCTATCCGTCCTTTGTAATCCTCCATGTTCGGCTATGCCACAGGCTCTTAGCGGGAGTCGTCCTAGTATTGCTAGGGGTAAACTCGTGCCCGATGTGTTAATCCACAAAGAATGAGAATTCATAATTGACATGATCATTAGTAACTAATTTAGGTTATGTATATGTACATTAGAAGCATCGTCAGAGTCTCTACCTAACTCTTAGCCTAGTCCCTCTTTATCACATTTATCCCTTAGGATAGAATGCTCTTGTGTGTGTCACACTACTCCAACTATCACTTATCCATCCTTGCTAGAACCCTACCTAGGCCAACCTAGCCTCTCCACTTGATGATTATTTTACTTCCATCTAGCCTTACTTTGGGAGAATATAAATGACACCCTTTGGGAATACTCTTAGAGGGAAAATGCTACATTGATAGTTTTCGTGCACTTGCAGATTTATATGTATAATCAAAAATCTATTAACAAACATTTCTGGCACCACTGCTAGAGATGAATTGTTAGTAGTGCGTAAGAACCGTCAACAAGCATTTATGGCACCTTTGCTGGGGAAGGCAGCCGAAGTATTACATGATTTAGTGAATAGGATAGGACCCTGGTAGGATTTAGTAGGATGACCCTTCTTTGTTTTTGCATTTTATGTGAAACGGGGAAGTCTATGTCTGGTTTCCGCTTGCTGGAAAACTTTGTTGAAGATCTCGAATCCCTTTTGAGGGATCGACCTCGTGTCGTTACTCCTCAGAAGCTTCGAGTGGCAAAGCAAGCCAGCGCAACTGCACCAACAACTCAAACGCTAATGGCCCAGAAGTCCCTTCGTGAGTTTTCGGCTCCCTCTGCTAACAATGTGTCTGTTGGGCCCACTGTTAACACAAGAGACGTGAACTTCAAAATCAAGACTGGTCTTATCACTATGGTACAAGCCAACACATTTTGCGGGAAGGCTAATGAGGATGCATGTGCTCACCTGCAACAGTTTCTTGAGATCTGCAACACTTTTAAGTTAAAGGGCGTGTCTCCCGATGTTGTTCGTCTTAGGTTTTTTCCGTTCTCTTTTCTTGGGAGAGCAAAACAGTGGTTCTACATGAACTGAAGTGTTTTAGACACTTGGGAGAAGTGTTCTACAGCATTCCTCGCCAAGTTTTTTCCGTTGGGCAAGACCAATGCCCTGTGTGGAAAATTTTCCAGCTTCCAACAATATGCCAAGGAATATATTCTAGAGGCTTGGGAAAAGCTTAAGGAGTACATCCTAGCCTGTCCCCACCATGGAATGGATGATTGGGTCATCATCCAAAACTTCTACAATGGGTTGATCCCTTCCGCCCGTGACCATGTTGATGTTGCTGTCAGAGGTGTCTTTTCTCATTGACAGTGCCCAAAGTCACTGATTTGATTGAGAAGATGGTGTCAAACATGGGTTGGAGCGACAAGCGTCTCCATACCCACCAGTGAGGCATGCACACCTGAAGGAGGTGGACTTAATCGCTGCCAAATTTGACCTCCTTATGAAGAAGATTGATGGACAAGGCAATGGTGAGGTATGTAGCAATGCCTATGTCATAGACTCTCACATCACTTGTCAAGTCTGTGGCAACATGGGCCATTTGGGCAATGACTGCCCAAAAACCCGTGAGGATGCCCTATACGTAGCCAACAATGGAAACAACAATGGCTATCGTCCAGAAGGTCAAGGGTGGGGCCAACCACACCCATTCTTTCAAGGAGGGTACGACAACAATGGAAACGATGGAAATCAACCAAACATGGGAGAACTTGCCATTGTCCAGCTAAAGATCAATGAGGCTATATCCAAGAAGCTGTCGGCCAATGACAAGACCCTAGAGAGAATTAATGCCAAGATTGAAGGACTATCCTCAGCCTTTATGAATCAATTGAGTTTTAATAAGATGTTGGAAACTCAGTTTGCTCAACTGGCAGCTGTTGTTCCTCCTATGGAGAATGGCAAAATGCTAGGACAACCCGAACCCCCTGTGGAAAATGTCAACATGATTTCTCTATAAGGAGGCAATAGGCTGAAGGACCCTGGATGTCCTACAATCTCGTGCTCAATTGGGGCTCATCATTTTGACAAGGCCCTTTGTGACCTTGGAGCAAGTGTGAGTGTGATGCCCAAGGTGGTTCTCGACCAGCTGAACTTCACGAAACTTACTCTAACACCAATGCAGCTCCAACTGGCTGATTCTTCAGTCTGTTATCTGATGGGCATCGCTAAAGATGTTCCGGTGAAGATCTGAAACTGCTTCATACTCGTGGATTTCATGGTGCTCTACATGGTGTTGAGAATGATACGCCATTCATTCTTGGGCGACCATTCCTAAGCACCGCGAAGGCTTGCATAGAAGTGAGAGCTAGAGAAATCCACTTCCACATCAATGACAAGGAGGAGAAGTTTGTCTTTTGCCCAAAGTTGGAGCAATGCTCCATGATCCGCATTGGGGTGAATGTTAAAAACATTCAAGAGGTCGAAATCATACCTCCAAAGGTGGACTTGCTCATTGCATTCATGAAGAATTTGATTTATGCGGAAAAATCGTCTTATCGTCCACGCCGACACCCCAAGAAGACGGAGAAGTACGGGCCTCCTCAAAGGCCCAAGTCCACCAAGCCGCCAAAGAAGGTATGGCGAAGAAATACAAGCTTTCCGAGCCCATCCATCCGGGCTCGGATATCAAGAAATAAAGAGGGAAGAATGTCCATCTCCTCAAACGACGGTGAGACCTAGCCAATAGGTTAAATTGGTAGTTATCCTTTTCTTTGTTTTTCTTTTCTCTTTATTTGTTTTTGCCCATTTAGTTTGATTTTCCCCAGTTCATATTTGGTTTTCTTAGTAAGGTGAGAATATTATATTCTCAAATATCATTTTTATTTCTTTATTTTCACAAAAAGAAAATTGTTGGGTTTTGGAAAAGGAGTTCTTATTCGAAAAATAAATTTTCTGAGCTGCAAAAGTGGTAATTCATCAACGTGCTAATCCCATAGTCGTTGGGGATCCACCTGCCAAAAGGGAGAACAGGGGGGCCCACTGTCAATTCGGCCAACCCCCCTGTTCGGCCGACATGGGGAAAGGGTAATTTTGGCCCTCTCTCCTCCAACAGCTAAAGTTGGTTCCCTAGTGACCATTGGGGATTGTACACTACAAATGGTGGCTGTGAGGGGCACTTCTCCTCACACTTCACCTCATTTCATACCTCCCCAAAGACACTCTTGCTCACATTGTTTTTCTTGCTCTTCATTGAAGTGCTCTTGATCAATTCCCAACTCAAAAGATTTGCTTTCATTTGAATTTGCAATTTGCTCTCAAGTTCTTCAAGGGAAAATTCATCAGCGTTTTGCTTTTGCTAACATCACATCTTTCGAGTTTTTGCCTTGTTGTGTTCTTGTTTTTTTTTTGGCCATGAAAGGAATGAAGAGGTGGTTTGGAAAGAGGAAGGAGGCTGCAAGTTCAAGCCATGGTGGAGATTCGAGTGCACGCCCCTCTTCCGTTGCTACACCAAGTTCACGGAGGAGTGTAGGAGAGGACACTCCTATGGGTGAGAGGGGCAACCTACACCAACTTCTTCACGATGACGACCTCGATATCCAAAGTGAAGTTGAAGATCAAGCACGCAAGCTCCTCCAAGATCGTGAGTTTTCTCATACGAAAGCTTATGATCCAGATTTGATCTCCAAAATAGGTATGGCTTTCGAATTCTTTTCCATTTGGCGTGCATTAGGATGGGAAAACTTTGCTCACATAGGGGAGAAAGTGTAAGACCTATGTATGATGACAAAATTTGCTATGACGATAACAGTTTTGAATACTACCAAAACACCTTTATCATCAATGTCCGACTCTAGGTCCAAGCTCCAGCAAGGTCCGACGATAGGTCTGGATTGTTTTGGGTAGCTCCGGCAAGGTTCGACTAGCTTTGGTTAGCTCCGGTTCTAGGTCCGACTAGCTTTGGTAAGCTCCGGTGCTAGATCCGACTAGCTTTGGTTAGCTCCGGTGCTAGGTCCTGCTAGCTTTGGTAAGTTCCAGTGCTATATCCTGTTAGTTTTTATAAGCTCCGGTTCAAGGTCCAGTTAGCTTTGGCAAGGTTCGGAGCTTGATAACAGTGGTTCTGCTTTTAACTTGCAATGTTTTGAATTTGCTTTTTGGATTATGGAAAGTTTGCTTAGTATTCTTTTACTAAGTTTTTGGTGTGTTTTTGTGGTTATGACTGTTATCAATTTGCTATGGTTTGCAACATGCTTATGTGAGGTGCTCACATAAGGTGTTGTGGTTATCGGAACTAACGAGAGTCAAGTCGAGGACTTGTGCTCGGAAGTATCGGTTATTTCTTCATGTGCAGGTGTTGCTTGAGTTCAAGACATGGCTGGTGACGAGATCCATTGAACTATTCTTAGGGAGAATATGAGGTTCAACAACCAAGTTTGGTAGAAATTACGGTTGAGTTGATCGGGAGGTCATGCAGCATGTTTAGATCAAGAACATTGCATCTAGAGGTATTGTGGACGTCTTTGGAATATGTTTGCACGTGTGCAAGGAGTTCATGCACGTGGAAACATGGTTCCGAGGCGCAATGAAGAGATGTGGACATAAAAATCTGGTCGGAAAGGTCCAACCGACTAGGTTATGGACTCAGGCTGCGGCTGAGTCGTGTTTGACTCAAATATGGAACGTTTTGAGTTTGTTATGATAGGATTTCGTGTGGGTCACGAATTTGAGTTGCTTTAGGAATGTGGGATATGTTCCTAAGGTGTTTGGAAGTCTTAAGATTGCTTCTTTCGGCGTATAGAAGAGTCTTGAGCAGTTATGGAAAGTTTCGATTCATGAATTGAGTAGGATTAGAGTCCTAGTTAAGTTTGGGTTGGCCTAAGGGCTGGTTGTAAAAGCAAGGGAGGACAGAGCTCATGGGACACGACTTGGGGTTGTTCCTTGTAAGTTTTTATCAATAAAATTTGTAGTCTAAAGGATCTTTTGTGCCTTGTTCGTCCGACAGATTTTCTTCAAGTGTTTCTCGTCGAGTTTCTGCACAGCACTACCTTGTTTTCGTGGTTTTATCATAACTCGAGTTTTACAGATCCGATTGACGTGATTATTTTTGGGTTGTATTCACAACTTAATTTTCTATAATCTTTTAAAATTTCACGGTCATTGGATTTGTAGTTTCTGATCTACACGAGTTTCTTTGCAGTGTTCCAGAACTGTTTTTCTCGGGTCGGACAGATTGACCTTTGTTCGATCTTTCAATCGTAACTTGAGTTTCTCTCGACATATTTTTGTGATTCATGTTGTGACGACTTCGTGACTTGATTCTCTACAATCTATACTAGTTTTGTCACAGTTGAACACGTTTAGTTTATTCGCACACACGATTTCTTTAACAATCGGTTTTCTGCCGAGGGGTGTTTTCGTTGCTTCCGCTGAAAAGTTTTAATCTACCATTAATCCCCCTCCGGTAGATTTACACGTGTTCTTCGATCCTACAATTCATTCAGAGCCACGGTGCTGTAATCTTTGTGATTTTCTCATGTTTTTTACTAATCATCATGGAGAAATACTCCGCAAAACCTCGTGTTTTTAGTGGTATTGATTTTCAGGTTTGGAAAGCACGTATGGAAGCTTCATCCAGGCACAAGGCTTCACTATATGGAAAATGTGTACAAGCCTTACAAAGTGCGCTAAAACGATCAAGTTACGACTACGAATATGAGATGTCGACAACAACAACAAGGATCGGAACTTGATCATACAAGGACTAACTCAATGCGACTTCGACCATGTTGCACACCTCCGATCTGCGTACGATGTGTGGAAAGCACTTTGTGACTACCACGAAGGATCCAACACGATCAAGGAGGTAAGGCAAGACATGATCAAGAAAAATTACATGCGCTTCAAGATGCAACCTGGTGAGTCCGTTGATGACCTCTTTGCTCGCTTTAATAAAATTCTCAACAACTTGTGTAGCGTCAATGTTAACTTTTCAGATGTTGAGAACACTAGGCGATTACTGAGTGCATTAAACATGTCAATTTGGGAGATGAAAGTCACATCTATTCGTGAATCTACTGTCATGAGTACACTTACATTAGATGTGCTATATTCTAAATTGAAAACTCAAGAAATTGACATACTCATGTAAGAACCCCAACAACTCTCTTGCATTTGTTTCTCAACGTGATATGCCTAGTTCCGGCCAATCTTCATCTAGCAATACAATTGTTTTGCTATCTTCACTAACCCTGGAACAGATTGAAGAATTTCTAGAAGAGGAGCTAGCACTCATCTCTACTCGGTTCTCAAAAGCATTGTAAAATGTGAGAACTAGAAGGAGAGGAAGCTCCAGACTTCAATGATGCTTTGAATGTGGTATGACAGGACACTTTCGTACAGATTGCCCTAACATTTCAGGTCCTTCTACCCGTGATGAAAAGCAGAATAATGTCAAGTCCTCTTCTGGCAACATCAACAAGAAAAAGAAGGGTTTTACAAGACGCAAACTGATAAACAGTTTCATCACCGCACTTCAAGAACTTGGCTCGATTGATGTAGATTTTGGAAGTGATGAAGATGAAGATGATATGGCAAACTTGTGTTTCGTGGCAAACAAATCAAGATCAAGTATGGAGGATGCACAACACAACAGTGGCAACAAAGAGGTATTTCCTACTTGTGATGAAATGTGTGATGCTATTTCCCTGTGCAACTGTTATTTCTAAAAAAAGGACAAAAAGCTTAAGGAAAATGCTAGAATTTGAAATTAATCATTTAAAAATTTTGATTCCTATTGATAATTCTTGTTCCTCATGTGATTTAATATATGAACAATTGTCCTCCTTAACAAGTGCACACTCCTCCACTCTTGATAAACTTGAGTTATAGATTGAAAAGAACAAAAAGCTTGTTGCACTTAATGACAGAAGCTTAAAAGATGCTTCTTGTTCAACAATTGATTTGCATTGTTCTACCTGTAATGATCTTGAAAAGAAGCTAAAAGATGCTATGAATGAAATTTCAATACTGAACAATGTTGTACATGCTCATGAAGTTAAATATTGTTCTAATTGCAAATTAAAAGGAAAAAATTCATGTGAAAACTTACTAGAATTGTCTAAGAAACTTGATGACATGAATAGGACACTAGAGCAGTTTTGTATTGGGAACAAAATTCTAAACTTGCTACTGAACTCATCCAAATCTTGCAATGATAAAACTGGTTTAGGTTTTGATTCTCATGCTCATGCTAAAGCTCATCCACCTAAAATTGTAAATTCATTAGGAAGTGGTTTGATTAAAATAGTTCCTAAACCAAAAGAGGTGGTTTTTAAATCTACAGGAGTGTTGTCACGTTCAGGTTCAAATAAACATACTGCATGCTCATCTAGACATGAACACAAAGTTAAATTTCATTGTACCTATTGTGGTAGAGATGATCATGTCAAAGATTTTTGTTATAGACTAGCTAAACAACATAAAAAGGAAAGAATTCAAGCTAGATCTTATAACTCTCAAGGAAAATTTGTTGCACATACTAAACCGAACGTCAGGAACATGCAACCTGCTGTTATGAGTCAAAACATTCAAAGTTTACCTCCGGACCTTCTATTTTTCCTCCGGAGCTACTGATTTTTGGCTACACAAGTAACACCTTATAGGTCCGTAGTTAAGAACAAAAAATCTCAAACTTTGACTCATAAACCAGCAGTTTTATCTCAGCTGTCGCGTGTTGTTCCTACTGGACGTCGTGTGACTCAGTACTGGAATCCTAAATGCCTATTGAGTAACCCGAGTATTGAGTCATTGATGTATTGTGCTTCTATGTAGGTTACACGCTTGAGGAAGGAGAACATTTGGATTGTGGGTTGAGGTTGCTCACTCCATATGAACGATAATAAAGAATGGTTCTCCTCCCTCTCTTTTGTGTCACGTGTAGAGAATGTTACTTTTGCCGATAATTCTTTAACTCCTATAATTGCTAAGGGTTTGGTTATGGTAAATTATCACTACACTTTGAAAGATGTGGCAATTTTCAAAAATTTGAAATACAACTTGCTTTCTGTTTCACAATTGCTAGATGAAAATTTGGAAATTATTTTCAATAAAAATCGCTGAAAAGTTGTAGATTCAAATAGTGAACTTATTTTTAACATGTCTCGGTTTGGAAGAGTTTTTAAAGCTGATTTCGATATGTCTTCTTCTAATCATAGGTGTCTAGTTGCAAATGATTCCAAAAACTTATATTTTGGCATCGTAGACTTGGTCGCGTAGGCTTTGATCATCTCATGCGTGTTAGTGCTCTTGATCGCATACATGGGCTGCCTAAGATAAAAAGGGACAAAGAAATTATGTGATGTTCTTGTAGACATGCTAACATGGTTGTAGGTTCACATACTCCTCTCATGATCATGACTACTGAACCAAGTCAACTTTTGCACCTTGACACCGTAGGATCTTCACGTGTTCAATCCTTCGGAGGTAAATGGTATGTTCTTGTGATTGTTGATGATTATTCTAGATACTCTTGGGTTTACTTTATGACATCTAAGAATGAAGCTTTTAGTCACTTTAGAACTTTATTTCTTAGATTATCAATTGATCACCCAGGATCTTTAAAAGCAATTAGAAGTGATAACGGAACTGAATTTAAAAATCAATCTTTTGATCACTTTTGCGCTGAAAATGGAATAGATCATCAATTTTCTTCACCATATGTACCTCAAAAAACGGTGTTGTAGAAAGAAAGAACAGAACCTTAGTTGAGATGGCTGGGACTATGCTTGATGAATATCAAACACATAGAATATTTTGGGCTCAGGCAATTGCAACCGCTTGTTATGTCTCAAATCGTGTTTTCTTGCGTGCTAAGCTAGGTAAAACACCATATGAGCTTCGGTTTCGACATAGGCCTAGTGTTATACACTTTCAGGTCTTTGGTTGCAAATGCTTTCTTAAGAAACATGGTAATGTTGACAAATTTGAACCTAGATCCATTGATGTCATGTTTCTTGGTTATCCATCTCATACTAGAGGCTACCGTGTGCTTTTACATGATACTAAAAAAATAAAGGAGACTTGTGAGGTTTCTTTTGATGAATCTAGCCAGGTACTAGCTCAAATATTGCAGGTCCGGATCCATATCTACAGGGGGAGAGTATTTTCGATGAAGATGAGGAAGAAATGGTGCTGCTGCCCGAAAATTCAGCAACTAATGACTTTGGTTCAAATCCGGATATTGATTCTCAACCAGCTCCGACAACCATGATTGCTGATCCGGATCTTCCTCAAGTCACAAGCTCATCGATTTGTGATGAACATGAAGAAGAAGAAGCTTGTGAAGTGTCTACTCCCCTCCGGATTCTCAGAAGTCATCCGCCACAACAAATGATTGGAAGCTTGCACGAACGAGTCACACGGTCCAGGTTTTGTGATCGAGACTCGCACGTTCATTCTGCCTTTTTTGCTTCTTTTGAACCCAAAGATATATCAGACGCACTCACTAATGATCTTGGATTATTGCCATGCAAGAAGAGTTAGAAAATTTTGAAAGAAATAATGTTTGGAAACTTGTACCTCCACCTCACGGTCACACTTTATTTTGAACTAAATTGGTGTTTAAAAATAAACAAAGTAAGGATGGGGTTGTTATTAGGAATAAGGCTAGATTGGTTGCTCAAGGTTTCACACAAATTGAAGGTATATATTTTGATGAAACTTTTGCGCCTGTTGCTAGATTAGAATCAATAAGAATTTTTTTAGCCTTTGCTGCATAAAGGTCTCAAGTTATATCAAATGGATGTTAAAAGTGCTTTTCTTAAAGTCTATATAGATGAGGAGGTTTATGTCAAGCAACCTCCAGGTTTTGAAAATCCAGATTTTCCTAATCATGTTTACAAATGGTCCAAAGTCTTTTAATATAACAAACAAGCCCCTAGAGCATGGTATGATAGGTTAAAAAACATTCTTACTTGAAAAGGGGTTTACCATGGGCAAGGTTGATAAAACTCTTTTTGTGCTTAAGCATGGCAATGACTCATCATTCATTCAAGTGTATGTGGATGATATTATCTTTGGTTGTTCTTCTCATGATCTTGTGTCCATGTTTTCAGCTATGATGAGTTCAGAATTTGAGATGAGTATGATGGGACAACTCACGTACTTTTTGGGGCTGCAAATCAAGCAAACTAAGTAGGGAACCTTTGCTCTTCAAACGAAGTATACAAGTGACCTTCTTAAGCGCTTCAACATGGACAAAAGCAAGCCTCTTCGGACACCAATGGGAACGGTAACGACAATTAAACTTGATGAAGATGGTGAACTCGTGGATCAAAAAGAATATAGAAGCATGATCGGATCACTTTTGTACCACACGACATCAAGACCGGACATACAATTTAGTGTATGTCTTTGTCCACGGTTTCAAGCTTCTCCACGTGCTTCACATTATCAAGCTGTCAAAAGGATTCTCATGTACTTACATGAAACTTAAGAATTTGGCATTTTTCTTTCTTCTTCCTCAACCTTTACTTTGAAAGATTTTTCGGATGCTGATTTTGGGGGTCGTAGGATCTATAGGAAAAGTACTTCCGGTTCTTGTCATTTTCTTGGTAATTCACTTGTTGCTTGGTACTCTAGAAAACAAAACTTAGTTGCACAATCCACAGCCGAATCTGAATATGTAGCTGCTGCTAGTGCTTGCTCACAAATTCTTTGTATTGTTCAAACATTTAAGGACTATGGGGTTGATCTAGATAGTTTTCCTCTGTTTTGTGATATCACTAGTGCCATTTGCATTGCTAAAAACCCCGTGCAACACTCAGGAACAAAGCACATTGACATTAGGTATCACTTTCTCTGTGATAATATTGAGAAAGGAAACCTTGTGCTTCACCATGTAGACACCGAACAACAATTAGCTGACATTTTTACAAAACCTTTGGATTCCACTCGTTTTTATTACATTCGTATTGAAATAGGGGTTACGCATCGTCATGGCTTAATTTGAGGGGGAGTTTTGAAACTTCGGAACTTTATGTGTGAATCTGAAATTAAAATAATATGAGCATATTATTTCATACATATATGACTTTGGAATTCCTTTTACATGCTGAAAGTTCTTACTACATTACTCGTGTTATACATTTTGTAGTTTTTGCCATGACTAGTAATTGGAATAATTACTTACACTAAATCTGGTCATGATCGAACTTTCTTGCTGTCTTGAACATGTTGCATGCTCACAAGTGCTTTTAAAAGAATTAATCAAGTAAGCAACTCACATGTTGATTTTTTATGTTCAAATGAAGAAATGAGAAAAGATCATGACAATATGGATGCATTGCACTTCTTCTTTTGAGATGGCTTATCATTGCACTTAGATATGAACTTGGAAGAAGTTTTGAATGTTTAAAACCATGTCCTTAAGCTTCTGATTGTCAAATGACATAGCCTTGGCTTGGTTGGTTAGAATAAGGCAGATGCGCATATAATCTCTTGCAAATATCATTGATTTAATTTGTGCTTTAAAAATAATAAAATGCGGCAACAGGTGTCATGCTATCAGGATTTGAGATATTTAAGTTTGTGAGATCATTACTTGCTAAAATTGAAAAATACATTTGATCTCTAGCATGGCTAACACTACCTTATGTATTTCATTGTTGTGATAGTGTAAGTTACTCGATAGTATGACTTGGATGAGCTTTGTTTTATATGTATATGTTATAATGTGCTAATAACAAATTAAATTTTCTCATTTATACCTTGATGAATACATTGTAAGAGGGGGAGAAGTATGAAAGGGGGAGAAATATGTATAGAGGGAGAAATTGTTTTCAAATCTTTTCATGTGAATAAGCTAATGTTCGGATTTTAAGTGGTGTTGCCAATGCATTCATCAAGGGGGAGATTGTGAGACCTATGTATGTTGAATACATTGGCTATGATGATATAAGTTTTGAATGCTACCAAAACACCTTTATCATCAAGGTCTGACTCAAGGTCCGAGCTCCAGCAAGGTCCGACGATAGGTCCGGCTTGTTTTGGGTAGCTCCGGCAAGGTTCGATGTAAGGTTCGACTAGCTTTGGTTAGCTCCGGCTCTAGGTCCGATTAGATTTGGTAAGCTCCGATGCTAGGTCCGACTAGCTTTGGTTAGCTTTGGCACTAGGTCCTGCTAGCTTTGGTAAGTTCCGGCGCTACATCCTATTAGTTTTGGTAAGCTTCGGTTCAAGGTTCGGTTAGCTTTGGCAAGGTTCAGAGCTTGATCGCAGTGGTTCCGCTTTTAACTTGCAATGTTTCGAACTTGATTTTTGGATTATGGAAAGTTTGCTTAGTATTATTTTACTATGTTTTGGGTGTGTTTTGGTGGTTATGACTGTTATCAATTTGCTATGGTTTGCAACATGCTTCAGTAAGGTGCTCACGTAAGGTGTTGTGGTTATCGGAACTAACGAGAGTCAAGTCGAGGACTTGTGCTCGGAAGTATGGGTTGTTTATTGACATGCAGATGTTGCTTGAGTTCAAGACATGTCTGGTGATGAGATCCATTGAACTAGTCTTAGGGAGAAGATGAGGTTCAACAACAAAGTTTGGGGGGAATTATGGTTGAGTTGATCGGGAGGTCATGCAACATGTTTCGATCAAGAACATTGCATATGAAGGTATCATGGACGTTGTTGTAAGATGTTTGCATGTGTGCAAGGAGTGCATGGACGTGGCTACATGGTTACGAGGCATGATGAAGAGATGTGGATGTAAAAAATTGGTCGGAAAGGTCCAACCAAGTAGGTCATGGACTCAGGCTGCGGCTGAGTCGTGTTTGACTCAAATATGGAAAGTTTTGAGTTGGTAATGATAGGATTTCGTGCGGGTCACGAATTTGAGTTGTTTTAGGAATTTGGGATACGTTCCTAAGGTGTTTGGAAGTCTTAAGATTGCTTCTATATGCGTATGGAAGAGTCTTGAGCAATTATGGAAAGTTTCGATTCGTGAATTGAGTAGGATTAGAGTCCTAGTTAAGTTTGGGTTGTCCTAAGGGCTGGTTATATAAGCAAGGGAGACCAGAGCTCATGAGACATGACTTGGGGCTGTTCCTTGTAAGTTTTGATCAATAAAATTCGTAGTCTAAAGGAGCTTTTGTTTCTTGTTCGTCCGACTTGTTTTCTTCAAGTCTTTCTAATCGAGTTTCTGCACAGCACTACCTTGTTTTGGTGGTTTTATCATAACTCGATTTTTATAGATCCGATATACGTGATTCTTTTTGGGTTGTCTTCACAACTTAATTTTCTATAATCTGTGGAAATTTCACAGTCATTGGATTTGTGGTTTCTGATCTACACGAGTTTCTTTGTAGTGTTCCAGGACTGTTTTTCTCGGGTAGAACAGATTGACCATTGTTCGATCTTTTGATCGTAACTTGAGTTCCTCTCAACAGATTTTCGTGATTCTTGTTGTGACGTATTCATGACTTGATTCTCTACAATATATACTAATTTTGTCACAGTTGAACACTGTGAGACCTATGTGTTCTGAATACATTGGCTTGTAGTGAATACATTGGCTTTGATGATAAAAGTTCTGAAATTCTGCTGAAACACCTTTTTGGAAAAGTCCAACTCTAGCTCCGAGCTTGTGCAAGGTCTGACAATAGGTCCGACTTGCTTTGTCAAGTTTCAACATGTTTTTGGGTAGCCCCGGAGAGCTTTGTCTTTAGCTCCGTCATGTCTTTGTTAAGCTCCAATATGTTTTGCTAGGTCCGACTTATGTTGGTTAGCTCCGACATATTTTTCTAGCTCCGGCTTTTTGGTTGACTAGTTCTGACTAGCTTTGGTAAGCTCCGGCTGTAGGTTGTACTAGCTTTGGTAAGCTCCAGAACTAGAAGGTACTAGCTTTGGTAAGCTCCAGCTCAAGCTTCATTTGGCTTTGGCAATTCGGAGCTTGATCGTAATTTTCCAAATTTTCATGTGAAATGTTTCAAACTTGCTTTACATTGTTGGAAAGGTTGCTTAGTATTTTTTACTAAGTTTTTGGTGCATTTTGGTTGATATGGCTGATATCGTTTTTATATGCTTTGCAACATGCTTATGTGAGGTGCTCACGTAAGGTGTTGTGTTCAGAACTGACTTGAGTCAAGTTGCGGACTTGGGCTCGTACAGATTGGTTGTTTGTTCATGTGCAGGTGTTGCTTGAGTTCAAGTCATGGCTGGTGACAGGATCCTTTGGACTAGTCTCGGGGAGGAGATGAGGTTCCAACAACCAAATTTAGGAGGAATTGTGGTTGAGCGGGTCAGGAGGTCCCGCAGGATGATTGAATCAAGGGCAGTGCATATGAAGGTTACTGGACGTCGAAGGAAGGTGTTTGCATGTATGCATGCGGTGCATGACGTGGCAACATGGTTCTGAAGATGGTTTATGGATGGGAAGATCTAGTTGGAAGGATCGGATCGTATCGGTTGATGACTTTGGCTGCGGCGGAGTCGGTTATGGCTCGGTATGGAAAGTATCGAGTTGGTTATGATAGGATTCCGTGTGAGTCACGAATTTGAGTTGTTTTAGGAATGTGGGATACGTTCCTAAGGTGTTTGGAAGTCTTAAGATTGTTCTATCTGCGTATAGAAGAGTCCTAAGCAGTTATGGAAAGTTTCGATTCATGATTTGAGTAGGATTAGAGTCCTAGTTGAGATTGGGTTGGCCTAAGAGCTGGTTATATAAGCAAGGGAGGCCAGAGCTTGTGGTGCACGACTTTGGATCTGTTCCTCTTATGTTCTATTGAATAAAATTCGTAGTTTGAAGGAACTTTTGTGCCTTGTTCGTCCAACTTGTTTCAGACAAGTTTACTCATCAAGTTTCTGGACAGCACTACCTTTCGTCGGTGGTTTTATCATGACTCAAGTTTTACAGATCCAATTAACGTGATTATTTTTGGGTTGTCTTCACAACTTGATTATCTATCATCTGTCAAAATTTCACGGTCATTGGATTTTTGGTTTCTGATCTACACGAGTTTCTTTGAAGCGTTCCAGAACTGTTTTTCTCGGGTAGGACAGATTGACCTTTGTTTGATCTTTCGGTCATAACTTGAGTTTCTCTTGACGGATTTGAGTGATTCTTGTTGTGTCATCTTCTTGCATTGATTCCCTCTGATATCTATCACTTTTGTCACGGTGAAACACGTATATATTAGTCTCACACACGATTTCTTTAACAGATCGTTTTTCTGCCAAAGGGGTTGGGATTTAATTGTTTCCGCTGCGTAAGATTTTTTTTAAATCTACCATTCACCCCCCTCTGGTAGATTTTCACGTTCTCTTCGATCCTACAAATGGTATCAGAGCCACGGTGCTCTAATAATTGTGATTTGCACGTGTTTTGACTAATCATTATGGAGAAATACTCCGCCAAACCTTGTATGTTTGCTGGTATCGATTTTCAAGTTTGGAAGGCACGCATGGAGGCTTTCATCCAGGCCCAAGGCTTTGCCATATGGGAAAAGGTGTACAAGCCTTATGATGTGCCTTCAAACAATCAAGTTACGGCGACGAACCTATGGGACGTCGACAACAACAACAAAGCTCGGAACTTGATCATCCAAGGACTCACTCAAAGTGACTTCGATCGTGTTGCACACCTTCGATCGGCATATGATGTGTGGAGAGCGCTTTGTGACTATCACGAAGGATCCAACACGATCAAGGAGTTGAGACAAGATATGTTCAAAAAGGAATATATGCGTTCCGAGATGCAACCCGGTGAGTCTATCGATGACCTTTTCGCTCGTTTCAATAAAATTCTCAGCAATCTGCATAGTGTCAATGTTAACTTTTCTGAAGCTGAAAATGTTAGTCAACTTCTTAGTGCATTAGACATGTCAATCTAGGAGATGAAAGTTAAATCTATTCATGAATCGACTGCCATGAGTTCTCTTACATTAGATGTGCTTTACCTTAAACTAAAGACTCATAAAATTGACATAATCTCACGTATGAACCCCAACAAATCTTTTGCATTTGTTTCTCAATGTGGTATGCCTAGCTCCGGCCAATCTTCATCTTGTGGTACACTTGCTTTGTTGCCCTCTCTAACCCTTGAACAAATTGAGGAGTTTCCAGAGGAGGAGCTAGCACTTCTTCTACTAGGTTCTCAAAAGCATTGCAAAATGTGAGAACTAGAAGGAGAGAAAGCTCCGGACCTCAATGATGTTTCGAATGTGGTAAGACAGGACATTTTCGTTTGGATTGCCCTAACCTTTCAGGTCTTACTTCCCAGGAAGAAAAGCGAACAAGGATGAAGCACTCCTCTGCAAACAACAAGAAGAAAAAGAAGGGTTTTATAGGACGCCAGTTGGTGAATAGTTTTATCTGCACACTTCAAGAACTTGGCTCGAGCTATGTGGACATCGGAAAATACAAAGATGAAGATGATTTGGAGAACTTGTGTTTCATGGCGGGCAAGTCAAGATCAAGTATGGAGGAGGCAGAACACAACGGTGACAATGAAGAGGTATGTCCTACTTGCGAAGAAATGTGTGATGTTATTTCTCGTGCCACTGTTATAGTTAAGAAAAAGGACAAAAAGCTTAGGGAAAATGCTGTTAAAATTGAGTCACTAGAATCTAAAGTTAATCGTTTGCAATCTTTGATTCCTAGTGATGATTCTTGTTCCTCATGTGAGCTTATATATGAACAATTGTCCTCTTTAAGAAGTGCGCACACCACCACACTTGGTAAGCTACAACTTGAAATTGAAAAGAACAAAAAACTTGTTGCCCTTAATAATAAAAACATGAAAGATGCTATCTATTCTACAATTGATTCGCATTGTTCTACTTGTGATGCTCTTGATAAGAATCTACACGATGCTATGAATGAGATTTTTATACTGAACAATACTTTACATTCTCATGAAGTTAAATATTGTTCTAATTGCAAATTAAAAGGAAAAACTTCATGTGAAAAATGCCTAGAATTGTCTAAGAAACTTGATGACATGAATAGGACACTAGAGCAGTTTTGTATTGGGAAAAAATCTAAACTTGCTGCTGAATTCATCTAAATATTGCAATGATAAAACCATTTTAGGTTTTGATTCCCTTGCTAATGCTAAAGCAAATCCACCTAAATTGTAAATTCATTAGGAAGTGGTTTCATTAAAACACTTCCTAAATATAAAGAAGTGGTTTTCAAATCTGCAGTAGTGTTGTCTCATTTGGTTTCAAATAAAAATGTTGCTTGCTAATCTAGACATGAACACAAAGTTAAATTTCATTGTACCTACTGTGGTAGAGATGGTCATGTTATATATTTTTGTTATAGACTAGCTAAACAACAGAAAAAGGAAAGAATACTAGCTAGATCTCATAACTCTCATGCAACATTTGCTTCTCATGCTAAACCGAATATCAGGAACATGCAACCTGCTGTTATGAGTCAAAATCATGCAAAGATTGCTCCCAAACCTATTGTTTCTTGTGCTACACATGTAACACCTCGTAGGTCAGCAGTTGGGTATAAGAATTCTCAAAATTTGGCTCATAAACCTGCTGTTTTATCTCAGCTTTCGCGTGTCATTCCTATTGGACATCGTGTGACTCAGTACGAGATTCCTAAATACCGTTTGACTAACCCAAGTATTGAGTCATCGACGTATTGTGCTTCTATGTAGGTTACATGCTTGAGGACGGAGAACATTTGGATTGTGGATTCAGGTTGCTCACGCCACATGACCGGTAACAAAGAATGGTTCTCCTCTCTCTCTTTTGTGTCACGTGTAGAGATTGTTACTTTTGCTGATAATTCTTCGGCTCCTATAGTTGCTAAGGATTCGGTTATAGTAAATGGTCACTACACTTTGAAAGATGTGGCACTTGTCAAAAATTTGAAATACAACTTGTTTTCTGTTCACAGTTTCTAGATGAAAATTTAAAAATTATTTTCAATAAAAATTGCTGCAAAGTTGTAGATTCAGACAGTGAGCTTAAGTTTAACATGTCTCGGTTTGGAAGAGTTTTTAAAGCTGATTTGGATATGTCTTCTTCTAAGCATAGGTGTCTAGTTGCTAATCATTCCAAAGACTTATATTTTTGACATCGTAGACTTGGTCACATAGACTTTGATCATCTCACACATGTTAGTGCTCTTGATCGCATATGTGGGCTGCCTAAGCTAAAAGGGGACAAAGAAATGGTGTGCTCTTCTTGTAGAGATGCTAAGATTGTTGTTGGTACACATGCTCCTCTCACAATAATCATGACAACTGAACCGGGTCAACTTTTGCACCTTGAGACCGTAGGTCCTTCACGTGTTCATTCTTTCGGAGGTAAATGGTATGTTCTTGTGATTGTTGATGATCATTCTAGATACTCTTGGGTTTATTTTATGGCATCTAAGAATGAAGCTTTTAGTCACTTTAGAACTTTATTTCTTATATTATCAATTGATCACCTAGGATCTTTAAGAGCAATTAGAAGTGATAATGGAACTGAATTTAAAAATCAATCATTTGATCATTTTTGTGCTGAAAAGGGAATAGATCATCAATTTTCTTCACCATATGTAACTCAACAAAATGGTGTTGTAGAGGGAAAGAATAGAACCTTAGTTGAAATGGCTAGGACTATGCTTGATGAATATCAAACTCCTAGACAGTTTTGGGCAGATGCAATTGCAACCGCTTCTTATGTTTGAAATCGTGATTTCTTGCGTGCTAAGCTAGGAAAAAACACCATATGAGCTCCGGTTTGGACATAGGACTGGTGTCAGACACTTTAGGCTCTTTGGTTGCAAATGCTTTGTTAAGAAATATGGTAATCTTGATAAATTTGACCCTAGATCCGTTGATGGCATGTTTCTTGGTTATCCATCTCATACTAGAGGCTACCGTGTGCTTTTACTTGACACTAACAAAATTGAGGAGGCTTGTGAGGTTTATTTTGATGAAGCTATCCCAGGTACTAGCTCCAATATTGCAGGTCCGGATCCATATCCCCAGGGGGAGAGTATTTTCGTTGAAGATGAGGAAGAAGTGGTGCTGCTGCCCAAAAATTCAGCAGCTAATGACATTGTTCCAGCTCCTGATTTTGATTCACAACCAACACCGACGACCACCATTGCTGGTCCAGATTGTCCTCAAGTCACAAGCTCATCGATCTGTGATGAACATGAAGAGGAAGAAGAAGCTTGTGAAGTGCCCACTCCCCTCCAGGTTCTCAAAAGTCATCCTCCACAACAAATTATTGGAAGCTTGCACAAACGAGTCACACGGTCCAGGTTTTATGATCCAAACTCTCATGCTCATTCTGCTTTTGTTGCTTCTTTTGAACCCAAAAATATATCACATGCACTCACTAATGAATCTTGGATTATTGCCATGCAAGAAGAGTTAGAATATTTTGAAAGAAATAATGTTTGGAAACCTGTACCTCCACCTCAAGATCACACTTTAATTAGAACTAAATGGGTGTTTAAAAATAAACAAAGTGAGGATGGGGTTGTGGTTAGGAATAAGGCTAGGTTGGTTGCTCAAGGTTTCACGGTTTAGATTTTGATGAAACTTTTGCTCCTGTTGCTAGATTAGAAGCCATAAAAATTTTGTTAGCTTTTGCTACATCTAAAGGTTTCAAGTTATATCAAATGGATGTTAAAAGTGCTCTTCTTAATGGCTACATAGATGAGTAGGTTTATGTCAAGCAACCACCAGGTTTTGAAAATCCAGATTTTCCTAATCATGTTTACAAACTGTCCAAAGCCTTGTACGGTTTCAAACAAGCCCCTAGAGCATGGTATGATAGGTTAAAAACATTCTTCCTTGAAAAGGGGTTTACCATGGGCAAGGTTGATACAACTCTTTTTGTTTTTAAGCATGGCAATGACTCATTATTCGTTCAAGTGTATGTGGATAATATAATCTTTGGTTTTGCTTCTCATGATCTTGTGTCTAAGTTTTCAGCTATGATGAGTTCAGAATTTGAGATAAGTATGATGGGAGAACTCACGTACTTTTTGGGGCTGCAAATCAAGCAAACTAAGGAGGGAACCTTTACGCATCAAACATAGTATACAAGAAACCTTCTTAAGCGCTTTAACATGGATAAAAGGAAGCCTCTTCAGACACCAATGGTTACAGCAACGACACTTGAACTTGATGAAGATGGTGACCCGGTCGATCAAAAAGAATATAGAAGTATGATTGGATCACTTTTGTACCTCACGGCAACAAGATCGAACATACAATTCAGCGTATGTCTTTGTGCACGGTTTCAAGCTTCTCCACGTACTTCACATTGTCAAGCCATTAAAAGAATTCTCAGTTACTTACATGGAACTCAGGAATTTGGCATTTTCCTTCCTTCTTCCTCAACCATAACTTTGAAAGCTTTTCCAGATGCTGATTTTGGGTGTTGTAGGATTGATAGGAAAAGTACTGCAGGTGCTTGTCATTTTCTTGGAAATTCACTTGTTGCTTGGTCCTATAGAAAACAAAACTCAGTTGCACAATCCGCGGCCGAATATGAATATGTAGTTGCTGCTAGAGCTTGCTCACAAATTATTTGGATTGTTCAAACTAGTAAGGACTATGGGGTTGATTTAGATAGTGTTCCGCTGTTTTGTGACAACACTAGTGTCATTTGGATTACTGAAAACCCCGTGCAACATTCGAAAACAAAGCACATTGACATTAGGTATCACTTTCTCTGTGATAATGTTTAATAAAGAAATATTGTACTTCACCATGTAGATACCGAACAACAATTGGCTGATATTTTTACAAAGCCTTTGGATTTCACTCGTTTTTGTTTCATTCGTAGTGAAATAGGGGTTATGCATCCTCATGGCATAAATTGAGGGGGGTTGAAACTTGGGAATTCTATGTGTGAATCTGAATATAAAATAATATGAGCATAGTATTTCATACATATATGATTTTGTGATTCCTTTTACATGCTGAAAGTTCTTACTACATTACTTATATTATACATTTTGTAGTTTTTTCCAGTGTTATCCTATATGGTAAACGGTAGACAATCGGTCAAGGTCTGTTTTCCGTTTAGCCTGCTTAAATGGTGTTTAAACGATTAACCGGATTGTATCGTAGCTATAGTGTTGCAGTAAATAAAAGTGTAAAACATACTTTTACTAACCTTTTTTGAAGTAAATTTGAATGATTTGATATCCTCGACTAGTTCTCATATTTCAGAAACCGGAATCATTTGATATCCTCAGCTAGTTCTCACATTTCAGCAGCTACACATCTTCCCTGCAAGAGAAAGTAGTTGAATAAAAAGGCATTCTGCAATACAAGATGCTATAAAACGCATATGTGCAGGCAAAAATATGACCCTTGTGCTCTATGTGTTCATAAAGTTGGTTCAGATTCAGAGACGTAACGCAAACTCCACATTCAGAGATGTAATTCATTCTGTTAAAAGTTGATTTAATAAAGGTTCATGTAATTATGACTGTTCAAGGAATTCTGCAAGCAATCGGTTCCTGCACTTCAATACTTGTGGAAAAAATTTGGTGAAAAAGTAGGATAGAATGATCTAACCTGCTGCTTTTGTGGTGGTTGTTCATATGCTGGGAAAAATATCCCCAGATCACTCTGTACATTGCTTCAGTCAAATAGCTAAAGTAACCAAAATAATCTCGTAACAAAAAGATTAAACAAACGTTGCTTCAGAAAAAAGTGCTCTTTGCTCTGTTCGGTGAAGCGCTGAGCCGGACTCGCTGGGTTCTGAGAGAGGGGGCAGCGTGATGAGCATGGGGCAGAGGCTCCAGTGGAGGGCGCGGGCACCTACCGAGAAAGGGCAAGATCAGACTCGTCGGATGCCTGGAGCGGGAGCGCACAGCGCCACCTGAGCAGCCAAAGCCGGAGGGGGGGGGGGGGTCGGAGGCCGATGCTGAGCGCAGGGCACGGAGGACGCGCCGCCGGCGGCCTCGAGAAGTAGCAGCCGCAGTTTTCGGCGGAAGTAACAGTATCTAGGGTAACGGGCCAAGAAAACATTGTGTGAGCGGCGCTGCTTCGCCTAAACTGAATGAGACGCGTTTAAATCCGTGTAGGAACCATTCCGTTTAGCTTGTTTAGCCCGTTTAAACGGGCATTGATCCGTTTAAACGGGTCAACCTTTTAATTGAGCATTTAGGGACTAAACTGCACTATCGTCCTCTGTTTAGTGTTTAAACGCGTTTAAACGGACCGTTTAGCCCGTTTAGGATAACACTGTTTTTGCCATGACTAGTAATTGGAATAATTACTTACACTAAATCTGGTCATGATCAAACTTTCTTGTTGTTTTTAACTTTTTGCATGCTCACAAGTGCTTTTAATAACAAAAAATTAATCAATCTACTATCCACATGTTGAGCTTTTATATTCAAATGAAAACTTGAGAAAAGATCGAGAGAATATGCATGCATCGCACTTCTTGTTTTGAGATGGCTCATCATTGCACTTAGATATGAACTTAGAAGAAATTGTGTATGACTAAAACCATGACCTTATGATGAGATCAAGCACATTGTCAATGCACATACAAGCACGACACGATGTTTATTTGTTTGGGATCCTAGCTCGAGTGAATGTGCATGTGTATTTGATGAAGAACATGGAGATGGTGCACTATGTCGTCCACCACCTTGGCCTCCTCCTTTGATGTACACAAGAGGATTTGTGATGGTGTTGCACATATGGACCCACACATGAGAGAAGATGAACTTGAGTCGAGGATGACTCCAATTCAAGAAGGGGAGGATGATGAAGATATCACTCCTATGGATATACAAAACACTCCATTGAACATACAAGGTGCAATCAATAGAATTCGCACACAACAATTAATTTCAGAGGTGAGCTCGTTCTTATATGTTTCCTTATATATTTTTGAGAATAGATTGCTATCTAATAATTTAATTGTGATTAGGATACATGGAGTGATTCAAGGAGTAATTTCAGGAAGGTTTAGGGACATGGAGGACAGAGGATACATTCAAAGAAGATGGAAACCGATCCCAACTCAAAATTGTGTCCAACTCGGAGTCCAGGAGTAGTACGCACTAAAACGGATGCCCAGGACGCATACTAACTCCGTTTTGGACTTTCTACATATGCACGGAAATGGGAGAGGATAACCTTTCCAATGGAACTGGTCCTATGTCAAAATTCATTCGGAGTCGACCGGAATGGTCGAAACAAAATCGAGTTCGGAATCTATCAGGGTGCTGCGCCACTGTATTGGGCCATTGGGCCTTGTATCAAGTATAATTCCATTATTTTCATATCTTAGGTTTAGGTCTCGACCCCAACACCCCCTTGGACGTCCTCCCAACTATATATACTCCATAGAAGCTGCCATGAATAATTGGGTTTTGCTTAGATCAATAATATCGTCATTCTATGGTTTGTGAAACCCCAACTTCGCGATTTCAGATCGTGTCTTCTACATTCTTGCTTATGTTCTCGGTTGCACTTGCAGGGATTAGCCTTCTTGGCGAGGTCAATTGTGTTAAGCACGGTTGATAACCAACGGAGCGGTGGTGTAATGATTGCATGGGTTTTTCGTGTTCTATTCGAGAGTCTCGGATCATCAATGTCGAGATCTCCATCAATCGACTTATCCATTACCTATTGGAAGATCGGGCAGAAACTTTCTTATCACCTTAAGCTTCTGATTATCAAATGACATAGGCTTGGCTTGGTTAGCTAGAATAAGGCAGATGTGGTATATAATCTCTTGCAAATGTTATATAATCAGAATTTGTGCTTTAATAATATTGAAAAATGAAAATTGCAGAAACAAGTGTCGTGCTTTCAGATTTTGAAATAGTTAATTTTGTGAGATCATGACTTGCTTAAATTGAAAATTACAATTGATCTCTAGCATGTCTTATACTACTTTATGTATTTCATTGATGTAATAGTGTAAGTTACTTGATAGTATGACTTGGATGAGATTTGTTTTATATGTATATGTTATAATATGCTCATAACAAATTAAAATTTCTCTTCTGTGCCTTGCTGCATACATTGTCAAAGGGGGAGACATTGATCACACATTGCACACATTCACAAGTGTTTTGGCACGATTCTTCTCAGGGGGAGAATTTTTTTCTTCTCATTTTATTTCTGATTTACAAAGGGGGAGAAATATTTTGGGGAGAAAATTGTTTTCAAACTTTTCATGTAAATAAGCCAATGTTCGGATTTTAAGTGGTGTTGCCAATGCATTCATAAAGGGGGAGATTGTGAGACCTATGTGTGCTGAATACATTGGATATTACAATAAAAGTTTTGAATATTGCCAAATCACCCTTTTTCAACATGGTCTGACACTAGGTCCAAGCTTCGGCTAGGTCCGACTAGCTTTGGTAAGCTCCGACGCTAGGTCCGACTAGCTTTGGTAATCTCCGGCGCTAGTTCCGACTAGCTTTGGTAAGTTTCATCGCTAGGTCCTGCTAGCTTTGTTAAGCTTCGATTCAAGATCTGGTTAGCTTTGGCAAGGTCCAGTGCTAGATTGCAATAGTTCTGCTTTTACTTTGAGTTGATTCAAACTTGCTTTACATTTTTGGAAAGTTTGTCTAGTATTCTTTTACTAAGTTTTCGGTGTGTTTTAGTGGTTATGGTTGATATTTACTTTGATATGGTTTGCAACATGCTTATGTGAGGTGCTCACATAAGGCGTTCTGGTTATCAGAACTAACGAGAGTCAAGTCGAGGACTTGTGCTCGAAAGTATTGGTTGTTTATTCATGGCAGGTGTTGCTGGAGTTCAAGAATTGACTGGTGATGGGATCCATTGAACTAGTCTTAGGGAGAAGATGAGGTTCAACAACCAAGTTCAGGAGGAATTGTGGTTGAGTTGATTGGGAGGTTGCGCAGCATGTTTGAATTAAGAACAATACATATGAAGGTATCGTGGACGTTGTTGTAAGATGTTTGCATGTTTGCATGGAGTGTATGGACGTGGCTACATGGTTCCAAGGCATGATGAAGAGATGTGGACGTAAAAGAATTGGTCGGAACGGTCCAACCAACTAGGTTATGGACTCAGGATGCGGCTGAGTCGGGTTTGACTCAAATATGGAAAGATTTGAGTTTATTATGATAGGATTTTGTGTGGGGCACGAAGTTGGGTTGTTTTAGGAATGTGGGATATGTTCCTAAGGTGTTTGGAAGTCTTAAGATTGCTTCTATCTACGTATGGAAGAGTCTTGTGCAGTTATGGAAAGTTTTGATTGAATCTGAGTAGGATTTGAGTCCTAGTTAGGATTAGGTTGGCCTAAGGGTTGGTTATATAAGCAAGGGAGGCCAGAGCTCGTGGTGCACAGTTTTGGGGCTGTTCCTTTTGTGCTTTGATTAATAAAATTTGTAGTCTAAAGGAGCTTTTGTGCCTTGTTCGTCCGACTTGTTTCTGTCAAGTCTTTTTTGTCGAGTTTATGCACAACACTACCCTACTTCTGTGGTTTTATCATAACTCAAGTTATACAGATCTAATTGACATGTTTCTTTTTGGGTTGCCTTCATAACTTGATTATCTATCATCTGTAAAATTTCACGGTCATTCGTTTTGTGGTTCTGGATCTACACGAGTTTCTATGTAGTGGTGCAAATCTGTTTTTCTCGGGTAGAACAGATTGACCTTCGTTCAATCTTTGAATCACAACTTGAGTTTTGCTCGACAGATTTTTGTGATTCTTATTGTGATGTCTTCATAACTTGGTTCTCCACAATCTATACTGGTTTTGTCACAATTGATCACGTTTTGCTAAGTCACACATATGATTTATTTAACAGATCAATTTTCTGCCGAGGGGTTTTCGTTGCTTCCGCTAGAAAGTTTTAATCTATCATTCACCCCCCTGGTAGCTTTTCATGTGCTCTTCGATCCTGTAGCTAAATACTTATAACCCTATACCTTGATCATAAGAATTGTGTTTACTTTACTTCACCGCCTTCTTTTGGGATAAATATGATACCCTTGGTAATACTCTGGGTGAAATGCTACAACGGTATCTTCCGTGCGCTTGCGGATCTCATCTCCTACTAGAGACGATCTGTTGTGTTAACAAATACCAATACACGTCAACCCCACGAGCGTGTCCCTGCCTAGCACTCTAACTCTCAGCGCTGAGGCTCATGGGAGACGCTTGAACCTGGAGCCCTCAGTGACTTCTGTCCTTGGCATCTCGATTATCGGCACCTAGGGTGGCGGCAGGTGCTGACATTTCGTGCGTCACAGATGAAAATATGCAAGCGCACAGAACTATTGATGTGGCATTTTCCCTTAAAGAGTATTTCCAAGGGCGTCATTTATATTTTCCCAAAGGAAGGCTAAGTGGAAGTAGAGCAATCATCAAATGAAGAGGGTAGATTGGTCTAGGTAGGGTTCTAGTGAGGATGGGTAATAGATATGTGGTGGTAGTATGACATACACAATAGCATTCTATTCTAAGGAGGATAAATGGATCTAAGGGAGGTTAGACTAAGAGTTAAAGAGTTTGTAGTGTTTATGATGATGGATTAAGATTGTTATGGAATAATCATAAAGACTACTACTACCACATACATGAAATCCACAATCAAACAAGAAATGCTTCATCCAAGTATATGAATAAAAGAAGACTAAAGATAACATCTTTATTATGCATAAAGTCACTAATACAAAAAGGAATATGCGAGCCACACCTTTCCCAATTTGGAATTGGAAAGAGAGAGACTCCTTCTACTCCTTTACTAATTTGGACTAAGGACTAGAGACTATCCTCTCTACAGCCTAAATTCTCCTAAGGCTATGGAAAATATTGGATACAATAAAATGAAGCTCAAGTGGTGCGTGTGTGTGAGAGAAGTGAGGGTAGGGAGTCCTATTTTTAACTGGAGAAGGGCTGGTTCCCACCACCAAAAGCGTGTGAATCAGTCTTTATCATGATCAGGGCACCACAGAGAGTCGATACATGGAAGTTGACCAAGTTTTGTGCATATTTTACTTCGGCCGAACAGGCACTTCGACCAAACAAAAAGGTGGACCAGTTCCAGTGTGCTTCCTTTGGTGTGACTTCTAGGTGGGTCCTATTAACTGATATCAGTGATACACCATTGGATTGCCTCGGATACTGATCCATGTGATGCCACGTGTCGGTGCTTGATTGACTGGGATGATAATTTATAGGATTGCTCTCCCTCTTTTACCTAATTTCCTGCATAAAATGCCTGCACGCACTATTCTTTCAAAGACAAGTTGAAATAGGTTAGGTAGAAAGATGATGTGTGCAAAAAATCATATTTCCTTCACATAATTTAGTTCTATTGACGAGTGAAATTGAGATATAACAACTATCAACAAACTCCCCCAAGCTTATCCTTTGCTCGTCTCGAGCAAAGTCAAGACTTTAGGTTGATGATCGGGAGTTACTACAATGTTCAATTTTTCAAAACTACCATGTGCACAACAAAATACTCTACCTAGTATGGAAAAACTGCTTATGGTACTTCACCCATCTTAAATCATAATGGGGCTTATGCCTTCTCCTATTCGTAGGTGGTTGAAAGACAAAACAGCAAATGGAGCAAGCATAGCCTAGAGATCAAGTTCCACTCAAATTCTGGAGAGTTTCATTTTAGAGTTTAAGGACCTCAATTTGATTCTCTCAATCACTCATTTGTGTGTACTGGAAATATATCCTCACCAAGTAATTTTGCATGTACTCATCCTACCACTAAATAAGGCTTGTATGTGGAGCTTGGTAGGGAATGTAGTAGGCGTATTTGCAACACATAATATTGCTAAGTCAAAAGAGTAAGTCTTAGGACAAATCAATTCAAAACAATTTGACTCAAGACTTGTGCATGTGTGATGGAGTGGAAGTGGAAATAGATGTTGAGATGACTGCTATTTGTGTAGACTCTCTTATTTGCTGGGATGAAACATGACTACTTTTATCTCTCTCTTTTTCTCATGCTTTTGATGTAAGCATGCATTTTCTTTTTCTTGTAGCCATGTCTTGTACTCCCTTTTTATGCAATAAAATTGAAGAGAGTACTTAAACATGGAAAGCATGGAGTTTCTCTTTTTATTTTGGAATGATGATATGATGGAATTTCGGTAACTTCTAGTGTAGAAGTATAGCCTGTGAAAGTGAAGTCATGAATTCAAAAAGAAATGAATGAATTCTCTCCTAGCACTGTACTAGTTTGACTAGGCTCAATGTGAAAGCAAATAGCATAAGCATAAGGTTTATCAATGTAAAATGTCATATGGCTTTGGTAGGTATTTCCAATCAAATGAGAGTAACTTAATCTTTTTAGAATTTCTCCGGAAATCTAAGTTCCACTTTCAAACTAGGAATAGCGGACCTATCACTATATCACATCTCTCAACCATTTAGAATTGGATTAAGCTTATTTACCCACAATTTCTAATTCAAGGCAAATTAAATTTTAGCCAACAGAAGTAATATTTGGAGAGTAGCAAGTTTTAAACTAGGGACTTAGGAAAAATAAAATAGAGCAACTATTCAACATTTCATCTATGTTAATTCTAAATCGTTCTTACCGCACAACTTTATTTTATTGAAAGCAAATCTACTTTTTTTAGATGCAAGGTGAATGGTGGATGAATGAAAAATAAATATGCAATGGATGTGATACTGTCGAGTAGCAACAGCACTTCCCCGGTACTACTAAAGCGTAGTCCGCGGAGGTTCGTATTCGGATGAGGCGCGTAAGATCACGAAGAAGATGATGACACAAGAGATTTTATGTGGTTCGGGCCACCTGAGCGTAATAACCTACTCCACAGGATGGTTGTTCATTGAGTATGTGTGTATGGTGAGTGTTTGTGGTTGCTTGTATGTGTGTGAGCTTAGTTGTCTTCTATCGTGTGACGCATCCCTTTTATATGCTAAGGACTGGCTGTTACAGTATATGTCTGGCCCGATAGGTGGCCCCGGTTGTAATTAACCACCTATACACGATCTACATGTATAATCTATGATTAACAGTGTGATAGCACGTCTTAATTGCGGCATTACCTGTCTTGATGGTCCTCTGATCGTGTGTCATTAATACTTAATTAATGACACATTAATCAGGTCTTGTAATGGTTGTTTAATAGACTCTTGAATGTCCGCGCCGTTGGAGATCCTGTGGTCTTCCCGTTGTAGGCTTAGGTCTGGAGGTCCAACACGTGGAACCTCTGGAGCTTCCCTCTGTGGGGAGGCAAGTCCGGAGCCACTTGACGCATGGCGGCACGGGAACTTCTCTCTACTAGGGGTTAGGTCTGAGATTGCTGGACACGTGGCGGTACCGGAGCTTCCCTGTGAAGGGAGGTAGGACCGGTCCCACATGACACATGGTAGCACCAAAGCTATCCAAATGAGTGATGCGGGCCCGTACTGCAGGACGCATGTTGCCTTTGGAAGTCTTCAACTCAGACATAGGAACTCCTTGGTTTTAAGTGCGGTATCATGGGGTACTTGGCATCGAGGGTACCGACAGTGTCCACCGGGCCCACCTTTCGGAGAAACCCTCTGGGTGAATTTATACTACCAGAGGTGGGGCCATCTTCAATTCCCGCACTGCGACTTCAAAGTCTTTTTCCGGGTGGTTGAGACGACGACAATGAGTTATGCCATCGCCACGTGGCCCTTTTTGACACGGCGCGTGGGATCCTGGCGTGCGGATCTCATGCAATTGAAGGTCGCCGGTTCCCAATACGAAATTCATATCGGTTCCCAATGTAATCTTTGTAGCCCTGTCAGGCAGCCGTCCTCGGGCTTCCAACTTCTCATCATGACAACGGTTCGCCTGGTGTAACCTTTTAATCAAAGTGGATCCGGGCCCCCTTATCATTGACGAGGTCATTTACGATTAGGGTCCAGAGCTAGTTTCCATCCAAGCGTTGCGGAGGCTTACTACAGGAAGAAAGTATGCAGAGGGAGAGAACTCTTTACATCTTCATATGATCTTGCGCTTAGAGCTCTCCGCCCTTGCAATCTTTCTTTCTCCTTTGCTCCACTTTGCGGCGATGGAGTTGGGACTTCCTCAGAGTTGGATCAAAAAAAATGAAGATTTGTCGAAGGTCCACACCTATATGGGGTGGTCAAGCGACTAATTCAACAACCTGATCCGCATCAACAAGTTCCCCTTACAGAAGGAGAACCCGACGAGATCATCTACTTCTTGTCATATGCCATGGTGGGGCTCATCCCACCCTTCTCAAGCTTCCTGCTGATGCTGCTCGACTTCTACGGCCTGCAGCTTCATCATCTTGGCCGCCACTTCTTCTTGCTAGGGGCGACTTTCAACCACTTTTGCGAGATGTGGGTGGGTGTGTCGCCCTGCATCTAGATTTTTTGGACCTTCTTCATGGTCCATTCAACTGGGAAGAGCAACGAGTTTCTTTGCTTCTACTACTTCGTGAAGCGCAAGAACTCGCCCCTCAAGTACATGAAGACGTTCCCTTCTGGGAAGTGGGACCGCTGGAAGAAAGACTGGATGGCCATCACGGTGGATTGCCACAATATGCTAGAGCTGCCTGACAGCCTTCTAGTCGTCAACACCGATGCTTGGGAGATGGTTTCGACGCTATCAGAGGAGTACAACCTGATCTTGACATGGACGCAGGAGTGTGTAGAAGGAGGAGTGACTCCCCTGATTGTCATCACCAACTTCCTGACTAACCAGTGGGCTCCGCTGAAGATGAGGGGGTGGCCCCCATGAGCATTCGGTGGACAAATGAATCACTACCGGATTGAGACCGGTATTGGATCCAATTTGAATGAAGAAGCTTTGAAGCTTCATCTCCAAAAGCTGCAGTACAGGACCATTTTCCCTAATGATCTGACTCCTACGATAGATTTACTGCCCCTAAACATGGTGCCAGAGGTCAGGAGGGAGCTGCGGAAGAAGATGCCAGCACTTGATGATCTTTGTCTTGTGGATAAGCGTCGAAGCACTCATCCGACGGCAATCATTATCCCTGGGGCTCCTTGCTCCCATGAAGGCTCTATACCTGCACCAATTAGTGGTAAAGGCAAAGGTCCCGCAACTTCACCTCCCAAGAAATCAACCTATGGCCGAGGCAAAGAGAAAGCTCCCGTCGAAGTTCTGAGTCGCAAGCGGAAGATGACGAGGAGCGATGGGAGCAGAGTGATGGATGCTTCGACAAAAGTGACCCCTCAACCTCGGCTTAGGTCCGTGGTGATCGTGCCTCCAGCTCTGGCTGGTGCTTTGGTTCCAGTGCCCGTAGGGGGTGTTCGCTCTAGATAGTCAACTCCCGCCCGATGCCAACTGGTGGCTCTGAGTCTAGAGTACATCCTCCGACTACAGAGGTACCAGAGGTTGTAGCGCTGGTGGCCGCCTCAACTCCAAGTTCGGGTCCCGGAGTGTCTGCCACACTGACGACGGTGGGCTCTAGCTCTACACGCCCAAGGAAGAAGATTTGCGCTGATTGAAGCGGAAATACTCCAAGGTAAGAATTGGCTCATTAACTTTTCTTTTGATTTTGTTCCTTGCTTCGTCTTGAATTCCCTACTTTTTGTTTCCAGAATGTCGAGAACAAGCACGGTGGCTCTGGTGCCTACTGCAGCTTTGGAGGCTGCATCGGTTGAAGCTCCCGCCCCGGCTCCTGCCTCTCTCCAAGTAGTAGGGGCAGATGACACGACAGCTCTAGCGCCGCTGTCGTGGAGACAAGTCCAGAGCTAGCAACCGAAGACCCCGTGGTAGCACCAGACCACGCGGAGGAAGAAGTTGCCGGAGCTCCAGCCATTCTAGAGCCTGCTGTGGAAGCTCTAGCATCGGCCCCAGAAGTGGGTGAAGCTCCGGCAAGTGCTTCAGTGCTAGCTCCGGAAGCGACAGCTCTGGAGGTGGTTATGTTTTAGCCAGTGCAACTTGAGGATCTGGTTGTGGGTCCTACATCTTCTGGGCTGATGATTGAAGATCCAGTTGAGGGACCCTCTTCATCAGCTCCTGAGGTTGAAGCTCCTGCTGCGGGATCTTCTTTTCCGTGATAAATATTGATGAGCTCCTGGAGATCGGCCCCGGCGATGTGGAGCTATTGGAGAACACACTCGCGCCATGGGATCCGATAGTAGTTTTGGAAAACCCACTGGAACCTACAGAGGCACCTCAGGCAGGCCCGGAGCTGATTCCTTTGGTGTTGTCTATCGACATTTCCTGCTCCAGTCTCTGCCAAGTCCAGCTTTCTTTCAACTACGAAAGCAAGATTCTCGAGGAAGAGCACAACACCCTAAGGCGTTGGCGCAATAGACTCCATTTCGAGACGAAGTTGACACTGTCTCGGTTGGCTGACCAGAAGGAGTGGGTGGCCAAGGAAAAGGCCCGGTTGGCATGGTTAGACCGCACGCTCAATGAAAGAGAGGCCGTGATTAAGGCTCTCGATAATAAAACCGGAGAGGTGTTTGAGCATGCTAAGGAAGCCAGTGAAGCAGCCAATAATTTCTTAGATAGCCTCAATGAGTTGAATGAGCAACTTCTCAAGCGTCGGGAAGCCCTCAATCAAAAGGAGGATAAGCTCCTGGAGAAAGAGGAAGACCTCGTGAAAAGGGAGGAGGAGCTCGCCTAGAGGCTGTCACTGGGAGAGTGGAGCTTGGCTGATCTTGCTGAACAGTTCGATATGTGGTGCAATCAAGAGAAGGATAGGATATGGCAGGTGGGGGTAAATGTCCCCAAGAGAGAGACTGATATCTCCACTAGGGAGGATAAGGTGAAGGACAAGCAGAAGGACTTGGTAGAGCGGAGGAACTGCATCCACCTCCGAGAGAAATAGCTCAGCGACCAAGAAAAGCGGATGGCTGAAAGTGTGCAGCAGCACGATAAGGAAGTCATGCGCGTCTCCAAGGAAGGTTCTACGAAACTTTCAGCTGCCAGAAAATCACTGGAGGAACTTAGGAGCTTGAGAGCAACTGAGTCCCAGCAAGTTTGGGATTTCTTTGAGGAGGTTAATCAAGATATTGTGCCTTTTGGTTTTAGCCTGGTACGTCCGGGTAACTCAGAGATGGACAAGTCACTGGTGGCATTGGCCTCCATCAGCAAGAAGCTTGAAGCCATGGGTGACGTGGTCGTTGATGAACTTGAGATAGAAGGAAGGACCTTGGCCAAGAACATTGTCGAATATGTGTTGGCATGTTTCAAGACACAGGACCCCCAGATGTATTTAGCTCTAGTGTTCGAAGGACCCGTTGCCGAGGAAGAAAAAGCCGTCAGGGCCAGCGTTCAAGAAGTTGCCCAAACAGTTGCCTCATTCTTCAACAGGAACTCCAGTAGTTAGGACTTTTCCATTGTTTGCCTTCATCTTGTAATCCTCTGATTTTGAATGAATGAAATATGAAATCCTTCCAAATTCCATTTTTTTTGTGTCTTCAATGCATTGCTTTTTTATTGTTGGCCCTCTAGTAGATGTGTTCAATGAATAGAAGGCATCTACCATGAGGTTTAGACAATGTCTTGAAAACTCGATAGCTCCGAATTTGTAGCCAGTATGATAGCTCCGAGTTCCGAGTCTTTCCTTCGATATTTCAAGGGACCCTTTGTTATGTCGACGACGGGACCCCTAGAAGTTGTCGAAGCTTAGTAGCTTCGACGGTGTCCATTATCAACGCATAAAACATCGACAGCGGCCCCCCTGGTAGTTGTCAGAGCTTGGTAGCTTCGACGGCACCCACTATCAACGTATAGAACATCGATGGCGGGCCCCCTGGGGGTTGTCGGAGCTTTGTAGCTTTGACAGCGCCCACTGTCAAAGTATAGAACGTCAACAGAAGGCCCCTTGGGGGTTGTCCGAGCTTGGTAGCTTTGACAGCACCCACTGTCAACGTATAAAACGTCAACAGCGGGCCCCCTGGGAGTTGGCAGAGCATGGTAGCTTCAACGGCACCCACTACCAACGTATATAACATCGACGACGGTCCTCTTGGGGGTTGTCAGAGTTTGGTAGCTTCAACGGTGCCCACTGTCAACGTATAAAACGTCGACGGCGGGCCCCCTGGGGGTTGTCAGAGCTTGGTAGCTTCAACGGGGCCCACTATCAACGCATAGAACGTCAACGGTTGGCCGCTTGGAGGTTGTTGGAGCTTGGCAACTTCGACGACGCCCACTGTCAACGCTTGGAACCTCGACGTCGGCCCCCTTGGGGGTTGTTGGAGCTTGGTAGATTCAATGGAACCCACTGTCAATGTATGGAACATCGATGGCGGGCCCCCGGGGGGTTCTCAGAGCTAGTGCTCCGGGAGCATCCACCATCACCCAACAAATTGCCATCAAATATTCATTTTTCTTGCGCATAAAAAACAAGAAAACAAGAAAATTCGTCCTCTTGTCTAAAACTTATTTGTGTCTTACTATTCTTCTTTGAATTTTAGATCCTAAGGAATTTAACATGACAACATAAGTGTATTGATGAAATCTCTTTAGGTCTAAATGCCTTCCAGAAATGTCCGACTGGGACCTGCCAGGATATAGGTAGAGTGTCGTACTTAGGGTGCCTAACCAGTCTAAGTCAATGATGTAACACCCTCATTTTCATGCATAATGCATTACATACATCCTCATACATGTTTAACATTTAGCCATGTAAAAAGGAACAAGATTAAAATGAATTTAGGATTAATCTGGAAGTTTCAGTCTGTCAGGGTACGGACTTGTCCGGCCTTGTGTTCGGACTAGTCCGGTGTCCCTATTCCTTTTAAGAAAATTCAGTTTCTTCAGAACCTAGACTTGTCCGGCACAATGCGCGTACTAGTCTGTTATTGGTTCTTATGTTTTTCCGGACTTGTCCGATTTGGAGTGGACTAGTCCGAGTATGTCTAAATTTCAATCCGTTTCTAGTCACCTTGAACTTGTCCAGCCAATTAAACCGTACTTGTCCGATTTCGCCTCTGTTCCAACATAGACTTGTCTGGTTCAGCATACGGACTAGTCCGACCTCCTAAATCCCACTCCGATTTTTTTATTTCTCCACGATTTGGTTTTGGGTAATTGCCAAATTTGGACCCAAGGACTTCGTGCCCAACCTCAGAGGAGCCCATGTGGACCCCACCTCAGCCCCTACACATCCCTCACCGAATTCCACTTGGAATTCACCCAGAACCTTACCTCTCCAACCCCTATATAAGCAACTCAATACCCTCACCTCCCAACCTTTGAGAAAAACCCCTTGCTACCGCCTTTGGTCTCGTGCCAACATAGAGAAGGAGCCCAGGAGCAAGGAGAAGAAGGAGCAATCAAGTTCGATCTTCATCAATTCTTTGACAAATTGACATTCTTCATCACCACTCTTCATCAACTCATCTCCATCAAGCCCTAATTGCCAAGATTCGAGGCCTCACGTCAAAACTTTGATCTTTGGATCTCTAAAAACGTGGTATGCCCCCTACTTCCAAGTTTCTACGTCAACTCAACCCCAATTCTCTCAGACTAGAGAAACCCTAAATCTGCAGTCTGTGTAGGGCGGACTCTATACCAGACTTGTTCGGCCTTTGAATCTAAACTATGCTGAACTAAATCCAAATCAACTTAAACCAATTCCAATCTTGTTTAAACTTGTTCAAAACTATTAGAACTAGTTAGTAAACATTAATGGCAACTCATTAACAAGTTTTACCTCACAATTGCATTATTCATGCATATCATGGCATATTGAGTACTATGTGAGCATTATTTGATCAAATTGTGTGTTTTACATGTTTGTCGCTCAGAATAGAAGGAATTGTCGTAGAGAGTGCTTTCGAGGACCTGAAGAACTATAACTATGAAGCCTTTGATCCAAACCAAGCTCAAGAGCAAGGCAAGTGCCCTTGATCATATTGATCCTGTTTTAAAGGTTGTTAGAAAAATTGCATGCTTGTGTCAAAATTGATGGGAAAACCCAATTGTAGGAGTTTACTAGTTTAGTATGATCACCCTTGTCGTTTGAACACTGTGTAGTGAGTCGAGAAGGGTATTTTGCACTTTTTGCTTCGCAATACTATATTGGGTTTGGGAAACACTCATACTACTTAATTATGAACTATCAAACATGTGAATGATGAGAATTAACATTAGTGACCCTTTAGCAACATGGTGCCTAGGGATCTAGGGAAGTTGGTAATGTGGAATGGGTCGGACTGTTTTTGGTGGTTTTCCTTGCTTTAAATCTAAGGACCGGTTTATGGAGCGACCATCCAGGATTTACATTGCCACCACAGTACCAAGTACGGGTGCGGCTTAGCTGACTAATTAGTGTTTTTCCAGTACTATTTGGACCATTAAGAATGCTCGGGGAAGGGGTAGTCAGATTGGGTTTATAGAGATTGGTGGGACTACCCCGGGATCGGAATGGCTCAAGAGGGGGCCCTTGGTTGAATGCGCTCAGTTGGAGACATCACCACCGGTGAAACCTCAGTGGGGTCTAAATAGGCTAGTATTGAGTTGGGAGTTGGTATTGGATAATTAATTGGCTTTGGTATATGAAATTGATAAAATGAGACAAATGAGCAGTTATGAGTTGAATATGGTTCATTATTGCTGGAATTGGTTAGGTAAGTTGAAATTGAGGGTATTTGGGTTATTTTGGGAAGGACCTCACTTAATAATGATATAATTGCATTTTCAACTATTTTGGATGTACTTCTATGTAATTAGCCCATTTTATTATCATTCCTTGTATAAGCTACATGTCATACTTTCCCACACTTGTTGAGTACGACATGTGCTCACCCTTGCTACTCCCCCACCTAATCCAGACGCAGGCAACCAGGTGGAGTACCAGGAGGTCTTTGAGGAGTTCTAGGCATGTGTGTTACCGTCAAACTTGCATGTGGAGTTTGAAGTCATTAGATTTTAGTTTTTCCGCTGCAATTTCATTAGAGACTGTACTCGAGACTATTTCGTTTGTAATAAGGTACTATTATTAGTAATATTATTGGAGACATGGCTTATATCTGTTTATCAATTGTGAATCACTTGTGTATGTGTGTTAAACATCCTGGGCACACATGCATTACGCTTGGTTCATTTTCGGAACTGGGCGTCACAGATAGGTATCAGAGCTGTGTTTGACAGTAGGACGCATGCCTAGTTAGAATGGACACCAAAAATCACTCAGGACATCTTTCCTATTCAAAATTAGCCTGTTTTACACTATTTTTGCCTTCCACTAGTTATATAAAGTGGGAAAACTGCATTTTTGTTGCTGCTGCAAATTTTGCTATTTTTGCATCTTTTTGAGCAAATGCACATCCTCTCATCTAAATTTATGGCTGCTGCAATTTCAGAACTGATATTTGTTTTTACTCTATTTTCTCATGTTTTCTTGTAGATGGCTCACACCAAAATGGCATCCCGCAAGAGAGCTCGTTTGCCACCCCTTGGAAGCAAGTTTAGGCCTCCCAAGGAGCCGCAAATGTAACCAGCCCAAGAGGTGGAAGAAGTCAGTTCTCCCACTAAGGAAGTTAAGCATGAACATTCCAACACGGCGGACGAAGATCCTGAAATAATCTTCATTAATAAATTTTTGTTCAGTATTAATGTACTCAAATGAAGTATATTCTAATGCCCCTACCCTAGTAGCAATGCGGGTAGTCAATGAAGTGCATTCAATTGGCCCTGTCCTTGAAATATTATCTAACCATTGTGTCATCATGGCAATAACAGGAGCAACTTTTATCTTTTTAATCATGGCAAATAAGATTTTCAGTTCATCATCATGGACTACTCTTATATCTCCTCTAGGGAACATAATAATATCCACCCATCTATACATGAAGCGTGAAGTAGGATTGTGCAAGTGGCTATTCCTAGGAGCACTACATCTGACCTCATTAGTCAAATCATGCCAAAAACATTGTTCGTTAAACTTATGAAAGTGTCTAAATCTACCAAACAACATTTATGGAGGCCTATGATTTCACTTATATATTTCCATAGGATGTTGTATTCTTTTTGAAATAATCTAAAAGTAATACCATCAAATCCTATTTTTAGTGTGCAAAAGAGTTGTATAGTGAGAAGGCATGAACCTTTCTTCTCTATGTGAGCAAAATGTTCCCATCCTAATGCACGCCAAATGGAAAAGAATTCGGAATTCATACCTATTTTGGAGATCAAATTCGGATCATAAGCTTTAGTGTGATAAAACACACAATCTCGGAGGAGCTTGCGTGCTTGATCTTCAACTTTACTTTGTATGTCAAGGTCATTGTCTTGGAGAAGTTGATGCGGGTTGCTCCTCTCACCCATGGGAGTGTCTTCACACACACTGCCCCTCTATGGACTTGGTGTAGCAATGGAGGAGAGATGTGCACTTGAGTCTCCACCATGGTTTGAGCTTGCAGCTCCCTTTCTCTTCCCAAACAACCTTTTCATTCCTTTCATGGCCACAACAAGCAAGAACACGACAAGGTGAAAAACTCGAAAAGAAGTAATGTTAGTGAAAACAAAACCCTCGACGAATTTTCCCTTGAAGAACTTGAGATCAAATCCAAATGCAAACAAAAGCAAATCCTTTTGAGTTGGATTTGAGCAAGATTGATTCAACGAAGATCAAGAAAAACAATGTGAGCAAAAGAGTGACTCGAGGAGGTGTAAAATGAGGTGATGTGTGAAGAGGGGTGCTCCTCATGGCCACTATTTATAGTGTACATTCCCCAACGGTCATAAGAGGCTCAAATGTAGCCGTTGGAGGAGAGAGAAATTTCGGCTCTTTCTCCACTTTGGCCGCACCGAAATGTGGGCCCCCTGTTCACTCTTTTGGTAGGTGGCAACCCAACGGCTATAAATATAGCACGTTGGTGAATTGCCACATTTACAGCTCAGAAAAACTGTTTTTCAAAAAAAAAACCTTTTTAAATCAAACAATTTTCTTTTTTTTGAAAAATAAAGAAATAAAAATGATGGTTGAGGATATAAGATTCTCAACTTGCTAAGAAAAAACAAATATGCAGTGGATAAATCAAACTAAGTGGAAAAATCAAATGAAAGCAAAATCAAATAAAGATAACTACCAATTTAATTATTTGCTAGGTCTCACCACCGTCCGATGAGATGGGCTTTTCCTCCATCTTCATTTCTTGGCATCCGAGCTCAGAGTAATGGGCTCGGACGGCTTGTCTTGCTTCTTCTGCCACTCCTTTTGCATCTTGGTGGATTAGGCCTTTGGGGAGGCCCGGACTTCTTCGCCTTCTTAGGGTGTCGTCATGGATGATAAGATAGGTTCTCCGCATAGATCAATTGCCTCATGAATGCAATGAGCGGATCCACCTTTGGAGGTGTGACTTTGACCTCTTGAATGTGTTTAACATACGGCCAATACTTGATACGGATCATGGAGCATTGCTCCATCTTTGGGCGAAATATAAACTTCTCCTCCTTGCCATTCATATGGAAGTTGATTTCTCATGCTCCCACATCTATGCGAGCCTTTGCAGTGCTAAGGAATGGGTGCCCAAGAATGAGTGGCGTATCCTTTTCGACATCAATGTCGAGCACCACGAAATTGACAGGTATGAAGTAATCCCGGATTTTCACCGAAACATCTTCAGCAATACCCGCCGGATAAAGGACTGGGAAATCAGCCATTTGGAGTTGCATTGGTGTTGGAGTGAGCTCCGTGAAGTTCAGCTAGTCAAAGACCACCTTGGGCATCACACTCACACTTGCTCCAAGGTCACAAAGTGCCTTGTCAAAGTAGTGAGCCCCAATCGAGCAAGATATGAAGGGATATCCATCCAGTTGCCTTCCCATAGAGAAATCATGTTGATATTTTACATGGGAGGTTCAGACTGTCCTGGCATCTTGCCATTCTCCACCGGTGGAACAGCAGCTGCCAGTTAAGCCAACTGGGTCTCCAGCATCCTATTGAAGCTTAAATGGTTCTCGAGGGCCAAGGATAGTCCTTAAATCATGGCATTGATACTTTCTAGGGTCTTGTCATTAGCTGATAGTTTCTTGGATAGGGCATCATTGATCTACAATTGGTAATGGCAAGGTCTCTCAAGTTGGGTTGATTACCATTGTTGCTATTGTTATTTCTATATCCTCCTTGAAAGAAAGGGCGTGATTGGCTCCACCCTTGATCTCTTGGACGATAGCCATTGTTGTTACCATTGTTGGCTACATATAGGGCATCCTCACAAGTCTTTGGGCAATCATTACCCAAGCGACCCATATTGCCACAGACTTCACAAGTGATGTGTGAGTCTAAGGCATAGGCATTGCCACATACTTCACCACTGGCTTGTACATCAATCTTATTCATGAAGAGGTCCAATTTAGCAGCGATCATGTTCACCTCTTTCAACGTATGCATGCTTTGGGGACGCTCATCGCTCTGACCCATGTTGGACACCATCTTCTCAATCAAATCTTAGGCTTTGGGCACCGTGAATGAGAAGAAGGCTCCTCTAGCAGCAGCATCCACATGTTCACGGGTGGAAGGGATCAGCCCATTGTAGAAGTTTTTGATAATGAGCCAGTCGTCCATCCCATGGTGGGGACAGGCCAGCATGTACTCCTGCAGCCTTTCCCATGCCTCGGGAATAGACTCCTTAGCGTCTTGCTAGAAGTTGGAAATTCTTCCACGTAGGGCATTGGTTTTGCCCAACAAGAAGAATTTGGCAAGGAATGTCGTAGAACACTTTTCCCAAGTGTCTACAGCACTTTGGTTTGCATAGAACCACTGCTTCGCCCTCTCAAGAAGGGAGAATGGAAACAGCCTAAGACAAACGGCATTAGGAGAGACATCCTTAATCTTAAAAGTGCTACAGATCCCAAGGAACTATTGCAGGAGAGCACTTGCATCCTCGTTAGCCTTCCCACAAAATGGGTTGGCTTGCACCATAGTGATTAGGCTAGTCTTGATTTCAAAGTTCACGTCCTCCCGTGTTAACAATGGGGCCAACTGAAAGTGCATCTAGGCGATTCCTTATGGGTTTTGGACGATTGATGATGAACGAATGACATCCTAATGAACTTGTTGAGATGAATGCAGGCAATCTCAAATGAGATAGTTTGGTGCACTCAAAAAGTGAAAAATGAAGTGATGAAGAAAGAGAAAAGCCCAACTGATGAAGGAACCACAAAATAGACTTAATTGTATAGGATGTGTGTGAGAGACACATCCTAAGAGCTCAAATCTTTACATAGGGGTAAGAGCTTAAAATCAATCTTGAAATTCACTGAGCACCGGACTAGTCCGTTCATGGACCGGACTAGTCCATTCAACTCTGTGTTGTCTCACTTCACAGTGCACCGGAATAGTCCTTTTGTGGACCAGACTAGTCCATTCAACTTTCTGTAAACTCAATACATTGTGCACCAGACAAGTCCGTTCAGAAGTCGTGTTAGTCCGTTGAACTCTCTGATGTTTCATAACACATTGCACCGGACAAGTCTGTTTATGGTCCGTACTAGTTCGAGAATCTTTCTGATGGTCCAATTCACAGGGCACCGGACAAGTCCAGACACCTGCCAAACTAGTCTGGTATACCTCACACAATTTAGGGTTTCTAGTGTGCTGCACATTTCACACAAATTTTTCATAGCACACCGGACAAGTCTGATCCCCAGTACAGACTAGTCCACCCATCAGGATCCCTAATGGTAATATTTTTGGAAACACTGTAAATAGGGGATCCACGACCCCACAATTACAACTCTCATATTCTACTGTTCATAACTCAAACCCTAGCGCCGCCACCTGTCCCAAGAGCACAAAAATAAATCTCCCCACACATCTAGGATCCTCAAAAGTGAAATCATTTGAGTATTCAGATTTGGGATTGGGAGATCGTTGTCTACGCGTCATTGAGCTCTTGGGGTTTGATCTCTATACACTCTTGCATTACTTGTAATCTTTTTGAGTGTATTTGATCTTCTTTTCTTCTATAATTCTTGTGGGAGCCCTCAACATGTGAGGTCGCCCCACCAACTCGATGATTACACGTGATAGTGGAATCAGGTCGGCCTTGTGTGGTGACTTGACGAGGGAAAGGGTTTGAAGAGACCCGGTTCTATGTGGGCTTCCTCAATGAGGAGTAGGTCTTTTTGGTGAGATCAAACCCATTAGAATTGTTCCATTGTGAGATCGAACCCATTCAACGATGGAAATTCATGTCTCGCGTGTTCCATTGTTTTACATTTGCAAGTTTCATCAACTAGGGCATTAGAATTGATCAATCAAATAATTTGTGATCCACTTGAACATTAAGTAATATTATCTCCTGTTCAAATTGAAAGAACAGTAATTACATTTAGCTGCAATTTGATTTGAAGTTCCTGCATAATTGTTTAATAGTTTTCGTTGAACTGAACAATCGTACTAGTCCGTACCACCAATCGGACAAGTCTGGTCCCTCTAGTATTTGATGATTCAATTAAGTGTGCAGGAAAACTTTCAAAGCCTATTCACCCCCCCCCTCTAGGTCACATTTAATTGGTATCAGAGCAGGCTCTCCATCTATGAGACTCACCTCTAGTAGAGATAAAATGGCCTCAGAGAAGAACAATGAGATCCCAAAGGTTCCCAACACTGAAGAAGAACAAGACACAAAGGCATTCGATGTTCTCAAGGAAAATGTACACAATGATGAAGAAGTGTGTCAACTAAAGGTGCTTCTGAGAAAGAAACTACTAAGCGAAAAGGGCAAGGAAGAATATGAGAAGACAAAGGGGAGTGGTCATCATGACTACTCCTAATATCCTTATAATTACAATTGTCTAAATTATAATAATCATTATCTTTCAATTCCCATGGGAAAACCCCCACTGTTCAATGGGAATGATTATACCATGTGGAAGTACAATATGAAAATGCATCTAATCTCCTTAAACCCTAGTCTTTGGCATATTGTGTGTATAGGTGTAGATATTATGGATAACGACGATGAACTCACTCTGGAGCAAGAGCAAGAAATTCACAGCAACGCACAAGTCGTTGTAGTGATCACTTCTTCCTTGAGCTGAGAAGAGTTCACCAAGATTGATGGACTGGAAAGTGCCAAGGAAATCTAGGACACACTCAAGATAGCTCAAGAAGGAAATCGATCAATTCGTGAAGCAAAAATTGAAATGCTCCAAGGAGAATTGGGGAGCTTTGCCATTGAGGAGGATGAATCACCTCAAGAAATGTACGACCAGATGAAGGCACTTATCAACAAGATCCGTGCCTATGGAAGCAACAAGTGAACTGACCATGAGGTGGTCAAAAGGATGATAAGGGCATTCATGCCTCGCAGCGTCACTTTGTGCTCCATGATCATTTGGAAAACCAAGGGTTTCACAAAAAGACTCTGGATGAACTATTGGGCAAGATTATCAACCATGAGATGATGGATAAGGAGGCCCAATACGTCAAAGACTTAGTTGAACTTACTTCCTCCAAATAGAAGGATGTTGCTCTCAAAGCAACTTGCAAGCCTAAAGGAAAGGAAGCTCATGAAGCACAGATGAGGAAGACACAAGTGATGTGAGCACCGATTTGGATGATGAAGAGATGGCACTCTTCATCAAGAAATTCAAGCGCATGATGAGAAGAAGGAAGGGCAGCAACTCTAGTTATGGGAAATGCAAAGAAAAAGGATAATCCAAGGCTCGATGTCTGCTACAACTATGGTGAGTATGATCACTTTATGGTTGACTGCACATATGAAGAAAATAAGAAGAAGAGGGAAGCGAAGCCTCAAGAGAAGAAAACCTTCAAAAAAGGGGGCAAGCTCACTAAGCGCACATTGGCAAGGAGTGAGACTCCAATGACGAGTCCTCCTCTGATGAAGAAGAAGAGATGGCCACCATTGCCATCAAAAAGCCTACCAAGAAGTCTATGCTCTTCCTGAACATGGGAGGACGGGGGACTCATAATCATACTTGCCTCATGGCTAAGGAAGGCAAGAAAAAGGTACGACTTACACCTCCCTCGATTAATTCCTCCATTGATGATTTTGATAGCTCTAGTTAAAATGAGGAAATGTTTAGAGGTTTAAGTAAAACTGCTTTAAAGAAAATGAAAATGTTGTTGCACAAAATTTTTGAGAAGGAGGATCTTGTCAACCAACAAGAAGATATGCTCATCCACAAAAGGAAGAGATATCACGAGGTTGAGAAACTCCTTGAGCTTGAAAGGAGAAGAGCAATTCGTTTGAGTGTGAGCTAGCCTTGAGTAAGGAAACTTACTCAAAACTAGAAGACTCACACATTGCAATCAAGGATGAACTTGCTAACTTGTCACAAGTTAACAAAATCCTTGAAGTGCAAGTTGAGTCACTCAAGCAAAGTGACTCCTCCTCCTCCAAAAGCTCACCTTCCAAAGGTGTAAATTCAACAACAACTGTAACTTGTACATGCTCTAGTAAGAAAAATATTGTTAAAAATGATTCTTCCATTTCACATGCTAAACATCCATCCCAAAGTGGCATCATTGACAAGGAAAAGATGAAATGTGCACGTAGTGCATATATGGTCACTAGACCTCCTAATGTCAAAGATGGTCTTGGGTTTACTAAAAATAAAAACATGTCCACTAATTTTCAGTTTAAGAAGCAAAATACTTTTGTTAAGGAAACATCACATGAATCTGAATTGCAAATACTATTTTGTACTTTTGATGCTTCATATGTACTCATGAAAAATAAATGTGGACATGTATTTGCTAAATATGGAGGGCCACACCACAAGAACACAAAAACTTGTGTGTGGGTGCCCAAGACTCTTGTGACTAACCTGCGAGGAGCCAAGCAAGCTTAGGTACCTAAAACCAAGAAATAACTCTGTTTTGTAGACCTACTCCTCCGGTGGATCGAATGGGTGTTGGACAATGGATGCACTAATTACATGACCGGAGAGAGGAGTGTGTTCGTGGAGTATGAGTGCAACGCGGATCCAAGTGAAGGAATATACTTTGAAGACAAAAACCAAGGAAAGGTCCTTGGTAGCGGTAAAATTGAAATTTCTTATCAACATACTCTTTCAAATGTTTTGCACGTTGATTCTCTAGATATAATCTTTTGTCCATATCTCAGCTATGCGACAAAGGTTATAATTGTTTATTCACTAATGAGGGTGTAACTTTTTTTAGAAGAAGCGATGGCTCGATAGCATTCAAGGGAATGTTGAAGTGAAAGCTATATCTTGTTGACTTCAACAAAGATAAAGCTGAATTCAACACTTGCTTGGTTGCAAAAACTAACATGGGATGGTTGTCGCATAGACGGCTAGCCCATGTTGGGATGAGAAATCTGCAGAAGGTGGTCACATCCGAGGTTTGAAAGATGTTGTTTTTGAGAAAGGCAGGTCGTGTAGCGCATGTCAGGCGGGAAAACAAGTTGGAGCACCACACCCCGCCAAGAACATGATGACTACCTCAAGAACGCTGAACTTCTTCACATGGACCTCTTCGGTCCAATTGCTTATATAAGTATCGGCGGTAACAAATATGGATTGGTTATAGTTGATGACTTTTCTAGATTTACCTAGGTGTTTTTCTTGTATGATAAGTCAGAAACTCAGGGAATCCTCAAGAAATTTCTGAAAAGGGCGCAAAATGAATTATCCTCAACTATCAAGAAAATTAGAAGTGACAATGGAATGGAGTTCAAGAATACTAAAGTTGAGGAGTACCTAGATGAAGAAGGAATAAAGCATGAATTTTCGGCACCCCACTCCCCTGAACAAAATGGGGTGCCTGAAAGAAAGAACGGGATGGTCATCGAGATGGCGGGACAATGTTGGATTTATACAAGACTTTAGACTGATTTTGGGCTGAAGCGAAAAACACTGCTTAACACGCCACAAATTGTCTATATCTTCACCGACTTTTGAAGAAAACGCCATATGAGCTCCTCACCGGAAACAGACCAAATGTTTCATATTTCAATTTGTTTGTATGCAAATGTTTTATCTTGAACAAGAAACCGAGAACTTTGAAGTTTGCTTTGAAATCTGATGAAGGGTTCTTGCTTGGTTATGATTTGAATGCCTATGCCTATCGTGTCTTCAACAAAGTCTCTGGCATTGTTGAAGTAGCACGTGACGTAGTATTCGATGAAACTAATGGCTCCCAAGTAGGGCAAGTTTATATAAGTGTGTGCTAGATCAAGAAGAAGCCCCATGTCAAGCATTGAGGAGGATGGCACTTGGTGATATTCGACCTCAAGCGCAACCACAAGACTCAAGTGCTCAAGATGAACCTCAACAGTAAAGCAATGATCAAGGGCGGGCTCATGCACAAGATCAAGATTAGGAAGATCAAGAAGATCAATATAATCATGGAAGCAATGATCTAGGGAGAGACAATGACAATGAAGAAAATGAAGTGCAAGCAACTTCACAAGTCCCTCACCCAAGAGTATATCAGAGTATACAAAGAAATCATCCCATCAACAACATCATCGGAGACATTGCTAAGGAAGTAACCACTAGAGCTCGCATAGCTAATTTCTGCGAACATTAGTCTTTTGTCTCTTTTTTGGAACCATACAGAGTAGAGGAAGCACTAAAGGATCCATATTGGGTGATTGCAATGCAAGAGGAGTTGAACAACTTCAAGAGAAATGAAGTATGGGAGCTTGTACAAAGACAAAGGCGAACATCATAGGAACCAAATGGGTCTTGCAGAACAAGCAAGATGAACATGGAGTGGTACCAGAAATAAGGCGAGACTTGTGGCAAAAGGTTACTCACAAGTCGAAGGTTTGGACTTCGACAAAACTTTCACTCCCATAGCTAGACTTGAATCCATTCGTATTTTATTGGCATATGCTACTCACCATAATTTTAAGCTGTATCAAATGGACGTTAAAAGTGCCTTCCTCAACGGCCCTGTTAAGAAGGAAGTATACATGGAGAAGCCACTGGGATTTGAAGATCAAGAGTACCCTAACCATGTGTATAAACTGTGTAAGGCTCTCTATGGCCTCAAACAAGCTCCTTGAGCTTGGTATGAGTGCCTTAGAGATTTTCTAACTCAAAATGGTTTTAAAATTGAAAAAGCTTATTACACTTTGTTCACAAAACATTTTGATGATCATCTATTTGTATGTAAAAATCTATGTTGATGATATCATTTTTGGTTCTACTAATAAATCTTTTTGTGAAGAATTTAGTAAGATTATGACAGGCAGATTCGAGATGTCGATGATGGGCAAATTAAAGTCCTTCTTGGGATTCCAAGTGAAGCAATTAAGGGAAGGCACTTTCATAAGTCAAACCAAGTACACGCAGGACATCCTCAAGAAGTTCTATATGGACAAAGCCAAGCCCATCAAAATACCCCTGGCAACTAATGGACATCTCGATCTCAATGAATATGGTCCAAATGTGGATCAAAAGGTAATATCGATCTATGATTGGCTCATTACATTATTTATGTGCATCTAGGCCAGATATCATGCTTAGTGTTTGTATGTGTGCACGGTTTCAAGCCGCACCTAAAGAATGCCATTTAATAGCTGTAAAAAAATTTAAGATACCTTGTGCACACACCTAACTTGGGCCTTTGGTATCCCAAAGGGTCCATGTTCAACTTAATAGGATATTCTGATGCCGACTATCCAGAATGCAAAGTTGATAGAAAGAGCACGTCAGGGACTTGCCAATTTCTTGGCAGATCCTTAGTTTCATATTCATCTAAAAATCAAAACTCCATTGCTCTTTCCACGGTTGAAGTGGAGTATGTGGCAGCCGGTAGTTGTTGCGCACAACTACTTTGGATGCGACAAACTCTAAGGGATTATGATTACAATTTGAACCATATTCCACTCCTATGTGATAATGAGAGTGCTATAAAAATTGCGCACAACCTAGTAGAGCACTCAAGAACTAAGAACATAGATATTCGTCATCATTTCTTAAAGGATCATTCATTAAAAGTTGACATAGTAATCTCACATGTTAGGACTGAAAAACAACTTGCGGACATTTTCATCAAGCCATTAGATGAAAAGAGGTTTTGTGAGCTAAGAAATGAACTAAATATACTTGAGTCTCGAAATGTGGATTGAAACACTGCATACCTGGTTGTGATTTCAAAATTTACTTATTTTTGCGAAATTTGCCCCTTATCTCGATCTTCTCTTGTAAACTATTTAAATTAGTGAATCTTGGTGAATTATGGCCATTGTATGATTGTTGATTGCTTACTGGTCATGTTCATCAAGATTATTTGTGAAATTATGTCCTTTAGACCACTATTAGTTCAAACTTCCAAAATCAATTTGTTTCATTCTGTTCTGTCCAGCAGACCCGGACTAGTCCTACATCAGCACCGGACTAGTCCGCTATCACAGATTAGTCCGGCCCTGGTTCGGCATACCAGACTTGTCCTGTCCCTACCGGATTAGTTTGTATTTATCGGGTTTAACCCTAGCCTGCCGCCAGGACTTCATCTTCCTCCTCTCATAATCACTTTTGCTCTCTCTCTCTCTCTCTCTTCAACCTTCAGCTCCCAAGGCGATTTTTGCATCTAGCCATCAAAATTGAAGATTTCTCCAAGGGAAATCTTCTCCTCGGTGCGAAGCTTTCCCACTCCATACTAATCCAGACACTGCTCCACTCCTCCAAATCCAATCTTCAAATTTTTTGGTAAAATCTCACTCAACTCTAGTTCTCACCTTTTCTCCAATCTAGCTTATTTTTCTTGATTCCTAGGACATATATTACCTTTCTATATGTATTCCTACTTGTTGTGCATCATTCGAGCTAGATCTGTTGAAAATAGGAAGTTAGGATTCATAGGTCAGTCTGGACTAGTACGGTGTCCATGTGTGGACAAGTCCGGTACTCCGGACAAGTGCGGTACCCTGACAATTTGAACTTGTAAATTCCTATTTGCACAAAGTCTACAATCAATTCTTATCAGTCCTTGAATTCCCTTATCAGGTACGATGTTGTCATCTTCCGGGGACAACTCGTTTGATTATGACGAAGAGCATCACCATGCAAGAGTGCAAAGAGAGAGTCATGAAGAAGAGGCATGACCACAATGTTCACTCCTCTCCTCCCGACGATGTTCTTCCTAAGAAGAGGACAGTGGTAGTGAAGAAGCCTCTGAGCAAGGAAGGTGCTGGCAGCTTGTCGGCACCTAAGAGAAGCCTCAACAAGGGCAAAGGAATGGCTAGTGGTCCAATTGGCCCATTGAAGATGAAGGCTCCTATTCACCGCAATAGGCAGCGATCAAGTGATGATTTTACTGGAAAAGAAAATGTATTGGCTGACAAATACAGGAAGATTGAGGTCTATGAGTAGCCTAAATAGTTAGCTGACCCAAGGTTCTGGAGCAACTTTCATGCTGACTATTATGAGCATGTTTACATGAAGAGGAGGAACCTAGTGATTAAAAATCAGTGGGTCAATATCACCTACCTCCAATCCAAGAAGTGTCAAGCCTATCAAGAGGTCCTGGAGGCATTGGAGAGACACGGGTTGAAGGATCTCATATCCTTCCAGTGGGATTGGAACAATGAGGTCATAACTTTGTTTTACTCCACTCTCTACTTCACCCGAGATGATGGGGACAAGATGATATGGATGACACATGGATCCAAGTACAGTGTCACATATGAGGAATTTGCCAGGATACTTCATCTTGAAGGTACCTTGGAAAATGATCTCATTGTTCATAACTTGAAGCCTCTAGAGAAAGATGAGCTAGATTTCCTGTATGATACAAGAATTCCTTACAAGTCTCCGACTACCAAATATTTGAAGCCATTCTTTGCAGTCTTGAACAAAATTCTAAGGAAGACCATAGCTCCCAAAGAAGGAGATGCAGGAACCATCCAAGGGAATCTAAGGACCTTGATGAAGGTGATAAGGAAGAGAAGGACCTTCAATGTCTTTGAATACATCTACAATGATATTGTGAACATCTCCATTACTCCAAACAGGTCATTTGGCTATGCACCCTATATCATGTACATGATTGAGAAGGTGACAGGTATAGAGTTTGTCAAAGATGTTCCACACACAGGCCTCAAGCCCCGGAAGCCTACAGTATACACTGTTCCCTCTGCTCCTACCTCACCTGTAGTGGAACAAAGATCGAAGAGGGCTCATGAAGTCTCAAGGACCCAGGCTGCTACTCCTGCTCATCCACACTCTAGAGAGTATTCCAGTGGTGTGCTAAAAATGCTTTTCTCCATCTTTGCATCCTGCCCCAAAGTGGAAATTAAGCAGCACAAGGAAAGTCTGGTAAGGAAGAGACATAAAAAATATGTGAATACCAACATCAAAGCTATCTATGAGAAGCTAAACATTGAGCTAGTGGGGTCACCTCAGATTTTAGATGATTCTGAAGAAGATTTTGTTGAAATGGCACCACTCTCAGAGCAAGAGTTGGCATTATTTGGTCTAGCTAGTGTCTCCGCTCCTCCTCCTTAGCAAGCACCTGAAGATGAAGAAGAAGATGATGATAGGATTGAGAGTGAGGGAGGTAGTGGCGATGAGTGATTCTACTCAATTTTTTCCTTTTTGGTGCCTTGATGCCAAAGCGGGAGAGACTAAGACTAGTAGCTTATTTTCTAGCCTTAAGGACTTGCGATCGAGGACATGTATCTCAATTTCAAATTATTGTAATCTTTTGTGGATGTGCTTACTTTATTTAATGTGTAATGCTTAGTTTAATGTTAATGTGATGATTGTTGCTATAATTGTTAAGTTCTTATCTTATGCTCATCACATCATTTGATCACACACTCTATAGGCACCCCACCATAAAGAGTGCATATATGTGAGAAGTTTTTGTTACTCATTTATCATTCTCATATATGCCCACTTTATGAAAATTAATTTTTACTCTTAATTGTGATATCTCAATTGGTTGTCATCAATCACCAAAAAGGGGAAGATTGAAAGTGCATCTAGGAAATCTCTTGTGGGTTTTGGACGATTGATGACAAACGAATGAGATCCTAATGAACTTGTTGAGATGAATGCAGGTCAACTCAAATGAGATAGTTTGGTACACTCAAAAAGTGAAATAAGAAGTGATGAAGAAAGAGAAAAGCCCAACTGATGAATGAAGCTCAAAGTAGACTTAATTGTATAGGGTGTGTGTGAGACACACATCAATATAGCTCAAATCTTTGCGTAGGGGTAAGGGCTTAAAATTAATCTTAAAATTCACTAAGGATCGGACTAGTCTGTTCAAGGACCGGACTAGTCTGTTCAACTCTCTGTTGTCTCACTACACAGTGTACCGGAGTAATCCATTCGTGGACCGGACTAGTCCGACCAACTTTCTGGAACCTCACTTCACAGTGCACCGGACTAGTCCGTTTATAGACCGGAGTAGTCTGTTCAATTTCTGTAAACTCAATACACTGTGCACTGGACAAGTCCATTCAGAAACCGGACTAGTCTGTTGAATTATCTGATATTTCATAACACATTGCAGCGGACAAGTCCGTTTATGGTCTGGACTAGTCTGAAAAACTTGCTAATGGTCCAATTCACAGGGCACTGGACAAGTCTGGACACCTATCGGACTAGTCCGGTATACCTCACACAATTTAGGGTTTCTAGTTTGTTGCACATTTCACGCTGATTTTTCACAGCACACCGGACAAGTCCAGTCCCCAGTACGGACTAGTCCGGCCGTCGACATCCCTAACGAAACATTTTTGGAAACACTATAAATAGGAGATCCATGACCCCAAAATTACAACTCTCGTATTCTACTGTTCATAACTCAAACCCTAGCGCCGCCACCTATCTCAACCCACACATCTAAGATCCTCAAAAGTGAAATCATTTGAGCATTCAGATTTAGGATTGGGAGATCGTTGTCTACGCGTCATTGAGCTCTTGGGGTTTGATCTCTATACACTCTTGCATTACTGGTAATTTTTTTTGAGTGTATTCAATCATTTTTTCTGTTGTAATTCTTGTTGGAGCCCTCAACGTGTGAGGTTGCCCTACCAACTCGGTGATTACCCGTGATAGTGGAATCAAGTCGGCCTTGTGTGGTGACTAGATGAGGGAAAGGGTTTGAAGAGATCCAGCTCTATGTGGGCTTCCTCAACGAGTAGTTGATCTCTTTGGTGAGATCGAATCTCGGTAAAAATTCATGTCTCGTGTGTTCCATTGTTTTACTTTTGCAAGTTTCATCATCTATGGCATTTGAATTGATCAATCAAATAATTTGTGATCCACGTAAACATTAAGTAATCTTATCTCTTGTTCAAGTTGAAAGAATAGTAATTACATTCAGCTGAAATTTCATTTGAAGTTCCTACATAATTGCTTAATAGTTTTTGTTGAACCGAACAACCGGACTAGTCCATACCACCAACCGGACAATTCCGGTCCCTCTCGTATTTGACGATTTAATTAAGTGTGCAGGAAAACTTTCAAAGCCTATTCACACCCCCACCCCTCTAGGCCACATTTACCAACTGGCACATTGTTAGCAGAGGGAGCCGAAAACTCATGAAGGGTCTTCTGGGTCATTGACGTTTTTATTGTTTGTGCAGAAGAGTTGGCTTGCTTTACCGCACGAAGTTTCAGAGGAATAATGACACGAGGTCGATCTCTCAGAAGGGATTCGGGTTCTTCAACAAAGTTTTTCGGCAAGCGGAAACCAGACATATACTACCCTGTTTTCACATAAATGCGAAGACAAAGAAGGGTTATCCTACTAAAAACCTACCCAGGGTCCTATCCTATTCACTCAATCAAGCAATACTTCAGCTGCCTTCCTCGGCAACAGCACCAAAAATGTTTGTTGATGTTTCTTACATCACAGATAAAAATTCGCAAGCGCGCGGAAAGTATTGATGTAGAATTTCCTCTTAAAGAGTATTCCCAAGGGTGTCATTTATATTTTCCCAAAGGAAGGCTAAGTGGAAGTAGAGCAATCATCAAATGAAGAGGGTAGATTGGTCTAGGTAGGGTTCTAGTGAGGATGGGTAATAGATATGTGGAGGTAGTGTGACATACACAAGAACATTCTATTCTAAGGGGAATAAATGGGTCAAAAGGAGGTTGGACTAAGAGTTAGGGAGTTACTCCTACAGTGCCTCTAATATACATATACATAGCGTAGGTTAGGTACTGATAAACATGTCAATAGTAAATCCTTATGCTAAGTTGTTCAACACATCGGCCACGAGCTTACCCCTAGCAATACTATGGTGAATCCCGCCAAGAGCTTATGGCATAGCCGAACATGGAGGATTACAAAGGACACATAGGGTTGTCACCACCTACTGCCTACCTCTTTGATCCATGGGTCTACGACATATCCAACACTACTTAACTATCCTAGCACCATGCTAGCATATTAAGTAAATACCTTAGGAGCCACGGCACAAGCTATCCTAAGATAATGACTAACCTAAACATCATTGAACCAATGTTGAAACATAGCATAAGTTATTCATATTAACATCATCATATCATAACTAATTAGACTATAGTGGGGGTTTGTAGTGTTTATGATGATAGATTAAGATTGTTATGGAATAATCATAAAGACTACTCCTACCACATACATGAAATCCAAAATCAAACAAGAAACGCTTTATCCAAGTATATGAATAATAGAAGACAAAAGATGACATCTTTATTATGCATAAAGTCACAAATACAAAAAGGAATATGTGAGCCATACCATTCCCAATTTGGAATTAGGAAGATAGAGACTCCTTTTACTCCTTTTCTAATTTGGACTAAGGACTAGAGACTCTCCTCTCTACAGCCTAAACTCCTCTAAGACTATGGAAAATAGTGGATACAATAGAATGAAGCTCATGTGGTGTGTGTAAAAAGTGAGGGTAGGGGGTCTTATTTATAGTTAGAGAAGGGTCGGTTCCCAAAAGTGCGCAAATCAGTCTTCATTGTGATCAGGGCACCATAGGGAGTCGACACGTGGAAGTTGACCAATTTTTGCGCACATTTTACTTCGGCCGAATAGGAACTTCGGTCGAACAGAAAAGTGGACCATTTCCTGTGTGCTTCCTCGGGGTGACTTTCAGGTGGGTCCTATTAAAAAATATCGGTGATACACCATTGGATGGCCTCGGATACTTCTGTTTGTGGGTCATTTGATCCATGTGATGCCATGTGTTGGTTCTTGATTGGCTGGAATAATAATTTATAGGATTGCTCCCCCTCTTTTAACTCAGTTCCTGCATAAAATGCCTGCATGCACTATTCTTCCAAAGAAAGGTGGAAATAGGTTAAGTAGAAAGGTGATATGTGCAATAAATTATGTTTCCTTCACATAATTGAGTGATATTGACGGGTGAAATTAGGATATAACAGCCGTCAACAGCAGGGGCGAGCTCGAGGAGCCTACCCCAGCGGCCAAAGCAGGCACAACATTTGGTGATGATGCCACTAGCAGGCATGACATTCGGCGACAAGGCCACCAGGATAACCTCATTGTTTGGGCTACAGAGCACCGGATAATCTACGATGCATGTTTCGGCCGCAATCATCTTGATGCCAAACGACATCACCACGGGCATGGCCCGTTCCACAAGGACCCCAAGTGAGGCGACCCGCTGCGGCACCACACCAACTGAAACAAGCGAAGGTGGTCGCGGCTGCACCTGAGATGTCGCTGGACATTTTAAGACCAACAAGGCAGCCCCTGATGGCTACTTTGTCTCGTCCTGTGGCATTGCCAAGGGCGGAGCAGTCGATCATGTTTGCAAAGACGGGTATACCATCTCCGCTGAACCCTTGGCCACAGTGGAGACATCAGGTGCGTACTTCCTACACCGAACTGTCTGTAAGGAACACATGCAACACTAGTTCGCAAATGAGATGATAGATAAGGCAAATTTACCTCATCAAGCGGCAATGGATGATGCTCATCTCGCTTCATGGAACGGGTGGAGTGTCGAACGGTTGGGGCACTGGTTGAGCCTCCACCGCGTCAGTGACAGTCAGCTTGGGGTTTGGCCGATCCCTCGAGTCCCGGTCTCCAAAGGGGACCAACGACAGGCTTCGCTGAGGATGACGAAGTGGACTCAACGCTCGGTCGGGTCTTTTTTTGGGTGAGGTTGGCAGTAGGCCCTGCCACTCGTTTCCTCTTAGCCCCAAAAACAAGTGACTCCAACCCACTCGAGCAGGAGTCGGCCTCCCTATCATCCTCTATCAGCATCTTCGAAGTAGATTCATCGGTGGCTCACATCACTTGCATCGCCCTCTAATGCCTGATTCAACGAGCCTTGTGCTCGTCCTTCCTCTTCTTCTCGGCAACAGAGCGGGCGGCTCTCGCCGCCCTCTCCTCTTGGCCCTCGGGTAGCTTAGGGAGGTTGGCAACATAGCCAATACCCATGTGGAGGGAGCAGCCCCAACACGACATCTTTCATGGCGACCATCCCCATAATGACCTAGCAGCACTGAGAAAGCTCAAAATTGGTGAGCTCTTGTAGCAACTCACGTTGGATCACTAGGCCCAAAGAAGATCCAATCTTGTGCTCACGGGCTCGGATCGGCAGCACCCTCAGCTCAAGAAAGGTTTGGAAGATGCGCTCGTCAGTGAGGCCTTCAACCGTCAAGGCCTCCACCTGCTATGGGATGGCTCAAGCCTAGCTGCCTCATTCAATGTAGTCCCCCAACACCAGGAGTCTCGAGTCACCGGAGGCCTGTTGGGAAAGGACAGAAGGGCAGGGGTGTCGTTGTTGACATTTCTTACATCACAGATCATCTCTCAAAAGAGATGAGGTCCGCAAGAGCACGCAAACTGTCGTGTAGCATTTCACCCAAGAGTATACCCAAGGGTATCGTATTTATCCCAAAGGAAGGCAATGGAGTAAAGTAGACACTACTATTATGATCAAGCTATGGGGTACTAGTACTTATAAAGAAAGGGGTAAGTTGATAATATATGGGTAGTGTGACACACACCTAAGCAATCTTTCCTAAAGGGTAGATGAATCCTAATTGAGGTTAGACTAAGGATTGGGGAGTTGCTCCTACAATGCTTCTAATATACATATACATAGCCTAGGTTAGATACTAATGAGCATGTCAATGGTGAATCCTTATGCTAGGTTGTTCAACACATCGGCACGGGTTTACCTCTAGCAATACTAGGACGACTCCCGCCAAGAGCCTGTGTCATAGCCGAACATGGAGGATTACAAATGACAGATAGGATTGTCACCACCTACTGCCTACCTCTTCAATACGTGGGTCTACGAGACATCCAACGCTACTTAACTATCCTAGCACCATTCTAGCATATTATGTAAATACCTTAAGCGCCGTGGCACAAGCCATCCTAAGGCAATGAACTAAATCATTGTTGAACCAATGTTGAGACATAGCATAAGTTATTCATATTAACATGATCATATCATAACTACATGAACTATAGTGATGGTTTATAGTGTTTATGATGATAGTATAATGACATTAAGGCATGATCATAAAGACTATTCCTACCACTTACATGGAATCCACAATCAAACAAGAAACGCTTCATCCAAGTATGTGAATAAAATAAGACTAAAGATAATATCTTTATTATGCATAAAAGTCACCAATATAATAAAAGATACATGAGTCATAGCTTTCCCAACTTGGACTTGGTACTAGAGGCTCTCCCCTCTATAGCCTAACTCCACCAAGGACTAAGAGAACTAGTGTATACAATAGAATGATGCTCAAGTGGTGTGTGTTGAAGTGAGGGGCGAGGGGTCTTATTTATAGCTTGGAGAAGGGTCGGTTCCCACCACCAAAAGCGCGCGAATCAGTCACCCATCACATCTTCAAGCCAAGAGGAGCCAACATGTGGTGTTTGACCGTGTTTGGCGCCAGGACCTAGTCAGCCGACTAGGGGGTCGGCCGACTTGGTACTGGCTCCAAACGGCCAGTTCTTCCTCCAGGTGACTTACAGGTGGGTCCCATTCTATGATATGGGTGCTACACTGTTGCATGGCCTCAGATACTTCTGTTTGTGGGCAATCTGATCCATGTGGTGACACGTGTCGAGGCCTGATTGGATGGGATGATATTTTATAGGATTCATCCCCTTGTTTCACTTCAATTTTGTCTAAAATATCTGCATGCACCAATTTCTCCAAGGACAAGTGGAAATAGGTTAAGTAGTGTCGGTACCCTGCGTACCGTATACCCCTTGGAACTACAAGAAGACCAAAGGAACTTCACCTGTCTGAGTTGAAGACCTTTGAAGGCCCCATGTGTCATACGGGACAGGACATGCCTCCCTTCTATGGTTAGTCCCTGGTGCTGCCATGTGTATACTGCAACCGTAGCCATGTCCCACACATGGGAAAGCTCCGGGTTAAACACCTGCGCGGCATCCCTGGACCTAACCCCCAACACATGGAAGCTCCGGTACCGACACGTGTACAACTACACCGGAACTACACATCCCAGATGATAAGCTTCGGATCTACCACGTGTCCAATCACCGGACCTTCAGCCTCAACAATTAGACTGGAGTACCTCCAACGGCTCGAACCTATGAGGGACAATCAAAGACTTCAAGACCCGATTAAGTGTCATTAATATCACATTAATGACACATGACCGGATGGCCCTTAATTCTAGTAACGGCACTGTCAAGGCCCGTTATCACACTTAAGGGTAATTAACCTCATTAATTGTGTATTAAGCATCAGTAACCGCCAGGGCCACATGTCGGGCCAGGCTAGCGATGTAACGAGTAGTTCTTGTGCTATAAAAGGACTGGTCGGGTGATACACAGGGGGGACCCCGGCTGGAAGCTCTCGAGACGCTCAATACAACAACTACACACCCCGTGGGGTAGGGTATTACGCTCAGGCGGCCCGAGCCACGTAAATCCTTGTGTCTACTTGCCATCGTGTTCTGAATCTCTGCGCGCCCAATACCAAACTACAAACTCCATGGGCTACCAACAGTAGTATCGGGAGAATTACCGGAACAACACTCCGACTGTTGGCGCGCCAGGTAGGGGGCGCCCGATATTCAAAGATGTTGAACTCTATTGCTGGATCGTCCAATGGCAATCCTGCAGCGCAATCTGCTGGAGGCAATCCTTCCAACGTGCATCAGCTAGCAGGTGTTGTGGCTCCAGCAGGAGTTGTACCTCCGCCGCCACCGTCCGCACCGGCAAATCAAGCTGGACAGCGGGATGGGGCGTCTGCGTCGGTCACGGCATCAGCTAACAACAACCCTGAATATGCGTTCCATGCCGCTCGTGCTCTTCTCCAACGCCAACCGCCTACAGGTGCATCCCAGGGTGCAATGGAGCAGTGGAGGGCTGATGTGGAACATTTGGTTGCAGCAGCAGCCGATCGCATCAGCAACCATGGTCCTCCCTCCTCGAGGCGGGCCCCATCGCAACATTGGATCGTGTTGGGCAGACTTGGTCCGCATGCTTCCCAACATAGGAGGCGTGCTGCGTCTCAACAAGCGACGTCTCTGCCTTCCGGGGCGCGACACACCCATACGGTAACCAGTCTTTCAACTCACGACCTCCAGGCAGAGCTTGATCGCCGTTACCGTCAACAAGATTGTCGTGTCCATATCGAGCACGCTCGCAAAAGGCGAGAGCCTCGGGACAGTCCTGCTCCCGAGAGAGTAGGAGGAGTTTGTTCTGACCTAGCCATGCACCTACGCATGATCAGATGGCCACAAAAGTTCCAGCCTCACCTGCCGGAGAAATTTGACGGGACTGTCAATCCCGCTGAGTTTCTCAAAATCTACTCCACCGCAATCCTTGCAGACGGAAGCAACAAGGCCGTAATGGCCAACTACTTCCCCGTGGCTTTGACTAGGACTGCCAGGTCCTGGTTCATGAGCCTTCCGCCCCAATCCATCAACAGTTGGGCGGAACTGTGCCAACAGTTCACTGCCAATTTCAGGAGTTTGTACACCCGACAAGGCACCGAACTGGACCTTTTTGCTGTCAAGCAGAAGGGGGGAGAGTCCTTGCGATCCTTCATCCAGAGGTTCTCCCAGGTACGAAACACTATTCTTTCTATCTACAGTGCCTCTATTATTGTGGCATATAGACAGGGCGTATGAGACAAGAAGATGCTGGAGAAGCTGGCGACCAAGGAGATCACCAGCGTCATGGAACTCTTCAGCTTGGCATACAAATGCGCCAAAGCTGCGGAGGGCCGTGAAATGCACTCCCAACCACCTCTGGAGGACAATAAAAAATCCTCCAAGGGTGAAGCCACTACCTCCGGGAGTGGCAAAAAGAAGAAAAAGTCCAACGGCAAGAAAATGCCATCGTCTGAAGCTGCCGCAGCTCCGGGTGGCCAGGGGCCACGCCCCGAGAAACGACCTCGGCTGTCGTCTGAAGACGGTGGTAGCTCCAAGATGTGGTGTCCTATACATAAGTCAAACAGCCACAACCTGGAAGACTGCCGGGAGGTCCAAAACCTTGTCGAGCGCTACAACAAGCGCCGAGAAGAAGTTCCTTTCCGTCAAAGGGAAGGAAAACAGAAAGTCGACGAAGCTTCGGCTGAAGAGGAGTTAGGCTTTTAGGACCCTAAAAAGGTCTTCAAGGTTGTTTACACCTCCGTCGACGACAACTCCGACGTCTCCGGCAATGAACGTCGCAGAACCATGAATACCATCTTTGGTGGTTCGTGGGACCTCCCGCCGTGTCCACAAGACCATGCGGCGGGACATGGCCTCAGTAGCTCCCACCGCCAGGGTGGAGCCGCACCAGAAGTGGATGGACACTGCCATCACTTTCGATGCATCAGATTGCCCTTGGAATATGATTCGAGCTGGCCAACTCCAATTGATGGTATCTCCGACCATCAACAACATCCAACTCCACCATTTAATGGTGGACGGAGGTTGTGGCTGAACCTCATAAGCTTCGAAGCTTTCGTCAAGCTTCAGCTCTGACCTTCGGACCTTCGCCCCTCCCGACCTTTCTCCGGAGTAGGTCCGGGGGCCATAACCCCACTCGATGCAATTACTCTTCCGGTGACCTTTGGGACCCGGGAGAATTACCGCACTGAGAAGATGGTCTTCGACATGGCGCAGATCAACTTACCCTTCAATGCCATTTTGGGCAGGCCAGCCTTATACAGGTTCATGGCTGCTGCTCATTATGATTACCGTGTATTGAAGATGCCAATACAAGCTGGTGTTCTCCGGATCTGTGGAGATCGCACCGCCGGAGTGACAGCTCTGGAAGAACTCCACACGCTTTCTACATCGCAGGAGGAAGAATCCGGAAAGGATCAAGCTCTGAAACCCCCGAGCATTCATCATCGAGGCTCAACCTCCGCAACTCGCGTGCAACCAAGCAGTGACACCGACATTCCCGTCAAAGTCGCCCAAATCGATTCCGATGCCGCTCAGACCACCCGTATATCGGGAGGTCTGAATGACAAATAGGAACCCGTGCTTGTCACTTTCCTCCGGGCTAATATCGACGTGTTTGCATTTCAACCATCACAAATGCCTGGGATCCCTAGGGAAGTGATCGAGCATAATCTGAAGATCTATCCCGACGCTCGACCTGTACATCAGAAGCCTCGGAAGCAATTAGTAGAGCGACAGAACTTCATACGTCAAGAAGTGAAGAAGTTGCTTGAAGATGGATTCATTCGATAAGTCTTCCACCCAAAATGGCTTGCAAACCCAGTCGTTGTACCCAAGGCCGGCGGGAAGCTTCGGATGTGTATCGACTACACTGCACTAAATAAGGCATGTCCAAAAGATCCATTCCCACTACGTAGAATAGATCAGATAGTGGATTCCGCCTCCGAGTGTGAATTACTGTGTTTCCTAGACGCATATTCTGGGTACCATCAAATTAGAATGTCTAGGGAAGATGAAGAACATACCTCCTTCATCATAGTAGATGGATTATATTGTTATACTACCATGCCATTCGGTCTCAAAAATGCTGCTTCAACATTTGTACGAGCTATGTACAAAACTTTTGGAGAGCTCATCAGCGACGTAGTGGAAGTGTATGTCGATGACATCGTCGTCAAGATTAAGAACAAGGAGTTATTCCTTGACACCTTGCAAGCCGACTCCGACAAGTTGCGAGTCACTCGCACGAAGCTGAACCCGGACAAGTGTGTCTTCAGAGTTAGCTCCGGAAAACTTCTTGGTTTCTTGGTGAACCATCGAGGAATAGAAGCAAATCCAGCGAAGTTAAAAGCTATTGAAGACATGCGGCTACCAGCCCACATCAAGGACGTCCAGAAGCTGACTGGATGTCTAGCTGCCCTTAGCCGGTTCATCTAGAGACTGGCGAAATGGGTGCTACCCTTCTTCAAGCTATTGAAGAAGTTCGGACCATTCCAATGGTCCGAAGAAGCAGAAAAGGTATTCCAGGAACTGAAGCAGCTCCTCACCACCCTACCAACCTTGGTAGCTCCGAACCCTGGTGAGCCACTCATGCTTTACATTTCGGCAACTGACGAAGGTGTCAGCATGGTCCTGGTTGCGGAAAGACTAGAATAATCTCCAGTTCAGGAATCCAGACCCCTTCAGGAGGGTCCGGAGCTACCTGAAGACGAGTCTGGGTCCCAGCTCCCAGACCCTGATCCTCAAAGCGAGATGTCTAAGGATCCATCTCCTTCAATGAAGAAGTCACTACTGCTGAACAAGAAGATTCGGACCCCTCCAGGAGGGTCCGGATCACTTCAGGAGAAGCTCCGGGTTCCTCCAGCCGGAACTCGGAGGTTCCCGAACAAGGTTCGACCCCTCCGGGAGGGTCTGGGTAGATGAGGAGGAAGCTCCAGGCCCCTTCGGGGGGGTCCGAATGGTCCAGCGCCCAGTGTGCTTCATCAGCGAAGTACTCCATGACGCCAAGGCTCGATACCTGGAGCTGCATAAGCTGCTCTACGCAGTTCTTATTGCCTCTAGGAAGCTCCGACACTACTTCCAAGCTCACAAGATTTCTGTGGTAACCTCTTATCCACTACGTGCAATCTTGCATAACCCCAATTCAACTAGGAACATTGCAAAGTGGGCAGCGGAATTAGCCGAGTTCGACCTTGAATTCGTCCCAAGACAAGCAATCAAGAGTCAAGCATTGGCGGACTTCATGGCGGAATGGACCCCCTCTCCATCAAATCTTGGGGCCCTAGTGAGCAGAAGTTGGAACCCAAGGTTCCGGTCTTCACTGAGCCTCGCTGGACTCTCGACTTCGACAGCTCCGTGCAGAAGTAGGGGGCCGCAGCTGGAGTCCTTCTCCTCGCTCTGACCAGGGAGAAGTTTAAATACATGGTGCACCTTGACTTCAAGGCGACCAACAACATGGTGGAGTATAAAGCACTAATTTATGGACTCGAGGTGGCACTATCGTATGGTGTCTAGCAGCTGTTGGTAAAGGGTGATTCACAACTTGTTGTAAAACAAGTGAAAGGTGAATGTTGTTGCAACAACCCTCAACTAGTTGCATACCTACTTGAAGTACAGAAGCTTCAGAAGGACTTCGACGTCCTGGATCTTTGCCATGTCCAGCGTCTCAACAACGCTGAAGCTGACGAACTCTCGACGAAAGCTTCAACCGGGGCTCTGGCTCCTGACGGAACCTTCGTCCAGAGATTGTCTAAACCTACAGCTTAGCCTGCCGAACTGAGCGAATGGGGCGAGACCAGCACCTCGAAGCTGGCGGTCCCGATGGCCCTGTTACCATGGCGTCCATCAAGGGTCGTAGGTGTTGCAGGAAGCTCCGAGCAACCCGGCACGCAAGACTCAAATCCTCAAGCAAGCTCCGATGCATGGATCTCGGAGATTCGGAGCTACTTGAAAGACAATTTCCTTCTTGAAGATAATGTATTCGCTGACCGGATAGTCAGATTCGCTAAAAGATACACACTGGTAGAAGGGGATCTCTACCGGCGTGGTGCCAACGACGTCATAATGCAGTGCATTACAAGGGAAGAAGGCTGCGAGCTCCTCGCAGAAATCCATGGAGGCGAGTGTGGGAACCACGCGTCCTCCCACACGTTGGTCAGTAAAGCCTTCCGGCATCGCTTTTACTGGCCTACAGCGCTCCAGAATGCAACCGAGCTAGTGAAGAAATGTGAAGCATGCCAGTTCCATGCAAAACAAATTCAGACACCGGCTCAGCCTCTACAAATGATACCTCCTACATGGCCTTTCGCTGTGTGGGGGATGGATATCTTGGGACCTTTCCCAAGAGCCGTCAGAGGTTATAAGTTCTCGTACATTGCCATTGACAAGTTCACCAAATGGCCAGAAGCAACTCCAATTGTGACAATAAACAAGCAATCATATATCAACTTCTTGCAGTCCATCATATGCAGATTTGGAGTCCCAAACAAGATCATAACTAATAATGGGACCCAGTTCACAAGCTCTGCATTCCAAGGATATTGCGAAGACATCGGCATCCCAGTCAGCTACGCTTCCGTAGCTCACCCGGCAAGCAATGGCCAGGCCGAGAGGGAAAATGCAGAAATCCTAAAAGGACTCAAGACGCGCACATATGAGCTCCTGAAAAAACATGGAGCCAACTGGATCAAAGAGCTTCCGCCCACTCTATGGGCCAACAGGACAACTCCAAACCGGTCAACTGGAGAGACACCCTTCCTCCTGGTGTACGGAGCTGAAGCAGTCCTTCCTCCAGAAATCACCTTGGGGTCACTTCGGGTCTGGACCTTCGACGATGCTGCACAGGACCAGCTCCGGCGTGAAGACCTTGACCTCCTCGAAGAGGGAAGGTGCCAAGCAGCTGTTCGGAATGCCCGATACAGCCAAGCTCTTCGGCGCTATCACCAAAGGCATGTTCACAACCGACAGCTCGAGGAAGGCAATCTAGTGCTACGGAGAATACAAACTCACGAAGGGTTAAACACACTCTTCCTTGGCTGGGAAGGACCTTTCCGAGTGATCAAAGTATCCCGTCCTAGATGCGTTCGCTTGGCAACCGAGGATGGGACACCTCTCCCTAATCCATGGAACATTGAGCACCTCCGTAAGTTCTATGCTTAATATCACGGAGGTGAGTCTGTAGTTACATGTGATGTATGTTATAGAGTCATTGTACAGAGTTGGGTAGCTCCTCTGGGAGAACAGCAGGACCTTTCCTGGAAGGTCCGCAAAGTTTAGGCAACACTTGTCACGGTCTCAGAACTAAAAGTGTAGCTATCTACCTTGGGTCAAACGAGAAACGAAACACACTTAGCCTGGTTTTGTACCCTAAGAGTGTACTTGTTTCCCCTGTACCCCAGACCTATAATAAAAGACATCATTGTGTGAAAACAGACTCCACGTGCATTTATTTTGTACAGGCTCAATATTTTTTATTTTTCTCTTTCTTATCTATAACAAAGTTGTGCAATTCTTAAGAAACTTTAGATCGACCAGTTCACATATAATTCAAGTCGCATTGACAACTTTTATGGGTCTAAACATTGTTAATGGTCTACTTGTCTGAATGCCGCCAAGCCAATCTAGGGCTGGAGTGTGCTATCGACTTAGCCTGGTCATGCACCCTAAGTACGCCACTCTACCTACACCCCGGTAGGCCGAAGTAAGGCAAGTCCAGAAATGATCAGACCTGGAGAAAACAAGCCAGTGCACTTAATTGTATTTAGAATTGTGTTCGACCTAAAACTTTCTCGAGAATAGTAAGTCGCAATTGAGTTATAGATAGGAAATGGATTTTACTGTTTTTCTTGACTTCAGTGTGCAGGAAAAATAAAGATCCCATGGTGATGGTGAATTAAGTCGGAGCTATTAAAGTTACGACATCCCCTAAGGTGGCTTGTTGTCGGTATTTTAACATTGATAGCAAGCATCACTGGAGATACTAAGTTCCGATAAAGCCACGGGGCCAGCTGTCAACGTGAAGAAAAGATGGTGGGAAGACTCCACAGTGGGGTCTGCTGTCAACGCACTACGTGTTGACAGTGGTCGTTGCCGGAGCTACTAAACTCCGACAACGCCAAGGGGCCTCTACTTTCGAAGACTTCGGACTTACGCTCTACAAGTTTGAAGCGCGCAAGTCTTCAACAAAGTGTTACATCCTCTTGGTACATGTTCACAGTCAAATTGTGTACATCTACCAGGGGGCCAAGTGGGACAAAGGTGTTAAAGACCAAAAATGAAATTCACAAAAAACTTGGATTTCATTCATCTAGAGACAAGAGATTACAAAATTGTAGAAAAAAAGAAGAGAGAATACAAGCGGGAGCTACAAAGAGAGAGTCCTAGACCCTATGGAAGAACGAGGCAACCTTCTGGGCAACCTCCGACACACTGGCTTGGGCGGCTTCTCCCTCTCCGTCGATGGGTCCATTAAGCACTAGGTCCAGTGGGAATTGAGGGTCCCGGCTTGTGTAGCACGTCAGCACGTATTCTGCAACGTTCTTCACCGGGGATTGTCCCTCGGTTTCCAGCTGGTCCACGATGACATCGCTCATCTTGGTGAGCTTGTTACCTACCGAACTCAACGCCTGCAACGCTTGGTCCAGCTCTGGCTCCGGATCATCCGGACGCACGGTACTAAAACCCATTGGCGTCAGCGTGTCGTTGGCTTTGCCCAGGAAGTCCCAAACTTGTTGGGACTCCGCAGCCCTGGAGCCTCGCATCTACTCCAAGGATCTTCTAGTCGCTGCAAGCTTCGAATTCTCCCGGGCAAGATGCTCTACCTCTTTGGTGTTCTTCTGAATCTTTTCAGCAACCTGCCTTTCGAGTTTGCCGAGCTCTTCCTCCTGGAGGAGGATCTTGTTTCGGTGGTCGACCAGGTCCTTCTCCCAGCCCTACACTTTCTTCTCCCTGGCAGCAATGTCATTCTCCCTCCTGTGGAGGTCCTGCTCTTGCTGCCAGGCCTTCTTCTCCTCTTTCTCACAGCGCTCCTCCAACTTCTTGGTGCGCTCCTTGAGACTCTTCTCACCCAGAGTTAGCCTCTGAGTAAGCTCTTCCTCCCTCTTCACGAGGTCATCCCGCAACTCCAGGAGTTTTTGCTATTCATCTTAGAGCTTTTTCTCCCGCTCCTCAAGGGCCTCCCGACGCTTGATGAGGTTGTCGTGGATGGCGCTGAGCTTCTCCCCACAATCATTCGCTGCGTTATTAGAAGCTACGGCCTGTTCGTGGATGGCTCGGTACTGGTTGTCGAGGGATCGCACCATGCTTTCCCTCTCGTCCAGCTGCTACCCCAGTACTTCAACCGGACCTTCTCCTTCTTCACCCACTCCTTGTCGTCAGCTAGCCTCGACTGCGCCAGCTTAGTCTCGAATTGGAGCTGATTGCGCCACCACCTAAGAGTTTGGCGCTCCTCCTCGAGGGCCTTGCTGTCGTGGTAAAAAGCCAGCTGGACCTGACGAAGACTGGAGCAGGCGTTGTCGATAGACAGCGACAAAGGGATTGGCTCTGGGCCTGCCGGGGTCTTCTTTGCTGGCTCCAGCGGGTTCTCCGTGACAAAAATCAGGTCCCACTCTACAAGAGCGGTCCCTTGAGCTTCCACGGCACTAGGGCCACCCTCCGGGATAGCCTTGGCTGCCGCCGAGGAAGGTCCTGCAGTAGAAGTTTTGACCTCTGGAGTTGGCTCCGAAGGTCCCGCCGCCAGGTCATCAACAACTGGTCCCTCGGACTAGGGGTCAGCAACTTCATCTAGGCACCCTGGCTCGGGCGCGGGCACCTCCGAGACCACCACCTCTGGGGAAGGTGTTGAAGGTCCGGTTGGAGCTGAAGCCACTTTCGGCTTCGATGCTGGTGCCTCCTCCACCGCCGGCTCAAGCGTTGGTGCTTCGATCGTCATGGGCTCGAGCACCGGCACTTCTGCAGCAACCGGCTCAGGCGCCGGGACTTCTTCGACGACCGGCACAAGCGCCGGAGCTCCATCAACCACTGGCTCTACCGCCGGGGCTTCATCAACCACCGGCTCTACCGTCGGGGCTTCATCAACCACCGGCTCTACCGTCGGGACTTCATCAACACCCGGCCCCACCGCCGGGGCTTTAACAACAACCGGCTCTAGGGACGCAATCGCAACTACCTCTGGCTCTGAGGCCGAAGCGTCCACCATTTCAGCATCCGAAGCTTCAACCTCCGAGGCAGGTGCCGCTGGTACATCTTCATTCCCGTGGTCCGGCGCTACCACGAGAGCTTATGTGGATGATTCGAGGTCCAGGACTACGACAGCCGGCACTAGAGTTGTCGCACCCTCAACCACCTCTTGAGGCGGCGCTGGGATTGGAGCCGGAGCCTCTGTCTGCATAGCCTCAGCTACTGCTACAGGAACCGGATCTTTAGCTCCTTTCTTGGGTACCCTGTGGATGAAGGACGAAGACACTCAAAACGCAGTTACAAAAAAAAACAACCAATTGAGGTAAAAAACAAAATTTACCACAGAAGGCTTCCGTTCCAGCTAGTGCGGAACCTCTTCCCCGGACGCTCGGGGCTGGACGCTGTCGCCACTGGCGTGTCAGCTCCGGAAGGTTCCCTGGAGTTTGCTGCTACCATCAGCGTCACTTTGGTTGAGGCCCCCCTCGATCGAGAAGGACCTCCGGACCCAGAGCCTTCAGCTGGCCCTGGTACTGGAGCCACATGGATGGAGCTAGCACCCCGGGGAGATGCCGATGCTGGAGTGGTTTCCGCCGTTGAAGACCTGCCCCTCCGAGGAGAAGGAACCACTGCGGAAGGAGCAGGCCTGATGGACCTCCCGTCAGAGTGCTTCAGCTTCCTTTTACGGCTCGAGGGCTGGGCCAATTATTTGCCCTTGCCCAAGACTTCAACTCTCTGTCTCGGGGTGGAAGGGGGACCACCCTCAGAAGCTCCGGGGATCAACAACCCAGTGGTCGAATGCCTCTCAACTTGACTGAGGTCGTCAAGCACTGGCATCTTCCGTCGGAGCTCCCTGCTGAACTTCGCCTCCATGTTCAGAGGGAGGAAAGCCGCCGGCAGAGTCAAGTCATCACCCTCGATGTCGATGCCGTGCTGGAACTTCTTGAGGTGAAACTCCAAAGTTGCGCCTTCCAGGTTGGACTTCAAACCGGTCTCGATCCGGTCGTCATCCATCATGCTGTTGAGGGCCCAAGCGAGCTTCTCCCTCTTCTTCAGCGGATCCCACCAGTTGACCTGGAAGTTGCAGAATACCACCTGGGGAGTCACCCCTCCTTCCACACATTGGCGGATCCTGGTCAGAGCAGGGTCGAAGGCGTCCGATAACATCGGAACTTCACTCCAAGCTTCAGTGTCGACGTTGGGGAGGCCTCCGGGCAGCTCTAGCCTCTCATGCTCCTCTGTCCTGATGACAATCTAATCCTTCTTCAAGTCGTCCCACTTGCCAGAAGAGAATGACCGCAAGTACTTGTACAGGCACTTCTTGCACTTCACAAAATAATAGAAGCCAAGGTACTCGTCACTTTTGCCGGTGGTGTGGATGGTGAATAAGGTGCGGACTCGACGAAGGGAGGAATACCCACCGACATCTCGCAGAAGTGGACAAAGATTGACACCAGAAGATTGGAGTGGGGGCCAAGGTGGTACAGCTGCAGACCATAGAAGTCTAGCAGCATCAAGAGAGAAGTGGAGAAGGGTGGGATCAGTCCCACCATGGCGTACGCGGAGAAGTACACCATGTCGCCGGCGTGATCCTTCTCGAATGGAAGCTTGCCGGCGCGGACCTAGTGGTTGAAGAAGTCACTGGACCACCCCATGAGGGCCCGGACCTTCTTCAAATCACCGTCATTCTTAAGTCGGCTCTTGCGGAGACCCAACTCCATCGCAGCACAACGGGGCGAGAGATGAAAAGCAGGCTAAAGTTTGGAGGATTCAAGCACAAGTTCAAATTAAGGCGTAAAGAATCCCCAAACAGTGCGTGCTTTCCTTCTTAAGTAAGCCCCCGCAACGCTTGGATGGAAACCGCAGAGGAGCCGATGATACAATTCAAAAACTTCACCCTGCCAATGACAAGGGGGCCCGGGGCCACCCCGATGATCAAGTCGAGGTCCTTACCCCAGGCGAACGGTTGTCATCATGAATGTGGCCTAGAGGGGGGTGAATAGGCCTTTTTGAAAATTGTCGGATCCTGCAACACTTAACAACCAGTTCAATACCAGAGATATCGGACTAGTCCGGTAAAGTGCGGACTAGTCCGGTGTTCACGGACTAAGTTGATTGAGCTTGATTGATTAGATTGATTCTTTTATGTATGCAGCGGAAATATAGAATCAAATAAAGGTTTCAATGTTATATGCTAGATTATATCACAATTAAATCTTATGTTTAACAATTCAACGTGAGATAAGCAATGATTGAAACCCTAGGTTATATTGATGAATAAGAATGATGAACACCAAAGACACAAGACACAAGGATTTATCCCGTGGTTCGGCTCCCACAAAGGCAACCTACGTCCACGTTGAGGAGTCCACAAAAGAATCGGGTCTTCTCCAACCCTACCCTCGTCGGATCGCCACGAAGGCCAATCCTCTTCCACCAATCACAAAGGGGTGAATTACCAAATTCAAAGGGGCCTTCTCACATGTTGAGAGCTCCCTTGGATACAACACGAAATACCACCAAAACACACTCAAAAGATTACAATTAAATCGCGGGAGTGTGTTAGAGAATCAAACCAAGAGCTCAATGTGGTGTTGAATGTGTCTCTTCAATGATCTAGAGTGAATCCTCAAAGGATTGATCGTTGTTGCACTTAATTTCGTGGAGAGATGTGGTTTTTGAGTCTCTTGGGAGGTGTGACGGTGCTAGGGTTCGAGATTGGGAAAAATATGGCCGTACAACTCTATTTATATGGGTTTCTAAAAGTGACCGTTAGGGTTCAGAAAGTTTGGACTAGTCCGTGGTGGTTACCGGACTAGTCCGGTGTGCTGAGTGTACCAAACCCTAAGTGTCCCGAAATATCGGACTAGTCCGGTTAGGAGCGGACTTGTCCGATTTTGCTACTGGAAATCTATGGACTAGTCTGATAGTCATCGGACTTGTCCGGTTATGTGAAACCCTAAGTTTATAGGATGACAAGTCCGCACTTGGAGGACTTGTCCGATTCAGATCAAAGGGTTTTTCAGACTAGTCCGTGCAAATATCGGACTTGTCCGATTTGGATCAGAAAGAATATCGGACTAGTCCAGATGTGATCGGACTTGTCCGATTTTGTGTGACTTGTGAAGTGTTTTGAGGACTAGTCCGCACTGGGGAGGACTAGTCCGATTCTGGTCAGAAAAGATATCGTACTAGTCCGATGGATATCGGACTTGTCCGATTTCGTGCAGAAAGGATATCGGACTAGTCTGATGTCTGTCTGACTAGTCCGGTCCTGTGTAACTTTGTGCAATGTGTGTGTTTAAATGTGGTTGAGCTCTTGGGATGTGTTTCCTTAACACACTCCATACACAATAATCTACTACTCTTCTTCCTTGAGCTCATTTCCACTTTGCTCCTCATTCTTCCTTCTTTTTGGTACTTTGCTCATTTTTCTATCATAAGCCTGCACTCATCTCAACAAAGAGGTTAGGATCCCAATTGCTTGTCATAAATCATCCAAAACCCACAAGGGAGTCCTAGATGCACTTTAAATCTCCCCCTTTTTGGTGATTGATGACAACCAATTGAGATTTCACAAAGTGTGATAAAAATTGAGATTTTCATAAAGTATGCACATATGAATCCAAAATACATCAGGCAGTGAAAAGTATTATCCATATGTGCATTCTTTATGGTGAGATGCATAACTAAGTACACTGAAACATTGATAATGATATAATTGACATTAATTACCAAATAGCAAGCATATATGACATTCTAGAGCAAAATCACAGTTTTCATAAATACTACTCAAAGGATTAACTCATTGCATCACAGAACCATAATTAACATAAGATCATTGTTAAAACATTACAAGCCACAAAAGAGGTAAAAAGAAAAGCATAGAACTCTCTCCTCGCAAACTACAGCTAAGACTAAGACTCCCCCTCAATCTCTCCCCCTTTGGCATCAAGACACCAAAAAGAAGGGGAGGAGGGTCCTAGGGTCTACACTCTTTGCTGTCAGTCCTGTCATCGTCGTCTTCATCATCTTCATCTTCAGCTTGATGAGGAGGAGGAGGAGGAGGTGCGGAGATACTCGAGTCCCCAACGCCAAAGCAGGCAAGCTCGGAGGGGGTCAAGGGCCCGAGCTCAGTGAAGTCCGGGTCGGAGTCCTCAGAAATCACTAGAGATCCAATGGGGTCGATCTCCAGCTTCTGGCAAATTTGCTTCACATTTGCCTTGATGTACCTCATCTCCTCCTTTATTTTCTGATTGAGCTTGTGAGCCTTCACTTCGGTCTTCTTGCAGGAGACAAAGATTGCAGCCAGGTACTTGAGAATTCCGCTAGCTAAACCTTTTTGAGGGGCTGCTCTAGAAGCGGGGGCAGCCCTAGAATCTTCTCTTGTTTTTGCCGGTGCCTCAGGACTTGAGGCCGGCGAGGGAGCAGCCTGGACATTTACTTGTTGAGGCTTCAGAGGCCTCAGAGGTGTGTGCTCCACATCTTTGACAAACTCGATCCCTGTGACTTTCTCAATTATGAACATGAGATAAGGGGCATAGCCACAGGATCTGTTAGGAGTGCAGGATATGTTCACCATGTCATTCCAAATGTATTCCACCACATCAAGTGGGCGGTTTTTGCTTATGACCCTCATCAGAGTTCGAAGGTATCCTTGCACACTTCTTGCATCCCCATCCTTAGGGGCTATTGTCTTCCTCAGGACTTTGTTTAGCACCACAAAGAATGGATTCATGTTCTTTGTGGAAGGAGGGATGAACTTTGAGTTGGGCTCATAGAGAAACTTCGTCTTTTCCTTCTCGATGACACCAACATTGTGAATGATCACATTATCATTGCTTGAGGTGTAAAGATGCAACATCCTTGAAAATTCTTCATATGTGATAGTGTACTTGGATCCATGAGTCATCCAAGTCACTCTCTCTTCTTTATCGCTTGCAAAGTAACAAGTGGCATAGAACTAAGCCACCACTTCATCATTCCAATATTACTTGAAGGCAAAGAGGTCCTTCAAGCCATGTCTTTCAGCTGCTGCAATCACTTCATCAAATGCAGAGCATCTCTTCTTCTCAAGATGTGCCCAGTCAATCCACTGACTACGCACTACCAGTGTCTTCATCTGCAGGTAAACAGCCCTGTAATAGTCAATATGAAAATTGCTCCAGAATCTTCCATCTGCAGCTTGCTTTGGATGACTGTAGCAATCCACACTGCAAAACTTGGCCGCTGAGTCACTGCCCTCTCCATTAAACTTCTCTTTAGTGGGGTCCCGGACCCCTTCCCTCGGAGCATGTAGCTTCAACGGGCCAACTGGACCTGTCGCTATCCCTTTGCCCTTGCCCTTTGCTTGGCGAGGACCACTCGATGATGCAGCTGCCTTGGACACTGGCTTCTTAGCCAACACTTTCCTCCGAGCCTGTGGAGGAGACTGAGCTGGCTCGGATGGTCTTTCTTGGCGCTTCTTGCCAAGACCCGTCGAGGTCCGAGGTGCCACCTCAAGGTCCATCTCGGCCTCAAAATAGGAAACTTCATCGTTTGAGCTCTACATGACCTGAGAATGAGTGGCTTGATTGAGAATTGATGGTACAAGGCATAGGTGTGAAAGTATAGCAAGGACTTGCATTGAGGAATTGAAAAGTTAGGTTTTGAGTTCAGAAAAGTCGAACTTGTCTGGTGTCCAGGCACGGACTAGTCTGGGATATCGGACTTGTTCGTGCATGGACCGGACTAGTCTGGTATTCAAACTCAAAAACCTAGGAAACTAGACAAATGGTGATCCCTAGTGTACAACAGGCGTAGCATAAATGTAATACATCAAGGAGGCATGTATATAGTGAAATATGCTAGGATATTTGATCAACAATGAAGAAATTTGGGATTTCTAGGGTTAGGGTGAAAAATTATCGAAGAAATTGACTGGAGCTTGAAGAAGAGGACGTTGAAGGCCGGACTAGTCCGAGAACTTCAGTACCGATGCAATGTCGATCAAATCCCTCCCAAACTTGCGAAGTTTCGAGGGAGAAATCAAGAAATCGCCTTGGGGGCTCGAGCACAAAGAGAGAGAGCGCGTGAGGCAAGAGTGGAGGATGAAGGGATTAGGGTTTGGTGGCGGCTAGGGTTATGGACACGAAATATCGGACAAGTCTGGAGATGACCGGACTAGTCCGAACTTTTCCAGGGGCTATATCGGACTAGTCCGTTGTCTACCGGACTAGTCCGGCCTAATCGGCACTCTACAGACTAGTCTGCATGGGCGGACTAGTCCGTGGTCACCAGACAAGAATCTTTAGCCCATTCATATATATTTGAAGGTACATATTTAGAGAAAAGAGAGGCAAAACACATCAAATAATCTTGATGAATATGATCAGTAAGCATACAACAATCAAGCAATGATCATAATTCACCAAGATCTAGTAATTGACATAGTTTTTTGGATAAAAATGAGAGAGATGATTTTCACAATCCAATCAACATATTTGAAGAATTCATACAGCTATGCAACATTTCAGGCCACACTCCGAGCATCAAGGATATTTAGTTCATTTCGGAGTTCACAAAAACGTTTTTCATCAAGTGGCTTGGTGAATATGTCGGCCAATTGCTTTTGCGTGTTGACATGTGAAATGGCTATGTCTCCTTTCATGGCATGATCTCTCAAGAAGTGATGTCTTATGTCTATGTGTTTAGTTCTGGAGTGCTCAACTAGGTTGTGGCCAATTTAATGGCACTCTCATTGTAACAAAGGAGTGGAATATGGTTCATATTGTAACCATAATCCCTTAGAGTTTGTCGCATCCAAAGGAGTTGAGCACAACAACTCCCGGCTGCAACATACTCCGCTTCGGCTGTGGATAAGGCAATGGAATTTTGTTTCTTGGAGGACCAAGAAACTAAGGATCTCCCTAGGAATTGGCATGTACCGGAAGTGTTTTTTCTATCTACATTGCACCCGGCATAATCAGCATTGGAATAACCGATGAGATTGAATTTTGATCCTTTTGGGTACCAACGGCCAAGGTTGGGTGTATGAACTAAATATCTCAAGATCCTTTTTACGGCTGTCAAGTGACATTCCTTAGGATTGGCTTGAAATCTTGCACACAAACATACACTCAACATAATATCTGGCCTAGATGCACATAAATAGAGTAGAGATCCAATCATGGAGCGATATACCTTTTGGTCGATGTTAGGTCCATCTTCATTGAGATCCAAGTGGCCATTTGTTGTCATGGGGGTCTTTATGGGCTTTTCCTTGTCCATACCAAACTTCTTAAGTATGTCTTGTGTGTACTTGGTTTGGCTTATGAATGTCCCTTCCTTTTCTTGCCGCACTTGGAATCCCAAGAAGTACTTTAACTCTCCCATCATTGACATTTCAAACTTGTCTGTCATGATTTTACTAAATTCTTCACAAAAAGATTGGTTAGTTGACCCAAAGATTATATCGTCAACGTAAATTTTACAAATGAAAAGATCATCATCAAAATTCTTTGTAAACAGTGTATAGTATACTTTTCCAATCTTAAAGCCATTTTCAATTAAGAAATCTCTAAGACACTCATACCAAGTTCTAGGAGCTTGTTTGAGGCCGTAGAGAGCCTTACGCAATTTAAACACGTGGTCGGGGAACTCTTCATCTTCAAATCCGGGTGGTTGCTCCACGTACACCTCTTCCTTGATTGGTCCGTTGAGGAAGGCGCTTTTCACATCCATTTGATACAGCTTGAAATCATGGTGAGTAGCATATGCAAGTAATATTCTAATAGATTCAAGCCTAGCTACTGGAGCAAAAGTTTCATCGAAATCCAAACCTTTGACTTGTGAATACCCTTTGGCCACAAGTCGCGCCTTGTTCCTTGTCACCACCCCGTGTTCATCTTGTTTGTTGGGGAAGACCCACTTGGTGCCGACAATGTTTGCATTGGGTCTTGCCACAAGTTCCCACACTTCGTTCCGCTTGAAGTTGTTCAATTCTTCTTGCATTGCCACCACCCGGTCTGGATCTTTCAATGCATCTTCAACCCTGAGTGGTTCCAAAAAGGATACAAACGAATAGTGTTCACAAAAGTTAGCTATGCGAGATCTAGTAGTTACTCCCTTTTGGATGTCACCGATGATGTTGTCGATTGGGTGATCCCTTTGGATGCATTGGTGTTCTCTTGGGTGTGGCACTTGAGGAGTTGTATCTTCATGGTAATCTGCTTCTCCCCCTAAGTCATTGCCTTCATTGACTTGTTGATTATCTTCGTATCCTTGTGGTTGATCTTGTGTTGAAGCTCCCCCTTGATCGTTGATCTCCTCTTGTGGTTCATCTTCTTCATGTACATGTGGAGGTGGATCTTGTGGTCGAACCTCACCTAGAGCCATTCTTTTCAATGCTTGACAAGGCGCTTCTTCTTTACCTAGTTCACATGGATCAACTTGCTCCTTTTGGGAGCCATTAGTCTCATCGAACACTACGTCACGTGCTACTTCAACAAGTCCGGAGGACTTGTTGAAAACACGATAGGCGTAAGTGTTTGAATCATAACCAAGCAAGAAACCTTCATCGGACTTCAAAGCGAACTTTGAAGTCCTAGGCTTCTTGCTCAAGATATAACATGGAAAATTGAAAACACGAAAATATGAAATATCTGGTTTGTTACCGGTGAGTAGCTCATATGATGTCTTCTTGACTAGTCAATGAAGGTAGAGTCGATTTACGGCGTGGCAAGCGCTGTTAACCGCTTCCACCCAAAATCGATCTAATGTCTTGTACTCATCGAGCATTGTTCTTGCCATCTCTATGAGTGTTCTATTCTTTCTTTCGGCAACTCCGTTTTGTTGTGGGGAGTACGGCGCTGAAAATTCATGCTTTATGCCTTCTTCATCAAGGTACTCTTCCACTTGCGTGTTCTTGAACTCCGTGCCGTTGTTGCTTCGAATATTCTTGATTGTCAATGAGAATTCATTTTGAGCTCGTTTGAAGAACTTCTTGAGTGTTCCTTGTGTCTCTGACTTATCATGCAAAAAGAAAACCCAAGTGAAGCGAGAAAATTCATCAACAATTACTAAACCATATTTGTTACCGCCGATGCTTATGTAAGCAATTGGACCAAATAAGTTCATGTGTAGTAGTTCGAGCGGTCTTGTTGTAGTCATGACGTTCTTTGCGGGATGAGGTGCTCCAACTTGCTTCTCGGCTTGGCACGTGCTACAAGGCCTGTCTTTCTCAAAAACAACATCCTTCAAACCGCGGATGTGATCGCCCTTGAGGAGTTTTTGAAGATTCCTCATACCAACATGTGCTAGCCGTCTATGCCACAGCCAACCCATGTTGGTCTTTGCAATCAAGCATGTGTCAAGTTCGGCTTTATCCTTGTTGAAATCAACAAGGTAAATCTTTCCCTTCAACATGCCCTTGAATGCAATGGAACCATCACTCCTCCTAGAGACGGTCACACCCTCGTCAGTGAACAAGCAATTATAACCTTTGTCGCATAGTTGAGATATGGACAGCAGGTTATAATCTAAGGATTCAACATGTAGTACATGAGAAAGTGTGTGTTTAGATGATATAGCAATTTTACCGGTACCGAGCACCCTTCCTTGACTGTTATCTCCAAAGTAGATGCCCTCATTTTGGTCCTCATTCTCTTCATATTCCACAAACATTCTTCTTTCTCCGGTCATATGGTTGGTGCACTCATTGTCTAGCACCCATTTAGATCCACCGAAGGAATAGTCCTGCAAAAACAAATTATGCTTTGGTTTTAGGTACCCAAGCTTGCTTGGGTCCTTGGAGGTTAGTTACAATACATTTGGGCACCCACACATGAGATTTAGTGTTCCCATGGCGTGGCCCAACATAATGAGCATAAACCTTGCCAAAATTATTTCTCATTAACACATAGGAGGCATCAAAAGTTTTAAACAATAGCTGTTTATGTACAGGACTAGTCTGGGGGCTGGACTTGTCCAGAGAACCAGACTTGTCCAGACACCCACCAGACTAGTCCGATGTTCCTGTGCAGGTACAGTCTTAATCTGTGACTTTCTAGTTTGAGAGGGCCTTCCTTTTACAAAGGTAATCCTCTTGTTGTTATTCTTATGACTTCTAGCATGCTGCTTTTCACCATAAGAGTAACCAATGCCATATTTGACGTTTGGAGGTCTTTGGACCAAGTATGCACTACATGCATAGTTGATCTTCTCCTTGTCAAATATGCCACATTGGGAAGGATGTTTATCCTTTGTGGAGGTTGACTTCTCCTTCAAACTGGTGTCACCTTTCTTACATGTACAAGCATGAGCAAAATCAGTTTTAGTCGGTTGAGAAGGTGAACTTGAAGAGGAGGAAGGTTCACTCAGCTTGAGTGACTCAACTTGCACTTCAAGGATCTTGTTAACCTTGATCAGGTCAGCAAGTTGGTCCTTGATTGCAACATTTTAGTCGGTTAACTCCAGGCAAGCTTCCTTGCTTGAAGCTAACTCAAGTTCTAGTGAATTGCTTTTCTCCTTTTCAAGCTCTAGAAGTTTGTCAAGTTCAACATACTACTCCTTTTGGGAGATAATCATGTCCTCTTGATGATGAATTAACCTCTCCTTCTCAACAAGTTGATCAAGTAAAAATTTCATTTTTGTTGCAGCTTTCCTATCTAGTCCAATAAGCATATCCTCATTATCACTATTTATTTCATCATCACTAGAGTAGGAATGCACGGAAGGGGCTTTGATGGTTACCTTGCATTTACCTTCCTTTGCCATGAGGCAAGTACCATTTCCCTTCCTTGTGTTGAGTGTAGAGAAGAGAGTAGACTTCTTGGGTGTGCTCTCGATAGCTATGCTAGCCATCTCTTCTTCTTCGGATGATGAGGACTCATCATTTGAGTCCCACTCCTTCCCTATGTGAGCTTGTTCGGCGTGTTTCTTCTTCTTGAAGAATTTCTTGGGTTGAGGCTTGGCTTCTTTTGTCTTCTTCATTTCTCTTCGTACGGGCAATCAACAATAAAGTGGCTATACTCACCACAATTATAGCATGCCCGCCTCAACTTTGTCTTTGTTCTGTCCTTGTACTTTCCTTCACTTGATTTTGTACCTTGTCTTTTCTTCATTATTCTCTTGAACTTTTTCATGAATAATATCATGTCATCTTCATCTAGTTCACTGCTCTCGTCATCACTGTCTTCATCTAGTTGTGCTTCTCTAGCTTCTTTGGATAGGGGCTTGAGGGTGGACTTGAAAGCAACCCCTTTCTTCTTTCCCGAGGTGAGGTCGGCAATTTCCTTGACGTGCTTTGCTTGTTTTTCCATCATCTCAAAGTTGATGATCTTTCCAAGCAATTCGTCTGGAGTCATCCTTTTGTATCCAGGACTTTCTCTAATCATGGAGCATAGTGTGACATTGCGAGGCATAAAAGCTCTAAGGATGAGCTTTACCACCTCGTGATCATTCCACTTCTTGCTCCCATATGATCGAACTTTGTTGACGAGTGTCTTCAATCGGTTGTAAATTTCTTGGGGTGACTCATCTTCCTCAATTGCGAATCTTCCTAATTCGCCTTCGATCATCTCGATTTTTGCTTCACGCACATGTCGGTCACCTTCATGTGCGGTTTGTAGTGTATCCCATATCTCCTTAGCAATTTCGAGTCCATCCACCTTGGTGAACTCGTCCCGATTGAGTGAGGAGGTGATTACTGCTGCGGCTTGAGCATTTCTATGAATAGCCTGCTCTTGGCTTGGGGTGAGCTCTTCGTCGTCGTCTGGAATATCTATCCTTGTGCATACAATATGCCATAGACTTGGATTGAGGGAAATCAAATGCATTTTCATATTCTGCCTCCACATTGAGTAATCACTTCCATCGAAGTGTGGGGCTTTTCCAAGTGGGATAGATAAGTAATGACTATTATTGGAATTTAGACGATCATAGTTAAAAGGATATCAGGAGTAGTCGGTGTGACTACTCCCCTTCTTCTTCTCTTCAACTTTCACTTTCCCTTTGGAAAGCACCTTCTTTCTGAGGAGCGCCTTTAGGACCAGTGTCTCCTCATCATCGTCCTCGAAGTCTTGAATGGCTTCGAGGTACTTCTCCACCTTTTGATTTTTATCGGTGTTAACCTCTTCTTGGTTGTTGATTTTGTGGATGTCCTTCATCTCCGACATGATCTCTTCGAGTGGTTAGACTCTTTCTTGAAGAACCCGCTCTGATACCAATTGAATGTGGCCTAAAGGGGGGTGAATAGGCCTTTTTGAAAATTGTCGGATCCTGCAACACTTAACAACCAGTTCAATACCAAAAATATCGGACTAGTCCGGTAAAGTGCGGACTAGTGTGGTGTTCACAGACTATGTTGGTTGAGCATGATCGATTAGATTGATTCTTTTATGTATGCAGCGGAAATATAGAATCAAATAAAGGTTTCAATGTTATATGCTAGATTATATCACAATTAAATCTTACGTTCAACAATTCAACGTGAGATAAGCAATGATTATGAAACCCTAGGTTATATTGATGAATAAGAATGATGAACACCAAAGACACAAGACACAAGGATTTATCCTGTGGTTCGGCTCCCACAAAGGCAACCTACGTCCACGTTGAGGAGTCCACAAAAGGACCGGGTCTTCTCCAACCCTACCCTCGTCGGATCACCACGAAGGCCAATCCTCTTCCACTAATCACAAAGGGGTGAATAACCGAATTCAAAGGGGTCTTCTCACACGTTGGGAGCTCCCTTGGATTACAACACGAAATACCACCAAAACACACTCAAAAGATTACAATTAAATCTCGGGAGTGTGTTATAGAATCAAACCAAGAGCTCAATGTGGTGTTGAATGTGTCTCTCCAATGATCTAGAGTGAATCCTCAAAGTATTTATCGTTGTTGCACTTAATTTCATGGAGAGATGTGGTTTTTGAGTCTCTTGGGAGGTGTGACGGCGCTAGGGTTCGAGAGTGGGAAAAATATGGCCGTACAATTCTATTTATATGGATTTCTAAAAGTGACTGTTAGGGTTCAGAAAGTTCGGACTAGTCCGTGGCGGTTGCCGGACTAGTCCGGTGTGCTGAGTGTAGCAAATCCTAAGTGTCCCAAAATATCGGACTAGTCCGGTTAGGAGCGGACTTGTTCGATTTCACTACTGGAAATCTTCGGACTAGTCGATAGTCATCGGACTTGTCCGGTTATGTGAAACCCTAAGTGTATAGGATGACAAGTCCGCACTTGGAGGACTTGTCCAATTCAGATCAGAGGGCTTTTCGGACTAGTCCGTGCAAACATCGGACTTGTCCGATTTGGATCAGAAAGAATATCGGACTAGTCTGGATGTGATCAGACTTGTTCGATTTTGTGTGACTTGTGAAGTGTTTTGAGGACTAGTCCGCACTGGGGAGGACTAGTCCGATTCTGGTCAGAAAGGATATCGGACTAGTCCGATGGATATCGGACTTGTCCGATTTCGTGCAGAAAGGATATCGGACTAGTCCGGTGTCTGTCTGACTAGTCCGGTCCTGTGTAGCTTTGTGCAATGTGTATGTTTAAATGTGGTTGAGCTCTTGGGATGTGTTTTCTTAACACACTCCATACACAATAATCTACTACTCTTCTTCCTTGAGCTCATTTCCACTTTGCTCCTCATTCTTCCTTCTTTTTGGTACTTTGCTCATTTTTCTATCATAAGCCTGCACTCATCTCAACAAAGAGGTTAGGATCCTAATTGCTTGTCATAAATCATCCAAAACCCACAAGGGGGTCCTAGATGCACTTTCACATCATAAAAGGCGAGAGCCCAAGGGCGGCGGCCTGACAGGGTGCGCGGAACCGATACGGTTTTCGTATCAGTAACCAGTGACCTTCAATTGCGTGAGATCCGCACGCTCAGATCTCACATGCCGCATCCTGGATGTGCCATGCAGCGTTGGTTTAACTGTGAACTACCGCCAACGGCACATCCGAAGACCCTTGAAGACACGGCTCAAAAACCGAAGGATGGACCCACCTCTGGCAGAACGACTTCATCCGAAAGGTCTCTCCCAGAGGTGGGCCCAGGGGGCCACTGTTGGTACCCTTAGTACCGTATACCTCTTGGAACTACAAGAAGACCAAAGGAACTTCACCTGTCTGAGTTGAAGACCTTTGAAGGCCCCATGTGTCATACGGGACCGGACCTGCCTCCCTTCTATGGTTAGTACCCGGTGCTGCCATGTGTATACTGCAACCGGAGCCACATCCCACACATGGGAAAGCTCCGGGTTAAACACCTGCATGGCATCCCCGGACCTAACCCCCGACAGAGGGAAGCTCTGGTACTGACACGTGTACAACTGCACCGGACCTACACATCCCAGATGATAAGCTCCACATCTGCCACGTGTCCAATCGCCGGACCTTCAGCCTCAACAATCAGACTAGATTACCTCCAACGGCTCGGACCTATGAGGGACAATCAAAGACTTCAAGATCCGATTAAGTGTCATTAATACCACATTAATGACACATGATTGGATTGCCCTTAATTCCAGTAACGGCACTGTCAAGGCCCGTTACCACACTATTAAGGGTAATTAACCTCATTAATTGTGTATTAAGCATCAGTAACCGCCAGGGCCACATGTCGGGCCAAGCTAGCGATGTAACAAACAGTTCTTGTGCTACAAAAGGACTGATCGGGCGATACACAGGGGGGACCCCGGCTGGAAGCTCTTGACTCTTAGACGTTCAATATGGCATCTACACACCCTGTGGAGTAGGGTATTACACTCAAGCGGCCTGAACCACGTAAATCCTTGAGTCTACTTGCCATCATGTTCTGAATCTCTGCACGCCCAATACCGAAATACAAACTCCACGGGCTACCAACAGTAGTACCGGGAGAATTGCCGGAACAACGCTACGACAAGTAGAAAGGTTATCTGTGCAAGAAATGATATTTCCTTCACATAATTGAGTTATATTGACGGGTGAAATTGGTATATAACAGCCGTCAACAAACTCCCTCAAGCTTACCATTTGTTCGTCCCGAGCAAAGTCAAGACTTTAGGTTGATGATCAGGAGTGCTACTATGTTCTACTTTTCAAAAGTACCATGTGCACAACAGAATACTCTACCTAGTATTGCAAAAATTGGCATGGTACTTCACCCATCCTAAGTCATTATGGGGCTTATGCCATCTCCAACTCATGAGTGGTTGAAAGATAGAACAGCAAATGGAGCAGACATACCCTAGAAATCAAGTTCCACTCAAATCCTGGAGAGTTCAATTTAGATTATAAGTAGTTCAATTTTATTCTCTCGGTCCCTCCTTTGTGTGTAGTGGAAATATTTCCTCACCAAGGCATTTTGCCTACACTCATCCTACCACTAAATAAGGCTTGTATGTGGAGCTTGGTAGGGAATATAGTAGGCATATTTGCAACACATAATATTGCTAAATCAAAAGAGCAAGCCTTAGGAGAAATCAATTCAGAACAATTTGATTCAAGACTTGTGCATGTGTGATGGAATGGAGTGGATGTGGTTATTTGAGATGACTCCTTTTTCTGTGGACTCTCTTATTTTGCAGGGATGAAACATGGCTACTTTTTTCTCTCATGCTTTTGATGTAAGCATGCAGTTTTTTATTGTAGCCATGTCTTCTACTCCCTTTTTATGCAACAAACTTGGAGAGAGTATTAAGCATGAAGGGTATGGAGTTTCTCTTTTTATTGTCGAATGATGGTATGATGGGATTTTGCTTACTTCTAGTGTAGAAGTATAGCATGTGCAAGTGAAGTCTTGAATTCAAAAAGTAATGAATGAAATCTCACATAGGTCTATACTAGTTTGACAAAGCTCAACGTGAATACAAATAGCATATGCATATGGTCTATCAATGTAATGTATCATATGGCTTTGGTAGGTATTTCTAATCAAATGAGAGTAACTTAAATCTTTTTAGAATTTCTCCTGAAATCTAAGTTTCACTTTCAAACTAGGAATAGCAACCCTATCACTATATCATATCTCACAGCAACTTAGAATTGGATTAAGCTTTGCTACCCACGATTTCTAAATAAAGGTAAAAGTAATTCTAGACAATGAAAGTAATATTTTGGAGAGTACTAAGTTGTAAACTAGGGACTTAAGAAAATTAAAACATAGCAACTGTCGGTACCCAGCATACCGGGTACCCTCGCGCACAAGCTAGAGCCACCTAGGTACCTCACCTTCCAGCAGGGACATGGTCTGAGAGCGCCACGTGTTCAAAAAAACCCAGACCCGCCGGCCTCAGATGGGAAGTCTAGGGTGCCCACGAGACATCCAAAAGGGGGAGCTCAGCTCCACCTTGATGACAAGCTCCCAGGCAGCCACGTTTCCAGCACGATGGGATCCGACCTTCTTCGCAAAGGTGAGCTCCCAAGCTGTCGTGTGGCCCATGAAGTCGAGAGCCGATCTCCCCAGTGGAGGCGAGCACCCGAGCTGCCACGTGGCCCGTGGGGTGAGACCTGGCCTCCCCCACGGAGGTGAGCACTCAAGCTGCCACGTGGCCCGCAGGGCGAGACCTAGCCTCCCCCACGGAGGTGAGATCTCGAGCCACCACGTGGCCCGCAAGACGGGTGTGGTCTCCACCATGGCATAGAACTCCCCAGCGGCCGCATGGTCAGTCCACTTGCCCTGAGCAGATAGTGGGGAAGTTAAGATGGCAGTGTGCCTTGTCTCCATCAAGCCTTGAAGATACGCGGCTTCCCCAGATGCATGGCACGGCACACGCCTAATCTCAGGTACCGCTACGACTAATCATATCACAGTGAAGGCACCGCAGGTCTATCCAACTCCGCCAAGTGGGTAGCTTATGGCGCTAGAGATAGTTGGATGGGACATTCCCTGCCAGCGTCAGCAACGGCGCGTGGGCTACTGACGACCCGGGCGGCAAGACGGCGAGTCCTCAGGTCCGCGGTCAGAGCAAGATTAGAGAAGAAGCCTTAGATCTTTAGGATAAGATCACCCCGGGACCAACTTTCGGGCCCCGGGACCCCACTTGTAAGGCGTATATCCTTGACTATAAAAGGCCCAGACCGCCACCGATACAAAGACAAGACTCAGAATCCCTGATACACACACACTCGCATACACATTCACCAAGCAATACAATTCACCGAGGAGTAGGGTGTTACGCTCCTTGCGGCCCGAACCACATAAAAACTCGACTGTCTCATACTCTTCCACTAGAACACTAGTTTGAGGCCCAAGCCACACCAAACAAGAACCTCCACGGGCTGCTACTTAGCAGATTCGAGGGAAGTATCGCATTGACCCTTCGACATTTGGTGCACCAGGTAGGGGGTTTTTCCCTCAAAAAAGTGGTAGCGTTTTCACCACCATTGTGTTTATCAGGACCGTGGAAGGCGGTTTTCACGGCCATCGTCCGGTAACCAGATCCCTCGCTCGAGCGGCGCACGGGCGGCAAGACGGCGAGTCCTCAGGTCCGCGGTCAGAGCAAGATTACAGAAGAAGCCTTAGATCTTTAGGATAAGATCACCCCGGGACCACCTTTCGGGCCCCGGGACCCCACTTGTAAGGCGTATATACTTGACTATAAAAGGCCCAGACCGCCACCGATACAAAGACAAGACTCAGAATCCCCGATACACACACACTCGCATACACAGTCACCAAGCAATACAATCCACCGAGGAGTAGGGTGTTACGCTCCTTGCGGCCCAAACCACATAAAAACATGACTGTCTCATACTCTTCCACTAGAACACTAGTTTGAGGCCTAAGCCACACCAAACAAGAACCTCCACGGGCTGCTACTTAGCAGATTCGAGGGAAGTATCGCATTGACCCTTCGACATTTGGTGCACCAGGTAGGGGGGTTTTCCCTCAAAAAAGTGGTAGCGCTTTCACCACCATGGTGTTTATCAGGCCCGTGGAAGGCGGTTTTCACGGCCATCATCCGGTGACCAGATCCCTCGCTCAAGCGGCGCACTATGGTCCGTCTCGACCCCGTACAGGTACGGCTAGCCAAAATAGCACGTCGGGACATGCCCTAGCTCAGTCGGCTCCACCAGCACCCACAACAGCGTGCCCGGAGAGCGCTTTGGCGGCGGCCAGAGCTCTCCTCTACCACCCATCGTCGCTGAACGCCTCTCAGGGGGCAACTCAACAGTGGGTCCAAGACATCGACCACCTCGTCATCACACCCATCAACTCCCCCAACAGAGGAAGGCGCCTCGTGTCGCTATCACGCATGTTGTCCATCGACTGTCACTCTGCCAACTCCCGCTCCTCCAAGCCTACGAGCGTTGGTCGGCTCCCCACGAAAGACCTCAGGGCTGAGCTTCACCGTCGTCAAGCTCACATGGACACCCATGTCATCATCGAGAGGCAGCGAGAGAGGCGACGCAACCTCGACAACGAATATGGCCCTCAATGCCTCGTTCACGACGTGTCCTCCATCCAAGGTGCGCCATAGGTAAACCCTCTGCCATCTGACCAGGAGTATGTCGGCTCGATAGCTCCCCTGCAGTACTCAGCAGCAGCAGTACTTGGTGTGGCTAGTACCATTGTAGCAATGCATGGCACAACCAGTGCCACAACCACAAGTCTAACGAGTGCCACACATCATGCAGCAGACCTCCTTGGGGTATGCTGTCCCACGTACCTCTCCGATGAGGCCCGTGGGAGGCAGCTCGGTGTTGGCTTTGCACCTCCGCTTCACAATGTGGCCACACAAGTTCTGGACACATATCCTGGAGAGATTCAACGGAAGCATCAACCCGACGGAGTTCCTGCAGCTCTACACTACGACGCTCCTTGTTGCAGGAGCAGATGAGACCACCCTAGCGAACTACTTCTCAGTCGCCCTGACTGGATCAGCCCGCTCGTGGATGATGAACCTTCTCAAGGGGTCTATAACCTCTTGGGATGAGCTGCACTGGCAGTTCACAGCAAACTTTGGCAGCTCCTACACGCGTCCTGACACTGATATTGACCTCCATGCTGTGCGACAACAACCCAAGGAGACGTTGCGATCATTCATCCAGTGTTTCTCCAAGGTACGCAACTCCATTCCCAACATCCAAAATGCCTCTGTCATAGTGGCATTTTGCTAGGGGGTGCGTGACCGCAAGATGCTCGAGAAGTTAGCTACGCACAACGTGCAAGACGCCTCCAAGCTCTTCTCCATCGCCGATTGGTGCACAAGGGCGGCATAAGTCCGTGATTGGCACGCTCAGCCCGCCCCAGAGCGGGCGGGGCCGGCCAGACTAGAGAAGGAGCCACTACCCCTGGTAGTGGCAAAAAGAAGAACAGGGACCGGGGTGGCGGCCAGAACAAGCCGATGCATGGATCCCCTATCGCGGCAGCAGCTACAACCGAGGAGTCAAGCCCCCATGCTCATAGAATCACCCTCATCAGCCACCTGCCACTAATGAAGACATCGAGCCCTGCCTGGTGCACAAGACTCGCAAACACACCATGAGCGAGTGCTGGGAGATAAAAAGGTGTGTTGAACGCTACCAAGAGCGGGCGCAGCAATGCCCGAACGGCGGCCCCTTCCGCCAACGGGAGGGCAAGCAGAAGGTCGAACCCAAGGTCGACAATGACGAGGAGCTGGAGTACCAGAAGCAAGAGCGGGCTGTCAAAGTGGTCCACCAAGATGAGGACTCCAACGCCAGCAGCAACACTGAGTGTCGCAAGACCCTCCACATCATCTTTGGAGGGTCTTGGGATCCAGTGTCCCGGAACGCGGCCAAGACCGTTCGTCGTGCGGTGGCTTCAATAGCCCCTGTACCCACTCCGACGGAGCACCACCGCTGGAAGGATACGTCGATCAACTTTGACACCTCTAACTGCCCCATGAACATGGCCGGGGCAGGGGTCCTACCTCTCCTAGTCTCCCCCACCATAGCCAACATCAAGCTCCACTACGTCCTGATAGGTAGCGGCGCCGGCCTCAACCTACTCAGCCGTGCAGCCTTCGAGCAGCTGCAGATCCCGGTGTGCAAGCTAGCCCCCTCGAGCCCGTTTTCGGGGGTGGGACCTAGGAGCGTCATCCCATACAGCAACATCCACCTGCGGTGACCTTCGCGACACTTAACATCTATAGGACGGAGAGCATCCTCTTCGACGTCGCCGATGTCAGCCTCCCCTTCAACGCCATCATCGGCAGGCCTGCCCTGTACCAATTCATGGTTGTAGCCCACTACGGCTACCTCGTCCTGAAGATGCCAATCCCCTCCGGCGTCCTCAGGATCCGCGGAGATTGCACCGCTGTAGTGTTAGCCTTGGAGCAGCTCCAAGCACTCACGGCGGACCCAGCACCAGTCTCGATCGGTGCTGGATCAAGTTGACCTCCGCCAAGCTCACGACAGTGTAGAGCACCTGCCGCACCTCAGTTGTAGCCCTCTGGTAGCATCGACACCTCCACCAAAGCTGCCAAGCCCAGTCCAGGCTCTGCTCGGACCACTCACAAGATGGGCGGTCAAGGCAAGAAATAGGGATGCTCGCTCATCACCCCTCTAAGTAGCTGTTGACAGCAAGGTTGCCTGCCAACCATTGCAGCTACTCATGGATCTGTGGGCACCCCTATTGTAAATACTACTCTTAGTAGAACTGTGTAAAGGATTTCGTAAGGCTTAGGAGCAGCACTAAGGATAATCAAGCACCAGGGGGGTCAGGCCCAGAGTGTGTAGCCAACTTAGCTTGGTTCCGAACTCTAAGCCTATGCACCCTGCCTCCCCCCATCATCCGGAGGCAAGCCGTTGCCCTCTTTTGTAAAAGTCTGTCTCCCCCTATGAACTCCTATCAAAAAATCATTGTTTTACTTAAAGTCTTCTTTAAAACTTTGTCCATTTACTTATGCACTAAGTTTGTGAACATGCCACACTAAGAATCGTTTATTGCGTATTATTTTATATGCGCGATTGTACACTTTGTAACTCACCCATGCAGGAGTCATGCAGTCCTAATGAACGCGGGTATTCTTGAGGTACTTGTGGTGTATGAGGGGTTCTTCTGGCCCCTCTCGTCATTAGGGACCTGTGACGCCAGAAGGTTCCCCAGGAAAGGCCTGTGCCGAGCAGGAGTCAGGGGGTGTAAATTGCTTAGCCTGGTCCTGTACCCTAAGCGTACACACCCTGCCTCCCAGCGCTACAGCCAAGTACTGAGAGCCCGAAAGCTGACACCCTGAGGACGACAGGAGTCGGGCCCCAAAGCACCAACGCACTGAATTACCCAGGCCTCGCAAATCAGCCTAGGACAGTAACGCATGACAAAGCTAAGGGAGAGCTACAAGTAAATCAACGAGCAAACTAGTCCACATTGCTTCTATCATATGTGCAGAATAGCCCGCTCCGACACCACTCCAGCACCACCCAAGGGGCCTGTCGCCGATGACTCTACGACGATGGTGGACGACGCTAGACCATCGAGCTTCGGCACCTCCCAAGGGCCCTGCCGTCTATGTCTCCACAACGATGGTGGACGACGTCGGAGCATCCAGCTCTAGCTCCACCCAAGGGGCCTGCCATCAACATTCCAAAACGTCAACGACAGCACCAAGCACGGATAAGTGAGTAAACTCTCCTGCCTAGCTCTTTTTGCTAACAAGGTTCCCTTGCGATGGCCTATAAACCAGGGGCCTGTTGTTGACGTCTACACGAAGATGGTGGACGATGCCGGAGCATCCAGCTCCGGCACCTCCCAAGGGGCCTACCGTCGACGTCTACACGAAGATGGTGGACGACGCCAGAGCATCATCCTCCAGCACCTCTCAAGGAGCCTGCCTGCCGTAAACGTCTACACGAAGATGGTGAACGACGCCAGAGCATCCAGCACCGACACCTCCCAAGGGGCCTGCCGTTGACGTCTCTTTGACGATGGTGGACGATGCCAAAGCATCTAGCTCCAACACCTCCCAAGGGGCCTGCCGTTGACGTCTACACGAAGATGGTGGATGATGCCAGAGCATCTAGCTCCAGCACCTCCCATGGGGCCTGCTGTCGATGTCTCTACGGTGATGGAGGACGACGCCAGAGAATCCATCTCCGGCACCTCCCAAGGGACCTGCCTGCCGTCGACGTCTACACGAAGATGGTGAACGACGCTGGAGCATACAGCTCTGGCACCTACCAAGGGGCCTGTCATAGATGTCTCTACGACGATGGTAGACCACGCCGGAGCATCCAGCACCGACACCTCCCAAGGGGCCTGCCGTTGACGTCTCTTTGACGATGGTGGACGACGCCAGAGCATCTAGCTCCAACACCTCCCAAGGGGCCTACCGTTGACGTCTACACGAAGATGGTGGATGATGTCAGAGCATCTAGCTCCAGCACCTCCCATGGGGCCTGCTGTCGACGTCTCTACGGCGATGGAGGACGACGCCAGAGAATCCAGCTCCGGCACCTCCCAAGGGACCTGCCTGCCGTCGACGTCTACACGAAGATGGTGAACGACGCTGGAGCATACAGCTCTGGCACCTACCAAGGGGCCTGTCATAGATGTCTCTACGATGATGGTAGACCACGCCGGAGCATCCAGCTCCGACACCTTCCAAGGGGCCTGCCGTCGATGTCTACACGAAGATGGTGGACGATGTTGGAGCATCCAGCTCCAGACACCTCCCAAGGGGTCTGCCGTCGACGTCTCTATGACAATGGTGGACGACGCCAGGGCATCCAGCTCTGGCACCTCCCAAGGGGCTTGTCGTCGACATCTACACGAAGATGGTGGACAACGCTAGAGCATCCAGCTCCAACACCTCACAAGGGGTCTACCGTCGATGTCCCAGAATGTCAACGACAGCACCAAGCGCGGATAAGTGAGTAAACTCTCATGCGCCTCTCTTGTTGCTAACAAGGTTCCCTTGCGATAGCCTGTAAACTAGGGGCCATCGTCGATGACTCTATGACGATGGTGGACAATGTCGGAGCATCCAGCTCCGGCACCTCACAAGGGGCCTACTGTCGACGTCTCTACGACGATGGTGGACGACGTCGGAGCATCCAGCTCCGGCACCTCACAAGGGGCCTGCCGTCGTCGTCCCAGAACGTCAACGACAGCACCAAGCGCGGATAAGTGAGTAAACTCTCCTGCTCCGCTCTTGTTGCTAACAAGGTTCCCTTGCGATAGCCTGTAAACCAAGGGCCTGCCGTCGACGACTCTACGACGATGGTGGACGATGCCAGAGCATACAGCTTCGGCACCTCTCAAGGGGTCTACCGTCGACGACTCCACGACGATGGTGGACGACGCCGGAGCATCCAACTTTGGCGCCTCCCAAGGGGCCTGCCGTTGACGACTCCACGATGATAGTGAACGACGCCAGAGCATCCAGCTCCGACAAATGATGGCACTACGATACTCCAAACTCCCCCACTCCACTGGGGGCCAGTTCAAAAAATTCTGCGATCAAGTGGTAGATGTGCTTAGCCAACTAACCACATCTACAAAGGGGCCTCTAAGGTGATCCACATGCAGAAAATCAACGGACGACACTTCGGCCATGTCAATTGTGCAAATTGTTGGTCCTAAGAAGCCAACGAGCTCAACAAAGATTCTGCAAATCCTTACGTAGCTAAGGATTCAGAGCGTTAGTTGAGAAGCACAGAGACAATGCAAGAAGCCAAACACAAATTTGAATTCATTAAGGAATTCTTTACAAGGGAAGACTCAGAATCCCTGATACACACACACTCGCATACACACTCACCAAGCAATACAATCCACCGTGGAGTAGGGTGTTACGCTCCTTGCGGCCGAACCACGTAAAAACTCGACTGTCGCATACTCACCAAGCTTGTTCTTTTTCAAGGTCCACGCTAGGGGCTGAAACCCTAACAACGGATGTAGGCCATGAGGTTGGCCTAACCTTGTTGCAGCATGGCTTTGACATTGGAGGGGTTGATTGTCGATGTTGGGTTGTCTTCCATGGTTTTCATGAGTGTGGTCGAGGAGAGTGTTGTCGATTTCGCTCATCCACACTTCAAGGTATCCATAGGTTGGATGTACCTTGTTATTCTTTGGCTAAGGTAATAATAACCCTTCTCAAAAAAGCATGACACACACTCAACATGTGTTGAGTATGTTTTGCCATTCTTTGGCTAAGGTGTATCATACCTTCTTGCCATAAAGAAATAACTTGTACCCCTCATGCATTGGATGTGATCCATCATTCCTTGGCTAAGGTAATGATACCTTTTAGCCACGAAGGAGTGATATGTACCCAACATGTGTTGAGTATGATCCATTATTCCTTGGCTAAGGTACAATATACATATAACCACAAAGGGATGACGTGCACTCAACATGGGTTGAGTGTGATCCGTTGTTCCTTGGCTAAGGTATAAAATACCTCCTGGCCACACAGGAACAACTTGCACCCAATATACATTGGATGTGATCCTGTCATTCCTTGGTTAAGGTACATCATACCTTTTAGCTACAAAGGAATAACTTAAACCCAATGATGGTGGCAATTCCCTTGAGCTTGAATGAGTGCTTAGAATAGTTGTGAGCATAATGCCCTCACATATTCGTAGCAACCCATTTGTTGCTCACTGGGGGTTTTCATGTCAAATCTCTGGCCTCGTATAGTTATGGTTGACCTTTCGGGCTTCATTTCTGATAGGTAGCAACCATACCAAATTTACTCCTTGGACAAGAGATATTGAAATGAAATCCTCTTAGGGTTTCCAACAATCGGATCTTTGAATGCCTGCATAGTTAGTTTACTCCTACAACTTTCTCTCTATGATAGAGAGTGATGGTTAACTCCCGAAATTTGTACAAATGAATTTTCGTGTTAGGTACCTGAATCTTCATTTGTACGCATGGGGAAGAACAAAACCAAAGATGCAGTGGATCCAATTTCAAGTGTATTCATGAACAATGTATGAATCATTGCTAGGAGTGGGGATTTATGGATAAATCAAGTTGAACATTTTCTAAAGCTCCTACTCATAACAATGCAAGTGATATACATACACTATATGGATCCCTTCATCTTGTAAAATTTATAACCATCATACTTTTTTTTACAAGAGCAATTATTTATCATTTGGGTCATGGCAAACAAGATTCTCAATTTTATCCTCCTGAACGTTTTAATTTCTTGCCTAGGAATTTGAAAGTTAGTGATCCATGCATGAATGAGTTTCAAATCCAAATTGTGGACATCACTATTCCTAGGTTGCTACATACCAATTAACTCATTCTATAAGCATTACCTTGGCAGAAAATGTCTAAGTCAATTTCAGCAATGCTTATGAAATTTGAGATACTTGTTTAAATTTATTCCTATGTAAGGTGGCATTCCTTTTTGAAGAATAAAAAAGGTAGTGCCAGCACTTACTCTCATGACGGTGCATAAGAATTGAATGATGAGAAGGTATAAACCTTCCTTACCAATGTAAGCAAAAGTCATTCAATCCTAATGCAATTCAAATGACGAAAAATTTATAAACTTGTACCTCAATTGAAGAGCAGTCCGGTTGAAGGTTTTTATGTGAGAAACAACCATGAGTTTTTGTGTAGCCTTCATGTTCAATGCCTTTTGCCAAGTTGAGGTTGGAGTTGTATGGGCTTCATCTTGCTCCTCCATTGGGTCACCATCTTGAGCATTCCTCCACCATGAACTCAAAATGAAATTGATGGAGGGATATGCGCTTGATGAGGCCTTCTAACCTCCTTGCAAATTTTGTCTTCGTTGCACTAAAATCAAGAACAAATAAAACAACTCGAAAATTGGTTACGTTAGCCCAAAAGCATGTTGTGCCCTTTGTCAAATTGTTTTGCCCAACTTGAAAGAACATGAAAATGCAATGAACATTAAGGGAAATATTTTTGGTTTAAATTAGGGAGATGAATTCAAGTGGTTATGCCCAAGGTTCATATCCAAATAAATTTATTTCCTAATTCAAAATTTTAGTTTTATGTTGGTTGGAAATTTTACTTTCCAACATGCAAGTGTGGAAATTCAAACATGCTAAATGCAAATGCAAGATTTGATGCGAAATTCAAATATGTAATTGGGAAAATCAAATATGATATAACTACCAATTAACCTATTGGCAAGGACTCACCGAATTTTTTGAAATCCGATGAGTGGGACTTACCTCTGTCTTGTTTAGTGCAATGATTTGTTATCCACTCTCGGAGTTGAAGATGTGGACAACTTTTCTTGATTGACATGCCAAATCTCCTTTGGCATGTCGGTTGGACATGTGGGTCATATGGTGGCCCTAGCCTCTCCGTCATCTTGATGAAGACTTGTTGGTGTAGTGATGTCTTCTCCTTCTTGAAGATATTCTCTTGTGAGCATGGTGAGGTTTTTCCTTCTTTAGGAGTGTCACTTCGACCTTTTTGATGTTCTTTTAAGTTAATCCATACTTTGATCATGGATCAAAAGCTTCCTTGGGCATGATGACATGTGGACTCCACAATCAAACAAGAAACGTTTGATCCACAATGTTACTTGCCCTAGGTTGCATGGGCTTGGTCAAAGGGTAGGAATCCCAACAAATGATTGTGGGATATATGTGATCTTGAATGCAATTTAAGTTTCTTGTCTTTGTCCAAGGGCTTCATGTTGTCTTGATTTTGTGATTGGCCATGGACAAGATACTTCAAGGTAGGCTAGTTAAACTTAAATCCCTTAAATTCGCATAGCCTCCTTGATTGCAAGGGTGATGTTGATTCCACCCTTGACCTCCTTGTTGGTGATAGTCATTGGAGTTGTGTTTGGAAGGAACAATTCCCATGGGTCTTAGGGAATGATCCCCCAAGTGGCCCATGTTTGACATGAATTTTCACAAATCATGTGAATATCCACGGCCTGGATAATTCCCAACACTTCTCCATTGGCTTGATCTATCATGATACTCCAATGGGAGGTGTAGTTCAATAGTTAGCATGTCCACCTTGCTAAGTGATGTGCATGCCAAGCTAAGGGAACTAGAGCATTCTTCAATCCACCCCTTGAGTGGAGACCATATTCTCATCCATGATGAATGAGAATAGGACTCTTTCAGCTCCTGCACAAATGTAGTCATGGATTGGTGGAGCCAACCCATGACATGAGTGTTGGATGAAGAGCCAACTATTCACCCTATGGTGGAGGCAAAACAATAAGAACTCTTGGAGCCTCCCCCAAGCTTGGGGGTGGATGAATTTGGATCCTACTGAAAGCTGAAATTCTTCCGCGAAATGCAATGGTGTTGCCTAGCGGATATTTGTTGAGGTACGCCTTCAATCATCTTGCAGTTGAGCACTAGCGCCCCCGTTGGCTATCCCACGAAATGGGTTAGCCAACACTACCCTGTTTTCACCACAAAAGGGAAAACAAACAAAGAACAGATAGGGTTGTCACCACCTACTGCCTACCTCTTCAATCCATGGGTCTACGAGACATTCAATGCTACTTTATATCCTAACACCATGCTAGCATATTAAGTAATCACCTTAAGAGCCCGAGCACAATCCATCCTAAGGCAATGAACTAAATCATCGTTGAACCAATTTTTATACATAGCACAAGTGATTCATATTAACATGATCATATCATAACTAATTAGACTATAGTGGGGGTTTGTAGTGTTTATGATGATAGATTAAGAGTGATATGGCATAATCATAGAGACTACTCCTACCACATACATGGAATCCACAATAAAACAAGAAACGTGTTATCCAAGTATATGAATAAAAGAAGACTAAAGATAATATCTTTATTATGCATAAAGTCACAAATATAAGAAAAGATACATGAGCCGAACCTTTCCCAACATGGACTCGGGACTAGAGGCTCTCCTCTCTATAGCCTAACTCCACCAAGGACTAAGAGAACTAGTGTATACAATAGAATGATGCTCATATGGTGTGTGTTGAAGTGAGGGGTCCTATTTATTGCTTGGAGAAGGGTCATCTCCCACCACCAAAAGCGCGTGAATCAGTCATCCATGACCTCTTCAAGCCGGGAGGAGCCAACACGTGGCTTTTGACCGCGTTTGGCACCAGGACCTAGTCGGCCGACTAGGGGGGTCGGTCGACTTGGTCCTGGCTCCAAACGGCCAGTTCATCCTCCAGTTGACTGACAGGTGGATCTCATTCCATGATATGGGTGCTACACCGTTGGATGGTCTCAGATACTTCTGTTTGTGGGCCATTTGATCCATGTGGTGCCACATGTCAATGTTGGATTGGCTGGGATGATATTTTATAGGATTCATCCCCTTGTTTCACTTCAATTCTGTGTAAAATGCCTGCATGCACCAATTTCTACAAGGACAAGTGGAAATAGGTTAAATAGAAAGGTGATGTGTGCAAGAAATGATATTTCCATCACATAATTGAGTTATATTGACGGGTCAAATTGGTATATAATAGCCGTCAACAGTCATTATAAACGTAAAACCATTCGCAATGCCATCCGTTGAGGGAGGACAACAGCTTCAGATCAAAGTATCACGGTTGTGTCCTGTGAAGATAGATGCAGGCGCTGCTAATGATCGAGAGCAGAAATTGTTTGGATCCTGGGCGCACACGGAAGAAGTGTTGCCACAGCCTGAAGTGGGGCTCGATCCCCAAATAGGCTTCACATAGGGTGATGAACACCGCTATGTGAAGTACGCAATGCAGTGTCATGTGGTGGAGCTCCAACCCGTACAGGTGCAGGAGGCCCCAAAGGAAGGCGTGCACTAGCAGCCCGAGCCCCCGCATGTGAAAGGCGGTGAATGACACCACCTCGTCGGCACACAGTTGAGGGATGAGCTCCCCATCAGTGAGGCAAATGTCTTGGGCATCAGGCGCTAACAATAACCCCCTGCAATGGAGGTTGGTGATGCGGCTCGAGTGGATGCGGGACCTCACCCACGATTACATCGCGCAAGGGGCAAGGGGACTATGCAAAAGGTGGTGGCGCCGGATTTCTCTTAGTCGTGGCTCACCACTCTCTCAACGCTCACAGTATTTTGCGAGAAAGGTACAAAGGCACGAAGCAGTGGTGAGACGAAGGAATAGCTATGTCGATAGTGTGTGAGGCCTTTGTAGCACGATCGCGTCGCTTCGGCGGCAGACGAACAGTCGTGCTCGAAAGGACACGTAGTGGACCACGCCCCGATCACAATCGGCGCCGGCTTAAAGCCACGCACCCACTCGCGCCACCTCATGACCGCTGGCACCATCAAATCATGCAACACCCACGATCTTCACAATGTGAAGACCTAGGGCCATGACGCTGTCCCAACAGGCCGAGGTAAGGCGGGTATGTTTTTGACCCACTTTTGAGGCTCAATCTTGTTCCGAGTTTGAAGGTCATCCTGTCACACGGGCCACGGGTCACCCGGAAAGAACCAGTATGAGGGATGGACAACGTGAGAAGGCCCGCGAATGGCTAATTTAGCGGTAGCAAATACCTCTGACATCTTCGACGCTCCATATCTGAGTCTCAGCACAGGGACTACACAGTTGCCCCTCGAAGGGTCGATATCAAGCCGCTCAAGCCCCCAAACGGCCACAGAACTACGTGACTATCCCAAGCGAGATTTAATGGAATGCGGTCATCTAACCCCGACCTTGTCGCACCCACAAAACGGGGTGACCGGTTCCGCTCGTCCTTACAAAATAGGGTGATCGGGTTCCACTCGGATCGCCCCGATAAGCATCTTACCGAGCTCGGGAATTTGACTATCGAGAACAATTCTTGCGTGGCTCAACTCCTCTGAGCTACAAACAACTCACAGATGGAATGTGAAGCGGATTCCCGAAACTATCAACCCTACACCGAAAAGGACACGAGGGCTAATGAAGTAACTCGAGAACCATGATTGGGGTTAGTACCATGTAATCCTGACCCCAAGTTATGCGAAAATCCTAAAGAAATCAAGAACTCATACTAACTCATTCGTCGAACTATTGTTTTCAAGACCACCTACATGTTATGAGAATCCGCTTTCAACCCGACTCGAATGAGCTTGATCGAAGACTCAAGGGCTACTGATAGGGTTCTGTACCCCGAGTATCGAAGAATATTGAAATAATAAGCAGCATACAACTAAGACTCAGACTGCGTCCAACCTCCGATGCAAGGAGGACCTACCACCAAGGCTCCGACTAACGATAGAACACGACATAACACCCCCATGCAAGAACTCTCCAAGAAGGACTCGCTTGTAAACTGTTGTAACCCCTCTCGAGCTAACAAAGAGCAGATACATTCTTACTTGAAACAGTATAAATCCTCGTGCCACTTGTGTTTTGATAACTAGATAGGGATGGCAATGGGTCGGGTTTGAGTCGAGTGGAATGAAAACCCGACCCGACTTGAGCTAGTGAGCGGGTGGATTCTTAAACCTGAACTCGCGACCGCGGTAAAAAATTCAGCACGAACCCGCACCCGACGGATTTTCTGCGGGTTTCGGGTACCCGACAGGAACCCGTAAAGCCTCAGCAACATGAGTTCAACCGGAGCACTTGGTCTCTTTTTATTATCAACTCAAGCTTCGTGTCGCGTCTCCCTCAACGAGGTGGGACTAAACTCCCATCGATCCTCTGCTCCACGTTGGTAACTCCTGCATGGGCCTTCCCGATACGGCCTAGCCTAGCACTCAAGGCGACCGCCAATGCCCTTCCCATTTCCGTCTTCTCGACGCGGTCGCACAACCCAGCGCCCATCGCTTCCCGTGATCCCGTCTTCTCGATGCGGCCGCGCCCTGTCGCTCGCGCCCTTCCGGTCTTCCCAGCGCCCTTTCTCCTCTTCCCTTGCCGCCCGCCGCCCTTCATGCCTTCACGATGCGGCCGCCCGCGCCCTTTCTCCTCTTCCCCTGCCGCCAGCAACCCTTCATGATGTAGCCGCGCGTAGCCCTTCATGATGCGGTCGCCCTCCAGCAACCGCGCACCGTGTCCTCGTTGACGAGAGAGGGGAGAGGGCAGTCGCCCGCCAGGTGGAGCGGCAGCTACCGCCTGCTGGCTAGGGTTACGGGAGCTGGGGATCACCGATTCTGATGTGGTTACTGGGCCGGGGCTACTGCGCCGAATGGTTTTCACACCGTTTCGGGTGCCCCACGGGCACCCGCGGGTGAAAAAAAATAAACCCAAACCCGAACCCGCACCCGTGACAGGGACCCAAACCTGCGGGTCTGATAGCAGTCGGGCAAGTGCGCTAACACGAACACTGTATCACCCATCTCATTTAAGAGGAACATGTAGATAGTATTGCCCGACTATAAAAAGAACCCAAAAGCCACCTTCACGGAAAAGCTTAGCAGGCCACGCTCTATAGGCACTATGGAACACGGCGTAACACCCTGAGAACTCTCAAGAAGGGCTCACTTGTAAACTGTTGTAACCCCTCTCGAGCTAGCAAAGAGCAGATACCGATCACACTGGACATAGGACATTCTTGCTTGAAACAGTATAAATCTCCATGCCACTTGTGTTTTGGTAACTTGACCGTTCAAAAACGAGACGTGCGGCAACACAATACTAGTCAATGATCAGAACACCTACAAAAATCTTTAAGAAAATGAACATTGATCTCTTTATAGTACATCATCTATTCTAGAAATCCGAGCATTTTTCTACTCTAATCACTTTATAATCAGTAAATATAAAATGCGCTATAAATATACTTTTGCCTTGAGCTACATGTTCACACACTTATAAGCTTCATATGTCATTTAACAATTCCATTTTCTTTGCTCAATTCGCCGATCACTTAAATTAACACTATAATCATCTAAATATATAGAAATAGTACAGAAACACACGTCATTAATTACCAAAATACCAATTAAGGATGAGAATTCTTCACTGACACCGCGAGGCGTGACTTTTCACTTTGATCAAATGTTTTCCTTACTTTTTTTGCCTTTTCGGACAGCAGAAGGCCGATAGCACATGATAAATAAGGTAAAAAAACACATCGAACTGTACAAGATCACATCTGTAGTGAGTCACACCTTTAACCTTTATTTCTTTTGAATTGATGGGAACTTCATGGTACATTCTAACAAAATGACAATGGAAACATCACTAGGCTTAAATTTATGACACAATTAGACAACAACGTCCGTCGTAGTTTCAGTTCAATTACACATTTTACAAGCAAAAGCCCAGTTTACTCTTTCTTGGGTGGGATATGGTTCCCACCGGTTGCAACCTTGAATAGATAGAATGCAGACATCAAGGCACTGCAAGAAAATAATTTACGCATTAACTGACTGAGGCTACATCATTGTCAAGAGGAAACAGGGATGAACTCAATGAGGTGCTGAAATGCTGAGGTTAACATTACCTGAGGCCAGCAACAACACCAGCTGGCATTATCTTCGAAGTTTCAAGGAACCTTTGCCCCATCACATAAGTCAAGGACAATGCACAGACTGTTTAAAGCCAGCAGATTGCCACAATTAATACATAAACAACAAATTAAACTGCAGCCAGAAGAAGGCATTCAGTTTGCACTTGGTGATTGATGCTTAGCCTAAAGTGGATGATTCTATTGAGGTTTGTTCAGCAAAGGGAATAACAGAATGGTAGCTAGCATTTCCTTATTTGGTCTCTGCAAAATTTCATAATGTTGCATTACAAGAACTAAATATACAGAACGTGCAATATGATCAAGATAGTTTACAACACTAGCAAGATATGTGATAGCGATGCTGCAGTAACTGTTTTAAATCCTCAAACATTCCATTATTGACAAAATTATGAAATTTTGCTGTTACTACAGACAGCAGCGGCAGTCTAATGAGGTGGCTCTATCATGGGCCTTGATTTGTAATTTCCTTTAGCTGAGATAAAATTATAGACAATACTCCCAAGATTCCATTATTGAAAAAAAGTGCTTAACAAGGATCCCACCATTGAATAGGATTTCGAAAAATCAATTTCTATTTTCCAGGTAATTCTTCGAAATTTTTAAGTGAAGGCAGAAGATTTTGGTAATGGCTTCAAATCAATGGCTAAATTGGGCAACGAAAGAAGTCAGTTCTCCGAAATTTTGTAAGGAAACAGTCAGATCTCAAGATGAAACTGCTGATATCGTCTCGCAAAATAATTAACATAAATAAACAGGGTTGTGTGCATCAATATTTTGGCATCCATGCAATTTCTTTTGTAAATAAATATTGTGAGATGGTGCAAGAAAAGGGTCAGTTCGCAGTATACATTCAATATAGAGTCATTTATTTAAACTACTAGGAGATAGAACCAAATCCTATCTCTAACTGATCTGATCTAATCAGATCCTAACTCCAACTCTATCTAATCTAACTAGAAAACAAGATTAACTCCAACATTGTTGATAAATGATGATGCAACAACTAGAGGGGTCGTAGCAGCGATAACCACGATGGTTATGAGGATATCCTAGAAAGATGCAAGCGATGTAACGTACTAATGTGGTTGAAGCTTGTTGTGGGCCATGGCAGTTATGCAGTGTTTTAAAATCCCGCCTGGACGCCTAGACGCTTAGGCAGGCGCCCAAGCGAGCAAAGGTGAGCAGAAGCGCAGAGAGAAAGGGAAGAGGGCGGGGGTGGAGGGAAGAGCAAAGGCGGGCACCGCCAAGAGGAGGAAAGAGGGCCGAGGCAGCAGCCGCTGACCGGGCCGACGTAGGCGTGGTCGAGCGACGGGAGAAGAGCGCCGTGCAACCCGGTCGGGTTGGGACTCGCAAGAAGAGGAGTAAACGGATAGGGTTAGGTGAAAATGGGTCGGGCAGGCCATAACATAACCCTAAGTCCCTAACCGTTCACGTACATTTGCCTCCCGATTCCGCCGCAATTCCTCTCGAGGCCAGCAATCTCGTTCCCGTCGCACGTCGAAGTCCTACAGCTCCGATAGTGCCTCGTCCAGCTCCAGCGACGCCTCCCCAAATCTGGCCGCATCTCCCCCTGCTCCAACCGTGCTTCCTCTACCCTGCTGCATCTACCCCTGCCTCGCGCACGCCTCTACCTCGGTGTCCAGGCGAGTCGACCGGCCATCGCGTCCACACCGGAGCAACTGGACGTCTAGGCGGCGATTAGGCGACGACTCAAAAATTCTGCAGTTATATTGGGGTAACACAGACATCCAAAGACACGAAGGTGGTTGTATGTTAGACGAGTGCCAAATAGGGAGAAATATGGTGTGGTTGAGTTTAAGGCTTTGGTTGGATGTTAGTTGAGTCGGCGGGTGGTAACAACGAGTGCTTATGCCCAGAAGAAGGTGGATGTTGTGCTTGAATTAGCAAAGTGCGCATGACATCATTAATAGTCATGATGCCACGCTCAACCTTGCCATTCTATGGGTATACTGTGGGCCTTTGAGATTGATGTGAGTGCAAATGAGTCAGGAAGCTAGTGTACTTATACTGGGAATCGCGGTGGGGATAGTGTCACCGTGGCTGGGTGCACAGTGACCAAAGATAGGAAAAACCCAATGGAAAAAATTCCTTTATTCTTCGATGACTTACATGAGGGGGAATGGGCGCATTATATAGGCCAAAGGTCATGCACCCGTTCCAAATCTACGCCCAGATGGTTGGAGAATGCCCAACCGTCTCTATCTCTTATTACATTCTATCTTTAAATACATTATATCTCTAACAGATTTATTTTTATCTAAATAATCCTTCTAGATGGTTCCTACACCTAAGCATCCTGGTTGAGCCCGTGGTCCCAGTCCACAGCATTTCCCCCCTCCCCAAAATCAGCTCGTCCTCGAGCTGAGTCTTCAAGATTCGGATAGAATGTTGTCTTGCGAAATCGACGAGGCCCTCAAGCAAGATGTTTCCCATAGTGATGAAGATGATCAGGCCTCCCAGCTTGACGTGGATGTGCAACCACGAGAAAGTTAGATGTCGGTGGGGGCCATGACTTGGAGTGCTCGTAGTACACGCGCCTGAACGCGCGGTGACCGTCAACCTTGGCGGCCGCATGGTTCATCCTGTCACGTATGCCTTCCTTGGAGAACCCATCCAGGTGCTTGATGTCGATCACCATCGCTACCTGCACCATCTTGCTGCAGCGTTTGAGGTGGGTGGATTAGGCCCTGAGAGCAGTGCAACTCTTGAACATGAGTGAAATGAAGTCCCTGAACATAGGGATTTGAAGTTGGGTTGTGCTCGACGGAGTTGTCTTCATAGAACCAGTGTGCCTGCTCTAGCAACAATAGAATCCATTGGAATGACTCCAGCTCCTCCCAATACACGTTCAACAAAAAGCGGCAATAGAGATCATCGAGCAACTCCTACGAAGGTGGTTGCCCCATCAAATCCAATGGAGCTCGAGGCGGCCGATGCAGGCTCGACGAGCAACTGATCGATCTACTCGGTCGCAGCTCCAACTGGAACCTTGGCACTGCAGATCTTGCCACCAAGGTAGAGGGAATGGACCCCCGCAGCGCAAACTGACTGTGAACGCCGACGAATCGACGTTGATCGACCCGTATCATGATGGGAGCGTCCAATTCCAGCGACCGGATCGACGATTCCCCCCAAGATCCAAGGCATGGTGGCGCGATTTCACCAAATAGAAGTGGATCCACGACGGATTTCACTCGGACGCCAGTCTATCTTGAAAGAGGCGACTAGATCAACTCAGATCGTGGAGCTTGGCAGATCGTGTCATGCCATAGGCGCGCGTGACAAGGGGAGCAGATCCATGCAGTCTGTGGCTCGGGAATAGAAGGATGTTCTCAAAGCAGGGCGACTTCATCCGGCAGAGGAAGAGTAGCGACACGTCGGGAGTCCTCTCCATGAGTCAGGAAGGAAGGGATCAGGTGTGCCGCCGACTTCATGGCTTCAGTCGGGGTGGCAGTGTCTTCCCTATCCGAAACATAGCCAACCATAGGAGGTGTAGAGGGTGTTGGGAAGCTTCGACTCTCTCTGATGGGGTCCTTCTTCTCGAGTAGGGCCAGTTGACGATCGATGAGATCCATTCGCTGACAAAAGTTCTGCCAAAAGGCGCGATTCCTAGGATCTTGATCAGCGGCGGCCAAGAGGACAATCTGCTATCTGGTCCCTGGTCCCTGATACCAATTGTTGTATCATTTGCTGTGAACCGTGGTGGGAATAGTGTCACCGGGGCTGAGCGCACGGTGACTGAAGGTAGGAACAACCCACTGGAGAAATTCCTTTATTCTTCCATGACATACATGAGGGAGAAGGGGGCACATTATATTGGCTAGAGGCACTGCGCCCCTTCCAAATCTAAGTCCAGGCGGTTGGGGAAAGCCCAACCGCCTCTATCTCTTATTTCTCTCTATCTCTTATTACATTATATCTTTAAATAGATTCTATCCCTAATAGATTCATTTCTATCTAAATAACCCTTCTAGATCGTTCATGCGTCTGGGCTTCCTCGTTGGGGCCGTGTGGACCTAGTGGGCCAGTCCACAGCAACTGATGAATTAAAAGATGTATTTTATTCAGATTGGTTGCAGTAGTATGCTTGCAAACAGTTTTGTGTTCAAACTTATTCATACTGATTTTCAGTTTTCCTTAAAATTAAACTTTTTTTCTTTGACTTGGATTCAGCACTGAAACCAAATTAGCTCACAGGTGCTTAGCTGATGGGTAAGGATGCTCTAACGGAGCATGCCCTCCAGCCATGATATGTACCAGTAGAAGTTGAGCTCGACACCAGCACATCAATTCGGTTGCTAATTTAGGGAGATCAGCTCGGTTTATAGCAATAGCAGTGGAATACCGGGAAGACAATTTGTAGCAGCAAAAAAATGGACAGATTTTATGATTTCTAGCCAAAATATTTGTTCACGTTTTTATTTGCTAATTGAGAGGGAGACAAAGTAATCAACTTTTCTTTCATACTTTATCTTTATAGGGAAGTGCTACAATTGGAAAATACAAATGTAAAATTACGTAGAATTTGTGCTTATCAGCAAATAATTATTTGAATATGATTCAGGGACACTAGTCATTACAAACAGTGGACAATCTCGTGAAACATAATCAGGTTTGGCAAATCGCCAGCTTCTCCTGCTAGCGGATTCTCTAGGCAGCATCTTCGCAGTGCAGTCAGGTTCTTGGATCAAACTGGTCAGAAAAAAGCTGAACCAAAGGGGAATTATATTTCTGAGTAAGAAACTAACCCCTACTAACCAGCCACTGCAAACTTTGAACTGAACAATTTTTATATTCTAGACACTCCACTAAATCTACCAGCAACAAACAAATACTACTCTGGGAACCAATCTAATACAAAAATTATCAAAACATTATCGGATCTACTGAGACCATCACAATCAGAATGAATCCCCCAAGTGTTTCTAACCGCATAGAACTCTACTTTGGGCGAAATTAGACACCAAAATGCTGTCCCATTTGGTTCTCTTAAACATATCAAGTAGATCTATAGGAAACCACAGAATCCCAACATAGCAGAGCTCCAGTGATTTATCTATTTTTTATCAAAGAAGAAATGCGATGCGGAGGGCGGCCGGGGGGGGGGGGGGGGGGGGGGGGGTCCGTACGTGTCTCAACAGCGAGGGCTAGGTAGGAGTTCCGGCGCTTCTCGAAGGCCTTGAGGCTGAGGAACCCCGCGAGAAGGAGCAAGGCACCGGCGCCGGCGCCGCCGGCCAGGGACGCCGTGCTGCCGCGGCTGAGGTAACCCAGCAAGCCGCCGACCAGCACAGCGGACCCGTAAGGGATGGTGAAGCAGAAGTCGTGCATCTCCGGAAGCTCTCCTTGCGCTCAGATTTCCCCTGCTTTCTCAACCGAGGCAGAAGTGGCAAGAGAAGAAAGTCGTCGTCGACTTGGTGTTGGGTGCGCGTGGCGGCCTCAGGCCTAGAGGCGGGGGCAGTTTCGCCATTTTGTGAACAGGGCAAACTGAATTTAGAAACGTAACGTGTCTCCCATGCTGCCACCTGTAACTAAAAATTTGATTTAAAATTTATAAGCTAGATTTGACCCATTCCTTCAGTCTCGAGGATTCTGTTTGGAAACGAAATTGAAAGAGACACAAAGAAGTTTGACAAATCCTTATTCTATTCATTCATTTATTCTTCTTTAATACAAGTTTTCATGACTGAACGTGGAGACGCGACCGTCAGAGAGGGCACGGCGAGGAGGCACGCAACCGCCGTTCAATTGATCAATACAGTTCTCAATACTCTCTTTTGAGCAATCGAACGTCATGTTGAATGAAATTTTATCTTCAAAAAACTCAGTGAGAAAAATCTATATATATATATATATATATATATATATATATATATATATATGCTTGTGTGAAAACTCCTAAAAATACCGTTTAAACAGGAGAAAGCACAACATGTAAATATCATATTAGTTTTCATATAAAACCCATGTGGAGAAAATAAAAAAACCGACATTATCTTACATTGTCATTGCCTCATTAAAACTTATTGCGAGAAAAATTATAAAAATAAAACTCACATAAAAAATATAATCTGATGCTTATTTGTTAGGTAGCTCTATGATAAAGCTCTTCTTAAACTCTATCAATCTCTAAGTCGACGCATATCTATACTATTGATACATTTAGAAAATGTGGGCTATAATAGAGACTTAGTGAATAAATCAGCTAAATTATTACATGACTTCATTTGTAGGAGACAAATTTCTCTGTTAACTTGAAGTTCATGTGGGTAAAATAGTTTATGTTTTATGTATTTAGTAATATTAGTTTTCTCATAACTTGACTGCGGAGCAATGCAAGCTGCATTATCTTCATAGATAATGGTTGGTGACTCAATAGACTCAATGCCACATGAGACTTGAATGTGGTTAATCACTCTATGTAGCTATGCACATTCACGTGCAGCTTCATATAATGCTATGATGTCGGAATAATTTGACGACGTAGCAATCAAAGTCTGTTTACAAGACTTCCATGATATTGATGTCTGTCTGTGTAAGAACAAGAATCCTGTCCGAGATTTACCATTATGGGAATCACTTAAATATCCAGCATCGGCATAGCCAATGAGGTTAAGATCTTGATTTTTATGAAAGAAAAGACCTAGCTCTGTTGTGCCTTTAAGATATTGAAAAACGTTTTTAACTCCTTTTCAATGACACATGGTTGGAGCGGCATTGTATTTTGCTAATAAATTACTGCAAATGTAATATCAGATCTTGTATTATTTGCAAGATACATAAGTGGTCTAATAGCACTTAGGTATGGGTATGCAGAACCCAATACCTCTTCTCCATCTTGGCGTGGCTGAAATAGATTTGTACCCCTTTCTAAGGTTCTAGCCACTACATGAGTTTTAAATAGATAGGCTTTATCCATGTTAATTTCTCTAATACTTTTTGGATATAAGTCAATTGATGTACGAGAATGCCCGAATGAAGATGCTCCAATTGTAAACCTAAGCAAAATTTAGTTTTACCTAAATCCTTCATCTCGAATTCTATCTTTAGATGATTGCGAGCTTCATTAATATCAAACTCAGTGCCAATGATATTTAAATCATCAACATATACTGAAATAATGTAAAATCCAGTTAAAGATTTGCATATGAAAACAGAAGGACAATCATCATTAGTAGAGTAGCCTTTATTTAGAAGGAACTCCTTCAGTCTGTTATACCACATCCTTTCGGACTGTTTTAAGTCATATAATGACTTGTTGAGCTTTACACGGTATATGTTGTGTTCTACATTTTCATTCGGTACAGGTATCCCATCAGGGAATTTTATGTATATTTCCAAATCTAGTGACCCATATAATATATGCAGTCACAACATCCATCAACTGCAAAGATAGATGTTTTTGTGTTGTCAATCATATAAGACCTCGGAAAATTATTCCATTGATTACCGGAGAACAAGTTTTACTGAAATCAATGTTGGGTCTCTGCGTGAACCCTTGTGCAACTAGTCTTGTCTTGTATCCCATGTTGATATTTCCTACGCATTACTAACAATTCATCCCTAGCAGGGGTGCCCGAAATGCTTGATAATAGATTTTAGATTACATATGTAAATTCGCAAGCGCACGGAAACTATCGATGTAGTATTTCCCCTCTAAGAGTATTCCCAAAAGGTCATTTATATTCTCCTAAAGAAAGGCTAGATGGAAGTAAAGCAATCATCAAATGGAGAGGCTAGGTTGGTCTAGGTAAGGTTCTAGCAAGGATAGATAAATAATATTTGGAGTAGTGCGACACACACAAGAACATTTTATCCTAAGGGAGGTAAATAAGGTAAAGAGTGCCTAGGCTAAGGGTTAGGTAGAGACTCCTACTATGCTTCTAATGTACATATACATATCCTAAGTTAGTTACTAATGATTATATTAATTATGAATTTTTGTGCTAAGTGGATTAACATATCGTGCACGGGTTTGCCCCTAGCAATACTATGACGACCATAGAAATTGGTGTGTAGACAACACTTCTAAATTTCTACAGATGGGAGATAGTTGGTTGATCTCCACACATAAGTTGGAGTGGGGAGGTGATATGATATGCAGTTAGTTGTAGTTGTAGAAGATCAACAGCATGTACAACTACATGATCCCAACAAGATGTTGGTAAATTGCAACCTTGCAATAATGTCCTAGCTATGAGTTTTACTCTCTTTATGAGAGATGCTGCCAAACCGTTTTGAGTGTGTAGATATGGATAGAGTGTTGTACTTCAATACCTTGAGACATCAAATAATAATGGAAGGTTCGAGATGAAAATTCAGTAGGATTGCCCATACGGATACTTTTTATCCTATGCTCAGGATAATTCACTTATAACCTAATGACTTGTATCATAAATTTAGCGAAAGCGTGGTTACGTGTAAATAGTAAACACACATGTGACCATCTAGTAGATGCGTTAATTAATACAATGAAGTATCTAAAATGACCACACATTGGTTGTATGAGACCACAAGTATCATCTTGAATTCGGTCAAAGAACTTCAAAGGTTTGGCATGGATCTTAAGCGGAGACGGTCGCAAGATCAACTTGTCCATAGCACATGAAGTGCACACAAAATTATTAGATTTTTTATTTTTTTGCATTTTTTAGTTCATGGTCGGTGTAATTACCAATAATTTTCATCATCATCCCTATTCCAGAGTGGCCTAGGCATGAGTGTCAGGTCTTAAATGTATCAACATTCTGGAAAATCATCTTGTATGCAACATATGGTATGTGTTTAAAATATGTGTAATACAATCCAAATGGAGTAGATGAAATTCTTTCTAGAACTTCATGGTCATATCCGAAATTATTGGAAATAAGAAGAAATTCTTCTTTATTATCTTCATATGTACATACATGTAACTGTCGATACCGTGATACCAGGTATCCTTTCGTACCAGAAGAAGACGCGTCGAGTTCCACCTTTTAGTATTGTGGACTCATGGAGGCAACATGTGTCCGGCAGTGCCGGACCTGCCTCCCTCCTTAGGATGGCTCTGGTGCTGCCACGTGTCCTGCACTGTCGGACCTGCCTCCCAACTTAGGGTGGCTCCAGTGCTGCCACGTGTCCCGCAATGTCGGACCTGCCTCTCTCCTTAAGATAGCTCCGACTCTGCCACGTGTCCCTGGGTGCCAGACCTGCCTCTCCAATAGGGGAAGCTCCAACGCTGCCACGTGTCAGGTAGCTCCAGACCTGCCTCCCCGCAGAGGGAAGCTCCAGAGCTACAACATGTCACACGTCTGGATCTATGTCTGCAATGGGAAGACACCGGGATCTCCAACGACACGAACATTCAAGGGCTATGAATCATCTGTTACAAGACCTAGTTAACACGTCATTAATGTCATATTAATGATGCTCAATCAGAGGACTATCAAGACCAGTAATGATGCCATTAAGGCACGATATCACACTATTACCCCCCTTTTAAACACCTGTAGATCGTGTATAGGGCGGTTATTACATCTGGGGTCACCTGTCGCTCCATGGCACATACTGTAACAACCATTCCTTGGCATATAAAAGGGTTGTGCTGCACGGTAGAGAGCAATCCTAGGCAATCCAGACTAAGCTCAGGCTTACGCATCCTTATACAAGCAACACACACCTCGTGGATTAGGATATTACGCTCAGGCGGCCATAACCACATAAAACTCATCGTGTCACCCTACTCTTGGATCTTGATTAGCGCCCCGTCTAAATACAAACCTCTGCGGACTACTTCTTAGTAGTACCGCACCAGGTAGGGGGGCGCTCAAGATCTTCAAGATGGTGAACTCTACTGCCGCTTCAAACAGACCGAGTGTACAAGCCATTGGTGGAAATCCCTCCAATCCCCAGCAGTTGACCAATGTTGTCCCGATCATTCCACCACCACCATCTGCTGCAACAGGGAATGCTGTACAGCAGGATGGTGACTTCGCGTCAGTCACGAAATCGACCAACAACCCAGAGAATGTGCTGAACACAACGCAAACTCTTCTTCAGCGTCCTCCAGCGTTGGGAGCTCTTCCGGCCGTGCTGGAACAATGGCACACTAATGTTGAGCATCTGGTTGCAGCTGCAACCACTACGCTCAACAACCAGCATCTGCCCCATGCAGGGCAGGCACCTTCTCATAACAGGACCTTATCTGGAAGGCTTGGTCCTGCGGTGTCGCAGCCTAGGCGTGTGTCCTCTCAGCACGCCACATCTCTGCCCTTCGGGGCTCGTTGTACTCGTAGGACGTCGAGGCTCCCAACACAAGTTCTTCGGTCGAAGCTCGACCGCCGGTACATGAGGCAGGATGGCCGCGTCAACATCAAGCGTAGTTGCGAGAGGCAACTTGCTCATAAAAACCCTTCTCCTGTGGGAGTTGGAGGTGGTTATTCGGCTCTCGCCATGCATCTCCGCATGGTAGAGTGGCCATCCAAGTTCTGGCCTCGTTTGCTGGAGAAATACGATGGGACAATCAACCCCATCAAGTTTCTATAAATCTACTCCATCGCCATCCTTGTGGCTGGAGGGAATGAGGCCGTCATGGCCAAATACTTCCCCGTGGCTTTGACCGGGACTTCAAGGTCCTGTTTTATGAGCATACTCCGTAACTCCATCTACAGTTGGGGGGAACTATGTCGCCAATTCACTACCAACTTCGGGAGCTCCTACACCCGCTCTGGCACCGAGCTAGATATCTTCGCCGTACAGCAGAAATCGGGAGAGTCACTACGATCATTCATCCAGCGATTCTCTCAGGTATGGAACACTATACCTTCAATCACCAACGCTCATGTCGATACTGCATTCCGACAGGGTGTACGATATAAGAAGATGTCATAGAAGCTAACAACTAAGGATGTCGGCAGCGTCACGGAACTCTTCAGCCTAGCTGACAAATGAGCCAGAGCTGTGAAGGGCTATGAGATGCACTCCAAACCAGCTGCAAAGGCTGGTCAACCTACCTCCAATGCCGGAGCTACTGCCACCAGCAGTGGCAAAAAGAAAAAGAAGTCAAGTGGCAAGAATAAGTCACTTGCCGACACACCTACCGTTGCCGCTGCCGCATCACCTGGTGGCTGGGGGCCATGCCCCAACAAGTGACCTCGACCATCGTCTGAGGACGATGACAAGATGTGGTGCCCGATCCACAAATCCACGGGCCATAATCTTGAAGACTGTCATGAGGTCAAGAGGCTTGCTGAACACAACAGCAAGCCTCAAGATGAAACCCCTTTTCGCCAATGGGAAGGGAAACAAAATGGTGACGAAACTCCATCTGGTCAGGAGCTAGGCTTCCAAGATGCCAAAAAGGCGTTAAAGGCGGTCTACAACACCATCGACAACTCTGGCACCAACTCCGACAACGAATGTCGGAAGACTCTCCATATGATGTATGGAGGGTCCTGGGACATCACCACTTGACGCATTCTTAAAACTATGCGTCAGGAGATGGCTGCTGCTGCACCCACCACCATGGCGGAACCTCATCGGAAGCAGATGGACACTCCCATCACTTTCAATGCTTCGGACTGTCCGAAGAACATGACAGGAGCTGGACAATTGCCTTTGATGGTCTCTCCGACTATCAACAATATCTAGCTCTTCCATGTCTGTGTGGATGGAGGCGCAACTCTCAACCTGATCATCTTCGCGGCCTTTGTGAAGCTCCAGCTCGGCCTCTCAGACTTTACTCCCTCACGCCCGTTCTCCGGAGTGGGTCCGAGAGCTATCAAAACTCTTGGCTCAGTTACTCTTCTGGTGACCTTCAGGACACCAGAGAACTACCGGTTTGAGAAGCTGGTGTTTGATGTAGCACACATCAACCTTCCCTTCAACGCCATCCTAGGCAGGCGAGCCCTGTATAGAGGTTTATGGTCATGTCCCACTACGGCTACCTTGTGTTGAAGATGCCAACTCCGTCAGGCGTCCTCCAGATCCGAGGGGATCACACTGCTGGAGTCACTGCGCTGGAAAAAACTTCATGCACTCGCAATAGCGCAAGAAGATGAATCTAGCAAGGAGCAATCTGCTCAGCAACCACCGAGCTTGCGCCAGCGTAGCTCAACCTCTGCACCTCGTGTGCATCCAAGTGGTGACATCGACGTTCCCGTCAAAGTCGTCCAAATCTGTTCTGATGCCACTCAGACCCCCCATATATCGGGGGGTTTAAGTAACAAATAGGAACCTGCGCGTGTCACCTTCCTCCAGGCAAATGTTGACGTGTTTGCATGACAACCATCACAAGTGCCTGGGGGCCACAGGGAGGTGATCGAGCATCATCTGACAATCTACCCCGACGCACGGCTATACAACAGAAGCCCCGAAAGCAATCTGTTGAGCGGTAGAACTTCATCCGATAAGAAGTCAAAAAGTTGCTTGACGCTGGATTCATTCGGGAGGTTCATCATCCACGATGGCTGGCTAACCCAGTCGTCGTGCCAAAGGCCAGCGGGAAGCTGCGGATGTGCATCAACTACACCACTTTGAATAAGGCATGTCCAAAAGACCCCTTTCCACTACCAAGAATAGATTAGATAGTGTATTCTACCTATGGTTGTGAGCTTTTATGTTTCTTAGATGCATATTCTGGTTTTTATCAAATTCCAATGTATAAGGAAGATGAAGAGCATACCGCTTTCATTATGGTAGATGGTCTCTACTGTTACACAACAATGCCTTATGGTCTAAAAAATGCACTCTCTACCTTTGTGCGAGCTATGAACAAAACCTTTGGGGAGATCATTCGGGACCTAGTGGAAGTCTACATCGATGACATCATTGTCAAATTGAAGAACAAAGACTCACTGATCGACAACCTTCAATCCATCCTTGACAAGTTGCGCCTGACGCGCATGAAGCTCAGCCCTGGCAAGTGTGTCTTCGGGGTTAACTCCAGAAAGCTTCTTAGTTTCTTGGTGACACACCGAGGAATTGAAGCAAATCCATCGAAGATAAAAGCCATCGAAGCAATGTGGCCTTTAGCCCGTGTCAAGGATGTCCAGAAGCTTACTGGATGTTTAGCTTCGCTCAGCCGATTCAGCTCAAGGCTGGCAGAGCGGGTGCTATCCTTCTTCAAGCTATTGAGGAAGTTAGGACCATTCCATTGGTCTAAAGAAGCAGACAAGGTGTTCCAAGAGCCCAAGCAGCTCCTCACCACACTACCAATCATGGTAGCTATAAAACCTGGTGAGCCTCTTCTCCTTTACATCGCTGCAACTACAGATGTTTTTAGCATGGTTCTGGTTGCGGAAAGACCAGAAACTTCTTCAACTCAGGAGCTTAGACCCCTCTAGGAGGGTCCGGAGCTACCTGAGGGTGAGTCTGGGTCCCAACCCCCAACCACGAATCCTAAAGGCAAGATACCTGTGGATCAACCTCTCTCATCCGAGGGAGTATGTGCTTCTCCAGAAGGAGATTTGAACCTCTCCGGGAAGGTCTGGGTTGATGAAGAAGAAACTTCGGACCACTCTGGGAGGGTCCGAACTATCCAGCGGCTAGTGTACTTCATTTGTGAAGTACTTCGCGCCACCAAGACTCGATACATTGAGGTACATAAGCTGCTATATGCAATCATTATTTCCTCAAGGAAGCTACGACACTACTTCCAAGCCCACAAGATATCAGTGGTAATATCTTATCCACTGTGTGCAATTTTACATAATCCCAATTCAACGGGAATATTGCCAAGTGGGCTACAGAGCTAGCAGAATTCGATCTTGAATTCCTGCCTCGGCATGCAATCAAGAGTCAGGCACTAGTTGACTTCATCACAGAGTGGACACCTTCTTCATTAGGTCTGGGGTGCCTTAGTGAGTAGAAGCCATAACTTAAGGTCCCGGTCTTCACTGATCCTCACTGGACTCTCCACATCGACGGTTCCGTGCAGAAGTAGGGGGTCAAAGCTGGAATCCTTCTCCTCGCTCCGACCGGGGACAAGGTCAAGTACATGGTACGCCTCAACTTCAAGGCGACCAACAACATGGCAGAATATGAAGCTCTCATCTTCGGACTCAAGGTGGCGCTATCATATGGCATCCGATAGCTGCTAGTGAAGGGTGACTCACAACTCATCATCAAAAAAGTCAGAGGTGGATGTAGTTCCAATAACCCTCAGTTTGATACATATCTGCTTGAAGTCCAGAAGTTGCGGAAAGACTTCCACGTCCTGGACGTCTACCATGTCCAGCGTCTCAACAATGCTGAAGCTGATAATCTTTTGACGAAGGCTTCAACCGGGGCTTAAGCACCCGATGGGATTTTTGTCAGAAGATTACCGGCACCTACCGCTCAGCATGCCGAACTGAGTGATGGGGGGCAAGACCACCACCCCGAAGCTGGTGGTCCCGGTGGCCCTGTTACCATGGCGCCCACCAAGGATCGTAGGCACTATAGGAAGCTCCAAGCAACCAAGTGCGCAAGATTCATAAGCTCAAGTCAGTCCTGATTCATGGATATCAGAGGTCCGGGACTACTTGAAAGACAACATCCTTTCTGAAGATGGTGTATCCGATGAGCGAATTGTCAGATTGGCTAGAAGATACACGTTGGTAGAAGAGGATCTCTATTTACATGGCGTGAACGACGTTCTAATGTGTGCATTTTCTGAGAAGAGGGCTGTGAACTTCTCACAGAGATCCATGGAGGCGAATGTGGGAACCACGCGTCATCCCGCGACACTCTAGGATGTAGTCGAGCTGGTTAAGAAGTGTGAAGCATGCCACATCCACGAGAAGCAAATTCGTACACCAGCGCAGTTGTTGACGTTTCTTATGTCACAGATCATCTATCGAAAGAGATGAGGTCCGCAAGCGCACGAAAACTATTGTGTAGCATTTCACCCAAGAGTATTCTCAAGGGTATCGTATTTATCCCAAAGGAAGGCAATGAAGTAAAGTAAACACTACTCTTATGATCAAGATATGGGATACTAATCAATTATCAAGATAGGGGTAAGTTGATAATATATGGGTAGAGTGACACACACCTAAGCAATCTATTATAAGAGGTAAATGGGTCCTAGTGGAGGTTAGACCTAGAGCTGGGGAGTTGCTCGTACAATGCTTCTAATATACATATACATAGCCTAAGTTAGGTATAATGAGCATGTCAATAGTGAATACTTATGCTAAGTTGTTCAACACATACGGTCACGGGTTCACCCCTAGCAACACTAGGCGACTCCCGCCAAGAGTCTGTGGCATAGCCGAACATGGAGGATTACAAAGGACAGATAGGACTGCCACCACCTTCTGCCTACCTCTTCAATCTGTGGGTCTATGATACATTCAAAGCTACTTTCTATCCTAGCACCATGCTAGCATATTAAGTAATTACCTTAAGAGCCCGTGCAAAAGCCATCCTAAGGCGATGAACTAAATCATCACTGAACCAATACTGATACATAGCATAAGTGATTCATATTAACATGATCATATGATAACTAATTAGACTATAACGGGGGTTTATAGTGTTATGATGATAGATTAAGAGTGATATGGCATAATCATAAAGACTACTCCTACCACATACATGGAATCAACAATCAAACAGGAAACACTTCATTCAAGTATATGAATAAAAGAAGACTAAAGATAATATCTTTATTATGCATAAAGTCACAAATATAAGAAAGATACATGAGCCATACCTTTCCCAACTTGGACTTGAGACTAGAGGCTCTCCTCTCTATAGCCTAACTCCACTAAGGACTAAGAGAACTAGTGTATACAATAGAATGATGCTCAAGTGGTGTGTGTTGAAGTGAGGGTTCTATTTATAGCTTGGAGAAGGGGTGGTTCCCGCCACCAAAAGCGCGCGAATCAGTCACCACTGATTTCTTCAAGCCAGGAGGAGCCAACGCATGGAAGCTAACCGAGTTTGGAGGAAAGACCAGGTGGGCCGACTAGGGGGGTCGGCCGACCTGGTAAGTCCTCCAAACGGCATGTGCTTTCTTGGGGTGATCTGCAGGTGGGTCCTATCCCTTGATATGGGTGCTACACTGTTGGATGGCCTTGGATACTTCTATTTGTGGGCCATTTGAGCCATGTGGTGCCACGTGTCAATGCTTTATTGGTTGAGATGATATTTTATAGGATCCACCCCCTTGTTTCACTTGAATTCTGTATAAAATACGTGCATGCACTAATTTCTCCAAGGACAAGTGGAAATAAGTTAAATAGAAAGGTGATGTGTGCAAGAAATGATATTTCCTTCACATAATTGAGTCATATTGATGGATGAAATTGGTATATAACAGCCATCAACAAACTCTCCCAAGCTTATCCTTTGCTCGTCCCGAGCAAAGTCAAGACTTTAGGTTGATGATCAGGAGTTGCTACAATATTCTATTTTTCACAAGTACCATGTGCACAACAAAATACTCTACCTAGTATTGCAAAAATTGGCATGGTACTTCACCCATCTTAAGTCATTATGGGGCTTATGCCATCTCCTATTCATGGGTGGTTGAAAGATAGAAAAACAAATGGAGCACACATACCGTAGAAATGAAGTTCCACTCAAATTCCAGAGAGTCCAATTTAGATTTTAAGTATCTCAATTTGATTTTCTCAAGTCTCTCATTTGTGTTTATTAGAAATAAATCCTCACCAAGGCATTTTGCCTAAATTCATCCTACCTCTACATAAGGATTGTATGTGGAGCTTGGTAGGGAATATAGTAGGCATATTTGTAACACATAATATTTCTAAGTCAAAAAAGCAAGCCTTAGGGGAAATCAATTCGAAACTATTTGATTCAGAACTTGTGCATGTGTGATGGAATGGAGGTGGATGTGGATATTTGAGATGACTACTATGTATGTAGACTCTCTTTTTTTTTGCAGGGATGAAACATGGCTACTTTTATTTTTTCTTCTCTTTTCTTTTCTCATGCTTATGATGTAAGCATGCATTTTTTTTTCTTTTTCTTGTAGCCATGTCTTCTACTCCCTATTTATGCAATAAATTTGGAGAGAGTACGAAGCATGAATGGTGTGAAGTTTCCCTTTTTATTATGGAATGGTGATATGATGGGAATTTTGTTTACTTCTAGTGTAGAGGTATAGCATGTGCAAGTGAAATCTTGAATTCAAAAGGTAATGAATGAAATCTCACATAGGTCTATACTAGTTTGACAAAGCTCAATGTGAATGAATAGCATATGCATAAGGTCTATCAATGTAATGTATCATATGACTTTGGTAGGTATTTCCAATCAAATGAGAGTAACTTAAATCGTTGTAGAATTTCTCCAGAAATCTAAGTTTCACTTTCAAACTAGGAATAGCAACCCTATCACTATATCATATCTCATAAAAACTTAGAATTGGATTAAGCTTTTGCTGCCCACAATTTCTAAATCAAGGCAAAAGTAATTCTAGCCAATGAAAGCAATATTTTTGGAGAGTGGTTAGTTGTAAACTAGGGACTTAGGAAAATTAAAACAGAGCAACTATTCATTATTTCATCTATGTGAATTCCAAATCATTCTTACCGCACATCTTTTATTTTACTAACCACCCTATACAACATTATTATTAATCACTTTTCTAGATGCAAATGTGGTGAAAAGAAATAAATAAAATAATGGAATGTAAATGGGATGTGATACAAGTTACCTCAAGTAGGGGTCCTCCCCCAAGCTTGTTCTTGTTCAAGGTCCGCGATAGGGGCTGAAACCCTAATGACGGATGTAGGCCATGAGGTTGGCCTAACCTTGTTGTAGCATGGCTTTGACATTGGAGGGTTGAGTGTTGATGTTGGGTTGCCTTCCATGGATTCTACGAGCGTGGTCGATGAGAGCGTTGTCGATGTCGCTCATCCACACCGCAGGGTTCCCATAGGTTGGATGTACTTGGTTATTCCATGGCTAAGGTAATGATAATCCTTAACTACGAAGGAATGACGTGCACTCAACATGGTTGAGTGTGTTCCGTCATTCTTTGACTGAGGTGCATCATACCTTCTTGCCATAAAGAAATAACTTGTACCTCTCATGCATTGGGTGTGATCCGTCACTCCTTGGCTAAGGTAATGATAACCTTTAATCACAAGGGAGTGACATGTACCCAACATGTGTTGAGTATGATCTATTATTCCTTGGCTATTGTACAACATACCTATAACCACAAAAGGGATGGCGTGCACTCAACATGGGTTGAGTGTGATCCGTTGTTCCTTGACTAAGGTATAAAATACCTTCTGGTCAGATAGGAACAACTTGCACCCAATATACATTGGATGTGATCCTGTCATTCCTTGGTTAAGGTACATCATACCTTTAATCCACAAAGGAATAACTTACACCCAATGATGGTGGCAGTTCCCTTGAGCTTGAATGAGTGCTTAGAATAGTTGAGAGAAAATGCTCTCACATATTCGTAGCAGCCCATTGGTTGCTCACGTAGGGTTCCCATGTCAAATCTCCGGCTTCGTATAGTTATAGTTGACCTTTGGGCTTAATTTCCGATAGGTAGCAACCATATTAATTTACTCCTTGGCCAAGAGATATTGAAATGGAATCCTCTTAGGGTTTCCAACAATCGGATTTTTGAATGCCTACATAGTTATTGTACTCCTGCAAACTTCCTCTCTATGATAGAGGGGGATGGTTAGCTCCTGATACTTGCATAAATGAATTTTCGGGTTAGGTAACTGAATCTTCGTTTGTACGCACGGGGAAGAACAAGACCAAAGATGCATTGGGTCCAATTTCTAGTGTATCCATGAACAATGTATGAATCATTGCTAGGAGTGGGGCTTTATGGATAAATAAAGTTGAACATTTTCTAAAGCTCCTACTCATAGCAATGCAAGTGATATAAATACACTATATGGATCCATTTATCTTGTAAATTTTCTAACCATAATAGTTTTTTACTCAAGAGCAAATGTTTATCATTTAGGTCATGACAAACAAGATTCTCAATTTTATCCTCCTGAACATTTTTAATTTCTTGCCTAGGAATTTGAAATTTAGTGATCCATGCATGAATGAGTTTCAAATCGAAATCATGGACATCACTATTCCTAGGTTGCTATATACCAATTCAACCATTAAGTCATTCTATAAGCATTACCTAGGCAGAAAATGTCTAAGTCAATTTTAGCAATGCTCATGAAATTTTAGGTACTTGTTTAAATTTATTCCCATGTAAGATGACATTCCTTTTTGAAGAATCAAAAAGAGTATTGCCAGCACTTACTCTCGTGAGGATGCATAAGAATTGAATGATGAGAAGGTGTAAACCTTCCTTACCAATGTAAGCAAAAATCGTTCACTCCTAATGCAATTCAAACGACGGAAAATTTTAAACTTGTAACTCAATTGAAGAGCAGTCTTGTTTGAAGGTCGTTGTGTGAGGAACTCACAACCATAATTTTTTGTGAAGCCTTTATGTTCAATGTCAAGTTGAGGTTGGACTTGAATTGGCTTCATCTTGCTCCTCCATTGGGCCACCATCTTGAGCATTCCTGGAAGTGCATCTAGGAATCCCTTGTGGGTTTTGGATGATTTGTGACAAGAAAATGAGATCCTAACCTATTTGTTTAGATGAGCACATGTTTTGATAGCAAAATAAGCAAAGTGCCAAAAAATAAGGGAGAATGAGGAGCAAAGTGGAAATGAGCTCAAGGAAGAAGAATAGTAGATCATTGTGTATGGAGTGTGTTAAGGAAACACACTCCAAGAGCTCAATCACAATTAAACACACACATTGCACAAAGTTACACAGGACTAGACTAGTCCGACTGACACTGGACTAGTCCGATATCCTCTCTGCACAAAATCGGACAAGTCCGATATCTATCGGACTAGTTCGATATCTCTCTTACTAGAATCAAACTAGTCCTTCCTAGTGCAGACTAGTCCTCAAAACACTTCACAAGTCACACAAAATCGGACAAGTCCGATCACAACCGGACTAGTCCAATATTAATTCTGGTCTAAATCGAACAAGTCCGATATTTGCACGGACTAGTCCGAAAAACCCTCCGACCTAAATCGGACAAGTCCTCCAAGTGCGGACTTTTCACCCAATCCACTTAGGGTTTCACATGTCCGGACAAGTCCGATGACTATCGGACTAGTCCGAAGATTTCCAAAGGCGAAATCGGACAAGTCCGCTCCTAGCCGGACTAGTCCGATATTTCGGGACACCTAGGGTTTGCTACACACAGCACACCAGACTAGTCCAGTGTCCACCACAGACTAGTCCGATCTTTCTGAACCCTAACGGTCACTTTTAGAAACCCCATATAAATAGAGGTGCACGGCCCAACTTTAAACTCTCTCGAATCCCAGCGCCGTCACACCTCCCAAGAGCCTCAAAAACCACATCTCTCCACGAAATTAAGTGCAACAAAGATCAATCCTTTGAGGATTCACTCTAGATCATTGGAGAGACACGTTCAACACTCATTGAGATCTTGGTTTGATTCTCTAACACACTCCTATGATTTCATTGTAATCTTTTGAGTGTGTTCTTGGTGGTATTTCGTATTGTAATCTAAGGGAGCTCCCAACATGTGAGAAAGCCCCTTTGAATTCGGTTATTCACCCCTTTGTGATAAGTGGAAGAGGATTGGCCTTCGTGGCGATCCGACGAGGGTAGGGTTGGAGAAGACCCGATCCTTTTGTGGACTCCTCAACGTGGACGTAGTTTGCCTCTGTGGGAGCCGAACCACGGGATAAATCCTTGTGTCTTGTTTTTGTGTTCATCATTCTTATTCTTCACAATAATCTAGGGTTTCAATCATTATTGCTTACTTCAAGTTGAATCATTAAATATAAGATTGAATTGTGATATAACCTGGTTCATAACCTTGTAACACTTCATTTGATTGTATATTTCCGCTGCATACATTAAAGAATCAAATTAATCGATCAAACTTAATCAACCTAGTCTGTACACACCGGACTAGTCCGCACTTTATCGGACTAGTCCAATATCTCTGGTTTTAAACTGGTTGTTAAGTGTTGCAGGTTCCGACAAATTTCAAAAAGGCCTATTCACCCCCCTCTAGGCCACATTCAATTGGTATCAGAGCAAGTTCCTTAAGAAAGAGACTAATCGCTCGAAGAAGATCATGTCGGACATGAAGGACACCCACAAGAGCAACAACCGAGAAAAGGTTGATGATGAAAAGAACCTCAAGGTGGAGAAGCTCCTCAAAGCCATTCAAGACTTCGAGGACGACGATGAGAAGACGCTAGAACTAAAGGCGCTCCTAAGAAAGAAGACACTTTCCAAAGGGAAAGTGAAGATTGAAGAAAAGAAGAAGGGGAGTAGTCACACCGACTACTCCTGATATCCTTTTAACTATGATCGTCTCAATTCCAATAATAATCATTATTTGTCTATCCCACTTGGAAAAGCCCCACACTTCGGTGGAAGTGATTACTCAATGTGGAGGGAAAATATGAAAATGCATCTAATTTCCCTCAATCCAAGTTTATGGCATATTGTGTGCACAGGGATAGATATCCCGGACGACGACGAGGAGCTCACCCCCAGCCAAGAGCAGGCAATTCACCGAAATGCTGAAGCCGCGACCGTAATTACCTCCTCACTCAGTCGGGACGAGTTTACTGTAACACCCCAGCCACTACAGGCCTGGCGGTCGTTACTGCTGGTAGCTCTATAGGATCACAGACTAGCCCCACAGACCAACATTAGTCTTTTCTACGCACTTTGTCCTCACTCGTGCGCACCCAGGAAAACTTCCCGGTTGGTCACCCATCCACAAATTGTTCCGGGCCAAGCACACTTAACCTCGGAGTTCTTTGTAGGTGAGCTTCCGGAAAAGAAAGTATACCTTGGTGGTATGAGTATTCTATCAATCCTATTAAGCCTTGGGCCAGGATATCACAATCCACCCCCCTTAGAAGACCGACGTCCTCGTCGGTCAACTCCCAAGCCAGGAACGTCCCCTCTTGGTCACGTCCATACGTTCAGTACTGGCATACGTACCATACCGTATCCCTCCTAGAGGACCCACGCGTCATGCATACGTACCCACGTCCCTGACCCGTACGCACCCGTGAAACCGATAGGGTCAGCTCTGATACCATTCTGTAACACCCCAATCACTACGGGCCTGGCGGTCGTTACTCCTGGTAGCTCTATAGGATCACAGACTAGCCCCACAGACCAATTAGTCTTTTCTGCGCACTTTTTCCTCACTCGTGCGCACCCGGGAAAACTTCCCGGTCGGTCACCCATCCACAAATTGTTCCGGGCCAAGCACACTCAACCTCAGAGTTCTTTGCAGGTGAGCTTCCGGAAAAGAAGGTATACCTTGGTGGTATGAGTATTCTATCAATCCTATTAAGCCTTGGGCCAGGATATCACAATTATTGTGATATCCTCGCAACGTCACCCTTGGGCCCAAGGCTTAATAGGATTGATAGAATACTCATACCACCAAGGTATACCTTCTTTTCCGGAAGCCCATGTGCAAAGAACTCTGAGGTTAAGCGTGCTTAGCCCGGAGCAATTTGCGGATGGGTGACCGACCGAGAAGTTTTCCCGGGTGCGCACGAGTGAGGACAAAGTGCGCAGAAAAGACTAGTGTTGGTTTGTGGGACTAGTCTGTGATACTATAGAGCTGCTAGGAGTAACGACCGCCAGGCCCGTAGTGGCTGGGGTGTTACAGAATGGTATCAGAGCCGACCCTCGAGGTTTCACGGGTGCATACGGGTCAGGGACGTGGGTACGTACGCATGACGCGTGGGTCCTCTAGGAGGGACACGGTATGGTACGTATGCCAGTACTGAACGTATGGACGTGGCCAAGAGGGGACATTCCTGTCTTGGGAGTTGACCGACGAGGACGTCGGTCTTCTAAGGGGGGTGGATTGTGATATCCTGGCCCAAGGCTTAATAGGATTGATAGAATACTCATACCACCAAGGTATACCTTCTTTTCCAGAAGCCCATGTGCAAAGAACTCTGAGGTTAAGCGTGCTTGGCCTGGAGCAATTTGCGGATGGGTGACCGCCCGGGAAGTTTTCCCGAGTGCGCACGAGTGAGGACAAAGTGCGCAGAAAAGACTAGTGTTGGTTTGTGGGGCTAGTCTGTAATCCTATAGAGCTGCCAGGAGTAACGACTGCCAGGCCCGTAGTGGCTGGGGTGTTACATTTACCAAGGTGGATGGACTCAAAATTGCTAAGGAGATATGGGACACACTGCAAACTGCACATGAAGGTGACCGTCATGTGCGTGAAGCAAAGATCGAAGTGATCGAAGGCGAATTAGGAAGATTCGCAATTGAAGAAGACGAGTCACCCAGGACATGTACAACCGATTGAAGACACTCGTTAACAAGGTCAGATCATACGGAAGTAAGAAGTGGAATGACCACGAGGTGGTAAAGCTCATCCTTAGAGCTTTCATGCCTCGCAACGTCACCCTATGCTCCATGATCAGAGAAAGCCCCGGATACAAAAGGATGACTCCAGATGAATTGCTTGGAAAGATCATCAACTTCGAGATGATGGAAAAACAAGTAAAGCATGTCAAGGAGATTGCTGACCTAACCTCGGCAAAGAAGAAAGGGGTCGCTTTGAAGTCCACCCTCAAGCCCCTATCTAAAGAAGCTAGAGAAGCAAAACTAGAAGAAGACAGTGACGACGAGAGCAGTGAATTAGATGAAGAAGATATGATATTGTTCATGAAGAAATTCAAGAGAATAATGAAGAAAAGACAAGGCGTCAAATCAGGCGAAGGAAAGTACAAGGAAAGAACAACGCCAAAGTTGAGGCGGGCATGCTATAATTGTGGTGAGTATAGCCACTTTATAATTGATTGCCCATATGAAGAGAACAAGAAAAAGACTAAAGAAGCCAAGCCTCAACCCAAGAAATTCTTCAAGAAGAAGAAACATGCCGAACAAGCTCACATAGGGAAAGAGTGGGACTCAAATGATGAGTCCTCATCATCCGAAGAAGAAGAGATGGCTAGCGTGGCCATCGAGAAGAAATCCAAGAAGTCTATTCTCTTCCCTAAACTTGGCACATGGAAGGGAGATGGAACTTGCCTTATGGCAAAGGAAGGTAAACGCAAGGTAACCATTAAACCCCCTTCCGTGCATTCCTATTCTAGCGATGATGAAATCAACAGTGATAACGAGGATATGCTTATTGGACTAGATAGGAAAACAGCCACAAAAATGAAATTTTTGCTTGATCAACTTGTTGAGAAGGAGATGTTAATACATCATCAAGAGGACATGGTCATATCCCAAAAAGAGGACATGGTCGAACTTGACAAGCTTCTAGAACTTGAAAATGAACGAAGCAAATCACTAGAGGTTGAGTTAGCTTCGAGCAAGGAGACTTGCTTGGAGTTAACTGACTCAAATGCTACAATCAAGGACCAACTTGCTGACCTGATCAAGGTTAACAAGATCCTTGAAGTGCAAGTTGAGTCACTCAAGCAAGGTGAACCTTCTTCTTCTTCAAGCTCACCTTCTCAACCCACTAAAACTGAGTTTGCTCATGCTTGTACATGTAAGAAAGTTGACACCAGTTTGAGGGACAAGCCAACCTCTACAATGGATAAACATCCTGCCCAAAGTGGCATATTTGACAAGGAGAAGATCAAATATGCACATAGTGCATACTTGGTCAAAAGACCTCCAAATGTCAAATATGGCATTGGTTACTCTTATGGTGAAAAGCAACATGCTAGAAGCCATAAGAATAACAAGGAGAGGATTACCTTTGTAAAGGGAAGACCCTCTCAAACTTGAAAGTCAAAGATTAAGACAGTAATTACACATGAACACCGGACTAGTCCGGTTGGTGTCCGGACAAGTCCGGCCTCCCAGACTAGTCCTGTACATAAAAAACAACAATTATTATTTAGAACTTTTGATGCCTCGTATGTCTTAATGAAAAATAATTTTGACAAGGTTTATGCTCATTATGTTGAGCTACACCATGAGAACACCAAGTCTCATGTGTGGGTCCCCAAATGTCTTGTAACTAACCTCCAAGGACCCAAGCAAGCTTGGGTACCTAAGACCAAAGCATAATTTGTTCTTGCAGGCCTATTCCTCCGGTGGGTCTAAATGGGTGCTAGACAGTGGATGGACCAACCATATGACCGGAGAAAGAAGAATGTTCGTTGAATATGAAGAAAATGAGGACCCAAACGAGGGTATCTACTTTGGAGATAATAGTCAAGGAAAGGTGCTCAGTACCGGTAAAATTGCAATATCTTCTAAACACACACTTTCTCATGTTTTACATGTTGAATCCTTAGATTATAACCTGCTGTCCATATCTCAATTATGTGACAAAGGTTATAATTGCTTGTTCACTAACGAGGGTGTTACCGTCTCTAGGAGGAGTGATGGTTTCATTGCATTCAAGGATATGTTAAAGGGAAAGCTTTATCTTGTTGACTTCAACAAGGATAAAGCTAAACTTGACACATGCTTGATTGCAAAGACCAACATGGGTTGGCTGTGGCATAGACGGCTAGCGCATGTTGGTATGAGGAACCTTCAAAAACTCCTCAAAGGCGATCTCATCCGAGGTTTAAAGGATGTTGTGTTTGAGAAAGACAGGCCTTGTAGCGCGTGCCAAGCCGGGAAGCAAGTTGGAGCACCTCACCCTGCCAAAAACGTCATGACTACAACAAGACCGCTCGAGCTACTACACATAGACTTGTTTGGTCCAATTGCCTACATAAGCATCAACGGTAATAAATATGGTTTAGTAGTTGTTGATGATTTTTCTCGCTTCAATTGGGTTTTCTTTTCGCATGATAAGTCAGAAACACAAGGAATACTCAAGAAGTTCTTCAAGCGAGCTCAAAACAAATTCTCATTGACAATCAAGAACATTCAAAGCGACAATGACACGGAGTTCAAGAACACACAAGTGGTGGAGTACCTTGATGAAGAAGGCATAAATCACGAGTTTTCAGCTCCGTACTCCCCACAACAAAACGGAGTTGCCAAAAGAAAGAACCGAACACTCATAGAGATTGCAAGAACAATGCTCGATGAGTACAAGACCTCCGATCGATTTTGGGCGGAAGCAATTAACACCGCTTGCCACGCCGTAAATCGACTTTATCTTCATCGACTACTCAAGAAGACATCCTATGAGCTACTCACCGGTAACAAGCCAAATATTTCATATTTTCGAGTTTTCGGTTCTTCGTGTTATATCTTGAACAAGAAGCCTAGGACTTCAAAGTTCGCTTCGAAGTCTGATGAAGGTTTCTTGCTTGGTTATGATTCAAACACTTACGCCTATTGTGTTTTCAACAAGACCTCCGGACTTGTTGAAGTGGCACGTGACGTAGTGTTTGATGAGACTAATGGCTCCCAAAAGGAGCAAGTTGATCCATGTGAACTAGGTAAAGAAGAAGCTCCTTGTCAAGCATTGAAAAGAATGGCTCTAGGTGAAGTACGACCACAAGAGCCACCTCCACACGTACATGAGGAAGATGAACCACAAGAGGAGGTCAACGATCAAGGGGGAGCCTCAGCACAGGATCAACTACAAGAATACAAAGCTAATCAACAAGTCAACAAAGGCAACCATTTAGGGGGAGAAGAAGATGATCATGAAGATACAACGCCTCAAGTGCCACACCCAAGAGTACACCAATGCGTCCAAAGGGATTACCCAATCGACAATATCGTCGGTGACATCCAAAAGGGAGTAACTACTAGATCTCGTATAGCTAACTTTTGTGAACACTATTCGTTTGTATCCTTTTTGGAACCGCGCAAGGTTGAGGATGCATTGAAGGACCCGGATTGGGTGGTGGCAATGCAAGAAGAATTGAACAACTTCAAGCAGAACGAGGTGTGGGAACTCGTTGCAAGACCCAATGTGAACATTGTCGGCACCAAGTGGGTCTTCCGCAACAAACAAGACAAACACGGGGTGGTGACAAGGAACAAGGCACAACTTGTGGCCAAAGGGTATTCACAAGTCGAAGGTTTGTATTTTGATGAGACCTTTGCTCCAGTAGCTAGACTTGAATCTATTAGAATATTACTTGCATATGCTACTCACCATGATTTCAAGTTGTATCAAATGGATGTGAAAGTCGCCTTCCTCAACGGACCAATCAAGGAGGAGGTGTATGTGGAGCAACCCCCGGGTTTGAAGACGAAGAGTTTCCCGACCACATATTCAAATTGCGTAAGGCTCTCTACGGCCTCAAACAAGCTCCTAGAGCTTGGTATGAGTGTCTTAGAGATTTCTTAATTGAAAATGGCTTTAAGATTGGCAAAGTTGATTATACACTATTTACAAAGAATTTTGACAATGATCTTTTTATTTGTCAAATTTATGTTGATGATATAATCTTTGGGTCAACTAATCAATCTTTTTGTGAGGAATTTAGTAAAATCATGATAGATAGGTTTGAAATGTCAATGATGGGAGAACTAAAGTACTTCTTGGGATTCCAAGTGTGACAACAAAAGGAAGGGATGTTCATAACCCAAACCAAGTACACGCAAGACATACTCAAGAAGTTTGGTATGGACAAGGCGAAGCCTATAAAGACTCCCATGGCAACAAATGGCCACTTGGATCTCAATGAAGATGGACCTAGCGTCGACCAAAAGGTATATCACTCCATGATTGGATCTCTACTCTACTTATGTGCATCTAGGCCAAACATTATGTTGAGTGTGTGTTTGTGTGCAAGATTTCAAGCCAATACTAAGGAATGTCACTTGACAGCCATAAAAAGGATCTTGAGATATTTAGTTTATACACCCAACCTTGGTCTTTGGTACCCAAAAGGCTCAAAATTCAATCTCATTGGTTACTCTGATGCAGATTATGCCGAGTGCAAAGTAGATAGAAAAAGCACCTTCGGTACATGCCAATTCCTAGGGAGATCCTTAGTTTCTTGGTCCTCCAAGAAACAAATTCCATTGCCTTATCCACAGCCGAAGCGGAGTATATTGCAGCCGGGAGTTGTTGTGCACAACTTATTTGGATGCGACAAACTCTAAGGGATTATGGTTACAATATGAACCATATTCCACTCCTTTGTGATAATGAGAGTGCCATCAAAATTCCCCACAACCCAGTTGAGCACTCTAGAACTAAACACATAGATATAAGACATCACTTTTTGAGAGATCATGCCATGAAAGGAGACATAGCCATTTCCCATGTCAACACCCAAAAGCAATTGGCTGACATACTCACCAAGCCACTTGATGAAAAGCGCTTTTGTGAACTCCGAAATGAACTAAATATCCTTGATGCTCGGAGTGTGTCTTGAAATGTTGCATACCTGTATAAATTCTTCAAAATATGTCGATTGGATTGTGAAAATCATCTCTCTCAATTTTCTTCGGAAAACTATGTCAATTACTAGATCTTGGTGAATTATGATCATTGCTTGATTGTTGTATGCTTACTAGTCATATTCATCAAGATTATTTGATTTGATTTGCCTCCCTATTTTCTAAATATGTACCTTCAAATATATATGAATGGGCTAAGCAATTCTTACCTGGTGACCACAGAGTAGTCCGTGGTTACCCGGACTAGTCCGCCCACGCAGACTAGTCCGCAGAGTGCTGGTTAGGCCGGACTAGTACAGTATATATCGGACTAGTCCGATATAGACCTATGGAAAAGTTCGGACTTGTCCGGTCATCTCCGGACCTGTCTGATTTTTCGTGTCCTTAACCCTAGCCGCCGCCAAACCCTAATCACTTCATCCTCCACTCTTGCCTCACACATTCTCTCTCTTCCACTCGAGCTCCCAAGGCAATTTTGCATCCCCTCCACCAAAAAGCTCCACATTTGGGTGGAGATCAAGCATCCTTGCTCGAAGATTGAAGTTCATGGACAAGTCCAGACTTCAACACCTTCCTCTTCGAGCATCAATCAATTTCTTTGGTAATTTTCACTCAAACCCTAGAAATTCCAAGTTTCTTTATTGTTGATCGAATAGCCTAGCATATCTCACTATATACATGCCTCCTTGATGTATTAAGTTTATGCTATGCTTGTTGTGCATTAGGAGTCACCATTTGACTGGTAGCTTAGGTTTTTGAGGATGAATATCAGACTAGTTCGGTCCATGCACGGACAAGTCCGGTCCCCCGGACTAGTCCGTGCCTATAGACCGGACAAGTCCAATTTTTCTGTACTCAAAACCTAACTTTTCAATTTCTTAATGCAATTCCTTGGTATCCTTCCATACCTATGCCTTGTACCATTCATTCTCAATCATGCCACTCATTCTCAGGTCATGTCGAGCTCGGACAATGAAGTCTCCGACTTTGAGGCCAAGATGGACCACGAGGTGGCACCTCGGACCTCGATGAGTCTTGGCAAGAAGCGCCAAGAGAGACCTTCTAAGCCAGCTCCATCTCCTCCACAGGCTCGGAGAAAAGTGCTAGCGAAGAAGCTGACCTCCAAGGTGCCAGCTTCTAGGGCTACCACCGGTGGTGGCCCTAGCTCGACAAGTGCCCGCCTAGCCAAAGGCAAGGGCAAAGGGATAGCGACGGGTCCAGTTGGCCCGTTAATACTCCATGCTCCAAGGGAAGGGGTCCGAGACCCCACTGAAGAGAAGTTCAACGGGAAGGGCAGTGATTCGGCGGCAAAATTCAGAAGCATTGATTGGTATGGCCGACCGAAGCAAGCTGCCGATGGAAGATTTTGGTGCAACTTCCATACTGATTTCTACAAATATGTGTATCTCCCAATGAAGCAACCGGTTGTGCGCAGTCAATGGATTGACTGGGCACATTTCGAGAAGAAGGGCTGCTCCCCGTTCACTGAAGTGGTGCAAGCCATTGAGAGGCATGGCCTGAAGGATCTCTTTGCCTTCAGAATAATTGGAATGATGAGGTCATTGCACAATTATTTGCAACATGCCACTTCTCGGGTGAAGATGAGGAAAGTGTTACTTGGATGACTCATGGATCCAAGTACAATATCACCCAAGAAGATTTTGCAAGCCTGCTTCACCTTGACACCTCAAAATCTGACTGCTTGGTCATCCACAACATAGGTGTCATTGAGAGGGATAGATGAAGTTCCTATATGAGCCAAACTCAAAGTTCATACCTCCCTCCACAAGGAACATGAAGCCTTTCTTTGTGGTTCTGAACAGAGTTTTGAGGAAGACTATTGCTCCCAAGGATGGATATGCTAGGAGTGTGCAGGGCTACCTCCGGACCCTGATGAGGGCCATAAGCAAGGATCGTCAGTTTGATGTGGCGGACTACATTTGGAATGACAATGTGAACATTTCTTGCACACCCAACAGGTCTTGTGGTTGTGCCCCATATCTAATGTTTGTGATCGAGAAGGTTACTGAATGTAGGCCTAGAGGGGGGGGGGTGAATAGGCCTTTTTGAAAATTGTCGGATCCTGCAACACTCAACAACCAGTTACCAGAGATATCAGACTAGTCCGGTAAAGTGCGGACTAGTTCGGTTTTCACGGACTGAGTTGATTAAACTTGATTGATTGGTTTGATTCTTTTATGTGTGTAGCGGAAATATAGAATCAAACAACAGTTTAACAGTTATATACTGGATTATATCACAATTAAGTCTTATGTTCAACAATTTAACGTAAGATGAACAATGTGTATGAAACCCTAGATTAAGTTGATTAACTTGAATGATGAACACTAAAACAAGACACAAGTGTTTATCCCGTGGTTCGGCTACCACAAAAGGCCACCTACATCCACGTTGAGGAGTCCACAAAAGGACCGGGTCTTCTCCAACCCTACCCTCGTTGGATCGCCACGAAGGCCAATCCTCTTCCACTAATCACAAAGGGGTGAATAACCGAATTCAAGGGGCGATCTCACACGTTGAGAGCTCCCTTAGATTACAAAACACAATGCCATCGAAAACACACTCAAAAGTTACAATTGAAACGCAGGAGTGTGTTAGAGAATCAAACCAAGAGCTCAATGTGGTGTTGCAAGTGTCTCTCCAATGATCTAAAGTGAATCCTCAAAGGATTGAACGATGTTTCACTTGATTTCGTGGAGAGAGGTCGTTTTTGAGGCTCTTGGGAGGTGTAACGGCGCTAGGGTTCGAGAGTGTGTGAAAGTGGGCCATGCACCTCTATTTATATGGGGTTTCTAAAAGTGATCGTTAGGGTTCAGAAAGTTCGGACTAGTCCGTGGTGGTCACCGGACTAGTCCGGTGTGCAGTGTGTTGCAAACCCTAAGTGTCCCAAAATATCAGACTAATCCGGCTGAAAACGGACTTGTCCGATTTTGCTACTGGAAATCTTCGGACTAGTCCGATGTCCATCGGACTTGTCCGGACATGTGAAACCCTAAGCGTGTTGGATGACAAGTCCACACTGGGGAGGACTTGTCCGATTTAGATCAGTGGGTTTTTGGGACTAGTCCGTGGAAACATCAGACTTGTCCAAAGTGGATCAGAAAGGATATCGGACTAGTCCGGTTGATAACGGACTTGTCCGATTTTGTGTGTTGTGTAGAGTTTTGAGGACTAGTCCGCACTAGGGAGGACTAGTCCGATTCTAGTCAGAAAGATATTGGACTAGTCTGACAGATATCGGACTTGTCCGATCTGGTGCAGAAAGGTTATCGGACTAGTCCGGTAGTGATTGGACTAGTCCGGTTCTGTGTGACTCTGTGCAATGTGTGTGTTTAATTATCATTGAGCTCTTGGGGTGTGTTTCCTTAACACACTCCATATATAATAATCTACTACTCTTTTTCCTTGAGCTCATTTCCACTCTGCTCCTCTTCATCCCTTCTTTTTGGTATTTTGCTCATTTTTCTATTATAGGCCTGCATTCATCTCAACAAAGAGGTTAGGATCCCAATTGCTTGTCATGAATCATCCAAAACCCACAAGGGAGTCCTAGATGCACTTTCAATCTCCCCCTTTTTGGTGATTGATGACAACCAATTGAGATTTCACAAAACATGACAAAAATTGAGATTTTCATAAAGTATGCACATATGAATCAAAAATACATCAAGCAATGAAAGAATTATCCATATGTGCATTCTTTATGGTGGGATGCATAACTAAGACATTAAGACATTGAGTGTGACATAATTTGCATTAATCAACCGAAACGAAGCACATATGTCAATCCAGGAGCAAAATTACAGATTTTGAAAAAAACTTCTCAAATTGAGTAAGCATTGCATCACAGAACCAAAGTTAATCTTAGAAACACCATTAAATCATTAAAAATACAAATATAGATAAAAAGATCTCTCTTCTCACATCCTACAGCTAAAGCTAAGACTCCCCCTCAATCTCTCCCCCTTTGGCATCAAGACACCAAAAAGAAGGAGAGGAGGGTCCTATGGTCTTCACTCTTCACTGTCGGTCCTCTCGTCGTCGTCTTCGTCTTCTTCATCATCAGCTTGACGAGGAGGAGAAGGAGGAGGGACGGAGCCACTCGAGGCCCCAATGCCAAAGTAGGCAAGCTCGGAGGGGTTCAAGGGCGCGAGCTCAGTGAAGTCTGGGTCAGAGTCCTCAGAAATCACTGGAGATCCAATGGGGTCGATCTCCAGCTTTTGGCAGATTTGCTTCACGTTGGCCTTTATGTACTTCATGTCCTCCTTTCTCTTCTGGTTGAGGTTGTGGACCTTCACTTTGGCCTTCTTGCAGGAGGAGAATATGGCAGCCAGATACTTGAGGATCCCACTAGCTGATCCTCTCTGAGGGGCTTCCCTAGAAGTAGGGACAGCTCTGGCACCTTCACTTGATCTTGCCGGTGCCTCAGGACCGGAGGCCGGCGAAGGAGCAGCCTTAACATTCACTGGTTGAGGCTTCAGAGGCCTCAAGGGAGTATGCTCCACATCCTTCACAAACTCAATCCCTGTGACTTTCTCAATCATAAACATGAGATAGAGAGCATAGCCACATGACCTGTTGGGGGTGCTGGAGATGTTGACCATATCATTCCATATGTAGTCAAACACATCAAACTTTCTGTTCTTGCTTATGATCTTCATTAGGGTCCAGAGGTATCCTTGTACACTTCCTTCATCCCCGTCCTTAGGGGCAATGGTTTTCCTCAAGACCCTGTTCAGCACCACAAAGAATGGCTTCATGTTCTTTGTGGAGGGAGGGATGAACTTTGAATTTGGCTCATAGAGAAACTTCATCCTCTCCTCTTCTATGACACCAACATTGTGGATGACCACATTATCATTGCTAGAGGTGTCAAGATGCAGCATCCTAGCAAACTCTTCATAAGTGATAGTGTACTTGGATCCATGGGTCATCCAAGTCACTCTTTCTTCCTCATCGCTTGCAAAGTGGCAGGTGGCATAGAATTGAGCCACCACTTCATCATTCCAGTTGTACTTGAAGGAAAATAGATCCTTCAAGCCATGTCTCTCAACTGCTGCAATTACTTCATCAAAAGCTGAGCACCTCTTCCTCTCATGGTGTGCCCAGTCAATCCACTGACTGCGCACCACCGATGTCTTCATTGGCAGATGCACCAATCTGTAGAAATCAGCATGGAAGTTACACCAGAACCTTCCATCAGCAGCTTGCTTCGGCCTGTCATACCACTCAATGCTTCTGAATTTTGCTGCAGAGTCACTGCCCTTGCCATTGAACTTCTCCTCAGTAGGGTCCCGAACCCCTTCCGTGGGAGCATACAGCTTCAAAGGCCCGACTGGACCCGTCGCTATTCCTTTGCCCTTGCCCTTTGCTTGGCGGGCACTTGCTGAGCTAGGGCCACCACTGGCGGTACCCCTAGAAGCTGGCACCTTGGAGGCCGGCTTATTCGCTAGCACTTTCCTCCGAACTTGTGGGGGTCTTTCTTGGCGCTTCTTGCCAAGACCCGTTGAGGTCCGAGGTGCCACCTCGTGGCCCATCTCGGCCTCAAAGTCGGAGATTTCATCATTTGAGCTTGACATGATCTGAGAATGATTTGCAAGAATGATGATGAGTGATACAAGGCATATGTATGAAAAGATAGCAAGGAAGTGCATTGAGGAATTGAAGAATTAGGTTTTTAGTTCAGAAACATCGGACTTGTCCGTGCATGGACCGGACTAGTCCGGTGTTCATCCTCAAAAACCTAACAGACTGGACAAAGGCTGATTCCTAATGCATAACAAGTCTAGCATACACGTAGTACATCAAAGAAGAATGTATCTAGTGAAAGATGCTAGGCTATTCGATCAACAATGGAGAAAAACAAGATTTCTAGGGTTTGGGAGAAAATTACCGAAGAAATCGATTGAAGCTTGAGGATTAGGGAGTTGGAGCCCGGACAAGTCCGCTAGCTTCAATCCGCACGAGGTCAAGCTTTATTTCTGCCCAAATCCGCACCTTTTTGATGGAGGGTGGAAGGAACCGCCTTGGGAGCTCGAGCGCAAGAGAGAGAGAGAGAGAGTGCGTGAGCAAGAGTGGTGATGAGAGGAATTAGGGTTTGGTGGCGGCTAGGGTTATGGACACGAAAAATCGGACAAGTCCGGAGATGACCGGACTAGTCCGAAATCATCCAGAGAGCTATATCGTACTAGTCCGTGGTCTAGCGGACTAGTCCGGACTAACCGACACTCGGTGGACTAGTCTGCATGGGCGGACTAGTCCGGGTAACCACGGACTAGTCCGTGGTCACCAGGAGAAATTTGCATAGCCCATTCATATATATTTGAAGGTTCATAAATAGAGAATAGAGGGGCAAAAAAAATTAGTTAATCTTGATGAATTTGACCAGTAAGCATACAACAATCAAACAATGATCATAATTCATCAAGATCTAGTAATTGACATAGTTTTTCGAGAAAAATTGAGGGAGATGATTTTCACAATTCAATCAACATTTTTGAAGAATTCATACAGGTATGCAACCTTTCAAGCCACAATCCGAGCATCAAGGATATTTAGTTCATTTCGGAGTTCGCAAAAACGCTTTTCATCCAGTGGCTTGGTGAATATGTCAGCCAATTGCTTTTGGGTGTTGACACGTGAGATGGTTATATCTCCTTTCATGGAATGGTCTCTCAAAAAATGATGTCTTATGTCTATGTGTTTAGTTCTAGAGTGCTCAACTGGATTGTGGGCAATTTTAATGGCACTCTCATTGTCACAAAGTAGAGGAATACGGTTCATATTGTAACCGTAATCCCTTAGAGTTTGTCGCATCCAAAGGAGTTGTGCACAACAACTCCCGGCTGCAACATACTCCGCTTCGGCTGTGGATAGGGCAATGGAATTTTGTTTCTTGGAGGACCAAGAAACTAAGGATCTCCCTAGGAATTGGCATGTGCCGGAGGTGCTTTTTCTATCTACTTTGCACCCGGCATAATCTGCATCGGAGTAACCAATGAGATTGAATTTTGAGCCTTTTGGGTACCAAAGACCAAGGTTGGTGTATGAACTAAATATCTCAAGATCCTTTTTACGGCTGTCAGGTGACATTCCTTAGGGTTGGCTTGAAATCTTGCACACAAACATACACTCAACATGATATCTGGCATAGATGCACATAGATAGAGTAGAGATCCAATCATGGAGCGATATACCTTTTGGTCGATGTTAGGTCCATCTTAATTGAGATCCAAGTGGACATTTGTTGCCATGGGGGTCTTTATGGGCTTTGCCTTGTCCATGCCAAACTTCTTAAGTATGTCCTGCGTGTACTTGGTTTGGCTTATGAACGTTCCTTCCTTTTGTTGCCGCACTTGGAATCCCAAGAAGTATTTCAATTCTCCCATCATTGACATTTCAAACCTGTCTGTCATGATTTTGCTAAATTCCTCACAAAAAGATTGATTAGTTGACCCAAAGATTATATCATCAACATAAATCTGACAAATAAATAGATCATTGTCTAAATGCTTTGTAAATAATGTATAATCTACTTTGTCAATTTGAAAACCATTCTCAATTAAGAAATCTCTAAGACACTCATACCAAGCTCTAGGAGCTTGTTTGAGGCCGTAGAGAGCCTTACGCAATTTGAATATGTGGTCGGGGAACTCTTCGTCTTCAAACCCGGGTGGTTGCTCCACGTACACCTCTTCCTTGATCGGTCCGTTGAGGAAGGCGCTTTTCACATCCATTTGATACAACTTGAAATCGTGGTGAGTAGCGTATGCAAGTAATATTCTAATAGATTCAAGCCTAGCTACTGGAGCAAAAGTCTCATCGAAATCCAAACCTTCGACTTGTGAGTACCCTTTGGCCACAAGTCGTGCCTTGTTCCTTGTCACCACCCCGTGTTCGTCTTGTTTATTGAGGAAGACCCACTTGGCGCCGACGATGTTTGCATTGGGCCTTTCCACAAGTTCCCACACCTCGTTCTGCTTGAAGTTGTTCAATTCTTCTTGCATTGCCACCACCCAGTCCGGATCCTTCAATGCATCCTCAATCCTACATGGTTCCAAAAAGGATACAAACGAATAATGATCACAAAAGTTAGCTATGCGAGATCTAGTAGTTACTCCCTTTTGGATGTGACCGATGATGTTGTCGATTGGGTGATCCCTTTGTACGCATTGGTGTACTCTTGGGTGTGGCACCTGAGGAGTTGTGTCTTCATGATTGTACGCTTCTCCCCCTAAGTGGTTGCCTTCATTGACTTGTTGATGTTCTTCGTACTCTTGTGGTTGATTTTGTGTTGAAGCTCCCCCTTGATTGATGGTCTCCTCTTGTGGTTCATTTTCCTCATGAATGTGTGAAGGTGGCTCTTGTGGTCGAACTTCGCCTAGAGCCATTCTTTTCAATGCTTGACATGGAGCTTCTTTTTTACCTAATTCACATGGATCAACTTGCTCCTTTTGGGAGCCATTAGTCTCATCGAACACTACGTCACGTGCTACTTCAACAAGTCCAGAGGCCTTTTGGGCTGTTCCGTACGACACCATATGTTTAATCAGTAATTTGTGTGTAGTTGCAGATACACTAACCACATTTTAAGTAGATCGAGTTGAAAACGTTTGCGAGTGAATGTCATTAGTGCCATCGTTGAGACGTATGCCGGAATACCGGCTTAGGACTTTCATTGGTGAGGGCGCAGTACCGACATTGCATCCGAGTTTCATTAGACACATCGACGACGATATCCGTGCTGGAGGTGTGACTCGTCAACAAGTAAAAATTTCCAACTTAGGACTAAGTTTGAATTTGTAATTTCTGTTTAGGAGCATCTTGGTCAGATTGACAATTGTAAGGATCGAATGCCCAAGAGGGGGGTGAATTGGGCTTCTTTTCAAAAATCTAAGCAATAAAACTTAATTCCTAAAAGCCCAATTCCCTACGCACACGATCTATGCATTGAACTAAATAGCAACTTCGTGGTATATAAAATGCATAAATGTAAGGGAGAGGAAGAGGATGCAAACTCCCGAGGAGACACGAGGATTTATCCCGTGGTTCGGCAAGATCGTCAAGATCTTCCTACATCCACGTTGTGGCGCCCACCAAAGGGTATAGCCACACCCAAGTCACCGAGACTAGGGATCTCCACTATTCTTCTCCGTTTGCCAACCTTGGCAAGGTGAAGCTCAAGCCTTGTACAACTTCGATCCTCCGGGCTTCCACAATCCTCTTGGCAAGCTCCGGAAGTCTCTCTCAGTTACAAACACCAAGGGACACTCCCTTAAGTCTCTCACTACCCTAGAGATTCAACTCACCAAGAATGGAGGCACACAAGCTCTCTCTCTAGCTAGTTCTAGCCTATCTCTTGGTGTGTAAGTGATCTAAATGATGTAGAAGTGATGGCTCTTTGTCTTGAATGCTTGTGGATGTGTCGATTATGTCTGGTGATCAAGACTTGTCGATTTGATAGGTTTAGGGGGTATTTATAGCCAGCCTCCACGAAATAGCCGTTGGAAAAGTAGGCTGACAGAACTTTTCTGCGAACACCGGATGATCCGATGTCTCCCCTTTAGTTATCATCGGTCAAGTTCACTTTAGCTGACGTCATTGTGTCAGATATGACCGTTGTTAGACCGATGTTTTACTTGTCTTCTCATCGGATGATCCGGTGGCTCTTCCTCTAGAATTGGCTCAAACTTGATGCTTACTGGAGTGATTGACCGATGTGTATATTTTTATACATCGGATGATCCGGTGCTACACTTGGTCCAAGGATATTGCAAACTGTACTAATGGACCGATGTAGCTTAGCCCTTAACATCGGATGATCCGGTGAGTACTTTGTTCTGAGGTCTTCTTCTTCTGCTGAACCAACTCGACCGATGTGTTGTTCTCTGGAAACATCTGTTGATCCGGTGAGTTGATTTTGTTTGCTTCGAGTTGTTTCTAAGTGATTCTTTTGAACTTTGCTCGATTGACCTCTTGGACATTTGTTGGAAATGTACTTCTGATGGTTGTCAAGCATTAAGTGTCATCAATTGTGGTTGAATGACTTTGACATAAGAGCTTTTACTTCTTGTCTTCATATCATTGATTTGATCTAAAAAGTGATTGTATATGGGTCTCCAATGATTGGTAGTTGATATTGATGTTCATATAAATTTCGTTTGATTGAGTGATATGGGAGACCTTGCATCCACAAATTCATTAGTAAAATTCAATGGTTGTCATTAATCACCGAAACCATTCCTCATGGGGGCCTAGATGCTTTCAATCTCCCCCTTTTTGGTGATTGATGACAACACAACAATTGAAGCACAATAGTAATGAATTTGATAGTACAAAACTAAGAGGATATGCAATGAATGCAAGATTATCACACTTGAAATTTGAAGGCTCAAAATCAATAACTCGAAAAGCTCAATCGATGAGTAACTCATGCGAATAAGTGGCAAGTTCATTAATGCTCAATGAGTAGCAAAAACATCAAATTACAAAAGATGATATAGATAAACTCCCCCTAAGGCTAGGACACTCCCCCTGAGACTTAGCTATCCTCCCCTGACTCTCCTCTAACTCTTCTCCATCTTTGGCATCAAGACACCAAAAAGGGATCCGAGTGCCTAAGGACCCTGAGTACTAGGCGCGATGACGAACTGGTCACCGTCGGGGGTGCTGTCGTTGGAGCTGCTGCCTGGAGTAGAGGTGGAAGGAGCTGTCGGAGCCATAGGAGCCGCCGTCGGAGCCTGCTAAGTAGTAGCTACTGGCAAGGGGGTACTGACGACGGATGCCGGCATCTGCTGGAACAGCGTCGTAGCCGGCAGTGGAGAGTGGATCGGCGCACCCGGAGCCAGCAGTGGAGACATGCTGATCGTCGGGATCGGCGTGGTCAGCACTGGAGCTGCAGCTGGAGCAAGGACAGGTGGTGGTGGAGCAATGCCTGGAAGCTGGAACGGCAGGGCAATCCCGGTATGGGTGTAGAGGTTGGTGATCAACCCCAGAATGCCCATCATCGCCTGCTGTGTCTGCTGCTGCTGGTCAAGGGAGCGCTGGTGCATCTGGTCAATCAGCCCAGTCAGCCGATCAGTGTCCTCTCGCCTCTCACGGGCGATCTGGCGCTGCATCTCCTGCTGTTGCTGGAGCTCTAGAAGTCGTGCTGCCTGCTCAGCTCGGGCCTGCTCAGCTGCAAGCCGGTCCAGGCGCTGCTGCTCAACCATCTGCTGCAGGAGTGAAGTGAGCTCAGACGGCTGAGAGACCTGTGCCTCTGTGACGGGAGGTGGAGTAGGGGGTGGCACTGTAGAGCCTCCAGCCTTCGTGTCGTGCTGCCTGGGTGAGGGAGGAGGTGGGAAGTACTCCTCAACACTGTCATCTGTGTCGCTCTCGGACCATATATGCTGCAGGTCCTCACCCTGAGCTTCTGCTTCTGCCAGCCTCTCATCTTCCTTCTCCAGATCCGACCAGTCCTCCTCAGATAGATGAGCCCTTACCTGACGCTCGACTGGACGGCCAAGGCGGCGGTCTCCAGGAGCTGGAGCTCGGTAGTGGCTGAACCGTGTGACACTCTCGTCAGTGAGACGGTCATGCACAGCGGACTCCTCAGGAACCATCATGGAGAGCAGGTAGCTGATCCAGTGTCCATACACGAGCTGCCTCATCATGCCCACTCCATTGGTGATCACATCCTCCATCTCGTATATGAGGACGTCCACAATATCAAACTCCATCCCGTTCATGATGTAGAACAGGAGGGTATGCTGTAGGCTGGTGAACCCCTCTAAGTACCCAGACCTCAGCAAGAGAGTGCGGCGCAAGGCAAGGTGCACTGTGCGCGCAGCAGGAGTCAGCAGTGCCGATACCCTCGGCTGGTCTGGAGAGAAAGTCGGTACAAACAGAGAGCGGATCTCCTTCAATGGTGGTGCCACTCCTCCAGTGAGCGGCCTCCTCGGCGGGTCTGCCTGTCCATATACCCTCTCATGCACGCAAGTGTCGTGCAGGTCCACTCCTAGCAGCTGTGCCAACGTCTGCCTCGTCAAGTGATAGTGCTGACCCATGAACATGAAGTCAATAGACCTGTGGCCCTCAGAGACGTAGAGGGTGGCGTAGAATACGCGGACCCAGTCCTCCATGTAGACACTCCTGTCGTAGGACATCAACTGCACCATCCCTCGATACCTCTCAAAGTATGGGCGTATCTCTGTCTCTGCTGCCAGGGCGAGCTGATCCCAATCCAGAAAGTTGTGCTGGAATAGCTTGTGGCCTCGGCATCTATTGGTCTCGTATAGAGACGCCTGTGTCGCGGTCCAGAAACGACTATCCACAAGAGCCTCTCTGGGCTGCAGGTACCACTCCTCAAGTAAAACACTCCATCTGAGTCTTCTTAGCTGCTTGGCCTTCATCTTCTGGTAATCAGTCAACTGAACACCTTCACCAACGTGGATGGTGGTGTCCATCTCGTAGACGGCTCTCTGGGCCGCCATGTCCTCACGACGATCGGAAGCTGACGGTCATGAACAAGGTGCTGCCGGCGGATGACCCCCATGGGTCCTGGCTGAGCGCTGGCGCACAAGTGGCACTTCCGGCTCTTCTTCCGCCTCGGACTCATCGATCATGGGAGGCTGCCTCGGACGAGCCTCACGGATCCTCAGTGATCCTCCTCGACCACGCTCTCGCTCCTCAGTGGTGCGAGCGGCCATCAACGCCTTCTTCTCCTCCTTCGAGAGCTTCTGCTTCTTTGCGGCCGGCTCCGCAATGGCCTTGCCCTTGTTCTTCCTGTCACGAGCCATTGCGATCGGGCGCGTGAATGAAGTCGACGACGTCAAATGCATGGAACGGCGACACGAAGATTGACGCGGCCGAAAACCCTAGCGTCAGTGACTGTTGAAGGTACCAACGACGCAGAGGGTGGCGGTGGTGTGGCTGGGCGGCGGTGGTGCACGAGCGGCGGTCGGCGGTGCTTGGGTGGAGCGGCGGCGGCAGCTGCGGTTGAGGCGAGTGGCGGCAGCGGCTGCGGTGATGGAAGCGGTGGCGGCGGCGCGGCTGCTTTGGATGGCGGCGGCGCTGCTGCGGTGCGGTGGCGGCCGGAGGGCGGCGGTGGCGACCGGAGGGCGGCGGCGGCGCAGGGCGAGAGGAGCGGCGGCGGTGGTGAAGTCGCGATCGGGGAGAGAGAAAAAGGGAGGTGAGGAGCCATTTAAATAGTGGGCCCCAAACCCTAGCCGAAAATTTAACACCGGATGGACCGACGTTAAATGTTAGAAGCATCGGTCGAATGGCACAGTAAGGGTATTCAAAAAGGTGCCGTTGACATCGGATGGACCGACGTGCAAAGAGATAGCATCGGTCGAATGTCACAGTAAGGGTAATCAAAAAAAGGTGCTGTTGACACTGGATGGATCGACGTGGAAAGGAATAGCATTGGTGGATTTCAGCCCAGTTCCAGAAATGTGAACATCGGATGGACCGATGTTTTTCAGAATGAACTCGTCGGTTGATTTGTCACTCTTGACTGAACTGACTCTTGGCTTTTGAACACCAACTGATCCGATGATGGTCTGACCTAAGCATCGAATAATCTGATGACTATAAAACAGCAATATCCCATATATGTCCTTTGACCAAACAAACAAGCAACAAGAAACACATGTCTTAGGACTTTTTGGGCAACCCCTTACCCCTCAAAAACACTAATTTGCCAATAACTTGGCTAATCCTTAAAGCATATAGAACACCAAAGAAAATAGGAAGGAAATCATCCAAATAAAATGTAAGGCCCATGCTTTGTGAGGTAGAGTATGAAGACTTCTATCTCTTTAGAGCATGTTCCTCTAGGCATTAACGCACCTAACATTTTGTTCTTTCCACCTCATATGAGTTGAGATATTGCATTTCAAACAAGTCTCTTTCTCATGAGGTGGGTTCCCCTTTGTGACAATCTACCGTATGCAATGCCAAACATTTTATAATGCAAGAAATTACAAGTCTATATGGAAGACATCATGCAAGGCATAAAATAAATCTATCTTGCCAAATTTGAACCTTTCAAAGGCTTCTTCAGGGAGAGCCACTCTCCAAGCCTTGGGAAAACCCAGAAGAACCTCCATCCCAAGCTAACCCTTGCTCACCCCTATCATTTGAGAGTTAGGCAAGACCTATATGAAGTGCATTCTTACATGACGTTTGTTGCATCTAGCACATTTAACTCACTTCTTAGCCTAGAAAAAGTTTTCTCATCAAGTGGTTTAGTGAAGATATCCGCCAATTGTTCTTCGGACCTAACACCTCGCAATGAGATGTCTCCCTTAGCTTCATGGTCCCTCAAGAAATGATGGCGAATATCAATGTGCTTAGTGCGGGAGTGTTGAACGGCGTTTTTAGCTATCTTAACCGCACTTTCATTGTCACAAAGGAGAGGCACACAACCAAGTTTAATACCAAAGTCCAAAAGGGTTTGTTTCATATAAAGAATTTGGGCACAACATGCACCGGCCGCAATATATTCCGCTTCCGCCATGGACAAGGCAACAAAATTTTGCTTCTTGCTAGACCAAGATACTAGCGAACGCCCAAGCAAGTGGCACCCACCGGAGGTACTCTTGCGATCCACGCGGCATCCGGCAAAGTCCGAATCCGAGTATCCCAAGGGGTGGAATTTTGCACCTTTAGGGTACCACAAACCCACACTAGGGGTATGCTTAAGATACCTAAGTATCCTAAAGACCGCCTTCCTATGCGATTCTTTAGGTGCCGCTTGAAAGCGAGCACACAAGCATACACTAAACATGATATCGGGCCTAGATGCGGTAAGATAAAGCAATGAACCAATCATAGAACGGTAGTTAGATTGGTCAATAGGTTTACCGTCCTTATCCGCGTCGAGATGACAATTTGTTGCCATTGGAGTGCTTCTTGAGCTACAATCTCCCATCTCAAATTTCTTCAAGAGGTCCTTGGTGTACTTCTCTTGATAGACGAAGGTCCCCTCTTGAAGTTGCTTGATTTGAAATCCAAGGAAGAAGTTGAGCTCTCCAATCATTGACATCTCGAATTCCCTATACATCATTTTGCCAAACTCATGGCTAAGAGCTTCGTTAGTTGAACCAAAAATAATATCATCAACATAAATTTGACAAATAAACAAATCTCCGTTGATGTCTTTGGTGAAGAGTGTAGTGTCCACCCTCCCGATCTTGAATCCTTGCATGATAAGGAAATCCCGTAGTCGTTCATACCACACCCTAGGTGCTTGCTTGAGCCCGTAGAGCACCTTGTGCAACCTATACACATGATTAGGATTCCTCAGGTCTTCAAACCCGGGAGGTTGTTCAACATAAACAAGCTTGTTAATGTAACCATTAAGAAAGGCACTTTTCACATCCATTTGATAAAGTCTAATATTATGATGTGATGCAAAGGCAAGAAGCATACGGATGGCTCCTAGCTTGCCGACCAGAGCAAATGTCTCCCCAAAGTCTAGTGCTTCAACTTGCGAGAACCCTTTGGCCACAAGTCTTGCCTTGTTGCGGACTACAACGCCATTCTCGTCTTGTTTGTTGCAGTACACCCACTTTGTTCTGATGACGTTCTTGTCCTTGGGTCGCTCCTCCAACACCCAAACTTCATTACGGATGAAGTTGTTGAGTTCTTCTTTCATGGCCATCACCCAATTTGGGTCTTGGAGTGCTTCCTCAATGTGAGTGGGTTCTACACATGAAACAAACGAGTAGTGCTCACAAAATGAAGCAAAATGGTGAGAACGTGTACTTACACCCCTTGACGGATTTCCGATGATTTGGTCCATCGGATGCGCCTTGGAGATGCGTCCATGCCTCATAAGTGGTTGCGAAGCACTTGGCGATGGTGATGCGTGTTGCTCCTCTTGTGGTTGGACTTGATCATGGACTTCTTCTTCTTCTTGATGTTGTTGGGCTTGTGAGTCTTGAGTCGGCAATGGATCATCCTTCTCTTCTTCGTCAGCTTGAGGCGCCATAGAGGTGTTGTTGTTGGAACTTCAAGCTCCCCCTTGATCATGGCTCTCCTCAACTTCAGGCTTGATGTCTCCAATGGTCATGTTCTTCATGGCTTCCCGTAGAGGCTCATCATCTATTTCATCATGACCAAAACTCTCCTCTTGGGAGCCATTAGTCTCATCAAACTCAACATCACAACTTTCCTCAACTAAACCGGAGGTTTGGTTGAATACTTGATATGCTTTTGAGTTTGATGCATAACCAAAGAATATACCAACATCACATCTTCTTTCAAACTTACCAAGCCTTTTCTTGCGGTAGATGTAGCACTTGCATCCAAAGACTCGAAAGTAGGAGATGTTGGGCTTTCTCCCAATGAGAAGCTCGTACGGGGTCTTTTGAAGTAGTCGATGTAGGTAGACCCTATTTGCGGTATGGCAGGTCGTGTTGATTGCTTCGGTCCAAAACTTCTCCGACGTGCCGTAGTCATCAAGCATTGCTTGTGCAAGAGTGATGAGAGTCTTGTTCTTCCTCTCAATGACACCGTTTTGTTGAGGGGTGAATGTGGCCGAGAACTCATGCTTCACGCCTTCACGGTCACACCATTCCCCAATGTTGTAGTTCTTGAATTTGGTGCCGTTGTCACTCCGGACCTTGATGATGGGAAGTTGAAATTTGTTTTGAGCGCGGTTGGCGAAGGTCTTGAACACTTTCGGAGTTTCACTCTTGTCACCTAGAAATAAAGTCCATGCATAGCGAGAGTAGTCATCAACTATAATAAGACAATAGAGGTTACCGCCAAGGCTTTGATATGTGGACGGTCCGAATAGGTCCATGTGGAGTAGTTCAAGTGGCTTGGAGGTTGACACCATTGTCTTCATCGGGTGGTGTGAAGCAACTTGCTTCCCGGCTTGACAAGCACTACAAAGCTTGTTCTTCTCAAATGTAACATCCTTCACGCCGGTCACCATCCCAAGCTTGAATGACTTCTTGAGTTTGCTCATCCCTATGTGCGCTATGCGTCGGTGCCATAGCCAACCCAAGCTTGTCTTAGTGAAAAGACAAGTGGTCAAGCTAGCATTCTTGTTGGAGAAATCTACTAGGTAGAGGTGTCCATGCCAAAATCCTTTGAAGACTATGTCTTGGCTTGTTTCACTACTCACAACAACGTCATTTTTTCTAAATGTGCATGTTAGTCCAAGATCACATAGTTGAGCAATAGAAAGTAAATTAAAACTAAGTGACTTAATGTACAAAACATTAGAAATAGATAAGTCATTTGAAATAGCAATTTTACCTAACCCAGTTACCTTTCCCTTAGAGTTATCACCAAAGGTGACTTGTTCATGATTGCCGGAGTTTTCTATGGTGGTGAACATACCATCATTGCCGGTCATATGTTGGGTGCACCCGCTATCGAGTACCCAATGCTTTCCTTCGGCTTTGTAGTTCACCTACACACATGAATTCAATTTTTAACTTTAGGCACCCAAGCCAACTTAGGTCCTTGTATGTGTGATACAAGTGTCTTTGGGACCCAAAGTTGCTTGGGGAGCTTCCCCTTCATGCCCTTCATGTCTTTGCTGATGAACCTAGCCTTCACCTTGCCATCTACTTTACTTAAGAGATAATAACGATCATTGAAAGTAGATTTGTAATTAATAGGCAACTTTGGAGAAGGTCGGTTAGGAAGAGGACACTCCCTTGTGTGGTGACCGGTGACCTCACAATGTTGGCAATTAGAACCAACTTCCTTGATGAAGCTTGTTCTAAGCTCCGGCGAGCGCACCTTTCCTTTGTTAGGCACCGGGAAAGATCCAAGTCCTCTCTTGTTGAAGTCCTTTGCTTGTTGGAAAAGTATTTCCTTGTGTTTGACTTCCCCTTTTGAAAGTCTAGCCACACTAGTGCGGAGACTCTCAATTTCTTCCAACAAGTCCTTCTCCCTAGCATTTGCTTTCAAAGGCAAAGGCTTGTTCAAGGCATTAGTGACATGACAAGTAATGGATATCCTATCATTAAGAGTTTGTTTCTTTATATTTTTCAACTCTTGATCAAGCACGTCATGAGCAAGGTTAAGTGTTTGATGTTCTTTTATTAGCTTGTTGTGCTCTCCCAGGAGTGTTTGGTGTGCCAAGTTAAGCTCATGATTATCTAACTTGATTTTAGCCTTATCTTCCTCAATTTTCTTGACATGGGATTTGAGCATGTCATGCTCTTTAAGTATGCTTTCATACTTGTCAAGCAAATCGAGGTTAGCACTCTCAAGTCTAGCACGAGTTTCTTCAAGATCTTTAACCTTACTCTTTTCCCTCTTAATGATAGCATGATATTCATTTATCAAAGAAGTTAAATCATCGGGGGAAAGATCATCATCACTAGAGTCGTCACATACCTTGGTGTTACCTTTCGCCATGAGGCACATGGGCGGTGGATGAAGAGGTGACTCATCGTTGTTGGCAATGGCGAGGCCGGCCAAGCTTTCTTCTTCCGCTTCACTCTCTTCATCACTTGTTTCTTCGTCGGTGACCCATTCATTTGCCTCACACATGAACACCTTTTGTGGGCCATTTCTCTTCTTTGGGAAGAGTCTTGCCTTTTCTTTCCCTTGTCATGTTTCTTCTTCCCAAAGGATCTTGGTTTGGGTTTGGCCTCTTCTTCATCATCATCACTTTCTTCAAGCTTGCGATGCTTGCTCTTGTGGTTCTCTCTTCTTTTGTCCGGTTTTGGACAATCATAGGAGATGTGGCCTTGATCACCACAATTGTAGCAAGTCTTGTGATCATCTCTTCTTGGTAGGAACACTTTCTTCTTGGGATCAAATTTGTATCCCTTCTTAGTAATCTTGGAGTTCAAGCGTGAGAACTTTCTCATCATCAATGCAAGCTCATCATCATAATCTTCACTTGATGCTTGCTCTTCTTCACTTGAGCTAGGCTCAACCACCTTCTTATTCTTGAGGCTTGTTTTCTTGGTGGAGGCCTTTAGAGCAATTGTTTTTGAAGATGATTGCTCCATCATTCCAAGTACACTCATCTCATGAGCGTGAATTTCTCCAATGAGCTCCGAAACTTCAATGTGGTCAAGAGACTCCTTTTAAAGCATGGAGTTGATGATGTTGTACTTTGGCTTGGGAAGGAGCATGAGGATCTTGCGGTTGATGAGTCCCTTGCCAACAGAAGCAATGTCAAGAGCATTAATTTCTTCAATTAGTACATTCAAGCGAGAGAACATCTCATTGACATTTTCATGAGGTAGCATCTTAAATTCATCATATTTTGCTTTAAGCATGTGGTATTTAAGTTCCTTGACTCGAGAAGAACCCTCATGAATCTCTATTAAGCAAGCCCAAATTTCACAAGCCTTTTCTTTGCTAGCAATCCTAGCAAACACATCTTGACTAATACATTCATAGATTGCATTCCTATCTTTAGCATCCCATTTAATTTGATCACCAACATAGTTGTGTTCTCCAAACCCCGCGTGGGTCGCTTCCCATACTTCGGGAGCAATAGCCTCTAGATAAGCGCGCATGCGTGCTTTCCAATAGGCAAATTTCTTGCCCTCGAAGATAGGAACCGAACCCCCAACCTTGGCCATTTTAGCTCTCTAGCGGTTAAGCTAGAATGATCCTATGAGCAACCTTGCTCTGATACCAATTGTAAGGATCGAATGCCCAAGAGGGGGGGGTGAATTGGGCTTCTTTTCAAAAATCTAAGCAATAAAACTTAATTCCTAAAAGCCCAATTCCATACGCACACGATCTATGCATTGAAGTAAATAGCAACTTCGCGGTATATAAAATGCATAATGTAAGGGAGCGGAAGAGGATGCAAACTCTTGAGGAGACACGAGGATTTATCTCGTGGTTTGGCAAGATCGTCAAGATCTTCCTACATCCACGTTGTGGCACCCACCAAAGGGTATAGCCACACCCAAGTCACCGAGACTAGGGATCTCCACTATTCTTCCGCGTTTGCCAACCTTGGCAAGGTGGAGCTCAAGCCTTGTACAACTTCGATCCTCCGGGCTTCCACAATCCTCTTGGCAAGCTCCGGAAGTCTCTCTCAGTTACAAACACCAAGGGACACTCCCTTAAGGCTCTCACTACCCTAGAGATTCCACTCACCAAGAAGGGAGGCACACAAGCTCTCTCTCTCTAGCTAGTTCTAGCCTATCTCTCGGTGTGTAAGTGATCTAAATGATGTAGAAGTGATGGATCTTTGTCTTGAATGCTTGTGGATGTGTTGATTATGTCTGGTGATCAAGACTTGTCGATTTGACAGGTTTAGGGGGTATTTATAGCCAGCCTCCACGAAATAGCCGTTGGAAAAGTAGGCTGATAGAACTTTTCTGCGAACACAGGATGATCCGATGTCTCCCCTTTAGTTATCATCGGTCAAGTTCACTTTAGCTGACGTCATTGTGTCAGCTATGACCATTGTTAGACCGATGTTTTACTTGTCTTCTCATCGGATGATCCAGTGGCTCTTCCTCCAGAATTGGCTCAAACTTGATGCTTACTGGAGTGATTGACCGATGTGTATATTTTTGTACATCGGATGATCCGGTGCTACACTTGGTCCAAGGATATTGCAAACTGTACTAATGGACTGATGTAGCTTAGCCCTTAACATCGGATGATCCGGTGAGTACTTTGTTCTGAGGTCTTCTTCTTCTGCTGAACCAACTTGACCGATGTGTTGTTCTCTGGAAACATCGGTTGATCTGGTGAGTTGATTTTGTTTGCTTCGAGTTGTTTCTAAGTGATTCTTTTGAACTTTGCTCGATTGACCTCTTGGACATTTGTTGGAAATGTACTTCTGATGGTTGTCAAGCATTAAGTGTCATCAATTGTGGTTGAATGACTTTGACATAAGAGCTTTTACTTCTTATCTTCATATCATTGATTTGATCTCAAAAGTGATTGTATATGGGTCTCCAATGATTGGTAGTTGATATTGATGTTCATATAAATTTCGTTTGATTAAGTGATATGGGAGACCTTGCATCCACAAATTCATTAGTAAAATTCAATGGTTGTCATTAATCACCGAAACTATACCTCATGGGGGCCTAGATGCTTTCAACAATTAATCATGTGGTCGCTGCGGTAAGCAGGCATATGGTTTGGGAACTTGAGGAAGTCATCCACAAGTTTCATTTTCAGCTCCAAGATAGATTTCAAGATTTAAAACTGGAAATTTTCATTTGAACTTAAACTGCCAGGTTCCAGATTCAAACTAAGAATCTGGCAGCAAAATGCTTAATTTTGAGATAGCATAACTCTCTGTAGGAGTAACCACTGAAGGTCTTCCTCACATGTTTGAAAAGTTTAGAGAGTCCTCTAAAACTCTATTGTTCAACTTCAGATCAGAATCCCCCTGTAATCTAATGGAAAATTCAAATTTCCAAACTCTGTTAAATCTGGACAGAGACTGGACAGTTTCTTTATCCTGTCATTATTTTTATCATATCTCTTAGTAGAATCGATGAATGACTTCATGTAATACATTTTTGTAATCCTTAGGATGTATGAAACAATGTTGTAAGTTATGATTTTTTCATATTTTTGTATCTGAAAAAATGTGGACAAAATCAGCCATAAACAAAGGAGGTGCTGTTAAAATTTTCCCGGAACACTGTGAAGTTGCAAAAATCATATCCCCTCATACAGAAATGATCTGGAGGAAAATAAATACATTCTTGAAAGAACTTTGAGAGTACTACAATTTTGTAGTTAAACTCCAGTCCAGATGTTGCCTCTAACTGGTCGAAACATTTTAATTTCTCCAGACTGGTCAGCTGGATCAGAATCTGGACAGTGAAACCAGTTTTGGATTCTTCAATTCAAACCATTTTGGTTTCAATTTCTTGTGTCTTACCCCATGTCCAGTGGCTGTAATTTGATATGCTGGTTTGGAATCAATTATGTGATACAATCAAAACATCACTTCGAGCGATGACACGTGTATGTCGTGTACAATAGCGAGGATACACGTACGCGAATGCACTCAACGTTCCGTTGTGACTGAGGATAGTCGAAATGGACTTCCATACATGAAGTTCATTACTTTTGAACTCAATTATGATAACCTGGTCCAGGGATGTGTATGTTGTGTAATGTTTACACTTTATCAATATGTGTGAATGTTATGCGTGTTACTTGATCAATTCTCGCATTACAATTGTACGGACTAGAGGAAGTAAACAAACGTGTTACTGATCTTTGTATAATGTGGATGCAGAATGGTGCGTACACGTTCTATGCCCGAGATGGGACACTCTAGCCGGGGTCGTGAGGATGAATCTCTGACCCGGGAGCAAACCACAACACCACAGCAACATGCTCCCCCACCACCACCACCTGAACCTCCAAGGACTCTCGCGGAGATTCTGGCCGCAGTGCTCGGCTTGTGTGACGAGCAAACCGAGTTGCTGCAGATGTTGGTGCAGAATTCGTCCCGTCAAGGGGGGCGACAAGACAATGGGCAACACCAGCCCCAACCGAGTTCGTACTCAGACTTCTTGGTGATGCATCCACCGGTCTTTACGGAGGTCGAGGAGCCTTGGAGGCGGACAACTTTATCCTCACCCTCGAGGCAAAGTTCGGTCTGCTACGATGCACCGAACAGCAGAAGGCGCTATTCGCAGCGCAACAGCTTCAGAGATCTGCCGGTGCTTGGTGGGCGAACTACATCGCTTCACTGCCAGCTGGTCATGCGGTCACCTGGACCGAATTTCGAAAGGCGTTCCACACCTACCATATACCTCCAGGTATCATGAAGAGGAAGCTTCAGGAATTTCTCGAGCTAAAGCAAGGCAGGAGGACTGCTCATGAATACTCTCGCACATTCAATCATCTGGTGAAGTACGCGCCAGATTATGTGGGGACGGAATATAAGAAGCAAGATACATTCTTCTGGGTCCTTAATCCCAAGACGAAGGTCCAACTCGCACAATGCAACCGCGGCACCTTCAATGACATCGTCAATGCTGCGGTAGTACAAGAAGACACTTAGCGCGAACTCGTTTATGATAAGAGGAAACAGAGCGTGCCATCGAGCAGCGGCGGTGGTGGTCCACAAAAGTACCATTTGGTGTATCGCTCACCATCCGGGCAGCGATGGCAGCCACCGGCGCGACCGCAGCAGTTCCGTGGCCGTTCTTTCAACGCACCGAGTTTCCGACCACCATTTCCACAGGAGAAGCAGCAGCAGTAAAGGATGGTCCCGCGTGTGTATCCACCTCCATCACGTGCACTGGGATTCCGTCCGTAGATTGGTGGGAACCCAACACAATAAACGTGCTACATGTGTGGCCGTGTCGGGCATCTTTCAAGGGACTGCCCCGAATAGCGACAAAGCAGCGCGCAAGCACTATATCTGGGTGCAACTCAGCCCCGCAACCAGCCCAAGAAACCAGCACCAAAACCCGGCAGCCATCGAAGACGTGCCTGAAGGCGAACCCGCCCTCGCGGGTAGGTTTTCTCTACTCCAAAATCCTGTAGTCATAGTCTTTGACTCCGGTACCACCCATAATTTCATTAGCCAATCATATGTTATCAAGCATCAATTATCTATCACTCCCACAGAAAGTCCATATCTAATTTGCTCTCTGGGTGGGAAAATAGCAGCGGACATGAAAGTCTATAAAGCACAACTTAAGATGGGTGTGAATATCTATCTGACTTCTCTAATTATATTAGAGGGTCAAAATCTTGATGCAATCTTAGGAATGTTGTGGCTACACCGTCATGGTGCTGTTCTCGACATCGTTCCACGTATGGTCCATTTAAACTCTCCACTATATGAACCACACAATCTTATTCTAGACCGCCTTATCCAAGAAATTCCAGCCACATACAACACGGAAGCCCCAAAGATTGAGGACATTTGTGTGGTCCGTGAATATCCGGACGTGTTTCCCGACGACCTTCCAGGTATGCCACCGAATAGGGACATTGTGTTCAAAATTGAACTTATTCCGGGAACCACGCCTATTTCTCGAAGGTCGTACAAGATGGCACCAAATGAGTTGGCGGAATTAAAGGAGCATTTGAAAGACCTGCTGGACAAATGTCTCATACGCCCAAGTTCATCACCTTGGGGCTGATCCACATTATTTGTGAAAAATAAGTACAAGACGTTACGTCTATGTGTGGACCATCGTCCGCTCAACACCGTGACGATCAAGAATAAGTATCCACTTCTGCGCATCGATATTTTATTCGATCTATTTGTGGGTGCTAATGTTTTCTCAAATATAGATCTTTGGTCCGGATATCATCAAATAAAAATTCCGACCAGAGGATATACCAAAGACGGCATTCGCGACAAGATACAGGCCCTACGAATATCTTGTCATGTCATTTGGACTTACCAATGCACCGACTCACTTTATGTACCTCATGAATTCTTTATTCCTTACAGAGTTGGACAAGTTTGTCGTGGGCTTCATCGATGATATTCTTGTTTATTCTAAATCGGAAGAACAACACGCCAAACACTTGCATATCATGCTCCAACGATTGCGAGATCACAAAAATGTATGCAAAATTCAGCAAGTGCGAGTTTTGGATCAGCCAAGTGCCATTTCTTGGTCACATTGTTTCAGCGGAGGGCATCACTGTTGACCAAGGCAAAATCGTACAAGTGCTGAAATGGGAGTCTCCAAAGTCTGTTCATGAAGTTCGCAGCTTCCTCGGGTTAGTGGGTTCATTCCGAGCTTCTCAAAAATCGCTAAACAAATGAAAGAGCTGCTGGAAAAGGGGACTAAATATATTTGGAGCAAGGCATGTGAGTATGCATTTCAAGCATTGGTGAAACATCTCACAACAGCCCCAGTGCTAGCTCAGCCGGATACGACCAAATCTTTCAACGTTTATTGTGATGCGTCTGGCATTGGTCTCAGCTGCATGTTAATCCAAGAAGACCGCGTGATCGCATATGGCTCACGGCAGCTCTGAAAGAATGAGCAGCATTATCCAACTCATGACCTTGAGCTCGCTGCCGTGGTACTCGTGTTAAAAATGTGGAGGCATTATTTACTCGGAAATCTAGTGCACCTCTACACCGATCACAAGAGCCTAAAATATATCTTCACTTAGAAGGAGTTGAATATACAACAGCCAATATGGATAGAGCTGATCAAGGATTATGAGATTGAAATTCACTACCAGTGGTTGCCGATGTGCTAAGCCGCAAGTCTCATGTCAATAATCTGTCCATCACTCCAGTGGACGAGGACGAACTGAGTCTATACTTGGTTCCGTATGGAGCATTATATAATCTTGCTCTCATTCCTACCATACGAGAGGAGATTATGGAAGCTCAAAAGAAAGACGTGGGTATGTCGCACATTCGGAGGAGAATGAATAATGGGGAAATGAAGTGCTTCCAAAGTTATGAACATGGTACCCTGTGGTTCAAAGACCGTATAGTGGTACCCCGTGACATGGAACTTCGGAAGAAAATCTTGGATGAAGCTCACTTATCCAAGTACTCAATTCATCCGGCAGCAACAAAATGTATCAAGATCTGAAAACCAGATTTTGGTGGACACGAATGAAAAGAGAGATTGCAAAGTACGTATCCGAATGTGATACGTGTCGGCGGGTGAAAGCCAACCACATGAGGAAAGTCAGACAACTGCAACCACTGAAAACTCTGGCGTGGAAGTGGGAGGATATTAATATGGATTTCATCGTGGGTTTGCCTCTCATGTTCCACAAGCATAATTCGATTTGGGTGATAGTCGACCGACTAACCAAATCAGCTCATTTTATACCTGTACATACAAAGTACATTGCAAAGAAATATGTGGAGTTATATATTGCAAGAATCATGTGCTTGCACGGTGTTCCCTAGACAATCATTTTAGATCGTGGGGCGCTGTTCATTGCTCGTTTCTGGGAGTAGCTGCACACGTCATTGGGGACAAAACTGAGTGGGTGAATCAGGTTCTTGAAGATATGCTACGCACTTGTGCCATCCACCACGGTAAAAATTGGGATGATCATTTACCATTGGTGGAGTTCTCATATAACAATGGCTATCAAGCTAGCATCAAAATGGCGCCGTATGAAGCTCTCCATGGCCAGCAATGTCGCACACCACACAAGTGGTGTGAGTCCGGCGAGCGAGTAATATATGGCATTGATCTGTAAATGAAGCCGAAGAACGAGTGATCCAAGCCAATCTCAAGGCTGCTCAATCTCGGCACATAAGATATGCGGATAAAAGACGTCGACCTCTCCACTTCGACATCGGAGACCACGTTTATCTCCGTGTCTCTCCGATGAAAGGAATTCATCGCTTCAGAGTGAAGGGAAAGCTTGCTCCGCGATTCATCGGTCCGTTGGCTGTCATTGAAAAATGCGGACCCGTGGCATATCGTTTGGAGTTACTGGCGTCACTTGCTGGTATTCATAATGTATTCCACATATCTCAGCTGCGGAAATGCCTTAAATCCCTTGCTGAAATCCGCCCCGAAGATATTGAAGCTCTCCAACCGAATCTCACTTATTCAGAGTATCCAACCCGGATTATTGATGAAAAGACTCGCAACTCAAGAAACCAGACTCTGTACCTCTACAAAGTCTTGTGGAGTAACCATACAGCTGAGTAAGTGACATGGGAATGTGTGGACTATCTCCGATCGAATTATCCGGACTTGCTATCATCTCGTATCCGGTAATCTCTTTACCTCGATCTCTTTCATTTGTAATCTCAGGGCGTGATTCTTTTAAGGGGGAGGGATGTAAAAGCCCTAGTTTTCAAACACTAAATTCTGTTTTGTGATGTATGGATGAGAAGGAGAAAAATAAAAGGGGGAAACAAATCAATTCAAATGTTATATTAGGCAATTCAAAAATTGAAAGATTGCTACTGCTCAAACCATGTCAGAATAAAAATCTAAGTTAACCATTGAATTCCAAATATTCCAGATAGCATCTATGAAGAATTTCAAAATTTTTGAAGCACAATTGCTATGTAACTCAGTGGAAACATTGAATTCTTTAAAATTCAAATTTGAATTTGAATTTTCATTGAAACTTGATTGAATCAAAGTTTTGAGCCCAGAATCAAACTCTAATACGATCAAGGAGGTATGTCAAGACATGTTTAAGAAAGAGTACATGCGCTTCGAGATGCAACCCGGTGAGTCGATCGATGATCTTTTTGCTCGCTTTAATAAAATTCTCAGCAGCATGCGTAGCGTCAATGTTAATTTTTTTGATGCTGAAAATGCTAGGCATTTACTAAGTGCATTAGACATGTCAATTTGAGAGATAAAAGTTACATCTATTCGTGAATCCACTGTCATGAGGACACTTACATTAGATGTGCTATATTCCAAGTTAAAAACTTATGAAATGGACATAATATCACATGAGAACCCCAACAAGTCTCTTGCATTTGTTTCACAACATGACATTCCTAGCTCTAGTCAATCTTTGTCAGGTAGTACACTTGCTTTGTTGTCCTATCTATCCCTTGAACAGATTGAAGAGTTTCCAGAGGAGGAGCGAGCACTTCTCTCCACTCGGTTCTCAAAAGCATTGCAAAATGTGAGAACTAGAATGAGAGGAAGTGCTGATTCTCAACGATGGTTCGAATGTGATAAGATAGGACATTTTCGTTTGGATTACCCTAATCTTTCAGGTCCTACTTGTCGTGATGAAAAGTAAACAAAGACGAAGCACTCCTCTGCAAATGATAAGAAGAAGAAGAAGGGTTTTATAGGTTGCCAATTGGTAAATGTAAAAGCCCTAGTTTTCAAACACTAAACTCTGTTTTGTGATTTATGGATGAGAAGGAGAAAAATAATTCAAATAATAAAAGGGGGAAACAAATCAATTCAAATGTTATATTAGGGAATTCAAAAATTGAAAGATAGAAACTGCTCAAACATGTTAGAAAAAAATCTAAGTTAACCATTGAATTCCAAATATTCTAAATAGCATCTCTGATGAATTTCAAAATTTTTGAAGCACATTTGCTATGTAATTCAGTGGAAACATTGTATTCTTTCAAATTCAAATTTGAATTTGAATTTTCATTGAAACTTGATTGAATCAATGTTTTGAGTCCAGAATCAAATTATACACCTTCAAATTAGTCTACCAGAAATTATCTTGGATTTTTTGGAGCAATGTAGGTGGGAGAATTGAAGGACCATAGAAGATAGACTTGAGGGGACCCACTGGTCAGTGAGGCTATTACACGAACAGCCTCTGTTTCTCACCGGGGCGACACCGCACGGCATGCACGCCACAGAGCTTCCTACTTGGTTGCTTCATAGCGTGTTGCATACTCCTCTCCATCTATATCTCTACTACTTGGGACGGAGAGGAACAACCATCGTACTCTTTTTCTCTGTTTTCTTTTCACCGCAAGAACAGAGCAGGGTGACATTCCTGGTTTTGGCCAAATTCGAGCAAGCAAGGTGAGGGAGCACGGTTATTTTTGTTGCTAGCTCATCCTTGTTGTCTTGCGCACTCTCCTAATACTTTACCTGGCCAGTCCACGCTGTTCTGAGGTGAAGCTCGATGAGTTTGCGGCCGCCGGATTTCTGTATTCCATTTTCCACCGGCGCCACACCGCAGCCACCTCGCTGCAATCATTTTATTGCACTGATCCCAAAAGCAAAAAGGTTCTCCTGCACCCATGCTAGATGACGGTGAAAACCGTTCATCGTTTTGTCCTCTATCGACTTCGTATTCCCAGTTTTACTGTAGCATGTTCATATGGGAATATTATTTAGGTTTCAATCTAATTCGGGTTACACACTGCATCCTCACTCGATTTTGTTTACAAATATGTTCTATATAGCCTTGCGCATCTCCCTGAAAAAGATTCTTGGAAAATCATAGTTGAATCATTCGAATTCCTGAAGTTTTTCCCTTTTTCCACCATTCCCGACCTAGGACATCAGAGGAAGCTCGATATGAGCCGTTTTGACTTCAACTGAGGTTCAATTTCAGGTTCCTCATACTACCAGGAAGCTTTAAGAACAAACCATGATGAAAATAAGGCACCCTATAACTCTTGCGACCTTGCCGTAGTAGTCACGGCCGCCTCCTTGGTCCACAAGCTCCGGCCATCCCCGGCTCTACCTGACTGCACCTACGTGCTCCCCGTGCCGTATTAGGTACCGGAAGTGACCAGGAGGAGGGGAGGAACATAGGAAGACCGTCGGTGAGGGGCGCCGCCATGGCAGCCGTCGGGCGCCGCCAGCCCCTGCCCTGGGCCAGAGGTTGAAGAAAGGCCGCGGGGCCCGCCTGATGGTCTAAAGTGTGTGCCTCCGGATCTAGTGTGGCTGGTGATCTTTTGTGGCTACGCGGGTTAATCCAGTGATCCATTGTGTGGCCCTTCCTGATTGTTTGATTTTATACCAGTGGGCCCAGTTTGATTAATTCAAACGTTTCCAATTAAAATTAATTCCAGATTTCATCCAAAGTTTGAAAATCAATTACTCCTAGTAGAATTTCTCAAATAATTCCAAAAAAATTCTGGTAGACTCGCGAGATAAAGTCGAGTAGTTGGAATCTACTCGCGAGATAGAATTTTATCACAAAGGATGGATTTGATTACAGAATGGTTTATGAATATGAATTTGAGACCGAGGAGCAGATAGGATGCAATGAGATGTGGTCTCATGTGTGTAGCCCTGCTTGTGTCGATTGAGGACCTATCCGTGTGCGGCCTTGCTGGACAAGTTTGAACTGTACCAGATGCATACTGGGCATATGGAACCCAGGAAACCAATGTAACTTGATAACTTGGGTGTCGAGGCATAGCCCACTGTCGATAGGGGTCGGTTAAGGGCAGGAAGGTGTAAATGTGCCGGCAGGCACAGACACGCTTCGTGTTGGGACCTTATGTCTGTGATGGTGGGACCGGTTCAACGTTTGAGTTTCTTCTGAAAGGTTGCTGCATATGACGTCATGAGAAGCATTGCACTTTTCTCATGCATGTGTGTATGTGACGTGTTATCCGGGTGTCTACTGATTGCAATCACCGTCCCTCACGGTTATTTGAGCACCACTTGTTCACTGCGCTGTGATGTAGTAAATACTGAAGAAGCCAGGAAAACATGATGTATCAAATTATAATTTGCTTTGCAACTATTATTTCTATAGAATATGCACACTAAAGTTCATTTTACTGAACCTTTAAGCTGATGTTAATGACTTGAAAATTAAGGATCAACATGTAGGCGAGTCATTTCCTGCTATATCTATTCCTATGTTAAGTATCTCTGCATGTAGTTTTCCATGTTCAGGTGAGACGGTTAAGTCTTGCTGAGCCTTCGTGCTCACGGTTGCTATATTAAGTTGTTGCAGGTGAGACGTATGAGGAAGGGCCCGAAGATGAGGCGATGCCCCCGTCGGGGTATACCACCGAGTGGGAGCCCTGCACGCCGCCGTGAGTTGTTGTGTGCTGCTAGTGTGTAGTGTCTCCAAGCTGGACGGCTGCACTTTTGCATAGCTAGGCTGAGAGTTTGGCTATGAGTATTACTTCCGCTGTATATTAAGTTTTGACAAAGAGTTCAGCTGTTTATATAAATAAAACTTTGTATTTTGTCGCATTCTTTTTGTGTGTGCTATTGGTTGCCGCATCGCACGACACCACCCTTTGCGATTCCTGAAATGTGTGGACCGGTCCTCACAGTAAACAGTTTTATCTCCACACATCAAGAACTTGGCTCGAGCGATGTGGACATCGGAAGTGATGAAGTTGAAGAAAATTTGGCAAACTTGTGCTTCATGGCGGGCATCTCAAGATCAAGTATGGAGGAGGCAGAACATAACAGCGACGATGAAGAGGTATGTCCCACTTGCAAAGAAATGTGTGATGCTATTTCTCGTACCACTGTTATACTTAAGAAAAAGGACAAAAAACTTAGGAACAATGCTATTAAAATTGAATCACTAGAATCTAAAATTAATCGTTTATAAACTTTGATTCCTACTGATGATTCTTGTTCCTCATGTGAGCTTATATATGAACAATTGTCCTCTTTAGGAAGTGCGCACACCTCCACACTTGATAAGATTGAATTTGAAATTGAAAAGAACAAAAAAGCTTGCTGCACTTAATGATAAAAACATGAAAGATGCTAGCTGTTCTACAATTGATTTTCATTGTTCTAGTTGTGATGATCCTAACAAGAAGCTACATGATGCTATGAATGAAATTTCTGTTTTGAACAATGCTTTACGTTCTCATGAAGTTAAATATTGTTCCAATTGCAAACTAAACAGAAAAACTTCATGTGAAAACTGCCTATACTTGCCTAAGAAACTTGATGACATGAATAGGACACTAGAGCGGTTTTGTAATGGGAATAAGAATCTGAACTTGCTGTTGAATTCCTCTAAATCATGTAATGATAAATCTGGTTTAGGTTTGATTCCCATGCTCATGCTAAGGCACATCCACCTGAAATTATAAAGTTATTAGGAATTGGTTTGATTCAAACAGTTCCTAAACATAAAGTGGTTTTCAAATTTGCAGGTGTTGTCTCATTTGGTTTCAAATAAACATGTTGGTTGCTAATCTAGACATGAACACAAAGTTAAATTTCATTGTACCTATTGTGGTAGAGATGATCATGTCATAGATTTTTGTTATATACTAGCTAAACAACAGAAAAAGGAAAGAATGCAAGCTAGATCCTATAACTCTCATGCAAATTTTGCTGCACAAGCTAAACCGAATGTCAGGAACATGCAACATGCTGTTATGAGTCAAAAACATGCAAAGTTTGCTCTCAAAACTACTGTTTTTAGTGCTACACATGTAACACCTCGTAGATAATTAGTCGGATACACAAATCCTCAAATTTTGGCTCATAAACCTGCTATTTTATCTCAGCTTTCGCGTGTTATCCCTGCTGGACAACGTGTGACTCAGTACTGGATTCCTAATTTCCTTTTGACTAACCCCAATATTGAGTCATCGACGTATTGTGGTTCTATGCAGATTACACGCTTGAGGAAGGAGAACATTTTGATTGTCGATTCAGGTTGCTCACGGCACATGACCGGCAACAAAGATTGGTTCTCCTCCCTCGCTTTCGTGTCTTGTGTAGCAAATCTTACTTTTGCCGATAATTCTTCAACTCCTATAATTGCTAAGAGTTTGATTAGAGTTGATAATCACTACACTTTGAAGGATGTGGCACTTGTTAAAAATTTTAAATACAACTTGCTTTCTGTTTCACAATTGCTAGATGAAAATCTGGAAATTATTTTCAGTAAAAATTGCTGCAAGGTTGTAGATTCATATAGTGAGCACATTTTTAACATGTCTTGGTTTGGAAGAGTTTTTAGAGATGATTTTGATATGTCATCCTCTAAGCATAGGTGTCTAGTTGCTAATGATTCGAAAGACTTATATTTGTGGCATCGTAGACTTGGTCACGTAAGCTTTGATCATCTCACGCATGTTAGTGCCCTTGATCGCATACGTGGGGTGCCTAAGCATAAAGGAGACAAAGAAATTGTGTGCTCTTCTTGTAGACATGCTAAGATTGTTGCAAGTTCACACGCTCCTCTCACAGTGACCATGACAACTGAACCGGGACAACTTTTGCACCTTGACACCATAGGTCCTTCACGTGTTCAATCTTTTGGAGGTAAATTATATGTTCTTGTGATTGTTGATGATTATTCTAGATACTCTTGGGTTTACTTTATGGCATCTAGGCATGAAGCTTTTAGTCACTTTAGAACTTTATTTCTTAGATTATCAATTGATCACCCATGATCTTTAAAAGCAATTAGAAGTGATAACCAAAACGAATTTTAAAATCAATCATTTGATCACTTTTCTGCTGAAAATGGAATAGATCTTCAATTTTCTTCACCATATGTACCTCAACAAAACAGTGTTGTAGATAGAAAGAAGAAGACCTTAGTTGAGATAGCTAGGACTATGTTTGATGAATATCAAACTCCTAGGAAATTTTGGGCTTATGCAATTGCAATCGCTTGTTATGTCTCAAATCGTGTTTTCTTGCGTGCTAAGCTAGGAAAAACACCATATGAACTTCAGTTTGGACATAGGCCTAGTGTCACACACTTTCGGGTCTTTGGTTGCAAGTGCTTTGTTAAGAAACATGGTAATATTGATAAAGTTGAACCTAGATCTGTTGATGGCGTGTTTCCTGGTTATCCATATAATACTAGAAGCTACTGTGTGCTTTTACTTGACACTAAAAAAATTGTGGAGACTTGTGAGGTTTCTTTTGATAAAACTAGCAAATTACTAGCTCCAATATTGCAGGTCTAGATCCATATCCTCAGAAGGGGGAGTATTTTCATCGAAAAAGACGAAGAAGTGGTGCTACTGCCCAAAAATTCAGATGCAAATGACATTGATCACGCTGCTGATTTTGCACCACTACCAGCACCAACAACTACTGCAGCAGGTACAGATCGTCCTCAAGGCACAAGTTCTTCGATCTGTGATTACATGAAAAACAAGGAGCTTGTGAAGTGTCTACTCCCCTCCGAATCCTCAATAGTCACCCTCCACAACAGATTATTGGAAGCTTGCACGAACGAGTCACACGGTCCAGGTTCTCCGATCCAAACTCTCATGGTCATTCTGCTTTTATTGCTTCTTTTGAACCCAACTATATATCAGACGCACTCACAAATGAATCTTGGATTATTGCCATGCAAGAAGACTTAGAAAATTTTGAAAGAAATAATGTTGCGAAACTTGTACCTCCACCTTCACACTTTAATTGGAACTAAATGGGTGTTCAAAAATAAACAAAGTGAGGATGGGGTTGGGTTAGGAGTAAGGCTAGGTTGGTTGCTCAAGGTTTCACACAAGTTGAAGGTCTAGATTTTGATGAAACTTTTGCTCCTGTTGCTAGATTAGAAGCCATAAGAATTTTGTTAGCTTTTTCTGCATCTAATGAATTCAAGTTATATCAAATGGATGTTGAAAGTGCTTTTCTTAATGGCTACATAGATGAGCAGGTTTATATCAAGCAACCACCAGGTTTTGAAAATCCAGATTTTCCTAATCATGTTTACAAACTGTCCAAAGCCTTGTACGGTCTGAACCAATCCACTAGAGCATGGTATGATAGGTTAAAAATGTTCTTACTTGAAAAGGGGTTTACAATGTGCAAGGTTGATAAAACTCTTTTTGTGCCTAAGAAGGGCAATGACTCATTATTCGTTGAAGTGTATGTGGATGATATTATCTCTGGTTGTGCTTCTCATGATCTTGTGTCCAAGTTTTCAGCTATGATAAGTTCAAAATTTGAGATGAGTATGATGGGAGAACTCACATACTTTTTGGAGCTGCAAATCAAGTAAACCAAGGAAGGAAACTTTGTGCATCAAATGAAGTATACAAAAGACCTCCTAAGGCGCTTCAACATAGACAAAAGCAAGCCTCTCCAGACACCAATGGGAACAACGACAACACTTGAAATTGATGAAGATGGCGACCCGGTCGATCAAAAAGAATATAGAAGTATAACTGGATCACTTTTGTACCTCACGGCATCAAGACCAGACATACAATTCATCGTATGTCTTTGTGCATGGTTTCAAGCTTCCCCACGTGCTTCACATCATCAAGCCGTCAAAAGAATTCTCAAGTACTTACATGGAACTCAAGAATTTGGCATTTTTCTTCCTTCTTCATCAACCGTTACTTTGAAAGCTTTTTCAGATGCTAATTTTGGGGGTTGTAGGATTGATAGGAAAAGTACTTCGGGTTCTTGTCATTTTTGTGGTAATTCACTTGTTGCTTGTTCCTCTAGAATACAAAATTTAGTTGCACAATCCACAACCAAATCTGAACATGTAGCTGTTGCTAGCACTTGTTCACAAATTCTTTGGATTGTTCAAATGCTTAAGGACTGTGGGGTTGATCTAGATAATGTTCTACTATTTTGTGATAACACTAGTGCCATTTGCATTGCTAAAAATCCCGTGCAACATTGTTCAAATGCTTAAGGACTATGGGGTTGATATAGAGCAGAGCACATTGACATTAGGTATCACTTTCTCTGTGATAATGTTGAAAAAGGAAACATTGTGCTTCACCATGTAGATACCGAACAACAATTGGCTGACATTTTTACAAAACCTTTGGATTTCACTCGTTTTTGTTTCATTCGTAGTCAAATAGGGGTTATGCATCCTCATGACTTAAATTGAGGGGGAGTTTTTTTTTTAAACTCAGGAAGTCTATGTGTGAATCTGAATTTAAAACAATATGAGCATAACTATTTCATACATATATGACTTTTTGATTCCTTTTACATGCTGAAAGTTCTTACTATATTACTTGTGTTATATATTTTGTAGTTTTTTCCATGACTAGTAACTAGAAAAATTACTTACACTAAATCTAGTTGTCGAAGTGTAGCAACGACACTTCCCCCGGTACTACTAAAGTGTAGTCCGCAGAGGTTCGTAATTAGGTTGGGCGTGCGTAAGATGAAGAACAAGAGGTAAACACCGAGGGTTTTATGTGGTTCGGGCCGCCTGAGCGTAATACCCTACTCCATGGGGTGGTTGTTTATTGTATGAGTGTGTATGCGTGGAGAGTGTCTAAGATTGCTTGCCCTTGCATTCTACCGTATGGCGCAACCCTTTTATATGCTAAGGACTAGCCATTACAGTGTATGCCTGGCCCGACAAGTGGCCCCAGCTGTCATAAACACCCTATACACAATCTACTGGTGTTATGGGTGATTAACAGTGTGATAACGTGCCTTAATGGTGTCATTCTCAGTCTTGATAACCCTCTGATTATGCGTCATTAATATATCATTAATGACACATTAACTAGGTCTTGTAACGGATGTTTAATAGCCTCCTGAATGTTTGTGCCGTTCGAGATCCTGTTGTCTTCCTGTTGCAGCCTTAGTTCTAGAGGTCTGACATGTGGCAGCTCTGGAGCTTACCTCTGCGGGGAGGTAGGTCCGGAGCTACTTGACACATGGTAGAACCACAACTTCCCTCTACAGGGGGTTGGGTCCAGAGATACTGGACATGTGGCAGCACTGGAGCTTCCCTGTGAAGAGAGGTAGGTCCAGCCCTGCAGGACACATTGTAGCTCCAGAGCTACCCAAACGAGGGAGGCGAGCCCAATGCTGCAGGACACATGTTCCCTTTGGAAGTATTTAATATTGGGTGGCGGAGCTCCATGACTTTATCAGTACCTAGTATCCAGGGTACCGACGGTGGTCATGATCGAACTTTCTTGCTGTTTTGAACTTGTTGCATGCTCACAAGTGCTTTTAATAATAAAAAAATAAATCAATAACCCACATGTTGAGCTTTTGTAATCAAATGAAAAATCAGAAAAGATCAAGAGAATATGCATGCATCACACTTTTTCTTTTGAGATGGCTTATCATTGCACTTAGATATGAACTTGGAAGAAGTTGTGTATGACTAAAACCACGTCCTTAAGCTTCTGATTGTCAAATGACATAGGCTTGGCTTGGTTGGTTAGAATAAGGCTGATGCAGCATATAATCTCTTGCAAATGTCATATGATCAAAGTTTGTTCTCTGAATGATAATGAAAAATGCAGCAATAAGTGTCATGCCTTCAGGTTTTGAAATAGTTAAGTTTGTGAGATCATGACTTGCATAAATTAAAAATTCACTTGATCTCTAGCATGGCTTACACTACTTTATGTATCTCATTAATGTGATAGTGTAAGTTACTTGATAGTATGAATTAGATGAGCTCTGTTTTGTATGTACATGTTATGTTATAATATGCTCATAACTATTGAAATTTCTCTTTTGAACCTTACTATACATTGTCAAAGGGGAGAAATATGTATAAGGAGAGAAATATTTATTTTTGAACTTTCTTTCTCATTAAATTTTAAAAAGGGGTGAAAATTGTTTTCAAAACTTTTCATGTTAATAAAGCCAATGTTCGGATTTTAAGTGGTGTTGCCAATGCATTCATCAAGGGGGAGATTGTGAGACCTATGTGTGCTGAATACATTGGGAATTATGTTAAATGTGTAGGTTTACATGCAAAGTTTTGAATATACATGAGAAACACACTTCACACTGTCCGAATTTTTGCTGCACGTGTCCAAACTTTCTATGTGCTGAAATATTCGTGTGGCTGCTATTTTTTTTCATTTGCAATGTTTCAAACTTGCTTTACACTTATGGTAAGATTTGCTTAGTATTCTTTTACTATGTTTTTGGTGTCTTTTCGCTGATTATGGTGGGCATTATCTTGCTATGTTTGCAACATTCTTATGTGAGGTGCTCACATAAGGTGTTGTGGTTTTCAAACTAACAAGAATCAAGTCGAGGACTTGTGATCGGAAGAATTGGTTGTTTGTTCATGTGCAGGTGTTGCTTGAGGTCAAGACATGGCTAGTGACAACATCCATTAAACTAGTCTTAGGGAGAAGACGAGGTTCAACAATCATGTTTGGGAGGAATTGTGGTTAAGTTGATCGGGAGGTCACACAACATGTTTGGATCAAGAACAATACATATGAAGGTATCGTGGACGTTGTTGGAAGGTGTTTGGACGTGTGCAAGGAGTGCATGGAAGTGGCAACATGGTTCCCAGGCGTGATGAAGAAAAGTGGACGTAAAGAATTGGTCAGAAAGATCCAACCGATTGGATTATGCCTTAGTCTGCGGCTGAGGTGGTTATGGTTCAATTATAGAAAGTTTCGAGTTTGTGTTGGTTAGATTTCGTGTGGGTCACGAAGTTGACTTGTTTTAGGAATGTGGTATAAATTCCTAAGGTGTTTAAAAGTCTTAAGATTGCTTCTATCTGCGTATAGAACAGTCTTGAGCAGTTATGAAAAGTTTCGATTGAAACTTAGTAGGATTAGAGTGCTAATAGGGATTGAGTTGGTCTTAGGGCTGGTTATATAAGCAAGGGAGGCCAGAACTCGTGAGAGATGACTTTGGGCTGTTTTTCTTGTGTTTTGATCAATAAAATTCGTAGTTTAGAGGAACTTTTGTGCCTTGTTCATCCGACTTCTTTCATACAAGTTTTTCTCATTGAGTTTCTGCACGGCACTATGTTGCTTTGGTGTTTTTATCATAACTCGAGTTTTACTTATCCAATTGACGTGATTCTTTCTGGGTTGTCTACACAACTTGATTATATATCGTCTGTAAAAATTTCACGGTCATTGGATTTTTGGTTTCTGATCTACACGAGTTTCTTTGCAGTGTTGCAGATCTGGTTTTTACTTGGGTAGAACACATATTAATCTTTATTTGAACTTTCGATCATAACTTGAGTTTTTCTCAACGGTTTTTTGTTATTCTTGTTGTCATGTATTCGTGACTTGATTCTGTATAATATCTACTACTTTTTTCATAGTTGATCACATTTAGATCAATTGCACACACAGTTTATTAAAATATTGATTTTCTGCCAATGGGTTTTTATTGCATCCACTGAAAAAGTTTTAATCTACCATTTACCCCCCTCCAGTAGCTTTTAACGTGCTTTTTGATCCTACAAGGGTTGATGGGAATTTGATGGTAACCAGGATACCCATCAAGAAAACAAAAGAAGGAATGTTTTGCTAGCCGCTCAAGCGTTTAGTTAATGAAAGGCAGCAGGAAATGATCCTTCATTTGTGCCTTGTTGAGTTTTTTGTAGTCAATACACATCCTCCACCCTGTGATGGTTCGTTGAGGAATGAGTTCATTCTTCTCATTTCGAATGACTGTCATTCCTCCTTTCTTGGGCACTACTTATACAGGGCTAACCCACTCACTATAACAGGATAAATTATCCCAGTGTGCAAGAGTTTCAAGACCTCCATCTTGACAACCTCCCACATAGCATTGTTCACCCTCCTTTGAGGTTCCCTAGACGGTGTGTTAAATTGTTCAGTGGAATGCGATGGGTGCAAAGAGTAGGGCTGATGATGTCTGTGGGGACCGGAGTCCACACATCCGAGGATCTCATTGGGTGGTGCCGTGCGATGCGGCACCTAACAGCACACACGAAAAGGATACCAAAACATATAAAGTTTTCAGTTCATAATAAGAAGAGTTTACAAAGGAGTGTACCATAGAAGTACACACGCAGCGGAAAATACATACTCATAATCTCACCTAACTAAGCAGGAGAGAAGACGTCCATGCCCTAGGACGATTCTCACTAGCAACAAGTGAACATTCAGCAGCGGCGTGGTTCACATGAGATTTATCTCGACACCTCGAGTCTCATGTACAACCTGAATAGCAGAAATAAAACTAATAACTACAAAAATCGTTAAAGCGCAAACGTGAGCATAAGGCTCAGCAAGACTTAACCGTCTCACTAGACATATGCAGGGTGAATACTAACATAGGTAAGGAATAGCATAAATAGACTCGCTATAAGTGGATCCTTATAATCATGTTTTAAGTAGCAAATGACATTCTCCAATCACGGCACATCATGGGCTCCACAATCAAACAAGAAACGCTTTACCGATGATATGACATGCTCAGAGCACATAATGCTATTACAGCTAAAGTATGAGGAAATTGTAAACTTTTAATTGTACTATCTCTGAATCATACAAGGTTGCAAAGTAATTATAATTCAATACAATATGATTTTCTGGCTTCTTTAGTATTTACTACATCACGGCGCAGTGAACAAGTGGTACTCTATTACTGCGAGGGACAGTGATGGCAATCAGGACACACCCGGACAACACGACACATACGTCGTTCGGAAGTGTCAGCGAGCACACCCGTACCTACATAACACTTCAGTACTAGGCGTATATGACCACCTTTCACAAGAAACTCAAACGCCGAGCCCTTCTCACCTCCACGAACAGAAGGTCTCCGCACGGAACACCTCATGTGTCCGCCGACCGATTTACACCTTACTATCCTTAGCCCATCCCTATCGATGGTGAGTTAATGGGCCTCAACACCCCAATTATCAAGTTACATCAGTTTATTGGATTCCATATGTCCATTATATTGCCGGTACAATTCAAGCTTGTCCGAAGGGGCCGCATACAGACGGGCCTTAATCAACACAGGCAGGGCTATGCGACCGAGACTCGATTCTTGCCGCTTCCTATCCATTCCCTGCCCGGTCTCCATTTCATTATAGTATGCCATTTTCTATCTAACCAATCCTGTGAGATATGTCCCACATCTCTCGCGAGTAGATTCCCACTACTCGACTTCTACCGGATTTCCTATGCATTAGCAAGGCAGTTACTATAGTTCAAATTGTAACTCATTCCAACCAATCCCTGGGATTTTTAGTCATGCAAGTGGAGTATCAAACACCTTATATGTAATGCACAATATCAACTGAAGACGTAAGTGAATAAAACTGGAAAACTTTGAAAAGCTCTTAAATGCAAACCGGGGCTTGCCTTAGTATGCGACTCGAATAAATGTCAATTGTTAGTGGTCCTTCTGTGCAGACTCCGCCATGGACTTCAAGTGGAAACCCTGGCCTTCTCCTCCAAGCGAAACTTCTCGTCGATCACCTATCATCACGTTCCTATTGACATGATATGCATATAAGTGATTAAGTAATTAAGTAATTTAATAATAGACTCTATGGGGTTGTGTAACTTTAAGAACGAGAAGTTTGACTAGGAATGACAGATATGCCTCTGTTGTGTGGATAAACAAAGGATGGAGTCAAGTGGTCATAGTAGTATCGAGATGCCTCTGTAAGCACACATTGCAACTTGGCACTCAACACTCGACGCTATGCCACTCAAGGACGATACAGCTGGATGGTGTCGAAGTGTTGGACTGGTAGTGTAAGGATGACCTAAGAGTCAAGGTGGCATAGTAGTGTCGAGATAAGCACTAAAAGGTGCAATGTAATGACACATCGCAATTTAGCACTCGACACTTAGAGCTTGCCGCTCAAAGATTGATAAGATAGAATGGTGAAGAAGCATTACTGGACTGTGTGATGTAAGGAAGACTAAGCGATCAAGATGGAGCATTGAAAGCTTAAGGCATGAGTGAAGTGTGCAACAAGAGGTTGTGACTTAGAAGTCGACTAGTGAAGTTACACAAACTCATTAAGGAGTAAACCTAATTACGTGACAAGTGTGGTCGCAGGGTTCTGATAAGGATGAACCAGGGTGAAACCCTAGCGAAACTTGGGAGTGAAATGAGGTCAACATTCTTTGGACTTAAGACGTCATAACGAGCCTTATTAACCTGACGTGAGTACCGAGACAACATTCAAATGACCTTTAGGTAAAGTAGTTTTTACGGCAAGCTTCTTGAGCATCGTTCAAGTTCCTACACGACAACACTAATGTAGTGTCTCCTGCAAGCTTGTCCAGGTGAGCTCGGTAAGCTCTTGGGACTTAAACAAGATGCGAGACCTTACCATGAAGGCATGCTTTGCCATCTCGAGAAGATCGTCTTAGCGACGTCCACAACAACCCGGACTCGTCAATGGGGTGAGTGGAATCTCGAACACCACCTTGTGAGTCTTAAGGCTAGTGATCTTGACTCCGTTGTTGATAAGCGACTCGACCAACCTGTCGTCGACGAAATGGTACACCAAGTTAACAAATCCTATGATCGGCTACAGAACATCCTCGACACAACCAAGGAACTCTTATCCAAGGTTCCCCTTGGTCTAGTTCTCCTTGTTGGTCGCAACGTTCTTGCATACCTTTACCCCAGGTCATCGGTGATCACCGACACACCTGGTTTGACCTAGAAGGCATTTCATCGAGCACCTTGGTTACACCCAGGGCTCGATGAGTCTCGCCTCGACTAAACCCTAATTTGGCTAAACGACTATCGATTGTTGTGTCGTGGTTGTGTTCCAGCATCATGTATGTTACAGGCATCCTTCATCTCGATGCCAGGACACGATGATGGCTCGGAACATCACGACGACGTCATATGGTCAACGACGTCGACGCGGCTAATGGTGGAGCATCACGAGCACGCACGGATATGCCAACGTGATACAAACATCAAAGGAGGTCAACTTAGGGACTCCTATAGGAATGATATCAATGCGGAAACTGTACGTACGACTTGACGACACATGTGTATCATTTGCGATCACGACGAACGGACTTCGGTGATGTCAAACAAGGCATTTTAGGGCAAGGCTCACCTTGTAGGCATCTCGCCGAATGTCTTGGGTGTGTTCTTGATTTCGTCGCTTCATCACCATTAAAAGGGTATCTTGGCACTTAGGCTTGTCGGTCGCAACATAATCCTACCCCTGCATCATAGACCTGTTCTAAACATCAACAAAGTTGGTTCTTTCCTCGTGAACATTTCATCGAACACCTTAGCTGCAGCACTGTCCCAACTAATCTTCGCACAATTCAGAGCTAACCTTGAACCAATTGTCGTCGCTGTTGTGTCATCAACGTGTTCTTGCATCTCATACATTTCACAGGTCACTGGCTTCGCTGGTTGGGTGCAGCCATGGCGCGGAACGGGGCGACGATGCCGGGCGTCGACCACCGGTTGGGGCACGGCAAGGCAGGGGCACAGCGGGCGGCGTTTTGTGCCAGGTGATGGGACTGGACAGAGGTAAGGATGGACGGCGGTTGCCAGCGCGGGCGCGACGCGAGCAGAGGCGGTCGGGAGGTGTTGCGAGGGAAGGCAAACTGTACGGGGCGGCGCGGGCGCGTGTAGCGCGGCGGCCAGAAGGTGGAGAGGTGCCGTGGGGGTGCTGTAGGAGCAGGGGCGATGAGCAACACGCAGAGGAGCACGACCGGCGAGCAGGCGCGGGGCAGGGCGCCGTCGGGAGCGGTCAGGGGGAGCTGCGGGGCAGAGCGGCGCGGGCAGGCGGCGCAGGGACGGGCGTCGCGCGAAGGCGGGGGAGGAGGTAGGGCGATGGAGGGGGCAGGAAAGGCGCGGCCGGGGCGAAGCCTCGCCGTGGGCAGCTAGGGCGGCGACAGCCTGGGCGCGAGCGTGGCTGGGTGGTGGCGGACGTCGGGCGGACTGAGCGCGCGGCGCGGTGAGCGGCGCGAGCTGGCGAGCTGGTCGGCTGACGGGAGGAGCGCGCGGGATGGCGGCGCGCGGGGTCGGGCGATGTGCGAGCAGGGCGCTGGGAAGGCGAGGAGCGGCCGAGTGTCATGGGTAGGACCGGGAGGAGGCACGGTGCTAGGGATAAGGACTGGTGCGACGTCGTGGTGGCCATCGCGGTGGCACATGCACGCGCCTGCGTGGAGGTAGGGGAGGAAAGAGGAAGCCTTGCCGACCTGACAGGTGGGGACCACTTGTGGGACCCACCTCCCTCATTCCTCTTTCAAATTTCAATCAGGGCGAGCAAACATGCTTCAAAAATACTCAACTTTGGCCCAATGACTAAATAAAATGTGAGAAATTTTATCGTGCAATCAGATTTCAAAACTGAGCAAGTTGAATTTGAACTCAGGTTTGAATTTGAATTCAAGTGGTGATACTTGACTCAAGGAAATAATTAGTAGATTAGGTTCAAAAATCATGAAACTTTGAAGTTAACATTTTTGAACCATAAGGGACCTCAGGAAAAATTTGGAGTTGATTTGGACAAGGTTGAGCACAAAGTTTAAATTTGAAGTCGACGTTGATTAAACTCTCAGTACGTGTCCAACAAATGGGAAACGTGCTTCAAAATTTTTGAAACTTTACCGAGAGTCTATTTGGAATATTAGAAGGTCATGAAAAATTTACGGCATGAGATTTGAATATTTTTGGATGTCCCATTTTAGGGTTGGAATAATTCCTTTTTCTTTCTCTCAATTTTCTTTTCTTTTCTCCATTAAATTTTCATTGAAAATGTGAATACCTGGAAATTAAGGATTTTACCCCTTAAGTTCCAAATACATTAGCAAACATGTGCTATATGTAAAATTTTAACAAGTTCCTATTTCTAGTGAACATGGTTTAACTCATATGATTCATGTGAGTTTGGATTTCCAAGCCCACTTTCAAAATTTTTAAGTTCGCATTTTTGTGTTTTTGTTGTTCTGAAAAGCGGGCTTTTACAATCCTTCCCCCTTAAAGGAATCTCGTCCCGAGATTCTAACAAGTAGAATAACAGAGACGATGAGGGAACGATCCGTAAAAGAGGGTCATTGACTAAGGAAAATGGCAATGCCCTTAAAGACTTGGGTTCTACGAAATAGTGATCATTTTCAGGCATCTTAAGAAATTCTAAAGTTTGCCTCAGGTGATTCCAATCTTTAGGTTGATAACCTTGACAGGATGCTCGACATGACAATATCACGTAGTAAAGCTCTCACGTCTGGTACTGATCCTTTATTGTTGTACTCTTGCGCTGACATGACATCTTGTCCTATCCTAGTCTTGACTTGACGAATCAACACTTGTTCTCTGCTTCTCTAGGTCACCATGATAGTTTGAAACTATCCTTGCATGGATTCTTGGTTGCTTGCTTGGTTTTGCATTGGTCCTTATAACTTAATGTGGTATTTCCCTTGACATGAGTTAAGATGGTTTACGAGGTTAAACAACAATCATTAACCTCGTTTGATGTTTAGTCAACCATAGGATTCCTTAGCCGTAGCATAAGAGTAGCAAGACACTCAACACTCTTATGTAATCAAAACAGCAGGAATACTGAAGATATGATGACGACAAGGTTTTTGGGTATATCAACGTCTTCAAACAATAGAAACAGAAGATGAAGACCCTTTGCGGTGGCACATGAGGATGTAAGGATTTAGTATCCTCATATGTTTCAACACAGCAAAGAACTCAATCATATGGTAACTACAAGGTAATTAGTGTAGCAAGGTTACCATATAACAACATAAGATCTTAGATGGACCCAAAGAGTTTCACGAGGTTGACAATCGAACAGTATCCTCGCGAGGAAGGAGATTTCATGGATTTTACAAGGTTGAACATCGAACTGATGACTACTTGATGACGAACGGTATAGTTGCAACAATCAAGGTACTTGAACCTAAAAAGTCAAGGATGGAAGTCCAAGTGTTTGTTTAGTTGCAAGTACTCAAGGCGATTTGAGTTTCAACAAGTCAAGGACAAGGACTCAACTGTGTTTTAGTCACAAGGTGTCCCTTGTGCTACTCAAGATAATGAAACCAGTCGAAGGCGTTGCGAACGATAAAATTGATCACAACTCAAAAATGTTAGGCACTACTTAAGTATCTGATCAGGGTCACATATTCTTGCTCAAAACTCATAAGTAATTACGTTTTATGATGCATCACAAACCGGATGATGTTATGCAGACACAATGCAACTCCGCAGATAATTATGCAAGGTACGGTGCATTCAGTATTATGCTTTGAGCAAAAATAGGTAAGACAACTCAGACACAAACAAAAGTACCCTAGATACAGAAGGATTAAGTGACTTGGTCATTAAAAGTGTCGAACGACGAATGTCACTTTCATGTCTTGACCAAGTTCAAGAATTTCAAGGTAAAAACATTAACAAGGAATGATGAGGTTCATCTCAAGGCAACAGAGTGTACATAATGAAACAAAACGATGGAACTTCTTGTTGATGTGAAGTTCCCGGAAGCTTGCTAATCACAGCTTACAGGTAGTTGTGATTCCTTAACAAAGGGTCAAGTTTTCATCACATAGGATTCTTAAGGTAGTATGTCTAACCTTTAAAAGGTGCGGTAGGGTTGCCTTCAGAAGTTGCAAAGAGAGTAACCTTTGAAGAGTAAGGTTCTCATCACTTCCGTAGGTTACACTAAGTGTTTGACAAGGTACTGTGCTAGGCACGACCTTGGTTAGTGATCCATGTTCTTGTTAAAGAATTTCCAGCTCATACTACTCACCTATGGCTTCTCGTCTCAGAGACGGAAACAAGGGAGTGGTTTAGCATGAAGAATCAACTGACTTCTTTAACTCGATGACCGAGTTCCACAAGAAACGAGGTTTGAGGTGATCCGTTACTTAAGCTTCTCATTGACTCAATGAGTCAACGCTGTACTCGGTCCTACTTACTTGAGCATTGCTTCCAGCACGTTGGTTCGGTGTCGATGTACCTTGGTATGACACCTAGGTGAATGTAACACTTAGATTACTAGATGAACTCCTTCCCCCTTAAGATTCAAGCTAGGTGAGCAAGAAACTTACTCCAAGAAATCTTTATGGGGAGGGTCGTCCAACTAAGGGAAGTGTCATACATGCTCAATGCATAAATAAAGTGTGAGGTGCAAGGTTGCATAGTTAAAATACTAGCATGTGCATCTGAGCAAAAAGGGATTTTACTTAGTGTAATACTCAACTCTAATGGCAAATATTATTGGGTCGCAACACCTGGGATGTTATGAAACTCCTCGAGTTGAACTCGAGAACCAAATCCATAATCACCCTAAAGGGTCATCACCCCATTAAATCCTGTTGGAGGATGAACAGCTTGGACGCAACTTTGATTTTGGCCAAGTAAATGGCAAAATCAGATCTTGAGATGAACAAAAAAGTTAAAGTACACTTCAAGACATTTCCAAAAAGTATTGTTTTGCCTCTAGATCAGATTTGGTTTGCAAGTTATGCAATTTTTAAAGTTAGCAGATTCCTCTGCAGTTTCAGCAGAATCTTCTTAAACAGTAGCAGTTTTGATCTAAAGTTTTCAGGCTGTTCTGATCAAAATATGGAAATATTCTTATTTACAAAGTTGTATCCAATGTAATAAGATTTCCAGAATGTACTTACTTGTCTTCATATCAGTTTTGGTTCAAAAGATATGAATTTTTGAAGTTGGGTAAAATTTCAGTATTCAGAATTGAATTCAGTTCAGATTGACCATTCTGTATTCAAACTTGATTTGGAATCGGTAGATGACCGATTCAGGTCTGGAGCCAATTGCAAAACTTGTAGTTGACTCTCTAACCTTTCCAACGGTTACTCGCGCGACACCATTGGATCAAGGGTCTGCGAGTTATGGATTAAATTCAGAGGTGTACAGATTGCTGTCCAGTTTGGGTATGCCTGGACAGTCTCTGTGATTATTCAAATTTCACCCACTTAGGAAAGGATTCTGGTCTGGTGTTGAACAGAAAACATGTAGAGGACTTCCAAATATTTCTAAATAGTATTTACTTGCCCTCGTAGCTTTTCTGGTTGAGAAGATACGGCATTTTGCAAGTTGACAGTTTTTTCTGAAAATTTGGACAGCATCTCTTTTGTTTAAGGCTGATTTTGTCCACAATTTTCATATATACAAACATCAATATTTGCAAAAGTAATACATAGAAAACTTGTTTCATACATTCTCAGGATCCCAGAAATGTAAAATACGAAGCTATTCGATAAGTCTACTAGGAATTATAATCGAAACAGTAACTGAATAGGTAACGGTCCATATTCTGAACTGTTTCGACACCTTAAACGATACTTCAATTTAGACTTGGTTATTGCGAGTTTTATCTTTCGTGTTGAATAGGAAGTTGGTAGAGGACTCTTTAAAATTTCCAGGCATGTATAAATATGACTATGTTGCATTTCTAGTTTAACAGTTATGGCTGTTCAAAGTTCAAAATTTTTCTGGCTGTTTCAGATAGCACCTATATACATGTATTATCTTCAGCTCCAGTTTCTAATTAGTTCTAAACTGAATTTGAGGTAACATTGAATAACAAAGTTGTAGAATAGCCCTTCCCCTTTCCAGAAATGTATCTTAATGTAATAGAAGAGCTTTCTACAAGGAAATATGGCAAAAATGCAGATGCTGGTCCATGTAGTTTCAGAACGGCAGCTGCTGTGATAATGGTGCATTTTCATCATCATAAAAGCATCTTTTGGCTTGGAGGTCAAATGGAAACTTATAGAAGACTTCAAAAGCTTTCCAAAAAGTATTCACTTGCCTCCAAAGCCCTCCAGGTTGAAGAGATATGGAATTTCAAAGTCAGGTCAATTCTGTTCGAAAACAGAACTCACCGGCTTCGAAACACAAGAATTTGGAAACAAACTCAAATTTTGAAACTTAGCTCAAAACTCAAGTCCGATGGCTAGAACTTGATTCACAACAAATCATTTTCTTTGGAACCAAATGGAATCTTAAAAGAGACTTGACGACCTTCTTATCCATAGCATATCACTATGGATCTTCATGCTTAACCAAAATCTTACTCCGGCGAAGTCGAGCTAAACTCTCGCCAGGATCAAAGGACTTTGGTTCACCTACTCTTGAAGAGAAACATTTTACATTGTCCATAAGATATCAGCAACTGATACTTGGACTTAATATGAATATGAAACCATTTCTTTCGTGGGGGATGGTCAAAGTATCAAGTGGGATACTGACGGTACTACGTGCCTTACCAAAGGAAAAGTCTAACCCGGTATATCCGGATACGTCTATAGGTGGTCCTAATATCAATCACTCGCAAATGTATTCTACACGGGTCGCTACCGGAGTTAGTGTACCTGCAGAAGACAAACAATCCACTTTCACACCTTCACACCTCAAGGGCGGCACAGGGAAACATGACAGACAGTCACAATAAGATATAATCAAAATTAAATGCATACAACTCTGGTGTGAGTCGTCCTCGAGCAAGGTCATGTCTCGAGGTACATGGTTGTAAATACGTCTGTACAGCAAAGACTCCCGCACGAACTGGCTTATACACACTCGAGCATACGTGTTTCGCATGCTCCCATAGAACATGAATAGTTCTAGAGATGCATACTATCGGGTTATACACCACCCGAAGGGGGCTCTCACTAATTTTGTGTCACGCTGGGGTACCGCATGTCATATGTTCTCAGAAACATGGAAAGTTTCAGAGACTCATATTAACTTTCCGTGCCAAGCCACGAAAATATCACATACCATATCTCGTATGCAGAGTTTACCGAGATTGATCCGCTCTCGGCGGCGTACCTTACCTCTTACCTTGAAGATGGAGCGTCATTACAGAATAATATAACAAGTTAGTTCACTACCTTTATAACTTATACTAGTAATAGTCCTTAATGGGCATATAGCTAATCCTCACTCGACTACTTCGGAGTTTTTGAAAATAGGATCTTTTCGAGCGTGCTATTCCCAATGAAGCTCTGATACCATGTCTGTGGGGACCGGAGTCCACACATCCGAGGATCTTATTGGGTGGTGCCGTGCGATGCGGCACCTAACAGCACACTCGAAAAGGATACCAAAACATATAAAGTTTTCAGTTCATAATAAGAAGAGTTTACAAAAGAGTGTACCACAGAAGTACACACGCAACGGAAAATACATACTCATAATCTCACCTAACTAAGCAGGAGAGAAGACATCCATGCCCTAGGATGATTCTCACTAGCAACAAGAAGAACATTCAGCAGCGGCGTGGTTCACATGAGATTTATCTCGACACCTTGAGTCTCTTGTACAACCTGAACAGCAGAAATAAAACTAATACCTGCAAAAATCGTTAAAGCGCAAACGTGAGCTTAAGGCTCAGCAAGACTTAACCGTCTCACTAGACATATGCAGGGTGAATACTAACATAGGTAAGGAATAGCATAAATAGACTCGCTATAAGTGGATCCTTATAATCATGTTTTAAGTAGCAAATGACATTCTCCAAGCACGGCACATCATGGGCTCCACAATCAAACAAGAAACGCTTTACCGATGATATGACATGCTCAGAGCACATAATGCTATTACAGCTAAAGTATGGGGAAATTGTAAACTTTTAATTGTACTATCTCTAAATCATACAAGGTTGCAAAGTAATTATAATTCAATACAATATGATTTTCTGGCTTCTTTAGTAATTACAACGTCACGGCGCAGTGAACAAGTGGTACTCTATTACTGCGAGGGACAGTGATTGCAATCAAGACACACCCGGACAACACGACACATACGTCGTTCGGAAGTGTCAGCGAGCACACCCGTACCTACATAACACTTCAGTACTACGCATATATGGCCACCTTTCACAAGAAACTCAAACGCCGAGCCCGTCTCACCTCAGCGACTAGAAGGTCTCCGCACGGAACACCTCATGTGTCCGCCGACCGATTTACACCTTACTGTCCTCAGCCCACCCCTATCGATGGTGAGTTAATGGGCCTCGACACCCCAGTTATCAAGTTACATCAGTTTATTGGATTCCATATGTCCATTATATTGCCGGTACAATTCAAGCTTGTCCGAAGGGGCCGCATACAGATGGGCCTTAATCGACACAGGCAGGGCTATGCGACCGAGACTCAATTCTCGCCGCTTCCTATCCATTCCCTGCCCGGTCTCCATTTCATTATAGTATGCCATTTTCTATCTAACCAATCCTGTGAGATATGTCCTACATCTCTCGCGAGTAGATTCCAACTACTCGACTTCTACCGGATTTCCTATGCATTAGCAAGGCAGTTACTACAGTTCAAATTGTAACTCGTTCCAACCAATCCCTGGGATTTTTGGTCATGCAAGTGGAGTATCAAACACCTTATACGTAATGCACAATATCAACTAAAGACGTAAAACTGGAAAACTTTGAAAAACTCTTAAATGCAAACCGGGGCTTGCCTTAGTTTGCGACTCGAATAAATGTCAATTGTTACTGGTCCTTCTGTGCAGACTCTGCCAAGGACTTCAAGTGGACACACTGGCCTTCTCCTCCAAGCGAAACTTCTCGTCGATCACCTATCATCATGTTCCTATCGACATGTGTAAGACCTATGGGTGCTGAATACATTGGCTTGTAGTGAATACACTTGGCTTTGAAGATAAAAGTTTTGAATATCACCAAAACACCTTTTTATCAAGGTCCGACTCTAGCTCTGAGCTACAGCAAGGTCCGACGGTAGGTCCGGCTTGGTTTGGGTAGCTCCAGTTACGTTCGATGCTAGGTCTGATTTCTTGGTAAGGTCCGACTAGCTTTGGTTAGCTCCGGTGAGCTTTATCTTTAGCTCCAGCATGTCTTTGATAGCTCCGGCATATATTTGATAGCTCCGGAATGCTTTTGCTAAGCTCCGACGTACTTTGTCTAGCTCCGGTTTTGGGTTGACTAGTTTTGACTAGTTTTTGGTAAGCTCTGGTGCTAGGATCTACTAGTTTTGGTAAGCTCCGGCAGGTGCTTCATTGTACTAGCTTTCGTTAGCTCTGGCTCAAGGTCCGGGTTGCTCTGGCAAGGTCCGGAACTTGACTATAGTGCTTCTGCTTTTCATTTGCAATGTTTTGTACTTGCTTTACATTGTTGGAAAGATTGCTTAGTATTCATTTGCTAAGTTTTTGGTGCGTTTTGGTTGATATGGATGATATCGTGCTACTGTGGTTTTGCAACATGCTTATGTGAGGTTCTCACATAAGGTGTTGTGTTCGGAACTAACTTGAGTCAAGTCGAGGACTTGGGCTCGTATGGATTGGTTGTTTATTCATGTGCAGGTGTTGCTTGAGTTCAAGTCATTGCTGGTGACGGGATCCATTGGACTAGTCTCAGGGAGGAGATGAGGTTCCAACAACCAAGTTCGGGAGGAACTGTGGTTGAGCTGATCAGGAGGTCGCGCAGGATGATTGAATCAAGGGCAGTGCATATGAAGGTTACTGAACGTCGAAGGAAGGTGTTCGCACGTATGCATGCGGTGCATGACGTGGCAACATGGTTCCGAAGATGGGATAAGGAAGGAAAGATCTGGTTGGAAGGATCGGATCGTAACAGTTGATGACTTTGGGTGCGGCGGAGTCGGTTATGGCTCGGTATGGAAAGTATCGAGTTGGTTATGATAGGATTTCGTGTGGGTGACGAATTTGAGTTGTTTAGGAATGTGGGATACGTTCCTAAGGTGTTTGGAAGTCTTAAGATTGTTTCTATCTGCGAATAGGAAGATCTTGAGTGGTTATGGAAAGTTCTGATTTGTGATCGGAGTAGGATTGGAGTCCTAGTTGAGATTGGGTTGACCTAAGGACTGGTTATATAAGCAAGGGAAGGCCAGAGTTCGTGGTGCATGACTTTGGGGCTGTTCCTCTTGTGTTCTATTGAATAAAATTCATAGGTTGAAGGAACTTTTGTGCCTTGTTCGTCCGACTTGTTTCAGACAAGTTTTACTCGTCGAGTTTCTGGACAGCACTACCTTTCGTTGGTGGTTTTATCATAACTCGAATTTTACAGATCCAATTGACGTGATTCTTTTTGGGTTCTTCACAACTTGATTATCTATCATATGTAAAAATTTCACGGTCATTGGATTTGTGGTCTATGATCTACACGAGTTTCTTTGCAGCGTTCCAGAACTGTTTTTTCTCGGGTAGGACAGATTGACCATTCTTTGATCTTTCGATCATAACTTGAGTTTTTATCGTCGGATTTGAGTGATTCTTTTTGTATTGTATTCGCGACTTGATTCTCTCTGATATCTATCACTTTTGTCATGGTGAAACACGTTTAGATTAGTCTCACACATGATTTATTTAACAGATCATTTTTCTGCTGAAAGGGTTTGGGGTTTAATTGTTTCCGCTGCGTAAGATTTTTAAATCTACCATTCACCCCCCCTCTGGTAGCTTTTCACGTGCTCTTCGATCCTACAACATGATATTCATATAAGTGATTAAGTAATTAAGTAATTTAATAATAGACTCAACGGGGTTGTGTAACTTTAAGAACAAGGAGTTTGACTAGGAAGGACAGATATGCCTCTGTTGTGTGGATAAACAAAGGATGGAGTCAAGTGGTCATAGTAGTATCGAGATGTGAATTGAAAGGTGCAATGTAAGCACACATTGCAACTTGGCACTCAACACTCGACGCTATGCCACTCAAGGACGATACAACTGGATGTTGTGGAAGTGTTGGACTGGTAGTGTAAGGATGACCTAAGAGTCAAGGTGGCATAGTAGTGTCGAGATAAGCACTAAAAGGTGCAATGTAATGACACATCAAAATTTAGCACTCGACACTTGGAGCTATGCCGCTCAAAGAGTGATAAGATAGAATGGTGAAGAAGCATTACTGGACTGTGTGATGTAAGGAAGACTAAGCGATTAAGATGGAGCATTGAAAGCTTAAGGCATGAGTGAACTGTGCAACAAGAGGTTGTGACTTAGAAGTCGACCAGTGAAGTTACACAAACTCATTAAGGAGTAAACCTAATTACATGACAAGTGTGGTCGCAAGGTTCTGATAAGGATGAACCAGGGTGAAACCCTAGCGACACTTGGGAGTGAAATTAGGTCAACATTCTTTGGACTTAAGACATCATAACGAGCCTTGTTAACCTGACGTGAGTACCGAGACAACGTTCAAATGACCTTTAGGTAAAGTATTTTCTACGGCAAGCTTCTCGAGCATCGTTCAAGTGCCTACACGACGACACTAATGTAGTGTCTCCCGCAAGCTTGTCCAGGTGAGCTCGGTAAGCTCTTGGGACTTAAACATGATGCGAGACCTTACCGTGAAGGCATGCTTTGCCATCTCGAGAAGATCATCTTAGCAACGTCCACAACAACCGGACTCGTCAATGGGGTGAGCAGAATCTCGAACACCACCTTGTGAGTCTTAAGGCTAGTGATGTCGACTCGGTTGTTGATAAGCGACTCGACGAACCTGTCGTCGATGAAATGGTACACCAAGTTAACAAATCCTATGATCGGCTACGGAACATCCTCGACACAACCAAGGAACTCTTATCCAAGGTTCCCCTTGGTCTAGTTCTCCTTGCTGGTCGAAACGTTCTTGCATACCTTTACCCCAGGTCATCGGTGATCACCGACACACCTGGTTTGACCTAGAAGGCATTTCATCGAGCACCTTGGTTACACCCAGGGCTCGACGAGTCTCGCCTCGACTAAACCCTAATTTGGCTAAACGACTGTCGACCGTTGTTTCGTGGTTGTGTTCCAGCATCATGTACGTCACATGCATCCTTCATCTCGATGCCAGGACATGATGATGGCTCGGAACATCACGACGACGTCATATGGTCAACGACGTCGACGCGGCTCATGGTGGAGCATCACGAGCACGCACGGATATGCCAACGTGATACAAACGACAAAGGAGGTCAACTTAGGGACTCCTATAGGAATGATATCAATGCAGAAACTGGACGTACGACTTGACGACACATGTGTATCATTAGCGATCACGACGAACGGACTTCGGTGATGTCAAACAAGGCATTTTAGGGCAAGGCTCACATTGTAGGCATCTCACCGAATGTCTTGGGTGTGTTCTTGATTTCGTCGCTTCATCACCATTAAAAGGGTATCTTGGCACTTAGGCTTGTCGGTCGCAACATAATCCTACCCCTGCATCACAGACCAATTCTAAACATCAACAAAGTTGGTTCTTTCTTCGTGAACATTTCATCGAACACCTTAGCTGCAGCACTGTCCCAACTAATCTTCACACAATTCAGAGCTAACCTTGAACCAATTGTCATCGCCGTTCTGTCATCAACGTGTTCTTGCATCTCATACATTTCACAGGTCACTGGCTTCGCTGGTTGGGTGCAGCCATGGCGCGGAACGGGGCGACGATACCGGGCGTCAACCACCGGTTGGGGCGCGGCAAGGCAGGGGCACAGCGGGCGGCGTTTGTGCCAGGTGCTGGGACTAGACAGAGGTAAGGATGGACGGCGGTCGCCGGCGCGGGCGCGATGCGAGCAGAGGCAGCCGGGAGGTGTTGCGAGGGAAGGCAAACCGTACGGGGAGGCGCGGGCGTGCGTAGCGCGGCGGCCAGAAGGTGGCGAGGTGCTGTGGGGGTGCTGTAGGAGCAGGGGCGATGAGCGACACGTAGGGGAGCACGGCCGGCGAGCAAGCGTGGGGCAGGGCGCCGTCGGGAGCGGTCAGGGCGAGCTGCGGGGCGGAGCGGCGTGGGCCAGTGGCGCAGGGACGGGTGTCGCACGGAGGCGGGGGAGGAGGCAGGGCGACGGGGGGGGGGGGGGCAGGAAAGGCGCAACCGGGGTGAAGCCTCGCCGTGGACAGCTAGGGCTGCGGCGGCCTGGGCGCGAGCGTGGCTGGGAGGTGGCGGCCGTCGGGCGGACTGAGCGTGCGGCGCGGTGAGCAGCGCGAGCTGGCGAGCTGGTCGGCCAACGGGAGGAGCGCGCGGGATGGCGGCGTGCGGGGTCGGGCGATGCGCGAGCAGGGCGCTGGGAAGGCGAGGAGCGGCCGAGTGTCGTGGGTAGGACCGGGAGGAGGCACAGCGCTGGGGATAAGGACCGGTGTGACGTCGCGGTGGCCATCGCGGTGGCACATGCATGCGCCTACGTGGAGGCAAGGGAGGAAAGAGGAAGCCTTGCCGACCTGACAGGTGGGGACCACTTGTGGGACCCACCTCCCTCATTCCTCTTTCAAATTTCAATCAGGGCGAGCAAACATGCTTCAAAAATACTCAACTTTGGCCCAATGACTAAATAAAATGTGAGAAATTTTATGGTGCAATTAGATTTCAAAACTGAGCAAGTTGAATTTGAACTCAGGTTTGAATTTGAATTCAAGTGGTGATACTTGACTCAAGGAAATAATTAGTAGATTAGGTTCAAAAATCCTGAAACTTTGAAGTTAACCTTTTTGAACCATAAGGGACCTCAGGAAAAATTTGGAGTTGATTTGGACAAGGTTGAGCACAAAGTTTAAATTTGAAGTCGACGTTGATTAAACTCTCAGTACGTGTCCAACAAATGGGAAACGTGCTTCAAAAATTTTGAAACTTTACCGAGAGTCTATTTGGAATATTAGAAGGTCATGGAAAAATTTACGGCATGCAATTTGAATATTTTTGGATGTCCCATTTTAGGGTTGGAATAATTCCTTTTTCTTTCTCTCGATTTTCTTTTCTTTTCTCCCTTAATTTTTCATTGAAAATGTGAATACCTGGAAATTAAGGATTTTACCCCTTAAGATCCAAATACATTAGCAAACATGTGCTATATGTAAAATTTTAACAAGTTCCTATTTCTAGTGAACATGGTTTAACTCATATGATTCATGTGAGTTTGGATTTCCAAGCCCACTTTCAAAATTTTTAAGTTCGCATTTTTGTGTTTTTGTTGTTCCGAAAAGCGGGCTTTTACAGATGGGCTTGGAGTGAGTAGCCTAGGATGGAGCTATGCTTTTCTAAGACGGTCATGAGTTTGGCAGTTTTGTCTTGTGAAAGCTTGTCACTTATCATGACTGGAGCTTCGTCATCATCGTGTAGGAAAGCATAGCGTTGGCCAGGAGGTAGTGTTTTCAACTCGATCGAGAGCTTTTGTGATGGCTCTTCTTTGGGCAAATCAAATGTCTCTTGCAATTCATCCTGTTCTTGAATGAATTGTTCTACTTCTTCTTCATTTTCAAGAGAATCTAAGAATTGAAGGGCCATGACATCCTCGATTGGCTCACTCTCGGGGGAAGGTTCTGCTATGTGTTCTTGGATTGTAGAATGGGAATGGAAAAATTCCTCCCTTTGAGCTTAACATCAAGGCTACCTTTTGAGGGTTCATCTTCGAGTAATTTCTCAATGGGTAACCCTATCATTACATCAAAGTCTTGACTTCGAAGACATGAAAATCAAGGAAAAACTCAATCATCTCATGTCTTACAGACACATTTTGTAAAATCCCATATCCTTCCTTGATGTTTCCATAGGAGTCTCTGAAGGATTTTCTTGTTGGAGCCCAGGGTAGATCACCCAAAATGGCTAAAGTACAATTATTGGAAATGATATCGGCTCCAACTGTGGGATTATAAAGGATGTTCACCATTACCCCCAAATAAGACATCAAATGGTTGCTGGGGGTGAGTTTACCCGAATTATTTCAGGTGAAAGCTCAACCTCTGCCGTCCATTCCCTGCTCATGATTGAGGTCAACTTCTTGATCGTTTCTTGAAGGAATTGTCTGTTGGGTAGATTAAGGAGCGAGGGATGTAATGATGGTTTCCTTCCATAACAATACTTCGAGGCATTCCTAAAATCTTCTCGTGTCTTACAGACATGTTTTGTAAAATCCTGTATCCTTCCTTGATGTTTTCCATAGGAGTCTCTGAAGGATTTTCTTGTTGGAGCCTAGGGTAGATCACCCAAAATGGCTAAAGTACAATTCTCGGAAATGATATTGGCTTCAACTGTGGGATTATAAAGGATCTTCACCATTACCCCCCCCCCCCCCCCCGAATAAGACATTGAATGGTTGCCGACGGTGAGTTTACCCGAATTATTTCAGGTGAAAGCTCAACCTCTACCGTCCATTCCCTACTCATGATTGAGGCCAACTTCTTGATCGTTTCCTGAAGGAATTTTCCTTTGGGCAGATCATAGAATGAGGGATGTAATGATGGTTTCCTTCCATAACAAGACTTTGAGGCATTCCCAAAATCTTCAAAAAGATTTTCCTCGAAGCACAATGGAAACTCTGAAGGTCGAATTTCTACTTCCTTTGGTGTCTTTGGTTCGAGTGAGGATTTCATAGTCACAACTTGAGATGAACATGGTACGAGTTTCGGAGTGACTATAGCGGAATCCTCATGTCTCGACTCGGCCTCCTTTTGAGGAGGTTCATTAAGACCGGCGATAAGGGTTGTATTTTCTAGAATGCATTCAAAAATGTTCGGGCTTTATTTTGTTAGCAATGATAATCTAGCCCAGGCTGCACCTAAAGATTACTTCTCGATTTGCTGAAAGTTGAGAATTTCCCTTGGTAGAGAGGCAACATGGAAGAGTGGAAATAATGCAAGAAAATAATTATCTCAAAGTTCTTTATATTTTCCATTAGCACTCCCAACGGTATGAGTGTACCACTATTTCGCTCTTCCCTTGAGGGAAAAGGGAAACAATTTCCACTTAAGCGTTTCTTGTGTTATGCCCTTGATTAGAAGGGATGAACACAATTGCTCAAACTCCTGCAGATGATGGTAGGGATTCTCACAATCCGTCTTTGAGAAGGATTGGCACTGAACCATGGCTACAAAGCCATGGTGGGGTTCGTAGCTACTTGAGCAAATGGGATCCCCCGATGGCGGAGGCTCATAGAACTCACCCTTAGGAGCAGATAGAGAAAGAATGGTGAGTTGTTCCATAGTTTAGATGGTATAAATATAAGGAATAAAGACAAAAAAGTAGATACGACGATGAACAAGGCTCGATCAAGAGCAACCATTCTGCGGCAACAATGCCAAAAATACTTGTTGACGACTCATACGTCACAGATGAAATCTGCAATCACATGGAGAAACTGCTGTAGCACTTTCCCTTAAAGAGTATTCCCAAGGGTATCAAATCCTAGGAACGTGTGTGCTAATCTTCTAACTAGTTCACCCAAGGACACAAAGCTTGGTGGTAGGCAAGGGATATAGTGGATTTCCTAAAAGAACTGGTTCGAACTCAAAGCAAGTCGATCAATAGCAGCTTGTATTTGGCACGGGCTTACCCTGGTCTGCTAGGCGACTTGCATGGAGGATTACAACAGACGGATAGGGCTGTCACCACCTACCGCCTACCTCTACAACCCGTGTACTACGAGATAATAAAGGTACATCAATCCTAGACACCACACCTACGCTATTGATTACTTCCCTAACCTCTCTAGCAAAGTCTAGAGCCTCTAAATGAATAAAGCAATGAACAAACAGGCAACTAAGGAATTAACTCGCTTGAATTAAATAAATGAACTCAAACAGAAAGCATGTACCTTACTAGAGATGGAAAGAACTATCGAGGTACAAAGGTGGAGAGGGTTCGGCAAGCCCGAACCCTATCCTTAAGTGGAAGAAGCCCGACAAGATGGAGCCTCCTCCTTCACCTCTTTGTCATTCTATCTCTATTTTCTAAGCACTTAGGCAGCGCTATGCCTTTGGAGTGGAGTACTAGACTCAAGCTTTTGGTGCGTGGAGTGAGGAAGCCCCCTACCCCCTATTTATACCCTCCAAAGGTCAGTTTTGTACTAGAATATGCGAGGGAATCAGTCGCCATCATGATCTTCAAGCCGTAGGAAGCCAACACGTGGAGGTTGACCACATTTAGCGCATTTACCAGTTCGGGCGAACTGGGTGATCGGCCGAACCTCCAATGGCTCAAATCGCGCCAAAACTTCTCTGTGGCACTGTTATGTGGGATCCCATCATGGGTATGGGTGATTCCGGTGATTTTTAGTTGGTTTTCTCCTCCGAGTGGGCCCATGAATCCTCAGGCTTGCGCCTGATTGGTAGGAAAGTGTGTTTCTTGGATTGGCCCCTTTAAATACCTCTAATTATGGGCATATTTTAACAACATACAAAATTGCACCAATACTTGTGGAAATAGTTAGTAAATAACTATTACCACTATGTTGGTTTGTCCAATCCATATCCTTTATTGACGGTCGGATTTGGCGATTAAGGACCGTCAACAGAAACCTACTTTGGTTTGTCCAAACTTGTGGGGATTAGTCACACATGTAAAGTGCACGTGTTTTGTTAGGATTGTCCGAACTTTGCAGCACGTGAGCTGCATGTGAGTCAATGATTCGAAGTGTTCCAATTTTTCCTTTTATGCATAGCGGCTGTTTGGACTATCCGAAGTTTCTACATGCTGAAATAACCGTGTAGTTGGTATGTGTTCACTTGCAATGTTTCAAACTTTTTTTTTTTTGATTTATGGGAAGTATGCTTAGTACTCTTTTACTATGTTTTTTATGTGTTTTGGTTGAATATTATGGATTATATCTTTCTATTGTTTTGCAACATGTTTCTGTGAGGTGTTCACATAAGGTGTTGTGGTTTTCGGACTAATGTGAGTCAAGTCAAGGACTTGTGCTCGGAGTTTTTTCATGTGCAGGTGTTTCTTGAGGTCAAGACATGGCTGGTGGCAGGATCAATTGAACTAGTCTCATAGAGGAGATGAGGTTCAACAACCAAGTTCAGAAGGAATTGTGGTTGTGTTGATCGGGAGGTCACACAACATGTTTGGGTCAAGAACAATGCATATGAAGGTATCGTGAATGTTTTGGAAATTGTTTTCACGTGTGCAAGGGGTGCATGGATGTGGCAACATTGTTCTAAGGCATGGTTAATAGTTATGAACATGAAGATATGGCCGTAGAGGTCCAACCTGCTGGATTATGCCTCAGGCTGCGGCTAAGGTGGTTATGGTTCGTATATGGAAGGTTTTGAGTTAGTTTTGGTTAGAATTCATGGTGAGAATGAAGATGGGTTTTTTTAGGAATTTTTAGGACATTCCTAAAGTGTTTGAAAGTCTTAAGATTGCTTCTATCTGCGTATGGAAGAGTCTTGAATAGTGAGTAGGAGTAAGAGTTCTAGTTAGAATTGGGTTGGCCTAAGGGTTGGTTATATAGGTAAGGGAGGCCAGAGCTTGTGGGGGCACGACTTTAGAGCTTCTCTTATTGTGTTTTTATGAATAAAATTCATAGTTATAGCGGTGCTTTTGTGCCTTGTTCTTCCGACTTGTTTTTATCAAGTCTTTCTCATCGAGTTTCTGGACAGCCAGATGTTTCTTCGGTGTTTCAATGATAACTCGCGTTTTACTGATCCAATTTCCATAATTGTTTTTGTGTTGTCTTCGAACCTTGATGATATATAATCTGTGAAAATTTCACAGTCATTGGATTTGTGGTTTTGGAGTTACACAAGTTTCATTGCAGCATTGCAGATCCGTTTTTACCCAGGTAGAACAGATTGACCCTTGTTCAATCTTTTGATATTAACTTGAGTTTTACATGATTATTTTCGTGATTCTTGTCGTGGTGTCTCTATGACTTGATTCTCTATAATCTTTACTATTTTTTTCATGGTTGAACATGTTTAGAATAGTCGCACACATTGGTTTTTCCAATAGATTGATTTCTGTTGTGAGGTTTTTGTAGCTTCTGCTGAAAAGTTTTAATCTACCATTCACCGCCCTCTGGTAGCTTTTCATGTGATATTTGATCCTACAATGTGTATTAGAGCCACAATGATATAATCTTTGTGAATTGCACGTGTTTTGACTAATCATCATGGAAAAATACTCCGCAAAATCTTATGTGTTCAGTGGCATTGATTTTCATGTTTTGAAGGCTCATATGCAGGCTTACATAGAGGCATAAGCTTCATGATATGGAAAAAAGTATACAACCCTTTGACATGCAACCAAACGATTAAGTCACATTGAAAACATGAGAGATGTCGACGAGAACAACAAGGCCTAGAACTTGATCATACAAGGATTGACCCAAAGCAACTTCGATCGAGTTGCACACCTTGGATCTACATATGATGTGTGGAAAGTGCTATGACACTATCATGAAGGCTCCAACATGATAAATGAGGTATGCCAAGACATGTTCCAAAAAGAGTACATGCGCTTTGAGATGCAACCCGGTGAGTCGATCGATGATTTCTTTGCTCGCTTTAAGAAAATTCTCAGCAACTTGCATAGTGTCAATGTCAGTTTTTCAGATGTTGAGGCTGCTAGGTAACTGTTAGGTGTATTAGACATTTCAATTTGGGAGATGAAAGTTACATGTATTTTTAAATCTACCATCATGAGTACACTTACTTTAGATGTGCTATATTTTAAGTTGAAAACTCATGAACTTGACATTATATCACGTAAAAACCCCAACAAGTCTCTTGCATTTATTTCACAATGATACATACCTAGCTCTAGCCAATCTTCATCATGTGGTACACTTGATTTGTTGTCTTCTCTAACCCTTGAACAGATTGAAGAGTTTCCAGAGGAGGAGCTAGCACTTCTCTCTACTTGGTTCTCAAAAGCATTGCAAAATTTGAGAACAAGAAAGAGATGAAGTGGTAGCTCTCAATGATGCTTTGAATGTTGTAATACAAGACATTTTCTTATAGATTGCCCTAAGATTTCAAGTACTAAAAACCGTGATGAAAAGCAAACAAAGTTCACGTCCTCTTCTGGCAAAAACAACAAGAAAAAGAAGACTTTTACAAAATAGCAAGTAATGAAACACTTTATCTCCGCACTCCTAGATAACAACTCGAGCGATGTGGACTCCAAGAGTGATGAAGATGAAGAAAATTTAGCAACTTCAAGGACTGGGGTCTCGACATTCTAAGAATCTCGTTGGGTGATGTCGTGCAATGCGACACCCAACAGTACACACGAAAAAATATGTGAAACATACATAATCTTTATTTCATAAGATAATTGAGTTTACGTCAGTACATTAGTAGTACATACGAAGCAGAAAGAATATAATCAAACTCTCAACATATCTAAGCAAAAGAGAAGATGTCCATGCACGCAGACGCTTCTCACTAGCAACACGAAGAGTGTAAGGCAGCGGCGAGGTCTCTTGTGAGCCATACACCTCGGAAGGTCTGAGGTCTCGAGGTCAACCACTGAAGGAACAGTTAAAATATTACCTACAAAACCACATAAAAAAAGCAACAGTGAGCACGATGGCTCAACAACTGGCTCACCTAATACATAAAACTCTACATGCAGAGACTTGTAATATAGGAAAGCTGAATTGCATAAAGGACACGCCTAATAGTAAATGCTTAATTCAGATTTTAGGTAGAAATGACATTCCATGGGCATGGCACATCATGAAATCAACAATCAAACACGAAACGCTTCGTCTATGATATTACATGCTGAAAGTTGCATATGTTGCATACAAGTTAAATCTTTGGGAATAGTGAATTTAGTTCTGCTACTGCTGAGCCATACAAGTTGCAATACAGTATTATAATCATTGCAGCAGATTCATAATAATCCAACTACTCTTTATTACTACGTCACGACTCAGTGAACAAGTATACTCAGTCCATAACCGCGAGCTATGGTGATTCGGATCAATAGCAACTCGGAATGCACAACACGTACGACCGCGTGGAAGACACGTTGGTGCTCTTCTTATCATATTATATGTGGCCACATTTCACCTGTCATCCCAACGCCAAACCAGTTCTATGATCTTTATAGAAGGTCCACTACACAGACACGTTGGAGTTGCCCACTAGCAGATTTCCACCTTCTGTCCTCTTTCCCTCAAGGGACCACAATATAAGTTTCGAGCAAAGGTTCTCAAGTTACATCAGTTTACTGGGTCCATATACCAGTATGCATCTGATACAACTCAAACTTGCCCAGCCGAGCCGCACACGGATTGGTCCTTAACCAACACAGACGGGGCTACCATACCAACCTACAACACCTACCTTGCCATTACCGACCCAGGCACGATGTGGTCACAAGCGTTGTGCCACCCTTCCAGTCGAGATATTGTGGTGACTTTTCGCTAGAAGATTTCTCTCACTCGACTTCTCTTGCAAGTAGAATTTAACTACTTGACCATTCTCGCGAGTAGATTCCAACTACTAGACTTTTACCGACCTGTCAACTAAACATATAAATATAGCAATATAATACGATGTAGTAATGTCCTACCGAACCACTCCAAGGATTATTAGGTCATGCATGTGGAGTATCATCAAAACCTAACCTAATGCACTGTAAGACCTATGTGTGCTGAATACATTGGCTTGTAGTGAATACACTTGCTTTGATGATAAAAGTTTTGAATATCACCAAAACACCTTTTTATTAAGGTCCGACTAGTTTTGATTAGCTCCGGTGAGTTTTGTCTTTAGGTCTGACATGTCTTTGATAGCTCCGGCGTATTTTTGCTAAGCCCCGAGTTGATTTTTCTAGCTCCAGCTTTTGGGTTTACTAGTTCCGACTAGTTTTGGTAAGTTCCGACGCTAGGTTCTACTAGCTTTTGTTAGCTCCGCCTCAAGGTTCAGGTTGCTCTGGCAAGGACCGAAACTTTACCGCAGTGCTTCTGCTTTTCATTTGCAATGTTTCGTATTTGCTTTACATTGTTGGAAAGATTGCTTAGTATTCATTTGCTAAGTTTTTGGTGCGTTTTGGTTGATATGGATAATATCGTGTTACTGTGGTTTTGCAACATGCTTATGTGAGGTGCTCACATAAGGTGTTGTGTTTGGAACTAACTTGAGTCAAGTCAAGGACTTGGGCTCGTATGGATTGGTTGTTTATTCATGTACAGGTGTTGCTTGAGTTCAAGACATGGCTGGTGATGGGATCCATTGGACTAGTCTCAGGGAGGAGATGAGGTTCCAACAACCAAATTCAGGAGGAAATGTGGTTGAGCTGATCAGAAGGTTGCGCAGCATGATTGAATCAAGAACAATGCATGTGAAGGTATCGTGGACGTCATTGGAAGATGTTTGCACGTGTGCAAGGAGTGCATGGACGTGGCTACATGGTTCCGAGACGTTATGAAGAGATGTGGATGTAAAGAGTTGGTCGGAAAGGTCCAACCGATTAGGTCATGGACTCAGGCTGCGGCTGAGTCGGGTTTGACATATGGAAAGATTTGAGTTGGTTATGATAGGATTTCGTGTGGGTCACGAATTTGAGTTATTTAGGAATGTGGAATACGTTCCTAAGGTGTTTGGAAGTCTTAAGATTGCTTCTATCTGCGTATAGAAGAATCCTAAGCAGTTATGGAAAGTTACGATTCGTGAACAGAGTAGGATTAGGTTCCTGATTTGAGTTGAGTTGGCTTTCGAGTTGGTTATATAAGCGAGGGAGCCCAGAGCTCGTGGTTCACGACTTTGGGGCTGTTCCTCTTGTGTTCTATTGAATAAAATTCGTAGTTTGAAGGAACTTCTGTGCCTTGTTCGTCCGACTTGTTCCAGACAAGTATTAATCATCGAGTTTCTGGACAGCACTACCTTTCATCGGTGGTTTTATCACAACTCGAGTTTTACAGTTCCAATTGACGTGATTCTTTTTGGGTTGTCTTCAAAACTTGATTATATATCATATGTCAAAATTTCACGGTCATTGGATTTGTGGTTTCTTTGCAGCATTCCAGAAACTAGGTCAGATTGACCTTTGTTCGATCTTTCGATCATAACTTGAGTTTCTCTCGACGGAATTGAGTGATTATTCTTGTGTTTTCTCCGTGACTTGAATCTCTCTGATATAGATCACTTTTCTCTCGGTGAAACACGTTTAGATTAGTCTCACACAAGATTTCTTTAACACATCGTTTTTCTGCCGAAGGTGTTGGGTTTTAATTGTTTCCGCTGTGTAAGATTTTTAAATCTACCATTCACCGCCCCCTCTGGTAGCTTTTCACGTGCTCTTCGATCCTACAATTGGTATCAGAGCCACGGTGCTCTAATCCTTGTGATTTGCGCGTGTTTTTGACTAATCATCATGGAGAAGTACTCTGCCAAACCTTGTGTGTTCGCTGGTATTGATTTTCAGGTTTGGAAGGCACGCATGGAGGCTTTCATCCAGGCACAAGGCTTTGAAATATGGGAGGAGGTATACAAGCCTTACGAAGTGCCATCAAATGATCAAGTTACAGCTACAAATCTGAGAGATGTCAACAACAACAACAAGGCTCTGAACTTGATCATACAAGGATTAACACAAAGCGACTTCGACCGTGTTGCACACCTTCGATCTGCATACGATGTGTGGAAAGCACTTTGTGACTACCACGAAGGATCCAACACGTTCAAAGAGGTAAGGAAAGACATGTTCAAGAAAGAATACATGCGCTTCGAGATGCAACCCAGTGAGTCTATTAACGACCTTTTTGCTCGCGTTAATAAGATTCTCAGCAACTTGCATAGTGTCCATGTTAATTTTTCAGATGCTGAAGATGCTAGGAAATTGCTAAGTGCATTAGATATGTCAATTTGGGAGATGAAAGTCACATCTATTCATGAATCTACTGTCATTAGTTCACTTACTTTAAATGTGCTATATTCCAAGTTAAAAACTCATGAAATTGACATAATCTCACGTAAGAACCCCAACAAGTCTATTGCTTTTGTTTCTCAACGTGACATGCCTAGTTTCGGCCAATATTCATCTTGTGGTACACTTCCTTTGTTGTCCTCTCTAACCCTTGAACAGATTGAAGAGTTTTTAGAGGAGGATCTAGCACTTCTCTCTACGAGGTTCTCAAAAGCATGGCAAAATGTGAAAACTAGAAGGAGATGAAGCTCCGGACCTCAACGATGCTTCGAATGTGGTAAGACAGGACACTTTCGTACAGATTGTCCTAACCTTTCAGGTCCTACCCTCCGGGAAGAAAAACAATCAAGGATAAAACACTCCTCTACAAACGATAAGAAGAAAAAGAAGGACTTTACAGGTCATCAATTGGTGAGCAGTTTTATCTCAGCACTCCAGGAACATGGTTCAAGCGACGTGGACATTGGAAGTGATGAAGATGAAGATGATTTGGAAAACTTGTGCTTCATGGCGGGCAAGTCAAGATCAAGTATGGAGGAGGCAGAACACAACAGCGACAATGAAGAGGTATGTCCTACTTGCGAAGAAATGTGTGATGCTATTTCTCGTGCCACTGTTATTGTTAAGAAAAAGGACAAAAAGCTTAGGGACAATGCTGTTAAAATTGAGTCACTAGAATCTGAAATTAATCGTTTGAAATCCTTGATTCCTAGTGATGATTCTTGTTCCTCATGTGACTTAATATATAAACAATTGTCCTCCCTAAGATGTGCACATACCTCCACACTTGATAAACTTGAACTTGAAATTGAAAAGAACAAAAAGCTTGCTGCACTTAATATTGGAAACTTAAAAGATGCTTCTTGTTCAACAATTGATTTGCATTGTTCTAGTTGTGATGATCTTGATAAGAAACTGCAAGATGCTATGAATGAAATCTCTATATTGAACAATGCTTTACGTTGTCATGAAGATAAATATTGTTCCAATTGCAAATTAAAAGGAAAAACTTCATGTGAAAATTGTCTTGATCTGTCCAATAAACTTGATAACATGCATAAGACATTTGATCGGTTTTGTAATGGGAATAAGAACCTAAACTTAATGCTGAATTCATCCAAGTCTTGCAATGATAAAACTGGTTTAGGTTTTGATTCTCATGCTCATGCTAAGGCACATCCACCTAAAATTGTAAAGTCATTAGGAAGTGGTTTGACTCAAATAGTTTCTAAACAAAAAGGAGTGGTTTTCAAATCTGCAGGAGTGTTGTCTCATTCGGTTTCAATAAAAATATTGCTTGCTCATCTAGACATGAACACAAAGTTAAATTTCATTGTACCTACTGTGGTAGAGATGGTCATGTCATAAATTTTTGTTATAGACTAGCTAAACAACAGAAAAGGGAAAGAATGGTTGCTAGATCTCATAACTTTCATGCAAAATTTGCTGCACATATTGAACCGAATGTACAACCTGCTGTTTTGAGTCAAATACATTCAAAGTTTACCTCCGGACCTTTTGTTTTTGCCTCCGGAGCTACTGATTTTTGTGCTACACAAGTAACACCTTATAGGTCAGTAGTTAAGAATAAAAAAATCTCAAACTTTGACTCATAAACCTGCTGTTTTGTCTCAGCTTTCGCGTGTTTTTCCTGCTGCACGTCACGTGACTCAGTACTGGATTCCTAAATGCCTTTTGACTAACCCCAGTATTGAGTCATCGACGTATTATGCTTCTATGTAGTTTACATGTTTGAGGAAGGAGAACATTTGGATCGTGGATTCAGGTTGCTCACACCACATGACCGGTAATTAAAATTGGTTCTCCTCCCTCTCTTTTGTGTCATGTGTAGAGAATGTTACTTTTGCCTATAATTCTTCAACTCATATAATTTCTAAGGGTTCGGTTAGAGTAAATGATCACTACACTTTGAAGGATGTGGCACTTGTCAAAAATTTGAAATACAACTTGCTTTCTATTTCACAATTGCTAGATGAAAATCTGGAAATTATTTTCAATAACAACTATTGCAAAGTTGTAAGTTCAAATAGTGAGCTTATTTTTAACATGTCTCAGTTTGGAAGAGTTTTTAAAGCTGATTTTGATATGTCTTCCTCTAAGCATAGGTGTCTAGTTGCTAATGATTCAAAGGACCTATATGTTTGGCATCATAGACTTGGTCACGTAGGCTTTGATCACCTAACACATGTTAGTGCTCTTGATCGCATACGAGGGCTGCCTAAGCTTAAAGGGGACAAAGAAATTGTGTGCTCATCTTGTAGACATGCTAAGATGGTTGCAGGTTCACATACTCCTCTCACAGTGATCATGACAACTGAACCATGTCAACTTTTGCATCTTGACACCGTAGGACCTTCATGTGTTCAATCCTTCAGAGGTAAAGGTATGTACTTGTGGTTGTTGATGATTATTCTAGATACTCTTGGGTTTACTTTATGGCATCTAAGCATGAAGTATTTAGTCGCTTTAGAACTTTATTTCTTAGATTATCAATTGATTACCCAGGATCTTTAAAAGCAATTAGATGTGATAATGGAACTGAATTTAAAAATCAATCTTTTGATCACTTTTGTGGTGAAAATAGAATAGATCATCAATTTCCTTCACCATATGTACCTCAACAAAACGGTGTTGTAGAAAGAAAGAACAGAACCTTAGTTGAGATGGCTAGGACTATGCTTGATGAATATCAAACTCCTATGAAATTTTGGGCTGATGCGTTAGCAACCGCTTGTTATATCTCAAATCGTGTTTTCTTGTGTGCTAAGCTAGGTAAAACACCATATGAGCTCCGGTTTGGACATAGGCCTATTGTTACACACTTTCGGGTCTTTGGTTGCAAATGCTTTGTTAAGAAACATGGTAATCTTGATAAATTGGAACCTAGATCCATTGATGGCATGTTTCTTGGTTATCCATCTCATACTAGAGGCTACTGTGTGCTTTTACTTGACACTAAAAAAATTGTGGAGACTTGTGAAGTGTCTTTTGGTGAAGCTAGCCCAGGTACTAGCTCAAACATTGCAGGTCCAGATCCATATCCGCAGGGGGGGAGCATTTTCGTTGAAGATGAGGAAGAATTGGAGCAGCTGCCCGAAAATTCAGCAGCTAAAGACTTTGCTTCAGCTCCGGATGTTAATTCTCAACCAGCACCGACAACCATCAATGCTGATTCAAAACATCCTCAAGTCACAAGCTCATCAATTTGTGATGAACATGAAGAAGAAGAAGCTTGTGAGACATCTGTTCCTCTACGGTTTTACAAAGATCATCCCCCACAACAGATGATTGGAAGCATGCACGAACGAGTCACACGATCTAGGTTTTGCGATCCAAACTCTTATGCTCATTCTGCTTTTGTTGCTTCTTTTGAACCCAAAGATATATCACACGCACTCACTAATGAATCTTGGATTATTGCCATGCAAGAAGAGTTAGAAAATTTTAAAGAAATAATGTTTGGAAACTTGTACCTCCACCTCAAGGTCACACTTTAATTGGAACTAAATGGGTATTTAAAAATAAACAAAGTGAGGATGGGGTTGTGGTTAGGAATAAGGCTAGGTTGGTTGCTCAAGGTTTCACTCAAGTAGAAGGTCTAGATTTTGATGAAACTTTTGCTCCTATTGCTAGATTAGAAGCCATAAGAATTTTGTTAGCTTTTGCTGCATCTATTGGTTTTAAGCTATATCAAATGGATGTTAAAAGTGCTTTTCTTAATGGCTACATAGATGAGGACGTTTATGTGAAACAACCACCAGGTTTTGAAAATCCAGATTTTCCTAATCATGTTTACAAACTGTCCAAAGCCTTGTACGGTCTCAAACAAGCCCCTAGAGCATGGTATGATAGGTTAAAAACATTCTTACTTGAAAAAGGGTTTACCATGGGCAAGGTTGATAAAACTCCTTTTGTGCTTAAGCATGGCAATGACTCATTATTCGTTCAAGTGTATGTGGATGATATTATTTTTGGTTGTGCTTCTCATGATCTTGTGTCCAAGTTTTCAGCAATGATGAATTCCGAATTTGAAATGAGTATGATGGGTGAACTCACTTACTTTTTGGGGCTGCAAATCAAGCAAACCAAGGAGGGTACCTTTGTGCATCAAACGAAGTATACAAAAGACCTCCTAAGGTGCTTCAATATGGACAAAAGCAATCCTCTTCGGACACCTGGGAACAGCAACAACACTTGGACTTGATGAAGATGGTGAACCCGTGGATCAAAAAGAATATAGAAGCATGATCGGATGACTTTTGTACCTCACGGCATCAAGACCAGACATACAATTCAGTGTATGTCTTTATGCACGGTTTCAAGCCTCCCCACGTGTATCACATCGGCAAGCCATCAAAAGGATTCTCAGGTACTTACATGGAACTCAAGAATTTGGAATTTTTCTTCCTTCTTCCTCAACCGTTACTTTGAAAGCTTTTTCGGATGCTGATTTTGGGGGTTGTAGGATTGATAGGAAAAGTACTTCCGGTGCTTGTCATTTTCTTGGTAATTCTCTTGTTGCTTGGTCCTCTAGAAAACAAAATTCAGTTGCACAATCCACAGCCGAATTTGAATATGTAGCTGCTGCTAGTGCTTGCTCACAAATTCTTTGGATTGTTCAAACACTTAAGGACTATGGGGTTGATCTAGATAGTGTTCCATTGTTCTGTGATAACACTAGTGCCATTTGCATTGCTAAAAACCCCGTGCAACATTCTAGAACTAAGAACATTGACATTAGGTATCACTTTCTCCGAGATAATGTTGAAAAAGGAAACATTGTGCTTCACCATGTAGATACCGAACAACAATTGGCTGACATTTTTACAAAACCTTTGGATTTCACTCGTTTTTGTTACATTCGTAGTGAAATAGGGGTTATGCATCCTCATGTCTTAAATTGAGGGGGAGTTTTGAAACTTGGGAAGTCTATGTGTGAATCTGAAATTAAAATAATATGAGCATAGTGTTTCATACATATATGACTTTGTGATTCCTTTTACATGTTGAAAGTTCTTACTACATTACTCGTGTTATACATTTTATAGTTTTATGCCATGTCTAGTAATTGGAATAATTACTTACACTAAAATTGGTCATGGTCGAACTTTCTTGCTGTTTTGAACTTGTTACATGTTCACAAGTGCTTTTAATCATTAAGAATTAATCAAGTAATCAACTCACATGTTGAGTTTTTATGAACAAATATAAATTGAGAAAAGATCAAGAGAATATGCATGCATCGCACTTCTTCTTTTGAGATGGCTTATCATTGCACTTAGATATGAACTTGGAAGAAGTTGTGTATGACTAAAACCATGTCCTTAAGCTTCTAATTGTCAAATGACATAGGCTTAGCTTGGTTGGTTAGAATAAGGCAGATGCGCATATAATCTCTTGCAAATATAATATGATCTAAATTTGTGTTTTGAAAAATAATAAAATGCAGCAACTAGTGTCATGCTTTCAAGTTATGAAATAGTTAAGATTGTGAGATCATGACTTGCTTAAATTGAAAATTACATATGATCTCTAGCATGGCTTACACTACTTTATATATTTCAGGGATGTGATAGTGTATGTTACTTGATAGTATGACTTGGATGAGCTTTTTTTATATGTATGTGTTATAATATGCTCATAACAACTAAAGGGGGAGAGATAATTTGTTTTTATGCTCATGACTTGCTGAATACATTGTCAAAGGGGGAGAGATAAGCATGAAGAGAAAGAGAATATGTGCATAAGGAGAGATAATAAAGGGGGAGAGATAATATGGGATAATTTTTGGATTTTCTTCTCATTTTTCTTTTGATTTACAAAGGGGGAGAAATTGCCTTCAAAACTTTTATGTGAATAAGTCAATGTTCAGATTTTAAATGGTGTTGCCAAAGCATTCATCAAGGGGGGGATTGTAAGACCTATGTGTGTTGAATACATTGGCTTGTAGTGAATACACTTGCTTTGACGATAAAAGTTTTAAATATCACAAAAACACCTTTTTATTATGGTCTGACTAGTTTTGGTTAGCTCTGGTGAGTTTTGTCTTTAGCTCCGACATGTCTTTGATAGCTCCAGCGTGTTTTTGCTAAGCTCCGAGTTGATTTTTCTAGCTCTGTCTTTTGGGTTTACTAGTTCCGATTAGTTTTGGTAAGTTCCAGTGCTAGGTTCTACTAGCTTTTGTTAGCTCCAGCTCAAGGTTCGGGTTGCTCTGGCAAGGTCCGGAACTTGACTGCAGTGCTTCTGCTTTTCATTTGCAATGTTTCGTACTTGCTTTACATTGTTGGAAAGATTGCTTAGTATTCATTTGCTATGTTTTTCGTGCATTTTGGTTGATATGGATAATATCGTGTTACTGTGGTTTTGCAACATGCTTATGTGAGGTGCTCACATAAGGTGTTGTGTTTGGAACTAACTTGAGTCAAGTCGAGGACTTGAGCTCGTATGGATTGGTTGTTTATTCATGTGCAGGTGTTGCTTGAGTTCAAGACATGGCTGGTGATGGGATCCATTGGACTAGTCTCCGGGAGGAGATGAGGTTCCAACAACCAAATTCAGGAGGAATTGTGGTTGAGCTGATCAGGAGGTTGCGCAGCATGATTGAATCAAGAACAATGCATGTGAAGGTATCCTGGACGTCATTGGAAGATATTTGCACGTCTGCAAGGAGTTCATGGACGTGGCTACATGGTTCCGAGACGTGATGAAGAGATGTGGACGTAAAGAGTTGGTTGGAAAGGTCCAACCGATTAGGTTATGGACTGAGGCTGCGGCTGAGTCGGGTTGGACATATGGAATGATTTGAGTTAGTTATGATAGGATTTCATGTGGGTCACGAATTTGAGTTGTTTAGGAATTTGGGATACGTTCCTAAGGTGTTTGGAAGTCTTAAGATTGCTTCTATCTGCGTATAGAAGAATCCTAAGCAGTTATGGAAAGTTACAATTCGTGAACAGAGTAGGATTAGGTTCCTGATTTGAGTTGAGTTGGCTTTCGAGCTGGTTATATAAGCGAGGGAGCCCAGAGCTCGTGGTCCACGACTTTGGGGATGTTCCTCTTGTGTTATATTGAATAAAATTCGTAGTTTGAAGGAACTTTTGTGCCTCGTTCGTCCGACTTGTTCCAGACAAGTTTTACTCGTCGAGTTTCTGGACAACACTACCTTTCGTCGGTGGTTTTATCATAACTCGAGTTTTACATATCCAGTTGAGCGATTCTTTTTGTGTTGTCTTCAAAACTTGATTATATATCATATGTAAAAATTTCACGGTCATTGGATTTGTGGTTTTTGATATACACGAGTTTCTTTGCAGCATTCCAGAAACTTTTTTCTCGAGTAGGTCAGATTGACCTTTGTTCGATCTTTCGATCATAACTTGAGTTTCTCTCGACGGAATTGAGTGATTCTTCTTGTGTTTTCTCCGTGACTTGAATCTCTCTGATATAGGTCACTTTTCTCTCGGTGAAACACATTTAGATTAGTCTCACACATGATTTCTTTAACAGATCGTTTTTCTGCTGAAGGTGTTGGGTTTAATTGTTTCCGCTGTGTAAGATTTTAAATCTACCATTCACCCCCCCCTCTGGTAGCTTTTCACGTGCTCTTTGATCCTACATGCACGATACATACCTCATACATATATTGTATAGAAAAGAAAACTTTATAAAGCCTGTGAAAGTGCATCTAGGCATCCCTTGTGTGTTTTGGTTGATTTATGACAAACAAATGAGATCCTAACCGAATTGTTGAGATGAGCGCATGTTTCAATGAAATTATGAAGAAATCACAAAAAGAAAGGAGGGTGAAGAATCAAGTTGAAAAGAGGTCAAGAATATGAATAGAATATTTTTTGTGTATGGAGTGTGTTGGAGAAACAGACCCCAAGAGCTCAAGCAAAAGAAATCACTCTCACTGCACATGTTTACACAAGTCCGGACTAGTCCGATATCCTCTCTGTCTAGGATCAGACAAGTCCTCCTAGTACGGACTTGTCCAATAACTTCCGGACTAGTCCGATAATCTTTCTGATCAATATCGACCAAGTCCAATATTCAAAAGAATAGTACGAAATCCCCACTGACCTACTTCAGACAAGTCCTTAGCCCCTCAAAATTCCACGACACCAGACTAGTCTGATCTTATCTGGACTAGTACGATAACCTCTCTAACTAAAATCGGCCAAGTCCTCTAAGTGCGGACTTGTCCTCAATTCACTAAGGGATTCACCACGACCGGACTAGTCTGATATGTGCCTGACTAGTCTGAACAACTCCAGACACAAAATCGGACTAGTTCGTTCATTGCCGGACAAGTCCGATAATTCAGGACACTTAGGGTTTCCCCCATGCCGCACACTGGACTAGTCCGAAGTCCACCACGGACTAGTCCGGACATCGCAAACCCTAACGATAACCTTTGAAACCCCTAGTATAAATAGAGGTGCACGGCCCAACTATGACCTCTATCGACTCCCTGCGCTGTCACACTTTCCAAGACCCTAGAAAACACGTCTCTCCACACAATCCAATGCAAGAAAGATCAAATCCTTAAGGATTAACCATAGATCAAATGAGAGAAACGTTCTTCACGACTTGAGCTCTTGGGTTTGATTCTCTCGCACACTATCGCTGTCTCATTGCATACTTTTCTAGTGCATTAAAACTTTGAATCTAAAGTTAACTTGTGACACATCTAGTCTTATTGAAGCAATATACTCTACTTGTAACTCAATTTCCGCTGCATAGAGTACTCTGATCCAAATCACTGATCAAACTTGATCAATTTAGTCCACATACACTGGACTAGTCCGCACACCAGACTAGTCCGATCTCTCTGTATTTGATCAGGTTGCTATGTGTTTCAGGTTCTGACAAAAAATTCAAAAATCCTATTCACTCCCCGTCTAGGCTACATTCAATTGATATCAGAGCCGAACTCTTCAAAACGAGACTAATCGCTTGAAGAGAAAGTGTCGGACATCAAGGACGTGCACAAGAACTTCAACCAAGAGAAAGTTGAAGATGAAAAGGCCTAGAAGTTGGAGAAGCTCCTTGATGCCATCCAAGTTTTTCGAGGATGATGATGAGGAGACGCTTGAACTCAAGGCGCTCCTAAGGAAGAAGGCACTCTCCAAAGGGAAGATAAAGATCAATGATGAGAACAAGAAGAAGGGGAGTAGTCACACCGACTACTCCCGATATCCTTTTAACTATGATCGTTTGAATTCCAACAACAATCATTACTTGTCTATTCTTCTAGGAAAAGCCCCACACTTTGATGGCAATCATTACTCAATGTGGAGAAAAAACAAGAAGATGCACTTAATATCACTTAACCCCAGCTTGTGAAATATAGTGTGTACGGAGATAGATATCTCAGATGACGATGAAGAACTCACATGAAGCCAAGAACAAGCTATCCATCAGAACGCCCAAGTTGTGGCGGTCATAACCTCATCATTGAGCCGAGATGAGTTCACCAAGGTGGATGGACTCAAGATTGCTAAGGAAATATGGGACACATTACAAATTGCACATGAAGGCGATCGTCATGTGCGAGAGGCCAAGATTGAAATGATTGAAGTCGAATTGGTAAGATTCGCCATAGAAGAAGATGATTCACCGCAAGACATGTACAATCGGTTGAAGACTCTCGTTAATAAAGTTTGAGCCTATGGAAGTAAAAAGAGGAACGATCACGAGGTGGTGAAGCTAGTTCTCACAGCCTTCATGCCTCGCAATGTCACTCTATGTTCAATGATTAGAGAAAGCCCCGGGTACAAGAAAATGAACCCGGATGAATTGCTTGGAAATATTATCAATTTTGAGATGATGGAAAAGCAAGCGAAATGTAAAATCCCAGTTTTTTCTTAATATGAAGTTCAGTTACCAGTTTGTTTTCAACCATAGTAAAGATCAATTATGGTTGTAGACATGAACTTGATATCATCAAGAATATTTCTTTCCCTCCTACTTAAAATTTTATTAACATAAGGGATGGACTTCACCACTAACTCTAGGATAATTCAAGTGACATTCCTGCAAATTTTGGATTTTATTGAATGGATTTTGCTAGGGCAAAACACTATGCAGTACTAAATATATTCAAAATAATTTGAATATGTACATTTAGGCCCTGTCAAAATATTCAAATATGTGTCTATACATTTTTCCATGCCCTCATAATATTCTAAATAGCCTTCCTACCAAGTTTCAAGATTTATGAATTCCATTTGCTATTTTATTTGAGACGCTTAGCAAATTTGAGCCATATTTAAGTTCAAATTTTAAATTCTGTTCAAACTTATTTGAACATAAAATTTGACCACACCATCACGATCAGCATGAGTTGCTTGACTTATACACGAGGTTTCACAATTTTTAAAGCTCAATTTCTATTTAACTCAGTGGCTCCATTGAATTTCATTCAAATTCAAATTTGAAATTCAATTGAAACTTGATCAATTTGAAGTTTTGATTCCAGAATCAAATTCCAGATATTTAGTTGAGCCTATCCACAAATTGGGATGAATTTTGGAGAAGTACTGGTGGGTGAATTCAGTGTACAGAGAAGATAAGCTTGAAGGAAGAGGTGGGACCCACTGGTCAGTGGGACAATTTCGCACCTATTCTTCCCAGGGCGCCACCTGCCAGCATGGAACTCCCACAGAGCTGCTTGCCTCCTTGCTTCGACTCCAGCTGCCTACAGGTCATCCTCAAGCTCCTCCTTATCACCTCCTCAACCCCCAAGTCGAGCTTTTACTCCTTGTTTCACCTCTGGCGCAAGAAACTCACTCCCGGTGAGTTTTTACCTTCCCCCTCGAAATCCACCAAGGAGCAACGGTATGGCTCTAGTTTCTTCGCCCTGGGTTATACCCCAACATGTTGTGCAGCTCCTTGATCATTCTCCTTCACAGTTTGAGGCTCCCCATCGACAGGCTTGAAGATTTTTGGGCCGCCAGCGAACTCCTCTGTTCTGCTGCCTCTGCTGCTCCGTGGAACCGCAGCTACGGCCACTAGCAAGCTTCGATCCTTTAAGAAAAAAGGTTCACAATAATTTCCAGTTCATGCTCGCAAAGTTTGAGCTTTTGTCATAGCTCCTAGCTAGGGTTTACCTCGAAGAACCGACGCTTAGTTCTTTTGCACGCCATGGTTCTTCACCCAAATTCGGTTTGTGCGTGCAATAATTCTTCGATTTGCTTAGAAAGTAGCTTCTACACATTCTCGCACACACCTTTGCCAAAAGGCCCAAAAGTTATCGACCACACGCATAGAAATTGGTGCTCTTGCGGTCGCCGATTGAAAATCCGCGGGTCGCCGTCGAACTTGTCTGTGCGACCATTTCCACCTCATTAGCAGTTCATTTTGGTCATCCTCATGATACCAGGATGCTCTCCAATCATTTACCGAGTGATTTAGGCCCTTGCCGAGGCCAATTCGTGTTGGTCAAAACCCTAACCGCCGCCGCCACCGTCGAGACCTCATCTCCGGCCGCCAATCGCCATTGGGAACCTTATCGTCGTGTTCTACGTCGTGTTTTAGGTGGGAGTGGCGAGTTTGGAGTGTCGCCATGCCCTGGAGCAGTCTGCGGCGAGGGGCCGCCAGCGCGAGGTTGAAGACGACTTGAGGTGGGCCCCGGTCGTCAGTCTAACCAGGGCGCGCCCCGGATCTGGTGCAGCCCAAGGATCGCATGCGGCTACGCGGGTTGAATCTGTGGCCCCCGTGCGGCTTCAACCCGATTGGCCCATTTCAAATCTGCGGGCCCAGCCCTTTATTCAAATGTTTTCCAATTGGAATTTTATTCCAGATTTTTTCCCAACTTAGAAAACCCATAAATCCTAGTAGAATTGTCTAAAAATTCCCAAATAAATTTTGTTAGAACCAGCATGAAGAATACTTTCCAGTGGTGCACTTGGATTTGCATGAACGTCTATAGGAATTGCTCCATAATTCAAATAAGCAAAAAATTTATAGAGATAATTCCTATAGTTCTGCTCTTTGGAAAATTACAAAATTGGTCCATAACCTTCATTTGAATATTGTTGAACTCCAGTAGAAATATCAAGGTTATTAGACTTCATTTACATGGTCTGATCACCTGTATATTCTCTATGCACATAAAAATAGCCAAATTCATTTAGAATTTGTACAGAAAATTGTCCGAACTTATAAATTCAATATATCACAGTAGAATGCTTAGAAAATCGTCAAACCAATTTTCCTAGAACCAGTGAGACACCCTCTACATGGTAAAACCACTGGTAGCCATGATAGACCTCTAGAATTTCAACCAAAATTCAAAGAAGGTTATTTTTTACCATAATTTAGAGAGACAACAAACTTCCTTGTTCATCTCCTGTTCTTTCCAAGAGTCTACACTATGGTCCCTAATATCCACCATAAAAGTCCCAAAGCCAAATAAGATCCTTATCTTATTTTGATCACATGATATTAGCTTGTGACCTTAAGTGTATTAATTATTTTCAAAGTCATTCATATATAGTATATGCATCACGTGTAGTAACTGAAGTTGAGGAGTAGCTAGAAGCTTTGGAAGTCCAGCTGTCGGAGACTAACATAGACTCGGATTCGCATTCAGACAAGTCCCGATATGCATTTAAGCTCCTACAGTGTCTTTACAATTTTCATTCACCTTACGTCTTCAGATATTTGTGCATTGCGTTTAAGGTGTTTGACATCCACTTGCATGACCAAATAACCCAGGGAGTGGTTAGAATAGCTCATAGACTCGTGTAGTAACTATCATGCCTATATTCATAGGGATCCGATAGAAGTCGAGTAGTTGAAATCTACTCGCGAGATAGGATTTTAGCACATGAAATAAATTGGATCAAGAAATGGTTTATAAATATGAAATCGGGAGCAGGCAGCGGGTAGGATGCAGCGAGACATGGTATCACGTGCGTAGCCCTGCTTGTGTCAATTGAGGACCGATTCGTGTGCGGCCCTACTGGACAAGCTTGAATTGTACCAGTGACATACTGGAGAAATAGGCTCCAGTAAACTGACGTAGCTTGATACTGGTTTGTCGAGCCATTCCGTTCCGTTTTATAGGCTTGGGTTGAGGGCAGCAAGGTGTAAATCAGCTGGTGGGCACGTCAGAGTACGCCCCACGAAGTGACCTCCAGCTCGTGACAGATCGACCGGTTCGGCATTCGAGTGTTGGGTGAAAGGTGGCCATATACGACTAGTACTGAAGTGCTATGTAGGTATTATTGTAAGTACTTGCTGGCACTTCTGAAAGTACATATGTGTCATGTTGACCGGATGTGTCCTGATTGCAATCATCATCCCTCGCAGTAATAGAGCACCACTTGTTCACCGTGTCGTGACGTAGTAAATACTTAAGAAGCCAGAAGAATATGATGTATTGAATTATAATTGTTTTGCAACCTTATATGGCTTAGAGATAGCACAATTAAAAGTTTACAGTTTCCCCATACTTTACCTGTAATAGCATTATGTGCTTTGGGCATGTCATATCATCGGCAAAGCAATTCTTGTTTGATTGTGGAGTCTATGATGTGTCATGCCTGAAGAAGTTCATGTGCTACTTAAAACTTGACTATAAGGATCCAATTGTAGGCGAGTCCTTTCTGCTATTCCTTACCTATGCTTAGTATTCACCCCTGCATATGTCTAGTGAGACGGGTTAGTCTTGCGAGCCTTAATCTCACGTTTGCAGTTAACAAGTTTTTACAGATTATACGACTGATGAAGGGTTCGATGACGAGGCCGCACCCCCTCGAGGGTTTATAGCCGAGTGGGAACCCTGCACGCCGCTGTAAGTTGGGTGTTGCTAGTGCGAAGCATCTAGGACATGGATGACTTGGCTTTTGCATAGCTAGTGCCGAGAGCGTAGCTATCATGTATAGTTCTCTTTCCTCTTTCGCTTAGTATTGTAAAACTTCCGCTGTGTTTATAAATAAAGACTTGGTATTGTAATTTATTCTCGTTCTTTTCTTGTATGATGTTGGGTGTCGCATCGCACGACAGCACCCGATGAGATCCTTGGATGTCGGGATTCCGGTCCCCACAGCATGGTATCAGAGCATCATTGAGAACAGTGTGCTTGAAAAGAGCATATTATCAAAACATAGGATTATTGAGTGAGGAATTAGCTATATGCCCATATAAGGAGTATTATTAGTATAAGATATAAAGGTGGTAAACTAACTTATGTGTTGTTATATTCTGTAATGACGCTCCGATGTCAGGTAAGAGGTAAGGTACGCCACCGTAGGCGGATCAATTGCGGTAATCTCACCATGCGAGAGGTAGCATGGAAATCTTTTCGTGGCTTGGCACGGAAATGTTAATAGGAGTCTCTGAAACTTTCCATGTTTCTGAGAACCTATGACACGCGGTACCCCAGCGTGCTTCAAAATTAGTGGGAGCCCCCGCCAGGTGGTGAATAACCCTATAGTATCCATCTCTAGAAGTATTCATGTTCTATGGGAGCATGCGAAACACGTATGCCCGAGCGTGTATAAGCCGGTTCGTGCAGGAGTCTTTGCTGTACAGACGTATTACAGGCATGTACCTCGAGACATGACATCGCTCGAGGGCGACTACCACCAAAGTCGTATGCATTTGCTTTCATATATATTATCATTGTGACTGCCTGTTATATTTCCCCGTGCCGCCCTTGAGGTGTGAAGGTGTGAAAGGGGATTGTTTGTCTTGTGCAGCACTAACTACAGTAGCGACCCGTCTAGAACACGTTTGCGAGTGAACGATACTAGGGCCACCTATAAACGTATCCGGATATACCGGTTAGAATTTTTTGGGTGAGGCACATAGTACCGTTAGTATCGAATTTGATACTTGAACATCCCCAACGACAGAATGGATGCATTACATTTGGAAAGTACAACTATCTGATGCGGGTAGGCTTGGGCTCCGCAAAATGAGTGTCGACTCGACAAAGGGTTAGAACCAAGATTCTTGATTTCTGGCTGAAGTTTGCTCAACTTCGCTGGACTATGATCTTGGTTAGTTATGAATACACATAGGGGTAGGCTATATGGATGGATATCCCTTGAAGACCTCTACAACTTTTCTGTTGACCCTCAAGGCAGAAAAGCTTGATAATCTATTGAAATTTGGAGTATACTTAAACTGCTCCAGATGACCCTACCGTTGTACCAGTCTCTGTATTTTTGCCATAACTCACTGTAGAAAAATCTTCTGTCTTATTGTGATACATATATGGAAAGGGTAGAATGAGATCTATAGTTTTTCAATTCAAAGTTTTCCTTATTCAAATTTTAGTCAAATCAAATTTTAAGTTCAAAACAATGAACTGCAGGACGGCTGGTGGAAACCAGTCAGTTCATCTGTTAAGTTTGGATAGTTCTATATTTTAATCCGGAACAGTGACATGGACACATATATATGTTTCTGGAAATTTTAGGAAGTCCTCTATAAACTTTATGTTGCACTCATGACCTGAATCTTGGTGTAACGGTGTTTAACTCCTATTGTCGCAAATTTGGTTCTGGCAGACCAGAACTTGAAACAGTTTGCGCATAGTTTCGAATTTGCGCGTTATACCTGTATAACAAATGTGTCATGGCTGAAATCTTTTACTTGCGGATTGCTAAATTGATTTTGTACAATGTTTATTTTGTCATTACCTCAATATATCGTTTTGATATACCTGTATAAATTGTGGAAATAACCACATATACAGGGGAGGTTCTGTCAAAATTTCCAGAAAATTTAGGTCAAATTTAAACCTGTCTAAATTTTACTTCCTAGCTCACCTAGAGCATTATGACTACAATATGGAAAGGCTGTAAAGTTTACTACAACTTTTGTATTCAACCCAACTTCTGGTTCTGACATTTCCTGTATGAAAATTTTGAATTTATACTGGAAGGTCAGCTGGAACAGACTGTGATTACTACTCCAGTTTTGAATTTTCTTGAACTATTGGAAGTTGGAAACCTTTTCATTGTTCAAGTATGTTTTCCACAGATGGCAGACCTGATGGTACACTTATAAAACAGATGGGTGTTCGCGATGTGTGCTCATTGAGAAGGTTTTCCGGAGTTGTTGATAGCGCTGCTTCAACGGTTCGGGTATCGCGACATACCGAGCTATTGGGGCAGGGAATTCGATGACGGGGGTGTGACAAGATGCACCATCTATGTCGATGTGCCTGCTGGTCCGTCATATATTGGATGGGCTCCTTTCTCCATTCTGGTGAAAGGGGCTCGGTTGGTAGACACGTGGTGTTTTGCCGCGAGTGTTGCTATTGAGAGGTTTTGCAAGCTTCATTTCGTCAATTTGTGGGCACCCCGTTCGCGCTCTTTCCAGTCGATGGTAGAGGTAGTGAGGAGTGGGTGAGTCGAATGAGTGTAGATTATAGCATTCACGGAGAGGTACCCAAGATGATCTTGGCATTATATGCAGCATCATCATGTCAAGTGAGTGTTACACAACATCTTAGCATTGAAGGGTTGCTGGGTGATCTGAAACAAGCTTTGATTCGAGGAGATCATTTTGAGTGGGCCAATGACTCACTTATAGTCACGATTGCTCCTCTCAATCAAAGTTTAAAAATTAGGGAGAATCAGTGGCACCGAGCTGTTCAAGACCTATCGGAAGCTCGCCAGGAAGCGCACTGCGCAGAAAGTGCATTGGAGGCGAGTCAACTTGAGGTGCAGATGCTAGATGATCAGTTGAGTACGGTGACTCATGAATGGCATCAATCTAGGGAGGAGACTCAGGATTGGAAAGCCAGTTGCGAGCATGCACGAAAGGAACAGGAAGACTATAAGATGTTTCTTCTACAGGCTGACGTGCAATCATTAGTTACCGCGACATCATCGATAGCGGGTGAGGCAGCAACTCCTGCTCCAGCACCCGCACCTGTGGCACCAATTTCTGAGGACGAGGATGAAGAAGATCCTAAGATACGCGAGTACGTCGAATAGGACATATCGGAGTAGGATGGGGCAGCACTCCTGCCATCACAGGGCAATGTATAGTTTAGTAGTTGCTCATGTTTATTTCGTGGCCATGTTTGTGTCATATTATAAAAATTAGTGTGTAGGTATAAGATGACAAGGTGTGTATGATGTCTCATGGGGACCAAGTATGGTAGAGATGCACTTGCGTAGTGGGAGTCTGTCATTTTGGAGTTCACTACTGTAAAATTGGTCATGAGATAATATATCTTGTATAAAGTTTGTACTTTATCAATATATGTGAATGTTATGCACTTATTCCCTTGTCAATATTCGCACTACTGTAATATGAAATGGATGAAGGAAAAGCAAACATGTTGCTGATTTTAAATCATAGGGATGCAGAATGGTGCGTAGGCGTTCGACGCCTGAGATGGGATGCTCAAGTCATGGTCGTGAGGACGAATCTCCAACCCAGGAGCAAGCTGCGACACCGCAGCAACAAGTTCCACCACCACCACCTGCTGAACTTCCGAGGAGTCTAGTGGAGGTTCTCGCCACAGGGCTCGGCTCGCTTTATGAGCAAACCGAGTTGCTGCAGACCTTGGTTCAACATTCGTCCCATCAAGGGGGGCGACCAGATGCGGGTCCACGATAGCCCTCTCCGAGTTCATACTCGGACTTCATGTCGACTCATCCGACGGTCTTCATGGAGGCCGATGAACCATTGGAGTTGGTCAACTGGTTCCACACTATTGAAGGAAAGTTCGGTTTGCTGCGAATGACCGAACATGAGAAAACCCTGTTCGCGGCACAACAGTTGCAGGGATCTGCTGGGGCATGGTGGGCGAATTATATCGCCGCACGACCAGCAGACTATTTCATGAGCTGGGAGGAGTTCTGGGAGGTGTTCCGCTCCTATCATATACCCCCCGGGATCATGAGGAGGAAGCTTCAAGAGTTCTTGGAGCTGAAGCAAGGAGGAAGGAGTGCTTAAGAGTACTCCAAGATCTTCAATCACTTGGCCCAGTATGCTCAGGACCAAGTGAGTATTGAAGATAGGAAGTGTGAGTGCTTCTACCGGGGTTTGAACCCCAAAATGAAGGACAAGCTTGCCTTGTTCAACAGCGGTAGCTTCAACAACATTGTCAACACCACGATTGTACAGGAGAACGCTACTAGGGAGCTGTTCTCTAACAAGAAGAAAAGTGCTCCACAGAGCAGCGTAGGTGGTGCTCCTCAGAAGTATCGAATGGTGTATCGATCACCATCCGACCAGAGGTGGCATCCGCCATCGCGACCATCGATGTTTCGTGGTCGCCAGTTCAACAACACCGGCTTTCGTCCGCAGCAACAGCAAGGGATGATTCCACGTGCACCTCCACCGCGTGCACCGGGATTCCGTCCTCCCTTCCGTGCTAGTCCGACCCCATACACGTGTTTCACGTGTGGTCGTACTGGGCACTTCGCCAAGGACTGCCCACAGAGCAGAGGACAGTCATCGTACCAGGGGGCAAACCATCCCCGCAACCAGCCCAAGAAGCCAGCCACCAGAACCGGCAACGTACACCACCTCGTCATCGAGGATGTTCCAGAAGGTGTACCCGTGCTGACAGTACGTTCTCTCTCCTTGGTCATCACGTAGTCATCCTCTTTGACCCCGGTGCTTCCCACGACTTTATTAGCAAGTCTTATGTGATTCAATATCAGTTGCCTGTCGTTTCCACAAAAACCCCGTATATGATTTGTTCTCCGGGTGGGAAAGTAGTAGCAGATGAGATGGTCCATAGGGTACCTCTTTATCTGGGTGGGAACATATACCCTATCTCTCTCATTATATTGGAGCATCAGAAGTTAGATGTCATCTTAGGGATGTCATGGTTGCAATACAACTGTGCTATTCCTGACATCGTTCCTCGAAGGATATATCTGAATTCTCCACTCCACCCTCCCCAAGCTCTCACTCTTGAGAGTATTATCTGAATGGCTCCAACTACTCAAAACACCGAGGCCATTAAACTTGAGGACATTCCGGTGGTACGTGGGTATCCGGACTTATTTCCCGAGGATCTTTCTGGTATGCCACCAGAAAGAGATGTCGAGTTTAAGATTGAACTTGTACAAGGAATAGTGCCAATCTCGAGGAAGCCGTATAAGATGGCACCTAAGGAACTTGCAGAACTGAAGGAGTAGCTGAAGGAACTTATGGACAAGGGTTTCATTCATCCAAGTTCATCACCTTGGGGATGTTCTGCATTGTTCGTGGAGAAGAAGGATAAGACATTGAGACTATGTGTGGACTATCGTCCACACAATGCTGTCATGATCAAGAATAAGTATCCACTACCACGCATCGATATTTTGTTCGATCAATTGGTGGGTGCTAAGGTATTCTCGAAGATGGATCTTCGTTCTGGATATCATCAGATCAGGATTTGACCTGAGGATATACCTAAGACGGCATTCTCAACGAGGTATGGATTGTATGAGTACCTTGTCACATCCTTTGGATTGACCAATGCACCGGCTCATTCATGTATCTCATGAATTCGGTGTTCATGACGAAATTGGACAAGTTTGTTGTGGTCTTCATCGATGACATCCTTGTGTATTCAAAATCCGAAGAAGAACATGCTCAACATTTGCGCATCGTGCTTCAACGACTACGAGACCACAAGTTGTATGTCAAGTTTAGCAAATGTGAGTTCTGGATCAGCCAAGTGCCATTTCTAGGGCACATCATCTCTGCTGAGGGGATTACAGTTGGTCCAAGCAAGATTAAGAAAGTACTCAAATGGGAGTCTCCAAAGTCTGTACATGAAGTTTGAAGCTTCCTGGGTTTAGTAGGATATTACCATAGGTTCATTCCAAGTTTTTTCAAAATAGCTAAACCAATGAAAGAACTTCTGAAGTAAGGTAAAAGTATGTATGGACGAAGGAGTGTGAGGAAGGTTTTCAAGCATTAGTGAAACACCTCACAACAGCACCGGTATTAGCCCAACCAGACACAACCAAGTCATTTGATGTTTATTGTGATGCATCTGGGATTGGTTTGGGTTGTGTATTGATGCAAGATAGAAGGGTGATCGCTTATGGATCACGGCAGCTTCGGAATCATGAGAAACATTATTTGACTCATGATCTTGAGCTCGTTGCCGTGGTACTTGCATTGAAGATGTGGAGACACTATCTATTGGGCAACCTAGTGCATCTCTACACCAATCACAAAAGCTTGAAGTACATCTTCACCCAGAAGGACTTAAATATGCGGCAGCGAAGATGGTTGGAACGATCAAAGACTATGAGATTGAGATCCACTACCATCCTAGCAAGGTGAATGTAGTTGCAGATGCGTAGAGTCGCAAGTCCCATGTCAATAATCATTCCATCACCTCGATAGAAGAAGAAGAGTAGAGTCTCTAGTTGGTTCCATATGGGGCGCTCTACAATCTAGCTCTCATTCCTACCATAAGGGAAGATATTGTAGAGGCTCAGAGGAAAGACAAGGCCATGTCACATATTCGCCGAAGAATGAAGAAGGGGGAGATGAAGTGTTTTTGATGTGACAATGACGGTACCATCTCATTCAAGGATCGCATCGTGGTGCCCCGTAATATGGAACTTCGGAAGAAGATATTGGACGAAGCTCATTTGTACAAGTATTCTATTCATCGGGGATGTAACAAAATGTACCAGGACTTGAAGAAGAAATTCTGGTGGTCCCAGATGAAGCGTGAAATAGCGAATATATATCAAAATGTGATACATGTCAGCGAGTGAAAGCCGATCGTTTGAGGACAGCCGGACATCTACCTTTAAGCATACCGTCCTAGAAATGGGAGGACATCAGCATGGACTTCGTCGTTGGACTGCCTCTCACGTTCTATAAGTATGATTCCATTTGAATGATAGTTCATCGATTGACCAAGTCAGCTCATTTTATACCCGTCAATATCATCTACCATGCACGAAGTACGCAGAGTTGTATATTGCTAGAATCATGTGCTTACATGGAGTACCCCACACAATTATCTCAGATCGGTATTTGTTGCTCGATTTTGGGAGCAGCTCCACGCATCGTTGGTTACTAAGTTCATTCAAAGCTTAGCTTACCATCCTCGGACTGATGGTCAAATGAATCGAGTAAACCAAGTGCTAGAAGATATGCTCCGCGCCTGTGCCATCGACCAAGGTAAGAATTGGGATGATCACCTACCACTGGTGGAGTTTTCATACAACAATGGTTATCAGGCTAGCATCCAGACGGCACCGTATGAAGCTCTTTATGGCCGGAAGTGGTGCACACCATTGAACTGGTGTGAATCCGATGAACGAGTGATATATGGTATCGACTTGGTAAATGAAGCCAAAGAACGAGTACGTGTTATTCAAGCCAACCTCAAGGCTGCTCAATCTCATCAGAAAAGCTATGCGGACAAACGATGTCGACCCCTTCACTTTGATGTTGGGGATCACGTTTATCTTTGTGTATCCCCAATGAAAGGGATTCATCGCTTCAGAGTAAAAGGGAAGCTAGCTCCACGTTTCATTGGGCCATTCGCAATAATTGAACAATGCGGACCTGTGGCCTATCGGCTAGAACTGCCAGCGTTGCTTTCAGGGGTCCACAATGTGTTTCACATCTTGCAGTTGCGGAAATGTCTCAAGGCCCCAGCTGACGTCCGTAAGGAGGATTTGGAAGCTCTCCAACCACATCTTACTTACTATGAGCATCCAACCCAGATAATCGATGAGAAGACTCGCACCACAAGAAGCCGCACCTTGCATTTCTACAAGGTCTTGTGGGGAAACCACAACGCTGAAGAAGCAACGTGGGAAAGTGAGGAATACCTCAGAACAAACTATCCGGACTTGTTAGCGGCATATGTTCATTAGACCTTTTTCTTTTATCCTTACTATTGTAATCTCGGGACGAGATTCTTTTAAGGGGGAGGAATGTAAAATACCAATTTTTCCTTAAGATGAAGTTCAGTTACCAGTTTGTTTTCAACCATAGTAAAGATCAATTATGGTGGTAGACATGAACTTGATATCATCAAGAATATTTCTTTCCCTCCTACTTAAAATTTTATTAACATAAGGGATTGACTTCACCAATGACCCTAGGATAATTCAAGTGACCTTCTTGCAAATTTTGGATTTTATTGAATGGATTTCGCTAGGGCAAAACACTATGCAGTACTAAATATATTCAAAATAATTTGAATATAGCACTGTACATTTAGGCCCTGTCAAAATATTCAAATCTGAGGCTATACATTTTTCCATGGCCTCATAATATTCCAAATAGCCTTCCTACCAAGTTTCAAGATTTGTGAATTCAATTGGCTATTTTATTTGAGACGCTTAGCAAATTCAAGCCATATTTAAGTTCAAATTTTGAATTCTGTTCAAACTTATTTGAACATAAAATTTGACAACACCATCATGATCAGCATGAGTTGCTTGACTTATCCACGAGGGTTCACAATTTTGGAAGCTATATTGCTATTTAACTCAGTGGCTCCATTGAATTTCATTCAAATTCAAATTCAAATTTGAAATTCAATTGAAACATGATCAATTTGAAGTTTTGATTCCAGAATCAAATTCCAGATATTTAGTTCAGCCTATCCAAAAATTGGGATGAATTTTGGACAATTATTGGTTGGTGAATTCAGTGTACAGAGAAGATAAGCTTCAAGGGAGAGGTGGGACCCACTGGTCAGTGGGACAATTTCGCCCCTGTTCTTCCCAGGGCGCCACCTCCCGGCATGCAACTGCCACAGAGATGTTTGCCTCCTTGCTTAGACTCCAGCTGCCTATAGCTCATCCCCAGGCTCCTCCTTATCACCTCCTCAGCCCCCAAGTCGAGCTTTTACTCCTTGCTTCACCCCTGGCGCAAGAAACTCACTCCTAGCGAGTTTTCCCCTCCCCATCTAAATCCACCAAGGAGCAACGGTATGGCTCCGGTTTCTTCACCCTGGGTTATTCCCCACCCTCTTGTGCAGCTCCTTGATCATTTTCCTTCACAGTTTGAGGCTCCCCATCGACGGGCTTGAAGATTTTCGAGCCACCGGCGAACTCCTCTATACTGCCACCTCTGCTGCTCCGTGGAACCGCAGCTACGGCCACTAGCAAGCATTGATCCTTTAAGGAAAAAGGTTTGCAATCATGTCTAGTTCATGCTCGCAAAGTTTCAGCTTTTGTCATAGCTTGTAGCTGGGGTTTTCCTCGAAGAACTGATGCTTAGTTCTTTTGCACGCCGTGGTTCTTCACCCAAATTCGGTTTGCACGTGCAATAATTCTTCGATTTGCTTAGAAAGTAGCTTCTATGCATTCTCGCGCACACCCTTGCAAAAAGTCCCAAAAGTTATCGACCACACGCATAGAAATCGGAGTTCTTGCGGTCGCCGGTTGAAAATTCGCGGGTCGCCGTCGAATTTGTCTCCGCGGCCATTTCAACTCATTAGGAGTTCATTTTGGTCATCATCGTGCTCCCTGGGTGCTCTTCGATCATTTTACGAGTGATTTAGGCCCTTTCCAAGGAAAATTTGTTTTGGCCGAAACCCTAACCGCCGCCACCGCCGTCGAGACCTCATCTCCGGCCGCCAATAGCTGTCGGGAACCTTACCATCGTGTTCTATGTTGGGTTTTAGGTTGGGGTGGCGAGTTTGGAGTGTCGCCATGCCCTGGAGTAGGCTGTGGCGAGGGGCCGCCATCGGGCACTGCCCGAGCGCCGCCGGCGCGAGGTTGAAGACGTCGTCAGTCTAACCAGCGCGCGCCCCAGATCTGATGTGGCCCGAGGATCGCGTGCGGCTACGCGGGTTGAATCTGTGGCCCCTGTGCGGCTTCAACCCGATTCACCCATTTCAAATCTGTGGGCCCAACCCTTTATTCAAATGTTTTCCAATTGGAATTTTATTCCACATTTTGCCCCAACTTGGAAAATCCATAACTCCAAGTAGAATTGTCCGAAAATTCCCAAATAAATTTTGTTAGAACCAGCATGAAGAATACTTTCCAGTGGTGCACTTAGATTTGTATGAAAGTCTATAGGAATTGCTCCATAATTCAAATAAGCAAAATTCTTATTCCTATAGTTCTGCTCTTTGTAAAATTACCAAATTTCTCCATAACCTTCATTTGAATATCCTTGAACTCCAATAAAAATTTCAGGGTCATTAGACTTCATTTACATGGACTGATCACCTGTATATTCTCTATGCACATAAAAATAGTTAAATTCATTTAGAATTTGTACAGAAAATTGTCCAAACTTATAAATTCAATATCTCACATTAGAATGCTTAGAAAATTGTGAAACCAATTTTCCTAGAACCAGTGAGACCCCATCTACATGGTACAACCACTGGTATCCACTATAGACCTTCATAATTTCAACCAAAATACAGAGAAGGTTATTGCTTACCATAATTTAGAGAGACAACAAACTACCTTGATCACCTCATGTTCTTTGCAAGAGTCTCCACTATAGTCCCTAATATCCACCATAAAAGACCCAAAGCCAAATAAGATCCTTATCTTATTTTGATCACATGATATGAGCTTGTAACCTTAAGAATATTAATTATTTTCAAAGTCATTCATATATAGTATATGCATAAAGTGTATTAAGTGAAGTCGAGGAGCAGCCGGAAGCTTTGGAAGTCCAACTGCCGGAGACTAACATAGACTCGGACTCGCATTCAGGCGAGCCCCAATTTGCATTTAAGCTCCTACAGTGTCTTTGTAGTTTTCATTCACCTTACGTCTTCAGATGTTTGTGCATTACATTTAAGGTGTTTGACATCCACTTGCATGACCAAATAACCCAGGGAGTGGTTAGAATAGCTCATAGACTCGTGTAGTAACTGCCATGCTTATATTCATAGGGATCCGATAGAAGTCGAGTAGTTGGAATCTACTTGCGAGATAGGATTTTATCACATGAAATGAATTGGATCAAGAAATGGTTTATAAATATAAAATTGAGACTGAGCAGCGGGTAGGATGCAGCGAGACGTGGTCTCACGTCCGTAGCCCTGCTTGCGTCAATTGAGGATCAAATCGTGTGCGGCCCAGTTGGACAAGCTTGAATTGTACTGGCAACATACTGGAGAAATGGGCTCCAGTAAACTGATGTAGCTTGATATTGGTTTGTCGAGGCATTCCGTTCCATTTTATAGGCGTGGGTTGAGGGCAGCAAGGTGTAAATCAGCTGGTGGGCACATTAGAGTACGCCCCACGCAGTGACCTCCTGCTCGTGACGGATTGACTGGTACTGAAGTGCTATGCAGGTACTGCTGTAAGTACTCAATGGCAATTCCAAAAGTGCACATGTGTCGTGTTGACCATGTTTGTCCTGATTGCAATCACCGTCCCTCGTGGTAATAGAGTACCACTTGTTCACCGTGTCATGACATAGTAAATACTTAAGAAGCCAGAAGAGTATGATGTATTGAATTATAATTTTTTGCAACTTTGTATGTCTTAGAGATAGCACAATTAAAAGTTTACAGTTTCCCCATACTTTACCTGTAATAGCATTCTGTGCTTTGGGCATGTCATATCATCGGCAAAGCGTTTCTTGTTTGATTGTGGAGTCTATGATGTGTCGTGCCTGAAGAAGGTCATGTGCTACTTAAAACATGACTATAAGGATCCACTTGTAGGTGAGTCTTTTCTGCTATTTCTTACCTATGCTTAGTACTCACCCCTGCATATGTCTAGTGAGATGGGTTAGTCTTGCTGAGCCTTAAGCTCATGTTTGCAGTTAATAAGTTTTTGCAGATTATACGACTAGCGATGGGTTCAATGACGAGGTTGCACCCCCTCTAGGGCTTACAACCGAGTGGGAACCCTGCACGCTGCCAAGTTGGGTGTTGCTAGTGTGAAGCATCCAGGGCATGGATGACTTGGCTTTTGCATAGCTAGTGCCGAGAGTGTAGCTATGATGTATAGTTCTCTTTCCTCTTTCGCTTAGTATTGTAAAACATCCGCTGTGTTTATAAATAAAGACTTGGTATTGTAGTTTATTCTCGTTCTTTTCTTGTATACTGTTGGGTGTCGCAGAGATCCTTGGATGTCGGGATTCCGGTCCCCACACAAAACATGTCAACGAGTTGGCCGACCTCACCTCGGCAAAGAAGAAAGGAGTCGCGTTGAAGACATCTTGCAAGACCATGTCAAAAGAAGCTCGAGAAGCTCAACAAGAAAAGGACAGCGACGACAAAAGCAGTGATATAGATGAAGAGGATATGATCCTTATTATGAAGAAATTCAAAAAGATGATGAAAAGAAGACAAGGTGGTAAAGCAAATGAAGGAAGACACAAATACAAGTCAAGACCTAAGTTGAGGCGTGCTTGCTATAACTGTGGTGAATACGACCACTTTATAGTTGATTGTCCCTATGAAGAAAACAAGAAGAAGACCAAGGATACAAAGCATCAACCCAAGAAGATGTTCAAGAAGAAGAGGCAAATTGGGCAGGGGCACCTAGGAAAGTAGTGGGACTCCAATGATGAGTCATCATCCGAAGAGGAAGAGGAGATGGCTAGCATAGCCATCAAGAAGACAACCAAGAAATCCACCCTCTTCCAAACTATTGGTGCAAGGAAGGACAACGACACATGTCTAATTGTGAAGAAGGTAAAAGAAAGGTAACAACTAAATCTTCCTCCTCGCATTCTTACTCTAGCAATAGTGATACTTATAGTGATAATGAAGATATGCTAGTTGGCTTAGATAAGTAAACTGCTGCAAAAATGAAATTTTTGATGGATAAACTCATTTATAAGGAGGATCTTGTTGATCAACAAGAAGATATGATCATCCTTCAAAAGGAGGAGTATCTTAAGATCAAAAAAAACCTCGAACTTGAAAAGGAGAAAGCAAGTCACTAGAGCTTGAGTTAGCTTCAAGCAAGGAAGCTTGCTTGAAGTTAAGCGACTGAAATGTTATCATAAAGGATGAACTTGTTAACTTAACCAAAGTTAACAAGATCCTTGAGGTACAAGTTGAGTCACTCAAACAATGTGACCCTTCATCCTCTTCAAGCTCACCTTCTCAACACCTAAAATCTGAAACTACTATTACTCATGCATGTGGTAAAATTGACACTAACTTGAAGGATAAGTCGAACTTGACAAAGGACAAGCATCCTTCCCGTAGTGGCATATTTGACAAGGAGAAGATCAAGTATGCACGTAGTACATACTTGGCCACAAGACCTCCTAGTGTCAAATATGGCATTAGGTATTCTTAGCAAAATGCTAGAAGCCACAAGAATAACAAGGAGTGTGTTGCTTTTGTCAGGGGAAACTCCTCTCACGCTAGAAAGCCTAATAATGTTGACAAGTCCAAACATGTTAACACATATGAGCAACAACTATTGTTTAGAACCTTTGCACATCATATGTACTCATGAAGGATAATTTTGGTAGAGTTTATGCTAAATATGTTGGGTCACACCATGGGAACACCAAGTGTCATGAGTGGGTGCCCAAATCACTTGTGACTAACCTCAAAGGACCCAGGCAAGCTTGAGTACCTAAGACCAAGACGTAATTTGTTCTTGCTGGCTTATTCCTCTGGTGGATAGAAATGGGTGCTAGATAGTGGATGCACCAACCACATGACCAGAGAAAGAAGGATGTTCGCTGAATACGAAGTAAATGAAGATCCAAGCGAAGGCATCTACTTTGGAGACAACAGTCAAGGAAGGGTGCTCGGTACCGGTGAAATTGCAATATTGAAAGTGCATCTAGGACTCCCTTGTGGGTTTTGGATGATTTGTGACAAGCAATTGGGATCCTAATCCTTTTGTTGAGATGAATGCAGGAAAATGATGAAAAATGAGCAAAGTGCCAAAAAGAGGGAAATTGAGAAGGAAAATGAATTTGAGCTCAAGGAGAAGAAATTAGTAGTTTAGTATGTCTGGAGTGTGTTAAGGAAACACACCCAAGAGCTCAATCTCATTTGATCACACACACACAATGCACAAAGCTATACAGGACCGGACTAGTCCGATATCAGCCGGACTAGTCGATATCACATTCTGCACTAGATCGGACAAGTCCGGTCTCCATCGGACTAGTACGATATCTTTCTGATCCACTTCGGACTAGTCCTCTCCAATGCGGACTAGTCCTTAACACAATGCACAAGTCACACAAAATCGGACAAGTCCGTTGTGACTCGGACTAGTCCGATATTCATTCTGATTCACTTCGGACAAGTCCGGTGTCTACACGGACTAGTCCGATATACACATGATCTAAATCGGACAAGTCCTCCAAGTGCGGACATGTCATCCCAAACACTTAGGGTTTGCTACACACAGCACACCGGACTAGTCCGGTGACCACCACGGACTAGTCTGATCTTTCTGAACCCAAACCCCATATAAATAGAGGTGCACGACCACTTTCACCCTCTCTCGAACCCTAGCGCCGTCACACCTCCCAAGAGACTCAAAAACTACCTCTCTCCGAAACTAAGTGAAAGATTGATCAATCCATTGAAGATCACTTGTAGATCATTGGAGAGGTCACTTGGCACACGATTGAGCTCTTGGTTTGAATCTCTAACACACTCTTGTATCTCAATTTGTATATTTCGAAGTGTGTTATTGGTGGTCTTGAAACTTGTAATCAAGGGAGCTCTCAACTTTTGAGATCGCCCCTTCAACTTGGTGATTTACCCCTGTGTGATTAGTGGAAGAGGATTGGCCTTCATGGCGATCCAACGAGGGAAGGGTTGGTGAAGACCCGGTCCTTCTGTGGGCTCCTCAACGTGGACGTAGGTTGCCTTCGTGGTAACCGAACCACGGGATAAATCTTGTGTCTTGTTCGTTTGTGTTCATCATTCTAGTTGATCAACATTATCTAGGGTTTGATTCATTTTGTTGAATTCAAGTTAAATAGTTGAACAAGAATCATACTTGCAATAGAACTTGACATACAACTATTGAACTGTTATTAAAGTTTATATTTCCGCTGCAAACGTCAACGAAACAATCAAATTGACCTAACTTGATCAACCTAGCCCGTGAAATCCGGACTAGTCCGCACTTTACCGGACTAGTCCGATATATCTGGTTTTGACCTTGTTGTTGAAGTGCTACAGGAACCGAGAAAATTCAAAAAAGGCCTATTCACCCCCCACCTCTAGGCCTACATTCAATTGGTATCAGAGCCGGTTCTTCAAGAAAGAGTGCAACCACTCGAAGAGATCATGTCGGACATGAAGGATGTCCAGAAAATCAACAACCAGGAAGAAATGAACAATGACAAGCACCAAAAGCTTGAAAAGTATCTCGAAGCCATTCAAGACTTCGATGATGATGATAAGGAGACATTGGAGCTGAAAGCACTCCTTAGAAAGAAAGCGCTTTCCAAAGGGAAATCTAAAGTCGAAGAAAAGAAGAAGGGGAGTAGTCACACCGACTACTCCCGATATCCTTTTAATTATGACCGTTTAAATTCTAACAGCAGTCATTATCTATCTATACCTCTCGGAAAAGCCCCACACTTCGATGGGAGTGATTACTCCATGTGGAGGCAAAATATGAAGATGCACTTGATTTCCCTTAACCCAAGTTTATGGCATATTGTGTGCACAGGAATAAACATCCCTGATGACGATGAAGAGCTCACGCCAAGTCAAGAGCAAGCCATCCACAGGAATGCCCAAGCCGCAGCCGTCATCACCTCATCTCTAAGTCGAGATGAATTCACAAAGGTGGACGGATTGGAAATTGCCAAAGAAATCTGGGACACACTACAGACAGCACATGAAGGTGACCGGCATGTGCGGGAGGCAAAGATTGAAATGATTGAAGGCGAACTAGGAAGGTTCGCGATTGAGGAAGATGAGTCTCCCCAGGACATGTACAACAGATTGGAGACTCTTGTGAACAAGGTTCGATCATATGGGAGCAAAAAGTGGAATGACCACGAGGTTGTAAAGCTCATCCTTAGAGCCTTTATGCCTCGCAACGTCACACTTTGCTCTATGATCCGAGAAAGTCCCGGGTACAAGAAAATGACTCCGGATGAACTGCTTGGCAAAATCATCAACTTTGAGATGATGGAGAAGCAAGCCAAGCACGTAAAAGAAATAGCCGACCTCACATCAGCCAAGAAGAAGGGAGTTGCCCTAAAGTCCTCACTCAAGCCTCTATCCAAAGAAGCAAGAGAAGCACAGCTTGAGGAGGACAGCGATGATGAAAGCAGCGAGCTGGACGAAGAAGATATGATTTTGTTCATGAAGAAGTTCAAAAGAATTATGAAGAAAAGACAAGGAACAAAATCGAGTGAAGGAAAATACAAGGAGAAGACAAAGCCGAAGATGAGGTGGGCATGCTATAATTGTGGTGAGTACAATCACTTTATAGTTGATTGCCCGTATGAGGACAACAAGAAGAAGAGTAAAGAGTCCAAGCCTCAACCGAAGAAATTCTTCAAGAAGAAGAAACAAGCTGAACAAGCACACATCGGAAAGCAGTGGGACTCAAACGATGAGTCCTCATCGTCCGATGAAGAAGAAATGGCTAGCAAAGCCATTGAATGCATGTCCAAGAAACCCACACTCTTCCCCACGCTCGGTGCAAATAAGGCAAATGGAACTTGCCTCATGGCTAAGGAAGGTAAACGCAAGGCCTACTCCTCCGGTGGATCCAAATGGGTGCTAGACAGTGGATGCACCAACCACATGACTGGAGAAAGGAGGATGTTTGTGGAGTATGAAGTGAACAAGGACCCAAACGAAGGCATCTACTTTGGGGATAACAGTCAAGGAAGGGTCCTCGGTACCGGTAAAATAGCAATATCCTCTGAACATACTCTTTCGCATGTTTTACACGTTGAATCTTTAGATTATAACCTGCTGTCCATATCTCAATTATGTGACAAAGGTTATAATTGCCTGTTCACTAACAAGGGTGTGACCGTCTCAAGGAGAAGTGATGGTTCTGTTGCATTCAAGGGTATGTTGAAGGGAAAGCTTTACCTTGTTGACTTCAACAAGGATAAAGCCGAACTCGACACATGCTTGATTGCAAAGACCAACATGGGTTGGCTGTGGCATAGACGGCTGGCACATGTTGGTATGACGAACCTTCAAAAACTCCTCAAGGGCGATCACATCCGAGGTTTGAAAGATGTTGTGTTTGAGAAAGACAGGCCTTGTAGCATGTGCCAAGCAGGGAAGCAAGTTGGAGCACAACATCCCGCGAAGAACATGATGACCACGACAAGACCGCTCGAACTACTTCATATGGACTTGTTTGGTCCAATTGCTTACATAAGCATCGGCGGTAATAAATACGGTTTAGTTATTATTGATGATTTTTCCCGCTTCACTTGGGTGTTCTTTTTGCATGACAAGTCAGAAACACAAGGAACACTCAAGAAATTCTTCAAGCGAGCGCAAAACGAGTTCTCACTATCAATCAAGAGTATTCGGAGCGACAACGGCACGGAGTTCAAGAACATACAAGTGGAGGAGTACCTTGATGAGGAAGGAATCAAGCACAAATTCTCAGCACCATACTCTCCACAACAAAACGGAGTTGCCGAAAGGAAGAACCGAACGCTCATAGAGATGGCAAGAACAATGCTCGATGAATACAAGACTTCGGATCGATTTTGGGCGGAAGCAATCAACACCGCTTGCCATGCCACAAATCGACTCTACCTTCATCGACTACTAAAGAAGACCCCCTATGAGCTACTCACCGGTAACAAACCGAACATTTCATATTTTCGAGTTTTCGGTTCTCCTTGCTATATTTTGAACAAGAAGCCCAGGACTTCAAAGTTCGCTTCGAAGTCCGATGAAGGTTTCTTGCTTGGTTATGATTCGAACACTTACGCCTATCGTGTTTTCAACAAGGCCTCCGGACTTGTTGAAGTGGCACGTGACGTAGTGTTCGATGAAACTAATGGCTCCCAAAAGGAGCAAGTTGATCAATGTGAATTAGGTAAAGAGGAAGCCCCCTATCAAGCATTGAAGAGGATGGCTCTAGGCGAAGTACGACCACAAGAGTCATCGTCACAAATACAAGAGGAAAGTGAACCACAAGAGGAGATCAACAATCAAGGGGGAGCCTCGATACAAGATCAATCACGGGAATATGAACATGATCAACAAATCAACGAGGACAACAACTCAGGGGGTGAAGAAGATGATCACCAACATACGACCCCCCAAGTGCCACACCCAAGAGTACACCAATGCATTCAAAGGGATCATCCAATCGACAACATCATCGGCGACATCCAAAAGGGAGTAACCACTAGATCTCGTATAGCAAATTTCTGTGAACATTACTCGTTTGTCTCCTTTTTGGAACCCCGCAGGACTGAGGATGCATTGAAGGATCCGGACTGGGTGGTGGCAATGCAAGAAGAGTTGAACAATTTCAAGAGAAACGAAGTTTGGGAACTTGTGGAAAGACCCAATGCAAATATTGTGGGCACCAAGTGGGTCTTCTGCAACAAGCAAGACGAACACGGAGTGGTGAAAAGAAACAAGGCACGACTTGTGGCCAAAGGTTACTCACAAGTCGAAGGTTTGGATTTCGATGAAACCTTTGCTCCAGTAGCTAGGCTTGAATCAATTAGAATATTACTTGCATATGCTACTCACCATGATTTCAAGCTGTATCAAATGGACGTGAAAAGCGCCTTCCTCAACGGACCGATCAAGGAGGAGGTGTACGTGGAGCAACCACCTGGGTTTGAAGACGAAGAGTTCCCCGACCACGTGTATAAACTGCGTATGGCTCTCTATGGCCTCAAACAAGCTCCTAGAGCTTGGTATGAGTGTCTTAGAGATTTTTTAATTGATAATGGTTTTCAAATTGGCAAAGTAGACTATACATTATTCACAAAAAATCTGGATAATGATCTTTTTATTTGCCAAATCTATGTTGATGATATAATTTTTGGATCAACTAACCAATCTTTCTGTGAAGAGTTTAGTAAAATTATGACAGACAGATTTGAAATGTCAATGATGGGAGAATTGAAGTACTTCTTGGGATTCCAAGTGCGGCAACAAACGGAAGGAACATTCATAAGCCAAACCAAGTACACACAGGACATCCTCAAGAAGTTTGGCATGGACAAGGCAAAGCCCATAAAGACTCCCATGGCAACGAATGGCCACTTGGATCTCAATGAAGATGGACCGAGCGTCGACCAAAAGGTATATCGCTCCATGATTGGATCCTTACTATACTTATGTGCATCTAGGCCAGATATTATGTTGAGTGTATGTTTGTGTGCAAGATTTCAAGCCAACCCTAAGGAATGTCATTTGACAGCCGTAAAGAGAATCCTAAGATATTTAGTTCATACACCCAACCTTGGTCTTTGGTACCCAAAAGGCTCAAAATTCAATCTCATTGGGTATTCCGATGCAGATTATGCCGGGTGCAAAGTTGATAGAAAAAGCACTTCCGGCACTTGCCAATTCCTAGGAAGATCCTTAGTTTCTTGGTCATCCAAGAAACAGAATTCCATTGCATTATCCACAGCCGAAGCGGAGTATGTTGCAGCCGGGAGTTGTTGTGCAGAACTCCTTTGGATGCGACAAACTCTAAGGGATTACGGTTACAATATGAACCGTATTCCTCTCCTTTGTGATAATGAGAGTGCCATTAAAATAGCCCACAATCCAGTTGAGCACTCTAGGACTAAACACATTGACATAAGACACCATTTCTTGAGAGACCATTCCATGAAAGGAGACATATCCATCTCTCATGTCAACACCCAAAAACAATTGGCCGACATATTCACCAAGCCACTTGATGAAAAACGTTTTTGCGAACTCCAAATTGAGCTAAACATTCTTGATTCTCGGAGTGTGGCTTGAAAAGTTGCATACCTGTATGATTGCTTCAAAATATTGATTGAATTGTGAAAATCATCCCTCTTCATTTTTCTCTCGAAAAACTATGTCAATTATTAGATCTTGATGAATTTTTGATCATAGTATGATTGTTGTTTGCTTACTGGTCAAATTCATCAAGATTATTTGAATTGTTTTGCCTCTCTACTCTCAATTATTGGACCTTCAAATATATATGAATGGGCTATGCAATTCTTTCCTGGTGACCACGGACAAGTCCGTGGTTACCCGGACTAGTCCGCCATTGCAGACTAGTCCGCAGAGTGCCGGTTAGGCCGGACTAGTCCGACAGACCACGGACTAGTCCGATATAGGTCTCTAGATGACTTCGGACTAGTCCGGTCATGTCCGGACTTGTCCTATTTTTCGTGTCCATAACCCTAGCCGCCACCAAACCCTAATCCCTTCACCCCACACTCGCCCCCAAGCTTTCTCTCTCTTGCGCTCGAGCTCCCAAGGCGAATCCTTGATTCCTCCGTCGAAAAGCCTCAATCTTGGGCGGAGATCAAGCTTGAAGACTCGGGGATTGAAGTTAGCGGACAAGTCCGGCCTCCAACCCCCAAAATCTCAAGCTTCCTTTGATTTCTTGGTAAATTTTCTTCAAAACCCTAAGAAATCACAAATTTCTCTATTGCTTATCGTTTGGCCTAGCATTCTTCACTAGTTACATGTCTAGTTGATGTACTATGTGTATGCTAGACTAGTTTTACCTTAGGGATCAATTTTTGTCCAGTCTGTTAGGTTTTTGCAGATGAACACCAGACTAGTCCGGTCCAGGTAAGGACAAGTCCGGTCCCCCGGACTAGTCCGTGCCTGTGCACGGGACAAGTCCGTTGTTTCTGAACCAAAACCTAATTCTTTAATTCCCTAATGCCTTCCATTGCCATCTTACCTCACCAATACCTTGTATAACTTGTCCTTTCTCTTGATCACTCATTCTCAGATCATGTCGAGCTCCGACAACGAAATCTCCGATTTCGAGGCCGAGTTGGACCACGAGGTGGCACCTCGGTCCTCGGCGGGTCTTGGCAAGAAACGCCAAGAGAGACCCTCCGAGCTTGCTCCCTCACCTCCCCAAGTTCGAAGGAAGGTGTGCGTCAAGAAAGCCGTTTCGAAGGCTGCTACTTCTTCAAGTGGCCTTCGACAAGCTATAGGGAAGGGCAAGGGGGTAGCCACAGGGCCTGTTGGGCCCCTGAAGCTGCATACTCCCAGAGAAGGGGTCCGGGACCCCAATGAGGAAAGATTCACTGGCAAGGGCAGCGATGTGGCTGCGAAGTTGAGAAGTGTTGATTGCTATGCAAGGCCCAAGCAAGCAGCTGATGGCAGATTTTGGTCAAATTTCCATGCTGATTTCTACAAGCTGGTCTACCTGCCCATGAAGACCCCGGTGGTGCGCAGTCAATGGATTGACTGGGCCCACCTTGAGAAGAAGAAATGTGCAGCTTTCGATGAAGTGATAGCAGCTGCAGAGAGACATGGTCTGAAGGATCTCTTTGCCTTCAGACACAACTGGAATGATGAAGTGATAGCACAATTCTATGCAACGTGCCACTTCTCGAGTGAAGATGAAGAAAGTGTGACTTGGATGACCCATGGATCCAAGTACTCCATCACTCAGGAGGATTTTGCAAACCTGCTCCACTTAGACTCTGCTGGAAATGACCACCTAATCATCCACAACATAGGGGTCATTGAGAGGGACGGAATGAAGTTCATGTATGATCCCAACTCTAAGTATGTTCCTCCCTCCACAAAGAACATGAAGCCCTTCTTTTTGGTCCTGAACAGAGTTCTCCGAAAGACCATTGCCCCCAAGGATGGGGATGCAGGGAGTGTACAGGGTTACCTCCGGACTCTAATGAGGGTCATAAGCAAGAAGAGACAGTTTGATGTTGCAGACTATATTTGGAATGATATGGTCAATATCTCAAGTACCCCCAACCGATCCTGTGGCTATGCACCTTACTTGATGTTTATGATTGAGAAGGTCATAGGGATCGAGTTTGTGAAGGATGTGGAGCACACCCCACTGAGGCCTCAGAAGCCTCAGCCAGTGAGTGTCCAGGCTGCTCCATCGCCGGCCTCAAGCCCCGAGGCACCGGCAAGACAAGAAGAAGCTGCTAGGGCTCCTCCTCCCTCCAGGGAAGCCCCTCAGAAAGGATCCGCCAGTGGGATCCTCAAGTACTTGGCTGCAATTTTCTCCTCATGCAAGAAAACTGAAGTGAAGCTTCACAAGCTAAATCAGAAGAGGAAGGAGAACATGAGGTACATAAAAGCCAATGTGAAGCAGCTGAGTGAGAAGCTGGAGATCAACCCAATTGGATCTCTAGTACTTTCTGAAGATTCTGATCCGGACATCACCGAGCTCAGCCCCTTGACTCCCTCCGAGCTTGCCTATTTTGGCATTGGGGGCTCGAGCAGCTCCGCTGCTCCTCCTCCCTCTCAACCTCGTCAAGCGGAAAGCAATGAAGACGATGAAGACGAGGAGAGGACTGACAGCGAAGAGTGAAGCCCTAGGACCTTCCTCTCTCTCTTTTTGGTGTCTTGATGCCAAAGGGGGAGAGATTGAGGGGGAGTCTCTAGTCTTAGCTTTAGCTGAATAGGATGCGAGGAGAGAGCTCTCTATGTATTTTTAATTGTGATGGTATTTGTTTAACACTATTTTCATATCATGTTTGGTCCTGTGTTAAATTGCTCAATTAATTTGCAAGTGTGTGATGAAATCTGAATTTTTGCTCCTGAAATGCCATATTCACTTGATATTAGTTGATCAATGCAAATTCTGTCATTCTTAATGCATTCATGCTCTTAGTATGCATCCCACCATAAAGAATGCACACATGAATAATTATCTTGTTGCTTGATGTATTTTTGAGTCATATGTGCATACTTTATGAAAATCTCATTTTATACCTTATTTTGTGAAATCTCAATTGGTTGTCATCAATCACCAAAAAGGGGGAGATTGAAAGTGCATCTAGGACTCCCATGTGGGTTTTGGATGATTTATGACAAGCAATTGGGATCCTAATCCTTTTGTTGAGATGAATGCAGGAAAATGATGAAAAATGAGCAAAGTGCCAAAAAGAGGGAAATTGAGAAGGAAAATGAATTTGAGCTCAAGGAGAAGAAATTAGTAGTTTAGTATGTATGGAGTGTGTTAAGGAAACATACCCAAGAGCTCAATCTCATTTGATCACACACACACAATGCACAAAGCTATACAGGACCGGACTAGTCCTATATCAGTCGGACTAGTCCGATATCACATTCTGCACTAGATCGGACAAGTCCGGTCTCCATCGGACTAGTCCGATATCTTTCTAATCCACTTCGGACTAGTCCTCTCCAATGCGGACTAGTCCTTAACACAATGCACAAGTCACACAAAATCGGACAAGTCCGTTGTGACTCGGACTAGTCCGATATTCATTCTGATTCACTTCGGACAAGTCCGGTGTCTACACGGACTAGTCCGATATACACACTGATCTAAATCGGACAAGTCCTCCAAGTGCGGACTTGTCATCCCAAACACTTAGGGTTTGCTACACACAGCACACCGGACTAGTCCGGTGACCACCACGGACTAGTCCGATCTTTCTGAACCCTAACGGTCACTTTTAGAAACCCCATATAAATAGAGGTGCACGGCCCACTTTCACCCTCTCTCGAACCCTAGCGCCGTCACACCTCCCAAGAGACTCAAAAACTACCTCTCTCCACGAAACTAAGTGAAAAATTGATCAATCCATTGAAGATCACTTGTAGATCATTGGAGAGGGCACTTGGCACACGATTGAGCTCTTGGTTTGAATCTCTAACACACTCTTGTATCTCAATTTGTATATTTCGAAGTGTGTTATTGGTGGTCTTGAAACTTGTAATCAAGGGAGCTCTCAACTTGTGAGATCGCCCCTTCAACTTGGTGATTTACCCCTGTGTGATTAGTGGAAGAGGATTGGCCTTCGTGGCGATCCGACGAGGGAAGGGTTGGTGAAGACCCGGTCCTTTTGTGGGCTCCTCAACGTGGACGTAGGTTGCCTTCGTGGTAACCGAACCAAGAGATAAATCTTGTGTCTTGTTCGTTTGTGTTCATCATTCTAGTTGATCAACATTATCTAGGGTTTGATTCATTTTGTTGAATTCAAGTTAAATAGTTGAACAAGAATCATACTTGCAATAGAACTTGACATACAACTATTGAACTGTTATTAAAGTTTATATTTCCGCTGCAAACGTCAACGAAACAATCAAATTGACCTAACTTGATCAACCTAGCCCATGAAATCCGGACTAGTCCGATATATCTGGTTTTTACCTTGTTGTTGAAGTGCTACAGGAACCGAGAAAATTCAAAAAAAGTCCTATTCACCCCCCCCCCCTCTAGGCCTACATTCAAATATCATCTCAACACACTCTTTCTCAAGTTTGGCATGTTGATTCCTTAGATTATAACCTATTGTCCATATCTCAATTATGTGATAAGGGTTATAATTGCTTGTTCACTAATGAGGGTGTGACCGTCTCTAGAAGGAGTGATGACTCGGTTGCATTCAAGGGTGTGATAAAGGGAAAGCTTTATCGTGTTGACTTCAACAAAGATAAAGCCGAACTTGACACATGCTTGATTGCAAAGAAAAACATGGGTTGGCTGTGGTATTGACGGCTAGCACATGTTGGTATGAGGAATATTCAAAAACTCCTTAAGGGCGATCACATCCGAGGTTTGAAGGATGTTGTTTTTGAGAAAGACGGGCCTTGTAGCGCGTGCCAAGCCGGGAAGCAATTAGGAGCACCTCATCCCGCAAAGAACAACATGAAAATGACAAGACCGCTTGAGCTACTTCACATGGATCTATTTGGTCCAATTGCTTACATAAGCATCGGCAGTTACAAATATGGTTTAGTAATTATTGATGATTTTTCGCGCTTCACATGGGTGTTTTTTTTGCATGATAAGACAGAAACTCAAGGAACCCTCAAGAAGTTTCTCAAGAATGCCCAAAATGAGTTCTCATTGAAGATCAAGAACATTCGAAGTGACAGTGGCACGGAGTTCAAGAACACCCAAGTTGAGGAGTACCTAGACGAAGAAGGCATAAAACATGAATTTTCAGCACCGTACTCCCCTCAACAAAACGAAGTAGACGAAATGAAGAATCGAACCCTCATAGAGATGGTGAGGACAATGCTTGATGAGTACAAGAATTCAGATCTATTTTGGGCTGAAGCGGTCAACACCGCTTGTCACGCCATAAATCGATTCTATCTTCATCACCTACTCAAGAAAACGTCATATGAACTACTCACCTGTAACAAGCCTAATATTTCCTATTTTCGAGTTTTCGGTTCTAAATGTTATATCTTAAACAAGAAGTCTAGGACTTCAAAGTTTGCTTCGAAGTCCGATGAAGGTTTCTTGCTTGGCTATGATTGGAACTCTTACGCCTATCGTGTCTTCAACAAAGTCTCCGGACTTGTTGAAGTAGCACATGACGTAGTGTTCGATGAAACTAACGGAACACAAGAAGAGAAAGTTGATAAATGTGTGCTAGATAGAGAATAAGCTCCATGTCAAGCATTGAGAAGAGTGGTGTTGGGCAATGTTCGACCACAAGCGCCACTTCCGAATGCAAATGAAGAAGATGAACCACAAGTGGAGGTAATTGATCAAGGCGGAGCTTCTACACAAGATCAACCTCATGAAGATCAAGGTGACCAATAAATCAATGAGGGCAACCATCTAGGGGGGAAGAAGATGAACATGAAGATTCAAGACCACAAGTGCCACATCCAAGAGTACACCAATGCATCCAAAGAGATCACTCCGTTGACAACATAATCGGTGACATCCAAAAGGGAGTAACAACTAGATCTTGAATTGCTATTTTTTGTGAACATTACTTGTTTGTATCCTCTTTAGAACTTCACAGGGTTGAAGATGCATTGAAAGATCCAGATTGGGTGGTGGCAATGCAAGAAGGATTGAACAACTTCAAATAGAACGATGTGTCGGAACTTGTTGAAAGGCCCAAGTTCAACGTCATCGGCACTAAATGGGTCTTTCGCAACAAACAAGACGAACACAGGGTGGTGACAAGAAACAAGGCGCGACTTGTGGCCAAAGGGTATTCACAAGCTGAAGGTTTTGATTTCAACGAAACCTTTGTTCCCGCAGCTAGGCTTGAATCGATAGAATATTACTTGCATATTCTACTCACCATGATTTCAAGCTCTATCAAATGGATATGAAAAGCGCCTTCCTCAACGGACCAATCAAGGAGGAAGTGTACATGGAGCAACCCACTGGATTCGAAGATCAAGAGTTCCCTGACCACGTGTTCAAACTGCGTAAGGCTCTCTATGGCCTCAAACAAACTCCTAGAGCTTGGTATGAGTGCCTTGGAGATTTTTTAATTGAAAATGGTTTTAAGATTGGCAAAGATGATTATACATTGTTCACTAAGCATTTTGACAATGAGTTACTTGTCTGTCAAATTTATGTTGATGATATCATATTTGGTTCAACTAACAAATTCTTTTGTGAAGAAGTTAGTAAGATTATGACAGATAGATTTGAGATGTCCATGATGGGAGAATCGAGGTACTTCTTAGGATTCCAAGTGAGACAACAAAAGGAAGGGACGTTCATAAGCCAAACCAATTACGCTCAAGACATACTCAAGAAATTTGGAATGGACAAGGTGAAGCCTATAAAGACTCCCATGGCAACAAATGGACACTTGGATCTCAATGAAGATGGACCAAGCGTGGATCAAAAGGTATATCGCTCCATGATTGGATCCCTACTTTACTTATGTGCATCTAGGCCTGATATTATGTTGAGTGTATGTTCTTGTGCAAGATTTCAAGCCAATCCTAAGGAGTGTCATTTGACAGCCGTAAAAAGAATCTTGCGATATTTAGTTCATTCACCCAACCTAGGCCTTTGGTATCCTAAAGGTTTCAAATTCAATCTCATTGGATACTCTGATGCAGATTTTGCCGGATGCATAGTAGATAGAAAAAGTACCTCTGGTACATGCCAATTCCTAAGTAGTCCCTAGTTTCTTGGTCCTCCAAAAAACAAAACTCCATTGCCCTATCCACGGCCGAAGTGGAGTATGTTGCAGACGGGAGTTGTTGTGCACAACTCCTTTGGATGCAACAAACTCTAAGGGATTACTGTTACAATATGAGTCGTATTCCACTCCTTTGTGACAATGAGAATGCTATTAAAATTGTCCATAACCCCGTTGGTCTCTCTAGAACCAAACACATAGACATCCGACATCACTTTTTGAGAGACCACTCAATGAAAGGCGACATAACCATTTCCCATGTCAACACCAAAAAACAACTAGCTGACATATTTACCAAGCCACTTGATGAAAAACGTTTTTGCGAGCTCCGAAATGAACTAAATATCCTTGACGTTCGGAACATGGCTTGAAAACTTGCATACCTGTATGGCTCATTCAAAATCCATTGATTGTGTTATGAAAATCATCTCTCTCTATTTTCTCCGAAAAACTATTTCAATTATTTGATCTTGGTGAATTATGGTCATAGCTCGATTGTTGTATGTTTACTGATCATAATCATCAAGATTATTTGTGTGTTTTGCCCCCCTATATACTTTGTAAGCACCTTGGAATATATACGAATGGGCTAATTGCATTTATTCTAGTGACCACAGACTAGTCCGTGTTTGCCTGAACTAGTCCGCACACTGCAGACTAGTCCGTAGAGGTCCGGTAGTCCGGACTAGTCCGGTTGACCACGGACTAGTCCGATTTTTTGACTCCATAACCCTAGGGCTACCAAACCCTAATCTTCTTCATCCTCACAACTTGCCTCACATTCTCTCTCCTCACTCGAGTGCCCCCAAGGCCATTTGGCGATTTCTCCACCAAATCTCTTCAAGTCTCTGTGGCAAACGATCTTCATCGCAAGGGGATCAAGGACCACGGACTTGTCAACACCAACAACGCCTCCAACCTCAAGAATCGAAGGATTTTGGTAAACTTTCTACGAAACCCTAGAACCTTCAATTTCTCGTTTTGTGGTCCAAATAGCTTAGCTCTACTTGTTAGTACATTACTCCTTGGTGTATTACATCTACATTGAGCTATTTTCGCATTGAGAACCACCATTGATCTGATTGTTAGGGTTTGAGCTGTTGAAGACCGGAGTAGTTCGGTCCCTATATGGACAAGTCTAGTTATCCGGACTAGTCCGCACTTGAGCACCGAACAAGCTCGATGTTTAACTTAACTCAACCCTAAATTTTTACTACTCAATGCATTTCCTTTCCATCGATCCTCATCCTTGTATTGTATAATCCTATTGTTAGGACAATGTCGAGCTCCAATTATGAGATCTCTGATTTTGAGGCATAGTTGGACCAAGAGTCTTTGCTTTGGTCCTCGACAGGGCCAAAGCAAGAAGAGGCAACACCGTGCCGCTGACTCGTCGCCCACTCCACCTCAAGTGCGGCGAAAGGTCGTGTCCAAGAAGTCTGCTTCCAAAGGAAAGGATGCAGCTGGCCCTAGCTCGGCAGCTCCTCGCCAAGCTAAGGGCAAAGGGAAAGGGATCGCCACCGGTCCCATGGCCCTCTCCAGATGAGTGCTCCAAGGCAGGGAAACAGAGACCCCAATGAAGAAAAGTTCAATGGCAAAGGAAGTGATGTCGCTTCAAAGCTCAGGCAAATTGACTGTTACAGCAGATCCAGAAAGGCAGCTAATGCAAGGTTCTGGAGCAACTTCCATGCGGACTATTATTGTTCCGTGTATCTTATGATGAAGACTCGAGTGGTCCGAAGCCAATGGATAAACTGGACCCACTTTGAGAGGAAGAGCTGTGCAGCCTTTGATGAAGTGATACAGGTTGTGGAGAGGCATGGGATCAAATACTTGTTTGCTTTCATGTGCAACTAGAATGATGAAGTCATAGCCCAATTCTATGAAACCTGCTATTTTGCTAGTGATGAAGAGGAGAGGGTGACTTAGATGACTCATGGATCCAAGTATACTATTACTTATGATGAGTTTGCAAGCTGCATCTTGAGGACACTAGCAGCAATGAGCTCATCATTCACAATATTGGTGTTTTAGAGAAGGATAAAATGGACTTCCTTTATGAAACTCGCCTGAAGTACAACCCTCCATCAACCAAGAACATGAAGCATTTCTTCATGGTTCTCAATAGGGTACTAAGGAAGAACATAGCTCCAAAAGATGGAGATGCAGAAGGTGTCCAAGGCTACCTAAGGACACTAATGAAGGTGATAAGCAAAAATAGGAAGTTTGATGTCTTTGACTATATCTAGAATGACATGGTGAACATCTCCTGCACCCCTAACCGTTCCTGTGGCTATGGCCCTATATCATGTTCATGTTAGAAAAGGTCATAGGAATCGAGTTTGTGAAGGATGTTGAGCACACTCCTCTGAGGCCCCAGAAGCCTTCCCAAGCCACTCTCCCAGCTGCTCCATCTCCTATGTCTAGTGAGGAGGCCCCCAGGAGGGCCCAAGCTGAAGCAAGACCCCCATCAAGTACAGGAGCTACTACTTCGAAGAAGGGGTCCCCCAGTTGCATCTTGAAGTACTTGGCTGCCATCTTCGGCTCTTGCAAGAAGGCTGAGGTGAAATTTCACAAGTTGAACAAGCCAAGGAAGGAGGATATGAGATAAGTAAAGCAAAATGTCAAGAAAATCTGCCAGAAGTTGGAGATTGAGCCCATTAGATCTCCTGTCATCTCTGAGGACTCTCCCTGTGACTTCTCGGAGCTTCCTCCTCTCTCACCTTCAGAACTTTCCTATTTTGGCGTTGGGGGCACTTCAATTGGATCCGCTCCTCCTCCGCCTCCGCAGCCTGAAGATGAAGACGATGAGAGGACCGACAACGAGGAGTGAGTTGACGGCGACCTCTAGATCTCTCCTCTCCTTCTTTTTGGTGCCTTGATGCCAAAGGGGGAGAGATTGAGGGGCGGGGGTCACTAGGACTAGCTGTAGTTTGAGAGACAAGAGCTTCATTTGCATCTTTTGGTTTCTGTCATGCTTTTGGGTTGTAAAACTGATCTCTGTTATGGTTTCGGGTTGTAAAACTGACATTATGTTCTTATTATGGTTCTAAGTCATGTTTATGAAGTTTGTGATGATTCGGTGGTGCAATCTATGTTTATTCTTTGAGATTGACATATATGCTTGATGTTGTTATGATTATGCTTTTACCTTATCATCATCACGATTATTGCTCACTCACACGTAGTTTTGCACCCCACCATAAAGAGTGCACATTTGTCTTATGCTTTTATTGCTTAACTTGTTCCAAGCTCATATGTGCGCACTTTATGAAAATCTGGAGTTTTAATCATATTTGTGAAATCTCAATTGGTTGTCATAAATCACCAAAAAGGGGGAGATTGAAAGTGCATCTAGGCATCCCTTGTGGGTTTTGGTTGATTTATGACAAACAAATGAGATCCTAACCAAATTGTTGAGACGAGTGCAGGTTTCAATGAAATTATGAAGAAAGCGCAAAAAGAAAGGAGAGTGAAGAATCAAGTTGAAAAGAGCTCAAGAAGATGAATAGAATATTTTTTGTGTATGGAGTGTGTTGGAGAAACACACCCCAAGAGCTCAAGCAAAAGAAATCACTCTCACTGCACAAGTTTACACAGGTCCAGACTAGGTTGATGTTCACCGAACTAGTCCGATAACCTCTCTGTCTAGGATCGGACAAGTCCTATTAGTACGGACTTGTCCGCACCGTACTAGTCCGATAACTTCCGGACTAGTCTGATAATCCTTCTGATCAATATCGGACAAGTCCGATATTCCACAGACTAGTCCAAAATCCCCACTGACATACTTCGAACAAGTCCGTAGCCCCTCAAAATTCTTGAATGTGGCCTAGAGGGGGGGGTGAATAGGCCTTAGTCGGAACCTGCAACACTTAACAGACTGATCAAATCCCGAGATATCGAACAAGTCCGGTAGAATGCGGACTAGTCCAGTGCATGCGGACTAGATTGATCAAGTTAGGTCAGTGATTTCAATACAAGCACAATATGAAGCGGAATATAGTATGTAAACTGAAAGTATTGAGTCAATGAAATCAAGTGTTATACAAATTAACTTTGATTTGAATGTTTTAATGTAATATGGACAAGATCAAGTAAACCCTAGAATATGATATGAACAGCTTAAGAACAAGTTTGACACAAGATTTTATCTCGTGGTTCGGTTCCCACAAAGGCAACCTACATCCACGTTGAGGAGCCCACGAAAGGATCGGGTCTTCACTAACCCTAACCTCGTCGAATCGCCACGAAGGCCAATTCTCTTTCACTATCACAAGGGTAAATCACCAAGTTCAAGGGGCCTTCTCACAAGTTGAGGGCTCCCCAAGATTACAAGTCGAACACCACCAAGAACACACTATTAAGATCCACAATGAAACAACAGGAGTGTGTTAGAGATCAATCCCAAGAGCTCAAATGTGTGAATCATGTCTCTCCTTTGATCCAAGATGAATCCTCAAGGATTTGATCTTTCTTGCGTTGGATTGTGTGGATAGATGTGTTTTTTAAGCTCTTGGAGGGTGTGACAGCGCAGGGAGTCGAGAGTTGAAAGTAGGGCCGTGCACATCTATTTATAAGCTGTTTCCAAAAGTTACCGTTAGGGTTTCGAGGGTTCGGACTAGTCCGGTGTGCGGCGTGCAGGAAACCTTAAGTTCTCAGGAAGATCGGACTTGTCCGACATAGGGCGGACTAGTCTGATTTAGGCTCTGGAAAAGTTCAGACTAGCCCGATTATTTTCGGACAAGTCCGGCTGTGGTGATCTCCTTAGTGAATTTGGGAAAAGTTCGCATTTGGAGGACTTGTCCGATTTTAGTCAGAGAGGTTATCGGACAAGTCCGTGGTGATTTCGGACTTCTCCGATTTCGTGCAAATGAGAATAATTAAGGATTAGTCTGCATAAGGGAGAACTAGTCCGTTTTTAGTTAGAGGCATTATCGGACTAGTCCGGACACTATCGGACTAGTCCGGTGCGGACAAGTCCGGACACTATCGGACTAGTCTGGTGTGGAAAAGTCCGCACTGGCAGGACTTGTCTGAACCTATACAGAGAAGATATCGGACTATTCTGGTGTCTATCAAACTAGTCCGTTTTTCCTGTGAAATGTGAAGTGTGTGAGGATTTTTTGTGCTTCATCTCTTGGGATGTGTTACACCAACACACTCCATACACAATGATATATTCTATTCAGCTCTTGAGATCTTTTCTGAATTGATCCTCATTCTCCTTTCTTTTTGACGCTTTCTTCATTCTTTAATTAAAACCTGTGCTCATCTCAATAATGTGGTTAGGATCTCATTTGTTTGTCATAAATAAACCAAAACCCACCAGGGATGCCTAGATGCACTTTCAATCTCCCCCTTTTTGGTGATTGATGACAACCAATTGAGATTTCACAAAGTATGATAAAAATTGAGATTATCATAAAGTGTGCACATATGAGCTTGAAACACATTTAGCAATGACAACAGAAGGCATATGTGCACTCCTTATGGTGGGATGCAAAACTGAGTGAGTCCGAGCAATAATCATGATGACAGTGAAATAATTGGCATCAATATATCAACAACAAGCATATATGTCAATGTCAGAGCAAAATCATAGATTTCATAAATATGAGCATAAATAGTTCATAGCATTGCATCACAAGACCAAAAGTATCAAAGAGCATAATATGAAGTCTTACATCCCAAAAGAAACAAAAAAATGCATAAATGAAGCTCTCATCTCTCAACCTACAGCTAGGAGACTAGTGACTCCCCCTCAATCTCTCCCCCTTTGGTATCAAGACACCAAAAAGAAGGAGAGGAGGGATCTAGTGGCTCATTCCTTGCTGTCGGTTCTCTCCTCATCTTCATCTTCATCTTCTGGCTGTGGAGGAGGAGGAGAAGACCCACTCGAAGTGCCCCCAATGCCAAATCATGCAAGCTCAGAGGGAGTCAAAGGCCCGAGCTTAGTGAAATCCGAGGTTGAATCTTCAGAAATAACCGGGTACCCAATAGGCTCAATCTCCACCTTCTGGCAAATGTGTTTAACATTTTCTTTGATGTACCGCATATCAACCTTCCTTGCCTTGTTCAACTTGTGAGTGTTCACTTCGGCCTTCTTGCATGAGGCAAAGATTGCTGCTAAGTACTTCAAGATTCCACTAGGAGACCCTTTTTGAGGAGAGGCCCTAGTGGCGGGAGCAGTCCTTGCATCTCCTCTAGCTCTCCTCGGAGCTTCTTCACTGGATACAGGAGAAGGGGCAGCTTGGATAGAGGCTTGGGGAGGCTTCTGGGGCCTCAATGGAGTGTGCTCCACATCCTTCACAAACTTGATCCCTGTGACTTTCACAATCATGAACATCAAGTAAGGTGCATAGCCACATGATCTATTCGGTGTGCAGGAGATGCTCACCATGTCATCCCACATATAGTCAAAGACATCAAACTTCCTGTCTTTGCTTATCACCTTCATCGGTGTCCTGAGATAGCCTTGGACACTCCTTGCATCCCCATCCTTCGGGGCAATAGTCTTCCTCAGGACTCTATTGAGGACCACAAAGAATGGCTTCATATTCTTGGTGAAAGGAGGGTTGAAAGTCGAGCGGGTGTCATAAAGGAACTTCATTTTGTCCTTCTCAAGGACACCTATGTTGTGAATGATCAAGTTGTCGCTGTTGGAGCTCTCAAGATGTAGCAGCCTTGTTCCTGAAGGCAAACAGATCCTTCAATCCATGCTTCTCAACTGTCTGAACTACCTCAACAAAGGCTGAGCAGCTCTTCCTTTCAAAGTGCGCCCAATAAATCCATTGGTTGCACACCACTGGAGTCTTCATTATGAGGTACACAGACTTATAGAAGTTCACATGGAAGTTGCTCCAAAATCTTCCATCGGTTGTCTTTTGGACCGGCTGTAGCAGTCCACATTTCTGAATTTGAAAGCCGTGTTGCTTCCCCTACCATTGAACCTCTCCTCGGAGGGATCCCGGGTCCCTTGCTTTGGAGCGGTCATCTCGAGAGGGCTGATTGGGCCCGTGGCAATCCCTTTGCCCTTGCCCTTAGCTTGGCGAACAGCCGCCGAGCTAGGGCCAGCACCTGCTGAAGCCTTGGAGATATGCTTCTTGGCAAGAACCTTGTGCCGAGCTTGAGGTGGAGAAGGTGCCCGCTCGGATGGGCGCTCTTGGCGCTTCTTGCCTTAGCCTATCGAGGGCCGAAGCAAGGCTTCTTGGTCCATCTCGGCCTCAAAATCAGAGAGCTCGTTGTTGGAGCTTGACATTGTCTTGAGAATGGATTACACATGTTATGGATGAGAATTGATGGCAAGGAATTGCATTGAGAAATGGGAAACTAGGGTTGAGTTCAGTCAAAAACAGACTTGTCCAGTGTACAGGTACGGACTAGTCTGGGTGACCGGACTTGTCCATACATGGATCGGACTAGTCCGTTGTTCATCACCTCAAACCCTAACTAGACGATCAATGGTGTTGCTCAATGCAAAAATAGCTTAACATCAATGTAGTACATCAAGGAAGCATGTATTAGGTGAAAGGAACTAAGCTATTTGATCAACAACGAAGGAAATCAAGATTTATAGGGTTTGGGAGGAAATTTTACCGAAATTCCTCGATTCTTCGAGATGGAGGGGTTGAAGGAGCGGACAAGTCCGTGGTCTTCAATCCCTATGCAATGGAGGTCGTTTTACACCCAAACTTGGAGGGATTCAATGGAGAACGAAGGAAATCACCTTGGGAGCACTCGAGCGAGGAGAGAGAACATGGGGCAAGTTGTGAGGATGAAGAAGATTAGGTCTTGGCGACGGCTAGGGTTATGGAGTCGAAAAATTGGACTAGTCTGGACTACCGAACACTCTGCGGACTAGTCTGCAGGGGCGGTCTAGTCCGGGTAACCCCGGACTATTCCGCAGCCACCAGAACAGAAATGCTTAGCCCATTCATATATATTTGAAGGTACTTATTAACAAAATAGGGGGGCAAAAAAAATCAAATAATCTTGATGAATATGATCAGTAAGCATACAACAATCAAGAAATGACCATAATTCATCAAGATCAAGTAGTTGAAATGATATCGGAGAAAATTGAGAAAGATGATTTTTCGCAACTCAAACAATATATTTTGAAGAGTCCATACAGGTGTGCAAGTTTTCAAGCCACATTCCGAGCATCAAGGATATTTAGTTCATTTTGGAGCTCGCAAAAACATTTTTCATCAAGTGGCTTGGTAAATATATCAGCTAGTTGTTTTTTGGTGTTGACATGAGAAATAGCTATGTCTCCTTTCATTGAGTGGTCTCTCAAAAAGAGGTGCCGGATGTCTATATGTTTGGTCCTAGAGTGTTCAACAGAGTTATGGGCAATCTTAATAGCACTCTCATTATCACAAAGGAGTGGAATACGACTCATATCATAACTGTAATCCCTTAGAGTTTGTCGCATGCAAAGGAGTTGTGCACAACAACTCCCGGCTGCAACATACTCTGCTTCGGCCGTGGATAAGGCAATGGAGTTTTGTTTCTTGGAGGACCAGGAAACTAGGGATCTACCTAGAAATTTGAATGTACCGGAGGTACTTTTTCTATCTACTTTGCATTCGGCATAATCTGCATCGGAGTATCCAATGAGATTGAACATAGAACCTTTGGGATACCAAAGGCCTAGGTTGGGTGTATGAACCAAATATCTCAAGATCCTTTTAACAGCTGTCAAATGACACTCCTTAGGATTGGCTTGAAATCTCACACACAAACATACACTCAACATAATATCAGGCCTAGATGCACATAAGTAAAGTAAGGATCCAATCATGGAGCAATATACCTTTTGATCCACGCTTGGTCCATCTTCATTGAGATCCAAGTGTCCATTAGTTGCCATGGGAGTCTTGATAGGCTTCGCCTTGTCCATCCCAAACTTCTTGAGTATGTCTTGAGTGTACTTGGTTTGGCTTATGAATGTCCCTTCCTTTTGTATCTCACTTGGAATCCCAAGAAGTACTTCAGCTCTCTCATCATAGACATCTCAAACCCATCTGTTATAATCTTACTAAATTCATCACAAAAGTATTTGTTAGTTGAACCAAATATAATGTCATCAACATAGATTTGACAGATAAAAAGATCATTGACGAAGTGTTTTGTAAGTAATGTATAATCTGCTTTTCCAATCTTGAAACCATTTTCAATTAAGAAATATCTAAGACACTCATACCAAGCTCTAGGAGCTTGTTTGAGGCCGTAGAGAGCCTTACACAGTTTAGAGACGTGGTCGGGGAACTCTTTATCTTCAAATCCGGGAGGTTGCTCCAGGTACACCTCCTTCATGATTTGACCATTGAGGAAGGTGCTTTTCACATCCATTTGGTAGATCTTGAAATCATGGTGAGTAGCATATGAAAGCAATATTCTAATTGATTCAAGTCTAGCTACGAGAGCAAAGGTTTCATCGAAATCCAAACCTTCAACTTGTGAATACCCTTGGGCCACAAGTCGTGCCTTGTTCCTTGTCACCACCCCGTGTTTGTCTTGTTTGTTGCGGAAGACCCATTTGGTGCCGACGACATTCGTGTTGGGTCTTTCGACGAGTTCCCATACCTCGTTCCATTTGAAGTTGTTCAGTTCTTCTTGCATTGCCACCACCCAGTCTGGATCTTTCATTGCATCCTCAATCTTGCGTGGTTCCAAAAAGGACACAAAAGAGTAATGCTCAGAAAAGTTAGCTATTCGGGATCTAGTTGTTACTCCCTTTTGGATGTCACCAATGATGTTGTCGATTGGGTGATCTCTTTGGACGCATTGGTGTACTCTCGGGTGTGGCACTTGTGGTCTTGTATCTTCATGTTCTTCTTCTTCTCCCCCTAGATGGTTGCCCTCATTGACTTGTTGATCATCTTCGTCTTCTTGAGGTTGATCTTGTGTGGAAGCTCCCCCTTGATCATCTTCGTCTTCTTGAGGTTGATCTTCCTCATGCACATGTAGTGGTGGCTTTTGTGGTCGAACATCGCCCAATACCATTCTTCTCAATGCTTGACAAGGAGCTTCTTCTCTATCTAGCACACATGGATCAACTTTCTCCTCTTGAGAGCCGTTAGTTTCATCGAACACTACGTCACGTGCTACTTCAACAAGTCCAGAGGTCTTGTTGAAGACACGATAGGCGTAGGAGTTCGAATCATAGCCAAGCAAGAAACCTTCATCGAACTTTTAGGTGAACTTTGAAGTCCTCGGCTTCTTGTTCAAAATATAGCATTTAGAACCGAAAACTCGAAAATAAGAAATATTTTGCTTGTTACCAGTGAGTAGCTCATATGATATCTTCTTGAGTAGTCAACAAAGGTAGAGTCGGTTTATGGCGTGGCAAGCGGTGTTAACCGCTTCTGCCCAAAACCGATCCGAGGTGATGTATTCATCGAGCATTGTTATCGCCATCTCTATGAGGGTTCAGTTCTTCCTTTTGGCAACTCCGTTTTGTTGAGGGGAATAAGGTGCTGAAAAATCATGCTTTATCCCTTATTCATCTAGGTACTCTTCAACTTGAGTGTTCTTGAACTCTGTGTCATTGTTGCTTCGAATGTTCTTGATCTTCAATGAGAACTCATTTTGAGCATGCTTGAAGAACTTCTTCAGGGTTCCTTGAGTCTTTGTCTTATCATGCAAAAAGGAAACCCAAGTGAAGCGCGAAAAGTCATCAACAATTACTAAGCCATATTTGTTACCGCCTATGCTTATGTAAGCAATTGGACCGAAAAGGTCCATGTGAAGTAGCTCGAGCGGTCTTGTTGTAGTCATGACGTTCTTCGCGGGATGAGGTGCTCCAACTTGCTTCCCAGCTTGGCACGCACTACAAGGCCTATCTTTCTCAAAAACAACATCCTTCAAACCTCGGATGTGATCGCCCTTGAGGAGTTTTTGAAGATTCCTCATACCAACATGTGCTAGCCGTCTATGCACAGCCAACCCATGTTGGTCTTTGCAATCAAGCATGTGTCAAGTTCGGCTTTATCTTTGTTGAAGTCAACAAGGTAAAGCTTTCCCTTTAACACACCCTTGAATGCAATGGAACCATCACCCCTCCTAGAGACGGTCACACCCTCATTAGTGAACAAACAATTATAATCTTTGTCACATAATTGAGATATGGATAGTAGATTAAAATTTAAGGAATTGACATGTAACACATGAGAAAGAGTATGTTGAGACGATATCACAATTTTACCGGTACTGAGCACCTTTCCTTGACTATTGTCTCCAAAATAGATGCCCTTGCTTGGATCCTCATTTTCTTCATATTCAATGAACATCCTTCTTTCTCCGGTCATATGGTTGGTGCAACCACTGTCTAGCACCCATTTCGATCCACCTGAATAATAGGTCTTTTGTTTACCTTCCTTTGCCATGAGACAAGTGTCATTGACCTTCCATGCAGCGAGATTTGGTAAGAGGGTGGACATCTTAGTTGTCTTCTCGATGGCTATGCTAGCCATCTACTCTTCCTCTTTGGACGAGGACTCATCATTTGAGTCCCACTCCTTTCCTAGGTGTGCTTTGTCCAGCTTGCTTCTTCTTCTTGAAGAATTTATTGGGTTGAGGCTTCGTTTCCTTGGTCTTCTTCTTGTTTTCTTCATACGGGCAATCAACTATAAAGTGGTCATATTCACCACAGTTATAGCACGCCCGCCTCAACTTCGGTCTTGATTATTATTTGAGTTTTCCTTGACTCGATTTACCCCCTTGTCTTCTCTTCATCATTCTCTTGAATCTCTTCATAAATAGGATCATGTCTTCCTCATCTATGTTGCTGCTCTCATCATCGTTGTCCTCTTCTTGTTGAGCTTCTCGAGCTTATTTTGACAAGGGTTTGCAAGTGGACTTCAAAGCGACCCCTTTCTTCTTTGCCAAGGTGAGGTCGGCAATCTCCTTGACATGCTTTGCTTGCTTTTCCATCATCTCGAAATTGATGATTTTCCCAAGCAGTTCATCCGGGGTCATTATCTTGTACCCGAGGCTTTCTCTAATCATCGAGCATAAGGTGACATTGTGAGGCACGAAGGCTCTAAGGATGAGCTTCACCACCTCGTGATCGTTCCACTTCTTGCTTTCGTAAGATCGAACCTTGTTGATGAGTGTCTTTAACCGGTTGTACATGTCTTGTGGCGACTCATCTTCTTCTATGGCGAATCTTCCCAATTCGCCTTCGATCATTTCGACCTTCGCCTCTCGTAGATGACGATCGCCTTCATGTGCAGTTTGCAATGTGTCCCAGATTTCTTTCGTAATCTCTACTCCATCCACCTTGGTAAACTCGTCCCGACTTAGAGAGGATGCAATGACTGCTGCAGCTTGAGCATTCCGATGTATTTCTTGCTCTTGACTTGGTGTAAGCTCTTCATCGCCGTCCGGGATATCTATTCCTGTACATACAATATGCCATAAACTGGGATTGAGTGAGATTAAGTGCATTTTCATGTTTTGCCTCAACATTGAGTAATCATTGCCATCAAAATGTGGGGATTTTCCTAGGGGAATAGACAAATAGTGGTTATTATTATAATTTAATCGATCGTAGTTGAAAGGATATCGGGAGTAGTCGGTGTGACTACTCCCCTTCTTCTTGTCCTCGATCTTCACTTTCCCTTTGGAGAGGGTTTTCTTCCTTAGGAGCGCCTTCAGTTCAAACGTCTCCTCATCGTCATCCTCAAAGTCTTGAATGGCGTCGTGGAGCTTCTCCAATTTTTGAGCTTTTTCGCCTTCAACCTTCTCTTGGTTGAGACTCTTGTGCAGATCCTTCATGTCCGACATGTTTTCTTCGAGCGATTAGTCTCTTGCGAAGAGTCCTGCTCTGATACCAATTGAATGTGGCCTAGAGTGGGTTGAATAGACCTTTTTGAAATTTAGTCGGTACCTGCAACACTTAATAGACTGATCAAATCCTGAGATATCGGACTAGTACGGTAGAGTGCGGACAAGTCCAGTGCGTGCGGACTAGATTGATCAAGTTAGATCAATGATTTCAATACAAGCACAATATGCAGCAGAATATAGTATGTAAACTGAAAGTATTGAGTCAATGAAATCAAGTGTTGTACAAATTAACTTTGATTTCAATTTTTTAATGTAAGATAGAAAAGATCAAGTAAACCCTAGAATATAATATGAACAACTTAAGAACAAGTTTGACACAAGATTTTATCCCGTGCTTCGGTTCCCACAAAGGCAACCTACGTCCACGTTAATGAGCCCACAAAAGGATCGGGTCTTCACTGACCCTAACCTCGTCGAATCGCTACGAAGGCCAATTCTCTTTCACTATCACAAGGGTAAATCACCAAGTTCAAGGGGCCTTCTCACAAGTTGAGGGATCTCAAAGATTACAAGTCAAACACCACCAAGAACACACTATTAAGATCAACAATGAAACAACAGGAGTTTGTTAGAGATCAAACCCAAGAGCTCAAACATGTGAATCGTGTCTCTCCTTTGATCCAAGATGAATCCTCAAGGATTTGATCTTTCTGCGTTGGATTGCGTGGAGAGATGTGTTTTCTAAGCTCTTGGTGGGTGTGATGGCGCAGGGAGTCAAGAGTTCAAAGTAGGGCCGTGCACATCTATTATAGGGTGTTTCCAAAAGTTACCGTTAGGGTTTCGAGGGTCCGGACTAGTCCGTGGTGGAGTCCGGACATGTCCGGTGTGCCGCGTGCAGGAAACCATAAGTTATCAAGAAGATCGGACTTGTCCGACTTAGGGCGGACTAGTCCGATTTAGGCACTGGAAAAGTTTGGACTAGTCTAATTATTTTCGGACAAGTACAGCTGTGGTGATCTCCTTAGTGAATTGGGGACAAGTCCGCATTTGGAGGACTTGTCCGACTTTAGTCAGAGAGGTTATCGAGCTAGTCCGTAGTTATTTTGAACTTGTTCGATTTCGTGCAAATGTGAATAATGAAGGATTAGTCCGCAAAAGGGAGGACTAGTCCGTTTTTAGTCAGAGCCATTATAGGACTAGTCCGGACACTATCGGACTAGTCCGGTGCGGACAAGTCCACACTGGCAGGACTTGTCCGAACCTATACAGAGAGGATATCGGACTAGTCCGGTGTCTATCGGACTACTCCGTTTTTCCTGTGAAATGTGAAGTGTGTGAGGATTTTTTGTGCTTGAGCTCTTGAGATGTGTTACACCAACACACTCCATACACAATGATATATTCTATTCAGCTTTTGAGCTCTTTTCTGAATTGATCCTCATCCTCATTTCTTTTTGGCGCTTTCTTCATTCTTTCGTAAAACCTATGCTCATCTCAATAATGTAGTTAGGATCTCATTTTTTGTCATAAATCAACCAAAACCCACAAGGGATGCATAGATGCACTTTCAATTCCACGACACCGGACTAGTCCGATCTTATCCGGACTAGCCCGATAATCTCTCTGACTAAAATAGGACAAGTCCTCCAAGTGCGGACTTGTCCTCAATTCACTAAGGGATTCACCACGACCGGACTAGTCTGATATGTGTCGGACAAGTCCGAACAACTCCAGAGACAAAATCAGACTAGTCTGTTCATTGCCGAACAAGTCCGATAATTTAGGACACTTAGGGTTTCCCACACGCCGCACAACGGACTAGTTCGGAGTCCACCACGGACTAGTATGGACATCGTAAACCCTAACGATAACCTTTGAAAACCCCAATATAAATAGAGATGCACGGCCCAACTATGATCTCTCTCGACTCTCTACGCTGTCACACCTTCCAAGAGCCTAGAAAACACGTCTCTCCACATAATCCAACACAAGAAAGATCAATTCCTGAGGATTAACCATAGATCAAAGAAGAGACATGTTCTTCACGATTTGAGCTCTTGGGTTTGATTCTCTCACACACTCTCTCTGTTTCATTGCATACTTTTCGAGTGTGTTTGGTGGTATTTTTCAGTTGTAAATCTTGGGGAGCCCTCAACTTGTGAGAAGGCCCCTTGAACACGTTTATGCTACCCTCTTTGTGATTAGTGGAAGAGAATCGACCTCTGTGGCGATTCGACGAGGGTAGGGTTGGTGAAGACCCGGTCCTTTCGTGGGCTCCTCAACGTGGACGTAGATTTCCTTTGTGGAATCGAACCATAGGATAAAAATCATTATGTCCTTTGTTCTTTTGTTCTATCTATTCGTAATGATCTAGGGTTTGCTTAATTAAGCTTTATTAATGACCTAGTTCAACTTGCGTTAAAACTTTGAATCTAATGTTAACTTGTGCCACAACTAGTTTTATTGAAGCAATACACTCTACTTGTAACTCAATTTCCGCTGAATAGAGTACTCTGATCGAAATCACTGATCAAACTTAATCAATTTAGTCCACATACACCGGACTAGTCCGCACAATACTGGACTAGTCTGATCTCTCTGTATTTGATCAGGTTGCTAAGTGCTTCAGGTTCCAACGAAAAATTCAAAAAGCCTATTCACCCCCCCCCCCCTCTAGGCTACATTCAGCCTGTTATATGCAAACTGAGGCTTGCCTTAGGTTGCGACTAAATAAAACTTAATAAGTCAGCTGGTTGCTCTTCGGGATGAAGCTTCTCATTAATGTCCTCCTTCTCTTGCCCCTGTTGCTGCTCCAATTTGTCGAAGTGTGGACTAGGACACTTCCCCCGGTACTACTAAGAAGTAGTCCACCGAGGTTCGTATTCGGTTGGGGTGCAAGACAAGATCAAGAAAAGAGGTGAACACCAAGAGTTTTACATGGTCCGGGCCGCCTGATCGTAATATCCTACCCACGGAGTGTGTGTTGATTGTATGAGCTTGGATGGCTTGAGATCAGTTGTGATCGCTTGAGATAGCTTGTCCTTCTACCATGCATCGCAACCATTTTATATGCCAAGACTAGATTTTACAATATGTGCTTGGCCTGACAGGTGGCCCCTGATGTATTAACTACCCTGTACATGATCTACAGTGTTATGAACGGTTAATTGTGTGATAATGTGCCTTATTGACAGCGTTACCAGCCTTGATAGTCCTCTGATCGTGCATCATTAATATAGTATTAATGAGCGTTAACCAAGCCTTGTAACGGCTAATTGATAGCTCTTGAATGTCTGCACCGTCGGAGATCTCGTAGTCTTCCCATCACTGACGTAGGTCCGGGCGTTGACACGTGGAAGCTTTTGAGCTTCCCTCTACCAGGGAATAGGTTTGGTGCTATTGGACACGTGGCAGTGCCAAAGTCTCCCTAAGGAGAGAGGCAGGTCCGGCTCTAGAGGACACGCATCAGCACTGGAGCTATCCAAAAAAGGGAGGCAGGTCCGGCTCTTATGGACACGTGGCTACACCAGAGCCACCCTAAAGAGGGAGGTAGGTCCGGTTCCTCGGGATGCGTATCCCCCTCGGATGTACGCCACTTAAACATAGGAACTCCTCCGTTTTGTTTGCGGTATCAGGGGATATCCGGTGCGCAGGGTATCGACACAATTAATTTTGCTTGCTGCAGATTCATTCTTGTTTCCTCTCCTCCAAATGTGTCCCTCGTGATCTTCATCCGTTTATCTATCAACATGAATGCACAATTACCAAATGGACTTAGCAAATTACTATACCACGTTATGTACAACTTAAGCATAAGTAAGACTAATCAAGGAAGAAAAGTTTTCTACGGTTATGTACAGTAACGTAGGAGATTATTAAAGTGGGACATAGTGGATTCATGTATGATGTGAAATAGGCATCATCCAAGAGTATACAATTTAGCAAGGAAAAACACTACAGGAGTGACTAGAAGAATGTGACATCCTGTACAAAGACTCTAGGATGGTCTCTGCTGTAGTGAGCAAGAACAGAGAAGACCCAGAATGGAATTGTAGCTGAATTTGAGAACGAAGTGCAATAGGCACTGTAATGGAATTAGCGAAATCATTACTCAATTCTATGGGTTGAACAGATCCAAAAATGTTGTAGAATCTACAGCGAGTTCTGTGATCATGAAGTTCCAATCAGAAAAGTTTCAGCTACAGCAATGGTAGAATGTGGTCTACAAAATTCCACAAAGCTTGAGGCTTTACTGAATTTTCATGACCGAACTGGTGATTTGATATAGACAACAGTGGATTATATTGTTATATGGGAGGTCAAGAGAAGTTCAACAAAATTAGTTTAACATTTTTCTAAGCTTCCTACATGGTGATATGAATTTTACAAGTTGGAAGCATTTTCTGAAATAATTTCTGTTGTATTTTGATATTTTTCTAGACATAGAGCAAAACAATAGCATTTGACCTACTTAGCAATGTCCAATGGTTATGAAAAATTTACTGGACATAAATGACCATATGGGGAATCGTTTGCCCAAGTTTGATAATTTTTTAATGAGCTGATCTTCTATAAGTATTTTATAAAGGTTTAAGACTATTGGAATTTTACAGAAAATCCAGAGGACTTCCATATAAAAAAACCGAAGCATTGGAAAGTGCAGATAATTAGGAGACTAAAAAGTTTATTTCACTATTTTTGGCGGTTTCCACTATCTGCTATGAATTTTCAAATTTTGGTGTATTTTCTAAATTTTTTCTTCTATTAGAAACTTTTATTCGGCTGACACCCTGGGCCCACTGGCTTACTCAGTCTTTGGCCGACTGCGATTGTGTGGTATTCTCCTTCACTGAATGACATACCGGTCACCCATATTTTACACATATGGTTGACTGAAAAATGGGCCCTAGGTTTGATCCAACAGTTGACTGGCAAATGGGCACCCATGTGCCTTCATCCTTAGGCTGTTAAGGGGCCCCAGAGGACACCTTCTTCAACCTCCCGACATTGGGTATCAGGCGGCAGGCCACGGCGGCGCAGAGCCGCCCCCTCGCTGGACTGCTGTTCCTGACGGCGAGACCCGGCGCAAACTACTCTCCGGACTTCAGAACACCTGGCGGGCTAATTCCCAAGGTGCGGCAGCGGCTAGAACGGAACTGACGACATGGGCGGTAGCAGCAAGCTCATCGAGCAAGGCGGAAACAGCGCCGAGTGGATCGATCCGGCTCGGGATTGGATCATAAAGAACCCTTAGGTGATGAATACACATGAATCCGAACATTAATTCCACGGAAATCTGCTGCATGATGGTTATCGACGGTGAGCTAGGCGTTTTGTCTGCCGGTGGGAAAAACGGGATTCCAGCACGATGACTTCATCTATAATCAATATTTTGGTTCAAGTTAATGCACAAGGTATGCTAGAACATACTCTCGGACTGGAATTGAATACCATGGATGACACACGACGAATTTTGGATGTGAAGAGGGGCAGTTTCTAGGAACAAACCGATGTAAGGTTACGAAATTCCGACAAACGGTATTACCAACGGCCAAGTAACTTATGGGGGCACGACGATATAGTCATGGTGAACCTTCAAGTCGAATTGCTTGAATGGGAGGCAGCTCGAGACGGCCGAGAGGCGCTGCGGTGGCTTGAACCGAGAGGAAGAAGCATCTCCTGCCTGGGAACATCATTTGGACGACAAAAATGGTGCAGTGGCTCGTCGAGGAGGAAGAGACAAGGCTTGTGCATCCTGTTGCGAACTCAGCTGGACGGCAGAGTACCGGAAAGGGGTAGGCAGCGGTGAAGCAAAAGCAGCGCTCGACGGAAATGAAAACCAACGAGCAGGGAAGCGAGCGGCCATGAGGTTGAGCAAAGAACGCCCAGGACCAGCTAGGTTTCGACTCGGGAAATGAAAAGACCAAGCAGGAAGTTTAGATAGGAGTGGGAGGATGCAAGTAGCTGTGTGGCCATGCAGCAGCTTGGTGGCGAGCGCAGGAGGAAAGTATGAAACATGTCTGAGTTCTCAGGCTGACATGTGCGTCCCACATGTCAACCTCATCTCCATGCTGCGCAGTTTAGACCACGAAATAAAATAGTAAAATAATCCGAAACAGTAGAAATTTCCTGATGGTATTTGAAACATGAAGACAGTAGTGATGAAGTTAAATTTGAATTTTGAGCAAGTTTAATTTGAATTTGATTCAAATTTGGGAGTTATTTAATCAAACAAAGTTGATTCTAGATTTAGTTCCTTCAAACTTGCATTAGGTTTAATTTATTTTTGCAAATTTGTATATGAATCATGGATTTCACTGTTTAGATTTTAATTTGAAATTTTTCTTGGAACCCTGTTCAATAAAGCAATTTGTTTTACAAACAGAATTTAGCATTTATTCTTACGTATTGTATTTGGCTTGGGTTTGATATTTTTAGAATAAACTTTGATTAGATTTTAAAATCGAACATTGAAACTCCTAACTCTGGCAATTATTTGCTTAGGATCTCATATACATGATTCTTTTTCCAAACAATGGTTAAAAGTTTTTGAAAGCTCATATTTTGAACATTAGTTAACTACATAGTTAATTTGAGTTGGAATTTCCATGTCAACTTAAAAAAATTTAAGTTCACATTTTTGTGTTTCTGTACTTTGAAAATAAGGGTTTTTACAATCCTTCCCCCTTAAAGGAATATCGTCCCGAGATTCAAGTGAAGGAAAAAAGAACGGAATAGGGAATGACTGGTAAAAGGGAGTCGTCGACTAATCAGATATGGTAGCAACTTTAACTGATAGGATTGGTGATAATCTTTTTGCCTCTATGTGTCATCTTCGAGGATACTGTAACTTGAGTACGATGGGGTGCTTGAAGTTTGTATTTGTTTCTATGGATTCAAATCTCTATCTTGATAATCTTGACGGGGTGCTCGAGCTTCCATTAGCGTCTTACAGTGCTTTCTCTAACATTGAAAAAGGAGGTATTTTACTATCCTAATTTTGACTTGAAAAATTTAACATCGCGCCTCTTATGATCATCTTGATCTATTCGAACTAATATTCCAATGGTTCTTATTTGCTTGATTTGTTTCGCACAAGTCCTTGTACTTTAATGTAGTATTTCCCAAATATAAATCAAAGTGTTTCACGAGAATAGCCATGGACCACTAAACTTGCAAAACATTAGTACCTCAACAAGCGATTGAAGGAGTTAAACTCTTTGCGATGGCATAAAGAGATTCATATTTAGTTCCCCCATATGTTTTCAAACAGCAAAGAATGGAAAGATATGGTAACCGCAATGTTTTTGACATATCAATGTCACCATATATCAAATCGAGGATTCAAATCAAAGTCAATGAGCTTTGCAAGGATGAAAATCCAATGGTACCATCGCAAATAAGGAGAATCAAGACTTTAACAAGATCGATCAGTTAGTAATGATCTCATGTTGAAGGACAACATAGTTTCAACAATCAAGGTACTTGAACCTAAACAAATCAAGGATGAAGATTCAAGCTTTTGCTTTGCTGCAAGGGATGTTGAGTAATCGGTTTCCTAGGTATTACTCAATGAGAAAGATTCAAGCCTAGGATCATAAAACACAAGGGTTGTGAGAAGGTCAAGGTCACTCGACATTACTTGATAGTTTGAAAAGAAATACACAATATTGCTCAGATATTCAGTATTAAACAAGCATCTTATCTTTCTGATTCCATTAGCCATGGTGCTTCATGATGCATCATATTTTGTATGGTGCAATGCATATGTATATGATATGGTGCAAATGGTCCATATGTATGGTGCACAATGACGCATATGTATGGTGCATACAAGGTTTTGCACATGATCGGTTGTGCAATTTTCAACTGTTCACAATATTTATGGTGCATCATATTTTAAGTTGTGAGCAAGAATGAGTACAAAAATTCAACATGGCTAAGGAATATCTGTCCTGCCAGGTGCGGATAACTTGGTCGTAAAGAGATGCTAACGAGGAATGCCACCTTTATGATTTGACCAAGTTCATGATTGTAGGATAAGAGTATAAGCCAGAATGCTGGGAAATACTACGGAAGTTAATCTTTTTCTTATGATGAATTGGTCTTGTACTCGATTTTTGATGACTTGAAGTTTTTGAAGTTCGGAGGCGCTGGAATAGAAGAAAATAGCGATTCAATTCTGTAATGGATGGTGTTGGTACCCGGCATACCGGGTACCCTCGCGCACAAGATAGAGCCTCCTTGGTACCCCGCCTCCCAGCAGAGGCAGGGTCCGAGGGCGCCACGTGTTCAGAAAAGTGGCATACGGGGTCTGGGGTACCGGCAAGAGACCTTGAAGAAGAGTTCAGCTCCCCCTCGGAGAAGAGCTCCCAAGCAGCCACGTGTCCAGCCGGAAAGGATCCCTCTCCCCCGTGACACTGTGCTCCGGAGATACCTCATGGTCCGAGCCATCAGACGGGCCACCTCCCGTATAGGCGAGCTCCAGTGCTGCCACGTGTCCCGCAAGATGGGACTCGACCTCCTCCGCGGAGGTGAGCTTCCGAGCTGCCACGTGGTCTGTAACACGGGACCTAACCTCCTCCGCAGAGATGAGCTCCTGAGCTGTCACGTAGTCCAGCCATTGCCCTGAACGAAGGATTGCGGAGTTAAGAGGGCGGTGCGCCTTGTCCTTGTCAAGGATTGAAGATACGCGGCTTCTGCAGACACGTGGCGCAGTGCACGCCTAATGTTAGGTACCGCTACGACCAATCGCATCGCAGTGAAGACACCGCAAGCCTATCCCACTCCGGCAAGTGGATATCTTATGGCAACAGAGACAGTTGGACGGTACATCCCCTGCCATTGTTAGCAACGGAGCATGGGCTACTGACGAATCAGGCAGCAAGACATCGAGTCTTCAAGGCCACGGTCAGGGCAAGCTTATGCAAGAAGCCTTAGATCGTTAGGATAAGATTACCCCAGGACCACCTGTCGAGCCCCGGACCCCACTTGTAAGGCATCTGGCCTTGTCTGTAAAAGGTCCGGACCGCCACCGTTACAAAGGACCCAACATCGAATCCTCGATACACACACACACGCTTACACACCCACCAGCAATACAATCCACCGTGGTGTAGGGTGTTATGCTCCTTGCGGCCCGAACCACGTAAAACCATCATCTCATATACTCTCATACGCGCGTACACTTGATTGAGGCCTAAGCCCCCACAGAACAAGAACCTCTGCGGGCTGCTCCTTAGCAGAATAGGGGAAGTGTCACATTAACACTTTAACATTTGGCGCGCCATTAAGGGGCTTTTTCCCTCAAAAAAGTGGTAGCGCTTTCACCACCATGGTGTTCATCAGGCCCGTGGAAGACGGTTTCTGCGGCCGTCGTCCGATGACTAGATCTGTCGCTTGAGCGGTGCTCCCTGGTCCGCCACGCCCCCGTGCAGGTACAGGTGGCCTGGACGGCACGTTGGGGCACATCCCGGCCCAGTCAGCCCCTCCGGCACCCCCAGCAGCAAGCCTGGAGAGCGCTCTAGCAGCAGCCATGGCTCTTCTCCACCACCCACCATTGTTGAACGCTTCTCAGGGAGCGGCTCCATAGTGGGTCCAAGACATCGACCACTTTGTTGTCGCGGCCATCAACTCCCCCAATAGGGGAACACATCATGTGTCGCTGTCACGCACGCCGTCCATTGACAGTCGCACCACCAACTCCCCCTCCTCCAGGCCTACGAGCGTTGGCCGGCTCTCCACGGAGGACCACAGGGCTGAGCTTGACCGTCGTCAAGCTCACATGGACAGACGAGTCATCATCGAGTGGCAGCGAGAGAGGAGGTGCAACCTCGACGCCGAATATGGCCCTCATTGCCCTGTTCACGAGGCATGTTCCATCCAAGGTGCACCGCAGGTAAACCCTCCGCCACCTAACCAGGAGTATGTCAGCTCAAAAGCCCCCCCCCCCCCCCCTAGTATTCGATGCAGCAGGACATGCAGCAACAATACTTGGCACAACCAGTATTGTTGCAGCAACACATGGCACAACCGGTGCCACAACCTCACATCTCGCTGGCACCGCACGTCGTGCAGCAGACCCCCTGGGGTATGCTACCCCGTATGCCTCTTTGGCAAAGCCCATCGAAGGTTGCACAACATTGGCTCCGCACCTCCGCATCGCGACATGGCCACACAAGTTCCAGACACATATGCTGGAGAAGTTTGATAGAAGCATCAACCCGGCCGAGTTTCTCCACATCTACACCACGACGCTCCTTGCTACAGGAGCGGGTGAGACCATCCTGGTCAACTACTTCCTAGTTGCCCTAACTGGATCAGCCCACTCATGGCTGATGAACCTATCAGAAGGGTCTATAACCTCTAGGGACGAGTTATGCCAGCAGTTCATGGCAAACTTCAGTAGCTCCTACACGCGTCTCGGCACCGAGGTCGACCTCCATGCCGTGCGACAGCAACCCAAGGAGACGCTGTGATCATTCATCCAGCATTTCTCCCAGGTATGCAACTCCGCCCCCAACATCTCGAGTGCCTCTATCATAGTGGCATTCCACCAAGGAGTGCGTGACCGCAAGATGCTCGAGAAGTTAGCCACACACATTGTGCAAGACGTCTTTGAGCTCTTCTCCATCATCGACCGGTGCGCCAGGGCGACAAAAAGCCTCGACTAGCATGCTCAATCCGCCGCCAGAGCGTGTGGGGCCAGCCAGACCAAAGAAGGAGCCGATACCCCTGGTAGCAGCAAAAAGAAGAAAAAGAGTTAGGGTGGCGGCCAGAACAAGCCACTACATGGGTCCCCCATTGCGGTAGCAGCCGCAACCGACGGTGGTGAACCCCCACGCTGCGAGAAGCGCCCGCGTCAGCCCTCTGCCACCGACGATGGCGTCGAGCCCTACCCAGTGCACAAGACTCGCGACCACACCACGAGTGAGTGCCGGGAGATCAAGAGATGCACCAAACACTACCAAGAGTGGGCACAATAGCGCCTGGACAGCGCTCCCTTCTGCCAGCAGTAGGGCAAGCAGAAGGTCGACCCCAAGGTCGACGATGTCGAGGAGGTGGACTACCAGAAGCAAGAGTGGGCCGTCAAAGTGGTCCAACAAGACGAGTACTCCAACACCAGCAATGACCACGAGCGTCGCAAGACACTCCATGTCATTTTCGGAGGGTCTTGGGATCTTGTGTCCCAGAACGCGGTTAAGACCCTTCGTCGTGCAGTGGCTTCAATAGCCCCTGTCGCCACTCCGGTGCTACACCACTAGTGGAAGGAGACACCGATCAGCTTCGACGCCCCCGACTGCCCCACAAACATGGCCGGAGAAGGGATTCTACCTCTCCTGGTCGCCCCCACCATTACCAACGTCAAGCTCCTCTATGCCTTGATAGATGGCGGGGCCGAACTCAACCACCTCAGCGGCACAACCTTCGAGCAGTTGCAGGTACCGATGTCCAAGCTCACCCCCTCGAGCCCATTCTCGGAGGTGGGACCAGGGACCATCATCCCATACGGTAACATCCATCTCCGGGTGACCTTTGGGACACCCGACAACTACAGGGCGAAGAGCATCCACTTCGATGTCGCAGATGTCAGCCTCCCCTTCAACGCCATCATTGGCAGGCCCGCCCTGTACCAATTCATGACCGTAGCCCACTACAACTACCTTGTCCTGAAGATGCCAACCCCCTCCGTTGTTCTCAGGATCCGCGGAGACCGCACTGCAGCGGTGTTAGCCTTGGAGCAACTCCAAGCCCTCTCAGCAGACCCGACACCTTTCCCGAGCTCACATCAGCGTGGAGCACCCGCTCCTCCTCGGCTGCAGCCTTCCGGCAGCACTGACACCCCCGTCAAAGCTGCCAAGCTCAGTCTTGGCTCTGTTCATATCACTCGCAAGACGGGCAGTCAAGGCAGGAAATAGGGACGCTCGCTCGTTGCCCCTCTAGTAGCTGTTGACAACAAGGTTGTCCCGCAACCATCACAACTACCCTTGGAGCTTTGGGCACCCCTATTGTAAATATTAAGCTTAATAGGACAGTGTAAAGGTTTTTATAAGACCTAGGAGCAGCATTAAGGATAACCGAGCTCCAAAGGATCACATCCATAGTGTGCAGTCAGCTTGGCTTGGTCTCGAACTCTAAGCTTGTACACCCTACCTCCCTCATCATTCGGAAGCAAGCCGTTGCCCTCTTTTGTAAAAAGCCTGTCTCCCCCTATGAACACCAATAAAAAATCACTTACGGCAGCAAGCCGTTGCCCTCTTAAAAACATTGTTCATTTAATTATGCATTAATTTTATGATCATACCATACTAGACTCATGTATTGTATATTACCTTTATATAAACGGTTATACACTCTGTAACTCACCCATGCTGAAGACATGCAGTCCTGCTACAGACGGGTTCGCTTTTGAGGTACCTGCAGTGTGTGAGGGGTTCTTCCGGCTGCTCTCGTCATTAGGGTCTTGTGGCACCAGAAGGCTTCCCTGGAAAGGCTTGTGCCGAGCAGGAGGTCCAGGGGGTGTAAACTGCTTAGCCTGGTCCTGTACCCTAAGCATACACACCCTACCTCCCAGCGCTACAGTCGAGTACTGGAGCCAGAAAGCTCACACCTTAAAGACGGCAGGAGCCAGACCCTAGAGCACCAACGCATCGACTTACCCAAACCCTGTGCATCAGTGCAGGACAATAATGCATGATAAAGCTAAGGAGATGAACATGTAGAACCAGCGAGCAAGACTAGTACCCCCCCTCTTTCTATCATATGTGTAGGACAGCCAACCCTGGCACCTCCCAAGGGGCCACCATCGATGTCCCACCATGTCAACAACAGCAACAAGAATGGACAAGTGAGTAAACTCTCATGCCCCTATCTTGTTGCTAATAGGGTTCTCTTGTGATAGCCTGTACACCAGGGGCCTGCCGTCGATGTCACTACGATAATGGTGGGCGACGCCAGAGCAGCCAACTTCGACACTTCCTAAGGGGCCTTCCGTCGATGTCTCTACGATGATGGTGGGCGATGCCGGAGCAGCCAGCACGGGCATCACCCAAGGGGCTTGCCATCGACGCTCCTACAAAGATGATGGACGACACCAGAGCATCCAGCTCCGGCACCTTTCAAGGGGCCTGCCGTCGACGTCTATACGATGATGATGGGCGACGCCGAAGGAACCAGCTTTGGAACCTCCCAAGGGGCTTGTAGTCGATGCTCCTGCAAAGATGGTGGACGATGTCGGAGCATCTAGCTCCGGCACCTCGCAAGGGGCCTTCCGTCGATGTCCCAGCATGGCAATGACATCAACAAGTGCGGATAAAGTGAGTAAACTCTCCTGCCTCGCTCTTGTTGCTAACAGGGTTCTCTTGTGATAGCCTGTACACCAGGGGCCTGCCGTTGACATCTCTACGATAATGGTGGGCGACGCCAGAGTAGCCAGCTCTGGCACTTCCCAAGGGGCCTGCCGTCAACGTCTCTAAGACGATGGTGGGCGACACCGGAGCAGCTAGCTCCGACACCTTCCAGAGGGCCTGCCATTGATGCTCCTCCAAAGAGGGTGGACGATGCCGGAGCAGCCAGCTCCGACACCTTCCAAGGGGGCTACCATCGACCCTCTTGCAAATATGGTGGACGACGCTAGAGCATCCAGCTCTGGCACTTTGCAAGGGGCCTGCCGTCGACATCCCAACACGGCGATGACAACAACAAGCACTAATAAATTGGGTAAACTCTCCTTCCTCGATCTTGTTGCTAACATGCTTCTCTAGTGATAGCCTATATACCAGGGGCCTACCATCGATGTCTCTACGATGATGGTGGGCGATGTTGGAGCAGCCACCTTTGGCACTTCCCAAGGGGCCTGCTGTCGACATCTCTACGATGATGGTGGGTGATGCCGTAGCAGCCAGCTCCGACACCTCCCAAGGGACGTGTCATTGACGCTCCTACGAAGATGGTGGACGACGCTGGAGCATCCAAATCCGGCACCTCCCAAGGGGCCTGCCATCGACGTCTCTACAATGATGGTGGGTGACGTCAGAGCAGCCAGCTCTGGCACCTCCAAAGGAGTCTATCGTCGACGTACCTACAAAGATGTTGGACGACGCTAGAGCATCCATCTCTAACACCTCCCAAGGGGCCTGTCGTCGATGTCTCTACGATGATGGTGGGCGACGATGCAGCAGCCATCTCCGGCACCTCCAAGGGGCCTGCCGTCGACGATGGTGGGCGACACTGAAGCAATCCACTCCAACTCCCCTGCTCCGCTGGTGGCCCGTCGAAGACATCCTGCGATCAAGTGGTAGATGTGCCCAGCCAACTAACCACATCTACCAAGGGGCCCCTAAGGGAGTTCCATAGGCAGGAAGTCAACAGACAACACTTTGGCCATATCAATTGTGCAATCGTTGGTGCTCAAAAACTAACGAGCTCGGCAAAAGGTTCTGCAAACCCTTACACAACTAATGACTCAGAACAACAATAGAGAAGCGAAAAGACAAGAAAAGAAGTCAAACAAAATTTTAAATTCATTAAGGAATATTTACAAAGGGGCGATCTCCGGATACAAAGACGGGTTGCCAACCTCAGTCCCTGGCGAATTGCGCGATGACATGTTTGGCGGCAATCTTGACTTCTACCGCTGTCGTATGTAAAAGCCCTCAAATTTTGGTGTTCATATCAGATATGAAATGCAAGATTATAGAAGAAATTAAAATGGCAAAGGAAAAGTCAAATTAGCTCAAACCCGAAATGAGAGATTTAAAATTCAAACTTAGCTCCTGCTCAAACATTGTCAAAATACAAAATTCAGTTGCCCAATAAATTTCTCATAATTCAAGAAGTGTGTCTGTCGATTTTCATAATTTTTGAAGTATGTTTGTTAATTAATTCAATGGGGACATGGAATTGCCATTGAATTCAAATTTAAAATTGAATTCAACTGAAACATTGTCAAATGGAGATTTTAAATCCATATTTGAGTTCTGCTTATTTAAATTGAGCTACTACAAAAGATCTGAAAATTTTGGACACAATCTGTTGAGCGAATTAAGTTACCAGAGAAGAGGATGAGTATGAACTAGGTAGGACCCACTTGTCATATGGCCAGGACTCAAAACAGAGGCTATCCATCCCTCTGTTTCTTGCGCCTGGTGCAAAGCACCCGTCTGGCCGCCTTTGCCCACGTGAAACCAGCTCACAAGCTTCCTTACCACTCAAACCTCTCCTCCTTATCCTCCTCTGTCGATCAGAGTGGAGACTTCCTCAGTTTTTGCTTCTCACGCACCAAAGCTTACTCAATAGCATGTTCTTTTAACCTCGGCCGATTCCTTGCAACACAACAAGTTTTGATCACTATTCTTCATTCTTTGATCTTCTCTGGTGGCTTGCGAAACTGTATGGTAAGTTTTGGTGCCAGTCAGAGCTTCCCCACCGAAGATTTTGATGTTTGCACACCACCTGACGCCGACGTCCTCTGTTCTTGAGCAACAATGACATGTTCCCGACGCTACTAACTGTTTCTCACCTTGTTGCAAATACAAAAAAGGTGTGCCATAGTCCATAGATTGTTCCTGCAAAGTTTAATGGCACGTAATTGCATATCCAACTCTTATTTCGAGATTCCCCGATGAGTTCTTCATAGCAATATTGCTAGGTCTTGATGTCAATTCAGTTTCTACGTGCAACCATACTTGAATCCAGTTGGATAATATGTTCTACACGCCCTCGACCAAGAACCCACATAAACTATCGACTAATCAAGCTGGGCAACCGGATTTCCTAGTCGCCATGGAAAAATCCCCTGTTGACCGTTGAACTCAGGGCTGCGAGCTAATTCAACTAATTTTCTGTCGATTCCAGTCCTCCCCTTGATCCCAGGAGGACGTAGGGTCTAAATCTGAGCTAAATTCATCTTCTCAGCGCGAATTTCGCCATGGCCGACGAAGCTCGCCGCCGCCTTGCCATTGGCCGCCGGATTCAGACCATCTCGGTGCGTGCGAGGTTGCCCGGCTTGTTGGCCATGGACTGAGGGTCCGGATTCCCTAATTTCATCTGCCTATTGGTGCCTTCCGGCTTGAGAAACGGCAGGCTCCGCCGATGACCGGCCGCCCGTGGAGATCAGGCGAGAGGAAGGTGATGACAGTGCAGGCCCACCTGTCAGTGAAGCGTTGCCCATTCGTGGATCTACTGTGGCTTCGGGATCCTTTGTGATGAGGCACCCGCAACCCTGTGGCCCCAGTAATGCTGTGTGCTGACTGGCTTAGTCAGCTCTGGGCCCCGCGCGCAGGCATTTAAACTTTTCCCTTTTCCTTTTAAATTTCCAGATTTTGTCTTAAGTTTGAAAATTCATATCTCCTAGTATAAGTATCAAAAAATTATGAAACAAATTTTTTTGCTGTAGGAACGTAAAGCACGTGAAAAGCTACCAGAGGGGGGTGAATGGTAGATTTAGAAAAATCTTGCGCAGCGGAAGCAATTAAATCCCAACCCCTTCGGCAGAAAACGATCTCTTAGAGAAATCATGTGTGAAACTAATCTAAACGTTTTTTACCATGAAAAAGGCGATATATATCAGAGAGAATCAAGTCACGAAGAAAACACAAGAAGAATCACTCAAATCCGTCGAGAGAAACTCATGTTATGATCGAAAGATCGAACAAGGGTCAATCTGTCCTACCCGAGAAAAACAGTTCTGGAACGCTGCTAGGAAACTCGTGTAGATCAAAAAACACAAATCCAATGACCTTGAATTTTGACAGATGATAGATAATCAAGTTGTGAAGACAACCCAAAAAGAATCACGTCAATTAGATCTGTAAAACTTGAGTTATGATAAAACCACCGATGAAAGGTAGTGTTGTCCAGAAACTCGATGAGTAAAACTTGTCTGGAACAAGTCAGACGAACAAGGCACAAAAGTTCTTTCAAACTACAAATTTTATTCAATATAACACGAGAGGAACAGCCCCAAAGTCGTCCACAATGAGCTTTGGGCTCCCTTGCTTATATAACCAGCCCTTAGGCCAACCCAACCTCAACTAGGACTCTAATCCTACTCAGATCACGAATCGAAACTTTCTATAACTGCTTAGGACTCTTCTATACGCATATAGAAGCAATCTTAAGACTTCCAAACACCTTAGGAACGTATCCCACATTCCTAAAACAACTTAAATTCGTGACCCACATGAAAACCTATCATAACCAACTCGATACTTTCTATACCGAGCCATAACCGACTCTGCCGCAGCCAAAGTCATCAACCAATACGATCTGATCCTTCCAACCAGATCTTCCCATCCATAAACCATCTTCAGATCCATGTTGCCACATCATGCATCGCATGCATACATGCAAACAGCTTCCTTCGGCATCCAGTAACCTTCATATGCACTGCACTTGATTCAATCATCCTGCGCGGCCTCCTAACCCGCTCAACCACAATTCCTCCTGAATTTGGTTGTTGGAACCTCATATCGTCTCTGAGACTAGTCCAAAGGATGCTGTCACCAGCCATGACTTGAACTCAAGCAACACCTGCACATGAACAAACAACCAATCTGTACGAGCCCAAGTCCTCGACTTGACTCAAGTTAGTTCCGAACACAACACCTTACGTGAGCACCTCACATAAGCATGTTGCAAAGCATATCAAAATGATATCAGCCATATCAACCAAAACGCACCAAATACTTTGTAAAAGAATACTAAGCAAACTTTCCAAGAATGTAAAGAAAGTTTGAAACATTTCTCAGTAAAAGCAGGAACATTGCAATTAAGCACCGGACCTTGCCAAAGCTAACTGAAGCTTGAGCCGGAGCATACCAAAGCTAGTACAAACTAGCGCCAGAGATTACCAAAGCTAGTACAACCTAGCGTCGGAGCTTACCAAAACTAGTCTGTCGGTGGTTTTGATCCGGCAGATCTCCTGACACTACTAAAGTGTTTGCGGAGTTTGAAGATCGGTGTGGACGCGCGGAGATTCAAGAAGGTGAAATGTAAAATGACACAAGAGACACAAAGATTTACATGGTTCGGTCCGCCTGAGCATAATACCCTACTCCACGGGGTGTGTTGGTGTTGTATTGGATGTATGAACTCAACTCAGGTGACGTGAGTTGAGAGCGCGTGTGAGCCGATCAGACCAGATCAAATCAGATCAGAGCCCAAATCTCATATTAGATCCGTCCCTCTATGTATCATCGGCCTGTCCTTTTATAGTACAAGGACAGGCCATTACAAGTTGGCCTGGCCCGACATGTGGCCCCGGCGGCTACTAATATTGATACACATTTGATGCGCTTAATTACCCTTAATGACTGAGTTACGGGCTTTGACAGCGCCGTTACTGGTAATAAGGGTCATCCGATCATGTGTCATTAACATAGTATTAATGACATTTAATCGGGTCTTGAAGTCCTTGATTCCCCTTTGAAGATCCGAAGCCATTGTGAAGTCTACCGGAGGTTTGAGGCTGAAGATCCGACGGTTGGACATGTGGCAACTCCGAAGCATACTGTGGGGAACAGATAGGTCCGGTGCCACCAGACACGTGTCAGTTCTGGAGCTTCCCTCGGTCTGGGGTTAGGTCTGGGGGCGCTGTTATGGTACATAACCCGGAGCTTCCCCCTTGTGGGCGGTAGCTCCAGTTTGATGGTACATATGGCGACCCTGGGACTAACCATGTTGGGGAAGCGGATCCGGTTATGTCTGACATGTGGGCCTCCGTAGGTCTTCAAATCAAGTAGATGACATTTCCTTGAGATCTTTGCAATCTCAAGGGGTATATGGTACTCAGGGTACCCACAGTGGCCCCCTGGGCCCACCTCTAGGGAAGACCCCTTGGGTGAAGTCATTCCACCGGAGGTGGGTCCATCCTTCGACTTTTGAGCTGAGTCTTCAAAGGTCTTCAGATGTGCCGTTGGCGATAGTTTTGGAGTTAAATCCTCGCCGCGTGGCATATCCTGGGTGCGGCAAATGAGATCTTTGGCGTGCGGATCTCACGCAATTGAAGGTCGCCAGTTCCCGATACGAAAATTGTATCAGTTCCGCACACCTTGTCAGGCCACTGCCTTCGGGCTTCCCGCCTTTCATGATGACAACCGTTCGCCTGGGTAAGAACCTCGACTTGATCGTTGGGGTGGTCCCGGGCCCTCTTGTCATCGGCGGGGTGAAATTTTTGAATAGTATCTTCGGCTTCCCTGCGGTTTCCATCCAAGCGTTGTGGGGGCTTACTTAAGAAGGAAAGCGCACACCGTGTGGGGTTCTTTACACCTCTCATCTGAACTTGCGCTCGAACTCCCAAACTTGTGCTTGCTTTTCCTCCCTTGCCTCGCTATGCTGCGATGGAGTTGGGTTTCCGCAAGAGCTGCTTGAAGACCGAATGTGACCTGAAGAAGGTCCGGGCCCTCATGGGGTGGTCCCCAGACTTCTTCAACCACCTAGTCCGCGCCGGGGGAGAGCTCCCATTCGAAAAGGAGCACGCTGGTGAGATGGTGTACTTTTCTGCGTACGCCATGGTGGGGTTGATCCCACCTTTTTCCTCCTTTTTCTTGATGCTGCAAGACTTCTATGGTCTGCAGCTGTATCACCTTGGCCCCCACTCCATTCTTCTAGTGTCTGTCTTCGTCCACTTCTGTGAAATGTGGGTGGGCATCCCCCCTGCATTGAGCTTTTCCAGACCTTCTTCACCGTCCATACCACTGGAAGGAGTGAGGAGTACCTTGGCTTCTACTACTTTGTGAAGCGCAAGAAGTGCCCATTCAAGTACCTCCGGTCGTTTTCCTCTGGAAAGTGGGACGATTGGAAGAAAGACTGGATAGTGATCCGGGTGTAGGAGCACGAGAAGCTGGAGCTGCCCAAAGGCCTCCCCAACATCGACACTGGAGTCTGGAGTGAAGCTCCGGTGCTGTCGGATGCCTTCAACCCTGCTCTGACCAGGATCCGCCATTGTGTGGAGGGAGGATTAACTCCTCAGGCGGTATTTTGCAATTTCCTGGTCAACAGGTGGGCACTGCTGAAGAGGAGAGAAAACTCGCTTGGTCCCTCAACAGTGTGATGGACGACGACCGGGTCGAGACCGGGCTGAAGTCCAACATGGAGGGGTCGACCTTGGAGTTTCATCTCAAGAAGTTCCAGCACGGCATCGATGTCGCGGGTGATTACTTGACCCCGCCACCACCTTTCCTCCCTCTGAACATGGAAGTACAGTTCAGTAGGGAGCTCTGGCAGACGATGCCGGTGCTTGACGACCTCAGTGTCGTCGAGAGACGATCGACTTCCGAGGTGGTGATCCCTGGGGCTTCTGAAGGTGGCTCCGCCCCTGCCCCGAAGCCAAGGACCGAAGTCGTCGGCAAGGGCAAGGAGCCGATGGCTGAACCCTCGAGCCGGAAGAGGAAGCTATAGAATGCCGACGGAAGGTCTGTCAGGCCTGCACCCTCTGCAGCAACTCCTTCTCCCCGGAGGGGGAGGTCTTCTACAACTGTGGCGACTACATCTGCAGCAGTGTCTTCCTGAGGTGCTAGCTCCGGATATGTGACTCCAGTACCAGGGCCAGCTGAGGTCTCTGGGCCTGGAGGTCCTTCCTGATCGAGGGGGGCCTCAACTAAGGAAATGCCCGCGGCTGCAACAAGTTCCGGGGGGCCTTCCGGAGCTACCACGCCGGTGGCGGCCATGGTCAGTCCAGAACGCCTGGGAAAGAGATTCCGTGCAAGCTGGTGTGGAAGCCTTCCGAGGTAATTTTTAATCTTTACCTCAGATAGTTGTTTTGTTGTAGTAACTGTTTTTTAAGTTTCTTCATCCATCATATGCAGCGTCCCCAAGAAGAGGAGTGAGGCTCCGCCCTCAGCCACAGTGGCTGAAGCTGTGAGGGCGGAGGCTTCTGCTCCTGTCCTGGTGCCGCCCCAAGTGGTGGATGAAGCTGGGCAGCTCCGGCGCCAGCTGTCGTGGTCATGGACCTCAACTCATCCCCCGAGACTCCCGTGGTAGCGCCGGACCACAGGAGAGAAGATGCGCCAGCGGCACCTGCCCCGAAGGTTGAAGCCCCGGGTCTTGATGCTGAGATGTTGGAAGCTTTGGCCCCTGAGTTGGGGGAAGCAGTGATTTTGGCCTCAGAGCCGGTTGCCACTGAAGCTCCGGCTACAGAGACGGTTGCATTTGAAGACCATTCGGCGCCTGAGCCGGTTGAGGTTGAAGCTCGGGCCTCAGGGCCGGTTGTTGTTGACCTTCCGGTGCCCGAGCCGGTTGTTGTGGAGGCATCAGCACTCGAACCCATGATGGTCGAGGCGCCAACACCCGAGCCACCAGCAGAGGAGGAGCCCAGGCCGGAGCCGGAAGTAGCCCCTGCTCCGGAAGTGATGACGGCGGAGGTGCCTGCTGTTGAGCCAGGGTGCCCTGATGAAGTCGCTGGGCCCCTACTTGAGGGGGCAAATGAAGACCTGGCGGTAGGGCCTTCGGAACCACTTCGGAGGTCAGAACTTCTTTTGCGAGACCCTCCTCGGTGGCGATTCAGGCTATCCCAGAGGACGTCCCTAGTGCCATGGAGGCTCAGGGGACCACTCTTGTGGAGTGAGACCCAATTTTTGTAAGCGAGAACCCGCTGGAACCAGCAGAGGAGACCCCAGCAGGTCCGGACCCTATTCCCCTGTCGTTGTCCATTGACAACGCTTGCTCCAGTCTGTGTCAAGTCCAACTGGCGTTCTACCATAACAGCAAGGCTCTTGAAGAGGAGCGCCAAACCCTTAGGCGGTGGCATAATCGGCTCTACTTCGAGACCAAGCTGGCGCAATCGAGGCTGACAGACGACAAGGAGTGGATCAAACAGGAGAAAGTCCGCCTGGAACACCGGTGTAAATTATTGGATGATAGGGAGAGCTTGACTCGTGCCCTCGACACTCAATCCCGGGCCATTTATTAGCAGGCCAAGGCAACTAATAGTGCGGCTGATGATCGCCAAGAAAGGCTTGAAGCCATTAACACTACCCTCATCAAGCGTCGGGAGGCACTTGAGGAGAGGGAGAAGTAGCTCGAAGACGAAGAGCAAAAACTCCTAGAGCTGCGGGATGATGTCTTGAAGAGGGAAGAGGAGCTCGCCAAAAAGGTGGCTCTGGTTGACAAGGGCCTCGAGGAACGCACCAAGAAGTTGGAGGAGCGTTGCGTTGAGGAGGAGGAGAAGGCCTGGGTGCGAGGGCAGGAACTCTACAAGCAAGAGTGTGCCATCGCTGCCAGGGAGAAGAAAGTTAGGGGCCGATAGAAGGACTTGGTCGACCGCCGGAATAAGATCCACCTCCGGGAGGAGGAGCTCGGAAAACTCGAGAAGCAGGTTGCTGAAAAGATTCAGCAAAATGCCAAAGAGGTTGAGCGCCTTGCTCGCGAGAATTCTGAACTGGCGGCGGCCAAAAGATCCTTAGAGGAACTGAAGGGCTTGAGGAATGCGGACTCCCTACAGGTTTGGGAGTTCCTGAGCAAAGCCAACAACGTGCTGACACCAATGGGCTTCAGTACCGTGCATCCAGATGATCTGGAGCCGGAGCCGGACCTGGCGTTGCAAGCGTTGAGCTCGGCGGGTGACAAACTCTCCAAGGTGGGTGACGTCATCGCGGACCAGTTGGAGACTGAGGGACAGTCCCTGGTGAAGAATGTCGAAGAGTATGTGCTGACGTGCTACACCAGCCGGGATCCCCAATTTCCCCTGGACCCGGTGCTTGAAGGTCCCGTCGAAGGAGAAGGTGAAGCCACCCGAGCCAACGTGTCGGAGGTTGCTCAGAAGGTCACCCAGTTCTTCCATAGGGTCTAGGACCATCTCTGTAGCTCCCACTTGTATTCTATCTTGTTCTTCCTCAATTTTGTAATCTCTTGTCTCTAGATGAATGAAATCCGCAATTTGTTAATGAATTTCATTTTTTGTCTTCAACACTTCTGTCTTCAGTTGGCCCCCTGGTAGATGTACACAATTTTATTGTGAACATGTACCAAGAGGATATTGTATTTTTTTGAAGACTCGTTTGCTTCGAACTTGTAGAGTGTAGGTCCGAAGTCTTCGATAGTGAAGGCCCCTTGAGGTTGTCGGAGCTTAGAAGCTCTGGCATTGACTACCGTCGGAGCTTAGTAACTCCGGCTATAGTCCCTATCAACGCGTAGAGCATCGATAGTTAGCCCTTCGGGGTGTCGGAGCTTAGTCGCTCCGGCAGTGACCTTTTCTGACGCGTAGCTTGTCGGCAGCAACCTCCGCTTGTGGGGTCTCCTCACCATCTTTTATTCTGCGTCGATGGCTGGCCCCCCTAGCTTTGCTGGAGCTTGGTTGCTCCGGTAATGCTTGTTTTCAATTTTTAACATCGATCACAAGCCACCTAGGGGGAGTCGGAGCTTTGTTAGCTCCATCTTTTCTCCATCAACGTGGATTCTTTATTTTTCCTGCACACTGAAGCCAAGAAAAATAGTAAAATTCGCTCCTTGCTTATAACTTCGCCGCGGCTTACGATTCCCAAGAAATTTTTAGGTCAAACACAATTCTGAATACAACCGAATGCGTTGCCTTCTTTCTTCCAGATCCAATTGTACTTGGACCCGCCTTACTTCCGCCTGCCAGGGTGTAGGTAGAGTGGCATACTTAGGGTGCTTGACCAGGCTAAGTCGATAGCACACTCCGGCCCTAGATTGGCTTGGCGGCATTCAGGCGAGTGGACCATGAAAAATATTTGAATCCAAAAGAATTGACAATACAGCTCGAATTGTACATGAACTGTTCGAACTAAAATTTCTTAAGAATGGCACAACTTTGTTATAGACAAGAAAGAGAAAAATAAAAAATGTTGAGCCTGTACAAAATAAATGCACGTGGAGTCTGTTTCACATGAAGATGTCTTTCATTATAGGTCTGGGGTACAGGGGAAACAAGTACACTCTTAGGGTACGGAACCAGGCTAAGCGTGTTTCATTTCTCGTTTGACCCAGGGTAGCTAGCCACACTTTTAGTCCTGAGACTATGACAAGTGTTGCATGAACTTTGCGGACCTTCCGGGAAAGATCCGGCTGTTCTCCCGGAGGAACTACCCGACTCTGTACAATGACTCTATAACATACACCTCAAGTTACTACAGACTCACCTCTGTGATATTGAATGTAGAACTTACGGAGGTGCTCAATATTTCAAGGATGTGGGAGAGGTGTGCCATCCTCGGTAGCCAAGCAAACGGTTCCAGGACGGGATACTTTAATCACTCAGAAGGGTCCCTCCCAGCTGGGGGAGAGTTTGTTTAACCCTTCTCTGGATTGTATTCTCCGTAGCACCAGATCGCCTTCCTCGAGCTGTCGGTTGTGTACATGCCGCTGATGATAGCGCCGAAAGTCTTGGTGGTATCGGGCATTCCGAACAGCTACTTGGCACCTTCCCTCCTCAAGGAGGTCTAGGTCTTCACGCCAGAGCTGGTCCTGCATGGCTTCGTCGAAGGTCCGGACCCGGAGTGACCCCAAGGTGATTTCCGGAGGAAGGATTGCTTCAGCTCCGTACACCAGGAAGAAGGGTGTCTCTCCAGTTGACCGGTTTAGAGTTGTCCTGTTGGCCCATAGAGTGGGCGGAAGCTCTTCAATCTAGTTGGCTCCATGTTTTTTCAAGCGCTCATAGGTGCGGGTTTTGAGTCCTTTCAGGATTTCAGCATTTGCTCTCTCGGCCTGGCCATTGCTTGCCGGGTGAGCTACGGAGGCGTAGCAAACTTGAATGCCGAGGTCTTCACAATATCCTTGAAATGCAGAGCTTGTGAATTGGGTCCTGTTATCAGTAATGATTTTGTTTGGGACTCCAAATCTGCATACAATGGACTACAAAAAGTTGATAGCGGATTGCTTGTTTATTGTCACAACTGGAGTTGCTTCCGGCCTCTTGGTGAACTTGTCAATGGCGACATACAGGAACTTGTAACCTCCAATGGCTCTTGGGAAGGGTCCCAAGATGTCCATCCCCCACACAGCGAAGGGCCATGTAGGAGGTATCATTTGTAGAGGCCGAGCCGGTGTATGAATTTGCTTTGCATGAAATTGGCATGCTTTGCATTTCTTCACCAGCTCAGTTGCATCCTGGAGTGCTGTAGGCCAGTAGAACCCATGCCGGAAGGCTTTACCGACCAACGTGCGAGAAGACGCGTGGTTCCCACACTCGCCTCCATGGATTTCTGCGAGGAGCTCGCAGCCTTCTTCCCTTGTGATGCATTGCATTAAGAGGCCGTTGGCACCGCGCCGGTAGAGATCCCCTTCTACGAACGTGTATCTTTTAGCCAATCTGACTATCCGGTCAGCGGATACATCATCATCAGGAAGGATGTTGTCTTTCAAGTAGCTCTGGATCTCCGAGATCCATGCATCGGAGCTAACTTGAGCATTTGAGTCTTGCGTGCTGGGTTGCTCGGAGCTTCCGGCAGCACCTACGACCCTTGATGGCTGCCATGGTAACAGGGCCATCGGGACCGTCAGCTTCGGGATGCTGATCTTGCCCCCTTTGCTCAGTTCGGCAGGCTGAGCTGTGGGTTTTGACAACCTCCGGACAAAAGTTCCGTTAGGAGCTGGAGCTCCGGTTGACGCTTTCGTCGAGAGTTTGTCGGCTTCAGCGTTGTGGACACGCTGGACGTGGTGGAGGTCTAGGACTTCGAAGTCCTTCTCAAGCCTCTAGACTTCAAGGAGGTAAGCAGCTAGCTGGAGATTGTTGCAGGAGCATTCACCCTTCCCTTGTTTAATGATGAGCTATGAATCTCCCTTGACCAGCAGCTGCTTGACACCGTATGACAGTGCCACCTTTAGTCCATAGATGAGTGCTTCGTACTCCGCCATGTTGTTGGTCGCCTTGAAGTCAAGGTGTACCATGTATTTTACCTTCTCCCCGGTTGGTGCGGGGAGAAGGATTCCAGCTCCGGCCCCCTGCTTTTGCATGGAGCTGTCGAAGTAGAGGGTCCAGTGAGGCTCGGTGAAGACCGGAGCCTTGTTTTCCGGCTTCTGCTCACTAGGGCCCCCAGGGTTTGATGGAGAGGGAGTCCATTCCGCCACAAAATCTGCCAATGCTTGACTCTTGATTGCTTGTCTTGGAATGAATTCAAGATCAAATTCGGCCAATTTCGCTGCCCACTTTGCAATATTCCCAGTTGAATTGGGATTATGCAAGATTGCTCGAAGTGGGTAAGAAGTCACCACTGAAATCTTGTGAGCTTGGAAGTAATGGCGAAGCTTCCTGGAGGCGATAAGAACTGCATATAGCAGCTTATGTACCTCTAGGTATCGAGTCTTGGCGTCATGAAGTACTTCACTGATGAAGTACACTGGGCGCTGGATGGTCCGGACCCTCCCGGAGGGGCCCAGAGCTTCCTCTTCATTGACCCGAATCCTCCCGGAGGGATTCGGACTTTCTTCGGGGACCTCCGGGTCCTTGCTGGAGGGACCCAGAGCTTCTTCCGAAGCGACCTGGACCCCCCCGGAGGGGTCTGGGTTTTCTGAAGTAACTTCTTGTGGACTCAAGTCTGGGAACTGAGACCCAGACTCGCTTTCAGGAGACTCAAGTCTGGGAACTGAGACCCAGACTCGCTTTCAGGAACCTCCGGACCCTCCCGGAGGAGTCTGGATTCCTGAGCATGGGATAGTTCTGGTCTCTCCGCAACCAGGACCATACTGACGACTTCGTCAGTTGCTGAAATGTAAAGCAGCAAAGGCTCACCAGGGTTCGGAGCTACCAGAGTTGGTAGGGTGGTGACTCCTGGAACGCCTTTTCTGCTTCTTCAGACCATTGGAATTGTCCGGACTTCCTCAATAATTTGAAGAAGGGAAGTGCCCGTTCCGCCAGTCTTGAAATGAACCGGCTGAGGGCTGCTAGACATCCAGTGAGCTTTTGGTTATCCTTGATGCGGGCTGGTGGCCGCATGTCTTCAATGGCTTTGATCTTCGCCGGATTAGCCTCTATGCCCCGGTGACTTACCAGGAAACCAAGAATTTTTCCGGAGCTAACCCCGAAGACACACTTGTCTGGGTTTAGCTTTGTGCGGGTGACCCGCAGCTTGTCGAAGACAGCCTGTAAGGTGTCAAGGAGTGACTCCTTGTTCTTGACCTTGACCATGATGTCATCGATGTACACTTCCACTATGTCTCTAATGAGTTCTTCAAAAGTTTTGTACATAGCTCATACAAAGGTTGAAGCTTCATTCTTGAGACAAAATGGCATGGATGTATAACAGTACAATCCATCTACTGTGATGAAAGAGGTATGCTCTTCATCTTCCCTAGACATTCTGATTTGATGATACCCAGAATATGCTTCTAGGAAACACAGTAATTCACACCCGGAGGTGGAATCCACTATCTGATCTATTCTAGGTAGTGGGAATGGATCTTTTGGACACGCCTTATTTAGTGTTGTGTAGTCAATACACATCCGAAGCTTCCCGCCGGCCTTGGGCATAATGACTGGGTTTGCCAGCCATTTTGGATGGAAGACTTATCGGATGAATCCAGCTTCGAGCAACTTCTTCACTTCTTGTAGAATGAAGTTCTATCGCTCCACGGGTTACTTCCAAGGCTTCTGATGCACGGGCCAGGCGTCAGGGTAGATCTTCAGATTGTGCTCAATCACTTCCCTGGGGATCCCAGGCATTTGTGACGGTTGCCAGGCAAACACGTTGACATTAGACCGGAGGAAAGCAATGAGCGTGAGTTCCTATTTGTCATTCAGTCCCCCCGATATACGGGTGGTCTAAGCGGCATCAGAACAGATTTGGACGACTTTGACGGGAATGTCGGTGTCGCTGCTTGGCTGCACACGAGGTGCAGAAGTCGAGCCTCGTTGACAAATGCTCGGGGGTTTTGGAGCTTGCTCCTGCCTGGAGTCCACTTCTTGCGCCTTTGTAAGTGCATGAAGTTCTTCCAGAGTGGTTACTCTGGCAGTGCGATCTCCGCGGATCCGGAGAACACCTACTGGTGTTGGCATCTTTAAAACTAGGTAGCCATAATGAGCAGCTGCCATGAATTTGTACAAGGCAGGCCTACCCAAGATGGCGTTGAAAGGTAAGTTGATCTGAGCAACGTAAAAGACCAACTTCTCAGTGCGATACTTTCTCCCGGGTCCCGAAGGTAACGGGGAGAGTAATAGCACCGAGTGGGGTAATGGCTCCCGGACCTACTCCGAAGAAAGGTCGGGAGGGGTGAAGATCCGAAGGTCGGAGCTGAAGCTTAGTAAAAGCTTCGAAGCTTATGAGGTTCAACCCCGAACCTCCGTCTACCATGACATGGTGGAGCTGAATGTTATTGACCTATGTGTGCTGAATACATTGGCTTGTAGTGAATACACCTGGCTTTGATGATAAAAGTTTTAAATATCACCAAAACACCTTTTTATCAAGGTTCAACTCTAGCTCCGAGCTATAGCAAGGTCCGACCATAGGTCCGACTTGTTTTGGGTAGCTCCGGCTACGTTAGATGCTAGGTCCGACTTCTTGGTAAGGTCCGACTAGCTTTGGTTAGCTCCGGTGAGCTTTATCTTAAGCTCCGGCAGGTGCTTCATTGTACTAGTTTTGGTAAGCTCCGGTGCTAGGTTCTATTAGCTTTGGTTAGCTCCGGCTCAAGGTCCGGGTTGCTCTGGCAAGGTCCAGAACTTGACCGTAGTGCTTCTGCTTTTCATTTGCAATGTTTCGTACTTGCTTTACATTGTTGGAAAGATTGCTTAGTATTCATTTGCTAAGTTTTTGGTGCGTTTTGGTTGATATGGATAATATTGTGTTACTGTGGTTTTGCAACATGCTTATGTGAGGTTCTCACGTAAGGTGTTGTGTTCGGAACTAACTTGAGTCAAGTCGAGGACTTGGGCTCGTATGGATTGGTTATTTATTCATGTGCAGGTGTTGCTTGAGTTCAAGACATGGCTGGTGATGGGATCCATTGGACTAGTCTCAGGGAGGAGATGAGGTTCCAACAACCAAATTCAGGAGGAATTGTGGTTGAGCTGATCAGGAGGTTGCGCAGCATGATTGAATCAAGAACAATGCATATGAAGGTATCGTGAATGTCGAAGGAAGATGTTTGCACGTGTGCAAGGAGTGCATGGACGTGGCTACATGGTTCCGATATTTGATGAAGAGATGTGGACGTAAAGATTTGGTCGGAAAGGTCCAACTGACTAGGTTATGGACTCAGGCTGCGGCTGAGTCGGGTTTGACTCAAATATGAAAAGATTTGAGTTGGTTATGATAGGATTTCGTGTGGGTCACGGATTTGAGTTGTTTAGGAATGTCGGATACGTTCCTAAGGTGTTTGGGAGTCTTAAGATTGCTTCTATCTGCGTATAGAAGAATCTTGAGCAGTTATGGAAAGTTACGATTCGAGATCTGAGTAGGATTGGAGTCCTAGTTGATATTGGGTTGGCCTAAGGGCTGGTTATATAAGCAAGGGAGCCCAGAGCTCGTGGTGCACAACTTTGGGGCTGTTCCTCTTGTGTTCTATTGAATAAAATTCGTAGTTTGAAGGAACTTTTGTGCCTTGTTCGTCCGACTTGTTCCAGACAAGTTTTACTCGTCGAGTTTCTGGACAGCACTACCTTTCGTTGGTAGTTTTATCATAACTCGAGTTTTACAGATCCAATTGACGTGATTTTTTTTGGGTTGTATTCACAACTTGATTATCTATCATCTGTCAAAATTTCACGGTCATTGGATTTGTTGTCTATGATCTACACGAGTTTCTTTGCAGCGTTCCAGAACTGTTTTTTCTCGGGTAGGACAGATTGACCTTTGCTTGATCTTTCGATCATAACTTGAGTTTTTCTTGACGGATTTGAGTGATTCTTTTTGTGTTGCCTTCGTGACTTGATTCTATTTGATATCTATCACTTTTTTCACGGTGAAACACATTTAGATTAGTCTCACACATGATTTCTTTAACAGATCGTTTTTCTGCCAAAAGGGTTTGGGGTTTAATTGTTTCTGCTGTGTAAGATTTTAAATCTACCATTCACCCCCCCTCTGGTAGCTTTTCACGTGCTCTTCGATCCTACAATTGGTATCAGAGCCACGGTGCTCTAATATTTGTGACCTAATCTATGAACAATTGTCCACATTAATAAGTGCACACTCCTCCACTCTAGATAGACTTGATGAAGAAATTGGAAAGAACAAAGAGCTTGCTGCACTTAATGATAAAAACTTGAAAGATGCTAGATGTTCTACAATTGATTTGCATTGTTCTACTTGTGAGGATCTTGATAAGAAACTATAAGATGCTATGAATGAAATTTCTATATTGAACAATACTTTACTTCTCATGAAGTTAAATTTTGTTCAAATTGCAAACTAAAAGGAAAAAATTCATGTGAAAATTGCCTTGATCTGTCCAATAAACTTGATGACATGCATAGGACATTAGATCGGTTTTGTAATGGGAATAAGAACATAAACTTACTTCTGAATTCTTCCAAGTCTTGCAATGATAAAACTGGTTTAGGTTTTGATTCTCATGCTCATGCTAAGGCACATCCACCTAAAATTGTAAAGTCATTAGAAAGTGGTTTGATTCAAACAGTTCCTAAACAAAAAGGAGTGGTTTTCAAATCTGCAGGAGTGTTGCCTCATTCGGTTTCAAATAAAAATATTGCTTGCTCATCTAGACATGAACAAAAGTTAAATTTCATTGTACCTTCTGTGGTAGAGATGGTCATGTCATAGATTTTTGTTATAGACTAGCTAAACAACAGAAAAGGGAAAGAATGGTTGCTAGATCTCATAACTTTCATGCAAAATTTGCTGCACACATTGAACCGAATGTACAACCTGTTGTTTTGAGTCAAAAACATTCAAAGTTTACCTCCGGACCTTCTGTTTTTGCCTCCGGAGCTACTGATTTTTGTGCTACACAAGTAACACCTTATAGGTCAGTAGTTAAGAATAAAAAATCTCAAACTTTGACTCATAAACCTGCTGTTTTGTCTCAGCTTTCGTGTGTTTTTCCTACTGCACGTCGCGTGAGTCAGTACTGGATTCCTAAATGCCTTTTGACTAACCCCAGTATTGAGTCATCGACGTATTGTGCTTCTATGTAGGTTACACGTTTGAGGAAGGAGAACATTTGGATTGTGGATTCAGGTTGCTCATGCCACATGACCGGTAACAAAGATTGGTTCTCCTCCCTCTCTTTTGTGTCACGTGTAGAAAATGTTACTTTTGCCGATAATTCTTCAACTCCTATAATTGCTAAGGGTTCGGTTAGAGTAAATGATCACTACACTTTGAAGGATGTGGCACTTGTCAAAAATTTGAAATATAACTTGCTTTCTGTTTCACAATTGCTAGATGAAAATCTGGAAATTATTTTCAATAAAAACTGCTGCAAAGTTGTAAGTTCAAATAGTGAGCTTATTTTTAACATGTCTAGGTTTGGAAGAGTTTTTAAAGCTGATTTTGATATGTCTTCCTCTAAGCATAGGTGTCTAGTTGCTAATGATTCAAAGGACTTATATCTTTGGCATCGTAGACTTGGTCACGTAGGTTTTGATCACCTAACGCGTGTTAGTGCTCTTGATCGCATACGTGGGCTGCCTAAGCTTAATGGGGACAAAGAAATTGTGTGCTCTTCTTGTAGACATGCTAAGATGGTTGCAGGTCCACATACTCCTCTCACAATGATCATGACAACTGAACCATGTCAACTCTTGCATCTTGACACCGTAGGACCTTCACGAGTTCAATCCTTCGGAGGTAAATGGTATGTTCTTGTTATTGTTGATGATTATTCTAGATACTCTTGGGTTTACTTTATGGCGTCTAAGAATGAAGTTTTTAGTCACTTTAGAACTTTATTTCTTAGATTATCAATTGATCACCCAGGATCATTAAAAGCAATTAGAAGTGATAATGGAACTGAATTTAAAAATAAATCTTTTGATCACTTTTGTGCTGAAAATAGAATAGATCATCAATTCTCTTCACCATATGTACCTCAACAAAACGGTGTTGTAGAAAGAAAGAACAGAACCTTAGTTGAGATGTCTAGGACTATGCTTGATGAATATCAAACTCCTAGGAAATTTTGGGCTGATGCGTTAGCAACCGCTTGTTATGTCTCAAATCATGTTTTCTTGCGCGCTAAGCTAGGAAAAACACCATATGAGCTTCAGTTTGGACATAGGCCTAGTGTTACACACTTTTGGGTCTTTGGTTGCAAATGATTTGTTAAGAAACATGGTAATCTTGATAAGTTTGAACCTCGATCCATTGATGGCATGTTTCTTGGTTATCCATCTCATACTAGAGGCTACCGTGTGCTTTTACTTGACACTAACAAAATTGTGGAGACTTGTGAAGTGTCTTTTGATGAAGCTAGCCCAGGTACTAGCTCCGGTGTTGCAGGACCGGATCCGTATCCTTAGGGGGAGGGTATTTTCGAAGATGAAAAAGAGCCTGTGATACTGCCTGGTAGTTCCGAAGTTGACACGTGTCCAGCTCCGGACATTGAACAAGCTCCGACTATCACCTATGCTGGTCCTGATCGTCCAGAAGTCACAAGCTCATCAATCTACGATGAACCTAATGAAGAAGAAGCTTGTGAAACATCTGTTCCCCTACATTTTTACAAAGATCATCCCCCACAGCAGATGATTGGAAGCTTGCACGAACGAGTCACACGGTCCAGGTTTTGTGATCCAAACTCTCATGCTCATTCTGCTTTTGTTGCTTCTTTTGAACCCAAAGATATATCACACGCACTCACTAATGAATCTTGGATTATTGCCATGCAAGAAGAGTTAGAAAATTTTGAAAGAAATAATGTTTGGAAACTTGTACCTCCACCTCAAGGTCACACTTTAATTGGAACTAAATGGGTATTTAAAAATAAACAAAGTGAGGATGGGGTTGTGGTTAGGAATAAGGCTAGGTTGGTTGCTCAAGGTTTCACTCAAGTTGAAGGTCTAGATTTTGATGAAACTTTCGCTCCTGTCGCTAGATTAGAAGCCACAAGAATTTTGTTAGCTTTTGCAGCATCTAAAGGTTTTAAGCTATATCAAATGGATGTTAAAAGTGCTTTTCTTAATGGCTACATAGATGAGGAGGTTTATGTCAAACAACCACCAGGTTTTGAAAATCCAGATTTTCCTAATCATGTTTACAAACTGTCCAAAGCCTTATACGGTCTCAAACAAGCCCCTAGAGCATGGTATGATAGGTTAAAAACATTCTTACTTGAAAAGGGGTTTACCATGGGCAAGGTTGATAAAACTCTTTTTGTGCTTAAGCATGGCAATGACTCATTATTCGTTCAAGTGTATGTGGATGATATTATCTTTGGTTGTACTTCTCATGATCTTGTGTCCAAGTTTTCAGCAATGATGAGTTCCGAATTTGAAATGAGTATGATGGGTGAACTCACTTACTTTTTGGAGCTTCAAATCAAGCAAACCAAGGAGGGTACCTTTGTGCATCAAACGAAGTATACCAAAGACCTCCTAAGGCGCTTCAACATGGACAAAAGCAAGCCTCTTCGGACACCAATGGGAACAGCAACAACACTTGAACTTGATGAAGATGGTGAATCCGTGGATCAAAAAGAATATAGAAGCATGATCGGATCACTTTTGTACCTCACGGCATCAAGACCGGACATACAATTCAGCGTATGTCTTTGTGCACGGTTTCAAGCTTCCCCACGTGTTTCACATTGTCAAGCCGTCAAAAGGATTCTCAGGTACTTACATGGAACCCAAGAATTTGGCATTTTTCTTCCTTCTTCCTCAACTGTTACTTTGAAAGCTTTTTCGGATGCTGATTTTGGGGGTTGTAGGATTGATAGGAAAAGTACTTCTGGTGCTTGTCATTTTCTTGATAATTCTCTTGTTGCTTGGTCCTCTAGAAAACAATATTCGGTTGCACAATCCACAGCCGAATCTGAATATGTAGCTGCTGCTAGTGCTTGCTCACAAACTCTTTGGATTGTTCAAACACTTAAGGACTATGGGGTTGATCTAGATAGTGTTCCACTGTTCTATGATAACACTAGTGCCATATGCATTGCCAAAAACCCCGTGCAACATTCTAGAACTAAGCACATTGATATTAGGTATCACTTTCTCCGAGATAATGTTGAAAAAGGAAACATTGTGCTTCACCATGTAGATACCGAACATCAATTGGCTGACATTTTTACAAAACCTTTGGATTTCACTCGTTTTTGTTTCATTCGAAGTGAAATAGGGGTTATGCATCCTCATGGCTTAAATTGAGGGGGAGTCTTGAAACTTGGGAAGTCTATGTGTGAATCTGAAATTTAAATAATATGAACATAGTATTTCATACATATATGACTCTGTGATTCCTTTTACATGCTGAAAGTTCTTACTACATTACTCGTGTTATACATTTTGTAGTTTTTGCCATGTCTAGTAATTGGAATAATTACTTACACTAAAACTGGTCATGGTCGAACCTTCTTGCTGTTTTGAACTTGTTACATGTTCACAAGTGCTTTTAATCATTAAGAATTAATCAAGTAATCAACTCAAATGTTGAGTTTTTATGAACAAATATAAATTGAGAAAAGATCAAGAGAATATGCATGCATCGCACTTCTTCTTTTGAGATGGCTTGTCATTGCACTTAGATATGAACTTGGAAGAAGTTGTGTATGACTAAAACCATGTTCTTAAGCTTCTGATTGTCAAATGACATAGGCTTGGCTTGGTTCGTTAGAATAAGGCAGATGCACATATAATCTCTTGCAAATATCATATGATCTAAATTTATGCTTTGAAAAATAATAAAATGCAGCAACTAGTGTCATGCTTTCACGTTTTGAAATAGTTAAGTTTGTGAGATCATGACTTGCTTAAATTGAAAATTACATTTGATCTCTAGCATGGCTTACACTACTTTATGTATTTCATTGATGTGATAATGTAATGTACTTGATACTATGACTTGGATGAGCTTTGTTTATATGTATATGTTATAATATGCTCATAACAACTAAAGGGGGAGAGATAATTTGTTTATATGCGCATGACTTGCTGAATACATTGTCAAAGGGGGAGATATAAGCATAAAAAGATGAATATGTGCATAAGGAGAGATAATAAAGGGGGAGAGATTTTCTTCTCATTTTACTTTTGATTTACAAAGGGGGAGAAATTGCCTTCAAAACTTTTATGTGAATAAGCCAATGTTCGGATTTTAAATGGTGTTGCCAATGCATTCATCAAGGGGGAGATTGTAAGACCTATGTGTGCTGAATACATTGGCTTGTAGTGAATACACCTGGCTTTGATGATAAAAGTTTTAAATATCACCAAAACACCTTTTTATCAAGGTTCAACTCTAGCTCTGAGCTATAGCAAGGTCCGACCATAGGTCCGACTTGTTTTGGGTAGCTCCGGCTACGTTAGATGCTAGGTCCGACTTCTTGGTAAGGTCTGACTAGCTTTGGTTAGCTCCGGTGAGCTTTATCTTAAACTCCGGCAGGTGCTTCATTGTACTAGTTTTGGTAAGCTCCGGTGCTAGGTTCTATTAGCTTTTGTTAGCTCCGGCTCAAGGTCTGGGTTGCTCTGGCAAGGTCCAGAACTTGACCATAGTGCTTCTGCTTTTCATTTGCAATGTTTCGTACTTGCTTTATATTGTTGGAAAGATTGCTTAGTATTCATTTGCTAAGTTTTTGGTGCGTTTTGGTTGATATGGATAATACTGTGTTACTGTGGTTTTGCAACATGCTTATGTGAGGTTCTCACGTAAGGTGTTGTGTTCGGAACTAACTTGAGTCAAGTCGAGGACTTGGGCACATCTGGATTGGTTATTTATTCATGTGCAGGTGTTGCTTGAGTTCAAGACATGGATGGTGACGGGATCCATTGGACTAGTCTCAGGGAGGAGATAAGGTTCCAACAACCAAATTCAGAAGGAATTGTGGTTGAGCTGATTAGGAGGTTGCGCAACATGATTGAATCAAGAACAATGCATATGAAGGTATCGTGGACGTCGAAGGAAGATGTTTGCACGTGTGCAAGGAGTGCATGGACGTGGCTACATGGTTCCGAGATGTGATGAAGAGATGTGGACGTAAAGATTTGGTCGGAAAGGTCCAACCGACTAGGTTATGGACTCAGGCTGCGGCTGAGTCGGGTTTGACTCAAATATGGAAAGATTTGCGTTGGTTATGATAGGATTTCGTGTGGGTCACGAATTTGAGTTGTTTATGAATGTCGGATACGTTCCTAAGGTGTTTGGAAGTCTTAAGATTGCTTCTATCTGCATATAGAAGAATCTTGAGCAGTTATGGAAAGTTACGATTCGAGATCTGAGTAGGATTGGAGTCCTAGTTGATATTGGGTTGGCCTAAGGGCTGGTTATATAAGCAAGGGAGCCCAGAGCTCGTGGTGCACGACTTTGGGGCTGTTCCTCTTGTGTTCTATTGAATAAAATTCATAGTTTGAAGGAACTTTTGTGCATTTTTCGTCCGACTTGTTCCAGATAAGTTTTACTCGTCGAGTTTCTGGACAGCACTACCTTTCGTCGGTGGTTTTATCATAACTCGAGTTTTACAGATCCAATTGACGTGATTCTTTTTGGGTTGTCTTCACAACTTGATTATCTATCATCTTTCAAAATTTCACGGTCATTGGATTTGTGGTCTATGATCTACACGAGTTTCTTTGCAGCATTCCAGAACTGTTTTTTCTCGGGTAGGACAGATTGACCTTTGCTTGATATTTCGATCATAACTTGAGTTTTTCTCGACGGATTTGAGTGATTCTTTTTGTGTTGTCTTCGTGACTTGATTCTCTCTGATATCTATCACTTTTGTCACGGTGAAACACATTTATATTAGTCTCACACACGATTTCTTTAACAGATCAATTTTCTGCCAAAAGGGTTTGGGGTTTAATTGTTTCCGCTGCGTAAGATTTTTAAATCTACCATTAACCCCCCCTCTGGTATATTTTCACGTGCTCTTCGATCCTACACATGACATGGTGAAGCTGAATGTTATTGATGGTAGGAGATACCATCAAAGGTAACTGGCCTGCTCCAACCATGCTTCGAGGGCAGTCCGAAGCATCAAAAGGGATGGCTGTGTCCATCCACTTCCGATGAGGCTCCGTCCTGTCTGTAGGAGCCACAACAGCCATGTTCTGATGCATTGTCTTGAGGACGCGGCGGGAGGTGATGTCCCATGATCCACCAAAAATGGTGTTCATGGTCTTCCGACGCTCGTTGTCAGAGACATCAGAATTGTCATCAACGGAGGTGTAGACGGCCTTCAGGACCTTTTTAGGATCCTGAAAACCTAACTCCTCTTCAGCCGGAGCTTCGTCAACTTTTTGTTTTCCTTCCCTCTGTCGGAAAGGAACTTCTTCCCGGCACTTGTTGTAGCGCTCGGCAAGGTTTTGGACCTCCCGACAGTCTTCCAAACTGTGGCTGTCCGTCTTATGAATTGGACACAACACCTTGGGTTTGCCACCGTCCTCAGAAGACAGTCGAGGTCGCTTCTCGAGGCATGGCCCCCAGCCACCCGGAGCTGCAGCAGCTGCAGCATTAGATGCGTCGGCCGATGGCTTCTTCTTGCTGTTGGTCTTTTTCTTCTTTTTGCCACTCCCAGAGGTAGTGGTTTCGCCTTTGGCGGATTTCTTGCGATCCTCTGGAGGTGGTTTGGAGTGCATTTCATGGCCCTCCACAGCTCTGGCACATTTGTCAGCCAAGCTGAAGAGTTCCGTGACACTGGTGATCTCCTTGATTGCTAGTTTCTCCAACATCTTCTTATCCCGTACGCCCTGTCTAAATGCCACAATGACAGAATCGCTAGAGATAGAAGGGATAGTGTTTCGTACCTGAGAGAATCTTTGGATGAATGATCGCAGGGATTCTCTCCCTTTTTGCACGACTGCAAAAAGGTCCAGTTCGGTGCCTGGTCGGGTGTATGAACTCCCCAAGTTGGCGGTGAACTGTCGGCACAACTTCTCCCAACTGTTGATGGAGTTGGGTGGAAGGCTCATAAACCAGGACCGGGCGGTCCCAGTTAAAGCCACTAGAAAATAGTTGGCCATTACGGCCTCATTTCCTCCAGCTGCCAGGATAGCAGTGGAGTAAATCTGAAGAAATTCGACGGGATTAACGGTCCCGTCAAACTTCTCCTGCAGGTGAGGCCGGAATTTCTGTGGCCACCTGACCATACGCAGATGCACGGCCAGGGCTGAACAACCTCCTCCTACTCCTTCAGGAGCAGGAATGTCCTGAGCTTCTCGTCTTTCACGAGCACGCTCGATATGGACTCAGCCGTCTTGTTGACGGTATCGGCGATCAAGCTCTGCCCGGAGGTCATGAGTTGAAAGCCTTGATACCGTGTGAGTGTGTCGCGCCGCGGAGGGCAACGACGTCACTTGATGTGACGCAACACGTCTCCTGTTCTTGGAAACGTGCGGACCAAGTCTGGCAGACAAGGTCTGTCGCTGCAACGGGGCCCGTCCTGAAGGAGGAGGACCCTGGTTACTGATGCGGTCGGCTGCTGCTGCAACCAAGTGTTCCACATCGGCCCTCCACTGCTCCATTGCATCCTGGGATGCATCCGGAGGTGGTTGGCGCTGAAGGAGAGCACGTGCTGCATGGAGCACGTGTTCCGGGTTGTCATGATTCACCGACGCAGTGATTGACTCCAGTGCACCATCGCGCTACCCAGCTTGATTTGCTGGTGGAGGCGGCAGTGGTGGAAGTGTGACTCCCACTGGGACTGAGGTTCCTGCTAGTGGCTGCATATTGGAGGGATTTCCCCCAACAGCTTGAACGGCGGGATGACCATTGGATGATTCAGCAGCTGAGTTCACCATTCTTGAAATCTCAGGCGCCCCCTACCTGGCGCGCCAACTGTCGGTGGTTTTGATCCGGCAGATCTCCTAACACTACTAAAGTGTTCGCAGAGTTTGAAGTTTGGTGTGGGCACGCGGAGATTCAAGAAGGAAAATGTAAAATGACACAGGAGACACAAAGATTTACGTGGTTCGGGCCGCCTGAGCGTAATGCCCTACTCCACAGGGTGTGTTGGTGTTGTATTGGATGTATGAACTCAACTCAGGTGATGTGAGTTGAGAGCGCATGTGAGCCGATCAGACCAGATCAGATCAGATCAGAGCCCAGATCTCATATTAGATCCGTCCCTCTATGTATCATCGGCCTGTCCTTTTATAGTACAAGGACAGGCCGTTACAAGTTGGCCTGGCCCGACATGTGGCCCCGGCGGCTACTAATATTGATACACATTTGATGCGCTTAATTACCCTTAATGACCGAGTTACGGACTTTGACAGCGCCATTACTAGTAATAAGGGTCGTCCGATCGTGTGTCATTAACATAGTATTAATGAAATTTAATCGGGTCTTGAAGTCCTTGATTCCCCTTTGAAGATCCGGAGCCATTGTGAAGTCTACCAGAGGTTTGAGGCTGAAGATCCGACGGTTGGACACGTGGCAGCTCCGGAGCATACTGTGGGGAACAGATAGGTCCGGTGCCACCAGACACGTGTCAGTTCCGGAGCTTCCCTCGGTCTGGGGTTAGGTCCGGGGGTGCCGTTATGGTACATAACCCGGAGCTTCCCCCTTGTGGGCGGTAGCTCCGGTTTGATGGTACACGTGGCGACCCTGGGACTAACCATGTTGGGGAAGCGGGTCTGGTTATGTCTGACATGTGGGCCTCCGTAGGTCTTCAAATCAAGTAGATGACATTTCCTTGAGATCTTTGCAATCTCAAGGGGTATACGGTACTCAGGGTACTGACATAGTCGGATAGTTATCCCAAAAGTCGGAGCTAGAAAAACATGTCGGAGCTAACCAACATAAGTCGGACCTAGCAAAACATATCGGAGCTTAACAAAGACATGCCGGAGCTATCAAAGACATGCTGGAGCTAAAGACAAAGCTCACCAGAGCTACCCAAAAACATGTCGGATCTAGACAACGAATGTCGGACCTATTGTCGGACCTTGCAGAAGCTCAGAGCTAGAGTCGGACCTTGCTAAAAAGATGTTATGGCAGCATTCAAAACATTTATTGTCAAAACCAATGTATTCAGCACACATAGGTCTGGCAATCTCCCCCTTGATGAATGCATTGGCAACACCACTTAAAATCCAAACATTAGCTTATTCACATTAAAAGTTTTGAAAACATTTTCTCCCCTTTTGTAAAACAAAAATAAAATGACAAGAAAAACAAATTCTCCCCCCGAGAAGAATCGTGCCAAAACAATTGTGAATGTGTGCAATGTGTAATCAATTTCTCCCCCTTGCATACTTATCTTTAAAATTTCAATATTATCTCTCCCCCTTTGACAATGTATTCAGCAAGGTTCAAAAGAGAAATTTTAATTATTATGAGCATATTATAACATATACATATAGAACAAAGCTCATCCAAGTCATACTATCAAGTAACTTACATTATCACATCAATGAGATACATAAAGTAGTGTAAGCCATGCTAGAGATCAAATGTAATTTTTAATTTAAGCAAGCCTTGATCTCACAAACTTAACTATTTCAAAACCTGAAAGCATGACACATGTTGCTGCGTTTTATTATTTTTCAAAGCACAAATTTTGATCATATGATATTTGCAAGAAATTATATGCGCATCTGCCTTATTCTAACCAACCAAGCCAAGCCTATGTCATTTGAAAATCAGAAGCTTAAGGACATGGTTTTAGTCATACACAACTTCTTTCAAGTTCATATCTAAGTGCAATGATAAGCCATCTCAAAAGAAGAAGTGTGATGCATGCATATTCTCTTGATCTTTTCTCAACTTATATTTGTTCATAAAAACTCAACATGTGAGTTGATTGCTTGATTAACTCTTTATGATTAAAAGCACTTGTGAGCATGCAACGAGTTCAAAAGAGCAAGAAAGTTCGACCATGACCAGATTAGTGTAAGTAATTATTCCAATTACTAGAAACGGCAAAAACTACAAAATGTATAACACGAGTAATGTAGTAAGAACTTTCAGCATGTAAAAGGAATCACAAAGTCATATATGTATGAAATACTATGCTCATATTATTTTAATTTCAAATTCACACATAGACTTCTCAAGTTTGAAAATTCCCCTCAATGTAAGCCTTGAGGATGCATAACCCCTATTTCACTACGAATGAAACAAAAATGAGTGAAATCCAAAGGTTTTGTAAAAATGTCAGCCAATTGTTGTTCGGTATCTACATGGTGAAGCACAATGTTTCCTTTTTCAACATTATCACGGAGAAAGTGATATCTAATATAGTGTGCTTAGTTCTAGAATGTTGCACAGGGTTTTTAGCAATGCAAATGGTACTAGTGTTATCACAAAATAGTGGAACACTATCTAGATCAACCCCATAGTCCTTAAGTGTTTTAACAATCCAAAGAATTTGTGAGCAAGGACTAGCAGCAGCTACATATTCAGATTCAGCTATGGATTGTGCAACTGAATTTTGTTTTCTAGAGGACCAAGCAACAAGTGAATTACCAAGAAAATGACAAGCACCGGAAGTACTTTTCCTATCAATCCTACAACCTCCAAAATCAGCACCAGAAAAAGCTTTCAAAGTAATAGTTGAGGAAGAAGGAAGAAAAATGCCAAATACTTGAGTTCCATGTAAGTACCTGAGAATCCTTTTGACGGCTTGATGATGTGAAGCACGTGGGGAGGCTTGAAACCGTGCACAAAGACATACGCTGAATTGTATGTCCAGTCTTGATGCCGTGAGGTACAAAAGTGATCCGATCGTGCTTCTATATTCTTTTTGATCCACGGGTTCACCATATTCATCAAGTTCAAGTGTTGTTGCCGTTCCCATTGGTGTCTGAAGAGGCTTGCTTTTGTCCATGTTGAAGTGCCTTAGGAGGTCTTTTGTATACTTCGTTTGATGCACAAAGGTACCCTCCTTGGTTTGCTTGATTTGCAGCCCCAAAAAATATGTGAAATCTCCCATTATACTCATCTCAAATTCTGAACTCGTCATAGCTGAACACTTGGACACAAGATCATGAGAATCACAACCAAAGATAATATCATCCACATATACTTGAACAAATAATGAGTCATTGCCATGCTTAAGCACAAAAAGAATTTTATCGACCTTGCCCATGGTAAACCCCTTTTCAAGTAAGAATGTTTTTAACCTATCATACCATGCTCTAGGGACTTGTTTGAGACCGTACAAGGCTTTGGACAGTTTGTACACATGATTAGGAAAATCTGAATTTCCAAAACCCGGTGGTTGTTTGACATAAACCTCCTCATCTATGTAGCCATTAAGAAAAGCACTTTTAACATCCATTTGATATAGCTTAAAACCTTTAGATGCAGCAAAAGCTAACAAAATTCTTATGGCTTCTAATCTAGCAACAGGAGCAAAAGCTTCATCAAAATCTAGACCTTCAACTTGAGTGAAACCTTGAGCAACCAACCTAGCCTTATTCCTAACCACAACCCCATCCTCACTTTGTTTATTTTTAAACACCCATTTAGTTCCAATTAAAGCAGGACCATGGGAAGGAGATACAAGTTTCCAAACATTATTTCTTTCAAAATTTTCTAACTCTTCTTACATGGCAATACTCCAGGATTCATTAGTGAGTGCGTGTGATATATCTTTGGGTTCAAAAGAAGCAACAAAAGTGGAATGAGCATGAGAGTTTGGATCGGAAAACCTGGACCGTGTAACTCGTTTGTGCAAGCTTCCAATTATCTGTTGCGGGGGATGATCTTTGTAAAACCGTAGGGGAACAGATTTCTCACAAGCTTCTTCTTCTTCATGTTCATCACAAATCGATGAGCTTGTGACTTGAGGATGATCTGAATCAGCATTGATGGTTGTCGGTGCTGGTTAAGAATTAACATCCGGAGTTGAACTAAAGTCTTTAGCTGCTGAATTTTTGGGCAGCAGCTCCAATTCTTCCTCATCTTCAACGAAAATATTCTCCCCCTACGGATATGGATCTGGATCTGCAATGTTTGAGCTAGTACCTGGGCTAGCTTCATCAAAAGACACTTCACAAGTCTCCATAATTTTGTTAGTGTCAAGTAAAAGCACATGGTAACCTCTAGTATGAGATGGATAACTAAGAAACATGCCATCAATAGATCTAGGTTCAAATTTATCAAGATTACCATGTTTTTTAACAAAGCATTTGCAACCAAAGACCCGAAAGTGCGTAAGACCTATGTCCAAACCGGAGCTCATATGGGGTTTTACCTAGCTTAGTGCGCAAGAAAACACGATTTGAGGCATAACAAGCGGTTGCAATCGCATCAGCCCAAAATTTCCTAGGAGTTTGATATTCATCAAGCATAGTCCTAGCCATCTCAACTAAGGTTCTGTTCTTTCTTTCTACAACACCGTTTTGTTGAGGTACATATGGTGAAGAAATTTGATGATCTATGCCATTTTCAGCACAAAAGTGATCAAAAGATTGATTTTTAAATTCAGTTCTGTTATCACTTCTAATTTCTTTTAAAGATTCTGGGTGATCAATTGATAATCTAAGAAATAAAGTTTTAAAGTTACCAAAAGCTTCATTCTTTGACGCCATAAAGTAAACCCAAGAGTATCCAGAATAATCATCAACAATAACAAGAACATATCATTTACCTCCGAAGGATTGAATACGTGAAGGTCCTACGGTGTCAAGGTGCAAAAGTTGGCTCGGTTCAGTTGAGATGATCATTGTGAAAGGAGTATGTGAACCTGCAACCATCTTAGCATGTCTACAAGAAAAGCACACAATTTCTTTGTCCCCTTTAAGCTTAGGCAGCCCACGTATGCGATCAAGAGCACTAACACGTGTGAGATGATAAAAGCCTATGTGACCAAGTCTACGATGCCAAAAATATAAGTCTTTGGAATCATTAGCAATTATACACCTATGCTTAGAGGAAGACATATCAAAATCAGCTTTAAAAACTCATCCAAACCGAGACATGTTGAAAATAAGCTCACTATTTGAACCTACAACTTTGCAGCAGTTTTTATTGAAAATAATTTCCAGATTTTCATCTAGCAATTGTGAAACAGAAAGCAAGTTGTATTTCAAATTTTTGAAAAGTGCCACATCCTTCAAAGTGTAGTGATCATTTCCTCTAACCGAACCCTTAGCAATTAAAGAAGTTGAAGAATTATTGGCAAAAGTAACATTCTCTACACGTGACACAAGAGAGAGGGAGGAGAACCATTCTTTGTTACCGTTCATGTGGCGTGAGCAACCTGAATCCACAATCCAAATGTTCTCCTTCCTCAAACGTGTAACCTACATAGAAGCACAATACATCGATGACTCAATACTGGGGTTAGTCAAAAGGCATTTAGGTATCCAGTACTGAGTCACACGACGTGCAGCAGGAAAAACACGCGAAAGCTGAGATAAAACAACAGGTTTATGAGTCAAAGTTTGAGGTTTTTTATTCTTAACTACTGACCTATAAGGTGTTACTTGTGTAGCACAAAAATCAGTAGCTCCAGAGGTAAACCTTGAATGTTTTTGACTCGTAACAACAGGTTACATGTTCCTGGCGTTCGGTTTAATATGTGCAGCAAATTTTGCATGAAAGTTATGAGATCTAGCAATCATTCTTTCCCTTTTCTGTTTTTTAGCTAGTCTATAACAAAAATCTATGACATGACCATCTCCACCACAGTAGGTACAATGAAATTTAACTTTGTGTTCATGTCTAGATGAGCAAACAACATGTTTCTTTGAAACCGAATGAGACAACACCCCTGTAGATTTGAAAACCACTTCTTTTTGTTTAGGAACTGTTTGAATCAAACCACTTCCTAACGACTTTACAATTTTAGGTGGATGTGCCTTAGAATGATCATGAGAATCAAAACCTAAACCACTTTTATCATTGCGAGACTTGGAAGAATTCAACAGCAAGTTTAGGTTCTTATTCCCATTACAAAACCGATCTAATGTCCTATGCTTGTTATCAAGTTTATTGGACGGATCAAGGCAATTTTCAGATAAAGTTTTTCCTTTTAATTTGCAATTGGAACAGAATTTAACTTCATGAGATCGTAAAGCATTGTTCAATATTGAAATTTCATTCATAGCATCTTTTAGTTTATTTTCAAGATCATCACAGCTAGAACAATGCAAATCAATTATAGAACAAGAAGCATCTTTTAAGTTTCCAATGTCAAGTGCAGCAAGCTTTTTGTTCTTTTCAATTTCAAGTTCAAGTCTATCTATAGTGGAGGAGTGTGCGGTTCTTAGTGTGGACAATTGTTCAAAGATTAAATCACATGAGAGACAAGAATCATCACTAGGAATCAAGGTTTTCAAATGGTTGATTTCATATTCTAGTGATTCAATTTAGCAGCATTATCCCTAAGCTTTTTGTCCTTTTTCTTAACAATAATAGTTGCACGAGAAATTGCGTAACACGTTTCATTACAGGTAGAACATACCTCATCGTCGTCATTGTTGTGTTCTGCATCTTCCTGACTTGATCTTGATCTTGTTTTGCCCGCCATGAAGCATAAGTTGGCCAGATCATCATCATCTTCATCACTTTCAAAGTCTACATCGCTTGAACCGAGCTCTTGAAGTGCAGTGATGAAGCTTTTAATCATCTTGCGTCCTATGGTACCCTTCTTTTTCTTGTCGGGGTTTCCAGAGGTGGTCTTGACCTTGTTCTATTTTTCTTCACGGGTAGTAGGACCTGAAAGTTTAGTGCATTCTGTACGAAAGTGTCCTGTCTTACCACATTCAAAATAGCATTGAGGTCCGGAGCTTCCTCTCCTTCTAGTTCTCACATTTTACAATTCTTTTGAGAACCTAGTAGAGATTAGTGCTAACTCCTCTTCTGGAAATTCCTCAATCTGCTCCAGGGTTAGTGAGGACAACAAATCAAGATTATTGCAAGATGATGATTGGCCGGAGCTAGGCATATAATGTTGTGAGACAAATGCAATAGACTTATTTGGGTTCTTACGTGATAAGATGTCAATTTCATGAGTTTTGAGTTTAGAGTAAAGCACATCTAAAGTAACTGTACAAAGAAGTTGACATGTCTAATGCACTAAGAAGTTGCCTAGCATTTTCAGCATCAGAAAAATTAACATTGAAACTACGCAAGTTACTGAGAATTTTTTAAAGTGAGCAAAGAGATCATCAATGTACTCACCGGGTTGCATCTCGAAGCGCATGCATTCTTTCTTGAACATGTCTTGACTTACCTCCTTGATCGTGTTGGATCCTTCGTGATAGTCACAAAGTGCTCTCCACACATCATATGCCGATCGAATGTGTGCAACGCGGTCGAAATCGCTTTGAGTGAGTCCTTGGATGATCAAGTTTCGGGCTTTGTTGTTGTTGTCGATGTCCCGTAGGTTCGTAGCCGTAACTTGATTGTTTGAAGGCACATCATAAGTCTTGTACACTTTCTCCCACATTGCAAAGCCTTGCGCCTGGATCAAAGCCTACATGCGTGCCTTCCAAACCTGAAAATCAATACCAGCAAACACACAAGGTTTGGCGGAGTATTTCTCCATGATGATTAGTCAAAAACACGTGCAAATCACAATGATTAGAGCACTGTGGCTATGATACCAATTGTAGGATCTAAGAGCACGTGAAAAGCTACCAGAGGGGGGGGGGGGTGAATGGTAGATTTAAAAAAAATCTTACGTAGCGGAAACGATTAAATCCCAACCCCTTCGGCAGAAAACGATCTTTTAGAAAAATCGTGTGTGAAACTAATCTACGTGTTTTTCCATGACAAAGGCGATATATATCAGATAGAATCAAGTCACGAAGAAAAAACAAGAAGAATCACTCAAATCCGTCGAGAGAAACTCAAGTTATGATCAAAAGATCGAACAAAGGTCAATCTGTCCTACCCGAGAAAAACAGTTCTGAAACGCTGCAAAGAAACTCGTGTAGATCAGAAACCAAAAATCCAATGACCGTAAAATTTTGCCAGATGATAGATAATCAAGTTGTGAAGATAACCCAAAAAGAATCACGTCAATTGGATCTGTAAAACTCGTGTTATGATAAAACCACCGACGAAAGGTAGTGCTGTCCAGAAACTCAATGAGTAAAACTTGTCCGGAACAAGTCGGACGAACAAGGCACAAAAGTTCCTTCAAAATACAAACTTTATTCAATATAACACAAGAGGAACAGCCCCAAAGTCGTCCACAACAAGCTTTGGGCTCCCTTGCTTATATAACCAGCCCTTAGGCCAACCCAATCTCAACTAGGACTCTAATCCTACTCAGATCACGAATCAAAACTTTCCATAACTGCTTAGGACTCTTCTATACGCAGATAGAAGCAATCTTAAGACTTCCAAACACCTTAGGAACGTATCCCACATTCCTAAAACAACTCAAATTCGTGACCCACACAAAAACCTATCTTAACCAACTCGATACTTTCCATACCGAGCCATAACTGACTCTGTCGCAATCAAAGTCATCAACCAATACGATCTGATCTTTCCAACCAGATCTTCCCATCCATAAACCATCTTCGGAACTATGTTGCCACATCATGCATCGCATGCATACGTGCAAACACCTTCCTTCGATGTCCAGTAACCTTCATATGCACTGCCCTTGATTCAATCATCCTGCGCGACCTCCAGACCCGCTCAACCACAATTCCTCCTGAATTTGGTTGTTGGAACCTCTCCTCCCTGAGACTAGTCCAAAGGATCCCATCACCAGCCATGACTTGAACTCAAGAAACACCTGAACATGAACAAACAACCAATCCGTACGAGCCCAAGTTCTCGACTTGACTCAAGTCAGTTCCGAACACAACACCTTACGTGAGCACCTCACATAAGCATGTTGCAAAGCATATCAAAAAGATATCAGCCATATCAACCAAAACGCACCAAAAACTTAGTAAAACAATACTAAGCAAACTTTCCAACAATGTAAAGCAAGTTCGAAACATTTCACAGTAAAAGTAGGAACATTGCGATTAAGCACCGGACCTTGCCAAAGCTAGTACAACCTAGCGCCGGAGCTTACCAAAGCTAATACAACCTAGCGCCGGAGCTTACCAAAGCTAGTACAACCTAGCGCCGGAGCTTACCAAAACTAGTCGGAACTAGTCATCCCAAAAGTCGGAGCTAGAAAAACATGTCGGAGCTAACCAACATAAGTCGGACCTAGCAAAACATATCGGAGCTTAACAAAGACATGCTGGAGCTAACAAAGACATGCCGGAGCTAAAGACAAAGCTCACCGGAGCTACCAAAAAACATGTCAGATCTAGACAACGAAAGTCGAACCTATTGTCGGACCTTGTAGAAGCTCAGAGCTAGAGTCGGACCTTGCTAAAAAGATGTTATGGCAGCATTCAAAACTTTTATTGTCAAAACCAATGTATTCAGCACACATAGGTCTCACAGTTGGATTCCTTTTATCTAGTACATTGCATTGGTGCAAATGTATTGGTATGAAAATCCATGTATTTTGCTCCAAAATTTCTTAAAGTCAGAACTTTGGGAATTAATTACAGGAAATCCACTTTATGGAAAATTCCCAATTTTGGCAATAAAGTCCTCCATAAATGCATTTATCTTCAATCAAATTTCGGTTTCATTGGACTTTATTCGTTCAGTCAAACTATGTTGCTTTTTCATATGTTCATGAAAATTTTAAAACAACAGAAACTTTTTTAGAATACTGTAAGAACTCATAAAATTCATATCTCCCTATAGGAAGCTTATAAAAATGTGAAACCAATTTTGCTATACTTCATTGGACCCTATCTACATGAAAACCATAATTTCCTGTATGAAAAAGCTCCAGTTCTTCCAGAGAAATTATGTGAAGTTGTAGATTTTTGTAGACCACATTCTGTCATTGCTTTATCTGAAATTTGGCTAACACCTTTCTTATGATATATGTGGGGTTTCTGCAAAAATCCCAGCTTTATTACACTTTGTATTCACGAGATTATGACAGTAGTATACTTTATATACTTTATGTCATAATGAAGTTCACAATTTCCTTACGCCCCAAATCAACTTTGGTAAACCCATCCTTTCCACCAGAATTAAAATGCATCCTAGACCCTTTCTGTAGTACTTGTACAGCATACTTAGTCATATTAAGATTCATCAAGTTTTCTCTCTTGCTAAGTCCTAATTCTTATATGTGCATTTCATACCGATAGTTATCGAGACGAGAAACTTGGAGGACTTGGAGAAGGGATTTCTTCTGGACGGACCAAAAACTGATCACTTATATACTCTCATTGATTTTGACTAACTGTTAAGCAAGGCAAGCCCCGGTTTGCATTCAAGAGCTTTTATAAAATTTGCTTTGTATCACATTATGACTTGGAGATGAATTGTGCATTAAGTCTAGATTATTTTGATACTCCACTTGCATAACCAGAACACCCAGGGAGTATTTGGGTAGCTGTTAAGTTCTCGTGTAGCTGCTGCTATGCTAAATGTTGTATAAAAATCTGGTAGAAGTCGAGTAGTTGGAATCTACTTGTGAGATAGGTTTGACCTCACACGGGATTGGTTTATGGTAGAGAATGACATATGGAAATGAATATGAGACCGGGCAGCGGGGTAGTATGTGTAGCCCTGCCTGTGTCGATTGAGGACCGATCCTTGTGTGGCCCTGTTGCGCAAGTTTGGGCTGTACCGGATGTATACTGGTATATGGGACCCAGAAAACTGATGTAACTTGTAGACCTTGATATGGAAACTTCTCTGCTGTCTTTGAATGGAGTTGAGAAGGCATAAAGGTGTAAATCTTCTAGCGGGCAACTTCGACGTGTCCGTGTAGGGGACCTTTTGATAAGGAGGTTTAGGCCCAATCTTTCGATAGGTAACGATAAGTCGATTGAGGTGGAGATCTCAACGTTGATGATCCAAGGCTCTCGAGTAGAACACGAAAAACCTCTGCAATTACTACACCACCGCTCCGTTGGTTATCAACTATACTGCACACGATTGACCTCGCCAAGAAGGGTAATCCCTGCAAGTGCAACCGAGAACACAAGCAAGAACGTAGAAGATACGATATGAAATCACGAAGTTGGGGTTTCACAAACCATAGAATGGCGATATTATTAATCTAAGCAAAACCCAATCCTAGTGTGGTGACGGCTGCTGTATAAATAGGAGTTAGGGGCATGCAAGACCCCTGGACGTAACCCTAATGGACTTCCACAAGATACACGGGCCAACAGCCCAAAGGACGGTGGCGCAGCACCAGACAGATTCTTGATGCCCACTTGTTTCGCCGGTTCCCATCCACTCAGAAGGAATTTTGAGGTGGGACCGGTTCCATTATAAGCTTTATGAAATCATGGTTCCAACCATATACAGAACGTCCAAATCCGACTCCGTATGTGTCCGGTACGTCAATTTTGGTTAAGGCAGCTCCTGGACCCCGAGGTGGAGTCGAAGTAGAGTTGGGCTTGGACTTCTTCTTGCGGTGGAAGTCCTATATCCTCCTCCTTGACTCCTTGGACTCCTCCAATCCATTGCTGGTCCTCTACATTGTTCCTAATCAATAAAACATGCATGGAAACAAGCGTAAGTTCTGAAAAACAGTTGACAAGGATAGAACATACTTGGAGATCCAATTGTCGCGCATGTGCTCTAGTGATCGGTCCTTGTATTGTATTCAAAGGAGAGATGTTCTCATCATCCGCCCCCTCTTGGATTGGAGTCGTCCTTGACTCAAGCTCATCTTCCTCACCCAAGTATGGCTTCAAATCTGAAATGTTAAATGTGGGACTAATCCCAAACTCGGGAGGCAACTCAAGTTTATATGCATTATCATTTATCTTCTCAAGAACCTTAAAAGGTCTAGCAGCACGTGGCATGAGTTTGGACTTTCTCAAATCCGGGAACCTATCTTTTCTCAAACAAACCCACACCAAATCATCGGGTTCCAATTTTACCTTCTTCCTACCTTGACTAGTAGCAATGTGATACTTTTCATTCATTTCTTCAATTTGTAACATAGTAGATTCATGCAACTTAAGAATAAATTCAGACCGTTGTGTAGCATCTAAGTTCACAATTTCAGTATATGGTAAAGGTAGCAAATCAATTGGAGCATGAGGATTGAAACCATAGACTACCATAAATGGACTTAACTTGGTGAGTGACTAGATCAGTTATAAGCAAACTCAATATGTGGCAAACACTCTTCCGACAAACTCAAATTATCTTTCAAAATAGCCCGCAACATAGTAGATAAGGTACGATTAATGACCTCCGTTTGCCCATCAGTTTGTGGATGACAAGTAGTAGAAAACAGCAACTCCGTTCCAAATTTATACCATAAAGTTCTCCAAAATTGACTCAAAAACTTAGCATCCCTATCAGAAACAATAGTATTGGGAACACCACGCAAACGCACGACCTCATTAAAGAACAAATCAGCAACTGGTGAAGTACTATCGGTCTTGTGGCAGGGTATAAAATGTGCCATTTTAGAGAAACGATCAACAACCACAAAGACACTATCCCTTCCCCTCTTTGTTCTAGTCAATCCTAAAACAAAGTCCATAGAAATATCCTCCCAAGGTGCACTAGGAATAGGAAGAGGCATATAAAGACTATGTGGGTTAAGTCGAGCCATAGCTTTGTTGCATGTCGTGCAACGTGAAACGTAGCACTCCACATCACGCCTCATTCTTGGTCAAAAGAAGTGAGCATCCAGCACGTCCTATGTCTTTTTAACAACAAAATGTCCCATCAAACCACCTCCATGCACTTCCTGCAACAACAAAAGACAAACGAAGCTAGCTAGAACACACAGCTTGTTAGCGCGATAGAGAAGGCCTTCACATAGCATGAATTTTTGCCACGTTCTTCCCTCTCTACAATTGGCAAAGGCATCTTTGAATTCCAAATCCATAGCATAGAACCTCTTTATGGTTTCCAAACAAAAGATTTTATGAGAAAGTTGGGACAACAAGGTATAACGTTTAGATAACGCATCGGCAATCACACTGTCTTTCCCTTTCTTATATTTTATGATGTAAGGAAATGACTCTATGAACTCAATCCATTTAGCATGACGTTTGTTCAGATTAGCTTGACTTTTAAGATACTTCAAAGACTCATGACCTGAATGTATGACAAATTCTTTAGACCATAGGTACTGTTGCCAAGTTTGCAAGACACACACTAAAGCATAAAGTTCTTTGTCATATGTAGAATAATTCAGCAAAGGCCCATGCAATTTTTGACTAAAGAAAGCAACAGGTTTACCTCCTTGAAGGAGCACTCCTCCAATGGCAATGCAGCTCGCACCACATTCAAGCTCGAAGGTCTTTTCAAAATCAGGAAGTTGCAGCAATGATGCTTGTGTGAGCTTCAACTTGAGAGCATCAAATGCTTGTTGTTGTGCTGGTCCCCATCGAACAGCACTCCATGCATTGTCAACTCGTGGAGAGGTGCTGCAATGGTGCTGAAATCCCGCAGTAAACGCCGGTAGAAACCTGCAAGACCAAGAAAACTCCGAACCTGTGTGACCGTAGTCGGAAGTGGCCAGGTCGTGATGGCAACAATCTTTGCCTCATCCACCTCAATGCCCTGCGAAGTAACAATATAACCAAGAAAAGACACACGATCGGTGCAAAAGGTGCACTTCTCAAGGTTACGAAATAAACGTGCATCACGCAATACATTAAAAATAGCACGCAAATGTTCAAGATGCTCATCATATGACTTGCTATAAATAAGGATGTCATCAAAGTAAACCACGACAAATTTACCAATGAAAGCACATAAAAACTCGTTCATCAACCTCATTAATGTGCTGGCCGCATTGGTTAAACCAAATGGCATGTCTAACCATTCATAAAGTCCGAATTTAGTTTTAAAGTCAGTTTTCCATTCATCACCTAAAGCCATACGAATATGATGATACCCACTACGCAAATCAATCTTGGTGAAAATAACAGAACCACTCAACTCATCAAGCATGTCATCCAATCTAGGAATAGGATAGTGATAACGAACGGTAATGTTATTGATGGCTCTACAATCAACACACATGCGCCAAGTGCCATCTTTCTTTGGAACCAAAAGAACAGGAACAAAACAAGGACTAAGGCTCTGACGAATGTACTCGCGGTCCAGAAGATCCTGGACTTGTCGCTGAATTTCCTTAATCTCATCGATGTTGGTCCTGTAGGTGGCACGGTTTGGCAAGCTCGCCCCTACAATCAAATCAATCTTGTGCTCAATGCCTCGCACAGGTGGTAATCCAGGGGGGTATCTCTGATGGAAAAACATCCATATATTCTGGCAAAAGGTTAGCAACAGCAGGTGGCAAAGCAATGGATGTATCTTCAATGGAATATAAAGCATGTTTGCACACTAAAGCATAGAAAGTTCCATTAGAGGCATATAAATCATCAAGATCAGTTTTAGTTGCAAGCAAAATAGGATTTTTCAACTTAATAGGTTGCTGAATTTCAGAATTGAAAACACCCTTTGCTTAGCATTATTCCTTTTCTCATGCTCAAATTGCACAATTTTAGTGGGACTCATAGGAAGCAACACAATTTTCTTGCCCTTATGCATGAGAGTATACTTATTAGATTGACCATGGTGAATAACATCAGTATCAAACTCCCAAGGACGTCCCAACAAAAGAGAGCAAGCATCCATAGGTACTACATCAAAATCAGCAAAATCATAATAAGAACCAATAGAAAAATGTATCCTTGCTGTTTGTGTTACCATTACCTTACCATTGTTGTTAAACCATTGAATGTGATAAGGGTGGGGATGCTCCCGTTTGGTCAAGCCAAGCTCCTTGACCACCTCAACATTCACCAAATTGTTGCAGCTACCACCATCAATGATGGTATGTACACGGAAGTCCTTGACGACGAGAAACATATTGAAAAGGTTGTGACATTGGCGGTTGTCGTCCTCTCGAACCGTGGCACTCAAAGCTCGCTGCACAATCAAAGTCGTATGATAGTTGGTCGCACATGTACCAAGAACCTCCTCAGCACCATCATCAAAACCTGAAATGTTAGTTGCGATAATATTTTCATCTTCAATATCAGAAGCACTAACATGCCCACCATCAGCAGTGACAATGATCGCCCGTTTGCTGGGGCAATCTCGTTGCATATGGCCAAGTCCCTAGCAGCGGTGGCACTTGATGTCGGAGGTGCGACTTGTCGAAGTGTTGGGTGCAGCTGCCTTTGCTGCAACACTTGGAGGCGTCTGGGACTTGCTGTTATCTTGTCCCCATGATGTCGAAGGTGCGGTGCTGCATACAACACCAGTAGAGGGTGATGTAGAAGAACGTACGCTCGAGGAGGGCGCTTCCTTGGATGGCACCGGAAGCTGTCATGGCGTGAAGGTGTTGTTCCGCCGCTGCTGTTGGCGACCCTGCACTTATTTTTTTCTAACATAGCAAGTTGATATAATCGTTGAATAGACTGATATTCCTTGTAGTCAACTATGTCCTGGATCTCATGCTGCAAGTCCCCACAAAACCTAACAATTTGGTCTTCGTGATCCTCAACTACCCCACACGAAGCATACCTTTCTGCAACTCTTGGTAGTACTCTTGGATAGTCATGTCACCCTGATCAAGGCGTTGCAATTTCTTAAGAAGATCACGTCTATATGAAGGAGGAACAAACCTAGCGTGCTTCTCTTCTTTTAACGCAGCCCATGTCTATTGTGCATTACGTGTATTGACAAGTTCATTCCACCAAACTATAGCAAAATCTTTAAACTCACTAGTGGCTTGTCTAACTCTATATCGCTCAGGAACAAGATGAGAGCTAAATTTTTGTAGTACCGTCATCTCCCAATCCAAGTAAGTCTCAGCATCATAAGATCCATAAAATGGTGGAATAGAAAACTTAATCTTAGCGTAAGGATCATTATCTTGTTCAGGAGCATGAGGACGAGGTCTACCTCCCATACCTTGACGATTTTGTCGAGGGTGACGGCGCTGCTGTGCATCATCCTCGTTGTTATTGAAGCTATCCTCTGTGTCGTAGTGAGCATGTGCATCAACATCAAGGATGGTAGAGGGTGTAGCTTGTTGGTAACGACGAGTCTCCATCTTGTCCAACCGTGTGGTCAGACAAGCAACACTTGTATGGAGCCTCTGAAAGGTGGCTGTTGTAGTGGTCTGGTAATTGTTGAAAGCTTCGGTCATCGCCTGCATCATGACCCTTAGTTCCATATGGGACATGCACTCATCATCATCAGGAGGTGTAGAACTAGAGGTCTTATCCATAGGCTTCATTCCTGTCATTGTTAGTACAAAATAGAAATGAAGACAAAAAGATCGTGAAGAACCATATTACTACGCTCTTTGAAGAGGAAGTGGAAAATCGATCAATAAGATGTGTCTTACCCCACTCTTACAAGTGTTTTACCAGCACTGCAGGTGGCCAACAGTGACCGGTGTGAAAGCAAGCAGAGAGTGGGCGTGATTGCAGAGATTACATGTTCTGCTTGAGAGGAGGTGTAGCTTGGGAAGGCTCTCCATTGTAGTATATGTATGTGGCACACAAGTTAGTAACAGATAGCAATGCTGAATAAGTGTCCAAAGAGTTTCACCTAGTTGCTGGCCTAAAAATGTATTAGAACAGTTGTGGCAAGAAGCAAGGAACAAGGATGAATGATCATGAACAACAAGGACAATATCAACAAGTATCCAACATTCACACAGAAAACAACACAAGTAGAAAACCCCTTGAGCCTCCTGTTTTTGACTTTTAGCACTAGTAGAAATCAAAATCTTCTTCTTCTCTTTATTTTCTTGATATTTTTTCTCAACCAGAAGCACAAGAATAGAAACAGCAACAAGTAGCTCAAACCGATAAAAAATGTGATCAGCACAAATTCAGGAGCGTTTGGAAAAACTGTGCTGGAATTTCGGAGTTCGAAACGAGGGATTCTTATTTTTTTTAGTTTTGTTTGAAAACACCATGACCGGAATAGCCAGTGTATCATATGTGGATTTTTTCAAGACCTTTCTGGGAAAAAATGCGCCTCAATCGGAGTTCCGAGCGAAAAGTTATGCCCGTTTTAAGGAGGATACTGCGGATTAGGTTTTGGTGGTGGTGGAAACTGCAACAGAAATGAATCGGTGGATGGAATTTTTTGTAGATTGTTTTTTTGTAGATGGCAGCTGATGGAAGAAACAAAACTGAACCAAAACAAATCTATACCAGCAACCAGACTCAACCTAGGACACGAACTCAGAACTACGGACTCCAAATCGAAATTATGCAAAAGGCTGAGCGAGAGGTGTAGGTCCGGGAATGTAAAAAATTTTGTGGCTTTTTATAGACTATAGTAAAAGAAAATGAATCTAAAGCGCACACAAGTATACCTCACGGTGAACCTGGAAATCTAATACCAATTGATAAGGAAGTTTAGGCCCGATCTTCCGATTGGTAAGGATAAGTCAATTGAGGTGGAGATCTCGACGTTGATGATCCGAGGCTCTCGAGTAGAACAGGAAAAAACCCCTGCGATCACTACACCACCGCCCCGTTGGTTGTCAACCGTGTTGCACACGATTGACCTTACCAAGAAGGCTAATCCGTGCAAGTGAAACTGAGAACACAAGCAAGAACATAGAAGACACGATCTGAAATCGCGAAGTTGGGGTTTCACAAACCGTAGAATGGTGATATTACTAATCTAAGCAAAACCCAACCCTAATGTGGTCATAGCTGATGTATAAATAGGAGTTAGGGGCGTGCAACACCCCTGAAAGCAACCCTAATGGGCTTCCGCACGATACACGGGCCGGCAGCCCAAAGGACGGTGGCGCAGCACCGGGCAGATTCTGGACACCCACTTGTTTCGTCGATTCCCGTCAACTCAGAAGGAATTTTAAGGTGGGGCTGGTTCCATTGGAAGCTTTATGAAATCACGGTTCCAACTATGTCAAAATCCGACTCCGTATGTGTCTAGTACATCGATTTTGGTGAAGGCAGCTCCTAGACCTCCAGATGGAGTCGAAGTCGAGTTGGGCTTGGACTCCTCCTTGGGGTGGACATACTATCTCCTCCTCCTTGACTCCTTGGACTCCTACAAGCCCTTGCTGTTCCTCTCCATTGTTCCTAATCAATAAAACATGCATGGAAACAAGCGTAAGTTCTAAAAAACAATTGACAAGGTTAGAACATACCTGGAGATCCAATTGTCGCGCACGTGCTCTAGTTATCAGTCCTTGTATTGTATGCAAAGGAGAGATGTCCTCATCACTTTTGCTCGGGATGGAGAGCTGATTCCATATTAGGGCCTCTTGTGAAAAGTGGCTGCATATGGTGTAGAGTGAAGCGAACCGACGTGGCTTGCTTGCAGGTATATGTGTTGTGCATTCCGGGTTGTTATTGATTGCAATCACCATCGCTTGCGGTTATGGACTGAGCATACTTGTTCGTTGAGTCGTGACGTAGTAAATTAAGAATAATGGAATCATATGAATTACGCTCTATGCTTAATCATTGTATACTACTTCTATGCTATAGTTATATTGCTAACTAAATTTATTTTTATGGAACTGTAAACTGTGGCTAAAATCTGAAAATAAAGGACATACTTTAGGTGAGTTTCTTCTATGAAAATTCAGCTACCTATGTATTAGAGTTTCCAGCATGCAGAGTTGCATGTTTAGGTGAGATAGTTAAGTCTTGCTGAGCGTTTTGCTCATGGTTTGTGGATTAACATGTTTTGCAGGTAACATCGCATATGATGGGTTCCGTAGTGCGGCATCACCCCTCTCGGCTTGTATTGCCGAGCGGAAACCCCACGAGCCGCTACTTTGCTTCGTGTTGCTAGTGTGAGGTATTCTGGGCTGAATACTCTCACATGCAGTAGCTAGGTTCGAGTGAGTGTATTATGTATCTTCCGTTGCTTATGTACTCCTCATGTACATTATTTTGTAAAATTGCATATCTTATAAAATAAAACTTTGATATGTTTCACGTATACTTTTCCTGTGTCCTGTTGGGTGCCGCATCGCACGACACCATCCAATGCCATTCCTAGAATGTTGAGACCCCGATCCTCACACCGTCTCCTCACGCTCTTTAACAGGACCTTCAAAAACTTGCTCCAGTGGCAGATTAGTGTACCAGCTCCATTAGCACACCAGGACATGGGATGCCATCGACTCCGCCACTGCCCTACCCTCGACTTCCAGATGCTGAGCCAGCTGACGCTCCTCTAGATCGAGCTCCCTAGCGCGGCGCTCCATCTTGCACTCCTGGGCTTGGACGTCGAGATCGCGCGGCAGAAGTTCCTGACGCTTAGTTAAATGCTGCGCGCGATCACACACCAAGTCCCTCTCCCGGAGCTCAAGATCTTCAAGGCGGGACTACAGCCTATCCCAACATGTCTCAGCCTGAGCCATCATCACCTGGGCTGCCACCTCTTGCTCAGCGACAGCAGCCTCCCGCTCAGCAACATCAGCATCGTGGGGATCCAAGGCCTCTCGACCCTCCTCAAGAGCGTGCACGCGGGTGTCGGCCGTGTCATTGGCCACTTTGGTGTCAGCCAAGATCTTCTGGGACATTGCGTCCAGGGCCTTCACGAAGCGGTGCCTCAGCTTCAGCTCCTTGCTCTCCTTCTGGTACCGCACCTTCACCTCCGCGATCCTGGATCTCAAAAGGTCCTCCCAGCCTCGGAGGCGCTCGCCCTCAGCACGTAGCTTCTCCCATTCCGCAGCGAGAGCCCCCTGCGCCTGGCGGAGGTTGGATTGCACCAGGACGATGCTGGACTGTGTTGCATCCTTGATGTCGGAGAGACACTCCAGCTGTGCCGATGTAATGCAAGGCCACTCGGTGATCATCTTGAGGACCTCTTCCACCTAGAGCGGCAAAGGAGACGCCACCAGTACTGGAGACCTTGTCCCCGGAGAGCGAGTAGGAGTGGCGGTGCAGCTCGAAGTGGGAATGTCACCATCGCCCAAGGAACCGCCCGCCAGATCAGCAGCAGCGGTGGCCAAGCTCTCAGCCCATGAGCTGGCTCCGACATTACCTCTAGCGAGATGGCCGAAGGTGCCTCCAGCATGACAGCTGGAGAAGCTTTAATTCCCGCGCGGAGTACGGATGCCAGAGCAGGGATCTCCTGAGCCGGCTTGGCTGTCTGCTCCACCAAAACATCCGTAGCCTCCTGGGCTGACTTCGAAGTGCTCCGGGGTACTACGCCCAGCGGTAAGGGTGTCACAACAGCTGATGTGGCCATACAAATCAAAATCAAGGCCTGATCAACCAACAAATTCAGGAGAGATAACAAAGAAAGCATTGGTAAGAATGCCTTACCGGCGTCCCTGGAAGCTCCAACGAGCCTCCACCTTCGGCGGTCCTGAAGCCGCAGGCCCTGACGATGGCGTGGCAGGCGAGGCCGTCATGGCCGGGACTCCACCAAACCCAGCAACGACGCCACCACCCTGCTTCGGCGTATCTCTACCGACCCCAATGGAGCCACTCCTGGAGCCTTTTCCTGAGCTGCCGCTGACGTCGGCCCGAGGCCTCTTGGCCTAGCTCCATAGGCATAATGCTCCTGGAGCTCCCTGTGGCACCTTGAACTGCGCTGGTGGCGGGGATGCTAGACGGTGTGCCTACCACATATGTTGGTGGAGCCACCGCTTCTCAAGCTGAGCCTCCCCCCGAAGGAGTGCTGACAGCTAATGATGAAGAGGGGCACGTTGGAGGATGTTGACTTGGAGTGAAGGCCACCTGCGGCGGTGCCTTCGACAATGACTGAGGTCGCTTCTCCTTCACAACCCTGACCACCAGTGACTTCCCCTTCCCCGTGTTGGGGACCGATGCCTTGCCCTTCCCTCCGACAGAGGGTGTGTCCTTCGCCCTTGAAGCTTTGGAGCCTAGAGCAGGTGCGGACTCCTGTGGATGGTCGACGATGGCCAACCCCTGGCTCTCATCACCAACCTGTCGTGGTGCAAGACCGTCGTGTCCAGGTTGGGCATCTCCTTCAGAATTTTCTTCCCAAGGTCCTGATCCGCGCAAAGCGGTGGGCAAGACAGCAGGAGGCCGAAGATGTCTTGCGATAGAGGGTCGTCGCACGCCTTGGACATTACATCAAACACCTCTTGTGGGGTCATCTCGATGTCGTGACCCCTCAGCAACCTGGTCCAAGCCCGAAGTAGAGCCATGCAGGACGGTAACGATGCTAGAGGGGGGCCAGGCGTCGATGAACAAAGTCCGCCATCACCACCAGCTCTAACAGGTCGTGGTCTGACAAGAATTTGATCCTCTCCATTACCGGAGTATACGTCGGCTCCAGCTCTAGATGTTCCTCCTAGGTCGTCTTCCTAACGACCGGCCAGCCAGTGGGTAGGACCATGTGATTGTGGGCGTCGGCGTGCACGATCACCCAGTCGCTCCTCCAGCCAGGCCATTTTGCCAAGGAGAGCAGAGTAATGTACTTGGAGGGGTTGTTCGCCTGACTCTGGAAGTAGTAGGTCCTGATGAATTCTGCCTTGTTCTTCTTCCCGATCTGCCTCAGCACAAAGAACTGCAAGAACACGGGCACACACGGGTACACCACGACGGACATCATACAAAAATGCGAGAACACCGCCGCCACCACCAGAGAGTTCGGCGATAGATGATGAAGCTGGAGCCCAAGGACCTCAAGAAGTGTCACAAGGAAGGAGGAAACGTGAGGGACGAACCCGGAGTATACGTACGCCATGAAGAATATGATCTCCTTCTCTCCCAACTCCAGAAGCAAGGGGTCTGGACGGATCAAATCCCGCCGCTTCTCGTCCTCCCAGTTAAAAATCCACCTCACGGTTGAGACATCCTCCATCTGGGAAGGAGGCGGGACTGAGTCCATTGGAGCAGGAGTCGAGAACCTCGAGGGTGAGTAGATGGTCAAGGAGGAAGTTGAAGGCTCGAATGCTCGTGGTGTGCATAAGGAAGGAACCACCATTGCCAATGAAGGTACCCTTTTAAAGCACCCTAGTGGCATTTGAGCACACCGTGCAAATTTGAGCGGGCTCGGAATCAGCGGCTCGTTCCACGATGTCCATCACAAGCGTGCCCATATCCCAAGTTAGAGAAACTGGCCCAAGCAGTTCTCCGCTTGAGAAGGAAACACGGCGGTTCCCATAAAGACGGGAATGAAAGCAGCAGAAGTGCAGCAGGCGCGTTCGAAACCGTCGCGATAATGTTGCAGCAAGCAAAGATCCCATCGCCACGACCCCTCAACCAGAGAGGGATGCATACTCACAACAGAAGAGGCACGCACCGCTTTGACTGATCAAGACAAAATTAAGAGGCCGTGCGGGACAGCAGTATAAGGCTCCACCCTCAGGCTCGTTGCCTCCCCCCAAGGTGGACCCAGGGGCCACTGTCAGTACCCGGCATATCGGGTACCCTTGCACACAAGTTAGAGCCACCTAGTTACCCCACCTCCCAGCAGAGGCAGGGTCTAAGGGCGCCACATGTTCAGAAGACCCAGACCCATCTGCCTCAGAAAAGGGGTTTGGGGTACCAGCAAGAGACCCTGAAGAAGAGTTCAGCTCCCCCTCAGAGACAAGCTCCCAAGCAGCCACGTGTCCAGACGGAAAGGATCTCTCTCCCAGTGAGAGGGCGCCGGAGCTGCCACATGGTCCAAGACATCAGATAGGCCACCTTGCGTATAGGTGGGCTTTGGTGCTGCCACGTGTCCCACAAGACGAGACCCGACCTCCTCAGCTGAGATGAGCTCCCGAGCTGCCACGTGGTCTGTAAGACGAGACCTGACCTCCTTCGTAAATATGAGCTCCCGAGCTCTCACGTAGTCCAGCCACTTGCCCTGGACAGAGGGTTGTGGAAGTTAAGAGGGCAATGCGCCTTGTCCCTATCAAGGATTGAATATATGCGGCTTCCCAAGACGCATGGCATGGCGCACGCCTATTGTCAGGTACCGCTCGACCAATTGCATCGCAGTGAAGACGCCGCAGGCCTATCCCACTCCGCCAAGTGGGTAGCTTACGGTGACAGAGACAGTTGGACGGGACATCCCCTGCCATTGTCACCAATGGCGCATGGGCTACTGACGACTTAGGCGACAAGACGGCGAGTCTTCAAGGCCATGATCAGAGCACGCTTATGCGAGAAGCCTTAGATCTTTAGGATAAAATTGCCCCGGGACCACCTGTCGTGCCCCAGACCCGAATCTGACCTTGTCTATAAAAGGCCCGCACCACCACCGTTACAAAGGACCCAACATGGAATCCCTGATACACACACGCATACACACCCAACAGCAATACAATCCACCGTGGAGTAGGGTGTTACACTTCTTGCAGCCCAAACCACGTAAAAACCACCATCTCATATACTCTCATATGTGCATACACTTGATTGAGGCCTAAGCCCTGCCGAAGAAGAACCTCCGCAGGCTACTCCTTAGCAGATCTGGGGGAAGTGTCACATTAACATTTCGACAGATGGCATGGTGGGTAGTTTCGGGAAAAGTTGGAAACAAGAATATAGGAAATATAGGGTAGGAGGTAATTGTAATTTGCAGTAGGAGAATCTGTAGATTTCCCAAAATCTGATTCCCTAATACACCCATTTGGTTTGGATTTTTGCCTTTTGGTAGGGAATTTGGGTGATGCTATTGAACCAAAGGGACCCTTAGTGTAAGTAATTGTTCAAATTACTAGACATGGCAAAACCAACAAAATGTATAACACAAGTAATGTAGTAAGAACTTTCAGCATGTAAAAGGAATCACAAAGTAATATATGTATGAAATACTATGCTCATATTATTTTAAATTCAGATTCACACATAGACTTCCCAAGTTTCAAAACCTCCCCCCAATTTAATCCATGAGGATGCATAACCCCTATTTCAATATGAATGAAACAAAAATGAGTGAAATCAAAAGGTTTTTTAAAAAATTCCGGCCAATTGTTGTTCGGTATCTACATGGTGAAGCACAATGTTCCCTTTTTCAACATTATCATGGAGAAAGTGATACCTAATGTCAATGTGCTTTGTTTTAGATTGTTGCACAGGGTTTTAGCAATGAAAATGGCACTAGTGTTATCACAAAATAGTGAAACACTATCTAGATCAACCCCATAGTCCTTAAGTGTTTAAACAATCCAAAAAATTCGTGAGCAAGCGCTAGCAGCAGCTACGTATTCAGATTCAGCCGTGGATTGTGAAACTAAACTTTGTTTTCTAGAGGACCAAGCAACAAGTGAATTACCAAAAAAAATGACAAGCATATGAAGCTCTTTTCCTATCAATGCTACAACCCCCAAAATCAGGATTCAGAAAAGCTTTCAATGTAACAATTGAGGAAGAAGGAATAAAAATGCCAAATTCTTGAGTTCCATGTATGTACTTGAGAATTCTTTTGATGGCTTGATGATGTGAAGCACGTGGGGAAGCTTGAAATTATATATGCTGAATTGTATGTGCGGTATTGATGTCATGAGGTACAAAATTGACCCAATCATGCTTCTATATTCTTTTTGATCCACGGAATCACCATCTTCATCAAGTTCAAGTGTCGTTGCTATTCCCATTGGTGTTTGAAGAGGCTTGCTTTTGTCCATGTTGAAGCGCTAAAGAAGGTATTGTAAGACCTATATGTGCTGAATACATTGGCTTGTAGTGAATACACTTGGCTTTGATGATAAAAGTTTTAAATATCACCAAAACACCTTTTTGTCAAGGTCCGACTCTAGCTCCGAGCTATAGCAAGGTCCGACGGTAGGTCCGGCTTGTTTTGGGTAGCTCCGGCTACGTTAGATGCTAGGTCCGGCTTCTTGGTATGGTCCGACTAGCTTTGGTTAGCTCCGGTGAGCTTTATCTTTAGCTCTGGCATGTCTTTGTTAGCTCCGGCATGTCTTTGATAGCTCCGGCATATACTTGATAGCTCCGGCATGCTTTTGCTAAGCTCCGACGTACTTTTTCTAGCTCCGGTTTTGGGTTGACTAGTTTTGACTAGTTTTTGGTAAGCTCCGGTGCTAGGATCTACTAGTTTTGGAAAGCTCCGACGCTAGGTTCTACTAGCTTTTGGTAGCTCCGGCTCAAGCTCCGGGTTGCTCTGGCGAGGTCCGGAACTTGACCTAAGTGCTTCTGCTTTTCATTTGCAATGTTTCGTACTTGCTTTACATTGTTGGAAAGATTGCTTAGTATTCATTTGCTAAATTTTTGGTGCGTTTTGGTTGAATACGGTTGATATCGTTTCTACTGTGGTTTTGCAACATGCTTATGTGAGGTTCTCACGTAAGGTGTTGTGTTCGGAACTAACTTGAGTCAAGTCGAGGACTTGGGCTCGTATGGATTGTTTGTTTGTTCATATGAAGGTGTTGCTTGAGTTCAAGTCATGGCTGGTGACAGGATCCATTGGACTAGTCTCAGGAGGAGATGAGGTTCCAACAACCAAGTTCAGGAGGAACTGTGGCTGAGCGGGTCAGGAGGTCGCGCAGGATGATTGAATCAAGGGCAGTGCATATGAAGGTCGAAGGAAGGTGTTCGCACGTATGCATGCGGTGCATGACATGGCAATATGCTTCTAGAGACAGATTATGGATGGAAGATCTGATCGGAAGGATCGAATCGTATCGGTTGAAGACTTTGGCTGCGGCGGAGTCGGTTATGGCTCCGTATGGAAATATCGAGTTGGTTATGTTAGGATTTCGTGTGGGTCACGAATTTGAGTTGTTTAGGAATGTGGGATACGTTCCTAAGGTGTTTGGAAGTCTTAAGATTGCTTCTATTTGCGTATAGAAGAATCTTGAGCTGTTATGGAAAGTTCCGATTGTGATCGGATTAGGATTGGAGTCCTAGTTGAGATTGGGATGGCCTAAGGGCTGGTTATATAAGCAACAGAAGGCCAAAGCTCGGCAGAGACGACTTTGGGGCTGTTTCTCTTGTGTTCTATTGAATAAAATTCATAGTTTGAAGGAACTTTTGTACCTTGTTCGTCCGACTTGTTCCAGACAAGTTTTACTCGTCGAGTTTCTGGACAGCACTACCTTTCGTCGGTGGTTTTATTATAACTCGAGTTTTACAGATCCAATTGACGTGATTCTTTTTGGGTTGTCTTCACAACTTGATTATCTATCATCTGTCAAAATTTCACAGTCATTGGATTTGTGGTTTTTGAGCTACACGAGTTTCTTTGCAGCATTCCAGAAACTGTTTTTCTCGGGTAGGTCAGATTGACCATAGTCTGATCTTTCGATCATAACTTGAGTTTTTCTCGACGGATTTGAGTGATTCTTTTTGTGTTATCTTTGTGACTTGATTCTCTCTGATAACTATCACTTTTGTCATGGTGAAACACGTTTAGATTAGTCTCACACATGATTTCTTTAACAGATCGTTTTTCTACCGAAGGGATTAGGGTTTTATTGTTTCCGCTGCGTAAGATTTTTAAATCTACCATTCACCCCCCTCTGGTAGCTTTTCACGTGCTCTTCGATCCTACAATTGGTATCAGAGCCACGGTGCTCTAATCTTTGTGATTTGCACTGTTTTTGACTAATCATCATGGAGAAGTTCTCCACCAAACCTTGTGTGTTTTCTGGTATTGATTTCCAGGTTTGGAAGGCACGCATGGAGGCCTTCATCCAGGCGCAAGGCTTCGCAATATGGGAAAAGGTGTACAAACCTTATGAAGTCCCGCCTAACGATCAAGTTACGGCTACGAACCTCCGGGACGTCGACAACAACAACAAAGCCCGAAACTTGATCATCCAAGGACTCACTCAAAGCAACTTTGATCGTGTCGCGCACCTCCGGTCAGCATACGATGTTTGGAGAGCTCTCTGTGATTATCATGAAGGCTCCAACACAATCAAGGAGGTAAAACAAGATATGTTCAAGAAAGAATATATGCGTTTTGAGATGCAACCAGGTGAGTCAATCGATGACCTCTTTGCTCGTTTCAATAAAATTCTCAGCAACTTACGTAGTGTCAATGTAAATTTTTTTGATGCTGAGAATGCTAGGCAACTTCTTAGTGCATTAGACATGTCAATTTGGGAGATGAAAGTAACATCTATTCATGAATCAACTGTTATGAGTTCTCTTACATCAGATGTACTTTATTCTAAACTAAAAACTCATGAAATTGACATCCTAGCACGTAAGAACCCAAACAAGTCTATTGCATTTGTCTCACAATGTGATATGTCTAGCTCCGGCCAATCATCATCTTGCAATACTCTTGCTTTATTGTCCTCGCTAACCCTAGAACAGATCAAAGAATTTCCAGAAGAGGAGTTGGCACTCATCTCTACTAGATTCTCAAAAGCATTGCAAAATGTGAGAACTAGAAGGAGAGGAAGCTCCGGACCTCAACGCGCGCTGTTTTGAATGTGGTAAAATAGGACACTTTCGTACAGAATGCCCTAACCTTTCAGGTCCGACCACCCGGGAAGAAAAACAAAGCAAGGTCCGGACCTCCTCTGGAAACTCCAACAAGAAGAAGAAGGGTACCATAGGACGCAAGATGATTAACAGCTTCATCACCGCACTTCAAGAACTTAGTTCAAGTGATGTAGACTTTGAAAGTGATGAAGATGATGACGATCTGGCCAACTTATGCTTCATGGCGAGCAAAACAAGATCAAGATCAAGTCAGGAGGATGCAGAACACAGCAGTGAAGACGATGAGGTTACACGCTTGAGGAAGGAGAACATTTGGATTGTGGATTCTGGTTGCTCACACCACATGACCGGTAACAAAGATTGGTTCTCCTCCCTCTCTTTTGTGTCACGTGTAGAAAATGTTACTTTTGCCGATAATTCTTCAACTCCTATAATTGCTAAGGGTTCGGTTACAGTAAATGATCACTACACTTTAAAGGATGTGGCACTTGTCAAAAGGTTGAAATACAACTTGCTTTCTGTTGCACAATTGCTAGATGAAAATCTAGAAATTATTTTTAATAAAAACTGCTGCAAAGTTGTAGATTCAAATAGTGAGCTTATTTTTAACATGTCTCGGTTTGGAAGAGTTTTTAAAGCTGATTTTGATATGTCTTCCTCTAAGCATAGGTGTCTAGTTGCTAATGATTCAAAGGACTTATATTTTTGGCATCGTAGACTTGGTCACGTAGGCTTTGATCACCTAACGCGTGTTAGTGCTCTTGATCGCATACGTGGGCTGCCTAAGCTTAAAGGGGACAAAGAAATTGTGTGCTCTTCTTGTAGACATGCTAAGATGGTTGCAGGTTCACATACTCCTCTCACAATGATCATGACAACTGAACCATGTCAACTTTTGCACCTTGACACTGTAGGACCTTCACGTGTACAATCCTTCAGAGGTAAATGGTATGCACTTGTTATTGTTGATGATTATTCTAGATACTCTTGGGTTTACTTTATGGCGTCTAAGAATGAAGCTTTTAGTAACTTTAGGACTTTATTTCTTAGATTATCAATTGATCACCCAGGATCTTTAAAGGCAATTAGAAGTGATAACGGAACTGAATTTAAAAATCAATCTTTTGATCACTTTTGTGCTGAAAATAGAATAGATCATCAACTTTCTTCACCATATGTACCTCAACAAAATGGTGTTGTAGAAAGAAAGAACATAACCTTAGTTGAGATGGCTAGGACTATGCTTGATGAATATCAAACTCCTAGGAAATTTTGGGCTGATGCGTTAGGAACCGCTTGTTATGTCTCAAATCGTGTTTTCTTGCGTGCTAATCTAGGTAAAACACCATATGAGCTCCAGTTTGGACATAGGCCTAGTGTTACACACTTTCGGGTATTTGGTTGCAAATGCTTTGTTAAGAAACATGGTAATCTTGATAAATTTGAACCTAGATCCATTGATGGCATGTTTCTTGGTTATCCATCTCATACTAGAGGCTACCGTGCGCTTTTACTTGACACTAATAAAATAGTGGAGACTTGTGAAGTGTTATTTGATGAAGCTAGCCCAGGTACAAGCTCCGGTGTTGCAGGACCAGATCCGTATCCTCAGGGAGAGGGTATTTTTGAAGATGAAGAAGAGCCGGTGATACTGCCTGGTAGTTCCGAAGCTGACACGTGTCCAGCTCCGGACATTGAACAAGCTCCGGCTATCACCTCTGCTGGTCCTGATCGTCCAGAAGTCACAAGCTCATCAATCTACGATGAACCCAATGAAGAAGAAGCTTGTGAGACATCTGTTCCCCTACGTTTTTACAAAGATCATCCCCCACAACAGATGATTGGAAGCTTGCACGAACGAGTCACACGGTCTAGGTTTTGCGATCCAAACTCTCATGCTCATTCTGCTTTTGTTGCTTCTTTTGAACACAAAGATATATCACACGCACTCACTAATGAATCTTGGATTATTTCCATTCAAGAAGAGTTAGAAAATTTTGAAAGAAATAATGTTTGGAAACTTGTACCTCCACCTCTAGGTCACACTTTAATTGGAACTAAATGGGTATATAAAAATAAAAAAAGTAAGGATGGGGTTGTGGTTAGGAATAAGGCTAGGTTGGTTGCTCAAGGTTTCACTCAAGTTGAAGGTCTGGATTTTGATGAAACTTTTGCTCCTGTTGCTAGATTAGAAGCCATAAGAATTTTGTTAGCTTTTGCAGCATCTAAAGGTTTTAAGCTATATCAATTGGATGTTAAAAGTGCTTTTCTTAATGGCTACATAGATGAGGAGGTTTATGTCAAACAACCACCGGGTTTTGAAAATCCAAATTTTCCTAATCATGTTTACAAACTGTCCAAAGCCTTATATGGTCTCAAACAAGCCCCTAGAGCATGGTATGATAGGTTAAAAACATTCTTACTTGAAAAGGGTTTTACCATGGGCAAGGTTGATAAAACTCTTTTTGTGCTTAAACATGGCAATAACTCATTATTCGTTCAAGTGTATGTGGATGATATTATCTTTGGTTGTGCTTCTCATGATCCTGTGTCCAAGTTTTCAGCAATGATGAGTTCCGAATTTGAAATGAGTATGATGGGAGAACTCACTTACTTTTTGGGGCTGCAAATCAAGCAAACCAAGGAGGGTACCTTTGTGCATCAAACGAAGTATACCAAAGACCTCCTAAGGCGCTTCAACATGGACAAAAGCAAGCCTCTTCAGACACCAATGGGAACAGCAACAACACTTGAACTTGATGAAGATGGTGAATCTGTGGATCAAAAAGAATATAGAAGCATGATCGGATCACTTTTGTACCTCACGGCATCAAGACCGGACATACAATTCAGCGTATGTCTTTGTGCACGGTTTCAAGCTTCCCCACGTGTTTCACATCGTGAAGCCGTCAAAAGGATTCTCAGGTACTTACATGGAACCCAAGAATTTGGCATATATCTTCCTTCTTCCTCAACCGTTACTTTGAAAGCTTTTTCGGATGCTGATTTTGGGGGTTGTAGGATTGATAGGAAAAGTACTTCCGGTGCTTGTCATTTTCTTAGTAATTCTCTTGTTGCTTGATCCTCTAGAAAAAAAAATTCAGTTGCACAATCCACAGCCGAATCTGCATATGTAGCTGCTGCTAGTGCTTGCTCACAAATTCTTTGGATTGTTCAAACACTTAAGGACTATGGGGTTGATCTAGATAGTGTTCCACGATTCTGTGATAACACTAGTGCCATTTGCATTGCTAAAAACCCCGTGCAACACTCTAGAACTAAGCACATTGACATTAGGTATCACTTTCTCCGAGATAATGTTGAAAAAAGAAACATTGTGCTTCACCATGTAGATACTGAACAACAATTGGCTGACATTTTTACAAAACCTTTGGATTTCACTCATTTTTGTTACATTCGTAGTGAAATAGGGGTTATACATCCTCATGGCTTAAATTGAGGGGGAGTTTCTGAAACTTGGGAAGTCTATGTGTGAATCTGAAATTAAAATAATATGAGCATAGTATTTCATACATATATGACTTTGTGATTCCTTTTACATGCTGAAAGTTCTTACTACATTACTCATGTTATACATTTTGTAGTTTTTGCCATGTCTAGTAATTGGAATAATTACTTACCCTAAACCTGGTCATGGTCAAACTTTCTTGCTGTTTTGAACTTGTTGCATGCTCACAAATGCTCTTAATCATAAAGAATTAATCAAGTAATCAACTCACATGTTGAGTTTTTATTGAGAAAAGATCAAGAGAATATGCATGCATCGCACTTCTTCTTTTGAGATGGCTTGTCATTGCACTTAGATATGAACTTGGAAGAAGTTGTGTATGACTAAAACCATGTCCTTAAGCTTCTGATTGTCAAATGACATAGGCTTAGCTTGGTTGGTTAGAATAAGGCAGATGCGCATATAATCTCTTGCAAATATCATATGATCTAAATTTATGCTTTGAAAAATAATAAAATGCAGCAACTAGTGTCATGCTTTCAGATTTTTAAATAGTTAAGTTTGTGAGATCATGACTTGCTTAAATTGAAAAATTACATTTGAGTTCTAGCATGGCTTACACTACCTTATGTATTTCATTGATGTGATAATGTAAGGTACTTGATAGTATAACTTGGATGAGCTTTGTTTATATGTATATGTTATAATATGCTCATAACAACTAATGTTGGAGAGAAAATTTTTCTATATGCTCATGACTTGCTGAATACATTGTCAAAGGGGGAGAGATAAGCATGAAGAGAAAGAGAATATGGGCATAAGGAGAGATAATAAAGGGGGAGAGATTTTCATTTTCTTCTCTTTTTACTTTTTCATTTTCTTCTCTTTTTTCTTTTGATTTAAAAGGGGGAGAAATTGTTTTCAAAAACTTTTATGTGAATAAGCCAATGTTCGGATTTTAAATGGTGTTGCCAATGCATTCATCAAGGGGGAGATTGTAAGACCTATATGTGCTGAATACATTGGCTTGTAGTGAATACACTTGGTTTTGATGATAAAAGTTTTAAATATCACCAAAACACCTTTTTGTCAAGGTCCGACTCTAGCTCCGAGCTATAGCAAGGTCCGACGGTAGGTCCGGCTTGTTTTGGGTAGCTCCGGCTACGTTAGATGCTAGGTCCGGCTTCTTGGTAAGGTCCGACTAGCTTTGGTTAGCTCCGGTGAGCTTTATCTTTAGCTTCAGCATGTCTTTGTTAGCTCCGGCATGTCTTTGATAGCTCTGGCATATACTTGATAGCTCCGGCATGCTTTTGCTAAGCTCCGACGTACTTTGTCTAGCTCCGGTTTTGGGTTGACTAGTTTTGACTAGTTTTTGGTAAGCTCCGGTGCTAGGATCTACTAGTTTTGGAAAGCTCCGACGCTAGGTTCTACTAGCTTTTGGTAGCTCCGGCTCAAACTCTGGGTTGCTCTGGCAAGGTCCGGAACTTGACCTAAGTGCTTCTACTTTTCATTTGCAATGTTTCGTACTTGCTTTACATTGTTGGAAAGATTGCTTAGTATTCATTTGCTAAGTTTTTGGTGCGTTTTGGTTGAATACGGTTGATATCATTTCTACTGTGGTTTTGCAACATGCTTATGTGAGGTTCTCACGTAAGGTGTTGTGTTCGGAACTAACTTGAGTCAAGTCGAGGACTTGGGCTCGTATGGATTGTTTGTTTGTTCATATGCAGGTGTTGCTTGAGTTCAAGTCATGGCTGGTGACAGGATCCATTGGACTAGTCTCAGGAGGAGATGAGGTTCCAACAACCAAGTTCGGGAGGAACTGTGGCTGAGCGGGTCAGGAGGTTGCGCAGGATGATTGAATCAAGGGCAGTGCATATGAAGGTCGAAGGAAGGTGTTCGCATATATGCATGCGGTGCATGACGTGGCAATATGCTTCTAGAGATGGATTATGGAAGGAAGATCTGATCGGAAGGATCGGATCGTATCGGTTGAAGACTTTGGCTGCGGCGGAGTCGGTTATGGCTCGGTATGGAAATATCGAGTTGGTTATGTTAGGATTTCGTGTGGGTCACGAATTTGAGTTGTTTAGGAATGTGGGATACGTTCCTAAGGTGTTTGGAAGTCTTAAGATTGCTTCTATTTGCGTATAGAAGAATCTTGAGCAGTTATGGAAAGTTCCGATTGTGATCGGATTAGGATTGGAGTCCTAGTTGAGATTGGGATGGCCTAAGGGCTGGTTATATAAGCAAGGGAAGGCCAAAGCTCGGCAGAGACGACTTTGGGGCTGTTCCTATTGTGTTCTATTGAATAAAATTCATAGTTTGAAGGAACTTTTGTGCCTTGTTCGTCCAACTTGTTCCAGACAAGTTTTACTCGTCGAGTTTCTGGACAGCACTACCTTTCGTCGGTGGTTTTATTATAACTCGAGTTTTACAGATCCAATTGACGTGATTCTTTTTGGGTTGTCTTCACAACTTGATTATCTATCATCTGTCAAAATTTCACAGTCATTGGATTTGTGGTTTCTGAGCTACACGAGTTTCTTTGCAGCATTCCAGAAACTGTTTTTCTCGGGTAGGTCAGATTGACCATAGTCTGATCTTTCGATCATAACTTGAGTTTTTCTCGACGGATTTGAGTGATTCTTTTTGTGTTGTCTTCGTGACTTGATTCTCTATTATAACTATCACTTTTGTCATGGTGAAACACGTTTAGATTAATCTCACACACGATTTCTTTAACAGATTGTTTTTCTACCGAAGGGATTAGGGTTTTATTGTTTCCGCTGCGTAAGATTTTTAAATCTACCATTCACCCCCCCCTCTGGTAGCTTTTCATGTGCTCTTCGATCCTACAGGTCTTTTGTAAACTTCATTTGATGCACAAAGGTTCTTTCCTTGGTTTGCTTGATTTGCAGACCCTGAAAGTATGTAAGTTCTCCCATCATACTCATCTTAAATTATCAACTCATCACAGTTGAAAACTTTGACACAACATCATGAGAGCACAGCCAAATATCATCCACATACACTTGAATGAATAATGAGTCATTGTGATGCTTAAGCACAAAAAGAGTTATATCGACCTTGCCCATGGTGAACCCCTTTTCAAGTAAGAATGTTTTTAAACTATCATACCATGCTCTAGGGGCTTGTTTGAGACCGTACAAGGCTTTGGACAGTTTGTAAACATGGTTAGGAAAATCTGTATTTTCAAAACTCGGTGGTTGCTTGACATACTGCTCCTCACCTATGTAGCCATTAAGAAAAGCACTTTTAACATCCATTTGATATAACTTGAATTCTTTAGATGCAACAAAAGCTAACAAAATTCTCATGGCTTCTAATCTAGCAACAAGAGCAAAAGATTTATCAAAATCTAAACCTTCAACTTGTGTGAAACCTTGAGCAACCAACCTAGCCTTATTCCTAACCACAATCCCGTCCTCACATTGTTTATTTTTAAACATCCATTTAGCTCCAATTAAAGTTTTACTTTGAGGGGGAGGTACAAGTTTCCAAACATCATTCCTTTCAGAATTTTCTAACTTTTCTTGCATGACAATAATCCAAGATTCCTTAGTGATTGTGTGTGATATATCTTGGGGTTCAAAAGAAGCAACAAAAGCAGAATGAGCATGGGAGTTTGGATCGCAGAACCTAGACCATGTTACTCATTCGTGCAAGCTTCCAATGATTTGTTGTGGAGGGTTACTTTTGAGGATGCAGAGGGGAGTAGACACTTCACAAGCTCCTTCTTCTTCATATTCATCACAAATTGAAGAACTTGTGGTTTGAGGAACATCTGGACCAGCAGTAGTGGTCATTGGTGCTCGTTGTGGAGCGAGATCAAGAGCTAGAACGTCATTGTTTATTTCTAAAATTTATGGCAGCAACTCCACACATTCTTCATCTTCAATGGAAAATACTCTCCCCCTGCAGATATGGATCTAGACCTACAATATTAGAGCTAGTACCTGGGCTAGCTTCATCAAAAGAAACCTCACAAGTCTCCATAATTTTGTTAGTGTGAAGGAAAAGCACACGGTAGCCTCTAGTATGAGATGTATAACCAAGAAACATGCCACAAACAGAGCTAGGTTCAAATTTATCAAGATTACCATGTTTCTTAACAAAGCATTTGCAACCAAAGACCTTAAAATGTGTAACACTAGGCCTATATATATACCGAATCTCATATGGTGTTTTTCCAAGAAAACACGGTTCAAAACATGGTTTAAAACATAACAAGCTGTTGCAATTGCATCTACGAAAAATTCTCTAGAAGTTTGATATTCATCTAGCATAGTCCTTGCCATCTCAACTAAAGTTTTGTTCTTTCTCTCTATGATCTATTGCATTTTTGGCACAAAAGTGATCAAATGATTGGTTTTTAAATTCAATTCCATTATCACTTCTAATTGCTTTAAAGATCTTGGGTGGTCAAGTGAAAGTCTAAGAAATAAACTTCTAAAGTGACTAAAAGCTTCATTCTTAGATGTCATAAAGTAAACCCAAGAGTATCTAGAATAATCATCAACAATCACAAGCACATATTGCTTACCTCTCAAAGATTGAACACGTGAAGGACCTACGGTGTGAAGAAGTAAAAGTTGTCCTGGTTCAGTTGTCATGGTCATTGTGAGAGGAGGATGTGAACCCGCAACTATCTTAGCATGTCTACAAGAAGAGCACATAATATTGTTGTCCCTTTTAAGCTTAGGTAGCCCACGTATGCGATCAAGACTACTAAAACACGTGTGAGGTGATCAAAGCCTATGTGACTAAGTCTATGATGCCAAAAATATAAGTCCTTTGAATCATTAGCAACTAGACACATAAGCTTATAAGTTCACATATCAAAATGAGATTAAAAAATTCTTCCAATCCTAGACATCTTAAACAAAATCTCACCTTTTGAATCTACATCCTTGGAGCAATTTTCAGTGAAAATAATTTCCAGATTTTCATCTAGCAATTGTGAATTAGAAAGCAAGTTGTATTTTAAAATTTTGACAAGTGCCACATCTTTAAAAGTGAAGTGATTATTTACTCTAACTGAATCCTTAGCAATTATGGGAGTTGAAGAATTATTGGCAAAAGTAACATTCTCTACATGTGACGCAAAAGAGAGGGAGGAGAACCATTCTTTTTACCGGACATGTGGCGTGAGCAACCTGAATCCACAAGCCAAATGCTCTTTTTTCTCAAGCGTGTAACCTACATAGCAGCACAATACGTCGATGACTCAATACTAGGGTTAGTCAAAAGGCATTCAGGAATCCAGTACTGAATCACACGATGTTAGCAGGAATAACACATGAAAACTGAGAAAATACAGCAGGTTTGTGAGCCAAATTTTGAGAATTCTTGTTCCCAACTACTGATTTTTGAATTGTTATGTGTAGCATGGAAGACAGTAGGTTTGGGAACAAACTTTGCATTTTTTTGACTCATTACAGTAGGTTGCATGTTCCTAACATTCAGTTCAAAACGTGCAACAAGTTTTGCTCGGTTGTTATATGATCTGGCAAACATTCATTCCTTTTTCTGTTGTTTAGCTAGTCTATAAGAAAAATCTATGACATGATCGACTCTACCATTGTAGGTACAATGAAATTTAACTTTGTGTTCATGTCTAGATGAGCAAGCAACATGTTTATTAGAAACTGAATGAGACAATGCTCCTGCAGATTTGAAAACCACCTCTTTTTGTTTAGGAACCGTTTGAATCAAACCACTCCCTAATGATTTTACAATTTTAGGTGGATGTGCTTTAGCATGAGCATGAGAATAAAAACCTAGACCAGTTTTATAATTGCATGACTTAGATGAATTCAGCGGCAAGTTTAGGTTCTTATTTGCACTACAAAACCTCTCCAGTGTCCTATGCATGTCATCAAGTTTCTTGGACAAGTCTAGACAGTTTTAACATGATTTTTTTCCTTTTAATTTGCAATTAGAACAAGAATTTACTTCGTGAACACGTAAAGCATTGTTCAAAGCAAATATATCATCCCTAGCATCAAGTATTCTCTTATTAAGATCATCACAGGTTCAAACAATGCAAATCAATTGTAGAACAACTAGCATCATATGTTTTTATAATTTAGTGCATCAAGCTTTTTGTTCTTTTTTTTTTAATTTCAATTTCAAGTCTATCATGCGTAGAGGTGTGTGCACTTCTTAAAGAGGACAATTGTGCATATATAAGCTCACATGAGGAACAAGAATCATCACTAGGAATCAAAGATTTTAAATGATTAATCTTAGATTTTAGTGATTCAATGTTAACATCATTGTACCTAAGTTTTTTGTCCTTTTTTCTAATTATAGTAGCAGCACGAAAAGACCATTAACAATTTCTCCGTATGAGTGATTTACCTCATCATTATCGCTGATCCCTTCGGCCGCCTCCATACTTGAACTTGGGTTGCCGGCCATGAAACACATATTTGCCAAATTCTCTTCATCTTCATCACTTCCAATGTCCACATAGCTCAAGCTAAGTTCTTGAAGTGTGAAGACAAAACTATTCACAAATTGGTGACCTGTAAAACCCTTGTTCTTGTTGTTGTTGTTGTTGGCTTCTCACCACGGAAAGTATGACCTAAAAGATTAGGGCAATCTATATGAAGGTGTCCTGTCTTACCACATTCAAAGCATCGTTGAGAGATCCCACTTCCTCTCCTTCTTATTCTCACATTTTGCACTGCTTTTGATAACTGAGTAGAGAGAAGTGCTAGCTCCTCCTCCAGTAACTCTTCAATCTATTTAAGGGTTAAAGAGGATAGCAAAGCAAGTGTACCACATGAAGAAGATTGGATAGAGCTAGGCATGTTATGTTGTGAAACAAATGCAAGAGACACGTTGGGGTTCTTACGTGATATTATGTCAAGTTCGTGAGTTTTTAACTTAGAATATAGCACATCTAAAGTAAGTGTACTCATGAAAGTGGATTCGCAAATAGATGTAACTTTCATCTCCCTAATTGACATGTCTAATGCATTTAACAATTGCATAGCATTCTCAGCATCTAAAAAATTAACATTGACACTACACAAGTTGCTAAGAATTTTATTAAAGTGAGCAAATAGATCATTGATGGACTCATCCGGTTGCATCTCAAAGCACCCGGTTGCATCTCAAAGCGCATGTACTCCTTTTTGAACATGTCTTGTGTAAGGATCGAATGCCCAATAGGGGGGGTGAATTCGGCTTCTTTTCAAAAATTAAAGCGATAAAAACTTAATTACTAAAAGCCCAATTGCCTATGCAAACAACCTATGCATTCAAGTGAATAGTAACTTTGCGGTATATGAAATGCATAAGTGTAAGGGGAGAGGAAGAAAGCGCAAACTCCCGAGGAGACACGAAGACACGGAGATTTATCCCGTGGTTCAGCAAGATCGTCAAGATCTTTCTACATCCACGTTGTGGCACCCACCAAAGGGTATAGCCACTCCCAAGTCACGAGACCAGGGATCTTCACTATACTTCTCCGTTCGCCAACCTCGGCAAGGTGGAGCTCAAGCCTTGTACAAGTTTGATCCTCCGGGCTTCCACAACCGTCTTGGCAAGCTCCGGAAAGCTCTCTCCAATACAATCACCAAGGGACACTCCCTTACAGCTCTCACTACACTAGAGACTCCAATCACCAAGAATGGAAGCACACAAGCACTATCTCTAGCAAGCTCTAGCCTATCTCTTGGTGTACAAGTGGTGTAGATGATGTAGAAGTGGTAGCTCAACGTCTTGAATGCTTGAGAATGTGTAGAGTAGCTCTGGTTGTCAAGACTTGTCGAATAGACTGGTTGAAGGGGTATAAATAGCCAGCCTCCACAAGATAGCCGTTGGAAAAGTAGGCTGACATCATTGTTCTGCGATCACCGGATGATCCGATGTTCTCCCTTCAATTATCATCGATCAAATCCAAATTAGCTGATGTCACTATGTTAGATATGACTGTTGTTAGACCGATGTTACACTTGCCTTCTCATCGGATGATCCGGTGGCACTTCATCCAGAATTGGTTCAGAATTAATGCTTACAGGAGTGATTGACCGATGTGTTATCAATTATACATCGTATGGTCCAGTTTTACGCTTGGTCCAGGGAAATTGCTTACTGTACTGATGGACCGATGTAACATCCCCTTCATCATCGGATGATCCGGTGAGTACTTAGTTCTGAGGTCTTCTTCTTCTGCTAAACCAACTCGACTGATGTATTGTTTTCTGGAAACATCGGCTGATCCGATGAGTTGATTTTGTTTGCTCCGAGTTGTTCTAAGTGATTCTTTTGGAATTTTCTCGAGTGACCTCTTATAAATTGGTTTGAAATATTCTTCTGATGATTATCAAGCATTGAGTGCTGTCAATATTGGTTCAATAAATTTGACATATGAGCTTTTTCTTCTAATCTTCATAAAAATTGATTGACCTCATAGAATGATGGTTTAGGGGTCTCCAATTATATCCAATGAGCAGTAGATGATATTCATATAGATTTCATTTGTTTGTGATGAGTGATATGGGAGACCCTGCATCCACAAATTCATTAGTAATATCCAACGGTTGTCATTAATCACCGAAACCATACCTCATGGGGGCCTAGATGCTTTCAATCTCCCCCTTTTTGGTGATTGATGACAACACAACAAGTAAAGCATAATGGTAATGAATTTAAGAATACGATACTCAAGAGGATATGCAATAAGTACAAGATTTAGCACCTTAAACTAGAAGACTCAAAAACGATCAATAACTTGAAAGCTCAATTGATCAATAACTCAAGAGAATTAAGTGGCACACGAATACTCAATAAATAGCATAAGAGTAGCAAAACTCCAAATTACAAAAGTCCCAAAAAGATAAGCTCCCCTACAGCTAGGACTCCCCCTGGGACTAAGCTAGCCCTTCCCCCTGACTCTTCTCACCCTTTAGCATCAAGACACCAAAAAGGAAGTCGAGTGCCTAAGGATCCTAAGCGCTCGAGACGATGAAGAACTGGTCACCGTCGGGGGTGCTGTCGTCAGAGCTACTGCCTGCTGCTGCTGAAGCTGGAGTGGAAGAGACGGGAGTTGTGGGAGCTGTTGTCGGTGCCTGCTGAGTCTAGACTGCTGGCAATGGGGCACTGATAACGGACGTCGGCGTCTGCTGGAAAAGCATCGTAGCCGGCAGAGGAGAGTGGATAGGAGCACCCGGAGCTAGCAGAGGTGACATGCTGATCGTCGGGATCGGCGTGGTCGGCACTGGTGCTGAGACTGGAGCCAGGACAGGCGGGCCTGGAGCTAGGCCTGGAAGCTGCGACGGTAGGGCAATCCCGGTCTGAGTGTAGAGGTTGGTGATCAACCCCAGGATGCCCATCATAGCCTGCTGCGTCTGCTGCTGCTGGTCAAGGTGCTGCTCAACCATCTGCTAGAGTAAACAAGTGAGCTCAGATGGCTGAGATACCTGTGCCTCTGACACCGGAGGTGGAGTAGGTGGTGGCATAGTCGAGCCTCCTGCCTCCGCGTCGTGCTGCCTGGGTGAGGGAGGAGGTGGGAAGTACTCCTCGACACTGTCACTAGTGTCACTCTCGGACCATATGTGCTGCGGATCCCCACCTTGAGCCTCTGCCTGTGCTAGTATCTCATCTTCCTTCTCCAGGTCTGACCAATCTTCTTCTGAGAGACAAGCACAGACCTGACGCTCAATTGGACGCCCAAGGCGGTGGTCTCCAGGAGCTGGCGCACGGTAGTGCCCGAACCGTGTGATGCTCTCGTCGGTGAGACTGTCACGAACGGCGACCCCTCTAGAGCTACCATGTAGAGCAAGTGGCTGATCCAGTGGCCAAACACAAGCTGCCTCATCATGCCAACTTCATCAGTGATGACGTCCACCATCTCACAAATCAAGATGTCCACAATGTCGAACTCCATCCCGTTCATAACATAGAACAGGAGAGTATGCTGCAAGCTGGTGAACCCCTCAAGGTATCCAGACCTCGACAAAAGTGCGCGACGCAAGGCAAGGTGCAAAGTGCGCGCAGCTGGAGTGAGTAGTGCCAGTACCCTCGGCTGGTCTGGAGAGAAAGGCTGAGCGAACAGTGAGCGTATCTCCTCAAGTGGTGGTGCCACACCTCTAGTGAGTGGCCTCCTCGGTGGTTCAGCCTGTCCATACACTCTCTTGTCTAGGCATGTGTCGTGAAGATCCACTCCTAGCAGCTGTCCCAAAGTCTGCCTAGTCAGGTGGTGATGCTGGCCCATAAACATGAAGTCAGTGGATTTGCGGCCCTCAGAAACGTAAAGTGTGGCATAGAATACTCGGACCCAGTCCTCCATGTAGACACTCCTCTCGTATGACATCAGCTACACTAGCCCTCTATACCTCTCAAAGTAAGGGCGTATCTCCATCTCGGCTGCAAGTGCAAGCTGATCCCAATCCAGGAAATTGTGCTTGAAGAGCTTATGGCCCTGACATCTGTAAGTCTCGTACAGCAACACCTGTGTCAGGGTCCAAAAGCGGCTGTCCACAAGTGCCTCTTTGGGCTGCGGGAACCACTCCTCAAGAAGAATACTCCATTTGACCTTCCTAAGCTGCTTGGCCTTCAACTTCCTATAATCTGTCAGGCGGACACCCTCACCAACACGGACGTTGGTGTCCATCTCATAGACGGCTCTCTGGGCTGCCCTGTCCTCTCGAAGGTCAGCAGCTGACGATCTCTGTCTCGGGGCTGCAGCTAGATGACCCCCACGGGTCCTGGCTGAGTGCCGGCGAACAAGTGGCACTTCGGGCTCCTCTTCCTCCTCTGACTCCTCAGGCACCGGAGGCTGCCTCTATCGGGCCTCGCGGATCCTCAACGATCCTCCTCAGCCTAACTCTCGCTCCTCAGCAGCGCGAGCGGCCATCAAAGCTTTCTTCGCCTCCTTCGACAACTTCTGCTTCTTAGCGGTCGGCTCCTCACTGGCCTTGCCTTTTCCCTTCTTGTCATGACCCATGACGACGATGAGGATGAGCACGCGGGACAAACGAGCTCGGGCACATGGGACGGCGATGCAACGATTGTCGCGGCCGGGGAACCCTAGCGGTGAAGCGACAACGACCGTAGGGGGGCACCACGGTGACGCAGAGGGCGGCGGTGCAGTGTGGGCGGCAGCAGAGGTGTGGCGGCGGTGAGGCGTGGGGAGGCGGTGGTAGCACTTCTTGGGGAGGCGGCGACACTGTGTGGGAAGGCGGCGGCGCTGAGCGGCAGTGACCAGAGGGCGGCGGTGGCCGGAGGGCGGTGGCTGCCAGAGGCGTGGAGCGGCGGCAGTGGAGGTGAGGGCGTCGGGGGCGGAGAGCTGGGTCGGGGAGAGTGAAAGAGAGATGAAATGGCGCGCCAAATAGGTGGGGCCCGAACCCTAGCTCAAAATTTAACATCAGATGAACCGACGTAAGATGAGGGCTGCATCAGTTGAATGATACAGTAAGGGTATTCCAAAAGGTACCATTGACACCGGATGATCCGACGTGAAAATGATTTGCATCGGTTGAATTTGGCACAACTCCAGAAATGTGAACATCGGATGCACCGATGTTTCTCAGAATGAACTCATTGGTTGATTTGACTTTCTGACAGAGCCGACCCTTGGCCCTTGAGCACAAACTGATCCGTTGATGGTTCTGCCCTTAGCATCGGATAATCCGATGACTACAAAACAGCAACATCCCATATATGTCCTTTGACTTAAACACACAACGAGAAACACAAGTCTTAGGACTTCTTGGGCAACCCCTTAACCCTCAAAAAAGACTAATTGCCAAGAACTTGGCTAAACCCTAAAGCAAATAGAACACGAAAGAAATTTAGGAAGAAATCCAAATAAAATGTAAGGCCCATGCTTTGTGAGCTAGAGGATGAAGACTTCTATCTCTTTAAAGCATGTTCCTTTAGGCATTAACACACTTAACATTTTGTTCTTTCCACATCATATGAGTTGAGATATTGCATTTCAAACAAGTCTCTTTCTCATGAAGTGGGTTCCACTTTGTGACAATCTACTGTATGCAATGCCAAAAAATTTATAATGCAAGAAATTAAACGTGAGTGCAGGTCTATATGGCAGGCATCATGCAAGACATAAATTAAATCTATCTTGCCAAATTTGAACCTTTCAAAGGCTTCTTCAGGGAGAGTCACTCTCCAAGCCTTGGGGAAACCCAAAGGAACCTCCATCCCAAGCTAACCCTTGCTCACCTCTATCCTTTGAAAGTTAGACAAGACCTATATGAGATGCATTCTTACATGATCATGGGAACTTACATGACGTTCGATGCATCTAGCATATTTAATTCACTTCTTAGTCTAGAAAAAGGTTTCTCATCATATGGCTTAGTGAAGATATCCGTCAATTGATCTTCGGACCTAACACCTCGCAAGGATATGTCTCCCTTAGCTTCATGGTCCCTCAAGAAATGATGGCGAATATCACTGTGCTTAGTGCGGGAGTGTTGAACGGGGTTCATAGCAATCGTAACCGCACTTTCATTGTCACAAAGGAGAGGCACACAACCAAGTTTAATACCAAAGTCCAAAAGGGTTTGCTTCATATAAAGGATTTGGGCACAACATGCACCGGCCCCTATGTATTCCGCTTCCGCCGTGGACAAAGCAACGGAATTTTGCTTCTTGCTAGACCAAGATACTAGGGAACGCCCAAGCAAGTGGCACCCACCGGAGGTACTTTTGCGATCCACACGGCATCCGACAAAGTCCGAATCCGAGTAACCCAAGAGATGGAATTTTGCACCTTTAGGGTACCACAGGCCTACACTAGGGGTATGCTTTAGATACCGAAGTATCCTAAAGAGCGCCTTCCGATGCGATTCTTTAGGTGCCGCTTGAAAGCGAGCACACAAGCATACACTAAACATGATATTGGGCCTAGATGCGGTAAGATAAAGCAATGAACCAATCATAGAATGGTAATTAGATTGGTTAATAGGTTTACCATCCTTATCCGCGTCAAGATGACAATTTTTTGCCATTGGAGTACTTCTTGAGCTACAATCTCCCATCTCAAATTTCTTCAAGAGATCCTTGGTATACTTTTCTTGATAGATGAAGGTCTCCTCTCGAAGTTTCTTGATTTGAGATCCAAGGAAGAAGTTGAGCTCTCCAATCATCAACATCTCGAATTCCCTAGACATCATTTTGCCAAACTCATGGCTAAGAGCTTCGTTAGTTGAACCAAAAATAATATCATCGACATAAATTTGACAAATAAATAATTCTCTATCGATGTCTTTGGTGAAGAGTGTAGTGTCCACCCTCCGGATCTTGATTCCTTGCATGATCAAGAAATCTCGTAGTCGTTCACACCATGCCCTAGGTGCTTGCTTGAGCCCGTAGAGCGCCTTGTGCAACCTAAACACATGATTAGGATTCCTCGGATCTTCAAACCCGGGAGGTTGTTCAACATAGACAAGCTTGTTAATATAACTATTAAGAAAGGCACTTTTCACATCCATTTGATAAAGCTTTATGTTATGATGTGATGCAAAGGCAAGAAGTATACGGATGGCTTCTAGTCAGGCGATCGGAGCAAACGTCTCCCCAAAGTCTAGTCCTTCAACTTGCGAGAAACCCTTGGCCACAAGTCTTGCCTTTTTGCGGACCACAACACCGTTCACGTCTTGTTTGTTGCGGTATACCCACTTTGTTTCAATGACGTTCTTGTCCTTGGGTCGCTCCTCCAACACCCAAAGATCATTGCGGATGAAGTTTTTGAGTTCTTCTTGCATGGCCATCACCTAATTTGGATCTTGGAGTGCTTCCTCAAGGTGAGTTGGTTCTACACATGAAACAAATGAGTAGTGCTCACAAAACGTAGCGAAATGTCGAGAAAGTGTACTTACTCCCCTTGATGGACTTCCGATGATTTGGTGAATCGGATGCACCTTGGAGATGCGTCCATGCCTCATAAGTGGTTGTGAATCACTTGGCGGTGGTGATGCGTGTTGTTCTTCTTGTGGTTGTACTTGATCATGGACTTATTCTTTTCCTTGATGGTGTGTAGCTTGTGAATCTTGTGTCGGCAATGGATCATCCTTCTCTTCTTCGTCAACTTGAGGCGCCATAGTTGTGTTGATGTTGGAACTTGAAGCTCCCCCTTGATCATGGCTCTCCTCAACTTTAGGCTTGATGTCTCCAATGGTCATGTTCTTCATAGCTTCTCGTAGAGGGTCATCATTTATTTCATCATGACCAAAACTCTCCTCTTGGGAGCCATTAGTTTCATCAAACTCAACATAACAACTTTCCTCAACTAAACCGGAGGTTTGGTTGAATACTCAATATGCTTTTGAGTTTGATGCATAACCAAGAAATATACCAACATCACATCTTCTTTCAAACTTACCGAGCCTTTTCTTGCGGTAGATGTAGCACTTGCACCCGAAGACTCGGAAATAGGATATGTTGGGCTTTCTCCCAATGAGAAGTTCGTACGGGGTCTTTTGAAGTAGTCGATGTAGGTAGACCCTATTTGCGGCATGGCACGCCGTGTTGATTGCTTTGGCCCAAAACTTCTCGGACGTGCCATAGTCATCAAGCATTGCTCGCGCAAGAGTAATGAGAGTCTTGTTCTTCCTTTCAACAACACCATTTTGTTGAGGAGTGTATGTGGCCGAAAACTCATGCTTCACGCCTTCACGATCACACCACTCCCCAATGTTGTAGTTGTTGAATTCGGTGCTGTTGTCACTCCAGACCTTGATGATGGGAAGTTGAAATTCCCTTTGAGCACAGTTAGTGAAGAGCTTGAACACTTCCGGAGTTTCACTCTCGTCACCTAGAAACAAAGTCCAAGCATAGCGAGCGTAGTCATCAACTATAACAAGACAATAGAGGTTACCGCCAAGACTTTGATATGTGGACGGTCTGAAGAGGTCCATGTGGAGTAACTCAAGTGGATTGGAGGTTGACACCATTGTCTTCATCGGGTGGTGTGAAGCAACTTGCTTCCCGGCTTGACAAACGCTACAAAGCTTGTTCTTCTCAAATGTGACATCCTTCACGCCTGTCACCACCCCGAGCTTGAATGACTTCTTGAGCTTGCTCATTCCTATGTGAGTTATGTGTTGATGCCATAGCCAACCCAAGCTCGTCTTGGTGAAAAGACAAGTGGTCAAGCTAGCATCCTTGTTGGAGAAGTCTACTAGGTAGAGATGTCCATGCCGAAATCCTTTGAAGATTAGTTCTTGGCTTGTTTCACTAGTCACAACAACATCATTTTTGCTAAAGGTGCACGTTAGTCCAAGATCACATAATTGTGCAATAGAAAGCAAATTAAAACTAAGTGACTTAACATACAATACATTGGAAATAGATAGATCATTTGAAATTGCAATCTTACCTAACCCAATTACCTTCCCCTTAGATTTATCACCAAAGGTGACTTGTTCATGATTGCCGGGGTTATCTATGGTGGTGAACATACCATCGTTGCCGGTCATATGTTGAGTGCACCCGCTATCGAGTACCCAATGCTTTCCTCCGGCTTTGTAGTTCACCTACACACATGAATTCAATTTTTGACTTTAGGCACCCAAGCCAACTTAGGTCCTTGTATGTGTGATACAAGTGTTTTTGGGACCCAAAGTTGCTTGGGGAGCTTCCCCTTCATGCCCTTTATGTCCTTGCCAATGAACCTTGCCTTCACCTTGCCATCTACTTTACTCAAGAGATAATAATGATCATTGAAAGTAGACTTGTAGTTAGTAGGCAATTTTGGAGAAGGCCGGTTAGGAAGAGGACACTCCCTTGTATGGTGACCGGTGACCTCACAATGTTGGCAATAGGAACCAACTTCCTTGATGAATCTTGTTCTAAGCTCCGGTGAGGGCACCTTTCCTTTGTTAGGCACCGGGAAGGATCCAAGTCCTCTCTTGTTGAAGGCCTTTGCTTGTTGGAAGAGGATTTCCTTGTGCTTGACTTCTCCTTTAGATAGTCTTGCCACACTAGTGCGGAGACTTTCAATTTCTTCCAACAAGTCCTTCTCCCTAGCATTCTCTTTCAAAGGCAAAGAATTATGCAAGACATTAGTGGCATGAGAGTTAATAGATACCTTATCATTAAGGGTTTCTTTCTTTATATTTTTCAATTCTTGATCAAGAACTTCATAAGCAAGGTTAAGTACTTGATGCTCTTGGATTAAATCATTGTGCTTTCCCAAGAGTGCTTGGTGTGCTCAGTCAAGCTCGTGATGATCTAGCTTGATTTGAGCCTCATCCTCCTCAACTTGCTTGACATGAGATTTGAGTGTGCCATGCTCCTTAAGTATGCTTTCATACTTCTCAAGAAAATCGAGGTTAGCACTCTCAAGCTTAGCACGAATTTCTTCAAGAGCCTTAACCTTACTCTTTTCCCTCTTAATGATAGTGTGGTATTCATTATTAATGAGGTTAATTCATCGGGGGAAAGCTCATCATCGCTAGAATCATCACATACCTTGGTGTTACCTTTAGCCATGAGGCACATAGGAGGTTGATGAAGAGATGAGTCATCATTGTTGGCAATGGAAAGGTCGGCCAAACTTTCTTCTTCCGCTTCACTCTCTTCATCACTTGATTTTTCGTCGGTGATCCATTCATTTGCCTCACACATGAACACCTTTTGTGGACCTTTCCTCTTCTTTGGGAAGAGTTTTGCCTTCTTGCCTTTTTCATGCTTCTTCTTCCCAAAGGACCTTGGTTAGGGCTTGTCCTCTTCATCATCCTCACTATCTTCAAGCTTGCGATGCTTGCTCTTGTGGTTCTCTCTCCTTCTATCCGGTTTCGGACAATCATAGGAGATGTGGCCTTGATCACCACAATTGTAGCAAGTCTTGTTGTCATCTCTCCTTGGTAGAAAAGTTTTCTTCTTGGGATCAAAGGTGTATCCCTTCTTGGCAATCTTGGAGTTTAAGCGAGAGAACTTTCTCGTCATCAATGCAAGCTCATCATCGTCATCTTCACTTGATGCTTGCTCTTCTTCACTTGAGCTAGGCTCAACCACTTTCTTTTTCTTGAGACTTGTTTTCTTGGTGGAAGCCTTTACAGCAATTTTCTTTGAAGATGATTGCTCCATCATCCCAAGTACACTCATCTCATGAGCGTGAATCTCTCCAATAAGTTCTGAATCTTCAATGTGATCAAGAGATTCTCTTTGAAGCATGGAGTTGATGATGTTGTACTTTGGCTTAGGAAGGAGCATAAGAATCTTGCGGCTGATGAGTCCCTTGCCAAGAGAAGCAATGTCAAGAGCATTAATTTCCTCAATAAGCACATTCAAGCGAGAAAATATTCCATTGACATTTTCATGAGATAGCAATTTGAACTCATCATATTTGGCTTTAAGCATATAATTATTAGTTTTTTGACACGAGAAGAACCCTCATGAATTTCATTCAAGAAAGCCCAAATTTCACAAGCTTTCTCTTTGCTAGCAATCCTAGCAAATACATCTTGACTAATGCATTCATAAATTGCATTTCTAGCTTTAGCATCCCACTTGATTTGATCACCAACATAATTATGCTCACCAAACCCCGCATGGGTCGCTTCCCATACCTCGGGAGCAATAGCCTCTAGATAAGCACGCATGCGTGCTTTCCAATAGGCAAAGTTCTTGCCCTCGAAGATAGGAACCGAACCCCCATTCTTGGCCATTTTAGCTCTCTAGTGGTGAAGCTAGAATGATCCAATGAGCAACCTTGCTCTGATACCAATTGTAAGGATCAAATTCCCAAGAGGGGGGGTGAATTGGGCTTCTTTTCAAAAATTAAAGCGATAAAAACTTAATTACTAAAAGCCCAATTCCCTATGCAAACAACCTATGCATTCAAGTGAATAGTAACTTTGCGGTATATTAAATGCATAAGTGTAAGGGGAGAGGAAGAAAGTGCAAACTCCTGAGGAGACACGAAGACACAGAGATTTATCCTGTGGTTCGGCAAGATCGTCAAGATCTTCCTACATCCATGTTGTGGCACCCACCAAAGGGTATAGCCACTCCCAAGTCACCGAGACCAGGGATCTTCACTATACTTCTCCGTTCGCCAACCTCGGCAAGGTGGAGCTCAAGCCTTGTACAAGTTGGATACTTTGGGCTTCCACAACCGTCTTGGCAAGCTCCGAAAGGCTCTCTCCAATACAATCACCAAGGGACACTCCCTTACAGCTCTCACTACACTAGAGACTCCAATCACCAAGAATGGAAGCACACAAGCACTGTCTCTAGCAAGCTCTAGCCTATCTCTTGGTGTACAAGTGGTGTAGATGATGTAGAAGTGGTAGCTCAACGTCTTGAATACTTGAGAATGTGTAGAGTAGCTCTGGTTGTCAAGACTTATCGAATAGACTGGTTGAAGGGGTATAAATAGCCAGCCTCCACGAAATAGCCGTTGGAAAAGTAGGCTGACATCACTATTCTGCAAACACCGGATGATCTGATGTTCTCCCTTCAGTTATCATCGGTCGAATCCAAATTAGCTGATGTCACTGTGTCATATATGACTGTTGTTAGACCGATGTTACACTTGCCTTCTCATCGGATGATCCGGTGGCACTTCATCCAGAATTGGTTCAGAATTAATGCTTACTGGAGTGATTGACCGATGTGTTATCAATTATACATCGGATGGTCCAGTGTTACACTTGGTCCAGGGAAATTGCTTACTGTACTGATGGACCGATGTAACATCCCCTTCATCATCGGATGATCCGGTGAGTACTTAGTTCTGAGGTCTTCTTCTTCTGCTAAACCAACTCGACCGATGTTTTTATTTTCTGGAAACATCAGTTGATCTGGTGAGTTGATTTTGTTTGCTTCGAGTTGTTCTAAGTGATTCTTTTGAAATTTTCTCAAGTGACCTCTTATACATTGGTTTGAAATACTCTTCTGATCATTATCAAGCATTGAGTGCTGTCAATATTGGTTGAATAATTTTGACATATGAGCTTTTTCTTCTAATCTTCATAAAAATTGATTGACCTCATAGAATTATTGTTTAGGGGTCTCCAATTATATCCAATGAGCAGTAGATGATATTCATATAGATTTCATTTGATTGTGATGAGTGATATGGGAGACCTTGCATCCACAAATTCATTAGTAATGTCCAATGGTTGTCATTAATCACCGAAACCATACCTCATGGGGGCCTAGATGCTTTCATCTTGCCTTACCTCCTTGATCATGTTGGATCCTTCATGGTAGTCGCAAAGTGTTTTCCACACATCGTATGCAGATCGGAGGTGTGCAACATGATCGAAGTTGCTTTGAGTCAATCTTTGTATGATCAAATTATGAGCCTCGTTGTTGTTGTCGACATCCCTCATGTTCACAGCCGTAACTTGATCGTTTGGTGGCATGTGGAAGGGCTTGTACACCATTTCCCATATGGTGAAGCCTTGCGCCTGTATGTAAGCCTTCATCTGTGCCTTCCAAACATGAAAATGAATACCATTGAGCGGACAAGGTTTCACTGAGTATTTCTCCATGGTGATTAGTCAAATCATGTGCAAATCAAAACTATTAGAGTATCATGGCTATGATACCAATTGTAGGATCGAAGAGCATGTAAAAATCTACATGGGGGTGAATAGTAGATTGAAACTTTTCAGCGGAAGCAACAAAAACACCTCGGCAGAAAATCAATTTGATAGAGAAATCGTGTGTGTGAGTATTAACAACGTGTTCAAAATGCGATAAATCAGTGTAGAACATAGAGAATCAAGTCACGAAGATACGACAACAAGGATCACGAAAAAACCGTCTTGAAAAACTCAAGTTATGATCGAATGATCGAACAAGGGTCAATATGTTCTACCCGAGTAAAAACCAGATTTTCAACACTGCAAAGAAACTCCGGCCGATCAGAGACCACAAATTCAATGACCATGAAACTTCCACGTACAATATACAATTGAGTTTTGAAGACAATACAAAAAGAACCACGTCGATTCGATCAGTAAAACTCGAGTTATGACCAAAACACCGAGGCAACATTGTTCTGTCCAAAAACTCGACGAGAAAGACTTGATGAAAATAAGTTGGACGAACAAGGTACAAAATCTCCTATAAACTACGAATTTTATTGATCAAAACAGAAGAGGAACAGCCCAAAGTCGTCTTACCATGAGCTCTGGCCTCCCATGTTTATATAACCAGCCCTAAGGCCAACCCAATGAAAACTAGGACTCTAATCCTACTCAATTTCATCTGAACCTTTCCATAACTGCTCAAAATCTTCCATACGGAGATAGAAGCAATCTTGAGACTTCCAAAATACTTATGAATGTATCCCATATTCCTAAAACAACTCTACTACATTTCCAACACCAATTCAAACCAAAACAAACTCGAAACTTTTCATAAACAAACCTTAACCACCTGCCGTTGCTTGAGGCATAATCCAGCCGGTTGGACCTCTTTGGCAATATCTTCACGTCCATTTCTCTTCATCACGCCTTGGAACAATGTAGCCACGTCCATGCACCCCTTGCATACATGCAAACACTTTCCAACAATGTCCACAATTCCTTCATATGCATTGTTCTTGAACCAAACATGTTGCATGATCTCATGATCAACTCAACCACAACTTCTCCAGAACTTGGTTGTTGAACCTCATCTTCTCCCTAAGACCAGTTCAATGGGTCTCATCGCCAGCCATGTCTTGACCTCAAGCAACACCTGATGCACATGAATAAACCACTAATTCTTCCAAGCACAAGTCATCGACTTGACTCACATTAGTTCGATAACCACAACACCTTATGTGAGCACCTCACATATGCATGTTGCAAACCATTGCAATGTTTAACTGCCATAATCAGCCATAGCACATCAAAAAACTTATTAAATGAATACAAAGAAAACCTTGCCGTAAGACAAAAAGCAAGTTTGAAATATTGCAAGTTAAAACAGATCTGCCGCACAATTATTTCAGCAAAGAAAATTATCGAGTCGACCAAAAGTGGCGCTGCAATGTAAATGCAGAAGAACGGACATTCCAATCCCATATTCACGTGCAAATCACGTGACCGAAAGTTTGGACAGTGCTAACCATGTAAAGAGTAAAGGTTACTCCCGAAATGCATTAAGAAAATTAGGCCAGTCCAAAACCATTGAGGGTAACGTTACTCCTAAAAACACATTTGTAAAGATCGACCTGTGTCGACTCACGTGTCTCTCACGTGTAAAAGTTTGGACAGTCCTAAGTGCCGAACATGTGCAAATCATGTGAGAAAATTTTGGACAATCCGAAGCGAAAAAACACGTGCAACTCACGTGCGATGAAGTTTGGACAGTGCAAAACGGATTCCCACAAGTTCGGACAATCCGAAGTGGGCTTTTCAGCAATGTTCAAAACTTTGCGTGTGAACCCTCACTTTTATTTAAATTGCCAATGTATTCAGCACACATACCTCTCACATACAGTTCACAAGCTTCTTGTTCTTCATTTTCATCACAAACAAATGAGCTTGTGGCTTGAGGATTATTTGGACCAGCAGTAGAAGTCGTTGGTGCTGGTTGTCAATCGAAATCAGCAGCTGGAGCAATGTCATTAGCTACTAAATTTTCGGGCAGCAGCACCACATCTTCCCCGTCTTCAACGAAAATACTCTCCCTCTGCGGATATGCATATTGACCTGCAATATTAGAGCTAGTACCTGGGCTAGCTTCATCAAAAGAAACTTCCCAAGTCTCCATAATATTGTTTGTATCAAGTAAAAGCACACGGTAGCCTCTAGTATAAGATGGATAACCAAGAAACATGCCATCAACAGATCTAGGTTCAAAATTAAAATTACCATGTTTCTTAACAAGGCATTTGCAACAAAAGACCCTAAAATGTGTGACACTAGGCCTATGTCCCAACCAAAGCTCGTATGGAGTTTTTCTAGCTTAGGATGCAAGAAAACACGATTCAAGACATAACAAGCGGTTGCAATTCCTTTACCCCAAAACTTCCTAGGAGTTTGATACTCATCAAGCATAGTCCTAGCCATGTCTACTGAGGTTCTGTTCTTTCTCTCTACAACACTATTTTGTTGAGGTACATATGGTGAAGAAAATTGATAATGTATTCCAATTTCAAAACAAAAGTGATCAAATGATTGGTTTTTAAATTTGGTTCCATTGTTACTCCTAATTGCTTTTAAAGATCTTGGGTGGTCAAGTGAAAATCTAAGAACCAAACTTCTTAAGTGACTAAAAACTTCATTCTGAGATGCCATAAAGTAAACCCAAGAGTATCGAGAATAGTCATCAACAATTACAAGCACATACCACTTACCTCCAAAAGATTGAACACGTGAAGGACCTATGATGTCAAGGTGTAAACGTTGTGTCGATGCTGTTGTCATGGTCATTGTGAGTGTGTGAACATACAACCATCTTAGCATGTCTAAAAGAAGACCACACAATTTCTTTGTCCCCTTTAAGCTTAGGTAACCCACGTATGCGATCAAGACCACTAACATGTGTGAGGTGATCAAAGCCTACGCGACCAAGTCTATGGTGCCAAAAATATAAGTCTTTTTATTTATTAGCAACTATACACCTATGCTTAGAGGATGACATATCAAAATCAGCTTAAAAAACTCTTTCAAACCGAGACATGTTAGACGTAAGCTCACAATTTGAATCTACAACACGGCAACAATTTCTAGTGAAAACAATTTCAAGATTTTCATCTAACAATTGTGAAACAGAAAGCAAGGTGTATTTCAAATTTTTAACAAGTGCCACATCTTTCACAGTGTAGTGATTATTAACTCTAAACGAACCCTTAACAATTATATGAATTGAAGAATTATCAGCAAAAGTAACATTCTCTACACGTGATACAAAAGAGGGGGAGGAGAACCATTCTTTGTTACTAGTCATGTGGCGTGAGCATCCCGAGCCCACAAGCCAAATGTTCTCCTTTCTCAAGCGTGTAACCTACATATAAGCACAATACTTCGATGACTCAATACTTGGGTTAGTCAAAAGGCATTTAGAGATCCATTATAGAGTCACACAATGTCTGGTAGGAATAACACATGAAAGTTGAGATAAAATAGCAGGTTTATGAGCCAAAACTTGAGAATTCGTGTTCCCAACTACTGACTTATGAGGTGTGACATGTAGCACGAAAAATAGCAGGATTGGGAGAAAATTTTGCATGTTTTTGACTTATCACAGCAGGTTGCAAGCTTTTAACATTCGGTTCAGCACGTGCAACGAGTTCTGCTTGCTTCTTACATTATCTAGGTAGCATTTTTTTGATTATTTTCTTGTTTAGCTAGTCTATAACAAAAATCCATGACATAACCATCTCTACCATAGTAGGTACAATTAAATTTAACTTTGTGTTCATGCCTGGATGAGCAAGCAACATGTTTATTTGCACTGAATGAGACAACAATCTTGTAGACTGTTGACATTTCTTACGTCATAAATAAAAATCCGCAAGCAAACGGAAACTGTCGCGTAGCATTTCACGCAAGAGTATTCCAAAGGATATCGTATTTATCCCAAAGGAAGGCAATGGAGTAAAGTAGACACTACTCTTATGATCATGCTATGGGATACTAGAATTATCAAGACGGGGGTAAGTTGATAATATGTGTAGTGTGTGTAACACCCCAGCCACTACGAGCCTGGCGGTCGTTACTTCTGACAGCTCTCTAAGATCACAGACTAGCTCCACAGACCAACACTAGTCTTTTCAGCGCATTTTGTCCTCACTCGTGCGCACCCGGGAAGACTTCCCGGTCAGTCACCCATCAACAAATTGCTCCGGGCCAAGCACGCTTAACCTCAGAGTTCTTTGCAGGTGGGCTTCCGGAAAAGAAGGTATACCTTGGTGGTATGAGTTATTCTATCAATCCTATTAAACCTTGAGCCAGGATGTCACAATCCACCCCCTTAGAAGACCGACATCCTCATGGGTCAACTCCCAAGCCAGGAACATCCCCTTTTGGCCACGTCCATACGTTCAGTACTGGCATATATACCATACCGTGTCCCTCCTAAAGGACCCACACGTCATGCGTACATACCCACGTCCCTGACCCGTACGCACCCGTGAACTGCGAGGGTCGGCTCTGATACCATTCTGTAACACCCCAGCCGCTACGAGCCTGGCGGTCGTTCCATCTGGCAGCTCGCTAGGATCACAGACTAGTTCCACAGACCAACACTAGTCTTTTCTACGCATTTTGTCCTCAATCGTGCACACCCGGGAAGACTTCCCGGTTGGTCACTCATCCACAAATTTCTTCGGGCCAAGCACACTTAGCCTCAGAGTTCTTTGCAGGTGGGCTTCCGAAAAAGAAGGTATACCTTGGTGGTATGAGTTATTCTATCAATCCTATTAAACCTTGAGCCAGGATGTCACAGTGTGACACACACCTAAGCAATCTATTCTTAAGGGTAAATGGATCCTAATTAAGTCCTTCCATAAGCATTGTTTTTAAACCTAGGCGGAAAATATCTAAGTCAATTATAGCAATGCTCATGAAATTCAAGGTTCTTATTTAAATTTATTCTGAAGTAAGGTGACATTCTTTTTTGAAGAATCAGAAAGGGCAATACCAGCACTTACTCTCGTGAGGATGCATAGGAATTGAATAATGAGAAGGTGTAAACCTTCCTAATAAATGTAAGAAAAATCAATCAATACTAATGCAACTCAAATGACGGAAAAATTTTAATGTACCTCAATTGAAGAGTTGTCCAAGTTGAAGATTGTTGTGTGAGAAATTCACAACCATGAATTTTTGTGTAGCCTTCATGTTCAATGCCAAGTAGAGGTTGGAGTTGAATGAGCATCATCTTGTTCCTCCTTTGGCCACCATCTTGAGCATTCCTCTATCATGAACTCAAAATGAGATTCATGGATGGATATGTGCTTGATTAGGCCTTCCATCCTCTTTACAAGTTTTATCTTGGCTGCACTAAAATCAAGAACAAACAAAACAACTCAAAAAGTGTTACGTTAGCTCAAAAGCATGTTGTACCCCTTGTCAAATTGTTTTGCCCAACATGAAACAACTTGCAAATGCAAAGAATATTAAAGGAAATATTTTTGTTTTGAACCAAGAAGATGAATTCACGTGGTAGTGCCCAAGGTTCATATCCAAATAAATTTATTTCTTAATTCAAAATTTTAGTTTGATGACGGTTGGAAATTTTACTATCCAAAATGCAAGTGTGAAAATTCAAACATGCTAAATACAAATGCAAAATTTGATGGGAAATTCAAACATGCAATTGAGAAAACAAATATGAGATAACTACCAATTAACCTATTGGCAAGGACTCACCAAATTTTTGAAGTCCAATGAGTGGGACTTACCTTCGTCCAGTTTAGTTCGATGAATTGTTGTCAACTCCCGGAGTTGAAGATGCGGACAACTTCTCCTGCTTGACACGCCAAAATTTCTTTTGCTGTCATTTGGACATGTGGGCCATGTGGTGGCCCTAGCCTCTCCGTCATCTTGATGGAGACATATTGATGTAGTGATGGTACCTCTTGAAGATATTCTTTCATGGATATGGCAAGGTTTGTCCATCTTTTTGGGGTGTCACTTCGACCTTCTTGATGTTCCTTTGTGTTTACCCATACTTTGATCATGGATAAAAGACTTCCTTGGGCTTGATGACATGTGGATTCCGCAATCAAACAAAAAACGCTTTATCCACAATATCACTTGCCTTAGGTCGCATGGGCTTGGTCGAAGTGTAGGAATCCCAACAAGTGATGGTGGGATATCTTTGATTTTGAAGGCCCTTTCAATTTATTGTCCTTGGCCAATAGCTTCATGTGATTGTTGTCTTGATTTCTTGCTTGGCCATGGAAAACATACTTCAAGGTAGTCTATTTGAACTTAAATCCCTTGAAATCTCCATTGGCTCCTTGATTACAAGAGTGATGTTGATTCCACCATTGACCTCCTTGTGGGTGATAGCAATTGGAGTTGTTGTTTGAAAGGAAGAACCCTCATGGGTCTTAGGAAAATAATTCCCCAAGTGGTCCATGTTGGCATGGATTTTCACAAATCATGTGGATTTCCATGGCTTGGATCATCCAAACACTTCTCCATTGGCTTGATCTTCATGTTACTCAATGGGAGGTGTAGTTGCTTTGCTAGCATTTGCACCTTGTTAAATGGTGTGCATTCCAAGCTAAGGGAACTAGAGAATTCTTCATCCACCACTTGAGTGGAGACCATATCCTCATTCATGATGTATGAGAATAGGACTCCTGTAGCTCTAGCACGAATGTGGTCAAGGATTGGTGGAGCCAACTCGTGACATGAGTGTCGAATGAAGAGCCAACCATCCACCCCATGATGAAGGCAAACTGAGAAAATTTCTTGGATCCTTCCTTTGAGCATGGGGATGGATGACTTTCACTCCTACTGGAAGCTGAAATCCTTTCACGAAAGGCAATGGTGTTGCCTAGTGGACATTTGTTGAGGTACACCATGAATCATCTTGCAGTTGAGCACATGCGTCCTCGTTGGCCATCCCATTAAATGGGTTAGCCAACACTACCCTGTTTTCATACAAAAGGAGAAAACAAGCAAGGGTAATCCTATTTAATAACCATTAGTACCTATAGCTTAATCACAAGTGATAGCTATCCTTCACTTCAATTTGCCTTCCCCGGCAATGGCGCTAGAAATGCTTGTTGATGTTTCTTACGTCACAGATAAAAATCCGCAAGTGCACGGAAACTTTCGTGTAGCATTTCACCCCAAGAGTAATCTCAAGGGTATCGTATTTATCCCAAAGGAAGGCAATGGGGTAAAGTGGACACTACTCTTCTGATCAAGCTATGGGATACTAGTCAATTATCAAGATAGGGGTAAGTTGATAATATGGGTAGTGTGACACAATTCTATGCAATTTATTCTAAAGGGTAAATGGATCCTAATTAAGTCATTCCATAAATATCGTTTACTAAACCTAGGCAGGAAATGTCTAAGTCAATTTTAGTAATGCTCATGAAATTCAAGGTTCTTGTTTAAATTTATTCCCAAGTAAGGTGACATTCCTTTTTGAAGAATCAGAAAGGGCAATGCCAACACTTACTCTTGTGAGTATGCATAGGAATTGAATGATGAGAAGGTGTGAACCTTCCTAATAAATGTAAGAAAACATCAATCAATCCTAATGCAATTCAAATGATGAAAAAATTTTAAACTTGTACATCAATTGAAGAGCAGACCGAGTTGAAGATTGTTGTGTGAGAAACTCACAACCATGAATTTTTGTGTAGCCTTCATGTTCAATGCCAATTAGAGGTTGGAGTTGAATGAGCTTCATCTTGTTCCTCCATTGGGCCACTGTCTTGAGCATTCCTCCATCAAGAACTCAAAATGAGATTGATGGAGGGATATGTGCTTGATTAGGCCTTCCATCCTCTTTACATGTTTTATCTTGGCTGCACTAAATCAAGAACAAAGAAAACAACTCGAAAACAGGTTACATTAGCTCAAAAGCATGTGTACCCCTTGTCAAATTGTTTTGCCTAACTTGAAACAACTTGCAAATGAAATGAATATTAAGGGAAATATTTTTGTTTTGAATTAGGAAGATGAATTCACGTGGTTACGCCCAAGGTTCATATCCAAATAAATTTATTTCTTAATTCAAAATTTTAGTTTTATGACGGTTGGAAATTTTACTATCTAAAACGCATGTCTAAAAATTCAAACATGCTAAATACAAATGCAAAATTTGATGGGAAATTCAAACATGCAATTGAAAAAACAAATATGAGATAACTACCAATTAACCAATTAGCAAGGACTCACTGAATTTTTGAAGTCCGATGAGTGGGACTTACCTTCGTCCAGTTTAGTTCGATTAATTGTTGTCCACTCCCGTAGTTGAAAATGCGGACAACTTCTCCTGCTTGACATGGAAAATTTCTTTTGCTGTCATTTGGACATGTGGGCCATGTGGTGGCCCTAGCCTCTCCATCATCTTGATGAAGACCTGTTGATGTAGTGACGGTCCCTCTTGAAGATATTCTTTCATGAGTATGGTGAGGCTTGTCCTTCTTTTTTGTGTGTCACTTCGACCTTCTTGATGTTCCTTTGAGTTTACCCATACTTTGATCATGGATCAAAGACTTCCTTGGGCATGATGACATGTGGATTCTAGAATCAATCCAAAAACTCTTGATCCATAATATCACTTGCCTTAGGTTGCATAGGATTGGTCGAAGTGTAGGAATCCCAATAAGTGATCGTGCGATATCTTTGATTTTGAATGCCCTTTCAATTTCTTTTCCTTGGCAATAGCTTCATGTGAGTGTTGTCTTGATTTCTTGCTTGCCCATGGACAACATACTTCAAGGTAGGCTATTTGAACTTAAATCTCTTGAAATCTCCATAGGCTCCTTGATTACAAGAGTGATGTTGATTCCACCAATGACCTCCTAGTGGGTGATAGCCATTGAAGTCGTTGTTTGAATGGAAGAACCCTTATGGGTCTTAGGAAAATAATTCCCCACGTGGCCCATGTTGACATGGATTTTCACAAATCATGTGAATATCCATGGCTTGGATCATCCAAACACTTCTCCATTGGCTTGATCTTCATGTTACTCAATGGGAGGTGTAGTTCCTTTGCTAGCATTTGCACCTTGTTAAATGGTGTGCATTCCAGTCTAAGGGAACTAGAGAATTCTTCATCCACCCCTTGAGTGGAGACCATATCCTCATTCGTGATGAATGAGAATAGGACTCCTGCAGCTCTAGCACGAATGTGGTCAAGGATTGGTGGAGCCAACTCGTGACATGAGTGTCAAATGAAGAGACAACCATCCACCCCATGATGAAGGCAAACTGAGAAAAATTCTTTGATCCTTCCCCCGAGCTTGGGGATGGATGACTTTCGCTCCTACTGGAAGCTGAAATCCTTTCACAAAAGGCAATGGTGTTGCCTAGTGGACATTTTTTGAGGTACACCATGAATCATCTTGCAGTTGAGCAATTGCGTCCTCGTTGGCCATCCCATTAAATGGGTTAGCCAACACTACCCTGTTTTCACACAAAAGGAGAAAACAAGCAAGGGTAATCCTGTTTAATAACCATTAGTACCTATAGCTTAATCACAAGTGATAGCTATCCTTCACTTCAATTTGCCTTCCCAGGCAATGGCGCCACAAATGCTTGTTGACATTTCTTACGTCATAGATAAAAATCCGCAAGTGCACGGAAACTTTCGTGTAGCATTTCACCCCAAGAGTATTCTCAAGGGTATCATATTTATCCCAAAGGAAGGCAATGGAGTAAAGTAGACACTACTCTTCTGATCAAGCTATGGGATATTAGTCAATTATCAAGACAGGGGTAAGTTGATAATATGGGTAGTGTGACACAATTCAATGCAATTTATTCTAAAGGTTAAATGGATCCTAATTAAGTCATTCCATAAGCATCGTTTACTAAACCTAGGCAGAAAATTTCTAAGTCAATTTTAGTAATGCTCATGAAATTCAAGGTTCTTGTTTAAATTTATTCCCAAGCAAGGTGACATTCCTTTTTGAAGAATCAGAAAGGGCAATGCCAGCACTTACTCTCGTGAGTATGCATAGGAATTGAATGATGAGAAGGTGTGAACCTTCCTAATAAATGTAAGGAAAAATCAATCAATCCTAATGCAATTCAAATGATGAAAAAAATTTAAACTTGTACCTCAATTGAAGAGCAGACCGAGTTGAAGATTGTTGTGTGAGAAACTCACAACCATGAATTTTTGTGTAGCCTTCATGTTCAATGCCAATTATAGGTTGGAGTTGAATGAGCTTCATCCTTTTCCTCCATTGGGCCACCGTCTTGAGCATTCCTCCATCATGAACTCAAAATGGGATTGATGGAGGGATATGTGCTTTCTTAGGCCTTCCATCCTCTTTACATGTTTTATCTTGGCTACACTAAATCAAGAACAAACAAAACAACTCGAAAATAGGTTACATTTGCTCAAAAGCATGTGTACCCCTTGTCAAATTGTTTCGCCCAACTTGAAACAACTTGCAAATGAAATGAATATTAAGGGAAATATTTTTGTTTTGAATTAGGAAGATGAATTCACGTGGTTACGCCCAAGGTTTATATCCAAATAAATTTATTTATTAATTCAAAATTTTAGTTTTATGACGGTTGGAAATTTTACTATCCAAAACGCAAGTCTGAAAATTCAAACATGCTAAATACAAATGCAAAATTGGATGGGAAATTCAAACATGCAATTGAAAAAACAAACATGGGATAACTACCAATTAACCAATTGGCAAGGACTCACTGAATTTTTGAAGTCCGATGAGTGGGACTTACCTTCGTCCAGTTTAGTTCGATGAATTGTTGTCCACACCCGGAGTTGAAAATGCGGACAACTTCTCCTGCTTGACATGCAAAATTTCTTTTGCTGTCATTTGGACATGTGGGCCACATGGTGGCCCTAGCCTCTCCATCATCTTGATGAAGACCTGTTGATGTAGTGACGGTCCCTCTTGAGGATATTCTTTCATGAGTATGGTGAGGTTTGTCCTTCTTTTTTGGGTGTCACTTCGACCTTCTTGATGTTCCTTTGAGTTTACCCATACTTTGATCATGGATCAAAGACTTCCTTGGGCATGATGACATGTGGATTCCAGAATCAATCCAAAAACTCTTGATCCATAGTATCACTTGCCTTAGGTTGCATTGGATTGGTCGAAGTGTAGGAATCCCAATAAGCGATCGTGGGGTATCTTTGATTTTGAATGCCCTTTCAATTTCTTGTCCTTGGCAATAGCTTCATGTGAGTGTTGTCTTGATTTCTTGCTTGCCCATGGACAACATACTTCAAGGTAGGCTATTTGAACTTAAATCTCTTGAAATCTCCATAGGCTCCTTGATTACAAGAGTGATGTTGATTCCACCATTGACCTCCTAGTGGGTGATAGCCATTGGAGTTGTTGCTTGAAAGGAAGAACCCTTATGGGTCTTAGGAAAATAATTCCCCAAGTGGCCCATGTTGACATGGATTCTCACAAATCATGTGAATATCCATGGCTTGGATCATCCAAACACTTCTCCATTGGCTTGATCTTCATGTTACACAATGGGAGGTGTAGTTCCTTTGCTAGCATTTGCACCTTGTTAAATGGTGTGCATTCCAAGCTAAGGGAACTAGAGAATTCTTCATCCACCCCTTGAGTGGAGACCATATCCTCATTCATGATGAATGAGAATAGGACTCCTGCAGCTCTTGCACGAATGTGGTCAAGGATTGGTGGATCCAACTCGTGACATGAGTGTCGAATGAAGAGCCAACCATCCACCCCATGATGAAGGCAAACTGAGAAAAATTCTTGGATCCTTCCCCCGAGCTTGGGGATGGATGACTCTCGCTCCTACTGGAAGCTGAAATCCTTTCACGAAAGGTAATGGTGTTGCCTAGTGGACATTTGTTGAGGTACACCATGAATCATCTTGCAGTTGAGTACTTGCATCCTCGTTGGCCATTCCATTAAATGGGTTAGCCAACACTACCATGTTTTCACACAAAAAGAGAAAACAAGCAAGGGTAATCCTGTTTAATAACCATTAGTACCTATAGCTTAATCACAAGTGATAGCTATCCTTCACTTCAATTTGCCTTCCCCGGCAATGGCGCCAGAAATGCTTGTTGACGTTTCTTACATCACAGATAAAAATCTGCAAGTGCATGGAAACTTTCGTGTAGCATTTCACCCCAAGAGTATTCTCAAGGGTATCGTATTTATCCCAAAGGAAGGCAATGGAGTAAAGTAGACACTACTCTTCTGATCAAGCTATGGGATACTAGTCAATTATCAAGACAGGGGTAAGTTGATAATATGGGTAGTGTGACACAATTCTATGCAATTTATTCTAAAGGGTAAATGGATCCTAATTAAGTCATTCCATAAGCATCGTTTACTAAACCTAGGCAGAAAATGTCTAAGTCAATTTTAGTAATGCTCATGAAATTCAAGGTTCTTGTTTAAATTTATTCCCAAGTAAGGTGACATTCCTTTTTGAAGAATCAGAAACGGCAATGCCAGCACTTACTCTCATGAGGATGCATAGGAATTGAATGATGAGAAGCTGTGAACCTTCCTAATAAATGTAAGCAAAAATCAATCAATCCTAATGCAATTCAAATGATGAAAAAATTTTAAACTTATACCTCAATTGAAGAGCAGACCGAGTTGAAGATTGTTGTGTGAGAAACTCACAACCATGAATTTTTGTGTAGCCTTCATGTTCAATGCCAATTAGAGGTTGGAGTTGAATGAGCTTCATCTTGTTCCTCCATTGGGCCACCGTCTTGAGCATTCCTCCATCATGAACTCAAAATGAGATTGATGGAGGGATATGTGCTTGATTAGGCCTTCCATCCTCTTTACATGTTTTATCTTGGCTGCACTAAATCAAGAACAAACAAAACAACTCGAAAATAGGTTACATTAGCTCAAAAGCACGTGTACCCCTTGTCAAATTGTTTCGCCCAACTTGAAACAACTTGCAAATGAAATGAATATTAAGGGAAATATTTTTGTTTTGAATTAGGAAGATGAATTAATGTGGTTACACCCAAGGTTCATATCCAAATAAATTTATTTCTTAATTCAAAATTTTAGTTTTATGACGGTTGGAAATTTTACTATCCTAAACGCAAGTCTAAAAATTCAAACTTGCTAAATACAAATGCAAAATTTGATGGGAAATTCAAACATGCAATTGAAAAAACAAATATGAGATAACTACCAATTAACCAATTGGCAAGGACTCACTGAATTTTTGAAGTCCAATGAGTGAGACTTACCTCCGTCCAGTTTAGTTCGATGAAGTGTTGTCCACTCCCGTAGTTGAAAATGCGGACAACTTCTCCTGCTTGACATGCAAAATTTCTTTTGCTGTCATTTGGACATGTGGGCCACGTGGTCGCCCTAGCCTCTCCATCATCTTGATGAAGACCTATTGATGTAGTGACGGTCCCTCTTGAAGATATTCTTTAATGAGTATGGTGAGGCTTTTCCTTCTTTTTTGGGTGTCACTTCGACCTTCTTGATGTTCCTTTGAGTTTACCCATACTTTGATCATGGATCAAAGACTTCCTTGGGCATGATGACATGTGGATTCCAGAATCAATCCAAAAACGCTTGATCCATAATATCACTTGCCTTAGGTTGCGTAGGATTGGTCAAAGTGTAGGAATCCCAATAAGTGATCGTGGGATATCTTTGATTTTGAATGCCCTTTCAATTTCTTGTCCTTGGCAATAGCTTCATGTGAGTGTTGTCTTGATTTCTTGCTTGCCCATGGACAACATACTTCAAGGTAGGCTATTTGAACTTAAATCCCTTGAAATCACCATAGGCTCCTTGATTACAAGAGTGATGTTGATTCCACCATTGACCTCCTAGTGGGTGATAGCCATTGGAGTTGTTGTTTGAAAGGAAGAACCCTTATGGGTCTTAGGAAAATAATTCCCCAAGTGGCCCATGTTGACATGGATTTTCACAAATCATGTGAATATCATGGCTTGGATCATCCAAACACTTCTCCATTAGCTTGATCTTCATGTTACTCAATGGGATGTGTAGTTCCTTTGCTAGTATTTGCACCTTGTTATATGGTGTGCATTCCCAGCTAAGGGAACTAGAGAATTCTTCATCCACCCCTTGAGTGGAGACCATATCCTCATTAATGATGAATGAGAATAGGACTCCTGCAGCTCTAGCACGAATGTGGTCAAGGATTGGTGGAGCCAACTCGTGACATGAGTGTCGAATGAAGAGCCAACCATCCACCCCATAATGAAGGCAAACTGAGAAAACTTCTTGGATCCTTCCCCCGAGCTTGGGGATGGATGACTTTTGCTCCTACTGGAAGCTGAAATCTTTTCACGAAAGGAAATGGTGTTGCCTATTGGACATTTGTTGAGGTACACCATGAACCATCTTGCAGTTGAGCAGTTGCGTCCTCGTTGGCCATCCCATTAAATGGGTTAGCCAACACTACCCTGTTTTTACACAAAAGGAGAAAACAAGCAAGGGTAATCCTGTTTAATAACCATTAGTACCTATAGCTTAATCACAAGTGATAGCTATCCTTCACTTCAATTTGCCTTCCCCGGCAATGGTGCCAGAAATGCTTGTTGACATTTCTTACGTCATAGATAAAAATCCGCAAGTGCACGGAAACTTTCGTGTAGCATTTCACCCAAGAGTATTCTCAAGGGTATCGTATTTATTCCAAAGGAAGGACATGGAGTAAAGTAGACACTACTCTTATGATCAAGCTATGGGATACTAGTCAATTATCAAGACAGTGGTAAGTTGATAATATGGGTAGTTTTACACACACCTAAGCAATCTATTCTAACGGGTAAATAGGTCCTAATGGAGATTAGACTAAGAGTTGGGGAGTTACTCCTACAATGCTTCTAATATACATATACATAGCCTAGGTTAGATACTAATGAGCATGTCAATGGTGAATACTCATGCTAAGTTGTTCAACACATCGGGCACGGGTTTACCCCTAGCTATACTAGGATGACTCCCACAAAGAGCACGTGGCATAGCTGAGCGTGGAGGATTACAAAGGAAAGATAGGGTTGTCATTACCTACTGCCTACCTCTTCAATCTGTGGTTCTACGAGCATCCAACATTACTTAACTATCCTAGCACCATACTAGCATATTAGGTAAATACCTTAGGAGCCGAGGCACAAGCCATCCTAAGGCAATGACTAACCTAAACATCGTTGAACCAATGTTGAGAAATATCATAAGTTATTCATAATAATGTTATCATATCATAACTAACTAGACTATAGTGGGGGTTTGTAGTGTTTATAATAATAGATTAAGATTGTTATGACATAATCATAAAGACTACTCCTACCACATACACAGAATCCACAATCAAACAAGAAATATTTCATCCAAGTATATGAATAAAAGAAGACTAAAGATAATATCTTTATTATGCATAAAGTCACAAATACAAGAAAAGATATATCAGCCATACCTTAGCCAATTTGGACTAGGGACTAGAGGCTCCTCTCTACAGCCTAACCTCCATTAAGGAACTAGGAGAACTCATGTATACAATAGAATGATGATCAAGTGGTGTGTGTTGATGTGAGGGGTGAGGGTTCCTATCTATAGCTGGAGAAGGGTTAGTTCCCTCCACCAAAAGCCTGCGAATCAGTCTTCATATTTATTAGAGCACCACAGGGAGTCGACATGTGGAAGTTGACCACGTTTGGCGCCAGGAAGAGGTCGGCTGAACCCTCCATTCAGCTGACCTAGTCTTGGCTCTGTTTGCGGTGTGCTTCCTCCAGGTCACTTCCAGGTGGGTCCCAGTGACTGATATGGGCAATACACCGTTGGATGGACTCAGATACTTTTGTTTGTGGGCCACTTGTTCCATGTGATCAATGCCACGTGTCGGTGCTTGATTGGCTGGGATGATAATTATGGGATAAATCTGCTTGTTTCACATTAATTCTGTATAAAATACCTGCATGCACCGATTTCTCCAAGTACATGTTGAACTAGGTTAATTCTGACTATAATTTGTGTAAGAAATATTCATTCCTTCACGTAATTGAGTTATATTGATAGTCGAAAATTGTATATAACAACCGCCAACACAGACTTAAAACCGCCTCTTATTGTTTGGGGGCTGTTTTAGTCAAACCACTTCATAATGACTTAACAACCATATATGAGTTCACATGAAGAACGAGAATCATCACTAGGAATCAAAGATTTTAACAGATTAATTTCATATTCTAGTGATTCAATTTTAACAGCATTGTCCCTATGTTTTTTATTCTTTTTCTTAAGTATGACAGTGGCACGAGAAATAGCATCACACATTTCTTCATAAGTGGGATATACATCTTCATCATCGCTGTTGTGTTCTGCTTCCTCCACACTTGATCTTGAGTTGCCTGCCACGAAGCACGTATTTGCCAAGCTGTCTTTATCATCATCACTCCTAGAGTCCACATCGCTCGAGTTATTACCTAGGAGAGCATAGAGGATATGGTCCACCACTTGGCACATTGTAAAAGTCCTCTTCTTCTTGTTGTTGTTGGCAGAGGAGGACTTGAATTTTGTTTGGTTTTGATCACTGGTAGTAGGATTTGAAAGGTTAGGGCAATCTGTACAAAAATGTCCTGTCTTAGTACATTTGAAGCATCGTTGAGAACCACAACTTCCTATCCTTTTAGTTCTCACATTTTGCAATGATTTTGAGAATCGAATAGATAGAAGTGTTAGCTCCTCCTCTGGAAACCCTTTAATTTGTTCAAGGGTTTGAGAAGGCAGCAAAGCAAGTGTACCACATAATAGAACTAGGCATGTCACACTGTGACACAAATGCAAGAGACTTCTTGGGATTTTCCATGATATAATGTCAAGTTCATGAGTTTTTAACTTGGGATATCTAATGTAAGTGTACTAGTGACAGCGGATTCACAAATAGATGTAACTTTCATCTCCCAAATTGACATGTCTAATGCACTTAATATGTGACACCTGGTTCCGAAAATGAACCAAGTGCGACGCGTATGTGTGTCTACGATATTCAACACACATACACAAGTGCATCACAAACTATATACAGAAAACTATCACAACACAAACTAGTAAATAAGTACTTTTATTATAATATTCAAATAATCCTCAAATTACAGATTCTAATTATCATTATTACTAATAAAATCTGAAACTAATGCAACAAAAATAATCTAAACTAAGCAAATGGGATATAGCTCGGCTCCAAGCATAACCAGGAGCAAGTCGATGGCATCACACAACCAAGTATTCTGCATTATCCTTAGAGTACTCCCAAACATCACCTGAAATTGTTAGTGGGGGAATTGAAAGGGTGAGCACATGTCGTACTCAGCAAGTGTGGAAAAATAATGACATGTATCTTAAACAAGGAATGATAATACATAATGGCTATTTGCTGAAAAGTACATTTAAAACAGATGAAAAGCATCCTACAATGTCTATGTGAAATAACCCCATCATCCCGAATAACATAATAATTCATATCCATCATTCATTATCCATCCATATGCTATATTCTTACCATCATCATTAACCATGTCCATTTATCACCATCCAATCCATAACCATAACCAAACCATCCCAAATCCCAAGTTTCCCTCTAATCATGTAGATCATGCAGGTGCTCTTAATCGGGAGCATGACTATCATGATATTTTTAACACTCTGCAGAGGTTGTACCACTTTTCCCACTAGTTCGTGATCTTGTCTCCCGTCAACGACTAAAGAAACCTTCCTTGTGCCAATTACACATCCTTAGGTTTATGGCCAAAAGATCACAAAATAGCCTTTACAAAAGGACTACCAGCATATTCAGACCCACTGAGGTTTCACCAGTGGTGATGCCTCCAACTGAGCACATCCAACCAAGGGCCCCTTCTTGTGCCATTCGGACCCCAGGGTAGTCCCTCCACTATTGTAAACCCAATTGACTCCCATTCCCCGCTCCCCCAAATGATCCGAACAACGCTGGCAATACACCTAAATAATTGGTTAAGCCGCACTCATACTTGGCCTTGTGGTGGCAATGTATTTCTGGCTTATTCTCACATGAACTGTTCCTTAGATCTAAAGCAAGCAAGACCACCATTACATCCAACACAATCCACAAACCATGCTTTCTTAGATCTCCCAAGTCCAATGTTACCAATTAACCATATTCCTCAATTCACATCTTCCATAAGCGCATTAGTTCATAGTTAAGCCATTTGGTTGTTTCCCATCCCAATTAATTAGAGCAAATCAAAAAGTTAAAATACCCTTCCCGACTCTCTAGATATAATCCAAGTGACAAGGATCACTACAGGAATCCCGATGATTTGCGACGGCCAGGGCCGTCGCAAATAAGCCAAATGCCGTCGCAAATAAGCTATTTGCGACGGCTCCGCTTATTTGCGACGGCTTTCGGCCGTCGCAAATACGGCGTCGCAAATAAGCTTATTTGCGACGGCCACCGTCGCAAATAAGCTTATTTGCGACGGCCAGGGAGGGCCGTCGCAAGTTATTGCTGCGGGCTGGTGGGCCCCGCAACATAATTTGCGACGGCCCGGCCGTCGCAAGTAACACTTATTTGCGACAGCCTGGCTGTCGCAATTAATTGTCTTTATTTGCGACGGCCAGGCCGTCGCAAATAACTTCAGTGGGCAGGCCACGTGTCCTCCTCTGGGCCCACACAACCCTATTTGCGACGGCCTGGCCGTCGCAAGTAATGCTTATTTGCGACGGCCCGGCCGTCGCAAATAACTTTAGTTTAATTGCGACGGCTAGGGTCCTTATTTGCGACGGTACTGTATAAAAAGCCGTCGCAAATAAGGTTTTTTATTTTTTTTTAAAAACAGAAAGTACAACCCGGCTCGATGGCCAGAATCACAACAAATATACACAGCATACACATATACACAGCATACAAATCATCACAATCACAAACTCCAAAACATATACATCTCACATCGTCATCAACAGAGTAAATAAAAGGGCTCAGTCGCCCATCTGACCTCCGAAGCCACCTCCGAAGTCGAAGTCGAAGTCGTCGTCGTCGCGCCTCAATCCAGGCGGCGGTAGCGAAGGCGACGGCGTTTGTGCAGCCGTCGCGGATCCCTGCAATTAATAAAACTTAGAGTTAGAATATATGCATCAACATCTCTCTCCCTCCCTCTCCCTCTATCTTCATCTAGATCACCCTCTCTTCCTCTCTCTTTTCATTTCTCTATTTGTCTCTCACTCTATCTTTCTTGCTCACTCTATCTCTCTATTGCTATCCTTTTCCCTCTATCTTCCTCCCTCTATCTCCATCTACATCTCCCTCCCTCTATCTTCCCCTCTCTCTATCTCCATCTACATCTTACTCTCTCTTCATTCCCATCCTACTCTATCTATCTTTCACTCTTTCTTCTGTCTCCCTTTCTTCTATCTCTTTCTTTCTTCTATCTCAATCATTTTCTTCTATCTAACTATCTCTCTCTTTCATCTATCTCAATCTTATTACGCTGGAGAAGAAGGATTACATAGAGACTTACCTGACCCGCTGAAGAAGGATCGCCTGGGAGGACCGGTGGTAGTACCGGTAGCTGGATTCCCAGACCCTGCGCCCGAGCGATGGCCTGTCATTGCAAACATTAAATGCTACCTATTAGTAAGTCATTTAAGCTGAATTAATAAGAATTTTAATTTTTAGATTGTTACCTCCATTGCTTCCCGCATCTGCGCCAACGCTGCTGCCTGGGTTTGGATCGTGGCCTCCATCGCCCTCCTTTCCTCCTCATGTCGCCTTTCATTTTCTTCTACAGTTTCTCGGAGGGACTGCATCTCAATGTCCCTCTGCGAGCGGCGACCTCCCGTACCCGAAGCCTGCGTGGAGCTGCCTCTCGCAGGTCTACCCGCCCTCGAGTCGACAACTCCGTCGAATATGGCGAGCCTATAAAAAAAGAGAGTCAGTAATATGAAATTAAAATATCTTGAATACTTTGAATTGAAAACGATAAAATGACTTGCAAACTCACCTTCCGTGTGCTTTTCCACCACCGGTTGCATACGCGGCTTGAGGATCGATCGGTTGACGTTCCCAATCGAAATCCTGGCCGTGTATCTTCCTAGCCTCCTCCCCGTACTTAGCCTGCAAAACAATAAAATCGTGTAAGTTCAACAATCTATATAGTTATATGTAATATGAATGGTTTCTAAACTTACCAACCGCTCGGCTGCAGCCTGACTGCACCCCGTCGGCTGAGAAGGGTCCCTGTGACCTCTCTTCCAAACCTCAGCAGGGGTGGGCGGCACCCCCGTCTCGCGCTCCTGTCAATACATGTTAGTACGAACAATATATTATTAATATATAAACATAAGTTACACACACTTACCATGCGTTTAGCTAAACGCAAGTGGTTATCTTGCCCGTGTCTGCTCTTCCCCTCCACCCCTCTGCAGTCTCGAGCCTTCCCGGACTTAGCTTTAAACTCGTCGCTAGCCCAGTAGCGACAAAGGGCCCGAAATGCATCGTTCCGACCCTGCAACCAGCTCACGTGGCCCTGCACATAGTTGAAAGTCGTTAAAAGTACCATCGAGGACATTATCAGAAAAAAATACTTACTACACTCCACGTACCTGCGCGTACTCCTCCTCCGTCAGGTGCCTCTCGCTCTCCTGCCGGAAGTGTAACACGTGCTGCTGGTTCGCCTTCAAGTGCTCATTAATAATTTGAACACGGGCGTTCGACAAAGCTTGTCGAAGCGCCTTGGCAGCGTTGAAGTGAAACACTCGCCTCGCATCCTCAAACATGCGATGGTCGTCCGGGTCCTCTAAAATATATCTTGCCTGCGATAAAGAATATATTGAAGAGATGTGCACTAAAAGAGTTTAATAGTTGTAACTTAGAAACTTTTTTACATACTTACCATAAAATCGGCCCATACGGCCTCCTGAAGGTTGCCGTGCTCCTGGTGATGGACACGTGCGTAGTCCTCCCACGAAAGAGCAGGCACTCCGTCGATGACCCCGGGATAGTGCAAACGCACTATGGACCCGAGGACACCGTTCACCGGTCTCTGGTGTTTCTCACCGGTGAAAGACAAGTCGTCCCAACTCCTGTAAGATATTTATTCATTCATTCATTACTTAAGTAATCAAAAGAAACTAAAATTGAAAACTATAATTTTTATTACCTGTCTCCGACTGGACGAATCACGATCCTCTGTGAAGGGACCGCGGGAGGACTGACAAAGTGAGTCCTCCTCGTCCTCCGCGTCTGCTGGGGCGCCACGTCAGGTGACCCAGACGGCTCCTCACCAGCCGAGTCAAAGGCCTCAGGAACAAAGTCATCGCCAGCCGGGAGCTGGCTGGCCGAGGGCTGACTCGCCGAGGGCTGCCTCGCCGAGTGCTGGCTGGCCGAGGGCTGCCTCGCCGAAGGCTGGCTCACCGAAGGCGCCGCAGCCTCTGAGTCAGCCGGTGAGGACTACAACATTCAAATGATTCATAAGTAAGTTTAATGTGAATTTGAATTTAAAGAATTTGTCAAAAACGAGTGACATTTACCTGTGACGAAGCTCTAGAGCTGGTCTGAACGTGCCCCAGCAGCTGAGAGCGTCTGCTGCCAGTCGACGAGGCACCAACGAAAGCGTCCTCGGGTCTAGAGGGGTAGAACCCCCTCGTCGGTGGCACCTTCTTACCCTTCTTTGACGCCATCCTATTGTAATTAGATAATTAGTGCATATGCAAATAAAATATATAAAATTCATGTTACTATCTTCAAGAAAACATTACTTGTAGTCACTTTCAAAATTCATCAACATCATTGTCATGTGTCTGTGCCCTACTCCTTAAACCAGCCCAACGATCTTCCATCGTGGCCTGTTCTAATTTTCGTTTTCGTGTATCATCTGCCTCTACATCTTCAACGTCTTCAACATCTCCAACTAATTGATCGAGTCCTGCACCAAGCTCGACGATAAAAGTGTCTGGCAACTCTTCTTCTTGGTACACTTCTTCAACGTCTTCGCTATCATGGTAACCATCATCCCCAGGAGTATATAGCCGCTCACGAGGATTCACCTTATATACCACCCACCAAGCACTGAGCTTCGTGCATGGATAAGGTAGATAATACACTTGTTCAACTTGATGCGCAAGAACAAATGTATCGTAACCCCGTAGTCGGTCCTTATGTTTCACTTCCACCATTCCAAATTGGTTTTCTCGAGTTCCATGAGTACGATCAAACCAGTCACAGTCAAAGAAGACAACTCGAAGGGTCTTATTTCCGGTAAAAGTAAATTCAAGGATTTTATTAATGATACCATAATAATCGGTTAAATTCCCTTGAGTGTCCATTGCTCTCGTCACAACACCGGAATTTGATGTTGCCGCAAGAGGACGATGAGCTTCAAAATGAGTTGTACGGAATCGGAAGCCATTTACGTCATATCGACCATAGCTTCTAACATTCACCAATCCATAAGATAGCTGCCGCAAATCTTCATGGACACTGTGAGTCCGACACTGTTATAAAAGACGAGAGAATATTATATAATACTTCTTTAATAATAGTAATTTATAATACATAGAAGACGAGAGAATATTACATATTCTCGAAACCAAGATAGAAAACTCTGTCCCCCATTTATTCCTTCCTTTCGCATCGCTTCTACTTGTTTGGCCGTAGGTTGATGCCTATGTGGCCAATATTGTCTGTGGAACTCGCTGAACATGAAAAAACATCTTTTAGAGTACATGTGTAGCAAAATATGTAGATTAGCATAAACATAGGAGAAACACTTACTCGAAGTATTCCTGCATGCCTTCTATATTTGCGTACATGTAGAGTAAAGCAACAGTCCTTTCCTGTTCGGATAGCACGTAGGTCGTGTAGCTACCAACGGTGGTGCCTCTCGTTTGAAAAATGGAAAGGTCGCTTAGAGGGGGTGTTTCGTCCACATTGTACCGCATAGCCGAAGTATTGATATTGTTTTCTTCCGCAAAGTAGACACTTGAAAAGTATCCAACTTCTTTAAGAGCATATGCTTCAGCGATGCACCCTTCCACCCTTGCCCTGTTGCCAACCATTGGTTTCAGATATCGTAGCGCTCTTTCAATGTGATACATCCACCTATATTGCACAGGACCGCCAACTTTAGCTTCGAATGGAAGATGGATAAGCAGATGTTGCATTGGATTGAAGAAACCCGGTGGAAAAATTTTTTCCATCTTACATAAAAGTATGGGTATCTCCTTCTCTAACTTATCCATCATCCCGATCTTGATTTCTTTAGCACAAAGCTGTCTATAGAAATAGCTGAGCTCGGCTAAAACCTTCCACACCGCATCATCTAGATAGCCTCGGAACATAACAGGTAGGAGTCTTTCCATTATAATGTGATAATCATGACTCTTCAACCCAGTGAGGTTTCCTGTGTTAACATTTACGGCTCGTTTCAGGCTAGCTGCGTAACCATCTGGGAATTTCAAAGTTTTCATCCATTTCATAACTTCTTTCTTTTCTTTCGATCGAAGACAGAAAGAAGCACGTGGCTTTCCACCACTTTCAGAGATTTCAAGAGTTGGACGGTGACAAATGTCTGCCAAATCTAGTCTAGCTTTATAATTGTCTTTCGTTTTGCCAGGCATATCCATGCAAGTGCTTATGATACTTTCGCTCATATTACGCTCCTGATGCATGACATCAATGTTGTGCATTAGAATCAACGACTTCACATATGGTAGCTCCCAAAGTCCACATATGTGAGTCCAATTGTGTTCCTCTCCATAACCTACGAAATATCCAGGACGACCTTCATCAGGCACCAGTTTGTCCAACATATCAGAAATTTCTGACCCGTTGAGACGCTTCGGTGGTCCTTTAGTGACAACAGTGTTCTTTCGAAAGACATGCCTCTGCTGCCTAAATATATGATTCGAGGGCAGCCAACGTCTGTGACAATCGAAATAAGATATTTTGCCTCCATGAGTTAGTCGAAAGCAATCCGTGTCTGAAGCACATATCGGACACGTCAGACGACCGTGAGTGCTCCATCCGGAAAACATGCCGTATGCCGGCAAATCATGGACGGACCACAAATAAGCAGCTCGAAGGTTGAATTTCTGCTTCTTGTAACTGTCGTACGCTTCGACTCCTGTCCACAAGACTTTCAATTCTTCGATCAGCGGTTTTAACATCACGTTGAGACGTGACCCGGGATGATCAGGTCCAGGTACAATGAGGCTGAGAAACATGAACTCGTTCCTCGTACAAAAAGCAGGTGGCAGGTTGTACGGAATGACAAAGACAGGCCAACATGAGTATGGAGCGGCATTCGTACTGAACGGTGAAAATCCGTCTGTCGCTAATCCGATGCGAACATTCCTCGCATCACGAGAAAAGTCTGGATCGAAACGGTCTAGCGCCTTCCATGCATCACCGTCGGACGGATGCGTCAAGAATTCTTTGTTCTCACGTTTACCTTCTTTGTGCCATCTCATGTGTCTTGCGGTTCTTTTTGAAAGAAACATCCGCTTCAACCGAGGTGTCACAGGCAAGTAACGAAGCTGCTTATGTGCGACATCTGTCATCACATTATCGCCATCGTCATTAACAACTTCGACATACCTCGATTTACCACATTTCAAGCACATCTTCTCATTGGCGTGCTCTTTCCAGAATAGCATGCAGTTGTCTGGGCACACATCAATTTTCTCATACTTCATACCGAGACCAGATATCTTGATCTTTGACTGATACATATCTGGTGGCGCTTTGTGAGGTCGTGGAAGGATATCGCAGATCAATTTCATGAGATCATTGTAGCAGTTGATGGAAAAAAAGTACTTGGACTTAATTGCCATAAATCTGGTCAAGAAAGCAAGTACGGTCACATCCGTATGTTCATGCAACGGCTCTTGTGATTTCTTCAGCTCCTCGAAGAACTTCTCTGCCTCATTTGTAAGAGGATCCTCCACTTCAAGAGCTTCTAACATCTCATCCATCCTATCAACCTCTGTTATATCATCATCCTCATCCACTTCGGCTATGACTCGAGAATTAGTCTCGCCGTGGAAGGTCCACACTTCATATTGTGGAGTGAAACCGTTTCGACATAAGTGAAACGAAAGCTCCAATCTTCTCAAAAACTTAGTGTTTCGGCATTTTGTACATGGGCACCGCACCATATCTTCCGTTGACAACGAAAATGCTCGATCCAAAAATTGATCTAACTTGATAAACCACTCATCGGAGTGACCACCATTTCTGCTCTTCCAGCCAGTATACATCCAACTACGGTCTTCGCCCATGTTTGACTCTGCAGTTTAACGCGAAAGAAATTGTCGTTAATGTATTGTTATGTTATGTGTCACGGCCCTACAACCTAGGCAGATAGATCCTAAACCCACCCAAGAGTGACCGAGCGGAGCGTGCTCATGACGAGACGCGTGATCCGGATTCGAACGAAATTTCGGCAGCATAACCCCGCTGTTCTCCACTGCACGCCCGAAAATGGTGCAGCAGAGAACAACAGGGTTACGCCACCGAAATCTCGTCCAAATCCGGACCCGCGTCTCGTCACAAGCCACGCCCCCTCGGTCACTCCGAGGCTGTCCAAAAAGGGACAATTCCGAACCTGCACGTCTCACATGCCAATGGCATGTGAGACGTGCCGATCCGAAACGGGTAATACATTGCTATAGGTTACGTTGCTCATTTTCATTTTGAGGTCATTTAAGAGAGAGGAAAGAACTAGAGAAAGATTGAGAGGAAAGTTGGTCTTAGAGAAGGAGGCGGAGGACTAAGCCATCGGGGGAGGCGGAGGACTGAGGCGAGTGAGCCGTCAGATAATATCCGACGGTCCACACTTCAGTCCTCCCCGACCTAACCCTACTCATTTTCCTTTCTCTTCTCCACGATTCCATCGCTCCAGAGTCCAGATACGGCAGCCGCGACGATCCCCTTCTCCTCTCCTCGATACCCCTACTCCAGCGACGGTCCTCCAGGTGCTTGCCATCCTCACCGTCGTCGTTCGCATACTTTACCTTACCACTAAATGGGCCTTGTCGGGCCTTGTCAATCCTGTCCGAAGCCCATTTATGTATATATAGTACTAGAACACTCAAGCAATCAAAATTAAAATTGTAACTATAATTTAAGCAATTTAAGCATAATTAAACATAATTAAATACACCACCTAAGCGTAATTAAGCAAATTAAGTAAAAACAAGGAAATTAAGCATAATTATGCATAATTAATCAAATTAATCATAATAAAATAAACCACTTAAGCATATTTAAGCAAATTAAGCAAAAATAAGGAAATTAAGCATAATTATGCATAACTAAGCAAATTAATCATAATAAAATAAACCACTAATGCATATTTAAGCAAATTAAGGAAAAATAAGGAAATTAAGCATAATGAAGCTAATTAATCATAATAAAATAAACCACTCATGCATATTTAAGTAAATTAAGCAAAAATAAGCAAATTAAGCTCCGGGGCCGGCCGGGAATGGCGGGGCGGCGCTCCGGGTCCGGGCCGGCGGTCAGGGAGGGTGAGGGGGAGGGGGTCGGGGAGGGTTGGGGAGGGGAGGGGAAGGGGGGCGGCGCTCGCCGTGGAGGGGAGGGGGAGGGGGAGGCAGCGGTGCGGTGGTGGCATCGGCCGGGAAGGGCTGCAAGATATCTATGTCATGTCATCTAGTCGTCTACGTTGCTGAGGGAGACGATCGGCGCCGGGCCGGCGGTCAGGGAGGGTGAGGGGGTCGGGGAGGAGCTAGGGGGAGCTAGGTGGAGGGGGTCGGGGAGGAGGGGAGGCCGGGTCGGGGAGTTCAACTCTCGATCTTTGCGCCTACTCCCGCGCGCGTGCAGCATAAGCGCATCACAACACGGTAGGCATTCGTCACGGCAGGAGGGATCCACATGCATCTATCGACGCCCAATCGCGGTAGGAAGCTGAACGGCTGAACCGTCTCATTGGAGCGGCGTATAGTTCCCCAAATGGGCCGCCCGGCACGGGCCCGGCACGGGCCTGATATGGCCCGGCACGATGGGGCCCAGCACGACCTGGCCCGGTTCGTCTTCCGTGCCGTGCCGGGCCGTGTCGCCGTGCTCACCATGCGGCCCAGGCACGGCACGGAGGCCGCCTTTTCGTGCCGTGCCAGCACGGCGGCACGACGGGCACAGCGGCACGGTGGCCCGAGCGGACGGAGGTAGGCCGGCGGGCGGCGGCCAACGGAGGCGGGGGCGAGACCGTCGGGTGCAGGGCCGGCGGGTGCGCGGCCGGCGGGGCGCGAGGCCGGGAGGCACGAGGCTGGCGGGGGGCGCGAGGCTGGCGGGCGCGCGCCGTCGGCGGAGGCGCGACGCGCGAGGCCGGCGGGAGTGCGGCCGGCGGGGGCACGCGGCCGGCGGGCGTGCGGCCGGCGGGGGCGCGCGGCCGGCGGGGGCACGAGGCTGTCGGGGGAGAGGTCGGGTGGCTGGCGGGGGCGACCGAGTGGGTAGCTGGCGGCTACGGTTGGGATTGGTGGAGTGAGAGGCTGCTAGGGTTTGAGAAAGAAGCTGTATTTATATGTCCATCTATTATTAGATCCAACGATTAGAAATGGACCTGTAAAAATATCGGGCCACGACGGGCCGACTCAAAAATCGTGCCGGGTTCGGGCTGGCCCAACGTGCTGGGAGGCCGGCCCAAGCACGGCCCGACTATCGTGCCCGGGCCGGCCCGGCACTATTCGGCTCGGGTCGGGCTCGTGCTCGGGCCTTGCTTTTTCGTGCCGGGCCTCGGGCCGCCCAATAGGCCCAGCCCATTTGGAGAACTATGGAGCGGCGCCCATTCAATTCTCATCTCAAACCGGACATCCAATTAACGAAATTGCAATGATCCACGTGATTGCAATTGCTAGCTAATCATCCAATTAACAAAATTGCTTGCAATATCGAAAAAAAATAGACAAAAATAGGGGGAATCATACTGAGGGGTCGGGGGCGCAGTGAACCGAAGGCGTCGGGGCGGGGCGTGGCGGTCCGGGCCGGCGGCGGCGACGCCGGTGGCGCGGCGGGCCGGCGGAGGCGTCGAAGGCCGGGGGCCGGCGGTCCGGTCGGGCCTTCGCGGTCGCGGCTGCCGGGCGGCGCGACGGGCGACGACGCCGGTGGCGACGGCGGGCCGGGGGCGGCGGGCCGGGGGCGGCGGGCCGGAGGCGCGGCGGCGGGGGGCGTGGCGGCGGGGGCGCGGCGGCGGGGGCGCGGCGGCGGGGGCGCGGCGGCGGGGGCGCGGCAGGGCGGCGGCGACGCGGTAGGCGGCGGGGTAGAAGGGAGAATGAAAGAGTCGGGGCCGGATTGTCCCGGTATAGGACTTAATTTGCGACGGCTACCTTAATTGCGACGGCCTCAAGTTACGGCCGTCGCAATTAAAGCCTATTTGCGACGGCCCGTACGACGGCCGTCGCAAATAAATATCTATTTGCGACGGCACATTTATTTGCGACGGTCTTAGGGTTGGCCGTCGCAAATAAGTTCTTATTTGCGACGGCCAGTCCAAAGGCCGTCGCAAATAAGTCCTTATTTGCGACGGTCCACTTATTTGCGACGGCCAGAGGCGGGCCGTCGCAATTTACTCTATTTGCGACGGCCGGCCGTCGCAAATAAATACAGCCGTCGCAAATGATCGCTTTTCCTGTAGTGGATGGTCAAACAAGTCTAGTAAACACCTATTTTGGGTTTCCCATCAATTTTGACAAAAGTATGCAATTTTTCAAACAAAACATTTAAAAAAAGGATCAAAATGTTCAAGAACACTTGCCTTGCTCTTGAGATTGGTTAGGATCGAAAGCTTCAAAGTTTTGGTGCTGGAGATCCTCGACGGCACCCTGTAGAGCAACACCTTATGTTCTGTGCAATAAACATACAAAACAAGCATTACAATCAATAAATGCTCATATATTACTCAATATGTCATGACATGCAAGAATAATGCAATTACATGCAAGAATAATGCAATTATGTGGTAACACATGTTAATAGGTTGATATCATTGCTTACTAACTAGTCCTAATTAAGTTTCACATGTTAGAACAAGTTTTAAGTCATTTCGGAGAGTATTAAAGAAGTTACAGAAATTTTCAGAATAGGAAGAACGGACTAGTCCGCACCAGGGCCGGACATGTTCGTTCTGTAACCGAAAGGAAATTGGACTAGTCCGCAATGGGACTGGACAAGTCCGTTTTCAACTAGGGCATAATTTGAGTTAATATAGAACCATAATTTACGAAGAAAAGATGCATCTAAGGTATTTACTACGATTTCAAGGGTTCAAGAGTTGAAGACTCGAGAATTTGATGTCAAGATCGAAGGGGACGAAGAGTGAGCTACTTCACATGGATCTATTTGGTCCAATTGCTTACATAAGCATCAGCAGTTACAAATATGGTTTAGTAATTATTGATGATTTTTCGCGCTTCACGTGGGTGTTTTTTTTGCATGATAAGACAGAAACTCAAGGAACCCTCAAGAAGTTTTCAAGAATGCCCAAAATGAGTTCTCATTGAAGATCAAGAACATTCGAAGTGACAGTGGCACGGAGTTCAAGAACACCCAAGTTGAGGTGTACCTAGACGAAGAAGGCATAAAACTTGAATTTTCAGCACCGTACTCCCCTCAACAAAACGGAGTAGACGAAAGGAAGAATCGAACCCTCATAGAGATGGTGAGGACAATGTTTGATGAGTACAAGAATTCGGATCTATTTTGGGCTGAAGCGGTCAACACCGCTTGTCACGCCATAAATCGATTCTATCTTCATCACCTACTCAAGAAAATGTCATATGAACTACTCACCTGTAACAAGCTTAATATTTCCTATTTTCGAGTTTTTGGTTCTAAATGTTATATCTTAAACAATAAGTCTAGGACTTCAAAGTTCGCTTCGAAGTCCGATGAAGGTTTCTTGCTTGGCTATGATTGGAACTCTTACGCCTATCGTGTCTTCAACAAAGTCTCCGGACTTGTTGAAGTAGCACGTGACGTAGTGTTCGATGAAACTAACGGCACTAGAGAAGAGCAAGTTGATAAATGTGTGCTAGATAGAGAAGAAGCTCCATGTCAAGCATTGAGAAGAGTGGTGTTGGGCGATGTTCGACCACAAGCGCCACTTCCGAATGCAAATGAAGAAGATTAACCACAAGTGGAGGTAATTGATCAAGGCGGAGCTTCTACACAAGATCAAACTCATGAAGATCAAGGTGACCAATAAATCAATGAGGGCAACCATCTAGGGGGGAAGAAGATGAACATGAAGATTCAAGACCACAAGTGCCACATCCAAGAGTACACCAATGCATCCAAAGAGATCACTCCGTCGACAACATAATCGGTGACATCCAAAAGGGAGTAACAACTAGATCTCGAATTGCTATTTTTTGTGAACATTACTTGTTTGTATCCTCTTTGGAACTTCACAGGGTTGAAGATGCATTGAAAGATCCGGATTGGGTGGTGGCAATGCAAGAAGGATTAAACAACTTCAAACAGAACGATGTGTGAGAACTTGTTGAAAGGCCCAAGTTCAACATCATCGGCACTAAATGGGTCTTTCGCAACAAACAAGACGAACACAGGGTGGTGACAAAAAACAAGGTGCGACTTGTGGCCAAAGGTTATTCACAAGCCGAAGGTTTTGATTTCGACGAAACCTTTGTTCCCGCAGCTAGGCTTGAATCGATTAGAATATTACTTGCATATGCTACTCACCATGATTTCAAGCTCTATCAAATGGATATGAAAAGTGCCTTCCTCAACGGACCAATCAAGGAGGAAGTGTACATGGAGCAACCCACCGGATTCGAAGATCAAGAGTTCCCTGACCACGTGTTCAAACTGCGTAAGGCTCTCTATGGCCTCAAACAAACTCCTAGAGCTTGGTATGAGTGCCTTGGAGATTTTTTAATTGAAAATGGTTTTAAGATTGGCAAAGATGATTATACATTGTTCACTAAGCATTTTGACAATGAGTTACTTGTCTGTCAAATTTATGTTGATGATATCATATTTGGTTCAACTAACAAATTCTTTTGTGAAGAAGTTAGTAAGATTATGACAGATAGATTTGAGATGTCCATGATGGGAGAATCGAGGTACTTCTTGGGATTCCAAGTGAGACAACAAAAGGAAGCGACGTTCATAAGCCAAACCAATTACGCTCAAGACATACTCAAGAAATTTGGAATGGACAAGGTGAAGCCTATAAAGACTCCCATGGCAACAAATGGACACTTGGATCTCAATGAAGATGGACCAAGCGTGGATCAAAAGGTATATCGCTCCATGATTGGATCCCTACTTTACTTATGTGCATGTAGGCCTGATATTATGTTGAGTGTATGTTCTTGTGCAAGATTTGAAGCCAATCCTAAGGAGTGTCATTAGACAGCCGTAAAAAGAATCTTGCGATATTTAGTTCATTCACCCAACCTAGGCCTTTGGTATCCTAAAGGTTTCAAATTCAATCTCATTGGATACTCTGATGCAGATTTTGCCGGATGCATAGTAGATAGAAAAAGTACCTCTGGTACATGCCAATTCCTAAGTAGTCCCTAGTTTCTTGGTCCTCCAGAAAACAAAACTCCATTGCCCTATCCACGGCCGAAGTGGAGTATGTTGCAGACGGGAGTTGTTGTGCACAACTCCTTTGGATGCGACAAACTCTAAGGGATTACGGTTACAATATGAGTCGTATTCCACTCCTTTGTGACAATGAGAATGCTATTAAAATTTTCCATAACCCCATTGATCTCTCTAGAACCAAACACATAGACATCCGACATCACTTTTTGAGAGACCACTCAATGAAAGGCGACATAACCATTTCCCATGTCAACACCGAAAAACAACTAGCTGACATATTTACCAAGCCACTTGATGAAAAGTGTTTTTGTGAGCTCCGAAATGAACTAAATATCCTTGACGCTCGAAACGTGGCTTGAAAACTTGCATACCTGTATGGCTCATTCAAAATCCATTGATTGTGTTATGAAAATCATCTCTCTCTATTTTCTCCGAAAAACTATTTCAATTATTTGATCTTGGTGAATTATGGTCATAGCTTGATTGTTGTATGTTTACTGATCATAATCATCAAGATTATTTGTGTGTTTTGCCCCCCTATATTCTTTGTAAGCACCTTCGAATATATACGAATGGGCTAATTGCATTTATTCTAGTGACCACAGACTAGTCCGTGTTTGCCCGTACTAGTCCGCACACTGCAAACTAGTCCGTAGAGGTCCGGTAGTCCGGACTAGTCCGGTTGACCACGGACTAGTCCAATTTTTTGACTCCATAACCCTAGGGCTGCAAAACCCTAATCTTCTTCATCCTCACAACTTGCCTCACATTCTCTCTCCTCACTCGAGTGCCCCCAAGGCCATTTGGCGATTTCTCCACCAAATATCTTCAAATCTCCGTGGCAAATGATCTTCATCGCAAGGGGATCAAGGACCACGGACTTGTCAACACCATCAACGCCTCCAACCTCAAGAATCGAAGGATTTTGGTAAACTTTCTACCAAACCCTAGAACCTTCGATTTCTTGTGTTGTGGTCCAAATAGCTTAGATCTACTTGTTAGTACATTACTCCTTGGTGTATTACATCTACATTGAGGTATTTTCGCATTGAGAACCATCATTGATCTGATTGTTAGGGTGTTTGAGCTGTTGAAGACCGGAGTAGTCCGTTCCCTATATGGACAAGTCCAGTTATCCGGACTAGTCCGCACTTGAGCACCGGACAAGCCTGATGTTTAACTTAACTCAACCCTAAATTTTTACTACTCAATGCATTTCCTTTCCATCGATCCTCATCCTTGTATTGTATAATCCTATTGTTAGGACAATGTCGAGCTCCAATTTTGAGATCTCCGATTTTGAGGCCTAGTTGGACCAAGAGTCTTTGCTTCGGTCCTCGACAGGGCCAAAGAAAGAAGAGGCAACACCGTGCCGCTGACCCGTCGCCCACTCCACCTCAAGTGCGGTGAAAGGACGTGTCCAAGAAGTCTGCCTCCAAAGGAAAGGATGCAGCTGGCCCTAGCTCGGCAGCTCCTCGCCAAGCTAAGGGCAAAGGGAAAGGGATCGCCACCGGTCCCATGGCCCTCTCCAGATAAGTGCTCTAAGGCAGGGAAACAGAGACCCCACTGAAGGAAAGTTCAATGGCAAAGGAAGCGATGTCGCTTCAAAGCTCAGGCAAATTGACTGTTACAGCAAATTCAGAAAGGCAGCTAATGCAAGGTTCTGGAGCAACATCCATGCAGACTATTATAGTTCTGTGTATCTTATGATGAAGACTCCAGTGGTTCGAAGCCAATGGATAAACTGGACCCACTTTGAGAGGAAGAGTTGTGCAACCTTTGATGAAGTGATACAGGTTGTGGAGAGGCATGGGATCAAAGACTTGTTTGCTTTCAGGTGCAACTAGAATGATGAAGTCATAGCCCAATTCTATGCAACCTGCTATTTTGCTAGTGATGAAGAGGAGAGGGTGACTTAGATGACTCATGGATCCAAGTATACTATTACTTATGATGAGTTTGCAAGCTGCATCTTGAGGACACTAGCAGCAATGAGCTCATCATTCACAACATTGGTGTTTGAGAGAAGGATAAAATGGACTTCCTTTATGAAACTCACCTGAAGTACAACCCTCCATCAACAAAGAACATGAAGCCTTTCTTCATGGTTCTCAATAGGGTACTAAGGAAGAACATAGCTTTAAAAGATGGAGATGTAGAAAGTGTCAAAGGCTACCTAAGGACACTAATGAAGGTGATAAGCAAAAATAGGAAGTTTGATGTCTTTGACTATATCTAGAATGACATGGTGAACATCTCCTGCACCCCTAACCGTTCCTGTGGCTATGCGCCCTATATCATGTTCATGATAGAAAAGGTCACAGGAATCGAGTTTGTGAAGGATGTTGAGCACACTCCTCTGAGGCCCCGGAAGCCTTCTCAAGCTACTCTCCCAGCTGCTCCATCTCCTGTGTCTAGTGAGGAGGCCCCCAGGAGGGCCCAAGCTGAAGCAAGACCCCCATCAAGTACAGGAGCTACTACTTCCAAGAAGGGGTCCCCCAGTTGCATCTTGAAGTACTTGGCCGCCATCTTCGGCTCTTGCAAGAAGGCTGAGGTGAAATTCCACAAGTTGAACAAGCCAAGGAAGGAGGATATGAGATACGTAAAGCAAAATGTCAAGAACATCTGCCAGAAGTTGGAGATTGAGCCCATTAGATCTCCTGTCATCTCTGAGGACTCTCCCTCTGACTTCTCGGAGCTTCCTCCTCTCTCACCTTCAGAACTTTCCTACTTTGGCGTTGGGGGCACTTCAATTGGATCCGCTCCTCCTCCTCCTCTGCAGCCTGAAGATGAAGATGATGAGAGGACCGACAACGAGGAGTGAGTTGACGGCGACCTCTAGATCCCTCCTCTCCTTCTTTTTGGTGCCTTGATGCCAAAGGGGGAGAGATTGAGGGGCGGGGGTCACTAGGACTAGCTGTAGTTTGAGAGACGAGAGCTTCATTTGCATCTTTTGGTTTCTGTCATGCTTTTGGGTTGTAAAACTGATCTTTGTTATGGTTTCGGGTTATAAAACTGACATTATGATCTTATTATGGTTCTAAGTCATGTTTATGAAGTTTGTGATGATTCAGTGGTGCAATCTATGTTTATTCTTTGAGATTGACATATATGCTTGCTGTTGTTATGATTATGCTTTTACCTTATCATCATCACGATTATTGCTCAGTCACACGTAGTTTTGCACCCCACCATAAAGAGTGCACATTTGTCTTATGCTTTTATTGCTTAACTTGTTCCAAGCTCATATGTGCGCACTTTATGAAAATCTGGAGTTTTAATCATATTTGTGAAATCTCAATTGGTTGTCATAAATCACCAAAAAGGGGGAGATTGAAAGTGCATCTAGGCATCCCTTGTGGGTTTTGGTTGATTTATGACAAACAAATGAGATCCTAACCAAATTGTTGAGACGAGCGCAGGTTTCAATGAAATTATAAAGAAAGCGCAAAAAGAAAGGAGAGTGAAGAATCAAGTTGAAAAGAGCTCAAGAAGATGAATAGAATATTTTTTGTGTATGGAGTGTGTTGGAGAAACACACCCCAAGAGCTCAAGCAAAAGAAATCACTCTCACTGCACAAGTTTACACAGGTCCAGACTAGGCTGATGTTCACCGGACTAGTTCGATAACCTCTCTGTCTAGGATCGGACAAGTCCTAACAATACGGACTTGTCTGCACTGGACTAGTCCGATAACTTTCGGACTAGTCTGATAATCCTTCTGATCAATATCGGACAAGTCCGATATTCCACAGACTAGTCCAAAATCCCCACTGACCTACTTCGGACAAGTCCGTAGCCCCTCAAAATTCTTGAATGTGGCCTAGAGGGGGGGGGGGTGAATAGGCCTTAGTCGGAACCTGCAACACTTAACAGATTGATCAAATCCCGAGATATCGAACAAGTCCAGTAGAGTGCGGACTAGTCCGGTGCGTGCAGACTAGTCCGGTGCGTGCGGACTAGATTGATCAAGTTAGATCAGTGATTTCAATACAAGCACAATATGAAGCATAATATAGTATGTAAACTGAAAGTATTGAGTCAATGAAATCAAGTGTTATACAAATTAACTTTGATTTGAATGTTTTAATGTAAGATGGACAAGATCAAGTAAACCCTAGAATATGATATGAACAACTTAAGAACAAGTTTGACACAAGATTTTATCTCGTGGTTCAGTTCCCACAAAGGCAACCTACATCCACGTTGAGGAGCCCACGAAAGGACCGGGTCTTCACTAACCCTAACCTCATCGAATCGCCACGAAGGCCAATTCTCTTTCACTATCACAAGGGTAAATCACCAAGTTCAAGGGGCCTTCTCAAAAGTTGAGGGCTCCCCAAGATTACAAGTCGAACACCACCAAGAACACACTCTTAAGATCCACAATGAAACAACAGGAGTGTGTTAGAGATCAATCCCAAGAGCTCGAATGTGTGAATCATGTCTCTCCTTTGATCCAAGATGAATCCTCAAGGATTTGATCTTTCTTGCATTGGATTGCGTGGAGAGATGTGTTTTCTAAGCTCTTGGAGGGTGTGACAGCGCAGGGAGTCGAGAGTTGAAAGTAGGGCCGTGCAAATCTATTTATAGGCTGTTTCCAAAAGTTACCGCTAGGTTTTTGAGGTTCGGACTAGTCCGGTGTGCGGCGTGCAGGAAACCTTAAGTTCTCAGGAAGATCGGACTTGTCCGACATAGGGCGGACTAGTCTGATTTAGGCTTTGTAAAAGTTCAAACTAGTCCGATTATTTTCAGACAAGTCCGGTTGTGGTGATCTCCTTAGTGAATTTGGGACAAGTTCGCATTTGGAGGACTTGTCCGATTTTAGTCAGAGAGGTTATCGGACAAGTCTGTGGTGATTTCGGACTTGTCCGATTTCGTGCAAATAAGAATAATTAAGGATTAGTCTGCATAAGGGAGAACTAGTTTGTTTTTAGTTAGAGGCATTATCGGACTAGTCCGGACACTATCGGACTAGTCCGGTGCAAGTCCGCACTGGCAGGACTTTTCTGAACCTATACAGAGAGGATATCGGACTATTCTGGTGTCTATCAAACTAGTCCGTTTTTCCTGTGAAATGTGAAGTGTGTGAGGGATTTTTGTGCTTTAGCTCTTGGGATGTGTTACACCAACACACTCCATACACAATGATATATTCTATTAAAATCTTGAGATCTTTTCCGAATTGATCCTCATTCTCCTTTCTTTTTGGCGCTTCCTTCATTCTTTAATTAAAACTTGTGCTCATCTCAATAATGTGGTTAGGATCTCATTTGTTTGTCATAAATAAACCAAAACCCACCAGGGATGCCTAGATGCACTTTCAATCTCCCCCTTTTTGGTGATTGATGACAACCAATTGAGATTTCATAAAGTATGATAAAAATTGAGATTATCATAAAGTGTGCACATATGAGCTTGAAACACATTTAGCAATGACAACAGAAGGCATATGTGCACTCCTTATGGTGGGATGCAAAACTGAGTGAGTCCGAGCAATAATCATGATGACAGTGAAATAATTGACATCAATATATCAACAACAAGCATATATGTCAATTTCAGAGCAAAATCACAGATTTTATAAATATGAGCATAAATAGTTCATATCATTGCATCACAAGACCAAAAGTATCAAAGAGCATAATATGAAGTCTTACATCCCAAAAGAGACAAAAAAATGCATAAATGAAGCTCTCATCTCTCAACCTACAGCTAGGAGACTAGTGACTCCCCCTCAATCTATCCCCCTTTAGCATCAAGACACCAAAAAGAAGGAGAGGAGGGATCTAGTGGCTCATTCCTTGCGGTCGGTTCTCTCCTCATCTTCATCTTCATCTTCATCTTCCGGCTGTGGAGGAGGAGGAGCAGACCCACTCGAAGTGCCCCCAATGCCAAATTAGGCAAGCTCAGAGGGAGTCAAAGGCCCGAGCTTAGTGAAATCCGAGGTTGAATCTTCAGAAATAACCGGGTACCCAATAGGCTCAATCTCCACCTTCTGGAAAATGTGTTTAACATTTTCTTTGATGTACCGCATATCAGCCTTCCTTGCATTGTTCAACTTGTGAGTGTTCACTTTGGCCTTCTTGCATGAGGCAAAGATTGCTGCTAAGTACTTCAAGATTCCACTAGGAGACCCTTTTTGAGGAGAGGCCCTAGTGGCGGGAGCAGTCCTTACATCTCCTCTAGCTCTCCTCGGAGCTTCTTCACTGGATACAGGAGAAGGGGTAGCTTGGATAGAGGCTTGGGGAGGCTTCCGGGGCCTCAATGGAGTGTGCTCCACATCCTTCACAAACTCGATCACTGTGACTTTCACAATCATGAACATCAAGTAAGGTGCGTGGCCACAGGATCTATTCGGTGTGAAGGAGATGTTGACCATGTCATTCCACATATAGTCAAAGACATCAAACTTCCTGTCTTTGCTTATCACCTTCATCAGTGTCCTGAGATAGCCTTGGAAACTCCTTGCATCCCCATCCTTCGGGGCAATAGTCTTCCTCAGGACCCTATTGAGGATCATAAAGAATGGCTTCATATTCTTGGTGGAAGGAGGGTTGAAAGTCGAGAGGGTGTCATAAAGGAACTTCATTTTGTCCTTCTCAAGGACACCTATGTTGTGAATGATCAAGTTGTCGCTATTGGAGCTCTCAAGATGTAGCAGCCTTGTTCCTGAAGGCAAACAGATCCTTCAATCCATGCTTCTCCACTGTCTGAACTACCTCAACAAAGGCTGAGCGGCTCATCCTTTCAAAGTGCGCCCAATAAATCCATTGGTTGCACACCACTGGAGTCTTCATTGTGAGGTACACGGACTTATAGAAGTTCGCATGGAAGTTGCTCCAAAATCTTCCATCGGCTGTCTTCTTGGACCGGCTGTAGCAGTCCACATTTCTGAATTTGAAAGCCGTGTCGCTTCCCCTACCATTGAACCTCTCCACGTAGGGATCCCGGGTCCCTTGCTTTGGAGCGGTCATCTCGAGAGGGCTGATTGGGCCCATGGCAATCCCTTTGCCCTTGCCCTTAGCTTGGCGAACAGCCGCCGAGCTAGGGCCAGCACCTGCTGAAGCCTTGGAGATATGCTTCTTGGCAAGAACCTTGCGCCGAGCCTGAGGTGGAGAAGGTGCCGGCTCGGATGGGCGCTCTTGGCACTTCTTGCCTTGGCCTGTCGAGGGCCGAAGCAAGGCTTCTTGGTCCATCTCGGCCTCGAAATCAGAGAGCTCGTCGTTGGAGCTCGACATTGTCTTGAGAATGGATTACAAATGTTATGGATGAGAATTGATGGCAAGGAATTGCATTGAGAAATGGGAAACTAGGGTTGAGTTCATTCAAAAATGGACTTGTCCAGTGTACAGGTACGGACTAGTCCGGGTGACCGGACTTGTTCGTACATGGATCGGACTAGTCCGTTGTTAATCACCTCAAACCCTAACTAGACGATCAATGGTGTTGATCAATGCAAAATAGCTTAACATCAATGTAGTACATCAAGGAAGCATGTATTAGGTGAAAGGAACTAAGATATTTGATCAACAACGAAGGAAATCAAGATTTCTAGGGTTTGGGAGGAAATTTTACCGAAATTCTTCGATTCTTCGAGATGGAGGGGTTGAAGGAGCGGACAAGTCCGTGTTCTTCAATCCCTATGCAATGGAGGTCGTTTTCCACCCTAACTTGGAGGGATTCAATGGAGAACGAAAGAAATCGCCTTGGGAGCACTCGAGCGAGGAGAGATAACATGGGGAAAGTTGTGAGGATGAAGAATATTAGGTCTTGGCGGCGGCTAGGGTTATGGAGTCAAAAAATCGGACTAGTCTGGACTACCGGACACTCTGCGGACTAGTCTGCAGGGGCGGTCTAGTCCGGGTAACCCCGGACTATTCCGCAGCCACCAGAACAGAAATGCTTAGCCCATTAATATATATTCGAAGGTACTTATTAACAAAATATGGGGGCAAAACAAATCAAATAATCTTGATGAATATGATCAGTAAGCATACAACAATCAAGAAATGACCATAATTCATCAAGATCAAGTAGTTGAAATGATATCGAAGAAAATTGAGAAAGATGATTTTTCGCAACTCAAACAATATATTTTGAAGAGTCCATACAGGTGTGCAAGTTTTCAAGCCACATTCCGAGCATCAAGGATATTTAGTTCATTTCGGAGCTTGCAAAAACATTTTTCATCAAGTGGCTTGGTAAATATATCGGCTAGTTGTTTTTTGGTGTTGACATGAGAAATAGCTATGTCTCCTTTCATTGAGTGGTATCTCAAAAAGAGGTGTCGGATTTCTATATGTTTGGTCCTATAGTGTTCAACAGGGTTATGGGCAATCTTAATAGCACTCTCATTATCACAAAGGATTGGAATACGACTCATATTGTAATCGTAATCCCTTAGAGTTTGTCGCATCCAAAGGAGTTGTGCACAACAACTCCCGGCTGCAACATACTCTGCTTCAGCCGTGGATAAGGCAATGGAGTTTTGTTTCTTGGAGGACCAGGAAACTAGGGATCTACCTAGAAATTTGAATGTACCGGGGTTACTTTTTCTATCTACTTTGCATTCGGCATAATCTGCATCGGAGTATCCAATGAGATTGAACATAGAACCTTTGGGATACCAAAGGCCTAGGTTGGGTGTATGAACCAAATATCTCAAGATCCTTTTAGCGGCTGTCAAATGACACTCCTTAGGATTGGCTTGAAATCTCGCACACAAACATACACTCAACATAATATCAGGCCTAGATGCACATAAGTAAAGTAAGGATCCAATCATGGAGCAATATACCTTTTGATCCACGCTTGGTCCATCTTCATTGAGATCCAAGTGTCCATTAGTTGCAATGGGAGTCTTGATAGGCTTCGCCTTGTCCATCCCAAACTTCTTGAGTATGTCTTGAGTGTACTTGGTTTGGCTTATGAATGTCCCTTCCTTTTGTATCTCACTAGGAATCCCAAGAAGTACTTCAGCTCTCTCATCATAGACATCTCAAACCTATTCGTTATAATCTTACTAAATTCATCACAAAAGTATTTGTTAGTTGAACCAAATATAATGTCATCAACATAGATTTGACAGATAAAAAGATCATTGACGAAGTGTTTTGTAAGTAATGTATAATCTGCTTTTCCAATATTGAAACCATTTTCAATTAAGAAATATCTAAGACACTCATACCAAGCTCTAGGAGCTTGTTTGAGGCCGTAGAGAGCCTTACACAGTTTAGAGACGTGGTCGGGGAACTCTTTATCTTCAAATCCGAGAGGTTGCTCCAGGTACACCTCCTTCATGATTTGATCGTGGAGGAAGGTGCTTTTCACATCCATTTGGTATAGCTTGAAATCATGGTGAGTAGCATATGAAAGCAATATTCTAATTGATTCAAGTCTAGCTACGAGAGCAAAGGTTTCATTGAAATCCAAACCTTCAACTTGTGAATACCCTTGGGCCACAAGTCGTGCCTTGTTCCTTGTCACCACCCCGTGTTCGTCTTGTTTGTTGCGGAAGACCCATTTGGTGCCGACGACGTTCGCTTTGGGTCTTTCGACGAGTTCCCATACCTCGTTCCATTTGATGTTGTTCAGTTCTTCTTGCATTGCCACCACCCAGTCTGGATCTTTCATTGCATCCTCAATCTTGCGTGGTTCCAAAAAGGACACAAAAGAGTAATGCTCACAAAAGTTAGCTATTCGGGATCTAGTTATTACTCCCTTTTGGATGTCACCGATGATGTTGTCGATTGGGTGATCTCTTTGGACGCATTGGTGTACTCTCGGGTGTGGCACTTGCGGTCTTGTATCTTCATGTTCTTCTTCTTCTCCCCTAGATGGTTGCCCTCATTGACTTGTTGATCATCTTCGTCTTCTTGAGGTTGATCTTGTGTGGAAGCTCCCCCTTGATCATCTTCGTCTTCTTGAGGTTGATATTCCTCATGCACATGTAGTGGTGGCTTTTGTGGTCGAACATCGCCCAACACCATTCTTCTCAATGCTTGACAAGGAGCTTCTTCTCTATCTAGCACACATGGATCAACTTGCTCCTTTTTAGAGCCGTTAGTTTCATCGAACACTACGTCACGTGCTACTTCAATAAGTCTAGAGGTCTTGTTGAAGACACGATAGGCGTAGGAGTTCGAATCATAGCCAAGCAAGAAACCTTCATCGAACTTTGAGGCGAACTTTGAAGTCCTCGGCTTCTTGTTCAAAATATAGCATTTAGAACCGAAAACTTGAAAATAAGAAATATTTTGCTTGTTACCAGTGAGTAGCTCATATGATATCTTCTTGAGTAGTCAATGAAGGTAGAGTCGGTTTATGGCGTGGCAAGCGGTGTTAACCGCTTCTGCCCAAAACCGATCCGAGGTGATGTATTCATCGAGCATTGTTCTCGCCATCTCTATGAGGGTTCGGTTCTTCCTTTTGGCAACTCCGTTTTGTTGAGGGGAATAAGGTGCTGAAAACTCATGCTTTATCCCTTTCATCTAGGTACTCTTCAACTTGAGTGTTCTTGAACTCCGTGTCATTGTCGCTTCGAATGTTCTTGATCTTCAATGAGAACTCATTTTGAGCATGCTTGAAGAACTTCTTCAGGGTTCCTTGAGTCTTTGTCTTATCATGCAAAAAGGAAACCCAAGTGAAGCGCGAAAAGTCATCAATAATTACTAAGCCATATTTGTTACCGCCTATGCTTATGTAAGCTATTGGACCGAAAAGGTCCATGTGAAGTAGCTCGAGCGGTCTTGTTGTAGTCATGACGTTCTTCGCGGGATGAGGTGCTCCAACTTGCTTCCCAGCTTGGCACGCACTACAAGGCCTGTCTTTCTCAAAAACAACATCCTTCAAACTTCAGATGTGATCGCCCTTGAGGAGTTTTTGAAGATTCCTCATACCAAAATGTGCTAGCCGTCTATGCACAGTTAACCCATGTTGGTCTTTGCAATCAAGCATGTGTCAAGTTCGGCTTTATCTTTGTTGAAGTCAACAAGGTAAAGCTTTCCCTTTAACACACCCTTGAATGCAATGGAACCATCACCCCTTCTAGAGATGGTCACACCCTCATTAGTGAACAAACAATTATAACCTTTGTCACATAATTGAGATATGGATAGCAGCTTATAATTTAAGGAATTGACATGTAACACATGAGAAAGAGTATGTTGAGACGATATCGCAATTTTACCGGTACTGAGCACCTTTCCTTGACTATTGTCCCCAAAATAGATGCCCTCGCTTGGATCCTCATTTTCTTCATATTCAATGAACATCCTTCTTTCTCCGGTCATATGGTTGGTGCAACCACTGTCTAGCACCCATTTCGATCCACCGGAATAATAGGTCTTTTGTTTACCTTCCTTTGCCATGAGACAAGTGTCATTGCCCTTCCACCGAGATTTTGGAAGAGGGTGGACATCTTAGTTGTCTTCTCGATGGCTATGCTAGCCATCTACTCTTCCTCTTTGGACGAGGACTCATCATTTGAGTCCCACTCCTTTCCTAGGTGTGCTTTGTCCAGCTTGCTTCTTCTTCTTGAAGAATTTATTGGGTTGAGGCTTCGTTTCCTTGGTCTTCTTCTTGTTTTCTTCATACGGGCAATCAACTATAAAGTGGTCATATTCACCACAGTTATAGCACGCCCGCCTCAACTTAGGTCTTGATTATTCTTTGAGTTTTCCTTGACTCGATTTACCCCCTTGTCTTCTCTTCATCATTCTCTTGAATCTCTTCATAAATAGGATCATGTCTTCCTCATCTATGTCGCTGCTCTCATCATCGCTGTCCTCTTCTTGTTGAGCTTCTCGAGCTTATTTTGACAAGGGTTTGCAAGTGGACTTCAAAGCGACCCCTTTCTTCTTTGCCAAGGTGAGGTCGGCAATCTCCTTGACATGCTTTGCTTGCTTTTCCATCATCTCGAAATTGATGATTTTCCCAAGCAGTTCATCCGGGGTCATTATCTTGTACCCGAGGCTTTCTCTAATCATCGAGCACAAGGTGACATTGCGAGGCACGAAAGCTCTAAGGATGAGCTTCACCACCTCGTGATCGTTCCACTTCTTGCTTCCGTAAGCTCGAACCTTGTTGATGAGCGTCTTTAACCGGTTGCACATGTCTTGTGGCGACTCATCTTCTTCTATGGCGAATCTTCTCAATTCGCCTTCGATCATTTTGACCTTCGCCTCTCGCAGATGACGATCGCCTTCATGTGCAGTTTGCAATGTGTCCCAGATTTCTTTCGCAATCTCTACTCCAACCACCTTGGTGAACTCGTCCAGACTTAGAGAGGATGCAATGACTGCTGCAGCTTGAGCATTCCGATGTATTGCTTGATCTTGACTTGGTGTAAGCTCTTCATCGCCGTCTGGGATATCTATTCATGTACATACAATATGCCATAAACTGGGATTGAGTGAGATTAAGTGCATTTTCATGTTTTGCCTCCACATTGGGTAATCATTGCCGTCAAAATGTGGGGCTTTTCCTAGGGGAATAGACAAATAGTGGTTATTATTATTATTTGATCGATCGTAATTGAAAGGATATCGGGAGTAGTCGGTGTGACTACTCCCCTTCTTCTTGTCCTCGATCTTCACTTTCCCTTTGGAGAGGGCTTTCTTCCTTAGGAGCGCCTTCAGTTCAAGCGTCTCCTCATCGTCATCCTCGAAGTCCTGAATGGCATCGAGGAGCTTCTCCAATTTTTGAGCTTATTCGTCTTCAACCTTCTCTTGGTTGAGACTCTTGTGCACATCCTTCATGTCCGACATGTTCTCTTCGAGCGATTAGTCTCTTGCGAAGAGTCCTGCTTTGATACCAATTGAATGTGTCCTAGAGTGGGTTGAATAGACCTTTTTGAAATTTAGTCGGAACCTACAATACTTAATAGACTGATCAAATCCTGAGATATCGGACTAGTCCAGTAGAGTGCGGACTAGTCTAGTGCGTGCGTACTTGATTGATCAAGTTAGATCAGTGATTTCAATACAAGCACAATATGCAGCGGAATATAGTATGTAAACTGAAAGTATTGAGTCAATGAAATCAAGTGTTGTACAAATTAACTTTGATTTGAATTTTTTAACGTAAGATAGAAAAGATCAAGTAAACCCTAGAATATAATATGAACAACTTAAGAACAAGTTTGACACAAGATTTTATCCCGTGCTTTGGTTCCCACAAAGGCAACCTACGTCCACGTTGAGGAGCCCACAAAAGGATCGGGTCTTCACTGACCCTAACCTCGTCGAATCTCTACGAAGGCCAATTCTCTTTCACTATCACAAGGGTAAATCACCAAGTTCAAGGGGCCTTCTCACAAGTTGAGGGCTCTCAAAGATTACAAGTCGAACACCACCAAGAACACACTCCTAAGATCAACAATGAAACAACAGGAGTTTGTTAGAGATCAAACCCAAGAGCTCAAACGTGTGAATCGTGTCTCTCCTTTGATCCAAGATGAATCCTCAAGGATTTGATCTTTCTTGTGTTGGATTGCGTGGAGAGATGTGTTTTCTAAGCTCTTAGTGGGTGTGATGGCGCAGGGAGTCAAGCGTTGAAAGTAGGGCCGCGCACATCTATTATAGGGTGTTTCCAAAAGTTACTGTTAGGGTTTTGAGGGTCTGTACTAGTCCGTGGTGGAGTCCGGACAAGTTCGGTGTGCGGCGTGCAGGAAACCCTAAGTTCTCAAGAAGATCGGACTTGTCCGACTTAGGGCGGACTAGTCCGATTTAGGCACTGGAAAAGTTTGGACTAGTCCGATTATTTTTGGACAAGTCTGGCTGTGGTGATCTCCGTAGTGAATTGGGGACAAGTCCGCATTTGGAGGACTTGTCCGATTTTAGTCGGAGAGGTTATTGGGCTAGTCCGTAGTTATTTTGGACTTGTCCGATTTCGTGCAAATGTGAATAATGAAGGATTAGTCCGCACAAGGGAGGACTAGTCTGTTTTTAGTTAGAGCCATTATCGGACTAGTCCGGACACTATCGTACTAGTCCGGTGCGGACAAGTCCACACTGGCAGGACTTGTCCGAACCTATACAGAGAGGATATTGGACTAGTCTGGTGTCTATCGGACTACTCCATTTTTCCTGTGAAATGTGAAGTGTGTTAGGATTTTTTGTGCTTGGGCTCTTGAGATGTGTTACACCAACACACTACATACACAATGATATATTCTATTCATCTCTTGAGCTCTTTTCCGAATTGATCCTCATTCTCATTTCTTTTTGGCGCTTTCTTCATTCTTTTGTTAAACCTGCGCTCATCTCAATAATGTGGTTAGGATCTCATTTTTTATCATAAATCAACCAAAACCCACAAGGGATGCATAGATGCACTTTCAATTCCACGACACCGGACTAGTCCGATCTTATCCGGACTAGTCCGATAATCTCTCCACATAGTCTCTCCACATAGTCCAACACAAGAAAGATCAATTCCTGAGGATTAACCATATATCAAAGAAGAGACATGTTCATCACGATTTGAGCTCTTGGGTTTGATTCTCTGACACACTCTCTCTGTTTCATTGCATACTTTTCGAGTGTGTTTGGTGGTATTTTTCAGTTGTAAATCTTGGGGAGCCCTTAACTTGTGAGAAGGCCCCTTGAACACGTTTATGCTACCCCCTTTGTGATTAGTGGAAGAGAATCGACCTTTGTGGCGATTCGACGAGGGTAGGGTTGGTGAAGACCCGGTCCTTTCGTGAGCTCCTCAACGTGGACGTAGATTTCCTTTGTGGAATCGAACCACTGGATAAAAATCATTATGTCCATTGTTCTTTTTTTCTATCTATTCGTAATGATCTAGGGTTTGCTTAATTAAGCTTTATTAATGACCTAGTTCAACTTGCGTTAAAACTTTGAATCTAATGTTAACTTGTGCCACAACTAGTTTTATTGAAGCAATACACTCTACTTGTAACTCAATTTCCGCTGAATAGAGTACTCTGATCGAAATCACTGATCAAACTTGATCAATTTAGTCCGCATACATCGGACTAGTCCGCACAATACCGGACTAGTCTGGTCTCTCTGTATTTTATCAGGTTGCTAAGTGCTTCAGGTTCCAACGTAAAATTCAAAAAGCCTATTCACGCCCCCCTCTAGGCTACATTCAGCCTGTTATATGCAAACTGGGGCTTGCCTTAGGTTGCGACTAAATAAAACTCAATAAGTCAGCTGGTTGCTCGACGGGACGAAGCTTCTCATTAATGTCCTCCTTCTCTTGCCCCTATTGTTGCTCAAATTTGTCGAAGTGTGGACTAGGACACTTCTCCCGGTACTACTAAGAAGTAGTCCACCGAGATTCGTATTCGGTTGGGACGCAAGACAAGATCAAGAAAAGAGGTGAACACCAAGAGTTTTACATGGTCCGGGCCGCCTGATCGTAATATCCTACTCCATGGAGTGTGTGTTGATTGTATGAGCTTGGATGGCTTGAGATCAGTTGTGATCGCTTGAGATAGCTTGTCCTTCTACCATGCATCGCAACCATTTTATATGCCAAGGACTAGATTTTACAATATGTGCTTGGCCTGACAGGTGGCCCCGGATGTATTAGCTACCCTGTACATGATCTACAATGTTATGAATGGTTAATTGTGCGATAATGTGCCTTATTGACAGCGTTACCAGCCTTGATAGTCCTCTGATCATGCATCATTAATATAGCATTAATGAGCGTTAACCAATCCATGTAACGGCTAATTGATAGCTCTTGAATGTCTGTGCCGTCGGAGATCCCATAGTCTTCCCATCACTGTCGTAGGTCCGGGCGTTGACACGTGGAAGCTTTTGAGCTTCCCTCTACCAGAGAATAGGTTTGGTGCTATTGGACACGTGGTAGTGCCAAAGTCTCCCTAAGGAGAGAGGCAGGTCCGGCTCTAGAGGACACGCATCAGCATTGGAGCTATCCAAAAAAGGGAGGCAGGTCCGGCTCTTGTGGACACGTGGCTACACCAGAGCCACCCTAAAGAGGAAGGTAGGTCCGGTTCCTCGGGATACGTATCCCCTTCGGATGTACGCCACTTGGACATAGGAACTCCTCGGCTTTGTTTGCGGTATCAGGGGATACCCGGTGCGCAGGGTACCGACACAATTAATTGTTGCAGATTCATTCTTGTTTCCTCTCCTCCAAATGTGTCCGTCGTCGATCTTGATCCGTTTATCTATCGACATGAATGCAAAATTACCAAATGGACTTAGCAAATTACTATACCACGTTATGTACAACTTAAGCATAAGTAAGACTAATCAAGGAAGAAAAGTTTTCTACTGTTATGTACAGTAACCTAGGAGATTATTAAAGTGGGACATAGTGGATTCATGTATGATGTGAAATAGGCATCATCAAGAGTATACAATTTAGCAAGGAAAAACACTACAGGAGTGACTAGAAGAATGTGACATCCTGTACAAAGACTCTAGGAAGGTCTCTGCTGTAGTGAGCAAGAACAGAGAAGACCCAGAATGGAATTGTAGCTGAATTTGAGAACGAAGTGCAATAGGCACTGTAATGGAATTAGCGAAATCATTACTCAATTCTATGGGTTGAACAGATCCAAAAATGTTGTAGAATCTACAGCGAGTTCATGTGGTCATGAAGTTCCAATCAGAAAAGTTTCAGCTACAGCAATGGTAGAATGTGGTCTACAAAATTCCACAAAGCTTGAGGCTTTACTGAATTTTCATGACCAAACTGGTGATTTGATATAGGCAACAGTGGATTATATTGTTATATGGGAGGTCAAGAGAAGTTCAACAAAATTAGTTTCACATTTTTCTAAGCTTCCTACATGGTGATATGAATTTTACAAGTTGGAAGCATTTTCTGAAATAATTTCTGTTGTATTTTGATATTTTTCTAGACATAGAGCAAAACAATAGCATTTGACCTACTTAGCAATGTCCAATGGTTATGAAAAATTTACTGGACGTAAATGACTATATGGGGAATCTTTTGCCCAAGTTTGATAATTTTTTAATGAGCTGATCTTCTATAAGTATTTTATAAAGGTTTAAGACTATTGGAATTTTACAGAAAATCCAGAGGATTTTCATATAAAAAACCGAAGCATTGGAAAGTGCAGATAATTAGGAGACCAAAAATTTTATTTCATTATTTTTGGCGGTTTCCACTATCTGCTATGAATTTTCAAATTTTAGTGTATTTTCTAAATTTTTTCTTCTATTAGAAACTTTTATTCGGCTGACACCCTGGGCCCACTGGCTTACTCAGTCTTTGGCCGACTGCGATTGTGTGGTATTCTTCTTCACTGAGTGACATACCGGTCACCCATATTTTACACATATGGTTGACTGAAAAATGGGCCCTAGGTTTGATCCAACAGTTGACTGGCAAATGGGCACCCATGTGCCTTCATCCTTAGGCTGTTAAGGGGCCCCAGAGGAAACCTTCTTCAACCTCCCGACATTGGGTATCAGGCAGCAGGCCACGGCGGCGCAGAGCCGCCCCCTCGCTGGACTGCTGTTCCTGACGGCGAGACCCAGCGCAAACTACTCTCCGGACTTCAGAACACCTGGCGGGCAAATTCCCAAGGTGCGGCAGCGGCTAGAACGGAACTGACGACATGGGCGGTGGCAGCAAGCTCATCGAGCAAGGCGGAAACAGCGCCGAGTGGATCGATCCGGCTCGGGATTGGATCATAAAGAACCCTTAGGTGATGAATACACATGAATCCGAACCTTAATTCCACGGAAATCTGCTGCATGATGGTTATCGACGGTGAGCTAGGCGTTTTGTCTGCCGGTGGGGAAAAACGGGATTCCAGCACGATGACTTCATCTATAATCAATATTTTGGTTCAAGTTAATGCACAAGGTATGCTAGAACATACTCTCGGACTGGAATTGAATACCATGGATGACACACGACGAATTTTGGATGTGAAGAGGGGCAGTTTCTAGGAACAAACCGATGTAAGGTTACGAAATTCCGACAAACGGTATTACCAACGGCCAAGTAACTTAGGGGGGCACGACGATATAGTCATGGTGAACCTTCAAGTCGAATTGCTTGAATGGGAGGCAGCTCGAGACGGCCGAGAGGCGCTGCGGTGGCTTGAACCGAGAGGAAGAAGCATCTCCTGCCTGGGAACATCATTTGGACGACAAAAATGGTGCAGTGGCTCGTCGAGGAGGCTTGTGCATCCTGTTGCGAACTCAGCTGGACGGTAGAGCACCGGAAAGGGGTAGGCAGCGGTGAAGCAAAAGCAGCGCTCGACGGAAATGAAAACCAACGAGCAGGGAAGCGAGCGGCCATGAGGTTGAGCAAAGAACGCCCAGGACCAGCTAGGTTTCGACTGGGGAAATGAAAAGATCAAGCAGGAAGTTTAGATAGGAGTGGGAGGATGCAAGTAGCTGTGTGGCCATGCAGCAGCTTGGTGGCGAGCGCAGGAGGAAAGTATGAAACAGATCTGAGTTCTCAGGCTGACATGTGCGTCCCACATGTCAACCTCATCTCCATGCTGCGCAGTTTAGACCACGAAATAAAATAGTAAAATAATCCGAAACAGTAGAAATTTCCAGATGGTATTTGAAACATGAAGACAGTAGTGATGAAGTTAAATTTGAATTTTGAGCAAGTTTAATTTGAATTTGAATTCAAATTTGGGAGTTATTTAATCAAACAAAGTTGATTCTAGATTTAGTTCCTTCAAACTTGCATTAGGTTTAATTTATTTTTGCAAATTTGTATATGAATCATGGATTTCACTGTTTAGATTTTAATTTGAAATTTTTCTTGGAACCCTGTTCAATAAAGCAATTTGTTTTGAAAACAGAATTTAACATTTATTCTTACGTATTGTATTTGGCTTGGGTTTGATATTTTTAGAATAAACTTTGATTAGATTTTATAATCGAACATTGAAACTCCTAACTCTGGCAATTATTTGCTTAGGATCTCATATACATGATTCTTTTTCCAAACAATGGTTAAAAGTTTTTGAAAGCTCATATTTTGAACATTAGTTAACTACATAGTTCATTTGAGTTGGAATTTCCATGTCAACTTAAAAAAATTTATGTTCACATTTTTGCGTTTCTGTACTTTGAAAATAAGGGCTTTTACAATCCTTCCCCCTTAAAGGAATATCGTACCGAGATTCAAGTGAAGGAAAAAAGAACGGAATAGGGAATGACCGGTAAAAGGGAGTCGTCGACTAATCAGATATGGTAGCAACTTTAACTGATAGGATTGGTGATAATCTTTTTGCCTCTATGTGTCATCTTCGAGGATACCGTAACTTGAGTACGATGGGGTGCTCGAAGTTTGTATTTGTTTCTATGGATTCAAATCTCTATCTTGATAATCTTGACGGGGTGCTCGAGCTTCCATTAGCGTCTTGCAGTGCTTTCTCTAACATTGAAAAAGGAGGTATTTTACTATCCTAATTTTGACTTGAAAAATTTAACATAGCGCCTCTTATGATCATCTTGATCTATTCGAACTAATATTCCAATGGTTCTTATTTGCTTGATTTGTTTCGCACAAGTCCTTGTACTTTAATGTAGTATTTCCCAAATATAAATCAAAGTGTTTCACGAGAATAGCGATGGACCACTAAACTTGCAAAACATTAGTACCTCAACAAGCGATTGAAGGAGTTAAACTCTTTGCGATGGCATAAAGGGATTCAATATCTAGTTCCCCCATATGTTTTCAAACAACAAAGAATGGAAAGATATGGTAACGACAAGGTTTTTGACCTATCAATGTCACCATATATCAAATCGAGGATTCAAATCAAAGTCAATGAGCTTTGCAAGGATGACAATCCAATGGTACCATCGCAAATAAGGAGAATCAAGACTTTAACAAGATCGATCAGTTAGTAATGATCTCATGTTGAAGGACAACATAGTTTCAACAATCAAGGTACTTGAACCTAAAGAAATCAAGGATGAAGGTTCAAGCTTTTGCTTTGCTGCAAGGGATGTTGAGTAATCGGTTTCCCAGGTATTACTCAATGAGAAAGATTCAAGCCTAGGATGATAAAACACAAGGGTTGTGAGAAGGTCAAGGTCACTCGACATTACTTGATAGTTTGAAAAGAAATACACAATCTTGCTCAGATATTCAGTATTAAACAAGCATCTTATCTTTCTGATTCCATTAGCCATGGTGCTTCATGATGCATCATATTTTGTATGGTGCAATGCATATGTATATGATATGGTGCAAATGGTCCATATGTATGGTGCACAATGACGCATATGTATGGTGCATACAAGGTTTTGCACATGATCGGTTGTGCAATTTTCAACTGTTCACAATATTTATGGTGCATCATATTTTAAGTTGTGAGCAAGAATGAGTACAAAAATTCAACATGGCTAAGGAATATCTGTCCTGCCAAGTGCGGATAACTTGGTCGTAAAGAGATGCTAACAAGGAATGCCACCTTTATGATTTGACCAAGTTCATGATTGTAGGATAAGAGTATAAGCCAGAATGCTGGGAAATACTACGGAAGTTAATCTTTTTCTTATAATGAATTGGTCTTGTACTCGATTTTTTGATGACTTGAAGTTTTTGAAGTTCGGAGGCGATGGAATAGAAGAAAATAGCGATTCAATTCGGTAATGGATGGTGTTGATACCCGGCTGTAGGATCGAAGAGCATGTGAAAAGCTACCAGAGGGGGGGGGTGAATTGTAGATTTAAAAATCTTACGCAGCGGAAACAATAAAACCCCAAACCCTTCCGGTAGAAAAATGATCTTTTAAACAAATCGTGTGTGAGACTAATATAAACGTGTTTCACCGTGACAAAAGTGATAGATATCAGAGAGAATCAAGTCACGAAGACGACACAAAAAGAAATACTCAAATCCGTCGAGAAAAACTCAAGTTATGATCGAAAGATCAGACTATGGTCAATCTGACCTACCCGAGAAAAACAGTTTCTGGAATGCTGCAAAGAAACTCGTGTAGCTCAGAAACCACAAATCCAATGACCGTGAAATTTTTACATATGATAGACAATCAAGTTATGAAGACAACCCAAAAAGAATCACGTCAATTGGATCTGTAAAACTCGAGTTATGATAAAACCACCAACGAAAGGTAGTGCTGTCCAGAAACTCGACGAGTAAAACTTGTCTGGAACAAGTCGGACGAACAAGGCACAAAAGTTCCTTCAAACTATGAATTTATTCAATAGAACACAAGAGGAACAGCCCCAAAGTCGTCTTCACGAGCTTTGGCCTTCCCTTGCTTATATATCCAGCCCTTAGGCCAACCCAATACAACTAGGACTCCAATCCTACTCAGATCACGAATCGTAACTTTCCATAACTGCTCAAGATTCTTCTATACGCAGATAGAAGCAATCTTAAGACTTCCAAACACCTTAGGAACGTATCCCACATTCCTAAACAACTCAAATTCGTGACCCACACGAAATCCTAACATAACCAACTCGATATTTCCATACCGAGCCATAACCGACTCAGCTAGCAGCCTAAGTCTTCAACCGATATGATCCGATCCTTCCGATCAGATCTTCCTTCCATAATCCGTCTCTAGAAGCATATTGCCACGTCATGCACCGCATGCATACGTGTGAACACCTTCCTTTGACCTTCATATGCACTGCCCTTGATTCAATCATCCTGCGCGACCTCCTGACCCGCTCAACCACAGTTCCTCCCGAACTTGGTTGTTGGAACCTCATCTCCTCCTAAGACTAGTCCAATGGATCCTGTCACCAGCCATGACTTGAACTCAAGCAACACCTGCACATGAACAAATAAACAATCCATACGAGCCCAAGTCCTCGACTTGACTCAAGTTAGTTCCGAACACAACACCTTACGTGAGAACCTCACATAAGCATGTTGCAAAACCACTGTAGAAACGATATCATCCATATCATCCAAAACGCACCAAAAACTTAGCAAATGAATATTAAGCAATCTTTCCAACAATGTAAAGCAAGTACGAAACATTGCAAATGAAAAGCAGAAGCACTGCGGTCATGTTCCGGACCTTGCCAGAGCAACCCGGAGCTAACAAAAGCTAGTAGAACCTAGCGCCGGAACTTTCCAAAACTAGTAGATCCTAGCACCGGAGCTTACCAAAACTAGTCAAAACTAGTCAACCCAAAACCGGAGCTAGACAAAGTACGTCGGAGCTTAGCAAAAGCATGCCGAAGCTATCAAGTATATGCCGGAGCTATCAAAGACATGCCGGAGCTAAAGATAAAGCTCAACGGAGCTAACCAAAGCTAGTCGGACCTTACCAAGAAGCCGGACCTAGCATCTAACGTAGCCGGAGCTACCCAAAACAAGCCGGACCTACCGTCGGACCTTGTTGTAGCTCAGAGCTAGAGTCGGACCTTGACAAAAAGGTGTTTTGGTGCTATTTAAAACTTTTATCATCAAAGACAAGTGTATTCACTACAAGCCAATGTATTCAGCACACATAGGTCTTACAATCTCCCCCTTGATGAATGCAATGGCAACACCATTTAAAATCCGAACATTGGCTTATTCACATAAAAGTTTTGAAAAAAATTTCTCCCCCTTTGTAAATCAAAAGTAAAAAGAGAAGAAAATGAAAATCTCTCCCCCTTTATTATCTCTCCTTATGCCCATATTCTCTTTCTCTTCATTCTTATCTCTCCCCCTTTGACAATGTATTCAGCAAGTCATGAGCATATAGACAAATTTTCTCTCCAACTTTAGTTGTTATGAGCATATTATAACATATACATATAAACAAAGCTCATTCAAGTTATACTGTCAAGTACCTTACATTATCACATCAATGAAATACATAAGGTAGTGTAAGCCATAATAGAACTCAAATGTAATTTTTCAATTTAAGCAAGTCATGATCTCACAAACTTAACTATTTAAAAACCTGAAAGCATGACACTAGTTGCTGCATTTTATTATTTTTCAAAGCATAAATTTAGATCATATGATATTTGCAAGAGATTATATGCGCATCTGCCTTATTCTAACCAACCAAGCTAAGCATATGTCATTTGACAATCAGAAGCTTAAGGACATGGTTTTAGTCATACACAACTTCTTCCAAGTTCATATCTATGTGCAATGACAAGCCATCTCAAAAGAAGAAGTGCGATGCATGCATATTCTCTTGATCTTTTCTCAATTTATATTTGTTCATAAAAACTCAACATGTGAGTTGATTACTTGATTAATTCTTTATGATTAAAAGCATTTGTGAGCATGCAACAAGTTCAAAACAGCAAGAAAGTTCGACCATGACCAGATTTAGTGTAAGTAATTATTCCAATTACTAGACATGGCAAAAACTACAAAATGTATAACACGAGTAATGTAGTAAGAACTTTCAGCATGTAAAAGGAATCACAAAGTCATATATGTATGAAATACTATGCTCATATTATTTTAATTTCAGATTCACACATAGACTTCCCAAGTTTCAAAAACTCCCCCTCAATTTAAGCCATGAGGATGCATAACCCCTATTTCACTACGAATGTAACAAAAACGAGTGAAATCCAAGGGTTTTGTAAAAATGTCAGCCAATTGATGTTCGGTATCTACATGGTGAAGCACAATGTTTCCTTTTTCAATGTTATCTCGGAGAAAGTGATACCTAATATCAATGTGCTTAGTTCTAGAATGTTGCACGGGGTTTTTAGCAATGCAAATGGCACTAGTGTTATCATAGAACAGTGGAACACTATCTAGATCAACCCCATAGTCCTTAAGTTGAACAATCCAAAGAATTTGTGAGCAAGCACTAGCAGTAGCTACGTATTCAGATTCGGCTGTGGATTGTGCAACTGAATTTTGTTTTCTAGAGGACCAAGCAACAAGAGAATTACCAGGAAAATGACAAGCACCGGAAGTACTTTTCTTATCAATCCTACAACCCCCAAAATCAGCATCCGAAAAAGCTTTCAAAGTAACGGTTGAGGAAGAAGGAAGAAAAATGCCAAATTCTTGAGTTCCATGTAAGTACCTGAGAATCCTTTTGACGGCTTGACGATGTGAAACACGTGGGGAAGCTTGAAACTGTGCACAAAGACATACGCTGAATTGTATGTCCGGTCTTGATGCCGTGAGGTACAAAAGTGATCCGATCATGCTTCTATATTCTTTTTGATCCACGGATTCACCATCTTCATCAAGTTCAAGTGTTGTTGCTGTTCCCATTGGTGTCCGTAGAGGCTTGCTTTTGTCCATGTTGAAGCGTCTTAGGAGGTCTTTGGTATACTTCGTTTGATGCACAAAGGTACCCTCCTTGGTTTGCTTGATTTGCAGCCCCAAAAAGTAAGTGAGTTCACCCATCATACTCATTTCAAATTCAGAACTCATCATTGCTGAAAACTTGGACACAAGATCATGAGAAGCACAACCAAAGATAATATCATCCACATACACTTGAACGAATAATGAGTCATTGCCATGCTTAAGCACAAAAAGAGTTTTATCAACCTTGCCCATGGTAAACCCCTTTTCAAGTAAGAATGTTTTTAACCTATCATACCATGCTCTAGGGGCTTGTTTGAGACCGTATAAGGCTTTGGACAGTTTGTAAACATGATTAGGAAAATCTGGATTTTCAAAACCCGGTGGTTGTTTGACATAAACCTCCTGATCTATGTAGCCATTAAGAAAAGCACTTTTAACATCCATTTGATATAGCTTAAAACCTTTAGATGCTGCAAAAGCTAACAAAATTCTTATGGCTTCTAATCTAGCAACAGGAGCAAAAGTTTCATCAAAATCTAGACGTTCAACTTGAGTGAAACCTTGAGCAACCAACCTAGCCTTATTCCTAACCACAACCCCATCCTCACTTTGTTTATTTTTAAATACCCATTTAGTTCCAATTAAAGTGTGACCTTGAGGTGGAGGTACAAGTTCCCAAACATTGTTTCTTTCAAAATTTTCTAACTCTTCTTGCATGGCAATAATCCAAGATTCATTAGTGAGTGCATGTGATATATCTTTAGGTTCAAAAGAAGCAACAAAAGCATAATGAGCATGAGAGTTTGGATCGCAAAACCTGGACCGTGTGACTCGTTCGTGCAAGCTTCCAATCATCTGTTGTGGGGGATGATCTTTGTAAAAATGTAGGGGAACAGATGTCTCACGAGCTTCTTCTTCTTCATGTTCATCACAAATCGATGAGCCTGTGGCTTGAGGATGATCAGGACCAGCAGAGGTGATAGCCGGAGCTTGTTCAATGTCCAGAGCTGGATACGTGTCAGCTTCGGAACTACCACGCAGTATCACCGGCTCTTCTTCATCTTCGAAAATACCCTCCCCCTGAGGATACGGATCTGGTCCTACAACACCGGAGCTTGTACCTGGGCTAGGTTCATCAAAAGACACTTGACAAGTCTCCACAATTTTGTTAGTGTCAAGTAAAAGCACACGGTAGCCTCTAGTATGAGATGGATAACCAAGAAACATGCCATCAATGGATCTAGGTTCAAATTTATCAAGATTACCATGTTTCTTAACAAAGCATTTGCAACCAAATACCCGAAGGTGTGTAACACTAGGCCTATGTCCAAACCGGAGCTCATATGGTGTTTTACCTAGCTTAGCACGCAAGAAAACACGATTTGAGACATAACAAGCCGTTGCTAATGCATCAGCCCAAAATTTCCTAGGAGTTTGATATTCATCAAGCATAGTCCTAGCCATCTCAACTAAGGTTCTGTTCTTTCTTTCTACAACACCGTTTTTTTGAGGTACATATGGTGAAGAGAATTGATGATCTATTCTATTTTCAGCACAAAAGTGATCAAAAGATTGATTTTTAAATTCAGTTCCATTATCACTTCTAATTGCTTTTAATGATCCTGGGTGATCAATTGATAATCTAAGAAATAAAGTTCTAAAGTGACTAAAAACTTCATTCTTAGATGCCATAAAGTAAACCCAAGAGTATCTAGAATAATCACCAACAATAACAAGAACATACCATTTACCTCCGAAGGATTTAACATGTGAAGGTCCTATGGTGTCAAGATGCAAAAGTTGACATGGTTCAGTTGTCATGATCATTGTGAGAGGAATATGTGAACCTGCAACCATCTTAGCATGTCAACAAGAAGAGCACACAATATCTTTGTCCCCTTTAAGCTTAGGCAGCCCACGTATGCGATCAAGAGCACTAACACACGTTAGGTGATCAAAGCCTACGTGACCAAGTCTACGATGCCAAAAATATAAGTCCTTTGAATCATTAGCAACTAGACACCTATGCTTAGAGGAAGACATATCAAAATCAGCTTTAAAAATTCTTCCAAACCGAGACATGTTAAAAATAAGCTCACTATTTGAATCTACAACTTTGCAGTTGTTTTTATTGAAAATAATTTCTAGATTTTCATCTAGCAATTGTGAAACAGAAATCAAGTTGTATTTCAAATTTTTGACAAGTGCCACATTTTTGAAAGTGTAGTGATCATTTACTCTAACCGAACCCTTAGAAATTATAGGAGTTGAAGAATTATCGGCAAAAGTAACATTCTCTACACGTGACCCAAAAGAGAGGGAGGAGAACCAAACTTTGTTACCGGTCATGTGGCGTGAGCAACCTGAATCCACAATCCAAATGTTCTCCTTCCTCAAACGTGTAACATACATAGAAGCACAATACGTCGATGACTCAATACTGGGGTTAGTCAAAAGGCATTTAGGGATCCAGTACTGAGTCACACGACGTGCAGCAGGAAAAACACGTGAAAGCTGAGACAAAACAGCAGGTTTATGAGTCAAAGATTGAGGTTTTCTGATCTTAACAGTTGATTTAGAAGTTGTTACTTGTTTAGAGTGAAAACCAGTAGCTCCGGAGGTAAAAGCAAAAGGTCCGGAGGCAAAAGCTGAAACTCCGGAGGGAAGAACAGAAGATCCGGGAGCTCTCGGAGCTATCAGAACTATTGGAGCTGCCTTTGTAGATTTCTTGCCAAAAGTTCCAGAAGCTACCTTTTCAAATTTCTGACTCATTAAAGCAGGTTGCATGTTTCTAATTTTCGGTTTAGCATGAAGATTATGAGATCTAGCAGACATTCTTTCCCTTTTCTGTTGTTTATCTAGTCTATAACAAAAATCTATGACATGACCATCTCTACCACAGTAGGTACAATGAAACTTAATTTTGTAATCATGTCTCGATGAGCACCCAACATTAGAAACAAAATTAGAAAGCACTCCTGCAGATTTGAAAACCACTTCTTTTTGTTTAGGAACTGTTTGAATCAAACCACTTCCTAATGACTTTAGAATTTTAGGTGGATGTGCCTTAGCATGAGCATGAGAATCAAAACCTAAACCAGTTTTATTATTGCAAGACTTGGAAGAATTCAGCAGCAAGTTTAGGTTTTATTCCCATTACAAAACCGATCTAATGTCCTATGCATGTCATCAAGTTTATTGGACAGATCAAGGCAATTTTCACATGAAGTTTTTCCTTTTAATTTGCAATTGGAACAAAATTTAACTTCATGAGAATGTAAAGCATTGTTCAATATAGAAATTTCATTCATAGCATCCTGTAGTTTCTTATCAAGATCATCACAAGTAGAACAATGCAAGTCATCTGTAGAACAAGAAGCATCTTTTAAATTTTTATCACTAGGTGCAGCAAGCTTTTTGTTCTTTTCAATTTCTTCATCAAGTCTGTCTAGATTGGAGGATTGTGCACTTCTTAATATGGACAATTGTTCATAGATTAAGTCACATGAGGGACATGCATCATCACTAGGAATCAAAGTTTTTAAACGGTTAATTTCAGATTGTAGTGATTCAATTTTAGCAGCATTATCCCTAAGCTTTTTGTCCTTTTTCTTGACAATAATAGTTGCACGAGAAATAGCATCACACATTTCATTGCAGGTAGAACATACCTCATCGTCTTCACTGCTGTGTTCTGCATCCTCCTAACTTGATCTTGATCTTGTTTTGCCCGCCATGAAGCATAAGTTGGCCAGATCGTTATCATCTTCATCACTTTCAAAGTCTACATCACTTGAACTAAGTTCTTGAAGTGCGGTGATGAAACTGTTGATCATCTTGCGTCCTATGGTACCCTTCTTTTTCTTGTTGGAATTTCCAGAGGAGATCTGGACCATGCTTTGTTTTTCTTCCCGGGTGGTTGGACCTGAAAGGTTAGGGCATTCTGTACGAAAGTGTCCTATTTTACCATATTCAAAATAGCGTTGAGGTCCGGAGCTTCCTCTCCTTCTAGTTCTCACATTTTGCAATGCTTTTGAGAATCTAGTAGAGATGAGTGCCAACTCCTCTTCTGGAAATTCTTCGATCTGTTCAAGGGTTAGAGAGGACAACAAAGCAAGTGTACTACAAGATGAAGATTGGCCGGAACTAGGCATATCACGTTGAGAAACAAAAGCAATAGACTTGTTGGGGTTCTTACGTGATATTATGTCAATTTCATGAGTTTTTAGCTTGGAATATAGCACATCTAAAGTAAGTGTACTCATGACAGTAGATTCACAAATGGATGTTACTTTCATCTCCCAAACTGACATGTCTAATGCACTAAGAAGTTGTCTAGCATTCTCAACATCAGAAAAATTAACATTGACACTACGTAAGTTGCTGAGAATTTTATTGAAACGAGCAAAGAGGTCATCGATAGACTCACATGGTTGCATCTCAAAACACATATATTCCTTTTTGAACATATCTTGTTTTACCTCCTTGATTGTGTTGGAGCCTTCATGATAATCACAGAGAGCTCTCCAAACATCGTATGCTGATCGGAGGTGCGCGACACGATCAAAGTGGCTTTGAGTGAGTCCTTGGATGATCAAGTTTCGGGCTTTGTTGTTGTTGTCGACGTCCCGTAGGTTTGTGGCCGTGACTTGATCATTGGGTGGCACTTCATAAGGCTTATACTCCTTCTCCCATATTGCAAATCTTTGCCTGGATGAAAGCCTCAATGCGTGCCTTCCAAACCTGGAAATCAATACCAGAAAACACACAAGGTTTGGCGGAGTACTTCTCCATGATGATTAGTCAAAAACACGTGCAAATCACAAAGATTAGAGCACCGTGGCTATGATACCAATTGTAGGATCGAAGAGCACGTGAAAAGCTACCAGAGGGGGGGGTGAATGGTAGATTTAAAAATCTTACGCATCGGAAACAATAAAACCCCAAACCCTTCCGGCAGAAAAACGATCTGTTAAAGAAATCGTGTGTGAGACTAATCTAAACGTGTTTCACCGTGACAAAAGTGATAGATATCATAGAGAATCAAGTCACAAAGACGACACAAAAAGAATTACTCAAATCCGTCGAGAAAAACTCATGTTATGATCGAAAGATCAGACTATGGTCAATCTGACCTACCCGAGAAAAACAGTTTCTGGAATGCTGCAAAGAAACTTGTGTAGCTCAGAAACCACAAATCCAATGACCGTGAAATTTTGACAGATGATAGACAATCAAGTTGTGAAGACAACCCAAAAATAATCACGTCAATTGGATCTGTAAAACTCGAGTTATGATAAAACCACCGACAAAAGGTAGTGCTGTCCAGAAACTCGACGAGTAAAACTTGTCTGGAACAAGTCGGACGAACAAGGCACAAAAGTTCCTTCAAACTATGAATTTATTCAATAGAACACAAGAGGAACAGCCCCAAAGTCGTCTTCACGAGCTTTGGCCTTCCCTTGCTTATATATCCAGCCCTTAGGCCAACCCAATACAACTAGGACTCCAATCCTACTCAGATCACGAATCGTAACTTTCCATAACTGCTCAAGATTCTTCTATACGCAGATAGAAGCAATCTTAAGACTTCCAAACAACTTAGGAACGTATCCCACATTCCTAAAAAACTCAAATTCGTGACCCACACGAAATCCTAACATAACCAACTCGATATTTCCATACCGAGCCATAACCGACTCAGCTAGCAGCCTAAGTCTTCAACCGATACGATCTGATCCTTCCGATCAGATCTTCCTTCCATAATCCGTCTCTAGAAGCATATTTCCACGTCATGCACCGCATGCATACGTGCGAACACCTTCCTTTGACCTTCATATGCACTGCCCTTGATTCAATCATCCTGCGCGACCTCCTGACCCGCTCAACCACAGTTCCTCCCGAACTTGGTTGTTGGAACCTCATCTCCTCCCGAGACTAGTCCAATGGATCCTGTCACCAGCCATGACTTGAACTCAAGCAACACCTGCACATGAACAAACAAACAATCCATACGAGTCCAAGTCCTCGACTTGACTCAAGTTAGTTCCGAACACAACACCTTACGTGAGAACCTCACATAAGCATGTTGCAAAACCACAGTAGAAACGATATCATCCATATCATCCAAAATGCACCAAAAACTTAGCAAATGAATACTAAGCAATCTTTCCAACAATGTAAAGCAAGTACGAAACATTGCAAATGAAAAGCAGAAGCACTGCGGTCAAGTTCCGGACCTTGCCAGAGCAACCCGGAGCTTGAGCCGGAGCTAACAAAAGCTAGTAGAACCTAGCACCGGAGCTTTCCAAAACTAGTAGATCCTAGCACCGGAGCTTACCAAAAACTAGTCAAAACTAGTCAACCCAAAACCGGAGCTAGACAAAGTACGTCGGAGCTTAGCAAAAGCATGCCGGAGCTATCAAGTATATGCCGGAGCTATCAAAGACATGCCGGAGCTAAAGATAAAGCTCACCGGAGCTAACCAAAGCTAGTCGGACCTTACCAAGAAGCCGGACCTAGCATCTAACGTAGCCGGAGCTACCCAAAACAAGTCGGACCTACCGTCGGACCTTGCTGTAGCTCAGAGCTAGAGTCGGACCTTGACAAAAAGGTGTTTTGGTGATATTTAAAACTTTTATCATCAAAGCCAAGTGTATTCACTACAAGCCAATGTATTCAGCACACATAGGTCTTACACCGGCATACCGGGTACCCTCGCGCATAAGCTAGAGCCTCCTTGGTACCCCGCCTCCCAGCAGAGGCAGGGTCTGAGGGTGCCACGTGTTCAGAAAAGCGGCATACGGGGTCTGGGGTACCAGCAAGAGACCTTGAAGAAGAGTTCAGCTCCCCCTCGGAGACGAGCTCCCAAGCAGCCACGTGTCCAGCCAGAAAGGATCCCTCTCCCCGGTGACACTGTGCTCCGGAGATGCCTCATGGTTCGAGCCATCAGACGGGCCACCTCCCGTATAAGTGGGCTCCAGTGCTGCCACGTGTCCTGCAAGATGGGACTCGACCTCCTCCGCGGAGGTGAGCTTCCGAGCTGCCACGTGGTCTGTAACACGGGACCTAGCCTCCTCCGCAGAGATGAGCTCTTGAGCTGTCACGTAGTCCAGCCATTGCCCTGAATGAAGGGTTGCGGGAGTTAAGAGGGTAGTGCGCCTTGTCCTTGTCAAGGATTGAAGATACGCGGCTTCCGCAGACACGTGGCGCAGCGCACGCCTAATGTCAGGTACCGCTACGACCAATCGCATCGCAGTGAAGACACCGCAAGCCTATCCCACTCCGGCAAGTGGGTAGCTTATAGCAACAGAGACAGTTGGACGGGACATCCCCTGCCATTGTTAGCAACGGAGCATGGGCTACTGACGAATCAGGCAGCAAGACATCGAGTCTTCAAGGCCACGGTCAGAGCAAGCTTATGCGAGAAGCCTTAGATCGTTAGGATAAGATTACCCCAGGACCACCTGTCGAGCCCTGGACCCCACTTGTAAGGCGTCTGGCCTTGTCTATAAAAGGTCCAGACCGCCACCGTTACAAAGGACCCAACATCGAATCCCCAATACACACACACACACACACACGCTTACACACCCACCAGCAATACAATCCACCGTGGTGTAGGGTGTTATGCTCCTTGCCGCCCGAACCACGTAAAACCATCATCTCATATACTCTCATACGCGCGTACACTTGATTGAGGCCTAAGCCCCCACAGAACAAGAACCTCTGCGGGCTGCTCCTTAGCAGAATCGGGGAAGTGTCGCATTAACACTTTGACATTTGGCGCGCCAGGAAGGGGCTTTTTCCCTCAAAAAAGTGGTAGCGCTTTCACCACCATGGTGTTCATCAGGCCCGTGGAAGACGGTTTTTGCGGCCGTCGTCCGGTGACTAGATCTGTCGCTCGAGCGGTGCTCTCTGGTCCATCACGCCCCCGTGCAGGTATAGGTGGCCAGGACGGCACGTCGGGGCACATCGCAGACCAGTAGGCCCCTCCGGCACCCCCAGCAGCAAGCCTGGAGAGCGCTCTAGCAGCAGCCATGGCTCTTCTCCACCACCCTCCGTTGCTGAACGCTTCCCAGGGAGCGGCTCCACAGTGGGTCCAAGACATCGACCACTTTGTTTTCGCGGCCATCAACTCCCCCAATAGGGGAACACATCATGTGTCGCTGTCATGCACGCTGTCCATTGACAGTCGCACCACCAACTCCCCCTCCTCCAGGCCTACGAGCATTGGCCGGCTCTCCACGGAGGACCACAGGGCTGAGCTTGACCGTCGTCAAGCTCACATGGACAGAAGAGTCATCATCGAGAGGCAGCGAGAGAGGAGGTGCAACCTCGACGCCGAATATGGCCCTCATTGCCCTGTTCATGAGGCATGTTCCATCCAAGGTGCACCGCAGGTAAACCCTCCGCCACCTAACCAGGAGTATGTCAGCTCAAAAGCCCCCCCCCCCCCCCCCCCCCAGTATTCGATGCAGCAGGACATGCAGCAACAATACTTGGCACAACCAATATTGTTGCAGCAACACATGGCACAACCGGTGCCACAACCTCATGTCTTGCTGGCACCGCACATCGTGCAGCAGACCCCCTGGGGTATGCTACCCCGTATGCCTCTCCGGCAAAGCCCATCGAAGGCTGCACAGCATTGGCTCCGCACCTCCGCATCGCGACATGGCCACACAAGTTCCAGACACATATGCCGGAGAAGTTTGACAGAAGCATCAACCCGGCCGAGTTTCTCCACATCTACACCACGACGCTCCTTGCTACAGGAGCGGGTGAGACCATCCTGGTCAACTACTTCCTAGTTGCCCTAACTGGATCAGTCCACTCATGGCTGATGAACCTATCAGAAGGGTCTATAACCTCTAGGGAAGAGCTATGCCAGCAGATCACGGCGAACTTCGGTAGCTTCTACACGCGTCTCGGCACCAAGGTCGACCTCCATGCTGTGTGATAGCAACCCAAGGAGACGCTGCGATCATTCATCCAGCGTTTCTCCCAGGTACGCAACTCCGTCCCCAACATCTCGAGTGCCTCTATCATAGTGGCATTCCACCAAGGAGTGCGTGACCGCAATATGCTCGAGAAGTTAGCCACGCACATTGTGCAAGACGTCTTTGAGCTCTTCTCCATCATCGACTGGTGCGCCAGGGCGACAAAAATCCTCGACTGGCATGCTCAATCCGCCGCCAGAGTGTGTGGGGCCAGCCAGACCACAGAAGGAGCCGATACCCCTAGTAGCATCAAAAAGAAGAAAAAGAGTCAGGGTGGCGGCCAGAACAAGCCACTACATGGGTCCCCCATTGCGGTAGCAGCCGCAACCGATGGTGGCGAACCCCGCCGCTGTGAGAAGCGCCCGCGTCAGCCCTCTGCCGCTGATGATGGCGTCGAGCCCTACCCAGTGCACAAGACTCGCAACCACACCACGAGTGAGTGTCGGGAGATCAAGAGATGCGCCAAACACTACCAAGAGTGGCGCAATAGCACCCGGACAGCGCTCCCTTCCGCCAGCAGTAGGGCAAGCAGAAGGTCGACCCCAAGGTGGACAATGTCGAGGAGGTGGACTACCAGAAGCAAGAGTGGGCCATCAAAGTGGTCCAACAAGACGAGGACTCCAACGTCAGCAATGACCACGAGCGTCGCAAGACACTCCATGTCATCTTTGGAGGGTCTTGGGATCCTGTGTCCTGAAACGCGGTTAAGACCCTTCGTCGTGCAGTGGCTTCAATAGCCCCTGTCCCCACTCCAGTGCTACACCACCAGTGGAAGGAGACACCGATCAGCTTCGACGCCTCCGACTGCCCTACGAACATGGCTGGGGAAGGGATTCTACCTCTCCTGGTCGCCCCCACCATTACTAATGTCAAGCTCTTCTACACCTTGATAGATGGCGGGGACGAACTCAACCACCTCAGCCGCACATCCTTTGAGCAGTTGCAGGTACCAGTGTCCAATATCACCCCGTTGAGCCCATTCTCGGAGGTGGGACCAGGGACCATCATCCCATATGGTAACATCCATCTCCGGGTGACCTTTGGGACACCCGACAACTACAGGGCGGAGAGCATCCTCTTTGATGTCGCAGATGTCAGCCTCCCCTTCAACGCCATCATTGGCAGGCCCGCCCTGTACCAATTCATGGCCGTAGCCCACTACAACTATCTTGTCCTGAAGATGCCAACCCCCTCCGTTGTCCTCAGGATCCGCGGAGACCGCACTGCAGCGGTGTTAGCCTTGGAGCAACTTCAAGCCCTCTCAGCAGACCTGACACCTTTCTCGAGCTCACATCAGCGTGGAGCACCTGCTCCTCCTCGGCTGCAGCCTTTCGGCAGCACTGACACCCCCCATCAAAGCTGCCAAGCTCAGTCCTGGCTCTATTCAGATCACTCGCAAGGCGGGCAGTCAAGGCATGAAATAGGGACGCTCGCTCATTGCCTTTCTAGTAGCTGTTGACAACAAGGTTGTCGCGCAACCATCACAACTACCCTTGGAGCTTTGGGCACCCCTATTGTAAATATTAAGCTTAGTAGGACAGTGTAAAGGTTTTTATAAGACCTAGGAGCAGCATTAAGGATAACCGAGCTCCGAAGGGTCACATCCATAGTGTGCAGTCAGCTTTGCTTGGTCTCGAACTCTAAGCCTGTACACCCTACCTTCCAAAGCCTACATGCGATGCCAGAGCAGCCAACTTCGACACTTCCTAAGGGGCCTTCCGTCGACGTCTCTACGACGATGGTGGGCGATGCCGGAGCAGCCAGCACTCGCATCACCCAAGGGGCTTGTCGTCGACGCTCCTACAAAGATGATGGACGACACCAGAGCATCCAGCTCTGGCACCTTTCAAGGGGCCTGCTGTCGACGTCTGTATGATGATGATGGGCGACGCCAAAGCAACCAGCTTTGGAACCTTCCAAGGGGCTTGCAGTCGATGCTCCTGCAAAGATGGTGGACGATGTCCGAGCATCTAGCTCGGACACCTCGCAAGAGGCCTTCCGTCGATGTCCCAGCATGGCAATGACATCAAAAAGCGCAGATAAAGTGAGTAAACTCTCCTGCCTCGCTCTTGTTGCTAACAGGGTTCTCTTGTGATAGCCTATACACCAGGGGCCTGTCGTTGACATCTCTACGACAATGGTGGGCGACGCCAGAGTAGCCAGCTCTGGCACTTCCCAAGGGGCCTGCCGTCAACGTCTCTAAGACGATGGTGGGCGACACCAGAGCAGCTAGCTCGAGCACCTTCCAAAGGGCCTGCCATTGACGCTCCTGCAAAGAGGGTGGACGATGCCGGAGCAGCCAGCTCCGACACCTTCCAAGGGGGCTACCGTCGACCCTCCTGCAAATATGGTGGACGACGCTAGAGCATCCAGCTCGGCACTTTGCAAGGGGCCTGCCGTCAATATCCCAACACGGCGTCGACAACAACAAGCACTAATAAATTGGGTAAACTCTCCTTCCTCGCTCTTGTTGCTAACATGTTTCTCTAGTGATAGCCTATATACCAGGGGCCTACCATCGATGTCTCTACGATGATGGTGGGCGATGTCGGAGCAGCCAGCTTCGGCACTTCCCAAGGGGCCTGCCGTCGACGTCTCTACGATGATGGTGGGTGATGCTATAGCAGCCAGCTCTGACACCTCCCAAGGGACGTGCCATCGACGCTCCTGTGAAGATGGTAGACGACGCTGGAGCATCCAACTTCGGCACATCCCAAGGGGCCTGCCGTCGATGTCTCTACAACGATGGTGGGTGACGTCAGAGCAGCCAGCTCCGGCACCTCCCAAGGAGCCTGTCGTCGACGTACCTACGAATATGTTGGACGATGCTAGAGCATCCATCTCTGACACCTCCCAAGGGGCCTGTCATCGATGTCTCTACCATGATGGTGGGCGACGACGCAGCAGCCAACTACGGCACCTCCAAGGGGCTTGCCGTCGATGATGGTGGGTGACACTGAAGCAATCCACTCCAACTCCCCTGCTCCGCTGGTGGCCCGTCGAAGACATCCTGCGATCAAGTGGTAGATGTGCCCAGCCAACTAACCACATCTACCAAGGGGCCCCTAAGGGGGTTCCATAGGCAGGAAGTCAACAGACAACACTTTGGCCATATCAATTGTGCAATCGTTGGTGCTCAAAAACTAACGAGCTCGGCAAAAGGTTCTGCAAACCCTTACGCAGCTAAGGACTCAGAACAACAATAGATAAGCGAAAAGACAAGCAAAGAAGTCAAACAAAATTTCAAATTCATTAAGGAATATTTACAAAGGGGCGATCTCCGGATGCAAAGACGGGCTGCCAGCCTCAGTCCCTGGCGAATTGCGCGACGACATGTTTGGCGACAATCTTGACTTCTACCGCCGTCGTATGTAAAAGCCCTCAAATTTTAGTGTTCATATCAGATATGAAATGCAAGATTATAGAAGAAATTAAAATGGCAAAGGAAAAGTCAAATTAGCTCAAACACGAAATGAGAGATTTAAAATTCAAACTTAGCTCCTGCTCAAACATTGTCAAAATACAAAATTCAGTTGCCCAATAAATTTCTCATAATTCAAGAAGTGTGTTTGTCGATTTTCATAGTTTTTGAAGTATGTTTGTTAATTAATTCAATGGGGACATGGAATTGCCATTGAATTCAAATTTAAAATTGAATTCAACTGAAACATTGTCAAATGGAGATTTTAAATCCAGATTTGAGTTTTTCTTATTTAAATTGAGCTACTACAAAAGATCTTAAAATTTTGGACACAATCTGTTGAGGGAATTAAGTTACCAGAGAAGAGGATGAGTATGAACTAGGTAGGACCCACTTGTCATATGGCCAGGACTTAAAACAGAGGCTATCCATCCCTCTGTTTCTTGTGCCCGTCTGGCCGCCTTTGCCCACATGAAACCAGCTCACAAGCTTCCTTACCACTCAAACCTCTCCTCCTTATCCTCCTCTGCCAATCAGAGTGGAGACTTGCTCAGTTTTTGCTTCTCACGCACCAAAGCTTACTCAATAGCGTGTTCTTTTAACCTCGGCCGATTCCTTGCAACACAACAAGTTTTGATCACTATTCTTTGTGCTTTGATCTTCTCTGGTGGCTTGCGAAACTGTATGGTAAGTTTTGGTGCCAGTCAGAGCTTCCCCACCGAAGATTTTGATGTTTGCGCACCACCCTACGCCGACGTCCTCTGTTCTTGAGCAACACTGACATGTTCCCGGTGCTACTAACTGTTTCTCACCTTGCTGCAAATACAAAAAAGGTGTGCCATAATCCATAGATTGTTCCTGCAAATTTTAATGGCACGTAATTGCATATCCAACTCTTATTTCGAGATTCCCCGATGAGTTCTTCATAGCAATATTGCTAGGTCTTGATGTCAATTCAGTTTTTACGTGCAACCGTACTTGAATCCAGTTGGATAATATGTTCTACACGCTCTCACAAACCCCCTAGACCAAGAATCCACGTAAACTATCCACTAATCAAGCTGGGCAACTGGATTTCCTAGTCGCCATGGAAAAATCCCCTGTTGACCGTTGAACTCTGGGCTGCGAGCTAATTCAGCTAATTTTCTGTCGTTTCCAGTCCTCCCCTTGATCCCAGGAGGACGTAGGGTCTAAATCTGAGCTAAATTGATCTTCTCAGCGCGAATTTTGCCATGGCCGACGAAGCTCGCCGCCGCCTTGCCGTTGGCCGCCGGATTCTGACCATCTCGGTGCATGCGAGGTTGCCCGGCTTGTTGGCCATGGACCGAGGGTCCGGATTCCCTAATTTCCTCTGCCTATTGGTGCCTTCCGGCTTGAGAAATGGCAGGCCCCACCGGTGACCGGCTGCCCATGGAGATCAGGCGAGAGGAAGGTGATGACAGTGCAGGCCCACCTGTCAGTGAAGCGTTGGCCATTCGTGGATCTACTGTGGCTTCGGGATCCTTTGTGATGAGGCACCCGCAACCCTGTGGCCCCAGTAATGCCGTGTGCTGACTGGCTGAGTCAGCTCTGGGCCCCGCGCGCAGACATTTAAACTTTTCCCTTTTCCTTTTAAATTTCTAGATTTTGTCTTAAGTTTGAAAATTCATATCTACTAGTATAAGTGTCCAAAAATTATGAAACAAATTTTGTTGCTGTAGGATCGTAGAGCACGTGAAAAGCTACCAGAGAGGAGTGAATCGTAGATTTAAAAAAAATCTTACGCAGTGGAAGCAATTAAATCCCAACCCCTTCAGCAGAAAACGATCTCTTAGAGAAATCATGTGTGAAACTAATCTAAACGTTTTTTACCATGACAAAGGTGATATATATCAGATAGAATCAAGTCACGAATAAAACTCAAGAAGAATCACTCAAATCCGTCGAGAGAAACTCAAGTTATGATCGAAAGATCGAACAAGGGTCAATCTGTCCTACCCGAGAAAAACAGTTCTGGAACGCTGCTAGGAAACTCGTGTAGATCAGAAACCACAAATCCAATGACCGTGAATTTTGAAAGATGATAGATAATCAAGTTGTGAAGACAACCCAAAAAGAATCACGTCAATTGGATCTGTAAAACTTGAGTTACGATAAAACCACCGATGAAAGGTAGTGCTGTCCAGAAACTCGATGAGTAAAACTTGTCTGGAACAAGTCAGACGAACAAGGCACAAAAGTTCTTTCAAACTATAAATTTTATTCAATAGAACACGAGAGGAACAGCCCCAAAGTCGTCCACAACTAGTTTTGGGCTCCCTTGCTTATATAACCAGCCCTTAGGCCAACCCAACCTCAACTAGGACTCTAATCCTTCTCAGATCACGAATCGAAACTTTCTATAACTGCTTATGACTCTTCTATACGCAAATAGAAGCAATCTTAAGACTTCCAAACACCTTAGGAACGTATCCTACATTCCTAAAACAACTTAAATTCGTGACCCACATGAAAACCTATCATAACCAACTCGATACTTTCTATACCAAGTCATAACCGACTCCGCCGCAGCCAAAGTCATCAACCAATATGATCTGATCCTTCCAACCAGATCTTCCCATCCATAAACCATCTTCAGAACCATGTTGCCACATCATGCATCGTATGCATACATGCAAACACCTTCCTTCGGGATCCAGTACCCTTCATATGCACTGCCCTTGATTCAATCATCCTGTGCGACCTCCTGACCCGCTCAACCGCAATTCCTCCTGAATTTGGTTGTTGGAACCTTATCTCCTCCCTGAGACTAGTCCAAAGGATGCTGTCACCAGCCATGACTTGAACTCAAGCAACACCTGCACAGGAACAAACAACCAATCCGTACGAGCCCAAGTCCTCGACTTGACTCAAGTTAGTTCCAAACACAACACCTTACGTGAGCACCTCACATAAGCATGTTGCAAATCATATCAAAATGATATCGGCCATATCAACCAAAACACACCAAAAACTCTGTAAAAGAATACTAAGCAAACTTTCCAAGAATGTAAAGCAAGTTTGAAACATTTTACAGTAAAAGCAGAAACGTTAAGATTAAGCACCGGACCTTGCCAAAGCTAACCGAAGCTTGAGCTGGAGCTTACCAAAGCTAGTACAACCTAGCGCCAGAGATTACCAAAGCTAGTACAACCTAGCGTCGGAGCTTACCAAAGTCTGTCTGTGGTTTTGATCCGGCATTGTCTCCCGACACTACTAAAGTGTTTGCGGAGTTTAAAGTAAGGTGTGGACGCGCGAAGATTCAAGAAGGCACATCATAAGTCTTGTACACTTTCTCCCACATTGCAAAGCCTTGCGCCTGGATGAAAGCCTACATGCGTGCCTTCCAAACCTGAAAATCAATACCAGCAAACACACAAGGTTTGGCGGAGTATTTCTCCATGATGATTAGTCAAAAACATGTGCAAATCACAATGATTAGAGCACCGTGGCTCTGATACCAATTGTAGGATATAGGAGCACGTGAAAAGCTACCAGAGGGGGGTGAATGGTAGATTTAAAAAAAATCTTACGCAGCGGAAACGATTAAATCCCAACCCCTTCGGCAGAAAACGATCTGTTAGAGAAATCGTGTGTGAAACTAATCTAAACGTGTTTTTCCATGACAAAGGAAATATATATCAGATGGAATCAAGTCACGAAGAAAACACAAGAATAATCACACAAATCCGTTGAGAGAAACTCAAGTTATGATCGAAAGATCGAACAAAGGTCAATCTGTCCTACCCGAGAAAAACAGTTCCGGAATGCTACAAAGAAACTCGTGTAGATCAGAAACCCCAATGACCGTGAATTTTTGACAGATGATAGATAATCAAGTTGTGAAGACAACCCAAAAACAATCACGTCAATTGGATCTGTAAAACTCGAGTTATGATAAAACCACCGACGAAAGGTAGTGCTGTCCAGAAACTCGATGAGTATAACTTGTCCGTAACAAGTCGAACGACAAGGCACAAAAGTTCCTTCAAAATACGAACTTTATTCAATATAACACAAGAGGAACAGCCCCAAAGTTGTCCACAACAAGCTTTGGGCTCCCTTGCTTATATAACCAGCCCTTAGGCCAACCCAATCTCAACTAGGACTCTAATCCTACTCAGATCACGAATCGAAACTTTCCATAACTGCTTAGGACTCTTCTATACGCAGATAGAAGCAATATTAAGACTTCCAAACACCTTAGGAACGTATCCCACATTCCTAAAACAACTAAATTCGTGACCCACATAAAAACCTATCATAACCAACTCGATACTTTCCATACCGAGCCATAACTGACTCTGCCGCAATCAAAGTCATCAACCAATACGATCTAATCTTTCCAACCAGATCTTCCCATCCATAAACCATCTTCGGAACCATGTTGCCACATCATGCATCACATGCATACGTGCAAACACCTTCCTTCAACGTCCAGTAACCTTCACATGCACGGCCCTTGATTCAATCATCCTGCGCGACCTCCTGACCCGCTCAACCACAATTCCTCTTGAATTTGGTTGTTGCAACCTCATCTCCTCCACGAGACTAGTCCAAATGATCCCAACACCAGCCATGACTTGGACTCAAGAAACACCTGCACATGAACAAACAACCAATCCATACGAGCCCAAATCCTCGACTTGACTCAAGTCAGTTCCGAACACAACACCTTACGTGAGCACCTCACATAAGCATGTTGCAATGCATATCAAAAAGATATCAGCCATATCAACCAAAACGCACCAAAAACTTAGTAAAACAATACTAAGCAAACTTTCCAACAATGTAAAGCAAGTTCGAAACATTTCACAGTAAAAGTAGGAACATTGCGATTAAGCAACGAACCTTGCCAAAGCTAACCGAAGCTTGAGCCGGAGCTTACCAAAGCTAGTACAACCTAGCACCGGAGCTTACCAAAGCTAGTACAACCTAGCGCCGGAGCTTACCAAAACTAGTCGAAACTAGTCATCCCAAAAGTCGGAGCTAGAAAAACATGTCGGAGCTAACCAACATAAGTCGGACCTAGCAAAACATATCGGAGCTTAACAAAGACATGCCGGAGCTATCAAAGTCATGCCGGAGCTAAAGACAAAGCTCACCGGAGCTACCAAAAAACATGTCGGATCTAGACAACGAAAGTCGAACTTATTGTCGGACCTTGCAGAAGCTCAGAGCTAGAGTCGGACCTTGCTAAAAAGATGTTATGGCAGCATTCAAAACTTTTATTGTCAAAACCAATGTATTCAGCACACATAGGTCTCACAGTTGGATTCCTTTTATCTAGTACATTGTAGTGGTGCAAATGTACTGGTATGAAAATCCATGTATTTTGCTCCAAAATTTCTTAAAGTCAGAACTTTGGGAATTAATTACAGGAAATCCACTTTATGGGAAATTCCCAATTTTGGCAATAAAGTCCTCCATAAATGCATTTATCTTCAATCAAATTTTGGCTTCATTGGACTTTATTCGTTCAGTCAAACTATGTTGCTTTTTCATATGTTCATGAAAATTTTAAAACAACAGAAACTTTTTTATAATACTGTAAGAACTCGTAAAATTCATATCTCCCTATAGGAAGCTTATAAAAATGTGAAACCAATTTTGCTATACTTCATTGGACCCTATCTACATGAAAACCATAATTTCCTGTATGAAAAAGCTCCAGTTCTTCCAAAGAAATTATGTGAAGTTGTAGATTTTGATATATGTGGGGTTTCTACAAAAATCCCAGCTTTATTACACTTTGTATTCACGAGATTATGACAGTAGTATACTTCATATACTTTATGTCATAATGAAGTTCACAATTTCCTTACGCCCCAAATCAACTTTGGTAAACCCATCCTTTCCACCAGAATTAAAATGCATCTTAGACCCTTTCTGTAGTACTTATACGACATACTTAGTCATATTAAGATTCATCAAGTTTTCTCTCTTGCTATGTCCTAATTCTTATATGTGCATTTCATATCGATTGTTATCGAGACGAGAAACTTGGAGGACTTGGAGAAGGGATTTCTTCTGGATGGACCAGCAACTGATCACTTATATACTCTCGTTTATTTTGACTAACTGTTAAGCAAGGCAAGCCCCGGTTTGCATTCAAGAGCTTTTATAAAATTTGCTTTGTATCACATTATGCCTTGGAGATGAATTGTGCATTAAGTCTAGATTATTTTGATACTCCACTTGCATAACCAGAACACCCAGGGAGTATTTGGGTAGCTGTTAAGTTCTCGTGTAGCTGCTGCTGTGCTAAATGTTGTATAAAAATCTGGTAGAAGTCGAGTAGTTGGAATCTACTCGCGAGATAGGTTTGACCTCACACGGTATTGGTTTATGGTAGAGAATGACATATGGAAATGAATATGAGACCGGGCAGCGGGGTAGGATGTGTAGCCCTGCCCGTGTCGATTGAGGACCGATCCTTGTGTGGCCCTGTTGCGCAAGTTTGAGCTGTACCGGATGTATACTGGTATATGGGACCCAGGAAACTGATGTAACTCGTAGACCTTGATATGGAAACTTCTCTGCTGTCTTTGAATGGAGTTGAGAAGGCATAAAGGTGTAAATCTTCTAGCGGGCAACTTCGACGTGTCCGTGTAGGGGACCTTTTGATAAGGAGGTTTAGGCCCAATCTTTCGATAGGTAATGATAAGTCGATTGAGGTGGAGATCTCAACGTTGATGATCCGAGGCTCTCGAGTAGAACACGAAAAACCCCTGCAATTAGTACACCACCGCTCCGTTGGTTATCAACTATACTGCACACAATTGACCTCGCCAAGAAGGCTAATCCCTACAAGTGCAACCGAGAACACAAGCAAGAACGTAGAAGATACGATATGAAATCGCGAAGTTGGGGTTTCACAAACCGTAGAATGGCGATATTATTAATCTAAGCAAAACCCAATCCTAGTATGGTGACGGCTGCTGTATAAATAGGAGTTAGGGGCATGCAAGACCCCTGGATGTAACCCTAATGGACTTCCACAAGATACACGGGCCAACAGCCCAAAGGACGGTGGCGCAACACCAGACAGATTCTTGATGCCCACTTGTTTCGCCGATTCCCGTCCACTCAGAAGGAATTTTGAGGTGGGACCAGTTCCATTAGAAGCTTTATGAAATCATGGTTCCAACAATATACAGAACGTCCAAATCCGACTCTGTATGTGTCCGGTACGTCAATTTTGGTTAAGGCAGCTCCTGGACCCCGAGGTGGAGTCGAAGTAGAGTTGGGCTTGGACTTCTTCTTGCGGTGGAAGTCCTATATCCTCCTCCTTGACTCCTTGGACTCCTCCAATCCCTTGCTGGTCCTCTCCATTGTTTCTAATCAATAAAACATGCATGGAAACAAGTGTAAGTTCTGAAAACAGTTGACAAGGATAGAACGTACTTGGAGATCCAATTGTCGCACACGTGCTCTAGTGATTGTTTCTTGTATTGTATGCAAAGGAGAGATGTTCTCATCATCCGCCCCCTCTTGGATTGGAGTCGTCCTTGACTCAAGCTCATCTTCCTCACCCAAGTATGGCTTCAAATCTGAAATGTTAAATGTGGGACTAACCCCAAACTCGGGAGGCAACTCAAGTTTATATGCATTGTCATTTATGTTCTCAAGAACCTTGAAAGGTCTAGCAGCACGTGGCATGAGTTTGGACTTTCTCAAATCCGGGAACCTATCTTTTCTCAAACAAACCCACACCAAATCATCGGGTTCCAATTTTACCTTCTTCCTACGTTGACTAGCAGCAATGCGATACTTTTCATTCATTTCTTCAATTTGTAACATAGTAGATTCATGCAACTTAAGAATAAATTCAGACTGTTGTGTAGCATCTAAGTTCACAATTTCAGTATATGGTAAAGGTAGCAAATCAATTGGAGCGTGAGGATTGAAACCATAGACTACCATATATGGACTTAACTTGGTGAGTGACTAGATCAGTTATAAGCAAACTCAATATGTGGCAAACACTCCTCCGACAAACTCAAATTATCTTTCAAAATAGCCCGCAACATAGTAGATAAGGTACGATTAATGACCTCCGTTTGCCCATCAGTTTGTGGATGACAAGTAGTAGAAAACAACAACTCCGTTCCAAATTTATACCATAAAGTTCTCCAAAATTGACTCAAAAACTTAGCATCCCTATCAGAAACAATAGTATTGGGAACACCACGCGAACGCACGACCTCATTAAAGAACAAATTAGCAACGGGTGAAGTATTATCGATCTTGTGGCAGGGTATAAAATGTGCCATTTTAGAGAAACGATCAACAACCACAAAGACACTATCCCTTCCCCTCTTTGTTCTATGCAATCCTAAAACAATGTCCATAGAAATATCCTCCCAAGGTGCACTAGGAATAGGATGAGGCATATAAAGACTACGTGGGTTAAGTCGAGACATAGCTTTGTTGCATGTCGTGCAACGTGAGACGTAGAACTCCACATCACGCCTCATTCTTGGTCAAAAGAAGTGAGCATCCAGCACGTCCTCTGTCTTTTTAACAACAAAATGTCCCATCAAACCACCTCCATGCGCTTCCTGCAACAACAAAAGACGAACGGAGCTAGCTAGAACACACAACTTGTTAGCACGATAGAGAAGGCCTTCACATAGCATGAATTTTTGCCACGTTCTTCCCTCTCTACAATTGGCAAAGGCATCTTTGAATTCCAAATCCATAGCATAGAACCTCTTTATGGTTTCCAAACAAAAGATTTTATGAGAAAGTTGGGACAACAAGGTATAACGTCTAGATAACGCATCGGCAATCACATTGTCTTTCCCTTTCTTATATTTTATGATGTAAGGAAATGACTCTATGAACTCAATCCATTTAGCATGACGTTTGTTCAGATTAGCTTGACTTTTAAGATACTTCAAAGACTCATGACCTGAATGTATGACAAATTCTTTAGACCAAAGGTACTGTTGCCAAGTTTGCAAGACACACACTAAAGCATAAAGTTCTTTGTCATATGTAGAATAATTCAGCGAAGGCCCATGCAATTTTTGACTAAAGAAAGCAACAGATTTACCTCCTTGAAGGAGCACTCCTCCAATGGCAATGTAGATCGCATCACATTCAAGCTCGAAGGTCTTTTCAAAATCAGGAAGTTGCAGCAATGATGCTTGTGTGAGCTTCAACTTGAGAGCATCAAATGCTTGTTTTTGTGCTGGTCCCCATCGAAACGGCACTCCATGCTTTGTCAACTCGTGGAGAGGTGCTGCAACGGTGCTGAAATCCCGCACTAAACGCCGGTAGAAACCTGCAAGACCAAGAAAACTCCGAACCTGTGTGACCGTAGTCGCAAGTGGTCAAGTCGTGATGGCAACAATCTTTGCCTCATCCATCTCAATGCCCTGCGAAGTAACAACATAACCAAGAAAAGACACACGATCGGTGCAAAAGGTGCACTTCTCAAGGTTACCAAATAAACGTACATCACGCAATACATTAAAAATAGCACGCAAATGTTCAAGATGCTCATCATATGACTTATAAATAAGGATGTCATCAAAGTAAACCACGACAAATTTACCAATGAAAGCACGTAAAAACTCGTTCATCAACCTCATTAATGTGCTGGCCGCATTGGTTAAACCAAATGGCATGACTAACCATTCATAAAGTCCGAATTTAGTTTTAAAGTCAGTTTTCCATTCATCACCTAAAGCCATACGAGTATGATGATACCCACTACGCAAATCAATCTTGGTGAAAATAACAGAACCACTCAACTCGTCAAGCATGTCATCCAATCTAGGAATAGGATAGTGATAACGAACGGTAATGTTATTGATGGCTCTACAATCAACACACATGCGCCAAGTGCCATCTTTCTTAGGAACCAAAAGAACAGGAACAGAACAAGGACTAAGGCTCTGATGAATGTACTCGCGGTCCAGAAGACCCTGGACTTGTCGCTGAATTGCCTTAATCTCGTCGGGGTTGGTCCTGTAGGGGGCACAGTTTGGCAAGCTCGCCCCTACAATCAAATCAATCTTGTGCTCAATGCCTCGCACAGGTGGTAATCCAGGGGGTATCTCTGATGGAAAAAACATCCATATATTCCGGCAAAAGGTTAGCAACAGCAGGTGGCAAAGCAATGGATGTATCTTCAATGGAATATAAAGCATGTTTGCACACTAAAGCATAGTAAGTTCCATTAGAGGCATATAAATCATCAAGATCAGATTTTGTTGCAAGCAAAATAGGATTTTTCAACTTAATAGGTTGCTGAATTTCAGAATTGAAAACACCCTTTGCTTAGCATTATTCCTTTTCTCATGCTCAAATTGCACAATTTTAGTGGGACTCATAGGAAGCAACACAATTTTCTTGCCCTTATGCATGAGAGTATACTTATTAGATTGACCATGGTGAATAGCATCAGTATCAAACTCCCAAGGACGTCCCAACAAAAGAGAGCAAGCATCCATAGGTACTACATCAAAATCAGCAAAATCATAATAAGAACCAATGGAAAAATGTATCCTTGCTGTTTGTGTTACCTTTACCTTACCATTGTTGTTAAACCATTGAATGTGATAAGGGTGGGGATGCTCCCATTTGGTCAAGCCAAGCTCCTTGACCACCTCAACATTCACCAAATTGTTGCAGCTACCACCATCAATGATGGTATGTACACGGAAGTCCTTGACGACGAGAAACATGTTGAAAAGGTTGTGACATTGGCGGTTGTCGTCCTCTCGAACCGTGGCACACAAAGCTCGCTGCACAATCAAAGTCGTATGATAGTTGGTCGCAGATGTACCAAGAACCTCCTCAGCACCATCATCAAAACCTGAAATGTTAGTTGCAATAATATTTCATCTTCAATATCAGAAGCACTAACATGCCCACCATCAGCAGTGGCAATGATCGCCCGTTTGCTGGGGCAATCTCGTTGCATATGGCTAAGTCCCTAGCAGCGGTGGCACTTGATGTCGGATGTGCGACTTGTCGAAGTGTTGGGTGCAGCCGCCTTTGCTGCAACACTTGGAGGCGTCTCGGACTTGCTGTTATCTTGTCCCCATGATGTCGAAGGTGCGGTGCTGCGTACAACACCAGTAGAGGGTGATGTAGAAGAACGTACGCTCGAGGAGGGCGCTGCCTTGGATGGCACCAGAAGCTGTCATGGCGTGAAGGTGTTGTTCCGCCGCTGCTGTTGGCGACCCTGCACTTATTTTTTTGCTAACATAGCAAGTTGATATAATCGTTGAATAGAATGATATTCCTTGTAGTCAACTATGTCCTGGATCTCACGCTGCAAGTCCCCATAAAACCTAACAATTTGGTCTTCGTGATCCTCAACTACCCCACAACAAAGCATACCTTTCTGCAACTCTTGGTAGTACTCTTGGATAGTCATGTCACCCTGATCAAGGCGTTGCAATTTCTTAAGAAGATCACATCTATATGAAGGAGGAACAAACCTAGCGTGCATCTCTTATTTTAACACAGCCCATGTCTATTGTGCATTACGTGTATTGACAAGTTCATTCCACCAAACTATAGCAAAATCTTTAAACTCACTAGTGGCTTGTCTAACTCTATGTCGCTCAGGAACAAGATGAGAGCTAAATTTTTGTTGTACCATCATCTCCCAATCCAAGTAAGTCTCAGCATCATAAGATCCATAAAATGGTGGAATAGAAAACTTAATCTTAGCGTAAGGATCATTATCTTGTTCAGGAGCATGAGGACGAGGTCTACCTCCCATACCTTGACGATTTTGTCGAGGGCGACGGCGCTGCTGTGCATCATCCTTGTTGTTATTTAAGCTATCCTCTGTGTCGTAGTGAGCATGTGCATCAACATCAAGGATGGTAGAGGGTGTAGCTTGTTGGTAACGATGAGTCTCCATCTTGTCCAACCGTGTGGTCAGACCAGCAACACTTGTATGGAGCCTCTGAAAGGTGGTTGTTGTAGTGGTCTGGTAATTGTTGAAAGCTTCGGTCATCGCCTGCATCATGACCCTTAGTTCCATATGGGACATGCACTCATCATCATTAGGAGGTGTAGAACCAGAGGTCTTATCCATAGGCTTCTTTCCTGTCATTGTTAGTACAAAATAGAAATGAAGACAAAAAGATCGTGAAGAACCATATTACTACGCTCTCTGAAGAGGAAGTGGAAAATCGATCAATAAGATGTGTCTTATCCCACTCTTACAAGTGTTTTACCAGCAAGCCAACAGTGACCGGTGTGAAAGCAAGCAGAGAGTGGGCGTGATTGCAGAGGTTACATGTTCTGCTTGAGAGGAGGTGTAGCTTGGGAAGGCTCTCAATTGTAGTATATGTATGTGGCACACAAGTTAGTAACAGATAGCAATGCTGAATAAGTGTCCAAAGAGTTTCACCTAGTTGCTGGCCTAAAAATGTATTAGAACAGTTGTGGCAAGAAGCAAGGAACAAGGATGAATGATCATGAACAACAAGGACAATATCAGCAAGTATCCAGCATTCACAGAGAAAACAACACAAGTCGAAAACCCCTTGAGCCTCCTGTTTTTGTCTTTTAGCACTAGTAGAAATCAAAATCTTTTTCTTCTCTTTATTTTCTTGATATTTTTTCTCAACCAGGAGCACAAGAATAGAAACAGCAACAAGTAGCTCAAACCGATAAAAAATGTGATCAGCACAAATTCAGGAGCGTTTGGAAAAACTGTGTTGGAATTTCGGAGTTCGAAACAAGGGATTCTTATTTTTTTAATTTTTTTTGAAAACACCATGACCGGAATAGCCGGTGTATCATATGTGGATTTTTTCATGACCTTTCTAGGAAAAAATGCGCCGCAATCGGAGTTCCGAGCGAAAAGTTATGCCCGTTTTAAGGAGGATACTGCGAATTAGGTTTTGGTGGTGGTGGAAACTGCAACAGAAATGAATTGGTGGATGGAATTTTTTGTAGATTGTTTTTTTTTGTAGATGGCAGCTGATGGAAGAAACAAAACTGAACCAAAACAAATCTACACCAGCAACCAGACTCAACCTAGGACACGAACTCAGAACTACGGACTCCAAATCGAAATTATGCAAAAGGCTGAGCGAGAGGTGTAGGTCCGGGAAAGTAAATTTTTTTGTGGATTTTTATGGACTATAGTAAAAGAAAATGAATCTAAATGGCACACAAGTATACCTCACGGTGAACCTAGAAATCTAATACCAATTGATAAGGAGGTTTAGGCCCGATCTTCCGATTGGTAAGGATAAGTCAATTGAGGTGGATATCTCGACGTTGATGATCCGAGGCTCTCGAGTAGAACAGGAAAAACCCCTGCAATCACTACACCACTGACCCGTTGGTTGTCAACCGTGTTGCACACGATTGACCTCGCCAAGAAGGCTAATCCATGCAAGTGCAACTGAGAACACAAGCAAGAACATAGAAGACACGATCTGAAATCGCGAAGTTGGGGTTTCACAAACCGTAGAATGGTGATATTACTAATCTAAGCAAAACCCAACCCTAATGTGGTCATAGCTGATGTATATCAGTCCTTGTATTGTATGCAAAGGAGAGATGTCCTCATCACTTTTGCTCGGGATGGAGAGCTGATTCCATATTAGGGCCTCTTGTGAAAAGTGGCTGCATATGGTGTAGAGTGAAGCGCACCGACGTGGCTTGCTTGCAAGTATATGTGTCGTGCATTCCGGGTTGTTATTGATTGCAATCACCATCACTCGCGGTTATGGACTGAGCATACTTGTTCGTTGAGTCATGACGTAGTAAATTAAGAATAATGGAATCATATGAATTATGCTCTATGCTTAATCATTGTTTACTACTTGTATGCTATAGTTATATTGCTAACTAAATTTATTTTTATGGAACTGTAAACTGTGGATAAAATCTGAAAATAAAGGACATACTTTAGGCGAGTTTCTTCTATGAAAATTCAGCTACCTATGTATTAGAGTTTCCAGCATGTAGAGTTGCATGTTTAGGTGAGATAGTTAAGTCTTGCTGAGCGTTTTGCTCATGGTTTGTGGATTAACATGTTTTGCAGGTAACATCGCATATGATGGGTTCCGTAGTGCGGCATCACCCCTCTCGGCTTGTATTGCCGAGCGGAAACCCCACGAGCCGCTACTTTGCTTCGTGTTGCTAGTGTGAGGTATTCTGGGCTGAATACTCTCACTTGCAGTAGCTAGGTTCGAGTGAGTGTATTATGTATCTTCCGTTGCTTATGTACTCCTCATGTACATTATTTTGTAAAATTGCATATCTTATAAAATAAAACTTTGATATATTTCACGTATACTTTTCATGTGTCCTGTTGGGTGCCGCATCGCACGGCACCATCCAATGCCATTCCTAGAATGTTGGGACCCCGATCCTCACACCGTCTCCTCACGCTCTTTAACAGGACCTTCAAAAACTTGCTCCAGTGGCAGATTAGTGTACCAGCTCTAGTAGCACACCAGGACATGGGATGCCATCGACTCTGCCACTGCCCTATCCTCAACTTCCAGACGCTGAGCCAGTTGACGCTCCTCTAGATCGAGCTCCCTGGCGCGGCGCTCCATCTTGCACTCCTGGGCTTGGATGTCGAGATCGCGCAGGAGAAGTTCCTGGCGCTTAATTAAATGCTGCGCGCGATGACACACCAAGTCCCTCTCCCAGAGCTCAACATCTTCAAGGCGGGACTACAGCCTATCCCAACATGTCTCAGCCCGAGCCATCATCACCTGGGCTGCCACCTCTTGCTCAGCGACAGAAGCCTCCCGCTCAGCAACAGCAGCGTCGTGGGGATCCAAGGCCTCTCGACCCTCCTCAAGAGCGTGCACGCGGGTGTCGGCCGTGTCATTGGCCACTTTGGTGTCGACCAAGATCTTCGGGGACATTGCATCCAGGGCCTTCACGAAGTGGTGCCTCAGCTTCAGCTCCTTCCTCTCCTTCTGGTACTGCACCTTCGCCTCCGCGATCCTGGACCTCAGAAGGTCCTCCCATCCTCGGAGGCGCTCGCCCTCAGCATGTAGCTTCTCCCATTCTGCAGCGAGAGCCCCCTGCGCCCGGCGGAGGTTGGATTGCACCAGGACGATGCTGGACTGTGTTGCGTCCTTGATGTCGGAGAGATGCTCCGGCTATGCCGAAGTAATGCAAGGCCACTCGGTGATCATCTCAGGGACCTCTTCCACCCAGAGTGGTGAAGGAGATGCCACAGTACTGGAGACCTTGTCCCCGGAGAGCGAGTAGGAGTGGCAGTGCAGCCCGAAGTGGGAATGTCACCATCGCCCAAGGAACCGCCCGCTGGATCAGCAGCAGCGGAGGCCAAGCTCTCAGCCCGTGAGCTGGCCCCTCTGGCGAGACGGCCGAAGGTGCCTCCAGCACGACAACCGGAGAAGCTTTAATTCCCGCGCGGAGTACAGATGCCAGAGCAGGGATCTCCTGAGCTAGCTTGGCTGTCTTCTCCACCAAAACATCCATAGCCTCATGGGCTGACTTCGAAGTGCTCTGGGGTACTACGCCCGGCGGTAAGGGTGTCACAACAGCCGATGTGGCCATAAAAATCAAAATCAAGGCCTGATCAACCAACGAATTCAGGAGAGATAACAAAGAAAGCATTGGTAATAATGCCTTACCGACGTCCCCGAAAGCTCCAACGAGCCTCCACCTTCGGCGGCCCTGAAGCCGCAGGCCTTGACGATGGCGTGGCAGGCGAGGCCGTCCCGGCCGGGCCTCCACCAAACCCAGCAACGATGCCACCACCCTGCGTTGGCGTATCTCTACTGACCCCAACGGAGCCACTCCCGGAGCCTTCTCCCGAGCTGCCGCTGACGTCAGCCCGAGGCCTCTTGGCCGTAGCTCCGTAGGCATAATGCTCCTGGAGCCCCCTGTGGCACCTTGGACTGCGCTGGTGGCGGGGATGCTGGACGGTGTGCCTACCACAGATGTTGGTGGAGCCACCGCTTCTCAAGCTGAGACTCCCCCCGAAGGAGTGCTGACAGCTAATGATGAAGAGGGGCGCGTTGGAGGATGTTGACTTGGAGTGAAGGCCACCTGCGGCGGTGCCTTCGATAGTGACTGAGGGCGCTTCTCCTTCACAACCCTGACCACCAGCGACTTCCCCTTCCCCGTGTTGGGGACCGATGCCTTGCCCTTCCCTCCGACACAGGGTGTGTCCTTCGCCCTTGAAGCTTCGGAGCCTAGAGCAGGTGCGGACTCCTGTGGATGGTCGATGATGGCCAACCCCTGGCTCTCATCACCAACCTGTTGTGGTGCAAGACCGCCGTGTCCAGGTTGGGCATCTCCTTCAGAATTTTCTTCCCAAGGTCCTGATCCACGCAAAGCGGTGGGCAAGACAGTAGGAGGCCGAAGATGTCTTGCGATAGAGGGTCGTCACACACCTTGGACATTACATCAAACACCTCTTGTGGGGTCATCTCCATGTCGGTTACCCCTTAGCAACCTGGTCATCTCCATGCAGGACGGTAATGATGCTGGGGGGGGCCAGGCGTCGATGAATGAAGTCCGCCATCACCACCAGCTCTAACAGGTCGTGGTCTGCCAAGAATTGGATCCTCTCCATTACCGGAGTATACGTCGGCTCCAGCTCCAGATGTTCCTCCTAGGTTGTCTTCCTAACGACCGGCCAGCCGGTGGGTAGGACCATGTGATTGTGGGCGTCGGCGTGCACGATCACCCAGTCGCTCCTCCAGCCAGGCCATTTTTCCAAGGAGAGCGGAGTAATGTACTTGGAGGGGTTGTTCGCCTGACTCTAGAAGTAGTAGGTCCCGATGAATTCCACCTTGTTCTTCTTCCCGGTATGCCTCAGCACAAAAAACTGCAAGAACACTGGCACACACGAGTACACCACGACGAACATCTTACAAAAATGCGAGAACACCGCCGCCGCCACCAGAGAGTTCAGCGACAGATGATGAAGCTGGAGCCCAAGGACCTCAAGAAGTGTCACAAGGAAGGAGGAAACGTGAGGGACGAACCTGGAGTATACGTACGCCTTGAAGAAGATGATCTCCTTCTCTCCCAACTCCAGCAGCAAGGGGTCTGGATAGATCAAATCCCACCGCTTCTCATCCTCCCAGTTAAAAATCCACCTCACGGTTGAGACATCCTCCATCTAGGAAGGAGGCGGGGCTGAGTCCATTGGAGCAGGAGTCGAGAACCTCGAGGGTGAGTAGATGGTCAAGGAGGAAGTTGAAGGCTCGAATGCTCGTGGCGTGCGTAAGGAAGGAACCACCATTGCCAACGAAGGTACCCTTTTAAAGCACCCTAGTGGCATTTGAGCACACCGTGCAAATTTGAGCAAGCTCGGAATCAGCGGCTCGTTCCACGATGTCCATCACAAGCGTGCCCATATACCAAGTTAGAGAAACTGGCCCAAGCAGTTCTCCGCCTGAGAAGGCAACACGGCGGTTCCCATAAAGACGGGAGTGAAAGCAGCAGAAGTGCAGCAGGCACGTTGGGAACCGTCACGATAATGTTGCAGCAAGCAAAGATCCCGTCGCCACGACCCCTCAACCAGAGAGGGATGCGTACTCACAACAGAAGAGGCGCGCACTGCTTCGACTGATCAAGACAAAATTAAGAGGCCGTGCGGGACAGCAGTATAAGGCTCCACCCTCAGGCTCGTCGCCTCCCCCCAAGGTGGACCCAGGGGCCACTGTCAGTACCCGGCATACCGGGTACCCTTGCGCACAAGTTAGAGCCGCCTAGTTACCCCACCTCCCAGCAGAGGCAGGGTCTGAGGGCGCCACAAGTTCAGAAGACCCGGACCCGTCTGCCTCAGAAAAGGGGTTTGGGGTACCAGCAAGAGACCCCGAAGAAGAGTTCAGCTTCCCCTCAGAGATGAGCTCCCAAGCAGCCACATGTCCAGCCGGAAAGGATATCTCTCCCAGTGAGAGGGCGCCAGAGCTGCCACGTGGTCCGAGACATCAGACGGGCCACCTTGCGTATAGGTGGGCTCCGGTGCTGCCATGTGTCCCGCAAGACGAGACCCGACCTCCTCAGCTGAGGTGAGCTCCCAAGCTGCCACGTGGCCTGTAAGACGAGACCTGACCTCCTTTGCAAAGATGAGCTCCCGAGCTCTCATGTAGTCCAGCCACTTGCCCTGGATAGAGGGTTGCGGAAGTTAAGAGGGCAATGCGCCTTGTCCCTATCAAGGATTGAATATATGCGGTTTCCCAAGACGCATGGCGTGGCGCACGCCTATTGTCAGGTACCGCTCGACCAATTGCATCGCAGTGAAGACGCCGCAGGCCTATCCCACTCCTCCAAGTGGGTAGCTTACGGCGACAGAGACAATTGAACGGGACATCCCCTGCCATTGTCACCAACGGCGCATGGGCTACTGACAACTTAGGCGACAAGACGGCGAGTCTTCAAGGCATTGATCAGAGCACGCTTATGCGAGAAGCCTTAGATCTTTAGGATAAAATCGCCCTGGGACCACCTGTCGGGCCCCAGACCCGAATCTGACCTTGTCTATAAAAGGCCCGCACCACCACCGTTACAAAGGACCCAACATGGAATCCCCGATACACACACACGCATACACACCCAACAGCAATACAATCCACCGTGGAGTAGGGTGTTACGCTTCTTGCAGCCCAAACCAAAAAACCACCATCTCATATACTCTCATATGTGCATACACTTGATTGAGGCCTAAGCCCTGCCGAAGAAGAACCTGCGCAGGCTACTCCTTAGTAGATCTGGGGGAAGTGTCACATTAACATTTCGACAGATGGCATGGTGGGTAGTTTCAGTAAAAGTTGGAGACAAGAATCTAGAAAATCTAGGGTAGGAGGTAATTGCAATTTGCAGTAGGAGAATCTGTAGATTTCCCAAAATCTGATTCCCTAATACACCCATTTGGTTTGGATTTTTGCCTTTTGGTAGGGAATTTGGGTGATGCTGTTGAACCAAAGGGACCCTTAGTGTAAGTAATTGTTCAAATTACTAGACATGGCAAAACCAACAAAATGTATAACTCGAGTAATGTAGTAAGAACTTTCAACATGTAAAAGGAATCACAAAGTCATATATGTATGAAATACTATGCTCATATTATTTTAAATTCAGATTCACACATAGACTTCCCAAGTTTCAAAACCTCCCCCCAATTTAAGCCATGAGGATGCATAACCCCTATTTCAATATGAATGAAACAAAAATGAGTGAAATCAAAAGGTTTTTTAAAAATTCCAGCCAATTGTTGCTCGGTATCTACATGGTGAATCACAATGTTCCCTTTTTCAACATTATCATGGAGAAAGTGATACCTAATGTTAATGTGCTTTGTTTTAGATTGTTGCATAGGGTTTTAGCAATGAAAATGGCACTAGTGTTACCACAAAATAGTGAAACACTATCTAGATCAACCTCATAGTCCTTAAGTGTTTAAACAATCCAAAAAATTCGTGAGCAAGCGCTAGCAGCAGCTACGTATTCAGATTCAGCCGTGGATTGTGAAACTGAACTTTGTTTTCTAGAGTACCAAGCAACAAGTGAATTACCAAAAAAAATGACAAGCATATGAAGCTCTTTTCCTATCAATGCTACAACCCCCAAAATCAGGATTCAGAAAAGCTTTCAATGTAATAGTTGAGGAAGAAGGAATAAAAATGCCAAATTCTTGAGTTCCATGTATGTACTTGAGAATTCTTTTGATGGCTTGATGATGTAAAGCACGTGGGGAAGCTTGAAATTATATATGCTGAATTGTATGTGCGGTATTTGATGTCATGAGGTACAAAAGTGACCCAACCATGCTTCTATATTCTTTTTGATCCATGGAATCACCATCTTCATCAAGTTCAAGTGTCGTTGCTATTCCCATTGGTGTTTGAAGAGGCTTGCTTTTGTCCATGTTGAAGCGCTAAAGAAGGTATTTTGTAAAGTTCATTTGATGCACAAAAGTTCTTTCCTTGGTTTGCTTGATTTGCAAACCCTGAATGTATGTAAGTTCTCCCATCATACTCATCTTAAATTATCAACTCATCATAGTTGAAAACTTTGACACAACATCATGAGAGCACAACCAAATATCATCCACATACACTTGAATGAATAATGAGTCATTGTGATGCTTAAGCACAAAAAGAGTTATATCGACCTTGCCCAAGGTGAACCCCTTTTCATGTAAGAATGTTTTTAAACTATCATGCCATGCTCTAGGGGCTTGTTTGAGACCGTACAAGGCTTTGGACAGTTTGTAAACATGATTAGGAAAATCTGTATTTTCAAAACTCGGTGGTTGCTTGACATACTCCTCCTCACCTATGTAGCCATTAAGAAAAGCACATTTAACATCCATTTGATATAACATGAATTCTTTAGATGCAAAAAAAGCTAACAAAATTCTTATGGCTTCTAATCTAGCAACAGGAGCAAAAGATTTATCAAAATCTAAACCTTCAACTTGTGTGAAACCTTGAGCAACCAACCTAGCCTTATTCCTAACCACAATCCCATCCTCACTTTGTTTATTTTTAAACATCCATTTAGCTCCAATTAAAGTTTTACATTGAGGGGGAGGTACAAGTTTCTAAATATCATTCCTTTCAGGATTTTCTAACTCTTCTTGCATGGCAATAATCCAAGATTCCTTAGTGAGTGCGTGTGATATATCTTGGGGTTCAAAAGAAGCAACAAAGGCATAATGAGAATGGGAGTTTGGATCGCAGAACCTAGACCATGTGACTCATTCGTGCAAGCTTCCAATGATTTGTTGTGGAGGGTTACTTTTGAGGATGCAGAGGGGAGTAGACACTTCACAAGCTCCTTCTTCTTCATATTCATCACAAATCGAAGAACTTGTGGTTTGAGGAACATCTGGACCAGCAGTAGTGGTCATTGGTGCTTGTTGTGGAGCGAGATCAAGAGCTAGAATGTCATTGTTTATTTCTAAAATTTATGGCAGCAACTTCACACATTCTTCATCTTCAATGAAAATACTCTCCCCCTGCAGATATGGATCTAGACCTACAATATTAGAGCTAGTACCTGGGCTAGCTTCATCAAAAGAAACCTCACAAGTCTCCATAATTTTGTTAGTGTGAAGGAAAAGCACACAGTAGCCTCTAGTATGAGATGTATAACCAAGAAACATGCCACAAACAGAGCTAGGTTCAAATTTATCAAGATTACCATGTTTCTTAACAAAGCATTTGCAACCAAAGACCTTAAAATGTGTAACACTAGGCCTATATATATACCGAAGCTCATATGGTGTTTTTCCAAGAAAACACGGTTCAAAACATGGTTTAAAACATAACAAGCTGTTGCAATTGCATCTACGAAAAATTCTCTAGAAGTTTGATATTCATCTAGCATAGTCCTTGCCATCTCAACTAAAGTTTTGTTCTTTCTCTCTATGACGCCATTTTATTGGGGTACATAGGGTGAAGAAAAGTGATCATCTATTGCATTTTCAGCACAAAAGTGATCAAATGATTGGTTTTTAAATTCAATTCCATTATCAATTCTAATTGCTTTAAAGATCTTGGGTGGTCAAGTGAAAGTCTAAGAAATAAACTTCTAAAGTGACTAAAAGATTCATTCTTAGATGTCATAAAGTAAACCCAAGAGTATCTAGAATAATCATCAACAATCACAAGCACATATTGTTTACCTCTGAAAGATTGAACACGTGAAGGACCTACGGTGTGAAGAAGTAAAAGTTGTCCCGGTTAAGTTGTCATGGTCATTGTGAGAGGAGGATGTGAACCCGCAACAATCTTAGCATGTCTACAAGAAGAGCACATAATGTTATTGTCCCTTTTAAGCTTAGGTAGCCCACGTATGCGATCAAGACTACTAACACGTGTGAGGTGATCAAAGCCTATGTGACTAAGTCTATGATGCCAAAAATATAAGTCCTTTGAATCATTAGCAACTAGACACATAAGCTTATAAGTTGACATATCAAAACGAGATTAAAAAATTCTTCCAATACTAGACATCTTAAACAAAATCTCACCTTTTGAATCTACAACCTTGCAGCAGTTTTCAGTGAAAATAATTTCCAGATTTTTATCTAGCAATTGTGAATTAGAAAGCAAGTTGTATTTTAAAATTTTGACAAGTGCCACATCTTTAAAAGTGAAGTGATTATTTACTCTAACTGAACCCTTAGCAATTATGGGAGTTGAAGAATTATCAGCAAAAGTAACATTCTCTACATGTGACGCAAAAGAGAGGGAGGAGAACCATTCTTTTTACCGGACATGTGGCGTGAGCAACCTGAATCCACAAGCCAATGCTCTTTTTTCTCAAGCGTGTAACCTACGTAGCAGCACAATACGTCGATGACTCAATACTAAGGTTAGTCAAAAGGCATTCAGGAATCTAGTACTGAATCACACGACGTTAGCAGGAATAACACATGAAAGCTGAGAAAACACAGCAGGTTTGTGAGCAAAATTTTGAGAATTCTTGTTCCCAACTACTGATTTATGAATTGTTATGTGTAGCATGGAAGACAGTAGGTTTGGGAACAAACTTTGCATTTTTTTGACTCATTACAGCAGGTTGCATGTTCCTAACATTCAGTTCAAAACGTGCAACAAGTTTTGCTCGGTTGTTATATGATCTGACAAACATTCATTCCTTTTTCTGTTGTTTAGCTAGTCTATAAGAAAAATCTATGACATGATCGACTCTACCATTGCAGGTACAATGAAATTTAACTTTGTGTTCATGTCTAGATGAGCAAGCAACATGTTTATTTGAAACTGAATGAGACAATGCTCCTGCAGATTTGAAAACCACCTCTTTTTGTTTAGAAACCGTTTGAATCAAACCACTCCCTAATGATTTTACAATTTTAGGTGGATGTGCTTTAGCATGAGCATGAGAATAAAAACCTAGACCAGTTTTATAATTGCATGACTTAGATGAATTCAGCGGCAAGTTTAGGTTCTTATTTGCACTACAAAACCTCTCCAGTGTCCTATGCATGTCATCAAGTTTCTTGGACAAGTCTAGACAGTTTTAACATGAAATTTTTCCTTTTAATTTGCAATTAGAACAAGAATTTACTTCGTGAACACATACAGCATTGTTCAAAGCAAATATATCATCCCTAGCATCAAGTATTCTCTTATTAAGATCATCACAGGTTCAAACAATGCAAATCAATTGTAGAACATCTAGCATCATATGTTTTTATCATTTAGTGCATCAAGCTTTTTGTTCTTTTTTTTTTTAAATTTCAATTTCAAGTCTATCATGTGTAGAGGTGTGCACACTTCTTAAAGAGGACAATTGTGCATATATAAGCTCACATGAGGAACAAGAATCATCACTAGGAATTAAAGATTTTAAATGATTAATCTTAGATTTTAGTGATTCAATGTTAACATCATTGTACCTAAGTTTTTTGTCCTTTTTTCTAATTATAGTAGCAGCACGAAAAGACCATTAACAATTTCTCCGTATGAGTGATTTACCTCATCATTATCGCTGATCCCTTCGGCCGCCTCCAAACTTGAACTTGGATTGCCGGCCATGAAACACATATTTGACAAATTCTCTTCATCTCCATCACTTCCAATGTCCACATAGCTCAAGCTAAGTTCTTGAAGTGCGAAGACAAAACTATTCACAAATTGGTGACCTGTAAAACCCTTGTTGTTGTTGTTGTTGTTGTTGGCTTCTCACCATGGAAAGTATGACCTAAAAGATTAGGGCAATTTGTATGAAGGTGTCCTGTCTTACCACATTCAAAGCATCGTTGAGAGATCCCACTTCCTCTCCTTCTTATTCTCACATTTTGCAATGCTTTTGATAACTGAGTAGAGAGAAGTGCTAGCTCCTCCTCCGGAAACTCTTCAATCTATTCAAGGGTTAAAGAGGATAACAAAGTGAGTGTACCACATGAAGAAGATTGGATAGAGCTAGGCATGTTATGTTGTGAAACAAATGCAAGAGACATGTTGGAGTTCTTATGTGATATTATGTCAAGTTCGTGAGTTTTTAACATAGAATATAGCACATCTAAAGTAAGTGTACTCATGAAAGTGGATTCACAAATAGATGTACTTTCATCTCCCTAATTGACATGTCTAATGCATTTAACAATTGCATAGCATTCTCAGCATCTAAAAAATTAACATTGACACTACGCAAGTTGCTAAGAATTTTATTAAAGTGAGCAAATAGATCATTGATGGACTCATCCGGTTGCATCTCAAAGCACCCGGTTGCATCTCAAAGCGCATGTACTCCTTTTTGAACATGTCTTGTGTAAGGATCGAATGCCCAATAGGGGGGTGAATTCGGCTTCTTTTCAAAAATTAAAGAGATAAAAACTTAATTACTAAAAGCCCAATTGCCTATGCAAACAACCTATGCATTCAAGTGAATAGTAACTTTCCGATATATGAAATGCATAAGTGTAAGGGGAGAGGAAGAAAATGCAAACTCCCGAGGAGACACGAAGACACGGAGATTTATCCCGTGGTTCGGCAAGACCATCAAGATCTTCCTACATCCATGTTGTGGCACCCACCAAAGGGTATAGCCACTCCCAAGTCACCGATACCAGGGATCTTCACTATACTTCTCCGTTCGCCAACCTCGGCAAGGTGGAGCTCAAGCCTTGTACAAGTTGGATCCTCCGGGCTTCCACAACCGTCTTGGCATGCTCCAGAAGGCTCTCTCCAATACAATCACCAAGGGACACTCCCTTACAGCTCTCACTACACTAGAGACTCCAATCACCAAGAATGGAAGCACACAAGCACTATCTCTAGCAAGCTCTAGCCTATCTCTTGGTGTACAAGTGGTGTAGATGATGTAGAAGTGGTAGCTCAACGTCTTGAATGCTTGAGAATGTGTAGAGTAGCTCTGGTTGTCAAGACTTGTCGAATAGACTGGTTGAAGGGGTATAAATAGCCAGCCTCCACGAAATAGTCGTTGGAAAAGTAGGCTAACATCACTGTTCTGCGAACACCGGATGATCCGATGTTCTCCCTTCAATTATCATCGATCGAATCCAAATTAGCTGATGTCACGATGTCAGATATGACTGTTGTTAGACCGATGTTACACTTGCCTTCTCATATGATGGTCCGATGGTACTTCATCCAGAATTGGTTCAAAATTAATGCTTACTGGAGTGATTGACCGATGTGTTATCAATTATACATCGTATGGTCTAGTGTTACGCTTGGTCTAGGGAAATTGCTTACTGTACTGATGGACCGATGTAACATCCCCTTCATCATCGGATGTGTAACACCCTCATTTTCATGCATCATGCCCTACATACACTCATATACATGTTTAACATTAACGCACATAAAGAGGAACGAGTTTAACACTGATTCGGAGCATTTAAAATTGATTTGGAGGAAAACCGCACTTAAAACATAGGAAAGTGCGGACTAGTACGATTTTACTGAGGACTAGTCCGATTTCTCTCTGACTAAAAACGGACTTGTCCGTTTTTGCTGCGGACTAGTCCGATTTTGGCTCTGGAAACTTTCGGACTTGTCCGATTTTGTGCGGACTAGTCCGATATTCCATGAATCCTTGAAAATTTGCTAAGTCCCTGGACTTTTCCGGACTAGTCCGGTGTTCCAGCGGACTTGTCCGTTTTTCCTCTCTGTTCAAATTTGGACTTGTCCGATTTTTGGCGAGACTTATCCGATTTTCTCTCTGGACGACTTCGGACTAGTTCGGTCCTTTCCGGACTTGTCCGATATTTCGCGACTCCGAGTTGATCTTTTGTTTTACGACTTGTTTCTTAGGTTTCACGTTAAGTGGGCCTAGGTACGTCGTGCCTAACTCTTTTAGAGCCCATGTGGGACTCTAAACCGGCCTCTACTCATCCCAAAACTCGAAATCCATCTAACCCTAGCCTCCACCTCTATATAAACAGCCCCACCCCTTGGTTTGACATCTATTTGCCACTTTTCCACCCACCCACACCCTAGTTCGTGGGGAGCCACCATCAAGGAGGGAGGAGAAGATCCCAAGCAAGAGGAAGAAGAGGAGGAAACGAAGGAGGATCAAGATCTCCACCGAGTTTCGTCCTTCACCACCAATTCATCTCCAAGTTCATCACCAACCCTAGATCATCAAGATCCAAGTGCTACCTCCAAGTTTCTTGATTCATTGGAGTTCTAAACACCTGGTATACCTTCTATTCTATTTTCCTTACGTGAATTCAACCCCTAATCTCCAAATTCACGTCAATCTAGAAAACCCTAATATGCTGATCTCGTCAAGTGCTGACTTGTTCGGTCCCTAGCGGACTAGTCCGATCTTCCTGGTTAAATTGTGTTGAATTGACTCTAAAATTTGATCTAATCAACTCCAAACCTGTATAAACTTGTTAAAAGCTATTAGAACTAATTAGTGATCATTAAAAGCAATCAAGTAACAAGTTCTACCTTGCATTTGCATTAATCATGCATGTCATGTCATATTGAGTAATATTTGTGCACTCTTTGATTGTGTTTCTTGTCTTGTATGTTTATTATGTGGATTAGACAGATTTGCGCTAGAAAGTGCCGCAGAGGATCTCCAGCATCGAGAGTTCGAAGGCTTTGATCCTGATCAACAGCAAGATCAAGGCAAGTGTCCTTGAAGCATATTGATCCTGTTTTTAAAATAAATGTTTTGTTTGTAAAACTGCATGCTGTGTCAATTTGATGGGAATCCTATGGTAGGAAGTTTACTATACTTGCTAAACCACCCTTGTCACCTGGAATTTATGGTAGAGCGTCGGGATGGACTTTTTACCTTTTGCTTCGCTTAATCAACTGGGATGGAATAACTATACCACTCAATTTAATTATGCCTGGATGAGATTATGGTTAACATGAACTGGTTAAATATGGTATGGTAATGGATGATCTAAGCAAGCCTAGTATGTGGATGGGTTGGATGTTATGGTGGTTTGCTTGCTTTAGATCTAAGGACCGGTTCATGCGAGAATAAGCCAGGACTACAGTGCCACCACGAGGCCAAGTGTGGGTGCGGCGTAGCTGATTAATTAGGGCTTTGCCAGTGCTATTTGGACCATTGTGGATGCTCGGGGAAGGGGTAGTCGGATTGGGTTTGTTGATGATTGGTGGGACTACCCTGGGATCCGAATGGCTCAAGAGGGGGCCCTTGGTTGAAGATGTGCTCTGCGGGAGACATCGCCACCGGTGAAACCTCAGTGGGGTCTAAATAGGCTATTAATCCCTTTGTAAAGGCTATTTTGTGTTCTCTTGGCCACACACCAACGAAAGTGTGTAATGTGACCGACGGGTCATGGGCATAAGGGAGGTTCTTAGTCGCCGAAAGGTGATGAAATCACAAACACGTGGGTAAAGAGGTACAAACTCTGCAGAGTTAATTAAAACTATCATGATAGCCGTGCTCCCGGTTATGAGCAGCTGGACAACTTCCATGATTAGAGGGAAATTGGTAATGGGATGGTTATTGGAATGGTTATGGTTTGGTAATGGTTATGGTTGGTTATGGATTTATTTCTGGTATTGAATATGGTTATTGACGATGGTGAAATCTGGAATTATTGATGATGGTAATGAATTCAGTTTGGTATTATGGTATTACTCGTGATTATGATGGGATTACTTCACATACATATAATATATTGCTTTTCAAATGTTTTAATGTACTTTTCAGCCCTTAGCCATTATTATTATTGTCATTTGGATCAGCCAGATGTCATACTTTCCACACTTGTTGAGTATGACATGTACTCACTCTTGCAATCTCCCCCAACAGTTGCAGGTAAGGATTGGGAGTTTAATGGTGATAATGCGGAGTTCTAGGCCGTGTCTACCGTCAGCTTTGCCTGTGGTGTTGCATGGAGCTGCGCTATCCCTTTTGCTTAGTTTGCTTAGTTGCTTAATTAGTTTATTTCCGCTGCATTAGTTGAACTTGTCATTAATGTTCATTAGAGCTTGTATTCGAGGATAATATGGTTTGTGTAATAAAATTTGATAATTAATCTTGTTCTGTGGTAATTTTCTGTATACTCTTTTGTGATTGCACTCGTGTATGTGTGTTGAACATCCTGGGCACACATATGCGTTAGCTTGGTTCAGTTTTCGGAACTGGGCATCATAGATTGGTATCAGAGCCACAGGTTGACCGTAGGACGCAGCCTAGATAGAATGGACACTTTAGAGCACATAGGAGCACTCAGGAATCAATGTGTGTTTTGCTTGAAGTGCTGTTTGCTATATATATTGGTTGCTTGTGTGCTTAATAGAGGATTTTGGGATGCTTTAGCATTGCCATGTCCACCTAGGATAGTATAGCTAGTTGTTTAGTTCCATATCCCTTGATGCATATAGTTGGGGACGTTTTCTAATTCTTACCTATTGCTTTTCTTCAGATGGTGAGGACTCGCAACCAGAGGGATGGCAATGATGAGGTGGAGAACAATGGAGTACCTCAGAACAACAATGGGCAAGGACCTGCTCATGGAGCTATCAACATGCTTTTGGCTATGCAAAACCAGCTCATACAGACCATGATACAAACCATGGGACAGCTGCAGGCTGGCAACATCAACAATCATCCCCACATGCCTCTACCGCCACCCCCGCCTCCTCATAACCTATTGGGAGAGTTTATGAGGACTAGGCTGCCAACCTTTGCTCAAGCCGCAAACCCTATGGATGCGGATGATTGGCTCAAGTCCGTGGAGAAGAAGCTAGCTATTGTCCAATGCAGTTACCAGGAGAAGGTGCTATTTGCTTCTCATCAACTAGTTGGAGCAGCTGCAGATTGGTGGGATTCTTATTGCAATGCTCATGAGGATCAAGAGAGGATCACCTGGGCAGAATTCAAGGAGAGTTTCCGTTCTCATTATATGCCGGAAGGTGTTATGATCTTGAAGAGGCAAGAATTTGAGAACTTGAGACAAGGAAAATCAAGCGTGAGTGAATATCTCAATAAGTTCACTCAACTCTCAAGGTATGCGCCTGAGGATGTTAGTCGGGACAGCCGGAAACAATACTTGTTCATGAGGGGCTTGAACAATGAGATCCAAGTGCAATTGCTCAACTGTGATTATGTCAATTTCCAGAAGCTTGTGGACAAAGCAATTGTGGTTGAGAAAAAGATCCGTGAGATGGAGCAAGAAATCAAGAGGAAGGCGCCATATCAAGGACAGCAACAAGGAAGTAATGTGCGCCCTCACTTTGCGCCGCCCAATGCGCCTTACTTCAGTTCTTCTATTCCTGCTCAGCGCCCTGGTTATGCACCGCGCCCAACTCAGTTTGTGCAGCAGCGCCCTGTTATGCAAGCACCTAGGCCTCCAATGCCTTATGCACCTCGTGCTGATTTTCCTGAAGCCAATGTTCAAAACCAAGCTCGTCCCAATAATTCTGGTGGAGTTAAGAAGTGTTATACTTGTGGAGAGGCTGGACACTTTGCGCATCAATGTCCTAAGTCAGGCCTTGGTCAAGGAAGCAATGTACCGAGGCAAAACCCAAGACCCAATGGAGGACAGCGACAAGGAAGCCGTGGACAGCAGAATTTTGCTCGTGGCAACGTGAACCATGTCTCTACGGAGGATGCTCAACAAGCGGATGACGTGGTCATTGGTATGTTTCTTGCCAAGTCCAACCCCGCGACTATGTTATTTGATTCTGGAGCATCGTATTCATTCATTGCATTGAAGTATGTTGCCAAGTATAGTTTGCCTACCTCTCATATGAAGTTTACTATATTGGTTAAGTCTCCTGGAGGAGAGATGAGGACAAATATAATATGTCCAAAAGTAAGCCTTAGAATAAGGGGGGTAGACTTCTCTGCCAACCTCATTGTTTTGGATTCTCAAGGATTGGACATTATACTTGGTATGGACTGGTTGAGGAAGCACAATGGAGTTATTGAGTGTGCCACAAAGACGGTGAAGTTGACCAATGAGGAAGGGATCACCGTAGAATTTGAAGCATCTCAAACCACACCAAAGCAATTGGAGTTGATGCGTCGCAATAAATGTCAAAGCTAACCAATCATCGAGGACTACTCCAACGTAGAGAAGCACATGACTGAGTTGCTAACAAGGGGAAAGCTTCTCAAATGGACTCTATCTTGCTAGGACGACATTGAGGAGGTGAAGAAGAGATTTATAACTGCACCGATGCTGGTATTACTAGACGTGAGCAAGAAATTTGGATTTGTACAACGCATCGAGACAAGGACTTGGATGTGTATTGATGCAAGAAGGTCAAGTGGTCGCCTATGCGTCGAGACAATTGAAGAAACATGAGCAGAATTACCCAACACATGATTTAGAACTTGCAGCCGTGGTACATGCATTGAAGATTTGGAGACACTATATTCTTGGACATAGGTGTGAAATTTATACGGATCACAAGAGTCTTAAGTATATTTTCACACAAACGAATCTTAATTTGAGGCAGCGAAGGTGGTTGGAGCTCATCAAAGATTATGATTTGGGGATCAACTATCAACCGGGAAAAGCCAATGTAGTGGCCGATGCTTTGAGTAGAAAAGGAGTAAGTCATCAACTCACGGTTCGAGAATTGCCATCTGAGCTATGTAAGGAATTCGAAAGGTTGAACCTCGGATTTGTGAATGAGATGGGAATAATGGAGTTAAATTCAACCTTGGAGCAAGAAATTCGAGAAGCACAAACCACGGATGAAGAGATCAAGGAAATCAAGGAAAGGACTGAGGAAGGGAGAGAATTCAGATTTGATAAAGACGAATAAGGTACCTTATGGCTTGGACAGAGAATCGTTGTGCCTAATGTAAAACATATTCGGGAGACAATATTAAAGGAGGCACATGACTCGCCTTACTCGATTCACCCTGGTTGTACAAAGATGTACAAAGACTTGAAGACTTGCTATTGGTGGGATAGCATGAAGAAGGACGTAGCTGAATACGTAGCATTGTGTGATGTGTGCCAACGAGTCAAGGCGGAACATCAAAGGCCAGCCAGATTATTGCAACCGTTGAAGATTCCGGAATGGAAGTGGGAAGAAGCTGGAATGGACTTCATAGTTGGGTTACCACGTACTCAGTCCGGGTATGACTCAATTTGGGTAATTGTGGATCGCTTAACCAAGTCAGCTCATTTTGTCCCTGTGAAGACCAAGTATACAGCTGCACGATTGGCCGAAATATACATGGAGCATATTGTGTGTCGACACGGAGTACCGAAGAAGATAGTCTCGGATAGAGGTTCTCAATTTACCTCCAGATTTTGGCAAAAATTGCATGAAGCTTTGGGAACGAGGTTGAATTTTAGTTCAGCATATCATCCTCAAACGGATGGACAAACCGAGAGGACCAATCAGATTTTGGAGGACATGTTAAGAGATTGTGCTTTAAAGCATGGGAAAGGTTGGGACAAAAGCTTGCCATACGCGGAATTTTCATACAACAATAGTTACCAAGCAAGCTTGAAAATGTCACCATATGAAGCACTTTATGGGAGGAGGTGTAGGACACCTTTATTCTGGAATGAGGCAGGAGAAACTCAAGTATTTGGTCCGGACATGTTGCAAGAAGCTGAAAAGCAAGTCCAAATAATTCGTGAAAACTTGAGGGCTGCCCAATCAAGGCAAAAAGGCTATGCAGATAATAGGAGAAGGAAATTAGCCTTTGAAATAGGAGATTTTGTTTACCTCAAGGTGTCACCAATGAGAGGTCATAAGAGGTTTAACATAAGAGGCAAGCTCGCACCTCGTTATATTGGACCATTCAAGATTTTGGACAAAAGAGGAGAAGTAGCATATAAGTTGGAGATGCCAGCTCATCTTTCAGACGTACATGATGTGTTTCATGTTTCCCAGCTCAAGAAGTGCTTGAGAGTACCAGAAGAACAAGTGCCAATGGAAGGATTGGAATTAGAGGAAGATTTGGCTTATGCTGAGCAACCGGTTAAGATCTTGGGAACCAAGGAGAGAGTCACAAGGAACAAGGTGATTCGATGGTGTAAAGTTCAATGGAAGCACCATACCGAAAAAGAAGCAACTTGGGAGCTAGAAGATGATCTCAAGAAATAATTTCCCTATCTCTTCTCTTCCGCGTCGAATCTCGAGGGCGAGATTCATTTTAAGGGGGTAGGTTTGTAACACCCTCATTTTCATGCATCATTCCCTACATACACTCATATACATGTTTAACATTACCCACATAAAAAGGAACGAGTTTAACACTGATTCGGAGCATTTAAAATTGATTTGGAGCAAAACCGCACTTAAAACGCAGGAAAGTGCGGACTAGTCCGATTTTACTGAGGACTAGTACGATTTCTCTCTGACTAAAAACGGACTTGTCCATTTTTGCTGCGGACTAGTCCGATTTTGGCTCTAGAAACATTCGTACTTGTCCGATTTTGTGCGGACTAGTCCGATATTCCATGAATCCTTGAAAATTTGCTAAGTCCCTGGACTTTTCCGGACTAGTCCGGTGTTCCAGCGGACTTGTCCGTTTTTCCTCTCTGTTCAAATTCGGACTTGTCTGATTTTTGGCGACTCCGAGTTGATCTTTTGTTTTACGACTTGTTTCTTGGGTTTCACGTTAAGTGGGCCTAGGTACGTCGTGCCTAACTCTTTTAGAGCCCATGTGGGACTCTAAACCGGCCTCTACTCATCCCAAAACTCGAAATCCATCTAACCCTAGCCTCCACCTCTATATAAACAGCCCCACCCCTTGGTTTGACATCTATTTGCCACTTTTCCACCCACCCAAACCCTAGTTCGTGGGGAGCCACCATCAAGGAGGGAGGCGAAGATCCCAAGCAAGAGGAAGAAGAGGAGGAAACGAAGGAGGATCAAGATCTCCACCGAGTTTCGTCCTTCACCACCAATTCATCTCCAAACTCATCACCAACCCTAGATCATCAAGATCCAAGTGCTACCTCCAAGTTTCTTGATTCATTGGAGTTCTAAACACATGGTATACCTTCTATTCTATTTTCCTTACATGAATTCAACCCATAATCTCCAAATTCACGTCGATCTAGAAAACCCTAATCTACTGATCTCGTCAAGAGCGGACTTGTCCGGTCCCTAGTGGACTAGTCCGATCTTCCTGGTTAAATTGTGTTGAATTGACTCTAAAATTTGATCTAATCAACTCCAAACCTGTATAAACTTGTTAAAAGCTATTAGATTTAATTAGTGATCATTAAAAGCAATCAAGTAACAAGTTCTACCTTGCATTGCATTAATCATGCATGTCATGTCATATTGAGTAATATTTGTGCACTCTTTGATTGTGTTTCTTGTCTTGTATGTTTATTATGTGGATTAGATGGATTTGCGCTAGAAAGTGCCGCAGAGGATCTCCAGCATCGAGAGTTCGAAGGCTTTGATCCTGATCAACAGCAAGAGCAAGGCAAGTGTCCTTGAAGCATATTGATCCTGTTTTTAAAATAAATGTTTTGTTTGTAAAACTGCATGTTGTGTCAATTTGATGGGAATCCTATGGTAGGAAGTTTACTAGACTTTCTAAACCACCCTTGTCACCTGGAATTTATGGTAGAGCGTCGGGATGGACTTTTTACCTTTTGCTTCGCTTAATCAACTGGGATGGGAATAACTATACCACTCAATTTAGTTATGGATGGATGAGATTATGGTTAACATGAACTGGTTAAATATGGTATGGTAATGGATGATCTAAGCAAGCCTGGTATGTGGATGGGTTGGATGTTATGGTGGTTTGCTTGCTTTAGATCTAAGGACCGGTTCATGCGAGAATAAGCCAGGACTACAGTGCCACCACGAGGCCAAGTATGGGTGCGGCATAGCTGATTAATTAGGGCTTTGCCAGTGCTATTTGGACCATTGTGGATGCTCGGGGAAGGGGTAGTCGGATTGGGTTTGTTGATGATTGGTGGGACTACCCTGGGATCCGAATGGCTCAAGAGGGGGCCCTTGGTTGAAGATGTGCTCTGCGGGAGACATCGCCACCGGTGAAACCTCAGTGGGGTCTAAATAGGCTAGTAATCCCTTTGTAAAGGCTATTTTGTGATCTCTTGGCCACACACCAACGGAAGTGTGTAATGTGACCGATGGGTCATGGGCATAAGGGAGGTTCTTAGTCGCCGAAAGGTGATGAAATCACGAACACGTGGGTAAAGAGGTACAAACTCTGCAGAGTTAATTAAAACTATCATGATAGCCGTGCTCCCGGTTATAAGCACCTGGACAACTTCCATGATTAGAGGGAAATTGGTAATGGGATGGTTATTGGAATGGTTATGGTTTGGTAATGGTTATGGTTGGTTATGGATTTGTTTCTGGTATTGAATATGGTTATTGACGATGGTGAAATCTGTAATTATTGATGATGGTAATGAATTCAGTTTGGTACTATGGTATTACTCGTGATTATGATGGGATTACTTCACATACATATAATATATTGCTTTTCAAATGTTTTAATGTACTTTTCAGCCCTTAGCCATTATTATTGTCGTCATTTGGATCAGCCACATGTCATACTTTCCACACTTGCTGAGTACGACATGTACTCACTCTTGCAATCTCCCCCAACAGTTGCAGGTCAGGATTGGGAGTTTAATGGTGATAATGCGGAGTTCTAGGTCGTGTCTACCGTCAGCTTTGCCTGTGGTGTTGCATGGAGCTGCACTATCCATTTTGCTTAGTTTGCTTAGTTGCTTAATTAGTTTATTTCCACTGCATTAGTTGAACTTGTCATTAATGTTCATTAGAGCTTGTATTCGAGGATAATATGGTTTGTGTAATAAAATTTGATAATTAATCTTGTTCTGTGGTAATTTTCTGTATACTCTTTTGTGATTGCACTCGTGTATGTGTGTTGAACATCCTGGGCACACATATGCGTTAGCTTGGTTCAGTTTTCGGAACCGGGCATCACAGGATGATCTGGTGAGTACTTAGCTCTGATGTCTCCTTCTTCTGCTAAACCAACTCGACCGATGTATTATTTTCTGGAAACATCGATTGATCCGATGAGTTGATTTTGTTTGCTTCGAGTTGTTCTAAGTGATTCTTTTGGAATTTTCTCGAGTGACCTCTTATACATTGGTTTGAAATATTCTTCTGATGATTATCAAGCATTGAGTGCAGTCAATATTGGTTGAATAAATTTGACATTGAGCTTTTTCTTCTAATCTTCATAAAAATCGATTGACCTCATAGAATGATTGTTTAGGGGTCTCCAATTATATCCAATGAGCAGTAGATGATATTCATATAGATTTCATTTGATTGTGATGAGTGATATGGGAGACCTTGCATCCACAAATTCATTAGTAATATCCAATGGTTGTCATTAATCACCGAAACCATACCTCATGGGGGCCTAGATGCTTTCAATCTCCCCCTTTTTGGTGATTGATGACAACACAACAAGTAAAGCATAATGGTAATGAATTTAAGAATACGATACTCAAGAGGATATGCAATAAGTACAAGATTTAGCACATTAAACTAGAAGACTAAAAAATGATCAATAACTCAAAAGCTCAATTGATCAATAACTCAAGAGAATTAAGTGGCACACGAATACTCAATAAATAGCATAAGAGTAGCAAAACTCCAAATTACAAAAGGCTCCCAAAAAGATAAGCTCCCCCTACAGCTAGGACTCCCCCTGGGACTAAGCTAACCCTTCCCCCTGACTCTTCTCCCCCTTTGGCATCAAGACACCAAAAAGGAAGCCGAGTGCCTAAGGATCCTAAGCGCTCGGGGCGATGAAGAACTGGTCACCGTCGGGGGTGCTATCGTCGGAGCTACTGCCTGCTGCTGCCGAAGCTGTAGTGGAAGAGACGGAAGCTGCGGGAGCTGCTGTCAGTGCCAGCTGAGTCTGGACTGCTGGTAATGGGGCACTGATAATGGACGTCGACGTCTGCTGGAAAAGCGTCGTAGCCAGCAGAGCAGAGTGGATAGGAGCGCCCAGAGCTAGCAGAGGTGACATGCTGATTGTTGGGATCGGCGTGGTCGGCACTGGAGCTGAGACTGGAGCCAGGACAGGCGGGCCTAGAGCTAGACCTGGAAGCTGTGACGGTAGGGCAATCCCGGTCTAAGTGTAGTGGTTGTTGATCAACCCCAGGATGCCCATCATAGCCTGTTGCGTCTGCTGCTGCTGGTCGAGAGAACGCTGGTGCATCTGATCAATCAGCCCTGTTAGCCTGTCAGTGTCCTCTCGCCTCTCACAGGCTATCTGTCACTGCATCTCCTGCTGCTGCTGCTGGAGCTCCAAGAGACACGCAGCCTGCTCAGCTTGGGCCTGCTCAGCTGCAATCCTATTCAAATGCTGCTGCTCAACCATCTGCTGGAGTAAAGAAGTGAGCTCAGATGGCTGAGATACCTGTGCCTCTGACACCAGAGGTGGAGTAGGTTGTGGCACAGTCGAGCCTCCTGCCTCTGCGTCGTGCTGCCTGGGTGAGGGAGGAGGTGGGAAGTACTCCTCGACACTGTCACTAGTGTCACTCTCGGACCATATGTGCTGCGGATCCCCACCCTGAGCCTCAGCCTGTGCTAGTATATCATCTTCCTTCTCTAGGTCTGACCAATCTTCCTCTGAGAGACGGGCACGGACTTGACACTCAATTGGACGACCAAGGCAGCGGTCTCTAGGAGCTAAAGCATGGTAGTGCCCGAACCGTGTGATGCTCTCGTCGGTGAGACTGTCACGAACGGCAGACCCCTCTGGAGCTACCATGTAGAGAAAGTGGCTGATCCAGTGGCCAAACACAAGCTACCTCATCATCCCAACTCCATCAGTGATGACGTCCACCGTCTCACAAATCAGGATGTCCACAATGTCGAACTCCATCCCGTTCATAACATAGAACATGAGAGTCTGCTGCAAGCTGGTGAACCCCTCAAGGTATCCGGACCTCGACAAAAGTGTGCGACGCAAGGCAAGGTGCACAATGCGTGCAGCTGGAGTGAGTAGTGCTGGTACCCTCGGCTGGTCTGGAGAGAAAGGCTGAGCGAACAGTGAGCGTATCTCCTCAAGTGGTGGTGCCACACCTCCAGTGAGTGGCCTCCTCGGTGGGTCAGCTTGTCCATACACTCTCTCGTGTAGGCATGTGTCGTGAAGATCCACTCCTAGCAGCTGTCCCAAAGTCCGCCTGGTCAGGTGGTGATGCTGACCCATAAACATGAAGTCAATGGATTTGCGGCTCTCAGAAACGTAAAATGTGGCATAGAATACTCGGACCCAGTCCTCCACGTAGGCACTCCTCTTGTAAGACATCAGCTCCACTAGCCCCCTATACCTCTCAAAATAAGGGCGTACCTCCGTCTCGGCTGCAAGTGCAAGCTGATCCCAATCCAGGAAATTGTGCTGGAAGAGCTTATGGCCCAAATTTCTGTAAGTCTCGTACAGCAACGCCTGTGTCAGGGTCCAAAAGCGGCTGTCCACAAGTGCATCTCTGGGCTGCGGAACCACTCCTCAAGCAGAATACTCCATCTGACCTTCCTAAGCTGCTTGGCCTTCAACTTCCTATAATCTATCAGGCGGACACCCTCACCAACACGGACGTTGGTGTCCATCTCATAGATGGCTCTCTGGGCTGCCCTATCCTCTCGAAGGTCAGCAGCTGACGGTCTCTGTCTCGGGGCTGCAGCTGGATGACCCCCACGGGTCCTGGCTGAGCGCCGGCGAACAAGTGGCACTTCGGGCTCCTCTTCCTCCTCTGACTCCTCAGGCACCGGAGGCTGCCTCTGTCGGGCCTCGCGGATCCTCAACGATCCTCCCCAGCCTCACTCTTGCTCCTCAGCGGCGCAAGTGGCCATCAAAGCTTTCTTCGCCTCCTTCGACAACTTCTGCTTCTTAGCGGTTGGCTCCTCACTGGCCTTGCCTTTTCCCTTCTTGACACGACCCATGACGACGATGAGGATGAGCACGCGGGACAAACATGCTCGGGCACATGGGACGGCGATGCAAAGATCGTCGCGGCCGGGGAACCCTAGCGGTGAAGCGACAGCGACCGTAGGGGGGGCACCACGGTGACGTAGAGGGCGGCGGTGCGGTGTGGGCGACAGCAGAGGTGCGGCGGCGGTGAGGCGTGGGGAGGCGGCGGTGGCGCTGCTTGGGGGAGGCGGCAACGCTGTGTTGGAAGGCGGTGGCGACCGGAGGGCGGCGGTGGCCAGAGGGCGGCGGCTGCCGGAGGCGCAGAGCAGCGGCAGCGGAGGTGAGGGCGTCGGGGGCGGAGAGCTGGGTCGGGGAGAGAGAAAGAGAGATGAAATGGCGCGCCAAATAGGTGGGGCCCGAACCCTAGCTCAAAATTTAACATCGGATGAACCAACGTAAGATGAGGGTTGCATCAGTCGAATGATACAGTAAGGGTATTCCAAAAGGTACCATTGACACCGGATGATCCGACGTGAAAATGATTTGCATCGGTTGAATTTGGCACAACTCCAGAAATGTGAACATCGGATGCACCGATGTTTCTTAGAATGAACTCGTCGGTTGATTTGACTTTCTGACAGAGCCGACCCTTGGCCCTTGAGCACAAACTGATCCGATGAAGGTTCTGCCCTTAGCATCGGATAATCCCATGACTACAAAACAGCAACATCCCATATATGTCCTTTGACTTAAACACACAACGAGAAACACAAGTCTTAGGACTTTTTGGGCAACCCCTTAACCCTCAAAAAAGACTAATTGCCAATAACTTGGCTAAACCCTAAAGCAAATAGAACACGAAAGAAATTTAGGAAGAAATCCAAATAAAATGTAAGGCCCATGCTTTGTGAGCTAGAGGATGAAGACTTCTATCTCTTTAAAGCATGTTACTTTAGGCATTAACACACCTAACATTTTGTTCTTTCCACATCATATGAGTTGAGATATTGCATTTCAAACAAGTCTCTTTCTCATGAAGTGGGTTCCCCTTTGTGACAATCTACCGTATGCAATGCCAAAAAAATTATAATGCAAGAAATTAAACGTGAGTGCAAGTCTATATGGCAGACATCATGCAAGACATAAATTAAATCTATCTTGCCAAATTTGAACCTTTCAAAGGCTTCTTCAGGGAGAGCCACTCTCCAAGCCTTGGGGAAACCGAAAGGAACCTCCATCCCAAGCTAACCCTTGCTCACCCCTATCCTTTGAAAGTTAGACAAGACCTATATAAGATGCATTCTTACATGATCATGGCAACTTACATGACGTTCGATGCATCTAGCATATTTAATTCACTTCTTTGTCTAGAAAAAGGTTTCTCATCAAGTGGCTTAGTGAAGATATCCGCCAATTGTTCTTCGGACCTAACACCTCGCAAGGATATGTCTCCCTTAGCTTCATGGTCCCTCAAGAAATGATGGCGAATATCACTCTGCTTAGTGCGGGAGTGTTGAACGGGGTTCATAGCAATCTTAACCGCACTTTCATTGTCACAAAGGAGAGGCACACAACCAAGTTTAATACCAAAGTCCCAAAGGGTTTGCTTCATATAAAGGAATTGGGCACAACATGCACCGGCCCCTATGTATTCCGCTTCCGCCGTGGACAAAGCAACGGAATTTTGCTTCTTGCTAGACCAAGATACTAGGGAACGCCCAAGCAAGTGGCACCCACCAGAGGTACTCTTGCGATCCACACGGCATCCGACAAAGTCCGAATCCGAGTAACCCAAGAGATGGAATTTTGCATCTTTAGGGTACCACAGGCCTACACTAGGGGTATGCTTGAGATACCAAAGTATCCTAAAGACCGCCTTCCGATGCGATTCTTTAGGTGCCGCTTGAAAGCGAGCACACAAGCATACACGAAACATGATATCGGGCCTAGATGCGGTAAGATAAAGCAATTAACCAATCATTGAACGGTAATTAGATTGGTTAATAGGCTTACCGTCCTTATTCGCGTCGAGATGACAATTTGTTGCCATTGGAGTACTTCTTGAGCTACAATCTCACATCTCAAATTTCTTCAAGAGGTCCTTGGTATACTTTTCTTGATAGATGAAGGTCCCCTCTCGAATTGCTTGATTTGAAATCCAAGGAAGAAGTTCAGCTCTCCAATCATCAACATCTCGAATTCCCTAGACATCATTTTGCCAAACTCATGGCTAAGAGCTTCGTTAGTTGAACCAAAAATAATATCATCGACATAAATTTGACAAATAAATAATTATCTGTCGATGTCTTTGGTGAAGAGTGTAGTGTCCACCCTCCGGATCTTGATTCCTTGCATGATCAAGAAATCCTGTAGTCGTTCACACCACGCCCTAGGTGCTTGCTTGAGCCCGTAGAGTGCCTTGTGTAACCTAAACACATGATTAGGATTTCTTGGATCTTCAAACCCGGGAGGTTGTTCAACATAGACAATCTTGTTAATATAACTATTAAGAAAGGCACTTTTCACATCCATTTGATAAAGCTTTATGTTATGATGTGATGCAAAGGCAAGAAGTATACAGATGGCTTCTAGTCGGGCGACCGGAGCAAACGTCTCCCCAAAGTCTAGTCCTTCAACTTGCGTGAAACACTTGGCCACAAGTCTTGCCTTTTTTCGGACCACAACACCGTTCTCGTCTTGTTTGTTGCAGTATACCCACTTTGTTCCAATGACGTTCTTGTCCTTGGGTCGCTCCTCCAACACCCAAACTTCATTGCGGATGAAGTTGTTGAGTTCTTCTTGCATGGCCATCACCCAATTTGGATCTTGGAGTGCTTCCTCAATGCGAGTGGGTTCTACACATGAAACAAACGAGTAGTGCTCACAAAACGTAGCGAAATGTCGAGAAAGTGTACTTACTCCCCTTGACGGACTTCCGATGATTTGGTGAATCGTATGCGCCTTGGAGATGCGTCCATGCCTCATAAGTGGTTGTGAAGCACTTGGCGGTGGTGATGCGTGTTGTTCTTCTTGTGGTTGGACTTGATCATGGACTTCTTCTTCTCCTTGATGTTGTGTGGCTTGTGAATCTTGTGTCGGCAATGGATCATCCTTCTCTTCTTCGTCAACTTGAGGCGCCATAGTTGTGTTGATGTTGGAACTTGAAGCTCCCCCTTGATCATGGCTCTCCTCAACTTTAGGCTTGATGTCTCCAATGGTCATGTTCTTCATAGCTTCTCGTAGAGGCTCATCATCTATTTCATCATGACCAAAACTCTCCTCTTGGGAGCCATTAGTTTCATCAAACTCAACATAACAACTTTCCTCAACTAAACCGGAGGTTTGGTTGAATACTCAATATGCTTTTGAGTTTGATGCATAACCAAGAAATATACCAACATCACATCTTCTTTCAAACTTACCGAGCCTTTTCTTGCGGTAGATGTAGCACTTGAACCCAAAGACTCGGAAATAGGAGATGTTGGGCTTTCTCCCAATGAGAAGTTCGTACGGGGTCTTTTGAAGTAGTCGATGTAGGTAGACCCTATTTGTGGCATGGCACGCCATGTTGATTGCTTCGGCCCAAAACTTCTCGGACGTGCCATAGTCATCAAGCATTGCTCGTGCAAGAGTAATGAGAGTCTTGTTCTTCCTTTTGACGACACCATTTTGTTGAGGAGTGTATGTGGCCAAAAACTCATGCTTCACGCCTTCACGATCACACCACTCCCCAATGTTGTAGTTGTTGAATACGGTGCTGTTGTCACTCCGGACCTTGATGATGGGAAGTTGAAATTCCCTTTGAGCACGGTTAGTGAAGGTCTTGAACGCTTCCGGAGTTTCACTCTTGTCACCTAGAAAAAAAGTCCAAGCATAGCGAGAGTAGTCATCAACTATAACAAGACAATAGAGGTTACCGCCGAGACTTTGATATGTGGACGGTCCAAAGAGGTCCATGTGGAGTAACTCAAGTGGATTGGAGGTTGACACCATTGTCTTCATCGGGTGGTGTGAAGCAACTTGCTTCCCGGCTTGACAAGCGCTACAAAGCTTGTTCTTCTCAAATGTGACATCTTCACGCCTGTCACCATCCCGAGCTTGAATGACTTCTTGAGCTTGCTCATTCCTATGTGAGTTATGCGTTGATGCCATAGCCAACCCAAGCTCGTCTTGGTGAAAAGACAAGTGGTCAAGCTAGCATCCTTGTTAGATAAGTCTACTAGGTAGAGATGTCCATGCCGAAATCCTTTGAAGATTAGTTCTTGGCTTGTTTCACTAGTCACAACAACATCATTTTTGCTAAAGGTGCAAGTTAGTCCAAGATCACATAATTGTGCAATAGAAAGCAAATTAAAACTAAGTGACTTAACATACAATACATTGGAAATAGATAGATCATTTGATATTGCAATCTTACCTAATCCAATTACCTTCCCCTTAGAGTTATCACCAAAGGTGACTTGTTCATGATTGCCGGGGTTTTCTATGGTGGTGAACATACCATCGTTGCCGGTCATATGTTGAGTGCACCCGCTATCAAGTACCCAATGCTTTCCTCCGGCTTTGTAGTTCACCTACACACATGAATTCAATATTTGACTTTAGGCACCCAAGCCAACTTAGGTCCTTGTATGTGTGATACAAGTGTTTTTGGGACCCAAAGTTGCTTGGGGAGCTTCCCCTTCATGACTTTTATGTCCTTGCCAATGAACCTTGCCTTCACCTTGCCATCTACTTTACTCAAGAGATAATAATGATCATTGAAAGTAGACTTGTAGTTAGTAGGCAATTTTGGAGAAGGCCGGTTAGGAAGAGGACACTCCCTTGTATGGTGACCGGTGACCTCACAATTTTGGCAATAGGAACCAACTTCCTTGATGAATCTTGTTCTAAGCTCCGGTGAGGGCACCTTTCCTTTGTTAGGCACCGGGAAGGATCCAAGTCCTCTCTTGTTGAAGGCCTTTGCTTGTTGGAAGAGGATTTCCTTGTGTTTGACTTCTCCTTTAGATAGTCTTGCCACACTAGTGCGGAGACTTTCAATTTCTTCCAACAAGTCCTTCTCCCTAGCATTCTCTTTCAAAGGCAAAGACTTATGCAAGACATTAGTGGCATGAGAGTTAATAGATACCTTATCATTAAGGGTTTCTTTCTTTATATTTTTCAATTCTTGATCAAGAACTTCATAAGCAAGGTTAAGTACTCGATGCTCTTGGATTAAATCATTGTGCTTTCCCAAGAGTGCTTGGTGTGCTAAGTCAAGCTCATGATGATCTAGCTCTATTTGAGCCTCATCCTCCTCAACTTGCTTGACATGAGATTTGAGCGTGTCATGCTCCTTAAGTATGCTTTCATACTTGTCAAGAAAATCGAGGTTATCACTCTCAAGCTTAGCACGAGTTTCTTCAAGAGCCTTAACCTTACTCTTTTCCCTCTTAATGATAGTGTGGTATTCATTTATTAATGAGGTTAATTCATCGGGGGAAAGCTCATCATCGCTAGAATCATCACATACCTTGGTGTTACCTTTAGCCATGAGGCACATGGGAGGTGGATGAAGAGATGAGTCATCATTGTTGGCAATGGCAAGGCCGACCAAACTTTCTTCTTCCGCTTCACTCTCTTCATCACTTGATTCTTCGTCGGTGATCCATTCATTTGCGTCACACATGAACACCTTTTGTGGACCTTTCCTCTTCTTTGGGAAGAGTTTTGCCTTCTTGCCTTTGTCATGCTTCTTCTTCCCAAAGGACCTTGGTTAGGGCTTGTCCTCTTCATCATCCTCACTATCTTCAAGCTTGCGATGCTTGCTCTTGTGGTTCTCTCTCCTTCTATCCGGTTTTGGACAATCATAGGAGATGTGGCCTTGATCACCACAATTGTAGCAAGTCTTGTTGTCATCTCTCCTTGGTAGAAAAGTTTTCTTCTTGGGATCAAAGATGTATCCCTTCTTGGCAATCTTGGAGTTTAAGCGAGATAACTTTCTCATCATCAATGCAAGCTCATCATCGTCATCTTCACTTGATGCTTGCTCTTCTTCACTTGAGCTAGGCTCAACCACTTTCTTTTTCTTGAGACTTGTTTTCTTGGTGGAAGCCTTTAGAGCAATTGTCTTTGAAGATGATTGCTCCATCATCCCAAGTACACTCATCTCATGAGCGTGAATTTCTTCAATAAGTTCTAAAACTTCAATGTTATCAAGAGATTCTTTTTGAAGCAAGGAGTTGATGATGTTGTACTTTGGCTTAGGAAGGAGCATAAGAATCTTGCCAAGAGAAGCAATGTCAAGAGCATTAATTTCCTCAATAAGCAAATTCAAGCGAGAAAACATTCCATTGACATATTCATGAGGTAGCAACTTGAACTCATCATATTTGGCTTTAAGCATATAATTTTTTAGTTCTTTGACACGAGAAGAACCATCATGAATTTCATTCAAGCAAGCCCAAATTTCACAAGCTTTCTCTTTGCTAGCAATCCTAGCAAATACATCTTGACTAATGCATTCATAAATTGCATTTCTAGCTTTAGCATCCCACTTGATTTGATCACCAACATAATTATGCTCACCAAACCCCGCATGGGTCGCTTCCCATACCTCGAGAGCAATAGCCTCTAGATAAGCACGCATGCGTGCTTTCCAATAGGCAAAGTTATTGCCCTCGGAGATAGGAACTGAACCCCTATTCTTGGCCATTTTAGCTCTCTAGTGGTGAAGCTAGAATGATCCAATGAGCAACCTTGCTCTGATACCAATTGTAAGGATCAAATGCCCAATAGGGGGTGAATTGGGCTTCTTTTCAAAAATTAAAGCGATAAAAACTTAACTACTAAAAGCCCAATTCCCTATGCAAACAACCTATGCATTCAAGTGAATAGTAACTTTGCGGTATATAAAATGCATAAGTTTTAGGGGAGAGGAAGAAAGCGCAAACTCCCGAGGAGACACGAAGACACAGAGATTTATCCCGTGGTTCGACAAGATCATCAAGATCTTCCTACATCCACGTTGTGGCACCCACCAAAGGGTATAGCTACTCCCAAGTCACCGAGACCAGGTATCTTCACTATACTTTTCCGTTCGCCAACCTCGGCAAGGTGGAGCTCAAGCCTTGTACAAGTTGGATCCTCCGGGCTTCCACAACCGTCTTGGCAAGCTCCGAAAGGCTCTCTCCAATACAATCACCAAGGGACACTCCCTTAGCTCTCACTACACTATATACTCCAATCACCAAGAATGGAAGCACACAAGCACTATCTCTAGCAAGCTCTAGCCTATCTCTTGGTGTACAAGTGGTGTAGATGATGTAGAAGTGGTAGCTCAACGTCTTGAATGCTTGAGAATGTGTAGAGTAGCTCTGGTTGTCAAGACTTGTCGAATAGACTGGTTGAAGGGGTATAAATAGCCAGCCTCCACGAAATAGCCATTGGAAAAGTAGGCTGACATCACTATTCTGCGAACACCGGATGATCCGATGTTCTCCCTTCAGTTATCATCGGTCGAATACAAATTAGCTGATGTCACTTTGTCAGATATGACCGTTGTTAGACCGATGTTACACTTGCCTTCTCATCGGATGATCCGGTGGCACTTCATCCAGAATTGGTTCAGAATTAATGCTTACTGGAGTGATTGACCGATGTGTTATCAATTATACATCGGATGGTCCGGTGTTACACTTGGTCCAGGGAAATTGCTTACTGTACTGATGGACCGATGTAACATCCCCTTCATCATCGGATGATCCGATGAGTACTTAGTTCTAAGGTCTTCTTCTTCTACTAAACCAACTCGACCGATGTTTTTATTTTCTGGAAACATCGGTTGATCCGGTGAGTTGATTTTGTTTGCTTTGAGTTGTTCTAAGTGATTCTTTTGGAATTTTCTCGAGTGACCTCTTATACATTGGTTTGAAATATTCTTCTGATTATTATCAAGCATTGAGTGATGTCAATATTGGTTGAATAATTTTGACATGTGAGCTTTTTCTTCTAATCTTCATAAAAATCGATTGACCTCATAGAATGATTGTTTAGGGGTCTCGAATTATATCCGATGAGCAGTAGATGATATTCATATAGATTTCGTTTGATTGTGATGAGTGATATGGGAGACCTTGCATCCACAAATTCATTAGTAATATCCAACGGTTGTCATTAATCACCGAAACCATACCTCATGGGGCCTAGATGCTTTCATCTTGCCTTACCTCCTTGATCATGTTGGATCCTTCATGGTAGTCGCAAAGTGCTTTCCACACATCGTATGCAGATCGGACGTGTGCAACATGATTGAAGTTGCTTTGAGTCAATCTTTGTATGATCACATTACGAGCCTCGTTGTTTTTGTCGACATCCCTCATGTTCGCAGCCGTAACTTGATCGTTTGGTGGCATGTGGAAGGGCTTGTACACCTTTTCCCATATGGTGAAGTCTTGCGCCTGTATGTAAGCCTTCATCTGTGCCTTCCAAACATGAAAATGAATACCATTGAGCAGACAAGGTTTCACTGAGTATTTCTCCATGGTGATTAGTCAAATCATGTGCAAATCAAAACTATTAGAGTATCATGGCTATGATACCAATTGTAGGATCGAAGAGCATGTAAAAATCTACATGGGGGTGAATAGTAGATTGAAACTTTTTCAGCGGAAGCAACAAAAACACCTCGGCAGAAAATCAATTTGATAGAGAAATCGTGTGTGTGAGTGTTAACAACGTGTTCAAAATGCGATAAATCAGTGTAGAACATAGAGAATCAAGTCATGAAGATACGACAACAAGAATCACAAAAAAAACGTCTTGAAAAACTCAGGTTATGATCGAAAGATCGAACAAGGGTCAATATGTTCTACCCGAGTAAAAACCAGATTTTCAACACTGCAAAGAAACTCCTGCTGATCAGAGACCACAAATTCAATGACCATGAAACTTCCACATACGATAGACAATTGAGTTTTGAAGACAACACAAAAAGAATCACGTTGACTCGATCAGTAAAACTCGAGTTATGACCAAAACACCGAGGCAACGTTGTGCTGTCCAAAAACTCGACGAGAAAGACTTGATGAAAACAAGTTGGACGAACAAGGCACAAAATCCCCTATAAACTATGAATTTTATTGATCAAAACAGAAGAGGAACAGCCCAAAGTCGTCTTACCATGAGCTCTGGCCTCCCATGTTTATATAACCAGCCCTAAGGCCAACCCAATGAAAACTAGGACTCTAATCCTACTCAATTTCATCTGAACCTTTCCATAACTGCTCAAAATCTTCCATACGGAGATAGAAGAAATCTTGAGACTTCCAAACTACTTATGAATGTATCCCATATTCCTAAAACAACTCTACTACATGTCCAACACCAATTCAAACCAAAACAAACTCGAAACTTTTCATAAACAAACCTTAACCACCTCAGCCGTTGCTTCAGGCATAATCCAGCCAGTTGGACCTCTTTGGCAATATCTTCACGTCCATTTCTCTTCATCACGCCTTGGAAGAATGTAGCCACGTCCATGCACCCCTTGCATACATGCAAACACTTTCCAACAATGTCCACAATTCCTTCATATGCATTGTTCTTGAACCAAACATGTTGCGTGATCTCCCGATCAACTCAACCACAACTTCTCCAGAACTTGGTTGTTGAACCTCATCTTCTCCCTAAGACCAGTTCAATGGGTCTCGTCGCCAGCCATGTCTTGACCTCATGCAACACCTAATGCACATGAATAAACCACTAATTCTTCCGAGCACAAGTCCTCGACTTGACTCACATTAGTCCGATAACCACAACACCTTATGTGAGCACCTCACATATGCATGTTGCAAACCATTGGAATGTTTAACTGCCATAATCAGCCATAGCACATCAAAAAACTTATTAAATGAATACAAAGAAAACCTTCCTGTAAGACAAAAAGCAAGTTTGGAATATTGCAAGTTAAAACAGATCTGCCGCACAATTATTTCAGCAAAGAAAATTATCAAGTCGACCAAAAGTGGTGCTGCAATGTAAATGCAGAAGAACGGACATTCCAATCCCATATTCACGTGCAAATCATGTGACCGAAAGTTTGGACAGTACTAACCATGTAAAGAGTAAAGGTTACTCCCGAAATGCATTAAGAAAATTAGGCCAGTCCAAAACCATTGAGGGTAACATTACTCCTAAAAACACATTTGTAAAGATCGACCTGTGTCGACTCACGTGACTCTCACATGTAAAATTTTGGACAGTCCTAAGTGCCGAACATGTGCAAATCATGTGAGAAATGTTCGGACAATCCGAAGCGAGAAAACACGTGCAACTCACGTGCGATGAAGTTTGGACAGTGCAAAATGGATTCCCACAAGTTCGGACAATCCGAAGTGGGCTTTTCAGCAATGTTCAAAACTTTGCGTGTGAACCCTCACTTTTATTTAAATTGCTAATGTATTCAGCACACATACCTCTCACATACAGTTCACAAGCTTCTTGTTCTTCATTTTCATCACAAACAAATGAGCTTGTGGCTTGAGGATTATTTGGACCCGCAGTAGAAGTCGTTGGTGCTGGTTGTCAATCGAAATCAGCAGCTGGAGCGATGTCATTAGCTACTAAATTTTCGGGCAGCAGCACCACATCTTCCCCGTCTTCAACGAAAATACTCTCCCTCTGCGGATATGCATCTTGACCTGCAATATTAGAGCTAGTACCTGGGCTAGCTTCATCAAAAGAAACTTCCCAAGTCTCCACAATATTGTTTGTATCAAGTAAAAACACACGGTAGCCTCTAGTATAAGATGGATAACCAAGAAACATGCCATCAACAGATCTAGGTTCAAAATTAAAATTACCATGTTTCTTAACAAAGCATTTGCAACAAAAGATCCTAAAATGTGTGACACTAGGCCTATGTCCAAACCAAAGCTCGTATGGAGTTTTTCTAGCTTAGGATGCAAGAAAACACGATTTAAGACATAACAAGCGGTTGCAATTCCTTTACCCCAAAACTTCCTAGGAGTTTGATACTCATCAAGCATAGTCCTAGCCATGTCTACTGAGGTTCTGTTCTTTCTCTCTACAACACTATTTTGTTGAGGTACATATGGTGAAGAAAATTGATTATCTATTCCAATTTCAAAACAAAAGTGATCAAATGATTGGTTTTTAAATTTGGTTCCATTGTTACTCCTAATTGCTTTTAAAGATCTTGGGTGGTCAAGTGAAAATCTAAGAACCAAACTTCTTAAGTGACTAAAAACTTCATTCTGAGATGCCATAAAGTAAACCCAAGAGTATCGAGAATAGTCATCAACAATTACAAGCACATACCACTTACCTCCAAAAGTTTGAACACGTGAAGGACCTATGGTGTCAAGGTGTAAACGTTGTGTCGATGCTGATGTCATGGTCATCGTGAGCATGTGAACATACAACCATCTTAGCATGTCAACAAGAAGACCACACAATTTCATTGTCCCCTTTAAGCTTAGGTAACCCATGTATGCGATCAAGACCACTAACATGTGTGAGGTGATCAAAGCCTACGCGACCAAGTCTATGGTGCCAAAAATATAAGTCTTTTTATTTATTAGCAACTATACACCTATGCTTAGAGGATGACATATCAAAATAAGCTTAAAAAACTCTTTCAAACCGAGACATGTTAAACGTAAGCTCACAATTTGAATCTACAACACTGCAACAATTTTTAGTGAAAACAATTTCAAGATTTTCATCTAACAATTGTAAAACAGAAAGCAAGCTGTATTTCAAATTTTTAACAAGTGCCACATCTTTCACAGTGTAGTGATTATTAACTCTAAACGAACCCTTAGCAATTATATGAATTGAAGAATTATCAGCAAAAGTAACATTCTCTACACGTGATACAAAAGAGTGGGAGGGGAACCATTCTTTGTTACTAGTCATGTGGCGTGAGCATCCCGAGCCCACAAGCCAAATGTTCTCCTTTCTCAAGCGTGTAACCTACATATAAGCACAAAACTTCGATGACTCAATACTTGGGTTAGTCAAAAGGCATTTAGGGATCCATTATAGAGTCACACAACATCTGGTAGGAATAACACACGAAAGTTGAGATAAAATAGCAGGTTTATGAGCCAAAACTTGAGAATTCGTGTTCCCAACTACTGACTTATGAGGTGTGACATGCAGCACGAAAAATAGCAGGCTTGGGAGAAAATTTTGCATGTTTTTGACTTATCATAGCAGGTTGCAAGCTTTTAACATTCGGTTCAGCACGTGCAACGAGTTCTGCTTGCTTCTTACGTTATCTAGGTAGCATTTTTTTACTTATTTTCTTGTTTAGCTAGTCTATAACAAAAATCCATGACATAACCATCTCTACCATAGTAGGTATAATTAAATTTAACTTTGTGTTCATGCCTGGATGAGCAAGCAACATGTTTATTTGCACTGAATGAGACAACAATCTTGTAGACTGTTGACGTTTCTTACGTCACAAATAAAAATCCGCAGGCACACAGAAACTGTCGCGTAGCATTTCACGCAAGAGTATTCCCAAGGGTATCGTATTTATCCCAAAGGAAGGCAATGGAGTAAAGTAGACACTACTCTTATGATCATGCTATGGGATACTAGAATTATCAAGACAGGGGTACGTTGATAATATAGGTAGTGTGTGTAACACCCCAACCACTACGAGTCTGGCGGTTGTTACTTCTGGCAGCTCTCTAAGATCACAGACTAGCTCCACAGACCAACACTAGTCTTTTCTGCGCATTTTGTCCTCACTCGTGCGCACCCGGGAAGACTTCCCAGTCAGTCACCCATCCACAAATTGCTCCGGGCCAAGCACGCTTAACCTCAGAGTTCTTTGCAGGTGGGCTTTCGGAAAAGAAGGTATACCTTGGTGGTATGAGTTATTCTATCAATCCTACTAAACCTTGAGCCAGGATGTCACAATCCACCCCCTTAGAAGACCGACATCCTCATCGGTCAACTCTCAAGCTAGGAACATCCCCTTTTGGCCACGTTCATACGTTCAGTACTGGCATACATACCATACCGTGTCCCTCCTAGAGGACCCACACGTCATGCGTACATACCCACGTCCCTGACCCGTACGCACCCGTGAACTGTGAGGGTCAGCTCTGATACCATTCTGTAACACCCCAGCCGCTACGAGCCTGGCGGTTGTTACATCTGGCAGCTCGCTAGGATCACAGACTAGCCCCACAGACCAACACTAGTCTTTTCTGCGCATTTTGTCCTCACTCGTGCGCACCCGGGAAGACTTCCCGGTCGGTCACTCAACCACAAATTGCTTCGGGCCAAGCACACTTAACCTTAGAGTTCTTTGTAGGTGGGCTTCCGAAAAAGAAAGTATACCATGGTGGTATGAGTTATTCTATCAATCCTATTAAATCTTGAGCCAGGATGTCACATTGTGACACACACCTAAGCAATCTATTCTTAAGGGTAAATAGATCCTAATTAAGTCATTCCATAAGCATTGTTTCTAAACCTAGCCAGAAAATATCTAAGTCAATTATAGCAATGCTCATGAAATTCAAGGTTCTTATTTAAATTTATTCCGAAGTAAGGTGACATTCTTTTTTGAAGAATCAGAAAGGGCAATACCAGCACTTACTCTCGTGAGTATGCATAGGAATTGAATAATGAGAAGGTATAAACCTTCCTAATAAATGTAAGAAAAATCAATCAATACTAATGCAACTCAAATGACGGAAAAATTTTAATGTACCTCAATTGAAGAGCTGTCCAAGTTGAAGATTGTTGTGTGAGAAACTCATAACCATAAATTTTTGTGTAGCCTTCATGTTCAATGCCAAATAGAGGTTGGAGTTGAATGAGCATCATCTTGTTCCTCCTTTGGCCACCATCTTGAGCATTCCTCCATCATGAACTCAAAATAAGATTCATGGATGGATATGTGCTTGATTAGGCCTTCCATCCTCTTCACAAGTTTTATCTTGGGTGCACTAAAATCAAGAACAAACAAAACAACTCAAAAAAGTGTTACGTTAGCTCAAAAGCATGTTGTACCCCTTGTCAAATTGTTTTGCCCAACATGAAACAACTTGCAAATGCAAAGAATATTAAGGGAAATATTTTTTTTTTGAATCAAGAAGATGAATTCACGTGGTAGCGCCCAAGGTTCATATCCAAATAAATTTATTTCTTAGTTCAAAATTTTAGTTTGATGACGGTTGGAAATTTTACTATCCAAAATGCAAGTGTGAAAATTCAAACATGCTAAATACAAATGCAAAATTTGATGGGAAATTCAAACATGCAATTGAGAAAACAAATATGAGATAACTACCAATTAACCTATTGGCAAGGACTCACCAAATTTTTTAAGTCCAATGAGTGGGACTTACCTTCATCCAGTTTAGTTCGATGAATTGTTGTCAACTCCCGGAGTTGAAGATGCGGACAACTTCTCCTGCTTGACATGCCAAAATTTCTTTTGCTGTCATTTGGACATGTGGGCCACGTGGTGTCCTAGCCTCTCCGTCTTATTGATGGAGACATATTGATGTAGTGATGGTACCTCTTGAAGATATTCTTTCATGGGTATGGCGAGGTTTGTCCATCTTTTTGGGGTGTCACTTCGACCTTCTTGATGTTCCTTTGTGTTTACCCATACTTTGATCATGGATAAATGACATCCTTGGGCTTGATGACATGTGGATTTCACAATCAAAAGAAAAACGCTTTATCCACAATATCACTTGCCTTAGGTCGCATGTGCTTGGTCGAAGTGTAGGAATCCCAACAAGTGATTGAGGGATATCTTTGATTTTGAAGGCCCTTTCAATTTATTGTCCTTGGCCAATAGCTTCATGTGAGTGTTGTCTTGATTTCTTGCTTGGCCATGGAAAACATACTTCAAGGTAGGCTATTTGAACTTAAATCCCTTGAAATCTCCATAGGTTCCTTGATTACAAGAGTGATGTTGATTCCACCATTGACCTCCTTGTGGGTGATAGCCATTGAAGTTTTTGTTTGAAAGGAAGAACCCTCATGGGTCTTAGGAAAATAATTCCCCAAGTGGTCCATGTATGCATGGATTTTCACAAATCATGTGGATATCCATGGCTTGGATCATCCAAACACTTCTCCATTGGCTAGATCTTAATGTTACTCAATGGGAGGTGTAGTTGCTTTGCTAGCATTTGCACCTTGTTAAATGGTGTGCATTCCAAGCTAAGGGAACTAGAGAATTCTTCATCCACCCCTTGAGTGGAGACCATATCCTCATTCATGATGTATGAGAATAGGACTCCTGCAGCTCTAGCACGAATGTGGTCAAGGATTGGTGGAGCCAACTCGCGACATGAGTGTCGAATGAAGAGCCAACCATTCACCCCATGATGAAGGCAAACTGAGAAAAATTCTTGGATCCTTCCCCGAGCTTGGGGATGGATGACTTTCGCACCTACTGGAAGCTGAAATCCTTTCATGAAAGGCAATGGTGTTGCCTAGTGGACATTTGTTGAGGTACACCATGAATCATCTTTCAGTTGAGCACTTGCGTCCTCGTTGGCCATCCCATTAAATGGGTTAGCCAACACTACCCTATTTTCATACAAAAGGAGAAAACAAGCAAGGGTAATCCTATTTAATAATAATTATTAGTACCTATAGCTTAATCACAAGTGATAGCTATCCTTCACTTCAATTTGCCTTCCCCGGCAATGGCGCCAGAAATACTTGTTGATGTTTCTTATGTCACAGATAAAAATCCGCAAGTGCACGGAAACTTTCGTGTAGCATTTCACCCAAAGAGTATTCTTAAGGGTATCGTATTTATCCCAAAGGAAGGCAATGGAGTAAAGTAGACACTACTCTTCTGATCAAGCTATGGGATACTAGTCAATTATCAAGACAGAGGTAAGTTGATAATATGGGTAGTGTGACACAATTCTATGCAATTTATTCTAAAGGGTAAATGGATCCTAATTAAGTCATTCCATAAGCATCGTTTACTAAACCTAGGAAGAAAATGTCTAAGTCAATTTTAGTAATGCTCATGAAATTCAAGGTTCTTGTTTAAATTTATTCCCAAGTAAGGTGACATTCCTTTTTGAAGAATCAGAAAGGGCAATGCCAGCACTTACTCTCGTGAGTGTGCATAGGAATTGAATGATGAGAAGGTGTGAACCTTCCTAATAAATGTAAGCAAACATCAATCAATCCTAATGCAATTAAAATGATGAAAAAATTTTAAACTTGTACCTCAATTGAAGAGCAGACCGAGTTGAAGATTGTTGTGTGAGAAACTCACAACCATGAATTTTTGTGTAGCCTTCATGTTCAATGCCAATTAGATGTTGGAGTTGAATGAGCTTCATCTTGTTCCTCCATTGGGCCACTGTCTTGAGCATTCCTCCATCATGAACTCAAAATGAGATTGATGTAGGGATATGTGCTTTATTAGGCCTTCCATCCTCTTTACATGTTTTATCTTGGCTGCACTAAATCAAGAACAAACAAAACAACTCGAAAACAGGTTACATTAGCTCAAAAGCATGTGTACCCCTTGTCAAATTGTTTCGCCCAACTTGAAACAACTTGGAAATGAAATGAATATTAAGGGAAATATTTTTGTTTTGAATTAGGAAGATGAATTCACGTGGTTACGTCCAAGGTTCATATCCAAATAAATTTATTTCTTAATTCAAAATTTTAGTTTTATGACGGTTAGAAATTTTACTATCCAAAACGCATGTCCGAAAATTCAAACATGCTAAATACAAATGCAAAATTTGATGGGAAATTCAAACATGCAATCGAAAAAACAAATATTAGATAACTACCAATTAACCAATTGGCAAGGACTCAGGGATTTACCTTCGTCCAGTTTAGTTCGATGAATTGTTGTCCACTCCCGTAGTTGAAAATGCGGACAACTTCTCTTGCTTGACATGCAAAATTTCTTTTGCTGTCATTTGGACATGTGGGCCATGTGGTGGCCCTAGCCTCTCCATCATCTTGATGAAGACCTATTGATGTAGTGACGGTCCCTCTTGAAGATATTCTTTCATGAATATGGTGAGGCTTGTCCTTCTTTTTTGGGTGTCACATTAGCCTTCTTGATGTTCATTTGAGTTCACCCATACTTTGATCATGGATCAAAGACTTCCTTGGGCATGATGACATGTGGATTCCAGAATCAATCCAAAAACGCTTGATCCATAATATCACTTGCCTTAGGTTGCATAGGATTGGTTGAAGTGTAGGAATCCCAATAAGTGATTGTGGGATATATTTGATTTTGAATGCCCTTTAAATTTCTTGTCCTTTGCAATAGCTTCATGTGAGTGTTGTATTGATTTCTTGCTCGCCCATGGACAACATACTTCAAGGTAGGCTATTTGAACTTAAATCCCTTGAAATCTCCATAGGCTCCTTGATTACAAGAGTGATGTTGATTCCACCATTGACCTCCTAGTGGGTGATAGCCATTGGAGTTGTTGTTTGAAAGGAAGAACCCTTATGGGTCTTAGGAAAATAATTCCCCAAGTGGCCCATGTTGACATGGATTTTAACAAATCATGTGAATATCCATGGCTTGGATCATCCAAACACTTCTCCATTGGCTTGATATTCATGTTACTCAATGGGAGGTGTAGTTCCTTTGCTAGCATTTGCACCTTGTTAAATGGTGTGCATTCCAAGCAAAGGGAACTAGACAATTCTTCATCCACCCCTTGAGTGGAGACCATATCCTTATTCATGATGAATGAGAATAGGACTCCTGTAGCTCTAGCACGAATGTGGTCAAGGATTGGTGGAGCCATCTCGTGACATGAGTGTCGAATGAAGAGCCAACCATCCACCCCATGATGATGGAAAACTGAGAAAAAATCTTGGATCCTTCCCACGAGCTCGGGGATGGATGACTTTTGCTCCTACTGGAAGCTGAAATCCTTTCACAAAAGGCAATGGTGTTGCCTAGTGGAAATTTGTTGAGTTACACCATGAATCATCTTGCTGTTGAGCACTTGCATCCTCGTTGGCCATCTCATTAAATGGGTTAGCCAACACTACCCTGTTTTCACACAAAAGGAGAAAACAAGCAAGGGTAATCCTGTTTAATAACCATTAGTACCTATAGCTGAATCACATGTGATAGCTATCCTTCACTTCAATTTGCCTTCCCTGGCAATGGCGCCAGAAATGCTTGTTGATGTTTCTTACGTTGCAGATAAAAATCTGCAAGTGCATGGAAAATTTCATGTAGCATTTCACCCCAAGAGTATTCTCAAGGGTATCGTATTATCCCAAAGGAAGGCAATGGAGTAAAGTAGACACTACTCTTCTGATCAAGCTATGGGATACTAGTTAATTATCAAGACAGGGGTAAGTTGATACTATGGGTAGTGTGACACAATTCTATGCAATTTATTCTAAAGGGTAAATGGATCCTAATGAAGTCATTCCATAAGCATCGTTTACTAAACCTAGGCAGAAAATGTCTAAGTCAATTTTAGTAATGCTCATGAAATTCAAGGTTCTTGTTTAATTTTATTCCCAAGTAAGGTGACATTCCTTTTTGAAGAATCAGAGAGGGCAATTCCAGCACTTATTCTCGTGAGTATGCATAAGAATTGAATGATGAGAAGGTGTGAACCTTCCTAATAAATGTAAGCAAAAATCAATCAATCCTAATGCAATTCAAATGATGAAAAAAATTTTAAACTTGTACCTCAATTGAAGAGCAGACCGAGTTGAAGATTGTTGTGTGAGAAACTCACAACCATGAATTTTTGTGTAGCCTTCATGTTCAATGCCAATTAGAGGTTGGAGTTGAATGAGCTTCATCTTGTTCCTCCATTGGGCCACTGTCTTGAGCATTCCTCCATCATGAACTCAAAATGAGATTGATGGAGGGATATGTGCTTGATTAGGCCTTCCATCCTCTTTACATGTTTTATCTTGGCTGCACTAAATCAAGAACAAACAAAACAACTCGAAAACAGGTTACATTAGCTCAAAAGCATGTGTACCCCTTGTCAATTTGTTTTGCCCAACTTGAAACAACTTGCAAATGAAATAAATATTAAGGGACATATTTTTGTTTTGAATTAGGAAGATGAATTCACGTGGATACGCCCAAGGTTCATATCCAAATAAATTTATTTCTTAATTCAAAATTTTAGTTTTATGACGGTTGGAAATTTTACTATCCAAAACGCATGTCTAAAAATTCAAAAATGCTAAATACAAATGCAAAATTTGATGGGAAATTCAAACATGCAATTGAAAAAACAAATATGAGATAACTACCAATTACCAATTAGCAAGGACTCACTGAATTTTTGAGGTCCGATGAGTGGGACTTACCTTCGTCCAGTTTAGTTCGATGAATTGTTGTCCACTCCCGTAGTTGAAAATGCGGACAACTTCTCCTGCTTTTCATGCAAAATTTCTTTTGCTATCATTTGGACATGTGGGCCATGTGGTGGCCCTAGCCTCTCCATCATCTTGATGAAGACCCGTTGATGTAGTGACGGTCCCTCTTGAAGATATTCTTTCATGAGTATTGTGAGGCTTGTCCTTCTTTTTGGGTGTCACTTCGACCTTCTTGATGTTCCTTTGAGTTTACCCATACTTTGATCATGGATCAAAGACTTCCTTGGGCATGATGACATGTGGATTCCAGAATCAATTCAAAAACGCTTGATCCATAATAATCACTTGCCTTAGGTTGCATAGGATTGGTCGAAGTGTAGGAATACCAATAAGTGATCGTGGGATATATTTGATTTTGAATGCCCTTTCAATTTCTTGTCCTTTGCAATAGCTTCATGTGAGTGTTGTCTTGATTTCTTGCTTGCTCATGGACAACATACTTCAAGGTAGGCTATTTGAACTTAAATCCCTTGAAATCTCCATAGGCTCCTTGATTACAAGAGTGATGTTGATTCCACCATTGACCTCCTAGTGGGTGATAGCTATAGGAGTTGTTGTTTGAAAGGAAGAACCCTTATGGGTCTTAGGAAAATAATTCCCCAAGTGGCCCATGTTGACATGGATTTTCACAAATCATGTGAATATCCATGGCTTGGATCATCCAAACACTTCTCCATTGGCTTGATCTTCATGTTACTCAATAGGAGGTGTAGTTCCTTTGCTAGCATTTGCACCTTGTTAAATGGTGTGCATTCCAAGCTAAGGGAACTAGAGAATTCATCATCCACCCCTTGAGTGGAGACCATATCCTCATTCATGATGAATGAGAATAGGACTCCTACAGCTCTAGCAAGAATGTGGTCAAGGATTGGTGGAGCCAACTCGTGACATGAGTGTCGAATGAAGAGCCAACCATCCACCCCATGATGAAGGCAAACTGAGAAAAATTCTTGGATCCTTCCCCCGAGCTTGGGGATGGATGACTTTCGCTCCTACTGGAAGCTAAAATCCTTTCACGAAAGGCAATGGTGTTGCGTAGTGGACATTTTTTGAGGTACACCATGAATCATCTTGCAGTTGAGCACTTGCGTCCTCGTTGGCCATCCCATTAAATGGGTTAACCAACACTACCCTGTTTTCACGCAAAAGGAGAAACAAGCAAGGGTAATCCTGTTTAATAACCATTAGTACCTATAGCTTAATCACAAGTGATATCTATCCTTCACTTCAATTTGCCTTCCCAGGCAATGGCGCCATAAATGCTTGTTGATATTTCTTACATCATAGATAAAAATCTTCAAGTGCACGAAAACTTTCGTGTAACATTTCACCCCAAGAGTATTCTCAAGGGTATCGTATTTATCCCTAAGGAAGACAATGGAGTAAAGTAGACACTACTCTTCTGATCAAGCTATGGGATACTAGTCAATTATCAAGACAGGGGTAAGTTGATAATATGGGTAGTGTGACACAATTCAATGCAGTTTATTTTAAAGGGTAAATGGATCCTAATTAAGTCATTCCATAAGCATCGTCTACTAAACCTAGACAGAAAATTTCTAAGTCAATTTTAGTAATGCTCATGAAATTCAAGGTTCTTGTTTAAATTTATTACCAAGCAAGGTGACCTTCCTTTTTGAAGAATCAGAAAGGGCAATGCCAGCACTTACTCTCGTGAGTATGCATAAGAATTGAATGATGAGAAGGTGTGAACCTTCCTAATAAATGTAAGCAAAAATCAATCAATCCTAATGCAATTCAAATGATGAAAAAAATTTAAACTTGTACCTCAATTGAAGAGCAGACTGAGTTGAAGATTGTTGTGTGAGAAATTCACAACCATGAATTTTTGTGTAGCCTTCATGTTCAATGCCAATTAGAGGTTGGAGTTGAATGAGCTTCATCTTGTTCCTCCATTGGGCCACCGTCTTGAGCATTCCTCCATCATGAACTCAAAATGAGATTGATGGAGGGATATGTGCTTGATTAGGCCTTCCATCCTCTTTACATGTTTTATCTTGGCTGCACTAAATCAAGAAAAAACAAAACAACTCGAAAGCAGGTCACATTAGCTCAAAAGCATGTGTACCCCTTGTCAAATTGTTTCGCCCAACTTGAAACAACTTGCAAATGAAATGAATATTAAGGGAAATATTTTTGTTTTGAATTAGGAAGATGAATTCACGTGGTTACGTCCAAGGTTCATATCCAAATAAATTTATTTCTTAATTCAAAATTTTAGTTTTATGACAGTTGGAAATTTTACTATCCAAAACGCATGTTCGAAAATTCAAACATGCTAAATACAAATGCAAAATTTGATGGGAAATTCAAACATGCAATTGAAAAAACAAATATGAGATAACTACCAATTAACCAATTGGCAAGGACTCACTGAATTTTTGAAGTCCGATGAGTGGGACTTACCTTGGTCCAGTTTAGTTCGATGAATTGTTGTCCACTCCTGGAGTTGAAAATGCGGACAACTTCTCCTGCTTGACATGCAAAATTTCTTTTGCTGTCATTTGGACATGTGGGCCATGTGGTGGCCCTAGCCTCTCCATCATCTTGATGAAGACCTGTTCATGTAGTGACAGTCCCTCTTGAAGATATTCTTTCATGAGTATTGTGAGGCTTGTCCTTCTTTTTTGGGTGACACTTCGACCTTCTTGATGTTCCTTTGAGTTTACCCATACTTTGATCATGGATCAAATACTTCCTTGGGCATGATGACATGTGGATTCCAAAATCAATCCAAAAACGCTTGATCCATTATATCACTTGCCTTAGGATGCATAGGATTGGTCGAAGTGTAGGAATACCAATAAGTGATCATGGGATATATTTGATTTTGAATGCCCTTTCAATTTCTTGTCCTTTGCAATAGCTTCATGTGAGTGTTGTATTGATTTCTTGCTTGCCCATGGACAACATACTTCAAGGTAGGCTATTTGAACTTAAATCCCTTGAAAGCTCCATAGGCTCCTTGATTACAAGAGTGATGTTGATTCCACCATTGACCTCCTAGTGGGTGATATCCATTGGAGTTGTTGTTTGAAAGGAAGAACCCTTGTGGATATTAGGAAAATAATTCCCTAAGTGGCCCATGTTGACATGGATTTTCACAAATCATGTGAATATCCATGGCTTGGATCATCCAAACACTTCTCCATTGGCTTGATCTTCATGTTACTCAATAGGAGGTGTAGTTCCTTTGCTAGAATTTGCACCTTGTTAAATGGTGTGCATTCCAAGCTAAGGGAACTAGAGAATTCTTCATCCACCCCTTGAGTGGAGACCATATCCTCATTCATGATGAATGAGAATAGGACTCCTGCAGCTCTAGCACGAATGTGGTCAAGGATTGGTGGAGCCAACTCGTGACATGAGTGTCGAATGAAGAGCCAACCAGCCGCCCCATGATGAAGGCAAACTGAGAAAAATTCTTGGATCCTTCCCCCGAGCTTGGGGATGAATGACTTTCGCTCCTACTAGAAGCTAAAATCCTTTCACGAAAGGCAATGGTGTTGCATAGTGGACATTTTTTGAGGTACACAATGAATCATCTTGCAGTTGAGCACTTGCGTCCTCGTTGGCCATCCCATTAAATGGGTTAGCCAACACTACCCTGTTTTCACACAAAAGGAGAAAACAAGCAAGGGTAATCCTGTTTAATAACCATTAGTACCTATAGCTTAATCACAAGTGATAGCTATCCTTCACTTCAATTTGCCTTCCCAGGCAATGGCGCCAGAATGCTTGTTGACATTTCTTACGTCATAGATAAAAATCTGCAAGTGCACGGAAACTTTCGTGTAGCATTTCACCCCAAGAGTATTCTCAAGGGTATCATATTTATCCTTAAGGAAGGCAATGGAGTAAAGTAGACACTACTCTTCTGATCAAGCTATGGGATACTAGTCAATTATCAAGACAGGGGTAAGTTGATAATATGGGTAGTGTGACACGATTAAATGCAATTTATACTAAAGGGTAAATGGATCCTAATTAAGTCATTCCATAAGCATCGTTTACTAAACCTAGGCAGAAGATTTCTAAGTCAATTTTAGTAATGCTCATGATATTCAAGGTTCTTGTTTAAATTTATTCCCAAGCAAGGTGACATTCCTTTTTGAAGAATCAGAAAGGACAATGCCAGCACTTACTCTTGTGAGTATGCATAGGAATTGAATCATGAGAAGGTGTGAACCTTCCTAATAAATGTAAGCAAAAATCAATCAATCCTAATGCAATTAAAATGATGAAAAAAATTTAAACTTGTACCTCAATTAAAGAGCAGACCGAGTTGAAGATTGTTGTGTGAGAAACTCACAACCATGACTTTCTGTGTAGCCTTCATGTTCAATGCCAATTAGAGGTTGGAGTTGAATGAGCTTCATCTTGTTCCTCCATTGGGCCACCGTCTTGAGCATTCCTCCATCATGAACTCAAAATGAGATTGATGGAGGGATATGTGCTTGATTAGGCCTTCCATCCTCTTTACATGTTTTATCTTGGCTACACTAAATCAAGAACAAACAAAACAACTCAAAAACAGGTTACATTAGCTCAAAAGCATGTGTACCCCTTGTCAAATTGTTTCGCCCAACTTGAAACAACTTGCAAATGAAATGAATATTAAGGGAAATATTTTTGTTTTGAATTAGGAAGATGAATTCACGTGACTACGCCCAAGGTTCATATCCAAATAAATTTATTTCTTAATTCAAAATTTTAGTTTTATGACGGTTGGAAATTTTACTATCCAAAACGCATGTCCGAAAATTCAAACATGCTAAATACAAATGCAAAATTTGATGGGAAATTCAAACATGCAATTGAAAAAACAAATATGAGATAACTACCAATTAACCAATTGGCAAGGACTTACTGAATTTTTGAAGTCCGATGAGTGGGACTTACCTTGGTCCATTTTAGTTCGATGAATTGTTGTCCACTCCCGGAGTTGAAAATGCGGACAACTTCTCCTGCTTGACATGCAAAATTTCTTTTGCTGTCATTTGGAATGTGGGCCATGTGGTGGCCCTAGCCTCTCCATCATCTTGATGAAGACCTGTTGATGTAGTGACGGTCCCTCTTGAGGATATTCTTTCATGAGCATGGTGAGGTTTGTCCTTATTTTTCGGGTGTCACTTCGACCTTCTTGATGTTCCTTTGAGTTTACCCATACTTTGATCATGGATCAAAGACTTCCTTGGGCATGATGACATGTGGATTCCATAATCAATCCAAAAACGCTTGATCCATAATACCACTTGCCTTAGGTTGCATAGGATTGGTCGAAGTGTAGGAATCCCAATAAGTGATCGTGGGATATCTTTGATTTTGAATGCCCTTTCAATTTCTTGTCCTTGGCAATAGCTTCATGTGATTTTTGTCTTGATTTCTTGCTTGCCCATGGACAACATACTTCAAGGTAGGCTATTTGAACTTAAATCTCTTGAAATCTCCATAGGCTCCTTGATTACAAGAGTGATGTTGATTCCACCATTGACCTCCTAGTGGGTGATAGCCATTGGAGTTGTTGTTTGAAAGGAAGAACCCTTATGGGTCTTAGGAAAATAATTCCCCAAGTGGCCCTTGTTGACATGGATTTTCACAAATCATGTGAATATCCATGGCTTGGATCATCCAAACACTTCTCCATTGGCTTGATCTTCATGTTACTCAATGGGAGGTGTAGTTCCTTTGCTAGCATTTGCACCTTGTTAAATGGTGTGCATTCCAAGCTAAGGGAACTAGAGAATTCTTCATCCACCCCTTGAGTGGAGACCATATCCTCATTCATGATGAATGAGAATAGGACTCCTGCAGCTCTAGCACGAATGTGGTCAAGGATTGGTGGATCCAACTCGTGACATGAGTGTCGAATTAAGAGCCAACCATCCACCCCATGATGAAGGCAAACTGAGAAAAATTCTTGGATCCTTCCCCCGAGCTTGGGGATGGATGACTTTCGCTCCTACTGGAAGCTGAAATCCTTTCATGAAAGGAAATGGTGTTGCCTAGTGGACATTTGTTGAGGTACACCATGAATCATCTTGCAGTTGAGCACTGGCGTCCTCGTTGGCCATTCCATTAAATGGGTTAGCCAACACTACCCTGTTTTCACACAAAAAGAGAAAACAAGCAAGGGTAATCCTGTTTAATAACCATTAGTACCTATAGCTTAATCACAAGTGATAGTTATCCTTTAGTTCAATTTGCCTTCTCCGGCAATGGTGCGAGAAATGCTTGTTGACGTTTCTTACATCACAGATAAAAATCCGCAAGTGCACAGAAACTTTCGTGTAGCATTTCACCCCAAGAGTATTCTCAAGGGTATTGTATTTATCCCAAAGGAAGGCAATGGAGTAAAGTAGACACTACTCTTCTGATCAAGCTATGGGATACTAGTCAATTATCAAGACAGGGGTAAGTTGATAATATGGGTAGTGTGACACAATTCTATGCAATTTATTCTAAAGGGTAAATGGATCCTAATTAAGTCATTCCATAAGCATCGTTTACTAAACCTAGGCAGAAAATGTCTAAGTCAATTTTAGTAATGCTCATGAAATTCAAGGTTCTTGTTTAAATTTATTCCCAAGTAAGGTGACATTCCTTTTTGAAGAATCAGAAAGGGCAATGCCAGCACTTACTCTCGTGAGTATGCATAGGAATTGAATGATGAGAAGGTGTGAACCTTCCTAATAAATGTAAGCAAAAATCAATCAATCCTAATGCAATTCAAATGATGAAAAAAATTTAAACTTGTACATCAATTGAAGTGCAGACCGAGTTGAAGATTGTTGTGTGAGAAACTCACAACCATGAATTTTTGTGTAGCCTTCATGTTCAATGCCAATTAGAGGTTGGAGTTGAATGAGCTTCATCTTGTTCCTTCATCGGGCCACCGTCTTGAGCATTCCTCCATCATGAACTCAAAATGAGATTGATGGAGGGATATGTGCTTGATTAGTCCTACCATCCTCTTTACATGTTTTATCTTGGCTGCACTAAATCAAGAACAAACAAAACAACTCGAAAATAGGTTACCTTGGCTCAAAAGCATGTGTACCCCTTGTCAAATTGTTTCGCCCAACTTGAAACAACTTGCAAATGAAATGAATATTAAGGGAAATATTTTTGTTTTGAATTAGGAAGATGAATTAATGTGGTTACGCCCAAGGTTCATATCCAAATAAATTTATTTCTTAATTCAAAATTTTAGTTTTATGACGGTTGGAAATTTTACTATCCAAAACGCAAGTCTAAAAATTCAAACTTGCTAAATACAAATGCAAAATTTGATGGGAAATTCAAACATGCAACTGAAAAAACAAATATGAGATAACTACCAATTGACCAATTGGCAATGACTCTCTGAATTTTTGAAGTCCGATGAGTGAGACTTACCTCCGTCCAGTTTAGTTCGATGAATTGTTGTCCACTCCCGGAGTTGAAAATGCGGACAACTTCTCCTGCTTGACATGCAAAATTTCTTTTGCTATCATTTGGACATGTGGGCCACGTGGTCGCCCTAGCCTCTCCATCATCTTGATGAAGACCTATTGATGTAGTGACGGTCCCTCTTGAAGATATTCTTTCATGAGTATGGTGAGGCTTTTCCTTCTTTTTTGGGTGTCACTTCGACCTTCTTGATGTTCCTTTGAGTTTACCCATACTTTGATCATGGATCAAAGACTTCCTTGGGCATGATGACATGTGGATTCCAGAATCAATCAAAAAAACACTTGATCCATAATATCACTTGCCTTAGGTTGCATAGGATTGGTCGAAGTGTAGGAATCCCAATAAGTGATTGTGGGATATCTTTGATTTTGAATTCCCTTTCAATTTCTTGTCCTTGGCAATAGCTTCATGTGAGTGTTGTCTTGATTTCTTGCTTGCCCATGGACAACATACTTCAAGGTAGGCAATTTGAACTTAAATCACTTGAAATCACCATAGGCTCCTTGATTACAAGAGTGATGTTGATTCCACCATTGACCTCCTAGTGGGTGATAGCCATTGGAGTTATTGTTTGAAAGGAAGAACCCTTATGGGTCTTAGGAAAATAATTCCCCAAGTGGCCCATGTTGACATGTATTTTCACAAATCATGTGAATATCATGGCTTGGATCATCCAAACACTTCTCCATTAGCTTGATCTTCATGTTACTCAATGGGATGTGTAATTCCTTTGCTAGCATTTGCACCTTGTTAAATGGTGTGCATTCCCAGCTAAGGGAACTAGAGAATTCTTCATCCACCCCTTGAGTGGAGACCATATCCTCATTCATGATGAATGAGAATAGGACTCCTGCAGCTCTAGCACGAATGTGGTCAAGGATTGGTGGAGCCAACTCATTACATGAGTGTCGAATGAAGAGCCAACCATCCACCCCATAATGAAGGCAAACTGAGAAAACTTCTTGGATCCTTCCCCCGAGCTTGGGGATGGATGACTTTCGCTCCTACTGCAAGCTGAAATCCTTTCACGAAAGGCGATGGTGTTGCCTATTGGACATTTGTTGAGGTACACCATGAATCATCTTGCAGTTGAGCAGTTGCGTCCTTGTTGGCCATCCCATTAAATGGGTTAGCCAACACTACCCTGTTTTCACACAAAAGGAGAAAACAAGCAAGGGTAGTCCTGTTTAATAACCATTAGTACCTATAGCTTAATCACAAGTGATAGCTATCCTTCACTTCAATTTGCCTTCCCTGGCAATGGTGCCAGAAATGCTTGTTGACGTTCCTTACGTCACAGATAAAAATCCGCAAGTGCACAAAAACTTTCGTATAGCATTTCACCCAAGAGTATTCTCAAGGGTATCGTATTTATCCCAAAGGAAGGACATGGAGTAAAGTAGACACTACTCTTATGATCAAGCTATGGGATACTAGTCAATTATCAAGACAGGGGTAAGTTGATAATATGGGTAGTTTTACACACACCTAAGCAATCTATTCTAACGGGTAAATAGGTCCTAATGGAGATTAGACTAAGAGTTGGGGAGTTACTCCTACAATGCTTCTAATATACATATACATAGCCTAGGTTAGATACTAATGAGCATGTCAATGGTGAATACTCATGCTAAGTTGTTCAACACATCGGGCACGGGTTTACCCCTAGCTATACTAGGATGACTCCCACAAAGAGCCTGTGGCATAGCTGAGCGTGGAGGATTACAAAGGAAAGATAGGGTTGTCATTACCTACTGCCTACCTCTTCAATCTGTGGTTCTACGAGCATCCAACATTACTTAACTATCCTAGCACCATACTAGCATATTAAGTAAATACCTTAGGAGCCCAGGCACAAGCCATCCTAAGGCAATGACTAAACTAAACATCGTTGAACCAATGTTGAGAAATATCATAAGTTATTCATAATAATGTTATCATATCATAACTAACTAGACTATAGTGGGGGTTTGTAGTGTTTATGATAATAGATTAATATTGTTATGACATAATCATAAAGACTACTCCTACCACATACACGGAATCCACAATCAAACAAGAAATATTTCATCCAAGTATATGAATAAAAGAAGACTAAAGATAATATCTTTATTATGCATAAAGTCACAAATACAAGAAAAGATATATCAGCCATACCTTAGCCAATTTGGACTAGGGACTAGAGGCTCCTCTCTACAGCCTAACCTCCATTAAGGAACTAGGAGAACTCGTGTATACAATAGAATGATGATCAAGTGGTGTGTGTTGAAGTGAGGGGTGAGGGTTCCTATCTATAGCTGGAGAAGGGTTAGTTCCCTCCACCAAAAGCCCACGAATCAGTCTTCATCTTTATTAGAGCACCACAGGGAGTCGACATGTGGAAGTTGACCACGTTTGGCGCCAGGAAGAGGTCGGCCGAACCCTCCATTCAGCTGACCTAGTCTTGGCTCTGTTTGCGGTGTGCTTCCTCCTGGTCACTTCCAGGTGGGTCCCATTGACTGATATGGGCAATACACCATTGGATGGACTCAGATACTTCTGTTTGTGGGCCATTTGTTCCATGTGATCAATTCCACGTGTCGGTGCTTGATTGGCTGGGATGATAATTATGGGATCCATCTGCTTGTTTCACATTAATTCTGTATAAAATACCTGCATGCACCAATTTCTCCAAGTACGTGTTGAACTAGGTTATTTCTAACTATAATTTGTGTAAGAAATATTCATTCCTTCACGTAATTGAGTTATATTTATAGTTGAAATTGGTATATAACGACCGTCAACACAGACTTAAAACCACCTCTTCTTGTTTGGGGGCTGTTTTAATCAAACCACTTCATAATGACTTAACAACCATATATGAGTTCACATGAAGAACGAGAATCATCACTAGGAATCAAAGATTTTAACAGATTAATTTCAGATTCTAGTGACTCAATTTTAACAGCATTGTCCCTATGTTTTTTATTCTTTTTCTTAAGTACGATAGTGGCACGAGAAATAGCATCACACATTTCTTCATAAGTGGGATATACATCTTCATCATCGCTGTTGTGTTCTGCTTCCTCCACACTTGATCTTGAATTGCCTGCCACGAAGCACGTATTTGCCAAGCTGTCTTTATCATCATCACTCCTAGAGTCCACATCGCTCGAGTTATTACCTAGGAGAGCGTAGAGGATATGGTCCACCACTTGGCACATTGTAAAAGTCCTCTTCTTCTTGTTGTTCTTGGCAGAGGAGGACTTGAATTTTGTTTGGTTTTCATCACTGGTAGTAGGATTTCAAAGGTTAGGGCAATCTGTACAAAAATGTCCTGTCTTAGTACATTTGAAGCATCGTTGAGAACCACAACTTCCTCTCCTTCTAGTTCTCACATTTTGCAATGATTTTGAGAATCGAGTAGATAGAAGTGTTAGCTCCTCCTCTAGAAACCCTTTAATTTGTTCAAGGGTTTGAGAAGGCAGCAAAGCAAGTGTACCACATAATAGAACTAGGCATGTCACATTGTGACACAAATGCAAGAGACTTCTTGGGATTTTCCATGATATAATGTCAAGTTCATGAGTTTTTAACTTGGAATATCTAATGTAAGTGTACTAATGACAGCAGATTCACAAATAGATGTAACTTTCATCTCCCAAATTGACATGTCTAATGCACTTAATATGTGACACCTGGTTCCGAAAATGAACCAAGTGCGACGCGTATGTGTGTCCACGATGTTCAACACACATACACAAGTGCATCACAAACTATATATAGAAAACTATCACAACACAAACTAGTAAATAAGTACTTTTATTACAATATTCAAATAATCCTCAAATTACAGACTCTAATTATCATTATTACTAATAAAATCTAAAACTAATGCAACGAAAATAATCTAAACTAAGCATATGGGATATAGCGCGACTCCAAGCATAACCAGGGGCAAGTCGACGGCATCACACAACCTAGTATTATGCAATATCCTTAGAGTACTCCCAAACATCACCTGAAATTGTTGGTGGGGGAATTGAAAGGGTGAGCACATGTTGTACTCAGCAAGTGTGGAAAAATAATGACATGTATCTTAAAAAAGGAATGATAATACATAATGGCTATTTGCTGAAAAGTACATTTAAAATAGATGAAAAGCATCCTACAATGTCTATGTGAAATAACCCCATCATCCCGAATAACATAATAATTCATATCCATCATTCATTATCCATCCATATGCTGTATTCTTACCATCATCATTAACCATGTCCATTTATCACCATCCAATCCATAACCATAACCAAACCATCCCAAATCCCAAGTTTCCCTCTAATCATGTAGATCATGCAGGTGCTCTTATCTGGGAGCATGACTATCATGATATTTTTAACACTCTGCAGAGGTTGTACCAGTTTACCCACTAGTTCGTGATCTTGTCTCCCGTCAACGACTAAAGAAACCTGTTATGCCAATTACACTTCCTTAGGTTTATGGCCAAGAGATCACAAAATAGCCTTTACAAAAGGACTATCAGCATATTCAGACCCACTGAGGTTTCACCGGTGGTGATGCCTCCAACTGAGCACATCCAACCAAGGGCCCCTTCTTGTGCCATTCGGACCCCAGGGTAGTCCCTCTACTATTGCAAACCCAATTGACTCCCATTCCCCGCTCCCCCAAATGATCCGAACAACGCTGGCAATACACCTAAATAATTGGTTAAGCCGCACTCATACTTGGCCTTGTGGTGGCAATGTATTCCTGGCTTATTCTCACATGAACTGTTCCTTAGATCTAAAGCAAGCAAGACCACCATTACATCCAACCCAATCCACAAACCATGCTTGCTTAGATCTCCCAGGTCCAATGTTACCAATTAACCATATTCCTCAATTCACATCCTCCATAAGCGCATTAGTTCATAGTTAAGCGATTTGGTTGTTTTCCCATCCCAATTAATTAGAGCAAATCAAAAAGTTAAAATACCCTTGCCGACTCTCTAGATATAATCCAAGCGACAAGGATGGTCAAACAAGTCTAGTAAACACCTATTTTGGGTTTCCCATCAATTTTGACAAAAGTATGCAATTTTTCAAACAAAACATTTAAAAAAGGATCAAAATGTTCAAGAACACTTGCCTTGCTCTTGAGATTGGGTAGGATCGAAAGCTTCAAAGTTCTGGTGCTGGAGATCCTCGACGGCACCCTGTAGAGCAACACCTTATGTTCTGTGCAATAAACATACAAAACAAGCATTACAATCAATAAATGCTCATATATTACTCAATATGTCATAACATGCAAGAATAATGCAATTATGTGGTAACGCATGTTAATAGGTTGATATCATTGCTTACTAACTAGTCCTAATTATGTTTCACATGTTAGAACAAGTTTTAAGTCATTTCGGAGAGTATTAAAGAAGTTACATAAATTTTCAGAATAGGAAGACCGGACTAGTCCGCACTAGGGCCGGACATGTCCGTTCTGTAACCGAAAGGAAATAGGACTACTCCGCAATGGGACTGTACAAGTCCGTTTTCAACTAGGGCATAATTTGAGTTAATATAGAACCATAATTTACGAAGAAAAGATGCATCTAAGGTATTTACTACGATTTCAAGGGTTCAAGAGTTGAAGACTCGAGAATTTGATGTCAAGATCGAAGGGGACGAAGAGTTGGCAAAGGAGGAAGTCGACGATGAAGTATTGCTGACGGAGATCGCAGCGGCGACGACGATGTTGGTTGACCCCCCCTCCTTTCTCCCTTCTCCTTCTTATCCCCGCGTCTCATCTATTTCTCGATGGCGGCTCCCACGAACTGGGATTAGGGTTTTTTTCAATTGTGGCAAAGAGATGGGAGGGTGGGTATTGGGGTGTTTATATAGGCTGGAGGTGGTAGGGTTTGGGTGGAATTCGAGTATAAGGCGGTGGAGGACGAGTAGGGGTCGTGGTGGTGTCCACTAAGGTCGGGCACGATGTTCTTGGGGCAATTACCCAATGACTTTTTGTGGAGAAAGAAATAGAATCCTAGTCGGGCACACCGGAATAGTCCGCTAGGGGCCGGACAAATCCAATTTTGATTAGGGAGAGAAACGGACAATTCTGGCTGGTGTCCGAACAAGTCCGAAAATGTCCAGAGAGCAAAATGGAGAAGTCCGGTATAGGGCTGGACAAGTCCGGAGGTTCGTCCTTCTTTTTAAAAACCAGACCAAATTTGGGAAACATCGGACAACAATGAAAATTTCCAGAGACGAATATTGGACTAGTCCGCTCTCAACAACGGACAAGTCCAGGATACAATAGAACCATTTGAGACTAGTCCGCAGTAAAAAGGACAAGTCCGAAAAAAATAGGGAGATAAACAGACTAGTCCGGGGTCTAGTATGGCCAAGTCTGCACTGAAACCATTTTTTAGTGCTGTTTTGGTTCTAATTCATTTTAATCTTGTTCCTTTTTGTGTTTCTTAATGTCAAACATGTATAAGAATGTATGCAATGCATGATGGATGAAAATGAGGGTGTTACAAACCTACCACCACTTAAAATGAATCTCGCCCTCGAGATTTGATTTAGAAGGGAAAAGATGGGGAAATTCTCTCTTGAGGTTATCCTTTAGCTCCCAAGTCGCTTTCAATTCTGCATGATGCTTCCATTGCACTTTGCACCATGGAATAACCTTGTTTCTTGTTACTCTCATTTGTTTCCAACATTTTGACAGGTTGCTTTACGTAAGTCAAATCTTTTTCTAATTCCAAATCTTCCATTGGCATTTCTTCTTCTAGTACTCTTTAGCACTTACTGAGTTGAGAAACGTGAAACAAATCATGAACATCGGAAAGATGTGCTGGCATCTCCAACTTATATGCCACTTCTCCACGTTTGCCCAAAATCTTGAATGGTCCAATATAGCGAGGTGCCAACTTCTCTTTGACATTAAATCGCTTATGTCCTTGCATATGTGACACATTGATATATACAAAGTCTCCCACTTCTAAGGCTAAGTTCCTTCGCCTATTATCCGCATAGCCTTTTTGTCTTCATTGAGCGGCCCTCAAATTCTTGCGGATTGTCTGAACTTGCTTTTCGGTCTCTTGCAATACATGAAGTCGGAATACTTTGTTCTCCACTGTCTCATTCCAAAACAAAGTTGTCCTACACTTCCTTCCATGTAGTGCTTCATATGGCGACATCTTCAAACTTGCTTGATAACTATTATTGTAGGAAAATTTAGCATACGGCATGCTTTTCTCCCAGCTGCGTCCATGCTTCAAAGCACAAGACCTCAACATATCTTCCAATATTTGATTTTTCCTCTCGGTTTGTCCATCGGTTTGTAGATGATATGCGGAACTAAAATTTAACCTTGTACCCATTGCTTCATGCAGTTTCTCCCATAACCTAAAGGTGAATTGAGAACCTCGGTTAGACACTATTTTCTTTGGAACTCCATGTCGGCATACAATGTGCTCCACGTACAGTTCTGCTAGCTTCGCGGTGGTATAGGTTGTCCTGACGGGAATGAAATGAGCTGATTTGGTCAACCGATCCACCATAAACCATATGGAGTCATAGCCGGACTGGGTACATGGTAATCCAACTATGAAGTCCATATCTATTTCTTCCCACTTCCATTCCGGTATCTTCAATGCCTACAATAGTCCAGCTGGCCCTTGATGTTCAGCTTTGACTCGTTGGCACACATCACATAATGCAACATACTCAGCTATCTCTTTTTCATGCCATCCCAGCAATAGCAAGTTTTCAAGTCCTTGTACATCTTCGTACAGCTGGGATGAATTGAGTAAGGTGAGTCATGTGCCTCCTTCAATATCATCTCGCAAATTTGCTTTATTTTAGGCACAACAATCCTCTTTCTAAGCCATGGAGTACTATGATCATCCTCATCAAATCTGAATTCTCTCCCTTCTTGGGTCTTTTCCTTGATTTCTTAGATTTCCTTATCCTTCTTTTGACCTTCTCGAATTTCTTGTTCCAATGTCGGATTTAACTCCATTATTCCCATCTCATTCACAAATCCAAGATTCAACCATTCAAACTCCTTGCATAGCTCGGATGGCAATTCTCGAACCGTGAGTTGGTGGTTTACTCCTTGACTTAAAACATTGGCCACTACATTAGCCTTCACTTGATGATATTTGATTCCCACATCATAATCATTGATGAGCTCCAACCATCTTCGTTTCCTCAAATTCAAATCTGTTTGTGTGAAAATGTACTTGAGGCTCTTGTGATCCGTGTAAATCTCACACCTTTGACCAAGAATGTAATGTCTCCAAATTTTCAAGACATGCACCACGGTTGCAAGTTCAATATCATGCGTAGGTGTAAAAGCCCTAATTTCCATAATTCAAAGTTCCGTTAGGACAGAAATTTTGAATGTTAAAAAGAAAATAAGGAATTGAGAAAAACAAATTAATACAAACTCCAAATGAGGGAATTCAAAAAATAAACTTAGGTACTGTTCAAACGAACTTAACATGAAGATATGAGTTGACCAATGGATTCCAAATATTTCAAATAGCCTCCCTGCAAACTTTCACAATTTTTGAAGCAAGTTTACTATTTAATTCAATAGCTACATTGAATTCAACTCAAATTCAAATTCAAGTTTGAATTTAAATGAAACTTTGTAAACTCAACTATGGGAATTCAAAATCAAATTCTATATGATTAATGCAGCCATTCCACAAATATCTAGCAAATTTTGGAATGAATTAAGTTGTAGAATTGATGGGGAAAGGATGAGGATGAGGTGGGACCCACTTGTCATCCAAAGCAAAGTGCTGTTTTGGCTCTCCAAGTGATACCACATGTCATGCAGTGTCCAGGCAGCTGCTTGCACTGTTGTGGTCGACTCCAGCTGCCCCCATCACGATCTGGCCTCCTCCTTATCTCCCCTCCATGACCCTGAGCTGACCACTTCTTCACCTTCAAGTTCCCAGCATCATACCTGCTTCTCTCCCGATTCCTCCTCTGTCCAGCCATTTTGCAGCAAAGGTACTCCGTGTTGAGCATTTTTCTTTGTCTCTATTCACTCCCCAAGCTCTTGCGCAGCTTTGTGATCAAGTTCTTGCACAGCTAGGCCATCCCCGAAGCTGTTAACTTCGAAACCGAGGCCGCCGGATATCTCCCCTGTTTTGCCGCACCTATGCTCATCGTCGACCCGACGATACGGCCATCATCTCGCCTCGGTCCTAGAAGGAAAAAGGTTCACCTACTCATTTTCTATCTGGTCGTAAAGTTTTAGCCCATGCCATGCTTTCTAGCCCCCGTATTTCCATTTCTTCCGACGAACTTCGGTTATGAGTAGAGTTGCTTCGCGTGTGAAATTCCTTTTATACAGTTAATTATTCCTTGTGCACTTGTGCTACATTGTTCTATATGGACAGGCACATCACCTCGAAGAAGATCCATCGAGTTTCATCGAGTATTCACGCCGGAATACAATTTTTCCCTAACCACCGGTCCTTCCATCCTCGGTCCATTCTCCAAGCCATTTCTCTCCTTCCTACCCATGCTTCCATGAATCTTCCCGAGGTCTTTCCGGTCAGTTTCACCCACCGGAGGGCTCGGCCGACATGGCCAAAACCATAATCATCACCGCCGCCGTCGCGCTGCAATTTCTGGCCACCTATCACCGTCGAGGACTGCACCACCGAGTTCTTCGTCTGATTTTAGGTGGGGGCAGCAATATTGGAGTGCCTCCGTGCCCTGGATCGGGCTGCGGCAAGGAACCGCCATCGGGTGCCCCCGCGCGCCGTCGGAACCAACGGTGTCGCGAGGTAGAAGACAAACCCCGCGAGCCCCGGCTGTCAGCAAAAGAAGCGGCACACCTGGATCAGCTGCGGCTCAGGGATCGTTTGTGACCACACGGTTAACCCAGTAACCCTCTGTGTTGCCGCCCAGCGATTGGTGCATTTTAAACCCGTGGGCCCCCTGGATTATTTAAACTTTCCCCAGTTTTTGCCCCAACTTGGAAAATCCAAAACTTCTAGTAGAATTGTCCAAAAATTCCCAAATAATTTTTTTTAGAACCATAATGAAGAATACTTTCCAGTGGTGTACTTGTATTTGTATGAAAGTACATAGGAATTTCTCCATAATTCAAATAAGCAAAAAGCTTAGAGAAATAATTCCTATAGTTCTGCTGTTTGGAAAAATACCAAATGTTTCCAGATCTTTTATTTGAGTATCCATGAAGTCCAGTAAGAATTTCAGGGTCATTAGACTTCATTTTCATGGTCTGATCACCTGTGTATTCTTTATGCACACAAAAATAGCCAAATTCATATAGAAATTGCACAGAAACTTGTGCAAATTCTAAATTGAATATCTCTCAGTATAAAGCTCCAAACTTTGTCAAACCAACTTTTTTGGTTTTATCTTTATCCACGCTAACCAGAACTACAACCCAATCTTCAATAAAATCCCTAGATTTTCCTGTAGAGCCCTTTAAAGCAAAATCATGTTTGATTTTTATCTGATGATTCACTTCATAGAAAAATCTGAAATTTTGCAAAAATGATCTTTACTAAGTTTCATAATTTATGTAAAAATTTCAACTTCATTTGACTTTAATAACCTAGTTCAATCTGGAGATTTTCCTAACAGGTCATAGAATGCCCAAAAACATCAGAACTATTTCAGAATTTTATCCAAACTTCTAAATTCAATATCTCCCAATAGGAAGATTATAAATTTATGAAAAAAATTTCCTATAACAAGTGAGACCCCCTCTGTATGGTACAACCACTGGTAGACATGATAGACCTCTAAAGTTACAACCAAAATTCCGAGAAGGTTTTTACTTGTTGGAATTTTAGAGACAACAAGCTTTCTTGAACATCTCTAATTTTGGTCCAGATCTTCACCATAGTACCTAGTGTCCCCTGTAAAAATTTCCAGAGCTATTGGGTTTAAATTAATATACTTAACTGTCTTTCAATTAAACTATATCATAATACCGGTATTGATTAACTTGCATAATTGTTTGCATATCGATTAGTTGCCGAGCTCAAGAGGACCCCGGAGGTACTTGATGTCATCCATCTGGAGATTAACTTTGATACCGTCTCGCAACCAGGCAAGCCCCGGTTTGCATTTAAGCATTATTACAAAATTTTGATTTGTATCACCTATGTCTAGGATGAGTATTGTGCATTAGGGCTATGGTGATTGAAAATCCACATGCATGACCAGATCAACCTATGGAGCGTTTGGATAGTTGTCAAGTCATCGTGTAGACTATGCTATACTAAATGTTATATAGGATTCGGTAGAAGTCGAGTAGTTGGAATCTACTCGCATGGCTAGGACTTTTTCACACGAGATTGGTTCAAAAAGAATGAAGTATTAATCTGAAAATGAGACGGGGCAGGGGCGTAGGATGCAGCAAGACGTGGTCTTGGGTGCGTAGCCCTGCCTCTATTGGTTAAGGACCGATCCGTATGCCGCCCTGCTGAAGAAGTTTGGATTGTACCAGAGTCATACAGGATATATGGGGTCCAGGAAACCGATGTACCTTGGGAAGCTTTTGTTGAGACTTTTTCGATCACCTCAGGCTTTCGGCCACAACACAGTAGACGAAAACTCGCTCACGACATCTTCACAGTGGAAGGGTGTACTGTGAGTGGGGATACTGTCCTAGGCGATTGAATCGATTCAACTTGGGCGGAACTTGAGAAAGGTGGCTGCATACGATGTCCGTGGAGTGCATCGATGTGACTTCCAGTATGGGCGTACGTGTCGTGTATTCCGGGTATCATTTATTCAAATCACCGTCCCTCGCAGATATGAGTACCACTTTTTCACTGAGTTGTAACATAGTTAAATAATTGCACTTGAGATGAGAATTAATTGCTGTTGTTATGAACATTATATTATCATGGTATCACTAAATTTATTTTCCACCTCGGGCATGCAGCATCGTGACGAAGCGTTTCTTGTTTGATTGTGGAGTTATGATGTTGCCCCGCACCATGGTTTAAGCTGCTGCTATAAATCTGAAAATAAGGACCCACATTTAGGCGAGTCCATTATGCAAATCTGCCATCCTATGTTTATGTCTTACCCTCATGTAGAGTTTCATGTTTAGGTTAGACGGTTAAGTCTTGCTGAGCCTTCATTTCTCACGGTTGCTATATAAGTTGTTTTGCAGGTACTAACCTCTATGCTTATGATTATGGTTGTCCGATGAGACTCGGGACTCTCCGAGTAATATACTCATGTGGGAACCATTCCGCTGCTGTTTGGTTTTCGGGGCTAGCGAGGAGCGTCCGTGGGCTGGACGACTTCTCTTTTGCTTATTACACTGGAGTACGAGAGTTGTAATCTTATCTTCCGTTGTATTTTATTTTTATAAACTATTTGTAAACTGAATATCTTTGTAAATTTCAGCAAATGATTTATGTAATACACATTCCTTTACATGTGTGCTGTTGGGTGTCGCATCGCACGGCACCACCCAATGCGATTCCTGGAAAGTGTGGACTCCGGTCCACACATACATGGTATCAGAGCCGCATTGCGAATATAACGCTTATAAAGGATCGTATTACAAGAAAAACATAGGATACAGTGAGGATACGATACTAGACCCCCATAAGGACTATATTAGCATAAGTTATTAAGGTGGTAAAACTAACTTATGTGTTATTATATTCTGTAACGACGCTCCAACGTCAGGTAAGAGTTAAGATACGCCACCTCAAGCGGATTAATTGTGGTAAGATCACCATGCGAGAGGTAGCATGTGATTGTTTCCGTGTCTTGGCACGGAAATGTCAATATGAGTCTCTGAAACTTTCCATGTTTCTGATAACATATGACATGCGGTACCCCAGCGTGCTTCAAAGTTAGTGGGAGCCCCCGTCGAGTGGGACATAACCCTATGCGCCTCCTACTGGTGCAGCACTATGCAAAGACGTGGGACCCCGTCGGGTGGTAGAAAACCCAGTCATGTACCTCGAGACGTGGCTTAACTCGGGGCGGCCCATATGGAATGATACGGGACGAATGTTTTTACTTTCATATATGTTATTGTGAACTGTTCGCCCGTGCGGGCTGTGTCGTACACCACCATATGATTGATCAATAGTTTGTGTGTAGTAACAGGTACACTAACCACGTGATAGTATTGCGTTTAGAAATCATTTGCGAGTGAACGTCATTAAGGCCACCATTGAGACGTTATGCCAGAATACCGGCTTAGAATTTTTACTTTGTGAGGCGCGTAGTACCGACATATACTCCATTGATGCATTAACCACTTTTCTGTAAAATGGAACTGAGAAGATTTAAAACTACTTATATTGGCTATCAAGCTCTGAGTTTGAACTAAGTTTTCAAATTTGGAGTAGGTTTTGAAGTCACCAATTCAGAAACAGAGTGTTCTGTTTTCTGCCATAAGAAGACCTGACTTTGAGAAACCATATCTCCCAGTACAAAACTCCAATGAATGTGTAACATACGTGGATGGAAAGTGTAGGAAGTACTTTAAAACTGTTATGTTCAACTCCAGAACTGAATTTCCCTCTAACCTGTTCAAAATTTCAAAGTTCCAAACTCTGCCAAAACTGGACAGGAACTGAAACCCTTTCTGGACTCCTGATTGTTTTCACAATATCTCACTCTAGAAAATTTTAACCGGATCGTGAAAGACATTTATGGAATCCTTGTAATATTTATTACAAATTTGTAGTTTGTGGCTTTTGTAAATTCGGATGTTTTATATCTGGAAATTGTGGCCCAAATTCAGCATAAACAAAGGAGATGCTGTCAAATTTTCCACAAAAACTGTCAGGTTTACAATACCATATCATCTCAACCAGAAATGATCTGAAGGCAAACTAATACTTTTTGGAAATTTCTCGAAGTGTACATCAACTTTGTAGTTCACCACAAGATCTGATTCTGCCGTTCACTGGGTTAAATTTGTGTTTGAGTACAAACTGGTCAGGTTTCCCAAGAAACTTTATCGGTTTGACATTTTGGTCTTGTTATGAATCTGGTCCTCGAATTCACTTCGAGAAGTGTCGTAATGGACCAGTTGTCGATAGTCAACTATTTACCAGTGGAGTTGATTGTTTGACTCACTCAAACCTCTTTTCTTTTATGGCCATGTTTGTGTCATATTAAAGATAAAAGTGTGTTTTCGCACGATAACGCGCATAACGTCCCATCGCGACCAACAATAGTCGAAATGAACTTCGATCCATGGAGTTCATTATTTTGGAACTCGCTATTGTAACATTGGTCCATGGATGATGTATTGTGTATAAAGTTTATACTTTATCAATATATGACCATTATGCAAATTTGGTTATCAATACACACACTATTGTTTTCATCCTAGTGTGATCTTGCAATATCACGTCTCATGTTCCATTAATGACTGTAACTGCAGAATGGTGCGCACTCGCACAACTTACGAGGTCGGTGGTTCAAGTCAGGGAGGGGATAACTCCCGAGTGCCAGAACAACCGGCACAACAGCCACCTCCATCTCTGCTTACATAGGCGGATGATATCGCAGCCATGCTGGGTTCGCCTGATGAGCGGACCAAACTGCTGCAAACCCTCGTGCAGTTACGTCCAATCAAGGAGGACGTCAAGCCCAAGGCAATCGTCAACCTCAGCAAGCAGCCTATCAAGAATTCTTGGCGACTGCACCCCCCGTGTTCAGTGGTGATGGTGAACCTCTAGATGCGGTCCATTGGCTCCACACCATTGAAGCTACGTTCGGACTGCTGCAGTGCAGTGACCCTGTTAAGGTTTATATGCGGCACAACAACTACATGGCATCGCTGGTGCTTAGTTGGCAAGCCACATCGCCTCCATGGTCTCCGGACAACAAGTCACTTGGACAGAGTTCCGGAAGGCATTCCATGCCTATCATGTTCCTCCTGCCATTATGAGAAGGAAGCTTCAGGAATTTCATGATTTGAAGCAAGGAAAATTGAGTGCTCAAGAATACTCCAAAGTCTTTGTTAATCTAGTGCAATACGCGTCGGAGTATGTGAGTACGGAGGATCAGAAGTGAGAGTACTTCTATCGGGGTCTAAGCCCCATGTTGAAAGACAAGCTTGCGTTGTTCAATCATGGCTCGTTCAACGCTATGCTTAATGCCGCGATTACGCAAGAGGATGCCACACATGAGCGGATCACGGAGGACTCAAACAACAGACTTGCTGTGCAGGACAGCACACATAATGTTCCTCAGAAATACCGTATGGTGTACCGATCACCGTCCGGTCAGATATGGCAGCCAGCTGCACAACTGAGTTCGTATTGGAGTTGGCCGTTTGAAGTATGAGATTTCCAACCAGCAGTACATCAACAGCAAGAACTGGCCCAAATTGTTCCAGGGGCATTTATCTCGCAGTGAGATGCAGGACAATTCAGGCCTCAAGTCAGTGGGACGTTGAATCAGTATAGGTGTTCCACATTTGACCGTTGGGCACTATACCAAGGATTGCCCAGATAAGATCTTGAGCAGCAGACAAGTACCAGTACAACGGTGTATTCAGTCCCGTATTAAACCATAGAAGACAGCATGGCAAACCGGAAGTGTTCAACACATAGCAATCGAGAGTGTCCCGGAGGGACCACCGGTGTTAGCGGGCATGTTTGCTATCAAAGACATACCCGTCCTCACACTCTTTGATTCTGGTGCTACCCACAATTTTATCAGTAAATCATGTGTGGATCAGCACCAATTATCCACCAATACCCCCAAGAAAAGTTATCTTATAAGCTCACCTGGTGGAAGTATCTCGGTTAGTCAGATTGTTCCCCGAGCAACTTTATGTTTGGGGGGCAAAATATATCCAACGTCGCTGATTATATTAGATGGACAGAAGATCGATGTAATATTGGGGATGTCATGGTTGAACTATCACGGTGCTGTCCTTAATATCGGTACCGGACTATCCAAATTGACTCTCCGCTAGACGTGTTACATGAACAGGTTTTGGACAGCATGGAGCGGGACAGTGCTGCTGCATATAACACGAAGGGAATTAAACTTGGAGATATTCCGGTGGTCGTCCGTGAGTATCCTGATGTGTTTCCTGATGACTTATTGGGCATGCCGCCCCAATGGGATGTTGAGTTCAAGATTGAACTTGTACCGGGAACCACACCGATCTCTCGAAGACCATATCGAATGGCGCCTAATGAGCTAGCTGATTAAAGGAACATTTGAAAGACCTTTTGGACAAAGGTTTTATTCACCCAAGCTTGACACCTTGGGGCTGCTCGGTGCTGTTTGTCAAGAAGAATGATGAAACATTGCGGTTATGTGTGGATTATTGACCGCTCAACGCCGTGAATATAAAGAACAAGTACACGCTGCCCGGCATCGACATTTTATTCGTTCAACTTGTTGGTGCGAGGGTGTTCTCAAAGATGGATCTTCGGTACGGATATCATCAAATCAAAATCCGATCGGATGATATACCGAAGACGGCATTCTCGACGAGATACGGATTATACGAGTATCTTGTCATGTCTTTTAGTCTCACCAACGCTCCAGCTCACTTTATGTATCTCATGAACTCAGTATTCATGCCGGAGTTGGACAAGTTTGTCGTGGTCTTCATCGAGGACATATTGGTTTATTCCAAGTCAGAGGTAGAGCATGCTGAAGATTTGCACATTGTGTTACAACGGTTGAGGGATCACAAGTTATACGCAAAATTCAGCAAGTGTGAATTTTGGATCAGCCAAGTGCCATTCTTGAGACACATCATTTCAGCTGAGGGCATCGTGGTGGACCCAAGTAAAATTGTTCAAGTGCTGAAATGGTAGTCTCCGAAGTCCATACATGAAGTCCGAATTTCCTCAGTTTAGCGGGATATTATCGGAGGTTCCTCCCGAGCATCTCAAAGATCGCAAAACCGATGACGGAGCTGCAGAAAAAGGGCACCAAATATATTTGGAGTTCAGCTTGTGAAGAAGCGTTCAAGACATTAGTACATCACCTTACATCAGCCCCAGTTCTTGCTCAGCTGGACACGACAGAACTGTTCGATGTTTATTGTGATGCATCCGGCATCGGACTTGGCTGTGTTCTTATGCAAGGAGGACGTGTGGTCGCATATGGATCTCGACAACTCCAAAACCATGAGAAGCACTATCCGACTCATGACCTTGAGCTCGCTGCCGTGGTATTGGCATTAAAAATGTGGAGGCATTACTTGCTTGGAAATCTTGTACACCTCTACACTGACCACAAGAGTTTGAAATATATTTTCACACAGAAGGAGCTGAATATGAGACAACGAAGGTGGTTAGAGCTGATCAAATATTACGAAATTGAAATTCACTACCACCCCGGTAAAGCGAACGTAGTTGCCGATGCGCTTAGTCGGAAAGCTCATGTCCACAACATCACCATGGCTGAAATGGAAGATGAGGAACCAAGTCTATATGTGATTCCATATGGGGCTCTCAATAATCTTGCTCTCATTCCCACCATCCGAGTGGAAATTAATGAAGCCCAAAAGAAGGACAAGGGCATGTCACACATACGAGAAAGAGTAGACAGTGGGGAAGTAAAATGTTTCCGGAAAGATGATCATGGTACATTATGGTTCAAGGAACGGATAGTTGTACCCCGAGATGTTAAGCTCCAGAAGAAAATATTGGATGAAGCTCACATGTCAAAATTTTCTATTCATCTGGGCAGCAATAAAATGTATCAAGATTTTAAGACCAAGTTTTGGTGGACATGGATGAAGCGGGAAATAGTGAAGTACGTATCCGAGTGTGATACGTGTCGGCGAGTGAAGGCCGACCATACGCGGGGAAGCTACAACCGCTGAATATCCAGGCATGGAAATGGGAGGATGTGAGTATGGATTTCATGGTCGGATTTCCACTCACATTCTGGAAGCATGATTCGATTTGGGTAATAGTCGACCGACTAACCAAAGCAGCACACTTCATCCCGGTAAATGTCGGATTCAATGCCAAGAAATATGCGGAGTTGTACATATCAAGAATCGTGTGTTTACACGGCATTCCTCGCACAATTATTTCAGATCGAGGCTCACTGTTCGTTGCTCGTTTCTGGGAGCAACTGAACGCCTCATTGGGTACTAAACTGATTAGAAGCTCCGCGTATCACACCCAGACCGATTGACAAACCGAGAGGGTGAACCAAGTCTTTGAAGACATGTTGCGTGCATGTGCCATCCACGACGGTAAAAATTGGGATGATCATTTGCCATTGGAAAAATTCTCATACAACAACGGTTATCAAGCGAGTATTAAGATGGCACCATATGAAGCTCTCTATGGCCGAAAATGTCGCACCCGACTGAATTGGTGCGAGTCCGGCGAAAGAGTGACATTCGGGATTGATCTAGTCAACGAAGCCGAGGAACACGTTAGGATCATTCAAGAAAATCTAAGAGCGGCTCAATATCGACAGAATAACTATGCGGACAAGCGGCGTCGCCCGCTGCACATCGATGTCGGGGATCACGTGTACCTCCGCGTGTCTCCGATGAAAGGAATTCACCGGTTCGGAGTAAAAGGAAAGCTAGCTCCCCGGTTTATTGGCCCATTTGCTGTCACGGAGAAGTGCGGACCTGTGGCTCATCGATTGGAATTACTGGCATCTCTTGCTGGTATACATGACATTTTCCACGTATCTCAGCTCCAGAAATGTATCAAGTTCACATCTGCAGTCCACACCGACGACATCGGCAAATTGCAACCAGATCTCACATACTACGAATATCCGGTTCAGATTCTCGACGAGAAGACTCGAACAACGCGGAACCGCACGCTGTGGTTCTATGAAGTGTTATGGAGCAACCATATTGTTGAAGAAGCGACATGGCAATCTGAAGAATATCTCTGCTCCAACTATCCGGATTTCTTATCGTCTCATATCCGGTAATTTCTCTCCTACTTTCGTCTCATCATTGTAATCTCGAGACGAGATTATTTTAAGGGGGGAGGAATGTAAAAGCCCTAATTTCCATAATTCAAAGATCAGTTAGGACAGAAATTTTGAATGTTAAAAATAAAAAAAAGGAATTGAGAAAAACATATTAATACAAACTCCAAATGAGGGAATTCAAAAAAATAAACTTAGCTACTGTTCAAACGAACTTAACATGAAGATTTGAGTTGACCGATGGATTCTAAATATTTCAAATAGCCTCCCTGCAAACTTCCATAATTTTTGAAGCAAGTTTGCTATTTAATTCAATAGCTACATTGAATTCAACTAAAATTCAAATTCAAGTTTGAATTTAAATGAAACTTTGTCAAGTCAACTATTGCAATTCAAAATCAAATTCTATATGATTAATCCAGCCATCACAAAATATATAGCAAATTTTGCAATGAATTAGGTGGTAGAATTGATGGGGAAAGGATGAGGATGAGGTGGGACCCACTTGTCATCCTATGCAATGTGCTGTTTTGGCTCTCCAAGTGACACCACATGCCATGCAGTGTCCAGGCAGCTGCTTGCACTGTTGTGGTCGACTCCAGCTGCCCCCCAGCACGACCTGGCCTCCTCCTTATCTCCCCTCCATGGCCCTGAGCTGACCACTTCTTCACCTTCAAGTTTCCAGCACCATATCTGCTTCTCTCTTGATTCCTCCTCTGTCCAGCCCATTTGCAGCAAAGGTACTCCGTGTTGAGCACTTTTCTTTGCCTTTATTCACTCCCCAAGCTCTTGCGCAGCTTTGTGATCATGTTCTTGCAAAGCTAGGCCATCCCTGAAGCTGTTAACATTGAAATCGAGGCCACCAGAAATCTCCCCTGTTATGCTGTGCCTCTCCTCATCGTCGGCCCAACGATATGGCCATCATCTCGCCTCGGTCCTAGAAGGAAAAAGGTTCGCCTACTCATGTCTTAGCTGCTCGTAAAGTTTCAGCCAATGCCATGCTTCCTAGCCCCGTATTTCCATTTCTTCCGATGAACTTCGGTTATGAGTAGACTTGCTTTGCGTGTGAAATTCATTTTTATACAGTTAATTATTCCTTGTGCACTTGTGCTACATTGTTCTATATGGCCAGGCGCATCACCTTGAAGAAGATCTATCGAGTTTCATCGAGTATTCACACCGGAATACAATTTTTCCCCAACCGCCGGTCCTTCCCTCCTCGGTCCATCGGCGCTACCATTCTCCAAGCCATTTCTCTCCTTCCTATGGCCAGATTCTTGTTCCCCATGCTTCCATGAATCATCCCCAGGTCTTTCCGGTCAGTTTCACCCACCGGAGGGCTCGGCCGACATGGCCGAAACCCTAAGGGCCGCCGCCGCCGTGGCACTGCCATTTCCGGCCACCTATCGCCGTCGAGGACTGCACCACCATGTTCCTCGTCTGATTTTAGGTGGGGGCGGCAAGATTGGAGTGCCGCCGAGACCTGGAGCGGGCTGCGGCGAGGGGCTTCCATCGGGCGCCGCCGCGCGCCGTCGGAACCGACGGTGTCGCGAGGTAGAAGACAAACCCCGCGGGCCCCGGCTGTCAGCCAAAGAAGCGACGCACTCAGATCAGCTGCGGCTCGGGGATCGTTTGTGACCACGCGGTTAACCCAGTACCCCTCCATGTTGCCGCCCAACGATTGGTCTATTTTAAACCTGTGGGCCCCCTGGATTAACTAAATTCCCGATTTTGCCCCAACTTGGAAAATCGAAAACTCCTAGTAGAATTGCCCAAAAATTCCCAAATAAATTTTTCTAGAACCAGCATTAATTATACTTTCCAGTGGAGCATTTGGTTTTGTATGAAAGTACATAGGAATGTCTCCATAATTCAAATAAGAAAAATACTTATAGAATTAATTCCTATAGTTCTGCTGTTTGGAAAAATACCAAATTTTCCAGATCCTTCATTTGAATATCCTTGAACTCCAGTAAAACTTACAGGGTCATTAGACGTCACTTACATTGTCTGATCACCTGTGTATTCTTTATGCACATAAAAATAGCCAAATTCATTTAGAAATTGCACAGAAACTTGTGCAAATTTCTAAATTGAAAATATCTCAGTATAAAGCTTAAAAATTTGTCAAACCAACATTTTTGGTTTTATCTTTATCCACAATAACCGTAACTACAACCCAATCTTCATGAAAATCCCTAGATTTTCCTGTAGAGCCCTTTAAAGCAAAATCATGTTTGATTTTTATCTGATGATTCACTTCATTGAAAAATCTTAAATTTTGCCAAAATGATCTTTAGTAAGTTTAAAAATTATTGTAAAAATTTCAGTTTCATTGGACTTTAATAACCTAGTTCAATCTGGAGATTCTCCTAACAGGTCATAGAATGCCCAAAAACATCATAACTATTTCAGAAATTTATCCAAACTTTTAAATTCAATATCTCCCAATAGGAAGCTTAGCAATTTATGAAACAAATTTTCCTAGAACCAGTGAGACCCCTTCTATATGGTACAACCACTGGTAGACATGATAGACATCCAGAATTACAACCAAAATTCAGAGAAGTTTTTACTTGTTGGAATTTTAGAGACAACAAGCTTCCTTGAATATCTCCAATTTTTGGTCCAGATCTTTCCCATAGTACCTAGTGTCCCCTGTAAAAATTTCCAGAACCATTGGGCTGAAATTAGTATACTTAACTGTCTTTCTAGTAAACTATATCATAATTACTAGTATTGATTTACTTGCATAATTCTTTGCATATCGATTAGTTACCGAGCTCAAGAGGACCCCGGGGCTACTTGAAGTCATCCCTCTGGAGATTAACTTTGATACTGTCTTGCAACCAGGCAAGCCTCAGTTTGCATTTAAGCGCTATTACAAAATTTTGATTTGTATCACCTATGTCTAGGATGAGTATTGTGCATTAGGGCTAAGGTGATAGAAAATCCACTTGCATGATCAGATCAACCTATGGAGCATTTGGATAGTTGTCAGGTCATCGTGTAGACTATGCTATGCTAAATGTTGTATAGGATTCGATAGAAGTCGAGTAGTTGGAATCTACTAGCATTGCTAGGACTTTTTCACACGGGATTGGTTCAAAGAGAATGAAGTAGTAATCTGAAAATGAGACCGGGCAGGGGCGTAGGATGTAGAAGGACGTGGTCTTGGGTGCGTAGCCCTGCCTGTGTCGATTAAGTACTGATCCGTATGCTGCCCTGCTAAGTGAGTTTGAATTGTACCGGAGTCATACTAGACATATGGGGTCCACAAAACCGATGTACCTTGGGAAGCTTTTGTTGAGACTTTTTCGATCGCCTCAGGCTTTCGGCCGCAGCACAGTAGATGGAAACTCACTCACGACATCTTCCCAACGGAAGGGTGTACCTTGAGTGGCGATACTATCCTAGACAATTGAATCGATTCAACTTGGGTGGAACTTGAGAAAGGTGGCTGCGTACGACGTCCGTGGAGTGTACCGATGTGACCTCCAGTACGGGCGTACGTGTCGTGTATTCCGGGTATCATTGATTCAAATCACCGTCCCTCGCAGATATGAGTACCACTTGTTCACTGAGTTGTGACGTAGTTAAATACTTGCACTTGAGATGATAATTAGTTGCTGCTGTTATGAACATTATATTATTATGGTATTGCTATGTTGTATGTATTAGTATAGTGCCCACTAAATTTATTTTCCACCTTGGGCATGCAACATCGTGACGAAGCATTTCTTGTTTGATTGTGGAGTTACAATGTTGCCCTGCACCATGGTTTAAGCTGCTGCTATAAATCTGAAAATAAGGACCCACATTTAGGCGAGTCCATTATGCAAATGTACCATCCTATGTTTATGTCTTACCCTCATTTAGAGTTTCATGTTTAGGTGAGACGGTTAAGTGTTGTTGAGCCTTCATGCTCACGGTTGCTATATAAGTTGTTTTGCAGGTACTAACCTCCATGCTTATGATTATGGTTGTCCGATGATACTCGGGACTCTCCGAGTAATATACTCATGTGGGAACCATGCCGCTACTGTTTGGTTTTCGTGGCTATCGAGGAGCGTCTGTGGGCTGGACGACTTCTCTTTTGCTTATTAGACTGGAGTACGAGAGTTGTAATCTTATCTTCCACTGTAGTTTATTTTTATAAACTATTTGTAAACTGAATATCTTTGTAAATTTCAGCAAATGATTTATGTAATACGCGTTCCTTTACCTGTGTGCTGTTGGGTGTGGCATAGCACAACCCAATGCGATTCCTGGAAAGTGTGGACTCCGATCCCCACTGTAGGATAATTATACTCATGTTTCTTTAATTGCCTTGATGCATAGGCTACCACTTGACCTTATTACATGAGAAAACAACCAAGTCCTTGTCTTGATGCATTGCAATAGATATCAAAACTTTTACTCACATCGGGCAAAACCAAGACTGGTGCGGTGGTTAACCTCTTCTTTTAACTCCTCAAAACTGTTTTGACAACTTGAGTCCATTGGAAAGCTTTTCCCTTCATTAACAATTCTGTCATGGACTTGGCTATTTTAGAGAAATCCTCGATAAACCGACGGCAATATCTAGCCATTCCGAGAAAACTCCGGATTTTCTTCACATTCTGTGGCGGTTCCCATTTTAACACATCTCTCACATTCCCTGGATGAACCGATACTCCTCCTTCGGAGATGATATGTCCCAAGAATGACACTTCCTTTAACCAAATCTGGCACTTGATGAATTTGGCATACAATTGGTGTTCCCTCAATTTTTGCAATGTGAGCCTCAAATGCTCCTCATGTTCTCCTCGCTTCTCAAGTAGATCATAATGTCATCGATGAACAACACAACAAATTTATCCAAGTACTCTAGGAAGACCTTATTCATGAGGTACATAAAGTATGCAGGTGCATTCGTCAATCCAAAGGACATAACGGTGTACTCATAAGATCCATACCATGTCCGAAAAGCCATTTTGGGTATGTTCGATGGTCTAATCTTCATCTGAAAGTAACCTGACCTCAAGTCGATCTTGGAGAAAACACAGACACCCTTTATTTGATCAAACAAATCCTCTATGCAGGGCAACATGTACTTGTTCTTAATTGTCACCTCATTGAGAGCCGGTAATCCACACACCTTTGGGATCCATCCATATTATCCACAAAAAGCACTAGTGCTCCCCAAGGTGAAGAGCTTGGGCAAATGAAACCCTCTAGCTGCTCTTGAATTTGCTTATTGAGCTCTGCTAACTCCATTTGTGGCATCCTATATGGCCTCTTAGCTATAGGTGCAGTTCTAGGTATTAAATCAATAACAAACTCTATGTCATGATCAGGTGGCATACCTGGCAACTCATCTGGAAACACATCCAAAAATTCACACACCACTGCGATCTCCTCTAATGCTGCACCATCCATTTGATACAGCTCCACCTGCTTTTGATTGTGTTGAGATGCTTCAAATTCTATGTTGACTCCTTCTTCATTTGTCAACTTCACCGTCTTTGTGGCACATTGAATTATCCCACTATGCTTCCTTAACCAGTCTATACCAAGTATTATGTCCAGTCCTTATGAATCCGAAACAATAAGGATGGTGAAGAAGTCTACCCCCCTTATTATAAGGCTCACTTTTGGACATAGTATATTCGTCCTCATCTTCCCTCCAGGAGATTTAACCAACAAGGTATACTTCATATGAGATATGGCCAAACTATACTTGGCAACATACTTTGATGCAATGAATGAATGTGATGCTTCAGCATGAAATAACATAGTCGCCAGGTTGGAGTTTGCGAGAAACATACCAATCACCACGTCATCCGCTTGTTGCGCTTCTGCCGTAGAGACATGGTTCACCTTGCCACAAACAAAATTTTGCGGTCCACAGTTGCCTTGTGGGGCTCCTCCAATTTGTCTTGGGTTCTTCCTTGGAGCATTGTTTCCTTGAACAAGGCCCGACTTAGGGAATTGAGTGCAAAGTGTCCCACCTCACCACAAGTATAGCACCAGCTTGCTTCACCAAAATTGTTTGGGTGAGCTTGTGTTTGAGCATTAGCAGGAAAATTAGCATGGGACGCATGAGGCATTGGAGGGCGAGGCGCTTGCATAGCGGGGCGTTGATGCATGGGCTGAGCTGGGTACGGTGGAATAGTAGTGCGATATGCAGGAGCAGAGGGGTTGTAGTATGGTGCATTTAGTGGTGCAAAGCAGGGGCGAACATTGCTTCCTTGTGGCTGTCCTTGATATGGCACCTTCCTCTTATTATCTTGCTCCATCTTGCGAACCTTGATCTCAACCACAATAGCTTTGTCCAGAAGCTTCTGGAAAATTTGCATAGTCACAATTGGACTTGAATCTCATTATTTAGGCCTCTCATGAATAAGTAATGCTTGCAAGTGTCTCGGTTAAGATCCTCCGGGGCATACCTTGAGTGTTTAGTGAATTTCTTAAGATACTCACCCACAGTCGACCTTCCTTGCCTTAAATTCTCAAATTCCTGCCTCTTTAAGATCATAACACCCTCAAGGACAAAGTGAGAACGGAAACTCTCTTTGAATTCGGCCCAAGTGATTCTCTCCTAATTTCAATGGGCACTGCAATGGGATTCCCACCAATCCGCAACTGCTCCAACTAGCTGATGGGAGACAAAAAGAACTTTCTCCCTGTCACTGCACTATACAATGGCAAGCTTCTTCTCCACAGATTTTAGTCAATCATCAACTTCCATGTGATCATTGTCTTAAGCAAAGGTGGGTGGCCTAGTCCTCATAAATTCTCCCAATCTGTTATGAGGTGGTGGGGGTGGCAGTGGAGGCATATGGAGCCGATTCTGGTTATTGGTCTGCAGCTGTACCAAGGTTTGCATCATGGTCTGCATGAGCTGATTCTGCATGGCCATCAATCGCTCAAGGTTGCTAGCCTCAGGTCCACGTCCATTGTTGTTGTTCTCAGGTGCCCCATTGTTCTCTTCCTCCTCGCCATTGGCATTCCTTTGGTTGCGAGTCCTCAGCATCTGAAGAAAGAGCAATAGATAGAAGAATTTAAAAAATGTCCCCAACTATATGAATCAAGGGATATGAAACTAAGCAACTACCTATATAAGCCTATACGGATGTCGCAAGCACTAAAGCATCCCACAATCCTCTACTAAGCACACAAGCAAACATTACATAGCAATCAACACACCAAACAAACAAAAACTATTCCTGAGTGTTCCTATGTGATCTAAAGTGTCCATTCTATCTAGGTTGCATCCTACGATCAGCCTGTGGCTCTGATACAAATTAGTGACACCCGGTTCCAAAAATGAACCAAGTGTGACACATATTTGTGCCCAGGATGTTCAACACACATACACGAGTGCATCACAAATGATATATAGAAAATTACCATAGCATAAACTAGTAAGTAAGTACTTTTATTCAAAAATTCAAATAATCCTAAAATTATAGACTCTAATGCTCATTATTACTAATAAAATGTAAAACTAATTCAGCGGAAATAATCTAAACTAAGCAAACTAAGCAAATAGGATATAGCGCGGCTCCAAGCATAACCACATGCAGGTCTTTGGCAGCACACAACCTAGTATTCTACATTATCCTCAGGATACTCCCAAACATCACCTGAAACTATTGGTGGTGGAACTGCAAGGGTGAGCACATGTCATACTCAGCAAGTGTGGGAAAATAATGACATGTAGCTTAAACAAGGAACGATAATAAATAATGGATATTTGCTAAAAAGTACGTTTAAAAAAGATGAAAAGCATCCTACAATGCCTATGTGAAATAATTCCATCATCCCAAATAACATAATAATTCATATCCATCATTCATTATCCATCCGTATGCCATATTCTTACCATCATCATTATTCATGTCCATTTATCACCATCCAATCCATAACCATAACCAAACCAGTGTTGACGGCTGTTATATACCAATATCACCTGTCAATATAACACAATCATGTGTAGGAAATATAATTTATTGCACACATCACCTTTCTATTTAACCTATTTCCACTTGTACTTGGCGAAATTGGTGCATGCAGCCATTTTACACAGAATTGAAGTGAAACAAGGGGATGGATCCTATAAGATATCATCCCGGCTAATCAAGCGTCGCCACACGACGCAACATGGATCAAATGGCCCACAAACAGAAGTATACGAGGCCATATGTAACACCCTAATTTTCATGCATCATGCCTTGCATACATTCATATACATGTTTAACATTGATCCACAACAAGAGGAACGAGTTTAAAATTTGATTTGGAGCATTTAAAATTGTTTTGGAACAAAATCGCACTTAAAATGCAGGAAAGTGCGGACTAGTCCGATTTTGCTGAGGACTAGTCCGATTTCTCTCTGACTAAAAATGGACTTGTCCGATTTTGTGTGGACTAGTCCGATATACCAAGAATCCTTGAAAATTTGCTAAGTCCTTGGACTTTTCAGGACTAGTCCGGTGTTCCAGTGGACTTGTCTGTTTTCCTCACTGTTTAAAGTCGGACTTGTCTGATTTTCGGCCAGACTTGTCCGATTTTCTCTCTGGACAACTTCGGAGTAGTCCAATCCTTTCTGGACTTGTCCGATATTTCGCGACTCTGAGTTGATCTTTTGTTTTACGACTTGTTTCTTGGGTTTCACGTTAAGTGGGCCTAGGGGCGTCGTGCCTAACTCTTTTAGAGCCCGTGTGGGACTCTAAACCGGCCTCTACTCATCCCAAAACTCGAAATCCATCTAACCCTAGCCTCCACCTCTATGTAAACAGCCCCACCCCTTGGATTGACATCTATTTGCCACTTTTCCACCCACCCCAAACCCTAGTTCATGGGGATCCACCATCAAGGAGGGAGGAGAAGATCCCAAGCAAGAAGAAGAAGAGGATGAAACGAAAGAGGATCAAGATCTCCACCAAGTTTCGTTCTTCACCACCAATTCATCCCCAAGTTCATCACCAACCCTAGATCATCAAGATCCAAGTGCTACCTCTAAGTTTCTTGATTCATTGGAGTTCTAAACACCTGGTATGCCTTCTATTATCTTTTCCTTACGAGAATTCAACCTCTAATCTCCAAATTCACGTCGATCTAGAAAACCCTAACCTTCTGATTTCGCAAAGTGCGGACTTGTCCGGTCCCTAGCGGACTAGTCCATCTTTCTGGTTAAATTGTGTTGAATTAATTCTAAAATTTGATCTAATCGAATCCAAACCTGTATAAACTTGTTAAAAGCTATTATAACTAGTTAGTGATCATTAAAAGCAATCAATTAACAAGTTCTACCTTGCATTTGCATTAATCATGCATGTCATGTCATATTGAGTAATATTTGTGCACTCTTGATTGTGTTTCTTGTCTTGTATGTTTATTATGTGGATTAGACAGATTTGCGCTAGAGAGTGCCGCGGAGGATCTCCAACACAAGAGTTTGAAGGCTTTGATCCTAATCAACAGCAAGAGCAAGGCAAGTGTCCTTGAAGCATATTGATCCTGTTTTTTAAAATAAATGTTTTGTTTGCAAAACTGCATGCTTGTGTCAATTTTGATGGGAATCCTATGATAGGAAGTTTACTAGCTTTGTTTAACCACCCTTGTCACCTGGGATATATGGTAGTGAGTCGGGATGAGATTTTTTTACCTTTTGCTTCGCTTAATCAACTAGGATGGGAAAACAACACTACACATTTAATTATGTAATAATGATATTCTGGTTAATGTGAACTGGACAATACGGTATGGTAATGGGTGATCTAAGCAAGCCTGGTATGTGGATGGGTTGGATGTTATGGTGGTTTTGCTTGCTTTGGATCCAAGGACCGGTTCATGCGAGAATAAGCCAGGACTATAGTGCCACCACGAGGCCAAGTATGGGTGCGGCGTAGCTGATTAATTAGGGCTTTGCTAGTGCTGTTTGGACCATTGTGGATGCTCGAGGAAGGGGTAGTTGGATTGGGTTTGTTGATGATTTGTGGGACTACCCTGGGATCCGAATGGCTCAAGTGGGGTCCTTGGTTGAAGATGTGCTCAGTTGGAGGCATCGCCACCGGTGAAACCTCAGTGGGGTCTAAATAGGCTAGTAATCCCTTTGTAAAGGCTATTTTTTGATCTCTTGGCCACACACCGACGGAAGTGTGAGACGGCATAATAGAGGTTCTAGTCATCGAAAGGTGATGAAATCACGAACACGTGGGTAAAGTGGTACAAACTCTGCAGAGTCTAATAAAACTATCATGATAGCCGTACTCCTGGTTATGAGCACCTGGACAACTTCTATGATTAGAGGATACTCGGTATTGGGATGGTATTTGGGATGGTTATGGTTTGGTAATGGTTATGGCTGGTTATGGATTTATTTCTGGTATTGAATATGGTTATTGGCATTGGTGAAATCTGGAATTATTGATGATGGCAGTGAATTCAGATTGGTATTATGATATTACTTATGATTATGATGGGTTTACTTCACATACATATAATATATTGCTTTTCAAAGATTTTAATGTACTTTTCAGCACTTTGCCATTATTATTGTCGTCATTTGAATAAGCCACATGTCATACTTTTCACACTTGCTGAGTACGACATGTACTCACTATTGCAATCCCCCCAATAGTTGCAGGTTAGGATTGGGAGTTTAATCGTGATAATGCGGAGTTCTAGGCCGTGTCTACCGTCAGCTTTGCCTGTGGTGTTATTGGAGCTGCGCTATACCCTATTGCTTATGTTGCCTAGCTGTTTAGTTTGCTTAATTAGTTTATTTCCACTGCATTAGTTGAACTTGTCATAAATATTCATTAGAGCTTGTATTCGAGGATAATCTGGTTTGTGTAATAAAATTTGGTTAATTAATCTTGTTCTGTGGTAATTTTCTGTATACTCTTTTGTGATTGCACTCGTGTATGTGTGATGAACATTCGGGGCACACATATGTGTTAGCTTGGTTCATTTTTCGGAACCGGGCGTCACAGATTGGTATCAGAGCCACATGTTGATCGTAGGATGCAACCTAGATAGAATGGACACTTTAGAGCACATAGGATCACTCAGGAATCGATGTATTTTGGTTGGTGTGTTGTTTGCTATATATATATTGATTTCTTATGTGCTTAATAGAGGATTTTGGGGTGCTTTAGCATTGCCATATCCACCTAGGCTAGTGCAGCTAGCTGTTTAGTTTCATATCCCTTGATTCATATAGTTGGGGATGTTTCTAATTCTTACCTATTGCTTTTCTTCAGATGGTGAGGACTCGCAACCAGAGGGATGGCAATGATGAGGAGGAGAACAATGGAGTTCCTCAGAACAACATTGGACAAGGATCTACTCAGGGAGCTATCAACATTGAGCAACTATTGGCTATGCAAAACCAGCTCATGCATACCATGATACAAACTATGGGACAACTGCAGGCTGGCAATATCAACAATCATCCCCACATGCATCCACCGCCACCCCCACCTCCTCATGACCGGTTGGGAGAGTTTATGAGGACTAGGCCGCCGACCTTTGCTCAAGCTGCCGACCCTATGGATGCGGATGATTGGCTCAAGTCCGTGGAGAAGAAGTTAGCTATTGTCCAATGCAATGACCGAGAGAAGGTGCTATTTGCTTCTCATCAACTCGTTGGAGCAGCTGCTGATTGGTGGGATGCTTATTGCAATGCTCATGAGAACCAAGAGAGAATTACTTGGGCCGAATTCAAGGGGAATTTTCGTTCTCATTATGTGCCCGAGGGTGTTATGATTTTGAAGAGGCAAGAATTTGAGAATTTAAGGCAAGGAAGATCAAGCGTGAGTGAATATCTCAATAAATTCACTCAACTTTCAAGGTATGCGCCTGAGGATGTGAGTCGGTACAGCCGGAAGCAATACTTGTTCATGAGGGGCTTGAACAATGAGATCCAAGTGCAACTACTCAACTGCGATTATGCCGATTTTCATAAGCTTGTGGACAAAGCAATTGTGGTTGAGAACATGGTCCGTGAGATGGAGCAAGAAATCAAGAGGAAGGCGCCATATCAAGGACAGCAACAAGGAAGTAATGTGCGCCCGCGCTTTGCGCTGCCCAATGTGCCTTACTTCAGCTCTTCTATTCCTGCTCAGCGCCCTGGTTATGCACCACACCCAACTCAGTTTGTGCAGCAGCGCCCTATCATGCAGGCACCTAGGCCTCCAATGCCTTATGCGCCTCGTGCTAATTTTCCTGCTGCAAATGTTCAAAACCAAGCTCGTCCCAATAATTCTGGTGGGGTTAAGAAGTGTTATACTTGTGGAGAAGCTGGACACTTTGCGCATCAATGTCCTAAGTCAGGCCTTGGTCAAGGAAGCAATGCACCGATGCAAAACCCAAGACCCAATGGAGGACAACCACAAGGGAACCGCGGACAACAGAATTTTGCTCGTGGCAACGTGAACCATGTCTCTACGGAGGATGCTCAACAAGCGGATGACGTGGTCATTGGTATGTTTCTCGCCAACTCCAACCCCACGACTATGTTATTTGATTCTAGAGCATCGCATTCATTCATTGCATCGATGTATGTTGCCAAGTATAGTTTGCCTATCTCTCATATGAAGTTTACTCTATTGGTTAAGTCTCCTGGAGGAGAGATGAGGACAAATATAGTATGTCCAAAAGTAAGCCTTAGAATAAGGGGGGTAGACTTCCCGGCCAACCTCACTGTTTTGGATTCTCAAGGATTGGACATTATACTTGGTATGGACTGGTTGAGGAAGCACAATGGAGTTATTGAGTGTGCCACGAAGACGGTGAAGTTGACCAACGAAGAAGGGATCACCGTAGAATTTGAATCATCTCAAACCGCACCAAAGCAATTGAAGCTGAATCATATGGACGGTGCTGCAATTGAGGAGATTCTGGTGGTGTGTCAATTTTTGGATGTTTTTCTGGACGAGTTGCCAGGTATGCCACCCGATCGAGACATTGAGTTTGTTATTGATTTAATACCTGGAACTGCACCTATAGCTAAGAGGCCGTATAGGATGCCCCCTATGGAATTAGCGGAGCTCAAGAAGCAGATTCAAGAGCAACTAGAGAAGGGTTTTATTCACCCTAGCTCTTCACCTTGGGGAGCGCCCGTGCTGTTCGTGGACAAGAAGGATGGATCCCAAAGGATGTGTGTGGATTACCGAGCTCTCAACGAGGTAACAATCAAGAACAAGTACACCTTGCCACGTATAGAGGACTTGTTTGATCAGATGAAGGGTGCTTGTATCTTCTCTAAGATTGATTTAAGGTCGGGATACTTTCAAATGAAGATTAGACCATCGGACATACCCAAGATAGCTTTTAGGACACCGTATGGATCTTATGAGTACACCGTGATGTCATTTGGATTGACAAATGCGCCTGCCTACTTTATGTATCTCATGAATAAGGTCTTCATGGAGTACTTGGATAGATTCGTTGTGGTGTTTATTGATGACATTATGATCTACTCGAAGGATGAGAAAGAACATCAGGAACACTTGAGACTTACGTTGCAGAAATTGAGGGAGCATCGATTGTATGCCAAGTTCAACAAGTGTCAGTTTTGGTTGAGAGAGGCGTCATTTTTGGGTCATATAATTTCAGGAGGAGGAGTATCGGTTGACCTCCGAAAAGTGAGAGACGTGTTGAAGTGGGAATCGCCGCAAAATGTCAATGAAATAAGGAGTTTTCTTGGGATGGCTGGATATTACCGTAGATTCATCAAGGACTTTTCCAAGATAGCCAAGCCTATGATGGAGTTGCTAATGAAGGGAAAGGCTTTCCAATGGACTCAAGCTTGTCAAAATAGTTTTGACGAGTTGAAGAAGAGGTTGACAACAGCCCCAGTTTTGGTATTGCCGGATGTAAGAAAGAGTTTTGACATTTATTGCGACGCATCAAGACAAGGACTTGGATGTGTATTGATGCAAGAAGGTCAAGTGGTCGTCTATGCATCAAGACAATTGAAGAAACATGAGCAGAATTACCCCACTCACGATTTGGAACTCGCGGTCGTGGTACACACATTGAAGATTTGGAGGCACTATATTCTTGGACATAGGTGTGAAATTTATACGGATCATAAGAGTTTGAAGTATATTTTCACACGAACGGATCTGAACTTGAGGCAACGAAGATGGTTGGAGATCATCAGAGATTATGATTTGGGGATCAACTATCATCCGGTAGTGGCCGATGCTTTGAGTAGAAAGGGAGTAAGTCATCAACTCACAGTTCGAGAGTTACCATTCGAGTTATGTAAGGAGTTTGAAAGGTTGAACCTCGGATTTGTAAATAAGATGGAGATGATGGAGTTAAACCCAACCTTGGAGCAAGAAATTTGAGAAGCACAAACTGCAGATGTGGAGATCAAGGAAATCAAGGAAAGGATCGAGGAAGGGAGAGAATTCAGATTTGATGAGGACGAACATGGTACCTTATGGCTTGGAAAGAGGATCGTTGTGCCTAATGTAAAGCATATTCGGGAGACAATATTAAAGGAGGCACATGACTCACCATACTCAATTCATCCCGGTTGTACAAAGATGTACAAAGACTTGAAGACTTGCTATTGGTGGGATAGCATGAAGAAGGACATAGCTGAATACGTAGCATTGTGTGATGTGTGCCAACGAGTCAAGGCGGAACATCAAAGGCCAGCCAGATTATTGCAACCGTTGAAGATTCGGGAATGGAAGTGGGAAGAAATTGGTATGGACTTCATAGTTGGGTTACCACGTACTCAGTCCGGGTATGACTCAATTTGGGTAATTGTGGATCGCTTAACCAAGTCGGCTCATTTTGTCCCTGTGAAGACCAAATATACAGCTGCACGATTGGCCGAAATATACATGGAGCATATTGTGTGTCGACACGGAGTCCCGAAGAAGACCGTGTCGAATAGAGGTTCTCAATTTACCTCCAGATTTTGGCAAAATTTGCATGAAGATTTGGGAACGAGGTTGAATTTTAGTTCAGCATATCATCCTCAAACAGATGGACAAACCGAGAGGACCAATCAGATATTGGAGGACATGTTAAGAGCTTGTGCTTTAAAGCATGGGAAGAGTTGGGACAAAAGCTTGCCATACGCAGAATTTCCATACAACAATAGTTACCAAGCAAGCATGAAGATGTCACCATATGAGGCGCTTTATGGGAGGAAGTGTAGGACACCTTTATTCTGGAATGAGGCAGGAGAAACTCAAGTATTTGGTCCGGATGTGTTACAAGAAGCCGAAAAGCAAGTTTGAATAATTCGTGAAAACTTTAGGGGCTGCCCAATCAAGGCAAAAAGACTATGCGGACAATAGAAGAAGGAAACTAGCCTTTGAAGTGGGAGATTTTGTTTACCTCAAGGTGTCAGCAATGAGGGGTCATAAGAGGTTTAACATAAGAGGAAAGCTAGCACCTCGTTATATTAGACCATTCAAGATTTTGGACAAAAGAGGAGAAGTAGCATATAAGTTGGAGATGCCAGCTCATGTTTCAGACGTACATGATGTCTTTCATGTTTCCCAGCTCAAGAAGTGCTTGAGAGTACCGGAAGAACAAGTGCCAATGGAAGGATTGGAATTAGAGGAAGATTTGACTTATGCCGAGCCACCGATCAAAATCTTGGAAACCAAGGAGAGGGTCACAAGGAATAAGGTCATTAGATGGTGTAAAGTTCAATGGAAGCACCACACAGAAAAAAAAGCGACGTGGGAATTGGAGGATGATCTCTAGAAGGAATTTCCCTCTCTCTTCTCTTCCGCGTCGAATCTCGAGGGCGAGATTCATTTTAAGGGGGGTAGGTTTGTAACACCCTAAATTTTCATGCATCATTCCTTGCATACATTCATATACATGTTTAACATTGATCCACAACAAGAGGAACGAGTTTAAAATTTGATTTGGAGCATTCAAAATTGATTTGGAACAAAACCACACTTAAAATGCAGGAAAGTGCGGACTAGTCTGATTTTGCTGAGGACTGGCCCGATTTCTCTCTGACTAAAAACGGACTTGTCCGATTTTGTGCGGACTAGTCCGATATTCCAAGAATCCTTGAAAATTTGCTAAGTCCTTGGACTTTTCCGGACTAGTCCGGTGTTACAGCGGACTTGTCCGTTTTCCTCTCTATTTAAAGTCGAACTTGTCCGATTTTCGGCCAGACTTGTCCGATTTTCTCTCTGGATGACTTCGGACTAGTCCGATCCTTTCCGGACTTGTCCGATATTTCGCGACTCCGAGTTGATCTTTTGTTTTACGACTTGTTTCTTGGGTTTCACGTTAACTGGGCCTAGGGGCGTTGTGCCTAACTCTTTTAGAGCCCGTGTTGGACTCTAAACCGGCCTCTACTCATCCCAAAACTCGAAATCCATCTAACCCTAGCCTCCACCTCTATATAAACAGCCCCACCCCTTGGATTGACATCTATTTGCCACTATTCCACCCACCCAAACCCTAGTTCGTGGGGAGCCACCATCAAGGAGGGAGAAGATCCCAAGCAAGAAGAAGAAGACAAGGAAACGAAAGAGGATCAAGATCTCGACCAAGTTTCGTTCTTCAGCACCAATTCATCCCCAAGTTCATCACCAACCCTAGATCATCAAGATCCAAGTGCTACCTCTAAGTTTCTTGATTCATTGGAGTTCTAAACACCTATTATACCTTCTATTATCTTTTCCTTACGAGAATTCAACCCCTAATCTCCAAATTCACGTCGATCTAGAAAACCCTAATCTTCTGATCTCGCAGAGTGCAGACTTGTCCGGTCCCTAGCGGACTAGTCCGATCTTTCTGGTTAAATTGTGTTGAATTAATTCTAGAATTTGATCTAATCGAATCCAAACCTGTATAAACTTGTTAAAAGCTATTAGAACTAGTTAGTGATCATTAAAAGCAATCAATTAACAAGTTCTACCTTGCATTTGCATTAATCATGCATGTCATGTCATATTGAGTAATATTTGTGCACTCTTTGATTTTTTTTCTTGTCTTGTATGTTTATTATGTGGATTAGACGGATTTGCGCTAGAGAGTGCCACGGAGGATCTCCAGCACCAAAAGTTTGAAGGCTTTGATCCTAATCAACAACAAGAGCAAGGCAAGTGTCCTTGAAGCATATTGATCCTGTTTTTTAAAATAAATGTTTTGTTTGCAAAACTGCATGCTTGTGTCAATTTTGATAGGAATCCTATGATAGGAAGTTTACTAGCTATGTTTAACCACCCTTGTCACCAGGGATATATGGTAGAGAGTCGGGATGAGATTTTTTTACCTTTTGCTTCGCTTAATCAACTGGGATGGGAAAACAACACTACACATTTAATTATGTAATAATGATATTCTGGTTAATGTGAATTGGACAATACGGTATGGTAATGGGTGATCTAAGCAAGCCTGGTATATGGATGGGTTGGATGTTATGGTGGTTTTGCTTGCTTTAGATCTATGGACCGGTTCATGCGAGAATAAGCCAGGACTACAGTGCCACCACAAGGCCAAGTATGGGTGCGGCGTAGCTGATTAATTAGGGCTTTGCTAGTGCTGTTTGGACCATTGTGGATGCTCGGGGAAGGGGTAGTTGGATTGGGTTTGTTGATGATTGGTGGGACTACCCTGGGATCCGAATGGCTCAAGAGGGGTCCTTGGTTGAAGATGTGCTCAGTTGGAGGCATCGCCACCGATGAAACCTCAGTGGGGTCTAAATAGGCTAGTAATCCCTTTGTAAAGGCTATTTTGTGATCTCTTGTCCACACACCGACGGAAGTGTGAGACGGCATAATAGAGGTTCTAGTCATCGAAAGGTGATGAAATCATGAACACGTGGGTAAAGTGGTACAAACTCTGCAGTCTAATAAAACTATCATGATAGTCGTGCTCCCGGTTATGAGCACCTGGACAACTTCCATGATTAGAGGGTACTCGGTATTGGGATGGTATTTGGGATGGTTATGGTTTTGTAATGGTTATGGCTGGTTATGGATTTATTTCTGGTATTGAATATGGTTATTGGCAATGGTGAAATCTGGAATTATTGATGATGGCAGCGAATTCAGATTGGTATTACGATATTACTTATGATTATGATGGGTTTGCTTCACATACATATAATATATTGCTTTTCAAAGGTTTTAATGTACTTTTCAGCACTTTGCCATTATTATTGTCATCATTTGAATATGCCACATGTCATACTTTCCACACTTGCTGAGTACGATATGTACTCACTATTGCAATCCCCCCCAACAGTTGCAAGTTAGGTTTGGGAGTTTAATCGTGATAATGCGGAGTTCTAGGCCGTGTCTACCGTCAGCTTTGCCTGTGGTGTTATTGGAGCTGCGCTATACCCTATTGCTTATGTTGCCTAGCTGTTTAGTTTGCTTAATTAGTTTATTTCCGCTGCGTTAGTTTAACTTGTCATAAATATTCATTAGAGCTTGTATTCGAGGATAATCCGGTTTGTAGAATAAAATTTGTTTAATTAATCTTATTCTGTGGTAATTTTCTGTATACTCTTTTGTGATTGCACTCGTGTATGTGTGATGAACATCCTGGGCACACATATGCGTTAGCTTGGTTCATTTTTCGGAACTGGGCGTCACACCATAAATCGGTGTAGCACCCATATCATGGAATGGGACCCACCTGTCAGTCACTTGCAGGAAGAACTAGCCGTTTGGAGCCAGGACCAGGTCGGCCGACCCCCCCTAGTCGGCCGACTAGGTCCTGGCGCCAAACACGGTCAAACGCCATGTGTTGGCTCCTCCCGGCTTGAAGAGGTCATGAGTGACTGATTTGCACGCTTTTGGTGGTGGGAAATGACCTTTCTCCAAGCTATAAATAGGACCCCTTACTTTAACACAAACCACTTGAGCATCATTCTATTGTATACACTAACTCTCTTAGTCCATAGTGGAGTTAGGCTATAGGGAGGAGAGCCTCTAGTCCCAAGTCCAAATTGGGAAAGGTATGGCTCATGTATCTTTTCTTGTATTTGTGACTTTATGCATAATAAAGATATTATCTTCAGTCTTCAATTATTCTTATACTTGGATGAAGCGTTTCTTGTTTGATTGTGGACTCCATGTATGTGTTAGGTATAGTCTTTATGATCATGCCCTAATGTCATTATACTATCATCATAAACACTATAAACCCCCACTATAGTCTAGTTAGCTATGATAATATCATGTTAATATGAATGTCTTATGCTATGTTTCAACATTGGTTCAACTGTTTAGGTTTGTCATTGCCTTAGGATGGCTTGTGCTGCAGCTCCTAAGGTATTTACTTAATATGCTAGCATGGTGCTAGGATAGTTAAGCAGAGTTGGATGTCTCGTAGACTCACGGATTGAAGAGGTAGGCAGTAGTTGGTGACAGCTCTATCTATCCTTTGTAATCCTCCATGTTCGGCTATGCCACAGGCTCTTGGAGGGAGTCATCCTAGTATTGCTAGGGGTAAACTGGTGTCCGATGTGTTGAACAACTTATCATAAGTTTTCACAATCGACATGCTCATTAGAATCTAACATATGCTATGTATATGTATATTAGAAGCATTGTAGGAGCATCTCCCCAATTCTTAGTCTAACGTCCATTATGACACATATACCGTTTAGAATAGATTGCTTAGGTTTCTGTCACACTACCCATATATTATCAACTTACCCCTGTCTTGATAATTGATTAGTATCCCATAGGTTGATCATAAGAGTAGTGTTTACTTTACTCCATTGCCTTCATTTGGGATAAATATGATACCCTTGGGGATACTCTTGGGTGAAATGCTACGCCATAGTTTATGTGCGCTTGCGGACCTCATCTCTTACTAGTTATTAGATAGGATTACCCTTGTTTGTTTTCTCCTTTTGTGGTGAAAATAGGGTAGTGTTGGCTAACCTATTTCATGGGATGTACTAAAGGAAATGCCGGTACTTACGTCGGCCGTATTAACTTACGTCGGCCAGTCGACGAAAGTAGAATAACTTACGTCGGCCAAAAGAAACCAACGTAAGTTAACTAACTTTCGTCGGCGGCCCGGTGGAACTTAATTTGCAAATTGTGTTGTTGTCGATGTTCAGGATAATATTTTATAAATATTTTGTTGTGTATCTATTCTAGATATTATCTATATGTGTTCTGTGTTCTTGCCATCGAGCGAGGTAGTCAGTTCTGTTTTTTTAAAAAAAATCAAAAACTTAACTTACGTCGGCTATACACATGTTGACGTAAGTTAGCCCAGTTTAACTTACGTCGGTGTGTCCTGACCGACATAAGTTAAACCACTTAACTTACATCGGTTTGGTGCAATCGACGTAAGTTACACCACTTAACTTTCGTCGGTTGTGACCGACGTAAGTACTCCAGCCCAGCCCACGACCCATCCCGGTAAATAACTTACGTCAGTTGTCGGAAACCGATGTAATTAAGTAACTTATGTCGGCGACTGATGTAAGTTACCTTAATCACGTCCAAGCTGCTTCGTCAGCCAGAAACTAATGTAATTAAGGTTAAAAAGACATAATTAAGTAACTTACGTCGGTTTAAGCCTTAATTACGTTGGCCCTGGCCGACGTAATTGATCGAGATTCTTGTAGTGATAGCCAACGAGGACGCTAGTGCTCAACTGCAAGATGATTGAAGGCGTACCTCAACAAATATCTGCAAGGCAACACCATTGCCTTTCGCGGAAAAATTTCAGCTTCCAGTAGGAGCCAAAGTCATCCATACCCAAGCTTGGGGGATGCTCCAAGATTTCTTCTTGGTTTGCCTCCACCATAGGGTGGATAGTTGGCTCGTCATCCAACACTCATGTCATGGGTTGGCTCCACCAATCCATGACCACCTTTGTGCTGGAGCTAAAGGAGTCCTAGTCTCATTCATCATGGATGAGAATATGGTATCTACTCAAGGGGTGGATTGAAGAGTACTCTAGTTCCTTTAGCTTGGCATGCACACCACTTAACAAGGTGGACATGCTAGCTAAGGAACTACCCCTCCCATTGAAGTATCATGAAGATCAAGCTAATGGAGAAGTGTTTGGAAGTATCCAAGCCATGGATATTCACATGATTTGTGAGAATCCTTGTCAACATGGGCCACTTGGGGAATCATTTCCCGAAGACCCATGGGGATTCTTCCTTCCAAACACCAACAAGGAGGTTAAGGGTGGAATCAACATCATCATTGTAGTCAAGGAGGCTATGAGGATTTCAAGGGATTTATGTTCAACTGGCCTACCTTGAAGTATCTTGTCCATGGCCAAGTAAGAAATCAAGACAACATTTACATGAAGCTCTTGACCAAGGACAAGAAAATTGAAGAGCATTCAAGATCCAATATATCCCACAATCACTTGTTGGGATTCCTACCCTTCGACCAAGCCCATGCAACCTAGGGCAAGTGACATTGTGGATGAAGTGTTACTTGTTTGATTGTGGAGTCCACATGTCATCATGCCCAAGGAAGCTTTTGATCCATGATCAAAGTATGCGTTAACTCAAAAGAACATCAAAAAGGTCAAAGTTACACCCCTAAAGAAAGACAAGCCTCACCATGCTCATAAGAGAATATCTTCAAGAGGGACAAGGCGTCACTACATCAACAAGTCTTCATCGAGATGACGAAGAGGCTACGGCCACCATGTGGCCCACATGTCCAACTAACATGCCAAAGGAAATTTGGCATGTCAGTTAAGAGAAGTTGTCCATATCTTCAACTTCAGGAGTGGACAACAGATCATCGCGCTAAATAGGACGGAGGTAAGTCCCACTCATCAGACTTCAATAATTTGGTTAGTCCTTGCCAATAGGTTAATTGGTAGTTATCTTATATTTGATTTCCCAATTGCATATTTGAATTCCCCATAAATATTTGCATTCACATTTAGCATGTTTGAATTTTCACACTTGCATGTTGGAAAGTAAAATTTCCAACCGTCATAAAAACTACTATTTTGAATTAGGAAATAAATTTATTTGTATATTAACTTTGGGCATAACTACTTGAATTTAAATTCCTAATTCAAACCAAAAATATTTCCCTTAATATTCAATGCATTTGCAAGTTGCTTCAAGTTGGGCAAAACAATTCAACAAAGGGTACAACATGCTTTTTAGCTAACGTAACCCGTTTTTGAGTTGTTTTGTTTGTTCTTGATTTTAGTGAAGCAAGGCCAAAATTTGTAAAGAGGTTGAAAGGCCTCATCAAATGGATATCTCCACATCGATCTCATTTTGAGTTCATGATGGAGGAATGCTCAAGATGGTGGTCTAATGGAGGAACAAGATGAAGCCCATTCAACTCTACCTCAACTTGGCAGGAGACAATTAACATGAAGACTACATCAAAATTCAGGGTCGTGAGTTTCTCACACAACGACCTTCAACACGGACTGCTCTTCAAATGAGGTAGAAGTTTAAAATTTTCTGTCATTTAGATAGCATTAGGATTGAATGATTTTTGCTTACATTAGTAAGGAAGGTTTACACATTCTCATCGTTCAATTCTTATGCATCCTCACAGGAGTAAGTGTTGGGATTTCCATTTTTTGATTCTTCAAAAAGGAGTGTCACCTTACTCAGGAATAAATTTAAACAAGTACCTAGAATTTCATAAGCATTGCTAAAATTGACTTAGACATTTTCTACCTAGGTAATGCTTATGGAATTACTTAATGGTTGAATTGGTATGTAGCAATCTAGGAATAGTGATGTCCATAATTTTGATTTTAAACTCATTCATGCAGGGATCACTAAAATTCGAATTCCTAGGCAAGAAATTAAAAATGTTCAAGAGGATAAAATCGAGAATCTTGTTTTCCATGACTCAATTGATAAATATTTGATCTTGTAAAAAACTATGATGGTTATAAATTTTTCAAGATGAAGGGATCCATATAGTGTATTTATATCACTTGCACTGCTATGAGTAGGAGATTTAGAAAATATTAAACTTGATTTATCCATAAAGCCCCACTCTTATCAATGAATAATATGTTGTTCATAGATACACCTGAAATTGGACCCAATGCATCTTTGATTGCTCTTCCCCGTGCGTACAAATGAAGATTTGGTTACCTAACCCGAAAATTCATTTGTACAAGTATTAGAAGCTAACCATCCCTCTCCATCATAGAGAGGAAGTTTGCAGGAGTAAAATAACTATGCAGGCATTCAAGGATTCGATTGTTAGAAACCCTAAGAGGATTCCATTTCAATATCTCTTGGCCAAGGAGTAAATTAGGATTGTTACTAACTACCAGGAATTAAGCCCAATGGTCAACCGTAACCATAAGAGGCTAAAGATTTGACATGGAAACCCTCTATGAGCAACCAATGGGCTGCTAGAAATATGTGAAAGCATTATGCTCTCAACTATTCTAAGCACACATTCAAGCTCAAGGGAATTGCCACCATCATTGGGTGTAAGTTATTCCTTTGTGGCTAAAAGGTATGATGTGCCTTAACCGAGGAATGATAAGATCACATCTAATGTATATTGGGTGCAAGTTGTTCCTATTTTGCCAGAAGGTATTTTATACCTTAACCAAGGAACAACGGATCACACTCAACCCATGTTGAGTGCATGTCATTCCTTCGTGGTTATAGGCATGTTGTCCCTTAGCCAAGGAATAACGGATCATACTCAACACATGTTGGGTACATGTCTCTCCTTTGTGGCTAAAGGTTATCATTAACTTAGCCAAAGAGTGACAGATCACACCCAATGCATGAGAGCTAAGGGTTATCATCACCTATAACAGACTACATCCAACGTATGGGAACCTTAAGGTGTGATGAGTGACATCGACAACACTCTCCTCGACCACACTCATGGAATCCATGGAAGGCAACCCAACATCGACACTCAATCCCTCCAATGTCAAAGACATGCTGCAACAAGGTTAGGCCAACCTCATGGCCTACATCCGTCGTTAGGGTTTCAGCCCCTATCGCGGACCTTGAACAAGAACAAGCTTGGGAGAGGACCCCCACTTGAGGTAACTTGTATCACAACCCTCACATATTTATTTTCCATAATCCACCATTCATATAAAAAAACTTAAAAATAAGTACAGTAGATTTGCTTTCAAAATAAAATAAAAGATGTGCAGTAAGAATTATTTGGAATTCACATGGATGAAATGATGAATGGTTGCTCTGTTTTAATTTTCCTAAGTCCCTAGTTTACAACTTACTACTCTCCAAAATATTGCTTTCATTGGCTAGAATTACTTTGCCTTGATTTAAAAATTGTGGGTAGCAAAAGTTTAATCCAATTCTAAGTTGTTGTGAGATATGATATAGTGATAGGGCTGCTATTCCTAGTTTGAAAGTGAAACTTAGATTTTTGGAGAATTTCCCAAAAGATCTATGTTACTCTCATTTAATTGGAAATACCTACCAAAGCCATATGATACATTACATTGATAGACCTTATGCATACACTATTTGTCTTCACATTGAGCTTTGTCAAACTAGTATAGACCTATGTAAGATTTCATGCATTACTTTTTGAATTCAAGACTTCACTTGCACATGCTATACTTCTACACTAGAAGTAAGCAAATTCTGATCATACGACCATTCGAAACTTCATATCATTCATGCTAAGTACTCTCTCCAAAATTTATTGCATAAAAAGGGAGTAGAAGACATGTCTACAAGAAAAAGAAAAGGAAAATGCATGCTTACATCATAAGCATGAGAAAAAAAAGGAAAAAAAGTAGCCATGTTTAATCCCTACAAAATAAGAGAGTCCACACAAAAAGGAGTCATCTCAAATAACCACGTCCACTCCAGTCCATCACACATGCACAAGTCTTGAATCAAATTGTTTTGAAATTAGTTCTCCTATGGCTTGCTCTTTTGACTTAGCAATATTATGTGTTGCAAATATGCCTACAATATTCCCTACCAAGCTCCACATACAAGCCTTATTTAATGGTAGGATGAGTGTAGGCAAAATGCCTTGGTGAGGAAATATTTCCACTACGCACAAGGGAGAGACTGAGAGAATCAAATTGAGGTACTTATAATCTAAATTGAACTCTCCGGGATTTGAGTGGAACTTGATTTCTAGGGTATGTGTGCTCCATTTGCTGTTCTATCTTTCAACCACCCATGAATAAGAGATGGCATAAGCCCCATAATAACTTAGGATGGGTGATGTACCATGCCTATTTTCGCAGTACTAGGTAGAGTATTCTATTGTGAACATGGTACTTTTGAAAAGTAGAACATAGTAGCAACTCCTGATCATCAACCTAAAGTCTTGAATTTGTTCGGGACGTGCAAAGGATAAGCTTGGGGGAGTTTGTTGATGGCTGTTATATACCAATATCACCCATCAATATAACTCGATTATGTGAAGGAAATATCATTTCTTGCACACATCACCTTTCTATTTAAACTATTTCCACTTGTACTTGTAGAAATTGGTCCATGCAGGCATTTTACAAAAAATTGAAGTGAGACAAGGGGATTGACTCTATAAAATATCATCCAAGCCAATCAAGTGTCGACACGTGGCACCACAAGGATCAAATGGCCCACAAACAGAAGTATCCGAGGCCATCCAATGGTGTAGAACCCATATCATAGAATGGGACCCACCTGTCAGTCACCTGGAGGAAGAACTGGCCGTTTGGAGCCAGGACCAGGTCGGCCGACCCCCTAGTCAGCCGACTAGGTCCTAGCGCCAAACGCGGCCAAACGCCACATGTTGGCTCCTCCCAACATGAAGAGGTCATGGGTGGCTGATTCATGCGCTTTTGGTGATGGGAACCGACCCTTCTCCACTATAAATAGGACCCCTCATCCCTCACTTCAACACACAGCACTTGAGCATCATTCTACTGTATACACTAGTTCTCTTAGTCCATAGTGGAGTTAGGCTATAGGGAGGAGAGCCTCTAGTCCCAAGTCCAAATTGGAATAGGTATGGCTAATGTATCTTTTCTTATATTTGTGACTTTATGCATAATAAAGTATTATCTTTAGTCTTATCTTATTCATATACTTAGATGAAGAGTTTCTTGTTTGATTGTGGATTCCATGTATGTGGTAGGTATAGTCTTTATGATCATGCCCCAATGTCACTATACTATCATCATAAACACTATAAACCTTCACTATAGTATAGTTAGCTATAATGTCCTATGCTATGTTTCAACATTGGTTCAACGATGTTTAGGTTAGACATTGCCTTAGGATGGCTTATGCTACAGCTCCTAAGGTATTTACTTAATATGCTAGCATGGTGCTAGGATTGTTAAGTCGTGTTGGATGTCTCATAGACTCACGGATTGAAGAAATAGGCAGTTGGTGGTGACAACTCTATCTATCCTTTGTAATCCTCAACGTTCGGCTATGACAGGCTCTTGGCGGGAGTCGTCCTAGTATTGCTAGGGCTGAACCCATGCCCGATGTGTTGAACAACTTAGCATAAGTATTCACAATTGACATGATCATTAGTATCTGTCGGTACCCTGAGTACCGTATACCCCTTAAGATTGCAAAGATCTCAAGGAAATGTCATCTACTTGATTTGAAGACCTACAGAGGCCCACATGTCAGACATAACCGGACCCGCTTCCCCAATATGGTTAGTCCCAGGGTCGCCACGTGTACCATCAAACTAGAGCTACCGCCCACAAGGGGGAAGCTCCGGGTTATGTACCATGACGGCACCCCCGGACCTAACCCCAGACTGAGGGAAGCTCCGGAACTGACATGTGTCTTGTGGCACCGGACCTATCTGTTCCCCACAGTATGCTCCGAAGCTGCCACGTGTCCAACCGTCGGATCTTCAGCCTCAAACCTCCGGTAGACTTCACAATGGCTCCGGATCTTCAAAGGGGAATCAAGGACTTCAAGACCCGATTAAATGTCATTAATACTATGTTAATGACACACGATCGGACGACCCTTATTACCAGTAACGACGCTGTCAAAGCCCGTAACTCGGTCATTAAGGGTAATTAAGCGCATCAAATGTGTATCAATATAAGTAGCTGCTGGGGCCACATGTCGGGCCAGGCCAACTTGTAACGGCCTGTCCTTGTACTATAAAGGGACAGGCCGACGATACATAGAGGGACAGATCTAATATGAGATCTGGGCTCTGATCTGATCTGGTCTGATCGGCTCACACGCGTTCTCAACTCACATCACCTGAGTTGAGTCCATACATCCAATACAACACCAACACACCTCGTGGAGTAGAGTATTATGCTCAGGCGGCCCGAACCACGTAAATCTCTGTGTCTCCTGTGTCATTTTACATTTCACCTTCTTGAATCTCCGCGCGCCCACACTAAACTTCAAACTTCGCAAACACTTTTAGTAGTGTTGGGAGATCTGCCGGATCAAAACCACCGACAGTTGGCGCGCCTGGTAGGGGGTGCCTGAGATTTCAAGAATGGTGAACTCAGCTGCTGAATCATCCAATGGTCATCCTGCTATTCAAGCTGCTGGGGGCAATCCCTCCAATATGCAGCCACCAGCAGGAACCTCAGTTCCAGCAGGAGACACACTTCCACCACCGCCGCCTCCATCAGCAAATCAAGCTGGGCAGCGCGATGGTGCACCGGCGTCAATCACTGCGTCGGCGAATCATGACAACCCAGAACATGCGCTCCATGCAGCACGTGCTCTCCTTCAGCGCCCACCACCTCCGGATGCATCCTGGGATGCAATAGAGCAGTGGAGGGCCGATGTGGAACACTTGGTTTCAGCAGCAACCGACCGCATCAGTAACCAGGGTCCTCCTCCTTCAGGACGGGCCCCATCGCAGCAACGGACCTTATCTGGTAGACTTGGTCCGCATGTTTCCAACAATAGGAGACGTGTTGCGTCACAGCAAGTGACGTCGTTGCCCTCCGGGGCGCGACACACTCACACGGTATCAAGGCTTTCAACTCATGACCTCCGGGCGGAGCTAGATCGCCGATACCGTCAACAAGACGGCCGAGTTCATATCGAGCGTGCTCGTGAAATACGAGAAGCTCAGGACATTCCTGCCCCTGAAGGAGTAGGAGGAGGCTGTTCAGCCCTGGCCATGCATCTGCGTATGGTGAGGTGGCCACAGAAATTCCGGCCTCACCTGCCGGAGAAGTTTGACGGGACCGCTAATCCCGTCGAATTTCTTCAGATTTACTCCACTGCTATCCTGGCAGCTGGAGGAAATGAGGCCATAATGGCCATCTATTTTCCAGTGGCTTTAACTGGGACCGCCCGATCCTGGTTTATGAGCCTTCCACCGAACTCCATCAACCGTTGGGAGGAGTTGTGCCGACAGTTCACTGCCAACTTCGGGAGTTCATAGACCCGACCAGGCACTGAACTGGACCTTTTTTCAGTCATGCAAAAAGGCGGAGAATCCCTGCGATCATTCATCCAAAGATTCTCTCAGGTACGAAACACTAGCCCTTCTATCTCTAGCGCTTCTGTCATTGTGTCATTTAGACAGGGCGTACAGGATAAGAAGATGTTGGAGAAACTGGCGATCAAGGAGATCACCAGTGTCACGGAACTCTTCAGCTTGGCTGACAAATGTGCCAGAGCTGCGGAGGGCCATGAAATGCACTCCAAACCACATCCAGAGGATCGCATTAAATCCTCCAAAGGTGAAGCCACTACCTCCAGGAGTGGCAAAAAGAAGAAAAAGACCAACGACAAGAAGAAGCTGTCGGCCAGCGCATCAAATGCTGCAGCTGCTGCAGCTCCGGGTGGCCGGGGGCCACGCCCCGAGAAGCGACCTCGACCGTCTTCTAAAGACGGTGGCAAACCCAAGGTGTGGTGTCCAATTCATAAGACGGACAGCCACAGTTTGGAAGACTGTCGGGAGGTCGAAAACCTTGTCGAGTGCTAAAACAAGCACCGGGAAGAAGTTCCTTTCTGACAGAGGGAAGGAAAACAAAAAGTTGACGAAGCTCCGGGTAAAGAGGAGTTAGGTTTTCAGGATCCTAAAAAGGACCTGAAGGCCGTCTACACCTCCGTCGATGAAGATTCTGACGTCTCTGGCAACGAGCGTCGGAAGACCATGAACACCATTTTTGGTGGATCATGGGACATCACCTGCCGCCGTGTCCTCCAGACAATGCGTCGGGACATGGCCGCTGTAGCTCTTACAGCCAGGGCGGAGCCTCATCGGAAGTGGATGGACACAGCCATCACTTTTGATGCTTCGGACTGCCCTCGAAGCATGGTTGGAGCAGGCCAGTTACCTTTGATGGTATCGCCTACCATCAATAACATTCAGCTCCACCATGTTATGGTAGACGGAGGTTCGGGGCTGAACCTCATAAGCTTCGAAGCTTTTACCAAGCTTCAGCTCCAACCTTCGGATCTTCACCCCTCACGGCCTTTCTCCAGAGTAGGTCCGGGAGCCATTACCCCACTCGGTGCTATTACTATCCCCGTTACCTTTGAGACTCGGGAGAAGTATCATACTGAGAAGTTGGTCTTTGACGTTGCTCAGATCAACTTACCTTTCAACGCCATCTTGGGTAGGCCTGCCTTGTACAAATTCAAGGCAGCTGCTCGTTATGGCTACCTGGTGTTAAAGATGCCAACACCAGTAGGCGTTCTCCGGATCCGCAGAGATCGCACTGCCAGAGTAACCGCCCTGGAAGAACTTCATGCGCTTACTACGGCGCAAGAGGAGGACTCCAGGCAGGAGCAAGCTCCAAAACCCCCGAGCATTCGTCAACGGGGCTCGACTTCTGCACCTCGTGTGCAGCCAAGTAGCGACACTGACATTCCCATCAAAGTCGTCCAAATCGGTTCCGATGCTGCTCAGACCACCCGTATATCGGGGGGACTGAATGACAAATAGAAACTCGCGCTCATTGCTTTCCTTCGGGCTAATGTCGACGTGTTTGCCTGGCAACCGTTACAAATGCCTGGGATCCCCAGGGAAGTGATTGAGCACAATCTGAAGATCTACCCTGACGCCCGGCCTGTGCATCAGAAGCCTTGGAAGCAATCCGTGGAGTGACAGAACTTCATTCGACAAGAAGTGAAGAAGTTGCTCGAAGCTAGATTCATCCGAGAAGTCTTCCATCCAAAATGGCTGGCAAACCCAGTCATTGTGCCCAAGGCCAGCGGGAAGCTTCGGATGTGTATTGACTACACAACACTAAATAAGGCATGTCCAAAAGATCCATTCCCACTACCTAGAATAGATCAGATAGTGGATTCCACCTCCGGGTGTGAATTACTGTGTTTACTAGACGCATATTCTGGGTATCATCAAATCAGAATGTTTAGGGAAGATGAAGAGCATACCTCTTTCAGAAGACCTAGACTTGAGTCCACAAGAAGTTACTTCAGAAGACCTAGACCCCTCCAGGAGGGTCCAGGACGCTTCTGAAGAAGCTCTGGGTCCCTTCAGCAAGGACCCGGAGGTCCCCGAAGAAGGTCCGGATCCCTCCGAGAGGATCCGGGTCAATGAAGAGGAAGCTCCGGGCCCCTTCGGGAGGGTCCGGACCATCCAGCGCCCAGTGTACTTCATTAGTGAAGTACTTCATGACGCCAAGACTCGATACCTAGAGGTGTATAAGCTGCTCTATGCAGTTCTTATTGCCTACAGGAAGCTTCGCCATTACTTCCAAGCTCACAAGATTCCAGTTGTGACTTCTTACCCACTTTGAGCAATCTTGCATAATCCCAATTCAACTGGTAATATTGCAAAGTGGGCAGCGGAATTGGCCGAATTCAATCTTGAATTCATTCCAAGACAAGCAATCAAGAGTCAAGCATTGGCAGATTTTGTGGCGGAATGGACTCCCTCTCCATCAAACCCTGGGGGCCCCAGTGAGCAGAAGCCGGAACACAAGGCTCTGGTCTTCACCGAGCCTCACTGAGCTGGAATCCTTCTCCTCGCACCAGCCGGGGAGAAGGTAAAATACATGGTACACCTTGACTTCAAGGCGACCAACAACATGGCGGAGTACGAAGAACACATCTATGGACTAAAGGTGGCACTGTCATACAGTGTCAAGCAGCTTCTTGTCAAGGGAGATTCACAGCTCATCATTAAACAAGTGAAGGGTGAATGCTCCTGCAACAATCTCCAGCTAGCTGCTTACCTCCTTGAAGTACAGAGGCTTCAGAAGGACTTCGAAGTCCTAGACCTCCACCACGTCCAGCGTGTCCACAGCACTGAAGCCGACGAACTCTCAACGAAAGCGTCAACCGGAGGTCCAGCTCCTGATGGAACTTTTGTCTGGGGGTTGTCAAAACCCACAGCTCAGCCTGCCGAACTGAGCGAAGGGGGTGAGATCAGCATCCCTAAGCTGATGGTCCCGATGGCCCTATTACCATGGCAGCCATCAAGAGTCGTAGGTGCTGTCGGAAGCTCCGAGCAACCCAGCACGCAAGACTCAAATGCTCAAGTTAGCTCCGATGCATGGATCTCGGAGATCCAGAGCTACTCGAAAGACAACATCCTTCCTGACGATGATGTATCCGCTGATCGGATAGTCAGATTGGCTAAAAGATACATGTTGGTAGAAGGGGATCTCTACCGACGCGGTGCCAATAGCGTCCTAATGCTGTGCATCACAAGGGAAGAAGGCTGCGAGCTCCTCGCAGGAATCCATGGAGGCAAGTGTGGAAACCACGCATCTTCCCGCACGCTGGTCGGTAAAGCCTTCCGGCATGGCTTCTACTGGCCTACAGAACTCATGGATGCAACTGAGCTGGTGAAGAAATGCGAAGCATGCCAATTTCATGCAAGGCAAATTCACACACCGGCTCAACCTCTACAAATGATACCTCCTACATGGCCCTTCGCTGTGTGGGGGATGGACATCTTGGGACCCATCCCAAGAGCCGTTGGAGGTTACAAGTTCCTGTATGTTGCCATTGACAAGTTCACCAAGTGGCCGGAAGCAACTTCAGTTGTGACAATAAACAAGCAATCTGCTATCAACTTTTTGCGGTCCATTGTATGCAGATTTGGAGTCCCAAACAAAATCATTACTAATAACGGGACCCAATTCACAAGCTCTGCATTTCAAGGATATTGCGAAGACCTCGGCATTCAAGTTTGCTACGCCTCCGTAGCTCACCCGGCAAGCAATGGCCAGGCTGAGAGAGCAAATGCTGAAATCCTGAAAGGACTCAAAACGCACACTTATGAGCGCTTGAAAAAACATGGAGCCAACTGGATTGAAGAGCTTCCGCCCACTCTATGGGCCAACAGGACAACTCCAAACCGGTCAACTGGAGAGACACCCTTCTTCCTGGTGTACGGAGCTGAATCAATCCTTCCTTCGAAAATCACCTTGGGGTCACTCCGGGTCCGGACCTTCGACGAAGCCACGAAGGACCAGCTCCAGCGTGAAGACCTAGACCTCCTTGAGGAGGGAAGGTGCCAAGCAGCTGTTCGGAATGCCCGATACCGCCAAGCCCTTCGGCGCTATCATCAGCGGCATGTACACAACTGACAGCTCGAGGAAGGCAATCTGGTGCTACGGAGAATACAATCCAGAGAATGGTTAAACAAACTCTCCCCCAACTGGGAGGGACCCTTCCGAGTGATTAAAGTATCCCATCCCGGAAACGTTCGCTTGGCTACCGAGGATGGGACACCTCTCCCAAATCCTTGGAATATTGAGCACCTCCGTAAAATCTACACTTAATATCACGGAGGCGAGTCTGTAGTAACTTGAGGTGTATGTTATAGAGTCATTGTACAGAGTCGGGTAGTTCCACCGGGAGAATAGCCGGACCTTTCTCGGAAGGTCCGCAAAGTTCATGCAACACTTATCACAGTCTCAGGACTAAAAGTGTGTCTAGCTAACCTGGGTCAAACGAGAAATGAAACAAGCTTAACCTTTCCCGGAATGTCCGCAAAGTTTATGCAACACTTGTCACAATCTCAGGACTAAAAAGTGTGGCTAGCTACCCTGGGTCAAACGAGAAATGAAACACGCTTAGCCTGGTTCCGTACCCTAAGAGTGTACTTGTTTCCCCTGTACCCCGGACCTATAATGAAAGACATCTTCATGTGAAACAGACTCCACGTGCCATTATTTTGTACGGGCTCAACATTTTTAATTTTTCTCATTCTTGTCTATAACAAAGTTGTGCAATTCTTAAGAAATTTTAGTTCGACCAGTTCATCCACAATTCGAGCTATATTGTCAATTCTTTTGGATTCAAATATTGTTCATGGACCACTCCCCTGAATGCCGCCAAGCCAATCTAGGGACGGAGTGTGCTATCGACTTAGCCTGGTCAAGCACCATAAGTACGCCACTCTACCTACACCCCGGCGGGCCGAAGTAAGGCGGGTCCAAGTACAATTGGATCTGGAAGAAAAAAGGCAACACATTCGGTTGTATTCAGAATTGTGTTTGACCTAAAAATTTCTTGGGAATCGTAAGCCGCGACGAAGTTATAGGCAAGGAGCGAATTTTACTATTTTTCTTGCCTTCAGTGTGCAGGAAAAATAAAGAATCCATGTTGATGGAGAAAAGCCGGAGCTAACAAAGCTCCGACTCCCCCTAGGTGGCTTGTGATCGATGTAAAACATTGAAAACGAGCATTACCTGAGCAACCAAGCTCCGGAAAACCTAGGGGGCCAGCCGTCGACGCAGAATAAAAGATGGTGAGAAGACCCCACAAGCGGAGTCTACTGCCAACAAGCTACGCGTTGGCAAAGGTCACTGCCAGAGCTACTAAGCTCCGACACCCCGGAGGGCTAACTATCGATGCTCTACACGTTGATAGGGACTATTGCCGGAGCTACTAAGCTCCGACGGTAGTCAATGCTGGAACTTCTGAGCTCCGACAACCTCATGGGGCCTTCACTATCGAAGACTCCGGAACTACACTCTACAAGTTCGAAGCAAACGAGTCTTGAACAAAACACAATATCCTCTTGGTACATGTTCACAATCAAATTGTGTACATCTACTAGGGGGCCAAGTGAAGACAGAAGTGTTGAAGACAAAAAATGAAATTCATTAACAAATTGTGGATTTCATTCATCTGGAGACAAGGGATTACAAAATTGGGGAAGAAAAAGAGAGAATACAAGTGGGAGCTACAGAGATGGTCCTAGACCCTATGGAAGAACTGGGCGACCTTCTGAGCAACCTCTGACACGTTGACTCGGGTGGCTTCACCTTCTCCTTCGACGGGACCTTCAAGCACCGAGTCCAGAGGAAATTGGGGATCCCGACTGGTGTAGCACGTCAGCACATACTCTGCGACGTTCTTCGCCAGGGACTGCCCCTCAGCCTCGAACTAGTCCGCGATGGCGTCACCCACCTTGGACAGTTTGTCACCCATCGATCTCAATGCTTGCAACGCCAGGTCCGGCTCCAGCTCCAGATCATCCAGACGCACGGGACTGAAGCCCATTGGTGTCAGCGCGTCGTTGGCTTTGCTCAGGAACTCCCAAACCCGTAGGGAGTCCGCAGTCCTCAAGCCCTTCAGTTCCTCCAAGGATCTTTTGGCCGCCGCCAGTTCAGAATTCTCACGAGCAAGGCGCTCAACCTCTTTGGCATTTTGCTGAATCTTTTCAGCAACCTGGTTCTTGAGTTTTCCAAGCTCCTCCTCTCGGAGGTGGATCTTGTTCTAGCGGTCGACCAGGTCCTTCTCCCGGCCCCTAACTTTCTTCTCCCTGGCAGCGATGGCACACTCTTGCTTATAGAGTTCCTGCCCTCGCACCCAGGCCTTCTCCTCCTCCTCAACGCAATGCTCCTCCAACTTCTTGGTGCGTTCTTCGAGGCCCTTGTCAGCTAGAGCCACCTTTTCGGCGAGCTCCTCCTCCCTCTTCAAGACATCATCCCGCAGCTCTAGGAGTTTTTGCTCTTCGTCTTCGAGCTTCTTCTCCCTCTCCTCATGTGCCTCCTGGCGCTTGATGATTGTAGTGTTAATGGCTTCAAGACTTTCTTGGCGATCATCAGCCGCACTATTAGTTGCCTTGGCCTGCTCATAAATGACCCGGGATTGAGTGTCGAGGGCATGAGTCAAGCTCTCCCTATCATCCAATAATTTGACCCAATATTCCAGGTGGACCTTCTCCTGTTTGATCCACTCCTTGTCGTCTGCCAGCCTCGACTACGCCAGCTTGGTCTCGAAGTAGAGCCCATTACGCCACCGCCTAAGGGTTTGGAGCTCCTCTTCAAGAGCCTTGCTGTAGTGGTAGAACGCCAGCTGGACTTGATGCAGACCGGAGCAAGCGTTGTCAATGGACAACGAAAGGGGAATAGGGTCCGGACCTACTAGGGTCTCCTCCGCTGGTTCCAGCAGGTTTTCACTTACAAAAATTGAGTCCCACTCCACAAGAGTGGTCCCCTGAGCCTCCACGGCACTAGGGCCTTCCTCTGGGATAGCCTCGGTCACCACCGAGGAGGGTCCCGCAGAAGAAGTTCCGACCTCCGGAAGTGGTTCCGAAGGCCTTGCCGCCAGTTCTTCATTTGCCCCCTCAGGCAGGGGGCCAGCGACTTCATCAGGGCACCCTGGCTCAGCAACAGGCACCTCCGCCGTCATCACTTCCGGAGCAGGGGCTACTTTCGGCTTCGGCCTGGGCTCCTCCCTCGCTGGTGGCTCGGGTGTTGGCACCTCGACCATCATGGGTTCGAGTGCTGATGCCTCCGCAACAACCGGCTCGGGCGCCGGAAGGACAACAACAACCGGCCCTGAGGCCGGAGCTTCAACCTCAACCGGCTTAGGCGCCGGAAGGACTTCAACTGCAGCCGGCTCTGCAGTCGGAGCTTTAGTGGAAACCGGTTCTGGGGCCGGAATCACTGCTTCCTACGGCTCAGCGGCTGAAGCTTCCAACATCTCAGCATCAAGACCCGGGGCTTCAACCTCCGGGGCAGGTGCCGCTGGCGCATCTTCTCTCACGTGGTCCAATGCTACCACGGGAGTCTCGGGGGATGAGTCGAGGTCCATGACCACGACAGCTGGCGCCGGAGCTCCCGCAGCTTCAGCCACCACTTGGGGCTGCACCGGGATAGGAGCAGAAGCCTCCGCCCTCACAGCTTCAGCTGCTGTGGCTGAGGGCAGATCCTCACTCCTCTTCTTGGGGACGCTGCAGATGATGGATGAAGAAACTTAAAAAACAGTTACTACAACAAAACAACGGTCTGAGGTAAATATTAAAAATTACCTCGGAAGGCTTCCGCACCAGCTTGCACAGAATCTCTTTCCCGGTCGTTCTAGACTGACCATGGACGCCACCGGCGTGGTAGCTCCAGAAGGCCCCCCGGAACTTGTTGTAGCCGCGAGCATTTCCTTAGTCGAGGCCCCCCTCGACCCGGAAGGACCTCCGGACCCAGAGACCTCAGCTGGCCCTGGTACTGGAGTCACATGCTCAGAGCTAGCACCTCGGGAAGACACTGCTGTAGATGCAGTCGCCATAGTTGTAGAAGACCTCCCCCTCCGGGGAGAAGGAGCTGCTGCAGAGGGTGTAGGCCTGACAGACCTTCTGTCGGCATGCTTTAGCTTCCTCTTCCGGCTCGAGGGTTCGGCCACCGGCTCCTTGCCCTTGCCGACGACTTCGGTCCTTGGCTTCGGGGCAGGGGCGGAGCCACCTTCAGAAGCCCCAGGGATCACCACCCCGAAAGTCGATCGTTTCTCGACGACATCGAGGTCGTCAAGCACCGGCATCGTCCGCTGGAGTTCCCTGCTGAACTGTACTTCCATGTTCAGAGGGAGGAAAGCTGGTGGCGGGGTCAAGTAATCACCCGCGACGTCGATGCCGTGCTGGAACTTCTTGAGATGAAACTCCAAGGTCGACCCCTCCATGTTGGACTTCAGCCCGGTCTCGACCCGGTCGTCATCCATCACACTGTTGAGGGACCAAGCGAGTTTTTCTCTCCTCTTCAGCGGTGCCCACCTGTTGACCAGGAAATTGCAAAATACCGCCTGAGGAGTTAATCCTCCTTCCACACAGTGGCGGATCCTGGTCAGAGCAGGGTTGAAGGCATCCGACAGCACCGGAGCTTCACTCCAGACTGCAGTGTCGATGTTGGGGAGGCCTTCGGGCAGCTCCAGCTTCTCGTGCTCCTCCACCCGGATCACTATCCAATCTTTCTTCCAATCGTCCCACTTTCCAGAGGAAAATGACCAGAGGTACTTGAATGGGCACTTCTTGCGCTTCACAAAGTAGTAGAAGCCAAGGTACTCATCACTCCTTCTGGTGGTATGGACGGTGAAGAAGGTCCGGAAAAGCTCAATGCAGGGGGGGATGCCCACCCACATTTCACACAAGTGGACGAAGACAAACACTAGAAGAATGGAGTGGGGCCCAAGGTGATACAGCTGCAAATCATAGAAGTGTAGCAGCATCAAGAAAAAGGAGAAAAAAGGTGGGATCAACCCCGCCATGGCGTATGCAGAAAAGTACACCATCTCGACCGCATGCTCCTTTTTGAATGGGAGCTCTCCCCCGGCGCGGACCAGGTGGTTGAAGAAGTCCGGGGACCACCCCATGAGGGCCCGGACCTTCTTCAGGTCACTTTCGGTCTTCAAGCGGCTCTTGCGGAGACCCAACTCCATCGCAGCACAGCGAGGTAAGGGAGGAAAAGCAAGCACATGTTTGGGAGTTCGAGCGCAAGTTCAGATGAGAGGCGTAAAGAACCCCAGACGGTGCGCGCTTTCCTTCTTAAGTAAGCCCCTACAACGCTTGGATGGAAACCGCAGGGAAGCTGAAGATACTATTCAAAAATTTCACCCTGCCGATGACAAGAGGGCCCGGGACCACCCCGACGATCAAGTCGAGGTTCTTACCCAGGCGAACGGTTGCCATCATGAAAGGCGGGAAGCCCCAAGGCGGCGGCCTGACAAGGCGTGCGGAACCGATACGATTTCATATCGGGAACCGACGACCTTCAATTGCGTGAGATCCGCACGCCAAAGATCTCATTTGCCGCACCCAGGATATGCCACGCCGCGAGGATTTAACTCCAAAACTATCGCCAACGGCACATCTGAAGACCTTTGAAGACTCGGCTCAAAAGTCGAAGGATGGACCCACCTCCGGCGGAATGACTTCACCCAAGGGGTCTTACCCAAAGGTGGGCCCAGGGGGCCACTGTCAGTACCTTGAGTACCGTATACCCCTTGAGATTGCAAAGATCTCAAGGAAATGTCATCTACTTGATTTGAAGACCTACAGAGGCCCACATGTCAGATATAACCAGACCCGCTTCCCCAACATGGTTAGTCCTAGGGTTGCCATGCGTACCATCAAACCGGAGCTACCGCCCACAAGGGGAAGCTCCGAGTTATGTACCATAAAGGCACCCCCGGACCTAACCCCAGACCGAGGGAAGCTCCGGAACTGACACGTGTCTGGTGGCACCGGACCTATCTGTTCCCCACAGTATGCTCCAGAGCTGCCACGTGCCAACCGTCGGATCTTCAGCCTCAAACCTCTGATAGACTTCACAATGGCTCCGAATCTTCAAAGGGGAATCAAGGACTTCAAGACCCGATTAAATGTCATTAATACTATGTTAATGACACACGATCAGACGACCGTTATTACCAGTAACGGCACCGTCAAAGCTCGTAACACTGTCATTAAGGGTAATTAAGCACATCAAATGTATATCAATATTAGTAGCCGCCAGGGCCACAAGTCGGGCCAGGCCAACTTGTAATGGCCTGTCCTTGTACTATAAAAGGACAGGACGACGATACATAGAGGGACGGATCTAATATGAGATCTGGTCTCTGATCTGATCTGGTCTGATCAGCTCACACGCGCTCTCAACTCACATCACCTGAGTTGAGTCCATACATCCAATACAACACCAACACACCCCGTGGAGTAGGGTATTACGCTCAGGCGACCCGAACCACGTAAATCTTTGTGTCTCCTATGTCATTTTACATTTCACCTTCTTGAATCTCCGCGCGCCCACACCAAACTTCAAACTTCGCAAATACTTTTAGTAGTGTCGGGAGATTTGCCGGATCAAAACCACCGACAGTATCTAACCTAGGCTATGTATATGTATAATAGAAGCATTGTAGGAGAATCTCCCCAATTCTTAGTCTAACCTCCATTAGGACTCATATACCCTTGAGAATAGATTGCTTAGATGTGTGTCACACTACACATATATTATCAACTTACCCCTATCTTGATAATTGATTAGTATCCCATATCTTGACCATAAGAGTAGTGTTTACTTTACCCATTACCTTCCGTTGGTATAAATACGATACCATTGGGAATACTCTTGGGTGAAATGCTACGCGATAGTTTATGTGCGCTTGCGGACCTCATCTCTTACTGGAGATGATCTGTGACGTACGAAACTTCAACAACCATCCCAGATCCCAAGTTTCCCTCTAATCATGTAGGTCATCCAGGTGCTCTTAACCGGGAGCACAGCTATCATGATAGTTTTTAACACTTTGTAGAGGGTGTACCACTTTACCCACAAGTTTGTGATTTCGTCTCCTGTCGGCGACTAAAGAAACCTCCCTTATGCCAATTACACTTCCTTAGGTGTATGGCCAAGAGATCACAAAATAGCCCTTACAAAGAGACTACCAGCATATTTAGACCCACTGAGGTTTCACCGGTGGTGATGCCTCCAACTGAGCACATCCAACCAAGGGCCCTCTCTTGTGTTGTTCGAAACCCAGGGCAATCCTGCCACTATTGCAGACCTAACCAAATCCCATTCCCTGCTCCGCCAAATGGTCGAACAATGGTAGCAATACACCTGATTAATTATCTAAGCAGCACCCATACTTGGCTTTGTGGTGGCATTGTATTCCTTCCTTATTCTCACATGAACCAGTCCTTAGATCTAAAGCAAGCAAGACCACTGTAACATCCAACCCAATCCACAAACCATGCTTGCTTAGATCTCCCAAGTACCACGTTACCAATTAACCATATTCATCAATTTACATCTTCCATAAGTGCATTAGTTCATAGTTAATGTGATACCTATGTGTACTGAATACATTGGCTATCACGATAAAAGTTTTGAATATTGCCAAAACACCTTTTTAAACGAGGTCCGACTCTAGGTCCGAGCTCCGGCAAAGTCTGACAATAGGTATGATATGTTTTGGGCAGCTCCAGCAAGGTCGGACAATAGATATGACAAGTTTTGGGTAGCTCCAACAAGGACCGACGATAGGTCTAACATGCTTTCAATAGCTCCGGCTAGGTCTGACGTGAGGTCCGACAAACTTTGGCTAGGTCCAGCATAAGGTCAGGTTAGCTTTCGCAGGGTCTTGATAGATTTGGCTAGGTTCGGAGCAAGGTCCAGTTAGTTTTCGCAAGGTCCAGTTAGTTTTCGCTAGGTCCAGCGCAAGGTCTGGTTAGCTTTAGCTGGGTCTAGTGCAAGATTGCAATGATTCTGTTTTTAACTTGCAATGTTTCAAACTTGCTTTACACTTATGAAAAGATTGTAGTACTATTTAACTATATTTTTGGTGTGTTTTTGTGGTTATGACTGATATCATTTTTCTAGGGTTTGTAACATGCTTATGTGAGGTGCTCATGTAAGGTGTTGTGGTTTTCGGACTAACGGGAGTCAAGTCGAGGACTTGTGCTCAATAGAATTGGTTGTTTGTTCATGTGAAAATGTTGCTTGAGTTCAATACATGGCTAGTGACGGGATCCATTGAACTATTATTAGGGAGAAGATGAGGTTCAACAACCAAGTTTGGGTGGAATTGTGGCTGAGTTCATCGGGAGGTCATGCAACATCTTTGGGTCAAGAACAATGCAAATGAAGGTATCGTGGACATTGTTGGAAGCTGTTTTCTAGTGTGCAAAAGGTGCATGAATGTGGCAACATGGTTCCAAGGCGTGACGAAGAGAAGTAGACGTAAAGAATTGGTCAGAAAAGTCCAACTGGCTAGATTATGCCTCATTATGCGGCTGAGATGGTTATGGTTCGTTTATGGGAAGTTTTGGAGTTTGTTTTAATTATATTTCGTGTGGATCATGAATTTGAGTTGTTCTAGGATAGTGGGATACATTTCTAAGGTGTTTGGAAGTCTTAATATTGCTTCTATCTGCGCGTGGAAGAGTCCTGAGCAGTTATGAAAAGTTTCGATTGAAACTAAGTAAGATTAGAGTCCTAGTTTGGATTGGGTTGGTTTTAGGGCTGGTTATATAAGTAAGAGAGGCCAAAGCTCGTGGTGATACGATTTTTGGTTGTTACTCCTGTGTTTTGACCAATAAAATTTGTAGTTTGAAGGAGCTTTTGTGCCTTGTTCGTCCGACATGTTTCAGACAAGTTTTTCTAATCAAGTTTCTGCACAGCACTATGTTGCGGTTGTGTTTTTATCATAACTCGAGTTTATAGATCCAATTGATGTGATTATTTTTGGGTTGTCTTTACAACTTGATTATCTATCATCTGTGAAAATTTCAGAGTGATTGGATTTGTGGTTTCTGATCTACACGAGTTTATTTGCAGTATTGCAAATTTGTTTTTACTCGGGTAGAACAGATTGACCTTTATTCGATCTTCGATAATAACTTGAGTTTTTCTCGGTGATTTCTCATGATTCTTATTTTCGTGTCTTCGTGAATTGATTCTCTATAATATCTACCAGTTTTGTCATGGTTGAACACGTTTAGATCAGTTGCACACACGGTTTCTTAACAGATTGATTTTCTATCGAGAGGTTTTTGTTGTTTCTTCTGAAAAAGTTTAAATCTACCATTCACCCCCCCCTCTGGCAGCTTTTCATGTGCTCTTATATCCTACAATTGGTATCAAAGCAACGGTGCAATAATCTTTGTGATTTGCATGTGTTTTACTAATCATCATGGAGAAATACTCCGCAAAACCTTGTGAGTTTATTGGCATTGATTTTCAGGTTTGGAAGGAACGTATGGAGGCTTTCATCTAGGCACAAGGCTTTGCAATATGGGAAAAGGTGTACAAGCCTGACGACATGCCACCAAATGATCAAGTCACTGCTACAAACATGAGAGATGTCGACAATAACAACTAGGCGTGGAACTTGATCATACAAGGATTGACTCAAAGCGACTTTGATCGAGTTGCACACCTCTGATCAGTGTACGATGTGTGGAAGGCACTTTGCGAAAAATATGAAGGATCTAACACGATCAAGGAGGTAAGGCAAGATATATTCAAGAAAGAACATATGCACTTTGAAATGCAACCAGGAGAGTCCATGGACGATCTATTTGCTTGCTTTAACAAAATTCTCAGCAACTTGCGTCGCGTAAATGTTAAATTTCCATATGCTGAGAATGCTAGGTAATTACTAAGTGCATTAGACATGTCAATTTCAGAGATGAATGTTAGATCTATTCCTGAATCCACTGTCACGAGTACATTTACTTTGGATGTGCTATATTATTAGTTGAAAACTCATGAAATTGACATAATCTCACGTAAGAACCCCAACAAGTCTCTTGCATTTGTTTCTCAATGTGACAACCTAGTTCTAGCCAATCTTCATATGTGGGGCACTTGTTTGCTGTGCTCTTTAACCCTTCAATAGATTGAAGAATTTCCAGAGGAGGATCTAGCACTTCTTTCTACTCGGTTCTCAAAAGCATTGCAAAATATGAGAACTCGAAGAAGAGGAAGTGGTGGTTCTCAACAATGCTTCGAATGTGGTAAGGCAAGACATTTTTGTATAGATTGCCCTAATCTTTCAGGTCCTACTTCCCGTGATGAGAAGCAAACAAAGTTCAAGTCCTCCTATACAAATAACAACAACAAGAAGAAGGGTTTTACAGGTTGCTAATTGGTAAATAATTTTATATCTGCACTTCAAGAACTTGGTTCAAGCGACGTGGACATCGAAAGTGATGAAGATGAAGAGAATTTGGCAATCTTGTGCTTCATGGATGTCAACTCAAGATCAAGTATGGAGGAGGTAGAAGACAACAGCGATGATGAAGAGGTATGTCCTACTTGCGAAGAAATGTGTGATGCTATTTCTCGTGCCACAGTTATAGTTAAGAAAAAGGACAAAAATCTTAGGGACAATCCTGTTAAAATTGAATCAATAGAATCTGATATTAATCATTTAAAATCCTTGATTACTAGTGATGATTCTTGTTCCTCATATGAGCTTATATATGAATAATTGTCCTCTTTAAGAACTGCACACACCTCCACACTTGATAAACTTGAACTAGAAATTGAAAAGAACAAAAAGCTTGCGGCACTAAGTGATAAAAACCTGAAAGATGATTGTTGTTCTACAATTGATTTGCATTGTTCTACTTGCGATAATCTTAATAAATTTGAACCTAGATCATTTTTCTTGGTTATCCATCTCATACTAGAGGCTACCGTGTGATTTTATTTGACACTAACAAAATTGTGGAGACTTTTGAGGTCTCCTTTTATGAAGCTAGCCTAGGTACTAGCTCTAAATTTGCAGTTACAGATTCATATCCGCAGGCGGATAGTATTTTCATCGAATAAGATGAAGAAATGGTGCTGCTGCCCAAAAATTTAGAAGCAAATGGCGTTGATCACACTGCTGATTTTGCACCACAACCAGCACCAACAACTACTGCAGCTGGTACAAATTGTCCTCAAGCCACAAATTCTTTGATCTATAATGAACATGAGGAAGAAGGAGCTTGTGAAGCATCTACTCCGCTCCGCGTCCTCAAATGTCATCCTCCAGAACAAATCATTGGAAGCTTGCACGAACGAGTTACACGGTCCAGGTTTTGCCATCCAAACTCTCATGCTCATTCTGCTTTTGTTGCTTCTTTTGAGTCCAAAGATATATCACACGCACTCACTAATGAATCTTGGATTATTGCCATGGAAGAAGAGTTAGAAAATTTTGAAAGAAATAATGTTTGGAAACTTGTACCTCCACCTCAAGGTCACACTCTAATTGGAACTAAATGGGTGTTTAAAAATAAACAAAGTGAGGATGGGGTTATGGTTAGGAATAAGGCTAGGTTGGTTGCTTAAGGTTTCAAACAAGTTGAAGGTCTAGATTTTGATAAAACTTTTGCTACTGTTGCTTGATTAGAAGCTAGAAGAATTTTGTTAGGCTTTGCTGTATCTAAAGGTTTCAAGTTATATCAAATGGATGTTAAAAGTTCTTTTCTTAATGGCTACATATATGAAAATTATTTTGTCAAGCAACCACTGGGTTTTAAAAATCCAAATTTTCCTAATCATGTTTTCAAACTGTTCAAAGCCTTGTAGGGTCTCAAACAAGCCCCTAGAGAATGGTATGATAGGTAAATAACATTCTTACTTGTAAAGGGGTTTACCATGGGCAAGGTTGATAAAACTCTTTTTGTTCTTAAGCATGGCAATGACTCATTATTTGTTCAAGTGTATGTGGATGATATTTTCTTTGGTTGTGCTTCTCATGATCATGGTGTCCAAGTTTTCAACTATGATGAGTTTAGAATTTGAGATGGGTATGATGGGAGAACTCACGTACTTTTTGGGGCTGCAAATCAAGCAAACCAAGTAGGGTACATTTGTGCATCAAACGAAGTATACGAGAGACCTTCCTAAGCGCTTCAACATGGACAAAAGCAAGACTCTTCAGACACCAATGGGAACAATGACAACACTTGAACTTGTTGAAGATGGTGACCCGATCGATCAAAAATAATATAGAAGTATGATTGGATCACTTTTGTACCTCACGTCATCGAGGCCGGACATACAATTCAGCGTATGTCTTTGTGCACGTTTCAAGCTTCCCCACGTGCTTCACATCATCAAGCCATCAAAAGAATTATGAGGTATGTACATGGAACTCAAGAATTTGGCATTCTTCTTTCTTCTTCCTCAACTGTTACTTTGAAAGCTTTTTTGGTTGCTTATTTTTGGGATTGTAGGATTGATAGGAAAAGTACCTCGGGTGCTTGTCATTTTCTTGGTAATTCACTTGTTTCTTGGTCCTCTAGAAAACAAAGTTAAGTTGCACAATCCACAGTCGAATCTGAATATGCAGTTGCTGCTAGCGCTTGCTGACAAATTCTTTGGATTGTTCAAACACTTAAGGACTATGGGGTTCATTTAGATAGTGTTTCGTTGTTTTGTGATAACACTAGTGCCATTTGCATTGCTAAAAACCTTGTGCAACATTCCAGAACAAAGCACATTGACATTAGGTATCATTTTTCTGTGATAATGTTGAAAAAGGAAACAATGTGCTTCACCATGTCCATACAAAACAATGGCTGACATTTTTTACAAAACCTTTGGATTTCACTCGTTTTTGTTTCATTCGTAGTGAAATAGGGGTTATGCATCCTCATAGCTTAAATTGAGGGAGAGTTTTGAAACATGGGGAGTCTATATGTGAATCTGAACTTAAAATAATATGAGCATACTATTTCATACATATATGACTTTGTGATTCTTTTTACATGCTGAATGTTCTTACTACATTACTCATATTATATATTTTGTAGTTTTGGCATGACTAGTAATTGGAATAGTTACTTACACTAAATCTGGTTATGATCGAACTTTCTTGCTATTTTGAACTTGTTGCATGCTCACAAGTGCTTTTAATCAAAAAGAATTAATAAAGTAATCAACTCACATGTTGAGTTTTTATGTTCAAATGAAAAATTGAAAAAAGATCAAGAGAATATGCATGCATCACACTTCTTCTTTTGAGATTGCTTATCATTGCACTTAGATATGAACTTTGAAAAAGTTGTTTATGACTAAAACCATGTCCTTAAGCTTCTGATTGTCAAGTGGCATAGGCTTAGCTTGGTTAGAATAGATGCGGCATATAATCTCTTGCAAATGTCATATGATCTGAATTTGTTCTTTAAAAATGATAAAAATACAGCAACAAGTGTCATGCTTTCAGGTTTTGAAATAGTTAAGTTTGTGCGATCATGACTTGCTTAAATTGAAAATTACACTTTATCTCTAGCATGGCTTACACTACTTTATGTATCTCATTGATGTGATAGTGTAAGTTACTTGATAGTATGACTTGGATGGTCTTTGTTTTATATGTATATGTTATAATATGCTCATAACTATTGAAATTTCTCCTTTGAACCTTGCTAAATACATTGTCAAGGGGGAGAAATATGTAAATAAATATGTATAGCAGGAGAAATATTTTTTTGAAATTTCTTTCTCATTTTATTTTCAAAATGTGGGAGAATTTTTTTTCAAAACTTTTCATGTGAATAAGCCAATGTTCGGATTTTAAGTGGTGTTGCCAATGCATTCATCAAGGGGGAGATTGTGAGACCTATGCGTGCTGAATACATTGGCCATTATGATAAAAGTTTTGAATATTGCCAAAACACCCTTTTCAACGAGGTTCGACTCTAGGTCCGAGCTCAAGCAAGGTCTGACAATAGGTCCGACATGTTTTGGGTAGCTCCGGCAAGGTCTGACAATAGATCCGACATGTTTTGGGTAGCTCCGGCAAGGACCGATGATAGGTCCGACATGCTTTGGGTAGGTCTGGCTAGGTTCGACGTGAGGTCTGACAAACTTTGGCTTAGTCCGACGCAAGGTCCGGTTAGTTTTCGTAATGTCCGGTTAGCTTTGGCTAGGTCTGGAGCAAGGTCCAGTTAGTTTTTGCAAGGTCTGGTTAGTTTCGGCGAGGTCCGGCGCAAGGTTCGGTTAACTTTGGCAAGGTCCGATGCAAGATCGCAATGAGTCTGCTTTTAACTTGTAATATTTCAAACTTGCTTTACACTTATGGAAAGGTTGCTTGGTATTATTTTGCTAAGCTTTTCGTGTGTTTTGGTGGTTATGTCTGAAATCATTTTTCTATGGTTTGCAACATGCTTATGTGAGGTTCTCACGTAAGGTTTTGTGGTTTTCAGACTAACGAGAGTTAAGTCGAGGAAATGCGCTTGGTAGAATTGGTTGTTTGTTCATGTGCGGGTGTTGCTTGAGGTCAAGAAATGGCTGCTGATGGGATCCGTTGAACTAGTCTTAGGCAGAAGATGAGGTTCAACAACCAAGTTCTAGAGGAATTGTGGTTGAGTTGATCGGGAGGTCATGCAGCATGTTTGGGTCAAGAACAATGCATATGAAGGTATCCTAGACGTTGTTGGAAGGTGTTTCCACATGTGAAAGGGGTGCGTGAACGTGGCAACATGGTTCCAAGGCATGATGAATAGAAGTGGATGTATAGAATTGGTCTAAAAAGTCCAACCAGCTGGATTATGCCTCAGGCTGCGGCTGAGGTGGTTATGGTTTGTTCATGGAAAGTTTTGAGTTTCTTTAATTAGATTTTGTGTGGGTCACGAAGTTGAGTTGTTTTAGGAATGTGGTATACAATTATAAGGTGCTTGGAAGTCTTAAGATTGCTTCTATCTGCGTATGGAAGAGTCTTGAGCAGTAATGGAAAGTTTCGGTTGAAACTGAGTAGGATTAGAGTCCTAGTTTGGATTGGCTTGGCCTTAGGGCTGGTTATATAAGCAAGGAAGGCCAGAGCTCATGGTGAGATGACTTTGGGCTGTTCCTGTTGTGTTTTGATAAGTAAAATTCATAGTTTTAAGGAGCTTTTGTGCCTTGTTCGTCTGACTTGTTTCAGACAAGTTTTTCTCGTCGAGTTTCTGCACTACACTATGTTGCGTTGGTGTTTTTTATCATTACACGAGTTTTACAAATCCAATTTATGTGATTCTTTTTTGGTTGTCTTCAAATCTTGATTCTTTGTCATCTCTGAAAATTTCACGGTCATTGGATTTGTGGTTTTTGATCTACATGAGATTCTTTGCAGCGTTGCAGATCTGCTTTTACCCGGGTAGAACAAATTGATTTTTGTTAAATCTTTTGATCATGACATGAGTTTTTCTCGACAATTTCTCAAGGTTATTTTTGTTGTTCCTCCGTAACTTGATTCTCTATAATATCTACTAGTTTTGGCGCGGTTGAACACATTTAGATCAGTTGCACACACGATTTCTTAACAGATTGATTTTCTGCCAATGGGTTTTCGTTGTTTCCACTGAAAAAGTTTAAATCTACCATTCACCCCTCCTTCTGGTAGCTTTTCACGTGCTCTTCGATCCTACAGTTAAGCCATTCAGTTGTTTTCCCATCCAATTAATTAGACCAAAGAAAAAAGGTAAAATACCCTTCCTGCCTCTGTACGACATAATCCAAGCGACAAGGATGGTCAAACAGGTCTAGTAAACACCTATCTTGGGTTTCTTGTCAATTTGATACAAGCATGCAGTTTTTCAAACAAAACATTTAAAAACACGATCAAAATGTTCAAGGACACTTGCCTTGCTCTTGCGATTTGTTAAGATCAAAAGCTTCAAAGTTCTAGTGCTAGAGGTCCTCGACAACACCCTCTAGAGCAACACCTTCTATTCTGTGCAATAAACATACAAAACAAGCATTTCAATCAATAAATGCTCATATATTACTCATTATGTCATGACATGCATGAATAATGCAATTATGTGGTAATGCATGTTATTAGGTTGATATCATTGCTTACTAACTAGTTCCAATTATGTTTCACATGTTATAACAAGTTTTAAGTCATTTTGGAGAGTATTGAAGAAGTTCCAGGAATTTTCAGAATAGTAAGACCGGACTAGTCCGCACCAGGGCCGGACATGTCTGTTCTATAACATAAAGTAAATCAGACTAGTCTGCAATTGGACCAGACAAGTCCATTGTGGCCAGGTTTTTGGCAAGTTTTAACTAGGACATAATTTGAGTTAATACAGAGCCATAATTTATGAAGAAAAGATGCATCTAAGATATTTAACATGAATTCAAAGGTTCAAGAGTTGAAGACTCGAGAATTTGACGTCAAGATCGAAGGGGTCGAAGAATTGGCAACGGAAGACGTCGATGATGAAGGATTGATGATGGAGATCGCAGTGGCAATGATGATCTTGGTTGATCCCCCTCCTTCCTCCCTTCTCCTTCTTCTCCTTGCATTCTCCTCTCTTTATCGATGGCAGCTCCCACGAAGTAGGGTTAGAGTTTTCTTCAATCGTGGCAACGAGATGAGAGGGTGGGTATTGGGGTGTTTATATAGGGTGGAGGTGGTAGGGTTTGGGTGGAATTCGAGTATAAGGCGGTGGGGGACAAGTAGGGGTCGTGGTGGATTCCACTAAAGTCGGGCATGATGTTCTTGGACCCACTTAAGGAAATTACCCAATAACTTGTCACAAAAAAGAAATAGAATCCGAGTCAGGCACACCGGTCTAGTCTGCTAGGGGCCGGAGAAGTTCAATTTTGAATAGAGAGAAAAACAGCCATGTCCGGTTGGTGTCCGCACAAGTCTGAAAATGTACAGAGATCAAAACGGGCAAGTTCGGTATGGGGCCAAACAAGTTTAGAGGTTCGCCCTACTTTTAAAAAACCGGACCAAATTGGGGAAACATCAGACAACTCTGAAAACTTCCAGAGACGAATATCAGACTTGTCCGCTCTCAACAATGGACAAGTCCGGGATACAACAGAACCATTTCAGACTAGTCCACAGCAAAACAAACAAGTCTAGAAAACAACAGGGAGATAAACAGACTTGTCCGGGGTCTAGTCCAGACAAGTCCGCACTAAAACCAATTTTTAGTGCTGTTTTGGTTCTAATTCATTTTAATCTTGTTCCATTTTGTGTTGCTAATGTCAAACATGTATGAGAATGTATGCAATGCATGATGGATGAAAATGAGGGTGTTACATAATAATTGCCTATCATTTTCAGCATCTGAAAAATTAACATCGACTCTACACAAGTTGCTGATAATTTTATTAAAGCGAGCAAAGAGATCATCGATCGACTCACTGGGTTGTATCTCAAAATGCATATAATCATTCTTGAACATGTCTTGACGTACCTCCTTGATCGTATTGGATCCTTCATGGTAGTCGCATAGTGCATTCTGCACATCATATGCAGATTGGAGATGTGCAACACGATCGAAGTCGCTTTTGAGTCAATCCTTGTATAATCAGGTTGTGCGTCTTGCTGTTGGTGTAATTGTCCCTCATGTTGGCAGCCATGACTTCATCGTTCGATGGCATGACGAAGTGCTTGATGACCTTTTCCCATGGCGAAGCCTTGCGCCTATATGTAAGCCTCCATTCGAGCCTTCCAAACCTGAAAATCAACATCATCAAACACACAAGGTTTTGCGGAGTATTTTCTCCATGTTGATTAGTGAAAACACGTGCTAATCACAAAAATTAGAGCACCATGGCCCTGATACCAATTGTCGGATCAAAGAGCACGTGAAAAGCTACCATAGGGGGCTGAATGGTAGATTAAAACTTTTCAGCGGAAGCTATAAAAAACCCTCAGCAGAGAAAAAATAATTTGATAAGAAACTGTGTGTGCGTCTATTCTAGATGTGTTCAATCATGATAAAATCAGTATACAGTGTATAAAATCAAGTCACAAAGACACAACAACAAGAATCACAAAAATTAGTAGAGAAAAACTCAAGTTACGATCAAAATATTGAGCAAAGGTCAATCTGTCCTACCTGAGTTGAATCCAGATCTGCAATGCTGCAATGAAACTCGTGTAACTCAAAAACCACAAATCCAATGACAATGAATTTTTCACAGATGATAGAGCATCAAGTTGTAAATACAGGACAAAAAGAATCACATTAATCGGATAAGTAAAGTGATTTATGATAGAAACACTGATGCAACGTTTGCTATCAAGAAACTCGAGAGAAAAACTTGCCAAAAACAAGTTGGATGAACAAGGCACAAAAGCTTCTCTAAACTAAAAATTTTATTGATCAAAACACAAGAGGAACAGACCCAAAGTTGTGCTACACGAACTCTGGCCTCCCTTGCTTATATAACCAGTCCTATGGCCAACAAAAACAAAACTAGGACTCCTACTCCTACCCAGTTTCAACTGAAACTTTCCATAACTGCTCAAGACTCTTCCTTACACAGATAGAAGCAATCTTAACATTTCCAAATACCATAGGAACGTCCCAAACATTACTAAACCAACTCAGCTTCACGACCCACACAGGATCTAACCAAAATAAACTCAAAACCTTCCATAAACAAACCATAACCACCTCAGCCGTAGTCTGAGGCATAAACCAGCCGGTTGGACCTCTCTGGCCATATCTTCACGTCCAGATCTCTTCACATGCTTTGGAACAATGTAGCCAAGTCCATGCACCCCTTGCACATGTGCAAACACTTTCCAACGACATCCACGATAGCTTCATATGCATTGTTCTTGACCCAAACTTGCTGCGTGACCTCCCGATTAACTCAACCACAATTCCTCTCGAACTTGGTTGTTGAACCTCATCTTCTCCCTAAGACTAGTTCAATGAATCATGCCACCATCCATGTATTGACCTCAAGCAACAACTGCACAAGAACAAACAAGCAACTTTTCCGAGCACAAGTCCTCAACTTGACTCACATTATTCCGATAAATACAACACCTTATGTGAGCACCTCACATAAGCATGCTGATAACATGGCAAGATAAAATCCACCATGATCAGCTAAGACGCATAAAAAACTTAGTCCAAAAGTACTAATAAACTTTTCCCATATGTGCAAAGCAAGTTTGAAACATTGCAAGTTAAAACATAGCAACCACATGATTATTTGAGCACATAGAAAGTTCAGACAGTCCAAAGCAGCTGCTATGCGTTACAATATTAAAGTTTGAACAGTCCTAAGTGAAAAACATATGCAGCTCATGTGCGCGACAAGTTCGGACAGTGTGAAGTGGGTTTCTCAGATAGATTCAAAACTTTGCATTGAAACACTCACTTTAAACATAATTGCCAATGTATTCAACACACATAGGTCTCACGGACTGAGTACCACTTGTTCACTAAGTCATGATGTAGTGAGTTAAGAGTAGCAAACATTATTGAATTTGACTCATATGAATTACATTATCAGGAATAATTATTGTATTGCACCACTAAATTTATGTTTCCTGACATTTAACTTGATGGTATAAATCATGTGCAACCTTGGGCAAGTAACATCGTGGATGAAGCGTTTCTTGTTTGATTGTGGAGTTCATGATGTTACATGACCAGGGATCTCATATGCTACTATAAAATTGGAATAATGATCCATTCTTAGGCGAGTCCTTTTTATGAACATTACCTTCCCATGTCTTATGTTTCAACATTTAGAGTTTCATGTTTAGGTGAGACGGTTAAGTCTTGATGAGCTTCATGCTCATGGTTGCATATTAAATGTTTTGCACCAATATGCACTGCTTTACTTCTTTGTTGCTAGAGTGGAGTATCTGATGGCTGGATACGACCACAGCTGCTATAGCTTATGTTTGAAAGTGTTATTGTGAAGACTTCCGCTGTTGTAGTTATTTTGTTGTAAAAACATGAGAATCAAGTAACATGAGCTTTTACTTGTGTATTCTGAGTTCCTTTTGTGTTTTTCTATGCGGTGTCGCATCACCCGCCACCATCGAATGTGATTCCTGGAATGTCGGGACCATGGTCCCCACAGAGGCGCACTGGAACGCCTTCCTGACACGCTCGATGCTAGGTCACATCCAGTGCCATGTGCATGCACGTGGGTTGCACTGTTTTGCTGATGAGCGACAACACCGTAGCAAGTGAGCGGTGACTTTCGCGACTCATCCCTGTCTTGAGGCACTCTGCCTAGTACAAGGAGTGAATGTGCGTTCTTGTAACCCCCGCCTCGTCTATGAGGACTCAGGGGGCTAGATACACAATGGTACAGGGTACTGTTAGTCAACTTATAATAGGGGTCGACAATTGCCTTCCCCAGGAGAGAGACGCTCGCTCGTAAAGAGAACTTCCCATTTTAAACAAAGAATAGCGAGACGCACAAACTGGATGTAGGGCACCATATAAATCCCTGGTTCATGTAACTAGGCCACCTCGACGATGAACGTACAGTGAAATCGATACTACTCGGTAGTCCAAACACCGCCAGTTGGCACGCTAGGTAGGGGGTTGCCGTGAGTTCCATTCTCTACTTTCTCTATGGCTTCATCATTCCCAGCGTTTGCGTCCAGCACGAAGGTCTTCATTGGCGACTTCAAGTTCACTACTAAGGGTGGTGATGGGCCAGAGGTCGGCCACCCCGTCTCCAACACCAGGACCTCTGTTGAGAGATCCTGGACATATTCGCAAGTGATTTGTCCAATCTATGGATCTCAAGCACGTGATGTGTCATCCCTCCCCCGACAGGCAGGATGACAAAAGACTCGAATGCGAACATCATCGAAGGTGTTTTGGCATCCTCTTATGTCTCATGTACGGACAGTCGATCATGCTCAAAGGGCTTTCTATGGTGTCATACCTTGTGGTCATGCGATGCCGCTTGAGAAAATCATCATCCCTGTCATGTTAAAGGACAAGACTAACTTCTGCATGAAGACCCACATGTTTGAGTTCCATGAATTCGAGGGCCCTTGTCTTGCAATTTTGGGATGACCATGCTAAACGAAGTTCATGGTTGTCTCGAACTACGCATACCTCAAGTTTAAGATGCCCGACACGAAGTGGGTCATCTTCTTGCAAGCGAAAATCCAGTAGGCACTTTTGTGCGAGCAGAGTGCCTACGAGCTAGCTTCTGTGACGGTAGCGGTCGTAAAGTTCAGCGACCTACAACGACCTACGGTGGTGGCCTCGCCCGACTAGGCCACCTCATTTGACTCCTTTTGTATTACAGAAGACACAAAGGAAGTCCAGATCGACCCCGAGGGATCGGCCAAGATGGTTCGGTTCGGCACTGCCCCAGGCCCGGAGTACGAGGGTGGGTTCATCGACTTCTTGCGCTACAATCGGGATGTTCTTTCCTGGGAATCGTCTTACATGTTGTGCATCCCCAAGGAGGTCGACAAGCACACCCTTAACATCAATCTGGGCTCCTAACCCATCGAACAACGACTGCACCACTTTGACAAGCAAAAGTTTCGGGTCATCAGGGTCGAGACAAGCAAGCTAGTATTAGTTGGTTTCATCGAGGAGGTACAACACCTGAAATTGTTGGCTAACCCCATGCTCATTAAGAAGAAGAGCAGAGAATGGAGTATGTGTGTTTGACTACACAAGCCTAAACAAGGCATGCCCAAAAGATCCTTCCCGCTGCCTCACATCAACCAGGCATCAACGTCACCACAGGGAGCAAATCCCTCTGCTTCTTAGACGCCTACTCAACATACCACCAAATCACCCACCACAAAGGGGGGTGGCTAGCTACCACTTTCATCACCCCCATCATCTCTAACTGTATGTAAGAATTCCTTTGAGGCTGAAGAACATGGGAGTGATGTACCAATGATGCAGGCAGAAGTTTTTCTAGCAATAGGTTCGGCATAACCTCGAACTCTACATTGATGACATCATGGTGAAGTGTAGAAGGGCATCGAGCCTCATCCCTAACCTCTAGGAAACCTTTGGTATCATCTGCAATAGCAACATCAAGTTGAACCCAAAAAAGTGCGTGTTCAGCGTGCCCCGAGGCATGTTGCTCGAGTATATCATCTCAAAGCAAGACATCAAAGACAGCCCAAGAACATAACGGCATTCACTAGCATAGGCCCAATCCTTGACATTAGAGGGATAAAGAGGTTGATGGGTTGCCTCGCAGCCTTTAGCCATTTCATCGCCCGACTCGAGGAACGTGGGCTGCACTTTACAACCTTCTGAGAAAGACATGGCCCATCGAATGAAGGAAGGAGGCGTAAAAAGCCCTTTATGAGCTAAAGGCATTGCTCAACATCCTGAATGCTGGCTTCCCTCGAGGCAAGCGAGCCGCTCCTTCTCAACATCGACGCTATCGACTAGGTGGTCACCACTGCCATGGTCGTAGAGCGAGAGGGGTCCATGCATGCCTATAGGGTCCAAAAATGGTCTACAATGTCAACGAGGCGCTTTTTGACTAAGAGACACTCTACCCCCATGTACAGAAGCTCCTGTAAGCCATCCTAATAACAAAGCAGAAGCTCATACAGCACATTCAAAGCCATCCGGTGCGGGTGGTAGCAGCTCATGGGCACGGCGCGATCATCAAATGTCTGGAATTATCTAGTAGGATTGCCATGTGGGGCCTCAAGCTCATTGGGTTCAATATATCCCATGTCGCCCACACGGTAATCAAATCCCAGGCGCTTGTTAACTTCGTCGCCAAATGGATGGAGACCCAAATCGTGCCAACCCCGACCCGCCTCGAATATTGGACAATGTATCTATAGGGTCACTAACCCTCAATTGTGTGAGGACTAACACCATCCTCATCTTCCCGTGAGGGGATCAGCTCCAGTATGCGTGGCAGCTACACTTCAAGGCGACCAACAACATCGCCAAGCACGAGGCACTGCTCAACGGGCTTCACATCGCGATAGAGTTTGATTTGTGGTGCCTCTACATGTGCAGCAACTCTGAGATTGTGGTCAACCAGGTGATGAAAGAATCAAGTTGCCATGACCCTCGCATGGAGGCCTACTGTCGCGATGCACGGAAGCTGGAGGATAAATCTAAGGGCTCGAGAACTACCACGTCCCAAGACGAGATAACAACACGACCGACTCTATATCCAAGCTTGCCTCCAGCCATGAAACCCTTCACCCGGCATATTCGTCATCGACCTCCCTGAGCCTTCGGTGCAGGTCGGAGACACTAGTCCAAGCCCTCATCTCGGGCCCGACCCCGTTGTGCTCACTCCTGAGACCGACTGGCAAACCCCCTTCATCAAATACTTGGTGGCTAAAAATCCAACCCCCCCCCCCCCCCCAGGAGGTCGAGGCTCGACGAATCTCACACCAGGCCAAGACCTTGGTTCTTGTCGATAGTGAGCTCTTCTAGCATAGCGCCACAAGGATCCTACAATGATGCATCCCCAATGTGCAAGGAACGAAGCCGCTTCTCGACATCCATGAAGGGGGTATGTGGCCACCATGCGGCCCTAAGTGCTCTAGTGGGGAAGGCGTATCGGTAGAGTTTCTATTGGCTGACCACTGTCACTGATACCGAGCAGGTCGTGCGCACCTGCAAGGGCTGTTAGTACCTTGCTAGGCAAACTTACCTCGTGGCCCAGACCTCCATCCCATCCCCATCACTTGGCCTTTAACCGTGTGCAGCCTTGACCTCTTTTTCTCCTTCAAGAAGGCACCCCGGAGCTTCACCGTCCACCTTGTTGCAGTCAACAAATTCACCAAATAGTTAGAAATGAAGCCTTTCAACAGGGCTTCATCAGAGCAAGCAGTGGGCTTCATCTGTGACATCATCTATCATCGCGGATGCTGAACATCGTCATCACTAACAATGACACCCAATTCATGGGAAAGAAGTTTGAGTTCTTCAACAACATCCACATCTCAGTTGACTAAGCCTCACTGGCCCACCCGTGAACTGATGGACAGGTTGATTGTGGCAATGGCATCATCCTACACAAGGGATCAAGCCTCACATATTTGACTGGCTGAACAAGTTTGCAGGATGCTGGGCCCCCGAGCTGTGGAGCCAGTGCACCATGCCCAACCACTCCAACGGCTTGTCACCCTTTTTCATGGATTATGACTTGGAGGTCGTTTTGTGGACCGAGCTGGAATATAGCTCGCACCGAACCAAGGTCCATGAAGTAGTTTGGTCCGAGCAAGCATGATAGGACTCCATCAACTAGCTCAATGTGGCCCAAAACATCGCACTTCTATGATCAGCCAAATACCAGCACGCACTATGGCGCAACCATGAGCAAAGGATTCAGCCTCACGCTTTCCAAGTCAGCAACTTGTTCCTCCAAAGGATTAAGATAAACAAGGACAAACACAAGTTGTCCTCCCCATGGTAGGGCCTGTATGTAGTGGCAGGCGTCCTCTGACCCGGTGCTTACCGACTGATGAACAACGATGGCAGCATCTGTGAGGATCGGGTCCCGTAATCCAGGAATCACATTGGATGGTGTTGTGTGATGTGACGCCCAATAGCATACACGAAAAGAATACGTGAATCATAAAAAATCATTATTTCATAAGATAATCGTTTTTACAACATAATGTACATAAATAGTACATAAGAAGCAGAAGGAATATACTCAACACTCTTAGTATATGGCTCAGCAGAAAGAACCTAGCTAAGCAATAGAGAAGCCTAGCTAAGCAACAGAGAAGCCGTCCATGCCCGCGGATGCTTCTCACTAGCAACACAAAGAGTATATGGCAGCAGCGTGGGGTTCGAATGAGCCATACAACTCGAAAAGTTCAAGTCCTCATGGACAACCATACAATAGAAGCATGAACACAATTACCTACAAAACTAGTAATATAGAAACCCTGAAACCAAAGACTCAGCAAGACTTAACCGTCTCATCTAAAACATCAAACTCTACATGTTGGAAACTTCAAAATGGAAAGCTGACTTGCAATAAATAACTCATCTAAAGTATGTCATCAGTTTTCACCTTTTAGCATCAAACTTAATAGTTCATAGAATCGTAAACTTAGTTTGCACTATCTCTAATCCATCCAAGTTTCTAATACCGGAAATTATTCATAACAGCATATTCATCATCATCTAACTACTCTTTATTACTACATCATGACTCAGTGAACAAGTGTACTCAATCCATTTCCGCGAGCGACACTGATTTGAATCAATAACACCCAGACCGCACGACACATACACCTACAAGGAAGACACATCGATGCTCTTCACTCTACGTCATATGTGTCCACCTTTCACCCATCATCCAATGCCGAAACAGCTCAACTATCCTCACAGAAGGTCAACTACACTGAACACGTCAAAGTTGCTTCGCTAGTAGATTTACACCTTCTGCCACCAACCCCCAAAGGACAACGGTATAAGTTTCAACATGAGGGTGCCCGAGTTACATCGGTTTACTAGGTCCCATATACCAGTATGCACATGTTATAGTTCAAACTTGCTCCGTAGGGCTGCACATGGTGTGGTCCTTAACCGACACAGACGGGGCTAGAACCCACCCTCTAACATCTTTGTTGCCATATCGGCCCACACAAAATGGTGTCACAAGCGCCTTCTGACAGTCGGGTTGAGAACCACCTTGTGTGCACCAACCCACACAAATCCCCGTCCACATCTTATATTGAAGAGTGAATGTTATGGAAACATCTCGCAAGTAGGTTTCCCTCACTCAACTTCTCTCGCAAGTAGAATGCCACTACTTGACTTGTCGTCGATCAAATCTGACCGTTCTCGCGAGTAGATTTCAAGAACTCTACTTCTATCGAACTTTCAACTAAACATTAAGCAAAACAATATAATATGATGGAGTATTGTATATTCTACCCATCCATTGCAAGGATTTTTTGGTGATGCATGTAGAGTGTTCATCCAAACTAGACATAATGCACAATACAATACTAATCATCAATAGGATTGTAAAGCAAAACTTTGTAAACAAACTTAAATGCAAACCGGGGCTTGCCTTAGGTTGCGACTAGGTAAATGTCAACTGTTAGTGGCTTGATCTTCTTCCGGAGAATCAACCACAGTAGCTCCGAGATGGAAATCCTCGTCTCTGAGTCGTATTAGTCGATCTTCATCTTCATGATCTATCGGTATGATATGCATGTATAATACATTATTAAGCTAACTATAAAGATCAATGAGACAATCTTATGTTGTATTAAAAGAGGAGTCCACATGCTAGATAGGGATTTATATAGTTCTCTGCCGGTGCTATAAAGTTGAATAAAGATCAAACTTGAGTTTAAATGGTTCTATGTATATGTCTTTACAGTTAGTGTAAACCTTCATGATTTGAGAACCATAAAAGATTACTCATGCTCAAATCCAAATCAGGGACTTAAATGATGTTCCCTGTTTCTTTTCTCACAACTGAAGTATGGTTGAAATTGGATAAAAAGGATTTGTAAAAATTTGTCTTTATGGGCTCTATAATTGTCAAATGGTTTCAAATACCATTTATACAGGTTCAACTGTTCTACTGGGGTTGCAGATTTTACAGTAGCTTCTATAGGTAATACGTTAAATGCTAGTAAAGTTTCAGCATGTGTTATTGAAGAATGTGGCTTCCATAATTCCCTAAAGCATTCCCATTCTCTGAATTAACATAGCAATTTTGGAGCATTTTCATGCATCAAAGTTGTTTTCCAGATAGTGCTGGTCTGAATGAGTTCAACAAAATTGGTTTCACATTTTTCTAAGATTCCTAGAGGGAGGTATTGATTTTACACGTTGCTAAGAATTTCAGAAAATGTTTCTGTAGTTTTTCCTATTTTTCATGGACATAGAGAGTTGGAACACCATTTGAACCAGTAAATCAAGTCAAATTACCTTGAAATTTTTACTAAGGATCAAGGATATGTGGATGAAGTTTCAGGAAAAAATTGGGATTTTCTATAAAGAGAATCACCTGGAATAAATTCCCTAAGATTTCACTTAAGGGATTTATTGAGAAAAATCTAGGGACTTTCGTAGCAATTAAATTGCACCATTGCAAAGTACGTGCCATAAGAAATCCAACAAAAATATTTGGGAATTTTCGGACAGTTTCACAGAGAGATATGATTTTTCTAAGTTCTAACATTTTGTACAATTATGTTGCTACTAGAAATCCTACTTAACCGTTGACACATGGGCCCCCTATTTCAATCTGACCCATGGGCCCATCTTTTGAATGAACCAATGGCATTACAACCACACCGGGTTATAAAGTAAAATGGTTGTGGCCACAATAGATCCAAAGCCACGAAGGATCCCAAGTTCACCCTCCACTACAGGAATCGATCAAAAGGCCGTCGGCCTGAAAGCCGTCGGTTACCTCTTGTAGCCGATGATCTTAAGTTATGAACGTCGGTGAACCGACGGCAATAGCCGACGAATTAAAGTTGACGTATTTAAGTATTATGACTGTCGGCGTCGACGTACTTAATCTATGAGACCGTTGGTTCCATCTAACCGACGGTTATAACTCGTCGGTGGTCCACCGACGGCTTTAAGGACGTTATGACCGTCGGGCTTCTGGACTGAGGGCTTTAAAGTCATTATAACTGTTGGCCTGCACTGCTGAACTGACGGCTTTAAAGTCCCTATGACCGTCGTCCTACAGACAACCAACAGCTTTAAAGCCACTATGACCGTCGACCCTTTGTAAAAAACCAATAGCTATAAGGCTTATGACCATCGGCCCAGAAGGAAACCGACAGCTATAGTTCCTTAAAAAAAAACGGTTGTAATTCCTACCTCCCGGCTGGGAGCCTCCGGCTGCCGAAGCAGCAGCAAACATACATTCCACAACAACAACAATATACCCACATTCAACAAACTTAAACAACAGCACATGCACAAATCACAAATTTGCAAAGTAAAGTACATTAACAGCATACAAGTTTACATGTCCTCCTACACACATTCACAAGTCCCATGTTCTTGCACATAATAAAGTTCATACAAGGCAAATGAGTCAAGACAACGGAAAACACATTATTTATCGGAACCTCCACCACTCCCACCACCACTCCCACCTTGTCCAATCGCACCTTCGTCACTAGCACCTGCATTGTTCAAATCAACGAAACCTTCAACTGCATCTGGTGTTCCTTGACGGGAAACCTGCAATAAAAAAAATACAAGTTTACATGTTTACTTAAAATGGACATGTAAAAATCTCTATATTGTCAAGTTATAGAATATATAAGACATACATAAAAATAGAGGATCAAAACTGAGGAGGATCAAAACTTAACTAAAAGCATGAGAGTATCAAAACTTAACTAAAGGAATGAGGAGGATCAAAACTTAACAAGGCAATATGCGTAGCCATGAGGAGGATCAAAACTTAACTAAAAGCATGATGAGGATCAAAACTTAACTAAAGGCATGAGGAGGATCAAAACTTAACCAAAGGCAATATGCATAGCCATGAGGAGGATCAAAACTTAACAAAGAGAAGTCATACCGCTACGAGTGAAGGTTATGATGGTTGAGGTTGCAATGGACCAAAAGGCATAGGCGGGAAAACACTAGGATATGGTGACCATCCTGGATGATTTGCGGTCAACATTGACATAAATCCTTGAGGAGGAGGAAAATATGTCTGACCGCTCTCAGAACCCTGTAAAAACAATGATTACTATTTGAATTGCAACTCAAATTAATAAAACATGCACTTATACCTGCGACGAGGGACCAACAATAGGACGAGGCGGACCATACTGCCATCCCATGTGAATGTGGCCTAGAGGTGGGGTGAATAGGCCTTTTTGAATCTTGTCGGATCCTGCAACACTTAACAATCAGATCAAATCTTTAGATATCGGACTAGTCCGGTGGAGTGTGGACTAGTCCGGTCTATACCATCTAGGTTTATCAAATTTGATCGATTATCTCGATCCTAGGATGTATGCAGCCGACATATACTTGTAATTGAAGTGTTACACGATTATGAACTAGGATGTACCACAAGTCAATCTTATATTCAATGTTTCATTGTAAAGTAAGAAAGATTGATTGAAACCCTAGATTGATATGAAGTATAAGAATGATGAGCGCAAAATAAGAACACAAGCACTTTATCCCATGGTTCGGTTCCCACAGAGGCAACCTACATCCACGTTGAGGAGTCCACAAAAGGACCAGGTCTTCTCCAACCCTACCCTCATCGGATCGCCACAGAGGCCAATCCTCTTCACTTATCACAAAGGGCAAATAACCGAATTCAAGGGGCCTTCTCACACATTGAAGGCTCCCCAAGATTACAACAAGAACACCACCAAGAACACACTCGAAAGGTCACAATGAAAACAACAGGAGTGTGTTAGGGAAACAAACCAAGAGCTCAATGAGTGATGAACCGTGTCTCTCCAATGATCCAAAGTGTATCCTCAAGGGATTGATCTTTGTTGCATTTGATTTCGTGGAGGGATGTGTTTTTGAGGCTCTTGGGAGGTGTGACGGTGCAGAGGGTCAAGAGAGATTGGAAGATGGGCCGTGTACACCTATTTATATGGGGTTTCCAAAAGTAACCGTTAGGGTTTAGAAAGATCGGACTAGTCCGTGGTGGACACCGGACTAGTCCGGTGTGCTGTGTGTAGCAAACCCTAGGTGTCCCGAAATATCGGACTAGTCCGGCTGAAAGCGGACTTGTCTGAATTTTGTTCTGGAAATCTTTGAACTAGTTCGATAGATATCGAACTTGTCCAAAAAAGTGAAACCCTAAGTGAATTTGGGCAAAAGTCCGCACTTGGAGGACTTGTCCGATTTAGGTCAAAGGGTTTTTCGGACTAGTTCGTGCTAATATCGTACTTGTCCGATTTCGTGCAACTTGTGTAGTTTTTGGGGACTAGTCCGCACTGGGGAGGACTAGTCTGATTTAGGTCAGAGGGATATCGGACTAGTTCGTGGTGATATCAGACTTGTCCGATCTTGTGCAAAAAGATATCGGACTAGTTCGGGGTCAGTCGGACTAGTCCAGTCCTGTATAAATATGTGCAATGTTTGTGATTTTTTGTGCTTGAGCTCTTGGGGTGTGTTTCCTTAACACACTCCATATACAATGATCTACTACACTTGTTTCTTGAGCTCTAGAAAGCATCTAGGCCCCCATGAGGTATGGTTTCGGTGATTAATGACAACCATTGGATTTTACTAATGAATTTGTGGATGCAAGGTCTCCCATATCACTCAATCAAATGAAATCTATATGAATATGAACATCAACTACTAATCATTGGAGACCCCTAAACAATAACTTTATGAGATCAATCAATGTTATGAAGATTAGAAGTAAAAGCTCACATGTCAAAGTTATTCAACCATAATTGACAACACTCAATGCTTGACAATCATCAGAAGAATATTTCCATCAAATGTCTAAGAGGTAAATTGAGCAAAATACAAAAGAATCACTTATAACAACTCGAAGCAAACAAAATCAACTCACCAGATCAACCGATGTTTCCAGAGAACAACATATCGGTCGAGTTGGATCAGCAGAAGAAGAAGACCTCAGAACCAAGTACTCACCGAATCTTTCAATGTCAAAGGACATGTTACATCGGTCCATCAGTGCAGTAAGCAATATCCCTGGATCAAGTGTAACATCGGATCCTCCGATGTACATCAATATACACATCGGTCAATCACTCCAGTAAGCATCAAATCTGAACCAATTCTGGAGGAAGTGCCACCGGATCATCCGATGAGAAGACAAGTGTAACATCGGTCTAACAATGGTCATATCTGACACAGTGAAATCAGCTAAAGTGAACTTGACGGATGATAACTGAAGGGAGAGCATCGGATCATCCGGTGTTCGCAGAACAGTGATGTTAGCCTACTTTTCCAATGGCTATTTCGTGGAGGCTGGCTATTTATACCCCTTCAACCTGTCTATTCGACAAGTCTTGATCACCAGACATACTCTACACATTCTCAAGCATTCAAGACGATGAGCTACCACATCTAGATCATCTACACCACCTACACACCAAGAGATAGGCTAGAACTAGCTAGAGATAGTGCTCGTGTGTTTCCATTCTTGGTGATTGGAACCTCTTGTGTAATGAGAGCTGTAAGGGAGTGTCCCTTGGTGATTGTAATTGAGAGAGACTTCTGGATCTTGCCAAGACAGTTGTGGAAGCCCGGAGGAACCAAGTTGTACAAGTCTTGAGCTCCACCTTGCCGAGGTTGGCAAACGGAGAAGAATAGTGAAGATTCCTAGTCTCGGTGACTTGGGTGTGGCTATACCCTTTGGTGGGTGCCACAACATGGATGTAGGAAGATCTTGACGATCTTGCCGAACAACGGGATAAATCCTCGTGTCTCCTCGGAAGTTTGCATTCTCTTACTCTCACTTTACACTTATGCATTTTATATACCGCGAAGTTACTAGTCACTTGAATGCATAGGTTGTTTGCGTAAGGAATTAGGCTTTTAGTAATTAAGTTTTATTGCTTTAAATTTTTGAAAAGAAGCCCAATTCACCCCCCTCTTGGGCATTCGATCCTTACAATTGGTATCAGAGCTTGGTTGCTCATTGGATCATTCTAGCTTCACCGCTAGAGAGCTAAAATGGCCAAGATTGGGGGTTCGGTTCCTATCTTCGAGGGCAAGAACTTTGCCTATTGGAAAGCACGCATGCGTGCTTATCTAGAGGCTATTGCTCCCGAAGTATGGGAAGCGACCCACACGGGGTTTGGTGAGCACAATAATGTTGGTGATCAAATTAAGTGGGATGCTAAAGCTAGGAATGTAACTTATGAATGCATTAGTCAAGATGTGTTTGCTAGGATTGCTAGTAAAGAAAAGGCTTGTGAAATTTGGGCTTGCTTGATAGAAATTCATGAGGGTTCTTCACATGTCAAAGAACTAAAATATCACATGCTTAAAGCCAAATATGATGAATTTAAAATGCTACCTCATGAAAATGTCAATGAAATGTTCTCTCGCTTGAATGTGCTTATTGAAGAAATTAATGCTCTTGACATTGCTTCTCTTGGCAAGGAACTCATCAACCGCAAGATTCTTATGCTCCTTCCCAAGCCAAAGTACAACATCATCAGCTCCATGCTTCGAAAAGAATATCTTGACCACATTGAAGTTTCACAACTCATTGGAGAGATTCATGCTCATGAGATGAGTGTACTTGGAATGATGGAGCAATCATCTTCAAAGACAATTGCCCTCAAGGCCTCCACCAAGAAAAAAAGTCTCAAGAAAAAGAAGGTGGTTGAGCCTAGCTCAAGTGAAGAAGAGCAAGCATCAAGTGAAGATGATGATGATGAGCTTGCATTGATGATGAGGAAGCTCTCTCGCTTGAACTCCAAGATTGCCAAGAAGGGATACACCTTTGATCCCAAGAAAAAAGTGTTTCTATCAAGGAGAGACGACCACAAGACTTGCTACAATTGTGGTGATCAAGGCCACATCTCCTATGATTGTCCAAAACCGGACAAAAGAAGAGAGAACCACAAGAGCAAGCATCGCAAGCTTGAAGATAGTGAAAATGATGAAGAAGAGGTCAAACCTAAACCAAGATCCTTTGGGAAGAAGAAACATGACAAGGGCAAGAAGGCAAAGCTCTTCCCAAAGAAGAGAAATGGTCCACAAAAGGTGTTCATGTGTGAGGCAAATGAATGGGTCACCGACGAAGAATCAAGTGATGAAGGGAGTGAAGCGGAAGAAGAAAGTTTGGCCGGCCTTGCCATTGCCAACAATGATGACTCACCTCTTCATCCATCACCCATGTGCCTCATGGCTCAAGGTAACACCAAGGTATGTGATGATTCTAGCGATGATGAGCTTTCCCCCGATGATTTAACTTCATTAATAAATGAATATCACACTATCATTAAGAGGAAAAAGAGTAAGGTTAAGGCTCTTGAAGAAACTCGTGCTAAGCTTGAGAGTGCTAACCTTGATTTGCTTGACAAGTATGAAAGCATACTTAAAGAGCATGACACGCTCAAATCCCATGTCAAGCAAGTTGAGCATGATAAGGCTCAAATCAAGCTAAATCATCATGAGCTTGACTTAGCCCACCAAGCACTCTTGGGAAAGCACAATAAGTTGATCCAAGAGCATCAAATACTTAACCTTGCTCATGAAGCGCTTGATCAAGAATTGAGAGGTATAAAGAAACAAACTCTTAATGATAAGGTATCCATTACTTCTCATGCCACTAATGTCTTGCACAAGTCTTTGCCTTTGAAAGAGAACACTAGGGAGAAGGACTTGTTGGAAGAAATTGAGAGTCTCCGCACTAGTGTGGCTAGACTATCAAAAGGAGAAGTCAAGCACAAGGAAATCCTCTTCCAACAAGCAAAGGCCTTCAACAAGAGAGGACTTGGATCCTTCCCGGTGCCTAACAAAGGAAAGGTGCCCTCATCGGAGCTTAGAACAAGCTTCATCAAGGAAGTTGGTTCTTATTGCCAACATTGTGAGGTCACCAGTAACCATACAAGGGAGTGTCCTCTTTCCAACCGACCTTCTCCAAAATTGCCTACTAACTACAAGTCTACTTTCAGTGATCATTATTATCCCTTGAGTAAAGTAGATGGCAAGGTGAAGGCAATGTTCATTGGCAAGGATATAAAGAGCATGAAGGGGAAGCTCCCCAAGCAACTTTGGGACCCAAAAACACTTGTATCACACATACAAGGACCTAAGTTGGCTTGGGTGCCTAAAGTTAAAAATTGAATTGATGTGTGTAGGTGAACTACAAAGCCGGAGGAAAGCATTGGGTACTCGATAGCGGGTGCACTCAACATATGACCGGCAATGATGGTATGTTCACCACCATAGAAAACCCCGACAATCATGAACAGGTCACCTTTGGTGATAACTCTAAGGGTAAGGTAATTTGGTTAGGTAAGATTGCTATTTCAAATGACTTATCTATTTGTAATGTATTGTACATTAAGTCACTTGTTTCAATTTACTTTCTATTGCACAATTATGTGATCTTGGACTAACGTGCACCTTTAGCAAAAATGATGTTGTTGTGAGAAGTGAAACAAGCCAAGAACTAATCTTCAAAGGATTTCGGCATGGACATCTCTACCTAGTAGACTTCTCCAACAAGGATGCTAGCTTGACCACTTGTATTTTCACCAAGACAAGTTTGGGTTGGCTATGGCATCGATGCATAGCGCACATAGGGATGAGCAAGCTCAAGAAGTCATTCAATCTTGGGATGGTGACCGGCACGAAGGATGTCACATTTGAGAAGAACAAGCTTTGTAGCGCTTGTCAAGCCGGGAAGCAAGTTGCTTCACACCACCCAATGAAGACGATGGTGTCAACCTCCAAGCCACTTGAGCTACTTCACATGGACCTCTTCGGACCGTCCACATATCAAAGTCTTGGCGGTAACCTCTATTGTCTTGTTATAGTTGATGACTACTCTCGCTATGCTTGGATTTTGTTTCTAGGTGACAAGAGTGAAACTCCGGAAGTGTTCAAGACCTTCGCTAACCGCGCTCAAAGGGAATTTCAACTTCAAGGTCCGGTGTGACAATGACACCGAATTCGAGAACTACAACATTGGGGAGTGGTGTGACCGTGAAGGCGTGAAGCATGAGTTTTCGGCCACATACACTCCTCAGCAAAATGGTGTTGTTGAAAGAAAGAACAAGACTCTCATCACTCTTGCGCGAGCAATGCTTGATGACTATGGCACGTCGGAGAAGTTTTGGGCCGAAGCAATCAACACAGCATGCCATGCTGCAAATAGGGTCTACCTACATCGACTACTTCAAAAGACCCTGTACGAAGTTCTCATTGGGAGAAAGCCCAACATCTCCTACTTTCGAGTCTTTGGGTGCAAGTGCTACATCTACCGCAAGAAAAGGCTCAGTAAGTTTGAAAGAAGATGTGATGTTGGTATATTTCTTGGTTATGCATCAAACTCAAAAGCATATTGAGTATTCAACCAAACCTCTGGTTTAGTTGAGGAAAGTTGTGATGTTGAGTTTGATGAAACTAATGGCTCCCAAGAGGAGAGTTTTGGATATGATGAAATAGATGATGATCCTCTACGAGAAGCTATGAAGAACATGACCATTGGAGACATCAAGCCTAAAGTTGAGGAGAGCCATGATCAAGGGGAAGCTTCAAGTTCCAACATCAACACATCTATGGCACCTCATGTTGACGAAGAAGAGAAGGATGATCCATTGCCGACTCAAGATTCACAAGCCACACAACATCAAGAAGAAGAAGAAGTCCAAGATCAAGTCCAACCACAAGATGAGCAACACGCATCACCACCGCCAAGTGCCTCACAACCACTTATGAAGCATGGACGCATCTCCAAGGCGCATCCGATGGACCAAATTACCGGAAGTCCGTCAAGGGGAGTAAGTACATGTTCTCGCCATTTCGCATCGTTTTGTGAGCACTACTCGTTTGTTTCATGTGTAGAACCCACTCACATTGAGGAAGCACTCCAAGATCCAGATTGGGTGATGGCCATGCAAGAAGAACTTAACAACTTCATCCGCAATGAAGTTTGGGTGTTGGAGGAGCGACCCAAGAACAAGAAAGTCATCAGAACAAAGTGGGTGTACCGCAACAAACAAGATGAGAACGGCGTGGTGGTCCGCAACAAGGCAAGACTTGTGGCCAAGGGGTTCTCGCAAGTTGAAGGACTAGACTTTGGGGAGACATTTGCTCCGGTCGCCCGACTAGAAGCCATCCGTATACTTCTTGCCTTTGCATCACATCATAATATTAGACTTTATCAAATGGATGTGAAAAGTGCCTTTCTTAATGGTTACATTAACGAGCTTGTTTATGTTGAACAACCTCCCGGGTTTGAAGATCCGAGGAATCCTAATCATGTATATAGGTTGCACAAGGCACTCTACGGGCTCAAGCAAGCACCTAGGGCATGGTATGAATGACTACGGGATTTCTTGATCATGCAAGGATTCAAGATCTGGAGGGTGGACACTACACTCTTCACCAAAGACATCAACGGAGAATTATTTATTTGTCAAATTTATGTTGATGATATTATTTTTGGTTCAACTAACGAAGCTCTTAGCCATGAGTTTCGCAAAATGATGTGTAGGGAATTCTAGATGTCGATGATTGGAGAGCTCAACTTCTTCCTTTGATTTCAAATCAAGCAACTTCACGAGGGGACCTTCGTCTATCAAGAAAAGTATACCAAGGACCTCTTGAAGAAATTTGAGATTGGTGATTGTAGCTCAAGAAGCACTCCAATGGATACAAATTGTCATCTCGACGCGGATAAGGACGGTAAACCTATTGATCAATCTAACTACCGTTCTATGATTGGTTCATTACTTTACCTTACCGCATCTAGGCCCTGATATCATGTTTAGTGTATGCTTGTGTGCTCGCTTTCAAGCGGCACCTAAAGAATCGCATTGGAAGGCGGTCTTTAGGATACTTCGGTATTTTAAGCATACCCCTAGTGTGGGCTTGTGGTACCCTAAAGGTGCAAAATTCCATCTCTTGGGTTACTCGGATTCGGACTTTGCCAGATGCCGTGTTGATCGCAAGAGTACCTCCGGTGGGCACCACTTGCTTGGGTGTTCCCTAGTATCATGGTCTAGCAAGAAGCAAAATTCCGTCACCTTGTCCACGGCGGAAGCGGAATATATCGCGGCCGGTGCATGTTGTGCCCAAATTCTTTATATGAAGCAAACCCTTTTGGACTTTGGTGTTAAACATGGTTGTGTGCCTCTCCTTTGTGACAATGAAAGTGCGGTTAAGATAGCAAAAAAACCCCGTTCAACACTCCCGCACTAAGCACATTGACATTCGTCATCGTTTCTCGAGGGACCATGAAGCTAAGGGAGACACCTCATTGCGAGGTGTTAGGTCCGAAGAACAATTGGCCGATATATTCACTAAACCACTTGATGAGAAAACTTTTTCTAGGCTAAGAAGTGAGTTAAATGTGCTAGATGCATCGAACGTCATGTAAGTTGCCATGTAAGAATGCATCTCATATAGGTCTTGTCTAACTTTCAAAGGATAGGGGTGAGCAAGGGTTAGCTTGAGATGGAGGTTCTTTTGGGTTTCCCCAAGGTTTGGAGAGTGGCTCTCCCTGAAGAAGCCTTTGAAAGGTTCAAACTTGGCAAGATAGATTTACTTTATGTCTTGCATGATGCCTGCCATATAGACTTGCACTCATATTTAAATTTCTTGCATTATAAATTGTTTGGCATTGCATACGGTAGATTGTCACAAAGGGGAACCCACCTCATGAAAAAGAGACTTGTTTGGAATGCAATATCTCAACTCATATGATGTGGGAAGAACAAAATGTTAGGTGCATTAATGCCTAAAGGAACATGCTTTTAAGAGATAGAAGGCTTCATCCTCTAGCTCACAAAGCATGGGCCTTACATTTTATTTGGATAATTTCCTCCCTATTTTCTTCGGTGTTCTATTTGCTTTAAGGCTTAGCCAAGTTATTGGCAATTAGTATTTTTTGAGGGGTAAGGGGTTGCCCAAAAACTCCTGAGACATGTGTTTCTCATTGTTTGTTTGTTTGGTCAAAAGGACATATATGGGATGTTGTTGTTCTATAGTCATCGGATTATCCGATGCTTAGGCCAGACCATCATCGGATCAGTTGGTGTTCAAATACCAAGGGTCAGTTCAGTCAGTGTGACAAATCAACCGACGAGTTCATTCTGAGAAACATCAGTGCATCCGATGTTCACATTTCTGGAACTGTGTTGAAATCCACCGATGCTATTCCCTTCCACGTCAGACCATCCAGTGTCAACGGTACCTTTTTGAATACCCTTACTGTGCCATTCGACCGATGCTCCTATCTTTTAACGTCGGTCCATCCGGTGTTAAATTTTAAGCTAGGGTTTGGGACCCACTTTTTAAATGCCCCTTCGCCTCCCTCCTTTCTCTCTCCCCGACCCCGACACTCGCTCGCCCTTCCGCCACCGCCGCTCCCTCGCTCTACCGCCATCGCAGCACTCCGGCCGCCATCGCCCTCTAGCCGCCGCAGCACCACCGCAGCAGCGCCGCCGCTGCCGCTTCCTCCAACGCTGCTGCCGCTGCTCTCCTCCACCATCGCAGCCGCTCCACCCAAGCGCCGCCGACCGCCGCCTCCCATGCACCACCGCTGCCACCCCAAGCACAGTCGCACCACCGCCCTCTGCGTCGCTGTGGTGCCTCCCTCTACAGCCGCCACTACGCCGCTAGGGTTTCTGGCTGCGACGATCTTTGTGTCACCGTTCCGTACGCTTGACATCATCGACTTCATTCACGCGCATTGTCACTTGCCTCATCCCAATGGCTCGTGACAAGAATGGAAAGGGCAAGGCCATTGTGGAGTCGGCCGCAAAGAAGCAAAAGCTGTCAAAGGAGGAGAAGAAGGCTTTGATGGCCGCTCGCGCCGCCGAGGAGCAAGAGCGTGGCCGAGGAGGATCACTGAGGATCCGCGAGGCTCGTCAGAGGCAGCCTCCCGTGCTGGATGAGTCCGAGGAAGAAGAAGAGCCGGAAGTGCCGCTTGTTTGCCGGCGCTCAGCCAGGACCCGTGGGGGTCATCTCGCGGCAGTACCACGTTCAAGACCATCTTCTACCGATCTTCGAGAGGACAGGGCGGCCCAGAGAGCCGTCTACGAGATGGACACCAACGTCCGTGTTGGTGAAGGTGTCCAGTTGACAGATTACAGGAAGATGAAGGCCAAGCAGCTCAGAAGACTCAGATGGAGCGTTTTGCTTGAGGAGTGGTTCCCGCAGCCCAGAGAGGCACTTGTGGACAGCCGCTTTTGGACCTTGACACAGGTATCGCTATACGAGACCTATAGACACCGAGGCCATAAGCTCTTCCAGCACAACTTTTTGGATTGGGATCAGCTTGCCCTAGCAGCCGAGACAGAGATACGCCCCAACTTTGAGAGGTATAGAGGGCTGGTGGAGCTGATTTCCTACGAGAGGAGTGCCTACGTGGAAGACTGGGTCCGCGTATTCTACGCTACCCTCTACATATCTGAGGGCCTTAGATCTATAGACTTCATGTTCATGGGCCAGCACCATCACTTGACGAGACAGACTTTGGCACAGCTGCTAGGAGTGGATCTCCATGACACTTGCCTGCACGAGAGAGTGTTTGGACAGGCAGACCCGCCGAGGAGGCCGCTCAATAGAGGAGTGGCACCACCACTCTAAGAGATACGCTCCCTGTTTGCACCGTCTTTCTCTCCAGACCAGCCGAGGGTACCGGCACTGCTGACTCCAGCTGCGCGCACAGTGCACCTTGCCTTGCGCCGCACACTTTTGCCGAGGTCCGGATACCTAGAGGGTTTCACCAGCCTGCAGCAGACCCTCCTGTTCTACATCATGAACGGGATGCAGTTCGATATTGTGGACATCCTCATATGTGAGATGGAGGACGTGATCACTGATGGAGTTGGCATGATGAGGCAGCTTGTGTTTGGGCACTGGATCAGCTACTTGCTCTACTTGGTTGTTCCTGAGGGGTCCGCCATGCGTGACAGTCTCACTGACGAGAGTGTCACACGGTTCAGCCACTACCGTGCTCCAACTCCAGGAGGCCGCCGCCTTGGCCGTCCAGTCGAGCGTCAGGTCCGTGCTCGGCTATCCGAGGAGGATTGGTCAGATCTGGAGAAGGAAGATGAGAGACTGGCATAGGCAGAGGCTCAGGGTGAGGACCTTCAGCATATATGGTCCGAGAGCGACACAGATGACAGCGTTGAGGAGTACTTCCCTCCTCCTCCCTCACCCAGGCAGCACGACGCGGAGGCTGGAGGCTCGACTGTGCCACCTCCTACTCCACTTCCCGTGTCAGAGGCACAGGTCTCTCAGCCGTCCGAGCTCACCTCCCTCCTACAGCAGATGGTTGAGCAGCAGCGCCTGGACCGGCTTGCAGCTAAGCAGGCCCGAGCTGAGCAGGCAACACGTCTTTTGGAGCTCCAGCAGCAGCAACAGGAGATGCAGCGCCAGATCGCCCGTGAGAGGCGAGAGGACACAGACAGGCTAACTGGACTGATAGATCAGATGCACTAGCGTTCCCTCGACCAGCAGCACCAGACGCAGCAGGCGATGATGGGCATCCTGGGGTTGATCACCAACCTCTACACCCAGACCGGGATTGCCCTGCCGTCGCAACTACCAGGCTTTGCTCCACCCCCACCTGTCCTTGCTCCAGCTGCAGCTTCAGTGCTGACCACGCTGATCCCGACGATCAGCATGTCTCCACTGCTTGCTCCAGGCGCACTGATCCACTCTCCGCTGCCGGCTATGATGTTGTTCCAGCAGATGCCGACATCCGTTGTCAGTGCTCCGTTGCCAGCAGCTCTGACTCAGCAGGCACCGACAGCGGCTCCTACGGCTCCTACAGCTCCCTCCACATCTACTCCAGCCTCAGCCGCAGCTGCAGGCAGTAGCTCCGACGACAGCACCCCTGACGGTGACCAGTTCGTCATCGCTCCGAGCACTCAGTGTTCTTAGGCACTCGGATTCCATTTTGGTGTCTTGATGCCAAAGGAGGAGAAGAGTTAGAGAATAGTCAGGGGAGGATAGCTCAGTCTCAGGGGGAGTCCTAGCTGTAGGGGGAGTCTCTATCTATATCTTTTGTAATTTTCTACTCCTTTGTTATTCATTTTGTACTCTTAAGTTCTTGATTGATTGAGCTTATTGGTGTCTATCTATATCTTATGATCACTTATTCTCTTGAGTTATCCATCGATTGAGCTTTTGAGTTATTGATCATTTTTGAGCCTTCAAGTTTTAAGTGTGATAATCTTGTACTCATTGCATATCCTCTTAAGTATCGTACTATCAAATTCATTACTATTATGCTTCACTCGTTGTGTTGTCATCAATCACCAAAAAGGGCGAGATTGAAAGCATCTAGGCCCCCATGAGGTATGGTTTCGGTGATTAATGACAACCATTGGATTTTACTAATGAATTTGTGTATGCAAGGTTTCCCATATCACTCAATGAAATGAAATCTATATGAATATGAACATCAGCTACTGATCATTGGAGACCCTTAAACAATCACTTTATGAGATCAATCAATGTTATGAAGATTAGAAGTAAAAGCTCATATGTCAAAGTTATTCAACCATAATTGACAACACTCAATGCTTGACAATCATCAGAAGAATATTTCCATCAAATGTCTAAGAGGTCAATCGAGCAAAATACAAAATAATCACTTAGAACAACTCGAAGCAAACAAAATCAACTCACCGGATCAACCGATGTTTCCATAGAACAACACATCGGTCGAGTTGGATCAGCAGAAGAAGAAGACCTCAGAACCAAGTACTCACCGGATCATCCGATGTCAAAGGACATGTTACATCGGTCCATCAGTGCAGTAAGAAATATCCCTGGATCAAGTGTAACATCGGATCCTTCGATGTACAGCAATATACACATCGGTCAATCACTCCAGTAAGCATCAAGTCTGAATCAATTCTAGAGGAAGTGCCACCAGATCATCCGATGAGAAGACAAGTGTAACATCGGTCTAACAACGGTCATATCTGACACAGTGACATCAGCTAAAGTGAACTTGACCTATGATAACTGAAGGGAGAGCATCGGATCATCTGGTGTTCGCAGAACAGTGATGTCAGCCTACTTTTCCAACGGCTATTTCGTGGAGGCTGGCTATTTATACCCCTTCAACCTTTCTATTCGACAAGTCTTGATCACCAGACATACTCTACACATTCTCAAGCATTCAAGACGTTGAGCTACCAATTCTAGATCATCTACACCACCTACACACCAAGAGATAGGCTAGAACTAGCTAGAGATAGTGTTTTTGTGCTTCCATTCTTGGTGATTGGAATCTCTAGTGTAGTGAGAGCTGTAAGGGAGTATCCCTTGGTGATTGTAATTGAGAGAGACTTCCAGAGCTTGCCAAGACGGTTGTGGAAGCCCGGAGGAACCAAGTTGTACAAGGCTTGAGCTCCACCTTGCCGAGGTTGGCAAACAGAGAAGAATAGTGAAGATCCCAAGTCTCGGTGACTTGGGTGTGGCTATACCCTTTGGTGGGTGCCACAACGTGGATGTAGGAAGATCTTGACGATCTTGCCGAACCACGGTATAAATCCTCGTGTCTCCTCGGGAGTTTGCATTCTCTTACTCTCACTTTACACTTATGCATTTTATATACCGCAAAGTTACTAGTCACTTGAATGCATAGGTTGTCTGCGTAAGGAATTAGGCTTTTAGTAATTAAGTTTTATTGCTTTAAATTTTTGAAAATAAGCCCAATTCACCCCCCCCCCCCTCTTGGGCATTCGATCCTTACAGCTCTTTTCCGCATTACTCCTCATTCTCCTTTCTTTTTGGCACTTTGCTCCTTTTCTCATTAAAACCCGTGCTCATCTCAACAAAGTGGTTAGGATCTCATTTGCCTGTCATAAATCATCCAAAACCCACAAGGGATTCCTAGATGCACTTTCAATCTCCCCCTTTTTGGTGATTGATGACAACCAATTGAAATTTCACAAAATATGATGAAAAGTTAAGATTTTCATAAAGTGTGCACATATGAGTTTAAAATACATTAAGCAATGAAAACATGATCCATATGTGCACTCTTTATGGTGGGATGCAGAACTAAGTGTATAGAAGCAATAATCATGATGAGAATGACAAAATTGACATCAACACATCAACAACAAGCATATATGTCATTCTTAAAGCAAAATCACATAATTCATCAATTTCTTCATAAGTAGTTCGAAACATTGAATCACAAGACCAAAAGTACCATAAGAGCATATTAAGAGTTTTACAACCCACAAGATAGACTAAAGACATAAAAAGAAGCTCTCCTCGCATCCTACAGCTAAAACCTAAGACTCCCCCTCAATCTCTCCCCCTTTGGCATCAAGACACCAAAAAGAAGGAGAGGAGGGACCTAAAGTCTTCAAGCCTCGCTGTCGGTCCTCTCGTCGTCTTCATCTTCATCCTTTGGCTGATGATGATGATGATGAGGAGGAGGAGGAGGAGGAGGAGGAGGAGGAGGAGGAGGAGGAGGAGAAGCAGAACCACTCGAGTCCTCAATGCCAAAATAGTCATGCTCGGAGGGAGTCAAGGGCCCGAGCTCAGTGAAATCAGAGTCGGAGTCATCAGAAATTACTGGAGATCCAATGGGCTCGATCTCCAGTTTTTCGCAAATCTGCTTCACATTCTCCTTGACATATCTCATGTCAGCCTTTCTTCTCTTGTTGAGCTTGTGAGCCTTCACTTCAGCCTTTCTGCAGGAGGCAAAAATGGCAGTCGGGTACTTCAAGATACCACTTGGGGACCCCTTTTGAGGAGGGGACCTAGTGGCGGGAGCAGCCCTAGCTCTGACACTGGCTCTTGCTGGAGCCTCAGGGCTGGAAGCCGGAGATGGAGCAGCTTGACTACTTGGCTGTTGAGGCATCTAGGGCCTCAAGGGAAGGTGCTCCACATTCTTGACGAACTCTATTCATGTGACCTTCTGAATCATAAACATGAGGTAAAGTGCATAGCCACAGGACCTGTTCGGCATGCAGGAGATGTTGACCATGTTGTTCCAGATATAGTCAAAGACATCAAATTTCTTATCTTTGCTAATGACCTTCATCAAGGTCCTGAGGTACCCCTGCACACTTCCAGCATGCCCATCCTTGGGGGCAATTGTCTTCCTTAGAACCCTGTTCAACACCACAAAGAAAGGCTTCATATTCTTGGTAGAAGGGGGTTGAACTTGGAGTTGGGTTCATAGAGAAACTTCATCTTGTCCTTCTCAATGACCCCAATGTTGTGGATGATCAGGATGTCATTGCTAGAGGTGTCAAGATGCAGCAATCTTGCAAATTCTTCATAGGGAACGGTGTACATGGATCCGTGAGTCATCCAAGTCACCCGCTCTTCCTCGTAACTAGCAAAGTGGCACGTCGCATAGAACTGTGTGATGACCTCATCATTCCAATTGTTCCTAAAAGAGAAGAGGTCCCTCAGGCCATGCCTTTCCATTGCCTCGACAACCTCAACAAAGGGTGAGCGGCCCTTCTTCTCAACGTTCGCCCAATCTATCCATTGGCTGCGCACCATGGACGACTTCATTGGAAGATAGACAGTCTTGTAGAAATCTGCATGAAAATTGCTCCAAAACCTTCCATCGGTAGCTTGCTTCGAACGGCTGTAACAATCAACATTCCTAAACATGGCCGCCGTGTCACTGCCCTTTCCGTTGAATCTCTCATCTGCGGGGTCACTGGCCCCTTCCCTTGGAGCTTTAGTTGGCCAATCGGGCCCGTTGCAATTCCTTTACCCTTGCCCTTGGCTTGGCGAGGGCCACCTCCAGCAGAAGCCTTGGATGCTGGCTTCTTCACGAGGACCTTCCTTCGAGCCTGGGGAGGAGAAGGTGCCGGCTCGGAAGGGCGCTCTTGGCGCTTCTTGCTAAGGCTCGTCGAGGATCGAAGCACGGCTTCGTGGTCCATCTCGGCCTCGAAGTCAGAGAATTTGTCATTGGTGCTTGACATTGTCCTAAGAATAGATTTCACAAGGCATTGATGAGAATAGATAGAAAGGAGTTGCCTTGAGAAATTGAGAAGTTAGGGTTGAGTCCAGAAAAATCAGACTAGTCCAGTGTAGAGGCACGGACTAGTCCGGTTAACCGGACATGTATGTGAATGGGCTGGACTAGTTCGGTGTTCAACCTCTAGAACCCTAACTATGAGATAAATGGTGATTCCTAATGCACAACTAGCTTAGCATCAATGTAATACATCAAGGAAGCATGTACATGATGGATGGAACCAAGCTAGTTGATCACCAACAAAGAAAATAGCAATTTCTAGGGTTAGGGGGGAAATTTACTGAAAATGCTTGATTCCCGGAGATGTAGGTGTTGAAGGATCAGACAAGTCTGTGGTTTTTAATCCCTACGCGAAGAGGGTTAATTTTCCACCCAAACATGCAAAGTTTTGATGGAGGAAACGAAGAATTTCCTTGGGGAGCTCGAGCTTGGAGAGAGAACACTTGAGGCAAGTGTGGGGTGAGGAAGATTAGGGTTTGGCGGCGGCTAGGGTTAAGGACACGAAAAATCGGACGAGTCCAAAAATGATCGGACTAGTCCGAACTTTTCCAGAGACTATATCGGACTAGTCTGTGGTCTGTCGGACTAGTCCGGCCTAACCATCACACTGCGGACTAGTCTGCACGGGCGGACTAGTCCGGGCAACCATGGACTAGTCCGTGGCCACCAGGGAAGAAATGCTTAGCCCATTCGTATATATTTGAAGGTACTTATTTAGAAAATAGGGAGGCAAATCAAATCAAATAATCTTGATGAATATTATCAGTAAGCATACAACAATCAAACAATGATCATAATTCACCAAGATCTAGTAATTGACATAGTTTTTCGGAATAATTTGGAGAGAAGATTTTCACAACACGATCAATGAATTTTGAAGATAGCATTCAGGTATACAAGATTTCAAGCCACATTCTGAGCATTGAGGATATTAAGTTCATTTAGGAGCTCGCAAAAGCGTTTTTCATCATGTGGCTTGGTGAATATATCGGCTAGTTGCTTTTCAGTATTGACATGTGAAATGGATATGTCTCCCTTCATTGAATGGTCTCTCAAAAAGTGATGTCAGATGTCAATGTGTTGGGTCCTAGAGTGCTCAATGGGATTATGGGCAATTTTAATGGCACTCTCATTATCACAAAGTAGTGGAATGCGGTTCATATTGTAACCGTAATCCCTTAGAGTTTGTCGCATTCAAACGAGTTGTGCACAACAACACCTGGCTGCAACATACTTTGCTTCAGCCGTGGATAGGGCAATGGAGTTTTGTTTCTTGGATGACCAAGAAACTAGGGATCTACCTAGGAATTGGCATGTACCGGAGGTACTTTTTCTATCTACTTTGCATCAGGCATAATCTGCATCGAAGTAACCAATGAGATTGAATTTGGAACCTTTGGGATACCAAAGGCCTAGGTTGGGTGTATGAACTAAATACCGCAATATTCTCTTAACGGCTATCAAATGAGACTCTTTGGGGTTGGCTTGAAACCTTGCACACAAGCATACATTCAACATAATATCTGTCCTAGATGCACATAAGTAGAGTAGTGATCAAATCATTGAGCGATATACCTTTTGATCGATGTTTGGTCCATCTTCATTGAGATCCAAGTGGCCATTTGTTGCCATGGGAGTCTTTATGGGCTTCGCCTTGTCCATTCCAAACTTCTTGAGTATGTCTTGAGTATACTTAGTTTGTCTTTTGAACGTCCCTTCCTTTTGTTGCCTCACTTGGAATCCCAAGAGGTACTTTAGCTCTCCCTTCATAGACATCTCAAACCTATTTGTCATAATTTTACTAAATTACTCACAAAAAGATTTGTTAGTTGAACCAAAGATTATATCATCAACATAAATTTGACAAACAAATATATCATTGTCAAGGTTCTTTGTAAACAAAGTATAATCTACTTTACTGATCATAAAACCATTTTTCAATTAAGAAATCTCTAAGACACTCATACCAAGCTCTAGGAGCTTGTTTGAGGCCGTATAGAGCCTTACGCAGTTTAAATACGTGGTCGGGGAACTCTTCATCTTCAAACCCGGGGGGTTGCTTCACATACACCTCCTCCTTGATCGGTCCATTGAGGAAGGCGCTTTTCACATCCATTTGATAGAGCTTGAAATCATGGTGAGTAGCATATGCAAGTAATATTCTAATAGAATCAAGTCTAGCTACTGGAGCAAAGGTTTCATCGAAATCCAACCCTTCGACCTGAGAATACCCTTTGGTCACAAGTCATGCCTTGCTCCTTGTCACCACCTCGTCTTCGTCTTGTTTGTTGCGGAAGACCCATTTGGTGCCGACGATGTTGGACTTGGGTCTTTCGACTAGTTACCACACCTCGTTCCGCTCGAAATTGTTGAGTTCTTCTTGAATGGCCACTACCCAATCTGGATCCTTCAATGCATCCTCAATCCTGCGCGGTTCCAAAAAGGATACAAACGAATATTGCTCACAAAAATTAGCTATGCGCGATCTAGTAGTTACTCCCTTTTGGATGTCACCAGTGATGTTGTCGATTGGGTGATCCCTTTGCACGCATTGGTGCACTCTTGGTTGTGGTACTTGCTGTCTTGACTCTTCATGATCATCCTCTTCTCCCCCTAAATGGTTGCCCTCTTTGACTTGTAGGTCATGTTCGTCTTCTTGAGGTTGATCTTGTATGGAAGCTCCCCCTTGATCATTGGCCTCCTCTTGTGGTTCATTTTCCTCAAGCATATGTAGAGGTTGTTCTTGTGGTTGAACTTCGCCTAACGCCATTCTTCTCAATGCTTGACAAGGAGCTTCTTATCTATCTAGCACACATGGATCAACTTGCCCCTTTTGGGAGCCATTAGTTTCATCGAGCACTACGTCATGTGCTACTTCAACAAGTCCAGAGGTCTTGTTGAAGACACCATAGGCGTAAGTGTTCGAATCATAACCAAGCAAGAAACCTTCATCGGACTTCGAAGCAAACTTTGACGTCCTGGGCTTCTTGTTCAAAATATAGCATTTGGAACCAAAAACTCAAAAATATGAAATATTAGGCTTGTTACCGGTGAGTAGCTCATAGGATGTCTTCTTGAGTAGTCGATGAAGATAAAGTCGACTAATGGCGTGGCAAGTGGTGTTGACTGCTTCTGCCCAAAATCGATCCGAGGTATTGTACTCATCGAGCATTGTTCTCGCCATTTCTATGAGGGTTTGGTTCTTCCGTTCGGCAACTCCATTTTGTTGAGGGGAGTAAGGTGCTGAAAATTCATGTTTTATGCCTTATTCATCTAGGTACTCCGCAACTTGTGTGTTCTTGAAATCTGTGCTGTTGTCGCTTCGAATGTTCTTGATTGTCAATGAAAACTCATTTTGAGCACGCTTGAAAATTTTCTTCAAGATTCCTTGTGTTTCTGCCTTATCATGTCAAAAGAAAACCCAAGTGAAGCGAGAAAAGTCATCAACAACTACTAAGCCATATTTGTTACCGCCGATGCTTATGTAAGCAATTGGACCGAATAGGTCCATGTGGAGTAGCTCGAGCGGTCTTGTTGTAGTCATGACATTCTTAGCGGGATGGGGTGCTCCAACTTGCTTCTCGGCTTGGCACGCGCTACAAGGCATGTCTTTCTCAAAAACAACATCCTTCAAACTTCGGATGTGATCGCCCTTGAGGAGTTTTTGAAGGTTCCTCATACCAACATGCGCTAGCCGTCTATGCCACAGCCAACCCATGTTGGTCTTGCAATCAAGCATGTGTCAAGTTCGGCTTTATCTTTGTTCAAGTCAAGAAGTTAAAGCTTTCCCTTTAACATACCCTTGAATGCAATGGAACCATCACTCCTTCTAGAGATGGTCACACCCTCGTTCGTGAACAAACAATTATATCCTTTGTTGCATAATTGAGATATGGACAGCAGGTTATAATCTAAGGAATCAACATGTAACACATGAGAAAGAGTATGTTGTGATGATATGGCAATTTTACCGGTACCGAGCACCTTTACTTGACTATTGTCTCAAAAATAGATGCCCTCGCTTAGATCCTCATTTGCTTCATACTCCACAAACATCCTTCTTTCTCTGGTCATATGGTTGGTGCAGCCACCGTCTAGCACCTACTTAGGCCTACAAAAATAGATCAAGCCTTGGTTTTAGGTACCCAAGCTTGCTTGGGTCCTTTTAGGTTAGTCACAAGGGATTTAGGCACCCACACATGATATTTGGTGTTCTCATGGCGTGGAACAACATAATGAGCATAAATCTTACCAATATTACTTCCCATTAACACATAAGTTGCATCAAAAATTCTAAATATCAACTGTTGTTGTTTATAAACAGGACTAGTCTAGGGGATCGGACTTGTCCGGACCCCGACCGGACTAGTCCGGTGTCCATGTGTGTTTGATGTGTTAACATTGGACTTTCCGGTTTGAGAGGGTCTTCACTTTACAAGGGCAGTGCTCTCCTTGTTATTCTTATGGCTTCTAGCATGTTTCTTTTCACCATAAGAGTAACCAATGCCATATTTGACATTTGGAGGTCTAGTGACCAAGTATGCACTGCGTGCATATTTGATCTCCTTGTCAAATATGCCATTTTGTGAAGGATGCTTGTCCTTGGTAGAGGTTGACTTGTCTTTCAAGTTGGGGTCAACTTTACCACATGTACAAGTATGAGCAGTTTCAGTTTTAAGGGGTTGAGAGGGTGAGCTTGAAGAGGATGAAGGGTTACTTTGCTTGAGTGACTCAACTTGCACTTCAAGGATCTTGTTAACCTTGATTAGGTTAGCAAGTTCGTCCTTGATTGTAGCATTTGAGTCGCTTAACTCCAAGCAAGCTTTCTTGCTTGAAGCTAACTCAAGCTCTAGTGACTTGTTTCGCTCCTTTTCAAGTTCTAGAAGCTTGTCAAGTTCAACATATTCCTGCTTTTGTAAGATAATCATGTCTTCTTGACGATGTATCAACTTCTCCTTCTCAACAAGTTGATCAAGTAAAAATTTCATTTTTGTGGTTGTTTTCTTATCTAATCCAATGAGCATATCTTCATTATCACTATTAATTTCACTATCACTATAATAGGAATGCACGAAAGAGGATTTGGTAGTTACCTTGCGTTTACCTTCCTTTGCCCTGAAACAAGTGTCGTTCCCCTTTCATGTGCCAAGAGTGGGAAAGAGAGTGGACTTCATGGATGTCTTTTCGATGGCTATGCTAGCCATCTCCTCTTCTTCTTCGGATGAGGACTCATCATTTGAGTCCCATTCTTTACCATGATGCGCTTGTTCAGCTTGCTTCTTCTTCTTGAAGAACTTCTTGGGTTGAGGCTTTGCTTCTTTGGTCTTCTTCTTATTCTCTTCATATGGGCAGTCAATTATAAAGTGGCTATACTCACCACAATTATAGCATGCCCGCCTCAACTTCGGTCTTGATTTTAACTTGTATTTCCCTTCACTCGATTTAGCCCCTTGTCTCTTCTTCATCATTCTCATGAATTTCTTCATGAATAGTATCATGTCATCTTCATCCAAGTCACTACGATCATCATCACCGTCTTCTTCTAGTTGAGCTTATCGAGCCTCTTTAGACAAGGGCTTAAGGGTGGACTTTAGAGCGACCACTTTCTTCTTTTCCGAGGTGAGATCGGCAATTTCCTTAACATGTTTGGCTTGATTTTCCATCATCTCAAAGTTGATGATTTTCCCAAGTAGCTCATCCGGGGTCATCTTCTTGTACTCGGGGATTTCTCGTATCATCAAGCACAAGGTAACATTGCGAGGCATGAAGGCTCTAAGAATGAGCTTGACCGCCTCGTGGTCGTTCCACTTCTTGCTTCCGTATGCTCGCACCTTGTTGATGAGCGTCTTTAGTCAGTTGTACATATCTTGTGGCGACTCATCTTCTTCGATGGGGAATCTTCCCAGCTTGCCTTCAATCATCTCGATTTTCGCTTCTCGCACATGATGATCGCCTTCATGTGCGGTTTGCAATGTATCCCATATCTCTTTTGCAATCTCGAGTCCATCCACCTTTGTGAACTCATCCCGACTAATTGATGAGGTGATGACTGCTGCAATTTGGGCATTTTGATGGATTTCATGCTCTTGGCTAGGTGTGAGCTCCTCATCATCATCCGGGATATCTATTCCTGTACATACTATGTGCCACAAACCTGGATTGAGAGAAATCAAATGCATTTTCATGTTTTGCCTCCACATTTAGTAGTCATTGCCATCAAAATGTGGGGATTTTCCAAGTGGAATAGATAAGTAGTGATTATTGCTAGAGTTAAGACGATCGTAGTTGAAAGGATATCGGGAGTAGTCAGTGTGACTACTCCCCTTCTTCTTCTTCTTCTCATCTACAATCTTTACATTTCCTTTGGAAAGAGTTTTCTTCCTTAGGAGCTCCTTTAGTTACAGCGTCTCCTCATCGTCATCCTCGAAGTCTTGAATAGCCTCGAGGAGCCTCTCTAATTTTTGGTTCTTGTCTTCATCAACCTTCTATTGGTTGTTGTTCTTGTGTACGTCCTTCATGTCCGACATGATCTCTTCGAGTGATTAGTCTCCTTTCTAAGAACCTTGCTCTGATACCAATTGAACGTGGCCTAGAGGGGGGTGTGAATAGGCCTTTTTGAATCTTCTCGGAACATGCAACACTTAACAACCAGATCAAATCTTGATATATCGGACTAGTCCAGTCGAGTGTGGACTAGTCCGGTGTGTACCGTCTAGGTTTATCAAATTGGATAGATTATCTTTATCCTCGGATGTATGCAACGAAAATATACTTGTAATTGAAGTGTTACACGATTTTTAACTAGGATGTACCACAAGTCAATCTTATATTCAATGTTTCAACGTAAAGTAAGCAAGATTGATCAAAACCCTAGATTGATATGAAGTATAAGAACGATGAGCGCAAAATAAGAACACAAGCACTTTATCCCGTGGTCCGGTTCCCACAGAGGCAATCTACATCCACGTTGAGGAGTCCACAAAAGAATCGGGTCTTCTCCAACCCTACCCTTGTCGGATCGCCACAAAGGCCAATCCTCTTCACTTATCACAAATGGCAAATAACCGAATTCAAGGGGCTTTCTCACACGTTGAGGGCTCCCCAAGATTACAACAAGAACACCACCAAGAACACACTCGAAATATCACAATGAAAACCATAGGAGTGTATGAGGGAAACAAACCAAGAGCTCAATAAGTGATGAATTGTGTCTCTCCAATGATCCAAAGTGTATCCTCACGATATTGATCTTTGTTGTGTTTGATTTCGTGGAGGGATGTGTTTTTGAGTCTCTTGGGAGGTGTGATGGCGCAGGGGGTCGAGAGAGATTGGAAGATTGGTCGTGTACACCTATTTATATGGGGTTTCGAAAAGTAACCGTTAGGGTTTAGAAAGATCGGACTAGTCCGTGGTGGACACCGGACTAGACCGGTGTGCTGTGTGTAGCAAACCCTAGGTGTCCCGAAATATCGGACTAGTCCGGCTGAAAGCGGACTTGTCCGAATTTGGTTCTGGAAATCTTCGGACTAGTCCGATAGATATCGGACTTGTCTAGAAAAGTGAAACCCTAAGTGAATTTGGGGACAAGTCCGCACTTGGAGGACTTGTCCGATTTGGCTCAAAGGGTTTTTTGGACTAGTCCAAGCTAATATCGGACTTGTTCGATTTTGTGCAACTTGTGAAGTATTTGGGGACTAGTCCACACTGGGGAGGACTAGTCCGATTTAGGTCAGAGGAATATCGGACTAGTCCGTGGTGATATCGGACTTGTCCGATCTTTTGCAGAAAGGTATCGGACTAGTCCGGACCTGTATAAATATGTGCAATGTGTGTGACTATTTGTGCTTTAGCTCTTGGGGTGTGTTTCGTTAACAGACTCCATTTACAATGATCTACTACACTTGTTTCTTGAGCTCTTTTCCGCATTACTCCTCATTCTCTTTTCTTTTTGGCACTTTGCTCATTTTCTCATTAAAACTGTGCTCATCTCAACAAAGTGGTTAGGATCTCATTTGCTTGTCATAAATCATCCAAAACCCACAAGTGATTCCTAGATGCACTTTCACCATGCCACCTTGAGGTAAGACTTGAATCAAGTAATATTTAGTGTTTATCAAACACATACTATGGTAAGTATTATTGGAACTCGAATGAAACAGACATGTACCTACGATATTGTGTCGAACTGAGGCTGTGGCATACCGAACTGAGATCCGATATTACCATGAGACGAGTACTGCATCAATTAATTTATAAGATCTAAAGTAGAACTATACAATTCCTAAATCTCAGTAAATTGCAAAAATTATTAAAAATACATGTTACCTGATTCATACATAAATTCTCTATCAGTTGCTTCATCTGGTGCATCTCCTCCTGGGTGTGTCGCAATTCATCCCTCAATTCATTATCCGTACTAGACCTAGACCGACTAGAACTAGTAGTGGAGGCCCCCTATTTAGCATAAGCCGCGCGCTCCACATATCCGTCTCCTAACCCAAGTCTATAAAAGATGTAAGTGTTCCAGAGAGTTCATAATCATTAAGTAATCAACTTTTAGCATAACATTTTTAGCTCCTCAATCAATGGTTGCATAAACACATTGATTTTCTTACCAAGATGTTTAGGACCCATAATGATGGCCGCGAGGAATATGTATCCTTCTTTCATGCACATGTTGGGAGGATGGTTGTAAGGCATAATAAAAACAGGCCAACAAGAGTTTGGGCTGCTACTTGTACTAAAAGGAGTGAAGCCATCTGTGCACAATCCAAGGCGAACATTTCTAGGATCTTTTGTGAACTCTGGATCAAAACGGTCTAGAGCTTGCCAAGCCACGCCATCTGAAGGATGTGTCATAATATCTTTGTCATCATTTTCACGTTTCCCTTCAGAATGCCATCTCATATGATTTGTTGTTTCTTGGGACAATAACAATCGCTTAATCCTTGAAGTGATTGGCATGTAGCGAAGCTGCTTCATAGGTACTTTAGTAGTTATTTCCTCTCCATCATCATTTAGAACCTTCACATATCTAGAAGCTTTGCAATGCATACAATGAGAATCGTTGATGTGTTCCTTCCAAAACAACATGCAACTATTCTCACACGAATCAATCTTCTCATAATTCATGCCCAGACCAGCCAAAAGTTTCTTAGATTGATATATGTCTTTAGGCATCTTATGATTTGACGGAAGCAGATCACTGATTAGATCCATGATACCATTGTAGCAATTGTTTGCAAAATTGAACTTCGACATCAACGCCATTAGTCGTGTGAATGCCTGCAAAACTGTCACATTGGTGTTCTCATACACATTTTCATTTGAGGCAGCAAGAAGGTTGTAAAACTTTTGCACCTCCTCTGGATGTGACTCTTCATACTCTCTGCTAATGTCTAACATCATCTCATCCATCCGATCGTAATCCTCGTTTCCGTCCGACTCACTAGGATCATCAACCTCTCCATGCTCGTGCCACACTAGTTAATTAGACATAAATCCATATTTGCAAAGGTGTAGCTCTATTTCAGACTTACACAAATACCGATGATTCCAACACTTGGTACACGAACATTTCACAACATGAGAACCACTAGAAAAAGTTTGATTCACAAAAACATTTGCGATATTAGCCCATTCCCTAGTGTGTGCACCAGTTGAACTCCATCCATCATACATCACGTTAAGGTTGTTACTCATTTTTCAGATTATACCTTCAAAACATACAAACAGTTATCAGTTTATTATCATGTGATGTGATGGCCCTTACAACCTAGGTAGATAGATCCTAAACACACCCAAGAGTGACCGAGCGGAGCGTGCTCATGACAAGGCGCGGAGTCCGGATCTGAACGAAATTTTGGCAGCATAACCCCGCTGTTCTCCACCGCACGCCTGAAAATGGTGCAGTAGAGAACAACGAGGTTATGCCACCGAAATCTCGTCTAGATCCAGACCCGCGTTTTGTCACAAGTCATGCCCCTTCGGTCACTCTCAGGCTGTCCAAAAAGGGACAATTCCGAACCAGCACGCTCCACATGTGTATCACATGTGAAACGTGCTGATTCGAAATGGGCATTCACTTTCTATAGGATATGTTGCTCATTTTCATTTTGTAGTCATTTACGAAAGAGGAAAGAGAATGAGAGTGAGGGGGGAAAGTAGGTCAGAGTTCAAAGTTTCAAGTCTGGGTCCACCATCCACTTGTGTCTAATTGACCACCTTCATTGTCGTTGTTCGCCTCCGTGCTCGACTTCACACAAACATTACGTCTAGAATAATCGTGCATTCATGCACGGTATGTCGTATAATTAAATCTAGATATTTAGCATAACTAAGCATTCAAACATTTCAACAAAACAAAAAAAATTGAAATATAAAAGCTGCAAGTTTATTTATCATATTAACAATTTAAGAATGAATTGAACTAATTCATACAACTTTATTTAACATATTAACAAGTTAAACATGCATTGTGTTGGAGTCTGGTTCCGGCATTCCCCGGTACTACTATTAGTAGCCCGCATAGTTTCTTAGTTCGGTTAGGGCGCGCGGAGATTAAGAACAAGATGGTGACTTAACACGAGGATTTACATGGTTCGGGCCGCCTGAGCATAATACCCTACTCCGCGGGTGTGTTGTTGTTGTATTGAGTGTATGAGTGTGTGAGGGCGGGAGCCAGAGAGAGAGCCCCTTGAGCGCGTATGTTCCAACCTGGAGCCTCTAACCCGTCTCTAGCCAGTCAGGAGTCCCCCCCCCCCCCCCCGTGTATCGCTCGGACGGTCCTTTTATAGTAGAAGGGCTGACCATTACATCGTTAGCCTGGCCCGACATGTGGCCCTGGCGGTTACTGATGCCTAATCCAAATTTACATAATTCCCCTTATTAGCGTGATAACGCGCCTTAATAGTGGCATTACTAGTATTAAGGGTCCTCTGATCCTGTGTCATTAAGATAGCATTAATGACACATAAGCAGATCTTGAAGCCTTTAATGTCCCTTGAAGGTTCGAGCCGTTGGAGGTCCACCAATCTGCCTGTTGAGGTTGAAGGTCCGGCGGTTGGACGCGTGGCAGCTTCGGAGCTTACCGTCTTGGACGAGTAGATCCGAGGCCGTGGTACACGTGCTGGTACCGGAGCTTCCCTCTGTCAGGGGTTAGGTCTGTGGGTGCCACACAGGTATCCAGTCCGGAGCATTCCCATGTAGGGATTGTAGCTCCGGTTTTAGCGGCACTGGGACTAACCATATGAGGGAGGCAGGTCTTGTTACGAGCAACACGTGGGGCCTTCGGAGGTCTTCCACTCAGATAGGTCGAGTTCCTTTGCACTCTTTGCAGTTCCAAGGGGTATCCAGTACGTAGGGTACCGAAAGTGGCCCTCTGGCCCACCTCTTGGAGAGACCCTCTGGATTAAGTCGTTCTGCCGGAGGTGGGTCCATCTTTCGATTTTTGCGCCGTGTCTTCAAGGGTTTTTGGATGTACCATTGAGGTGATAGTTCGTAGTTAAACCATCGCCGCATGGCATCCTCTGGACGTGGCAGGAGATATTTGCGCGTGCGGATCTCACGCAATTGAAGGTCGCCGGTTCCCAATACAAAAATCTTATCGGTTCCACGCGCTCTGTCAGGTTGCCACCCTTGGGTTTCCCGCCTCTCATCATAACAACTGTTCGCCGGGGGTAAGGGCCTTGACTTGATCGTCTAGGTGTCCCCGGGCCCCTTGATCATTGGCAGGGTGAAATTTTTGAAATGTATCCTTGGCCTTTTTGCGATTTCTATCCAAGCATTGCAGGGGTTTACTTAAGAGGGATAGCACGCGTGGTTTGGGGATTCCTTACGCCTTCATTTGAACTTGCGCTTGAATTCTCCAAATTGTCACTTGCTTTTTCTCTCTCACCCTGTTGTGCTGCGATGGAGTTGGGACTTCGCAAGAGCCGTCTCACAAGCGATGACGATCTAAAGATGATCCGGACCTACATGGGGTGGTCCAGCGACTCCATCAACCACCTGGTCCACGCTGGCAAGCTCCCATTCAAGAAGGAGCGCTGCGGCGACATGGTGTACTTCTCTGCGTACGCCATGGTGGGGTTGATCCCACCTTTCTCATCTTTCCTCTTGATGTTGTTAGATTTCTATGGACTGTAGTTGTACCACCTTGGCCCCCACTCTATTCTTCTTGTGTCAACATTCGTCCACTTCTGTGAGATGTGGGTGGGTATCCCCCCCCCCCCCCCCCCGTGTCGAGCTTTTCTGTACTTTCTTCACCATCCACACCACCGGCAAGAGTTCCGAGTATCCTGGCTTGTACTATTTTGTGAAGCGCAAGAAATGCCCCTAGAAGTACTTGTGGCCATTTCCTTCCGGCAAGTGGGACGACTAGAAGAATGATTGTGTTATCGTCACGGCAGAGGAGCACGAGAAGTTGGAGCTGCCTGAAGGTCTTCCCAATGATGACACTGACGCATGGAGTGTGGTTCTGGTGCTGTCAGAGGCCTTCAACCCTGCCTTGACCAGGATCTACGAATGTGTGGAAGGAGGGGTGACCCCCAAATGGTCTTCTACAACTTCCTGGTCAACAGGTGGGCTCTGCTGAAGAAGAGGGAGAAGCTTGCCTGGGCCCTCAACAGTGTGATGGATGTTGACCGGATTAAAACCGGTCTGAGGTCCAATTTTGATGACACAGCTTTGGAGCTTCATCTCAAGAAGTTTTAGCATGGCATTGACGTCGAGAGCAACGTCTTAACTCCGTCGGCGGCTTTCCTCCCTCTGAACAAGGAGGCGGAGTTAAGCAGGGAGCTCCGGAGGAGCATGCCCGTGCTTGACGACCTCAGTGAGGTAGAGAGGTGTCCGACCACCAGATTGGTTATCCCCGGAGCTTCGGACGGTGGCCCTGCTTCTGCCCCGAGACAAAGAGCTGAAGTCATAGGCAAGGGCAAAGAGTTGGTTGAGCCCTCCAGCCGAAAGAGGAACTTGAAGCACTCTAAAAGGGAGGCCTGTCAGACCTGCTCCTTCCACAACAGCTCCTTCTCCCCGGCGGAGGAGGTCTTCGACAGCGACACCAAGTCCAGCATCGACGTCTCCCCGGAACGCCAGCTCCGACCAAATGACTCCGGCACCAGGGCCACCTAAGGGCTCTAGGTCCGAGGGTCCTTCTCAGTCGGGAGGGGGGGGAGCCCAAACAAAACGTCACTGACAGCGGCAGCAAGCTCTGAAGAGACTTTTGGAGTTACTACAACAGTTGCGACTAGGTTGGGCTCTGAACGTTCGGCGAAGAGGTTCCGCGCTAGATGGAGCGGAAGCCTTCCAAGGTAAATTTTCTTTTTTACCTCAGTTTGTTATTTTTGTTGTAACCATATTTTGAGTTTCTTTGTCCTTCATCCACAGGGTACCCAAAAAAGGGGCCGAAGCTCTGGTTTCTTTGATAGCAGTTGATGGTGTGCAGGTGGAGCTCCGGCTCCAATTCTACCGCCGCCTCAGGTGGTGGCTGAGGTAACGGCAGCTCTGGCGCCAGCTGTCGTGATTTTGGACCTTGACTCATCTCCCAAAGCTCCCGTGATAGCGCCGGACCACGGTAATAAAGATGTACCAGCGGCACCAGCTCCGGAGGCTGAAGCTCCGGTTTTGGATGCTGTGATGACAGACGCTCCAGCCTAAGAGCCGAAGGTAGCTGCAGTTCCAGCCTTCGAGCCGAATGTTACCGAAGCCCCGACGGCGGAGCCGGTGGTTCATGAAGTTCTGGTGCCTGAGCCGGTTGACGTGGAGGTGCTGGCACCCGAACCGGTGGAGGTGGAAGCGCTGGTGCCTGAATCGGCTGGTGCCATGGAGGTCAAAGCACTGGTGCCTGAACTGGCAGTGGAGGAAGCACCAGCGTCGGAGCCCTTCAGCTCCGACTGGGTCTTCAATGCTTGCCCGGGAGGTGATAGTTCTCGAGGTATCCGCTACTGAGCCAAGGTGCCAAGAAGAAGCGGCCGGTCCCTTGCTTGAAGGGCCAGTTGATGATGACCTGGCGGCGGGACCTTCGGAGCTGACCCCGGAGGTAAAAACTCCCGTGGCAAGACCTACCTCGGCGACGATCGAGGCACCCTCGGAGGGTGGCCCTAGTGCCACGGAAGCTCAGAGGACCCCGGCAGGTTCGGAGCCAATCCCCCTGTCGCTATCCATTGACAATGCCTGCTCCATCCTTCGTAAGGTCCAGCTTGCATTTTATCATGATAGAAAGGCCCTTGAGGAGGAGCGCCAAGCTCTTAGGAGGTGGCACAACCGACTTCAATTCAAGACCAAGCTGGCGCAAACAAGGCTGGCCGATGACAAGGATTGGGTCAAAAGGGAGAAGGCCCGGATGGAGTACTGGGGCCAGTTGCTGGATGAGAGGGAAAGCATGGTGCGATCCCTCGACAATCAGTCCCGGGCTATATATGAACAAGCCCTGGCAGCTAATGAGGCGGCGAATGGTCGCTAGGAGAACCTCAATACCATCCATGAAGGTCTCATCAAGCACCGGGAGGGTCTCGACGAGAGAGAGAAAATGCTCGAAGAGGAAGAGCAAAAACTCCTAGAGCTGAGGGATGACCTCGTGAAGAGGGAGGAGGAGCTCGCCCAAAGGCTGGCTCTGAGTGACAAGAGCCTTGCAGAGCGCACCAAGAAGCTGGAGGAGCTCTGCAAGAGCGAGGAGAAGAAGGCCTAGCAGCGGGGATAGGACCTTACCAAAAGGGAGGTCGAAGTCACTGCTAGAGAGAAGAAGGTGCGAGGCCGGGAGAAAGACCTCGTTGACCGCCAGAATCGGATCCACGTCCAGGAGAAGGAGCTTGGTGACCTTGAAAAGCAAGTTGCTGAGAGGATTCAGCAGCACGTCAAGGAGGTCGAGCGCCTTGCCCGGGAGGGTTCAGAGCTTGCGGCAGCCAAGATGTCCTTGGAGGAGATTCGAGGCTCAAGGGCTGCAGAGTCTCAACAAGTATGGGACTTCGTGGTCAAATTCGATGTCGTGTTGGCGCTGCTGGGCTTTAGTCCCGTGCATCTGGACAATCCGAAGTCGAATCTAACCCATGCGTTTGGGGTCTGAGCTCGGTTGGCAACAAACTCGGCGCGATGGTCGATTTCATCGCGGATCAGTTGGAAATTGAAGGAAAATCCCTTGCACAGAACGTCACAGAATACATGCTGACGTGCTACACAAGTCGGTATCCTCATCTCCCACTAAACCCGGTGCTTGAAGATCCCATCGACGGAGAGGGAGACGTCGCCGAGACCAGCGTGTCGGAGGTTGCCTAGAAGGTCGCCTCGTTCTTCCATAGAACTTAGGACTTTCTCCTTTTAGTTCCCACTTGTATCTTCTCTTTTTTTCTCCAATTTTGTAATATCTTGTCTTCAAATGAATGAAATCCAAAGAAATTTATGAATTTCATTTTTTGTCTTCAACCTTTCTAACTTGGCCCCCTGGTAGATATACACAATTTGATTGTGAACATGTACCAAAAGGATGTAGCATTTTGTTGAAGACTGAGTGCTTCGAACTTGTAGAGTATAGGTCCAAAGTTTTGTTGCATCGACAGCAGGGGCCCCTGGGGTTGTCGGAGCTTAGTAGCTCCGGCAGCAACCACTGTCAACACGTAGAGCATCGACGGCTGGCCCTCTGGGGTTGTCAGCGCTTAGTAGCTCCAGCAGCGACCACCGTCAACACGAAGAGCGTCGACAAAAGACCCCATTGGGGTGTCCTTCTACCATCTTTTCTTAAACTCCTTTCATTTCTTTACGTTGATGACTGGCCCCCTGAATTTGTCGGAACTTGATAGCTCTGGCGACACCCACTATCAATGTTTAAAACATCGACGTTGGGCCCCCTTGGGGGATGTCAAAGCTTTGATAGCTTCGACATCGTTCACCATCATCATGATATTTTTATTTTTCCTGCACACTGAAGTCAAGAAAAACAGTAAAATCCATTTCTTATCTATAACTCATTTGCGACTTACTATTCCCATATGAAATTTCAGGTCGACAACAATTCTATATACAATCAAGTGCGTTTGTTTATTTTCTCCAGGTCCAATCGTTTTTTGGACTCACCTTACTTAGGCCTGTCGGGGTGTAGGTATAGTGGCGTACTTAGGGTGCAGGACCAGGCTAAGTCGTTAGCACACTCCGGACCTAGATTGGTTTGGCGTTCAGGCGAGTAGGCCATTCAACAATGTTAAGACCCGAAAGAAATAACAATGCAACTTGAATTATATATAAATTGTTGGAGATAAAGCTTCTTAAGAATCGCACAACTTTGTTATAGACAAGAAAGAGAAAACTAAAAAAGAATGAGCCTGTACAAAATAAATGCACGTGGAGTCTATTTTCACATATCGATGTCTTTCATTATAGGTCCGGGGTACTGGGGAGACAAGTACACTCTTAGGGTACGGAACCAAGCTAAGTGTGTTACATTTCTTGTTCGACCCAGGGTAGTTAGCTACACTTTTAGTTCTTAAACTGTGTCAAGTGTTGCTTAAACTTTGCAGACCTTCCTGGAAAGTTCCGGCTGTCCTCCCAGAGGAGCTACCCGTCTTTGTACAATGACACTATAACATACATCATATGCAATTACAGACTCACCTCCGTGATATTAAGCGTAAAACTTATGGAGGTTCTCAATGTTCCAAGGATTAGGGAGCGGTGGTTCATCCTCGGTTGCCAAGCGAACGCATCCTGGACGGGATACTTTGATCACTCGAAAGGGTCCTTCCCAGTTGGGGGGAAAGTTTGTTTAACCCTTATCAAGTTTGTATTCTCCATAGCACCAGATCCCCTTCCTCGAGCTGTCGGCTATGCACATGCCTTTGGTGATAACGCCGGAGTGCTTGGCGATAACGTGCATTTCGAACAGCTGCTCGACACCTTCCCTCTTCAATGAGGTCATGGTCTTCACGCCGGAGCTGGTCCTGCGTGGCTGCGTTGAAGGTCCGGACTCGGAGCGACCCCAAGGTGATTTTTGGAGGAAGGAGTGCTTCAGCTCCATACACCAGGAAGAAGGGTGTCTCTCCGGTTGACCAGTTTTGAGTTGTCCTGTTTGCCCACAAGGTGGGCAGAAGCTCCTCGATCCAGTTGGCTCCATGTTTTTTCAAGCACTCATATGTGCGCATCTTGAGTCCCTTTAGGATTTCTGCATTTGCTCTCTCAGCTTAGCCATTGCTTGCCCAGTGAGCCACAGAAGCGTAGCTGACTTGAGCCGAGGTCTTCGCAATATCCTTGGAATGCAAAACTTGTGAATTGGGTCCCGTTGTCAGTTATGATCTTGTTTTGGGACTTCAAATCTGCATACTATAGACTGCAAGAACTTGATAGCTGATTACTTGTTTATTGTCACAACTGGAGTTGCTTCCGGCCACATGGTGAACTTGTCCACGGCGACATACAGGTACTTGTAACCTTCGACCTCTTTTGGGAAAGGTCCCAAAATATCCATACCCCACACAGCGAACGGCCATGTCGGAGGTATCATTTGTAGAGGTTGAGCTGGTGTGTGAATTTGCTTCGCATGAAACTGTCATGCTTCACATTTCTTCACTAGCTCGGTTGCATCCTGGAGTGCTGTAGGCCAGTAAAAACCATGCCGGAAGGCTTTACCGACCAACGTGCGGGAAGACGTGTGGTTCCCACACTCGCCTCCATGGATTTCTGTGAGGAGCTCGTGGCCTTCTTCCCTTGTAATGCACCGCATTAGGACGCCGTTGGCACCACACCGGTAGAGATCCCCTTCTACCAGTGTGCATATTTTAGCCAATCTCACTATCTAGTCAGCAGATAAATTGTCTTCAGGAAGTATGTTGTCTTTCAAGTAGCTCCGGATCTCCGAGATCCATGCATTGGAGCTAACTTGAGATTTTGAGTCTTGCGTGCTAGGTTGCTCGGAGCTTCCTGCAGCACTTACGACCCTTGATGGACGCCATAGTAACAAGGCCTCGGGATCGCCAGCTTTGAGGTGCTGGTCTCGCCCCCTTCGCTCAGTTCGGCAGGCTGAGTTGTTGGTCTTGACAATCTCTGAATGAAGGTTCTGTCGGGAGCCGGAGCTCCGGTTGAAGCTTTCATCGAGAGTTCGTCAGGTTCAGCGTTGTTGAGACGCTGGACATGGCAAAGATCCAGGACTTCGAAATCCTTATGAAGCTTCTGGACTTCAAGGAGATATGCAGCTAGTTGGGGGTTGTTGCAGCAGCATTCACCTTTGACTTGTTTTATAATGAGTGTGAATCACCCTTTACCAACAGCTGCTTGACACCATATGATAGTGCCACCTTGAGCTCATAGATTAGTGCTTCATACTCCGCCATGTTGTTGGTCGCTTTGAAGTCAAGGTGAACCATGTATTTGACCTTCTCTCCGGTCGGAGCAAGGAGAAGGATTCCAGCTCTGGCCCCCTGCTTCTGCACGGATCCATCGAAGTAGAGAGTCCAGTGAGGCTCAATGAAGACCGGAACCTTAGGTTCCAGTTTCTACTCACTGGGGCCCCCAGGATTTGATGGTCAGGGGGTCCATTCGGCCACAAAGTCTGCCAATGCTTGACTCTTGATTGCTTGTCTTGGGACAAATACAAAATCGAACTCGGCCAATTCCGCTGCCCACTTTGCGATGTTCCTGGTAGAGTTAGGTTATGCAAGATTGCACGAAGTGGATAAGAGGTTACCACTGAAATCTGGTGAGCTTGGAAGTAGTGACGAAGCTTCCTGGAGGTAACAAGAACTGCATAGAGCAGTTTATGCACCTCTAGGTATCAAGTCTTTGCATCGTGAAGTACTTCACTTATGAAGTACACTGGCGTTGAACTGTCCAGAACCTCCCGAAGGGACCCGGAGCTTCCTCCTCATCAACCCGGACCCTCCAGGAGGGGTCCGGACCTTTTTCAGGGACCTCCTGGTTCTTGCTAGAGGAACCCGGAGCTTCCTCTGAAGTGACCTGGACCCTTCCGGAAGGATCCGGATCTTCTTGTTCAGCAACAGTAACTCCTTCATTTGAAGGAGGTTGATCCTCTGACTTCTCGCCTTGAGGATCCGGGTCTAGGAGCTGGGACCCAGACTCACCTTCAGGTAGCTCCAGACCTTCTCGGAGGGGTCTGAATTCCTGAACTAGAGATGGTTCTGGTCTTTCCGCAACCAGGACCATGCTGACAACTTCGTCAGTTGCTAAAATGTAATGCAAAAGTGGCTCACCAGGATTTGAAGCTACCAAAGTTGGTAGAGTGGTGAGGAGCCGCTTCAGCTCTTGGAATGCCTTTTCTGCTTCTTCAGACCATTGGAATGGTCCGGACTTCCTCAACAGTTTGAAGAAGGGTAGCGCCCGTTTTGCCAGTCTTGAGATGAACCGGTTGAGGGCAACTAGACACTCAGTCAGCTTCTGGATATCCTTGATGCGATCTGGTGGCCGCATGTCTTCAATAGCTTTAATCTTCACTGGATTCACCTCTATTCCTCGGTGGTTCACCAGGAATCCAAGAAGCTTTCTAGAGCTAACCCCAAAGACACACTTGTCTGGGTTCAGCTTTGTGCGTGTGATTCGCAACATGTCGAAGACAGCTTGCAAGGTGTCAAGAAATGACTCCTTGTTCTTGATCTTGACGACAATGTCATCGACGTACACTTCCACTACATCTCTAATAAGCTCTCCAACAGTTTTGTACATAGCTCGCTCAAACGTTGAAGCAGCGTTTTGGAGACCGAATGGCATGGCAGTGTAATAGTATAATCCATCTACTGCGATGAAGGCAGTATGCTTTTCATCTTCCCTAGACATTCTGATTTGATGATACCAAGAATATGTGTCTAGGAAACACAGTAATTCACACCCGAAGGTGGAATCCACTATCTGATCTATTCTAGTTAGTGGAAATGGATCCTTTGGACATGCTTTATTCTGTGTTGTGTAGTCGATACACAACCGAAGCTTCCCGTCGGCCTTTGGTACAACGACTGGGTTTGCCGGCCAATTTGGGTGGAAGACTTCCCGGATAAATCCAGCTTCGAGCAACTTCTTCACTTCTTGACGTATGAAGTTTTGTCGCTCTACTGATTGCTTCCGAGGCTTCCGATGTGCAGGCCGAGCGTCAGGATAAATCTTCATATTGTGCTCAATCACCTCCCTAGGGATCCCAGGCATTTGTGATGGTTGCCATGCAAACATGTCAACATTAGCCTAGAGGAAAGTGATGAGCGCGAGTTCCTATTTGTCGTTCAGACCTCCCGATATACGGGTGGTCTGAGCAGCGTCGGAACCAATTTGGATGACTTTGACGGGAATGTTGGTGTCGCCGCTTGGTTGCACACGAGGTGAAGAAGTTGAGCCTCGATGACGAATGCTCGGGGGCTTCAGAGCTTGATCCTTTCCGGATTCTTCCTCCTGCGCTGTAGCAAGCGCGTGGAGTTCTTCTAGAGCGGTAACTCTGGCGGTGCAATCTCTGCGGATCTAGAGAACGCCTGAGGGTGTTGGCATCTTCAACACCAAGTAGCCATAATGAGCAGCAGCCATGAATTTGTATAAAGTTGTCCTGCCCAAGATGGCGCTGAATGGCAAGTTGATTTGTGCCACGTCGAAGACCAACTTCTCGGTCCTGTAATTCTCCCAAGTTCCGAAGGTCACCGGGAGAGTAATGGCACCGAGTGGGGTTATGGCCCCCGGACCTACTCTTGAGAAAGGACGAGAGGGACGAAGGTCCAAAGGTCGGAGCTGAAGCTTGACGAAGGCCTCGAAGCTTACGAGTTTCAGCCACGAACCTCCGTCCACCATTACGTGGTGGAGCTGGATGTTATTGATGGTAGAAGATACCATCAGCGTAAGTTGGCCAGCTCCGATCATGTTCAGGCGGCAGTCCGAAGCATCGAAGGTGAAGGCAATATCCATCCACTTCTAATGAGGCTCCGCCCTGGCGGTGGGTGCTACCGAGGCCATGTCCCACTGCATTGTCTTATGGACATGGTGGGAAGTGATATCCCATGAACCACCAAAGATGGTGTTCATGGTCTTCCGACGCTCGTTGTCAGAAACGTCGGATTCGTCGTCAACGGAGGTGTAAACAGCCTTCAAGACCTTTTTGGGGTCTTGAAAGCCTAACTCTTCTTCAGCCGGAGCTTCGTCAACTTTTTTTTTCCTTCCCTTTGACGGAAAGGAGCTTCTTCCCGGCGTTTGTTCTAACGCTCGGCAAGGTTCCAGACCTCTCGGCAGTCTTCCAGGTTGTGCATGTCCGTCTTGTGTATGGGACAACACATTTTGGAGTTGTCACTGTCTTCAGACGTCGGCCGAGGTCGTTTCTCGGGGCGTGGCCCCCAGCTACCCGGAGTTGCGGCAGCTGCAGTAGTAGGTGTGCCGACCGATAGCTTCTTCTTGCCGTTGGACTTTTTCTTCTTCTTGCCACTCTCATAGGTAGTGGCTTCACCCTTGGAGGATTTTTTGTTGGCCTCCGGAGGTAGTTGGGAGTGCATTTCACATCCCTCTGCAACCTTGGCACACTTGTCTGCCAAGCTGAAGAGTTCCGTGACACTGGTGACTTCCTTGGTCGCTAGCTTCTCCAGCATTTTCTTATCTTGAATGCCCTGTCTGAATACTACAATAACAGAAGCGCTTGAGATAGAAGGAATGGTATTTCGTACCTGGGAGAACCTCTGGATGAAGGATCACAAGGACTCTCCCCCTTTTTGCTTGACAGCAAAAAGATCCAGTTCCGTGCCTGGTCGAGTTTATGAGCTCCCGAAATTGGCGGTGAACTGTTGGCACAACTCTGCCCAACTGTTGATGGAGTCAGGCGGAAGGCTCATGAACAAAGACCTGGCGGTCCCAGTCAAAGCCACAGGGAAATAATTGGCCATCACGGCCTCATTTCCCCCAGCCTCAAGGTTAGCGGTGGAGTAGATTTGCAGAAATTCGACGGGGTAGACAGTCCTGTCAAATTTCACTGGCAAATGAGGCTGGAGCTTCTGCGACCATCTGACCATGCGTAGGTGCATGGCCAAGGCAGAACAGCCTCCTCCTACTCCCTCAGGAGCAGGACTGTCCCGAGCCTCTCGCCTCTCGCGAGAACGTTCGATGTGGACGTGGTCGTCCTGTTGCTGGTAACGATGATCGAGCTCCGCCCGGAGGTCGTGAGTCGAAATCCTTGTTACCTTGTGAGTATGTCGTGCCCCGGAGGGCAGCGATGTCACCTCTTGAGATGCAGCACGTCTCCTGTGCTGCGAAGCTTGCGGACCGAGTCTACCTGACAAGGTCCGACGTTGCGATGGGGCCCCCCAAGGGGGGAGAACCATGATTGTTGATGCCATCGGCTGCTGCTGCAACAGATGATCCACATCAGCTCTCCACTGCTGCATCGCACCCTGGGATGCTCCTGGAGGAGGTGGACGTTGGAGAAGAGCACATGCAACAATAAGCGCGTGTTCGGGGTTGTTGTTCGCCAATGCAGTGAACGACGCAGACGCCCCATCTTGATGTCTGGGTTGATTCACCGGAGCAGACGGTGGCAGCAGTGATATGACTCCTGCTGAGGCTATAGCACCTGTTGGCTGCTGCATGTTGGAGGGATTGCTAAGCGTGGTTACCGTTGGATGATCCAGTAGCAGAATTCACCATCTTTGAATCTCACGCACCCCCTACCTGGCGCGCCAAATGTTGGAGTCTGGTTCCGGTAATTCCCCTGGTACTACTGTTAGTAGCCCGCGGAGTTTCTTAGTTCTGTTAGGGCACGCGGAGATTCAGAACAAGATGGTTTCTTGACAAGAGGATTTGCGTGGTTCGGTCGCCTGAGCGTAATACCCTACTCCACGGGTGTGTTGTTGTTGTTGTATTGAGTGTATGAGTGTGTGAGGGAGGGAGCTAGAGAGAGAGCCCCTTGAGCGCGTATGTCCCCCCTAGAGCCTCTAACTCGTCTCTAGCCAGTCAGGAGTCCCCCCCGTGTATCGCTCGGACAGTCCTTTTATAGTACAAGGGCTGACCGCTACATCGTTAGCCTGGCCCGACATGTGGCCCTGGCGGTTACTGATACCTAATACACGGTTTAATGTACTTAATTCCCCTTAATAGTGTGATAACGCGCCTTAATAGTGGCGTTACTAGTATTAAGGGTCCTCTCATCGTGTGTCATTAAGATAGCATTAATGACACATAATCATGTCTTGAAGCCTTTAATGTCCCTTGAAGGTCCGAGCCGTTGGAGGTCCACCAATCTACCTGTTGAGGTTGAAGGTCCGGCGGTTGGACGCATGGCCGCTTCGGAGCTTACCGTCTTGGTCAAGTAGATCTGGTGCCGTGGTACACATGTCAGTACCGGAGCTTCCCTCTGTTGGGGTTTAGGTCCAGGGGTGCCACACAAGTATCCAGTCCGGAGCATTCCCATGTAGGGATTGTAGCTCCGGTTTTATGATACACGTGGCGGCACTGGGACTAACCATATGAGGGAGGCAAGTCCGGTTACGAGCAACACGTGGGGCCTTTTGGGGTCTTCAACTCAGATAGGTGGAGTTCCTTTGAAATCTTTGCAGTTCCAAGGGGTATCCGGTACGCAGAGTACCGACACATTGCTAATTCATCAACAAGTAATCAAGCTCATATACCTAAGAACTAAACAAATAATCATTTGTCATTTTAATAACTATATATCTCTAGCTACATTTTAGAAACTATCTCTAGCTAAATAAGAAAACATTCACTAATCGGAGAAACATAATCATCAACAAATAATCATCCACGGTGCAAGAAATGATAAGCCAAGATTTTACCTTCGGTGAATGGAGGCAGGGGCGTAGATTCAGTGACGGTCGTCAGAGGCGGCGGCTGCGCGCTCAAGCGATGCGGTGGGGCCATGCTCGAGGGATGCAGTGCGGGGGGGTGGGTGGGGGCGCTCGTGCGACGCGGCGGCAGCGCTCTCGGGCGACACAGCGGCGGCGTGTATCAGGCGAGGTGCGGCAGTGCGCTCGGGCCACGCGGCAGGGGCACTCTCGGGCGAGACAACGGCAGTGGCATGGTCGAGCGAGGGCGGCGGCGGCATGGTTGGGCGAGGTTGGTGGCGCGCGATACTTGCGAATACAGAGGCGCGGGCGGATTCTGTTTTGCGCACGGGAGGAGCCAAAAGGATAACCTAATACGAGGTGGGGCCCACACTTATGACCGTCGGTTTTGCCACTTTGGCCGACGGCTTAAATATGTATGTCAGTTTCTTCAGATAGGCCGAAGGTTATAATTATGTCCGTCAGTTTTTTCTTTCAGACCGACGGTGATAAATTATGTACGTCGGCCTCCCTAAATCGATGCCTTTTGTTTCACTAAATTCGACGACATCGACGCCTATAATTTCCCAAACACCCTATTGCCCATTTCTTGTAATGCTCAAGTGACTGACAGCTGGAGCCCGCAGCTACCGTCTTCAACCTCAGGCCAAGCCACTCGTGTGGCAACCTAGGACGGCGTTGCTCGCCGGCTTGCTGTCCCCCTCCTACTTTTTCCTCGAAACCCGCCGCTAGTGCCTAAATCTCAATGAGCATGACATTGATGTGGTTGCCATGGCAAGGATATGGCCAGAACAGTTCCCTCACCAACGGTGATGGCTCGGCCTACTCCGGAAAGCTTGCTAGGGCCCGCGGTACATGCATTCACTTATGTGAGACCTAGGTGTGCTGAATACATTGGCTTTGACAATAAAAGTTTTGAATGCTGCAATAACGTCTTTTAGCAAGGTCCGACTCTAGCACCGAGCTTTTGTAAGGTCCGACGATAGGTCCGACTTGTTTTGGGTAGCTCTGGCAAGGTCCGACGTAAGGTCCGACTTGATTTGGCTAGGTCCGACTTGCTTTGCTAGGTCTGACTTATGTTGGTTAGCTCCAACGTGTTTTTCTAGCTCCGACTTTTGGGATGACTAGTTTCGACTTGTTTTGGTTAGCTCCGGCGCTAGATCCGACTAGCTTTGGTAAGCTCCAGCGCTGGGTCCGACTAGCTTTGGTAAGCTCCAGCGCTAGGTTGTACTAGCTTTGATAAGCTCCGGCTCAAGCTCCGGTTAGCTTTGGCAAGATTCGGAGCTTGATCGTAATGTTCCAAATTTTCATGTGAAATGTTTCGTACTTGCTTTACATCTTTGGAAAGCTTGCTTAGTATTCATTTACTAAGTCTTTGGTGCATTTGGGTTGATATGGCTGATATCGTTTTGATATGCTTTGCAACATGCTTATGTGAGGTGCTCACGTAAGGTGTTGTGTTTGGAACTGACTTGAGTCAAGTCGCGGACTTGGGCTTGTACGGATTGGTTGTTTATTCATGTGCAGGTGTTGCTTGAGTTCAAGTCATGTCTGGTGACAGGATCCTTTGGACTAGTCTCAGGGAGGAGATGAGGTTCCAACAACCAAATTCAGGAGGAATTGTGGTTGAGCGGGTCAGGAGGTCGCGCAGGATGATTGAATCAAGGGCAATGCATATGAAGGTTATTGGATGTCGAAGGAAGGTGTTTGCACGTATGCATGTGGTGCATGACGTGGCAACATGGTTCTAAAGATGGTTTATGGATGGGAAGATCTTGTTGGAAGGATTGGATCGTATCGGTTGATGACTTTGGCTGCGGCGCAGTCGGTTATGGCTCGGTATGGAAAGTATCGAGTTGGTTATGATAGGATTTCGTGTGGTCACGAATTTGAGTTGTTTTAGGAATGTGGGATACGTTCCTAAGGTGTTTGGAAGTCTTAAGATTGCTTCTATTTGCGTATAGAAGAGTCCTAAGCAGTTATGGAAAGTTTCGATTCGTGAACGGAGTAGGATTAGGGTCCTGATTTGAGTAGAGTTGCCTTTCTCGCTGGTTATATAAGCAAGGGAGGCCAAAGCTCAGGGTGCACGACTTTGGGGCTGTTCCTCTTGTGTTCTATTGAATAAAATTCGTAGTTTGAAGGAACTTTTGTGCCTTGTTTGTCCGACTTGTTCCAGACATGTTTTACTCGTCGAGTTTCTGGACAGCACTACCTTTCATCGGTGGTTTTATTATAACTCGAGTTTTACAGATCCAATTGACGTGATTATTTTTGGGTTGTATTTAAAACTTGATTATCTATTATCAGTCAAAATTTCACGGTCATTGGATTTGTTGTTTCTGATCTACACGAGTTTCTTTGCAGCGTTCTAGAACTGTTTTTTCGGTTAGGACAGATTGACCTTTGTTCAATCTTTCGATCATAACTTGAGTTTATCTCGACGGATTTGAGTGATTCTTCTTTTGTTTTCTTCGTGACTTGATTCTCTATGATTTATATCACTTTTGTAATGATGAAACACATTTATATTAGTCTCACACATGATTTCTTTAACAGATTGTTTTTCTGCCAAAGGGGTTGGGATTTAAATGTTTTCGCTGCTTAAGATTTGTAAAATCCACCATTCACCCCCCCTCTGGTAGCTTTTCACGTGCTCTTTGATCCTACAATTGGTATCAGAGCCATGGTGCTCGAATCATTGTGATTTGCACATATTTTTAACTAATCATCATGGAGAAATACTCCGCCAAACCTTGTGTGTTTGCTGGTATTGATTTTCAGGTTTGGAAGGCAAGCATGGAGGCTTTCATCCAGGCGCAAGGCTTCGCAATAAGGGAGAAGGTGTAAAAGCCTTACGAAGTGCCACCTAACGATCAAGTTACGGCTACAAACCTACGGGACGTCGAGAACAACGACAAAGCCTGAAACTTGATCATCCAAGGACTCACTCAGAGCGACTTCGACCGCGTTGCACATCTCCGATCGGCATACGATGTATGGAGAGCACTTTGTGACTATCACGAAGGATCCAACACAATAAAGAAGGTAAGACAAGACATGTTCAAGAAAGAATACATGCGCTTCGAGATGCAACCCGGTGAGTCCATCGATGATTTATTTGCTCGCTTTAACAAAATTCTCAGTAACTTTCATAGTGTCAACGTTAATTTTTCTGATACTGAAAATGCTAGGCAACTTCTTAGTGCATTAGACATGTCAATCTGGGAGATGAAAGTTACATCTATTCGTGAATCTACTATCATGAGTACACTTACTTTAGATGTGCTTTACCCTAAACTCAAAACTCATGAAATTGGCATCTTCTCACGTAAGAACCCAAATAAGTCTATTGCATTTGTCTCACAACGTGATATGCCTAGCTCCGCCAATCATCATCTTGCAATACTCTTGCTTTGTTGTCCTCACTAACCCTGGAGCAGATCCAGGAATTTCCAGAGGAGAAGCTAGCACTTCTCTCTACTAGGTTCTCAAAAGCATTCCAAAATGTGAGAACTAGAAGGTGAGGAAGCTCAGGACCTCAACGATGCTTCGAATGTGGTAAAACAGGACACTTTCATACAGAATGCCCTAACCTTTCGGGTTCTACTTACTGAGAAGAAAAACAATCAAGGACGAAGCACTCCTTAACAAATGATAAGAAGAAGAAGGGCTTTACAGGTCGCCAACTAGTGAACATTTTTATCTCCACACTCCACAAACTTGGCTCAAGCAATGTGTACATTGGTAGTGATGAAGATGAAGATGATTTGGCCAACTTATGCTTCATGGCGGGCAAAACAAGATCAAGATCAAGTCAGGAGGATGCAGAACACAACAGTGACGATGATGAGGTATGTTCTACCTATAATGAAATGTGTGATGTAATTTCTCGTGCAACTATTATTGTTAAGAAAAAGGACAAAAAGCTTAGGGATAATGCTGCTAAAATTGAATCACTAGAATCTGAAATCAACCATTTGAAAACCTTGATTCCTAGTGATGATTCTTGTCCCTCGTGTGATTTAATCTATGAACAATTGTCCATATTAAGAACTGCACATTCCTCTACACTAGATAGACTTGAACTTGAAATTGAAAAGAACAAAAAGCTTGCTGCACTTGACATTGGAAACTTAAAAGATGCTTCTTATTCTACAATTGATTTGCATTGTTCTAGTTGTGATGATCTTGAAAAGAAACTAAAAGATGCTATGAATGAAATTTCAATATTGAATAATGCTTTACGTTCTCATGAAGTTAAATATTGTTCCAATTGAAAATTAAAAGGAAAAACTTCATGTGAAAATTGTCTTGATCTGTCCAATAAACATGATAACATGCATAGGACATTAGATCGGTTTTGTAATGGGAATAAGAACCTAAACTTGTTGCTGAATTCTTCCAAGTCTTGCAATGATAAAACTGGTTTAGGTTTTAATTCTCATGCTCATGCTAAGGCACATCCACCTAAAATTGTAATGTCATTAGGAAGTGTTTTGATTCAAACAGTTCCTAAACGAAAAGAAGTAGTTCTCAAATCTGCAGGGGTGTTGTCTCATTCGGTTTCAAATAAAAATATTGCTTGCTCATCTAGACGTGAACACAAAGTTAAATTTCATTGTACCTACTGTGGTAGAGATGGTCATATCATATATTTTTGTCATAGACTAGTTAAACAACAGAAAAGGGAAAGAATGATTGCTAGATCTCATAACTTTCATGCAAAATTTGCTGCACACATTAAATCGAATGCCAGGAACATGCAATCTGTTGTTATGAGTCAAAAATATTCAAAGTTTACCTCCGGACCTTCTGTTTTTGCCTCCAGAGCTACTGATTTTTGTGCTACACAAGTAACACCTTATAGGTCAGTAGTTAAGAATAAAAAACCTCAAACTTTGAGTCATAAACATGTTGTTTTATCTCAGCTTTCGTGTGTTTTTCCTGCTGCACATTGTGTGACTCAGTACTGGATACCTAAATGCCTTTTGACTAACCCCAGTATTGAGTCATCGACATATTGTGCTTCTATGTAGGTTACATGCTTGAGGAAGGAGAACATTTGGATTGTGGATTCAGGTTGCTCACGCCACATGACCGGTAACAAATAATGGTTCTCCTCCCTCTCTTTTGTGTCACGTGTAGAGAATGTTACTTTTGCCGATAATTCTTCAACTCCTATAATTGCTAAGGGTCCGGTTAGAGTAAATGATCACTACACTTTGAAGGATGTGGCACTTGTCAAAAATTTGAAATACAACTTGCTTTCTGTTTCACAATTGCTAGATGAAAATCTAGAAATTATTTTCAATAAAAACTGCTGCAAAGTTGTAGGTTCAAATAGTGATCTTATTTTTAACATGTCTCGGTTTAGAAGAGTTTTTAAAGCTGATTTTGATATGTCTTCCACTAAGCATAGGTGTCTAGGTACTAATGATTCAAAGGACTTACATTTTTGGCATCATAGACTTGGTCACGTAGGCTTTGATCACCTAACGTGTGTTAGTGCTCTTGATCGCATACGTGGGCTGCCTAAGCTTAAAGGGGACAAAGAAAGTATGTGTTCTTCTTGTAGACATGCTAAGATGGTTGCAGGTTCACATACTCCTCTCACAATGATCATGACAACTGAACTGGATCAACTTTTGCACCTTAACACCATAGGACCTTCACGTGTTCAATCCTTCAGAGGTAAAATGGTATGTTCTTGTTATTGTTGATGATTATTCTAGATACTCTTGGGTTTACTTTATGGTGTCTAAGAGTGAAGCTTTTAGTCACTTTAGAACTTTATTTCTTAGATTATCAATTGATCACCCAGGATCTTTAAAAGCAATTAGAAGTGATAACGGAACTGAATTTAAAAATCAATCTTTTGATCACTTTTGTGCTGAAAATGGAATATATCATCAATTTTCTTCACCATATGTACCTCAACAAAACGGTATTGTAGAAAGGAAGAACAGAACCTTAGTTGAGATGGCTAGGACTATGCTTGATGAATATCAAACTCCTAGGAAATTTTGGGCTGATGCGATTGCAACCGCTTGTTATGTCTCAAATCGTGTTTTCTTGCGCGTTAAGCTAGGTAAAACGCCATATGAGCTCCGGTTCGGACATAGGCCTAGTGTTATGCACTTTCAGGTCTTTGGTTGCAAATTCATTGTTAAGAAACATGTTAATCTTGATAAATTTGAATCTAGATCCATTGATGGCATGTTTCTTGGTTATCCATCTCTTACTAGAGGCTATCGTGTGTTGTTACTTGACACTAACAAAATTGTGGAGACTTGTGAAGTGTCTTTTGATGAAGCTAGCCCAGGTACTAGCTCAAACATTGCAGGTCCAAATCCATATCCGCAGGGGGAGAGCATTTTCGTTGAAGATGAGGAAGAATTAGAGCTGCTGCCCAAAAATTCAGCAGCTAATGAAATTGCTCGAGCTCCGTATTTTGATTCACAGCCAGCACCGACGACCACCATTGCTGGTCCAGATCCTCCTCAAGTCACAAGCTCATCGATTTTTGATGAACATCAAGAAGAAGAAGTTTGTGACGTGTGCACTTCCCTCCGCGTTCTCAAAATTCATCCTCCACAACAGATTATTGGAAGCTTGCACGAACAAGTTACACAGTTCAGGTTTTGTGATCCAAACTCTCATGCTCATTCTGCATTTGTTGCTTCTTTTGAACCCAAATATATCAGACGCACTCACTAATGAATCTTCGATTATTGCCATGCAAGAAGAGTAAGAAAATTTTGAAAGAAATAATGTTTGGAAACTTCTTCCTCCTCCTCAAGGTCACACTTTAATTGGAACTAAATGGGTGTTTAAAAATAAACAAAGTGAGGATGGAGTTGTGGTTAGGAATAAGGCTAGGTTGGTTGCTCAAGGTTTCACTCAAGTTGAAGGTCTAGATTTTGATGAAACTTTTGCTCCTGTTGCTAGATTAGAAGCCATAAAATTTTTGTTAGCTTTTGCTGCATCTAAAGGTTTAAAGCTATATAAAATGGATTTTAAAAGTGCTTTTCTTAATGGCTACATAGATCAAGAGGTTTATGTCAAACAACCACTGGGTTTTGAAAATTCAGATTTTCCTAATCATGTTTACAAACTGTCCAAAGCCTTGTACGGTATCAAACAAGCCCCTAGAGCATGGTATGATAGGTTAAAAACATTCTTACATGAAAAGGGGTTTACCATGGGCATGGTTGATAAAACTCTTTTTGTGCTTAAGCATGGCAATGACTCATTATTCGTTCAAGTGTATGTGGATAATATTACCTTTGGTTGTGTTTCTCATGATCTTGTGTCCAAGTTTTCAGCTATGATGAGTTCAGAATTTGAGATGAGTATGATGGGAGAACTCACGTACTTTTTGGGGCTGCAAATCAAGCAAACCAAGGAGGGTACCTTTGTGCATCAAACGAAGTATACAAAAGACCTCCTAAGGCGCTTTAACATGGACAAAAGCAAGCCTCTTCGGACACCAATGGGAACAACAACACCACTTGAACTTGATGAAGATGGTGAACCCGTGGATCAAAAAGAATATAGAAGCATGATCGCATCACTTTTGCGCATCACGACATCAAGACCGGACATAATTCAGCGTATGTCTTTGTGCACAGTTTCAAGCCTCCCCACGTGCTTCTGTAAGACCTATGTTTGTTGAATACATTAGCTTGTAGTGAATACACTTGGATTTGATGATAAAAGTTTTGAATATCACCAAAACACCTTTTTATCAAGGTCCGACTCTAGCTCCGAGCTACAGCAAGGTCCAACTAGCTTTGGTCAGCTCCGGTGAAGGCTTGTTTTTGCTAAGCTCCGAGTTGATTTTTCTAGCTCCGGCTTTTGGTTTTGGACTAGTTTTGGTAAGTTCCGGCGCTAGGTTCTACTAGCTTTTGTTAGCTCCGGCTCAAGGTCCAGTTTGCTCTGGCAAGGTCCAGAACTTGACTGCAGTGCTTCTGCTTTTCATATGCAATGTTTTGTACTTGCTTTACATCTCTAGAAAGATTGCTTAGTATTCATTTGCTAAGTCTTTGGTGCATTTTTGGTTGACATGGATGATATCGTGTTACTGTGGTTTTGCAACATGCTTATGTGAGGTCCTCACGTAAGGTGTTGTGTTCGGAACTAACTTGAGTCAAGTCGAGGACTTGGGCTCGTATGGATTGGTTGTTTTTTCATGTGCAGGTGTTGCTTGAGTTCAAGACATGGCTGGTTATGGGATCTATTGGACTAGTCTCAGGGAGGAGATGAGGTTCCAACAACCAAGTTCAGAAGGAACTGTGGTTGAGCTGATCTGGAGGTTGCGCAGCATGATTGAATCAAGAACAATGCATGTGAAGGTATCGTGGACGTAATTGGAAGATGTTTGCATATGTGCAAGTAGTGAATGGACGTGGCTACATGGTTCCGAGACGTGATGAAGAGATGTGGGCGTAAAGAGTTGGTCGGAAAAGTCCACCCGACTAGGTTATGGACTCAAGCTACGGCTGAGTCGGGTTTGACTCAAATATGGAAAGATTTGAGTTGGTTATGATAGGATTTCGTGTGGGTCACGAATTTGAGTTGTTTAGGAATGTGGGATACGTTCCTAAAGTGTTTGGAAGTCTTAAGATTGCTTCTATCTGCGTATGGAAGAATCCTAAGCAGTTATGGAAAGTTACGATTCGTGAACAGAGTAGGATTAGGTTCCTGATCTGAGTTGAGTTGGCTTTTAAGCTGGTTATATAAGCAAGGGAGCCAAGAGTTCGTGGTGCACGACTTTGGGGCTGTTCCTCTTGTGTTCTATTGAATAAAATTCATAGTTTGAAGGAACTTTTGTGCCTTGTTCGTCCGACTTGTTCCAGACAAGTTTTACTCGTCGAGTTTCTGGACAGCACTACCTTTCGAAGGTGGTTTTATCATAACTTGAGTTTTACATATCCAATTTACGTGATTCTTTTTGGGTTGCCTTCACAACTTGATTATCTATCATCTGTCAAAATTTCACGGTCATTGGATTTGTGGTCTATGATCTACACGAGTTTCTTTGCAGCGTTCTAGAACTGTTTTTTTCTCGAGCAGGGCAGATTGACCTTTGTTTGATCTTTTGATCATAACTTGAGTTTTTCTCGACGGATTTGAGTGATTATTCTTGTGTTGTCTTCGTGACTTGATTCTCTCTGATATCTATCACTTTTTTCACGGTGAAACACGTTTATATTAGTCTCACACACGATTTCTTTAACATATCGTTTTTCTTCCGAAGTGGTTGGGGTTTAATTATTTCCTCTGCGTAAGATTTTTAAATCTACCATTCACCCCCCCACCCCTCTGGTAGCTTTTAACATGCTCTTCGATCCTACAATTGGTATCATAGCCACGGTGCTCTAATCTTTGTGATTTGCGCATGTTTTTGACTAATCATCATGGAGAAGTACTCTGTCAAACCTTGTGTGTTCGCTGGTATTGATTTTCAGGTTTGGAAGGCACGCATGGAGGCTTTCATCCAGGCACAAGGCTTTGCAATATGGGAGAAGGTATACAAGCCTTACGAAGTGCCATCAAACGATCAAGTTACAGCTACAAATCTTAGAGATGTCGACAAAAACAACAAGGCTCGGAACTTGATCATACAAGGATTAACACAAAGCGACTTCGACCGTGTTGCACACCTCCGATCTGCATACGATGTGTGGAAAGCACTTTGTGACTACCACGAAGGATCCAACACGATCAAAGAGGTAAGGCAAGACATGTTCAAGAAAGAATACATGCACTTCGAGATGCAACCCGGTGAGTCTATTGATGACCTTTTTGCTCGCTTTAATAAGATTCTCAGCAACTTGCGTAGTGTCAATGTTAATTTTTCAGATGCTGAAAATGCTAGGCAATTGCTAAGTGCATTAGATATGTCAATTTGGGAGATGAAAGTCACATCTATTCGTGAATCTACTGTCATGAGTTCACTTACTTTAGATGTGCTATATTCCAAGTTAAAAACTCATGAAATTGACATAATCACACGTAAGAACCCCAACAAGTCTATTGCTTTTGTTTCTTAATGTGACATGCCTAGTTACGGTCAAACATCATCTTGTGGTACACTTGCTTTGCTGTCCTCTCTAACCGTTGAACAGATTGAGGAGTTTCCAGAGGAGGAGCTAGCACTCATCTCTACCCGGTTCTCAAAAGCATTACAAAATGTGAGAACTAGAAGGAGAGGAAGCTCCGGATCTCAACGATGCTTTGAATGTGGTAAGACAGGACATTTTCGTTCAGATTGCCCTAACCTTTCAGGTCCTACTTCCCGGGATGAAAAGAAAACAAGAACGAAGCACTCCTCTGCAAAAGATACGAAGAAAAAGAAGGGTTTTACAGGACGTCAATTGGTGAGCAGTTTTATCTCAGCACTCCAGGAACTTGGCTCAAGTTACGTGGACATTGGAAGTGATGAAGATGAAGATGATTTGGCAAACTTGTGCTTCATGGCGGTCAAGTCAAGATCAAGTATGGAGGAGGCAGAACACAACAGCGACAATGAAGAGGTATGTCCTACTTGCGAAGAAATGTGTGATGCTATTTCTCGTGCCACTGTTATTGTTAAGAAAAAGGACAAAAAGCTTTGGGACAATGCTGTTAAAATTGAGTCACTAGAATCTGAAATTAATCATTTGAAATCCTTGATTCCTAGTGATGATTCTTGTTCCTCATGTGACTTAATATATGAACAATTGTCCTCCCTAAGAAGTGCACATACCTCCACACATGATAAACTTGAACTTGAAATTGAAAAGAACAAAAAGCTTGCTGCACTTAATATTGGAAACTTAAAAGATGCTTCTTGTTCTACAATTGATTTGCATTGTTCTAGTTGTGATGATCTTGATAAGAAACTGCAAGATGCTATGAATGAAATCTCTATATTGAACAATGCTTTACGTTGTCATGAAGTTAAATATTGTTCCAATTGCAAATTAAAAGAAAAAACTTCATGTGAAATTTGCCTTGATCTGTCCAATAAACTTGATAACATGCACAAGACATTTGATCGGTTTTGTAATGGGAATAAGAACCTAAACTTGCTGCTGAATTCATCCAAGTCTTGCAATGATAAAACTGGTTTAGGTTTTGATTCTCATGCTCATGCTAAGGCACATCCACCTAAAATTGTAAAGTCATTAGGAAGTGGTTTGATTCAAACAGTTCCTAAATAAAAAGAAGTGGTTTTCAAATCTGCAGGAGTATTGTCGCATTCAGTTTCAAATAAAAATGTTGTTTGCTCATCTAGACATGAACACAAAGTTAAATTTCATTGTACCTACTGTGGTAGAGATGGTCATGTCATAGATTTTTGTTATAAACTAGCTAAACAACGGAAAAGGGAAAGAATGGTTGCTAGATCTCATAACTTTCATGCAAAATTTGCTGCACATATTGAACCGAATGTACAACCTGCTGTTTTGAATCAAAAACATTCAAAGTTTACCTCCAGACCTTCTATTTTTGCCTCTGGAGCTACTGATTTTTGTGCTACACAAGTAACACCTTATAGGTCAGTAGTTAAGAATAAAAAATCTCAAAATTTGACTCATAAACCTGCTATTTTGTCTCAGCTTTCACGTGTTTTTCCTGCTGCACGTTGCGTGACTCAGTACTGGATTCCTAAATGCCTTTTGACTAATCCCAGTATTGAGTCATCGACGTATTGTGCTTCTATATAGGTTACACGTTTGAGGAAGGAGAACATTTGGATTGTGGATTCAGGTTGCTCACGCCACATGACCGGTAACAAAGATTGGTTCTCCTCCCTCTCTTTTGTGTCACGTGTAGAGAATGTTACTTTTGTCGATAATTCCTCAACTCCTATAATTGCTAAGGGTTCGGTTAGAGTAAATGATCACTACACTTTGAAGGATGTGGCACTTGCCAAAATTTGAAATACAACTTGCTTTCTGTTGAAAATCTGGAAATTATTTTCAATAAAAATTGCTGCAAAGTTGTAAGTTCAAATATTGAGCTTATTTTTAACATGTCTCAGTTTGGAAGAGTTTTTAAAGCTGATTTTGATATGTCTTCCTCTAAACATAGGTGTCTAGTTGCTAATGATTCAAAGGACCTATATTTTTGGCATCGTAGACTTGGTCACGTAGGCTTTGATCACCTAACGCGTGTTAGTGCTCTTGATCGCATACGTGGGCTGCCTAAGCTTAAAGGGGACAAAGAAATTGTGTGTTGTTCATGCAGACATGCTAAGATGGTTGCAGGTTCACATACTCCTCTCACAATGATCATGATAACTGAACCGTGTCAACTTTTGCACCTTGACACCGTAGGACCTTCACGTGTTCAATCCCTTGGAGTTAAATGGTATGTTCTTGTGATTGTTGATGATTATTCTAGATACTCTTTGGTTTACTTTATGGCATCTAAGAATGAAGTTTTTAGTCACTTTAGAACTTTATTTCTTAGATTATCAATTGATCATCCAGGATATTTAAAAGCAATTAGAAGTGATAATGGAAATGAATTTAAAAATCAATCTTTTGATCACTTTTGTACTGAAAATAGAATAGATCATCAATTTTCTTCGCCATATGTACCTCAACAAAATGGTGTTATAGAAAGAAAGAACAGAACCTTAGTTAAGATGGCTAGGACTATGCTTGATAAATATCAAACTCCTAGGAAATTTTGGGCTGATGCGTTAGCAACCGCTTATTATTTCTCAAATCGTGTTTTCTTGCGTGCTAAGCTAGGTAAAACACCATATGAGCTTCGGTTTGGACATAGGCCTAGTGTTACACACTTTTGGGTCTTTGGTTGCAAATGCTTTGTTAAGAAACATGGTAATCTTGATAAATTTGAACCTAGATCCATTGATGGCATGTTTCTTGGTTATCCATCTCAAACTAGAGGCTACCATGTGCTTTTACTTGACACTGACAAAATTGTTGAGACTTGTGAAGTGTCTTTTGATGAAGCTAGCCCAGGTACTATCTCAAACATTTCAGGTTTAGATCCATATCCGCAAGGGGGGAGCATTTTCGTTGAAGATGAGGATGAATTGGAGCTGCTGCCCAAAAATTCAGCAGCTAAAGATTTTGGTTCAGCTCCGGATGTTAATTCTCAACCAGCACTGACAACCATCAATGCTGATTCAAATCATCCTCAAGTCACAAGCTCATCAATTTGTGATGAACATGAAGAAGAAGAAGCTTGTTATACATTTGTTCCCCTACGGTTTTACAAAGATCATCCCCCACAACAGATGATTGGAAGCTTGCACGAACGAGTCACACGGTCCAGGTTTTGCGATCCAAACTCTTATGCTCATTTTGCTTTTGTTGCTTCTTTTGAACCCAAAGATATATCACACACACTCACTAATGAATCTTGGATTATTGCCATGCAAGAAGAGTTAGAAAATTTTGAAAGAAATAATGTTTGGAAACTTGTACCTCCACCTCAAGGTCACACTTTAATTGGAACTATATGGGTATTTAAAAATAAACAAAGTGAGGATGGGGTTTTGGTTAGGAATAAGGCTAGGTTGGTTGCTCAAGGTTTCACTCAAGTTGAAGGTCTATATTATGATGAAACTTTTGCTCCTGTTGCTAGATTAGAAGCCATAAGAATTTTGTTAGCCTTTGCTGCATCTAAAGGTTTCAAGCTATATCAAATGGATGTTAAAAGTGCTTTTCTAAATGGCTACATAGATTAGGAGGTTTATGTGAAACAACCACTAGGTTTTGAAAATCCAGATTTTCCTAATCATGTTTACAAACTGTCCAAAGCCTTGTACGGTCTCAAACAAGCCCCTAGAGCATGGTATGATAGGTTAAAAACATTCCTACTTGAAAAAAGGGTTTACCATGGGCAAGGTTGATAAAACTCTTTTTGTGCTTAAGCATGGCAATGACTCATTATTCGTTCAAGTGTATGTGGATGATATTATCTTTGGTTGTTCTTCTCATGATCTTGTGTCCATGTTTTCAGCAATGATGAGTTCCGAATTTGAAATGAGAATGATGGGTGAACTCACTTACTTTTTGGGGCTGCAAATCAAGCAAAATAAGGAGGGTACCTTTGTGCATCAAACGAAGTATAAAAAAGATCTCCTAAGGCGCTTCAACATGGACAAAAGCAAGCCTCTTCGGACACCAATGGGAACAGCAACAACACTTGGACTTGATGAATATGGTGAACCCGTGGATCAAAAAGAATATAGAAGCATGATCGGATCACTTTTGTATCTCATGGCATCAAGACCAGACATACAATTCAGTGTATGTCTTTGTGCACGGTTTCAAGCCTCCCCACGTGCTTCACATTGTCAAGCCGTGAAAAGGATTTTCAGGTACTTACATGGAACTCAAGAATTTGGAATTTTTCTTCCTTCTTCCTCAACTGTTACTTTGAAAAGCTTTTTCGGATGCTGATTTTGGGGGTTGTAGGATTGATAGGAAAAGTACTTCCGGTGCTTGTCATTTTCTTGGTAATTCTCTTGTTGCTTGGTCCTCTAGAAAACAAAATTCAGTTGCACAATCCACAGCCGAATCTGAATATGTAGCTGCTGCTAGTGCTTGCTCACAAATTCTTTGGATTGTTCAAACACTTAAGGACTATGGGGTTGATCTATATAGTGGTCCACTGTTCTGTGATAACACTAGTGCCATTGCATTGCTAAAAACCCCGTGCAACATTCTAGAACTAAGCACATTGACATTAGGTATCACTTTCTCCGAGATAATATTGAAAAAGGAAACATTGTGCTTCACCATGTAGATACTGAACAACAATTGGCTAGCATTTTTACAAAACCTTTGGATTTCACTCGTTTTTTTTTTACATTCGTAGTGAAATAGGGGTTATGCATCCTCATGGCTTAAATTGAGGGGGAGTTTTGAAACTTGGGAAGTCTATGTGTGAATCTGAAATTAAAATAATATGAGCATAGTATTTCATACATATATGACTTTGTGATTCCTTTTACATGCTAAAAGTTCTTACTACATTACTCGTGTTATACATTTTGTAGTTTTTGCCATGTCTTGTAATTAGAATAATTACTAAAACTGGTCATGGTCGAACTTTCTTGCTGTTTTGAACTTGTTACATGTTCACAAGTGATTTTAATCATTAAGAATTAATCATGTAAGCAACTCACATGTTGAGTTTTTATGAACAAATATAAATTGAGAAAAGATCACGAGAATATGCATGCACCGCACTTCTTCTTTTGAGATGGCTTATCATTGCACTTTGATATGAACTTGGAAGAAGTTGTGTATGACTAAAACCATGTCCTTAAGCTTCTGATTATCAAATGACATAGGCTTGGTTTGGTTGGTTAGAATAAGGCAGATGCACATATAATCTCTTGCAAATATCATATGATCTAAATCTGTGGTTTGAAAAATAAAAAAATGCAGCAACAAGTGTCATGCTTTCCGGTTTTGAAATAGTTAAGTTTGTGAGATCATGACTTGCTAAATTGGAAATTACATTTGATCCCTAGCATGGCTTACACTACTTTATGTATTTCATTGTTGTGATAGTGTAAGTTACTTGATAGTATGACTTGGATGAGCTTTGTTTATATGTATATGTTATAATATGCTCATAACAACTAAAGTTGGAGAGATAATTTGTTTATATGCTCATGACTTGCTGAATACATTGTCAAAGGGGGAGAGATAAGCATGAAGAGAAAGAGAATATATGCATAAGGAGAAATAATAAAGGGGGAGAGATAATATGGGATAATTTTTGGATTTTCTTCTCATTTTACTTTTGATTTACAAAGGGGGAGAAATTGCCTTCAAAAATTTTATGTGAATAAGCCAATGTTTGGATTTTAAATGGTGTCGCCAATGCATTCATCAAGGGGAGATTGTAAGACCTATGTGTGTTGAATACATTGACTTGTAGTGAATACACTTGGCTTTGATGATAAAAGTTTTGAATATCACCAAAACACCTTTTTATCATGGTCCAACTCTAGCTCTGAGCTACAGCAAGGTCCGACTAGCTTTGGTCAGCTCTGGTGAAGGCGTGTTTTTGCTAAGCTCCGAGTTGATTTTTCTAGCTCCGACTTCTGGGTTTATTAGTTCCGACTAGTTTTGGTATGTTCTGGCGCTAGGTTCTACTATCTTTTGTTAGCTCCAGCTCAAGGTCCGGTTTGCTCTGGCAAGGTCCGGAACTTGATTGCAGTGCTTCTGCTTTTCATTTGCAATGTTTTGTACTTGCTTTACGTCTCTGGAAAGATTGCTTAGTATTCATTTGCTAAGTCTTTAGTGCTTTTTTGGTTGACATGGATGATATCGTGTTACTGTGGTTTTGCAACATGCTTATGTGACGTTCTCACGTAAGGTGTTGTGTTTGGAACTAACTTGAGTCAAGTCGAGGACTTGGGCTCGTATGGATTGGTTGTTTTTCCATGTGCAAGTGTTGCTTGAGTTCAAGACATGGCTGGTTATGGGATCTATTGGACTAGTCTCAGGGAGGAGATGAGGTTCCAACAACCAAGTTTGGAAGGAACTGTGGTTGAGCTGATCAGGAGGTTGCGCAGCATGATTGAATCAAGAACAATGCATGTGAAGGTATCGTGGATGTCATTGGAAGATGTTTGCACATGTGCATGGAGTGCATGGACGTGGATACATTGTTCCGAGACGTGATGAAGAGATGTGGACATAAAGAGTTGGTCGGAAACGTCCAACCGACAAGGTTATGGACTCAAGCTGCGGCTGAGTCGGGTTTGACTCAAATATGGAAAGATTTGAGTTGGTTATGATAGGATTTCGTGTGGGTCACGAATTTGAGTTGTTTAGGAATGTCGGATACGTTACTAAAGTTTTTGTAAGTCTTAAGATTGCTTCTATCCGCGTATGGAAGAATCCTAAGCAGTTATGGAAAGTTACGATTCATGAACAAAGTAGGATTAGGTTCCTGATCTGAGTTGAGTAGGCTTTTGAGCTGGTTATATAAGCAAGGGAGCCCAGAGCTCGTGGTGCACTGCTTTGGGGCTGTTCCTCTTGTGTTATATTAAATAAAATTCGTAGTTTGAAGGAACTTTTGTGCCTTGTTCGTCCGACTTGTTCCAGACAAGTTTTACTCGTCGAGTTTCTGGACAGCACTACCTTTCATAGGTGGTTTTATCATAAATCTAGTTTTACAGATCCAATTGACGTGATTTTTTTTGGGTTGTCTTCACAACTTGATTATCTATCATCTGTCAAAATTTCACAGTCATTGGATTTGTGGTCTACGATGTACACGAGTTTCTTTGCAGCGTTCCAGAACTGTTTTTTTTCTCGGGTAGGGCAGATTGACCTTTGTTTGATCTTTCGATCATAACATGAGTTTTTCTTGACGGATTTGAGTGATTCTTCTTGTGTTGTTTTCGTGACTTGATTATATCTTATATCTATCACTTTTGTCACGGTGAAACACGTTTAGATTAGTCTCACACACGATTTCTTTAACAGATCGTTTTTCTGCCGAAGGGGTTGGGGTTTAATTGTTTCCGCTGCGTAAGATTTTTAAATCTACCATTCACCCCCCTCTGGTAGCTTTTCACGTGCTCTTCGATCCTACAGCTTCACATCATCAAGCCGTCAAAAGGATTCTCAGGTACTTACAAGGAACTCAAGAATTTGGTATTTTTCTTCCTTCTTCCTTAGCCGTTTCTTTAAAGCTTTTTCCGATGCTGATTTTGGAGGTTGTAGGATTGATAGGAAAATCACTTCCGGTGCTTGTCATTTTCTTGGTAATTCACTTGTTCCTTGGTCCTCTAGAAAACAAAATTCAGTTGCACAATCCACAGCAGAATCTGAATATGTAGCTGCTACTAGTGCTTGCTCACAAATTCTTTGGATTGTTGAAACACTTAAGGACTATGGGGTTGATCAAGATAGTGTTCCACTGTTTTGTGATAACACTAGTGCCATTTGCATTGCTAAAAACCCTGTGCAACATTATAGAACTAAGTACTTTGATATTAGGTATCACTTTCTCCATGATAATTTTGAAAAAGGAAATATTGTGCTTCACCATGTAGATACCGAGCAACAATTGGCTGACATTTTTACAAAACCTTTGGATTTCACTCATTTTTGTTTCATTCGTAGTGAAATAGGGGTTATGCATCCTCATGGCTTACATTGAGGGGGAGTTTTCAAACTTGAGAAGTCTATGTGTGAATCTGAAATTAACATATATGACTTTGTGATTCCTTTGACATGCTAAAAGTTCTTACTACATTACTCATGTTATACATTTTGTAGATTTTGCCATGTCTAATAATTGGAATAATTACTTACACTAAATCTAGTCATGGTTGAACTTTCTTGCTGTTTTGAACTTGTTGCATGCTCACAAGTGTTTTTAATCATAAAGAATTAATCAAGTAATCAACTCACGTGTTGAGTTTTTGTGAACAAATATAAGTTGAGAAAAGAAGAGAATATGCATGCATCGCACTTCTTCTTTTGAGATGGTTTATCACTGCACTTATATATGAACTTGGATGAAGTTGTGTATGACTAAAACCATGTCCTTAAGCTTCTGATTGTCAAATCACATAGGCTTGGCTTGGTTGGTTAGAATAAGGCAGATGCGCATATAATCTCTTGCAAATATCATATGATCTAAATTTGTGCTTTGAAAAATAATAAAATGCAGCAACAACTGTCATGCTTTCAGGTATTGAAATAGTTAAGTTTGTGAGATTATGACTTCCTTAAATTGAAAATTACATTTGATCTAGCATGGCTTACACTACTTTATGTATCTCATTGTTGTGATAGTGTAAGTTACTTGATAGTATGACTTGGATGAGCTTTGTTTTATATGTATATGTTATAATATGCTCATAACAATTAAAATTTTCTGTTGAACCTTGCTGAATACATTGTCAAAGGGGGGGACATAATAATATGGAGAATTATGCAAGGGGGAGAATTATGTATAGGGGGAGAGAGAAATTTATTTCTATCTGATTTTCAAAAAGGGGGAAAATTGTTCTCAAAACTTTTCATGCCAATGTTCGGATTTTAAATGGTGTTGCCAGTGCATTCATCAAGGGGGAGATTGTGAGACCTATGTGTGCTGAATACATTGGCTTTGAGAATAAAAGTTTTGAATGCTGCAATAACATCTTTTAGCAAGGTTCAACTCTAGAACCGAGCTTTTGTAAGGTCCGACGATAGGTCCAGCTTGTTTTGTGTAGCTCCGGCAAGGTCCGACGTAAGGTCCGACTTGATTTGGCTAGGTCCGACTTGTTTTGCTAGGTCCAACTTATGTTGGTTAGCTCCGACATGTTTTTCTAGCTCGGACTTTTGGGATGACTAGTTCTGACTAGTTTTGGTTAGCTCCGGCGCTAGGTCCGACTAGCTTTGGTAAGCTCCGGCGCTAGGTCTGACTAGCTTTGGTAAGCTCCGGCGCTAGTTTGTACTAGCTTTGGTAAGCTCCAGCTCAAGCTCCGGTTAGCTTTGGTAAGATTCGAAGCTTGATCGTAATGTTCCAAATTTTCATGTGAAATGTTTCGTACTTGCTTTATATCTTTGGAAAGCTTGCTTAGTATTCATTTACTAAGTCTTTGGTGGGTTTTGGTTGATATGGCTAATATCGTTTTGATATGCTTTGCAACATGCTTATGTGAGGTTCTCACGTAAGGTGTTTTGTTCGGAACTGACTTGAGTCAAGTCGCGGACTTGGGCTCGTACGGATTGGTTGTTTGTTCATGTGCATGTGTTGCTTGAGTTCAAGTAATGGCTGGTGACAGGATCCTTTGGACTAGTCTCAGGGAGGAGATGAGGTTCCAACAACCAAATTTAGGAGGAATTGTGGTTGAGCGGGCTAGGAGGTCGCGCCGGATGATTGAATCAAGGGCAGTGCATATGAAGGTTACTGGACGTCGAAGGAAGGTGTTTGCACGTATGCATGCGGTGCATGACGTGGCAACATGGTTACGAAGATGGTTTACTGATGGAAAGATCTGGTTGGAAGGATCAGATCGTATCGGTTGATGACTTTGGCTGCGGCGGAGTCGGTTATGGCTCGGTATGGAAAGTATCGAGTTTGGTTATGATAGGATTTTGTGTGGTCACGAATTTGAGTTGTTTTAAGAATTTGGGACATGTTCCTAAGGTGTTTGGAAGTCTTAAGATTGCTTCTATCTGCGTATAGAAGAGTCCTAAGCAGTTATGGAAAGTTTCAATTCGTGAACGGAGTAGGATTAGGGTCCTGATTTGAGTAGAGGTGGCTTTCGAGCTGGTTATATAAGCAAGGGAGGCCAAAGCTCATGGTGCACGACTTTGGGCCTGTTTCTCTTGTGTTCTATTGAATAAAATTCGTAGTTTGAAGGAACTTTTGTGTCTTGTTCGTCCGACTTGTTCCAGACAAGTTTTACATGTCGAGTTTCTGGACAGCACTACCTTTCGTCGGTGGTTTTATCATAACTCGAGTTTTACAGATCCAATTGACGTGATTATTTTTGGGTTGTCTTCACAACTTGATTATCTATTATCATTCAAAATTTCACGATCATTGCATTTGTGGTTTCTTATCTCCACGAGTTTCTTTGCAGCGTTCCAGAACTGTTTTTCTCGGGTAGGACAGATTGACCTTTGTTCAATCTTTCGATCATAACTTGAGTTTCTCTCGACGGATTTGAGTGATTTTTCTTGTGTTTTCTTCGTGACTTGATTCTCTCTGATTTATATCACTTTTGTCATGATGAAACATGTTTAGATTAGTCTCACATATGATTTCTTTAACATATCGTTTTTCTGCCAAAGGGGTTGGGATTTAAATGTTTCCGCTGCGTAAGATTTGTAAAATCTACCATTCACCCCCCCCCCTCTGGTAGATTTTCACGTGCTATTCGATCCTACAACTTACGAATTAATCGAGAAGCTCCAGGTTACAATGGAGAACATGGAAATGACCCATTATAGAAATGAAATTGGCCGCAAGGAAGGTCTGGACAGTGATCGTGGTCACATGGTCGGCGGCGACAAAAGATCATTGCAACGAGGCTAGGGTTGATCATTTTATTTTCTGTTTGATTGAGAAGGACTGTAGTAACCTATATAATATGCTACCTAATTGGAATGAGCAATAATGAAGCAGTTATGACAAATTTCTAACAAAACTAAGTGTGGTTCTATTAATATGCCGGCATAAAATTTTGCAACACGGCTCACCGGCACCAGAGCATGCTGATTAACATGGGGAGAAATAAAAAAGTGGTGTTGGTGAAACATGGAGTCTGCTTGGTTGGCCCGGAGAGGATTTGTAGCAGTGGGGCGACGATGATTCGCCAAGGCGGCCGAAACTGAGGCGACAAGGTGGACTTCACTTGATGTAAGCCATAGCTTGGGGAGGCATTGATTGTGTTCTTCGGGGAGGTGGAGGAGGGACCAGCGCACACAGTGAGGAGCTCAGCTTGGTGGAAGAGGTGTGGTGTCAATGGAAACATGGTGAACCGGCGGTGGAACAGAGTAGCTTCAATCTCGGCGGCCGGAAAACTTCAAGCTTCTAGCCGAGGAGGCTTGAGCCGCCTACGAGCATGCTCAGTGAGCTTCAACAAGGTAAAGAAGATTCAAAATGAAGAAGGAAAGATAAAAACTCAGTGAGCAGCTTGTATTTCAGTCAGGACAGGAAGGGAACAACGGCAGCCGAAGTTTCTACCGAGGGGGAGAACCACGCAGCGCAGCTCGGTTGCAAACAGAGGAAAATATAAACGAGGGACAGGATGAGGGTGCCTGCTGCAGCTTGTATGCTGGAATCACAGTGAATAAGCAGGCAGGCAGGGAGGAGGTGGGTTGTATGCTGTGGCGCTGGCGCTCTGTAAGGCAACGAATAGTCGGTTCAAGCTTATGTGAAGCTGCCATGTTGGGCCCACAGCACCCTACTCTCTTACCCCCCCCCCCTTTTCTTCATCAACTTACGAAAGTAAATCATCTCCATAATTGATGAAATTTGGCAGGGTTAGCAATCTAAATATGACCAATTTAATAGTACTCTCGAATCTGATAATTGAGCAAATCTAAGTTTGAAAAAAATCAAATTTGATTCAAATTCCCCATTTATGTTGCACTAAAAATAAATAGTGCCCTGAGTCCAAAATTGGTGAAATTATGTAGCAAGGCTAATTGAATATGGGGAATTCAAATCTGAAGCCAAATTTGACATTCGGCAAAGTTTTGGTGAAATTCCAATTTGAATTTGAATTCAAATGCTTTTCCATAGTTGCATTGAGTTACATGGCAAATGAAGTTATAAATTATGAAACATGGCATGTAGGATATTTGGGAATTTGGGAATCCATTGGTGAACTTAAATCTTCATGTTGACCTAATTTGAGCAAAATCTTGATTTGAAATTTTAACCTCCCCATTTAGGGTTTTTGATTTTTATGCACTTTGTATAATTCAAATAGCAAATTAATTCATGGGAGTTTTGAGTTTCCAATTTAACTTAAAAAATTTAAGTTCACATTTTTGCCTTCTTATTCTTCTCAAATATTGAATTTCACAACCTCATTCCTAACGCATGACATAGAACAACACAAGTTCTATGCATAGGAGCACCGAACTTCGCATGGATAGTACAGCGCAAGAGCACGAGCCCGGGCACGACCCCTCGACATAGTTGGTGAGAGTGGAAAACTGGCGCTCACATCTCATCAAAAGCGCCACGCAGTGGAAGGAACTGACCGCCCATGGCTCTTGGCTGATCCAAAACTCGCATTTGTTGAATTTTGCATTGAGATTGTGATATCGCAATCATTGGGGCATGATATGAAAGTGTCTGGCATGTTCTTCCTTCGATTTAGAATAAACCATAATGTCGTCGATGAATACCATGACAAACTTGTCCAACTCCGGCATGAACACCGAATTCATAAGATACATGAAGTGAGGTGGCGTATTGGTAAGACCAAATGGCACGATGAGATATTCATAGGGCCCGTATCTCATCAAGAATGCCGTCTTTGGTATGTCTCCAGGTCGGATATTAATTTTATGATGTCCAGACCAAAGATCCATCTTCGAGAATACTTTAGAACCTACTAGTTGATCGAATAAGATGTCAATGCGCGGTAGTGGATACTTGTTCTTGATCATTCACGGCGTGGAGCAGATGATAATACACACATAAACACAATGTCTTATTTTTCTTCTTCACAAATAATGTAGACAGCCCCAAGGTGATGAACTTGGGCAGATTAACCTTTGTCAAACAGATCCTTCAAATGCCCTTTTAGCTCCGCCAATTCATTCGGTGTCATTTTGTATGGACTTAGAGAAATAGGCGTGGTTCCCAGATCTAGTTCCATCTTGAACACAATGTCCCTATATGTGGCATACCCAGTTAGTTATCGGGAAACACATCCGGATACACACGTATCGCACAATTGTCCTACAGCTTTGTGGCTTCCGTGTTATATGTGGCTAGAATTTCATTGATAAGGCAGTCGAGAATGAGAGTGCGTGGTTCATGAAGTGGAGAGTTCAAATGAACCACTCGAGGGTCAATGTCAAGAACAACACCATGGTGATGTAGCCACGACATTTGTCGGTACCCTGAGTACCGTATACCCCTTGAGATTGCAAAGATATCAAGGAAATGTCATCTACTTGATTTGATGACCTTCAGAGTCCCACATGTCAAACATAACCGGACCCGCTTCCCCAACATGGTTAGTCCCAGGGTCGCCACGTGTACCATCAAACCGGAGCTACCGCCCACAAGGGGGAAGCTCCGGGCTATGTACCATAACGGCACCCCCGGACCTAACCCCAGACCGAGGGAAGCTCGAAAACTGACACGTGTCTGGTGGCACCGGACCTATCTGTTCCCCATAGTATGCTCCAGAGCTGCCACGTGTCCAACCGTCGGATCTTCAGCCTCAAACCTCCGGTAGACTCCACAACGGCTCTGGATCTTCAAAGGGGAGTCAAGGACTTCAAGACTCGATTAAGTGTCATTAATACTATGTTAATGACACACGATCGGACGACCCTTATTACCAGTAACGGCGCTGTCAAAGCCCGTAACTCGGTCATTAAGGGTAATTAAGCGCATCAAATGTGTATCAATATTAGTAGCCACTGGGGTCACATGTCGGGCCAGGCCAACTTGTAACGGCTTGTCCTTGTACTAAAAGGACAAGCCGATGATACATAGAGAACATCTGGTCTAATCGGCTCACACACGCTCTCAACTCACATCACCTGAGTTGAGTTCATACATCCAACACAACACCAACACACCCCGTGGAGTGGGGTATTACGCTCAGGCGGCCCGAACCACATAAATCTTTGTGTCTCCTATGTCATTTTACATTTCACATTCTTGAATCTCTACGCGCCCACACTGAACTTCAAACTCCACAAACACTTTTAGTAGTGTCGGGAGATCTGCCGGATCAAAACCAGCGACAGTTGGCGCGCCAGGAAGGGGGGCCTGAGATTTCAAGAATGGTGAACTCAACTGCTGAATCATCCAATGGTCATCCCGCTGTTCAAGCTGCTGGGGGCAATCCTTCCAATATGCAGCCACCAGCAGGAACCTCAGTTCCAGCAGGAGTCACACTTCCACCACCGCCGCCTCCACCAGCAAATCAAGCTGGGCAGCGCGATGGTGCACCGGCGTCAATCAATGCATCGGCGAATCATGACAACCCAGAACACGCGCTCCATGCAGCACGTGCTCTCCTTCAGTGCCCACCACCTCCGGATGCATCCTGGGATGCAATGGAGCAGTGGAGGGCCGATGTGGAACACTTGGTTGCAGCAACAGCCGACCGCATCAGTAACCAGGGTCCTCCTCCTTCAGGACGGGCCCCGTCGCAGCGATGGACCTTGTCTGGCAGACTTGGTCTGCACGTTTTCAACAAAAGGAGACGTGCTGCATCACAGGAAGTGACGTCGTTGCCCTCCGGGGCGCGATGCACTCACACGGTATCAAGGCTTTCAACTCATGACCTCCGGGCGGAGCTTGATCGCTGATACCATCAACAAGACGACCGAGTCCATACCGAGTGTGCTCGTGAAAGACGAGAAGCTCAGGACATTCCTGCTCCTGAAGGAGTAGGAGGAGGTTGTTCAGCCCTGGCCATGCATCTGCGTATGGTCAGGTGGCCACAGAAATTCCGGCCTCACCTGCCAGAGAAGTTTGACGAGACCGTTAATCCCGTCGAATTTCTTCAGATTTACTCCACTGCTATCCTGGCAGCTGGAGGAAATGAGGTCGTAATGGCCAACTATTTTCCAGTGGATTTAACTGGGACCGCCCGGTCCTGGTTTATGAGCCTTCCACCCAACTCCATCAACAGTTGGGAGGAGTTGTGCCGACAGTTCACCGCCAACTTCGGGAGTTCATACACCCGACCAGGCACCGAACTGTACCTTTTTGTAGTCGTGCAAAAAGGGGGAGAATCCCTGCGATCATTCATCCAGAGATTCTCTCAGGTACGAAACACTATGCCTTCTATCTCTAGCGCTTCTGCCATTGTGGCATTTAGACAGGGCGTACGGGATAAGAAGATGTTGGAGAAACTGGCGATCAAGGAGATCACCTGTGTCACGGAACTCTTCAGCTTGGTCGACAAATGTGCCAGAGCTGCGGAGGGCTGTGAAATGCACTCCAAACCACCTCCGGAGGATTGCAAGAAATCCTCCAAAGGCGAAGCCACTACCTCCGGGAGTGGCAAAAAGAAGAAAAAGACCAACGGCAAGAAGAAGCCATCGGCTGGCGCATCTTATGCTGCAGCTGCTGCAGCTTCGGGTGGCCGGGGGCCATGCCCCGAGAAGCGACCTCGACCGTCTTCTAAAGATGGTGGCAAACCCAAGGTGTGGTGTCCAATTCATAAGACAGACAGCCACAATTTGGAAGACTGTCGGGAGGTCCAAAACCTTGCTGAGGCGCTACAACAAGCGCCGGGAAGAAGTTCCTTTCCGACAGAGGGAAGGAAAACAAAAAGTTGACGAAGCTCCGGCTGAAGAGGAGTTAGGTTTTCAGGATCCTAAAAAGGTCCTGAAGGCCGTCTACACCTTCGTCGACGACGATTCTGACGTCTCTGACAACGAGCGTCGGAAGACCATGAACACCATTTTTGGTGGATCATGGGACATCACCTCCCGCCGCGTCCTCAAGACAATGCGTTGGGACATGGCCGTTGTAGCTCCTACAGCCAGGGCGGAGCCTCATCGGAAGTGGATGGACACAGCCATCACTTTTAATGCTTCGGTCTGCCCTCGAAGCATGGTTGGAGCAGGCCAGTTACCTTTGATGGTATCTCCTACCATCAATAACATTCAGCTCCACCATGTTATGGTAGACGGAGGTTCGGGGTTGAACCTCATAAGCTTGGAAGCTTTTACCAAGCTTCAGCTCCGACCTTCGGATCTTCACCCATCCCGACCATTCTCCGGAGTAGGTCCGGGAGCCATTACCCCACTCAGTGCTATTACTCTCCCCGTTACCTTCGGGACCCGGGAGAAGTATCGCACTGAGAAGTTGGTCTTTGACGTTGCTCAGATCAACTTACCTTTCAACGCCATCTTGGATAGGCCTGCCTTGTACAAATTCATGGCAGCTGCTCATTATGGCTACCTAGTGTTAAATATGCCAACACCAGTAGGCGTTCTCCGGATCCGCGGAGATCGCACTGCCGGAGTAACCGCTCTAGAAGAACTTCATGCGCTTACTACGGCGCAGGAGGAGGACTCCAGGTAGGAGCAAGCTCCAAAACCCCCGAGCATTCATCAATGAGGCTCGACTTCTGCACCTCGTGTGCAGCCAAGCGGCGACACCGACATTCCCGTCAAAGTCGTCCAAATCGGTTCCGATGCCGCTCAAACCACCCGTATATCGGGGGGACCGAATGACAAATAGGAACTTGCGCTCATCGCTTTCCTCCGGGCTAATGTCGACGTGTTTGCCTGGCAACCGTCACAAATGCCTGGGATCCCCAGGGAAGTGATTGAGCACAATCTGAAGATCTACCCTGACACCTGGCCCATGCATCGGAAGCCTCGGAAGCAATCCGTGGAGCGACAGAACTTCATTCGTCAAGAAGTGAAGAAGTTGCTCGAAGCTGGATTCATCCGAGAAGTCTTCCATCCAAAATAGCTGGCAAACCCAGTCATTGTGCCCAAGGCCAGCGGGAAGCTTTGGATGTGTATTGACTACACAACACTAAATAAGGCGTGTCCAAAAGATCCATTCCAACTACCTAGAATAGATCAGATAGTGGATTCCACCTTCGGGTGTGAATTACTGTGTTTCCTAGACGCATATTCTGGGTAGCATCAAATCAGAATGTCTAGGGAAGATGAAGAGCATACCTCTTTCATCACAGTAGATGGATTGTACTGTTATACAACCATGCCATTTGGTCTCAAGAATGCAGCTTCAACATTTGTACGAGCTATGTACAAAACTTTTGAAGAACTCATTAGAGACATAGTGGAAGTGTACGTCGATGACATCGTGGTCAAGGTCAAGAACAAGGAGTCACTCCTTGACACCTTACAGGCTGTCTTCGACAAGCTGCGGGTCACCCGCACAAAGCTAAACCCATACAAGTGTGTCTTTGGGGTTAGCTCCGGAAAACTTCTTGGTTTCCTAGTAAATCACCGGGGCATAGAGGCTAATCCGGCGAAGATCAAAGCCATTGAAGACATGCGGCCACCAGCCCGCATCAAGGATGTCCAAAAGCTGACTGGATGTCTAGCAGCCCTCAGCCGATTCATTTCAAGACTGGCGGAACGGGTACTTCCCTTCTTCAAGTTATTGAGGAAGTTCGGACCATTCCAATGGTCTGAAGAAGCAGAAAAGGCGTTCCAGGAGCTAAAACAGCTCCTCACCACCCTACCAACTCTGGTAGCTCCAAACCCTGTTGAGCCTTTGTTGCTTTACATTTCAGCAACTGACGAAGTTGTCAGTATGGTTCTGGTTGTGGAGAGACCAGAACTATCCCATGCTCAGGAATCCAGACCTCTCCGGGAGGGTCCGGAGGTTCCTGAAAGTGAGTCTGGGTCCCAGTTCCCAGACTTCAGTCCACAAGAAGTTACTTCAGAAGACCCAGACCCCTCCGGGAGGGTCCAGGTCGCTTCTGAAGAAGCTCCGGGTCGCTCCAGCAAGGACCGGAGGTCCCCGAAGAAGGTTCGGATCCCTCTAGGAGGATCCGGGTCAATGAAGAGGAAGCTCCGAGCCCCTCCGGGAGGGTCCGGACCATCCAGCGCCCAGTGTACTTCATCAGTGAAGTACTTCATGACGCCAAGACTCGATACCTAGAGGTGCATAAGCTGCTCTATCCAGTTCTTATCGCCTCCAGGAAGCTTCGCCATTACTTCCAAGCTCACAAGATTTCAGTAGTGACTTCTTACCAACTTCGAGCAATCTTGCATAATCCCAATTCAACTGGGAATATTGCAAAGTGGGCAGCGGAATTGGCCGAATTCGATCTCGAATTCATTCCAAGACAAGCAATCAAGAGTGAAGCATTGGCATATTTTGTGGCAGAATGGACTCCCTCTACATCAAACCCTGGGGGCCCCAGTGAGCAGAAGCCGGAACACAAGTCTCCGGTCTTCACCGAGCCTCATTGGACCCTCTACTTCGACGGCTCCATGCAAAAACAGGGGGCCGGAGCTGGAATCCTTCTCCTCTCACCAACCGGGGAGAAGGTAAAATACATAGTACACCTTGACTTCAAGGCGACCAACAACATGGCGGAGTACGAAGCACTCATCTACGGACTAAAGGTGGCACTATCATACGGTGTCAAGCAGCTACTGGCCAAGGGAGATTCACAGCTCATCATTAAACAAGTGAAGGGTGAATGCTCCTGCAACAATCTCCAGCTAGTTGCTTACCTCCTTGAAGTACAGAGGCTTCAGAAGGACTTCGAAGTCCTAGACCTCCACCACGTCCAGCGTGTCCAAATGCTAAAGCCGACAAACTCTCGACGAAAGCGTCAACCGGAGCTCCAGCTCCTAACGGAACTTTTGTCTGGAGGTTGTTAAAACCCACAGCTCAGCCTGCCGAACTGAGCGAAGGGGGCGAGATCAGCATCCCGAAGCTGACGGTCCCGATGGCCCTGTTACCATGGCAGCCATCAGGGGTCGTAGGTGCTGCCGGAAGCTCCGAGCAACCCAGCACGCAAGACTCAAATGCTCAAGTTAGCTCCGATGCATGGATCTCAGAGATCCGGAGCTACTTGAAAGACAACATCCTTCCTAACGATGATGTATCCGCTGCCGGATAGTCAGATTGGCTAAAAGATACACGTTGGTAGAAGGGGATCTCTACTGGCGCGGTGCCAACGGCGTCCTAATGCGGTGCATCACAAGGGAAGAAGGCTGTGAGCTCCTCGCAGAAATCCATGGAGGCGAGTGTGGGAACCACGCGTCTTCCCGCACGCTGGTCGGTAAAGCCTTCCGGCATGGCTTCTACTGGCCTCCAGCACTCCAAGATGCAACTGAGCTGGTGAAGAAATGTGAAGCATGCCAATTTCATGCAAAGCAAATTCACACAACGGCTCAGCCTCTACAAATGATACCTCCTACATGGCCCTTCGCCGTGTGGGGGATGGACATCTTGGGACCTTTCCCAAGAGCCATCGGAGGTTACAAGTTCCTGTACATCGCCATTGACAAGTTCACCATGTGGCCGGAAGCAACTCCAGTTGTGACAATAAACAAGCAATCTGCTATCAACTTTTTGCAGTCTGTTGTATACAGATTTGGAGTTCCAAACAAAATCATTACTGATAACAGGACCCAATTCACAAGCTCTGCATTTCAAGGATATTGCGAAGACCTCGAAATTCAAGTTTGCTACGCCTCCGTAGCTCACCCAGCAAGCAATGGCCAGGCCAAGAGAGCAAATGCTGAAATCCTGAAAGGACTCAAAATGTGCACCTATGAGCGCTTGAAAAAACATGGAGCCAACTGGATTGAAGAGCTTCCGCCCACTCTATGGGCCAACAGGACAACTCCAAACTGGTCAACTGGAGAGACACCCTTCTTCCTGGTGTACGGAGCTGAAGCAATCCTTCCTCCGGAAATCACCTTGGGGTCACTCTGGGTCTGGACCTTCGATGAAGCCACGCAGGACCAGCTCCGGCGTGAAGACCTAGACCTCCTTGAGGAGGGAAGGTGCCAAGCAGCTGTTCAGAATGCCCGATACCGCCAAGCCCTTCGGCGCTATCATTAGCGGCATGTACACAACCGACAGCTCGAGGAAGGCGATCTGGTGCTATGGGGAATAAAATCCAGAGAAGGGTTAAACAAACTCTCCCCCAGCTGGGAGGGACCCTTCCGAGTGATTAAAGTATCCCGTCCCAGAAGCGTTCGCTTGGCTACCAAGGATGGGACACCTCTCCCAAATCCTTGGAATATTGAGCACCTCCGTAAGTTCTACACTTAATATCATAGAGGTGAGTCTGTAGTAACTTGAGGTGTATGTTATAGAGTCATTGTACAGAGTCGGGTAGTTCCTCCGGGAGAACAGCCGGACCTTTCTCGGAAGGTCCACAAAGTTCATGCAACACTTGTCACAGTCTCAGAACTAAAAGTGTGGCTAGCTACCCTGGGTCAAACAAGAAATGAAACACGCTTAGCCTGGTTCCGTACCCTAAGAGTGTACTTGTTTCCCCTGTACCCCAGACCTATAATGAAAGACATCTTCATGTGAAACAGACTCCACGTGCATTTATTTTGTACAGGCTCAACATTTTTTTTTCTCTTTCTTGTCTATGTAAGACCTATGCGTGCTGAATACATTGGCTTGTAGTGAATACACTTGGCTTTGATGATAAAAGTTTTAAATATCACCAAAACACCTTTTTATCAAGGTCCGACTCTAGCTCCGAGCTACAGCAAGGTCCGGCGGTAGGTCCGACTTGTTTTGGGTAGCTCCGGTTACGTTAGATGCTAGGTCCGGATTCTTGGTAAGGTCCGACTAGCTTTGGTTAGCTCCGGTGAGCTTGATCTTTAGCTCCGGCATGTCTTGTTAGCTCCAGCATGTCTTTGATAGCTCCGGCATATACTTGATAGCTCCGGCATGGTTTTGCTAAGCTCCGACGTACTTTGTCTAGCTCTGGTTTTGGGTTGACTAGTTTTGACTAGTTTTTGGTAAGCTCCGGTGCTAGGATCTACTAGTTTTTGAAAGCTCCGGCGCTTGGTTTTACTAGCTTTTGTTAGCTCCAGCTCAAGCTCCGGGTTGATCTGGCAAGGTCCGGAACTTGACTACAGTGTTTCTGCTTTTCATTTGCAATGTTTTGTACTTGCTTTACATGAGATTGCTTAGTATTCATTTGCTAAGTTTTTGGTGCATTTTGGTTGAATACGGTTGATATCGTTTCTACTGTGGTTTTACAACATGCTTATGTGAGGTTCTCACGTAAGGTGTTGTGTTCGGAACTAACTTGAGTCAAGTCGAGGACTTGGGCTCGTATGGATTGTTTTTTTGTTCATGTGCAGGTGTTGCTTGAGTTCAAGTCATGGCTGGTGACAAGATCCATTGGACTAGTCTCAGGAGGAGATGAGGTTCCAATAACCAAGTTCGGGAGGAACTGTGGTTGAGCGGGTCAGGAGGTCGTGCAGGATGATTGAATCAAGGGCAGTGCATATGAAGGTCAAAGGAAGGTGTTCGCACGTGTGCATGAGGTGCATGACGTTGCAATACGCTTCTAGAGACGGATTATGGAAGGAAGATCTGATCGGAAGGATCGGATCGTATCGGTTGAAGACTTAGGCTGCTAGATGAGTCGGTTATGGCTTGGTATGGAAATATTGAGTTGGTTATGTTAGGATTTCGTGTGGGTCACGAAATTGAGTTGTTTAGGAATGTGGGATACGTTCCTAAGGTGTTTGGAAGTCTTAAGATTGCTTCTATCTGCGTATAGAAGAATCTTGAGCAGTTATGGAAAGTTCCGATTGTGATCGGATTAGGATTGTTGTCCTAGTTGAGGTTAGGATGGCCTAAGGGCTGGTTATATAAGCAAGGGAAGGCCAAAGCTCATGGTGCACGACTTTGGGGCTGTTCCTCTTGTGTTCTATTGAATAAAATTCATAGTTTGAAGGAACTTTTGTGCCTTGTTCGTCCGACTTGTTCCAGACAAGTTTTACTCGTCGAGTTTCTGGACAGCACTACCTTTCGTCGGTGGTTTTATCATAACTCGAGTTTTATTGATCCAATTGACATGATTCTTTTTGGGTTGTCTTCACAACTTGATTGTATATCATCTGTCAAAATTTCATGGTCATTGGATTTGTATTTTTTGATCTACACGAGTTTCTTTGCAGCATTCCAGAAACTGTTTTTCTCGAGTAGGTCAGATTGACCAGTGTTTGATCATTTGATCATAACTTGAGTTTTTCTCGACGGATTTTAGTGATTCCTTTTGTCTTGTCTTCGTGACATGATTCTATCTGATAATTATCACTTTTGTCACGGTTAAACACATTTGGATTAGTCTCACACACGATTTCTTTAAACAGATCGTTTTTCTACCGAAGGGATTGGGGTTTAATTGTTTCCGCTGCGTAAGATTTTTAAATCTACCATTCACCCCCCCTCTGGTAGCTTTTCACGTGCTCTTCGATCCTACAATTGGTATCAGAGCCACGGTGCTCTAATCTTTCAGATTTGCACGTGTTTTTGACTAATCATCATGGAGAAGTACTCCGCCAAACCTTGTGTGTTTGCTGGTATTGATTTTTAGGTTTGGAAGGCACGCATGGAGGCTTTCATCCAAGCACAAGGCTTTGCAATATGGGAGAAGGTGTATAAGCCTTATGAAGTGCCACCCAATGATCAAGTCACGGCCACAAGCCTCCGGGACGTCGACAACAACAACAAAGCACGAAACTTGATCATCCAAGGACTCACTCAAAGCAACTTTGATCGTGTCGCACACCTACGATCAGCATACGATGTTTGGAGCGCTCTCTGTGATTACCATGAAGGCTCCAACACAATCAAAGAGGTAAAACAAGATATGTTCAAAAAGGAATATATGCGTTTTGAGATGCAACCCGGTGAGTCTATCGATGACCTCTTTGCTCGTTTTAATAAAATTCTCAGCAACTTGCGTAGCGTGAATGTTAATTTTTTAGATGCTGAAAATGCTAGACAACTCCTTAGTGCATTAGACATGTCAATTTGGGAGATGAAAGTAACATCTATTCGTGAATCAACTGTCATGAGTTCTCTTACATTAGATGTACTTTATTCTAAACTAAAAACTCATGAAATTGACATCCTAGCACGTAAGAACCCAAATAAGTCTATTGCATTTGTCTCACAACGTGATATGTCTAGCTCCGGCCAATCATCATTTTGCAATACTCTTGCTTTGTTGTCCTCGCTAACCCTGGAACAGATCGAAGAATTTCCAGAAGAGGAGTTGGCACTCATCTCTACTACATTCTCAAAAGCATTGCAAAATGTGAGAACTAGAAGGAGAGGAAGCTCCGAACCTCAACGCTGTTTTGAATGTGGTAAAATAGGACACTTTCATACAGAATGCCTTAACCTTTCAGGTTCGACCACCCGGGAAGAAAAACAAAGCAAGGTCCGTACCTCCTCTGGAAATTCCAACAAGAAAAAGAAGGGTACCATAGGACGCAAGATGATCAATAGTTTCATCACCGTACTTCAAGAACTTAGTTCAAGTGATGTAGACTTTGAAAGTGATGAAGATGATGACGATCTGGCCAACTTATGCTTCATGGCGGGCAAAACAAGATCAAGATCAAGTCAGGAGGATGCAGAACACAACAGTGAAGACGATGAGGTATGTTCTACCTGCAATGAAATGTGTGATGCTATTTCTCGTGCAACTATTATTGTCAAGAAAAAGGACAAAAAGCTTAGGGATAATGCTGCTAAAATTGAATCACTAGAATCTGAAATTAACCATTTAAAAACTTTGATTCCTAGTGATGATGCATGTCCCTCGTGTGACTTAATCTATGAACAATTGTCCACATTAAGAAGTGCACACTCCTCCACTCTAGATAGACTTGATGAAGAAATTAAAAAGAACAAAGAGCTTGCTGCACTTAATGATAAAAACTTGAAAGATGCTAGCTGTTCTACAATTGACTTGCATTGTTCTACTTGTGATGATCTTGATAAGAAACTACAGGATGCTATGAATGAAATTTCTATATAGAACAATGCTTTACGTTCTCATGAAGTTAAATTTTGTTCCAATTGCAAAGTTAAAAGGAAAAACTTCATGTGAAAATTGCCTTGATCTGTCCAATAAACTTGATGACATGCATAGGACATTAGATCGGTTTTGTAATGGGAATAAGAACCTAAACTTGCTGCTGAATTCTTCCAAGTCTTGCAATAATAAAACTGGTTTAGGTTTTGATTCTCATGCTCATGCTAAGGCACATCCACCTAAAATTGTAAAGTCATTAGGAAGTGGTTTGTTTCAAACAGTTCCTAAACAAAAAGGAGTGGTTTTCAAAACTGCAGGAGTGTTGCCTCATTCGATTTCAAATAAAAATATTGCTTGCTCATCTAGACATGAACACAAAGTTAAATTTCATTGTACTTTCTGTGGTAGAGATGGTCATGACATAGATTTTTGTTATAGACTAGCTAAACAACAGAAAAAGGAAAGAAAAATTGCTAGATCTTATAACTTTTATGCAATTAGAAAAACACAACCTGCTTTAGTGAGTCAGAAATTTGAAAAGGTAGCTTCCGGACCTTCTGGTAAGAAATCCGCAAAAGCAGCTCCGATAGTTCCGATAGCTCCGAGAGCTCCCAGATCTTCTGTTGTTCCCTCCGGAGCTTCAGTTTTTACCTCCGGAGCTACTGGTTTTCACTCTAAACAAGTAACAACTTCTAAATCAACTGTTAAGAACAGAAAACCTCAACTTTTGACTCATAAACCTGTTGTTTTATCTCAGCTTTCGTGTGTTTTTCCTACTGCACGTCGTGTGACTCAGTACTGGATACCTAAATGCCTTTTGACTAACCCCAGTATTGAGTCATCGACGTATTGTGCCTTTATGTAGGTTACACATTTGAGGAAGGAGAACATTTGGATTGTGGATTCAGATTGCTCACGCCACATGACCGGTAACAAAGATTGGTTCTCCTCCCTCTCTTTTGTGTCACGTGTAGAGAATGTTACTTTTGCCGATAATTCTTCAACTCCTATAATTGCTAAGGGTTCGGTTAGAGTAAATGATCACTACACTTTGAAAAATGTGGCACTTGTCAAAATTTTGAAATACAACTTGCTTTCTGTTTCACAATTGCTGGATGAAAATCTAGAGATTATTTTCAATAAAAACTGCTGCAAAGTTGTAGATTCAAAAAGTGAGCTTATTTTTAACATGTCTCGGTTTGGAATAGTTTTTAAAGCTGATTTTGATATGTCTTCCTCTAAGCATAGGTGTCTAGTTGCTAATGATTCAAAGGACTTATATTTTTGGCATCGTAGACTTGGTCACGTAGGCTTTGATCACCTAACGCGTGTTAGTGCTCTTGATCGCATACGTGGGCTGCCTAAGCTTAAAGGGTACAAAGAAATTGTGTGCTCTTCTTGTAGAGATGCTAAGATGGTTGCAGGTTCACATACACCTCTCACAATGATCATGACTACTGAACCATGTCAACTTTTGCACCTTGACACCGTAGGACCTTCACGTGTTCAATCCTTCGAAGGTAAATGGTATGCTCTTGTTATTGTTGATGATTATTCTAGATATACTTGGGTGTATTTTATGGCGTCTAAGAATGAAGTTTTTAGTCACTTTAGAACTTTATTTCTTAGATTATCAATTGATCACCCAGGATCATTAAAAGCAATTAGAAGTGATAATGGAACTAAATTTAAAAATCAATCTTTTGATCACTTTTGTGCTGAAAATAGAATAAATCATCAATTCTCTTCACCATATGTACCTCAACAAAACGGTGTTGTAGAAAGAAAGAACAGAACCTTAGTTGAGATGGCTAGGACTATGCTTGATGAATATCAAACTCCTAGGAAATTTTGGGCAGATGCGTTAGCAACCGCTTGTTATGTCTCAAATCGTGTTTTCTTGTGTGCTAAGCTAGGTAAAACACCATATGAGCTCCGGTTTGGACATAGGCCTAGTGTTACACACTTTCGGGTTTTTGGTTGCAAATTCTTTGTTAAGAAACATGGTAATCTTGATAAATTTGAACCTAGATCTGTTGATGGCATGTTTCTTGATTATCCATCTCATACTAGAGGCTACCGTATGCTTTTACTTGACACTAACAAAATTGTGGAGACTTGTGAAGTGTCTTTTGATGAAGCTAGCCCAGGTACTAGCTCTGGTGTTGCAGGACCAGATCCGTATCCTCAGGGGGAGGGTATTTTCGAAGATGAAGAAGAGCCGGTGATACTGCCTGGTAGTTCCGAAGCTGACATGTGTCCAGCTCCGAACATTGAACAAGCTTCGGCTATCACCTCTGCTGGTCCTGATCGTCCAGAAGTCACAAGCTCATCAATCTACGATGAACCTAATGAAGAAGAAGCTTGTGAAACATCTGTTCCCCTACGTTTTTACAAAGATCATCCCCCACAACAGATGATTGGAAGCTTGCACGAACGAGTTACACAGTCCAGGTTTTGCGATGCAAACTCTCATGCTCATTCTGCTTTTGTTGCTTCTTTTGAACCCAAAGATATATCACACGCACTCACTAATGAATCTTGGATTATTGCCATGCAAGAAGAGTTAGAAAATTTTGAAAGAAATAATGTTTGGAAACTTGTACCTCCACCTCAAGGTCACACTTTAATTGGAACTAAATGGGTATTTAAAAATAAACAAAGTGAGGATGGGGTTGTGGTTAGGAATAAGGCTAGGTTGGTTGCTCAAGGTTTCACTCAAGTTGAAGGCCTAGATTTTGATGAAACTTTTGCTCCTGTCGCTAGATTAGAAGCCATAAGAATTTTGTTAGCTTTCGCAACATCTAAAGGTTTTAAGCTATTTCAAATGGATGTTAAAAGTGCTTTTCTTAATGGCTACATAGATGAGGAGGTTTATGTCAAACAACCACCAGGTTTTGAAAATCCAGATTTTCCTAATCATGTTTACAAACTGTCCAAAGCATTATACGGTCTCAAACAAGCCCCTAGAGCATGGTATGATAGGTTAAAAACATTCTTACTTAAAAAAGGGTTTACCATGGGCAAGGTTGATAAAACTCTTTTTGTGGTTAAGCATGGCAGTGACTCATTATTTGTTCAAGTGTATGTGGATGATATTATCATTGGTTGTGCTTCTCATGATCTTGTGTCCAAGTTTTCAGCAATGATGAGTTCCGAATTTGAAATGAGTATGATGGGTGAACTCACTTACTTTTTGGGGTTGCAAATCAAACAAACCAAGGAGGGTACCTTTGTGCATCAAACGAAGTATGCCAAAGACCTCCTAAGGCGCTTCAACATGGACAAAAGCAAGCCTCTTCGGACACCAATGGGAACAGCAACAACACTTGAACTTGATGAAGATGGTGAATCCGTGGATCAAAAAGAATATAGAAGCATGATCGGATCACTTTTGTACCTCACGGCATCAAGACCGGACATACAATTCAGCGTATGTCTTTGTGCACGGTTTCAAGCTTCCCCACGTGTTTCACATCGTCAAGCCGTCAAAAGAATTCTCAGGTACTTACATGGAACTCAAGAATTTGGCATTTTTATTCCTTCTTCCTCAACCGTTACCTTGAAGGCTTTTTCGGATGCTGATTTTGGGGGTTGTAGGATTGATAGGAAAAGTACTTCCAGTGCTTGTCATTTTCTTGGTAATTCTCTAGTTGCTTGGTCCTCTAGAAAACAAAATTCAGTTGCACAATCCACAGCCGAATCTGAATATGTAGCTGCTGCTAGTGCTTGCTCACAAATTCTTTAGATTGTTCAAACACTTAAGGACTATGGGGTTGATCTAGATAGTGTTCCACTGTTTTGTGATAATACTAGTGCTATTTGCATTGCCAAAAACGCCGTGCAACATTCTAGAACTAAGCACATTGATATTAGGTATCACTTTCTCCGAGATAACGTTGAAAAAGGAAACATTGTGCTTCACCATGTAGATACCGAACATCAATTGGCAGACATTTTTACAAAACCTTTGGATTTCACTCGTTTTTGTTACATTCGTAGTGAAAAAGGGGTTATGCATCCTCATGGCTTAAATTGAGGGAGAGTTTTTGAAACTTGGGAAGTTTATGTGTGAATCTTAAATTAAAATAATATGAGCATAGTATTTCATACATATATGACTTTGTGATTCCTTTTACATGCTGAAAGTTCTTACTACATTACTCGTGTTATACATTTTGTAGTTTTTGCCATGTCTAGTAATTGGAATAATTACTTACACTAAATCTGGTCATGGTCGAACTTTCTTGCTGTTTTGAACTTGTTGCATGCTCACAAATGCTTTTAATCATTAAGAATTAATCAAGTAATCAACTCACATGTTGAGTTTTTATGAACAAATATAAATTGAGAAAAGATCAAGAGAATATGCATGCATCGCACTTCTTCTTTTGAGATGGCTTATCATTGCACTTAGATATGAACTTGGAAGAAGTTGTGTATGACTAAAACCATGTCCTTAAGCTTCTGATTGTCAAATGACATAGGCTTGGCGTGGTTGGTTAGAATAAGGCAGATGCGCATATAATCTCTTGCAAATATCATATGATCTAAATTTATGCTTTGAAAAATAATAAAATACAGCAACTGGTGTCATGCTTTCAGGTTTTTAAATAGTTATGTTTGTGAGATCATGACTTGCTTAAAATGAAAAATTACATTTGATCTCTAGCATGGCTTACACTACCTTATGTATTTCATTGATGTGATAATGTAAGCTACTTGATAGTATAACTTGGATGAGCTTTGTTTATATGTATATGTTATAACATGCTCATAACAACTAAAGTTGAAGAGCAAATTTGTTTATATGCTCATGACTTGCTGAATACATTGTCAAAGGGGGAGAGATAAGCATGAAGAGAAAGAGAATATGGGCATAAGGAGAGATAATAAAGGGGGAGAGATTTTCATTTTCGTCTCTTTTTACTTTTGATTTACAAAGGGGGAGAAATTGTTTTCAAAAACTTTTATGTGAATAAGCCAATGTTCGGATTTTAAATGGTGTTGCCAATGCATTCATCAAGGGGGGGATTGTAAGACCTATGTGTGTTGAATACATTGGCTTGTAGTGAATACACTTGGCTTTGATGATAAAAGTTTTAAATATCACCAAAACACCTTTTTATCAAGGTCCGACTCTAGCTCCGAGCTACTGCAAGGTCTGATGGTAGGTCTGGCTTGTTTTGGGTAGCTCCGGTTACGTTAGATGCTAGGTCCGGCTTCTTGGTAAGGTCCGACTAGCTTTGGTTAGCTCCGGTGAGCTTGATCTTTAGCTCCGGCATGTCTTTGTTAGCTCCGGCATGTCTTTGATAGCTCCGGCATATACTTGATAGCTCCGGCATGCTTTTGCTAAGCTCCGACATACTTTGTCTAGCTCTGGTTTTGGGTTGACTAGTTTTGACTAGTTTTTGGTAAGCTCCAGTGCTAGGATCTACTAGTTTTTGAAAGCTCCGGCGCTAGGTTCTACTAGCTTTTGTTAGCTCCGGCTCAAGCTCCGGGTTGATCTGGCAAGGTCCGGAACTTGACCGCAGTGCTTCTGCTTTTCATTTGCAATGTTTCGTACTTGCTTTACATGATTGGAAAGATTGCCTAGTATTCATTTGATAAGTTTTTGGTGCGTTTTGGTTGAATACGGTTGATATCGTTTCTACTGTGGTTTTGCAACATGCTTATGTGAGGTTCTCATGTAAGGTGTTGTGTTTGGAACTAACTTGAGTCAAGTCGAGGACTTGGGCTCGTATGGATTGTTTGTTTGTTCATGTGCAGGTGTTGCTTGAGTTCAAGTCATGGCTGGTTACAGGATCCATTGGACTAGTCTCAGGAGGAGATGAGGTTCCAACAACCAAGTTCGGGAGGAACTGTGGTTGAGCGGGTCAGGAGGTCGCGCAGGATGATTGAATCAAGGGCAGTGCATATAAAGGTCAAAGGAAGGTGTTCACACGTGTGCATGAGGTGCATGACATTGCAATATGCTTCTAGAGACGGATTATGGAAGGAAGATCTGATCAGAAGGATCGGATCGTATCGGTTGAAGACTTAGGCTGCTAGCTGAGTCGGTTATGGCCCGGTATGGAAATATCGAGTTGGTTATGTTAGGATTTCGTGTGGGTCACGAATTTGAGTTGTTTAGGAATGTGGGATACGTTCCTAAGGTGTTTGGAAGTCTTAAGATTGCTTCTATCTGCGTATAGAAGAATCTTGAGCAGTTATGGAAAGTTCTGATTGTGATCGGATTAGGATTGGAGTCCTAGTTGAGGTTGGGATGGCCTAAGGGCTGGTTATATAAGCAAGGGAAGGCCAAAGCTCGTGGTGCACGACTTTTTGGCTGTTCCTCTTGTGTTCTATTGAATAAAATTCATAGTTTGAAGGAACTTTTGTGCCTTGTTCGTCCGACTTGTTCCAGACAAGTTTTACTCATCGAGTTTCTGGACAGCACTACCTTTCGTCGGTGGTTTTATCATAACTCGAGTTTTATTGATCCAATTGACGTGATTCTTTTTTGGTTGTCTTCACAACTTGATTGTCTATCATCTGTCAAAATTTCATGGTCATTGTATTTGTGTTTTTTGATCTATACGAGTTTCTTTGCAGCATTCCAGAAACTGTTTTTCTCGGGTAGGTCAGATTGACCAGTGTTTGATCTTTTGATCATAACTTGAGTTTTTCTCGACGGATTTTAGTGATTCCTTTTGTCTTGTCTTCGTGACTTGATTCTATCTGATAATTATCACTTTTGTCACGGTGAAACACATTTAGATTAGTCTCACACACGATTTCTTTAAACAGATTGTTTTTCTACCGAAGGGATTGGGGTTTAATTGTTTCCGCTGCGTAAGATTTTTAAATCAACCATTCACCCCCCCCCCCCTCTGGTAGCTTTTCACGTTCTCTTCGATCCTACAGTCTATAACAAAGTTGTGCAATTCTTAAGAAATTTTAGTTCGACCAGTTCATGTACAATTGGAGCTGTATTGTCAATTCTTTTGGATTCAAATATTGTTCATGGCCCACTCGCCTGAATGCCGCCAAGCCAATCTAGGGCCGGAGTGTACTATCGACTTGGCCTGGGCAAGCACCCTACGTACGCCACTCTACCTACACCCCGGCGGGCCGAAGTAAGGCTGGTCCAAGTACAATTGGATCTGGAAGAAAGAAGGCAACGCATTCGGTTGTATTCAGAATTGTGTTTGACCTAAAACTTTCTTGGGAATCGTAAGCCGGGATGAAGTTATAGGCAAGGAGCGAATTTTACTATTTTTCTTGGCTTCAGTGTGCAGGAAAAATAAAGAATCCACATTGATGGAGAAAAGCCGGAGCTAACAAAGCTCCGACTCCCCCTAGGTAGCTTGTGATCGATGTTAAACATTGAAAACGAGCATTACCGGAGCAACCAAGCTCTGACAAAGCTAGGGGGGCCAGCCATCGACGCAGAATAAAAGATGGTGAGAAGACCCCACAAGCGGAGTCTGCTGCCGACAAGCTACGCGTTGGCAAAGGTCACTGCCGGAGCTACTAAGCTCCGACACCCCAGAGGGATAACTATCGATGCTCTACGCGTTGACAGGGACTATTGCCGGAGCTACTAAGCTCCAACTGTAGTCAATGCCGGAGCTTCTGAGCTCCGACAACCTCAGGGGGCCTTCACTATCGAAGACTTCGGACCTACACTCTACAAGTTCGAAGCAAACTAGTCTTCAACAAAATACAATATCCTCTTGGTACATGTTCACAATCAAATTGTGTACATCTACCAGGGGGCCAAGTGAAGACACAAGTGTTGAAGACAAAAAATGAAATTCATTAACAAATTGTGGATTTCATTCATCTGGAGACAAGGGATTACAAAATTGGGGAAGAAAAAGAGAAAATACAAGTGGGAGCTAAAGAGATGGTCCTAGACCCTATGGAATAACTGGGCGACCTTCTGAGCAACCTCCGACACGTTGGCTCGGGTGGCTTCACCTTCTCCTTTGACAGGACCTTCAAGCACCGGGTCTAGAGGAAATTGGGGATCCCGGCTGGTGTAGCACGTCAGCACATACTCAGCGACGTTCTTCGCCAGGTACTGCCCCTCAGCCTCCAACTGGTCCGCGATGGCGTAATCCACCTTGGAGAGTTTGTCACCCGCCGAGCTCAATGCTTGCAACGCTAGGTCCGGCTCCGGCTCCGGATCATCAAGACGCACGGGACTGAAGCCCATTGGTGTCAGCGCATCATTGGCTTTGCTCAGAAAATCCCAACCCTGTAGGGAGTCCACAGTCCTCAAGCCCTTTAGTTCCTCCAAGGATCTTTTGGCCGCCGCCAGTTCAGAATTCTCACGACTTCTTGGTGCGTTCTTTGAGGCCCTTGTCAGCCAAAGCCACCTTTTTGGTGAGCTCCTCCTCCCTCTTCAAGACATCATCCCGCAGCTCTAGGAGTTTTTGCTCTTCGTCTTCGAGCTTCTTCTCCCTCTCCTCAAGTGCCTCCCAGCACTTGATGAGGCCAGTGTTAATGGCTTCAAGCCTTTCTTGGCGATCATCAGCCGCACTATTAGCTGCCTTGGCCTGCTCATAAATGGACCGGGATTGAGTGTCGAGGGCATGAGTCAAGCTCTTCCTATCATCCAATAATTTGCCCAGTATTACAGGTGGACCTTCTCCTGTTTGATCCACTCCTTGTCGTCTACCAGCCTCCACTGCGCCAGCTTGGTCTCGAAGTAGAGCCGATTACGCCACCGCCTAAGGGTTTGGCGCTCCTCTTCAAGAGCCTTGCTGTCGTGGTAGAACTCCAGCTGGACTTGACGCAGACTGGAGCAAGCGTTGTTAATGGACAATGACGGGGGAATAGGGTCCGGACCTGCTGGGGTCTCCTCTGCTGGTTCCAGCGGGTTCTCGCTTACAAAAATTGGGTCCCTCTCCACAAGAGTGGTCCCCTGAGCCTCCACGGCACTAGGGCCATCCTCTGGGATAGACTCAGTCACCACTGAGGAGGGTCCCGCAGAAGAACTTCCGACCTCCGGAAGTGGTTCCGAAGGCCCTACCGCCAGGTCTTCATTTGCCCCCTCAGGCAGGGGGCCAGCAACTTCATCAGGGCACCCTGGCTCAACAACAGGCACCTCCGCCGTCATCACTTCGGGAGCAAGGGCTACTTTCGGCTTCAGCCTGGGCTCCTCCTCCGCTGGTGGCTCGGGTGATGGCGCCTCGACCATCATGGGTTCGAGTGTTGATGCCTCCGCAACGATCGGCTCCGGCGCCGGAAGGTCAACAACAACCGGCCCTGAGGCCGGAGCTTCAACCTCAACCGGCTCAGACGCCGGAAGGTCTTCAACTGCAACCGGCTCTGCAGTCGGAGCTTCAGTGGCAACCGTCTCTAAGGCTGGAGCTTCAGAGGTAGCCGGCTCAACCACCGGGACTTCCTCAACATCCGGCTCGCTCGCCGGGACTTCAATAACCTCTGGCTCAACCGCCGGGGCTTTGACAATTTCAAGCTCTGGGGCCTAAATCACTGCTTCCTCCGGCTCAGTGGCTGAAGCTTCCAACATATCAACATCAAGACCCGAGGCTTCAACCTTCGGGGCAGGTGCCGCTGGCGCATCTTCTCTCCCGTGGTCCGGCGCTACCACGGGAGTCTCGGGGGATGAGTCGAGGTCCATGACCACGACAGCTGGCGCCGGAGCTGCCGCAGCTTCACCCACCACTTGGGGCGGCACCGGGACAGGAGAAGAAGCCTCCGCCCTCACATCTTCAGCTGCTGTGGCTGAGCGCGGAGCCTCAATCCTCTTCTTGGGGACGCTGCAGATGATGGATGAAGAAACTTAAAAAATAGTTACTACAACAAAACAACTGTCTGAGGTAAAGATTAAAAATTACCTCGGAAGGCTTCCGCACCAGCTTGCACGGAATCTCTTTCCTGGGCGTTATGGACTGACCATGGCTGCCACCGGCGTGGTAGCTCCGGAAGGCCCCCCATAACTTGTTGCAGCCATGGGCATTTCCTTAGTCGAGGCCCCCCTCGACCGGGAAGGACCTTCGGACCCAGAGACCTCATCTGGCCCTGGTACTGGAGTCACATGCCCGGAGCTAGCACCCCAGGAAGACACTGCTGCAGATTCAGTCGCCACAGTTGTAGAAGACCTCCCCCTCCGGGGAGAAGGAGCTGCTGCAGAGGGTGCAGGCCTGACAAACCTTCCGTCGGCATGCTTTAGCTTCCTCTTCCGGCTTGAGGGTTCAGCCACCGGCTCCTTGCCCTTGCCGACGACTTCAGTCCTTGGCTTCGGGGCAGGGGCGGAGCCACCTTCAGAAGACCCAGGGATCACCACCCCGGAAGTCGATCGTCTCTCGACGACACTGAGGTCGTCAAGCGCCGGCATCATCCGCCGGAGCTCCCTGCTGAATTGTACTTCCACGTTCAGAGGGAGGAAAGCTGGTGGCGGGGTCAAGTCATCACCCGCGACGTTGATGCCGTGCTGGAACTTCTTGAGATGGAACTCCAAGGTCACCCCCTCCATGTTGGACTTCAGCCCGGTCTCGACCCGGTCGTCGTCCATCACACTGTTGAGGGTCCAAGCGAGTTTTTCTATCCTCTTCAGCGATGCCCACCTGTTGACCAGGAAATTGCAAAATACCGCCTGAGGAGTTAATCCTCCCTCCACACATTGGTGGATCCTGGTCAGAGCAGGGTTGAAGGCATCCGACAGCATCGGAGCTTCACTCTAGACTGCAGTGTCGATGTTGGGGAGGCCTTCGGGCAGCTCCAGCTTCTCGTGCTCCTCCACCCGGATGACTATCCAGTCTTTCTTCCAATCGTCCCACTTTCTAGAGGGAAATGACTGGAGGTACTTGAATGGGCACTTCTTGCGCTTCACAAAGTAGTAGAAGCCAAGGTACTCATCACTCCTTCCAGTGGTATGGACGGTGAAGAAGGTCCGGAAAAGCTCAATGCGGGGGGATGCCCACCCACATTTCACAGAAGTGGACGAAGACAGACACTAGAAGAATGGAGTGGGGGCCAAGGTGGTATAGCTGCAGACCATAGAAGTCTAGCAGCATCAAGAAAAAGGAGGAAAAAGGTGGGATCAACCCCACCATGGCATACGCAGAAAAGTAGACCATCTCGCCGGCGTGCTCCTTCTCGAATGGGAGCTTTCCCCCGGCGCGGACCAGGTGGTTGAAGAAGTCCGGGGACCACCCCATGAGGGCCCGGACCTTCTTCAGGTCACTTTCGGTCTTCAAGCGGCTCTCGCGGAGACCCAACTCCATCGCAACATAGCGAGGCAAGGGAGGAAAAGCAAGCACAAGTTTGGGATTTCGAGTGCAAGTTCAGATGAGAGGCGTAAAGAACCCCAGACGGTGCACGCTTTCCTTCTTAAGTAAGCCCCCGCAACGCTTGGATGGAAACCCCAGGGAAGCCGAAGATACTATTCAAAAATTTCACCCTGCCGATGACAAGAGGGCCCGGGACCACCCCGACGATCAAGTCGAGGTTCTTACCCAGGCGAACGGTTGTCATCATGAAAGGCGGGAAGCCTGAAGGCGGCGGCCTGACAAGGCGCGCGAAACTGATACGATTTTTCGTATCGAGAACCGGCGACCTTCAATTGCGTGAGATCCGCACGTCAAAGATCTCATTTGCCGCACCCGGGATATGCCACCCGGCGAGGATTTAACTCCAAAACTATCGCCAACGGCACATCTGAAGACCTTTGAAGACTCGGCTCAAAAGTCGAAGGATGGACCCACCTCTGGCGGAATGACTTCACCCAAGGGGTCTTCCCCAGAGGTGGGCCCAGGGGGCCACTCTCGATACCCCTGAGTACCGTATACCCCTTGAGATTGCAAAGATCTCAAGGAAATGTCATCTACTTGATTTGAAGACCTTCAGAGGCCCACATGTCAGACATAACCGGACCCGCTTCCCCGACATGGTTAGTCCCAGAGTCACCACGTGTACCATCAAACTGGAGCTACCGCCCACAAGGGGGAAGCTCCGAACTATGTACCATAACGGCACCACCGGACCTAACCCCAGACCGAGAGAAGCTCCGGAACTGACACGTGTCTGGTGGCACCAGACCTATCTGTTCCCCACAGTATGCTCCGGAGCTGCCACGTGTCCAACCGTTGGACCTTTAGCCTCAAACCTCCGGTAGACTCCACAACGGCTTCAGATCTTCAAAGGGGAATCAAGGACTTCAAGACCCAATTATGTGTCATTAATACTATGTTAATGATACACGATCGGACGACCCTTATTACCAGTAACGGCGCTGTCAAAGCCTGTAACTCGGTCATTAAGGGTAATTAAGCGCATCAAATGTGTATCAATATTAGTAGTCGTCGGGGCCACATGTCGGGGCCAGGCCAACTTGTAACGGCATGTCCTTGTATTATAAAAGGACAAGCCGACAATACATAGAGAACATCTGGTCTGATCGGCTCACACGCGCTATCAACTCACGTCACCTGAGTTGAGTTCATACATCCAATACAACACCAACACATCCCGTGGAGTAGGGTATTACGCTCAGGCGACCCGAACCACGTAAATCTTTGTGTCTCCTGTGTCATTTTACATTTCACCTTCTTGAATCTCCGCGCGCCCACACCGAACTTCAAACTCCGCAAACACTTTTAGTAGTGTCGGGAGATCTGACGGATCAAAACCACCGACAACATTCCTAAGATGACATAGAGCTTTTGACTTTCTAATATAATTAGAGAAGTTGTAGAGATATTCCCACCCATTTTAAGTTCTGCTTTATAGACCATAATGTACGCTGCTATTTTCCACTCGGAGAGCAAATCAAATATGGACTGTTTTGTGGGAATGATAGCTAATTGATATTTGATGACATATGAATGATGAATGAAATTATGAGTGGCACCAGAGTCAAAGAGTATGACTACGGACAATCGAGTGGAGAAAACGTACCCGCGAGGACGGGTTCGCCTTCCGACATGTCTTCAATAGCTATGTGGTGGACGTTGCCGGATTTTGGTTCTGGTTTCTTGGGTTTGTTGCGGAGCTGATTTGCACCCTGATACGGTGCTTGTCTGCTGCCCCTTCGCTGTTCTGTGCAATAACTCGCAAAATGCCCGACATGGCCACACGTATAGCACATGTATTGTGTCGGATTTCCTCCAATCCGCAGACGGAATCCCGGTGCATAAGATGGAGGTGGATATGCATGCGGCACCATCCATTGTTGCTGCTGCTGCTGTTGTGGTGGAAACGTCGGTCGGAAGTTTGGCGCGTTGAATGAACGACCACGGAACTTTGCCGGTCGTGTCGGTGGCTGCCACCTTTGATCGGATGGTGAGAAATACACCAAACGGTACTTCTGTGAAGCGACATCACTGCTGCTCGATGGTGCGCTTCGTTTGCTCTTATAAGATACAAGCTCGTGTTGAGCGTCTTCCTGCATGATCGTGACATTGATGATGTCGTTCAAGGTGCCATTGTTGAACTGTGCTAGTTGGACTTTCATCTTGGGGTTCAAACCCCAATAGAATGTATCTCTCTTTTTTTCCTCTGTTCCAATATAATCCGATGCATATTGCACCAGATGGTTGAACACGCGGGAGTACTCATGAGCACTCCTTTCACCTCGTTCCAACACTAGAAACTCATGAAGCTTCTTCTAAATTATACCGGGAGGCATATGGTAGGCGCGGAACGTCTCCCAGAACTCGATCCATGTGACCGCATGACCAGCTGGTAATCACGCGATGTAATTCGCCCACCATGCCCCGGCTGACATATGAAGTTGTGGAGCATTGTACAACACCTTCTGTTGTTCGGTGCATTCGAGCAGACCGAACTTCGCCTCGATAGTGCATAGAAGATTGTCCGTCTCTAGAATCTCATCGGCCTCCGTGAAAACTGTAAGAGACCTAATTGGAGAAGAACCAGAAGCAAAAATGCGAAGTTAAAAATTTCAAAGGTAAATGATAAAGTCAAACGCAAATGAATTATGATAATTAATAGATGGTTTTCAGAATATGAACTCCTAAGAACTTTGGGCATTGTTTGGAAAATTATTAGAGTATGAGGGAAATCAAATCACTAAGTACAAACATAATGAAATATTTCAAAATCGACTAAGGCTTAATCAAATATATAAATGTTAATTACATTTATGTGAAGAAAAATAGTTCATAATATCTCTTTTGCTGCTGCTCAAAATCCTTTCATACCTGTAAATTTTTAATCGTAAATAAGAATTAAGGAATTTTCTCTATTGAAATTTAATGAAATTCACTCCATAGAGCTACAAATTCAGATGTTGAATTTAAAATACAAACTCAATTCAGTCAAATGTCAAATTAAATTACAATAATGGATTCAACACAATTTATTTAGTAGTCCTACCATTCTGACTAAGGGCGTGTTTGGCAGAAAGAAACGCTTCCGTTTCTATGGTGAATCACTAGCAACCATACCAAACGGCGAAAAACAGAAAGGGAGCTGCGGTGAATTGATGGGACACAATTATCCTTTTTATACTACGGGCGTGAAACACCTGAAAATGTGTTTCTCTACCCGAAACGGTTCAGCCAATTGTATCTCCCCTCCACGTTCGGTGGTAATTACGTCTCTTTGCCACTGCCTGACTTTTCCTGATCACGAATCACTCGCAGCTCAGTTGCTCGAATCGCTTGACCTGCTCGTCGACGCTGCAAGAAGCCGCCTAGCTTATGTCGCTGCAGGTTGCCATTGCCGCAAGAAGCTGCCGCAACACTCGGCACCAGCAGTCGTAACCCATCCCCGACGCCCACGTCCCGCCGCCGAACCCGCGATCTGCCACCACGCGACGCAGCTCGCCCGTCGCGGCGGACAGCAGCTCTCTAATAATGCATATACTAGAGATACGTCAGGTGCCATTGAAGTACTATTTAATTTGTTGGTTTACCTCTTCCTACATGCTTTCCAGAACTAACAATACTAAGCACTTGTTGTTTTTACCTCTTACTACCTGCTGCTCTTGTTGTATTTCTCATTTGTAAATATATTGTTGGTACGACCTACATGTTATAGTGTAAAAAACAACATGATCCACCTAAGGGTAATTGTGTCATTTCAATCCCCCTTCTCTTTATACTGAAGTTGAAACAAAAAAAGTAGCCAAACAATTTTTAAAGTGATTCTATTTTATAGTCTGAAACTGTTTCTGAATTGAAATGAAACTGTTTCTGATTTGTGTGAATCTGGAACTCTACCAAACGGGGCCTAAATATTTGGAACTCTACCAAACGGGGCCTAAATATTGAGCAGTAAAGAAATGAAGGAAGCATATTTACTAAATAAAGAATTGAAGGAAGGGATATGAACCAGGTGGGACCCACATGTAAGAATAGAGCGAACAGGACTTCTCTGCTCCTGCGCGGCGCAGCGCGAGGGCTGCATGCCCTCCACGCACCTGCTTGATACCGCCTTCCGCTCAAGCTTACCCTCACGTAATCTGGATTCTCCTTATCGCCAAAGGCGAACACTCACTGCTCCACCGAGTTTCGTTCCACACCGCGCGCCCCTGGCCGGGCTGCTCACGCACCCTCCTGCTGGCATGACACCTGGTGTGTACAGGCGTTCCCTTCTCGACTGAGCTCAAGGATGGAGGCGCAGTTTCTTCTCCTGCTTCCTGACATCTTCGATTCATCTCTTCCATGTTCCGCCTTTCCCCGAGCTGCTAAGCCCGAGCAACGCAATCAGAGAAACTCACAAGGACATCGTCTATTCTTCGGCGTGCTGCAACGGATCAGTTTCGGCCGCCTCTGTTCAAAGATCCGGCGCCCTTCTCTGTTCACCGTCGGCGGACGTCTCTCCTGCAATTCTAATCAAATTAACGCATTCTAAAGGTGGATAATCATCCTCTCAAGCTTTCCTCGTTCTCTTCTCACCCCATGGCCTAACACGTCAGATTCTTTATTTTCCCCCTTTTCAATCGGAAACCCTAGGTCACCTGTGAACACCATGATGCAGTCCATATCCTTGCAATTAGAGGCCATAATTAAGTTCCCCATAGCGCAAGGAATATTTAGGATCAAAATACGAGCTCGTTTTCCCCATTTCCCTGCCATGTCCATGCCGCTGCCGGACTCCTAGCCGCCGCCGCCGTCGCTGCTACTTTTCCGGCCATCGCAGTGCTCATCAATGTTGTCCAAAACATGTTTCAGTGTCCCAGGGTTCCTTCCCACTTCGAATCCCGTCATTTAGTCGCCTGACGGCGCGGGAACGGCTGCGCGCCACCACAGACCGGCGCTCTTGTGTGTCCTGTCCAGAGGTAGAAGATGACCTTGTGGGGCCATGTTGTCAGTGAAACGTTCAAAGCCTTTAGGATCCTCTGCAGTTACCTGATCCAATGTGGCTCTGCGCATTAAGACTATGTAACCATTCTGTTGCCTCCTCCTCAATGGTTGTTTTGAACTCAGTGGCCCCACCTGTCATTGTTTTCTGATTTCCTTAAGAACTTTAAACTATAGAAAATAGCTAGAGCTCTGGAAAACCATAATAAATCACAGAAGTATCCAAAAATCAACAAATAAGTTTTGTTAAACTCATATTAACCTTTACTTTACAGTGAACCAACTTAATTGGTATGCAAATCTTTAGAAAATTATCAGTAAATCAATTAATCATCAACCTTGCATATTTAATCCCAAAATCATTCATTAGTAGAATATTGCAAAACTTTGCCAAACTGTTCCTTAATATACATCTAAGATCTAGAAAAAATATCATATTCATCAAAGGTTCCTATCGGTACCTTACGTACCGGGTACCCCGCGATACTGCAAGAAGTGCACGAAAGTTCCACCCGTCAGAATCGAAGGCCCTTGCAGGTCCCACATGGCACGTTGCACCAGACCCGCTCTCCTCACATGGCTGGTTCTCGAGTTACCAAGTGTAAAGTAAGACCGGAACAAGACTCCCAACCAAGGGAAGCTCCGGCGACTACACGTGTACACAGCTCCGGACCTAGCTCCCGTCAGAGAGAAGCTTCGGTACCGACACGTGTACAGCAACTCCGGACCTACCCTCCCGCAATAGAAAGCTCCTGATCTGCCACGTGTGGAGCCCCCAGACCTTGGTCATCAACAGAAATACAAGCCGATCATGTCCATTACAGACATTCAAGGATGGTTAAAGCGACAGTTATAAGGTCTAATAATGTGTCATTAATGCCATATTAATGACACACGACCAGTGCAGTGTTAATAGGGGTAACGCTGTCATGAAGGCACGTTACCACACTATTAATTGTACGTAATACTCTTTAAATAGTGTATTAGGTCATTAAGCACGCTAGGGCCACATGTCGGGCCAAGTTAGCTTTGTAACGGTCAGTCCTTAGAACTATAAAAGGGTTGCACCGCGCGAATACGTGGACAAGCAGATTCTGATCCAAGCTATCGCGACATGACCTTAGCGAACTCACTCGCTGAATACAATTACACAAACCCCGTGGAGTAGGGTGTAACGCTCAGGCAGCCGAACCACGTAAATCTCTGAGGTCACCATCTTGATATTGATCTCTGCATGCCATAACCACAAAAGAACCTTTGCGGGCTACTTCTCAAGGGGTCCGGGGGAAGTGTCGTATCCAACACTTCGACATTTGGCGCGCTAGGAAGGGGGGGGGGGGGGGGGGCTCCAATATCACAAGGTGGTGAATTCAGTTGCTAGATCATCTAACAGCAATCATGCTGAACAATCTGCTGGAGGCAACCCCTCCAACGTTCAGCAGCCAGCAGGTGCTAACGCTCCGACAGACACTGTAGCACCATCTGTCCCGGCATATAATGCCAATCAACGAGGTGGGGCATCTGCGTCGATCACCGTATCGGCAAACAACAACCCCGAGCATGCGCTCATTGCTGCGCAAACTCATTTGCAACATCCACCACCTCCAGGCGCACCCCAGGGTGCTATGGAGCAGTGGAGGGCTGATGTCAACCATCTAGTCGCAGCTGCGACAACAGGCATCAGCAATCAAGGTCCTCCTCCTTCGGGGCGAGCACCTTCACAACGATGAACCATGTCTGGCCGACTTGATCCACAAGTCTCACAACAGAGGAGACGTGCTTCTTCCCAACAGGTGACTTCGTTGCCTCCCAGGGCGCGACGCACCCATACCATCACCAGGATTCCGACTCATGACCTGCGGTCGGAACTAGATCGCCGTTATCGGCAACAGGATGGTCGAGCCATATCGAGCGTGCTCGCGAAAGGCGAGAGGCTCAGGACAACCCTGCTCCCCAAGGAGTAGGAGGAGGTTGTTCGGCACTGGCCATGCACTTACGTATGGTCAGGTGGCCACAAAAGTTCCGGCCTCACTTGCCAGAAAAATTCGACGGTACAGTCAACCCCACCGAATTTCTTCAGATTTACTTAACTACCATATTGGCAGCGGGAGGTGATGAGGATGTAATGGCCAATTACTTCCCGGTGGCCTTAACCGGGACTACAAGGTCCTAGTTCATGAGTCTTCCACCTGACTACATTAATAGTTGGGCGGAACTATGCCAGCATTTCACTGCCAACTTCGGGTGCAGTTACACCCGGCCCGACACTGAATTGGACTTGTTTGCTGTAACACAAATGTCGGGGGAGCCGCTACGGTATTTCATCCAGCGATTCTCTCAGGTACGAAATACCATTCCTTCAATCTCGAGCTCCTCTGTTATTGTTGCATTCAGACAGGGTGTTCGAGAGAAGAAGATGCTAGAGAAGCTGGCTATTAAAGAAGTCACTAGCATCACGGAACTCTTCAGCTTAGCTTAGGGCCACGCCCCGAGAAGCGACCTCGTCCTTCATGAGAAGACGACAACAGTTCCAAAGCATGGTGTCCGATTCAAAAGACGAATCGACACAACTTGGAAGAATGCTGGGGTGTCAGAGTGTTTTTCTAGCAATTCTCCCGATACTGACGTTGGTAGCTCGCGGAGTTTGTAGTTCAATATTGGGTGCGCAGAGATTTAAAAGATAATGGCAAATAGACACAAGTATTTACGTGGTTCGGGCCGCCTGAGCGTAAAACCCTACTCCATGGGGTTTGTAGTTGTTGTATTGAGCGTCTTTCAGCCTAGAGCTTCCAGAGAGTCCCCTTTTGTATCGTCGACCAGTCCTTTTATAGTACAAGGGCTAGTCGTTACACCGTTAGCCTGACCCGACATGTGGCCTTGGCAGTTACTGATGTTTAATACATAATTAATGAGATAATTACCCTTAATAGCGTGGTAACAGGACTTGACAGTGTCGTTACTGTTATTAAGGGCCTTCTAATCGTGTGTCATTAATATGGTATTAATGACACTCAATCAGGTCTTGAAGTCTTTGATTGCCCCTTGAAGGTCTGAGCCGTTGAGGGTTCACCAGCCTGATTGTTGAGGTTGAAGGTCCGGCGGTTTGGACACATGGCAGCTTCGGAGCTCTCCGTCTGGTAAGGGTAGGTCCGGTGTAGATATACACATGTCGGTATCGGAGCTTTCCTCTGTCGGGGGTTAGGTCCGAGGGTGCCGCACAAGTGTTCAGCCCGGAGCTATCCCATGTGTGGGATGTAGGTTCGGTTGTAGTATACACGTGGCAGCACCGGGGTTAACCATAGATGGGAGGCAGGTCCGGTCCCGTATGACACGTGGGGCCTTCGTAGGTCTTCAACTCAGACAGGTGAAGTTCCTTTGGTATTTTTGTAGTCCCAAGGGGTATACGGTACGCAGGGTACCTACAGTGGCCCCCTGGGCCCACCTTTGGGAGAGACCTTTTGGATGAAGTCGTTCTACCATAGGTGGGTCCATCCTTTCGTTTTTGAGCCGTGTCTTCAAGGGTCTTTGGATGTGCGGTTGGCGGTAGTTCGCAGTTAAATCAATGCCGCGTGGCATATCCAGGATGAGGCAGGTGAGATCTTAGAGTGCGAATCTCATGCAATTGAAGGTCGCCGGTTCTCGATACGAAAATCGTATCGGTTCCGCGCGCCTTGTCAGGCCGCCACCTTTGGGTTTCTCGCCTTTCATGATGACAACCATTCGCCTGGGGTAAGGACCTTGACTTGATCGTCGGGGTGGCCCCGGGCCCCCTTGTCATTGGCAGGGTGAAGTTTTTGAATTGTATCATCGGCTCCTCTGCGGTTTCCATCCAAGCGTTGCGGGGGCTTACTTAAGAAGGAAAGAGCGCACCGTTTGGGGATTCTTTACGCCTTCATTTGATCTTGCGCTCAAATCTTCAAAACTTTCGCTTGCTTTTCATCTCTAGCCCCGCTGTGCTGCGATGGAGTTGGATCTCCGCGAGAGCCGACATAAGACCAATGGCAATTTGAAGAAGGTATGGACCATCATGGGGTGGTCCAGCGACTTCTTCAATCACCAGGTCCGCACCGCCAAGCTTCCATTTGAGAAGGAGCACGCCGACGACATGGTGTACTTCTCCGCGTACGCCATGGTGGGACTGATCCCACCCTTTTCTTCTTTTCTCTTGATGCTGCTAGACTTCTATGGTCTGCAGCTGTACCACCTTGGCCCCCACTCCATTCTTTTGGTGTCGATCTTTGTCCACTTCGGCGAGATGTGGGTGGGTATTCCTCCCTGCGTCGAGCTCTTTCGCACCTTCTTCACCATCCACACCACCAGCAAGAGTGATGAGTACCTTGGCTTCTATTATTTTGTGAAGCGCAAGAAGTGCTCGCAAAAGTACTTGCAGTAGTTCCCTTTTTGCATGTGGGACGACTGGAAGAAGGATTGGATTGTCATCAGGACAGAGGAGCATGAGAGGCTAGAGTTGCCCGGAGGCCTCCCCAACGTCGACACTGAAGCTTGGAGCGAAGTTCCGGTGTTATCGAATGCCTTCAACCCCGCTCTGACTAGGATCCGCCAATGTGTGGAAGGAGGGGTGACTCCCCAGGCGGTATTTTGCAACTTCCTGGTCAACAGGTGGGCTCCGCTGAAGAACAGGGAGAAGCTCGCTTGGGCCCTCAACAGCGTGATGAACGGCAACCAAATCGAGACCGGTTTGAAGTCCAACCTGGAAGGCGCAACCTTGGAGTTTCACCTCAAGAAGTTCCAGCATGGCATCAATGTCGAGGGTGATGACTTGTCTCCGCTGGTGGCTTTCCTCCCGTGAACCTTATGGCAGAGTTCAGCAGGGAGCTCCGGCGGAAGATGCCGGCGCTTGATGACCTAGGTGTAGTTGAGAGGCGTTCGACCACCGGGTTGGTGTTCTCCGAAGCTTCTTAGGGTGGTCCCCCTTCCGTCCCGGAATAGAGAGTTGAAGTCGTTGGCAAGGGCAAAGAGTTGGTTGAGCCTTCGACCCGTAAAAGGAAGCTGAAGCACTCTAATGGGAGGTTCGTCAGGCCTGCTCCTTCCGCAGTGGCTCCTTCTCCTCGGAGGGGAAGGTCTTCAATAGCGGCAGCAACTCCAGCATCGGCGTCTCCCGGGGTGCTAGTTCCGGCCGTGTGGCTACAGTACCAGGGCCAGCTGAAGGCTCTAGGTCCGGAGGTTCTTCCCGATCGAGGTGGGCCTCGACCAAAGTGATGCCAACGGCAGCGGCAGGCTCCGGGGAACCTTCCGGAGCTGACACGTCAGTGGCGACAACGTTCGTCCCTGAGCATCCGGGGAAGAGGTTCCACGCTAGCTGGAGCAGAAGCCTTTCGAGGTAAATTTTGTTTTTTACCTAAGTTGCTTGTTTTTTGTTGTAACTGCATTTTGAGTGTCTTTGTCCTTCATCCACAGGGTACCCAAGAAAGGGGCTGAAGCTCCGGTTCCTGCCACAGCAGCTGAAGCTGTGCACGCGGAGGCTCCGGCTCCAATCCCAGCGCCGCCCCAAGAAGTAGCTGAGGCTGCGACAGCTCGGCGTCGGCTATCGTGGTCCTGGACCTTGACTCATCCCCAGAAGCTCTCGTGGTAGAGCTGGACCACGGGAATGAAGTATACCAGCGACACCTGCCCCGGAGGTTAAAGCTCCGGGTCTGGATGCTAAAATGGTGGACGCTCTAGCCTCAGAACCAGAGATAGTTGCGATTCCGGCCCTAGAGCCGGATGTTGTTGAAGCCCTGACGGTGGAGCCAGTGGTTGATGAGGCCCCGGCGGTAGAGCCGGCAGTCAATGAAGCTCCGACACTTGAGCCGATTGTCGAAGAAGTCCTGACGGTAGAGCCAGTTGCTGTGGAAGTTCCGGATGTAGAGCCGGTCGTCGAAGAAGTTCCGGCACCTGAGCCAGTCGCTGCAGAGGTGTCGGCGCCCGATCTCATGATGGTCGAAGCATCAACGCCTGAGCCGACAGTGCAGGAGACGCCGGCGTCGGAGCCGAAAGTAGCTCCTGCTCCGATTGAACCTTCCAGGCCTGCCCCAGAGGTGGTGGTCCCGGAGGTGCCCGCGCCTAAGCCAGGGTGCCAAGATGAAGTTGATGGCCCCCCGCTTGAGGGACCAATTGTTGTTGACCTGGTGGCAGGACCTTCGAAGCCAACTCTGGAGGTTGAAACTTCTGTAGCAGGACCATCCTCGGCAGCGGCCGAGGCTATCCCGGAGGGCGGTCCTAGCACCGTGGAAGCTCAGGTAACCGCTCTTGTAGAGTTGGACCCGATTTTTGTCACCGAGAACCCGCTCGAACCAGCCGAGATGACCCCGGCAGGTCCGGACCCGATCCCTCTGTCGTTGTCTACTGATAATGCCTGCTCCAGTCTTCGCCAGGTCTAGCTAGCTTTTTACCACAACAGCAAGGCTCTCGAGGAGCAGCGCCAAACTCTTAGGAGGTGGCGCAACCAGCTCCAATTCGAGACCAAGCTGGCGCAGTCTAGGCTGGCTAATGACAAAGAGTGGGTGAGGAAGGAGAAGGTTTGGCTGGAGTACTGGGGTAAGCTACTGGACAAGAGGAAAGCATGACACGATCCCTTGACACCCAGTCTCGGGCCATCTACGAACAGGCCATACCTGCTAATAACGCGGCGAATGATCGCCAAGAGAGGCTCGACACCATCCACGGCAGTCTCGTCAAGCGCCGGGAGGCTCTTGAGAAGCGGGAGAGAAAGCTCGAAGATGAAGAGCAAAAACTCCTGGAGCTGTAGGATGACCTCGTGAAGAGGGAAGCAGAGCTTACTAAGAGGTTGACTCTGGGTGACAAGAGCCTTGAGAAGCGCACCAAGAAATTGGACGAGCACTGCGAGAAAAAGGAGAAGAAGGCCTGGTAGCGAGGACAGGACCTCCACAGGAGGGACAATGACGTTGCTGGCAGGGAGAAGAAGGTGTGGGGCCGAGAGAAGGACCTGGTTAACCGGCAAAACGAGATCCACCTCCAGGAGGAAGAGCTCAGCAAACTCGAAAGGCGGGTTGATGAAAAGATTCAGCAGAATGGCAAAGAGGTAGAGCGTCTTGCCTGGGAGAATTCGGATCCTGCGGCGGCCAGAAGATCCTTGAAGGAGATGCGAGGTTGCAGGGCTGCGGAGTCCCAACAAGTTTGGGACTTCTTGGGCAAAGCAAACAACTCACTGACGCTAATGGGTTTTAGTCCCGTGCGTCCGGATGATCCGAAGCTGGAGCTAGACTAGGCGTTGCAGGCGCTGAGTTCGGCAGGCAACAAGCTCACCAAGATGGGCGATGTCATTGCGGACCAGCTGGAAACCGAGGGACAATCCCTGGCAAAGAGCGTCGCAGAGTTTGTTCTGACGTGCTACACAAGATGGGACCCTCAATTCCCCCTGGACCCGGTGCTCGAAGGCCCCATCGACGGAGAGGGAGAAGCTGCCCAAGCCAGCGTTTCAGAGGTTGCCCAGAAGGCCGCCTCGTTCTTCCATAGGGTCTAGGACCATTTCTTTGTAGCTCTCGCTTGTATCCTCTCTTGTTTTTCTCCAATTTTGTAATTTCTTGTCTCCAGATGAATGAAATCCAAGGTTTTTGTGAATTTCAATTTTTTGTCTTCAACACCTTTGTCCCACTTGGCCCACTGGTAGATGTACGCAATTCGATTGTGAACATGTACCAAGAGGATGTAACAGTTGTTGAAGTCTTGCGTGCTTCGAACTTGTAGAGTGTAGGTCTGAAGTCTTCGATAGTGAAGGCCCCCTGAGGTTGTCGGAGCTCAATGGCTCCGACATTGACCATCGTCGAAGCTTAGTAGCTCTGGTAGCGGTCTCCATCAATGTGTAGAGCATCGACGGTTAGTCCTCTGGGGTGTCGGAGCTTAGTAGCTCTGGCAGTGACCTTTGTCAACACGCAGTGTGTCAACAACAGAACCCACTGTGGAGTCTTCCCACCATCTTTTGTTCACGTTGACGGCCGGCCCCCTGGCTTTACCGTAGCTGAGTAGCGACGCTTGTTATCAATGTTTGAAACATCGACTACAAGCCACCTAGGGGATGTCGGAGCTTTGGTAGCTCCGGCTTAATTCACCATCATCATGATATCTTTATTTTCCCTGCACACTGAAGTCAAGAAAAACAGTAAAATCCGTTTCCTATATATAAATCAATTGTGACTTACTATTCTTGTAAGAAATTTTTAGGTCGAGTGCAATTCTTCATACAATTAAGTGCACTGAGTTGATTTCTCCAGGCCCAATCGTTTTTAGGACCCACCTTACATCGGCCTGTCGAGGTGTAGGTAGAGTGGCATACTTAGGGTGCAAGACCAGGCTAAGTCGATAGCACACTCCGGACCTAGATTGGCTGGCGGCATTCAGGCGAGTGATCCATTCAACAACGTGGAAACCCAAAGGAATTAGCAATTTGACTCGAGTTGTACATGAATTAGTCGAGCTAAAAAAATTCTTGAGAATCGCACAACTCTGTTATAGACAAGAAAGAGAAAAATAAAAAATATTGATCTTGTACAAAGTAAATGCACGTGGAGTCTGTTTTCACACAAAGATGTCTTTCATTATAGGTCCGGGGTACAGGGAAAACAAGTACACCCTTAGGGTATGGAACCAGGCTAAGTGTGTTTTGTTTCTTGTCTGACCCAAGGTAGCTAGCTACACTTTTAGTTCAGAGACTGTGACAAGTGTTGTCTGAACTTTGCGGACCTTCCGGAGAAGGTCCGACTGTTCTCCCGGAGGAGCTACCCGACTCTGTACAATGACTCTATAACATACATCACGTGTAACTACAGACTCACCTCCGTGTTATTAAGCGTAGAACTTACAGAGGTGCTCAATGTTCTAACGATTAGGGAGAGGTGTCCCATCCTCGGTTGCCAAGCGAATGCATCCGGGACGGGATACTTTGATCACTCGGAAATGTCCTTCCCAGCTGGGGGAGAGTTTGTTTAACCCTTCCCTGGATTGTATTCTCCGTAGCACTAGATCGCCTTCCTCGAGCTGTCGGTTGTGAACATGCCTTTGGTGATAGCGCCGAAGAGCCTGGCAGTATCGGGCATTCCGAACAGCTGCTCGGCACCTTCCCTCTTCAAGGAGGTCAAGGTCTTCACGTCGGAGCTGGTCCTGCGCGGCATCGTTGAAGGTCCGGACCCGGAGTGACCCTAAGGTGATTTTCAAAGGAAGGACTGCTTCAGCTCCGTACACCAAGAAGAAGGGTGTCTCTCTAGTTGACCGGTTTGGAGTTGTCCTGTTGGCCCATAGAGTGGGCGAAAGCTCTTCGATCCAGTTGGCTCCATGTTTTTCAGACGCTCATATGTGCGTGTCTTGAGTCCTTTTAGGATTTCTGCATTTGCTCTCTCGGCTTGGCCATTGCATGCCGGGTGAGCTACGAAAGCGTAGCAGACTTGGATGCCAAGGTCTTCGCAATATCCTTGGAATGCAGAGCTTGTGAACTGGGTCCCATTATCAGTTATGATTTTGTTTGGGACTCCAAATCTGCATATGATGGACTGTAAGAAGTTGATAGCTGATTGCTTGTTTATTTTCACAACTGGAGTAGCTTCCGGTCATTTGGTGAATTTGTCAATGGCCACGTACAGGAATTTGTAACCTCCGACGGCTCTTGGGAAAGGTCCCAAGATATCCATCCCCACACAGCGAAGGGCCATGTAGGAGGTATCATTTGTAGAGGCTGAGCCGGTGTGTGAATTTGTTTCGCATGAAACTGGCATGCTTCACATTTCTTACCAGCTCAGTTGCATCCTGGAGTGTTGTAGGCCAGTAAAAGCCATGCTGGAAGGCTTTACCGACCAGTGTGCGGGAAGACGCGTGGTTCCCACACCCGCCTCCATGGATTCCTGCGAGCTCGCAACCTTCTTCCCTAGAAATGCACCGCATTAGGACGTCGTTGACACCGCGCCGGTAGAGATCCCCTTCTACCAGCGTGTATCTTTTATCCAATCTGACTATCCGGTCAGCGGATACATTATCTTCAGGAAGGAAGTTTTCTTTCAAGTAGCCTTGGATCTCTAAGATCCATGCATTGGAGCTAGCTTGAGCATTTGAGTCTTGCGTGTTGGGTTGCTCGGAGCTTCCTGCAGCACCTACGACCCTTGATGGCTGCCATGGTAACAGGGCCATCGGGACTGCCATCTTCAGGGTGCTGGTCTCGCCCCCTTTGCTCAGCTCGATGGGCTGAGCTGTGGGTTTTGACAACCTCCGGACGAAGGTTCCGTCGGGAGCCAGAGCTCCAGCTGACGCTTTCGTTGAGAGTTCATCAGCTTCAGCGTCGTGGAGACGCTGTACATGGTGGAGGTCTAGGACTCTGAAGTCCTTCTGAAGCCTCTAGACTTCAAGGAGATAAGCAGCTAGTTGGGGATTGTTGCAGGAACATTCACCCTTCACCTGTTTAATGATGAGCTGCGAATCTCCCTTGACCAACAACTGCTTGACACCATATGATAGTGCCACCTTTAGTCTGTAAATGAGTGCTTCATACTCCGCCATGTTGTTGGTCGAATTGAAGTCAAGGTGGACCATGTATTTTACCTTCTCCCCGGTTTGGGCGAGGAGAAGGATTCTAGCTCCGGCCCCCTGCTTCTGCATGGAGCCGTCGAAGTAGAGAGTCCAGTGAGGCTCGTTGAAGACCGGAGCCTTGAGTTCTGGCTTCTGCTCACTAGGGCCCCCAGGGTTTGATGGAGAGGGGGTTCATTCTGCCACAAAGTCCGCCAATGCTTGACTTTTGATTGCTTGTCTTGGGGCGAATTCAAGGTCAATCTCGACAAATTCCGCTGCCCACTTTGCAATGTTCCCAACGGAGTTGGGATTATGTAAAATCGCTCGCAGTGAATATGAAGTCACCACTAAGATCTTGTGAGCTTGGAAGTAGTGTCGGAGCTTCCTGGAAGCAAAAAGAACTGCGTATAGCAGTTTATTTACTTCCAGGTACCGAGATTTGGCGTCGTGTAGTACTTCACTGATGAAGTACACTAGGCGTTGGACCATCCGGACCCCCCCGGAGGGGCACGGAGCTTCCTCCTCATCGACCCAGACCCTCCCGGAGGGGTCTGAACCTTCTTCGGGGACCTCCGGGTCCTTGTTGCAGGAACCCGGAGCTTCTTTAGGAGTGACCCAGACCCTCCCAGGGGGGTCTGGCTCTTCTTGCTCAACAAGAGCAACTCCTTGTTGACCCAAGTCTGGGGGCTGGGACCCAGACTCGCCTTCAGGAATCTCCTGACCCTCCCGGAGGGGTCTGGATTCCTGAGATTGTGACGGTTCTGGTCTCTCCGCAACCAGGACCATGCTGACAACTTTGTCAGTTGCCAAAATGTAAAGCAGTAGAGGCTCACTAGGGTTTGGAGCTACCAAGGTTGTGGTAGGGTGGTGAGGAGCTGCTTCAGTTCCTGGAACGCCTTTTCTGCTTCTTCAGACCATTGGAATGGTCCGAACTTCCTCAATAGCTTGAAGAAGAGTAGCGCCCGTTCCGCCAGTCTTGAGATGAACCAGCTGAGGGCGGCTAGACATCCAGTCAGCTTCTGGACATCCTTGATGCGGGCTGGTGGTCGCATATCTTCAATAGCTTTAATATTCGCCGGATTCGCCTCTATGCCTTGGTGGTTCACCAAGAAACCAAGAAGTTTTCCGGATCTAACCCCGAAGACACACTTGTCCGGGTTCAGCTTCGTGCGAGTGACTCGCAACTTGTCGAAGACAGCTTGCAAGGTGTCAAGAAGTGACTCCTTGTCCTTGATTTTCACGACGATGTCATCGACTTACACTTCCACTACGTTTGTGATGAGCTCTCCCAAAGTTTTGTACATAAATCATACAAATGTTGAAGCTGCATTCTTGAGATTAAACGGCATGGTAGTATAACAATACAATCCATCTACTGTGATGAAGGAGGTATGCTCTTCATCTTTCGTAGAAATTCTGGTTTTATGGTACCCAGAATATGCGTCTAAGAAACATAGTAATTCACACCCAGAGGTGGAATCCACTATCTGATCTATTCTAGGTAGTGGGAATGGATCTTTTGGACATGCCTTATTAAGTGTAGTGTAGTCGATACACATCTGAAGCTTCCCATCGGCCTTGGGTACAACGACTGGGTTTGCCAGCCATTTTGGGTGGAAGACTTCTCGGATGAATCCAGCTTTGAGCAACTTCTTCACTTCTTGTCGTATGAAGTTCTGTCGCTCTACTGATTGCTTCCGAGGCATCTGATGTACAGGCCGAGCGTCAGGATAGATCTTCAGATTATGCTCGATCACTTCCCTAGGGATCCCAAGCATTTGTGATGGTTGCCAAGAAAACATGTCGATGTTAGTCCAGAGGAAAGTGATGAGCGCAAGTTCCTATTTGTCATTCAGACCTCCTGATATACGGGTGGTCTAAGCGGCGTCGGAACAGATTTTGACGACTTTGACGGTAATGTCGGTGTCCCCGCTTGGTTGCACGCGAGGTGCGGAGGTGGAGCTTCGATGACGAATGCTCGGAGGTTTTGGAGCTTGCTCCTTTCTGGAATCTTCTTCCTGCGCTGTAGCAAGCGTGTGGAGTTCTTCCAGAGGTGTCACTCCGGCGGTGCGATCTCCACGTATCCGGAGAACACCAGCTAGTGTTGGCATCTTCAACACCAAGTAGCCGTAATGAGCAGCAGCCATGAACTTGTACAAGGTTGGCCTGCCCAAAATGGCGTTGAAGGGTAAGTTGATCTTAGCAACGTCAAAGACCAACTTTCCAGTGCGATAATTCTCCCGAGTTCCGAAGGTCACGGGGAGAGTAATGGCACCAAGTGGGGTTATGGCCCCCGGACCTACTCCAGAGAAAGGTCGGGAGGGGCGAAGATCTGAAGGTCAAAGCTGAAGTTTGACAAAAGCTTCGAAGCTTATGAGGTTCAGCCCCGAACCTCCGTCCACCATGACGTGGTGGACTTGGATGTTGTTGATGGCTGGAGATACCATCAAAGGTAGCTGGCCAACTCCGATCATATTCCTAGAGCAGTCCGAAACATCGAAAGTGATGGCAGTGTCCATCCACTTCCGGTGTGGCTCTACCCTGGCTGTGGGAGCTACTGAGGCCATGTCCCGCCGCATTTTCTTGAGGACATGGCGGGAGGTGATATCCCACGAACCACCAAAGATGGTGTTCATGGTCTTCCGGCGCTCGTTGTCAGAGACGTCGGAGTCGTCATCGACGGAGGTGTAAATAGCCTTCAAGACCTTTTTGGGGTCCTGAAAGCCTAACTCCTCTTCAGCCGGAGCTTCGTTGATTTTCTGTTTTCCTTCCCTTTGACGGAAAGTAACTTCTTCCCGGCGCTTGTTGTAGTGTTCGACAAGGTTCTTGACCTCCCGGCAGTCTTCCAGGTTGTTGTTGTCTGTCTTGTGTATGGGACACCACACCTTGGAGTTACCACCATCTTGAGACGATGGTCGAGGTCGCTTTTGAATGTTGGCCTAGAGGGGGGGTGAATAGGCCTTCTTGAATTTTATCGGTTCCTGTAACACTTCAACAACGAGATCAAAAACCAGATATAACGGACTAGTCCGGTAAAGTGCGGACTAGTCCGGATTTTACGGGCTAGGTTGATCAAGTTAGGTCAATTTGATTGTTTGTTGACTTCTGCAGCGGAAATATAAACTTTGTGATCAGTTCAATAGTTGTGTAACAGATTCTATTAAGAATATGACTTTATTTCAACTATCAACTTTGTATTCAACAAATCTAATCAAACCCTAGATTATGTTAATCAACTAGAATAAAGAACACAATTGAAAGACACAAGATTTATCCCGTGGTTCGGTTACCACGAAGGCAGCCTACGTCCACGTTGAGGAGCCCACAAAAGGGCCGGGTCTTCACTAACCCTTCCCTCGTTCGGATCGCCACGAAGGCCAATCCTCTTCAACTAATCACACAGGGGTAAATCACCGAGTTTAAGGGGCGATCTCACAAGTTGAGCGCTCCCTTGATTACAAGATTCAAGACCACCAATAACACACTTCAAAGTATACAAACTGAGATGCAAGAGTGTGTTAGAGATTCAAACCAAGAGCTCAATCGCGTATCAAGTGCCCTCTCCAATGATCTACAAGTGATCTTCAATGTAGTGATCAATTTAGCACTTGGTTTTGTGGAGAGAGTTAGTTTTTGAGGCTCTTGGGAGGTGTGACGGCGCTAGGGTTCGAGAGAGTTTCAAAGTGGGCCGTGCACCTCTATTTATAAGGGGTTTCTGGAAGTTACCGTTAGGGTTCAGAAAATTCGGACTAGTCCGTGGTGGTGTCCGGACTAGTCCGGTGTGCTGTGAGAAGCAAACCCTAAGTGTCCAGGAATATCGGACTAGTCCGTTTGAAAACGGACTTGTCCGATTTCACTGCTGGAAAACTTCGGACTAGTCCGATTGTCATCGGACTGGTCCGTACCTGTGAAACCTTTAGTGTTTAGGATGACAAGTCCGCACTTGGAGGACTTGTCCGGTTTAGATCAGCGTGTATATCGGACTAGTCCGTGTAAACACCGGACTTGTCCGAAGTGGATCAGAAAGGATATCGGACTAGTCCGGTGGAGACCGGACTTGTCCGATCTAGTGACCTGTGCATTGTGTTGAGGACTAGTCCGCACTGGGGAGGACTAGTCCGAAGTGGAACAGAAGAATTATCGGACTAGTCCGGTGATGACCGGACTTGTCCGATCTTGTGCAGAATGTGATATCGGACTAGTCCGGTGGACATCGGACTAGTCCGGTCCTGTATGGCTTTGTGCATGTGTGTGTATGATTAAATAAGATTGAGCTCTTGGGTGTGTTTCCTTAACACACTCCACACATACTAAACAACTAGTTTCTTCTCCTTGAGCTCAAATCCATTTTCCTTCTCAATTTCCTCTTTTTGGCACTTTGCTCATCTTTCATCAATTTTTCTGCATTCATCTCAACAAAAGAATTAGGATCCCAATTGCTTGTCATAAATCATCCAAAACCCACAAGGGAGTCCTAGATGCACTTTCAATCTCCCCCTTTTTGGTGATTGATGACAACCAATTGAGATTTCACAAAATGAGGTATAAAATGAGATTTTTCATAAAGTGTGCACATATGACTCAAAAATGCATCAAGCAACAAGAGAATCATTCATATGTGCATTCTTTATGGTGGGATGCATACTAAGAGCATGAATGCATCAAGAATGACAGAATTTGCATTGATCAACCAATATCAAGTGAATATAGCATTTCAGGAGCAAAAATTCAGATTTCATCACACACTTGCAAATTAACTGAGCAATTTAACATAGGACCAAACATGATATGAAAATAGCGTTAAACAATTACAATCACAAATAGAAGATACATGGAGACTCTCTCCTCGCATTCTACGCAGCTAAAGCTAAGTCTAGAAGCTCCCCCTCAATCTCTCCCCCTTTGGCATCAAGACACCAAAAAGAGAGAGAGGGAGGTCCTAGGGCTTCACTCTTCGCTGTCAGTCCTCTCATTGTCTTCATCATCTTCATCGCTTTCTTCTTGGCGAGGTTGAGAGGGAGGAGGAGGAACGGAGCTGCTCGAGCCCCCAATGCCAAAATAGGCAAGCTCGGATGAAGTCAAGGGGCTGAGTTCAGTGACGTCCAGATCAGAGTCTTCAGAAATGACTGGAGACCCTATTGGGTTGATCTCCAGTTTCTCACTCAGCTGCTTCACATTTGCTTTTATGTACCTCATGTCTTCTTTCCTCTTCTGGTTGAGCTTATGAAGCTTCACTTCAGTTTTCTTGCAGGAGGAGAGAAGAGACACCAAGTACTTCAGGATCCCACTGGCGGATCCTTTCTTAGGGGCTTCCCTAGCAGCTTCTTCTTGTCTTGCCGGTGCCTCGGGGCTTGAGGCCGGCGATGGAGGAGCTTGGACAAGTACTGGCTGAGGCTTCTGAGGCCTCAGTGGAGTGTGCTCCACATCCTTCACGAACTCGATCCCTGTGACCTTCTCGATCATAAACATCAAGTAGGGGGCATAGCCACAGGATCGGTTGGGGGTGCTTGAGATATTGACCATATCATTCCAGATATAGTCAGCCACATCAAACTTTCTGTCCTTGCATATGACCCTCATCAGGGTCCGGAGGTAGCCTTGTACACTCCCTGCATCCCCATCCTTGGGGGCTATTGTCTTCCGGAGGACTCTATTGAGCACAACAAAGAAAGGCTTCAGATTCTTGGTAGAGGGAGGGACATACTTGGAGTTGGGCTCATACATGAACTTCATCCTGTCCCTCTCAATGACCCCTATGTTGTGGATAATGAGGTGGTCATGTCCTCCATACTCAAGGTGCAGCAAACTGGCAAACTCTTCTTGGGTAATTGAGTACTTGGATCCATGAGTCATCCAAGTCACACTTTCCTCGTCTTCACTGGAGAAGTGGCATGTTGCATAAAACTGTGCAATCACTTCATCATTCCAGTTATATCTGAAGGCAAACAAGTCCTTCAGTCCGTGTTTCTCAGCAGCTGCAATAACCTCATCAAAGGCTGCACACTTCTTCTTCTCCAGGTGGGCCCAGTCAATCCATTGACTGCGCACCACTGGGGTCTTCATAGGCAAATAGACCAATTTGTAGAAGTCCGAGTGAAAATTGGACCAAAATCTGCCATCTGCTGCTTGCTTGGATCTTGCATAGCAGTCTACCTCTCTCAGCTTAGCAGCCACCTCGCTGCCCTTGCCAGTGAACTTCTCTTCATTTGGGTCCCGGGCCCCTTCTCTGGGGGCATGCAGCTTGAGGGGCCCAACTGGCCCTGTGGCAACTCCTTTGCCCTTTCCTTTGGTTTGTCGAAGGCCACTTGAGGAGGTGCCGGCCTTCGATGCAGCTTTCTTCACACACACTTTCCTTCTGACTTGGGGAGGAGAGGGAGCTGGCTCGGAGGGTTTCTCTTGGCGTTTCTTGCCAAGACCCGCCGAGGGCCGAGGTGCCACCTCGGACTCAAAATCGGACATTTCGTAGTCAGAGCTCGACATGACCTGAGTATGAGTGATCAAGGTAAAATACAGGTTATACAAGGCATTGGTGAGATAATATGGCAATGGAGGGCATTAGGGAATGAAGGAATTAGGTTTTGGTTCAGAAACAACGGACTTGTCCGGTGCACAGGCACGGACTAGTCCGGTGGACCGGACTTGTCCGTACCTGGACCGGACTAGTCCGGTGTTCATCCGCAAAAACCTAACAGATTGAGTAAAATTTGATCCCTAAGCCAAAAATAGTCTAGCATACACGTAGTACATCTAATGGGCATGTAGCTAGTGAAGAATGCTAGGCCAAACGATAAGCAATGGAGAAATTTGCGATTTCTTAGGGTTTGAAGAAAATTTACCAAGGAATCGAAGGAGGCTTGAGATTTTGGGGGTTGGAGGCCGGACTTGTCCGCTAACTTCAATCCCCGAGTCTTCAAGCTTGATCTCCGCCCAAGTTTGAGGCTTTTCGACGGAGGAATCGAGTATTTGCCTTGGGAGCTCGAGCGCAAGAGAGAGAATGCTTGGGGCGAGTGTGAGAGTGAATGAATTAGGGTTTGGTGGCGGCTAGGGTTAAGGACACGAAAAATCGGACAAGTCCGGACATGACCGGACTAGTCCGAAGTCGTCCAGAGACTTATATCGGACTAGTCCGTGGTCTGTCGGACTAGTCCGGCCTAACCGGCACTCTGCGGACAAGTCTGCAATGGGCGGACTAGTCCGGGTAACCACGGACTTGTCCGTGGTCACCAGGAGAGAAAAACAAAGCCCATTCATATATATTTGAAGGTCCAATATTAGAGAATAGAGAGACAAAACAATTCAAATAATCTTGATGAATTTGACCAGTAAGCAAACAACAATTATACTATGATCAAAATTCATCAAGATCTAATAATTGACATAGTTTTCGAGAGAAAAGAGAAGAGGGATGATTTTCACAATTCAATCAAAATTTTGAAGAAACATACAGGTATGCAACTTTTCAAGCCACACTCCGAGAATCAAGAACATTTAGCTCATTTCGGAGTTCACAAAAGCGTTTTTCATCAAGTGGCTTGGTGAATATGTCGGCTAATTGTTTTTGGGTGTTGACATGAGAGATGGATATGTCTCCTTTCATGGAATGGTCTCTCAAGAAGTGGTGTCTTATGTCTATATGTTTTGTTCTAGAGTGCTCAACTGGATTGTGTGCTATTTTAATGGCACTCTCATTATCACAAAGGAGAGGAATATGGTTCATATTGTAACCATAATCCCTTAGAGTTTGTCGCATCCAAAGAAGTTGTGCACAACAACTCCCGGCTGCAACATACTCCGCTTCGGCTGTGGATAATGCAATGGAATTCTGTTTCTTGGATGACCAAGAAACTAAGGATCTTCCTAGAAATTGGCAAGTGCCGGAAGTACTTTTTCTATCTACTTTGCACCCGGCATAATCTGCATCGGAATACCCAATGAGATTGAATTTTGAGCCTTTTGGGTACCAAAGACCAAGGTTGGGTGTATGAACTAAATATCTTAAGATTCTCTTAACGGCTGTCAAATGACATTCCTTGGGGTTGGCTTGAAATCTTGCACACAAGCAAACACTCAACATGATGTCTGGCCTAGATGCACATAGATATAGTAAAGATCCAATCATGGAGCGATATACCTTTTGGTCGACGCTCGTTCCATCTTCATTGAGGTCCAAGTGCCCATTCGTTGCCATGGGAGTCTTTATTGGCTTTGCTTTGTCCATGCCAAACTTCTTGAGGATGTCCTGCGTGTACTTGGTTTGGCTTATAAAAGTTCCTTCCCTTTGTTGTCGCACTTGGAATCCCAAGAAGTACTTCAATTCTCCCATCATCGACATTTCGAATCTCTCTGTCATAATTTTGCTAAACTCTTCACAGAAGGATTGGTTAGTTGACCCAAAAATTATATCATCAACATATATTTGGCAAATAAAAAGATCATTATCCAGATTTTTTGTGAATAACGTATAGTCTACTTTGCCAATTTGAAAACCATTATCTATTAAAAAATCTCTAAGGCACTCATACCAAGCTCTAGGAGCTTGTTTGAGGCCATAGAGAGCCTTACGCAGTTTATACACGTGATCGGGGAACTCTTCGTCTTCAAACCCGGGTGGTTGCTCCACGTACACCTCCTCCTTGATCGGTCCGTTGAGGAAGGCGCTCTTCACGTCCATTTGATACAGCTTCGACTTGTGAGTAACCTTTGGCCACAAGTCGTGCCTTGTTTCTTGTTACCACACCGTGTTCGTCTTGCTTGTTGCGGAAGACCCACTTGGTGCCTACAACATTTGCATTGGGTCTTGCCACAAGTTCCCAGACCTCGTTTCTCTTGAAATTATTCAACTCTTCTTGCATCGCCACTACCCAGTCCGGATCCTTCAATGCATCCTCAGTCCTGCGGGGTTCCAAAAAGGAGACAAACGAGTAATGTTCACAAAAATTTGCTATGCGAGATCTAGTGGTTACTCCCTTTTGGATGTCGCCGATGATGTTGTCGATCGGGTGATCCCTTTGAATGCATTGGTGTACTCTTGGGTGTGGTACTTGGGGAGTCGTGTGTTGGTGATCATCTTCTTCTCCCCCTGAGTTGTTGTCCTCGTTGATTTGTTCATTACGTTCGTACTCCTGTGGTTGATCTTGTATTGAGGCTCCCCCTTGATGGTTGATTTCATCTTGTGGTTCACTTTCATCTTGTATTTGTGACGTTGACTCTTGTGGTCGTACTTCGCCTAGAGCCATTTTCTTCAATGCTTGATAGGGGGCTTCTTCTTTACCTAACTCACATTGATCAACTTGCTCCTTTTGGGAGCCATTAGTTTCATCGAACACTACGTCACGTGCCACTTCAACAAGTCCAGAGGACTTGTTGAAGACACGATAGGCGTAAGTGTTCGAATCATAGCCAAGCAAGAAACCTTCATCGGACTTCGAAGCGAACTTTGAAGTCCTGGGCTTCTTGTTTAAAATATAGCAAGGAGAACCAAAAACTCGAAAATATGAAATGTTCGGTTTGTTACCGGTGAGTAGCTCATAGGGGGTCTTCTTTAGTAGTCGATGAAGATAGAGGCGATTTGTGGCGTGGCAAGCTGTGTTGATTGCTTCCGCCCAAAATCGGTCCGAAGTCTTGTATTCATCGAGCATAGTTCTTGCCATTTCTATGAGCGTGCGGTTCTTCCTTTCGGCAACTCCATTTTGTTGTGGGGAGTATGGTGCTGAAAATTCGTGCTTGATTCCTTCTTCATCAAGGTACTCCTCCACTTGTATGTTTTTGAACTCCGTGCCATTGTCACTCCGAATACTCTTGATTTGTAATGAAAATTCGTTTTGTGCTCGCTTGAAGAACTTCTTGAGTGTCCCTTGTGTTTCTGATTTTTCATGCAAAAAGAACACCCAAGTGAAGCGGGAAAAATCATCAACAACAACTAAACCATACTTGTTACCGCCGATGCTTATGTAAGCAATTGGACCAAACAAGTCCATATGAAGTAGTTCGAGCGGCCTTGTTGTGGTCATGATGTTCTTCGCAGGATGCTGTGCTCCAACTTGTTTCCCTGCTTGGCACGCGCTACATGGCCTGTTTTTCTCAAACACAACATCTTTCAAACCTCGGATGTGATCACCCTTGAGGAGTTTTTGAAGGTTCCTCATACCAACATGTGCCAGCCGTCTATGCCACAGCCAACCCATGTTGGTCTTTGCAATCAAGCATGTGTCGAGTTCGGCTTTATCCTTGTTGAAGTCAACAAGGTAAAGCTTTCCCTTCAACATACCCTTGAATGCACTAGAACCATCGCTCCTTCTTGAGACGATCACACCCTCGTTAGTAAACAGGCAATTATAACCCTTGTCGCACAATTGAGATATGGACAGCAGGTTATAATCTAAAGATTCAACGTGCAAAACATGTGAAAGAGTATGTTCAGAGGATATGGCTATTTTACCGGTACCGAGGACCCTCCCTTGACTGTTGTCTCCAAAGTAGATCCCTTCATTTGGGTCCTCGTTCACTTCATACTCCACAAACATCCTCCTTTCTCCGGTCATGTGGTTTGTGCATCCACTGTCTAGCACCCATTTGGATCCACCGGAGGAGTAGGCCTGCAGAAACAAGTTACGCCTTGGTTTTAGGTACCCAAGCTTGCTTGGGTCCTTGGAGGTTAGTGACAATACATTTGGGCACCCACACATGGGATTTTGTGTTCCCATGGCGTGGCCCAGCATAATAAGCATACACTTTACCAATATTGTTTCTCATTAATACATATGAAGCATCGAAGGTTTTAAACAGGAGTTGTTGCTGATTATTGGTCGGACTAGTCTGTGTGACCGGACTTGTCCGGATGACCGGACTTGTCCGGACCACAACCGGACTAGTCCGGTTTTCATGAGAGTTCAAATTTTTAGTTTTCGTGCTGCCGGGTTGTGAGGGTCCTCCTTTCACAAAGGTAATCTTTCCCTTGTTATTCTTATGATTTCCAGCTCTTTGCTTTCCATCATAGGAATAACCAATGCCATACTTGACATTTGGAGGTCTTTGGACCAAATATGCACTACGTGCATAGTTGATCCTTTCCTTGTCAAATATTACACATTGGGTAGGGTTTTTGTCCTTTGTGGAGGTGGACTTTTCTTTCAACCTGGGGTTTATCTTTTCACATTTGCAGATATGAGTATTATTACTTGAAGAGGATTGAGAAGGTAGGCTTGAAGAGGAGGAGGGTTCACTAAGCTTGAGTGACTCAATTTGCACTTCAAGGATCTTGTTGACCTCGATCAGGTCATCAAGTTGGTCCTTGATTGCTACATTTGAGTTGGTTAGCTCCAAGCAAGTTTTCTTGCTTGAAGCTAGCTCAAGCTCTAGTGAGTGGCTTCTTTCCTTTTCATGAACTAGAAGATTGTCAAGTTCCACATGCTTCTCCTTTTGGGAGATAATCATGTCTTCTTGACGATCGATTAGCTCTTCCTTCTCAACAAGTTGGTTAAGCAAGAATTTTATTTTTGCAGCAGTTTTTCTATCTAAGCCAGCTAGCATATCTTCATCACTATCTAAATCATCATCACTTGAATAAGAATGTAAGGAAGGAGTTTTGATATTTACCTTGCGTTTACCTTCCTTAGCCATGAGGCAAGTCCCATTTGCCTTCTTTGCACCGAGCGTGGGAAAGAGTGTGGGTTTCTTGGACACGCTCTCGATGGCTATGCTAGCCAATTCTTCTTCATCGGACGATGAAGACTCATCGTTTGAGTCCCATTCCTTTCCAATGTGTGCTTGTTCAGCTTGTTTCTTCTTCTTGAAGAACTTCTTTGCTTGAGGCTTGGACTCTTTGTTCTTCTTCTTATTGTCCTCATACGGGCAGTCGACTATAAAGTGGTTGTATTCACCACAGTTATAGCACGCCCGCCTCATCTTTGGCTTCGTCCTTTCTTTGTATTTTGCTTCATTTGATTTTGTTCCTTGTCTTTTCTTCATAATTCTCTTAAACTTCTTCATGAACAAAATCATATCTTCTTCATCTAGCTCGCTGCTTTCATCATCGCTGTCCTCCTCAAGCTGTGCTTCTCTTGCTTCTTTGGATAAAGGCTTGAGTGAGGACTTTAGGGCAACTCCCTTCTTCTTGGCCGATGTGAGGTCGGCTATTTCTTTTACGTGCTTGGCTTGCTTCTCCATCATCTCAAAGTTAATGATCTTGCCAAGCAGTTCATCAGGAGTCATTTTCTTGTACCCCGGACTCTCTCGGATCATAGAGCAAAGCGTAACATTGCGAGGCATGAAAGCTCTAAGGATGAGCTTTACAACCTCGTGATCATTCCACTTTCTGCTCCCATATGATCGAACCTTGTTCACGAGAGTCTTCAGTCTGTTGTACATGTCCTGGGGTGACTCATCTTCCTCAATCGCGAACCTTCCTAGTTCGCCCTCAATCATTTCAATCTTGGCTTCCCTCACATGTCTGTCACCTTCATGGGCTGTTTGTAAGGTATCCCAGATTTCTTTGGCAATCTCTAATCCGTCCACCTTTGTGAATTCATCTCGACTTAGAGATGAGGTGATGACGGCTGCGGCTTGTGCATTCCTGTGGATGGCTTGCTCTTGACTTGGCGTGAGCTCTTCGTCGTCATCTGGGATATTGATTCCTGTGCACACAATATGCCATAAACTTGGGTTAAGGGAAATCAAGTGCATCTTCATGTTCTGCCTCCACATAGAGTAGTCACTCCCATCGAAGTGTGGGGCTTTTCCAAGGGGAATGGATAGATAGTGATTGCTGTTAGAATTTAAACGGTCATAATTAAAAGGATATCGGGAGTAGTCGGTGTGACTACTCCCCTTCTTCTTTTCTTCAACTTTGGCTTTGCCTTTGGAAAGCGCTTTCTTTCTAAGGAGAGCTTTCAGCTCCAATGTCTCCTCATCATCATCGTCAAAGTCTTGAATGGCTTCGAGATACTTCTCAAGCTTTTGATGCTTGTCATTGTTCATCTCTTCCTGGTTGTTGATCTTTTGGACTTCCTTCATGTCCGACATGATCTCTTCGAGCGGTTGCACTCTTTCTTGAAGAACCTTGCTCTGATACCAATTGAATGTTGGCCTAGAGGGGGGGTGAATAGGCCTTCTTGAATTTTATCGGTTCCTGTAACACTTCAACAACGAGATCAAAAACCAGATATAACGGACTAGTCCGGTAAAGTGCGGACTAGTCCGGATTTTACGGGCTAGGTTGATCAAGTTAGGTCAATTTGATTGTTTGTTGACTTCTGCAGCGGAAATATAAACTTTGTGATCAGTTCAATAGTTGTGTAACAGATTCTATTAAGAATATGACTTTATTTCAACTATCAACTTTGTATTCAACAAATCTAATCAAACCCTAGATTATGTTAATCAACTAGAATAAAGAACACAATTGAAAGACACAAGATTTATCCCGTGGTTCGGTTACCACGAAGGCAGCCTACGTCCACGTTGAGGAGCCCACAAAAGGGCCGGGTCTTCACTAACCCTTCCCTCGTTCGGATCGCCACGAAGGCCAATCCTCTTCAACTAATCACACAGGGGTAAATCACCGAGTTTAAGGGGCGATCTCACAAGTTGAGCGCTCCCTTGATTACAAGATTCAAGACCACCAATAACACACTTCAAAGTATACAAACTGAGATGCAAGAGTGTGTTAGAGATTCAAACCAAGAGCTCAATCGCGTATCAAGTGCCCTCTCCAATGATCTACAAGTGATCTTCAATGTAGTGATCAATTTAGCACTTGGTTTTGTGGAGAGAGTTAGTTTTTGAGGCTCTTGGGAGGTGTGACGGCGCTAGGGTTCGAGAGAGTTTCAAAGTGGGCCGTGCACCTCTATTTATAAGGGGTTTCTGGAAGTTACCGTTAGGGTTCAGAAAATTCGGACTAGTCCGTGGTGGTGTCCGGACTAGTCCGGTGTGCTGTGAGAAGCAAACCCTAAGTGTCCAGGAATATCGGACTAGTCCGTTTGAAAACGGACTTGTCCGATTTCACTGCTGGAAAACTTCGGACTAGTCCGATTGTCATCGGACTGGTCCGTACCTGTGAAACCTTTAGTGTTTAGGATGACAAGTCCGCACTTGGAGGACTTGTCCGGTTTAGATCAGCGTGTATATCGGACTAGTCCGTGTAAACACCGGACTTGTCCGAAGTGGATCAGAAAGGATATCGGACTAGTCCGGTGGAGACCGGACTTGTCCGATCTAGTGACCTGTGCATTGTGTTGAGGACTAGTCCGCACTGGGGAGGACTAGTCCGAAGTGGAACAGAAGAATTATCGGACTAGTCCGGTGATGACCGGACTTGTCCGATCTTGTGCAGAATGTGATATCGGACTAGTCCGGTGGACATCGGACTAGTCCGGTCCTGTATGGCTTTGTGCATGTGTGTGTATGATTAAATAAGATTGAGCTCTTGGGTGTGTTTCCTTAACACACTCCACACATACTAAACAACTAGTTTCTTCTCCTTGAGCTCAAATCCATTTTCCTTCTCAATTTCCTCTTTTTGGCACTTTGCTCATCTTTCATCAATTTTTCTGCATTCATCTCAACAAAAGAATTAGGATCCCAATTGCTTGTCATAAATCATCCAAAACCCACAAGGGAGTCCTAGATGCACTTTCAGCTTTTCGGGGCATGGCCCCCAGCCACCCGGAGCCGCTGCAGCTGCAGCCGTAGATGCGCCAGCCGACAGCTTTTTCTTGCTGTTGGACTTTTTCTTCTTTTTGCCACTCCTGGAGGTAGTGGCATCACCCTTGGAGGATTTTTTTATTATCCTCCGGAGGTGGTTTGGAGTGCATTTTATAGCCCTCCGCAGCTTTGGCGCATTTGTCTGCCAAGCTGAAGAGTTCCGTGACGCTGGTGATCTCCTTGATCGCCAGCTTCTCCAGCATCTTCTTGTCTCGTACGCCCTGTCTAAATGCCACAATAACAGAGGCCCTGGAGATAGAAGGATTAGTGTTTTGTACCTGGGAGAACCTTTGGATGAAGGAATGCAGGGATTCCACCCCCCTTCTGCGTGAAAGCAAAAAGGTCCAGTTCGGTGCCTGGTCGGGTGTATGAACTCCCGAAATTGGCGGTGTACTATTGGCACAGTTCTACCCAACTATTGATGGAGTTGGGCGGAAGGCACATGAACCAGGACCTGGCGGTCCCAGTCAAAGCAACGGGGAAGTAGTTGGCCATTACGGCCTGGTTACCTCCAGCCGCAAGGATTGCAGTGGAGTAAATCTGGAGAAACTCAGCGGGATTGACGGTCCTGTCAAATTTCTCCAGCAGGTGAGGCTGGAACTTTTGTGGCCATATGACCATGCGTAGGTGCAAGGCCAGGGCAGAACAGCCTCCTCCTACTCCCTCGGGAGCGGGACTGTCTCGAGCGTCTCGCCTTTCGCGAGCACGCTCGATATGGACGTGGCCGTCCTGTTGGCGGTAACAGCGATCAAGCTCCACCCGGAGGTCGTGAGTTGAAAGCCTGGATACCGTATGGGTGTGTCGCGCCCCGGAAGGCAGCGACGTCACTTGTTGAGATGCAGCACGCATCCTACATTGGGAAGTGTGCGGACCAAGTCTGCCTGACACAATCCAATGATGCGATGGGGCCTGCCCCGAGGGGGGAGGACTTTGGTTGCTGATGCGATCGGCTGCTGCTGCAACCAAATGTTCCACATCAACCCTCCACTGCTCCATAGCACCTTTGGATGCGCCTGGAGGTGGTGGGCATTGGAGAAGAGCACGAGCTGCATGGAGCGCGTGTTCAGGATTGTTGTTAGCCGATGCTGTGACCGATGCGGATGCTCTATCCCGTTGTCCAGCTTGATTTGCCGGTGCGGACGGTGGCGGCGCAGGCATGACTTTTGCTGGAGCCGCGGCCCCTATTAACTGCTACACATTGGAGGGATTGCCTGCAGTAGGTTGCGCTGCAGGGTTTCCATTGGACGATCCAGCAACTGAGTTCACCATATTCGAATCTCGGGGACTCCCCCCCCCCTACCTAGCGCGCCAACTGTCAAAGTGTTTTTCCGGCGATTCTCCCAATACTACCGTTGGTAGCTCGCGGAGTTTGTAGTTCGGTATTGGGTGCGCAGAGATTTAAAAGATGATGGCAAATAGACACAAGTATTTACGTGGTTCAGGCCGCTTGAGCGTAATACTCTACTCCACGGGGTGTGTAGTTGTTGTATTGAGCGTCTTTCAGTCTAGAGCTTCCAGAGAGTCCCCTTTTGTATCGTTGACTAGTTCTTTTATAGTACAAGGGCTGGTCGTTACACCGTTAGCTTGGCCCGACATGTGGCCTTGGCGGTTACTGATGTTTAATATATAATTAATGAGATTAATTACCCTTAGTAGTGTGGTAACGGGACTTGACAGTGCCGTTACTTGTATTAAGGGCCTTCTGATCATGTGTCATTAATATGGTATTAATGACACTCAATCAGGTCTTGAAGTCTTTGATTGCCCCTTGAAGGTCCGAGCCGTTGGGGGTTCACCAGCCTGATTGCTGAGGTTGAAGGTTCGACAGTTTGGACACGTGGCAGCTTCGGAGCTCTCCGTCTGGTATGGGTAGGTCCGGTGTAGATGTACACGTGTCGGTACCGGAGCTTCCCTCTGTCGGGGGTTAAGGTCTGGGGGTGCCGCACAAGTGTTTAGCCTGGAGCTATCCCATGTGTGGGATGTAGGTCCGGTTGTAGTATACAGTCGGGGCCTTCGCAGGTCTTCAAATCAGACAGGTGAAGTTCATTTGGTCTTTTTGTAGTCCCAAAGGGTATACGGTACGCAGGGTACCGACACCGGAAGGTCCAGAACCTTGCCGAGCGCTACAAGAAGCGCTGGGAAGAAGCTCCTTTCCTTCAAAGGGATAGAAAAAAAAGTCGATGAAGCTTCGACTGAAGAGGAGCTAGGTTTCCAGGACCCTAAAAAGGTCTTGAAAGCGGTCTACAACACTGTCGACGATGACTCCGGCGTCTCTGACAACGAGCATCAGAAGACCTTGAACACCATCTATGGTCTTTCTTGGGACATCACCTGTCGTCACATCCTCAAGACAATGCGGCGGGACATGGCCGTGGTAGCTCCTGCTGCTAATGCAGAACCACATCGGAAGTGGATGGACACACCCATCCTTATCGATGCTTCGGGCTGTCCCTGAAACATGATTGGGGCTGGTCAACTCCCGTTGATGGTGCCACCCACCATTAACAATATCCAAATTCACCATGTAATGGTGGACGAAGGTTCCGGGCTAAACCTCATAAGCATTGAAGCTTTCGTTAAGCTTCAGCTCTGGCCTTTGGACCTTCGCCCATCCCGACCTTTCTCTGGAGTAGGTTTGGGAACCATTACTCCTCTTGGTTCCATTACACTCCCAGTGACCTTTGGGATTCGTGAGAACTACAGAACCAAGAAACTGGTCTTCGACGTAGCGTAGATCAGTCTGCCCTTCAATGCCATTCTCGGTAGGCCAGCTTTATACAAGTTTATGGCTGCTGCCCATTATGGTTACTTGGTGTTTGATGCCGACACCCACGGGCGTTCTTCGGATCCGAGTCACTGCACTGGAGGAACTCTATGCGCTTACCACGGCGAAAGAGGAAGCATCCGGTAAAGAGCCAGCCACGAATCCTCCAAGCATTCGTCAAAAAGGCTTTACCTCTGCACCTCGTGTGCAACCAAGCGGCGACGCCGACATTCTCGTCAAAGTCGTCCAAATCGGTTCCGATGCTACTCAGACTACCCGTATATCGGGGGGTCTGAACAACAAATAGGAACTCGCACTCCTCACTTTCCTCCGGGCTAATGTCGATGTGTTTGCCCGACAACCGTCACAAATGCTTGGGATCCATAGGGAGGTGATTGAGCACAATCTGAGAATTTTCCCAGACGTTCAGCCTGTACACCAGAAGCCCCGGAAGCAATCAACCGAGCGGCAAAACTTCATCCGACAGGAAATCAAGAAGTTGCTCAAAGCTGGATTCATCCGGGAAGTCTTCCACCCAAAATGGCTGGCAAACCCAGTTGTTGTACCCAAGGCCGGTGGGAAGCTTCAGATGTGTATCGACTACACCACCTTAAATAAGGCATGTCCAAATGATCCATTTCCACTACCTAGAATAGATCAGATAGTGGATTCCACCTCCGGGTGTGAACTACTATTTTTTTAGATGCATATTCTGGATATCATCAAATCCAAATGTTTAAGGAAGATGAAGAGCATACTGCCTTCATAACAGTAGATGGATTGTATTGTTATACTGCTATGCCATTTGGTCTTAAAAATGCTGCTTCAACATTTGTGCGAGCTATGTACAAAACATTTGGAGAGCTAATTAGAGACTTGGTGGAGGTGTATGTTGATGACATTGTCTTGAAGATCAAAAACAAGAAGTCACTCCTTGACAACTTACGAGCCGTCTTTGACAAGCTACGCACTTCGCGCACCAAGTTGAACCCGGACCAATGTGTCTTCGGGGTTAGCTCCAGAAAGCTTCTGGGGTTCTTAGTGACTCATCGAGGAATCGAGGCAAATCCAGCGAAGATCAAGGCTATAGAAGAAATGCGACCCCCAGCCCGTATTAAAGATGTCCAAAAGTTGACTGGATGTCTAGCTACGCTCGATCAGTTTATGTCAAGACTGGCAGAACGGGCGCTACCTTTATTCTAGCTCTTGAGGAAGTCCTGACCATTTCATTGGTTTAAAGATGCAAAAAAGGCATTTCAAGAGCTAAAGCAGCTCCTCACCACACTACCAATCCTGGTAGCTCCGAACCCTGGTGAGCCTTTACTGCTTTACATTTCGACAACTACCAAGGTTGTCAATATGGTTCGGGTCGCGTAAGGACCGGGGCCATCTCCAATTCAGGAGTCTAGACCCCTACGGGAGGGTTCGGAGCTACCTGAAGGCGAGTCTGGGTACTAACCCTCAGGCACAGATCCTCAAGGCGAGGTGCTGGAGGATCAACCTCCTTCAAACGAAGGAGTAACTGCTACTGGAGAAGAAGATTCAGACACCTCTGGGATGTTCAGGGTCACTCTAGAAGAAGCTCTGGGTTCCTTCAGCAGGGACCAAGAAATTCCAGAAGAAGGTCCGGACCCCTCTGGAAGGGTCCGGGTAGATGAGGAGGAAGCTCTGGGCCCCTCCGGGAGGGTCCGGACAATCCAACGCCCTGTGTACTTCATCAGTGAAGTACTCCATGACACCAAGACAAGATACATTGAGGTGCATAAACTGCTTTACATAGTCCTTATCGCCTCAAGAAAGCTTTGTCACTACTTCCAAGCCCACAAAATATCAGTGGTAACTTATTTTCCACTACGTGCAATTTTGCATAATCCTAATTCTACTAGGAATATTGCAAAGTGGGCGGTGGAGCTGGCATAATTCAATCTAGAATTTGCGTCGAGACAAGCAACTAAAAGTAAAGCTTTGGCTGACTTTGTGGCGGAATGGACTTCCTCTCCATCAAACCCTGGGGGCCACAGTGAGCAGAAACTAGAGCTCAAAGTTATGGTATTCACTTAGCTTCACTGGACCTATACTTCGATGGCTCCGTGCAGAGGCAGGGGGCCAGAGCTGGAATCCTTCTCCTAGCTCCGACCGGAGAGAAGGTCAAGTACATGGTACACCTTGATTTCAAGGCAATCAACAATATGGCGGAGTATGAAGCCCTCATCTATGGACTCAAGGTGGCACTATCTTGTGGTGTAAAACAGCTGTTGGTGAAGGGAGATTCACAACTCATCATCAAACAAGTGAAAGGTGAATGCTCCTACAACAATTCTCAATTAGCTGCTTATCTCCTTGAAGTCCAGAGGCTTCAGAAGGATTTCAATGTCCTGGATCTCCATCATGTTCAGCGCCTTCATAACTCTGAAGCTGATGAACTCTTGACGAAAGATTCAACCGAAGCTCTGGCTCCTGACGGAATCTTCGTCCATAGGTTATCAAAACCAACAGCTCAGCCTACCGAACTGAGCGAAGGGGGCGAGACCAGCACCCCGAAGCTGGCGGCCCCGATGGCCCTGTTACCATGGCATACACCAAGGGTCGTAGGTGCTATTGGAAGCTCCGAGCAACCCAACACACAAGACTCAAAAGCTCAAGTGAGCTCCGATGCATGGATCTCGAAGATCCGGAGCTACTTGAAAGACAATATCCTCTCTGAAGACATTGTATCCGTTTACCGGATTGTCAGATTGGCTAAAAGATACACGTTGATAGAAGGGGATCTCTACTGACGCGGTGCCAATGGCATCCTAATGGCGTGCATTGCAAGGGAAGAAGGTCGCGATCTCCTCCGGGAAATCCATGGAGGCGAGTGCGGGAAAAACGCATCTTCTGGCACGCTTGTCGATAAAGCCTTCCGGCATGGCTTTTACGGGCCTACAAAACTTCAGGATGCGATTGAGCTAGTGAAAAAATGTGAAACATGTAAGTTCCATGCAAAACAGAGTTACACACCAGCTCAATCACTACAAATGATACCTCCTACATGGCCATTTGCTGTGTGGGGCATGGATATCTTGGGACCTTTCCCAAAAACCGTCGGAGGTTACAGGTTCCTATATGTCGCCATCGACAAGTTCACCAAGTGGTCGGAAGCAACTCCAGTGGTAACAATCTAAAAACAATCAGCAATCAAGTTCTTGAAGTCCATTATATGCAGATTTGGTGTTCCAAACAAAGTCATAACTAACAGCAGAACTCAATTTACAAGTGTTGCATTCTAATAATAATGCGAATACCTCGATATTCAACTTAGCTACGCCTCAGTAGCTCATCCAGCCAACAATGGCCATGCCGAGAGAGCAAATGTAGTAATTTTAAAAGGACTCAAGACGCGCACATATGAGCGCTTGAAAAAGCATGGAGCTAACTCGATTTAAGAGCTTCTGTCCACATTATGGGCGAACAGGAACACACCTAATCGGTCAACTTGGGACACTCCATTCTTCTTGGTGTATGGAGCTGGGCAGTCCTTCCTCCGGAAATCACCTTGGGGTCCCTCTGGGTCCGGACCTTCGACGAAGCCACGCAGGACCAACTCCAGCTTGTAGATCTTGACCTCCTCGACGAGGGAAGGTGCCGAGCAGCTGTTTGAAATGCACGTTATCGCCAAGCACTCCGGTGCTACCATCAAAGGCATGTGCATGATCGACAGCTCGAAGAAGGCGACCTGATGCTCCGGAAGATACTAAGCCATGAAGGGATGAACAAACTTTCCCCCAGCTGGGAAGGTCCCTTCCGAGTCATTAAATTATCCCGACTAGGGTGCGTTTGCTTGGCAACTGAGGATGAGACCCCACTTCCCAATACTTGGAACATCGAGAACCTCCTTAAGTTTTATGCTTAGAATCACGGAGGTGAGTCTGTAATTACACACAATGCATGTTGTAGAGTCATTACACATAGTCGAGCAAGTCCTCCGGGAGAACATCCGGACCCCTCCAGGAGGGTCCGGGAAGTTCAGGTAACACTTGACACAGTCACAACACTAAAAGTGTAACGACTTGCTCTGGGCTAGCACAAGATGTATAGCACATTTAGTAGGGTCCAGCACCCTAAGTGTGTCCTTGTCTCCCCTGTAATCCGGACATATAATGAAAATCATTGTTGTGTGAAAATAGACTCCACGTGCATTTACTTTTTGTACATGGCTCAATATGTCAAATTATTTTTACCCCGCTTGTCTATAATGAAGTTGTGCAAATCTTTTTTAGTTTTGTTCCAAGTAATTCACATGCATTACAAGCCTTATTTATAGTATTTTTGGATCTTAACACCACCACATAGTCTACTTGCCTGAACGCCATGCCAACATAGATCTGGAGTGTGCTATCGACTTAGCCTGGTCCTGCACCCTAAGTACGCCACTCTACCTACACCTCGGCAGGCCTCAGTAGGGTGAGTACTAAAAAGGCATGTGGATCTTGGAAGATTCTATCAAAACGCTTGTTATCATGTTGTGTTTCTTCAGATCTAAAGTTCAAATAAGAACAATAAGTCACAACCAATTCATAGACAAGAGGACGAATTTTACTTTTTCTCTTGCCTTAATGTGCACGAAAAGCAAAAATTCATAACGATGGTGGACGACACCGGAGCTACTAAGCTCCGACATCTCCCAAGATAGGTCCGCCGTCAATATCTAATATGTTGACGCAGGAGCTACCAAGCTCTGACCATTCCAGGGGGCCTGTCTTCAACGGTTCAAAATTGAAGACTTCAACATATTGTCATAACCTTTGGTACATGTACACACCTCAACTGTACACATGTACCAGGGGGCCAACAAGACACGACATAGTATATTGAAGACAAAGTGAAATTTAAGGCAAAAGGAGGATTTCATTAATCAGAAGAACTGGATTACAAAATTGAGATTATAAGGGACAAATGGAGAAAAGTCCTAGCTACTGGAGAAACTAGGTCCTGTGGAAAAATGAAGCAACCTTCTCAGCAGCTTCTTGAACACTAGTCCTAGCGACATCTTCCTCCTCCGCGATGATTCCATCAAAAACCGGATCAAGGGAGAACCGGGAGTCTCAGCTCCGGTAACATGCCAAGACATACTCAGCGATGCTCTTGGCCAGGAATTTACCCTCCGTCTCCAGTTGATCGGCGATGACGTCACCCACCGCATCGAGTTTGTTGCCAGCAGAGCTAAGTGCCGCCAGCGTCTGGTCCAACTCCTGCGCTGGGTTCTCTGGGCATACCGGATTGAACCCAAGGGGCACGAGGGCCCCATACGCACGCCCCAGGAAGTCCCATACCATCAAGGACTCAGTCGCCTTCGAGCTCCGCAGCTCCTCCAGTGACCTCCGGGCGGCCGCAAGCTTCGAACCTTCACGGGCAAGTTGCTCAGCTAACTTAGCATGCTGCTGCATGATCTTAGCAACCTGCTTCTCCTGGTCGGCCAGCTCTGTCTCCCGGAGGTGGATATGGTTCCGCCTCTCAGCTAGGTCCTTCTCCCTGCCCTTGACTCTCTTCTCCCTAGCGGCAATGTCATACTCTCTTTTTGAGAGCATTTGCCCCACCTCCTAGTTCTTTTTCCTCTCTTCCTCCTTCCATAGATCTAGCTTTTTGTTGCGATCCGCCAAATTTTTCTCACTCAGAGTTAACTTCTGGGTGACCTCCGCCTCTCTTCTCACCACATCCTCCTGTTGCCCCAGGAGTTTTCCTCCCTCGCCTCCAAGTCCGCTCGATGCTTCAGCAGAGTTTCGTTCAACTCTGCGAGCTTTTCGTAATGCTCGTCAGCAGCGTCATGTGTCTCCTTGGCTTGTTCCAGGATTTCCTTGGAGTTAGCATCGAGCGCCTGGATGGCGGCCTCCTTCTTCTCCATCAACTTATCCCAGTATTCTAACCGGGCCTTCACCCTCTTGATCCATTCCTTCTGGTCAGCTAGCCTCGACTGAGCAAGCTTGGTCTCAAAATGGAGTCTGTTGCGCCCACGCCTCAAGGTGTTGTGCTCCTCCTCCAAAGCTTTGCTCTCATGTTCGAAAGCAAGCTGGACCTGCCAGAGACTTGAGTAGGCGTTGTCTATGGACAACGCCAGAGGGATAGGTTCTGGGCCTGCCAAATCATTTCCGCAGGCTCAAATGGGTTCTCCGTCACAAAAATTGGGCCGCACTCTACAATAGTGGTCCCCTGTACTCCTGTAGCGCTGGGGCCGCTCTCTTGGAGCCCTTCAGTGGCAGTAGAAGAACCCACAGGGGGAACTTCCGCCTCCGGAGCAGGTGAAAGCACCGCTTCTGGGTCTTCAGTCGATGGCTCCGACATTGAAGGACCTGTCGCCAGCTGCTCTGGCTCCAGCCCAGGTACCTCCGACACCACCACTTCTGGAGAAGCAGCTGGAGCTTCAACTAGGGCTTTGACCGCCACTGGCTCGGGCTCCGGTGCAGCGACCACCTCCAGCACAGTTGTCCGACCTTCAACCGCCTCCGGCACAGCTGCTGGACCTCCAATCTCCGACTCAGCAGCTGGACCCTCTACCACTTCCAGATCTACCGCCAGATCTTCAACCATTTCTGGCACAAGGGCTGGAGCCTGGGTGATCTTTGGCTCAATAGCCATGGCTTCAGCTACCTCTGGCTCAGCAGCCAGGGCTTCAGCAACTTCCGGCTCAGAAGCAGGAACTTCTGGCGTTGTCGATGCTGGAGCATCAGCCTCTGCCGCCAGGGGCACATCTTCATCTTCCCTCCTGCGGTCCGGCACTACCACATGAGCTTCGGTTGAGGACTATGAGTCCAAGCTCACGACAGCTGGCGTCGGAGCTGCTGCGACTTCCACCTCCGCTTGACGAGGAGGCTCAGCGATTGAAGCTGGAGCTTCGACAGGAACAACCCAAGCCACTGCAACATGCATTGATGCTCCGGGTCCTTTCTTCGACACCCTGGAAGCAAAGGGAAAAGAAGATGAAGAACACATCAGAAACAAGACTAGCATTTTAGGGTTAGCAATCAATGCTTACCTCGGGATGCTCCCAACCCAATCACCTCGGAACCTCTTCTTCTGAGGCCCTGAGCTAGATCCCACCAAATCTGGTGAGACAACTGCTTCGGACCTCAGTTGAGGAACACTCGCAGCCGCTGGAGTTCGTTCGGCTAGAGCTTCCCTTCGATGGGAAGAACTCACAGACTTGGAGCTTCTAGCCGGCACTAAGGCCGGGGTCGACTGCCCGGAGCTTACACCTCTTGAAGACGTTTGCACCAGAGCAGGAGTAGCAACAAAAGACCTCCCCCACCGGGGAGAAGAAACCGTCATGGAAGGAGCAGGCCTGACGGACCTCCCGTCGGTGTGCTTCAACTTCCTCTTCTGGATGGAAGGCTCAGTCGGCTCTTTGCCCTTGCCTTTGCCGATGTCTTCAGTCCTTCGGCTCAGGGCGGGAGCAGGACCACCCTAGGAAGCTCCGGGAATCGTCAATCTGGTGTTCAGAAGCCTTTCCACTTAACTAATATCGTCAAGCACTGGCATATTCCTCCGGAGCTCCCTGCTAAACTGCGCCTCCATGTTCAGAGGGAGCAAAGCCGCCGATGGAGTTAAATCGTCACCTTCAACGTCAAATTCATGCTGGAACTTCTTGAGATGAAGCTCCAAAGCTACACGATCCTAGTTGGATCTCAGACCGGTTTCAATTCAGTCGTCATCCATGACGCTGCGAGCTTCTCCTCTTCTTCAGCGGAGCCCACCTGTTGACCAGGAAGTTGCATAAGACCATTCGGGGGGTCACTCCACCTTCCGCGCTTTCGCGGATCCTGGTCAAGACAGGGTTGAAGGCATGTTACAGCACTGGAACCACACTCCATGCGTCAGTGTCAACATTGGGGAGACCTTCGGGCAGCTCTAATTTCTCGTGCTCCTCTGCCGTGATGATAATCCAATCCTTCTTCCAGTCGTCCCACTTGCTGGAAGGAAACGACCTCAAGTATTTGTAGGGGCATTTCTTGCGCTTCACAAAATAGTAGAAGCCAAGAAACTCAGACCCCTTGCTGGTGGTGTGGATGGTGAATAAGGTGTGGAAAAGCTCGACGCAAGGGGGAATACCCACCCACATCTCGCACAAGTGGACGAATTTCAACACAAGAAGAAGAGAATGGGGGCCAAGGTGGTACAGCTGCAGACCATAGAAGTCCAGCAGCATAAAAAGGAAAGTTGAGAAAGGTGGGATCAGCCCCACCATGGCGTACGCGGAGAAGTACACCATGTCACCGTCGCGCTCCTTCTTGAACGGGAGCTTGCCATCGCAGACCAGATGGTTGAAGGCGTCGCTGGAACACCCCATGTAGGTTCGAATCTTCTTCAGATCATCATCACTCTTGAGACAGCTCTTGGGGAGACCCAACTCCATCGCGGCAAAGTGGAGCAAAGGATGGAAAGTTAGGCTGAGATTGGGAGGCTCCGAGCACAAAGATGATCAAAGGCGTAAAGACTCCTCAACCCGTGCGCACTTTCCTTCTTAAGTAAGCCTGCGCGACTCTTGGATGGAAACCGCAATGAGATCGAAGGCACTTTTCAAAAATCTACCCCGTAAATGATGAGTGGGCCTGGGGCCACCCCGACGAAGAGATTGAGGTCCTTACCCAAGGCCAACTATTGCCATGATGAGCGGCGGGAAACCCAAAGTCGGCGCTCTGACAGGGCGCACGGAATCGATACGGTTTTCGTAATTGGAACCAGCGACCTTCAATTGCATGAGATCCGCACTCAAAGATCTCATGTGTTGCATTCATAATAAGCCACGCATCGAAGGTTCACTCCCGGACTGTCACTCTATCGACGCATCAAAAGGCTTTTGAAAATTGAAGTGCAGGAATCGAGAATAGCCCCACCTCCGGCAGAACAACTTAACCCAAAGGGTTTCTCCCAGAGGTGGGTCCGGGGACCACTATCGGTACCCTACGTACTGGGTACCCCACGATACTGCAAGAAGTGCACGAAAGTTCCACCGGTCTAAATCGAAGGCCCTTGCTGGTCCCACATGGCACGTTGCACCGGACCCGCTCCCCTCACATGGCTGGTTCCTAGGTTACCACGTGTAAAGTAAGACCAGAACAAGACTCCCAACCAAGGGAAGCTCCGACAACTACACGTGTACACAACCCCGAACCTAGCCCCCATCAGAGAGGAGCTCCGGTACCGACACGTGTACAGCAACCCCAGACCTACCCTCCCGCAAGGGAAAGCTCTAGATCTGCCACGTGTGGAGCTCCCGGACCTTCGTCATCAATAGAAATACAAGCCAATCATGACCATTACAGACATTCAAGGATGGTTAAAGCGGCAGTTACAAGGTTTGATAATGTGTCATTAATGCCATATTAATGACACACGATCAGTGCACTGTTAATAGGGGTAACGCTACCATGAAGGCACGTTACCACAATATTAATTGTACTTAATACTCTTTAAATAGTGTATTAGGTCATTAAGCATGCCAGGGCCACATGTCGGGCCAGTCCAGCTTTGTAACGGTCAGTCCTTAGAACTATAAAAGGGCTGCACCGCGCGAATATGTGGACAAGCGGATTCTGATCCAAGCTATCGCGACCTGACCTTAGCGAACTCACTCGCTGAATACAATTACCCAAACCCCTTGGAGTAGGGTGTTATGCTCAGGCGGCCCGAACCACATAAATCTCTCAGGTCACCATCTTGATATTGATCTCTGCGTACCCCAACCACAAAAGAACCTCCGCGGGCTGCTTCTAAGCGGGTCCAGGGGAAGTGTCGTATCCAACACTTTGACAGCTCCTAAGTCAGTTTAATTAATGAAGTTTGCTTAGGTTAATTAAGAATCCAGAAAAATACTAGTAAAATGCCAGAAAAAAGTAGACATATTGTAAAAATCCTAACTAACTGTAGAAAACTCCTAAAAATGTGAACCAAAATTCTATAAACTCCTTATGATCTGAACTTTGTAGTGGAGCATATAAATTGCTATGAAATACCGTATGCAATTCTCTAAAAATCTGAGAATTCTAAACAATTGAAAATTTCTTCTGCATGCTACAGATCTTCAAATATTCTGACAATGTTCTAGTGATCTCCCCGTCATCTGTTGAGACAACTGTAAAGTATCCAGGTTAGTTTGACTTGAAGAACTTGAACAATAAATTGTTAAGTGCCCTATTTAAATTAAAATACAAATAATTAACCATAATGCTATAAATCCTAAATATTTGGGGGGCTTCCTTACCATGTTTTTATCTCCAGTAATTCAATCATGACTAGTATATGATCAGAACCTTGTAAAATTGAACAATCAAATGTACTTTGGATAATGAACAACATAATAATTCATTTATGTGGATTGCCATAATCTTTGCCTTTTTCTCCATCAACTTTTGGTTTTCTTCTCTGTTATCCACCAAATGCAATCTGAGTTCTTCTTCATCCTCATCATGTTATCATTTACACATTGGCAATCTCTCTTTTCATGTCTAGTTGGCTCTTATGCCACATAGGTAATCTCACTACCAACCTAAGTATTATGAAATGGATACTTGTAAAAAAAAACTTTAGGGACCAGCAGCCACCTTACTTTACTCCTCCAAGTTCTTGAATTTCATTTATTCATAAGCTACTTCGATTCTTAAATCATACAGTTAAATCATATATGCATGTTCATATCGGTAGGATATGGTCGACGAGGAGAACAACATGGAGGAGAAGGACTAGAGTGGACACCGCAACAAGAGCAAGTTTTCCCAAGCAACACACAAGAACAAGATTTGCCCAAGCAACAGTAAAGAAAAGGAGAGAAGGAATGCGACAAGAAGATCAAGACTGACTTATTTGACATTTACACTACACATAACCTAAGGCAAGCCCCAGTTTGCATTTAAGTTGTTAATCTATTTTGCTTTAATAACCTATATGATGGTAATTGTGCATTAAGTCTAGGGATGTATGATACTCCACATGCATGACCCAAAAATCCCTGGAGTCTGGTTAGAATAGAACTTTATATGATTAGAGTTGCTATATTAAAGTTGAGGAAATTGATGGAAATGAGTTGAGGAAATGGATGGAAGAAAGATGAGAAAATGAATAAAATGGAATGGTTAATCTGAGACTGGGTAGGAAGGCCAGGACGCTAAAGAACGTGGTTCTGTGGGCATAGTTCCCGTCTGTGTCAATTAAGGACCATACCGTGTGCGGTCCTGCTGGGCAAGTTTTAATATGTACCAAATGCATACTGTCTCTAGTGGTCTCAACAAACAGATGTAACTTGTTAACCTGGGTATTGAGGCATACCCCACTATCTTAGACATCACCACACACGTCATGAGGAGAGCAGAGATCATTACGGCATACGTCGTCATGTGAATCTTGCCGCCATGACAGTGGAATCGATTCAATGCTTGGGTGTCTTGTGAAAGGTGGCCATACACAACATCAATGGAATTGGTTGATCCCCTCTTCCAGACGGGCGTGTATGTCGTGCAAGCCAGGTGTATCTTGATTCAAATCACCGTCACTCGTGAAAGGGAGCATACTTGTTCACCGGGTTGTGACGTAGTAACTATTGGAACTATGAGTAAACTGTTGTATGGATAAGCAACTTGGATGAAGTAGTTGATATGAGAACTTAAGTTATGATTCTAAACAACAACTCCTGGTATTATAAAACTAAAGCAAGGATCCACTAATAGTGAACTTCACTTATTGCAGTTTAAATTCAAGTCTTACGTTTTCAGCATGTAGAGTTTCATGTTCTTAGGTGAGACGATTAAGTCTTGCAGAACCTTGTACTCACGGTTGAATTTATACATGTTTTGCAAGTATATAGCTATGATGGGTTCTAAGGCTTTGCCCTCGTTGGGTATATAGCCAATGGAAGCCCTGAACGTCGCTGCTTTCTTCTGTGATGCTAGAGTGGAGTATCTACGGGCTGGATACGACCGCTACTGCTGTAGTGTAGGTTTGAGAGAGTAGTATGAAGATTTTTGCTGATGTAAGCTATTTTGTATAAAACTCTGAGATTAATGTAAGTTGCTAACTTATGTTATGAGTTCTTTGTTATTTTCTATGTTGTGCTATTGGATGTCGCGTCGCATGACACCATCCAATGTGATTTCTGGTTTGTCTGGACCCGGGTCCCCACAAAAACCCATGGATGTGTCGCCAAGAAATACGAATATAGACATTGATGGGACTGGCGTGTCCCATTGTCTTGTCGCCCACCATGACGGGACGAATTCTGCACTAACATACGCAGCAACTCGGTTTGCTCATCGCGCGAGTCGAGCCCTGCGGTGAGAACCTCCGCGAGACTTCTCAAAAGTTTCGGTGGTGGCAGCTGATGGTTCTGTTACGTTGTGGTCTGCTCTAGCTGTGGAGAGCCATCCCCACCACCCTGACTAGAGCCTCCCACCTCGTGCGTTGAGCGAGTATGCACCATTCTGCATCCACATGATTTAATAATCAGCAACATGTTTGTTTACTTCATCCATGTCATACAATAGGCATGCGAGGACAAAGTGACACTTGCATAACATTCACATATGTTGATAAAGTGCAAACTTTGAACAACATACAACATCCTTGGACCACTTTACCATAGCAAGTTCCAAAATAATGAACTTCATGGATGAAAGTTCATTTCGACTATCATTGGTCACAACGGGACAATAGGTGCGTTAGCATACGCGTACTCTCGCTATTGTAATAAGACACAAACATGTCCATGGCTCGAAATGATATTTCTATTGTGTCAAATAATCTATTCCAACACACCATGTCGGATAACAGCTGCTGTACATGAGATATGACACAAGAACTTGAAACCAAAGTTGATTGAATTTGAAAATTGACCACTGGTTTCATTTCCCAGTTTCTGGTCCAGCTGACCAGTCTGAGAAAATTTAAAGTTTTCGACCACTTAGAAACAAAAACAGGCCCTGAGTTCAATTACAAAGTCGTAGTGCACTCAAAGACGTTTCCAGGATATATTCATTCCCCCCCCCCCCCCCCCCCCCCAAATGATTATCTGGATGAGGAGATATGGCTTTTGCAAGTTGACAGTTTTTCAGGAAATTTTAGAAGCACCTCCTTTGTAAGTTGCTGATTTTTGTCCACATTTCCAGATATACAAACATCAATATTTCAAAAAAATCATAAATTACAACATTGCTACAGACCTCCTAATAATTCCAGAAATGTATTACATGAAGCCATTCAATTTTTCTACTAAGAGATATGATAGAAATAATAACAGGTTTTGAAATGGTTTCAGTTTCTAGCTGTCCAGTTTTGGCATATTTTGGAAATTTGAAATTTTCAATAGGTTGCAGGGGGATTTGTACCTGAAGTTGAACAGAATAGTTTTAAAAGACTATTTAATATTTCCAACCCTTTATGGTACACCTTCATTGGAAAATTACTGGGAGTTATGCTAATTCCAAATATGGCTATTCTATGTCTGATTCACTGGTTTGAAATCTGGACTTGGCAGTTTAAGTTCAAATGCAAACTTCGTATTTTAAAATGGGGATCTACATTGGAGATCAAAATAAAACTTGTGCAGAACTTCCTCATGATTCCCAACCATGTGCCTGCTGACCGCAACGATCACATGATTTATTTGCAATCTGTTCTAACGCGTCAAAACAGACATTACAAGTTCAAACATAACCCTATGTTCACAAATTTTACTTGTTTGTTGAGTCACACCTCTGGCACCGATATCGTTGTCGATGTGCCAAATAAAACTCGACCTTAATGACGGTACGACATCCTCTCCAATGACAATCCTAAGCCGGTATTCCGGCACACGTCTCAACGGTAGCACTTATGATGTTGACTCGTAAATGTTTTCTACTCGATCTACGTATAACGGTTAGTGTACCTGCAAAAGAAACACATTCACCATTTCACACAAGTAGTGCACAACAAGGCAAGGTCACATAGGCAACACGACAGACAAGTCACAATAATATATACCAATCAAAAAAACTAACGCCCTATATCCTTCCATACAGGCCGTCCGTGAGGAGAACACGTCTCAAGAAACATGGTCACATTTCAACACCACACGACAGAGGAATCGAGTAGAGTTCAAACGAGTAGTCACAGAAAGGAATTTTATCAACCCGACGGATACAACCTATTGCCTCTACCCCACAGAGGCACACCAATGGCGAGCTTTGAGTATGGCTCATTGAACATAAGTTGTTCAAGGCTTGCATACTATTGTGTTACTGACATCACGATGCGGTGTCCTTCCTTTCGCCTAAAGCACACCGGGGACCTGCGGTTTATATATTCCCAGAAGTATAATAAAGTTCAGAGACTCATATTAACTATCGTGCCAAGCCACGGGGGACAATCACATACTAACTCTCGTATGGTGAGTTTACTGCAATTTATCCGCTTGCGGTGGCGTACCTTACCTCTTACCTGACGTTGACGCTTTGTTACTGAATACAATAATAAATATGTTAGTTTTGCCACCTTAAGTAACTATGCTATTGTCGAAGCATACGAACGACACTTCCCCCAACACTACTAAATTATAGCTCGCGGAGGTTCTTTGATCGGTTTGGGCGCGCAGAGATCCTAGACAAGATGATGACACAGAAGATTTACGTGGTTCGGGGCGCCTGAGTGTAATACCATACTCCACGGGGTGTGTGTTTTATTCGAGATTTACTGGTGCTTGCGTGTGTATGAGCTTGGTTCTCTGTATCGTGCGATGCAACCCCTTTATACTCTAAGGATTGGTCGTTACATCACTTGCTGGACCCGACATGTGGCCCTGGCGTATTTAAATGTCTAATAAACAATAGTTGAATATTAAGTGTGGTTAATAAGGTGATAACACACCTTAATGATGGCATTACCCCTATTAACAGTCCACTGGTCACGTGTCCTTAATATGGTATAATAACAAGTAATCAAGTCTTGTAACTGTCGCTTTAATTGTCCCTTGAAGGTCCAAGCCATTGGAGATCTCTCTGTCTTCCGTTGAAGTCCTAGCTCTGGAGGTTCGACACATGGCAGCTCTGGAGCTTCCCATCGTGGGGAGGTAGGTTCGGAGCCACTATACACGTGGTAGCACTGGAGCTTCCCTCTAGTAGGGGTTAGGTCCAGGGTCACTGGACACGTGACAGGGTCGGTGCTTCTCTATGACAGGTGTTAGGTCCGACCTTGTGATACTCGTGTCAGTGTAGGAGCTACCCAAACAAGGGAGGCGGTCTAGTACTTTGTAGCATGTGTGGCCTTCAGTGGTCTTCAACTTGAATGGGGAGGGGGACTCCTTAGCTATTCTTGCGGTAACATGGGGTACCCGGTACGCAGGGTACCGACAGTGGCCCCCGAGCCCACCTCCGGGAGAAACCCTTTGGGTTAAGTTATTCTATCGGAGGTGGGGCCATCTTCGATTCTTGTGTTGTAGCTTCAAAGGTCTTCGGGAGTGCCGTTGGGGTGATGGTTCGCTGTTGAACCATCATGGCGTGGCTTTCTTTGAATGCGGCAGGTGAGATCTTTGCGTGCGCATCTCACACAATTGAATGTCGCCGGTTCCCAATATGAAAACCGTAACAGTTTTGAGCGCCTTGTTAGGCTGCCGCCCTTGGGCTTCCCGCCGCCCATCATGACAACGCTTTGCCTGGGGTAATAACCTCGACTTTCTCGTCGGGGTGGCCCCGGGCCCTTTCTTCATTGATGGGTTACATTTTTGCGAGCGTAACCTCGGTCTCATTGCGGTTTTCATCCAAGCATTGCGGAGGCTTACTTAAGAAAGAAAGACCGCACAGTTTGAGGACTCTTCACGCTTTCAATTAAACTTGCGCTCAGAGCCTCTGAACACCCGCATAACCTTCCAACTTTCGCTCCACTTTGCCGCGATGGAGTTGGGTCTTCCTCGCAGCAAGGTCAAGACCAAGGAGGTGATGGCGATTGTCCAGACCTACATGGGTTGGTCAAGCGACTCTTGCAACAAGGACATCCACTTCGACAAGCTCCCCTTCAAGAAGGAGCGCACCAGAGATATGGTGTACTTCTCGGCGTACTCCATGGTGGGTCTGATCCCACCCTTCTCAAGCTTTCTACTGATGCTGCTGGACTTCTACGGCCTCTAGCTTTATCATATCGAACCCCACTCTCTGTTGCTAGTAGCGACCTTCGTCCACTTCTGCGAGATGTGGGTGGGCGCGCCTCCCATGCGTCGAGTTGTTCCGGACCTTCTTCACGGTCCACACCACCGGCAAGGAGACAGAGCTCATCGGCTTCTTCTATTTCGTGAAGCGAAAGAATTGCCCTTTCAAGTACTCGAAGTTCTTCCCTTCCGGCATTGGGATGATTGAAAGAAGTATTGGGTGATCATCAGTGTGGAGGAGCATGATAAGCTGGAGCTGCCCGAGGGCCTTCCCAATGTCGACACCCACGCTTGGAACGTAATTCTGGAGCTTTCGAATACGTACAAGCTCATCCTGGAAAGGATTGAAGAATGCGTAGAGGGAGGATTTACCCCCCAAATGGTCTTAAGCAATTTCTTAGTGAACAAGTGGGCTCCGCTGAAGACTAGGGAACGACACGCATGGGCGTTCAATAGTGAGATGGATCATGACCAAATTGAAGTCGGTTTGAACACCAACTTGGATGATGAAGCTTTGAGGATCCATCTCAAAAAATTTCAAAATGGAGGTGTCTCCCGTGACGCCGTGACTCCATCGGCTGCCTTCCTGCCTCTAAACATGGTTTCGGAGGTCAGCAGGGAGATCCGGAGGAGAATGCCGGCATTGGATGACCTGGGTGTGGTAGAGAGGCACCCTGTTTCTGGGGTTACAATCCCTAGAGATTTTGAGAGGGTGACTACCTCTGCCGAGAGCCAGAGAGTCGATGACGTTGGCAAGGGCAAGGGTAAAGTCAAGGAACCGGCAGAATCTTCCAGCCGCAAGAGGAAGTTGAGGCATATTGACGGGAGCCCCATCGAGTCTACTCCAACTCCAACGGCCCCTTCACCCCAGTGAAGGAGACCTTCGGTGACCACACTTGCTTCGGGGTCAGTGCCCTCGAGGGACTCAAGCTCCAACACGTCAACTCTGGCTCCGGTGCCGGTCGTGAGCTCCGGGCCCAGAGGTCCATCCAAACGGGGGGGGGGGGGGGGGGGGGTTCTGACTGAGAAGACTGCAGCTGCTGCAGATGGGCCCCGACCAAGGTCTAAAGTTACTGTCACACCAAATTTGGTGGGCTCTTACTCTGAGCCTAAGAAGAAGAGATTTCGCGGTGACTGGGGCGGTAACATCCCCAGGTAGGCATCGTCAACTTTACATTGAAATGCTAATCTTGTTTTTATGATATTTTTAATCTTCTTGACCTTTTGTTTCCAGGGTGTCAAGAAAAAAGTCCAAGGTTTCGACATCTGTTACAGTGATTGGAACTGTGCATGCTGAAGTTGCGGCTTCAACCATTGAGCCTCCCGAGGTGGTGGCAGAAGACACGGCAGCTCCGGCGCCAGCTCTCGTGGACTTGGATCTAGAAGGGGCGCCAGAAGCTCCCGTGGTAGCGCCAGACCATGGTGCAGAAGTTGTTGAAGATGCACCATTAGCAACAACACGAGAGACTAAGTCTCCGATGCAAGAGTTGGATGTGTTGGGAGCTCCGGCACCTGAGCCAGAGGTACCGGAAGCTCCGGCGCCATTGCCAGAAGTGGCTGAAGATCCAGCGATTGAGCCAAAGGTGTCTAAAGCTCCGGCGCCATTGCCAGAAGTGGCTGAAGATCGGGCGATTGAGCCAAAGGTGTCTAAAGCTCCGGCCTCTATGCTGGAGATAGTTGAAGCTCTGACTGCTGATCCGGAAGTGCCTGATGATTCGGCAGTTGAGTTGGAGATGGTTGATGTACTGGCACCTAAGCCGGCGGTGGAAGTGGCTTTGGACGAAGCTCCAATGACTGCTCCGGAAGTAATTGCTCCGGAGGTGTCCATACCTGAGCCGGAAAACCCTGAAGAAGCAGTGACAGGCTCCCCACCCACGGAGTCCCCAGCTGAAGACCATGTGGTTGGACCTTCGGCGTCAGCCCTGGAGGTAGAAGTTCCCCGAGCGGGATCTTCATCAGTAGCGACCGAGAAGCTCCCGGAGGGCGACCCTAGTGCCGCAGAAGTTCAAGAAACCATGCTTGTGACATGGGACCCAATTTTTGTATTGGAAGACCCCTTCAAGCCAGCGGAGATGGCCCCTGCAAGTCCGAAGCCTATTCCTTTGGCACTGTCGATTGACAACGCCTGGTCCAGTCTCTGTCAAGTTCAACTTATCTTCAACCATGAAAGCAAAGTTCTCGAAGAAGAGCGCAACACCTTGAGGCATCAGCGCAACAAACTTCACTTCTAGACGAAGCTAACACAGTCAAGGCTGGCGGACCAACGGGACTGGATAGAACGGGAAAAGGCCCGGCTGGCAAGGTTTGAGCAGTTGCTCACCGAAAGGAGGGTCTGATAATGGCTCTCAATGACCAAACCTGGTCTTTGTTTGAGCAGGACAAAGAGGCCAATGAGGTGGCGAATGATCGCCAAGAAAACCTCATGACTTTCCATGAGACGCTTCTCAAGCACTAGGAGGGTCTTAATGAACGGGAAGATAAACTCCTAGAACAATAGGAGGATATCCTGAAGAGAGAGGAGGAGCTCGCCCAGAAGCTAACTCTGGCGGAGCAAAATTTGGCAGATCACAGTAAGAAGCTTAATCTGCAGAGCAAAGAAGAAGATGAGAAGTACTAGAAACTGGGGCAGGAGCTCTCAAAAAGAGAAACTGATGTTGCCACCAGAGAAGGAAAAGTAAGAGGCAGGAAGAAGGATCTGGCCGAACGGTGGAACTACATCCACCTCCGGGAGACAGAGCTAGCCAATTGCGAAAAGAAAGTAGCTGAGAGTATGCAACAACATGCCAAAGTGGTCGAGCGCCTCGATCGGGAAGATTCAGAGCTTGCGGCAGACAGAAGGTCACTGGAGGAGCTGCGGAGCTTGAGAGCAATTGAGTCCCAACAGGTGTGGGATTTTCTGGGGCATGCAAATAGAGCTTTGGTGCCGCTTGGCTTCAGCCCAGCACGTCCGGAGAACCTAGCCCCGGAGCTAGACCAGACACTGGTGACACTTGGCTCTGCTGGCAGCAAACTCGATGTGATGGTTGATGTCATCCCAGACCAGCTGCAGACTGAGGGGAAATCTCTGGCCAAGAACATCGCCGAATATGTCCTGGCGTGCTACAAGATCCAAGACCCCTAACTTTCTCCAGATCCGGTCTTCGAAGGACTCATTGCCAAAGAGGAGGATGCTGCCAGGGCTAGCGTCCAAGAAGCTGTTAAGAAGGTTGCATCATTTTTCCGCAGAACATAGATCCTCCAGTAGCTAGGACCTTTTCCTTTTGCCTTTTACTGTAATCCTCATTTTTTAATCCAGTAATTCAGATATATGAAATCCACTCTTTCTGCAATGAATTCTATTTTGTCCTTGTCTTCAGTACACTATCCTTTATCTTTTTTAACCCCCTGGTAGATGTACACAATTTGATTGAGAATATGTACCAAAAGGATTTGACAATGTGTTGATGACTTGGACGCTTCGAGATTGTAGATTTTAGGTCCAAAGTTTATTTATGACTTCTCCAGGGAGCTTTTGTTGCGTCGACGGCGGCCCCCCTGGGGTAGTCAGAGTCTATTAGGTTCGACGACACCCACTGTCAACGCGTAAAACATCGACAATGAGCCCCCTGGGGTAGTCGGAGCTTGTTTGGTCCGGCGACACCCATTGTCAATGCATAGAATGTCGATGGCGGGCCCCCTAGGGTTGTCAGAGCTTGGTAGTTCTGACGACACCCACTGTCAATGCGTAAAATGTCGACGGCGGGCCTCCTGGGGTTGTCAGAGCTTGGTAGGTCCGACGATACCCACCATCAATCATATAATACATTGATGGCGAACCCCTCGGTAGGTTTCACCATCTTCACTTGAATTGGCATTTGCTTCACGTCGACCATCGGCATGTGTTTTCATTTTTCCTGTGCATCAAAGACAAGAAAAACTGTAAAATTCATCTTCTCATCTATAACTATTTTGTGACTTACTATTCTTATTTGAATTTTAGATCCAAAGAAACTAGATATGATAACAAGCACATTGATATAATCTTTCTAGATCCAAATACTTTTTGTACCCACCCTACTGAGGCCTGGCGGAAAGTAGGTAGAGTGGCGTACTTAGGGTGCAGGACCAGGCTAAGTCAATAGCAGACTCCGGACCTGTGTTGGCTTGACGTTTAGGCGACTAGACCATGCAACAGTGCTAAGATCCAAAGAGACTACCAATATAACTTGTTCAACATATGAATAACTTGGACTAAAACTCAAAAATAATTGTGCAATTTGTTATAGACAAGAAGGAGAAGGATAAATAATTCGAAGAGAGTGAGCCTGCACAAAATTAATGCACGTGGAGTCTGCTTTTATACATCAATGCCTTTTATTATAGGTCCGGATTATAGGAGGGACAAGGACACACTTAGGGTACGGAACCAAGCTAAGCGCGTTATACATCTTGTACTAACTCAGAGAAGGTAGCTACACTTTTAGTGCTGCGACTATGTTAAGTGTTGCTTGAACTTCTCGGACCCTCCCGGAGGGGTCCGGATGTTCTCCCGGAGGACCTACCCGACTCTGTTTATATACTCTATAATTTACATTGCATATAATTACAGACTCACCTCCGTGATACTAAGCGTAAAACTTACGGAGGTGCTCCATGTTCCAAGGATTTGGAAGCGGGGTCCCATCCTCAGTTGCCAAGCGAACACATCCAGGACAGGATACTTTGATCACTCGGAAAGGACCTTCCCAGCTGGGGGAAAGTTTGTTCATTCCTTCACGACTTAGTGTTCTCTGCAACACCAGATTGCCTTCCTCGAGCTGTCGATTGCGCACATGCCTTTGATGATAGCGCCGGAGTGCCTGTCGATAACGTGCACTCCGAAAAGCTGCTTGGCACCTTCCCTCGTCGATGAGGTCAAGGTCTTCATGTTGGAGCTGGTCCTACATGGCTTCATCGAAGGTTCGGAGCTGAAGTGACCCCATGGTGATCTCCGAAGGAAGGACTGCATCAGCTCTATACACTAGGAAGAAGGGTGTCTCTCGAGTTGACTGATTAGGAATAGTCCTGCTTCCCCATAGTGCGGAGGGAAGCTCCTTGATCCAGTTGGCTCCATGTTTCTTCAAGCGCTCATAAGTGTGCCTCTTGAGTCCTTTCAATATTTCTGCATTTGCTCTCTCGGCTTGGGCATTACTTGTCGGGTGAGCTACTGATGCGTAACTGACTTGAATGACTAGGTCTTTGCAATACTCTTGAAATGCTGCACTTGTAAATTGGGTTCCGTTGTCAGTGATGATTCTGTTCAGAACTCCAAATCTATAGACTATGGACTTCTAGAACATTATTGTTGATTGCTTATTGATAGTCACAACTGAAGTAGCTTCCGGCCACTTGGTGAACTTGTCGATGGCGACATACTGGAACTTGTAACCTCTAACTGTTTTTGGGAAAGGTTTCAAGATGTCCATACCCCACACAACAAATGGCCATGTAGGAGGAATCATTTGCAATGACTGAGCAGGTGTATGAATTTGGTTTGCGTGGAATTGGCATGCTTCACACTTTATCACCAATTCTACTGCATTCTAGAGTGCTGTAGGCCACTAGAAGCCATGCCAAAAGGCTTTGCTGACCAGCATGTGAGAAGATGCGTGGTTCCCACACTCGCCTCCATGGATCTCTGTGAGGAGCTGGCGGCCTTCTTCCCTTGCAATGCACCACATTAGGACGCTATTGGCACCGCGCCGATAGAGATCCCCTTCTACTAGCGTGTATCTTTTAGCCAATCTGATGATCCGGTCAGCGGATACACCGTCTTCAAGAAGGTGGATGTCTTTCAAGTAGCTCCGAATCTCCGAGATCCATGCATCGGAGCTAACTTGAGCTTCTGAGTCTTGCGTGCTGGGTTGCTCGAAGCTTTCTGCAGCACCTACGACCCTTGGTGGACACCATAGTAACAGGGCCATTAAGACCGCCAGCTTCAAGGTGCTGGTCTCGCCCCCTTCGCTCAGTTTGGCAGACTGAGGTTGTCGGGGTGTTTTTGTGGCAATTCTCCCAATACTACCATTGGTAGTTCGTGGAGTTTGTAGTTCGGTATTGGGTGCGCAAAGATTCCAAAGAATATGGCAAATGGACACAAGGATTTATGTGGTTCGGGCCGCCTGAGCATAATACCCTACTCCACGGGTTGTGCAGCTGTTGTATTGTGCGTTTAAGAGCTTCTCGGGAGTTTTTAGTCCAGAGACTGAGTGTGTCTGAGAGCTAAGAGTCCCTCTGTGTATCGTCGACCAGTCCTTTTATAGTACAAAGACTGGTCTTTACAAAGTTAGCCTAGCCCGACATGTGGCCCCATCAGTTACTAATGTTTAATACATAATTAATGATATTAATTACCCTTAATAGCGTGGTAACAGGACCTGACAGTGCCGTTACTGGTATTAAGGGCCTTCAAGGTATTAATGACACTTAATCAGGTCTTGAAGTCTTTGATTACCCCTTGGAGGTCCGAGCCGTTGGGGGTTCACCAGCTTGATTGCCAAGGTTGAAGGTCGGGTGGTTCGGACACGTGGCACCTTCAGAGCTATTCGTCTAGGACGGGTAGGTCCGATGTAGATGTACACGTGTCGATACCGGAGCTTCCCTCTATTGGAGGTTAGGTCCGGGGGTGCCGCACAAGTGTTTAGCCTAGAGCTATCCCATGTGTGGGATATAGGTTCGGCTGCAGTGTACACATGGCAGTACCGGGACTAACCATAAATGGGAGGCATGTCCAGTCCCGTATGACATGTGGGGCCTTCGCAGGTCTTCAACTTAGACAGGTGAAGTCCCTTTGGTTTTTTTGTAGTCCCAAGGGGTATACGGTATGTAGGGTACCGATAGAGGTGTTTGTCTTGACAACCTCTGGACCAAGATTCCGTCGGGAGCCCGAGCTCCGGTTGAGGCCTTCGTAGAGAGTTCGTCGGCTTCAGCGTTGTGGAGACACTGAACATGGTGGAGATCCAAGACTTCAAAGTCCTTCTGAGCCTCTGAACATCAAGGAGATAAGCGGCTAGGTGGGGGTTGTTGCAGCACCATTTACCTTTGACTTGTTTTATGATGAGCTGCAAATCACCATTCACCAATAGCTGCTTGACACCATAGGATAGTGCCACCTTGAGCCCGTAGATGAGAGCGTCATACTCCGCTATGTTGTTGGTCGCCTTGAAGTCAAGGTGAACCATGTATTTGACCTTTTCCCCGGTCGGAGCAAGGAGAAGTATTCCAGCTCTGGCCTTCTGCTTCTGCACGGAGCCATTGAAGTAGAGGGTCTGATGAGGCTCAGTGAAGACCAGAACCTTAGATTCCGGCTTCTGCTCACTGGGGCTCCTAGGATTTGATGGAGAAGGAGTCCACTCCACCACAAAATCAGCCAAGGCTTGACTCTTGATAGCTTGTCACAGTAGAAATTCGAGATCGAATTCAGCCAGATCCGCTGCCCACTTGGCAATGTTCCTAATAGAATTAGGATTATGTAGAATACCACGCAGTGGATAAGAAGTTACCACTGATATGTTGTCGGCTTGGAAGTATTGACGAAGCTTCCTTGAGGCAATAAGACTTCCTTAAGGCAATAAGAACTGCGTAAAGCAGCTTATGCACCTCAATGTATCTAGTCTTGGCATCATGGATTACTTCACTGATGAACTACACTGGCTGTTGGACAGTCCGAACCCTCTCGGAGGGGCCCAGAGCTTCTTCTCCATCGATGCAGACCCTCCCAGAGGGTTTCGAACCTTCTTGTTCATCTTCTCGGACCCCCCACCCCGGAGGCACCCAGAAGTTCTTCATGTTCAATCCTGACCCTCCCGGAGGACTCTGGATCTTTTTGATCAGCTGTGTGAACTCCCTCAGACGAGAGAGGTTGATCTTCTAACATTTCGCCTTGAAGATCTGTGCCTTGGGGCTGGGACCCAGACTCACCTTCAGGTAGCTCCGGGCCCTCCTGGAGGGTTCTAGGCTCTTGAACTGGATGTGACTCCGGTCTTTCCGCGACCAGGACCATGCTGACAACTTCTATAGTTGCAGAAATGTAAAGCTATAGAGGCTCACCAGGGTTTAGAGCTACCAGCATTGGTAGTGTGGTGAGGAGCTGCTTTAGCTCTTGAAATGCCTCTTCTTCTTTTTAATACCAATGAAATGGCCCGAACTTCCTCAACAGGTTAATGAAGGGATGTGCCCGCTCTACTAGTCTTGAGATGAACTGGCTGAGTGCAGCTAGACATCAAGTTAGCTTCTGGACGTCCTTGATGCGGGCTGGGGGCTGCATATCTTCAATAGCCTTCATTATTGTTGGGTTCACCTCAATTCCTCAGTGAGTCACCAAGAAACCAAGGAGCTTCCTGGAGCTAACCTTGAATGCACACTAGTCTGGGTTTAGCTTGGTGTGCGTGATGCGCAGCTTGTCGAAGACAGCTTGCAAGTTGTCAAGGAGTGACTCCTTGTTCTTGATCTTCATGACGATTTCATCGACATACTCCTCCACCAAGTCCTTGATCAGCTCTCCAAAGGTTTTGTGCATAGCTCGCACAAAAGTTGAAGCAAAATTTTTGAGACCAAATGGCATAGTAGTATAACAATACAATCCATCTACTATTATGAAGGCAGTATGCTCTTCATCTTCCCTAGACATTTGGATTTGATGATATCCAGAGTAGGCATTTAGGAAACACAATAGCTCACCCCGAAGGTGGAGTCCACTATCTGGTCTATTCTAGGTAGTGGTAATAGATCTTTTGGACATGCTTTATTTAAGGTGGTGTAGTCGATACACATGTGAAGCTTCCCACCGGTCATGGGTAACATGACTGGGTTTGTCAGCCATTTTGTGTGATGAACCTCCTGGATGAAACCAGCATCAAGCTCTTGATCTCTTGTCAGATGAAGTTTTGCCGCTCTACTGATTGCTTCCAGGGCTTCTGGTGTACATGCCATGCATCGGGATAAATATTCGGATTGTGCTCAATCACCTCCCTAGGGATCCCAGGCATTTGTGATGGTTGCTAGGCAAACACATCAACATTCGCCCGGAGGAAAGTGATGAGCGCGAGTTCCTATTTGTTGTTCAGACCTCTTGATATACAAGTGGTCTGAGTAGCATCAGAACCAATTTGAATGACTTTGACGGGTATGTTGTTGTCGCCGCTTGGCTGCACACATGGTGCATAGGTTGAGCCTCGGTGACGAGTGCTTGGAGGTTGAGCAGCTTTCTCTTTGGCGGATGCCTCCTCGTGCACTGTTGCAAGCGCATGGAGTTCTTCCAGTGCAGTGATTCCTACAGTATGGTCCCCGCGGATGCGGAGAACGCCCGAAGGTGTCGGCATCTTCAATATCAAATAGCCATAGTGGGCTGCAACCATGAACCTATACAGGGCAGGCCTGCCTAGGATGGCATTGAAGGGTAAGATGATATGCGTGACATCAAAGACCAGCTTCTCTGTCCAGTATTTCTCCATAGTTCCGAAGGTCACCGGGAGTGTGATGGATCCGAGAGGGATAATGGCCCCCAGACCTACCCCAGAGAAAGGTCGTGAGGGATAAAGATCCGAGGGTCGAAGCTGGAGCTTGACGAAGGCTTCATAGCTCAGGAGGTTCATCCCCGCACCTCCGCCCACCAAAACATGGTAGATCTGGACATTGTTGATGGTAGGAGACACCATTAGTGGAAATTGGCTTGCTCCGATTATGTTCCGGGGGCAGTCCGTACCATCGAAGGTCATGGGAGTGTCCATCCATTTTTGATGAGGTTCCGCCCTGGCGGTAGAAGCTGAAGCAGCCATGTCCCGCAGCATTGTCTTGAGGATGTGGCGAGAAGTGATGTCCCAAGAACCACCATAGATGGTGTTCAGGGTCTTCCCATGCTCGTTGTCAGAGACGTCGGAATCATCATCAACCGAGTTGTACACAACCTTCATGTCCTTCTTGGGATCCTGAAAGCCTAGCTCCGTGTCAGACGGAGCTTCGTCGACTTTTTGTTTTCATTCCCGTTGGCGGAAAGGAGCTTCTTCTCGGCGCTTGTTATAGCGCTCGACAAGGTTCTGGACCTCCCGACAGTCCTCCAGACTATCCTTGTCGGTCTTGTGGATCGGACACGACATTTTGGAGTTGTCGCCGTCTTCTGACGAAGGTCGAGGTCATTTTTCGGGGCGTGGCCCCTGGCCACGAAGAGATCGCAATGACTCTCCTGATTTTTGCTGAAGAGCAAAAAGGTCCAATTCAGTGCCAGGTCGGGTGTAGGAGCTCCCGAAATTGGCGGTGAATTGTTGGCATAGCTCCACCCAACTGTTAATAGAGTTAGGCGGGAGGCTCATGAACTAGGACCTAGCTGTCCCGATCAAAGCCACATGAAAATAATTGGCCATCACAGCCTCATTTCCCCCCACCGCCTGGATAGAGGTGGAGTAAATTTGAAGGAATTCGGTGGGGTTGACGGTTTTGTCGAATTTTTTTGGCAAATGAAGCCGGAACTTTTGTGGCCACCTGACCATGTGTAGAAGCATAGCCAGGGCAGAACAGCCTCCTCCTACTCCCAAAGGTGCAGGGTTGTCCTGAGCTTCTCGTCTCTCACGAGCATGGTCAATGTGGATGCGACCGACTTGCTGTCTGTATCAGCAGTCGAGCTCTGACCGCAGGTCATGCATCGAAAGTCTCGATGCAGTGCGGGTGCGATGTGCCCCGGAGGGTAGTGAGGTAACTTGTTGGGACACAACATGTCTCCTTTCTGTGAAGCTCGCGTACCAAGTTTTCCTGACAAGATCCAACGCTGTGAAGGTGCCTGCCCCGAAGGAGCAGGACCTTGGTTGCTGATGCCATCGGTTGCAGCTGCAACCAGATGTTCAACATCATCCCTCCACTGCTCCATCGCACCTTGGGGTGCTCCTGGAGGTGGTGGACATTGGAGTAGAGTATGCACAGCAACAAGTGCATGCTCGGGGTTGTTATTCGTCGATGTCGTGACCAACACGAGTACTCCATCTTGCTGTCCACCATTATTTGCTGGAATAGACGGTGGTGGTGGTGGTGCGACGCCCGGCGAGACAACGGCATCCGCTGGTTGCTGCATGTTGGAAGGATTCCCTCCAGCAGGTTGCACAGCGTTGTTGCCGTTGGATAATCCTACGGTGGAGTTCACCATCTTGTGATCTCAGGCGCCCCCTTCCTGGTGCGCCAAATGTCAAAGCGTAAGAACGACACTTTCCCCGGCACTACTAAATTGTAGCCCGCGGAGGTTCTTTGATTGGTTTGGGCGCGCGGAGATCGTAGACAAGATGATGATAAAGAATATTTACGTGGTTCGGGCCGCTTGAGCGTAATACCGTACTCCACGGGGTGTGTGTTGTTGTATTTGAGATTTACTTATGCTTGCATGTGTATGAGCTTGGTTCTCTGTATCATCCGACGCAACCCTTTTATAGTCTAAGGACTTGTCGTTACATCACTTGCCTTGCCCGACATGTGGCCCTGGTGTAGTATAATGTCTAATACACAATCGCAGAATATTAAGTGTGGTTAATAGGGTGATAACACACCTTAATGATGGTTTTACCCCTATTAACAGTCCACCGATCGCGTGTTCTTAATATGGCATTAATGACACGCAATCAAGTCTTGTAACTGTCGCTTTAATTGTCCCTTGATTGTCTAAGCTGTTGGAGATTTCTCTGTCTTCTGTTGAAGTCCTAGCTCCGGAGGTTCGACACGTGGTGGCTCCAGAGCTTCCCATTGTGAGGAGGCAGGTCCGGAGCCACTATACACGTGGTAGCACCGGAGCTTCCCTCTACTGGGGGTTAGGTCCGGGGTCATTGGGCACGTGGCAGGGCCGGAGCTTCCATATGATGGGTGTTAGGTCCGGCCTTGTGATACACATATCTATGTCGGAGCTACCCAAATGAGGGAGGTAGGTCCAGTACTGTGTAACATGTGTGGCCTTCAGTGGTCTTCAACTTGAATGGGGGCAACTCCTTAGATTTTCTTGCGGTATCATGGGATACCCGATAGGCAGGGTACTGATAGCTATTATAGACTTTATGTGTTCATAGTAATTAATCCTCACTTGACTACCTCTAAGTTTTCAAAAATAGACTCTTTTCGAGCAAGCTATTCCCAATGTGGGTCTGATACCAGACAGTGAGGACCGGGTTCCACACATTCTAGGATTGTAGAGGGTGGTGCTGTGCGATGCGGCACCCAACAACACACAAGAAAAGAATATAATAAATACAAAATTTTATTGATATAAACAATGGAAGTTTTATAATACTTAATATACAGCGGAAGTCATAATACCATAGATCAAACTCTCAACCTAAGCTATGCAAAAGTGCAGCCGTCTAGCCCGAGGAGGCTACACACTAGCAACACACAAAGCGACAATCACAGTGGCGTGTTGGGCTCCCGCTCGGCTCTGTACCCCAACAGGGGCACCACATCATCCTTGGACCCTTCTTCATATATGTTAGCTACAACAACTTAATACAACAACAAGACTTAACCGACTTACCTAAACATGAAACTCTACATGCAGGGATACATAACATAGGAATATATATTGCAATAAAGGAGTCGTCTACATGATGATCCTTACTTTCATGTTTACTAGCAGTAGGTTAAGTTTTCATGAAAAGTAACTTTATTGAGCAGATTCTATAGCAGTCATAGTTGCAAAGCAATAATATTTCAATATATCGTATTCTTCTAGCTTCTTCAGTGTTTACTACATCGTGGCGGTACTCAAAAAATCACGAGGGATGGTGATTGCAATGTCTAGACACCCGGAAAACACGTCACATACAACCTTTTGGAAGTGGAGCAAATCACACTTCAGTACATTGTTGTATGTAGCAACCTTTTAAACGAAACCCAAATGTCCAGCCGGTCCTTCCGTAACAGGCAAGAGGTCCCCACAAGGAGAAAACAGTAACGTCGTCACCCGCCGGCAGAATTACACCTTGCTACACTCAATCCACTCATATAAAATGGTAGGGTATGCCTCGATGCTCAGGTTAACCAATTACAACGGTTTCCTAGTTCTCACATAGCCAGTATGCATCTCGTATAGTTCGAACTTGTCCAGCGGTTCCACACACAGATCGGTCCTCAATCGACACGAACAGGGCTACGTACGTGAGACCACATATCGCTTCTCCTATTCCGCTGCTCGGTCTCATGATCATATTAATAAACCATTTTCTAATATAGCCCATCCCGTGTGATAATAATCCAATCTTGCGAGTCGATTCTGACCACTCGACTTCTACTAAATTCCCTATAACATTAGCATGGCGTTTCTACTTGTCAAGTTGTAACCTACCAACTCCATAGGATTCATGGGTCATGCAAGTGGAGGTTCAATCACCTTTGCCTTAATGCACATATAATTCACCATAGACATATGTGATACAAATCAAAATTTTGTTGGGGCTTGCCTGGTTGCAAGTCAAATTCAATGTTAGCTTCAAGGAGAATGTTGTCCAAGGCCTCCAATGTCTCCTCGAGCTCGGTCACTATATAACATGCAAAACATAGATGCACATGAGTAATATTAAATTATAGGCATTTTGCAACACAGTTCGGGTATGCAAGTTATCTTAATTGGCTTTAGCCTTTTTACAATAGAAAATATGTACTAAGATAGGATTTGAGGCCAATAATTGGAATTGATAATAAAAACTTGTTGTCTCTAAAATTCCAACAAGTATTTGGATTCTTTGAATTTTGATCCTAAATCTGTGGCTTGAACAAGGGCAAGTCAACTGAATTTGAAATTTTTACTGCAGTCTCTGGATATTTGAATCATGGTTTTGACCAAAATTGGGAATTTTCCAAGTAACAGAACACGAGAAATTAATTTCCAAGAAAATTAGCCCAAAGTAATCAATTATAAACTTACTCGGACATTCATATTAAATAAGTTGCACCACTGCAAAGTGTTTGTCGTGAGAACTCTACAATTATTTATTTGGGAATTTTTGAGCAATTCTACTAGGAGATATGGAATTTTGAAGTTTGGTTGAAGTCTAGAATTTCTTTTAGATGGAAAAGTTTAAATCAACTCAAACTGGGCCCACCAGTTTAAACTGATCCATTCAGGTTTAGGCCACAGTTGGCCACAGGGTTAACCCGCACAGCTGCACTATATCAGCAGCCACAAACTGATCCAGAGAGAGAAAGATAGATACGGTGATAGTAGGGTCCACAGGCATCGTCTTCCTCCTCTAGCTCCCGAGATGTGGTGGCACTCACCGGCGAGGAGCTTCAGTGCTCCAAAGCTCACCATGGGAGGTGTCATCGAAGCACCAGCGCATGGCCAACATCCTGGTTGTGTTGGCGACAGCCATAGGTGGACGGAGGTGACTCCCCCTCGACGGCGGCTGCGAGACCCATGGCGGTGACGTCGGTTTTGCTCGGGAGAAAGCTATCTAGGTCAGCAATTTCACCAATAGCATCGTGGTGACACGAGGAGCAATATTCTGAACAGTAAACATGTTGAAATACATTGCAAACATTAGCTCGATGGCAGAACTAGGGTTTGAAATTGGCGGCAAGGAGAACTAACTTTTCATAGCAGCTGGTGGATGGTTTTTGATGATTCTTGAGCAATGATATGTGCAAGGCAGTGTAGAGCATATTCTCTAGATGGATTAATGGATGGTTATATATAGAAACCGAATTGAAGCTCAGGCCTAGCTTCGGTCATCAGGAACAGAATGGGGAAACTGTATCGTGCCATGGCTACGAGCTATGAAACGATAATTCATCTTTAGAACAGCAAGTAGGGTTTCTGGCAAACCATGCAGCTGCTCGGGAGAGAAGTGAGGTCGACGGGTACGGGGAAATTTTGGCGCCTCGGCCCGGCAGTTCCAAACAGGGGCAATGGTGAAACCGGAAAATCCGGCGTGTTGGTTTAGCAACAACCCAAACTTGATTGAGGAAAAGATTGAGTAAGAGTAATGGAGTATTTTCTCTTTTGGTTGCCTTCTCAACTGACGATGGACTGGGTCTGGCAAGTGGAGAAAAGAGAGGGCGGCAATGGTTTCGCCGTGTCAGCTACAAGATCATAGAGAACATGAGTTCTTTTTCACCGTGGTAGAGGGTACAAAGAAACTACAAAATAAAATAAAATGAATAACCCTTCTTTGGTTCTCTATCCAGCCGACCTAGATTCAAAGGATGCCCAGGGCATGGGGATATGGCGAAATGGTAGTGAGCCTTGGTATGGAAACCTGCTAAGTAGTAACTTCCAAATTCTGAGAAACCCTGGAATGAAAAATAGGCAATCCTGAGCCAAATCCCTTTTTGGAAAAAAACAAGTGGTTCTCAAACTAGAACCCAAAGGAAAAGGATAGGTGCAGAAACTCAATGGAAGCTGTTCTAACGAATAGAGTCTGAATTCTCTATACCATAACTCCCCTTTTCCCTACTGAGATAGATTTAAGGAGTATCCTGGCCGATGAAGGAGTCTACTTTTTTGCTTACCTACCCAAGTCGGCAACTTCCTTTGATGAGTCACATCCCTCCTTTTTGGCCAATCGAGTGCGTGACACTCTTTGCTTGCAAAGCAGCATATTGGAAAAAGAAGGATTGACTTTCTATATTGGGCCCATCCCCTCTTACCCCTAACTAACGATTATGCCGCTCTCGCCTTTTTGACAAAAAAAAACTCTTTTAGGAAAGAAAAACAAATCCATATACCATATACAAATGGATGATACATATATCATAAAGAAAGAATATGGAGTGGGCAGTAGGCAGTAAGTAGGTATTGAACCTGTAACTCTAAGGTTATGAGCTTTGTGGGCTACCACACAGCTCTACCTTCTTAAACTGAAGAGCGGGAAACTAGTGGATAAAAGGGAGTTGGATACGCCCTCTACTATATCTATACAAATCAAATTATGAGAATCTTCAAAAAGAGAATCTCTCTTTCACTGTCTGTTTGTAGCAAGGTATGTAGAATACTTATATGAATAAATTGGAACGGCAAGGGAGAGTGTGTTGCTCGACTTAATGTGAAAACCAGATGTAAGGCAGTGAATTCAGCACCAAGGCAGGGCCATTGCTGTGGCAAGCAGTGGAGAGGAGAAAAAACGGTGTTCATAGGAAGTGGGTCTGACCAGTGGGTCCCACCCATGATACTCAAGCACACCTGCTCTGGTCATTTAATTCCACCACCAAACAAGGTTTAAAAATGCTAGATTTTTGTAGAGAGGCTAATTAAAATATTTAGATTTCAATTCTGAAATCAAATTCCTCATTTGACCCAGTTTCCTTCAAATTCAAATCTGAATTTGAATTTGAATGCAATTCAATGTACACATTGAATGAAATAGCAAATGCGCTCTAAAAATTATGAAATTTTGTGAGAACACTTTTTCAATTATGAGAAATTTATCGGGAAACTCAATTTCATATTTTGACAAAGTTAATTTTCCCTATTTTCCTTTGATTTGTTTTTCCTCTTCTGCTTTTGATCTCTCCTACTGAAGTTTGCACAATAGAATTTCAGGCTTTTACAAAGATGGTATCCAACATAGGTCGGAGCGACAAGCATCTCCAGTCCTGACAGCGAGGCATGCACACCTTGAAAGTGGTAGACATGATAGCCGCCAATATTGATTTCCTAATGAAGAACCTGGACTGTCAAGCCAATGGAGAAGTATTTGGCACAGCCCAAGCCTTAGATGATCACATGACATGTCAGGACTGTGGCAATGCGAGGAAAATGGGGAGTGATTGCACCAAGACCCGTGAAGATGCCTTATGTTTGGCATATAACAAAAACTTCAACAATGGCTACCATCCAAGAGGTCAAGAGTGGGGCCAACCATGCCCTTTCTTTCAAGGGGGCTACAACAACAACAATGGTGACGAAAATCATCCCAACCTGAAGGAACTTATCACTAGCCCACTCAAGATAAATGATGGTATATCCAAGAAGTTAGCGGCTAATGACAAGACCCTAGAGAATATCAATGCCAAGATTGAAGGGTTGGCCTCTGCTTCCAAGAACCAGTTGAGATTCAACAAGGTGTTGAAAAGTCAATTAGCTCAATTGACATCTATTGTCCCTCTGCTGGAGAATGGAGAGATTTCGGGGCAGCCTGATGCTCCCTTGGAAAATGTGAGTGCAGTAGTCACGAGAGGTGGAAATACCACTCGTAATCCACAATATCCCACTCAAGAGAAGACAACAGTTGCCAATGAAAAAGAGGAAATACCTTCTAGCAATGGTGAACAACTTAGTTAGAGAATGGGAAGGCAATTTGAAGACACCAACTTCCGGTGATTCCTTCAAAGAAATTGGAAGCCAACTGTGAATGATCAATTCAATCGCTTTGTCGAAGTCATTCAGACAATCCACATCAATGTGCCCTTGATAGATGCGATGCAAGTACCCATTTATGATAGCTATCTCAAAGACATCTTGAACAACAAGAGACCATTTTCCACCATAGATATTTTCAAGTTGGCGGAAGACTACAGCGCAACCATCCCCAACACACTATCGGAAAAGAAGAAGGAGCTAGGATGCCTCACTATATCCTGCTCAATTGGGACACAACATTTTGACAAGGCACTTTGTGACCTTGGTGCATGTGTTAGTGTCATGCTAGATTTAGGATCGAAGAGCATGTGAAAAGCCACCAGAGGGGGTGAATGGTAATTTAAAACTTTTTCAGCAGAAGCAACAAAAACCCCTCGACAAAAAATCAATCTGATAGAGAAACCATGTGTGCGAGTGTTTCCAATGTGTTTAAAAAGTGACAAATCAGTATAGATCATAGATAATCAAGTCACAACACTACTGGAAACCTGACGGTTTGCGACTTCCAACGCAAATTGCAATGACCCGCACATGGCCATCTCAAGATATTGTGCCATCGCAAAATGAAGCTCAATTTGTGACGATAAGCTCAAATTCCATCGCAAATATACGGGCCGTCGCAAATAGAGGACTAAATTGCGATGGCCAAGCATAGAACCGTCACAAGTTACTTAACTTGTGACGGCTCACCCTAGAGTCGTCGCAAAATGACAGGCCATTGCACTTTAGGGAGATATAACCCCGGCTCACAGGCTCGATTCGCTCACTCGCTCACGCGCCTCCATTCCCATGCCGCAGCGTTCTTGTCTCCGACGCTGCCGCCACACGCTTCTTCCCAACACCGCCGCCACCCGCCCCTCCCGACCACCACGCGCGCCTCCAGGCGACCAATCTCGTCCCCCCCCCCCCCCCCCGCTGTCATGTGCGCCTGTCCTGGCTGCCCTTCCCGCATGCACCCTGGGCGCCGCGCCTCCCGCTGTCGGCCTCCTCTGGCCGGTGTGCCTACAGCCGACACCCTCCTTCGGTCAATGAAACCTCACTCCGGCCGACACCCTCCCCTTATCGTTGGTTATTCCTCCTTCCTCTCTCTACTAATCTCTTTATTAATCGATGCTTGAATTGTTTAGCTAGATTTATGTTTGATTTTAGCTCTAAGTTTGGCTTTATGTTTAGCTCCATGTTTAGCTCTATGTTTAGCTCTATGTATCTCTCTATTAATCGATGCTTGAATTGTTTAGCTAGATTGATGCTTGAATTTAGTTTATGTTTAGCTATATGCTTAGCAAGATTGATGATTGAATTTAGCACTATGTTTAGCTCGATTAATCGATGCTTGAATTGTTTAGCTACATTGATGCCTGAATTTAGCACTACATTTAGCTCTATGTTCAACGACGAATTTAGCTCTATGTTAGCTCTATGTTAGCTCTATGCTTGAATTTAGCTCTATGTTTGTGATGATTGAATAATTGACGCTGCCCACGCCGCGTTTAGCTCGTCTCCTTTTTTGTTATAATTGAGAGACGCTCTTTATGTCAGAACGTCTCCTTTTGTGAAAGTAATCCGATATGTGCTTTTATAAGGCCCGTCTCCTTTTGTGCGACTAATTTGTTTAGGGAACATCACCTTCTCTCTCGTTCTGTCCTCACCTTCTCTCTCGTTCTGTCCTCTCTCTCATATTCTATATATTATAAGTTACTATTATTCAAGAAGTATTGTATTAACTTACAATCATTATTGACAGTGCATGACTTACAACGTCCATAAAGATTTGCGGCAACTATCTTATGGATTTGTGAATGTTAGAAGCTATGGTCGATATGATGTAAATGGCTTTCGATTCCGTACAACTCGTTTTGAAGCTCTTCGTCCTCTTGCGGAAACATCAAATTCTGGTGTTGTGTCGAGAGCAATTGACACTCAAGGGCATGAAACCAATTATTATGGGATCATTAACAAAATCTTTGAATTTACTTTTAGCGGAAATAAGACACTTCGAGTTGTCTTCTTTGACTATGACTGGTTTGATAGCACTCATGGAACTCGAGAAAACCAATTTGGAATGGTGGAAGTCAAACACAATGACCGACAATGAGGTTACGACACATTTGTTCTTGCACACCAAGTGGAGCAAGAGTATCATCTACCTTATCCATGCAAAAAGCTCAGTGCTTGGTGGATGGTATATAAGGCAAGTTCTGGTGAGCGGTTATATACTCCTAGGGATGATGGTTACCATGATAGTGAAGACATTGAAGAAGTCTACCAAGAAGAAGAGTTGCTAGGAACTTTTATCGTCGATCCTAGTGAAGGACTCGATCAAATAGTTGGAAATGTTGAAGATGTAGAGACAGGTGACATGCGAAAACGAGAATTAGAACAGGTCACGATGGAAGATCGTTAGGTTGGTTTAAGGAGTAGGGTACATGATAATTATGTTGATGTTTGAAAGTGATTACAAATATTGTTTTCTTCAAGATAGTAACATGAATTTTGTATAACATATTTGCATATTTATTGACTATCTCTTAAAATAGAATGGCATGAAAGAATGGTAATAAGGTGGCGGCAACGAGGGGGTTCTTCCCCTCTAGTGCTGAGGATGCTTTCACTGGTGCCTCGTCGATCAGAAGCAGACACTCTTAGCTGCTGGGTCATGTTCTGACCAGCTCTAGGGCTTCGTCTGAGCAGCCCACACAGGTAAATTTCACTAGTCTTTGACAAATTCTTAAAATCCAATTTTGAAGTAAACTTACTTATAAATCACTTGAATGTTGTAGTCTTCACCGACTAACTCAGAAGCTATGGCGCCAGTTCATCCTGGCTACCCTTTGGTGAGCCAGCCCTTGGCCAGTCCTCAGCTGGTGGGCCTTCTGATCCTCAGCCATTTGGCTCGGCTGGTGATGAGCCTTCAGGGTCACCAGACATGGTGCCCGAGCAGAGGCGGCAAATGAGGAGGACTCACTTTGTCAGTCCTCCACCGGTCACTACATGAAAGATCATGATTTGTCTGATCGGAGACATATAATAAAATCGTAATGTTCAATTCTTTGTTCTTTTGGTTACTTAAGTAACTAATTAATAAATATATTGCAGATTTTGGTTCGACGAGTTTTTCACTAGTGACAGACAACACAAACCAGTGAATGGTGTCCTCGGGTCCTTAGTGTGTACGCACTATCCTGGGGTCATGACGGGGTGCCTGCTACTTCGTGTGAGGACTACGTGCTGTCGGTGGTTTTGATCCGGTAGATCTCCCGACACTACTAAAAGTTTTTGCAGAGTTTGAAGTTCGGTGTGGGCGAGCGGAGATTCAAGAAGGTGAAATGTAAAATGACACAGGAGACACAAAGATTTAAGTGGTTCGGGCTGTCTGAGCATAATACCCTACTCCACGGCGTGTGTTGGTGTTGTATTGGATGTATGAACTCAACTCAGGTGACGTGAGTTGAGAGCGCGTGTGAGCCGACCAGACCAGATCCTATCCGATCAGATCAGATGATTCAGATCCTATGAGCCCCTGTATGTATCATCGGCCTGTCCTTTTATAATACAAGGACAGGTCGTTACAAGTTGGCCTGGCCCGACATGTGGCCCCGGCGGCTACTAATATTGATACACATTTGATGTGCTTAATTACCCTTAATGACCGAGTTACGAGCTTTGATAGCGCCGTTACTGGTAATAAGGGTCATCCGATTGTGTGTCATAACATAGTATTAATGACACTTAATCGGGTCTTGAAGTCCTTGATTCCCCTTTGAAGATCCGGAGCCGTTGTGGAGTCTACCGGAGGTTTGAGGCTGAAGATCTGACGATTGGACCCGTGGCAGCTCCGGAGCATACTGTGGGGAACAGATAGGTCCGGTGACACCAGACACGTGTCAGTTCCAGAGCTTCCCTCGATCTGGGGTTAGGTCCGGGGGTGCCGTTATGGTACATAGCCCGGAGCTTCCCCCTTGTGGGCGGTAGCTCCGGTTTGATGGTACACGTGGCGACCCTGGGACTAACCATGTTGGAGAAGCGGGTCCAGTCATGTCTGACATATGGGCCTCCGAAGGTATTCAAATCAAGTAGCTGACATTTCCTTGAGATCTTTGTAATCTCAAGGGGTATACGGTACTCAGGGTACCGACAGTGGCCCCCTGGGCCCACCTCTGGGGAAGACCCCTTGGGTGAAGTCATTCCGCCAGAGGTGGGTCCATCCTTCGACTTTTGAGCCGAGTCTTCAAAGGTCTTCAGATGTGCCATTGGCGATAGTTTTGGAGTTAAATCCTCGCCGCGTGGCATATCCTGGGTGCGGCAAATGAGATCTTTGGCGTGCAGATCTCACGCAATTGAAGGTCGCTGGTTCCCGATACGAAAATCGTATCGGTTCCATGCGCCTTGTTAGGCCGCCACCTTCGGGCTTCCCGCCTTTCATGATGACAACCGTTCGCCTGGGTAAGAACCTCAACTTGATCGTCGGGGTGGTCCCGGGCCCTCTTGTCATCGGCAGGGTGAAATTTTTGAATAGTATCGTCGGCTTCCCTGTGGTTTCCATCCAAGTGTTTCGGGGGATTACTTAAGAAGGAAAGCGCGCACCATCTGGGGTTCTTTACGCCTCTCATCTGATCTTGCGCTCGAACTCCCAAACTTGTTCTTGCTTTTCCTCCCTTGCCTCGCTTGCTGCGATGGAGTTGGGTCTCCGCAAGAGCTGCTTGAAGACCGAAAGTGACCTGAAGAAGGTCCGGGCCCTCATGGGGTGGTCCCCGGACTTCTTCAACCACCTAGTCCGCGCCGGGGGAGAGCTCCCATTTGAGAAGGAGCACGCCGGTGAGATGGTGTACTTTTCTGCGTGCGCCATGGTGGGGCTGATCCCACCTTATTCCTCCTTTTTCTTGATGCTGCTAGACTTCTATGGTCTGCAGCTGTATCACTTTGGCCCCCCACTCCATTCTTCTAGTGTTTGTCTTCATCCACTTCTGTGAAATGTGGGAGGGCATCCCCCCCCTGCATTGAGCTTTTCCGAACCTTCTCCACCGTCCATACCACCGGAAGGGGTGATGAGTACCTTAGCTTCTACTACTTTGTGAAGCGCAAGAAGTGCCCATTCAAGTACCTCCGGTCGTTTCCCTCTGGAAAGTGGGACGATTGGAAGAAAGACTGGATAGTCATCCGGGTGGAGGAGCACGAGAAGCTGGAGCTACCCGAAGGCCTCCCCAACATCGACACTGCAGTCTGGAGTGAAGCTCCGGTGCTGTCGGATGCCTTCAACCCTGCTCGGACCAGGATCCGCCATTGTGTGGAGGGAGGATTAACTCCTCAGGCGGTATTTTGCAATTTCCTGGTCAACAGGTGGGCACCGCTGAAGAGGAGAGAAAAACTCGCTTGGTCCCTCAACAGTGTGATGGACGACGACCGGGTCGAGACCGGGCTGAAGTCCAACACGGAGGGGGCAACCGTGGAGTTTCATCTCAAGAAGTTCCAGCATGGCATCGACGTCGCGGGTGATGACTTGAACCCGCCACCAGCTTTCCTCCCTCTGAACTTGGAAGTACAGTTAAGCAGGGAGCTCCGGCAGACGATGCCGGTGCTTGACGACCTCGATGTCATCGAGAGACGATCAACTTCCAGGGTGGTGGTCCCTGGGGCTTCTGAAGGTGGCTCCGCCCCTGCCCTGAAGCCAAGGACCGAAGTCGTCGGCAAGGGCAAGGAGCCGGCAGCCAAACCCTCGAGCTGGAAGAGGAAGCTAAAGCATGCCGACGGAAGGTCCGTCAGGACTGCACCCTCTGCAGCAGCTCCTTCTCCCCGGAGGGGGAGGTCTTCTACAACCGTGGCGACTGCAGTTGCAGCAGTGTCTTCCTGGGGTGCTAGCTCCGGGCATGTGACTCCAGTACCAAGGCCAGCTAAGGTCTCTGGGTCCGGAGGTTCTTCCCGGTCGAGGGAGGCCTCGACTAAGGAAATGATCGCGGCTGCAACAAGTTCCGGGGGGGCCTTCCGGAGCTACCACGCCGGCGGCGGCCATGGTCAGTACATAACGCCCAAGAAAGAGATTCCGTGCAAGCTGGTGTTGAAGCCTTCTGAGGTAATTTTTAATCTTTACCTCAGATAGTTGTTTTGTTGTAGTAACTGTTTTTTAAGTTTCTTCATCCATCATCTGCAGCGTCCCCAAGAAGATGAGTGAGGCTCCGCCCTCAGCCACAGCAGTTGAAGCTGTGAGGGCGGAGGCTTCTGCTCCTGTCCTGGTGCCGCCCCAAGTGCTGGCTGAAGATGTGACAGCTCCGGCGCCAGCTGTTGTGGTCATGGACCTCGACTCATCCCCCGAGACTCCCGTGGTAGCGCCGGACCACGGGAGAGAAGATGCGCCAGCGGTACCTGCCCCAGAGGTTGAAGCCCCGAGTCTTGATGCTGAGATGTTGGAAACTTCAGCTGCCGAGCCAGAGGAAGCAGTGATTCCGGCCCCAGAGCTGGAAATTTTCGAAGCCCCGGTGGTTGAGCCGGAGGTTATTGAAGTCCCGACGAGCGAGTTGGATGTTGAGGAAGTCCCGGCGGTTGAGCCGGCTACCTCCGAAGCTCCAGCCTCAGAGCCGGTTGCCACTGAAGCTCCGGCTGTAGAGCCGGTTGCAGTTGAAGACCTTCCGACGCCTGAGCCGGTTGAGGTTGAAGATCCGGCCTCAGGGTTGGTTGTTGTTGACCTTCCAGCGCCCGAGCCGGTCGTTGTGGAGGCATCAGCACTCGAACCCATGATGGTCGAGGCGCCAACACCTGAGCCACCAGCGAAGAAGGAGCCCAGGCCGGAGCCGGAGCTCGTCCTGTGTGGCTTCATCGAAGGTCCGGACCCAAAGTGACCCCAAGGTGATTTCCGGAGGAAGGATTGCTTCAGCTCCGTACACCAGGAAGAAGGGTGTCTCTCCAGTTGACCGGTTTGGAGTTGTCCTGTTGGCCCATAGAGTGGGCAGAAGCTCTTCAATCCAGTTGGCTCCATGTTTTTTCAAGTGCTCATAGGTGCGCGTTTTGAGTCCTTTCAGGATTTTAGCATTTGCTCTCTCGGCATGGCCATTGCTTGCCGGGTGAGCTACGGAGGCATAGCAAACTTGAATGCCGAGGTCTTCGCAATATCCTTGAAATGCAGAGCTTGTGAATTGGGTCCCGTTATCAGTAATGATTTTGTTTGGGACTCCAAATCTGCATACAATGGACTGCAAAAAGTTGATAGCAGATTGCTTGTTTATTATCACAACTGGAGTTGCTTCCGGCCACTTGGTGAACTTGTCAATGGTGACATAAAGGAACTTGTAACCTCCGACGGCTCTTGGGAAAGGTCCCAAGATGTCCATCCCCCACACAGTGAAGGGCCATGTAGGAGGTATCATTTGTAGAGGCTGAGCCGGTGTGTGAATTTGCTTTGCATGAAATTGGCATGCTTCGCATTTCTTCGCCAGCTCAGTTGCATCCTGGAGTGCTGTAGGCCAGTAGAAGCCATGCGAGAAGGCTTTTCTGACCAGCGTGCGGGAAGACGCGTGGTTCCCACACTCACCTCCATGGATTTCTGCGAGGAGCTCGCAACCTTCTTCCCTTGTGATGCACCGCATTAGGACGCCGTTGGCACCGTGCCGGTAGAGATCCCCTTCTACCAACATGTATCTTTTAGCCAATCTGACTATCCGGTCAGCAGATACATCATCGTCAGGAAGGATGTTGTCTTTCAAGTAGCTCTGGATCTCCGAGATCCAAGCATCGGAGCTGACTTGAGCATTTGGGTCTTGCGTGCTGGGTTGCTCAGAGCTTCCGACAGCACCTACAACCCTTGATGGCTACCGTGGTAACAGGGCCATCGGGACCGTCAGCTTCGGGATGCTGATCTCGCCCCCTTCGCTCAGTTCGGCAGGCTGAGCTGTGGGTTTTGACAACCTCTGGACAAAAGTTCCGTCAGGAGCTGGAGCTTCGGTTGACGCTTTTGTCGAGAGTTCGTCGGCTTCAGCGTTGTGGACATGCTGGACGTGGTGGAGGTCTAATACTTCGAAGTCCTTCTGAAGCCTCTGGACTTCAAGGAGGTAAGTAGCTAGCTGGAGATTGTTGCAGGAGCATTCACCCTTCACGTGTTTAATGATGACCTGTGAATCTCCCTTAACCAGCAGCTACTTGACACCGTATGACAGTGCCACCTTTAGTCCGTAGATGAGTTCTTCGTACTCCGCCATGTTGTTGGTCGCCTTGAAGTCAAGGTGTAGCATGTATTTAACCTTCTCCCCGGTTGGTGCGAGGAGAAGGATTCCAGCTCCGGCCCCCTGCTTTTGCATGGAGCCGTTGAAGTAGAGGGTCCAGTGAGGCTCGGTGAAGATTGGAGCCTTGTGTTTCGGCTTCTGCTCACTGGGGCCCCCAGGGTTTGATGGAGAGGTCCATTCCGCCACAAAATCTGCCAATGCTTGACTCTTGATTGCTTGTCTTGGAATGAATTCGAGATCGAGTTCAGCCAATTCTGCTGCCCACTTTGCAATATTCCCAGTTGAATTGGGATTATGAAAGATTGCTCGAAGTTGGTAAGAAGTCACCACTGAAATCTTGTAAGCTGGGAAGTAATGGTGAAGCTTCGTGGAGGCGATAAGAACTGCATAGAGCAGCTTATGCTCCTCTAGGTATCGAGTCTTTGCATCATGAAGTACTTCACTGATGAAGTACACTGGGCGCTGGATGGTCCAGACCTTCCCGGAGGGGCCTGGAGCTTCCTCTTCATTGACCCGGATCCTCCCGGAGGGATCCGGACCTTCTTCGGGGACCTCCGGGTCCTTGCTGGAGGGACCCGGAGCTTCTTCAGAAGCGACCTGGACCCTCCCGGAGTGGTCTGGGTCTTCTGAAGTAACTTCTTGTGGACACAAGTCTGGGAACTGGGACCCAAACTCGCTTTAAGGGACCTCTGGACCCTCCCGGAGGGGTCTGGATTCCTGAGCATGGGATGGTTCTGGTCTCTCCGCAACCAGGACCATACTGACAACTTCATCAATTGCTGAAATGTAAAGCAGCAAAGGCTCACCAGGGTTCGGAGCTACCAGAGTTGGTAGGGTGGTGAGGAGCTTTTTTAGCTCCTGGAACGCCTTTTCTGCTTCTTCAGACCATTGGAATGGTCTGGACTTCCTCAATAACTTGAAGAAGGGAAGTGCCCGTTCCACCAGTCTTGAAATGAACCGGCTGAGGGCTGCTAGACATCCAGTTAGCTTTTGGACATCCTTGATACGGGCTGGTGGCCGCATGTCTTCAATGGCTTTGATCTTCGCCGGATTAGCCTCTATGCCCCGGTGATTTACCAGGAAACCAAGAAGTTTTCCGGAGCTAACCCCGAAGACACACTTGTCTGGGTTTAGCTTTGTGCGGGTGACCCGCAGCTTGTCAAAGACAACCTTTAAGGTGTCAAGGAGTGACTCCTTGTTCTTGATCTTGACCACGATGTCATCGACATACACTTCCACTATGTCTCTAATGAGTTCTTCAAAAGTTTTGTACATAGCTCGTACAAAGGTTGAAGCTGCATTCTTGAGACCAAATGGCATGGCTATATAACAGTACAATCCATCTACTGTGATGAAAGAGGTATGATCTTCATCTTCCCTAGACATTCTGATTTGATGATACCCAGAATATGCATCTAGGAAACACAGTAATTCACACTCGGAGGTGGAACCCACTATCTGATCTATTCTAGGCAGTGGGAATGGATCTTTTGGACACGCCTTATTTAGTGTTGTGTAGTCAATACACATCCGAAGCTTCCCGCCGGCCTTGGGCACAACGACTGGGTTTGCTAGCCATTTTGGATGGAAGAATTCTCGGATGAATCCATCTTTGAGCAACTTCTTCACTTCTTGTCGAATGAAGTTATGTCGCTCCACGGATTGCTTCCGAGGCTTCTGATGCACGAGCCGGGCATCAGGGTAGATCTTCAGATTGTGCTCAATCACTTCCCTGGGGACCCCAGGCATTTGTGACGGTTGCCAGGCAAACACATCGACATTAGCCCGGAGGAAAGCGATGAGCACGAGTTCCTATTTGTCATTCAGTCCCCCCGATATACGGGTGGTCTGAGCGGCATCGGAACCAATTTGGACGACTTTGACGGGAATGTCGGTGTCGCCGCTTGGCTGCACACGAGGTGCAAAAGTTGAGCTTCGTTGACGAATGCTCCGGGGTTTTGGAGCTTGCTCCTGCCTGGAGTCCTCCTCTTGTGCCGTAGTAAGCGCATGAAGTTCTTCTAGAGCGGTTACTCCGGCAGTGCAATCTCCGCGGATTCAGAGAACGCCTACTGGTGTTGGCATCTTTAACACCAGGTAGCCATAATGAGCAGCTGCCATGAATTTGTACAAGGCAGGCCTACCCAAGATGGCGTTGAAAGGTAAGTTGATCTGAGCAACGTCAAAGACCAACTTCTCAGTGCGATACTTCTCCCGGGTCCCGAAGGTAACGGGGAGAGTAATAGCACCGAGTGGGGTAATGGCTCCCAGACCTACTCCGGAGAAAGGTCGGGAGGGGTGAAGATCCAAAGGTCAGCGCTGAAGCTTGGTAAAAGCTTCGAAGCTTATGAGGTTAAGCCCCGAACCTCCGTCTACCATAACATGGTGGAGCTGAATGTTATTGATGGTAGGAGATACCATCAAAGATAACTGGCCTGCTCCAACCATGCTTTGAGGGCAGTCCGAAGCATCAAAAGTGATGGCTGTGTCCATCCACTTCTGATGAGGCTCCGCCCTGTCTGTAGGAGCTACAACGGCCATGTCCCGACGCATTGTCTTGAGGACGCGGCGGGAGGTGATGTCCCATGATCCACCAAAAATGGTGTTCATGTTCTTTCGACGATCATTGTCAGAGACGTCAGAATCGTCGTCGACGGAGGTGTAGACGGCCTTCAGGACCTTTTTAGGATCCTGAAAACCTAACTCCTATTCAGCCGGAGCTTCGTCAACTTTTTGTTTTCCTTCCCTCTGTCGGAAAGGAACTTCTTCCCGACGCTTGTTGTAGCGCTCGACAAGGTTTTGGACCTCCCGGCAGTCTTCCAAACTGTGGCTGTCCGTCTTATGAATTGGACACCACACCTTGGGTTTGCCACCGTCTTCAGAAGACGGTCGAGGTCGCTTCTCGAGGCATGGCCCCCGGCCACCCGGAGCTGCAGCAGACGCAGCATTAGATGCACCGGCCGACGACTTCTTCTTGCCGTTGGTCTTTTTCTTTTTTTTTGCCACTCCCGGAGGTAGTGGCTTCGCCTTTGGAGGATTTCTTGCGATCCTCCGGAGGTGGTTTGGAGTGCATTTCACGGCCCTCCGCAGCTCTGGCACATTTGTCAGCCAAGCTGAAGAGTTCCGTGACACTGGTGATCTCCTTGATCGCCAGTTTCTCCAACATCTTCTTATCCCGTACGCCCTGTCTAAATGCCACAATGACAGAAGCGCTAGAGATAGAAGGGATAGTGTTTCGTACCTGAGAGAATCTCTGGATGAATGATCGCAGGGATTCTCCCCCTTTTTGCACAACTGCAAAAAGGTCCAGTTCGATGCCTGGTTAGGTGTATGAACTCCCGAAGTTGGCGGTGAACTGTCGGCACAACTCCTCCCAAATGTTGATTGAGTTGAGTGGAAGGCTCATAAACCAGGACCAGGCGGTCCCAGTAAAAGCCACTGGAAAATAGTTGGCCATTACGGCCTCATTTCCTCCAGCTGCGAGGATAGCAATGGAGTAAATCTGAAGAAATTCGACAGGATTAATGGTACCGTCAAACTTCTCCGGCAGGTGAGGCCAGAATTTCTGTGGCCACCTGACCATACACAGATGCATGGCTAGGGCTGAACAGCCTCCTCCTACTCCTTTAGGAGTAGGAATGTCTTGAGCTTCTCGTCTTTCACGAGCACGCTTGATATGGACTCGGCCGTCTTGTTGACTGTATCGGCGATCAAGCTCCGCCCAGAGGTCATGAGTTGAAAGCCTTGATACCGTGTGAGTGCGTCACGCCCCGGAGGGCAACGATGTCACTTGCTGTGACACAGCACGTCTCCTGTTGTTGGAAACGTGCGGACCAAGTCTGCTAGACAAGGTCCGTCGCTATGACGGGGCCCGTCCTGAAGGAGGGGGACCCTGGTTACTGATGCGGTCGGCTGCTGCTGCAACCAAGTGTTCCACATTGGCCCTCCACTGCTCCATTGCATCCCGGGATGCATCCAGAGGTGGTGGACGCTGAAGGAGAGCACGTGCTGCATGGAGCGCGTGTTCCGGGATGTCATGATTCGCCGATGAAGTGATTGACGCCGGTGCACCATCGCACTGCCCAGCTTGATTTGCTGGTGGAGGCGGCGGTGGTGGAAGTGTGACTCCTGCTGGAACCGAGGTTCCTGCAGGTGGCTGCATATTGGAGGGATTGCCCCCAGCAGCTTGAACAGCGGGATGACCATTGGATGATTCAGCAGCTGAGTTCACCATTCTTGAAATCTCAGGCGCCCCTACCTGGCGCGCCAACTGTCGGTGGTTTTGATCCGGCAGATCTCCCGACACTACTAAAAGTGTTTGCGGAGTTTGAAGTTCTATGTGGGCGCGCGGAGATTCAAGAAGGTGAAATGTAAAATGAAACATGAGACACAAAGATTTACGTGGTTCGGGCCGCCTGAGCGTAATACCCTACTCCACGGAGTGTGTTGGTGTTGTATTGGATGTATGAACTCAACTCAAGTGACGTGAGTTGAGAGCGCATGTGAGTCGATCAGACCAGATCCTATCCGATCAGATCATATGATTCAGATCCTATCAGCCCCCTCTATGTATCGTCGGCCTGTCCTTCTATAGTACAAGGACAGGCCATTACAAGTTGGCCTGGCCTGACATGTGGCCCCAGCGGCTACTAATATTGATACACATTTAATGCGCTTAGTTACCCTTAATGATCGAGTTACAGGCTTTGACAGCGCCGTTACTGGTAATAAGGGTCGTCCGATCGTGTGTCATTAACATAGTATTAATGACACTTAATCGGGTCTTGAAGTCCTTGATTCCCCTTTGAAGATCCGGAGCCATTGTGGAGTCTACCGGAGGTTTGAGGCTGAAGATCCGACGATTGGACCCGTGGCAGCTCCGGAGCATACTGTGGGGAACAGATAGGTCCGGTGCCACCAGACACGTGTCAGTTCCAGAGCTTCCCTCGTTCTGGGGTTAGGTCCGGGGGTGCCGTTATGTATTGCAGGAATCAACGATGGAGGCTCAAACTCCATCGCCATCTATATTGGCACCTGGACCGTCACGTGGCGAGGATGTCGGAGGCTCGGGAGGTAGTTGAACGGCTAGCGGATAACCTCTTTTTTTTTGTTTTGTGTTCTTGTGATGTGATATACGAGACACTATGTGATGTGTCTGTGAAATTCGTGTTTGTACTGTTGTTATATGTGACGTGACTGTAATATGTTTATTGTGTTTCTGACCATCGAGTCGAGCAACATTTTCTATTTTTTTAAAAAAGAAAAAACCTTATTTGAGATGGCTTTTATAAAGTACCATCGCAAATAAGACCTCTACTATTTGCGACGGCTGTTGTGGTCGTTGCAAATAAATAATTTGTGACGGTTGGCGGTAGCCATGGAAAATAAGGGCCTATTTACGACGGCTCTGGCTAGCCATCGCAAATAATCGGGTTGAGTCCTTATTTGCAATAGTTGTCGCTAGCCATCGCAAATAAGTTACATTGTGACAAAATCTGAGTAACGGCCGGAAACCATCACAAACAAGGAAAACAACTTCTATGTATTGCAGGCATCAACGATGGAGGCTCAAACTCCATCGCCATCTATATCGGCACCTGGACCGTCACGTGGCAAGGATGTCGGAGGCTCGGGAGGTAGTTGAATGGCTAGCGGATAGCCTCTTTTTTTTTGTGTTCTTGTGATGTGATATACGAGACACTATGTGATGTTTCTGTGAAATTCGTGTTTGTACTGCTGTTATATGTGACGTGACTGTAATATGTTTGTTATGTTTCTGGCCATCGAGTCGATCAACATTTTCATTTTTTTTAAAAATAAAAAACCTTATTTGAGATGGCTTTTATAAAGTACCATCGCAAATAAGACCTCTACTATTTGCGACGGCTATTGTGGTCGTTGCAAATAAATAATTTGCGACGGTTGGCGGTAGCCGTGGCAAATAAGGGCCTATTTACGACGGCTCTGGCTAGCCATCGCAAATAATCGGGTCGAGTCCTTATTTGCAACAGTTGTCGCTAGCCATCGCAAATAAGTTACATTGTGACAAAATCCGAGTGATGGCCGGAAACCATCACAAACAAGGAAAACCATCACAAATAGCTTATTTGCGAAGGCATTTTTCTTATTTACGAAGGCTATAGTCGTCGAAAATCATCGGAATTCCTATAGTGAAAATACATGACAACAAGAATCACGAGAAAATATTGAGTAAAACCCAAGTTATGATCAAAACCTAGAGCAAAGATCAATTTCTTCTAACAGAGAGCAAACATATCTGCTACGCTGCAAATAAACTTGTGTAACTCAACGACCACAAATCACGTCAAATGGATCTGTATTGAGTATTGAGTTGTGAAGACAACACTAAAATAATATTTTCAAATGGATTTGTAAAACTTGAGTTATGATCAAAACGCCGAAGCAAGGTTGGGCAGCGCAGAGAAAGACTTAACGAAAACAAGTCAGACGAACAAGGCACAAAAGCTCCTCTATACTACGAATTTTATTCAATGAAACACAAGAGAAGTAGCCCGAATGTCATCTTACCACGAGCCCTGGCCTCTCTTGCTTATATAACCAGCCCTTAGGCGAACCCAATCTAGACTAGGACTTTAATCCTACTCAGTTCCAACCGAAACTTTACATAACAGCTCAAGACTTCCATACACATATAGAAGCAATCTTAAGACTTCCAAACACCATAGGAACATCCCAAACATACCTAAAATAACTCAACTTCATGAATCACACGAAATCTAACCAAAACAAACTCTAAACTTTCCATAAACAACCATAACCACCTCAGCCGCAGCCAGAAGCATAAACCAGCCGGTTGGATCTTTCTGGCCACATCTTCACGCCCATACCTTTCATCGCGCATTGGAACAATGTTGCCACGTCCATGCACCTCTTGAACTCATGCAAACACTTTCCAACGACATCCATGATACCTTCATATGCATTGTTCTTGACTCAAACATGTTGCACGACCTCTCGATCAACTCAACCACAATTCCTCCTGAACATAGTTGTTGAATCTCAACTTCTCCCTTAGACTAGTTCAATTGATCCCGTCACCAGCAATGTCTTGACCTCAAGCAACACCTGCACATGAATAAACAACCAATTCTTCCGAGCACAAGTTCTCAACTTGACTCACATTAGTCCGATAACCACAACACCTTATATGAGCTCCTCACATAAGCATGTTGCGAACAAAGCGAGAAAATTTCCACCATGATCAACCAAAATGCATCAAAAACTTAGTCCAAAAGTACTAAGAAAATCATCCCATAAGTGTAAAGCAAGTTTGAAACAGGGCAAATGAAAAACATAGCAACCACACGATTATTTCAGCTCATAGAAAGTTCGGACTGTCCAAAACAGTCGCTATGCATTATAAAAAAAGCTTGGATATTCCGAAACACAAAACACGTGCAACTCACGTGCAGCAAAAGTTTGGACAGTGCAAAGTGTGTTTCTCGAGTATATTCAAAACTTTGCATGTAAACTTCATGTTTAACATAATTTCCAATGTATTCAGACATAGATCTGACAATCTCCACCTTGATGAATGCATTGGCAACACCACTAAGAAATCGAACATTGGCTCATTCACATTTCGTAAAAAATTTTGACGAAAAAGCAAATTTCTTCCCCTTATTGAAATCAAAAATCAAATGAGAAGAAACATTCTCCCCTATGGATGTACACCCCCCCCCTAAGAAGAACGTGTAAATCAAAACAGTTATGAATGTGCAATGTGTATCATATTTCTCCCTCTTTGACAATATATTCAGCAAGGTACAAAAGAGAAATTTTATTTTGTTACAAGCATAATATGATATATACTGATAAAACAAAGCTCATACAAGTCATACTATCAAGTAACTTACACTATCACATAATTGAGAGACATAAAGTAGTGTAAGCCATGCTAGAGATCATGTGTAATTTAAATTTAAGCAAGTGACGATCTCACAAACTTAACAATTTCGAGAACCTGAAAGCATGACACATGTTGCTGCATTTTTTTAATTTTTCATAATTATTTATAGCATAAATTTTTATCATATGACATTTGCAAGAGATTATACGCAGCACCCGCCTTATTCTAACCAACCAAGCCAAGCCTATGTCATTTGACAATCAAAAGTGTAAGGACATAGTTTTAGTCATACACAACTCCTTCCAAGTTCAGATCAAAGTGCAATGATAAGCAATCTTAAAAGAAGAAATGCGATGCATACATATTCTCTAGATCTTTTTAGATTTTTAATTTGATCATAAAAGCTCAACATGGGCTATTGATTGATTAATGTTTATGGTTAAAAGCACTTGTGAGCATGCAAGAAGTTCAAAACAGCAAGAAAGTTCAATCATGACCAGATTTAGTGAAAAGTAATTATTCCAATTACTAGTCATGGCAAAACTACAAATGTATAACACGAGTAATGTAGTAAGAACTTTTAGCGTCTAAAAGGAATCACAAAGTTATATATGTATGTACCACTTATGCTCATATTATATTTAATTTCAGATTCACACATAGACTTCTCAAGGTGCAAAACTTCCCCTCAGTTTAATCCATGAGGATGCATAAACCCAATTTCACTAAGAATGAATGAAAAGTGAGTGAAATCCAAAGGTTTTGTGAAAATGTCAGCCAATTGTTGTTCGGTGTCTACATGGTGAAGCACAAAGTTTCGTTTTTTTACATTATCACGGAGAAAATGACACCTAATGTCAATGTGCTTTGTTCTAGAATGTTGCATGGGGTTTGAAAGTGCATCTAGGACTCCCTTGTGGGTTTTGGATGATTTATGACAAGCAATTGGGATCCTAATCCTTTTGTTGAGATGAATGCAGGCAAATGATGAAAAATGAGCAAAATGCCAAAAAGAAGGGAAATGAGAAGCAAAGTGAATTTGAGCTCAAGAAGAAGAAAATAGTAGATTATTATGTATAGAGTGTGTTAAGGAAACACACCCAAGAGCTCAATCACTTTCAAGCACACACATACAATGCACAAAGTTATACAGGACCGGACTAGTCCGATATCAGCCGGACTAGTCCGATATCACATTATGCACTAGATCGGACAAGTCTGGTGTCCACCGGACTAGTCCGATATCTTTCTGATCCATTTCGTACTAGTCTCCCCAATGCGGACTAGTCCTCAACACAATGCACAAGTCACACAAAATAGGACATGTCCGTTGTGACCCGGACTAGTCCGATATTCATTCTGATCCACTTCGGACAAGTCTGGTGTCTACACGGACTAGTCCGATATAGACACTAATCTAAATCGGACAAGTCCTCCAAGTGCGGACTTGTCATCCCAAACACTTAGGATTTCATATATCCGGACAAGTCCGATGGCAATCGGACTAGTCCGAAGATTTCCAGTAGTGAAATCGGACAAGTCCATTGTCAACCGGACTAGTCCGATATTCCTGGACACTTAGGGTTCGCTACACACAGCACACCGGACTAGTCCGGTGACCACCACGGACTAGTCCGATCTTTCTGAACCCTAACGGTCACTTTTAGGAACCCCATATAAATAGAGGTGCACGGCCCACTTTTACAAGCTCTCGAACCCTAGCGCCGTCACACCTCCCAAGAGACTCAAAAACCATCTCTCTCCACGAAATTAAGTGCAAAATCAATCAATCCATTGAAGATCACTTCTAGATCATTGGAGAGACACTTAGCACACATCATTGAGCTCTTGGTTTGATTCTCTAACACACTCTTACGTTTCAATTTGTAATTTTCGAGTGTGTTATTGGTGTCATTGTGAGTTGTAATCAAGGGAGCTCTCAACGTGTGAGAACGCCCCTTCAACTTGGTTATTTACCCCTTGTGAGTAGTGGAAGAGGATTGGCCTTCGTGGCGATCCGACGAGGAAAGGGTTGGAGAAGACCCGGTCCTTTTGTGGGCTCCTCAACGTGGACTTAGGTTGCCTTCGTGGTAGCCGAACCACGGGATAAATCGTGTGCCTTGTCCTTTTTGTGTTCCTCATCTAATTTGATCAACTTAATCTAGGGTTTGATTCACTTTATTCAATCTAAGTCTAATTGTTGATCAAGAGCTTTAACTACAATAGAATCTGACATACAACTATTAAATTGAGATTCAAGTTTATATTTCCGCTGCAAACATTTACGAATCAATCAATTTGTCTGAACTTGATCATCCTAGCCCGTGAAAACTGGACTAGTCCGCACATTACCGGACTAGTCCGATATCTCTGGTTTTGACCTTGTTGCTGAGTGTTACAGGAACCGAGAAAAATCAAAAAGGCCTATTCACCCCCCCTCTAGGCCTACATTCAATTGGTATCAGAGCGGGTTCTTCAAGAAAGAGTGCAACCACTCGAAGAGATCATGTCGGACATGAAAGATGTTCAGAAAATCAACAACCAGGAAGAAGTAAACAAAGACAAGAACCAAAAGCTGGAAAAGTATCTCGAAGCAGTTCAAGACTTCGATGATGATGACGAGGAGACGCTGGAGCTGAAAGCACTACTCAGAAAGAAAGCACTTTCCAAAGGGAAAGCTAAAGTTGAAGAAAAGAAGAAGGGGAGTAGTCACGCCGACTACTCCCGATATCCTTTCAACTATGATCGTTTAAATTCAAACAACAGCCATTACCTATCTATTCCTCTTGGAAAAGCCCCACACTTCGATGGGAGTGATTACTCCATGTGGAGGCAAAATATGAAGATGCACTTGATTTCCCTTAACCCAAGTTTATGGCATATTGTGTGCACAGGAATAGACATCCCAGATGACGACGAAGAGCTCACTCCAAGTCAAGAGCAAGCCATCCACAGAAACACTCAAGCTGCAGCCGTGATCACCTCCTCTCTAAGTCGAGATGAATTCACAAAGGTAGACGGACTGGAGAAACAAGCCAAGCACGTCAAAGAAATAGCCGACCACACATCGGCCCAGAAAAAGGGAGTTGCCTTAAAGTCCACACTCAAGCCTCTATCCAAAGAAGCAAGAGAAGCACACTTTGAGGAGGATAGCGATGACGAAAGCAGTGAGCTGGACGAAGAGGATATGATTTTGTTCATGAAAAAGTTCAAAAGAATAATGAAGAAAAGACAAGGAACAAAATCTGGTGAAGGCAAGTACAAGGAAAGGACAAAGCCGAAGATGAGGCGGGCATGCTATAATTGTGGTGAGTACAACCACTTTATAGTCGATTGCCCGTATGAGGACAACAAGAAGAAGAATAAAGAAACCAAGCCTCAACCGAAGAAATTATTCAAAAAGAAGAAACAAGCTGAACAAGCACACATTGGAAAGGAGTGGGACTCAAACGATGAGTCCTCATCATCCGATGAAGAAGAGATGGCTAGCATAGCCATTGAAAGCTCATCCAAGAAACCCACACTCTTCCCCACGCTCGGTGCAAAGAAGGGACATGGCACTTGCCTCATGGCAAAGGAAGGTAAACGCAAGGTAAACATCAAAACTCCTTCCATGCATTCGTACTCAAGTAATGATGAACTAGATAGTGATGATGAAGATATGCTAACTGGATTAGATAGAAAAACTGCTGCTAAAATGAAATTTTTACTTGTCCAACTTGTTGAGAAGGAATCGCTAATTGATCGTCAAGAAGACATGATTATCTCCCAAAAGGAGAGGTATGTCGAACTTGACAATCTTCTAGTTCTTGAAAAGGAGAAAAACAACTCACTAGAGCTTGAGCTAGCTTCAAGCAAGAAAACTTGTTTGGAATTAACCAACTCAAACGTTGCAATCAAGGATCAACTTGATGACCTGATCAAGGTCAACAAGATCCTTGAAGTGCAAGTTGAGTCACTCAAGCTAAGTGAACCTTCCTCCTCTTCAAGTCTACCTTCTCAACACACTTCAACTAATCCTGTTCATATGTGCAAATGTGGTAAAGTCGATATCAGCTTGAAAGAAAAGTCTACCTCCGGAAAGGATAAAAATCCTACCCAATGTGGAATATTTGACAAGGAGAGGATCAACTATGCACGTAGTGCATACTTGGTCCAAATACCTCCAAACGTCAAGTATGGCATTGGTTACTCTTACGATGGAAAGCAAAATGCTGGAAGTCATAAGAATAACAAGGGAAGGATTACCTTTGTGAAGGGAGGACCCTCACAACCTGGTAACTCAAAAATTAAGAATGTGACCTCTCATAAACGCCGGACTAGTCCGGTGGAGGTCCGGACAAGTCCGGTCATTCGGACAAGTCCAGTTACCCAGACTAGTCCGATCCATAAACAACAGCAACTCTTGTTCAAAACCTTTGATGCCTCTTATGTATTAATGAGAAACAATATTGGTAAAGTTTATGCTTATTATGCTGGGCCACGCCATGGGAACACAAAATCCCATGTGTGGGTGCCTAAATGTATTGTAACTAACCTCCAAGGACCCAAGCAAGCTTGGGTACCTAAAACCAAGGCATAATTTGTTTCTGCAGGCCGATTCCTCCGGTGGATCCAAATGGGTGCTAGATAGTGGATGCACCAACCACATGACCGGAGAAAAGAGGATGTTCGTGGAATATGAAGAAAACGAGGACCCAAACGAAGGCATCTACTTCGGAGATAATAGTCAAGGAAGGGTGCTCGGTACTGGTAAAATAGCAATATCATCTGAACACACTCTTTCTCATGTTCTACATGTTGAATCTCTAGATTATAACCTGCTGTCCATATCTCAATTATTTGACAAAGGTTATAATTGCTTGTTTACTAACGAGGGTGTGACCGTCTCAAGGAGGAGTGATGGTTCCGTTGCATTCAAGGGTATGTTGAAGGGAAAGCTTTACCTTGTTGACTTCAACAAGGATAAAGCCGAACTCGACACATGCTTGATTGCAAAAACCAACATGGGTTGGCTGTGGCATAGACGGCTAGCACATGTTGGTATGAGGAATCTTCAAAAACTCCTCAAGGGCGATCACATCCGAGGTTTGAAAGATGTTGTTTTTGAGAAAGACAAGCCTTGTAGCGCGTGCCAAGCCGGGAAGCAACTAGGAGCACATCATCCTGCAAAGAACATTATGACTACGACAAGACCGCTCGAACTACTTCATATGGACTTGTTTGGTCCAATTGCTTACATAAGCATCGGCGGTAATAAATACGGTTTAGTCATTATTGATGATTTTTCCCGCTTCACTTGGGTGTTCTTTTTTGCATGACAAGTCAGAAACACAAGGAACGCTAAAGAAATTCTTCAAGCGAGCTCAAAACGAGTTCTCACTATCGATCAAGAGTATTCGGAGCGACAACGGCACGGAGTTCAAGAACATACAAGTGGAGGAGTACCTTGATGAGGAGGGAATCAAACACGAATTTTCAGCACCATACTCTCCACAACAAAATGGAGTCGCCGAAAGGAAGAACCGAACGCTCATAGAGATGGCAAGAACAATGCTCGATGAATACAAGACTTCGGATCGATTTTGGGCGGAAGCGATCAACACCGCTTGCCACGCCGCAAATGGACTCTACCTTCATCGACTACTTAAGAAGACTCCTTATGAGCTACTCACCGGTAACAAACCCAACATTTCATATTTTCGAGTCTTCGGCTCTCCATGTTATATCTTGAACAAGAAGCCCAGGACTTCAAAGTTCGCTTCGAAGTTCGATGAAGGTTTCCTTCTTGGCTATGATTCGAACACTTACGCCTATCGTGTTTTCAACAAGGCCTCCGGACTTGTTGAAGTGGCACGTGACGTAGTGTTCGATGAAACTAATGGCTCCCAAAAGGAGCAAGTTGATCAATGTGAATTAGGTAAAGAAGAAGCTCCTTACCAAGCATTGAAGAGAATGGCTCTAGGCGATGTTCGTTCACAAGAGTCATCGTCACAAATACAAGAGGAAAGTGAATCACAAGAGGAGATCAACAATCAAGGGGGAGTATCGATACAAGATCAATCACAAGAATATGAAGATGATCAACAAATCAACGAGGGTAACCACTCAGGGGGAGAAGAAAATGATCACCAACACTCAACTCCCCAAGTGCCACACCCAAGAGTACACCAACGCACTCAAAGGGATCACCCAATCGACAACATCATCGGTGATATCCAAAAGGGAGTAACCACTAGATCTCGTATAGCTAATTTTTGTGAGCATTACTCATTTGTCTCCTTTTTGGAACCACGCAGGACTGAGGATGCATTGAAGGATCCGGACTGGGTGGTGGCAATGCAAGAAGAGTTGAACAACTTCAAGAGAAACGAGGTTTGGGAACCTGTGGCAAGACCCAATGCAAACATAGTGGGCACCAAGTGGGTCTTCCGCAACAAGCAAGACGAGCACGGGGTGGTGACAAGAAACAAGGCACAACTTGTGGCCAAAGGTTATTCACAAATCGAAGGTTTGGATTTCGATGAGAATTTTGCTCCAGTAGCTAGGCTTGAATCAATTAGAATATTACTTGCATATGCTACTCACCATGATTTCAAGCTGTACCAAATGGACGTGAAAAGCGCCTTCCTCAACGAACCGATCAAGGAAGAGGTGTACGTGGAGCAACCACCCGGATTTGAAGACGAAGAGTTCCCCGACCACGTGTATAAACTGCGTAAGGCTCTCTATGGCCTCAAACAAGCTCCTAGAGCTTGGTATGAGTGCCTTAGAGATTTTTTAATTGATAATGGCTTTCAGATTGGCAAAGTAGATTATACATTATTCACGAAAAATCTAGATAATGATCTTTTTATTTGCCAAATCTATGTTGATGACATAATTTTTGGGTCAACTAACCAATCTTTCTGTGAAGAATTTAGTAGAATTATGACAGACAAGTTTGAAATGTCAATGATGGGAGAATTGAAGTACTTCTTGGGATTCCAAGTGCGGCAACAAAAGGAAGGAACATTCATAAGCCAAACCAAGTACACGCAGGACATACTCAAGAAGTTTGGCATGGACAAGGCAAAGCCCATAAAGACTCCCATGGCTACGAATGGCCACATGGATCTCAATGAAGATGGACCGAGCGTCGACCAAAAGGTATATCGCTCCATGATTGGATCTTTACTTTACTTATGTGCATCTAGGCCAGACATTAAGTTGAGTGTATGTTTGTGTGCAAGATTTCAAGCCAACCCTAAGGAATGTCACTTGACAGCCGTAAAAAGAATCTTGAGATATTTAGTTCATACACCCAACCTTGGTCTTTGGTACCCAAAAGGCTCCAAATTCAATCTCATTGGTTACTCCGATGCAGATTATGCCGGGTGCAAAGTTGATAGAAAAAGCACCTCTGGCACATGCCAATTCCTAGGAAGATCTTTGGTTTCTTGGTCATCTAAGAAACAAAATTCCATTGTTTTATCCACAGCCGAAGCGGAGTATGTTGCAGCCGGGAGTTGTTGTGCACAACTTCTTTGGATGCGACAAACTCTAAGGGATTACGGTTACAATATGAACCATATTCCTCTTCTTTGTGACAATGAGAGTGCCATTAAAATAGCCCACAATCCAGTTGAGCACTCTAGGACTAAACACATAGACATAAGACATCATTTCTTGAGAGACCATTCCATGAAAGGAGACATAACCATCTCTCATGTCAACACACAAAAACAATTGGCCGACATATTCACCAAACCACTTGATGAAAAGCGTTTTTGCGAACTCCGAAATGAGCTAAATATTCTTGATTCTCGGAGTGTGGCTTGAAAAGTTGCATACCTGTATGATTACTTCAAAAATGTTGATTGATTTGTGAAAATTAACCCTCCCTATTTTTCTCTCGAAAAACTATGTCAATTATTAGATCTTGATGAATTTTGATCATTGCATGTTTGTTGTATGCTTACTGGTCAAATTCATCAAGATTGCTTGGATTGTTTTGCCTCACTATTTTCTATTATTGAACCTTCAAATATATATGAATGGGCTATGCAATTCTTTCCTGGTAACCACGGACTAGTCCGTGGTTATCCGGACTAGTCCGCCCATGCAGACTAGTCCGCGGAGTGCCGGTTAGGCCGGACCCGACAGATCACGGACTAGTCCGATATAGGTCTCTGGATGACTTCGGACTAGTCCGGTCATGTCCGGACTTGTCCGATTTCTCGTGTCCATAACCCTAGCCGCCACCAAACCCTAATCTACTCATCCCCACATTCGCTCACGCCTTTCTCTCTCTTGCGCTCGAGCTCCCAAAGCAATCTCTTGTGTCCTCCGTCAAAAAGCCACAAGTTTGGGCGGAGATCAAGCTTGAAGACTTGGGGATTGATTCCACCGGACTAGTCCGGCCTCAAACCCCCAAAACTTCAAGTCTCCAACGATTTCTTCGGTAAAAACCTTCAAAACCCTAGAAATCGTATTTTTCTCAATCATTGATCGTTTGGCCTAGCACCCTGCACTAGTTACATGTTTATCTGATGTACTACGTGTATGCTAGACTAGAATTGCATTAGGGATTGTGTCCAGTTCAATCTGTTAGGTTTTTGAGGATGAACACCGGACTAGTCCAGTCCATGCACGGACAAGTCCGGTACCCCGGACTAGTCCGTGCCTAGGCACCGGACAAGTCCGATGTTTCTGAACCTGAACCTAATTCCTTAATTTCCTAATGCCATCCATTACTATCATGTCTCACATATGCCTTGCATAACTTGTCATTTTTCTTGCTCATTCATTCTCAGATCATGTCGAGCTCCGACAACGAAATCTCTGACTTTGAGGCCGAGTTGGACCACGAGGTGGCATCTCGGTCCTCGGCGGGTCTTGGCAAACGCCAAGAAAGACCTTCCGGGCCTGCTACATCTCCTCCACAAGTTCGGAGGAAGGTCTGTGCCAAGAAGCCCGCCTCGAAGGCTGCTACACCTTCAAGCGGCCTTCGGCAAGCAAAGGGAAAGGGCAAGGGAGTTGCAACGGGGCCAGTTGGGCCCCTGAGGCTCCATGCTCCCAGGGAAGGGGTCCGGGACCCCACTGAGGAGAAATTCAACGGAAAAGGCAGTGATTCTGCAGCAAAATACAAGAGCATTGACTGGTATGGCAGGCCAAAACAAGCTGTCGATAGAAGGTTTTGGTGCAACTTCCATGCAGACTTCTACAAATCAGTGTATCTCCCGATGAAGACACCGGTGGTGCGCAGTCAGTGGATTGACTGGGCCCACCTAGAGAAGAAGAAGTGCTCAGCCTTTGATGAGGTCATTGCTGCAGCTGAGAGGCATGGCCTGAAGGATCTCTTTGCCTTCAGGCATAACTGGAATGATGAAGTGATTGCACAGTTCTTTGCAACGTGCCACTTCTCAAGTGAGGATGAAGAGAGTGTTACTTGGATGACACACGGATCTAAGTATAGTATCACTCAAGAGGAGTTCAATAACCTGCTCCATCTGGACACCTCTGGACCTGACAGGCTCATCATCCACAACATTGGTGTCATGGAGAAGGATAGGATGAAATTCCTATATGAGCCTAACTCAATGTATGTTCCTCCCTCTACAAAGCACATGAAACCATTCTTTGTGGTCCTCAACAGAGTGCTGAGGAAGACTATTGCTCCTAAAGATGGAGATGCTGGGAGCGTGCAGGGTTACCTCAGAACCCTAATGAGAGTCATAAGCAGGGACCGCCCATTTGATGTAGCAGAGTACATTTGGAATGATATGGTCAACATATCCTGTACGCCTAACAGGTCATGTGGCTATGCTCCCTACCTCATGTATGTGATTGAGAAAGTCACAGGCATTGAGTTCATGAAGGATGTGGAGCACACCCCCTTGAGGCCTCAGAAGCCTCAACCAGTGAGCATCCAGGCTGCTCCCTCACCGGTCTCCAGTCCCGAGGCACTGACAAGAGCAAGAAGTAGTGCTAGGGAGGTCCCTACCTCTAGGGAAGCCCCTCAGAGAGGATCCGCCAGTGGGATCCTCAAATACTTGTCAGCAATCTTCTCCTCCTGCAAAAAGACCGAAGTGAAGGTCCACAAACTCAACAAGAAAAGAAAGGAGGACATGAAGTATATAAAGGCCAATGTGGAGCAAATCTGCCGGAAGCTGGAGATCGACCCCATTGGATCTCCAGTGATATCTGAGGAGTCTGACCCGGATTTCACCGAGCTCGGGCCTCTGAACCCCTCCGAGCTTGCCTATTTTGGCATTGGGGGCTCGAGCAGCTCCGCTCCTCCTCCTCCCTCTCCTCCTCGTCAAGCAGAAAGCGAAGAAGATGAAGACGATGACGAGAGGACCGACCGTGAAGAGTGAAGACCCTATGACCCTCCTCTCCTTCTTTTTGGTGTCTTGATGCCAAAGGGGGAGAGATTGAGGGGGAGTCTTAGCTTTAGCTGTGATAGGGTGCGAGGAGAGAGTTCTCTTTATCTTTCATTTGTGATTGTAATAGTTTAACTCTGTTTTCATATTAAGTTTGGTCATGTGATGAACTGCTTAATTCATTTGGAGTGTGTGATGAAAACTGTGTTTTTGCCCCTGGAATGTCATATGCATTTGATATCGGTTGGTTAATGCAAATTCTGTCATTCTCAATGTATTCATGCACTTAGTATGCATCCCACCATAAAGAATGCGCATATGGATAATTCTCTTGTTGCTTGATGTATTTTTGAGTCATATGTGCATACTTTATGAAAATCTCATTTTTTGCCTTATTTTGTGAAATCTCAATTGGTTGTCATCAATCACCAAAAAGGGGGAGATTGAAAGTGCATCTAGGACTCCCTTGTTGGTTTTGGATGATTTATGACAAGCAATTGGGATCCTAATCCTTTTGTTGAGATGAATGCAGGCAAATGATGAAAAATGAGCAAAATGCCAAAAAGAAGGGAAATGAGAAGCAAAGTGAATTTGAGCTCAAGAAGAAGAAAATTGTAGATTATTATGTATAGAGTGTGTTAAGGAAACACACCCAAGAGCTCAATCACTTTCAAGCACACACATACAATGCACAAAGTTATACAGGACCGGACTAGTCCGATATCAGTCGGACTAGTCCGATATCACATTCTGCACTAGATGGGACAAGTCTGGTGTCCACCGGACTAGTCCGATATCTTTCTGATCCATTTCGGACTAGTCCTCCCCAATGCGGACTAGTCCTCAACACAATGCACAAGTCACACAAAATCGAACAAGTCCGTTGTGACCCGGACTAGTCCGATATTCATTCTGATCCACTTCGGACAAGTCCGGTGTCTACACGGACTAGTCCGATATACACACTGATCTAAATCGGACAAGTCCTCCAAGTGCGGACTTGTCATCCCAAACACTTAGGATTTCATATATCCGGACAAGTCCGATGGCAATCGGACTAGTCCGAAGATTTCCAGTAGTGAAATCGGACAAGTCCGTTGTCAACCGGACTAGTCCGATATTCCTGGAACCTTAGGGTTAGCTACACACAGCACACCGGACTAGTCCGGTGACCACCAGGGACTAGTCCGATCTTTCTGAACCCTAACGATCACTTTTAGGAACCCATATAAATATAGGTGCACGGCCCACTTTTACAAGCTCTCGAACCCTAGCACCGTCACACCTCCCAAGAGACTAAAAAACCATCTCTCTCCACGAAATTAAGTGCAAAATCAATCAATCCATTGAAGATCACTTCTAGATCATTGGAGAGACACTTAGCACACATCATTGAGCTCTTGGTTTGATTCTCTAACACACTCTTACGTTTCAATTTGTAATTTTCGAGTGTGTTATTGGTGTCATTGTGAGTTGTAATCAAGGGAGCTCTCAACGTGTGAGAACGCCCCTTCAACTTGGTTATTTACCCCTTGTGAGTAGTGGAAGAGGATTGGCCTTCGTGGCGATCCGACGAGGAAAGGGTTGGAGAAGACCCGGTCCTTTTGTGGGCTCCTCAACGTGGACGTAGGTTGCCTTCGTGGTAGCCGAACCACAGGATAAATCGTGTGTCTTGTCCTTTTTGTGTTCATCATCTAATTTGATCAACTTAATCTAGGGTTTGATTCACTTTATTCAATCTAAGTCTAATTGTTGATCAAGAGCTTTAACTACAATAGAATCTGACATACAACTATTAAATTGAGATTCAAGTTTATATTTCTGCTGCAAACATTTACGAATCAATCAATTTGTCTGAACTTGATCATCCTAGCCCGTGAAAACCGGACTAGTCCGCACATTACTGGACTAGTCAGATATCTCTGGTTTTGACCTTGTTGCTAAGTGTTACAGGAACCGAGAAAAATCAAAAAGGCCTATTCACCCCCCTCTAGGCCTACATTCAGTTAGCAATGCAAATGGCACTACTATTGTCACAAAAAAGCGGAACACTATCTAAATCAATCCCATAGTTCTTAAGTGTTTGAACAATACATAAAATTTGTGAGCAAGCGCTACTAGCAAGTACATATTTAGATTCGCCCATGGATTGTGCAACTGAATTTTGTTTTCTAGAGGACCAAGCAACAAGTTAATTACCAATAAAATGAAAAGAACCTGGAGTATTTTTCCTATCAATCCTACAACCCCAAAATTAGCATCGGAAAAAGCTTTCAAGGTAATGGTTAAGGAAGAAGGAAGAAAAATGCCAAATTCTTGAGTACCATGTAAATACCTGAGAATTCTTTTGACAGCTTGACGATGTGAAACGTGTGGGGAAGCTTGAAATCCTGGACAAAGACATACGCTGAATTGTATGTCCGATCTTGATGCTGTGAGGTACAAAAGTGATCCGATCACGCTTCAATATTCTTTTTGATCAATGGGTTCACCTTCTTCATCAAGTTCAAGTGTCACTGTTGTTCCCATGGGTGTCCAAAGCGGCTTGTTGTTTTCCATGTTGAAATGCCTAAGGAGATTGTCGGTACCCTAGAAACCGTACACCCCTTGAGGTTACAAAGATCTCAAAGGAAAGCCATCTACTTGGTTTGAAGACCCTCGGAGGCCCACTTGTCAGACATGACTGGACCCGCTTCTCCAACATGGTTAATCCCTGGGTCGCCACGTGTACAACTAACCCGGAGCTACCTCCCACAAGGGGGAAGCTCCGGGCCACGTACCAAAACGGCATCTCCGGATTTAACCCCAGACCGAGAGAAGCTCCGGACCTGACACGTGTCTGATAGCCCCGGAGCTACCTGCTTCCCACAGCAAGCTCCGGAGCTGCCACGTGTCAAATCGTCGGACCTTTCAGCCTCTCTGGAAGACCTTGTAACGGCTCCGGATCTTCAAAGGAGAGCCAACGACTTCAAGACCCGATCAAGTGCCATTAATGCCATGTTAATGACGCTTAATCAGACGATCTTAACACCAGTAACGGCGCTGTCGGAGCCCGTTATAGGATCATTAAGAGCAATTAAGCGTGTATCAATACTAGTAACCGCCGAGGCCACATGTCGGGCCAGGCTGAATTGTAACGGCCTGCCCTTGTACTATAAAAGGACAGGCCGACGATACACTCAGGGACGTTCACGAACGAGCTCACGCACCCCATACACTCGTGACAAGCTCTTACTGCTAATACAACACCAACACACCCGTGGAGTAGGGTATTACGCTCAGGCAGCCCGAACCACGTAAATTCTTGTGTCTCCTGTGCCAATTCTTATTCACCTTCTTGAATCTCCGCGCGCCCACACCGAACATCAAACTCCCCTATCACTTTAGTAGTGTAGGGAGATCTGCCGGTTCCAAACCACCGACAGTTGGCGTGCCAGGTAGGGGCGCCTGAGATTTTGAGAATGGCGAACTCTGCTGCTGGATCATCCAACGGCCAACCTGCTGCTCAGGCTGTTGGGGGCAATCCCTCCAATAGGCAGCCACCAGCAGGAGCCTCAGTACCAGCAGGAGCCACACTCCCACCACCACCATTTCTCCAGCAAATCGTGCTAGGCAACGTGATGGTGCGCCGGCGTCGCTTACTGCGTCGGCAAATCATGACAATCCGGAACACGCGCTTCATGCAGCGCGTGCTCTTCTTCAATGCCCACCACCTCCGGATGCATCTCGGGATGCACTGGAGCAGTGGAGGGCTGACGTGGAGCATTTGGTTGCAGCAGCAGCCGAACGCCTCAGCAACCAGGGTCCTCCTCCTTCAGGAAGAGCCCTGTCGCAGCGGCGGACTTTGTCTGGAAGACTTGGTCCGCATGTCTCCAATAGCAGGAGATGTGCTGCATCACAACAAGTGACGTCTTTGCCCTCTGGGGCTCGACGTACTCACACGGTATCCAGGCTTTCGACTCACGACCTCCGGGCGGAGCTTGATCACCGATACCGCCAGCAGGACGGTCGAGTCCATATTGAGCGTGCCCGTGAAAGACGGGAAGCTCAGGACCTTTCTACTCTTGAAGGAGTAGGAGGAGGCTGTTCAACCCTAGCCATGCACCTGCGCATGGTTAGATGGCCACAGAAGTTCCGGCCTCACCTGCCGGAAAAATTCGAAGGGACTATTAACCCCGCCGAATTCCTTCAAATATACTCCACTGCAATCTTAGTAGCTGGAGGAAACGAGGCCGTGATGGCCAATTATTTTCCAGTGGCCTTAACTAGGACCGCCAGGTCCTGGTTTATGAGCCTTCCACCCAACTCTATCAACAGTTGGGAGGAGCTGTGTTGTCAGTTCACTGCCAACTTCGGGAGTTCATACACCCGACCAGGCACCGAACTGGACCTTTTTGCGGTCGTGCAAAAAGGGGGAGAATCTTTGCGGTCATTCATTCAAAGGTTCTCTCAGGTACGAAACACTATCCCTTCTATCTTTAGCGCCTCTGTCATTGTGGCATTTAGACAGGGCGTACGGGAAAAGAAGATGTTGGAGAAGCTGGCGATCAAGGAGATCACCAGCATCACGGAACTCTTCAGCTTGGCAGATAAATGTGCCAGAGCTGCGGAGGGCCGTGAAATGCACTCCAAACCAGCCGCGGAGGATCACAAGAAACCCTCCAAAGAAGAAGCCGCTACCTCCGGGAGTGGCAAGAAGAAAAAGAAGACCAACAGCAAGAAGAAGCCGTTGGCCGGCACATCCAACATTGCAGCTGCTGCAGCTCCAGGTGGTCGGGGGCCATGCCCCGAGAAGCGACCTCGACCGTCTTCTGAAGACGGTGGCAAACCCAAAGTGTGGTGTCCCATTCACAAGACAGGCAGCCACAGTTTGGAAGACTGCTGGGAGGTCCAGAACCTTGCCGAGCGCTACAGCAAGCGCCGGGAAGAATCTCCTTTCCGACAGAGGGAAGGAAAGTAAAAGGTCGACGAAGCTCCGGCTAAAGAGGAGTTAGGGTTCTAGGATCCCAAAAAGGTCCTGAAGGCCGTCTACACCTCCGTCGACGATGATCCTGACGTCTCTGACAACGAGCATCAGAAGACCATGAACACCATTTTTGGTGGATCATGGGATATCACCTCCCGTCGCGTCATCAAGACTATGCGTCGGGATATGGCCGCTATAGCCCCTACAGTCAGGCCGGAACCTCACCGAAAGTGGATGGACACAGCCATCACTTTTGATGCTTCGGATTGTCCTCGGAGCATGGTTGGAGCAGGACAGTTACCCTTGATGGTATCTCCTACCATCAACAACATCCAGCTCCACCACGTCATGGTAGACGGAGGTTCGGGGCTCAACCTCATCAGCTTCGAAGCTTTCACTAAGCTTCAGCTCCGACCTTCGGATCTCCACCCCTCTCGACCTTTCTCCGGAGTAGGTCCGGGGGCCATCACCCCACTCGGAGCTATTACTCTCCCTGTTACCTTCGGGACACGGGAGAAGTACCGCACTGAGAAGTTGGTCTTCGACGTTGCGCAGATCAACTTACCCTTCAATGCCATCTTGGGTAGACCTGCCTTATACAAATTCATGGCGGCTGCTCATTATGGCTATCTGGGTTTGAAGATGCCAACACCAGTAGGCGTTCTCCGGATCCGCGGAGATCGCACTGCCAGAGTAACTGCACTGGAAGAACTCCATGCGCTCACCACGGCACAAGAGGAGGACTCCAGGCAGGAGCAAGCTCCCAAACCCCCGAGCATTCGCCAACAAGGCTCGACTTCTGCACCTCGAGTGCAGCCAAGCGACAACACCGACATTCCCGTCAAAGTCGTCCAAATTGGTTCCGATGCCGCTCAAACCACCCGTATATCGGGAGGATTGAACAACAAATAGGAACTCGCGCTCATCACTTTCCTCCGGGCTAACAATGACGTGTTTGCTTGGCAACCGTCACAAATGCCTGGGATCGCCAGGGAAGTGATTGAGCACAATATGAAGATCTACCCCGATGCCCGACCTATGCATCAGAAGCCTCGGAAGCAATCCGTAGAGCGACAAAACTTCATCTGACAAGAAGTGAAGAAGTTGCTCGAAGATGGATTCATCCGAGAAGTCTTCCATCCAAAATGGCTGGCGAACCCAGTCATTGTGCCTAAGGCCGGCGGGAAGCTTCGGATGTGCATCGACTACACCACACTAAATAAGGCATGTCCAAAAGATCCATTCCCACTACCTAGAATAGATCAGATAGTGGATTCCACCTCTGGGTGTGAATTACTGTGTTTCCTAGATGCATATTCCGGATACCATCAAATCAGGATGTCTAGGGAAGATGAAGAGCATACCTCATTCATCACAGTAGATGGATTGTATTGTTACACAGCCATGCCCTTTGGTCTCAAGAATGCAGCTTCAACTTTTGTATGAGCTATGTACAAAACTTTTGAAGAACTTATTAGAGACATAGTGGAAGTGTACGTCGATGACATCGTGGTCAAGGTCAGGAACAAGGAGTCACTCCTTGACACCTTGCAGGCTGTCTTCGACAAGCTGCGGGCCACCCGCACAAAGCTAAACCCAGACAAGTGTGTCTTTGGGGTTAGCTCCGAAAAACTTTTTGGTTTCCTGGTAAGTCACCGGGGCATAGAAGCTAATCCGGCGAAGATAAAAGCCATTGAAGACATGCAGCCACCAACACGCATCAAAGACGTCCAAAAGTTAATTGGATCTCTAGCAGCCCTCAGCTAGTTCATATCAAGAATGGCGGAACGGGCACTCCCCTTCTTCAAGTTATTGAGGAAGTCTGGACCATTCCAATGGTCCGAAGAAGCAGAGAAGGCATTCCAGGAGCTGAAACAGTTCCACACCACCCTACCAATTCTGGTAGCTCCGACCCCTGGTGAGCCTTTATTGCTTTACATTTCAGCTACCGACGAAGTCGTCAGTATGGTTCTGGTTGCGGAGAGACCGGAACTACCCCACACTCAGGAATCCAGACCCCTTCGGGAATGTCCGGAAGTTCCTGAAAGCAAGTCTGGGTCCCAGCTCCCAGATTCGAACCCACAAGAAGTCACTTCAAGAGACCTAGACCCCTCCGGGAGGGTCCAGGTCATTTCTGAAGAAGCTCCGGGTTCCTCCAGCCAGAACCTGGAGGTCCTTGAAGAGAATCTGGACCCCTCCGAGAGGGTCCGTATCAGTGAAGAGGAAGCTCCGGACCCCTCCGGGAGGGTCCGGACCATTCAACGCCCGGTATACTTCATTAGTGAAGTATTACATGATGCCAAGACTCGATACCTAGAGGTGCATAAGCTGCTCAATGCAGTTCTTATTGCCTCAAGGAAGCTTCGACATTATTTCCAAGCTCACAAAGTCTCGGTGGTGACCTCCTACCCACTTCGAGCAATCTTGCATAATCCCAATTCAACTGGGAATATTGCAAAGTGGGCAGCGGAATTGGCTGAATTTGATCTTGAATTTATTCCAAGACAAGCAGTCAAGAGTCAAGCGTTGGCAGATTTCGTGGCAGAATGGACTCCCTCTCCATCAAACCCTGGGGGCCCCAGTGAGCAGAAGACGGAGAATCAAGCTCCAACCTTCACCGAGCCTCACTGGACCCTCTACTTCGACGGCTCCATGGAGAAGCAGGGGGCCGGAGCTGGAATCCTTCTCCTTGCACCGACTGGGGAGAAGGTGAAATACATGGTACACCTTGACTTCAATGCAACCAACAACATGGCAGAGTATGAAGCACTCATCTACGGACTAAAGGTGGCACTGTCATACGGTGTTAGGCAACTGCTGGTCAAAGGAGATTCACAGCTCATCATCAAGCAGGTGAAGGGTGAATGCTCCTGCAACAATCTTCAGCTAGCTGCTTACCTCTTAGAAGTCCAGAGGCTTTAGAAGGACTTTGAAGTCCTAGACCTCCACCATGTTCAGCGTGCCCACAACGCTGAAGCCGACGAACTCTCGACGAAAGCGTCAACTGGAGCTCCGGCTCGTGACGGAACTTTTGTCCGGAGATTGTCGAAACCCACACCTCAGCCTGCCGAACTGAGCGAAGGGGGCGAGATCAGCATCCCGAAGCTGACGGTCCCGATGGCCCTGTTACCATGGCAGCCATCAAGGGTCGTAGGTGCTGCCGGAAGCTCCGAGCAACCCAGCATGCAAGACTCAAATGCTCAAGTTAGTTCCGACGCATGGATCTCGGAGATCCGGAACTACTTGAAAGACAACATCCTTCCTGACGATGATGTATCCGCTGACCGGGTAGTCAGATTGGCTAAAAGATACACGCTGGTAGAAGGGGATCTCTACCGGCGCGGTGCCAATGGCATCCTAATGCGGTGCATCACAAGGGAAGAAGGCTGCGAGCTCCTCGCAGAAATCCATGGAGGCGAGTGTGGGAACCACGCATCTTCCCGCACGCTGGTCGGAAAAGCCTTTCGGCATGGCTTCTATTGGCCTACAGCGCTCCAGGATGCCACTGAGCTGGTGAAGAAATGTGAAGCATGCCAATTTCATGCAAAGCAAATTCATACACCAGCTCAGCCCTTACAAATGATACCTCCTACATGGCCCTTCGCTGTGTGGGGGATGGACATCTTGGGACCTTTCCCAAGAGCCGTCGGAGGTTATAAGTTCCTGTACGTCGCCATCGACAAGTTCACCAAGTGGCCGGAAGCAACTCAAGTTGTGACAATCAACAAGCAATCTGCTATCAACTTTCTACAGTCTATTGTATGCAGATTTGGAGTCCCAAACAAAATCATCACTGATAATGGGACCCAATTCACAAGCTCTGCATTCCAAGGATATTGCATAGACCTTGGCATACAAGTTTGCTACGCCTCCATAGCCCATCCAGCCAGCAATGGCCAAGCCGAGAGAGCAAATGCTGAAATCCTTAATGGACTCAAAACGCGCACCTATGAGCGTTTGAAAAAACATGGAGCCAACTGGATCGAAGAGCTTCCGCCCACTTTATGGGCCAACAAGATATCTCAAAACCGGTCAACTGGAGAGACACCCTTCTTCCTGGTGTACGGAGCTGAAGCAATCCTTCCTCCAGAAATCACCTTGGGTTCACTCCTGGTCCGGACCTTCGACGAAGCCGCGCAGGACCAGCTCCGGCGTGAAGACCTAGACCTCCTCGAGGAGGGAAGGTGCCAAGCAGCTGTTTGGAATGCCCAATATCGCCAAGCTCTACGGCGTTATCACCAGCGGCATGTACACAACCAACAGCTCGAGGAAGGCGATCTGGTGCTACGGAGAATACTATCCAGAGAAGGGTTAAACAAACTCTCCGCCGGCTGGGAGGGGCCCTTCCAAGTGATCAAAGTATCCCGTCCCGGAAGCGTTCGCTTGGCTACCGAGGATGGGACACCTCTCCTAAATCCTTGGAACATCGAGCACCTCCGTAAGTTCTACACTTAATACCACGGAGGTGAGTCTTGAGTAACTTGGGGTGTATGTTATAGAGTCATTGTACAGAGTCGGGTAGTTCCTCCGGGAGAGAAGTCGGACCTTTCCCGAAAGGTCCGCAAAGCTCATGCAGCACTTGTCACAGTCTCTGGACTAAAAGTGCGGCTAACTACCCTGGGTCAAACGAGAAACCAAACACACTTAGCCTAGTTCCGTACCCTAAGAGTGTACTTGTTTCCCCTGTACCCCAAACCTATAATGAAAGACATCTTCATGTGAAATAGACTCCACGTGCATTTATTTTGTACAGGCTCAACATTTTTATTTTTCTCTTTCTTGTCTATAACAAAGAATTGCAAGCCGTCTAGGAGGGAAAGAAATTGCATTCTTAAGAAATATTAGTTCGACCGGTTTATATACGATTCGAGTTGTATTGTCAGTTCTTTTGGATTCAAATATCGTTCATGGCCAACTCGCCTGAAAGCCGCCAAGCCAATCTAGGGCTGGAGTGCGCTATCGACTTAGCCTGGTCAAGCACCCTAAGTACACCACTCTACCTACACCCCGGCAGGCCGAAGTAAGGCGGGTCCATGAACAGTTGAATCTAAGAGAAAAGGCAACGCATCCGGTTGTATTTAAAATCGCGTTCAACCTAAATTTTTCTTGAGAATCGTAAGCCGCGACGAAATTATAGACAAGGAACGAATTTTACTATTTTTCTTGACTTAAGTGTGCATGAAAAATAAAGTCTACGTTGATGGAGAAAAGCCGGAGCTAACTAAGCTCCAACTCCCAAAGGGGGCCAACCATCGACGCTGAATAAAAGATGGTGAGAAGACCCCGTAAATGGAGTCTGCTGCCAACAAGCCAAGTGTTGGCAAAGGTCACTGCCGGAGCTACTCAGTTCCGACACCCCGGAGGACTAACTATCGACGCTTTACGTGTTGATAGAGGCTATTGCCGGAGCTACCAAGCTTAAGCGATGGACAATGCCAGAGCTTCTAAGCTCCGACAACCTCAGGGGACCTTCACTATCGAAGACTTCAGACCTAAATGCTACAAGTTTGGAGCAAGTGAGTCTTCAACAAAACACAAGATCCTTTTGGTACATGTTCACAATCAAATTGTGTACATCTACCAGGGGGCCAAGTGAAGATAAAGGTGTTGAAGACAAAAAGTGAAATTCGCAAAAATTTTCGGGATTTCATTCATCTGGAGACAGGAGATTACATCTGGAGACAAGGGATTACAAAATTGAGGAAGAAGAAGAGAAAATACAAGTGAGAGCTAAAGAGATGGTCCTAGACCCTATGGAAGAACTCGGCGACTTTCTGGGCGACCTCCGATACGCTGGCTCGGGTAGCTTCACCTTCTCCTTCGACGGGGCCTTCAAGCACCGGGTCCAGAGGAAATTGGGAGTTCCGGTTGGTGTAGCACGTCAGCACATACTCTGAGACGTTCCTCGCCAGAGATTGCCCCTCAACCTCTAGTTGGTCTACGATGACATCGCCCACCTTGGAGAGCTTGCTACCTGCTGCGCTCAACGCCTGCAGTGCAAGGTCCGGCTCTAGCTCCGGATCATCCGGGCGCACGGGGCTGAAACCCATCGGCGTCAGCGCGTCGTTGGCCTTGCCCAGGAACTCCCAAATCTGTAGGGAGTCCGCCGTCCTAAAGCTCTTCATCTCTTCCAGGGATCTCCTTGCCGTCGTCAGTTCGGAATTCTCACGGGCGAGGCGCTCAACTTCTTTGGCGTTTTGCTGAATCTTTTCAGCAACCCGTCTCTCAAGTCTTCTGAGCTCCTCCTCCCGGAGGTGGATCTTGTTCCGGCGCTCAACCAGGTCCTTCTCCCTACCCCTCACTTTCTTCTCCCGGGCAACAAGGGCACACTCGTATTCGTAGAGCTCCTGCCCCCGCACCCAGGTTCTTCTCCTCTTCCTCTTGGCAGCGCTCTTCCAATTTCTTGGCATGCTCCTCGAGGCCCTTGTCAGCCAGAGCTACTTTCTCGGCAAGCTCCTCTTCCCTCCTCAGGGCGTCATCCCGCAGCTCCAGGAGTTTCTGCTCTTCATCCTCGAGCCGTCTCTCCCTCTCTTTAAGTGCCTCTCGGCGCTTGATGAGTGCGGTGTTAATGGCCTCAAGCTGTTCGTGCCGAGCATCGGCCACGTTATTGGCAGCTTTGGCCTGATCGTAGATCTCCCGGGATTGAGTGTCGAGGGCATGAGTCATGCTCTCCCTGTCATTCAGCAGCTTGCCCCAGTACTCCAGGCGGATCTTCTCCTACTTGATCCACTCCTTGTCATCCGCTAGCCTCGACTGCGCCAGCTTGGTCTCGAAGTAGAGCCGGTTACGCCACCGCCTAAGGGTTTGGCGCTCCTCTTCAAGAGCCTTGCTGTCGTGGAAGAAGGCCAGTTGGACTTGACGTAGACTGGAGCAGGCGTTGTCGATAGACATCGACAGCGGGATGGGCTCCGGACCTGCTGGGGTCTCCTCCGCTGGTTCCAGCGGGTCTTCACACACAAAAATTGGGTCCCACTCTATGAGAGTGGACCCCTGAGCTTCCAATGCACTAGGGCCATCCTCCGTGATGGCCTCAGTCACCATCGAAGAAGGCCCCGCCACCAAGTCTTCATTCACCTCCTCGGGCAGGGGGCCAGCGACTTCGCTTGGACACTCCAGCTCTGCCGCAGGTACCTCCGACGTCGTCGCTTCCGGAGCAGGAGCTGCTACTGGCCTTAGTTTGGACACCTTTTCTGAGGGAGGCTCGAGCTCCATCACCTATTCAACCACCAGCTCTATGACCAGCGCTCCAACAATAACCGGCTCAGCGGCCGGTGCTTCGGAGGTAGCCGGCTCAACTGCTGGAACTACATCGACTACCGGCTCACATGCCGGGGCTTCAACACTTTCCAGCTCTGAGGCCGGGACTACTACTTCCTCCGGCTCAACAGCCGGAGCTTCCATCACTGCAGCACCAGGACCCGGAGCTTCAACCTCCGAGACGGGTGCCGCTGGCGCATCTTCACTCCCGTGGTCCCGCGCTACCACGGGAACTTCAGGGGATGAGTCGAGGTTCATGACCACGACAGCCGGCGCCGGAGCTGCCGTAGCCTCAGCCACTAATTGGGGCGGCACCGGGACAGGAGCAGAAGATCCAACGGCCTCAGACACTGTGGCTGAGGGTGAAGCTTCACTCCGCTTCTTGGGGACGCTGCAGATGATGAACGAAGAAAATTAACAAACAGTTGCTACAATTAAATAGTTAACCAAGGTAAAGATTCAAAATTACCTTGGAAGGCTTCCGCACCATCTTGCACGGAACCTTTTTCGTGGACGTTCCAGGCTGGCCACGGTCGGCGTAGAAGCTCCAGAAGGACCCCCAGAACTTGTCGCAGCCACGGGCGTTTCCCGGGTCAAGGCTCTTCTCGATCGGGAGGAACCCCTGGACCTGGAGGCTCCCACCGTCCCAAGTGCCGGAGTCGTGCGCCCGGAGCTAGCACCCCAGGAGGATCCCACCACGGGGACATACGCGCTCCGGGAGGATCCCACCGCAGGAACGGTATCGTTCTGGAAGGACCCCACTACGGGGACAGTCGCCACGGTGGCAGAAGATCTTCCCCTCTGGGGAGAAGGAACCGAGGTGGAAGTAGCGGGCCTGACGGACCTTCCGTCGGCGTGTCGCACCTTCCTCTTCCGGCTCTCCGGCTCATCCGCCAGCTCCTTGCCCTTGCCGACGACCTCGACCCTCAGCTGTGGAGCAGGGACGGGGCCATCTTCGGGCATTCCGGGGATCGCCACCCGGGTGGTTGATGTTCTTTCGACAACACCAAGGTCGTCAAGTACGGGCATCTAGCGCCAGAGCTCCCTGCTGAACTCCACTTCCACGTTCAGAGGGAGAAAGGCCGACGGTGGAGTCAAGTCATCACCGTCGACGTCGATGCCATGCTGGAATTTCTTGAGGTGGAACTCCAAGGTTTTCCCCACCATGTTGGACTTCAACCCGGTCTCAACCTGGTCCTCGTCCAACATGCTGTTGAGGGCCCAAGCGAGCTTCTCCCTCCTCTTCAGCGGCGCCCACCTGTTGGCCAGGAAATTGCAGAATACCGCCTGAGGAGTCAATCCTCCCTCCACGCATTGGCGGATCCTGGTCAAGGCGGGGTTGAAAGCTTCCGCCAGCACTGAAGCTTCACTCCAGATCGTCGTGTTGATGCCGGGCAGTCCGTTGGGCAGCTCCAACCGCTCATGCTCCTCCACCCTGACGACTATCCAATCTTTCTTCCAGTCATCCCTCTTACTGGAAGGAAACGACCGGAGGTACTTGAATGGGCACTTCTTGTGCTTCACGAAGTAGTAGAAGCCAAGGTACTCATTGCTCCGGCCGGTGGTGTGGACGGTGAAGAAGGTCCGGAAGAGCTCGATGCAGGGGGGGATGCCCACCCACATCTCACCGAAGTGGACAAAGATGGACACGAGGAGAATGGAGTGTGGGCCAAGGTGGTATAACTGCAGACCATAGATGTCTAGCAGTATCAAGAAGAAGGAAGAAAAAGGTGGGATCAACCCCACCATGGCGTACGAAGAAAAGTACACCATTTCGCCGGCGCGCTCCTTCTCGAAGGGGAGCTCTCCGCCGACACGGACCAAACGGTTGAAGAAGTCCGAGGACCACCCCATGAGGGCCCGGACCTTCTTCAAATCACCATCGGTCTTCAAGAGACTCTCACGCAGACCCAACTCCATCGCGGCACAGCTAGGCAAGAGAAGAGGAGCGAAGCACGAGTTGGGAGTTTGAGCGCAAGATCAGATGAGAGGCGTAAAGAACTCCCGACGGTGCGCGCTTTCCTTCTTAAGTAAGCCCTCACAACGCTTGGATGGAAATCGCAGGGAAGTCGAAGATACCACTCAAAAATTTAACCCAGCTGATGACAAGAGGGCCCGGGACCATCCCGACGATCAAGTTGAGGCTCTTACCCAGGCGAACGGTTGTCATCACGCGGCGGGAAACCCAAAGGCGGCGGCCTGACAGGGCGCGCGGAACCGATACGGTTTTCGTATCGCGAACCGGCGACCTTCAATTGTGTGAGATCCGCACGTCAAAGATCTCATCTGCCGCCTGAGGTGCACCACGCGCCGGGATCTAACTGTAAATCCCTGCCAACGGCACCTTCGAAGACCCTTGAAGACTCAGTTCAAGAGTCGCAAGGATGGACCCACCTCCGACGGAACGACTTCACTCCAGTGATCTTCCTCGGAGGTAGGTCCAGGGGGCCACTGTCGGTACCCTAGAAACCGTACACCCCTTGAGGTTACAAAGATCTCAAAGGAAAGCCATCTACTTGGTTTGAAGACCCTCGGAGGCCCACTTGTCAGACATGACCGGACCCGCTACTCCAACATGGTTAATCCCTGGGTCGCCACGTGTACAACTAACCCAAAGCTACCTCCCACAAGGGGGAAGCTCCGGGCCACGTACCAAAACGGCACCTCCGGATTTAACCCCAGACCGAGAGAAGCTCCGGACCTGACACGTGTCTGATAGCCCCGGAGCTACCTGCTTCCCACAGCAAGCTCCAGAGCTGCCACGTGTCAAATCGTCGGACCTTTCAGCCTCTAACCTTCGGAAGACCTTGTAACGGCTCCGGATCTTCAAAGGAGAGCCAAGGACTTCAAGACCCGATTAAGTGCCATTAATGCCATGTTAATGATGCTTAATTGGATGATCTTAACACCAATAACGGCGCTGTCGGAGCTCGTTACAGGATCATTAAGAGCAATTAAGCGTGTATCAATACTAGTAACCGCCGAGGCCACATGTCGGGCCAGGCTGAATTTTAACGGCCTGCCCTTGTACTATAAAAGGACAGGCCGACGATACACTCGGGGACGTTCACGAACGAGCTCACGCACCCCATACATTCGTGACAAGCTCTTAGTGCTAATACAACACCAACACACCCGTGGAGTAGGGTATTACGCTCAGGCGGCCCGAACCACGTAAATTCTTGTGTCTCCTGTGCCAATTCTTATTCACCTTCTTGAATCTCCGCGCGCCCACACCGAACATCAAACTCCCCTATCACTTTAGTAGTGTAGGGAGATCTGCCGGTTCCAAACCACCGACAGAGATCTTTCGTTTATTTCGTTTGATGCACAAAGGTTCCCTCCTTAGTTGCTTTATCTGCAGCCCCAAAAGTACGTGAGTTCTCCCATCATACTCATTTCAATTTCTGAACTCATCAAAGCTGAAAACTTGGATGAATAGTGAGTCATTGCCATGTTTAAGCACAAAAAGAGTTTTATCTACTTTTCCCATGGTAAACCCATTTTCAAATAAGAATATTTTTAACCTACAATACCATGATCTAGTGGCTAGTTTAAGACCATACAAAGCTTTAGACAATTTGTAAACATTATTAGGAAATTTTGGATTTTCAAAACTGGGTGGTTGCTTAATTTAAACCGCATCATCTATGTAGCCATTAAGAAAAACACTTTTCACATCCATTTGATATAATTTGAAATCTTTAGATGCAGCAAATGATAATAAAATCTTATGGCTTCTAATCTAGCAATAGTAGCAAAAGATTCATCAAAATATAGACCTTCAACTTGTGTGAAACCTTGAGCCACCAACCTAGCTTTATTCCTAACCACAACCCCATCCTCATTTTGTTTATTTCTAAACACCCATTAAATTCAAATTAAAGTGTGATCATGAGGTGGAGGTACAAGTTTCCAAACATTATTTCTTTCAAATTTATAATCTTCTTGCATGGCAGTAATTCAAGATTCATTAGTTAGTGCATTTGATATATCTTTGGGTACAAAAGAAGCAACAAAAGCAGATGAGCATGAAAATTTGGATCGAAAAACTTGGACCGTGTGACTCGTTCATGATAGCTTCCAATAATTTGTTGTGGAGGATGAATTTTGTGGATCCGGAGGGAAGTAGACAATTCACAAGCTTCTTCTTCTTCATGTTCATCACAAATCAATGAGCTTGTGACTTGATGACGATCTGGACCAGCAAAGGTGGTCGTCGGTTTTGGTTGTGAATCAAAATCAGGAGCTGAAGCGATGTCATTAGCTGCTGAATTTTCAGGCAGCGGCACCACTTCTTCCTCATCCTCAATGAAAATACTCTCCCCTTGTGGATATGCAGCTTGACCTGCAATATTAGAGCTAGTACCTAGGCTAGAATTATCAAAAGAATCCTCACAAGTCTCCAGAATTTTGTTAGTGTCATGTAAAAGCACACAGTAGCATATAGTATGAGATGGATAATCCAGAAACATGCCATCAACAGATCTAGGTTCAAATTTACCAAGATTACCATGTTTCTTAACAAAGCATTTGCAACCAAAGACCGTAAATTGTGTGACACTAGGCCTATCTCCAAACCGCAGCTCACATGGGGTTTTTCCTTGCTTAGCATGCAAGAGAACTTGATTCGAGACATAAAAAGCGGTCGCAATTGCATCAGCTCAAAACTTTCTAGGAGTTTGATATTCATCAAGCATAGTCCTACACATCTCAACTAAGCTTATATTCTTTCTCTCTATAACGCAATTTTGTTGAGGTACATATGGTGAAGAAAATTGATGATCTATTCCATTTTCAGCACAAAAGTGATCAAATGATTGGTTTTTAAATTCAGTTCCATTATCACTTCTACTTGCTTCTAAAGATCCTGGGTGGTAAAGTGAAAGTCTAAGAACTAAACTTTTAACGTGACTAAAAACTTCATTCTTAGATGCCATAAAGTAAACCCAATAGTGTCTCAAATAGTCATCAACAATTACAAGCACATACCACTTACTTCCAAAAGATTGAACACGTGAGGTTCCTATGGTGTCAAGGTGTAAAAGTTGTGTCGGTGTTGTTGTCATGGTCATTGTGAGTGGAGCATGTGAACCTACAACCATTTAAGAATGTCTACAAGAAGAGCAAACACTTTCTTTGTCCCCTTTAAGCTTAGGCAGCCAACGTATGCGATCAAGAGAACTAACACGTGTGAGGTTATCAAAGCCTACACGACCAAGTCTTCGATGCCAAAAATATAAGTCTTTTGAATTATTAGCAAATAGACACCTATGCTTAGAGGATGACATATCAAAATCAGCTTTAAAAACACTTCCAAACTGAGACATGTTAAACATAAGCTCACTATTAGAATCTAATACCTTGCAACAATTTTTCGTGAAAATAATGTCAAGTTTCATCTAGCAATTGTGAAACAGAAAGCCAGTTGTATTTCAAATGTTTAGCAAGTGCCACATCTTTCAAAGTGTTGTGATTATTAACTCTAACTGAACCTTTAGCAATTATAGGAGTTGAAGAATTATTGGTAAAAGTAACATTCTCTACACATGACAAAAAAGAGAGGGATGAGAACCATTCTTTGTTTCCAGTCATGTGGCTTGAGAAACGTGAGTCCACAAGACAAAAGTTCTCCTTCCTCAAGTGTGTAACCCACAAAGAAGCACAATATGTCGATGACTCAATAGTGGGGTTAGTCAAAAGGCATTTAGGAATCCAATACTGAGTCACACGATGTCCAACAAGAATAACAAGGAGAAGCTGAGATAAAACATCAGGTTTATGAGCCAAAGTTTGAGGATTTTGTACCCAACTACTAAACTATGAGGTGTTACATGTGTAGCATGAAAAACGGTATGTTTGGGAGCAAACTTTGCAAGTTTTTGACTTACCACAACAGGTTGCAACCTCCTAACATTTGGTTCAACATGTGCAACATGTTTTACTTGATTGTTACGTGATCTAGCTAGTATTCTTTGCTTCTTTTATTGTTTATCTAGTCTATAACAAAAATATATGACAGACCATCTCTACCACAATAGGTACAATGAAATTTTACTTTGTGTTCATGTCTAGATGAGCAAGCCATATGTTTATTAGCAACGGAAGGAGACAACATTCATGCACACTAAAAAACCACCTCTTTTTGTTTTGGAACTATTTTAATAGAACCAGTTCCTAGTGTCTTAACAACCTTAGGTTGATGTTCCTTAGAATGAGCATGAGATTAAAACCTAGACCAGTTTTATCATTGCAAGACTGTGAAGAATTTAGCAGCATGTTTAGGTTCTTATTTGCACTACAAAACCGATCTAGTGTCCTATGCATGTCATCAAGTTTATTGGACAGATCAAGACAATTTTCACATTAAGTTTTTCCTTTTAACTTGCTATTAGAACAAAAATTAACTTCATAAGAACATAAACAATTGTTTAAAACAAAAATTTCACTCATAGCATCATGTAGTTTCTTATTAAGATCATCATAGTTAGAACAATGCAAATCAATTGTTGAACATCTAGCATCTTTCATGTTTTTATTGTTAAGTGCAGCAAGCTTTTTAATCTTTTCAATTTCAATCTCAAGTTTGTCAACTGTGGAGGTGTGTGCACTTCTTAAGGAGGACAATTGTTCATATATTAGTTCACATGAGGAGCAAGAATCATCACTAGAAATCAAAAATTTTAATCGACTAATTTCAGATTCTAGTGATTCAATTTTAATAGCATTGTCCCAATGTTTTTTGTCCTTCTCTTAAGTACAACAGTGGCTTGAGAAATAACATCACACATTTCTTCACAAGAGGGACATGCCTCCTCATTGTTTTGTTGAATTCAGGTTACTCTATACTTGATCTTAAGTTTCCCACCATGAAACACATAGTTGCCAAATTGTCTTCATCGTCATCACTTTCAGAATCCACATCGATCAAGTTGTTGTCTAGTAGAGCGGAGAGGATATGGTCCACCACTTGGCATTTTGTGAAAGTCTTCTTTTTGTTGTTGTTGTTGCCAGAAGAGGACTTGGACTTATTTTGCTTTTCGTCACGGGTAGGACCTAAAAGGTTAGGGCAATCCGTACGAAAATATGTATTCTTACCACATTTAAAGTATCGTTGAGAACCACCACTTCCTCTCCTTCTAGTTCTCACATTTTGCAATGCTTTTGGGAACTCAACAGTGAGAAGTGCTAGCTCCTCCTCTAGAAATTCTTCATTCTGTTCAAGGGTTAGAGAAGACAGCAAACCAAGTGTATCACATGATGAAGCTGGACTATAACTAGGCATGTCATGTTGTGAAACAAATGCAAGAGACTTGTCTGGATTTTTTCGTGGTATAATGTCAAGTTCATGGGTTTTTAACTTGGAATATAACACATATAATGTAATTGTACTCATGACGGTGGATTCACGAATAGATGTAACTTTTATCTCCCAAATTGATATGTCTAATGCACTTAATAATTGCCTAGCATTTTCAACATATGAAAAATTAACATCAACGCTACGCAAGTTGCTGAGAATTTTATTAAATCGAGCATAGAGATCATCGATTGACTCACTGGGTTGCAACTCAAGACACATCTACTCTTTAATAAATATATCTTGGCGTACCTCTTTGATTTTGTTGGTGCCTTCATGATCATCACATAGCGCTTTCCATACATCGTATGCAGATCGGAGGTGTGCAACACGATCGAAGACACTTCGAGTCAATCCTTGTATAATCAGGTTGCACGCCTTGTTGTTCCTGTCGACGTCTCTCATGTTTGCAGCCGTAACTTGATCATTTGTTGGCATGTTGAAGGGCTTTTACACCTTTTCCCATACGACGAATCCTTGCGCTTGTATGTAAGCCTCCATACGTGCCTTCCAAACCATAAAATCAATGTCATTGAACACATATGGTTTTGCGGAGTATTTCTTCATAATGGTTAGTCAAAAAATGTGCAAATCACAAATATTAGAGCATGGTGGCTATAATACCAATTGTAGGATCGATGAGAGCGTTGTCGGTGTTTGGATCCGGCAGATCTCCTGACATTACTTTTGGTAGATCGAGGATTTATGGTTCGGTAATGGGCGTGCAGAGATTCAAGAAGGTGAAAGACACGAGTACATAGAGATTTACGTGGTTCGGGCCGCCTGAGCGTAATACCCTACTCCACGGGGTGTGTTGGTGATGTATTAAGCTTGTGAGTCTAGAAGAAGCTCGTCTAGCTCAGGGTCTTCAGTAGTGGTCTAGAACCCTCCCTTGTGTATCGTCGACCAGTCCTTTTATAGTACAAGGACTGGTCGTTACAACGTTAGCCTGGCCCGACAGGTGGCCCCGGCGGTTACACATGCTTGATACACAATAAATTGGGTTAATTATCCTTAATAGCCTGGTAGCGGGCCTTAATAGTGCCGTTACCAGTATTAAGGACCATCCGATCGTGTGTCATTAATATGGTATTAATGACACTTAATCGGGTCTTGAAGTCTTTGATTGCTCCTTGAAGGTCCGGAGCCATTGGGGGGTCCACCGGCCTGATAGTTGAAGTTGAAGGTCCACGATTGCCACGTTGTAGCTCTGGAGCTTACTGTCGTGGACGGGTAGGTCCGGTGCTGTTGGACACATGTGAGTACCGGAGCTTCCCTCTATCTGGGGTTAGGTCCGGGGGTGCCATATTGGTATTCTGACTGGAGCTTCCCATGTGTGGGTGATAGCTCCGGTCTTGTGATACACGTGGCGGCCCTGGGACTAACCATGTCGGGGAAGCAGGTCCGGCTACGCCTGACATGTGGGGCCTTTGGAGGGCTTCAAATCTGGTAGATGGAGTTTCCTTGTGATCTTGCGATACCAAGGGGTATCCAGTACGGAGGGTACTGACAGTGCCCCCCTGGACTCACCTCCGGGAGAGACGTTTTGGATGAAGTCATTTCGCCGGAGGTGGGTCCATTCTTTGGTTTCCGAACCGTGTCTTCAAGGGTCTTTGGTTGTGCCGTTGGCGGTAGTTCACAGTTAAACTTCCGCCGTGTGGCGTATCTTGAAGGCGGCGGGTGAGATCTCAGCGTGCGGATCTCGCGCAATTGAAGGTCGCCTGTTCCCGGTACAAAAATCGTATCGGTTCCGCGCGCCCTGTCAGGCCGCCGACTTATGGTTTCTCGCCTTTCATGATGACAACCGTTCGCCTGGGGTAAGAACCTCGTCTTGATCGTCGGGGTGGCCCCAGGCCCCCTTGTCATTGGCGGGGTGAAAATTTTGACTGGTATCATTGACTTCTCTGCGGTTTCCATCTCGGCGTTGCGGGGCTTACATAAGAAGGAAAGCACACACCGTTTGGGGTTCTTTACGCCTTTCAATCGATCTTGCGCACAAACCTTCCAAACTTTTTCTTGCCTTTCCTCTCTTGCCTCGCTGTACCGCAATGGAGTTGGGTCTCCGCCAGAGCCGACTGAAGACCGATGAAGATTTAAAGAAGGTCCGGGCCCTCATGGGATGGTCCCTTGACTTCATCAACCACCTGGTCTACACCGGCAAGCTTCCGTTCGAGAAGGAGCACACTGGCGACATGTTTTACTTCTCCGCGTATGCCATGGTTGGACTGATCCCACCTTTCTCCTCCTTCTTCTTGATGCTGCTAGACTTGTATGGTTTGCAGCTTTACCACCTTGGCCCCCACTCCATTCTACTGCTGTCCATATTTGTCCACTTCTACGAAATGTGGGTGGGCATGCCCCCCTGCATTGAGCTCTTCCGCACCTTCTTCACTGTCCAAACCATAGGTCGGAGCGACGAGTACCTTGGCTTCTACTATTTTGTGAAGCACAAGAAGTGCCCGTACAAGTACTTGCGGTCATTCCCTTTTGGGAAGTGGGACGACTAGAAGAAGGATTGGATTGTAATCAGGGTGGAGGAGCACGAGAAGCTGGAGCTACCGGAAGGCCTCCTAAACATCGACACTGCAGTTTGGAGTGAAGCTCCGGTGCTATCGGATGCCTTCGATCCTGGTTTGACTAGGATCTGCCTGTGTGTGGAAGGATGGGTGACTCCCCAGGCGGTGTTTTGCAACTTCCTGACCAACAGGTGGCTCCATTGAAGAATAGGGAGAAGTTGGCTTGGGCCCTCAACAGTATGCTGGACGATGACCGGATCGAGACTGGTTTGAAGTCCAACATGGAGGGTGCAACTTTGGAGTTCCCCTTGAAGAAATTCCAGCACGGCATCGACGACGAGGGCGACGACTTGGATCCGCTGCCAGCTTTCCTCCCACTGAACATGGAGGCATCATTCAGTAGGGAGCTCCGGTGGACGATGCCGGTGCTTGACGACCTTGGTGTCGTTGAGAGGCGCTCGACCACCGGGTTGGCGATCTCCTAAGCTCTAGAAGGTGGCTCCATTCCTGCCCCTAGGCCCAGAACCGAAGTCATCGACAAGGGCAAGGAACTGGCCGAGCCTTCGAGCCGTAAGAGGAAGCATGCCGACAGAAGGGCCAGGCATACTTCTTCCACGACATCTCCTTCTCCCCGGAGGGGGAGGTCTATGACGGCGGCGTCTACTCCACTAGCGGCTTCTTCGCGGGGTGCTAGCTCCGGCCAGGTGACTCCGGTCCTAGGGCCAGCTGAGGGCTCCGGGTCCGGAGGTCCTTCCCGGTCGAGGGGGGCCTCGACCAGAGCAACACCGACAATAGCAGCAAGCTTCGGGGGGGGGGGGGGGGCTCTGGGACTACCACGCCAGTGTCGGCTGGGGCCAGTCCAGAGCGTTCGGAGAAGAGGTTCCACGGTAACTGGTGCGGAAGCCTTCCGAGGTAATTTTTGGTTTTTTACCTCACTCAGTTTTTTTATTGTTAACTGTATTTTGAGTCTCTTCATCCTTCATTCACAGCGTGCCCAAGAAAAGGGCTGAAGCTCCGGTCCCTGCAGCAGCAGTCGAGGCTGTGCAGGCTGAAGCCCCGTCTCCGATTCCAGCGCTGCCCCAAGAGGTGGCTGAGGCTGCAGTAGCCTCAGCGCCGGCTGTCATGGTTTTGGACAAATCATCCCTAGAAGCTCCCATGGTAGCGCTGGACCACGGGACTAAAGATGTACCAGCAGCGCTAGCCTCGGAGGTTGAAGCTCCGAGCTTGGATGCTGTGATGTTGGATGCTCCGCCCGCAGAGCCGGAGGAAGCTACGATTTCGACCCTAGAGTTGGATGTTGTTGAAGCCCCGACAGTCGAGCCGGTGGCTGATGAAGTCCCGGCAGTGGAGCCAGTTGTTGATGAAGCTCCGACACTTATGCCGGTTGTCGAGGAAGCTCTGGCGGTAGAGCCGGTTGCTGCAGAACTTCCGGCTGGGGAGCCGGTCGTTAAAGAGGTTCCGGCGTCCGAGCCAGTTGTTGCGGAGGTGTCGGCGCCTGAGCCTTTGGTGGTCGAAGCGCCAGCGCCTAAGCCAGCGGCAAAGGAGGCGCCTGCGCTGTAGCCAGAAGTAGCTTCTACTCCGATTGAACCTTCAACACCCGCTCCGGAAGCGGTGATCCTGGAGGTCCCCGCTGCTAAGCCAGAGTGCCGTGATGAAGTTGCTGGCCCCTACCGGCGGGGCCAGTTGTTGATGACCTAGCGGCTGGGCCTTCAGAACCAATTCTGGTGGTTGGAACTTCGGTTGCAGGTACTTCCTCGATGGCGGCCGAGGCTATCCTGGAGGACAGACCTAGTGCTGTGGAAGCTCAGGGGACCGCTCTCGTAGAGTGGGACCCAATTTTTGTTGCTGAAGATCAGCTGGAGCCAGCGGAGAGGACCCCAGCAGGTCCGACCCCGATCCCCCTATCGTTGTCTATTGACAACGCCTGCTCCAGTCTTCGCCAGGTGTAGCTGGCCTTCTACCACGATAGCAAGGCCCTCGAGGAGGAGCACCAAACCCTTAGGAGGTGGCGCAACCGACTCCATTTCGAGACCAAGCTGGTGTAGTCGAGGCTGGTTGACGACAAGGAGTGGGTGAAAAGGGAGAAAGTCTGCCTGGAGTACTGGGGTAAGTTGTTGGATGAGAGGGAAAGCATGACGCGGACCCCCGACAACCAGTCCCGGGCCATATATGATCAGGCCAAGGATGCAAATAGCGCAGCTGATGAACGCCACGAAAGGCTCTCCACCATCCACGATAGTCTCGTCAAGCGCCGGGAGATTCTTGAAGCTCAGGAGAGACGGCTCGAAGATGAAGAGCAGAAATTCCTAGAGCTTCGAAACGACCTCGTGAAGAGGGAGGAAAAGCTTGTCCAAAAGACAGCTCTGGCTGAAAAGAGCCTCAAAGAATGCACAAAGAAATTGGAGGAGCATTGCAAGGAGGAGGAGAAGAAGGCCTGGGAGCGAGGGCAAGAACTCCACAAGCAGGAGAATGCCATCGCCGCCCGGGAGAAGAAAGTGTGGGGTCGGGAGAAAGATTTGCTCAACTGCCGGAATGAGATCCACCTCCGGGAGGAAGAGCTCAGCAAGTTGTAAAGGCAGGTTGCTGAAATGATTCAACAAAATGCCAAAGAGGTGGGGCGTCTTGCTCGAGAGAGCTCGGAGCTGGCGGCAGCTAAAAGATCCTTGGTGAAGATGTGTGGTGCAAGGGCTGCGGAGTCCCAACAAGTTTGGGACTTCCTGGGCAAGGCCAATGACACGCTGACACCAATGGGCTTCAGTCCCGTGCATCCGGATGATCTGGAGAAGGAGCTGGACCAGTCATTGGAGACGCTGGGTTCAGTAGGCAACAAACTCTCCAAGGTGGGCGATGTCATCGCGGATCAATTGGAAACATAGGGTCAGTCCCTGGCGAAGAATGTCGCAGAGTTTGTGCTGACGTGCTACTCCAGCCGGGACCCTCAATTCCCTCTGGACTCGGTGCTTGAAGGTCCCATCGAAGGAGAGGGTGAAGCTGCCTGAGCCAACGTGTCGGAGGTGGCCCAGAAGGTTGCCAGTTCTTCCATAGGGTCTAGGATCGTCTCCCTGTTGCCCCCGCTTGTATTCTCTCTTCTTCTTCTCCAATTTTGTAATCTCTTGTCTCCAGATGAATGAAATCCAAATTTTTGTGAATTCTAACTTTATTTTTTGTCTTCAACACCTTTGTCTCGCTTGGCCCCCTGGTAGATGTACACAGTTTTATTGTGAACACATACCAAGAGGATGTAACAGTTGTTGAAGACTTGCGTGCTTCGAACTTGTTGAATGTATGTCCGAAGTCTCTGATAGTGTAAGCCCCCTGAGGCTGTCGGAGCTTAGTGGCTCCGACATTGACCATCGCCGGAGCTTAGTAGCTCAGGAGCATCGATAGTTAGTCCTCTGGTGTGTCGGAGCTTTGGTAGCTCTGACAGTGACCTCCATCAATACGTGTTGTGTCAATGTTAGACTCCAGTTTAGAGTCTTTCCACCATCTTCACGTTGACGACTTGCCCCCTAGCTTTACCGGAGCTGAGTAGCTCCGAAGATGCTTGATGTTAATTTTTGAACATAGAGCGCAAGCTGCCTGGATGATGTCGGGGATTTTTATTTTTCCTGCACACTGAAGTCAGGAAAAACAGTAAAATTCATTTCCTATTAATAACTTCATTGCGGATTACTGTTCCAGGGAAAGTTTTAGGTCGAACACAATCCTCAATACAATCAAGAGCACCGTCTTGCTTCCTTCAGGCCCGATCGTTTCTGGACTCGCCTTACTTCGGCCTACCGGGGTGTAGGTAGAGTGGCTTACTTAGGGTGCAGGACCAGGCTAAGTCGATAGCACACTCCAGCCGTAGATTGGCTTGGCGACATTCAGACAAGTAGGCCATCAACAATGCTTGAACCCGGGAGGATAGACAATGCAACTCGAATTGTACATGAACTGGTCGAGCTAAAGTTTCTTAAGAACTGCACAACTTTTTTATAGACAAGAAAGAGAAAAATAAAAAGTATTGAGCCTGTACAATGTAAATGCACATGGAGTCTATTTTCACACAATGATGTCTTTCATTATAGGTCCGCGGTATAGGGAAAACAAGTACACTCTTAGGGTACAGAACCAGGCTAAGTGTGTTTCATTTCTCGTTTAACCCAAGGTAGCTAGCTACACTTTAGTTCTGAGACTGTGACAAGTGTTGCATGGACGTTGCGGACCCAGCGGGGTAGGTCCGGCTGCCCTCCCGGAGGAGCTACATGACTCTGTACAATGACTCTATAACATACACCACGTGTAATTACAGACTCACCTCCGTGATATTAAGCATAGAACTTACGGAGGTGCTCAATGTTCCAAGGATTTGGGAGAGGTGTCCCATCCTCAGTTGCCAAGTGAACGCATCCGGGACGCGATACTTTGATCACTCGGAAGGGTCCTTCCCAGCTGGGGGAGAGTTTGTTTAACCCTTCTCTGGATTGTATTCTCCGTAGCACCAGATCGCCTTCCTCGAGCTGTCGACTGCGAACATGCCGTTGGTGATAGCGCTGGAGAGATTGGCAGTATCGGGCATTCCGAACAGCTGCTCGACACCTTCCCTCTTCAAGGAGGTCAAGGTCTTCACGCCGGAGCTGGTCCTGCTTGGCTTCGTCAGAGGTCCGGACCCGGAGCGTCCCCAAGGTGATTTCCGGAGGAAGGACTGCTTCGGCTCCGTACACCAGGAAGAAGGGTGTCTCTCCAGTTGACCGGTTTGGAGTTGTCCTGTTGGCCCATAGAGTGGGCGGGAAGCTCTTCAATCCAGTTGGCTCCATGCTTTTTTAGGTGCTCATATGTGCGCGTCTTGGGTCCTTTCAGGATTTTTGCATTTGGACTCTCGGCTTGGCCATTGCTTGCCGGATGAGCTACAGAGGCGTAGCTGACTTGGATGCTAAGGTCTTTGCAGTATCCTTGGAAAGCAGAGCTTGTGAATTGGGTCCCATTATCTATTATGATTTTGTTCGGGACTCCGAATCTGCATACAATGGACTGCAAGAAGTTGATAGCTGATTGCTTGTTTATTGTCACAACTGGAGTTGCTTCCAGCCATTTGGTGAACTTGTCGATGGCAACATACAAGAACTTGTAACCTCCGACGGCTGTTGGGAAAGGTCCCAAGATGTCCATCCCCCACACAGCAAGGGCCATGTAGGAGGTATCATTTGTAGAGGCTGAGCTGGTGTGTGAATTTGCTTTGCATGGAACTGACATGCTTTGCATTTCTTCACCAGCTCAGTTGCATCCTGGAGCATTGTAGGCCAATAGAAGCCCTGCCGGAAGGCTTTACTGACTAGCGTGCGGGAAGACACGTGGTTCCCACACTCGCCTCCATGGATTTCTGTGACGAGCTCGCAACCCTCTTCCCTTGTGATGCACTGCATTAGGACGCCGTTGGCACCGTGCCGATAGAGATCCCCTTCTACTAGCGTGTATCTTTTAGCCAATCTGACTATCCGGTCAGCGGATATATCATCGTCAAGAATGATGTTGTCTTTCAAGTAGCTCCAAATCTCCGAGATCCATGCAACGGAGCTTGCTTGAGCATCTTATTCTTGCGTGCTGGGTTGCTCGGAGCCTCCGGCAGCACCTACGACCCTTGATGGCTACCATGGTAACAGGGCCATCGGGACCGCCAACTTCGGGATGCTGGTCTCGCCCCCTTCGCTCAGTTCGGCAGGCTGAGCTGTGGGTTTTGACAACCTCCGGATGAAGGTTCCATCAGGAGCCGGAGCTCCGGATGACGCTTTCGTCGAGAGTTCGTCAGCTTCAGCGTTATGGACACACCTGACATGGTGGAGGTCCACGACTACGAAGTCCTTCTGAAGCCTTTGGACTTCAAGGAAAGAACGAGCTAGTTGGGGATTGTTACACGAGCATTCACCCTTCACCTGTTTAATGATGACCTGCGAATCTCCCTTGACCAACAGCTGCTTGACACCGTAAGATAGTGCCACCTTTAGTCCATAAATGAGTGCTTCATACTCCGCCATGTTTTTGGTCGCCTTGAAGTCAAGGTGGACCATGTATTTTACCTTCTCCCCGGTTGGGGTGAGGAGAAGGACTCCAGCTTCGGCCTCCAGCTTTTGCATGGAACCGTCAAAGTAGAGGATCCAGTGAGGCTTTGTGAAGACCGGAGCCTTGAGTTCCGACTTCTGCTCACTAGGGCCCCCTGGATTTGATGTAGAGGGGGTCCATTCCGCCACAAAGTCCGCCAGTGCTTGACTCTTGATAGCTTGTCTTGGGACAAATTCTAGATCGAATTCGGCCAATTCTGTTGCCCAATTTGCAATGTTCCCAATAGAGTTGGGATTATGCAAGATTGCACGCAGTGGGTAAGATGTCACCACTGAGATCTTGTGAGCTTGGAAGTAATGGCGAAGCTTCCTAGAGGCGATGAGAACTGCATAGAGCAGCTTGGGCACCTCTAGGTATCGAGTCTTGGCATCATGTAGTACTTCGCTGAAGAAGTACACTAGGCGTTGGACTGTCTGGACCCTCCCAGAGGGGCCTGGAGCTTCCTCCACATCGACCTGGACCCTCTCAGAGGGGTCCAGACCTGCTTCGGGGACCTCCGGGTCCTTGCTGAAGGAACCCGAAGCTTCTATTGGAGCGATCCGGACCCTCCCGGAGGGGTCCAGATCTTCTGGGATAACTCCCTGTTGATCCAAGTCTAGGGGTTAGGACCCAGACTCACCTTTAGGAACCTCCGGACCCTCCAGGAGGGGTCTGGATTCCTAAGCTTGGGATGGTTCTGGTCTCTCCGCGACCAGGGCCATGCTGACAATGTCGTCGGTCGCTGAAATGTAAAGCAATAAGGGCTCACCAGGGTTCGGAGCTACCAATGTTGGTAGAGTGGTGAGGAGCTGCTTTAGCTCTTGGACGCCTTTTCTGCTTCTTCAGACCATTGAAATGGTCCGGACTTCCTCAATAGCTTGAAGAAGGGTAGCGCCCGTTCCACCAGTCTTGAGATGAACCGGCTGAGGGCGGCTAGACATCCAGTCAATTTCTGGACATCTTTGATGCGGGCTGGTGGACGCATCTCCTCTATGGCTTTGATCTTCGCCGGATTTGCCTCTATGCCTCAGTGGTTTACCAGGAAGCCGAGAAGCTTTTCGGAGCTAACCCCGAAGGCGCACTTGTCTGGGTTCAGCTTCGTGCGGGTGACCCGCAGCTTGTCGAAGACACCTTATAAGGTGTCAAGGAGTGACTACTTGTCCTTTATCTTGACGACGATGTCATCAACATACACTTCCACTACGTCTCTGCTGAGCTCTCCAAAGGTTTTGTACATAGCTCGTACGAATGTTGAAGTTGCATTCTTGAGAACAAATGGCATGGCAGTATAACAGTACAATCCATCTACTGTGATAAAAGAAGTATGTTCTTCATCTTACCTAGACATTCTGATTTGATGGTACCCAGAATATGCGTCTAGGAAACACAATAATTCACACCTGGAGGTGGAATCCACTATCTGATCTATTCTAGGTAGTGGGAATGGATCTTTTGGGCATGCCTTATTTAGTGTTGTCTAGTCGATACACATCCGAAGCTTCCCACCGACCTTGGGTACAACGATTGGGTTTGCCAGCTATTTTGGATGGAAGACTTCTCACATGAATCCAGCTTCGAGCAACTTCTTCACTTCTTGTCGTATGAAGTTTTGTCGCTCTACGGATTGCTTCCGAGGCTTCTGATGCACGGGCCAAGCGTTGGGATAGATCTTCAGATTATGCTCGATCACTTCCCTAGGGATCCCAGGCATTTGTGACGGTTGCCAGGCAAACACTTCGACATTAGCCCGTCTGAAAGTGATGAGCGCGAGTTCCTATTTATCATTCAGACCTCCCGATATACAGGTGGTCTGAGCAGAATCAGAACCGATTTGGACGACTTTGATGGGGATGTCGATGTCGCCGCTTGGTTGCACGCGAGGTGCGGAGGTTGGGCCTCGTTGACGAATGCTCGGGGGTTTTCGTAGCTTGCTCCTGCCTGGATTCTTCCTCCTGCGCTGCAGCAAGCGCATGGAGTTCCTCCAGAGCAGTCACTCCAGCAGTACGGTCTCCGCGGATCCGGAGAACACCAGCTAGTCTTGGCATCTTCAACACCAGGTAACCATAATGAGCAGCATCCATGAATTTGTACAAGGCGGGCCTGCCCAGAATGGCGTTGAAAGGCAAGTTGATCTGAGCGACGTCAAAGATCAACTTCTCAGTGCAATAATTCTCCCGAGTCCCGAAGGTCACAGGGAGAGTAATGGCACCGAACGGTGTTATGGCCCCCAGACCTACTCCGGAGAAAGGTCGGGAGGGGTAATGGTCCAAAGGTCGGAGCTAAAGCTTGACAAAAGCTTCGAAGCTTATGAGGTTCAGCCCCGAACCTCCATCCACCATTACATGGTGGAGTTGAATGTTGTTGATGGTAGGTGATACCATCAGAGGTAGTTGGCCAGCTCCGATCATGTTCTGAGGGCAGTCCGAAGCATCAAAAGTGATGGTAGTGTCCATCCACTTCCGATGAGGCTCCGCCCTGACTGTTGGAGCTACTGAGGCAATGTCCCGCCGCATGGTCTTGAGGACACGGCGGGAGGTAATGTCCCACGAACCACCAAAGATGGTGTTCATGGTCTTCCGATGCGCGTTGTTGGAGACGTCGGAGTCGTCGTTGATAAAGGTTTAAACAGCCTTCAGAACTTTTTTAGGGTCCTGGAAGCTTAACTCCTCTTCAGCCGGAACTTCGTCGACCTTTTGTTTTCCTTCCCTCTGACGGAAAGGAACTTCTTCCCGACGCTTGTTGTAGCGCTCGGCAAGGTTTTGGACCTTCCAATAGTCCTCCAAGTTGTGGTCGTTCTTCTTGTGGATAGGACACCACATTTTTGAGTTGCCACCATCTTCAGAGGACGGTCGAGGTCATTTCTTGGGGCGTGGCCCCCGGCCACCCGGAGCTGCAGCAGCTGCAGTGGCAGATGCGCTGGCCGACGGCTTCTTTTTGCCGTTGGACTTTTTCTTCTTTTTACCACTCCCGGAGGTAGTGGCTTCGCCTTTGGAGGATTTTTTGCTATCCTCCGGAGGTGGTTTGGAGTGCATCTCATAGCCCTCTGCAGCTTTGGCACACTTGTCTCCCAAGCTGAAGAGCTCCGTGACGCTGGCGATCTCCTTGACCGCCAGCTTCTCCAGCATCTTCTTATCTCACACGCCCTGTCTAAATGCCACGATAACAGAAGAACTATAGATAGAAGGAATGGTGTTTCGTACCTGGGAGAACCTCTGGCTGAATGAGCGCAGGGATTCTCCTCCCTTCCGCACAACTGCAAAAAGGTCCAGTTAAGTGACTGGTCGGGTGTATGAACTCCCAAAATTGGCGGTGAACTGTTGGCACAATTCCTCCCAACTATTGATAGAGTTGTGAGGAAGGCTCATGAACCTGGACCTGGCGGTCCCAGTCAAAGCCATTGGGAAGTAGTTGGCCATTACAACCTCATTACCTCCAGCCGTAAGGATTGTGGTGGTGTAAATTTGGAGAAACTCGGCAGGATTGACTGTCCTGTCAAATTTCTCCGGCAGGTGAGGCCAGAATTTTTGTGGCCATCTGACCATGCGTAGATGCATGACCAGTGCAGAACAGCCTCCTCCTACTCCCTCAAGAGTAGGACTATCTCGAGCCTCTCGCCTTTCGCGAGCACGTTCGATATGGACACGGCCGTCCTGTTGACGGTAACGGCAATCAAGATCTGCCCGGAGGTCATGAGTTGAAAGCCTGGTCACTGTATGAGTACGTCGCGCCCCAGACGGTAGCGACGTAACTTGTTGTGATGCAGCACACCTCCTATTCTGGGAAGCATGCGGACCAAGTCTGCCAGACACGGACCGGTGCTGCGATGGGGCCCGCCCCGAAGGAGGAGGACCTTGGTTGCTGATGTGGTCGGCTGCTGCTGCAACCAGATGTTCCACATTAGCTCTCCACTGCTCCATTGCACCCTGGGATGCACCTGGAGGTGGTGGACGTTGGAGGAGAGCACGCGCTGCATGAAGCTCTTGTTTAGGGTTGTTGTTATTTGCCGATGCAGTGATCGATGCTGATGCACTGTCATGCTGCTCAGCTTGATGTGCTGGTGCAGGCGGTGGTGGTAGAGGCATGACTCCTGCTGGAGCCACGACACCTACTGGTTGTTGCATGTTGGAGGGATTGCCTCCAGTGGGTTGAACGACAGGGTTGCCGTTGGATGATCCAGCAGCTGAGTTCACCATACTCGAAATCTCGGGCGCCCCCTACCTGGCGCGCCAACTGTCGGTGTTTGGATCCGGCAGATCTCCCGACACTACTTCTAGTAGATCAAGGAGTTATGGTTCGGTAATGGGCGCGCAGAGATTCAAGAAGGTGAAAGACATGAGTACACAGAGATTTACGTGGTTCGAGCCGCCTAAGCATAATACCCTACTCCACGGGGTGTGTTGGTGATGTATTAAGCATGTGAGTCTAGAAGAAGCTTCAGAAGAAGAAACTCGTCTACCTCAGGGTGTTCAGTAGTGGTCTGGAACCCTCCCTTGTGTATCATCGACCAGTCCATTTATAGTACAAGGACTGGTCATTACAATGTTAGCCTGGCCCGACAGGTGGCCCTGGCGGTTACACATGCTTGATACACAATAAATGGGGTTAATTACCCTTAATAGCCTGGTAGTGGGCCTTAGCAATGCCGTTACCAGTATTAAGGACCACCCGATCGTGTGTCATTAATATGGTATTAATGACACTTAATCGGGTCTTGAAGTCTTTGATTGCTCCATGAAGGTCCGGAGCCGTTGGGGGGTCCACCGGCCTGATAGTTGAAGTTGAAGGTCCGGCGGTTGCCACGTGGCAGCTCTGGAGCTTACCGTCGTGGACGGGTAGGTCCAGTGCTGTTGGACACGTGTTAGTACCGGAGCTTCCCTCTGTTTGTGGTTAGGTCCGGGGGTTCCATATTGGTATTCTGACTGGAGCTTCCCATGTGTGGGTGATAGCTCCGGTCTTGTGATACACGTGGCGGCTCTGGGACTAACCATGTCGTGGAAGCAGGTCCGACTACGCCTGACATGTGGGGCCCTCAGAGGTCTTCAAATCTGGTAGATGGAGTTTCCTTGTGATCTTTGCGATCCCAAGGGGTATCCGGTATGGAGGGTACCGACAAGCGTGAAAATCTACCAGAGGGGTGTGAATGGTAGATTTAAATCTTTTTCAGCAGAAGAACAAAAACCCCTCAGTAGAAAACGAATTTGATAGGGAAACAGTGTGTGTGATTGTTTCCAACGTGTTCAAAATGTGAAAAATCAGTGTAGATCGTAGAGAATCAAGTCATGAAGATATGACAACAAGAATCACGAGAAAACATTGAGTAAAACCTAAGTTATGACGAAAGCCCTAATCAAAGGTCAATCTGTTCTAACAGAGAGCAAACAGATCTACTATGCTGCAAAGAAACTCATGTAACTAAAAAACCACAAATCCATTGACTATGAAATTTTCAGAGATGATAGCATATTGAGTTGTGAAGACAAAAAAATCACATCAAATGCATCTGTAAAACTCGTGTTATGATCAAAACACCTAAGAAAGGTCGGGCAACAAGCAAACTCGATGAGAAAGACTTGACGAAAACAAGTCGGATGAACAAGGCACAAAAGATCCTATAAACTACGAATTTTATTCAAAGAAACACAAGAGGAATAGACCCAAAGTCATAATTCCATGAGCTATGGCCTCACTTGGTTATATAACCATCCCTTAGGCCAACCCAATCTAGTATAGGACTCTAATTATGCTCAGTTTCAACTGAAACTTTCCATAACTGCTCAAGACTCTTCCACGTGCAGATAGAAGCAATCTTAGGACTTCCAAACACCTTAATAATGTCCCAAACATTCCTGAAACAACACAACTTCATAAGTAAATCTAACAAAAAAACTCTAAACGTTCCATAGACAAACCATAACCACCTCAGCCGCAGCCTGAGGCATAAACAAGCCAGTTGGACCTTTCTGGCCACATCTTCACGTCCATATCTCTTCATCACGTCTTGGAACAATGTTGTCACATCCATGCACCCATTACATATGTGCAAACACTTTCCAACGACGTCCACGATACATTCATATGCATTGTCCTTGACTCAAACATGCTGCACGACCTCCCGATCAACTCAGCCACAATTCCTCCTGAACTTGGTCGTTGAACCCCATCTTCTCCATAAGACTAGTTCAAAGGATCTCATCACCAGCCATGTCTTGACCTCAAGCAACACCTGCACATGAATAAACAACCACTTCTTCTGAGCACAAGTTCTCGACTTGACTCACATTAGTCCAATAACCACAACGCCTTATGTGAGCACCTCACATAAGTATGTTGCAGACATAGCAAGAAAATATCCACCATGATCAGCCAAAATGCATCAAAAACTTAGACCAAAAGTACTAAGGGAATCTATCCATAAGTGTAAAGCAAGTTTGAAACATTGGAAATGAAAAAAATTGCAGCCGCACGATTATTTTAGCACATAGAAAGTTCGGACAGTCCAAAATTGCTATGCATTATACAAGATAAGTTCGGACATAACGAAACGCAAAACACATGCAGCTCACGTGTAACAAAGATTCGATCAGTGCAAAGTGTGTTTGTCAAGTATATTGAAATCTTTGCATGTAAAACTTCACGTTTAACATAATTGCTAATGTACTCAGCACATAGGTCTCACACCTAAGATGGTCTTCAACAAACTCAACATTACTACATTGTCTCCAACACTAATGTATCTCTAGTGGGCTGATTCTTCGGTCCACTACTTAGACGGTATTATCGAAGATGTTCTGGTGAGAAACCAGAACTGCTTCATACCTGTGGATTTTGTGGTGCCCGACATGGAGGTAAGAAAAGGAAACTCTGCTGATTCTTGGGCAACCTTTCCTCAGCATCGCAGATGCACGCATCGATGTTGGAGCTGGAGAAAACAGTTTCCATATCAATTGTAAGACAGAGAAGTTTGACTTTCCGCTAAGGAAGAAGCAATGCTCCATGATCAAGATCAAATATGACCCAAATGTCAAACACGTCATGGAGATCGAAGTGACACCACAACAAGTGGATAGCCTCATTGCATTCATGAGGAAATTGATTTATGAGGAGACTCTATCATGTTTCCATGACGCCATTTCAAGAATACGGAGAGGTCACGGCCATCTGAACAGCCCAAGTCCACCAAGCCACCAAAAAGAGAATGGCGGAAGAAGCTAACCATGCTGTCTGAGTCCGTTTATCCGAGGCCGGAGGTTGAAAATTGAAGCTTCACAAGATAGAGAAAATTCGTCTCATTAAATTTTTGGGTGAGACCTCGCCATTAGGATAATTTGGTAGTTATATCATATTTGTTTTTTCAATCCACATTTGATTTTTCTCATTTGAGTTTGCATTATCCACAACATGTTTGGATATTTTTACGGTGTTGAGAATTTTGTATTTTCAACGTAGATTTTCTTTTTGAAAAATATTGGATTTGAAAAAATTTTGTTTGAAAATAATGTTTCGAAGCAAATTTGTGGACAATACACCCAACGGCTAGAAATATAGCTATTGGGAAGCCACTTGCCAAATGAGGAACCAGGGGGCCCACCTTTCAGGGCATTTGAACCCCCTAGTCGGCTGACTTGGGGGAAGGCTCTCCCACCTCCAACAGCTATATTAGGTCTTCTTGTGACCGTTGGGGGTGCTATACTATTCATACATCCCCGGGTGAGTGTGGCGCTTCACAATTCACTCCACTTCCACCTACCCAACTCACTCACTTTCTCAACTTCTCTAAAATTCCAATCCAAAAATGATTTTCTTCCATTTCCATTTGCCTTTGCATTTTCAAGTCACTCTCAAGTTGGTAAGGCAACTCGTTGAATGTTTCGTTTGGTTTTCACTAATGTAACCCTTTTCGAGTTTTGTTTTGTTGTTTGTTCTCCAGTTGTGCAGCCATGAAGAAAGGAATGAAGAGGTAATTTGGGGAAAGGAAGGGGGCTTCATCAAGCTCAAGCCATGGGAGAGACTCAAGCTCACACCTCTCCTTCGAGTCTACACCAAGTCCACGATGGGGAGGCGCACGACGACGTCCCGATAGAGGAAGGTGATGCTTCATCATGCCTTCTCAACGATAACGACCTCAACTTGAAGCAAGAGATTGAACACCAAGTATACAACCTCCATCGATATCGTGAGTTATCTCACACGAAAACCTATGATCCGGCGCTATTCTCAAAGAGTGGTATGGAATCCGAATTCTTTACTGTTTGGCATGCATTAGGATGGGATAATTTTGCTCAAATAGATAAGGAAGGTTCACGCCTCATGATAAGAAGTTTAGGCCCGATCTTCCGAAAGGTAATTGATAAGTTGATTGATGGAGATCTCGACGTTGATGATCCGAGGCTCTCGATTAGAACCCAAAAAACCCCTGCAATCACTACACCACTACTTTATTAGTTATCAACCATGCTGCACATGATTGACCTCTCCAAGAAGGCTAATCCCTGCAGGTGCAACCGAGAACACAAGCAAGAACATAGAAGACAAGATCTGAAATCGCAAAGTTAGGGTTTCACAAACCGTAGAACGGCGATATTATTAATCTTAGAAAAACCTCATTGTTCATGGCAGCTACTATAGAGTATATATTGGTGGGAGGACGTCCAAGAGGGTGTTGGGGTCGTGACCTAACCCTAAGACACGAAAATAATGGACTTATACTTGAAACAAGGCCCAATGGCCCAATACGGTGGTGCAACACCACGACAGATTCTGAACTCGATTTTGTTTTTACGATTACGGTCGCATCCCAAGGAATTTTGACATGGGACCAGATCCATTAGAAATTTATCCTCTCCCCTTTCCATGCGTATGTAGAATGTTCAAAACAGAGTTCATATGCATCCTGGGTGTCTATTTTAGTGCAAACTGTCCCTAGACTCCGAGTTGGACACGATTTTGAGTTGGGGTCGGTTTCCATCTTCATTAAATGTATTCTCTGGTCATCCACACACGTAAATCTTCCTCCAATTACTCCTTGAATCACTCCATGTATCCTAATCAGAATTAAATTATTAGGTAGCAATGGATTCTCAAAAATATATAAAGAAACATATAAGAACGAGCTCACCCCTAAAATTAATTGTTGTGTGTAAACTGTAATGACTGCATCTTGTATGTTCAATGGAGTGTTGTGTGTATCCATAATAGTGATGTATTCATCATCCTCCCCTTCTTAAATTGGAGTCATCCTCGACTCAAGCTCATCTTCTCTCATGTTTTGGTCCAAAAGTGCAACGCCATCAAATTCTCTTGTGTGCATCAAAGGAGTAGGCCAATGTGGTGGACGATATAGTGCACCATCTCCATGTTCTCCATCAAATAAGCATGACCATTAACTTGAGCCGCCTTCTTGATGACAAGCCGTCTCGGCTTGCTTGTATGTCCAGCAAAAAGTCTTGCTTTGGTGGTAGAATGCGTGCTGTCCATAATGCACAACCACAGTGAATAATGCTTTTGTTGTCCCTGCTGCAAGGAAAAAATACTAGAAAAACTTGACAAGACATTATTAGCGTTAGTACATTCATTTACTTTACCATGTTGTTGCAGCACAAAAGGAGCTTCCTCATTTGAACATATGTAAACTTTATGCACCATAAACATACCACTATGTTCATATTTGCCTATGGCATAAAAAATGTTTCTTGTCAACAAAGGTAATTCAGTTTTAGAAAATATACTTCTTTCTATAATATCTAGATCACAATGAGTGTCAAATTCAATATAACCCAATGTTTTTAGAGAAAACAACAATTTCAGCTCATCCCTTTCACATGTAATTGGAATAAAATGCTTAATTTCAGAATATGTGGGTGATAAAGTATCAAATTCATTCAATTATTCTAGCATGGGTACAATATAATTATCAACACACAACTCATTTTTGTCGTAAGAATCAGTAGGAAAATCTACTAGTGGTAAAGGAGTATTATAAAAAGGTTCATCTTGTTGCTGCTCATCGATAGCATGATTGGTGGTAAAATTCAGCACATCTGAAAATGTCATACCTTGATTAACTGTAGAGCATTGTCCATTAACATTACTCTCATTTTCAGCAAGAAATTCAAATGCATTATGAGTTGATTGATCAAAAAATTCAAAAGAGTTGTTCAACACCTCACTCTAATTTGCATCTACATTTATTTGTTCATGTTCCTGCAAAAGGTTAGGCAAAGGGGAAGGTACAACAAGAAAATTCTTCTCAAGTTCATGTATTTCATCTTTGCAATTAGATACATTAGCAAAAGTTTTTCACATAAGAATTTTCATATCTTTCCATATTCGAGGTTTTTCTGAATCACATAAGTGTACCACAAAGTTAAGGCGCAATCAACTAATGCACGAGCAATATTCCTAATCTTTCTCCTTTCACATACGACATTGTCCAAAAATTTTATACATCTTTGTTTCCGAAGTAATATATTAATCATAACCAAAACCGTCATAAGAAAGAAGAGATGGGAGAATGTAATTAATTCTTGCGGAAGGAGTTGTAAAGGTGGTCTGAATGTCATGTGCAGCCTCGATTGGTGTTTGTTTTTTGATGAGCAACCCCATCATCATCTTCATCATGTCAAGTAACTCACCATGTAGAGCACATTCACCATTCTCTCTTTTACCTGACATTGTTAATAGCAAATAGAAGTCAACAAAAATATGTTATCCCTAACAACTACATATGACAATGGCAAGGTGAATGTGGAGTCACACACTCTAAAGCATCTTACCATGCTCTTACAAGCGTTCTTATTAACACTGCAGGTGGCAAACGGTAGCCGGTGTGAAGAACCAATGGAGAGTGGAGTGATTGCAAAGGTGTACGAATTAGACTCAAGAGAAAAGTGTAGCTTGGAAGGCACTTTATATCGTAGCAAAGATTAGCAACAATGAAATCAGATAGTAATGTTGAATAAGTGTCCAAAGTACTTTTCAATGTTACTGGTCTAAATATGTTTCTAGTAGTTTAAGCTAGCAAGACATGCATCAAAGCACTAAGGACACAAAAGTTGAAAGAAATTCTGGTTTTTGTTTTTTTTTCTTTTGTTTTTTTTTGTGCGGATTTTGTATCTTGTTTTGCACTTGCCTCTTTCTTTTGTCTTTTTTTTTTCAAGAATGTGCTACAAAAGAAGAACACAATGCAAAACAATCAATGATATCTCGTTGCCCTATCACAGATTTTCTGCTCAAAATTACAAAGCAAATTAGGCACCCTTATAGGCCCCAAATCTAAAAAATTTTAACAGCAAGATTACATACCTATTTCTATTCTTTAATTTAAGTATATGGAAGACCTATTTTGGATCAGACAATAGAAGATATTTGCCCCGAAATACAGAGTGTTCAGAAATTCTAGGTCAATAACTGATTCGGATCTAATGTTGTTTTGACCTTGATAACTTTATTTTCTGGAAAACAGATGAATACGAAAGTTATGGGAAACTTCTTAAGATTTCCGTAAAGTACAAGAACACAAAAAGACGAGTTTGTATGGGTGAGATATGATTAAAATACCGAACTGAACAGAGACGAATCTAATCTGGACGTGATGACGTGATTCAAAAGGATGAATGAACACAATGCAAAACTCAAACTAAGACCAAAAACACTTTTTAAACCAGCAATATAACTCAACCACGGACAAAAACTCAACAAAACCAAAATGAAAACAAAAGTTGCAAAAGGCTCAATGTGGTTTGGACAAAGTAATGAAAAGATCTACTAAACTGCAAGTTTTTTTTGTGGCTTTTTTGTGGACTCTAGGTATGAAAAACAAATCTAATGTAATGGATAGATGAATTATCTAACAAGCAACCTGGAAATCTGATAATAATTGATGAGAAGTTTAGGCCCGATCTTCCGAAATGTAATAGATAAATCAATTGATGCAGATCTCAACATTGATGATCCGAGGCTCTCGAGTAGAACACGAAAAACCAATGCAATCACTACACCATTGCACCAATCGTGCTGCACACGATTGAACTCTCTAAGAAGGCTAATCCCTGCAGGTGCAACCGAGAACACATGCAAGAATGTAGAAGACACCATCTGAAATCGCGAAGTTGGGGTTTCACAAACCGTAGAACGACAATATTATTAATATAAGAAAAACCCCATTGTTCATGGCGGTTACTATGGAGTATATATAGGTTATAGGACGTCCAATAGGGTGTTGGGGTCGTGACCTAACCCTAAGACACGAAAATAATGGACTTGGACTTGATACAAGGCCCAATGACCCGATACGGTGGTGCAACACTTTGACAGATTCTGAACTCAATTTTGTTTCGATGATTCCCGTTGCATCCCAATGAATTTTGACCTGGGACCAGATCCATTGGAAATTTTATCCTCTCCCCTTTCCGTGCATATGTAGAACGTTCAAAACGGATTATGTATGCTTCCTGGGCTTCCATTTTAGTGCAAACTGCTCCTGGACTCCGAGTTGGACACGATTTTGAGTTTGGGTCGGTTTCCATCATCATTGAATGTATTCTCTGGTCCTCCACGCCCCTAAACCTTCCTCCATTTACTACTTGAATCACTCCATGTATCCTAACCACAATTAAATTATTAGGTAGCAATCTATTCTCAAAAGTATATAAAGAAACATATAAGGACGAGCTCACTTTTGAAATTAATTGTTGTGTGTGAACTCTAATGATTGCATCTTGTATGTTCAATGGAGTGTTGTTTGTATCCATAGGAGTGATGTCCTCATTATACTCTCCTTCTTAAATTGGTGTCGTCCTCGACTCAAGCTCATCTTCTCCCATGTTTTGGTCCAAAAGTGCAACACCATCAAATTCTCTTGTGTGGATCAAAGGAGGAGGCCAAGATGGTGGACGATATAGTGCACCATCTCCATGTTCTCCATCAAATAAGAAATACCATTCACTTGAGCCACCTTCTTGATGACAAGCCGTCATCGGCTTGCTCGTATGTCTAGCAAAAAGACTTATTTTGGGGGTAGAATGAGTGCTGTCCATATTGCACAACCGCAGTGAATAATGATTTTGTTGTCCCTGCTGCCAGGAAAAAAATACTAGAAAAACTTGACAAGACATTATTAGCATTAGTACATTCATTTACTTTACCATGTTGTTGCAGCACAAAAGGAGCTTCCTCATTTGAGCATATGTAAACTTTAGGCACCATAAACATACCACTATGTTCATATTTGCCTATAGCATGAAAAATGTTTCTTGTCGACAAAGGTAATTCAGTTTTAGAAAATATACTTCTCTCTACAATACCGAGATCACAATGAGTGTCAAATTCAATATAACCCAATGTATTTAGAGAAAACAACAATTTCAGCTCATCCCTTTCAAATTTAATTGGAATCAAATGCTTAATTTCAGCATATGTGGTTGATAAAGTATCAAATTCATTCAATTGTTCTAGCATAGGCACACTATAATTATCAACACACAACTCATTTTTATCGTAAGAATAAGTAGGAAATTCTACTTGTGGTAAATGCGTATTATGAAAAGGTTCATCTCGTTGCTGCTCATCGATAGCATGATTGGTGGTAAAATTCAGCACATCTGAAAATGTCATACCTTGGGTTAACTGTAGAGAATTGTCCACTAACATTACTCTCATTTTTAGCAAGAAATTCAAATGCATTATGGGTTGATTCATCAAAAAATTCAGAAGAGTTGTTCAACACCTCACTCTCATTTGCATCTACATTTATTTCTTCATGTTCCTGCAAAAAGTTAGATAAAGGAGGAGGTACAACAAGAAAAATCTTCTCAAGTTCATGTATTTTATCTTTGCAATTAGATACATTAGCAAAAGTTTCTCGCATAAGAATTTTCATATCTTTTCATGTTCGAGGTTTTTCTGAATCACTTAAGTTGTATCACCAAGTTAATGCACAATCAACTAATGCACTAGCAATATTCCTAATCTTTCTCCCTTCACACATACGACATTGTCCAAAAATTTTATCCATCTCTGTTTCTCAAGTAATATATTCATCATAACCAAAACCGTCATAAGAAGGAAGAGATAGGAGAATGTAATTACTTCTTGTGGAAGGAGTTGGAAAAGTGGTATGAATGTCATGTGCAGCCTCGATATGTGTTTGTTTCTTGGTGAGCAGCCCCATCATCATCTTCATCATGTCATGTAACTCACCATGTAGAGCACATTCACCATTCTCTCTTTTACCTGACATTGTTAGTAGCAAATAGAAGTCAACAAAAATATATTATCCCAAACAACTACATATGAAATTGGCAAGGTGAAAGTGGAGTCAGGCACTCTAAAGCATCTTACCATGCTCTTACAAGTGTTCTTACCAAAACTGCAGGTGGCAAACGGTGGCCGGTGTGAAGAACCAATCGAGAGTGGAGTGATTGCAAAGGTCTACGAATTCAACTCAAAAGTGTAGCTTGTAAGGCACGTCATATCGTAGCAAAGATTAGCAACAATGAAATCAGATAGTAGAGTTGAATATGTGTCGAAAGTACTTGTCATAGTTGCAGGTCTAAATATGTTTCTAGTAGTTTACGCTAGCAAGACATGCATCAAAGCACTAAGGACACAAAAGTTGCAAGCACTTCTGATTTTTGTTTTTTTATTTTGTTATTTTCCTTGTGCGGCTTTTGTATCTTGTTTTTCACTTGCCTCTTTCTTTTATCTTTTTTTTCGAGAATATGCTGCAAAGAAGAACAAAATGCAAAGCAATCAAAGATATCTCGTTGCCCCATCACAGATTTTCTGCTTAAACTTACAAAGCAAATTAGGCACCCTTATAGGCCCCAAATCTAAAAACTTTTAACAACAAGATTACAGACCTATTTCTCCTCTTTAATTTAAGTATATGGAAGACCTATTTTGGATCAGAACAATAGTAGATATTGGCCCCGAAATACAGACTATTCAGAAATTCTAGGTCAATAATAGATTCGGATCTTATGCTGTTTTGACCTCGACAAGTTTATTCACGGGAAACCGATGAATACATGAGGTTATAGGAAAGTTCTTAAGCTTTCCATAAAGTACAAGAACACAAAAATCCGAGTTCATATGACTAAGATATGATAAAAATACCGAACTCGACAGAGATGAATCTAATCTAGACGTGATGACGTGATTCAAAAGGATGAATGAACACAATGCAAAACTCAAACTAAGACCAAAACACTTTGTAAACAAGCAATATGACTCAAACACAGAAACAAGCTCAACAAAACCAAACTGAAAACAAAAGTTGCAACAGGCTCAATGTAGTTTGGACAAAGTAATGAAAAGATCTACTAAACTGCAAGTTTTCTTTTTGTGGCTTTTTTGTGGAGTCTAGGTATGAAAAATAAAACTAATGTAATGGATAGATGAATTAACTAACGAGCAACCTGGAAATCTGATACCAATTGATGAGAAGTTTAGCCCCGATCTTCCGAATGGTAATAGATAATTCGATTGATTGAGATCTCGACGTTGATGATCCGAGACTCTCGAGTAGAACACAAAAAAAATCCCTGCAATCACTACACCATCACACCAACCGTGCTTCCCACGATTTACCTCAGCAAGAAGTCTAATCCTTGCAGGTGATACCGAGAACGCATGCAAGAACGTAGAAGACACGATCTGAAATCGTGAAGTTGGGGTTTCACAAACCGTAGAACGGCGATATTATTAATATAAGAAAAACCCCATTGTTCATGGCTGCTACTATGGAGTATATATAGGTGGGAGGACGTCCAAGGGGGTGTTGGGGTCGTGACCTAACCCCGAGACACGAAAATAATGGACTTAGACTTGATACAAGGCCCAATGGCCCAATACGGTGGCGCAGCACCCTGACAGATTCTGAACTCGATTTTGTTTCGATGATTCCCGTCGCATCCCTAGGAATTTTGACATGGGACCAGCTCCATTGGAAAGTTTATCCTCTTCCCTTTCCACACGTATGTAGAACGTTCAAAACGGAGTTTGTATGCGTCCTGGGCGTCCGTTTTAGTGAAAACTAATCTTGGACTCTGAGTTGGACACGATTTTGAGTTGGGGTGGATTTCCATCTTCATTGAACGTATTCTCTGGTCCTCCACACCCCTAAACCTTCCTCCAATTACTCCTTGAATCACTCCATATATCCTAATCACAATTAAATTATTAGGTAGACATCTATTCTCAAAAATATATAAAGAAACATATCAGAACGAGCTCACCTCTGGAATTAATTGTTGTGTGTGAACTCTAATGATTGCATCTTGTATGTTCAATGGAGTGTTGTGTGTATCCATAGGAGTGATGTCCTCATCACCTTGTTACTATTCAATTCCTATACACACTCAAAATAGAATGTGATGGTATTACTTTTAGGTTTTCCGGGAAAGAATCATGTATCCTATGGAAAGTATTAAGTGAAATCCTAGGCTTCCATAGACAGTGTCTAATAGATTTAGACGACAACAACAACAACGAAGCCTTTGTCCCAAAAAAGTTGGGGTCGGCTAGAAATGAAACCCAATAATTTTGAAGAAAAGTAATAGAAAATAAAATGAGATAATAATTATAATAATAAATAAAAAATACAAATAAAATAAGATTCTACATTTTATTTATTTCAGAAATAGGTTAATAAGAAAGAAGATAAGAGTAACAAAATATCAATAAACTAAGATTCTGGCACGTGAGTTGCTAATTTCCATGCAGCCGTATCATGAGATAAATCTCTAGGTATGTCCCACTCTAAGTCTCGTTTCACTGCCTCCTGCCATGTCAACCTTGGTCGACCTCTACCCCTCCTAAAATTTTTTCTACTCTTTATAATCCCACTGTTAACCGGTGCTTCTGGAGGTCTCCACTGGATATGCCCAAACCACCGTAGGCGATGTTGGACTAGCTTCTCCTCAATCGGTTCCACCTCTACCCTAACACGTATCACCTCGTTCCTAGTTTTGTCTCTTCTTGTGTGACCGCACATCCACCAGAGCATGCGCATCTACGCAACACTCATTTGTTGGACATGTTGCCTTTTAGTTGGCCAATATTCTGCTCGATATAGCATCGCAGGTCTGATCACCATCCTATAGAATTTCCCTTTCGTGGAACTTTCTTATCATATAAGATTCCAGATGCTTGTCGCCACTTCATCCAACCGAGCTTGATCCCGTGGCAAACATCTTTGTCAATATCACCATTGCTTTGTAAAAATGATCCTAAATATCAAAATGTGTCCCTCCTAGGTACTACTTGTCCTTGTAAACTAACATTTCCATCCTCACACCTGACATCAATAAAGTCGAATCTCATATACTCGGTCTTGGTTCTACTAAGTCCAAACCCCTTAGACTCTAATGTCTGCCTCCATAGCTCCAATTTTCTATCAACACCATCCCTAGTTTCATCTACCAACAATACATCATCCGCATAGAGCATACACCAAGGGATATCTCCTTCTATATCCTTCGACAGCTCATCCACCACTAAGGAAAAGATGTATGGACTTAAGGCTAATCCTTGGTGTAGCCCTATTGTGATGGGAAATGTATTGGTCTCACTATCTCTTACGCACACACTTGTCACCGAATTATCGTACATATCCTTGATATGGTTAATGTACTTTGTGTTTCTCTAGCGCCCACCACATGACCGGTCTTGGTACCTTATCGTATGCCTTCTCCAAGTCAAAGAACACCATATGTAGATCATTCTTTTGCTCCCTATACCTCTCCATAAGCTGACGGAGTAAGAAAATCGCCTCCATAGTGGACCTCCCAAGCATAAAACCAAACTGGTTTTTAGTGACATTGGTCACTTTCCTCAAGAGGTGTTCAATCACTCTCTCCCAGAGCTTCATAGTGTGACTCATAAGCCTAATTCCTCAGTAATTAGTACAACTTTGAACATCTCCTTTATTTTTGAAGATGGGTACTAAAATACTTTTCCGCCACTCTTCAAACATTTTGTTTGACTGAAAAATGCGGTTAAATTGTTTAGTGAGCCATACTATTGCTACATACCCGGACATCTCCACACCTCAATGGGGACATCATCGCAGTCGCGGGCCTTTCCTCCTTTCATCCTTTTTAAGACCTCTCTAACCTCAAACTCTTGTATCTTCTGCATGAATCGTCTGTTGGTGTCATCAAATGAGTCATCCAACTCGAACCTAATGCTCTAATTCCTGTCATTGAATATTCCATTGAAGTAGTCCCGCCATCTGTTTCTAATCTCTTCATCCTTCAATAGAATTTGATCTACCTCATCCTTAATGCATTTGACTTGGTTGAGATCCCTCACCTTCCTCTCGCGAAGTTTCGCCATCTTGTATATATCCTTTTTGCCTTCTTTTGTCCCTAGCCTCTCATATAGCGCATCATAGGCCTGCCCCCTTGCTTTACTCACAACATGCCTTGCATTTTTCTTAGCCTCTTTACACTTCACCATGTTACTTGCACTTCTCTCATGATGCCAACTCTTATAAGACTCCTTCTTCTCCTTAATAGCTTTTTGTACATCTTCATTCCAGCACCAAGTGTCTTGATATATAAGTTTCTTACCTTTTGTCAATCCAAGCACCTCCCTAGCTTCCTTCCTAATGTAAGTCACCATCTTCACCCACATACTATCCGCATCTTCCTCTTCGCTGAAATGTCGTTCCGCGATCATCATCCTTTTGAATGACTATTGCGCTTCATCCTTCAACTTCCACCACTTTGTTCTTGCGATTTTAACACCTTTGTCTCATGACACACGCACATGGAAACAAAAGTCGGCTACCACAAGTTTATGTTGTGGAACAACAAATTCCCGAAGAATCACCTTACAATCTAAACATGCCCCCCTCCCCCTTCTCCTGGTGAGGATATAGTCGATTTGACTAGAATGTTGGGCACTAGTAAAGGTCACTAAGTGAGATAGCCTCTTCTTAAAGAGGGTGTTTGCTACCAATAGGTCATAGGCTACAACAAAGTCTAGGATATCCTTACCCTCCTGGTTTCTATCGCCACAAACAAAACCTCCGTGTACCCCCTAAAAACCTACGATAGTTGTACGTACATGGCCATTGAGATCTCCTCCTATGAATAGCTTCTCGGTTATCGACACACTACTAACCATATCCTCCAAGTCCTCGCAAAATTGTCTCTTAGTGCTCATGTCGAGCTCAACTTGTGGGGCATAAGCACTAATGACATTCATGATTTAGACACTTTGCCAAAATTTAATAAACAAGGTTTTTGGCAAGAATTGACCACTAAGGTAGCATGTAGGGCTCCTAGAAATAGCCACTTGCATAATCCTTCTTTACGCCTCATACATAGGTGGGTGGCTATGTCTATGTTCCATTGATGAGATGTTAGGATTGTAAGATGAACTTAGGATCCTTTTTGCCATGGTTAAAAACATTAAAATTGCTCCTTTTCAGGCTATGATGTCTCAATGGTTAGAAAACAGTAAAATGATGGGACTGGTAGAATGTACTTTACTAATTACTCGCATTGCTACAAAAGTAGGGGCTTTAGAAAATGCTTCCATTGAATATATTTCAATAAGCCGCTACTTAGTAGATGAGCATGATCTAGATGGATCCTTAGTGTTTTTTGCGTCCCGACTTTGTGAATGAAATTTAGTTACCTAAACCTAATTTTTATTTATACAATTACTGACAACTAACCACTGCTCTTCAACCTATCGAAGAGGCCCATAGGAGTAATGTGTCTGGCAAGGTCACAACAAACCATTAAAGAATAGCAAAAATGGAGATGCCTCCATGATCTACTCTTGCTTATGAATACCAAGAGGAAGTGGATCCGACGAGTGATGCACCCGGTTGGACCCAAACTCAAACATATATGGTTGGAGGATTATCGTGGCATGACTGGGCCACCACGGGAGGGAGATGGGATCCATACAAATCCAACTCAAGCTCTTGTAGATTGCCTCCTCCAATGATGAGTACCCGTCGTTCCTTTTGGGACAGAAGTTCTCGTCACATTGGTGAGGGAATGGCGGAAGTTAATCAATGGATGGGAGGCACTAAAATAAGGACAGGTTCCGTTCTCAAAACTTTCCAAGATCACATCCAGGGTACCCACGACTGGCAGCAACAAGTCGATGCATCGTTCAACAACATCAACACCACACTGCAACAAAAACATGCCGACCTCATGGCTTACTTCCGTCATCAAGGATTTAATCTTTATCACAGAAGTTGATGAAGGACAAGCTTGGGGGAGAACCCTCACTTGAGGTAACTGGTATCACCTGCCATTTCCATTTCATTGATTCTTTCTTTCCACATCATTTGCATTAAAAAAAGAGACATAGTATAGTTCAAATAATATAAAAGATGTGATGTAAGAATATTTTTACTTTGCATAAGTTGAAATGATGAACAATTTGCCTGTTTTAGTTTTTCTTAGTCCCTGGTATAGACTCAGTATTCTCCAAGAATTACGTTTATTGGCTTAGAACACTTTTGCCCTAAACTTTGTATTGTGGGTAGCATGAGCCTAATCTAATGCTAGGTTGTTGTGGAATATGATATAGTAATAAGAGCTGCTAAAATCCTAGTTAAAAGTAAAAACTTTCCGTAGTATTTCTAAAAATGGATCAAAATAATGTTCCTCATTTGGTTGAAATTCCTACCAAAGCTATATGATGTTCAAAATTTATAAACCCATGCATATGCTGTTCACTTTCACATTGAGCATAGTCAAACAAGTATAGACCTATGTGAAAATCTTTTCATACTTTTAAGATCACAATTTCATGGGCACATGCGAAACTTCTACACTAGAAGTTAGCAAGATTCCATGATACCACTCAACCATCAAAAAATACTCCATGCTCTTCATGCATAATACTCTCTATAAAATTATTTGAAAAGAGGAGTAGAAGACATGGCTACAAGAAACAAAAAAGAAAATGCATGCTCATGAACAAGAGCATGTGAATAAAAAAGAGAAGAAAGAGAGAGAATAAGTAACCATGTTTCATACTCACAATAAAGAGAGTCCACAAAATGGAGTTCTCTTCAAATTCCCACTCCATTACATTCTATCACGCGTGCACAAACTTTGTCAAAAGTATGGTTTGTTTTCTCCTAAGGCTTACTATTTTGACATAGCAACATATTTGTTGTAAATATGCCTACTCTTGATCCTTACCAAGCTCTAGATAAGGCCTTATTTAGTGTAGGATGAGAAAGGCATTGCCTTGGTGAGGAAAAATTCTACTTATGACACAGGAGTGAATGAAAGCATCATTTGAGGAACTTAGAATTAATCACCATTTGAATCTCTCCAGAATTCAGGCGGAACATACACATTAGGTGATGAATGCTCACTTCGCTATTCTATCAACCACCAAAGAAAAAGAGGAGGCATAAGCCCCATAATGACTAAAAAAGGGTGAGGTACCATAGTTAATTTATTCAATGCAAGGTAGAATATTTTGTTGTGCACTTGGTACTTCTAAAAAGTAGAACATTGTGGCAACTCCTGATCAACAACCCAAGTCTCCATCTTTGCTTCGGGACGAGCAAATGATAAGCATGGAGGAGTTTCTTGATGGTCGTTCTATGCCAATTTCAACCATCAATATAACTCAATTATGTGAAGGAATAAATATTTCCTACACACATCGCTCTCACATTTGACATATTTCCACATGTACTTGGAGAAATAGTGCATGTAGTTATTTTATTGTAGGAATGAGGAAAATTGTGGGGAGCAATCCTCACGCGGGATGGGAACAAGGGCCCAGAAGTTAGTGACCAATAGAAAGCACATCCCAACGAGGGACTAGGGCCAGGTCAGCCGACCCCCTGGCTCGACCAACAGATTTCTAACGCTAAACTCAGTCTTCTTCCACGTGTCGACTTCCTGTAACTCCATGAAGGGCCACTCAAGCCTCACTTCAAGTCACAACACTTGAGCATCACTCTCTTGTTTACAGTAGTTGTCTTCGTCCTTAGTAGAGGTTAGGCTGTAGAGAGGAGCCTCTAGTCCCAAATCCATATTGGGAAAGGTATGGCTCATGTATCTTTTCTTTTATTTGTGATATTATGCTTATTAATAGTCTTTCTTTATTCATATACTTGGGCAACGTGTTTCTTGTATGATTGTGGAGTCCATGTTTGTGATAGGTGTAAATGTCATTATGATATTATAGTAATATCCTTATTATGTTATCATAAACACCATACACCTACACTTTAGTCTAATTAGGTAATAACATGATGATGTTAATAGGAATAAGTTAGTGCTTGGTTCCAACATTGGTCCAACCATGTTTAGGTTAGTCATGCCCTTAGAAATGTACTTGTACTCTAACTTCTAAGGCATTTACTTAGCATGCAAGCATGGTGCCTAGATAGTTTGGTAATGTTGGATGTCTCATAGACCCACGCGTTGTGGGAGTAGGTGTTGACGACTGTTATATACCAATTTCATCCGTCAATTTAACTCAATTATGTGAAGGATTTGTCATTTCTTGCACACATCACCTTTCTATCTAACCCAATTCCACTTGGACTTGGAGAAATATGTGTATTCAACATTTTATGCAGGAAATGAGGAAATGTAGAGGGACCAATCCTATAAAATGTCATCCCAGCCAATCATGCGATGACACGTGGCATCCCATGGATCAAAAGGCCCACAAACAGAAGTATTCGAGGAGATCCAATGGTGTATCACCTAGATACATCAAGGGGGCCCACTTGGCAGCCACCTGGAGGAAGCACTCCACGATTGGAGTGCTCACCAGGTCGGCCGAACCAGGGGTTCGGCCGACCCCTTCCTGGCGCCAAACGCGGTCAAACGACGCGTGTTGGCTCCTCCTGGCTTAAAGGTGTCAATGGTGACTGATTTGCGCGCTTTTGGTTGTAGGAACCGACCTAAACACTAGTATAAATAGGACCCCCTACCCCTCACTTCAACACACACCACTTGAGCTTCATCTCTATTGTATACATTATCATCCATAGTATTAGAGGAGTTAGGTTGTAGAGAGGAGAGTCTCTAGTCCCAAGTCCAAATTGGGAAAGGAGTAAGGATTCTCTCTCTTCCCAGTCCTACATTGGGAAAGGTATGGCTCATGTATTCTTTCTTGTAGTTGTGACTTTATGTATAATAAAGATAGTATCTTTAGTCTCTACTTATACATATATTTGGGCAAAGCGTTTCTTGTTTGATTGTGGAGTCCATGTATGTGGAAGGTATAGCTTCTATGACTGTTTCATCATGAAAATATCCAATTATCATAGAACCTATAGACCCCCACTATAGTCTAGTTAATTATAACATAACTAAGTTAGTATGGATAATTATGTTGTTTATCAACATTGGTTCAATGATGGTTCGATTCATTGACTTAGGATGGATTGTGCCTAGGCTCTTAAGGTAATTACTTAATATGCTAGCATGGTGCTAGGATAGCTAAGTAGAATTGGATGTCTCGTAGACCCACGGATTGAAGAGGTAGGCAGTAGGTGGTGACAGTCCTATCTGTCCTTTGTAATCCTTCATGTTCAGCTATGCCACAGGCTCTTGGCGGGAGTCGTCCTAGTACTGCTAGGGGTAAGCCCGTGCCCAATGTGTTTAACCACATAGCATAAGTATTCACTATTGATCTAGCTTATGAATAATTAGTTTAGACTATGTATATGTATAATAGAGCATAGTAGGAGTACCTCCATAACTATCAACCTTAACTAACCTCTAGGATCCTCTAATCCCCCTTAGAATTGAAAGCTTTTGTGTGTGTTGCACTACCTCCACTGTTATTTTATCCATCCTTACTATATTCTTACCTAGACCTTTCTACCCTTTCCACTTGATGATTGTTATATCTCTTCCCTACCTTCCTTTGGGATCAAATAAATGACACCCTTGGGAATACTCTTAAGGGGAAATGCTACAATGATACCTTTATGCGCTTGCGGAACTTACTCTGTGATCCAATAGAACCATTAACAAGCATTTCTGACACATCAGTTGGAGATGTTTAGTTAATGGTGCATAAGAAATACCAACAAGCATTTCTGGTGCCGTTGTCGGGGATGATTTGCTAGTATATCCTAAGAGCCGTCAACAAGCATTTCTGGCACCGTTGCCGGGGAAGGCAAATAGATATATAACATAACTAAGTGAATAGGATAGAACCATGGGTAGGACTGTAGTAGGATAACCATTCTTTGTTTTTGCATTTATTTTAAATGTGAAAACAGGGTAGTGTATGTCTGGTTTCCACCCGCCAGAAAACTTTGTTGAAGATACCGAATCTCTTCTGAGAGACCGACCCCGTGTCATTACTACTCAAAAGATTCGAGCGGCAAAACAAGCCAGTATTTTTGCATCAACAATCCAAATGCCAATGGCTCAGAAGACCCTTCGTGAGTTCTCAGCTCCCTCTGCTAACAATGTCCCTATTGGGCCCACTGTTAACACGGGAGATGTGAACTTCGAGATCAAAACTGGCCTTATCACTATGGTGCAAGCCAACCCATTCTGTGGGAAGGCTAATGAGGATGCAAGTGCTCACCTGCAACAATTCCTCGAGATCTGCAACACTTTTAAGATCAAGGATGTGTCTCCGAATGTAGTCCGTCTGAGACTGTTCCCGTTCTTTCTCCTTGGGAGAGCAAAAAAGTGGTTCTACGCGAACCAAAGTGCTATAGACACTTGGGAGAAGTGTTCTACAACATTCCTCGCCAAATTCTTCCCGTTGGGCAAAACCAATGCCCTACGTGGAAGGATTTCGAGCTTTCAGCAAAAGCTCAAGGAATCTATTCTTGAGGCATGGGAAAGGCTTCAAGAGTACATCCTAGCCTGTCCCCACCATGGGATGGATGACTGGCTCCTTATTCAGATTTTCTATAATGGGCTGATCCCATCAGCTCGTGACCATTTGGATGCTGCTGCTGGAGGAGCCTTCTTCTCATTGACGATGCCAAAAGCTAAAGATCTTATTGAGAAGATGGTGTCCAACATGGGATGGAACGATGAGCATCTCCATACCCGGCAGCGAGGCATGCACACCTTGAAGGAGGTGGACATGATCGCTGCAAAATAGACCTTCTAATGAAGAAAATTGATAGACAAGCTAGTGGTGAAGTGTCTGGCAATGCCTATTCCCTAGACTCTCACATCACGTGTGAAGTCTGTGGCAGCATGGGTCATATGGGCAATGATTGCCCAGAAACTCGTGAGGATGCCCTATACCTCGCCCACAATGGAAATTTCAATAACAATAATGGCTATCGTCCAGGAGGTCAAGGGTGGGGTCAACAATGCCCATTCTTTCAAGGAGGGTACAACAACAATAGCAACCCTGGAAATCAGCCCAACTTGAGAGAACTTGCCATTAGCCAGCTCAAGACCAACGATGCCCTATCCAAGAAGCTGTCAGCTAATGACAAGACCTTGGAAAACATCAATGCCATGATTGAAAGACTATCCTCAGCATTCAAGAATCAACTAAGCTTCAATAAGATGTTGGAGACTCAGCTGGCACAACTTGCTATAGTTGTCCCTCCATTGGAAAACAACAGAATTCCGAGACAGCAAGAAGCCCCAGTGGAGAACGTCAACGCAGTGGTTACGAGAGGAGGAAAGACCACTCGTGACCCACCATATCCCACACATGAAAAAAGGACAGCTGAGCCAGAGAAGGAGGATGTCCCAGGTGAATTACTTGGTGAGAGAATGGTCAAACACTTTGAAGACACCAACTTATTGTCGTTCCCTCACAGACAAAGGAAGCCAACAGTGGATGAGCAATTCAACCATTTTGTTGAGATTATCCAAAAGATCCACATCAATGTGCCCTTGATTGATGTGATGCAAGTACCCACCTATGCTCGCTATCTCAAGGACATATTGAACAACAAACGGCAATTGCCCACCACTGAGGTCATCAAGCTTACGGAAGACTGCAGTGCAGCCATCCTCAATAGCCTTCCTGAAAACAAAAAGGACCCCGGATGTCCTACCATTTAATGTTCAATTGGGGCTCACCACTTTGACAAGGCACTTTGTGATCTGGGAGCAACTGCTAGTGTGATGCTCAAGGTTGTGTTCGACCAGCTGAACTTCACAGAGCTGACTCCAACACCAATGCAGCCACAACTGGCTGACTCTTCAGTCCGTTATCCACCGGGTATTGCTGAAGTCGTCCCGGTGAAGATCCAAAACTGCTTCATACCCGTGGATTTTGTGGTGCTAGACATGGACACTGAGAATGATACACCACTCATTCTTGGGCCCATTCCTAAGCACTGCAAAAGCTCGCATAGATGTGGGAGCTGGAGAAATCCACTTCCATATCAATGGCAAGGAGGAAAAATTTAACTTTCGACCAAGATTAGAGCAATGGTCCATGATTCGAATAGTGTATAGGCCGAATGATAAACACATCAGAGAGGTCGAAGTCACACCTCCAAAGGTGGACTCACTCATTGCATTCATAAGAAGATTAATCTACAAGGAGAATCCGTCGTTTCAACCACGCCGGTACCCAAAGGCGACGAAATCGTCTGGACCTTCTCGAAGGCCCAAGTCCACCAAGCCGCCAAAGAAGGAATGGCGGAAGAAGCAAGACAAGCCGTCCGAGCCCATCCCTCTGGGCCCGGATGTGAAATAAAGAAGGAGGAATGTCCATCTCATCAGACGGTGGTGAGACCTACGCCAATAGGTTAAATTGGTAGTTATCCCACTTTATTTTTCTTTCTTTCTTTTTCCACCCCATTTGGATTTTTCCCATTGCATATTTGATTTTTCCTAGCAAGTTGAGAATCTTATATTCTCAACTATCATTTTTCTTTCTTTCTTTTCAAAAGAAAATTTTTTATTGGATTTGAAAAAAGATTTTTATTTGAAAAACAATTTTTTTCTGAGCTGCACATGTGGCATTTCACCAACGTGCTAACTTTATAGCCGTTGGGGAGCCACTTGCCAAAAGGGGAACCAGGGGGGGCACCTGTCAGGTCGGTCGAACCCCCTGGTCGGCCGAACAGGGAGTGGAGACAAATTGGCTCCCCTTTCTCCAACGGCTATATTTTGAACCCCAAGTGACCTTTGGAAGGTGCACCCCATAAATTGTGGCCATGATGAGCACCTTCTTCACACACCACATCATTTTACACCTCTCCAAGTCACTCTATAGATCAACTTTTTTTTTCTTGCTCTTCATTGTAACACTCTTGCTCAAATCCATTCCCAAAAAGATTTTCTTTTGTTTGCATTTGCATTTTACACTCAAGCTTTCAAGAGAAGAAAATTCGTTGAGATTTTTGTTTTCCAAACATTGCTTCTTTTCGTATTTTTCACGCCTTGTTTTGTTCTTGCTTGTTGAACTCAAAAAGACATGAAGAGGTTGTTTGGAAAGAGGAAGGAGGCTACAAGCCCAAGCGATGGTGAAGGTTCTAGTGCACGCCTCTCTTCCATGTGTAGAAGCCCAAGGAGGAGAAGTGTGTGTGAGGACACTCCCGTGGAAGAGAGAAGCAACCCACACCAACTTCTTCATGACAACGACCTCAACATACGAAGCGAAGTTGAAGATCAAGCACACATGCTTCTCCAAGATCGTGAGCTCCGCCACACCAAGGCTTACGATCCACATTTGATCTCCAAAATAGGTATGGACTCCAATTTTCTTTCCATTTGGCATGCAATTGGATTTGATGACTTTGCTCACATAGAGGAGAAAGGTTCACACCTTCTCACTATCCAATTCATTTGCACGCTAAGAATAGGATTTGAAGGTATTACTTTTGGATTATTTCAAAAAGAATACAACATCCTTAATTAGGTAGCATCCTAGGCTTCCATAAACGGTGTTTGCTAGATTTAGACAATTTGCCTAAGTTTAACAAACAAAGTTTTTGGCATGAGCTAACTAGTGAGGTCACATGTAGGGCTCCTAGGAATAGCCACATCCAAAACCCTACCTTACGCTTCATGCATAGATGGGCGGCTATGACTATGTTCCCTAGGGGAGATTTTAGGGTTGTGCGAGATGATGAATTGAAAATTTTGTTTGCCATGACTAAAAAGATAAAAGTTGCCCCAGTCAAAGCCATGATGACACAATGGTTAGATTACATTTCAAAATCAGGACCCATTGAATGCACTTCATTGATTACTCATATTGCTGATAGGGTAGGAGCACTTAAATACACTTTCTCTGAATATATTGAAACTGAAAGAGAATTAATTGATGAAGACTATTTAGTGCAAGGACATACCCTTAAGCATGATCATGATGGCTCTTTGATATTTTTCGATCCCGACTTCGTCAATGAAATTCGGTTACCTAACCCGAATTTTCATTTGTACAAATGCCGGAGGCTAGCCATTAATCTTCTTCCCCTTGAGGAAGCAAGAAGAAGTAATGTCTCTTGCAGGGTAACAAGGAATCGTGCGAGGGATGCAACCACATGCATGCCATCGATAATCTCTCTGGTCCATGAATACCAAGAGGAAGAGAACCCAATGGGTTATGTGCCCGGATGGACTCAATCTCCGACGTATGAGACTGGGGGATCATCTTGGCGAGAATGGCAAAGGGATCCACCCTTATCCACTTCAATCTCTAGCAGCTTGCCCCCAACGTCTATGAGAGGACGTCGTTCCTTTCCGGCCAGAAGTCATCATGACTATAGCCAAGGAATGACGGACCTCACTAGATGTATGGGAGAACTTGAAGTGAGAACGGGTGACATCTACAGCACACTCCAAGAGCATGTTCAAGGTACCCAGGATTGGCAACAACACATGGATTCTCAATTCACCAACTTCAACATGCCGCTACAACAAAAACAAGCCGATCTTGCAGCGTACATCCGTCATCAAGGGTTCAACCCTTATCACGGAGGTAGTTGGAGAACAAGCTTGGGGGAGGACCCCCACTTGAGGTAACATGTATCACATTCCTTGAATATTTATTTTCCATCCATCCATCATCTACCTTGCATTTAAAAAAATAGGTTAGATTTGCTTTCATCAAATAAAGATGTGCGGTAAAAATGATATAGAATTCATATAGATGAAATGATGAACAGTTGCTCTGTTTTATTTTCCTAAGTCTCTAATTTACAACTCGCTACCATCCCAATATTGCTTTCATTGGTTTGAATTACTTTTACCTTAATTTGGAAATTGTGGGTAGCAAAAGCTTAATCTAATTCTAGGTTGTCGCAAGATTAGAATTAGTAATAGGGCTGCTAGTCCTAGTTTGAAAGTAAAACTTAGATTTCCGGAGAAATTCTAAAAAGATTTAAGTCTCCCTCAATTGATTGGAAATGCCTACCAAAGCCATATGATGTTCATACATAGACAAAACCTTATGCATATGCTATTTGCTTTCACATTTAGCCTAGTCAAACTAGTATAGACCTATGTGAGAAATCATTCAACTCTTTTTGAATTCAAGACTTCACTTGCACCTGCTATACTTCTACACTAGAAATAAGCAAAATGTCCATCATATCCACCATACCACAACAAAAAGAGAAACTCCATGTCATTCATGTTTAGCACTCTCTTCAAAATTCATAGCAAAGAAAGGGAGTAGAAGACATGACTACAAAAAGAAAAAGAAAAAAAAGGCATGCTTACATAATAAGCATGAGAAAAAACAGATAGAAAAGAAAATTAGCCATGTTTCATCCCTGCAAAAGAAATAGAGATTATACCAAAAAGGAGTTATCTCAAGTATCCATATCCACTTTTCACTCCATCACACATGCACTAGTCTTGAATCAAAAAGTTTTTATTTGAATTCTTCTAAGGCTTACTCTTTTGACTTAGCAATATATGTGATGCACATATGCCTACTTACTTTCCTTACCAAGCTCCACATACAAGCCATATTCAATGAGTAGGAATAGTAGAGGCACAATGCTTTGGTGAGGAAATATTTCCACTATCCACAAAGGAGTCATTGAGAGAATCAAACTGAGGTACTTAATATCTTAGTTGAATTCTCCAGGATTTAAGTGGAACTTGATTTCTAGGCTATGTTTGCTCCATTTACAATTCTATCTTTCAACTACTCATGAATATGAAAAAGCATAAGCCCCATGATAACTTAAGAAAGGTAGAGTATTATAACCAATTTCTGCAATACTAGGTAGAGTATCTTGTTGTGCATAAGATACTTTTGAAAATAAGACATTGTAGCAACTCCTGATCATCAACCTAAAGTCTTTACTTCGCTCGGGACGAGCAAATGATAAGCTTGGGGGAGTTTGTTGACAGTTGTTATATAACAATTTCATCTGTCAATTTAACTCAATTATGTGAAAGATTTTCCATTTCTTGCACACATCACCTTTTTATCTTACCCAATTCCACTTGGACTTGGAGAAATATGTGTATGCAGCATTTTATGCAGGAAATGAGGAAATGTAGAGTGACCAATCCTATAAAATATCATCCCAGCCAATCAGGTGATGACACGTGGCATCCCATGGATGAAATGACCCACAAATAGAAGTATCCGAGGAGATCCAATGGTGTATCACCCAGATACATCAAGGGGGCCCACCTGACAGCCAGTTTGAGGAAGCACTCCACGATTGGAGTGCTGACCAGGTCGGCAGAACCAGCGGTTCGGCCGACCCCTTCCTGGCGCCAAACACAAGTCAAACGACGCGTGCTGGCTCCTCCTGGCTTGAAGGAGTCAATGGTGACTGAATCGCGCGCTTTTGGTGGTCGGAACCGACCTAAACACTAGTATAAATAGGACCCCCTACCCCTCGCTTCAACACACACCACTTGAGCTTCATATCTATTGTATACACTATCATCCATAGTCTTAGAGGAGTTAGGTTGTAGAGAGGAGAGTATCTATTCCCATGTCCAAATTGGGAAAGGAGTAAGGAGTCTCTCTCTTCCCAATCCTACATTGGGAAAGGTATGGCTCATGTATTTTTTCTTGTAGTTGTGATTTCATGCATAATAAAGATAGTATCTTTAGTCTCTACTTATACATATACTTGGCAAAGCATTTTTTGTTTGATTGTGGAGTCCATGTATGTGGAAGGTATAGCTTCTATGACTGTTTCATCATGAACATATCCAATTATCATAGAACCTATAGACCCCCACTATAGTCTAGTTAATTATAACATAACTAGGTTAGTATGGATAATTACGTTGTGTATCAACATTGGTTCAATGATGATTCAATTCATTGCCTTAGGATGGATTGTGCCTAGGCTCTCAAGGTAATTACTTAATATGCTAGCATGGTGCTAGGATAGCTAAGTAGCATTGGATGTCTCGTAGACCCACGGATTGAAGAGGTAGGCAGTAGGTGGTGACAGCCCTATCTGTCCATTGTAATCCTACACGTTCGGCTATGCCACAAGCTCTTGGCGAGAGTCGCCCTAGTATTGCTAGGGTAAGCCCATGCCCAATGTGTTGAACCACATAGCATAAGTATTCACTATTGATCTAGCTTATGAATAATTAGTTTAGACTATGTATATGTACAATAGAGCATAGTAGGAGTACCTCCATAACTCTCAACCTTAACTAACCTCTAGGATCCTCTAATCCCCCTTAGACTTGAAAGCTTTTGTGTGTGTCGCACTACCTCCACTATTATTTTATCCATCCTTACTAGATTCTTACCTAGACCTTTCTACCCTTTCCACTTGATGATTGTTATATCTCTTCCCTGCCTTCCTTTGAGATCAAATAAATGACACCCTTGGGAATACTCTTAAGGGGAAATGCTACAATGATACCTCCGTGTGCTCGCGGAACTCACTCTGTGATCCAATAGAACCATTAACAAGCATTACTGACACATCAGTTGGAGATGTTTAGTTAATGGTGCATAAGAAATACCAACAAGCATTTCTGGCACCGTTGCTAGGGATGATTTGTTAGTATATCTTAGGAGCCGTCAACAATATGCGAAAGGTGGTGATATCCCTTTCGTACTTTGCACCCCCCCCATGTTTGGCTATGCCACAAGCTCTTAGCGAGTAGCGTTCTGATCTTCGCAGAGGTACACCCGTGCCTTGATGTGTCCGATGTGTTAGACCACTAAGCCCTTGTACTCACCATTAACATGATAATGTGTACATTATTAGGCTATGTATATGAGTAATTGGAGCACAATAGGAGTAGCCCTTCTTGTAGTTTAACCCTCACTAGGACAACCACCCTTGGAGTAGATTGCTTAGGTGTGTGTCACACTACCCAATCCACCATTTACCCATCTTATTCGAATCTTCACTAGATCATCCCATTCTATCCATGGTTTTTCCACAATTCACTTGACTTCCGTCGGGTTAAAATAAATATGATACCCCAAGGAATACTATCGGGTCAAATGCTACAGCGGTATTTTCCGTGTACTTGCGAAACTCATCTTTCTTTGGCCTAGGTAAGCCTAGCACCAACTACATATCTATCATTTGTTGCTAGGATGACTTGTAGACGTTAAGTAATACCAACTTTAACTCTTTATGCCTTTCAAGGCTTTTTATTATCGCCAAAGAAGTATTCGACATGGTAGCATTAAGGGATTTGTTGGGATAGGTTAGGAAAGGGAGTGCGGCCGAACCTTAGATACCTGTGTTCGGGTCCTGTTTTTGCAAAATGATCTTGTGGGCCGTGGGGAGGAATTTTCCAATGCGCTCACTTATTGGACTTCTAGAGTTTAAAGGGAATTGGAAGAATCAGCGTGAAAATCAACTAAATTTATGACGCTGATTTCTTTTTACAAATTCTCGTATAATCTAGTAGGATCTTGAGATGGTGCCCATTGACCTTAAATAGATGCACCCCATCATCTTGTAGTGTGATGGCTCCATGTGACGAGGTTTCTACAACAGTAAATTGTACTTTCCATTTACTCCTTAGTTTTCCATATCCAAAGAGTTTAACATTTAGAATTATAGAGTAAAACTTTATCTCCGGATTTAAACTCTTTGTGTGTAATCCTTTTGTTTGCCATCTCGTAGTTCTTTCCTCATAGATTTTCGCACTATGGTATGCATTATCCTTTTCATTCCTCCAGTTCAAAAATTTGGCACATTCGGTGCTTACTAGCCTCAATGAGGTCCATGTTCCACCTCTTAATGCCCAATACGCCCTATGTTCTAACTATACAAGAACGTGGCAAGTCTTCCCATAAACAAGTTTGAATGGGGACATATTGGCGGGTTTATTATAAGCAGTTTGATGTGCCCACAATGTGTCGCAAGCTTATGCTTCCAACCAGTCCCCATCTCCAAGACAGTGTTTTTCAAAATATTCTTAATTTGCTTATTAGATGTTTCTGCTCGACTGCTTGTTTGAAGATGGTATAGGATAACAATATTATGCTAGACTTCAAGCTCCTTCAAAAAGTTTTGGAAGGTCTTGTCAATGAAGTGAGACCCTCCATCGATTATCACTATACGGGGAGTCCCAAATGGTGGAAAAATTATCTCATGGAACATTTTTCAGGCTTGCTTGGAATCAAAATTTTTGCATGGAAAATACTCTACCCATTTTGACCCATATTCGATGGGCACTACAATATAATCGCAATCATAGGACTTTAGAAAAGGTCCATGAAGTCAATCCCCCAACATGAAATAATTCTACTTGAATATTATATGTAAGGGGCATTGGATTAGAGATATGATTTTCCTCCATGCTTTTTGCATTTCCAACCGTGACTGAATTATTTAATAACTTCAAACATAGAAGACCAATATAATCCACTTTGTCATATCTTTGCCTCAGTTTGATAAACACTGTAGTGGCCTCCGTAGGGGGCTGCAAGGCGTTTCTCAATAATTATGATGCCTTCAATTGTTGGGACACAACTTCTATGAAGGTCATCGGCACATACCTATAGAGATATGGGTCCTCCCACAGGTGTTGTTGACTCTCATAGATAAGCTTCTTCTTGTTCTCCCCTAGTGGCACATAACTCGCAACCATGAAGTTCACAATATCTTCATACGAGGGGTGAAAGTCGGTCACCTTGAGCAATATGTCATCATGTAGGAAGTCATTTATGGGTATTTCCATGGTTTGTATGACTTCCATACATGAGATATGATATGCGATTGAACTGTCTACTCCTTTCATATCCTTAATCTCCAAGTCAAACTCTTGGAGTAAGAGAATCTATCAGATGTGACTAGGTTTAGCAACTTTTTTGTGAGCAAGAATTTCAAGACTGCATGGTTTGTATAGACTATGATTTTTGCTCAAACCAAATATGATCTAGACTTATCGATAGCCAAAACACTGAGCTCTTTTTTAGTTGTGGCATAATTCAGTTGTACTCCTGTTAGAGTCTTGCTAGTGTAGGCTATAGCGTGATGATTTTTTATCTTTGGTTTGGTCTAGGACCGCGCCAATAGCAAAATTGGTGTCATCACACATGATTTCGAACAGAAGCGTCCAATATGGGGAATGATTGATTGGAGCCGAGGTAAGTGCCATTTTCAGAATATCAAAAGATATATGGCTCTCCTCACCAAAATAAAAGGGTGCATATTTAGCTAGCAGGTTCATGAGGGATCTAGCGACTTCAGAAAAGTCCTTAATAAATTGTTGATTGAACCCAACATGATCTAGGAAGCTGTGGATACCCTTATTATTCGTAGGAGGTTTAATAACTTCAGTTTTGGCCTTATCCACCTCAATCCCCCTTTCAGACACAAAGTGTGCAAGAACCATGCCCTCACGTACCATAAAATGACATTTTTCCCAATTACGTACTAGGTCCTTCCCTTGTCATCTTTGTAAGACCATGTCTAAATTTTTCAGACAATGATCAAAAGATTTTTCGTAGATGGAGAAATCGTACACGTAAACTTCCATGTTCTCCCGATCATGTCATAAAAGATAGAAATCATGCACCTTTGAAAAGAGACCGGTGCATTGCACAACCCAAAGGACATTCACCTGTACGCGTATGTTCCATAGGGGCATGGGAATGTGGTCTTACTTTGATCGTTGGGGTGGATAGGAATGTAATGATACCCTAAATACCTATCAAGGAAACAAAAGAAGAAGTGTTTCGCCAACCGCTCATGCATCTCATCAATGAAAGGAAGTGGGAAATGATACTTCCTTGTTGGATTGTTAAGCTTTCGGTTTTCAATGTACATCCTCTATCCCATGACGTTTTGTTGAGAAATGAACCCATTATTCTCATTTCCAATGAGTGTCATTCCTCCATTCTTTGGCACTACTTGAATCGAGCTATCCCACTTGCTATGGGGAATGGGATAAATAATCTCGACGTGCAGAGGTTTCAAGACCACCTTCTTAACAAGTTCACACATTGCATTCTTTAACCTCCGTTGAGGCTCCCTTGAAGGGGTACTCTCAGGGTCAATGGAAATGTGATGGGTTCAAAGAGCATGGCTGATACCTTTGAGGTCTTGAAGTGAGTAGCCTAAAATAGTTTTACGCTTTTTAAAATTACTATGAGTTTGGAAGTTTCATTGCCTGAAAGCTTATCATTTATGATTACAGGGGGTTCCAGATCGCCATTTAGGAAAGCATATAATAGGCCTTGGGACAATGTTTTTACCTCAATCGGAGGCTTTCGTGAGGGCTCTTCTTTCGGCAGTTTGAATGTCTCCTAAAATTCATCCTCTTCTTGGACAAAATCTTCTTCACCGTCAAATTCGGGAGGGTTCAAGTATTGAATAGTCCTAACCTCTTCCATTGGCTAATCTTGGCTGGGAGGTTCCGCTGACATGTTCTTTGAACCCAGAATGGGAAGGAAAGCTTCCTCCCTCCAAGATTAATATTGAGGTCCCCTTTTGAGGGTATCTCCATGAGAAGTTTCTCAATAGGTATCCCTATCATTACATCAAATGCACGTGTCGGTACCCTTAGTACCGGGTACCCCTACGCATAGGATGAAACATCTAAGGACCTTGCTTGCCTCGTAGAGGCGAGCTTCGATACTGCCACATGTCCCGCGGAGCGGGCCCTCGTTTCTCCTCAGAGGTGGGATCTGGACCTACCACGTGTGCCGCGGAGCCGGGCCCCATCTCTCCTAAGAGATGGGCTTCGGACCTTCCATGCGTCCTGCAGATTGGGACCCCGCCTCTCCTCAGAGGTGGGATCTGGACGTGCCAAGTGGCCAACGACTCTCTCTCTCTCTAAGCGGTAGGTTGTGGGAGTTAAGAGCGGTGTGCTCTGTCCACTCACGCATTGAAGACTTGCGCCTTCCTCGAGCGCAAAGGTGCATTGCACGCCCTTGTCAGGTACCGCTACGACTAGTCACATTGCAGTGAAGGTGCTGTAGGCCAACCACTCTCTGCCAAGTGGGTAGCTCACGGCGACAAGATAGATGAATGGGACATTTTGTGCCATCATCAATGACTACGCACAACCACTGGCGTTCGACGCAGCAAGATGTCGGGTCTTCAAGCAACGGGCAGAGGCAGCGTACATAGGAAGCCTTAGATCTTGTACAGGATAAGATAACCCCGGGACCACATGTCGGGCCCCGAAACCCACTTGTAAGTGTTCGTCCTTGACTATAAAAGGATCGGGCAACACCCGTTACTACACATCCTCTCTGGTCCCTCAAACTTGGATCCCAATGTAATGCATACACACGCTACATGCTCATTCACACCAGCAATACAACCTCACCATGAAGTGGCCCGAACCACGTAAAAACCACTATTTCACCACTCTCATACGCGCAATCTCTCCATTGAGGACTAATCCATGTCGATGAAGAACCTCCATGGGCTGCTCTCATAGCAGGTCCGGGGGAAGTGTCGCAAGAACAATTCATTATTTGTCGCGCCAGGTAGGGATTTTTCTCTCTGGAAGTGGTGCCTCCATCACCGCCAAAGCACCTAGCTTTGGCACCTCCAGAAGGCCCGCCGTCGATGTTTCTTAGCATTTATAGTGGGCGCCACTAGAGCATCCAGCTTCAGCACCACCCTAGAGGCCCCTCGTCAATGTTTCTTAGCGCTGATGGTGAGCAACACCAGAGCATCTAGCTTCGGCACCACCCAGGAGGCCCGCTATCGACGTTCTGCACGTTGATGATGTGCGCCACCAGAGCATCCAGCTCCAACACCTCCCAGGAGGTCCGCCATCGATGTTCTTCTCGTTTATGATGGGAATCGCCAGAGCATTGAGCTCTGGCACCTCCCAGGGGGCCTGCTGTTAATTTTCCTTATGTTTAGGGTTCTCCGACGATGACCACACATCTCTATTCAAGTCCGGCGCTCCTCAGGGGGCCCATCGACATCAACTACCCAAGTTCCCGCGGTCCATCGGGGGCCCGATGATTACATCCTGTGACTAAGTGGTAGGCGTACCCATCCAGTAGGACACACCTACCAGGGGGCCTCTATGGGGTCCCATGGGCAGGACGTCAAGCATTTTCCCGACACCACAGCGATAACCACAACGACATCACCAAGGCGTTACATTAAGTTCCACCCACGACGGCGTGGGAGGTCCAGCGTGTACAACATGCTTAGCCCGGTCCAACACCCTAAGCGTGTACATGTTGCTTCCCCGACGTTACCGCTGTAAGTTTTACTTTTGGCATGGTGGGAGGTCCAAAGTATGCACACTGCTTAGTCTGGTTCTGCACCCTAAACGTATACACTTGGCCTCCCTAGCGCCACTTCGGTAAAGCTTCACCCTGGGTGTAGTGGTAGGATATTTTTTCATTTTTTTTTCTAAAAAGGGTTTCATAGCGTCTAGGAGCCACGCTCGAAGCAACTAAGCTCTGGGGGGTCCGATCCAGAGTGTTCAACCTGCTTAGCCTTATTCCAAATCCTAAGCATGTACATTTTGCCTCTCTTGTCATCCGGAGCGGGTCGTTGACTTCTTGTAAAGCATGCCTCCTCCTATGGTTACCATGTTAAAAGAACCACTGTCTTTCCCTATGCTATGTTTATGTTCATTTAATTATGCATTAAATTTATGATCATTGGATCATGCTCGTTCTCACATATTCTCTATCACATGCTTGGTCACTCTCTCCCTGTCTCACAGCTTGTGGAGTTATGCAATTCTGCTGCAGGCGGGCCTGCTTGAGGTACCTACAATGTGTCTGGGTTCTCCCAGCCGCGCCCTTATTTGGGGTCCTGTGTCGCCAGACGGTCTCCGTCACAGAAGGCCTACGCCAAGCCGGAGGTCCAGGGTGTGTAGTCTGCTTAGCCTAGTTCCATACCCTAAGCATGCACACCTTGGCTCCCAGCGCTATAGCTAAGTACTAGGGGCCAGACGGCTCACACCCCGAGTAAGGAGGCAACTAGGACCCAGATGCTAATGCAGTGAATTATCCAAGCCCCACTCCTTAGCTTAGGACGGTAAGGCCTATCAAAAATAAAGAGAAGGAAGGGAGTGACCGACCAGCATAATTACTTACATTATGCTTTAATTTTTTTTGCTTACTTTTGCATATTGTCCGCCATATACCCGGTTACATTTCTCCCGTCTCATCCTTAGTTGGAGTTGTGCTATCCTGCTAAAGGCGGCCCCGCATGAGGTATCTGCAATGTGTTTGGTATCTGATGGTCGTTTTGTTGCTCAGGGTCCATGGCGCCGGTTGGTTCTCACCTCTGAAAGGCTAACGCCGAGTTGGAGGTCCAGAGTGTGTAACCTGCTTAGCTTGGTTCCGTACCCTAAGCGTGCACACCTTGCTACCCAGTGCTAATAGCTGAGTACAGGTGGTCGGACGACTCATGCCCTAAGCAAGGCAATGACCATACCCTAAATGTTGTCGCACGAATTACCCATGCCCCGTATCTTAGCTAAGGATCTTAAGCCATAACGAAACTAAAGAGCAGGGAAGTGGTGACCGACGAGCCAAATTACTTTTTCTCTATCATGTGTGCAGGTCATACATGAAGTGGCATCGGTGTCCCTTCTCCAAGCTTCGGCGCCTCTCAGGGGCCGCCAGTGTCGCTTATGCAAGCTCCGGTGCCTCCTAAGGGGGCCACCGGCGTCGCTTCTTCGAGCTCTGGCGCCCCCCAAGGGGGCCGCTCGTGTCGCTTATTTTAGCTCTGGCACCCCCAAGGGGGCTGCCGGTGTCGCTTATCCAAGCTCTGGCGCCTCCCAGGGGCCTGCTGGTGTTGCTTCTCCAAGCTCTGACAACTACCAAGGGGTCGGTGGTGTCGCTTCTTCAACCTTTGGTGCCTCCCATGGGGCCGCTGGTGTCGCTTCTTTGAGATCCAGCACCCCCAAGGGGGCCACCGGTGTCGCTTGTCCAAGCTCTGGCGCCTTCAAGGGGTCCATCAGTGTCACTTATCCAAGCTCCAACGCCTCTCAGGGGGCCGCCGACATTGCTTGTTTGAGCTTCGGCACCCCCAAGGGGGTCGCCTGTGTCGCTTCTTCAAGCTTTGGCACACCCCAGGGGGGCCGTCAGTGTCGCTTCTTCGATCTTGGGCGCCTCCCAGATGGCCGCCGGTGTGACCTCTACAAGACAAAATGAAGGCAACACCTGCGGGATTGTCAAATCCGCCGAGGTGAGCCCGGGGGCCACTATCGTTACCATCAGTACTGGGTACCCCTACACACGAGATCAAATAGCTGAGGACCTTGCCTCCCCTTAGAGGCAAGCTCCGATACTGCCACGTGTATTGTGCAGCCGACCCCGTCTCTATTGAAAGGTGGGCTCCAGACGTGCCACATGTCGTGCAGAGCCAGACCCCATCTCTCCTCAGAGGTGGGCTCGAAACCTTCCACGTGTCTCACGGAGCCAGACCCCACCTCTCCACGGAGGTGGGCTTCGGACCCTCCATGTGGCCAACGACTCTCTCTGAGCGGTAGGTTGCAGGAGTTAAGAGTGGTGTGCTCTGTCCACTCAAGCATTGAAGACATGCACGTTCCCCGAGCGCACAGGTGCGGTGCATGCCCCTATCAGGTACCGCTGCATCCAGTCAAATCTCAGTGAAGGCGGCACAGGCCTATCCCACTCTGCCAAGTGGGTAGCTTACAGTGACAAGACAGATGGACAGGACATTCATTGCCGTAATTAATGACTATGCATAACCATTGGCATCCGACGCGGCAAGACAACCGATCTTCACGCCGGGGTCAGAGACAGCATACACAAGAAGCCTTAGATCTTGTATAGGATAAGATCACCCCGGGGCAACTTGTCGGTCCCTGGACCCCATTTGTAAGCTATCCGACCTTGATTATAAAAGGACCAAGCAACACCCGTTACTACACATCCTCTCTTGTCTAGTCAGACTGGGATCCCCAATCTAACACATCAACATGCTACACACTCATTCCTGCCAGCAATAAAACCTCATTGTGGAGTAGGGTATTACGCTCCGGCGGCCCAAACCACGTGAAAACCACTATCTCATTACTCTCATATGTGGAATCTCCCCATTAAGGACTAAGCCGTGCCGATCAGGAACCTCCACCGGCTGCTCTTATAGCAGGTCTGTGGGAAGTGGTGCAACAACACTTTGACAACAAGGATATCAAAAATATTAAAAGAAAGGAAACATCAATATTTATGGGTCATACTAACACATGCTGCGAAACCCCATATCCCTCTACAATATTTCCAAAGGAACTTAAAAGGATTTTCTTGATGGAGCGACTGTCGAGAGCACAAGTATCAAAAATGATATTGGCTCCAACTGTGGGGTTATATTGGACACTCATCATCATGTCTTTAATGAGACATCGGATGGTTGCTAAGGGAGATGTTATTCGAAGTATTTCAACGATATCTCCATCTCTACCGTCCATTCCCTACTCATTATGGAGATCAACTCCTTGACTATCTCCTGAAGGGACAATCCATCTGGTGGGTCCAGTGGAGTTGGTTGTGATGATGGCTTTCTATGGTAACAATACTTCAAGGTATTTCCATAGTCATCAAAGATCTGCTCCTCGAAGTAAAATGAAAAACTGGGAGGTTGAATTTCTTTAGCCTTCTTTGTTTCGAGTTCTTGTGAGGTTTCTACAGTAAAGACTTGGGGTAGGCAAGCTACTTGTTCATCCTTAGTAATATAAACATCCTCATGACTTGATGCGGCTTCCTCTTGTGGAAGTTTATTAAGACCCATAATGATGGATGCATTTTCAAGAATGTGATCTAGAAGTTTGTTCTCTTCTTCTAAAGTCTTATGTCAGAAAGACACTCGAGCTACATTGTCAAGATATAGGGCAAACTTTTTGTTCATTCTCATGAAGAAAATGTTGTAATAACAACAGTTCTTGGATTAACAAACCTAGGCTAGATCTTTTCAAAACTGAAAAAATGTCCCGCGATGGTCCTATTGACTTTTTATCCATATGTTGGAAGCCTAGTAATTCCATTCATAAGGAAGTAATTCAGAATATAGGAAAGAATGTAAGAAAAATGTTCCTCTAAGTTCCTTCCAATCATGGTTTGTTTTCCCAACATTACGGGTGTAACATTGCTTTTCATTTTCCTTGAAGGAAAAAGGAACAACATCCATTTGAGAGTTTCTCGTGTCATGCTTTTAATTAAAAGACATGAAAACAATTGTTCAATCACTCTTAGATGGTGGTAAGGGTTTTCGTAATCTGTTCTTGGGAAGTGTTGTTCTCGAACCATGGCTATAAAGCCAGGGTGAAGTTTGCAGCTCGTTGAGCAAATATGTTCCATCGACAGTGGTGGCTCATAGAACACATCCTTTGGGGCAAAATAGAAAATAATGGTGGGATGCTTCATATTGTGGATGGTGGTAAGGTAAGAAGTAAAGAAAAATAAAAATAGATACGATAGTCAAAAAGGTTCAAAAATAAGCAGCAACCGTTCCCAGGAAACAACGCTAAAAATGCTTGTTGGTATTCCTTACAAATACAAATAAAATTTGCAAGCTCATGGAAATACCGTTGTAACACTTAGGGTAATCCTATGAGTATTGGCTCCAAGAAACGTGTATGCCGATTTCTAGCTAGTTCACCCAAGGACATAAAGTTTGTTTGGTAGGCAAGGGATAGAGAAGAAATCCTAATAATTGGCCTTAATCTAGAGAAATCTATAGAAGTTGTTTGTTTTGGGCACAGATATACCCCTTATATTACCATAGCGACTCCCGCTAAAGGCTTATGGCGTAGCTGAACGTGGAGGATTACAAATGAGGGATAGGGTTGTCACCACCCACCGCCTACCTCTTCAATTCGTGGGTCTACAAGATATCCACTGATGGTTTCTAAATTAAGCACCTCGCTTACATTATAAACAATGACTTTAATCTTTTTGAATGCAAAGCTAAGACTAGAGCCCCTAATTGAATAGATAGATGAACCAGAAATAACTGCTGATGTAAACTACTTTGAATTGAAGATCAAAACTTGAATAGGAATTTGTGACAACTTACTCAATTTAAAAGAACATCCGTAGAGTTGCAAGTGTTGGAGAGGTACTTGAAAAATAACAAGTCTCCTCCTCGTGGCTCTTCCTCACTCTCCTCGTCATGGCAGCATCTAAGGCAGCACTACAACAGTTAGAGTGGTATTCTAAACTCAATCTTGTGGTGTGTGTGTGTAGAGAGAGTGAGAGAGTGAGGGGTATTTATACTAGTTTATAAGGTGGTTTGCACTAGAATCCATGTGATAATCAGCTGCTAGAGCCAACATGGAGCTATGAGGAGCCAACACATGGAAGCTAATCGGGTTTGGCGCCAAAACCAGTGCAGGCGTAGGAGTGTGGCCACAACGCCACATGAGCTTTTCATGGTGTGCTTCCTTGTACATACATATATGCATCCCACATGTGGGTTTTGGATGATAGATGACAAACAAGTAAAGTTCTAATAAGTTTTGTTGAAGTTGAGAGCATGTGCTAAATAAAATGGAATGTAAAACACACAAAAAGTGAAAAAATAGAAGCTTTGCTAGAAGAACCTCATTTGAAGGAAAACATTTTTATCAATTCTTTGTATTTATGGTGTGTGTAAGAAACATCTCTCAAGAGCTCACTCGACGTACGTAAAGAATAAGGGATAAAACTAGAAAAGCACAAAGTCCTGGAACAGACTAGTCTGGACAACATAGACTAGTCCGAACATCCACACTATATGACATCAGACTTGTCCGTTGTCCTATCGAACTAGTCCTCTTAGAGAAGACTTGTTCTGGTTTTTCCACAGATAAGCCCTCTCTGTATGACGTTGGACTTGTCCGATGTCATATGGACTAGTCTGTTATAGCCCACTATGACTTTAGACTTGTCTAACATCGCTAAGACTAGTACGATGTAACTCACTGTTACACATCAGATATTTCCACTTAGGTACCGACTAGTTCGTTGTACCTCACTGTTCCACATCGTACTAGTCCGGTCCCTATGCGGACTAGTCCATAGTTTTATGGTTTAGTGCATTTCAAACCTCAAAGGAGGCGAGACACAACTTGGCGCAAGTTTTTCACTAGTCCGGTGTTGACCATAGACTAGTCAAGACTTTCGTCATCCCAATGGTAACATGTCGAGACTTCTATAAAAAGGAGATCCCAGACTTCATTTACATCTATCTTGAACCCCAGCGCTGCCACTGCCTCCAAGAGCTCAAAAACACCCCTGTCAGCACAATATAAAGTCCTAAGAGTGAATTCTTGGGGGTTTGGGGAATTGTGAAAGGGAGAGTGACAATCTCATTACGATTCAACTCTTGGTTTGATCTCTCACACACACTTGCTCTTGCTTGTGTAATTTTTCATGTGAGTTGATCTTGGTTTCGTTTGTAAACTTATGGGATCTCTTGACTCGTGAGAAAGCCCCAACATTGTAGTCACCCTTGTGATAGTGAAGAATCAAGTTGAACTTCATGGTAACTTGGATAGGGAAGACTTGGAGAAGACTCGATCCTTCGTGGGATCCTCAATGGGGTGTAGATCCCTTCGTGGGATCGAACCTCGGGAAAAATTGTGCCCCTTGTCCTCTTGATTTCACGCTTTTTGTGTAGATCATAAGTTACGGTATAAACTCATTCATAATTTCATTCCTCTTTAATATTGTGACCTAGTCATTAATTTGCCCTCTTAAACACTTGTATAAGTTGCTAGAATAGTTTACAACCTTTCGCTAAAACCAAAATGAAGAAAAAGATCAAAAGTATTTATTGTTGCATATTTTCTAACTAACCCCGAACTATTTCGCACTAGTATCGGACTAACCGGTCTGAATTTGACATGTTTGAATTAAGTGTTTCAAGATTAAAATAGCCTATTCAGCCCTTCTAGGCTACTTTCAATTGGTATCAGAGCCAAAATCTCCATCAAGAGACTAATCGCTCGGAGAGACGATGGCTATTGAGAAGGAAACTCAAATTCCGGAGAAGCCCACCGATGATCAATCTCAAGACACAACCAAAGTACTTGATGTGTTAAGAGAGGTTGAGAACGATGATGAAGAATTTTGGCAACTCAAGGCACTTCCTAAGAAAAAGCTTGTTAATGAAAAGGAGAAGAAGAACAGTGAAGACAAGCCAATAGGGCGTGGTCATCAAGAGTACCCCTGATATCCTTTTAATTATGAATGTTTAAATTCTAACAATCATTATCTTTCTATTCCCATGGGAAAGTCTCCACATTTTGATGGAAATGATTAGACTATGTAGAAGCATAATATGAAGATGCATCTTATTTCCTTAAACCCAAGTCTTTGTCATATTGTATGCACAGGTTTAGATATTTCGAACACCAACAAAGAACTTACTCCGGAGCAGCATAGGCAGTTCACGAAACGCACAAGCTACCATGGTGATCACCTCATCCTTGAGCCGAGAGGAGTTCAAGAAGGTTGACGGATTAGAAGCGTCCAAATTTATTTGGTTCACCCTCAATATGGCGCATGAAGGAAAACACTCGGTTCGAGAAGCTAAAATTGAGATGATTGAGGGGTGTCTAGGGAGGTTTGCTATCGAGGATGATGAAACACCTCAAGAGATGTATAATCGGACAAAGGTCTTCATCAACAAAAGTAGATCCTATCAAAGCAAGAAGTGGACTGATCATAAAGTGGTCAACAGAATGATAAGGGCATTTACGCCCCACAATGACACTTTGTGCTCCACGATCCGAGAAAGCTCAAAATTTCACAAAATTACTTCGGATGAGCTTTTAGACAAGATCATCAATCATGGGATGACAGAAAAGGAAGCACAATATGTGAAAAATCTTGTTGAGCTCACTTCATGCAAGAAGAAGGAGGTCACTCTCAAGGCAACATGAAAGCCAAGAGGAAAAGAAATCCATGAGGTGCAATAAGAAGAAGATAGTGATGATGTGAGCACCGACATGGATGACATGGAAATGATCCTCTTCATCAAGAAGTTCGAAAGAATGATGCGGAGATGAAGAGGTGTCAATTACAATGAGAGCAAGAATAAGGACAAAGACAAATCCAAGACAAGAAGAAAAAAAAGAAAGAAAGGCACAAGAAAAGAAGATGTTCAAGAAGAAGAAAGTTGGCCAAGCACACCTCGACAAGGAGTGGGACTCAAACGACAAGTCCTCCTTCGAAGGTGAAGATGGGGTGGAAACTATTGCCATCAAGAATCCTTCAATGAAGACCACTCAAAGCTGAGTGAACCTTCCTCCTCTTCAAGTTCACCTTCTCAACCCACTAAAACTGATTTTGCTCATATGTGCACATGTAGTAAAATTGACACCAGTTTGAAGGAGAAGTCAACCTCCACAAAGGATAAACATCCTACCCAATGTGGCATATTTGACAAGGAGAAGATCAACTATGCACGTAGTGCATACTTGGTCCAAAGACCTCCAAATGTCAAATATGGCATTGGTTACTCTTATGGTGAAAAGCAGCATGCTGGAAGTCATAAGAATAACAAGGGTAGTATTACCTTTGTGAAGGCAAGACCCTCTCAAACTGGTAAGTCGAAGGGTAAAGACTTGAACTCACACAAATACCGGACTAGTCCGATCAGTGTCCGGACAAGTCCAACCTCCCAGACTAGCCCTGTATACAAACAACAACAATTACTCTTTAGAACCTTTGATGCCTCCTATGTGTTAATGAGAAATAATCTTGGCAAGGTTTATGCTAATTATGTTAGGCCATGCCATGGGAACACCAAATCTCATGTGTGGGTGCCCAGATGTATTGTAACTAACCTCCAAGTACCCAAGCAAGATTGGGTACCTAAAACCAAAGCATAATTTGGTTTTGCAGGCCTATTCCTCTGGTGGATCCAAATGGGTGCTAGACAGTGGCTGCACCAACCATATGACCAGAGAAAGAAGAATGTTCGTGGAATATGAAGAGAATGAGGATCCAAACGAAGGCATCTACTTTGGAGATAATAGTCAAGGAAGGGTGCTCGGTACTGATAAAATTGCAATATCTTCTACACACACACTTTCTCATGTTTTACATGTTGAATCCTTAGATTATAACCTGTTGTCCATATCTCAACTATGTGACAAAGGTTATAATTGCTTGTTCACTAACAAGGGTGTGACCATCTCTAGGAGGAGTGATGGTTCCATTGCATTCAAGGGTATGTTGAAGGGAAAGCTTTACCTCGTTGACTTCAACAAGGATAAAGCCGAACATGACACATGCTTGATTGCAAAGACCAACATGGGTTGGCTGTGGCATAGACGGCTAGCGCATGTTGGTATGAGGAATCTTCAAAAACTCCTCAAGGGTGATCACATCTGCGGTTTGAAGGATGTTGTTTTTGAGAAAGACAGGCCTTGTAACACGTGCCAAGCCGGGAAGCAAGTTGGAGCACCTCATCCCGCAAAGAACGTCATGACTACAACAAGACTGCTCGAACTACTTCACATGGACTTATTTGGTCCAATTGATTACATAAGCATCGACGGTAACAAATATGGTTTAGTAATTATTGATGACTTTTCTCGCTTCACTTAGGTTTTCTTTTTGCACGATAAGTCAGAAACACAAGGAACACTCAAGAAGTTCTTCAAGCGAGCTCAAAACAAATTCTCATTGACAACCAAGAGTATTCGAAGCAACAACGGCACAGAGTTCAAGAACACACAAGTGGAGGAGTACCTTGATGAACATGGTATCAAGCATGAATTTTCAGCACCATACTCGCCACAACAAAATGGAGTTGCCAAAAGAAAGAACCGAACACTCATAGAGATGGCAAGAACAATGCTCGATGAGTACAAGACCTCGGATCGATTTTGGATGGAGGCGATTAACACCGCTTGCCACGCCGTAAATTGACTTTATCTTCATCGACTACTCAAGAAGACATCCTATGAGCTACTCACCGGTAACAAACCAAATATCTCATATTTTTGAGTTATAGGTTCTCCATGTTATATCCTGAACAAGAAGCTTAGGACTTCAAAGTTCTCTTCGAAGTCCAATGAAGGTTTCTTGCTTGGTTATGATTCGAACACTTACGCCTATCGTGTTTTCAACAAGGCCTCCGGACTTGTTGAAATAGCACGTGACGTAGTAACCAAAAGGGAGTAACCACTAGATATCGCATAGCTAACTTTTGTGAACACTATTCGTTTGTATCCTTTTTGGAACCAAGCAGGGTTGAAGATGCATTGAAAGATCCAGACTGGGTGGTGGCAATGCAAGAAGAATTGTACAACTTCAAGCGGAACGAAGTATGGGAACTTGTGGCAAGACCCAATGCAAACATCGTCGGCACCAAATGGGTCTTCCGCAACAAAACAAGATGAACACGGGGTGGTGACCACGAACAAGGCACGACTTGTGGCCAAAGGTTATTCACAAGTCGAAGGTTTGGATCTTGATGAGACTTTTGCTACAGTAGCTAGGCTTGAATCTATTAGAATATTACTTGCATATGCTACTCACCATGATTTCAAGCTGTATCAAATGGATGTGAAAAGCGCCTTCCTCAGCGGACCAATCAAGGAAGAGGTGTACGTGGAGCAACCACCCGGGTTTGAAGATGAAGAGTTCCCTAACCACGTGTTTAAATTGCGTAAGGCTCTCTACGGCCTCAAGCAAGCTCCTAGAGCTTGGTGTGAATGTCTTAGAGATTTCTTAACTGAAAATGGCTTTAAGATTGGGGAAATAGATTATACACTGTTTACAAAGAATTTTGATGGTGATCTTTTTATTTGTCAAATTTATGTTGACGATATAATCTTTGGGTCAACTAACCAATCTTTTTGTGAAGAATTTAGTAAAATCATGACAGACATGTTTGAAATGTCACTGATGGAAGAGTTAAAGTACTTCTTGGGATTCCAAGTACGGCTACAGAAGGAAGGGACGTTCCTAAGGCAAACCAAGTACATGCAGGACATACTCAAGAAGTTTGGCATGGACAAGGCGAAGCCCATAAAAACCCCCATGGCAACGAATGGCCACCTAGACCTCAATGAAGATGGACCTAGCGTCGACCAAAAGGTATATCGCTCCATGATTGGATCTCTACTCTATTTATGTGCATCTAGGCCAGATATTATGTTAAGTGTATGTTTGTGTGCAAGATTTGAAGCCAATCCTAAGGAATGTCACTTGACAGCCGTAAAAAGGATCTTGAGATATTTAGTTCATACACCCAACCTTGGCCTTTGGTACCCAAAAGGCTCAAAATTTAGTCTCATTGGTTACTCCGGTGCGGATTATGCTGGGTGCAAAGTAGATAGAAAAAGCACTTCCGGTACATGCCAATTCCTAGGGAGATCCTTAGTTTCTTGGTCCTCCAAGAAACAAAATTCCATTTCCTTATCCACAGTCGAGGTGGAGTATGTTGCAGCCTGGGGTTGTTGTGCTCAACTCCTTTGGATGCGACAAACTCTAAGGGACTATGGTTACAATATGAACCATATTCCACTCCTTTGTGACAATGAGAGTGCCATTAAAATTGCCCACAACCCAGTTGAGCACTCTAGAACTAAACATATAGACATAAGACACCACTTTTTGAGAGATCATGCCATGAAAGGAGACATAGCCATTTCACATGTCAACACTCAAAAGCAATTGGCCGACATATTCACCAAGCCACTTGATGAAAAACGCTTTTGCGAACTCCGAAATGAACTAAATATCCTTGATGCTCGGAGTGTGGCTTAAAATGTTGCATACCTGTATGAATTCTTCAAATATGTTGTTTTGGACTGTGAAAATCACCTCTCTCATTTTTTCTGAAAAACTATTTCAATTACTAGATCTTGGTGAATTATGATCATTGCTTGATTGTTGTATGCTTACTGATCATATTCATAAAGATTATTTGATTTGATTTGCCCCTCTATTCTCTAATTATGAACCTTCAAATATATATGAATGGGCTATGCAATTCTTTCCTGGTGACCAGGGACTAGTCCGTGGTTACCCGGACTAGTCCGCACATGTAGACTAGTCCGCAGAGTGCCGGTTAGGCCGGACTAGTCCGATAGACCCCGGACTAGTCTGATATTGCTCTCTGGATGAGTTCGGACTAGTCCGGTCACCTCCGGACTTGTCCGATTTTTCGTGTCCATAACCCTAGCCGCCACCAAACCCTAGTCCACTCTTGCTCACGCATTCTCTCTCTTCCACTCGAGCTCCCAAGGCGATGTCTTGCTCCCTCCACCAAAAAGCTTCGTATTTGGGCGGAAATCAAGCTTGTCCACTTGAGGATTGAAGCTAGCAGACTTGTCCGGCCTTCAACACCCCTCATCTCCAAGTTTCAATCGAATTCTTTGGTAATTTTCACCCAAACCCTAGAAATCTCAATTTTCTTTATTGTTGATCGAACAGCCTAGCATCTTTCACTATATACATGCCTCCTTGCTGTATTACGTTCTTGCTAAGCTAATTGTGCATTAGGAATAAACATTTGTCCAGTTTCTTAGGTTTTTGAGTTTGAATACCGGACTAGTCCGGTCCATGCACGGACAAGTCCAGTCCCCCAGACTAGTCTGTGCCTGTACACCGGACATGTCTGATGTTTCTGAACTCAAAACCTAATTCTTCAATTCCTTAGTGCAATTCCTTGCTGCTCTTTCACACCTATGCCTTGTGTCATTCATTATCATTCATACCACTCATTCTCAGGTCATGTCGAGCTCCGACAATGATGTCTCCGATTTTGAGGCCGAGATGGACCATGAGGTGGCACCTCGGACCTCGACGGGTCTTGGCATGAAGCGCCAAGAAAGACCGTCCGAGCCAGCCCAGTCTCCTCCACAGGCTCGGAGGAAGGTGCTAGCTATGAAGCCAGTCTCCAAGGCAGCTGCATCATCGAGTGGCCATCGCCAAGCAAAGGGCAAGGGAAAGGGGATTGCTATGGGTCCGGTTGGCCTGTTGAAACTTCATGCTACAAGGGAAGGGGTCCGGGACCCAAATGAAGAGAAGTTCAACGGGAAGGGCAGTGACTCGGCGACCAAGTTCAGAAGCATCGATTGGTATGGCCGACCGAAGCAAGGGGCTGATGGAAGATTCCGGTGCAACTTCCATGCTGATTTCTACAGATCGGTGTATCTCCCAATGAAGACACCAGTTGTGCGCAGTCAGTGGATTGACTAGGCACATTTTGAGAAGAAGGGCTGCTCAACGTTCACTGATGTAGTGAGAGCCATTGAGAAGCATGGACTGGGAGATCTGTTTGCTTTTAGAAATAACTGGAATGATGAAGTGATTACGCAATTCTTTGCAACCTGTCACTTCTCTAGTGAGGATGAGGAGAGTGTCACTTGGATGACCCATGGATCCAAGTACAACATTACTCAAGAAGATTTCACTAACCTGCTTCATCTTGACACCACAAGGTCTGATTGCTTGGTCATACACAACATTGGTGTCATTGACAAGGATAGGATGAAGTTCCTATATGAGCCAAACTCAAAGTTCAACCCTCCTTCCACCAAAAACATGAAGCCATTCTTTGTGGTGTTGAACAGAGTGTTAAGGAAGACAATTGCTCCAAAGGATGGAGATGCTGGGAGTGTGCAAGGATACCTCCGAACTCTGATGAGAGTCATAAGCAAGGACCACCCATTTGATGTGGTGGAATACATTTGGAATGATATGGTGAACATATCCTACACTCCCAACAGATCTTGCGGATATGCTCCTTACATAATGTTTGTGATTGAAAAAATCACCGGCATTGAGTTTGAGAAATATGTAGAGCATCTCCCCTTGAGGCCTCAAATGCCTCAAAAGCCGAGTGTGCAGGCTGCTCCCTTGCCGGCCTCCAGTCCCGAGGCACCAGCAAGAACAAGAGAAGATGTCAGAGCTGCTCCAACTTCAAGGGCAGCCCCTCAGAGAGGATCAGCTAGTGGAATCCTCAAATACCTTGCTGCCATCTTCACCTCCTGCAAGAAGGCCGAAGTGAAGGCCCACAAGCTCGACATGAAAAGAAAGGAGGACATGAAGTACATCAAGGCAAATGTGAAGCAAATTTGCCAGAAGCTGGAGATCGACCCCATTGGATCTCCAGTGATTTCTGAGGACTCCGACCCGGACTACACTGAGTTCGGGCCCTTGACCCCCTCCGAGCTTGCCTACTTTGGCGTTGGGGGCTCGAGCGGCTCCGCCCCTCCTCTTTCACCTCCTCATCAAGCTAATGATGAAGATGACGAAGACAACGATGAGAGGACCGACAGTGAAGACCTTAGGACCCTCCTCTCCATCTTTTTGGTGTCTTGATGCCAAAGGGGGAGAGATTGAGGGGGAGTCTTAGCTTTAGCTGTAAGGTGCGAGGAGAGAGCTCTCTTTATGTTTTCTTAACTCTTTTGTGGCTTGTAATGTTTTAACAATGATCTTATGTTAATTATGGTTCTGTGATGCAATGATTTGATCCTTTGAGTAGTATTTATGGAAATTGTGATTTTGCTCTAAAATGACATATATTCTTGCTATTGGTTGATTAAAGTCAATTATGTCATTCTTTATGTTCCAGTGTACTTAGTTATGCATCCCAACATAAAGAATGCACATATGGATTATACTCTCACTGCTTGATGTATTTTGGACCCATATGTGCATGCTTTATGAAAATCTCAATTTTTATCATATTTTGTGAAATCTCAATTGGTTGTTATCAATCACCAAAAAGGGGGAGATTGAAAGTGCATCTAGGACTCCCTTGTGGGTTTTGGATGATTTATGACAAGCAATTGGGATCCTAACCTCCTTGTTGAGATGAGTGCAGGATTTTAATAGGAAAATGAGCAAAGTGCCAAAAAGAAGGAAGAATGAGAAGCAAAGTGGAAATGAGCTCAAGGAAGAAGAGTAGTAGACTATTGTGTATGGAGTGTGTTAAGAAAACACACCCCAAGAGCTCAATCACAATTAAACACACACATTGCACAAAGTTACACAGGACCGGACTAGTCCGATCACAACCGGACTTGTCCGATATCCTTTCTGCACGAAATCGGACAAGTCCGATATCCATCGGACTAGTCCGATATCCTTTCTGACTAGAATCGGACTAGTCCTCCCCAGTGCGGACTAGTCCTCAAAACACTTCACAAGTCACACAAAATCGGACAAGTCCGATCACAACCGGACTAGTCCGATATTCTTTCTGATCAAAATCAGACAAGTCCAATGTTTGCACGGACTAGTCCGAAATACCCTCTGATCTGAATCGGACAAGTCCCCCAAGTGCGGACTTGTCATCCTATACAATTAGGGTCTCACATGTCCGGACAAGTCTGATGACTATCAGACTAGTTCGAAGATTTCCAGTAGAGAAATCGGACAAGTCCATTCCTAGCCGGACTAGTCCGATATTTTGGGGTACTTAGGGTTTGCTACACACAGCACACCGGACTAGTCCGGTGACCACCACAGACTAGTCCGAACTTTTTGAACCCTAACGGTCACTTTTAGAAACCCCATATAAATACAGGTGCACGACCCAATTATGAACACTCTCAAACCCTAGCGCCGTCACACCTCCCAAGAGCCTAAAAAACTACATCTCTCCACGAAATTAAGTGCAACAACGATCAATCCTTTGAGGATTCACTCTATATCATTAGAGAGACACTTGCAACACCACGTTGAGCTCTTGGTTTGATTCTCTAACACACTCATGCGATTCATTTGTAATCTTTGAGTGTGTTCTTGGTGGTATTTTCTGTTGTAATCCAAGGGAGCTCTCAATGTGTGAGAAAGCCCCTTGAATTTGGTTATTCACCCCTTTGTGATTAGTGGAAGAGGATTGGCCTTCGTGGCGATCTGACGAGGGTAGGGTTGGAGAAGATCCGGTCCTTTTGTGGACTCCTCAACATGGACATAGGTTGCCTTTGTGGTAGCCAAACCACGGGATAAATCCTTGTGTTTTGCTTTTGGTGTTCATCATTCTTATTCATCAATATAATCTAGGGTTTCAATAATCATTGCTCATCTTACGTTGAATTGTCAAACATAAGATTTAATTGTGATATAATCTAATATATAACATTGAAACCTTTATTTGATTCTATATTTCTGCTGCATATATAAAAGAATAAATCTAATCGATTAAGCTTATTCAACTCAGTCCGTGAACACCGGACTAGTCCGCACATTGCCGGACTAGTCCGATATCTCTGGTATTGAACTTGTTGTTGAGTGTTGCAGGATCTAACAAAATTCAAAAAGGCCTATTCACCCCCCTCTAGGCCCACATTCAGAGGATCACTATCATCCTTGTCATGGTCACCATCCCTTCTTTGATACTGAGTAGGTGGACGACATGACCCAGTGTCCTTGGGACCACGACCATGCAAACCATACCGACTGTTGCGATGCCATGTGTAGAGATAATAGCGAGGTTGGAAACTATCCTTAGACCCGGATGGGTTGGAGGAGAGATATCCACTGCCTGACAAACCTGAAGAGGGTGATTTCATCGAAGAGTAACCGTAGAAATGATCAAGATGTATTAGTATTTCAACCTAGTGTCTCCCGGTGGCAGAGCCAAATCTTCAGCGTTTGGCAGGCCATCGCCGTTCCCGAAGCATCTAGCTTGCTCGGTGAAGAAACTCATAGTCTTAGCGCGTGACAAGAACACCAGGTTTTGTATCCATGCAACGGACCCAAAGATGTTGGTGCAGTGGTGCAGGAAAGAATCCTCGATCATATGATCAAAGATGCAGACATTGCCAAAGATCTGCCGAACCCCATCGGCAAACCATGCATGTAGTGGTAGGCTCTCAATGAAGATGGTGACCTTGTACGGCCACTGCAGAACATGGGAGGGGCACGGGTTCCACGTCAGGATGTTGTAGCGGTCATCGTCGACATAGATGACCTTGAGACAAGGAGCCCGTTCCCGCTGCTCCGACAGGTCGAACCGAACGAGCAAGGTCTATGGACTTAGCAGGGAGACATATGCATTGTGCTAAGGAATACAAAGCTGGTGCCGAAGGGCTTCACTTGCTGCATTTGGGTTGGCTCTATGTTCATGGCCATCAGGGACGATGACCGCCGTGTGTAGGCAAAGGCGGTTGAGGTCGGAGGCCATCGCTCCACCCACAACGATAGTGGCCGCCCCATCCAAGGGACGCAAGATGGCGTAGTCAGGGATGTAAGTTATTGATGTGGGGTTACGGTGTGCCATGGCAGTTGATGTAAGCGGTGGAAAACAAAGGCGACTGTGGATATCAATCTTAGGACGAAGCAATGTGGCGTCGATAGGTCGATGGCCACCGTCCCCAGCCAGGATGAGGCAGGAGTGGGTGAAGTGGACAAAAGCCAGACAGGCGAAGCATCAAGGGGCTCCCTATAGATGGTTACAATGTGATCGGTGGTGAGTCACCAAAAGCACCTGCCCTTAGGCTATTTGAAGAGCCAGGGGGAGAGGCCAGTCTTGGGGCCTGACATAGGTGCCCCTGAGTGAATGTGATGTGGGCAGAACGCTCGCTTCTTAGCGAAAACAGTGATCCACCCATCATCAAGCATATTGGATTCAAGAAATTTTGACATCGGGGCGGAAGGCCCAGAGAAATCAACAGGTAAGCACTCGAGTCCCGCAATAGTAAGTGTCCATCAAACAACGGCAAAGAGATGCCATGGACAAATAAGGCAAGCGGCGAAAGTTCAATTACTACACTAGGAACACATCCATCAGCCAGATAAGGAATGGAGAGCGAGCTGGAGGGGGAGTGACACGAGGCAAGTCGAACAACATGGTAGTGAATGCACATGACTTGGGAGGAAGTTTCACCAAGAAACCCCCGCACACCCCGCACATGCACGGGAGGGGAGATTTGGGGGCACATGAATCAAAGCAAACAGGGGATAGTTTGTGGCCCCGGGGGGAACAAGACATCGTTGCTAGCGGAGCGTCTTGGGTTGCCGTGGAGGTGGAAACCAAGGAGGAGGAGGCACAAAAAGTGGGGACAGAGGAAGCCGGCCGGGTCATGAACACTATGTACGGTGAAAGCAGGGATGGCAAGGAACCCGATCGAATCGCCAGCACAAGGCGCCCCGTACCAGGCAAAGGAACCCTCCCATGCGCCAGGCAGAGGAGAAATTATCCTCCGAGTCCCCAGCAGAGCTGAGGAGGATAGGAAGGAGGGAGTAATCACCGACCTCAGCATCAACAGAAAGGCACGAGGTCGGCAGTGGCGTAACCAAAGCCGAGAACAGCATGAAAGGTGGGCTCATAAAGGACAAATTCCGCTGGTGTGAGACCACAATCGAAAGGGTCGGTGAACTGGAGGCCAAATGAATGGGGTCAGCCGGGACACTCGACATTGAGCACATCGGGAGAGCACAATGGCGGGGGTGTGAGTTTGAGCTAAGGTGAAGGAAGACACAGTAGCAGTGCCAGGAGAGCGGCCCAACCCAGTGACAGGAGCCATAACCAATAGAAGTAGATCAGATAAGCGGCCAGCGACAAAATGTCATAGGGAATGTACGTGGAGGGACCAGGTTACAAATCCCATACTCGAGAGGATTAACAAGGTCACTGGAGTGACCCAACAAGCCATAGAGAGCTATAGCAGATCAACAATTGGTTATTGGGAAGACACCATAGTCAACAGAGCCATGCACAAACTTAGTCGTCGGGGCCGAAGTGGCCGTCGGCAGCAATGGAGACAGGGGCTCAGCTAGTGCACAACATAGCCCCAACGCTGTAGAGGTAGAGAGCAACAATGTGGCGAGGCTGAGGTGACTCCAAAATGAGCTTTGGAGCGGTGGCCGCCTAGACCGGAGCGGCCGTTAGTGGGAGCGTGTAGCGGAGTGTGGTAGGGAACACTCTCCACCAAGGCGTTCTTCTCTCTCTGTCTTCCTTTCGTCGGATCCGAATCAGTCCACCCACATCAAGATGAAGAGGTCTACAATGTCCACCCGCACACTACAGGAGGTGGGCATCGTCGTCCTAGATCGTCATGTTGGTTTTCTAGCCTACCATGTAGATGCATAGGGGGTGCGGATGTAGCGAGGTTAGACCCTCCCCACTGGCAATACTGTAAACTCCACTGGATAGTGTAAATTAGAGTGTATAGTGGAAAGTAGAAGGAGAATAGTGTATAGAGTATGTTTTAGAGTAAGGAGTACGGATAGCCTTAGCTAGAGGAGGGTTCGGTGGTGCGGCAAATCCTAGATCCCGCCGCCTCCCTTCTTGAGTCGCTCCTACTGCAGCCGGCGAGCATGATGGGCACGAATGCCTTGAGGTGAAGCACTTTCAGGCAAATTTGCTTGATGGAATTGTTGTTCGACTTGATCAGCCAACGCTCCCGCTTGTTATACATGATGACCACAACTGTCTTCTTATGGTCAAAGCATTGGATCTTTCCCGTTTCTAGGAGAGTGAAGGCGGCTACCGTATTTGTAAATGAAGGAGCTTAGATCGCAGCAGTGGTATCGTCAAGAGGGAGGACAGAGCCCTCACCGCACTACTATAAAAAGCATTTTCATATGTGCTTCGATTTTTTTACACAGGCGGTCCATTAAAAAATATGTATGGGATGTCAAATGATTTAATAGCCACCTGTGATGACAGAACATCACAGACGGCTCACATAACTGAACGGTTAGTGTAAAGAACTAGCCGTCTGCGATAGTAGCCATTAATACAAGCAGCTGATACGACCGGTCGTGCGCACCGGTTACCGAGGTGACTTAAATGCGCACAGCGCATGCATGTCCTTTGAATCCAATTAACGTCCCATCACCACTGCACGCGCCGAGAGACGAACCGCCGGGCTGCTACTATGCTATAATGACACACCAGCGCGATTGTCTTCTCTGCACAACCACCATAGTACTACCCTTCTTCAACACCGCATAACTGCCACACCCTATCGACGAGAGCACCAAATGGATGACAAGAACACGCCTTCGCCAAGCTCGCCGAGGGACCCATTGGCCATGCGGCCGCGACCGGACTCCCCCTTCAGCTCCATGCAAATGGAGTTTGTCCTCCACAACATGGTGCGAGGTTTATTTAACAATGCATCTCGCCCCATGAGTGCTCTGGGCTTGGTACCCTTCCAGAACATACTAGAATGGGCACCACAGGCCACCACATGTTTGGCCTCACGCATGTGGCTAGTCATCTCGACGCCCTGTGGGAGACGATGGTTGCCGACCTCAGCATCGAGGGTTGCAGGAACCTGGTGGCGGCGACGGCTAGGAGACTGGGTTTCCTGGTTCTGTTGCTGGAGGTGCCCCAGGCACCCCAGGAGCCCGAGGAGGAGGAGTAAAAATTAGTTGTTTTTATTTTCTTGTTATTAGTTGATGTTGTATTTCTTTTCTTGTTTTTAGTTGACGTTTTTCTTTTCTTGTGTTTGTAATATAATGTTTTCAAGTTAATCAACTTAATGTCGCTGTTCATCTGTGTGCTATCTGTTAATCGGTTTGCAAACTTAGTTCTAATCGCCAAGCGATCATCAAAAGGATGTGTTTCGAATAGACCATTATCGAATGGATGTGTTATAAAAACATAAACTAATGGACTATATATCGTATTAATGGATGTCTTACACATTATTGATGTAGAAAATGTTTATAGATACATATCGCATAAGTTGATCAAAAAGTGTCATAAGTTTTCACAGGCGGTCCTTAACTAAAAGACGCCTGTGATAATAGTATTTCTAAATATCTTCAGGAGCGACTCCTCAACTTCACAGACGGTGATTAAGAAGCTGTTGCCTAAGAAAATTATTGTTGTAAAATTATTTAAAATGTTTCCAAGACGGTGATTAAGAAGCCGCCGCCTGTGATATGAGTTATCTATAAATGAAGCGTTGGCCGAGCCCCGCAACCCAGTATCTGCTAACATTTTCATTTTGCCGCCAAGCCTTCCCCCGCCAACGCCAAGCCCTCACCCTCGCCGTCCTCGCTGTCCTCGCCATCCTCACCCTCGCCATCACCGTCCTCACCCTTGCCATCCTCGCCGTAGCCCTCCTCACCCGCCGGCTGCCGTCCTTGATGTCACCGTTGAGCGCCATCCTCAAAGTATAGATTTTTGGCTTCTTGTATTGTTTTTTGTATTGTTACTTTGTGTAGATTTTCTATATTTGCATTTATCCATGTGGGTTCCATCATATTTTTGATTTTGTGTAACTATTGTTTTTTATTTCTCTTAGAATGTTCATATATGTATGTAGATATCTCGTAGAGAAGACTATGGAAAATTTATCAGACGTCCTTGATGGTTACGATAGTGTGGAAGTAGTGCCTTCCTTCTTTGTCATCCTGGGCAATTTTTTCTCTCGGCCCTGCAAAAACTTAACAACTCAATCTAGATTAAAGTTTGATGGTAGAGTACCGCAATCTCATAAGGTTGGTTACAATTTCTTAATTTTATGTATTTTTTCAAATATACTTTGTGGTGACAAAACATTGATGCAACAGATCTGATTACATCTTCTTTTTGAAGCTTAAAGCTGTAAATAGAGAAGACATTTTTCCTCAAAGTGGGAGGTGGAACTTCAACAATAATCATGTCTTCCAAATTGCAGTATGAAAATCTTGGTGAAATGATTGCAGCTCAATCTAGATTAAAGGAGACACAAACGTTTCCTATTCTAGGAATACCACCGTATTCATAGGAAGACCGCCGTTTCCTATTCCTTGCAATGCTAGGGAGAGCAAGCTATGAATTATAATGTATGAACTATGAATATTATATGCGAGCTAAGAGAACTATGAAGTGCAATGTATCAACTATGAATTGCTATGTATAATTAAACTGTATTTTGGAATGTAGAAACTACGAATTGGAATGTATGAAGCTATGATTTGAAATGTATGAACTATGAATTGCAATGTATAAACTATGAATTGCATTGAATATATTGTGATTGTTGTTATTTAAATTTTATCAAGAAATTAAAAATAATATGGTTTAATTAGTTCTATCCTAATACTTTATCACAGCAACTTGTTGTACTTTAGGACCCACCTGAAATAATGCTTCAGCACAGGTGGCACGTTGTACATAAACAACCGCCCGTGGAGAATCATTAGCACAGACAGTTTCTAGAGGCCACCTCTGAAAGCGGCCAATTTTTGCAGGCTTTTTGGTACAGGCGGTTTTGAAATTCGCTTGTGATAATATGTTTAGAGCCGTTTGAGATAAAGTTTTTTGTAGTAGTGACGTCGGGAATGCTAAAAGGGAGACGTTGAATTGCTTTGGAATGAGTGTGAGCTCTTGTATGAATATCAAAGAACGTCCAATTGATGGCACCTTGGTGCATATTTTTTTTGAAGCTCAAAGCTGCAAGGGAATCAATCGCAGCACATATATTATAAATAATACAGAAGATAAATTACAGTTAAAGTAGCCACCGTACATAAGAAATCGAGAGTTCAGAAAATTTCCTGAGAGAGGAAATTACCCTACAAGCTCGCTAGAAATAGTTCTACCCGATTCCTCTCTAATTCTGTTAATCTGATAATCTGTGATGTAAGCGAATTAGTGAAGCATTCCTTCCATCCTAGAATAGTCGGTGATGTATTCCTGAATATCTTAGTGTTCCCCTGCTATCTCCCACGCTGCGGTTGCAGATATTTCCATAAAGCATGGCCCTGTCCAATGTTGTTTCGCCATAGCAATCGTGTCAAAGGAGTCTAAATTGTTGTCCCATTGAATGCCCAATGTATCCAAGCATGCCACGGTAAACGGGCACAAGAAGAAGAGGTGATATGTGTATTCTTCTTTGTGTGTGTTAAATAGGACACCCAAATAGTCATCACCTTCAATGGTTAGGTCTTTTTGTTTCAATAGGTTTCTTAAGTTCAGCCGGTCCCTAAACATTAGCCATACGAATATCATGATTTTCTTGAGAACCTTTGATTTCCAGATCCAGCCGAACGGATGTGGCGGCATAAGGTTACTGTAGAAGGATAGATAGCATTTCCGTGAGCAATACATGGTCGTTCCAACGCCTTTCCAAATATCGTTGGCTTGTACCCTGTTATGCAACTCCTGCAGTAATGTCTGTAACAGTTGTAGTTCCAAGGCTGCTTCTGCCGAAAGAGGTATAAAGAAGTTTTGTTGTAGTTCTGCCTATATGTCCAGCTGAGCAAGAGAGCTATTGGGGTTCTTAGCAAAGGTAAACAATCTAGGTAGATCCCTTTTTAGCAAGTGGCCCTCCCATTCGTCATGCTACTGTTGGATAATGTCACCCCTCCCTGCAGTTACGGACACCCGTTTCCTGACGTCCCCCACGTGCGTAATATATCCCTCCATCTCGGTGCATATTGGTCCACATGATGGTTGTTCAGGTGCATACTTCTAGTTCCATAGCTCTGAAGCGTATTTCTTATCTTGCGTCATCAAGCGTAATTCAGAACCTGTATGTCCCGTGTGAGGATGGAAGTTAGGTCTGTCCGCTTCTCTACCCTTAGTTGTTGGAGTTGATCTTATTTATTATTACTTTAGATAGAGTTAAGTTAGAATCTGATTTGATCAAATAAGTTAGAGATAGAATAAAATCTGATTCAACTCATATTAGTTAGGAATCTAGAGAGTTGTAATGATTCTATTAATTATATATAGTCAGCAGTTTTGAAGAATAAAGCGAGTAATTTCGAGTTTAATCTAGCCCGGTTCTCCAACAATATCCAGGGCCCAGGCTCTACTTCCTGCTACCGGGAGCGGGAGGATGTGCTCCTGAGGGAGGCAACTAACCCAAGCAACAAAGGAGGTGAGATCAGAACAAACGTACCCAAAGGGATCGACGCAGATTGAGGTGAGCGCTCCCGATCAGAGCAAGCAAAGGGTGGCATGGGTCACCTCGAGCGAGCTTGACAGAGGGTGGAGGTCACAGCCCCCAATTGATCAATTCATCTATGGAGGCAACGTGCCCAAGGAGGACGTGAATTTGGGGAACACGACCCGTATTGAGGACCTGAGGATGCATGTGGTGTGGAAGATTCGACAGGGCTCGCAAGGGAGCGGCTGCAGCTCGACGAATCTCGACGGATTGAAGTTATTTTGACAGGGATCTGGACTTGGGCACCATGGGTGATTGGGGCTTAGCCAGCCTGGCGATGTGCTGAGCTTGAAGCAATGCACTCGGACTAGGTGCGAGTATGGCGGCTTCATGACACTGATCAACCAGAGGAGCAAGCCGACACACTGCCCGGATCAGGGGTGTTGCTGATGTGCGAGGCAGTATGGCAGACACAGACGACGAGGTAGGGAAGAGCATACGACTGGAGCATTTTGGTCCTTGGTGATACAGTTGAGATGCATGGGAGAAAACACAAAAGAACAGGAACTGAGCAGAGATAGAGGACTGACTGGGCTGGGCCGGAGGAGATCAAGGCGAGTTGGGCTAGGACAGAGGAGACCAAGAGCGAGGTGCGGGGACCTGCTGGGATTGGTAACCTAGTTTCTGTATTAGAGGTTTTTTCTAAAGTCACCCAAAGAGTACACAGATTCCCTCGTCTTTTGTTGAACATGCAAGGTGTACTGAGAAGTGAAATGACAGTGTGGAGTCTGGTCGTGTGCGAAGTATGTTCAAGATGAAGATGCACCCATCTCGAGATCGAGTGTGAGGATAAGCCCATTTTGAAGATGAAGATGTTTCCATCACATTGATTACAGGTATCTAGGATGAAGATATGACCACCCTGGAGGTGTAGATGTGAGCATTCTAAAATTGTGTGCGGGGTGGAGAAGCTGAGTCGCCACCCTGGGGGTGTAGTTGTTTCCACATCAAAATTGAGTGAAGGGTGGCGTAGATGTGTCGCCATCGTAGAGCGGAATAGTTGTGTCACCATCATAGATTAGTGAGTGCATGTTTAGGAAACAAGATTAATGAAGTGATTATTGGAGTTAATATTATTTTCTAGTTAGTTTAGATAGAGTTGGAGTTAGGATCTGATTAGATTAAATGAGCTATAGATAGAATAAAATTTGATTCATTTCAGATTAGTTAGAAGCCTAGGAGTTTTAATCTACTAGCACTACAGGAAACTCGCAACCTTACATCGGTCAAAGTAATTTACGTGGGCCGGCCTACGTAAGTAACCTAACTTACGTCGGTCGTCTGTAGCCGACGTAAGTTAGTCAACTTACATCGGCCACGGGCCCGCAACCGTCGTAAGTAAGGCATATGACATAGTTCAATGCATTAACTACGTTGGCACAACCATATGCCGATGTAAGTTATGCAACCGATGTAATTTAATGTGCTAAATACATCAGCCCAATCTTAGGCCAACGCAAGTAACTGACCGTCGTACATAAAGGGATTAACATAAACCCAGCGGTCCACACGCTTGGCCCATTCCACGCGTGCCTTTCACCTCGTGCCCGAGCTGCCGCCTCGCCCGAGGCGCCTCCGCCGCGCTTAGTCACTACCACCGCCGTGCGTAGCCTCCGCCTTGCGCCGCACTGCGCTGCCGCTGTCATCGCTGCCCGCTGCGCCGCTCCACCTAGAGGTAAAGGCCTCGTCCACCCCCCCTCCCCCCCCCCCCCCGGTGGCTGAGGGTCCCCATGGCCGGCTGTCGGCACCCCTCTTTTAATTACTAATTGTTTAGTGGCCAATTGTTTACATTATGTTTAGTTGAATGTCATTGTTTAGTGGTTAATTGTTTATATTATGCTTAATTTGCTTAATTGTTTATATTATGGTAACTGTTTAGATTATGCTTAATTTGTTTAATTGTTTAGATTATGCTTAATTGGTTTTAATTGTTTAGATTATGCTTAATTGTTTAGTTAATAATTTATTATTAGGTTACATTATGCTTAATTGTTTAGGTTAGGTTTAGATGTTTGTTGCAATATTTATTTATTTGTTTACATTGTGGCTCATTATTTTTATATGAATTGATAATTGTGTAGATGTTTTGTTTAGGTTTAGTTGATATGAGTTTAGTTTAGTTGTTTAAATTATTATTGTTGATTTATTATTTTAGTTGATTGAGTGTTTAATATCGATATGTAAATATACGGGCTTGGATGTGGTCTCGACAGTTGTTACTTTCGGAAGCTCTCTAGGATCATAGAATAGCTCCACAGACCAACACTAGTCTTTTTTGCGCATTTTGTCCTCACTCGTGCGCACCCGGGAAAACTTTCCGGTCGGTCACCCATCCGTAAATTGCTCCAGGCCAAGCACGCTTAACCTTAGAGTTCTTTGCAGGTGAGCTTCCGGAAAAGAAGGTATACCTTGGTGGTATGAGTTATTCTATCAATCTTATTAAACCTTAAGCCAAGATGTCACAATCCACCCCCCTTAGAAGACCGACGTTCTCATCGGTCAACTACCAAGCCAGGAACGTCCCCTCTTGGTCACGTCCATACATTCAGTACTGGCATATGTACCATATTGTGTCCCTCTTAGAAGACCCACGCGTCATGCGTACATACCCACATCTCTGATCCGTAAGTTACTGTGAAACCGCGAGGGTCGACTCTGATACCATTTTGTAACACCCCAACCTCTACGGGCCCGGCGGTCATTACTTCTGACAGCTCTCTATGATCATAGACTAGCCCACAGACCAACATTAGTCTTTTCTGTGCATTTTGTCCTCACTCGTGCGCATCGGGAAAACTTCCCGGTCGGTCACCCATCCGTAAATCGCTCCAAGACAAACACATTTAACCTGAGAGTTCTTCGTGGGTGAGCTTCCATAAAAGAAGGTATATCTCGGTGGTATGAGTTATTCTATCAATCTTATTAAATCTTGAGCCAAGATGTCTCAGTGATTTCCACCATTTCTTGGCTAAGGTTGCAAGAACCTCGGGCCTAAAAGGAACTTTGTGTACCTATTGGAGAAGAATGCAAGCTACTAGAGCTTGAGTTGGAACCATAAGGGTCCCATCTCCCTCTGGTGGTAGTCCACTCTTGCCATGACGATCCTTCTGCCTCATACGTTTGAGGTTGGGTCCAACCTGGTGCATCACCTATCAGATCCACTTCCTCTTGGTACTCATAGGCAGGAGTAGATCGTGATGGCATCCCCATGGCTTCTCTTCGTGAACAACTTCTTGTGAATATGTGAGAAACATTACTCCTAAGAACCTCTTTGATAGGTTAAAGAGCAATTGTTAGTTGCTGGCACATATACAAATGAAAATCCAAGTCAGGTAACCGAATTTCATTTATATAGCTGGGATAGGAAAACACTAAGTTTCCACCTAGAACATGTTTAAGAGTGTGTCCTTGCACTAGATAGTCCTCATCTATTAAGTAGCGGCTTGTGGAAATATATTCAATTGAAGTGTTTCCTAAAGCCCCTACTTTCATAGAAGTGCAGGTAATTAATGAAGTACATCCAATTGGTCTCGTCAATTTATTGTTTTCTAACCATTATGACATCATAGCCTTAATAGGAGCAGCTTTAATCTTTTTAACCATGGCATAAGGGGTCCTAAGTTCATCTTCACGCATAATCCTAACATCCCCTCTAGGAAACATAGTCATAGCCACCCATCTATGCATGAGACGTATAGAGGGGTTTTGGAAGTGGATATTCCTAGGATTCCTACATGCTATTGCCAAAAACCTAGTTTGTTAAATTTAGACAAAATGTCTAAATCTATTAAACAACATTTATGGTGATGAGATCAAGCACATTGTCATTGCACATACAAGCATGGCACGGTGTTTATTTGTTTGGGATCCTGGTTCGAGTCAATGTGCATGCGTATTTGATGAAGAACATGGAGATGGTGCACTATGTCGTCCACCACCTTGGCCTCCTCCTTTCATGCATACAAGAAGATTTGATGGCGTTGCACATTTGGACCAACACATGAGAGAGGATGAACTTGTGTTGAGGACGACTCCAATTAAAGAAGGGGAGGATGATGAGGACATCACTTCTATGGATACAAACAATACTCTATTGAACATACAAGATGCAATCAATAGAGTTCACACAAAACAATTAATTTCAGAGGTGGGCTCGTTCTTATATATTTCCTTATAGATTTTTGCGCATAGATTGCTACCTAATAATTTAATTGTGATTAGGATCTATAGAGAGGTTCAAGGAGTACTTATAGGAAGTCTTAAGGACATGGAGGACCAGAGAATACGTTGAAAGAAGATGAAAACCAAGCCAAACTCAACATCGTGTCCAACTCAGAGTCCAGAAGCAGTTTACACTAAAACAGATGTCTAGGTGTAGGATCGAAGAGCACGTGAAAAGCTACCAGAGGGGAGGTGAATGGTAGATTTAAAAATCTTACGCAGCGGAAACAATTAAACCTCAACCCCTTCGGTAGAAAAATGATCTGTTAAAGAAATCGTGTGTGAGACTAATCTAAACGTGTTTCACTGTGAAAAAAGTGATAGGTATCAGAGAGAATCAAGTCACGAAGACAACACAACAATAATCACTCAAATCCGTCGAGAAAAACTCAAGTTATGATCGAAAGATCAAACAAAGGTCAATCTGCCCTACCCGACAAAAAACCGGTTCTAGAATACTGCAAAGAAACTCGTGTAGATCATAGACCACAAATCCAATGACCGTGAAATTTTGACAGATGATAGATAATCAAGTTGTGAAGACAACCAAAAAAGAATATCATCAATTGGATCTGTAAAACTCGAGTTATGATAAAACCACCAACAAAAGGTAGTGCTGTCCAGAAACTTGACGAGTAAAACTTGTCTGGAACAAGTCGGACGAACAAGGCACAAAAGTTCCTTCAAACTACGAATTTTATTCAATAGAACACAAGGGGAACAGCCCCAAAGTCGTGCACCACGAGCTCTGGGCTCCCTTGCTTATATAACCAGCTGGAAAGCCAACTCAACTCAAATCAGGAACTTAATCCTATTCTATTCACGAATCGTAACTTTCTATAATTGCTTAGGTTTCTTCTATACACAGATAGAAGCAATCTTAAGACTTCCAAACCACTTAGGAACGTATCTCACATTCCTTAACAACTCAAATTCGTGACCCACATGAAATCCTATCAAAACCAACTCAAATCTTTCCATATTTGAGTCAAACCCAACTCAGCCGCAGCCTGAGTCCATAACCTAGTCGGTTGAACCTTTCCGACCAACTCTTTACGTCCACATCTCTTCATCACGTCTCGGAACCCTGTAGCCATGTCCATGCACTCCTTGCACACGTGCAAACATCTTCAATGACATCCACGATACCTTCACATGCATTGTTCATGATTCAATCATGCTACGCAACCTCCTGATTAGCTCAACCAAATTCCTCCAGAGCAACCCGGACCTTGAGCCAGAGCTAACAAAAGCTAGTAGAACCTAGCGCCGGGGCTAACCAGAACTAGTCGGAACTAGTAAACCCAAAAGCCAGAGCTAGAAAAATCAACTCGGAGCTTAGCAAAAACACGCCAGAGCTATCAAAGACATGTCGGAGCTAAAGACAAAACTCACCGGAGCTAACCAAAACTAGTCGGACCTTAATAAAAAGGTGTTTTGGTGATATTCAAACCTTTTATCGTCAAAGCAAGTGTATTCACTACAAGCCAATGTATTCAGCACACATAGGTCTTACACCAGGTCACATACGATCTCCGTATTGGGCATTCTACATATGAACGGAAAGGGGAGAGGATAACCTGTCAAATGCCGCTGGTCCCATGTCAAAATTTCTTAGGAGTAGACAGGAATCATCAAAACAAAATCGAGTTCAGAATCTGTCAGGGTGCCGCGCCACCATATTGGTCCATTGGGCCTTGTATCAAGTCTAAGTCCATTACTTTCATGTCTTAGGGTTAGGTAACGACCCCAACACCCCCTTGGTCATCCTCCCACCTATATATACTCCATAGTATCCGTCATAAACAATTGGGTTTTGCTTAGATCAATAATATCGCCGTTCTAAGATTTGTCAAACCCCAACTTCGCAATTTTAGATTGTGTCTTCTATGTTCTTGCTTGTGTTCTCGGTTGCATCTGCAGGGATTAGCCTTTTGGTGAGTCAATCGTGTTCAGCATGGTAGATTACTAACGTAGCGGTGGTGTAGTGATTGCAGGGGTTTTTCGTTTTCTACTCAAGAACCTCGGATCATCAACGTCGAGATCTCCATCAATCGACTTATCCATTACTTTTCGAATGGTCGGGGCTCATCTTACTCATCAATTGGTATCAGATTTACAGGTTTCCCATTAGGTAATTCATCTATCCATTACATTAGTTTTGTTTTTCGTATCTAGAGTCCACAAAAAAGCCACAAAAAAACTTGCAGTTTAGTAGATCTGTTCAATATTTTGTCCAAACCACATTGAGCTTTTGCAACATTGTTATTCAGTTTGGTTTTGTTGAGTTTGTGTCTGTGGTTCAGTCATATTGCTGGTTTAGAAAGTGTTTTTTTCTTAGTTTGAGTTTTGCATTGTGTTGATTCATCCTTTTGAATCACGAAATCACGTCCAGATTAGATTCATCTCTATCCTGTTCGGTGTTTTCATCATATCTCACACATACGATCTCGGATTTTGGAGTTCTTGTACTTTATGGAAAGCTTAGTATGTTCCCTACAACTTTCGTATTCATAGATTTACCATAAAACGGAGTTATCATGGTCAAAAGGGCAATATATCTGAATCTGTTCTCGACCTAGAATTTCTGAACAATCTGTGTTTCGGGGGCAATATCTCCTATTGTTCTTGTCCAAAATAGGTCTTCCATATATTTAAATTAGAGATTAAAGATATATATACAACCTTTATGTTGTTAGGTTTTCTATTTTGAGCCTCTAGGTGTGCCTATTTGTCCTTGGAAAATTGAGCAAAAAATCTGTGACAGACCCACGAGATATCTTTGATTGCTTTTCATTGTGTTCTTTTTCGGCACATTCTGAAAAAAAAGACAAAAGAAAAAGGCAATTGCAAAATAAGATACAAAAGTCGCGCAAAAAAAGAGGAGAAAATAAACAACAAAAAAACAGAAGTGCTTGCATCCTTTGTGTCATCTAGTTTTGTCTCATGTCTTGCTAGCTTGAACTACTAGGAACACATTTAGGCCAGCAACATTGACAAGTACTTTGGACACTTATTCAACACTACTATCTGATTTCATTGTTGCTAATCCTTGCTACATATAAAGTGGCATCCAAGCTACACATTACTCTTGAGCAGAATCGATACACCTTTGCAATCATCTGACGCTTCATTGGTTTTTTCATATCGTCCACTGTTTGCCACCTGCAGTGTCGGTAAGAACACTTGTAATAGTGTGGTAAGACGCTTGAGAGTGTTTGATTCCACTTCCACTTTGCCATTATACTTTGTAGTTGATAGGGATAACATATATTTTTATTGTCTTTTGTTTGCTACTAACAATGTCAAGTAAAAGCAAGAATCATGGATTATGTGCTGAGATGATTGACATGATGAAGACGACGATAGAGTTGCTCACTCAAAATCAAACATCAACCAAGGTTTCACATGACATTCAGACCACATTTACAACATCTTCCACAAGAAGTAATTACATTCTCCCATCTCTTCCTTCTTATGATGGTTTTGGTTATGATGAATATATTGCTTGGCAAATAGAGTTGGATAAAATTTTTGGACAATGGCAAATGTGTGAGAGGAGAAAGATTAGAAATATTGCTAGTGCGTTAGTTGATTGTGCATTAACTTGGTGGGGCAACTTGAGCGATTCATAAAAACCTCGAACATGGAAAGATATGAAAATTCTTATGCGAGAAACGTTTGCTAATGTATCTAATTGTAAAGATGAAATACATGAACTTGAGAAGAATTTTCTTGTTGTACCTCCTCCTATGCCTAACCTTTTGCAGTAACATGAGCAAATAAATGTAGATGCAAATGGGAATAAGATGTTGAACAACTCTTCTGAATTTTTTGATGAATCAACCCATAATGAATTTGAACTTCTATGAGAGTAATGTTAATGAACAATGCTCTACATTTAACCAAGGTATACCATTTTCAGATGTGCTGAATTTTGCTACCAATCATGCTATCGATGAGCAGCAACAAGATGAACCATTTCATAATACACCTTTACCACTAGTTGATTTTCCCACTGATTCTTACAACAGAAATGAGTTGTGTGCTGATAATTATATTGTACCTATGACAGAACAACCAAATGAATTTGATACTTTATCACTCACTTGTGCTGAAATTAAGCATTTGATTCCAGTTACATGTGAAAGGGATGAGCTAAAATTGTTGTCTTCTCTAAATACATTGGGTTATATTGACTTTGACACTCTTTGTGATCTAGATATTATAGAGAGAAGAGTATTTTCTAAAACTCAATTACCTTTGTCGGCAAGACATAGTTTTCATGCAATAGGCAAATATGAACATAATGGTGTGTTTATGGTGCATAAAGTTGACGTATGTTCAAATGAGAAAACTCCTTTTGTGCTGCAACAACATGGTAAAGTAAATGATGCGCTAACGCTAATAATGTCTTGTCAAGTTTTTCTAGCATTTTTTTCTTGCTGCAGGGACAATATATAAAAGAGGAGCATTGTTTGCTGTGGTTGTGTCATATGGATAGCGCTCATTCTACTCCCAAAGCAAGACTCTTTGTTGGACATACGAGCAAGCCGAAGACGGCTTGTCATCAAGAAGGGGAGAATGATAAAATCAAGCACATTGTCATTGCACATACATGCATGGCACAATGTTTAATTTTTTGGGATCCTGGTACGAGTCAATGAGCATGCGTATTTGATGAAGAACATGGAGATGGTGCACTATGTCATCCACCACCTTGACCTCCTCCTTTCATGTATACAAGAAGATTTTATGGCGTTGCACATTTGGACCAACACATGAGAGAAGATGAACTTGAGTCGAGGACGACTCCTATTCAAGCTGGGGAGGATGATGAGGACATCCCTTCTATTGATACAAACAACACTCTATTGAACATACAAGGTGCAATCAATAGAGTTCACACACAACAATTAATTTCAGGGGTGAGCTCGTTCTTATATATTTCTTTATATGTTTTTGAGCATAGATTGCTACCTAATGATTTAATTGTGATTAGGATCTATAGAGAGGTTCAAGGAGTACTTATAGGAAGTCTTAAGGATGTGGAGGACCATAGAATACGTTGAAAGAAGATGGAAACTAAGCCAAACTCAAAATTGTGTCCAACTCGGAGTCCAGAAGCAGTTTGCACTAAAACGGACGTCCAGGTCACATACGATCTCCGTTTTGGGCGTTCTACATATGCATGGAAAGGAGAGAGGATAAAATTTGCAATGTCGCTGGTCCCATGTCAAAATATCTTTGGAGTCGACAAGAATCATAAAAAAAAATCGAGTACAAAATCTGTCAGAGTGCAGCGCCACCGTATTGGGCCATTGGTCCTTGTATCAAGTCTAAGTCCATTATTTTTTGTCTTAGGTTAGGTCACGACCCCAACACCCCCTTGGTCGTCCTCCCACCTATATATACTCTATAGTAGCCGCCATAAACAATTGGATTTTGCTTAGACCAATAATATCGCTATTCTACGGTTTGTGAGACTCCAACTATGCGATTTCAGATCGTGTCTTCTACGTTCTTGCTTGTGTTGACCTGCAGGGATTAGCCTTCTTGGCGAGGTCAATCGTGTGCAGCACGGTTGATAACTAACGGTGCGGTGGTGTAGTGATTGCAGGGGTTTTTCGTGTTCAACTTGAGAGCCTCAGATCATCAACGTTGAGACCTCCATCAATCGACTTATCCATGACTTTTCGGAAGATCGGGCCTAAACTCCTCATCATATGGAAGCCTAGGAGTTCACTAAATTCTGTTCATAGGATAAAGTATTCTTTTTGGAAAAACCTAAAAGAAACCACTACAGGAATCGATTAATAGGCCGTCGGCCATATGGCCGTCGGTTGGCCACTGTAGCCGACCCATATATTTTAAAAGCGTCGGTTGGCCGACGGTCATATCCGTTGGCCTTTACTTGACGTATTTTAACTCTTAAAGGCGTCCGGGCCAACACTTATAGCGCTTAGGACCGTCGGTTTTCAGGTACCGTCGGTCCTACTTACTTTTTGCATTTATTACTGTCGGCCTGGTTATCGTCGCCTTTAAAGCACTATAGACGTCGGGCCTTTTGCAACCCAACGGCCATAAAGGCTATGACCGTCGGCTAGAGGGCCCAACCGATGCCTTTACTTCGGCTATGACCGTCGGTTTGTGATGGCAGGCCGTCGGTTTTAGTGCTAGAGCCGTCGGCTTCTGGTGAAACCGACGGCCATAATTCATATTTTTTTACAGCGCAGCTCGCGCTCCCTCCCCAGTTGGGGAGCCTCCAGCTCTAGCAAGCAGCATACAACACCATATAGTTTCATACCGAATTCATACCAGCAACAAACACAAATTTCATACCAAATTCAGATTTCATACAAGCACACCCATAACATATCGAGCACATAGTTCATACAAAGGCAGTACACAACACATAGTTGTTCATAACAAACATCAAGGGTTCAACACTTGAACATAGTTAAGTGTGAGGGAAACCACAATTGAAATGACATTGGATCAATCCGTGTCGTTGTTTGAACCTCCGCCACTCGCACCTCCGGCATTAACATTGAGATAACCATCATAATCTTCAGATGTTCCTTGACCACACTGCAACAAAGAGTGTTATGTCTGGATGTAACTGCACAGGACATGATCTACAGAAGCATTTAAAAATTGAACTATCCCATATCATTTTTGTAACTGGTTAGTAGCTAACGAAAGGCATTAGACCCAAAATCAACATCATCCGACTTGTCTGGAGAGTAAAATTGCAAAGCATCATACCGACTAGAATAAAGGGGTCCTTTGAGAAAATGCTATGTAGAAGATCTTTAACCGGCTAGAATAATTCGAAACTACAGAAATTAATGGTTGATAAGTCATACCGCTACGATCGGAGGAACTGATGGTTTAGGTTGCTCTGGAGCGAATGGCATCGGTGGGAAAATAGGTGGATAAGGTTGAAATCCAGTTCTGGCCAACATCGCCATGAATCCTTGTTGTTGTGGGACATATGGTTGACCACATTGAGAACCATGTTACATGTATGATTGCAGAATTAATGGTTACAACTTTGTATTATAAGTGAAACTAATAAGACATGTTATACCTGTGATGAACAGCCAATCTGAAGTCCTGGCTGGGTGGGACGGGGCATCCCGAACTGAGAACCGGGAAACTGCATGAAGTCAAAATGATTACTTAATTAGTTATCACACATATTATAAAGAATGTTCTAATTTTAAGAAGACTGACAAGTGTACCTGCAACAACGTGTCGAATTGGGACGGCATAGCAAACTGAGTAGCAGTGTTGCCATGAGACAAAAACTGCATCAATCAATTTATTCGTTAGATTTTAAACAGAAGTATTTTGGAACTCAATGCATTTCTCCATTGTTAATCTTAAATGTTACATGTGCCATATAAAGATATTGCATCTGTTGTTGCATCTATTGTATCTGCTCCCGGTTGCATCTCACTTCTTCTTTTAACTGCTCATTCTCTACACTCACCTGATGAGAATGACTGGAACTGGTAGTGGAGGACCGTCATCGTCTAGTGTACGTATCGCGCACCACGTACACGTCGCCCAACCCAAGTCTATAAAAAACAAGTGTGGTAAATTGACAATCATTAATATATAAACCATCGATAGTTTTACACATACCTCCCCCGCGGTAGACCTTCGCCAGCTTCGTACGCCGCATCCACATCTAACAGCACCCTTGTGTAATCTGCATCAGCTCCATGATTCTTTTTGAAACAATCAACATATTTTGCCTGCGTATGTATATTTAGTTCACAAATATATGAAACAAAAGGTAACTTGACTCAATAAATAGATATAAAATTCAATGATAATACTTACCAGTTTTTGTGTTGTCGTCTCGTCACACAACTTCTGCGAGCGATTCGGACCCGGACCTTTATGACCTTTAAGGTAAACTTGGAAAAACGAAGGAGCGACTCCAGTTTCAGCTTCCTACAAAACAAAATGCAAAAGTTTAATCAATAGACATATTTGAAACAATGTAAGTATAATTAGAAGAATTCATACCATTCTTTGTTCTTTTCGAGCATGTCCATCGAGAGGCCGGGCTGCGGGGCCTCGGGAGGCCAGGCGACGGGGCCCCGGATGACGGGGCAGCGGGGCCTCGGGAGGATGGGGCGGTAGGGCCTCGGGAGGCCGGGCAGCAGGACCAGGGAGGCCGGGCGGCGGGGCCCGGGAGGCTGGGGCGGCGGGGCCTCGGGAGGCAGGGGCGGCGGGGCTCAGGAGGCGGGCGACGAGGCTCGGCGGCGGCGACGTGAGGAACGACCGTTCGGGATGCGAAATCGATCCCTAGCAGGATCTACAAATATGATCGTCGGTGCCCGGCCGACGACTTTAATACAAGTGTCGGTTCTGTCAGCGGGACCGACGGCTCTAATAGAGTCGTCGACTTTTCCAATGAGCCCGACGGCTTTAAAGTATATGCGTCGGTTCCTCAGGGCCGGCCGACGGCTACAAATTACGTGCGTCGGTTCTTCTAAACCGACAGTATTAACTCCTCTATATCTGTCGGCCCGGATGGCTCTAGGATAACCGACGGCCTATTTCCCGTTTCTTGTAGTGAACACCTTCAAATCCTATTTTAAGGGTGCATAGGAATTGAACAGTGAGGAGGTGTGAACCTTCCTCATCTATTGGAGCGAAATTATCCCATCCTAATGAATGCCAAAGAGTAAAGAATTCGGAATCCATACCTATTTTGGAGAGTAGCGTTGGATCTTAGGCCTTCGTGTGAGTGAACTCACAATCTCGGAGGAGGTCATAGGCTTGTCGTTCAACGTCATTCCTCAAGTCGAGGTAATCATTGTTGAGGAGGCGGAGTGGAGCATCATCTTCCTCCATCGGGACATCGTCTTGCGCAGCTCTCGACCGTGGACTTGGTGTAGGCTCGGGGGAGAGTTGTGAGCTTGAGTTCCTTCCATAGCTTGAGCTTGATGAAAGTCCCTCCCTCTTCCCAAACAACTTATTCATTCTCTTCATAGCTGCGCAACTTGAGAACAAACCAAACAAACTCGAAACGGTATACGTTAGTGGAAACCAAATGAAAACCCCCGATGAATTATTTTGCCAACTTGAAAGCAACTTAAAAATGCAAATGCGAAATGCAAATGGATATCAAAAGAAATAATTTTTGGCTTGAAATTGGGAGAAGTGTTGCAACAAAGAGCACAAAAAGTTTTGAGCAAATGTGAGAGTGAGTTGGGGAGGTGAAGTGTGAAGCAACACACTCACCCAGGCATGTATAAATAGTAGCAGGGTTGGAATTTGCGAGAAATATACCAATCACAACATATTGAGCTTGCTGAGCCTCTTCTGCAGACACATGGTTCACCTTTCCACGAGCAAAATTTTGCAGGCCTCGGCTGCCTTGAGTTGCTCCTCCATTGAGTCTAGGATTATGCTTTGGAATATTGTTCATCTGACCCTCTCCTGATCTTGGGAATTGATTTGCAAAATGTCCCGCTAGACCACAATCATACAAAGTCTTTCCACCAGTGGCACCAGCAAAGTTAGGGCTAGGCTGATTCTGAGCATAGGCAAGCATATCTTGGTGTGGCGCAGGCTGCATAGGTAAGCGAGGCGCTTGCATGGGCGGGCGTTGCCGCATAGGCTGTTGTGGTCGCGGTGGATAAGCATTGCAATATGCATTTGTAGAAGGGTTGTAATATGGTGCAGCAGGCGGTGCTAGCGAGGATAGTCATTGCTTCCTTGCGGCTGTCCCTGATATGGCATTTTCCTCTTGTGAGCTAGCTCCATCTCACAAATCTTGTTCTCAACAAGAACGGCCTTGTCAACCAGCTTCTGAAAGTTCACATAGTCAGCATTGAGCAACTAAACTTGAATTTCATTGTTGAGACCCCTCATGAACAGATACTACTTCCTGCTATCAGTGCTAATGTCCTCGTGAGCATATCTTGACAGTTGAGTGAACTTGTTGAGATACTCAATCACACTCATCCTTCCTTGCCTGAGGTTTTCAAATTCTTGTCTTCTCAGTATCATGACTCCCTCTGGTACATAGTGAGAACAAAACTTCTTCTTGAATTCAGCCCAAGTGATTCTCTATTGATTTTCATGGGCATTGCAAAGGGATTCTCACGAATATACCGAACCTCCAATCAACTGGTGTGAGGCAAAAAGAACCTTTTCTCTATCACTACACTGTACAATAGCAAGTTTCTTCTCAACAGACTTCAACCAATTATCAGCTTCCATAGGGTCTTTTGCTTGAGCAAAAGTAGACGATCTGGTCCTCATGAACTCTCCCAAACGGTTGTGGGGTGGAGGGGGTGGTGGTGGTGGAGGCACTTGGGGCTGATTGTTGTTGCCAGCATGCAGCTGTCCCATGGTCTGTACCATGGTCTGCATGAGCTAGTTCTGCATATCCAACAGATGCTCAAGATTGTTGGCTCCATGTGCAGGTCTCTGGTTGTTTTGGGGTGCTTAATTGTTCTCCTCCTCACCATTGGCATTTCTTTGGTTGCGAGTCCTCGACATCTATTGGTGAAAGAATAGTAGAGACGGAAGAATTTAGAATATGAAATGAAATGCCCCAAACTATATGCATCAAGGTATATGTAACTAATCAACGCTCTTATTAATACTAAAAACCCTATTAGAGGATGTGGACAAGGATCCCACAACTCTCTACTACGTCCATGTAGGCGTTGAGAGGTGCTACACCGTTGACCTTCACGGTGGCACAACCTTCCTCTTGCTTCTCCGTGATGAACAACTTCTTATGGAGGTAACGGATCTCTTCCATGGCATTAGCATAGTGGTTTCCCAATTTCACCAATACTTCTTGAGATCTTTCAATGGCACGAGAACTGATTTGAGCTCCATCTTGCGGTCTTAAGACTTCCCTTGTTACCTTCTTGCATTGCGGGTGCAGCGTAAAACTGGTACCTCCAACCTGCTATCGATAGATGTGGCACAATATAGTAAGTGCATCCCAAGCCACATCATGAATAGCTTGCTCCCTAGTGCTTCTCCATGTGGATGCAAAGTGTTGGGTGACCACCTCATCTTTGGCAAGAACAGTAACATGGGCCCTCCATTCTTCACGTCCATTGCGAGGAATCCTCTTAACATAGTATGCGGGTGCATTTTATATAAATCAAGGAACTCCTTCAATTGCTTAGTTGCAAGTCCTCCATCAGTGCTGTTAGAACGAAATTATTGGGCATCACGATAAACTAGGCATTTGTCCTCCTTACTGGCTAGGATGTGATGCATTCCTTTGGGCTTCCGGTACTTCTTCTTGTGTAGCGGGTTCATCCTCTTGTGGTTCTTCCTCATCTCGGGCTTCATCTTCATTCTCCTCGTGTGCTTCACCTTCCTCTTCCTCAGTATCATTGAATTCCACCATCTCTAGGTCTTCCTCCATTGTTTTGGAGTGTTCATGGTCAACTTCCTTTGTGGGGGAACTCACTTCCTCCTCCTCTTGGGCTGGTTCTATTCTAGGCTCTTCTCGAGGCCTAACCTTGCTTCCAAGGGGTGGCAAGCGAGCTCTCTTGCGGGCCGTTATTTTTGGTGTGAGCCATCTATAAGAAAACATGAGAAAAATAGAGGAAAACACAAATATCGGTTCTGAAATTGCAGCATCCATAAATTTCGATGAGAGGACGTGCATTTGTTCAAAAAGTTGGAAAAGTGGCAAAAATTGCAGCAGCAGCAAAAAACACAAAATTTTCCACATTATATAGCTAGTGGAAGGCAAAATAGTGCAAATTAGGCTAATTTTGAATAGGAAAGAAGTCCTAAGTAATTTGTAGTGTCCATTCTAACTAAGCTTGCATCCTACATTCAAATATGGTGTAGGATCGAAGAGCACGTGAAGAGCTACCAAAGGGGGGGGTGAATGGTAGATCAAAACTTTTTCAGCGGAAGCAACGAAAACCCCTTTGTAGAAAATCAATCTGTTAAAGAAATTGTGTGTGCACCTAACCGAGACGTGTTCAACTATGACAAAACTAGTATAGATTGGGGACAATCAATTCACGAAGACGACATAACAAGAATCACGAAAATCCGTCAAGAAAAATTCAAGTTATGATCGAAAGATCAAACAAATGTCAATCTGTTCTACCGGAGAAAAATCAGATCTACAATACTGTAAAGAAACTCGTGTAGGTCAGAAACCGCAAATCCGATGACCGTGAAGTTTTCATATATGATAGATAATGAAGTTTTTAAGACAAAACAAAAAGAATAACATCAATTAGATCTGTAAAACTCGAGTTATGATAAAACCGCCAAAGCAAGGTTGTGATGTGCAGAAACTCGAAGAGAAAAACTTGTCTGAAACAAGTCGGACGAACAAGGCACAAAAGTTCATTTAAACTATGATCTTTATTTCATAGAACACAAGAAGAACAGCCCAAAATCCATGTACCACGAGCTCTGGCCTCCCTTGCTTATATAACCAGCCATGAGGCCAACCCAAACAAACCTAGGACTCGTATCCTACTCAGTTTCCACCGAAACTTTCCATAACTGCTCAAAACTCTTCCATACGCAGATAGAAGCAATCTTAAGACTTCCAAACACCTTAGGAACGTATCCAACATTCCTAAAATAACTCAACTTCGTGCTCACCACGAAATCCTAACGTAACAAACTAAAATATTTCCATATTTGAATCAAACATGACTCAGCCACGGCCTGAGTCCATAACCTAGTCGGTTGAACCTTTCTGACCAATTCTTTACGTCCCCTTCTCTTCATTACGCCTTGGAACCATGCAGCCACGTGCATGCACTCCATGCACACATCTTCCAATGATGTCCACGATACCGTCATATGGATAGTTCTTAATTCAAACATGCTGCGCAACCTCCCGATCAACTCAACCACAATTGCTCCCGAACATGGTTGTTTGAACCTAAGACTAGTTCAATGGATCCCGTCACCAGCCATGTCTTGAACTCAAGCAGCTTTTGCACATGGATAAAAAACTGATACTTCCGATGTAACACCTAATTTTCGGAGGAAATAAAAATGTAAAATGAATTTTTACAAGAGATTTAAAATAATTTCTTTGGTATAAAATCCATATAAGGCAATTGAATCATATGATTTGATTGAGTGAAATTTTTGAAATTTGAATTCGCTAGAAAATTTTGTTTTAAAATTCAAATCATAAAATGAAATAAAAACAAAATAGAAAACAAAAAGAAAAGAAAAAGAAAAAGAGAAACACTCCCCTGGGCCGATTTCCCCTTACCTCGGCCCAACTCCCCTCTTCTTCACTACGCCGGCCTGGGCCTCCCCTTCTCCTCTCCCGCTACCAACTGGCCCCACCTGTCGGCTGCGTCTTCCCTGCCGAACCGCCGCACCCACGCGCTGTAACGCACGCGAACCCGCGCTGCCCCACTCTTCCCTCTTCATTTTTGGCTGTTTCACCTCAATCAAGTGTGGTATAATGCCCAATGATGGCGCCTCGCGTTACTCCTCCAAGACCCCTATAAATACCGGCCGATTCACCTTAGATTTCGCCGCCCCAATGCCCCAAACCCTAGATGCCGTCGAGCTCGGTAGTGTCGATCCCGTTCCTGTAAATTCTTCCAACTCCCGTTCTCGAAACCTTGCCTAACGAGTTCGCCGTGTTCCCAGGAGGTCGCCGGACATCACCGTCGGGGAGGAACGCCGCTGCATTGCCAACTTCGTTGGGCGCCATCGAGTTCCGCCGTCGTTAGTCATCGCCGCCCCATTTCCTCTACGGTTCCAACCTTTCGACGACCCTCGGTGAGATCGCCTCGTTTCCCTCTTTCTTTTCCGCCCTAGCATTGTGCCCTATAGCTTGTTTAGATCGTTTTGTGGTCGCCACCGGCGAGAGCGCCGCCGGGGTGATGTGGCCGCTCGGCCGCCGCCCAATTTGAATGAACGAGCGAGATTAGAACATAGCGTACCCCTTTGGCCTTTTAAATCCGAGCCCCATATTTTAAATCCTACGACCCAAATTCAAACACCTATAACTATTGGTCGATTAACAAAGAACCCCCTTGACCTTTTAAACTAATTACTGATTGGTCCAAACATTTATAGATTTAACCCTGAGCTTTTTGGAAATTAGGAATTAACTGTAAAATAAAGTAAAAATTATTCTAAAGCCCATGTAATATTAGAAAATATCAAATAAATACTGGAAAATTGTATAATAATCCCTAGACTTTATAAAATAGTTTTTAGCCTCTGGAATAATTCTTTTTTTGCATAAAAGCCCCTGAAAATACCAAAAATTAAATAAAAATCCCTAGATTATATAAAAACATTATAAAAACAAATTGAAAATATTTTTAATTTATATTAACTTCTGTAATATGTTTATTAATTTATTTAAATTGCTGATTTATGGATAAAATGCTTTATAAGTGTAATTAATTCATAGAAATTAATTTACACATAAAAATAAATATTAAAAATGGTGTAAAAATTGTAAAATTCATATTTGATGTTATAAATCGATTTTAAGCATATTTTGAAGAAGAAAATTCTCTAGAAAATAATAATAGTTTTCAAATAAATATAAAATTTGTACAAAATTACTAAAAATATGGTTTACTAAGATTATTTCATTTAACTCCAAATTCTCAATAAATGGTTAATGCCAATAATCTAAATTACCAATAAAATCACTAATGCGTAGGATTTTATGTTTATTTGTAATGTTTGCATTTTGTGTTGTTCTTATTGTATGTTATTATTTTTGTTGTGCATCGTCGTAATCTAGAGCTGGGACCAGAACTGATCTTCAATCTTCAAGAGCATTAGTTTCTCGTCAACCACCAAGCTCAATTTGGAGGCAAGTTATGCATGCTAAATTAAAAGATGAATCCTATGTTAGGTTTTCTCTAGATGTTCCACGGTATTCGTTGTCGACATTCTTTGGGTGGTTTACTATTAATTAGTTCACACTTAGCCATGCTTAATTGAATGTGAACAACTTATCTACATGTTATATTTGATCTACTCCGATTCATGAATTGTTGGCAATAATGAAATTAGTGGATAGGAATCTGATAGGGGGTGTTGAATGGATTGGTGCATGCGTGCACAAGACCTTGGTTTGGGGCTTGACACCTATCGGATTCTAAGGACCGGTTTATGGAGGAAGTTGCTAAGCCTATTAGTATCACCACAGGGTTGTATATGGGACAACTTGGTTTAATAATTTGGTCTCTCCCGGTGTAGCGTTGGTAATTGTATGAGCGGGGAATTAGATCAGAATACTGCCTTGGGATTTGCATGGCTCGAGAGGGGCTTCTCCTGGTGGATGGAAAATAGACTCTAGGTGCCGGAGCGGTGAAACCTTAGAGTATCAATGGCAAGTCGGGAGAACCATCGAAAAGACCTTGTAGTGATCTCCTGACCACACACCTTCGGAAGTGTGTAATGTGGTTCGCTACCACGGGTGACAGGGAGGTTTATCTAAGCCACCTGGCAACAGAGGATGAAATCACGAACTGTGGGTAAAGGATACACACCCTACAGAGTTTTGTCAAATTGTCTAGATAGTCGTGCTCATGGACATGAGCGGCTTGGGACCAAGTTCATAATTAGCACATATGGTTAATTGGTTTTCGATATCATCTGGTTACTTTGGTATTTATGGTTGGGATTCACCTAGATGTAGGTGCTTAACAACAATGAGAGTATGTTGTAAATGCTATAGTGCTTTTGCACTGTTTGCCTTTCTTGTTACGAACCACATGTCATAATTTCCCCACTTGCGAGTACCATTGGTACTCAAACTTGTTAGTTGCATATTCCCCCCCCCCCCCCAGTCTATGAAGATGAAGAAGTGGAGAATCAGGACTTCTACGGAGATCCCGATGAGATGTTCTAGGCTGGCGCATCCCCCGTGCAATGCTTGTGCATGGAGCCCTTTATGTGTTTTTCCGCTGCTTGTGTACTTTTCTTTTAGACCTGGAAGGTTATTTATGTAATAAAATGGTATACTCGAACATGGCAATAATTAATGGTATTTCACTTTCATGTACACATGTATGAGATTAACTGATCCCGGCATACATGTGGAAAGCATCTGGTTGTCTTCTTAATACCAGGTGTGACAAAGTAGTATCAGAGCCGTGTTGCCTGTAGGACGCAAGCCTAGATAGAAAAGGACGACTTAATGACTTTACTATTTTGAAATATAACTAATTTTGAAAATTTCTTTGTGTTCTTTACCTTGTACTTGTTTTATTTAATCCTTAATTTGTTTTGTTACTGACACTCTCCGGTTTCAAAATTGTAGATGGCCAACGTTAGGAGGACCGCTCGTATGTCCACTAGGGGATTTGTTCCTCGCCGTAGGATTGCTGCCCGCCACTCCTCACTTAACGACCCCCGTCGCACCGTGGTGATACGCACTGATGGAAGGGATACAGGACGACTTCAACTTCGGCTTCGAGCTATACTCTGTGCTGCTGGCTACAGGCAAGAGGGGCTGTCACTCTCCTATCACTCCATCAGGATGCAGCACCCTTACAGGATGGAGTGGTCTTGCAAGCTATTCATATACCATGGAGATGAGTTACTCAAGATACATCGTACACATGCTTCGAGGAGCTATCGTCGATATGCTGAACAAGATGCTAGTTGGGAATCCATCACTTTCTGGAGTCACTCCTATCAGTACTAGCTGAGGAACGTCGTGCACGCCTTCACACCTCAGCGTCCAAGTGGTACAGACAACTTTGTTACCAGGTTTGTGGAAGGACCCCTAGACCTTCCACAAACTCATCATGTAGTGGATGATGTGGAGCATCTTAGTATCCGACTTCACAAGGCATATCAAGAGATGATGTGCGTGACCTCGCCACGCACTACGAGAGGATGGTGAGGAGGTATCATCGGATCACCGATGAGGACCCAAATAGCTATGCTTCTGACACCTCTACATGGATTCCGGACTCCCCGGACCGCCGTTCGGTCGAGATGATACATGTACACTGGACGAGACTTCAGATAAGGAGCCACCTTCGGAGGAGCCTTCTATGACACAGCCGCTCGCCAACTTTCCACCACAAGGCAACAAGTCCTTCGGAGGCAACCCTAGCAATGATGGTGATGATGAAGACCCAGATGAGGACCCTGAGGAGCGCAAGTAGATCTCGACCTACCATACGACTCAAGCTTAGGCATTTTCCCATCTATTGTAATAAGAGCGAGTAGTGGCGTATCTATGCATTCTTGAGTCGTATGACTTCCTCATGAGAACTTGTTTACTCCTATTGGGTGTGCTTTAATAAAATAATTTTTTAGTGCTTATGTTTCTCATGTGTGCATATAGTGGGAAATTGTATAGAATAGTTTCTCTCTTGTCTTCTTATTCTAAATCAACACACCAACCTAAGATGGCAGGCAGAGAAAGAGAACATGGTCATGGTGCACCTCTCAACCATCAAAATGATGAAGGACAGCTACCTAAATTAAATGGAAGGGGTGCCCGTGGAGCACCAACAGCCAACCAAATGAAACATATGATGGCAATGCAACTGCAAAATGATGCAAAATTTTACGCAGATTGTGAATAACATGCAGCAGGCTCAGCAAGCACCACCACCTCCCTCTCCACCACCACCACCACCTCCAAGGTCTTGCTTGAGGGACATCATGAATACTCAACCTCCACGCTTCTCAAACGTAGTGGAGCCTATGGATGCAAATGATTGGATCAATACAATTGAGAACAAACTAAGGATTGTTCAATGTGAGGGAAGAGAAAGGGTACTACTGGCGTCACACCAACTCAATGAACCCGCAACTGATTGGTGGACTGCTTTCACCGCAGCACATGCTAAACTGGAAAATATCACATGGGAGGAGTACAGAGAAAATTTCCATAATCATCATGTACCTGAAGGAGAGATTCAAGCAAAGCGACTGGAGTTCCTAGCACTAAAGAAAGGGAACATGAATGTACGGGGATATTTGAATAAGTTTACACAATTGTCTCGGTACACCCTTGGAGATGTCAACACTGATGCAAAGAAACAATTATGTTTCAAAGAGGGGTTGGACAAGGAGATACAATTGATGATGTCCTCCAGTGATTATGCTACCTTCCAACATTTGGTAGACAAGGCATTCACCATGGAAAGGAAGAAGAAGAAGGAGTATGAGGGAGAAGATCGCAAGCGAAAGATGATGATGGGACAATCCTCGAGCAACAACCGCCATCCACAAGAGTCAGAACACATGAGTTGTCCCATGGGTATTAATCAAGGGCAACGATACTCCAACAGCCCTACATTCAGGCCTCAAGCACTGTATGCTCGCCAACAGTACCAACAGATGCAACCACAATGCCCACAATTGTATCAACAGCGCCCAATGTCTTCAACTCCTCGTCCAATTGGGAAGCCACAACAAAGTCAACAAAGAAACAAAGCAACAGATAACAACACTTGAGGAGCTTGCTACATCTGTGGTGACAAGGGACACTATTCTAACAATTGCCCGAAGAATCTGCCGCAGCAGAATCCATCCAGAGGTTGGGTTAATCATGTTGTTTTGGAAGAAGCTCAAGACGCATCTGATGTGGTGATCGGTACGTTCTCTGCTGATTCCCACCCTTCTAAATTATTTTTTGACTCTGGTGCAACACATTCATTCATAGCAAAAGGATTCATAAGAAGACATGGTATGACTAATACACTAATGACTCAAGTATTAGTAGTCATCTCTCCCGGAGGAGAGATGTTGACAAGGCAAGTATGCCCTAATGTAAGCATAAGCATTAGGGGGGTAGCATTCTTAGCAAACCTTATTGTGCTGGAATCACAAGGAATAGACATTATTTTGGGAATGCATTGGTTAACAAAGTACAAAGGGGTGATCCACTGTGCTACCAGAACAGTTTGTTTAACTCACACAGATGGCACAAAGGTTGAGTTTCGTCCTGATCAGGCACCAGTTCAAACGAAATGACTCAATCAAGTTGAGGGAGTAGAGGAGATTAAAGTTGTCTGTGACCTTCCAAATGTGTTTCCTGAGAATTAACGGGTAACCCCCCCTGATAGAGAAATTGAATTCATCATTGAATTAGTACTTGGAATAGCTCAATATATAAGCGACCATACAGGATGGATGCTAAACAGCTGGCAGAATAGAGGAATCATATCAATGAGTTGTTAGAAAAAGGATACTTTCGTCCTAGCTCATCACCTTGAGGAGCTCCAGTGATATTTGTACCCAAGAAGGATGGCACTCAAAGATTGTGCATGGATTATCGTGCTCTCAATGCAGTAACAATAGAGAACAAGTATCCTCTACCAAGGAATGAGGATTCGATTGACCAGTTGAGAGGCGCTTGTGTGTTCTCGAAGATTGATCTGCGTTCGGGGTATCACCAATTGAAGTTATGACCCTCAGACATACCCAAGACGACATTTTTCTCAAGATACAGACTATATGAGTATACAGTCATGTCCTTCAGTTTAACCAATGCCCCTGCTTATTTCATGTACCTTATGAACAAGGTATTTAAGGAATATTTGGACATGTTTGTCGTGGTTTTCATAGATGATATCTTGATATTCTCCAAAATTGATGAGGAACATGAGGAACACCTAAGATTGGCTTTGCAGAAGCTTCGTAAACATCAATTATATGCAAACCTTAGTAAATGCGAGTTCTGGTTGAAAGAGGTGTCATTTCTAGGACATGTTATATCACAAGGAGGAATAGCAATAGACCCCGGTAAAGTGAAAAATGTTTTGAACTGGAAAACGCCAGAAAATGTTGGGGAAATCAGGAGTTTTTTGGGAATCGCTGGCTATTATCGTCGGTTTAATGAGGGATTCTCCAAAATATCTTGCCCATTAACAAAGTTACTTGAGAAGGGAGTTATATTCAAGTGGACAGCGAAATGTGAAGCTAGTTTCGTGGAATTAAAGAAAAGGTTGACCACTGCTCCTGTGTTGGTTATGGTAGATATGCAAAAATAATTTGCAGTTTATTGTGATACATCCGGACAAGGGCTAGGATGTGTATTGATGCAAGAGGGACATTTAGTGGCTTATTCTTCACGCCAACTAAGAAAACATGAAAGAAATTTCCCTACTCATGATTTGGAGTTAGCAGTTGTGGCTCATGCGTTGAAGCTATAGAGACATTATCTGATAGGGAAGAGAACTGAAATTTACACGGACCACAAGAATTTGAAGTATATTTTCACTCAACCAGATCTAAACCTCAGACAACACAGATGGTTGGAGCTTATCAATGATTTTGATGTTGGAATCAATTATCATACTGGAAAAGCTAACTTGGTCGCAGATGCTTCGAGTAGAGCAGAACAATGCAACAGTTTGACACTACAAGGTCAGCAACCACAGTTATGTGAGGAATTCGCAAAGTTAAACCTTAGTATTGTGTCTAATACTGAGGTGGTATCTATGGAAGTAGAGTCTACTTTGGAGAAGGATATTCAAGAAGGGCAAGAGCATGATCAGAAAATCCAAGAGATCAAGAATCAAATGAAAGAAGGAAAAGCTCCATACATTATGGAAGATGAACAAGGAACACTATGGCTAGGGAAGAGAATATGCGTGCCTGCCATCAAGGAGATTCGAGAATTGATCTTAAGAGAAGCCCACGACTCGTCGTATTCTATTCATCCATGGAGCACAAAGATGTGTCAAGATCTTAAAGATCAATATTGGCAGCATGGTATGAAACATGATGTGGTGGAGTATGTAGCCTTGTGTGACACATGTCAGAAGGTCAAAGCAGAACATCAATGACCAGCAGGGTTACTTCAAACAATCAAAATTCCTGAATGGAAATGGGAAGAAATAATTATGGATTTTACTGTGGGTTTGCCAAGAACACAGTCAGGATACGACACCACATGGGTTATAGTGGACCACTTGACCAAAGTGGCTCACTTTATTCCAGTTAAGGAAAGCTATTCAGGTTCAAGATTGGCAGAACCATATATGACAAGGATCGTATGTTTGCATCGAGTTCCAAAAAATATAATATCAGATAGAGGTACGCAGTTCACATCCCGATTTTGGTAGAAGTTGCATGAATCTATGGATACTCGTCTGAATTTTAGTTCAACCTATCATCCGCAGTCTAACGGCCAAACAGAGCGCACTAGTCAAATTCTTGAAGACATGTTGAGAGCATGTGCTTTGAAAAACAGTAGAAGCTGGGATAAAAACCTACCATATGCTGAGTTTACTTATAACAATAGTTATCAAGCTAGTTTGAAGATATCTCTGTTTGAGGCATTATATGGACGGAACTGCAGGACACCATTGTTCTAGAATCAAACTAGAGAGAGTCAAGTATTTGGGCCTGAAGTATCGAGAGAAGCTGAGAGGCAAGTGCAAGAAATTCGGAAGAATTTGAAGACGGCTCAATCAAGGCTGAAGAGTTATGCAGATACTCGACGACATGATCTGTCATTCGAGATTGGTGAATTTGTTTATCTCAAGGTGTGACCCGTGAGAGGATTGAGACAATTCAAGGTGAAGGGAAAATTATGACCCCGTTACATTGGTCCTTTAATGGTGTTGGAGAAAAGAGGAGAAGTAGCCTATCGGCTCGAGTTACCATCACACTTATCATATGTACATGACGTATTTCATGTGTCGCAATTGAAGAAATGCTTGAGAGTGTCTGACGAGCAGTTGCCATTGGAAGCAGTAGATGTGCAAGAGGACCTTACCTATGCAGAACAACCTGTTAAGATTCTAGAGACAACAGAATGAGTTACGAGGAATAAGGTTACTTGTATGTGTAAAGTCCAATGGAAACATCATTCGGAAGAAGAGGCAACGTGGGAAAGAGAAGAAGACCTCAAGGGCGGAGTATCCCAATCTTTTTTCTTAGGCCGTCTGAATCTCGAGGGCGAGATTCCTTTTTAGGGGGTAGAATTGTAACACCCAATTTTCGGAGGAAAAAAATGTAAAATGAATTTTTACAAGAATTTAAAATAATTTCTTTGGTATAAAATCCATATAAGGCAATTGCATCACATCATTTGATTGATTGAAAATTTTGAAATTTAAATTCGCTAGAAATTTTGTTTCCAAATTCAAATCGTAAAATGGAAGAAAAATAAAACAGAAAAGAAAAAGAAAAAGAGAAAACACTCACCTGGGCCAATTTCCCCTTACCTCGGCCCAACTCCCCACTTCTTAACTGCGCCGGCCCGCGCCTCCCCTTCCCCTCTCCCGCTGCCAGCCGAACCCACCTGTCGGTGCGTCTTCCACGCCGAACCGCCGCACCCACGTGCTATAACGCACGCGCACCCGCGTCGCCCCACTTGCTCCTCTTCATTTCCGGTCGTTGCACCTCCATCAAGCGTGGGATAATGCCCAATCATGGCGCCGCACATTACTCCTCCAAGCCCCCTATAAATATTGGCCTATTCCCCTTGGATTTCGCCGCCCTGAAGCCCCAAACCCTAGCCGCCATCGAGCTCGGTAGTGTCGACCTCGTTCCCGTCAATTCTTCCAACTCCCGGCCTTGGAACCTTGCCTAACGAGCTCTCTGTGTTCCCATGAGGTCACCGGACATCACCGTCAGGGAGGAACGCCACTGCGTCGTCGACTTTGTCGGGCGCCGTCGAGTTCCGACGCCGTTTGCCATCGTTGCTCCATTTCTGCTTCGATTCCGACCTTGCGACGACCTTCGGTGAGATCCCCTTGTTCCCCTCTTTCTTTTCCGCCATAGCATTGTGCCCTATAGCTTGTTTTGAGCGTTTTGTGGTTGCTGTCGACGAGAGCGCCACCGCGCGCCGTCGTCCAGTGCCACCGGGGTGACGTGGCCGCTCGGCCGCCGTCCGATTTGAACGAACGGCCGAGATTATAACATAGCCTACCCCTTCGGCCTTTCAAATCCGAGCCCCCGATTTTAAATCCTATGGCCCAAATTCAAACACCCGTAACCGTTGGTAAATTAACAAAGAACCCCCTGGACCTTTTAAACTAATTACAGATTAGTCCAAACATTTATAGATTTAACCCTGAGCTTTCTGGAAATTAGGAATTAACTGTCAAATAAAGTAAATATTATTCTAACGCCCCTGTGATATTAGAAAGTAGCAAAGAAATACTGGAAAATTGTAGAATAACCCCTGGACTTTATAAAAATAGTTTTTAGCCTTTGGATTAATTCTGTTTTTGCACAAAAGCCCCAGAAAATATCATAATTAAAAAATCCCTAAGTTCTATGAAAATATTATAAAAACAGATTTAAAAATATTTTTAATTTATATTCAGTTCCTTAATATGTTTATTAATTTCTTTAAATTGCTGATTTATGGATAAAATGCTTTATAAGTGTATTTAATTCATAGAAATTAATTTACACATAAAAAACAATATTAAAAATGGGGTAAAAATTGTAAAATTCATATTTTATGTTATAAATCTATTTTAAGCATATTTTGAAGAAGAAAATTCTCTATAAAATAATAATAGGTTTAAATAAATATAAAAATTGTATAAAAATTTTAAAAATATGTTTTACCCAAATTATTTCATTTAACTCCAAATTATCAATAAATGGTTTATGCCTATAATCTAAATTAACCATAAGATCACTAATGGATAGGATTTTGTGTTTATTTGTAATGTTTGCTTTTTGTGTTGTTCTTATTGTATGTTATTATTTTTGTTGTGCATCGTCATAATCTAGAGCCAGGACCAGAACCAACCTTCAATCTTCAAGAGCATCAGTTTCCCGTTACCACCAAGCTCAATTTAGAGTCAAGTTCCTTGACCATCTTGCACCCTTTTTATTAAATTTTAGTTAGATGCATGCTAAATTAAAAGATGAATCCTATGTTAAGTTTTCCCTAGATGTTCCACAGTATTCCTTGTCGACATGGTTTGGGTGGTTTACTATTAATTAGTTCACGCTTAGCCATGCTTAATTGAATGTGAACAACTTATCTACATGTTATATTTGATCTACTAATGAATTGTTGGCAATAATGAAATTAGTGGATAGGAATCTGATAGGGGGTGTTGAATGGATTGGTCCATGCGTGCACAAGACCTTGGTTTTGGGCTTAACACCTATCAGATTCTAAGGACCAATTTATGGAGGAAGTTGCTAAGCCTATTAGTATCACCATAGGGCTGTATATGGGACAACTTGGTTTACTAATTTGGTCTCTCCCGATGTAGCATTGGTAATTGTACAAGCGGGGAATTGGTTCAGAATACTGCCTTGGGATCCGCATGGATCAAGAGGAGGCTTCTCCTGGCGGAGGGAAAATAGACTCCAGGTGCTGGAGCAGTGAAACCTTAGAGTACCAATTCCATGTTGGGAGAACCATCGGAAAGACCTTGTAGTGATCTCTTGGCCACACACCTTCGGAAGTGTAATGTGGTTCACTACCACGGGCGAGAAGGAGGTTTATCTGGTCCACCTGGCAATAGGGGATGAAATCACAAAGTGTGGGTAAAGGATACACACTCTGCAGAGTTTTGTCAAACTGTCTAGACAGTCGTGCTCACGGACACGAGTGATATGGGACCAAATTCATAATTAGCACACATGGTTAATTGGTTGATGGTTTGGGTTTGGATATCATCTATTACTTTGGGATTTATGGTTGGCATTCAACTAGATGTAGGTGCTTAACAACATTAAGAGTAGGTTGTAACTGCTATAGTGCTTTTGCCACTGTTTGCCTTTCTTCTTATGAACCACATGTCATTATTTCCCCACTTGCGAGTACCATTGGTACTCAAACTTGGTAGTTGTATATTTTTCCCACCAATCTATGAAGATAAAGAAGTGGATAATCAGGACTTCTACAGAGATCCTGATGAGATGTTCTAGGCTGGTGCATCCCCCGTGCAATGCATGTGCTTGGATCCCTTTATGTGTTTTTCAGCTGCTTGTGTACTTTTTTTTTGACCTGGAAGGTCATTTATGTAATAAAATGGTGTACTCAAACATGGCAATAATTAATGGTATTTCACTTTCGTCTACACATGTATGAGATTAACTGATCCTAGCATACATGTGGAAAGCATCTGGTTGTCTTCTTAATACCAGGTATCACATCCGAGCACAAGTCATCGACTTGACTCACTTAGTTCTGAAGCCACAACTTCTTACATGAGCACCTCACATAAGCATTTTGCAAACCATGCCAAAATGATATCAGCCATAACAACAAAAACACACCAAAAACTTAGTAAAAGAATACTAAGCAAGCTTTCCATAATCCAAAAAAGCAAGTTCAAAACATTGTAAGTTAAAAGCAGAACCATTGCAATTTAGCACCGGACCTTGCCAAAGCTAACCGGACCTTGAACCAGAGCTTACCAACGCTATCAGGACCTAGCGTCAGAGCTTACCAAAGGTAGTCGTACCTAGCGCCAGAGCTTACCAAAGCTAGTCGGACCTAGCGTCGGAGCTTACCAAAGCTAGTCGGACCTAGAGCCATAGTTGGCCAAAGCTAGTCGGATCTAGCCACAGCAAGTTGAACCTAACCAAAATAAGTCAGACCTAAACAAAGAAGTCAGACCTAGCCAAAGCAAGTTGGACCTTACGTCGGACCTTGCGGAGCTACCCAAAACAAGCCGGACTGAATGTAGGCCTAGAGGGGGGGTGAATAGGCCTTTTTGAATATTTGTCGGATCTTGCAACACTCAACAACCGGTTTAATACCAGAGATATCAGACTAGTCCGGTAAAGTGCGGACTAGTCCGGTGTTCACGGACTAAGCTTATTAAACTTAATTGATTGCTTTGATTCTTTTATGTGTACAGCAGAAGTATAGAATCAAACAACAGTTTAACAGCTATATACTGAATTATATCAACCTTAAGTCTTATGTTTAACAATTTAACGTAAGATGAACAATGTGTGTGAAACCCTAGATTAAGTTTATTAACTTGAATGATGAACAATGAAACAAGACAGAAGTGTTTATCCCGTAGTTCGGCTACAACAAAAGGCCACCTACATCCACATTGAGGAGTCCACAAAAGGACCGGGTCTTCTCCAACCCTACCCTCGTTGGATCGCCACGAAGGCCAATCCTCTTCTACTAATCACAAAGGGGTGAATAACCAAATTCAAGGGGCGATCTCACACTTTGAGAGCTCCCTTAGATTACAAAACACAATACCACCGAAAACACACTCAAAAGTTACAATTGAAATGCAGGAGTGTGTTAGAGAATGAAACCAAGAGCTCAATTTGGTGTAGCAAGTATCTCTCCAATGTTCTAGATTGAATCCTCAAAGGATTGGACGATTTTGCACTTAATTTCGTGGAGAGAGGTTGTTTTTGAGTCTCTTGGGAGGTGTGACGGCGCTAGGGTTCGAGAGTTAGAGTAAAAGTGGGTCGTGCACCTCCATTTATATGGGGTTTCTAAAAGTGATCGTTAGGGTTCAGAAAGTTCGGACTAGTCCGTGGTGATCACCGGACAAGTCCTGTGTGTTGCAAACCCTAAGAGTCCCGAAATATCGGACTAGTCCGATTTCGCTACTGGAAATCTTCGGACTCGTCCGATGTCCATCGGACTTGTCCGGACATGTGAAACCCTAAGTGTGTTGGATGACATGTCCGCACTCGGAGGACTTGTCCGACTTGGATCAGTGGGGTTTTTCGGACTAGTCCGTGTGAACATCGGACTTGTCCGAAGTGGATCAGAAATGATATCGGACTAGTCCGGTTGACAACGGACTTGTCCGATGTTGTGTGACTTGTGTAGTGTTTTGAGGACTAGTCTGCACTGGGGGGGACTAGTCCGATTCTAGTCAGAAGGATATCGGACTAGTCCGACAGATATCGGACTTGTCTGATCTGGTGCAGAAAGGTTAATCGGACTAGTCCGGTGACAAATGGACTAGTCCGGTCCTGTGAAACTCTGTGCAATGTGTGTGTTTAATTATCATTGAGCTCTTGGGGTGTGTTTCCTTAACGCACTCCATACACAATAATCTGCTATTCTTTTTCTTTGAGCTCATTTCCGTTTTGCTCCTCCTCATCCCTTATTTTTGGTATTTTGCTCATTTTTTCATTATAGGCCTGCATTCATCTCAATAAAGAGGTTAGGATCCCAATTGCTTGTCATAAATCATCCAAAACCCACAAGGGAGTCCTAGATGCACTTTCAATCTCCCCCTTTTTGGTGATTGATGACAACCAATTAAGATTTCACAAAATATGACAAAAATTGAGATTTTCATAAAGTATGCACATATGAATCAAAATACATCAAGCAGTGATAGAATTATCCATATGTGCATTCTTTATGGTGGGATGCATAACTAAGTACATTAAGACATCGAGAATGACATAATTTGCATTAATCAACCAGAATAAAGCACACATGTCATTCCAGGAGCAATGATTACAGATTTTAACCAGTACTTCTCAAATTAAGTAAGCATTGCATTCACAGAACCAAAGTTAATCTTAGAAACACAGTTAAAACATTACAATCACAAATATAGATAAAAAGAGCTCTTTCCTCGCATCCTAAAGATAAAGCTAAGACTCCCCCTCAATCTCTCTCCCTTTGGCATCAAGACACCAAAAAGATGAGAGGAGGGTCCTAGGGTCTTCACTCTTCACTGTCGGTCCTCTCGTCATCGTTTTCGTCTTCTTCATCATCAGCTTGACGAGGAGGAGAAGGAGGAGGGACGGAGCCACTCGAGCCCCCAATGCCAAAGTAGGCAAGCTTGGAGGGGTTCAAGGGCGCGATCTCAGTGTAGTCTGGATCAAAGTCCTTAGAGATCACTGGAGATCCAATGGGATCAATCTCCAGCTTTTGGCAAATTTGCTTCACATTGGCCTTTATGTACTTCATGTCCTCCCTTCTCTTCTGATTGAGCTTGTGGGCCTTCACTTCGGCCTTCTTGCAGGAGGTGAATATAGCAGCCAGATACTTGAGGATTCCACTAGCTGATCCTCTTTGAGGGGCTTCCCTAGAAGCAAGTACAGCCCTAACACCTTTACGTGATCTTGCCGGTGCCTCGGGACTGGAGGTCGTCGAAGGAGCAGCCTGCACACTCGGCTTTTGAGGCATTTGAGGCCTCAAGGGGAGATGCTCCACATCTTTCACAAATTCAAAGCCGGTGACTTTTTCAATCACAAACATAAGGTAAGGAGCATATCCGCAAGATCTGTTGGGATTGCAGGAGATGTTTACCATATCATTCCAAATGTATTCCGCCACATCAAATGGGCGGTCCTTGCTTATGACTCTCATCAGAGTCCGGAGGTATCCTTGCACACTCCCTGCGTCCCCATCCTTAGGGGCAATGGTCATTCTTAGCAGTCTGTTCAACACCACAAAGAATGGCTTCATGTTTTTGGTGGAAGGAGGGATGAACTTTGAGTTTGGCTCATATAGAAACTTCATCTTGTCCTTGTCAATGACCCCAATGTTGTGTATAACTAAGCAATCAGACCTTGTGGAGTCAAGGTGAAGCAAGCTAGTGAAATCTTCTTGAGTGATGCTGTACTTGGATCCATGGGTCATCCAAGTGACACTCTCTTCATCCTCACTAGAGAAGTGACAGGTCGCAAAGAACTGCGCAATCACTTCATCATTCCAGTTGTGTCTGAAAGTAAACAGGTCTCTCAGTCCATGCTTTTCAATGGCTCTCACTACATCAGTGAACGGTGAGCATCCCTACTTCTCAAAGTGTGCCTAGTCAATCCACTGACTGCGCACTACGGGGGTCTTCATCCGTAGATACACATATTTGTAGAAATCTACATGGAAGTTGCACCAGAACCTTCCATCTGCAGCTTGCTTCGGCCTGCCATACCAGTCAATGCTTCTGAATTTTGCAGCCGAGTCACTACCCTTGCCATTGAACTTCTCCTCATTAGGGTCTCGGACCCCTTCCTTGGGAGCATGTAGCTTCAAGGGCCCAACTGGCCCCGTCGCTATCCCTTTTCCCTTGCCCTTTGCTTGGCGGGCACTTGCCGAGCTAGGGCCACCACCAGCCTTAGAGGCTGGCACCTTGGAGGCTGGCTTCTTCGCTAGCACTTTCCTCCGAACCTGAGGAGGGGAAGGAGCAGGCTTAGAGGGTCTTTCTTGGCGCTTCTTGCCAACACCCGTCGAAGTCCGAGGTGCCACCTGGTGGTCCATCTCGGCCTCAAAGTCGGAGATTTCATCGTTTGAGCTCCACATGATCTGAGAATCATTTGCAAGAATTATGATAAGTGATACAAGGAACAGGTATGAAAAGATAGCAAGGAAGTGCATTGAGGAATTGAAGAATTAGGTTTTAAGTTTAGAAACATCGGACTTGTCCGGTGAACAAGCACGGACTAGTCTGGGTACCGGACTTGTCCGTGCATGGACCGGACTAGTCCGGTGTTCATCCTCAAAAACCTAACATAGTGGACAAAGGCTGATTCCTAATGCATAACAAATTTAGCATACACGTAGTACATAAAAGGGGCATGTATCTAGTGGAAGATGCTAGGCTATTTGATCAACAATGGAGAAAAACAAGATTTCTAGGGTTTGGGAGAAAATTACCGAAGAATTCGATTGAAGCTTGAGGAATAGGGAGTTGGAGCCCGGACAAGTCCGCTAGCTTCAATCCGCACGAGGTCAAGCTTGATTTGCGCCCAAATGCGCACCTTTTTGATGGTGGGATCAAGGAACCACCTTGGGAGCTCAAGCGCAAGAGATAGAGTGCGTGAGGAAGAGTGGGGATGAGAGGAATTAGGGTTTTGTGGGGGCTAGGGTTATGGACACGAAAAATCGGACAAGTCTGGAGATGGCCGGACTAGTCTGAACTCGACCAGAGACCTATATCGGACTAGTCCGTGGTCTATCGGACTAGTCCGGCCTAACCGGCACTCGGCAGACTAGTATGCAGGGACGGACTAGTCCGGGTAACCACGGACTAGTCCATGGTCACCAGGAGAAATTTGCATAGCCCATTCATATATATTTGAAGGTTCATAAATAGAGAATGGAGGGGCAAAACAAATCAATTAATCTTGATGAATTTAATCAGTAAGCATACAACAAACAAACAATGATCATAATTCACCAAGATCTAGTAATTTACATAGTTTTTCAAGAAAAATTGAGAGAGATGATTTTCACAAATCAATCAACATTTTGAAGAATTCATACAGGTATGCAACCTTTCAAGCCACACTCCGAGAATCAAGGATATTTAGTTCATTTAGGTGTTCGCAAAAATGTTTTTCATCAAGTGGCTTGGTCAATATGTCGGCCAATTGCTTTTGGTTGTTGACATGTGAGATGGTTATATGTCCTTTCATGGAATGGTCTCTCAAGAAATGATGTCTTATGTCTCTGTGTTTGGTTCTAGAGTGCTCAACTGGATTTGGGCAATTTTAATGGCACTCTCATTGTCACAAAGGAGAGGAATACGGTTCATATTGTAACCGTAATCCCTTAGAGTTTGTCGCATCCAAAGGAGTTGTGCACAACAACTCCCGACTGCAACATACTCCGCTTCGGCTGTGGATAGGGCAATGGAATTTTGTTTCTTAGACGACCAAGAAACTAAGGATCTCCCTAGGAATTGGCATGTGCCGGAGGTGTTTTTTCTATCTACTTTGCACCCAGCATAATCTACATCGGAATAACCAATGAGATTGAATTTTGAGCCTTTTGGGTACCAAAGACCAAGGTTGGGTGTATGAACCAAATATCTCAAGATCCTTTTTACGGCTGTCAAGTGACATTCCTTAGGTTTGGCTTGAAATCTTGCACACAAACACACACTTAACATAATATCTAGCCTAGATGCACATAAATAGAGTAGAGATCCAATCATGGAGTGATATACCTTTTGGTCGACATTAGGTCCATCTTCATTGAGATCCAAGTGGCCATTTGTTGCCATGGGGGTCTTTATGGGCTTTGCCTTGTCCATGCCAAAATTCTTAAGTATGTCCTGCGTATACTTGGTTTGGCTTATGAACGTTCCTTCCTTTTGTTGCCGCACTTGGAATCCCAAAAAGTATTTTAGTTCTCCCATCATTGACATTTCAAACATGTCTGCCATGATTTTGCTAAATTCCTCACAAAAAGATTGATTAGTTGATCCAAAAATTATATCGTCAACATAAATTTGACAAATAAAAGATCATTATTTAAATTCATTGTAAACAATGTATAATCTACTTTGCCAATTTGAAAATCATTTTCAATTAAGAAATCTCTAAGACACTCATACCAAGCTCTAGGAGCTTGTTTGAGGCCGTAGAGAGCCTTACGCAATTTATATACGTGGTTGGGGAACTCTTCGTCTTGAAATCCGGGTGGTTGCTCCACGTACACCTCTTCCTTGATCGGTCAGTTGAGGAAGGCGCTTTTCACGTCCATTTGATACAGCTTGAAATCATGGTGAGTAGCATATGCCAGTGATATTCTAACAGATTCAAGCCTAGCTACTGGAGCAAAAGTCTCATCGAAATCCAAACCTTCGACTTGTGAGTACCCTTTGGCCACAAGTCGTGCCTTGTTCCTTGTCACCACCCCGTGTTCGTCTTGTTTGTCGCGGAAGACCCAATTGGTGCCGACGATGTTTGCATTTCGTCTTGCCACAAGTTCCCACACTTCGTTCCACTTGAAGTTGTTCAATTCTTCTTGCATCGCCACCACCCAGTCCGGATCCTTCAATGCATCCTCGATCCTGCATGGTTCCAAAGAGGATACAAACGAATAATGCTCACAAAAGTTAGCTATGCGAGATCTAGTGGTTACTCCCTTTTGGATGTCACCGATGATGTTGTTGATTGGGTGATCTCTTTGGACGCATTGGTGTACTCTTGGATGTGGCACTTGAGGAGTTGTGTCTTCATGATTGTCTGCTTCTCCCCCTAAGTGGTTGCCTTCATTGACTTGTTGATCATTTTCGTACTCTTGTGATTGATCTTGTGTTGAGGCTCCCCCTTGATTGATGGTCTCCTCTTGTGGTTCATTTTCCTCATGTTCGTGTGAAGGTGGTTCTTGTGGTCGAACTTCGCCTAGAGCCATTCTTTTAAATGCTTGACATGGAGCTTCTTCTTTACCTAATTCACTTGAATCAACTTGCTCCTTTTGGGAGCCATTAGTCTCATCGAACACTACGCCACGTGCAACTTCAACAAGTCTGGAGGCCTTGTTGAAGACACAATAGGCGTAAGTGTTCGAATCATAACCAAGCAAGAAACCTTCATCGGACTTCGAAGCAAACTTTGAAGTCCTAGGCTTCTTGTTCAGGATGTAACATGGAGACCCGAAAACTCGAAAATATGAAATGTTTGGTTTGTTACCAGTGAGTAGCTCATAGGGAGTCTTCTTGAGTAGTCGATGGAGATAGAGACGATTTGCGGCGTGGCAAGCGGTGTTAATCGCTTCCGCCCAAAATCGATCCGATGTCTTGTACTCATCGAGCATTGTCCTTGCCATCTCAATGACTGTTCGGTTCTTTCTTTCGGCAACTCCGTTTTGTTGTGGCGAGTATGGTGCTGAAAATTTGTGCTTGATGCCCTCTTCATCTAGGTACTCCTCCACTTGTGTGTTCTTGAACTCCGTGCCATTGTCGCTTCGAATACTCTTGATTGTCAATGAAAATTCATTTTGGGCTTGCTTGAAGAATTTCTTGAGTGTTCCTTGTGTTTCTGACGGTACCGAGCACCCTTCCTTGACTATTATCTCCGAAGTAGATGCCTTCGTTTGGGTCCTCGTTCTCTTCATATTCCACGAACATCCTCCTTTCTCCGGTCATGTGATTGGTGCACCCACTGTCCAGCACCCATTTGGACCCACCGGAGGAATAGGCCTGCAAAAACAAATTACGCTTCGGTTTTAGGTACCCAAGCTTTCTTGGGTCCTTGGAGGTTAGTCACAATACATTTGGGCACCCACACATGGGATTTTGTGTTCCCATGACGTGGCCCAACATAATAAGCATAGACCTTGCCAAGGTTGTTTCTCATTAACACATAGGAGGCATCAAAAGTTTTAAATAAAAGCTGTTGTTGTTCATGAGTCAGACTAGTCTGGGGGGCCGGACTTGTCCGGACGACCGGACTTGTCCGGACACGGACCGGACTAGTTCGGTATTCATGTAAGTTCAGGTTTTTATCCTTCGACTTACCAGTTTGAGAGGATCTTCCCTTCACAAAGGAGATCCTTCCCTTGTTATTCTTATGACTTCCAGCATGTAGCTTTTCATCATAGGAGTAACCAATGCCATACCTGACATTTGGAGGTCTTTGGACCAAGTATGCACTATGTACATAGTTGATCTTCTCCTTGTCAAATATGCTACATTGAGTAGGATTTTTATCCTTTGTGGAGATTGATTTCCCTTTCAATCTGGTGTCAGTTTTACCACATGTGCACATCTGAGCAAATTCAGTTTTAGTGGGTTGAGAAGGTGAGTTTGAAGAAGAGGAAGGTTCACTCAGCTTGAGTGACTCAACTTGCACTTCAAGGATCTTGTTAACCTTGATCAGGTCAGCAAGTTGGTCCTTAATTGCAACATTTGAGTCGGCTAACTCCAAGCAAGCTTTCTTGCTTGAAGCTAACTCAAGCTCCAGTGAACTGTTTTTCTCCTTTTCAAGCTCTAGAAGTTTTTCAAGTTCGACATACTCCTCCTTTTGGGAGATAATCATGTCCTCTTGATGATCAATTAACCTTTCCTTCTCAACAAGTTGGTCAAGTAAAAATTTCATTTTTGTTGCAGTTTTCCTATCTAGTCCATTTAGCATATCCTCATCATCACTATCTATTTCATCATCACTAGAGTAGGAATGCATGGAAGGGGTTTTGATGTTTACCTTGCGTTTACCTTCCTTTGCCATAAGGCAAGTGCCATTTACCTTTCTTGCTCCGAGTGTAGGAAAGAGTGTAGATTTCTTGGACGTGTTCTCGATGGCTATGCTAGCCATCTCTTCTTCATCGGATGATGAGGACTCATCGTTTGAGTCCCACTCCTTCCCAATATGCCCTTGTTCGGCTTGTTTCTTTTTCTTGAAGAACTTCTTAGGTTGAGGCTTGGATTCTTTAGTCTTCTTCTTGTTCTCCTCATATGGGCACTCCACTATAAAGTGGTTATATTCACCACAATTATAGCACGCCCGTCTCAATTTTGGCTTTGTTCTTTCCTTGTACTTGCCTTCACTTGATTTTGTCCCTTGCTTTTTCTTCGATATTCTCTTGAACTTTTTCATGAACAAGATCAAATCCTCTTCATCTAGCTCACTGCTCTCTTCATCACTGTCCTCCTCTAGTTGTGCTTCTCTTGCTTCTTTGGATAGAGGCTTGAGGGTGGACTTTAAAGCGACTCCTTTCTTCTTCGCCGAAGTGAGGTCGGCAATTTCCTTGACGTGCTTTGCTTGCTTCTCCATCATTTCAAAGTTGATAATTTTACCAAGCAATTCATCTGGAGTCATCCTTTTGTATCTGGGGATTTCTCTAATCACGGAGCATAGCGTGACATTGCGAGGCATAAAGGCTCTAAGTATGAGCTTTACCACCTCGTGGTCATTCCACTTCTTGCTCCCATATGATCGCACTTTATTGACGAGTGTCTTCAATCGATTGTACATATCCTGAGGTGACTCATCTTCCTTGATTGCGAATCTTACGAGTTCGCCTTCGATCATCTCAATCTTTGCTTCACGCACATGCTGGTCACCTTCATGTGCGTTTTGCAGAGTATCCCATATTTCCTTAGCAATTTCGAGTCCATCCACCTTGGTGAACTCGTCCCGACTGAGTGAGGATGTGATTACAGCTGCGGCTTGAGCATTTCTATGAATGGCCTGCTCTTGGCTTGGGGTGAGCTCTTCGTCGTCATCTGGAATATCTATCCCTGTGCATACAATATGCCATAAACTTGGGTTGAGGGAAATCAAATGCATTTTCATATTCTGCCTCCACATGGAGTAATCACTTCCATCAATGTGTGGGGCTTTTCCAAGTGGGATAGATAATTATTGGTTGTTATTGGAATTTAGACGGTCATAGTTAAAAGGATATCGGGAGTAGTCGGTGTGACTACTCCCCTTCTTCTTCTCTTCAACCTTTGCTTTCCCTTTGGAAAGTGCCTTCTTTCTAAGGAGTGCCTTCAGCTCCAGCATCTCCTCATCATCGTCCTCGAATTCTTGAATGGCTTCGAGGTACTTCTCCAGTCTTTGGGTCTTGTCGAGGTTAACCTCCTCTTGGTTGTTGATTTTGTGGACGTCCTTCATGTCCAACATGGTCTCTTCGAGTGGTTAGACTCTTTATTGAAGAACCTGGCTCTGATACCAATTGAATGTAGGCCTAGAGGGGGGGTGAATAGGCCTTTTTGAATATTTGTCGAATCATGCAGCACTTAACAACCGGTTTAATACCAGAGATATCGGACTAGTCCAGTAAAGTACGGACTAGTCTGATGTTCATAGACTAAGCTTATTAAACTTAATTGATTGGTTTGATTCTTTTATGTGTACAGCGGAAGTATAGAATCAAACAACATTTTAACAGCTATATACTGAATTATATCAACATTAAGTCTTATGTTTAACAATTTAACGTAAGATGAACAATGTGTGTGAAACCCTAGATTAAGTTGATTAACTTGAATGATGAACAATGAAACAAGACACAAGTGTTTATCCCGTGGTTTGGCTACCACAAATGGCCACCTACATCCACGTTGAGGAGTCCACAAAAGGACGGGGTCTTCTCCAACCCTACCCTCGTTGGATCGCCACGAAGGCCAATCCTCTTCCACTAATCACAAAGGGGTGAATAACCAAATTCAAGGGGCGATCTCACACTTTGAGAGCTCCCTTAGATTACAAAACACAATACCACCGAAAACACACTCAAAAGTTACAATTGAAATGCAGGAGTGTGTTAGAGAATCAAACCAAGAGCTCAATGTGGTGTAGCAAGTGTCTCTCCAATGATCTAGATTGAATCCTCAAAGGATTGGACGATTTTGCACTTAATTTCGTGGAAAGAGGTTGTTTTTGAGTCTCTTGGGAGGTGTGACGGCGCTAGGGTTCGAGAGTTAGAGTAAAAGTGGGTTATGCACCTCCATTTATATGGGGTTTCTAAAAGTGACCGTTAGGGTTCAGAAAGTTCAGACTAGTCCGTGGTGATCACCGGACTAGTCCTGTGTGCTGTGTGTTGCAAACCCTAAGAGTCTCGAAATATCGGACAAGTCCGGCTGAGAGCGGACTTGTCCGATTTCGCTACTGGAAATCTTCGGACTAGTACGATGTCCATCGGACTTGTCCGGACTTGTGAAACCCTAAGTGTGTTGGATGACAAGTCCGCACTCGGAGGACTTGTCCGACTTGGATCAGTGGGGTTTTTCGGACTAGTCCGTGTGAACATCGAACTTGTCCGAAGTGGATCAGAAACGATATCGGACTAGTCCTGTTGATAACGGACTTGTCCGATGTTGTGTGACTTGTGTAGTGTTTTGAGGACTAGTCTGCACAGGGGGGACTAGTCCGATTCTAGTCAGAAGGATATCGGACTAGTCCGATAGATATCGGACTTGTCCGATCTGGTGCAGAAAGGTTAATCGGACTAGTCCGGTGACGAACGGACTAGTCCGGTTCTGTGAAACTCTATGCAATGTGTGTGTTTAATTATCATTGAGCTCTCGGGGTGTGTTTCCTTAACACACTCCATACACAATAATCTGCTATTCTTTTTCTTTGAGCTCATTTCCGCTTTGCTCCTCCTCATCCCTTCTTTTTGGTATTTTGCTCATTTTTTCATTATAGGCCTGCATTCATCTCAATAAAGAGGTTAGGATCCCAATTGCTTGCATAAATCATCCAAAACCCACAAGGGAGTCCTAGATGCACTTTCACGGACCTATCATCAGACCTCACAGGAACTCGGACCTTGATGAGACGGGTTTTATGGCAGTATTCAAAACTTTTATCGTCATAGCCAATGTATTCGGCACACAACGGTCTCACAAACTCCCCCTTGCCGAATGCATTGGCAACACCACTTAAAATCCGAACATTGGCTTATTCATATGAAAAGTTTCGAAAACAATTTTCTCCCCGTATTTCTCCCCGTTTGTAAATCAAAAATAAATGAGAAGAAAAATAATAAATTCTTTCCCCCTGAGAAGAATGGTGCCAGAACACTTGTGAATGTGTGAAATGTGTGATCAATTTCTCCCCCTTTGACAATGTATTCAGCAAGGTTCAAAATAGAAATTTCAATTGTTATGAGCATATTGTAACATATACATATAAAACAAAGCTCATCCAATTCATACTATAAAGTAACTTTCACAACCACATCAATGAAATACATAAAGTAGTGTAAGCCATGCTAGAGATCAAATGTAATTTTCAATTTAAGCAAGTCATGATCGGACAAACTTAATTATTTCAAAACTTGAAAGCATGACTCTTGTTCATGCATTTTTCATTTTTCAATATTATTTAAAGCACAAATTCTTATCATATAACATTTGCAAGAGATTATATGCCGCATCTGCCTTATTCTAACCAACCAAGCTAAGCCTATGTAATTTGACAATCAGAAGCTTAAGGAGACGGTTTTAGTCATACACAACTTCTTCAAAGTTCATATCTAAGTGCAATGATAAGCCATCTCAAAAGAAGAAGTGCGATGCATGCATATTCTCTTGATCTTTTCTCATTTTTATTTGATCATGAAAGCCCAACACGGGGATAGTTCATTGATTAATTTTTCATTATTAAAAGCACTTGTGAGCATGCAACCAGTTCAAAACAGCAACAAAGTTCGATCATGTCCAGATTTAGTGTAAATAATTATTCCAATTACTAATAATGGCAAAAACTACAAAATGTATAACATGAGTAATGTAGTAAGAACTTCCAGCATGTCAAAGGAATCACAAAGTCATATATGTATAAAATACTATGCTCATATTATATTAAATTCAGATTCACACATAGACTTCCCAAGTTTTAAAACTCCGCCTCAATTTAAGCCATGATGATGCATAACCCCTATTTAACTACGAATGTATCAAAAACGAGAGAAATCCAAAGGTTTTGTAAAAAATGTCAGCCAATTGTTGTTTGATATCTACATGGTGAAGCACAATTTTTCCTTTTTCAACATTATCACGGAGAAAGTCATAACTAATGTCAATGTACTTTGTTCTCAAATGTTGCATGGGTTTTTATAAATGCAAATGGCACTAGTGTTATCACAAAATAGCGGAACACTATCTAGATCTACCCCATAGTCCTTAAGTGTTTGAACAATACAAAGAATTTGTGAGCAAGCGCTAGCAGCAGCTACATATTCAGATTCAGTTGTGGATTGTGCAACTGAGTTTTGTTTTCTAGAGGACCAAGCAACAAGTGAATTGCCAAGAAAATGACAAGCACCCGAAGTACTTTTCTTATCAATCCTACAACTCCCAAAATTCAGCATTCAAAAAGGCTTTCAAATTAATGGTTGACAAAGAAGGAAGAAAAATGTCAAATTCTTGAATTCCAATGTAAGTACCTGAGAATCCTTTTGAGGGATTGACAATGTGAAGCATGTGGGAAGCTTGAAATCGTGTACAAAAACATACGCTAAATTGTATATCTGGTCTTGATGTCGTGAGGTACAAAAGTGATCCAATCTTGCTTCTATATTCTTTTTGATCCACGGGTTCACCATCTTCATCAAGTTCAAGTGTCATTGATGTACTCATTGGTGTCCGAATAGGCTTGCTTTTGTCCATGTTGAAGAGCTTAAGAAGGTCTTTCGTATACTTCATTTGATGCACAAAAGTACCCTCCTTGGTTTGCTTGATTTGCAGCGCCAAAAAGTATGTGAATTCTCCCATCATACTCATTTCAAATTCTAAACTCATCATAGCTAAAAACTTGGACACAAGATCATGAGAAGCACAACCAAAGATAATATCGTCCACATACACTTGAAGGAATAATAAGTCATTACCATGCTTAAGCACAAACAAAGTTTTGTCAACCTTGCCCATGGTAAACCCCTTTCCAAGTAATAATGTTTTAACCTATCATACCATGCTCTAGGGGCTTGTTTGAGACCGTACAAGGCTTTGGACAGTTTGTAAACATGATTAAGAAAATCTGGATTTTCAAAACCTGGTGGTTGCTTGACGTAAACCTCCTCATCTATGTATCCACTAAGAAAAGCACTTTTAACATGCATTTGATATAACTTGAAACCTTTAGATGCAGCAAAAGCTAACAAAAGTCTTATGGCTTCTAATCTAGCAACAGGAGCAAAAGTTTCATCAAAATCTAGACCTTCAATTTGTGTGAAACCTTGAGCAACAAACCTAGCCTTATTCCTAACCACAACCCCATCCCCACTTTTTATTTTAAACACCCATTTAGTTCCAATTAAACTGTGACCTTGACGTGGAGGTACAAGTTTCCAAATATTATTTCTTTCAAAATTTTCTAACTCTTCTTGCATGGCAATAATCCAAGATTCACTATTGAGTGCGTGTGATATATATTTAGGTTCAAAAGAAGCAAGAAAAGCAGAATGAGCGTGAGAGTTTGGATCGCAAAACCTGGACCGTGTGACTCGTTCATGCAAGCTGCCAATAATTTGTTGTGGGGGATGACTTTTGAGGATTCGAAGGGGGAGTAGACACTTCACAAACTCCTTGTTCTTGTTCATCACAGATCGAAGAACTTGTGGCTTGTGGACGATCTGTACGAGCTGCAGTAGTTGTTGGTGCTGATTGTGGTGCGAAATCAGCAGCGTGATCAACATCATTTGCTTCTAAATTTTCGGGCAGCAACACCACTTCTTTGTCTTCTTCGATGAAAATACTCTCCCCCTGTGGACATGGATTTGGACCTGCAATATTATAGCTAGTAACTGGGCTAGCTTCATCAAAAGAAACCTCACAAGCCTCCACAATTTGTTAGAGTCAAGTAAAAGCACACGGTAGCCTCTAGTATGAGATGGATAACCAAGAAACATGCCATCAACAGATCTAGCTTCAAATTTATCAATATTACCATGTTCTTAACAAAGCATTTAGAACCAAAGACCCGAAAGTGTGTGACACTAGGCCTATGTCCAAACCGAAGTTCATATGATTTTTTTCCTAGCTTAGCACGCAAGAAAACACGATTTGAGACATAACAAGCAGTTGCAATTGCATCTGCCCAAAATTTTCTAGGAGTTTGATATTCATCAAGCATAGTCCTAGCCATCTCAACTGAGGTTCTGTTCTTTCTCTCTACAACACCGTTTTGTTGAGGTACATAAGGTGAATAAACTTGATGATCTATTCCATTTCCAGCACAAAAGTGATCAAATGACTGAGTTTTAAATTCGGTTCCGTTGTCACTTCTAATTGCGTTTAAAGATCCTTGGTGATCGATTGATTATCTAAGAAATAAAGTTCTAAAGTGACTAAAAGCTTCATTCATAGATGCCATAAATTAAACCCAAGAGTATCTAGAAAAATCATCAACAATCACAAGAAAATACCATTTACCTCCGAGGGATTGAACACGTGAAGGTCCTACGGTGTGAAGGTGCAAAAGTTGACCCGATTCAGTTGTCATGGTCATTGTGAGAGGAGCATGTGAACCCGCAGCCATCTTAGCATGTCTACAAGAAGAGGACACAATTTCTTTGTCCCCTTTAAGCTTAGGCAGCCCACGTATGCGATCAAGAGCACTGACACGCGTTAGATGATCAAAGCCTACGTGACATAGTCTGCGATGCAAAAAATATAAGTCCTTCGAATCATTAGCAACTAGACACCTATGCTTAGAAGATGACACATCAAAATCATCTTTAAAAACTCGTCCAAACCGAGACAAGTTAAAAATAAGCTCACTATTTCAATCTACAACCTTGCAGCAATTTTTAGTGAAAATAATTTCCAGATTTTCATATAGCAATCATGAAACAGAAAGCAAGTTGTATTTCAAATTTTTAACAAGTGCCACATCCTTCAAAGTGTAGTGATTATTTACTCTAACCGGACCTTTGGTAATTATAGGAGTTGAAAAATTATCGGCAAAAGTATCATTCTGTACACGTGACACAAAAGAGAGGGAGGAGAACCATTCTTTGTTACCAATCATGTAGCGTGAGCACCCTGAATCCAAATCCAAATGTTCTCCTTCCTCAAGCGTCTAACCTACATAGAAGGACAATACGTCAATGAGTCAATACTGGGGTTAGTCAAAAGGTATTTAGGAATCCAGTACTGAGTCACACGACGTCCAACAAAAATAACACGCGAAAGCTAAGATAAAGCAGCCGGTTTATGAGCCTAATTTTGAGAATTCTTGTACCCAACTACTGCCCTAGGAGGTTTTACATGTGTAGCACGAGAAACAGAAGGTTTGGGAGCAATCTTTGCAGTTCCTAACAGTCGGACCTAGCCACATCATGTCAGACCTAACCAAAAAAAGTCGGACCTAGACAAAGCAAGTCAGACCTTACGTTGGACTTTGCCGGAGCTACACAAAATAAGCCGGACCTATAGTCGGACCTTGCAAGAACTCGGACCTAGAGTCGGACCTTGATGAGATGGGTGTTTTTGGCAGTATTCAAAACTTTTATCATCATAACCAATGTATTCACCACACATAGGTCTCACACACGGCTCTGATACCAATTTGTGACACCCGATTTTGAATGAACCAAGCGTGATGCATATGTGTGCCCAGGATGTTTAACACACATACACAAGTGATTCACAAACGATAGCTAGATTATAACCATGTCTCGAATAATATCATTAATAATAGTACCTTATTACAACCAAATAGTCTCGAATACAAACTCTAAACAACTGCAGTGGAAAACACTAAACACTAGACTCCAAACTCCATAGGCAAGCTTGATAGTAACACGCACGCCTAGAACTCCTCAAAGACCTGCTGGTACTCCACATTGTCGCATGCGTCTGAATTTGTTGGGGGAATAGCAAGGGTGAGCACATGTTGTACTCATTAACTGTGGGAAAGTATGACATGTAGCTTAAACAAGGAATGATAATTCAATGGCTAATTGCATAAAAGTACATTCAAACAGTTGAAAATGCAATAATATGATCATTAAGTGTGGTCCTTACCAAAATAACCCAAATAACATTAATTCCAACTTAAGTAACCAATACCACCAATAATAATCTATAATCAACTCATAACTGCTCATCTGTATCCATTTCATCGATTTCATATACCAAAGCCAAATTACTGGATCAATACCAACTCCTAATTCAATTCGAGCCATGAAACCATGTTCAAGGTCCAAAACTCTAATCATGTGAGGGTCCAGGTGGCTCACAACCGGGAGCACGACTATCATGATAGTTTAAAACACACTCTACAGAGGTTGTGCCACATTACCCACAAGTTCATGATTTCATCACCTTTTGATGACTATGGATTCTCAATTACACCGTCTCACACTTTCTTATGTGTGTGGCCAAAAGATCACAGAATAGCCTTTACAAAGTGATTACTAGCATATTTAGACCACAGTGAGGTTTCACCAGTGGTGATCTCTCCAACTGATCACATCCAACCAAGGGCCCCTATTTAGCCATTCGGATCCCAGGATAGTCCCACCAATCTCTACAAACCCATCCGACTACCCCTTCCCCGAGCATTCCTAATGGTCCAAATAGTACTGGCAAAACACTAATTAGTTAGCTAAGACGCACACATACTTGGCCCTGTTGTGGCACCGTAAATCCTGGATGGTCGCTCCATGAATCGGTCCTTAGATATCAAGCAAGCAAAACCACCAAAAACAATCCAACCTATTCTACAAAACCGGCTTGCTTAGATCCCTAGGCACCATGTTGCTAAAGGGTCATTATTATCAATTCTCATCATTTAAGTGTTCAATAGCTCATAATTAAGTAACATGATTGTTTCCCAAACCCAATTGAGTAGTGCGAAGCAAAAGTGTAAAATACCCTTGCTGACTCTCTACATTGTGTTCAAGCGACAAAGGTGGTCATACAAAACTAGTAAACTCCTTCAATTGGGTTTTCCCATCAAATTGACACAAGCATGCAATTTTGCAAACAAAACATTTAAAAACCTAGATAAAAATGATCAAGGACACTTGCCTTGCTCTTGAGCTTGGTTTGGATCGAAGGCTTTGAGGTTCTTGTTCTACAGGTCCTCAAAAGCACTTTCTACAGTGAGACCTTCTATTCCAAGCGAACAACATGCAAAACAAACATCACAATCAAATAATGCTCATATATTACTTAATATGCATGATTTGTGCAATTGTGAAGCTTGTTAATGAGTTGCTATTAATGTTTACGAACTACTTACAATAGTTTTTAACAGGTTTGAACAAGAGTTGAATTTATTTGGATCAAATTGAATTCAATTCAGCATTAGCAAACTTAGAGGCCAGACAAGTCCAGTATCAGGGCTGGACTAGTCCGCCGTGATCAGAGCTGCGAATTAGGGTTTTCTAATCAGCAAGGATTTGAGGTTAATTTCACATGGAAAAGTGGATGTAGAGGGTGTACCTTGTGTTTTCGGATCCAAGGATCAAGAATTGGGTGCAACACTTGATTCTAGACGATTAGTGCTTGATGGAGATGAGTTGATGAAGGTTTGGTGATGAAGAACGTCGATTGTCGAAAAGTTCATGAAGATCGATCTTGATTGATACTTCTCCCTCTTCTCCTCCTTCTCCTTGCACCAGGACTCCTTCTTGACGTCGGCACAAGGCAAAGGGTGGCAACAAGGGTTTTTCTCAAAGGTTGGAGGGGTGAGGGTATTGGGTTGCTTATATAAGGGTGGAGAGATAGGGTTTTGGAGTGAATTGCAAGTAGATTTCGGTGGGGATATGTAGGGGCCAAGGTGGAGACATTGGGCTCCTCTGAGGTTGGGCACGAAGTTCTTGGGCCCAATTAAGGTAATTACCCAATAACCAATCATGGAGGAAAAACAGAATCGGAGTTGAATTCTGCATGTTGGACTAGTCCACAATTGGGACCGAACAATTCCGTTTTAGAACAGAGGCGAAATCGGATAAGTCCGGTGTGCTGGGCCGGACTAGTCCGGGGTTGCAAATTAAAAAGCTTCCAGACTAAAAACTGGACCAAATCGGACTAGTCCGCTCAAAATCGGACGGGTCTAGAAAAACATCAGAAGGTCAATCTGGACTAGTCTGTGCATTGTGCCAGACAAGTTCGGGCTCTGAAGACGACTGAATTTTTCTGAATAGAAGGGAAATACCAGACTAGTCCGGGTTGGATGCCGAACATGTCTGTACCCTGACAGACATAAATTCTTGATTATATCTAAATTCATTTTAATCTTGTTGCCTTTAGGGTTGCTTTATGTTAAACTTATATAAGGATGTATGCAATGCATTATGCATGAAAAATGAGGGTGATGCAGTTGGTTATTTTGGTTATGCTGGGATTTGACCGCACCTAGTAATTGAAGTTGCATCTTAACTCTTGTGAATGAAATATGCTTTTCTGGAATGAGCTATTATTATCATCCTTGTTTAAGCTACATGTCATACTTTCCCACACCTGCTGAGTATGGTATGTGCTCACCCTTGATTTTTCCATATAAATTCAGCTACAGGTGATAATTTGGAGTATCCTGAGGATTTTGAGGAGTACTAGGCGTGCCTGTTATTGTCAAATGCCCGTGGAGCTGGAGTCTACTAGTTGCTTAGTTTTTGGCTGCAATAGTATTGTTTAGAGTTTGTCATTTGAGACTATTTGTACTATAGTAATAAGATACTATTTACTATTCAAAATATGTATCTGAATATCGTTTGTAATTCACTCCTGTATGTGTGATGAACGTCCTGAGCACAAATAAACGCTTCACTTGGTTCATTCTCGAAACCGGGTGTCACAGGTGACATCGATGGCCTGGTCTATATGAGGTAATGGGAGCGATCCTTCGGACATGCCTTGTTGATGCTCATATAATCAACGCATATCAATCATTCCCCACACTATTTTCTTACGAGCACGAGGTTGGCCAGCCAATCGCGATGCTGTACCTCCTCAATGAAACCAGTTAACACAAGCTTTTCGATCTCGACACTGATGGCTCACTGCTTCTACTCGTCGCAAATGGTGTAATCTCTGCTTGATGGGTTGGGTGTTCGGTATGATTCTGAGGGTGTGTTCGACGACCTCGTGAAAGTGTATCTAGGCACACCCTTGTGGGTTTTGGACGATTGATGACAAACAAGCGAGATCCTAATGAGATTTGTTAAGTTAAGAGCATGTCTTCAAAGAATGGAAATAATTGTGCACAAAAAGGTGAAAAATGAGAAACAAGAAGGAAAGAGCACAAGTGGAGAATAAAGTGCAAAGTAGTTCAAAATGTATAGGGTGTGTGTGAGAGACACACCCCAAGAGCTCGAACCTTTGCGTAGATAGTAAGGGTTAAGCACTTAATTAAAAACTCACTTAAGCACCAGACTAGTCTAATCTTTTTTGACTAGTTGGACATTTCTCTGGTGCTCAACCGGACAAGTCCCCAAATGCGGACTAGTCTGACTCTCTTCGCAATTCATATTGCATCGGACTACTCCAGCATTATACGAACTAGTCCAAATTCTTCTCTGGAAACTAAATGGACTAGTCCGGTCCTATAGCGGGCTAGTCCGGTACACTAAAAGTAGTTACGGTTTCCTAGTGTGCTACACAACTCCATGTTAAAACCACTCAGCACACCAGACTAGTCTGGTTTCTATAGCGAACTAGTTCAAGCCTCGACATCCTCAATAGCAACTTTTCTGAACACCTATAGATATGTGATCCACAACCCCATAATAATGAACATAGAACCCTAGCGCCGTCACACGTCTCAAGGGAACAAAACACTCCTCTCCACACATCTAAATCCCTAACAAGTTCAATCTTTTGGGAATTGAGATTTGGGAAAGGGAGGGCGATGTCTACGTGATCTTGAGCTCTTGGTGTTTGATCTCTCTCACACTCTTGATGTTCTTGTACATCTTTTTAGTGTTTTTGATTTGTTTCCTCATTTTAAACTTGTGGGAGTCCTCAACTTGTGAAGTTGCCCCACAGACTTGATGATTACCCCATTGATAGTGGAATTCAAGTTGGCCTTCGTGGTGACTTGACAAGGTAAAGGGTTGGTTGAGACCCGACTCTGTGTGAGCCCCTCAATGAGGATGTAGATCCATTTTGTGGGATTCAACCTTGGTAAAAATCGTCGTGTCTTGTGCCTTTCATTTACTTTGTTCACACGTGCAATTAGCTAGGACACAAATTGATAAATCTCCTACTTGGCATTAAATTTGTGTCTCGAGAAGCTTGACCATAATATACATTTGCTTATCACTATAGAGTTAATTTACATATTTTGCTTCTTTACTATTCGAAGAAAATACCAAATAGAGTTAAGTTCTTGTAGGTGTTGCGACAACACCTGACTAGTGCACACCTAATACTAGACTAGTCTGGCCTTCCTGGTATTTGACAATTCTACTAAGTGTCGCAAGAAAAAGTTTTAACGCCTATTCACACTCTAGGCCACACTCAATTGGTATCAGATCCGATCTCTCCATCAAGATACTCACCACTCGGAAAAATTAATGGCTGACGACAAGACAAACGAGATCCCCGAAACGCCCATCATTGAAGATGATCAAGAGACCAAGATGTTCGATGTGCTCAAGGAGCACGGACACGATGATGAAGAAGTGTGACAACTGAAGGCACTTCTAAGGAAGAAGATCAAAGCCGAAAGAGCAAGAAAGAAAATGAGAAGCAAAAAGAGGGTAGTCATCAAGACTACTCCCCATATCCTTTTTGAGCGGCTCAACAATAATAATGATTATCTTTCTATTCCATTGGGAAAGCCTCCTCACTTCGATGGAAGTGACTATACTAAGTGGAAACACAACATGAAAATGCATCTTATCTCCTTAAATCCAAGTCTTTGGCACATAGTGTGTACAGGTCTAGACATCTCGTGCAATGATGAAGAATTCACCTCGCAGTAAAAACTAGCAATCCATTGCAATGCACAAGCCGTTGCGGCGATCACTTCGTCCTTGAGTCGAGAGGAGTTCACCAAGGTGGATGGACTAGAAATTGCCAAGGACATATGGGACACCCTCAAGACTGCACATGAAGGAAATTGTTCTATCCGCGAAGAGAAGATCGAAATGCTTGAGGGAGAATTGGTGATATTTGCCATCGAGGATGGTGAAACTCCTCAAGAGATGTACAACCGAATAAAGACACTCATTAACATGATTTGTGCCTATGGAACCAAAAAGTGGACTCATCATGAGGTTCTCAAAACGATGATAAGGGCGTTCAGGCCACACAATGTCACTTTATTCTTAATGATAAGAGAACGCCTGGGGTTCCACCAATTGACCCCCGATGAAGTTCTAGGAAAAAATATAAACATGAGATGATGGAAAAGGAGGCTCAATATGTGAAAGATCTTGCGGAGCTTACTTCATCGAAAAAGAAGAAAGTTGCCCTCAAGGAAAAATGCAAGCCCAAGGGAAAAGAAGCTCGTGAGACACATGAAGAAGAGGATAGTGATGATGTAATCACTGACACGGATCAAGAACACGATGAGAAGGAGTAAAAGTGATAATTCAATTGAAGGGAAGAATAAACACAAAGAAAAATATAAAGCTCAGTGTACTTGCTACAACTGTGGCGAATATAGACACTTCATGGTTGACTGCCAATATGAAGAAAATAAGAAGAAGAAGAAGAAGGAAGAGTCAAAAGCCACAAGAGAGGAAAATGTTGAAGGAAAAGAAGGAAGCACACCAAGAACACATTAGCAAAGAGTGGGACTCAGACGATGAATCCTCCTTTGAAGATGAAGAGGAGATGGCAACAATTTCCATCAAGAAGCCTACAACGAAGTATACACTTTTCCCAAATGTGGGAAGATGGAATGACTCCAATCATACTTGCCTCATGGCCAAGGAGGGCAAGAAGAAGGTCAAATCTAAACCCACCTCTTTACATTCCTCCATTGATTATTTTAATAGTGCTAGTGAGAATGAGGATATGTTAAAAGGTTTAAGTAAAATAGCTTTAAGGAAAATAAATTGTTGTTGGATGAGATATTTGAGATGGTGGAGCTTGTCAACTGTCAAGAAGATATGCTCATTATTGAAAGAAAGAAATATTTTGAGGTTGAGAAGCTTCTCGAGCTTGAAAAGGAGAGAAGCAAAGCACTTGCGCTTGAACTAGCGTTGAGTAAGGAAACTTAAACAAAGCTAGAAGACTCACACATTGCAATCAAGGATGAACTTGCTAACTTGACTAAAGTTAAAATGATTCTTAAGGTGCAAGTTGCGTCACTCAAGCAAAGTGGCACTTCCTGTTCCAAAAGCTCATCCTCTCAAAATGTGATGTCCATGCCTATTAAAACATGCACATGTTTTAACTTGAACACTAATGTGAAGGATGAACTTAATGCATCTAAAATAAAACATCCTTACCAAAGTGGCATCTTTGACAAGGAAAAGATCAAATATGCACGTAGTGCATATACGGTCACAAGACCTCCTAATGTCAAAGATAGTCTTGTGTATACACGACGCAGAAAGCAATCCATTAATGTTCACAAGAATGACTTAGAACATATTGCCTTTGTTAGGGATAACTCATCTAAACATGATCAACAAACCTTGTTTCATACTTTTGATGCATCGTATGTTCCTATGAGAAATCGGTTTGGTCGTGTTTTTGCTAAGTATGTCGGGCTACGCCACAAGAATCCTAGATATTGTGTGTGGGTGCCAAAATTACTTGTAACTAACCTCAAAGGACCCAAGAAAGCTTGGGTACCTAAGACCAAGGCATGATTCTATTTTGCAGCCTTACTCCTCCGATGGATCAAAATTGGTGCTAGATAGTTGATGCACTGACCACATGACCGGAGAGAGGAGAATGTTCGTGGAATATGAGAAAAATGATGATCCGAGTGAGGGTTTCTATTTTGGAGCCAATAGCTAAGGAAACATGCTTGGTATCGGTAAAATTGTGATATCATCTCAACATACCCTTTCTCATGTTTTACATGTTGATTCCCTAGATTACAACTTTTTGTCCATATCTCAGTTATGTGAGAAAGGGTATAACTGTCTGTTTACTAACAAGGGTGTGAAAGTTTTTAGAATTAGCGGTAACTCGGTTGCATTCAACGGTATGTTGAAGGGAAATCTATATCTTGTTGACTTCAACAAAGATAAAGCCGAACTCGACACATGCTTGACTGCACAAACTAACGTGGGATGGCAGTGCCATAGATGGGTAGCCCATGTTGGTAGGATAAATTTGCAAAAACTGATAAAAGGTGGTCACATGGGAGGCTTGTAAGATGTTGTGTTTGAGAAATATAGGTCGTGTAGCGCATGCCAAGCCAGGAAGCAATTGGGGTACCACATCCAACAAGGAACGTGATGACTACAGCGCTGGAACTTCTACACATGGATCTTTTTGGTCCAATGGCTTATATAAGCACAGGCGGTAACAAATACGGTTTGGTCATAGTTGATGATTTTTCTAGGTTTACGTGTGTATTTTTCTTATATGATAAATCAGAAACCCAAAGCATGCTCAAGAGGTGCTCAAAGAGGGCACAAAATGAATTCTCTACAACAATCAAGAACATTAGGAGCGACAATGAAACTGAGTTCAACAATACTTAAGTTGAGGAGTACCTTAATGAAGAAGGAACAAAGCATGAGTTCTCGGCATCTTGTTCCCCTCAACAAAATGGAGCGGCCGAGAGAAAGAACTGAACACTCATTGAAATGGAGAGAACAATGCTAGATGAATACAAGACTTCGGACCAATTTTGGGCAAAAGCAGCGAACACTGATTTTCATGCCACGAAACGGCTATATCTTCATCCACTTCTAAAGAAGACGCCATATGAGCTCCTAACGGGTAGCAAGCCAAATGTTTCTTATTTTAGAGTCTTTGGTATCAAATGCTACATTTTGAACAAGAAGCCTAGGACTTCGAAGTTTGCTTCAAAATTTGATGAAGGTATCTTGCTTGGTTCTGACTTGAACGCCTAAGCCTACCGTGTCTTCAACAAACTCTCTGGAATTGTTGAAGTAGCACGTGACGTAGTGTTCGACGAGACTAATGGCTCCCAAGTGGAGCAAGTTGATAAGTGTGTGCTAGATTAAGAAGAAGCTTGATGTGGAATGGAACTTGGTGATATTCGACCACAAGAGCTATCACAAGACTCAAGTCCTCAAGATGTACCTCAACCAATGATCAATGATCAAGGGGAACTTCTACACAAGATCAACCTCAACAAGATCAAGATGATCAACATAATCATGGATGCAATGATCTAGGGAGAGATGACGAAAATTAAGAAGATGAAGAGGAAATGAGACTACAAGTGCCCACCCAAGAGTACATCAAAGTGTGCAAAGAGATCACGTCGTCGACAACATCATTGAAGATATTGCAAGGGAGTAACTACTAGATCTTGTATTGCCAATTTTTGCGAACACTACTCTGTTGTTTTGTCTTTGGAACCTTATAGGTTGATGAAGCACTTCAAGATGCGGATTAGGTGATGGCGATGCAAGAAGAGTTGAACAACCTCGAATGGAATAAAGTATGGGAGCTTGTGGGAATACCAAAAGCAAACATCGTAGGTACCAAGTGGGTCTTCCGAAACAAGGAAGATGAACATGAAGTGGTGACGAGGAACAGAGCACAACTTGTGGCAAAAGGTTACACACAAGCCGAAGGTTTGGATTTTGATGAAACATTTTCTCCCATAGCTAGACTTCTGTTCATTTGAATTCTATTAGCCTATGCTACTCACCATAATTTTAAGCTTTATTAAATGGACGTCAAAAGTGCATTCCTCAACGGTCCTATCAAAGAGGAAGTGTAAATGGAGCAACAACCAGCTTTGAATACCAAGACCACCCTCACCGTGTGTGCAAACTGCATAAGGCTCTCTATGGCCTCAAACAAGCTCCTAGAGCTTGGTACGAGTGCCTTAGAGACTTTCTCACTCAAAACGGTTTTAAAATAGGAAAGGCTGATTATCCACTATTTACTAAACATTTTGATGGTCATTTATTCATTTGTCAAATTTATGTTGATGATATCATTTTTGGTTCTACTAACGAATCGTTTTGTGAAGAATCTAGTAAGACCATGACAAACAGGTTCGAGATGTTTATGATGGGCAAATTGAAGTTCATTTTGGGATTCCAAGTGAAACAACTTAAAGAGGGCACATTCATTTGCCAAACAAAGTACACATAGGACATCCTCAAAAAGTTCAACATGGACAAAGCGGAGCACATCAAGAGTCCTATGGCAACAAATGGGCATCTCGATCTCAATGAAGGCAGTCCATGTGTGGATCAAAAGGTATACTGTTCTATGGAATGTTCCCTGCTTTACTTATGTGCGTCTAGGCTTGATATTATATTGAGTGTTTTTATGTGGGCAAGGATTCAAGCTGCACCAAAAGAGTGTCACTTAATTGCAGTAAAAAGAATCCTAAGATACCTAGTTCACCCACCTAACCTAGGCCTTTGGTACCTAAAAGGCTCTAAATTCAACATTATAGGTTATTCTGATGCCAATTATGCAGGCTACAAGATGATAGAAAAAGCACATCTGGAACCTGCCAATTTTTAGGTAGATCCTTAGTGTCATGGTACTCAAAGAAAAAAAACTCCATTGCCCTTTCAACAGTCGAAGCGGAGTATGTCGCAGTTGGTAGTTTTTGTGCGCAACTCCTTTGGATGTGATAAACTCTAAGGGATTACGATTACAATTTGAATTGTATTCCACTCAGATGTGACAATGAGAGTGCCATAAAAGTAACACACAATCCTGTAGAGAAGTCCAAAACAAAACATATCAATATTTGCCATCACTTCCTAAGAGACCACTCATTAAAAGGAGACATAGTAATTTCACATGTTAGAATCGAGAAACAACTAGCGGAAATTTTCACAAAGCCTTTAGATGAAAAATGCTTTTGCAAGCTTAGAAATGAACTAAATATCCTTGACGCTCGAAATGGGGCTTGAAAAGTTACATATCTTATTGTTTCTTCAAAGTTTACTAGTTTCAGAAATTTGTCTCCTCTCTCGAATTTCTCTTGAAAGCTATTTTAATTATTGAATATTGGTGAGTTATGGCCATTGTTTGGTTGTTGATTGCTTACTAGTCATACTCATCAAGATTATTTGTAAAAAGATGTCATAAAGATCATTATTGGATTAAATCTCCAGAATCCTTTGATTCCCATTTTAATCTGTCCTATTGACCACAGACTAGTCCACCCCTGCAGACTAGTTCGTCCCTTGTTGGTATACCGGACTAGTCCGGTCTTGTGCAGACCAGCCTGTGATTATCAGGCTTAAACCTAGCCAACTGCAAAATTTGTCTATCTTCTTCCTCACAACTTCCATCTCATTCTCTCTCCTCACCCTTGAGCTCCCAAGGCGAAACACTATTTCCTCCACCAAATCAAAGTTTTTGCTCGTTTGAATCGACGCCCTTCATCACGAAGCCTTAAACCCTGAACTAATCTGGACCTAAACTCCACTCCCCCCCCTTTGATTTTTGATTTAGTAAAATTGCCCTCCCAAAACCCTAGTTTCCTTTATTTTCTATTTTTTTTTCAAGTTTATTGATCCCTAGGATTTACATGTCCTTCCTCAATGTACTCCCAATGCTTACCCACTGCATTGCATCAACTTTACCTAGATTTGTCGAGGATTTTGAATTTATGGTTCATACGGCCAAACTGGACTAGTCTGGTCACTAGTGCGGACATGTCCGGTACACCGGACAAGTCTGCACTCTAAAACCGGACGAGTCCAGACTTTGACAGTTTGGAAAACTAAACTCATGTTTCGACAAACTCTAGAACCCATCCTTACTACCCTACCTTATATCTCTTGTGTCAGGCACCATGTCGGGCTCATCGAACAAGAGCATGTTCAATTACGATGCCAAGCGCGATAGTGAGAGGTTGGCTCGAGCTCAAGAGAGAGGGGGCAAGAAGCACCATGAACTTGATGCCTCCGCTCCTCCGCCTGCCTCCTGTCCCGTGCAGAACAGGAAGGTTGTTGCAAAGAGCCTTCAATCAAGGATGTTGCTGGCACAAGCTCAACAGCGCCTAGAAGAAGCAAAGGTAAGGGTCTTGCAAGTGGACCAATTAGTCCTCTAAAGTTGAAGTGTCCTGTTCAAAGGAATCAGCAACCCTTTAATGATGCTTTGTCTGGCAAAGGATGTGATGTTTCTTGGAAGTACCGAAAGACTAATGTATATGAATAAGACAAGCAAGCAGCAGATCCAAGATTCTAGAGCAACACCCATGCTTACTACTACATCACTGTGTACATGAAGATGAGAACTCCAGTGGTCAAAAGTCAATGGGTTGACTTGCAATATCTTGAGTCAAAGAATTGTGAAGCCTTCCAGGAGGTTCTGGAAGTGTTACAGAGGTATGGGCTGAAGGACCTATTTTCCTTCAGATATAACTGGAATGATGAGGTCATTGCCCAGTTTTACTCTACCTGCCACTTCTCGAGCATTGATGAAGAAGGCATCACATGGATGACACATGGGTCCAAGTTCAGTGTCTTGTATGAGGAGTTTGCCAGGATACTCCACCTTGAGGATACCCCGGAAAATGAAATTGTCATCCATAACACAAAGTCCTTGGACAAGGATGAGCTCAGCTTCCTCTATTACACCCAAAGGCCATACAAGCCACCCACATCAAAGTACATGAAGCCATTCTTTGTGGTGCTTAATCAAATCCTGAGGAAGACCATTGCTCCTAAGGATGGAGATGCATAGAGTATCTAAGGATTTCTAAGGTCCTTATGAAAGTGATCAGCAAGAGAGAAGTACTTTCAACTTGTTTTACTATATCTACAATGACATTGTGAACATCTCCTGCACTTTGAATAGATTGTGTGGATATGCACCCTACATCATGTTCATGATCGAGAAGGTCACCAACTCGAGTTTGCGAAGGATGTAAAGCACACCGGTCTTAGGACCCAGATGGCTCCTAGATCTACAGCTCCTCTTGCACCTCTCTCGCCTTCAAGGGAATAGCACTCAAAGCAGGCTCAAGAAAGCTCAAGGGTTCCTGCTGCTACCTCTACTCCACCCTCCTCCAAAGGTCCTCTAGTGGCATATTGAAGATACTTTCTTCCACCTTTGCATCCTGCCGCAAAGTGGAAGTGAGGCAACACAAGGAGAGCCTGGACAGGAAGAAGTACTAGTGGTATGTGAAGGACAACATTAAGGCTATTTATCAGAAGTTGGAAATTGAACATGTTGGCTCTCCAAAGATCTCAGAGGACTCATCAGAAGACTTCTCCAAGCTCCCTCCCTTCACAAACGAAGAGCCTGCTTTCTTTGGAGTTGGTGGTTCCTCGACTCCTCCTCCTCCTCCTCATCCTCCTCCTCCTCCTCCTCCTCCTTCTCCTACCCATGATCATGTCGATGAAGACGTAGATGAAGATAGACGAAGAGTGTGGGAGAGAGTGAGGACATCAAGTAGTTACCCTCATTTTTTCCTTTTTGGTGTCTTGATGTCAAGTGGGAAGATCAAGAGTAGTAGTATTATTTGATCCTTAAGTTCTATTTGGATAATACATATTTTGCTTTAATGTTAATGTGTGATGCCTATTATGATATCTCTATGATGATTGTTGATTATGCCCTCATTTATGTTCATAAAAATCATTGTTCACACACACTCGATAGGCACCCCACCATAAAGAGTGCATATATCTGAGTGTGAGGATCGGGGTCCCGACATTCCAGGAATTTGCAATTGGGTGGTGACATGCGATGTGGCACCCAACAACACACAGAAAAAGGTACATCATGTTACATAAAACAACATAGTGTTATACAAGCTTTGTCTTTTACAAATAATATACATTAAAATACATTACAGTGGAAGATAAGTTCATAGCTCTCAACACTCAGGCCTAAGCTATGCAAAAGTCATTCCGTTCAGCCCGCGAATGGAATCACACTAGAAGCACACAAATTATATCACGGCGGCGTGCAGGGTTCCCACTCGGTCGTATACCCCGATGGTGGCAACGCCTCACCGGCAAACCCTTCATCATATGCAGGATATACGTAATATAGGACACCAGTTTGCAATAAAGGACTCACGTTCTTTATCCTTATTTTCAGTTTTAGCAGCAAATTAAGGCTTCAAGAATCAGAATTTTATTGAGCAATCTGTTCTACAGCAATACAAGTATCAATACATAATATTTCATAAAGCATGTTTCGATAATATTCCAACTACAATAATTAACTACATCACAACTCAGTGAATAAGCAGTACTCCATAACCGTGAGGGACGGCAACTCAAATCGATATACACCTGCAGGGATACACGAATAGCACGACACATACACCCACACTCGGAGATGCAATGGCACACTCTACAGATGTTATATGCGGCAACCTTTCACCCGCTACCTATACGCCGAACCAGTCAAACCGCTACGAGCAAGAGGCCCCCACACAGAGTACGACATACCCACTGGCAGGTTTACACCTTGCTGCTCTCAACCCGCACCTATAAGGCGGTAGGTTATGACTCAACGCTAAGGTGGACAATTTACAACACTTTATTGGTCTCGTATTTCCAGTATACCTTCAATACATTCAAACTTGCTCAACAGGGCCGCACACGGATTGGTCCTTGACCGACACAGGCACAACTACAGCTCACAAAACCCTATGTCCTGCTGCTCCTACTCCATGCTCGGTGTCATATTTAACCAAATGGTGAATCTCTCACTCGACAAAATCCCGTGTGGACCCAATTCCTGAACTCGCGAGTAGATTCCAACTACTCAACTTCTACCGAAGCAACTATAACATTAAGCATAGCATGGACACATCAAGTACATAAACATCTAACGTGCTCTCATGGATGCTCCGGTTATGCAAGTGGAAAACTCCTAGAAAACCTAGACCAAATGCACAATACATTCTAACCCATATAGTGTGACACAAATAAAATTTTAAAACATTGTTAAATGCAAACTGGGGCTTGCATGGCTGCGAGATAGGGTCCAAGTTAATCTCCGGGGGAATGAATTCATGAGGCTCCGGGGTCCTCTCGAGCTCGACAACTATTCGATATGCAAAGAATAATGCAAGTCATTTAATAGTGATAATATAGCATAGCTGAATGGAAATACAGTTAAGTGTATTAAATAATGGCCACTGGTTCTGGAAATATTACATAGGACACTAGGTACTATGAGTGAAGTTCTGGCCAAAACTGGTATCAATACATGGAAGTCTCTATTGTCTAAAATTCAATGTAGATAAACACTTTCCAGATTTTTCATGGGAAATCTGTGACTTTAACATGGCCAAAAGTTGGTGTTACATTTATAGGACGTAAAGAGCGATTCAAAAAATTTGGTTTCATAATTTTCTTTGCATTCTAATGTGAGATATTGAATTTACAAGTTTGGACAACTTGCTGGAAAAGTTTCTGGACATTTTGGAATTTTCAGGTACATACATATTGGAAACATAATTTGGCTATTCAAATCAAACCAAATGGACATCAAACTTTTACCGAAACTCAATGGAATTATGTGGAATGATGTGGCAAAGTTTGGGAATTTTTGAAGGAACGGAGCACGTAGAATTAATTCGAATGGCATTTTGCTTTATGGAATTATAGAGCTCAAATTATGGATTTTGATACAGATCCAAGTGCAACACTTGAAAGTATAGATCACCCTGGTTCCAAAAAAATTCATTTCAGAATTTTCGGACAAATATGATAGGAGATATTGATTTTTAAATTTGGAGCGGAATCTGGAATTAAATTCCAATTGGAAAGTTTGAAGAATAAAAGGGGCCCATGGGTTTTAAATCAGCCAATCAGATTGGGGCCACATGGGCAACAGAAATAAGAACCGTGGCCACAGTTGATCTCCTAGCCACAATGGATCCCAAAACTTAACTCCATTCGCTAACAACCGGGCCCCACCCCTAGTCATGTTCTTCCTCACACCGGCGGCGCCCGACGGTTGTAGGCGGCGGTGCCTCGCAGCAGCATGCACTAGGGCACGGGGGGGGGGGGGGGGGCTTGGAACTGGTCGCCAGGGCCTAAAATCGAACGGGGAATAGCTTTCCCTAGGTAACGCCGGCAATAGATTGCCGGAGAGAAGGTCTCGACGGCGGCGGCAGAACCTAGGGTTCCGACCATGTCGGCCGGGCCCTATGGTGCACCGTTTTGCATGGGAAAACCTTCAAAATGCTCCTGAGAACATAGCAAACGTGGGAGAGGGTGCCAAAGTGATTGAAATTTGCTTGAACTAGGAAAACGATGGCGGGCCGACATGGTGAAACATGGCAGTTGGGAAAACTGCTATTCCGGCTTAGTTACTCGATGAAACTCAATTATTCTTCTTCGAGGTGAAGCGCTTGGACGTCAAGAAACTATATTCTAATAGGATCGAAGAAACATTACACATACAAACAGAATTGAATCGAAGACCTGGCTTCGTTTATACATGAAGCTCGTCGGGAAAAAATGGAAATAACGAGGCTACAGTCCATGGCATGGGATCATATTTTACCAGAAGCTAGTACACGCATAGGCGAACCTTTTTGCTTCAAGTATTTGGTGAGATAAGGCTTGTATCGTCAGCTCCACGGTGGAGCAGAGGCGCAAGTGAAGAACAGGGGAAAGTGGCGACCGCATTTGAGCTCTGAACTGCTATGGGATGGCTCAACTGAGAATGAAAATGATCATACTGGTGCGGCAGACATTTGTGAGGAAGTAGAGGGAAAGAAAACTGATCAAAACGGCATACCCTGGCTTGACTTCGGCTAGAGCAGGGACTTGGCGCCAATAACAGAGAAACAAGTTGAAGAACAGATAAAAAGAGAGACGGTAGATTTTTCTGCCTTTGGTTTGGATGAGGACACAGCTGGTGAGCATTCCAGTGCAAGAAGTGAATGAGGCAGACACACAAGTTGTTGTTGTCGATTGCATGCCGGGAGGTGTCAGTCTGTGATGAAACAGAGAGGATTCCCTGGTTGTGATTCACTAGTCAGTGGGCCCCACAGCCGACTCCTCCTCATGCACTCTCTGTTGAATTTAATTCTCCACCAGATTTTGTCCAAAATCCTCAGATATTTTCTCGTAAAACAATTCCAAGGTTTGGAATCCTCTTTTAAATTCCAATGAACCAATTGATCAAAGTTCATTCAAATTCAAACTCTAATTTGAATTCAAATGGCAATTCACTGCTTGCATCGTATTTCATAGCAATTATATTTCAAAAATTATGAAACTTTGCCTGGGCACTATTTGAAATGTTAGCAACCCAATGCTCAACTCAAATTTTTAAGCTAAGTTTATTTTTTTGAATTCCCTATTTTAGGTTTGAAATAATTTGATCTATCTTCTTTCCATTCGAATTCTTTTTTCTCCTTATTTCTAATTTCAAGAATGAATTGTATGTTCAAAACTAGGGCTTTTACAATGAGAAGTAATTTTTGCTCATAATTGTCGTTCTCATATATTCAAGCTTTATGAAAATAAAATTTTTACTCTTAATTGTGAAATCTCAATGGTTGTCATAAATCACCAAAAAGGGAAGATCGAAAGTGCATCTAGGCACACCCTTGTGGGTTTTGGACGATTGATGACAAACAAGCAAGACCCTAATGAGATTTGTTAAGTGGAGAGCATGTCATAAAAAAATGGAAATAAAGGTGCACAAGAAGGTGAAAATGGGAAACAAGAAGGAAAGAGCACAAGTGGAGAATGGAAGCGCGAAATAGTTAAAAATGTATAGGGTGTGTGTGATAGACACACCCCAAGAGCTCAAACCTTTGCATAGATAGTAAGGGCTAAGCACCTAATTAAAAACTCACTTAAGCACCAGTCATGTCTGATAATATGCGGACTAATCTGAATTCCTCTCTGTATAGAGAATGGACTAGTCCGATCTTTTCTGAACAAGCTGATATTTCTCTGGTGCTCAAACGGATAGGTCCCTAAATGCGGACTATCCAACTCTCTTCATAATTCACATTGCACCAGACATTTCTGATTTTACATGCACTAGTACGAATTCATCTCTTGACACTGAACTTACTAGTCCGATCCTATAGCGGACTAGTCCGGTACACTAAAAACAGTTATGGTTTCCTAGTTTGTTGCACAACTCCACATTCAAATCACTCAGCACATCGGACGAGTCTGGTCCATATAGCAGACTAGTACGAGCCCCCAGGATCCTCATTGGTAACTTCTCTAAACACCTATAAATATGTGATCTACAGCCCCATAAACATGAACTAAGAACCCTTGTGCCATCACACGTCCCAAGAGCACAAAAACACTCATCTCCACACATCTAAAGCCCTAAAAATTTCAATCTTTTGGGAATTGTGATTTAGGAAAGGGAGAGCAATGTCTACATGATCTTGAGCCCTTGCGTTCTGATTTGTCTCACACTCTTGCTATTAATGTACATCTTTCGAGTGTGTTTGATCTGTTTCCGCATTGTAATCTTGTGGGAGCCCTCAGCTTGTGAGGTTGCCCCTTTGACCATATGATTACCCTGTTGATAGTGGAACTCAAGTCGGCCTTTGTTGTGACTTGACGAGGTAAAGAGTTGGTTGAGACCCAACTTTGTGTGAGCTCCACAATGAGGACATAGATCCCATTTGTGGGATTGAACCTCGGTAAAAATCACTGTGTCTTGTGCCTTTCATTTACTTCATTCACACATGCAATTAGCTTGGGCACAAATTGATAATCTCCTACTTGGCATTAAATTTGTAATTCTTGTGAAGCTTGACCATAATATACATTTGCTTATCACTCTAGAGTTAATTTACCTATTCTGCTGCTTTACTATTTTTAACACCGTCATTTTCAACTGTCATGCATTGCATTCATTCTTATACATGTATGTCGGTACCTTGCATATGGGGTACCCTTGCACACAGGCTGAAAGTACCTAAGTACATCTAGTGGCACCACGTATCCAAATGGCGTCGGACCTCGACCTTCCTCAAGAATGGGATCCGACACTCCCATGTGGGTCTCAAAGATGGGACTCAGCTCCTTCGGTGAGACGGGCTCCCAAGCTGCCACGTGTTTGGCTGACTGGAGCTCAGCCCACTATAGGAGGGCTCCAGTGCAACCACGTGGCTCGAAGCACCAGGCCAGGCACCTCCTACAGAGAAGGGCACTAGAGCTTCCACGTGCGCCGAAGGGCCCCAGAGCTGCCACATGCCTCATAGTACCAGGCATGGCCTCCCTTGCAGTGGCCAGCCCCGAAGCTGCCACGTGTCCCGCAACTCACCCTGGACGGTGGAATTCGATAGTTACGGGATGGTGCACCTTGTCTAAATCAAGCATTGAAGACAAACACCCACCTCTGGCAGATAACATGGAGCATGCAAACGGTCAAGGACCGCTGCGCCCAATAACATCAAAGTGAAGACAACACAAGCCTACCCCGCTCCGCCAGGTGGGTAGCTTACGGTGACAAGACAAACAGACGGAACATCTTCTAACAACTTCAGCGACTACGCATGGGCCACTGGCGACTAAAGTGGCAAGACGGCAGGTCTTCAAGCGACAGCTAGAGGAGGCTTATGTGAGAAGCCTCAGATCTTTAGGATAAGATCTTCCCGAGGCCACCTGTTGGGCCCAGACCCCTCTTGTAAGGCGTACGCCCTTGTCTATAAAAGGATCAGACCACCACCATTACATAGGATCCCCAATCTAACGCATACAGACACTACAAACATTCACACCAGCAATACAAAACTCACCGTGGAGTAGGGTATTATGCCCTGTTAGCTCGAACCATGTAAAACCACTATCTCACCACTCTCATATGTGCAATGTCTTCATAGAGGACTAAGCCCTGCCGATTAAGAACTTCTGCGGGCCACTCTCATAGCAGGTCAGGGGGAAGTGTCATAAGAAGTCTTTGAGATTTGGCGTGATAGGTAGGGTTTTTTTCCTCTAAAAATGTGGTTGCACTTTCATCTTAATGTTAATCTTCAAGCTTGCAAAAGCAGCGGCAAGATTGAGTCGCAGAAGGTCGACTTGCAGGTCAGCGAAGACGGGGAGATAGAGTTTAAAAAGCCCGAACGAGCCATTGAAATGGTCCACTAGGACGAGGGCTTCAACCCCAACAACGACCATGAGCATCGCAAAGCACTCCACGTCATCTTTGGGGGATCTTTGGAACCCGCATCCCGGAATGCGGTCAAGACCCTGCATCAGGCGTTGGCGTCGCTAGATCCTACTCACGCCTCGACACTGCATCACAGATGGAGGGAGACACCGATTAGCTTCCACACCTCTGACTGCCCTGAGAACATGGTGGGCGCTGGACATCTGCCCCTCCTCGTCGCCCCCATCATTGCCAACATAAAGTTCTACCATGTCCTGATAGATGGCGGGGCCAACCTCAACCTCATCAGCTGTGCGGCCTTTGACAAGCTAAGGATCCCCTTGTCCAAACTCATCCCATCGAGACCATTCTAGTGGATAGGGCCAGGGAGTATTATCCTTACAACAACATCCACCTCCGGGTGACCCCCGGGACACCTGGGAACTTCAGAACGGATAACATCCTATTCGACATCATGGAGGTCAGCCTCCCCTTCAACGGCACCATCGGTAGGCTAGTCGTGTACCGATTCATGGTTGTAGCCTACTACAAATACCTTGTCCACAAGATGCTGACTCCCATCGGCATCCTCAAGATATGCGGAGATCGCACTGGTGCAGTGTCAGCTTTGGAGAAACTCCAAGCACGGGCAGCGACCCCAACACCTGCCCCGGGCGATGCTGGACTGAGTCAACCCTCCCCAAGCTCGTGCGAGCACGACTACGCCACTGCCACGACATACCCATCAAGACTATCCAGATGGCTTCGATGCTGCCCAGACCACCCGCATTGTGGGTGTCTAGACAGCAACCTGGAATCAGCACTCATCACTTTCCTGCAAGCTAATATCGACGTATTTGCCTGACAACTGTCGTAGATGCCCGGCATCCCAAGGGAAGTGATCGAGCACGATTTGAAGATCTATCCTGATACTCGGCCAGCACATCAGAGGCCATGAAAGCAGTCCATCGAGCGGCAGAACTTCATACGTGAAGATATCAAGAAGCTGCTTGATGGCTTCATTCGGGAAGTCCATCATCCCAGGTGGCTAACCAATCCTGTTGTCATCCTGTTGTCATCCCCAACCTCAATAAAACATGACCTAAAGATCCTTTCCCACTCTCTAGGATAGATCAAGTCATAGATTCAACCTCGGGATGCAATCTACTCTGCTTTCCAGATGCTTGCTCATGGTTCCAACAAATCCCTATGTCTAGAGAGGACGAAGAACATACCGCATTTATAACCATAGATGGCCTTTACTGCTATGTCTACATGGCTTATGGTCTTAAGAATGCCCTCCCTACCTTTGTACGTGCCATGCACAAAACACTTGGGGATCTCATTCAGGACCTAGTAGAGCTGTATGTCAACGACATCGTTGTAAAAATCCAAACACATACATCATTGCTAGACATCCTCGCCCTAGTCTTCGATAGGTCGCGAACCACACGCACAAAGTGCAACCCGGACAAGTCTATGTTCAGAGCCAAAGCTGGGAAGCTCCTTGGTTTCTTGGTCACACACCGAGGCATCGAGGCCAACCCAGAGAACTTCAAGGCGGTGAAGATGATGCAACCTCCAGGATGTGCAGAAGCTTGCAGGTTTCTTGGCAGCGCTTTACTAGTTTATCTCTAGACTGGCTAAACGAGCCCTCCCATTCTTCAAACCGTTGTGTCAGTCAAGACCGTTCGTCTAGACTTAGGGGCAGAGAAGGCGTTCTGCAAGTTGAAGCAGCAACTTACCTCGCTACCCATCATGGTGGCATCGGAGCCCAGGGAGCCTTTGTACATCCACATCGCCGCCACGACGGAGGTGGTATGGAAAGGTCTTGGCCGCAGAACGATCTGGCCCCCAGTAGCCCCAAGGGACGGGTGGAGCTCCTGCTACTAATTCTAAGGCTTAGGGCTTGGGACCTATAGGGGGCCCTGATAACCAAGCTACCTCCAGGTCCTAGCCCTCGGAGGGCACCCGGGTCCCCCGAAGTGTCCCCGAAGATCAAAAAGCCTTTGGATCCAAGCTCCCAGAGGATGCCCTGAGTTCAGGGAACACAAAGTCTCTAGGCCCGGATAAGATGGAAGAGGATGCCAGATTCCCCGAGGGTTCGGACCATCCAACACCCGTTCTACTTCATCAGCGAAGTCCTACATGAAGCAAAAAACAAGGTACCTTGAAGTACACAAGTTACTGTATGCAGTGCTAATCACATCGAGGAAGCTCCACCACAACTTTCAGGCACACATAGTTTCAGTGGTGACCTCGCTCCCACTGGGGGCGGTGCTCGACATCCCTAGCGCGACCGGCAACATGCAATCAAGAGCCAAGCACTAGCAGATTTTGTTGCTGAGTCGACTCCCTCACCAAGCAACCTAGGGGGCCTGGAAATCAACAAGCCGGAGCCCACAGCACCAGTGCTCACTATACCCCACTGGACACTCTTCTTTGACGGTTCATCACGAAAGCAAGGGTCCAGAACTGGCGTACTGCTTACCTCACCTACAAGGGAGCAGTCCAAGTATGCGGTGCGCCTTGACTTCAAGGCGACCAACAACATGGCAGAGTATGAAGCCCTCATTTTCGGACTAACAGCTGCACAGGGTCTCGGTGTCCAGCAGATGCTGGTCAAGGGAGACTCCTAGCTGATCATCAAGAAAGTTCGCGCAGAATGCTGCAGCAATGATTTTCAGCTCACGGCATACATACTGCACATCAAGAAGCTAGAGGCTGGTTTCGAGGCTTTAGACCACTGCCACATATAGCACGCCGATGTTTATGTTTCTTACGTCACAGATAAAAATCCGCAAGCGCACGAAAACTATCGTGTAGCACTTCCCCTTAAGATAGTATTCCCAAGGGTATCGAATCCAAGGAACGTGTGTGCTAACCTTATGAACTAATCAACCCAAGGACACAAAGTTGTTTTGTAGGCAACAAAAAGACATGAATTCAAAGTATTAATTCTAATTCATAGGAATTTGTGGTAGCTGCTTGCTTCGAGCACGACTTTACCCCTAGGAACACTAGGACGATTTCCGCCAAGAGCCCATGGCATAGCCGAACGTGGAGGATTACTAAGGACAGATAGTACTGTCACCACCTACTGCCTACCTCTTGAATCTGTGGGTCTACGAGATATTCACTAGTGATTTCTAACTTAAGCACCACACTTACGTTCTAAATAACAACTCTAGTTGTTTCGAACACAAAGCTACAACTAGAGCCTCTAATGTAAAAGCCCTAAATTTCATAGTGCAAAGTTTCAGCTGAAAGGAGAAAAACAAGAATGAGAAAAGAAGTTCAAATGGCAATTTGAAAATCGAATCTATTCAAACTGTAATGGAGGAACTTCAAAAATCTGAAGTAAGCTACTGTTCAAACTAATTAAAAATAAACATCTGAGTTCACCATTATCTTCCAAATATTCCAAATAGCATCACTATCAAATTTCATAAAATTTGGAGCACATTTTCTATTAAATTCAATGTGTACATTAAATTCCATTCAAATTCAAATTTGAATTTGAATTTCTGATGAAACTTGGTCAATTCAGTGAATTGATTTCAGAATCATATTCTCCATCTTTGAATTTGCCTCCCCACAAATATCTGAGACTTTTGGACCAATGTAGGTAGGAGAATTAAGTGATCAGAGAAGGGATGAGGGTGGACAATGTGGGTCCCACTGGTCAGCCTCCCATTTGCCTTGAACCGACTGAGTACTCTGTTTTCTCTTCCTCCCTGCCATTCCACGTTCTGTGCTGCCTCCAGCTCGATGGTAAGAAGCTGCATGGCCTCCCTCGCTTGTACTTCAAGCACACTCCATCCCTATCGCCACTTCTCTGGCCGAAGTGGAATAGCACGAAGGTTCCTCGCTCTGTTTTCTCTCCCTCCACTGCACAACATCGCCGTTGGGGTTGCTCGCCACTTGCTGGCAAAACGAAGCAAGGTATCGCCATGCTCCCAATAGTGAAAGGGGGCGCCCTATGCTTTTCATTCCCTTCCATTAACTTGCTTGATTCCTTGCTTATTTGCGTGGTATTTTTGAAGTTTTCGCGGACGTCGTTGTGAAGCCGCCGTGGACATCGTCCTCTGTCCCCGTGGCGCCAGCAATCTAGGTCCTTTCAAGCTTCAACTCCAACAGACAAAAGGAGTGTGGGGATACCACCTTACTCACGGTGAAAACCGCAAACCATTTCATCCCCTATCGAGCGAGTATTCCTCATTTTACTTTCAGCACAATGTTACCCTTCATGCTAGGTTATCACTGCAATTTGTTTTCTAGGAGTAAGTATTGTTTAATCCAATTGGACGATAGCTTAAAAACTTTCTAGCGCACCTCCTCAAAGAACAACCACTGAGATTCATTGAGAAACGGCCGAGATATGTCGGTTCTCGTAGCCGCCCTAGGAAAACTCGTCGGCTCACCTTTGGACTTGAGGTTTCCAGCCATTTCACTCCTATTGCACCCCATTTTTGTACTCACCATGATCCAAGGAATCTTTTAGACTGTTTACCTGGTTGTTTGAGCCTGATTCAAGGATTACCGACCATCGTCAGAACCCTCGTTCTGCCGCCATCGTCGTGCGCTCGCCTCTGGCCGTCGCTGCCTCAGTTGGACATCACCATGTTGCGTTGCTGATTTTAGGGCCAGGCGGCCAAAGCAGTGCTGAGAGGAGCTTGGCGCAGCAAGTACGGTGTTGTGCCGCCGATGCTCCAGCAAGAAGCGCTGCCCCGAGCCAGAGGTTAAAGAAGATGGGGCAGGTCCCACTAGTAGCCTCTGTTTTACTCTCTCTGGATCAGCTGTGGCTGTTTGATCCAATGTGGCCGTGCTCCTTAACTCAGTGATCCAACATGTGGCCCAGTTATGATTGGCCCATTTTAAATGGGTGGGACCCCGACAAATTAATTCAAACTTTTTCCTTTTCAAATAATTTCAGATTTTGAGCAAACCTTTAAATTCAATTACTCCTTGTAGACTTGCTCAAATAATTCCAAATAAATTCTGGTAGACTCATATTGATCCCAATTTTGCAGTGTTGCAAATGGTTGAACATAAAAGTCCCACAATTTTCATAATTAATTCCTTTGAGCTAACTACTGGGGAAATTAATTACTCCTGTTCTGCTAATTGGAAAATTTCCAATTTTGGTCAGAACATTCATTATTGCATGCTTGATATCCAGTAAAACTTTCAAGTTCATTGGACATCATTTGCTAGACTAAATAGTGTGCAAATCCCCAATGTCTATATAAAATTCAGAAATGTAAAGAAACAATTCCAGATTTTATCCCAAACTTGTAAAATCAATTTCTCCGTGTAGGAAGCTTAGAAAATTATGAAACAAATTTACCGGGAACCAGTGATACCTCCTCTACCATGATCATCCACTGCTAGCCATGAAAAGTTTTGATTTGTTTTTGCAAAAATTTGATTTGTATCACTTATGTCTAGGGTGAATTTTGTGCATTAGGGCTAACGTTCTTGTTACTCCACATGCATGACCCATAAATCCTATGGAGTATTGGGTAGGTCTATAGATTGTCGAGTAGAAAATGCCATGCTAATGTTTTGAGGAATCCGATAGAAGCCGAGTAGTTAGAATCTACTCCCAAGATAGGATTTTATGACAGATTGGGGATGGATTTGATCAAAGAATGGTTTATGAATATGAATTTCAGACCGAGCAGCAGAAAAGGATGCAGCAAGACCCGGTCTCACTTGCGTAGCCCTGCTTGTGTCGATTGAGGACCAATCCGTGTGTGGCCCTGCTAGACATGTTTGAACGGTATCGGATGCATATTGGCTAAATGGAAACTAGGAAACCGATGTAATTGGTTAACCTGGGTGTCGAGGCTTACCCTACCATTTTATAGAAGTGGGTTGAGGGCAGCAATGTGTACAGACACAGACACACTCCGCCCGAGGACCTCCTGCCCGTTACGGAAGGACCGGTTCGACATTTGGGTTTCCTTTGAAAAGTTGCTGCATACAACATAGTATTGCATTATGATTCACTCCACTTTCGAAATGGGTGTATGTGACATGTTATCCAGGTGTCTACTAATTGCATCCACCGTCCCTCGCAGTTATTTGAGCACCGCTTGTTCTCTACGTTGTGACGTAGTAAATACTAAAGAAGCCATAAGAATATGATGTATTGTATTGTAATTGCTTTGAAATGATGATTGCTGTAGTATATTGCTCACTAAAGCTACACTGAACATTTAATTTTCTTCTAATAACTTGGAAGTAAGGATCCTCGAGTAGGCAAGTCGTTTATGCAATATCACTACCTATGTTTATAGGTATCCCTGCTTGTAGAGTTCCATGCTTAGGTGAGACGGTTAAGTCTTGCTGATCCTTCATGCTCACGGTTGTTATGAGGAAGGGCCCGAAGATGAGGCGATGCCCCCGTCAGGGTATACCTCCAAGTGAGAGTCGTGCACGCCGCCGTGATATGTTGTGTGCTGCTAGTGTGTAGCGTTCTCGGGCTGGACGGCGACACTTTTGCATAGCTAGGCATAGAGTTTAGCTATGAGTACGACTTCTGCTGTATATTAAGTATTGTAAAAAACTTCCACTATTTCTATAAATAAAACTTTGTATTTTCTCGTATTCTTTTCGTGTGTGCTGTTGGGTGCCGCATCACACTGCACCACCCTCTGCGATTCCTAGAATGTGCAGACCCTGTCCTCAGAGCCTGGTATTAGAGCTGCATTGGGAATAGCACGCTCGAAAAGAGCCTATTTGGAAAACTTAGAAGTAGTCGAGTGAGGATTAGTTATTATGCCTACATAAGGTCTATGATAGTACTAGTTACATAAGGTGGCAAGCTAACCTATGTGTTATTATATTCTGTTACGATGCTCTGACGTCAGGTAAGAGGTAAGGTATGCCACAACAAGCGGATCAATTGTGGTAAGCTCACCATGCGAGAGGTAGCATGTGATTGTCCCCGTGGCTTGGTATGTGAGTTAATCTGAGTCTCAGAACCATCTCATGATTTTGGGAACATATGAAAACACTGCTCCATAGCGTGCTTCAGGCAAAATAGAGGATAGCCCATCGTGTGGTCAAAAACATGAAATATGCAACTCTTGAATGTTCAATGTTCAAAGGACCATACGCAGTGCTGGTCCCTAGCCCATGAGACAAAGTATGTGGCCACCTATCATGCGGTTGAAAAGCACGTAGTGTGTTTTTTTTTAATAAACACACGAAATCGCCTCTTACTAGTGCAACATTAGGCAAAGACGTGGGACTATGTCAGGTGGTACATAACTCGATGTGCCTCCTACTGGTGCAACATTATGCAAAGACGTGGGACACCCATCGGGTGGTAGAAAACCCGGTCATGTAACTCGAGAGGTGGCTTAGCTCAGGGCGGCCCGTATGGAATGGTACGGGACAAATGTTTTTACTTTCTTATATGTTATTTTGATTGCCTGAAATGATTGCCCGTGTGGGCTGTGCTGTACATATGATTGATCAGTAATTTGTGTGTAGTTGCAGGTACACTAACCACTTTTTAAGTAGCTCGAGTTGAAAATGCTTGCGAGTGGACGTCATTAGTGCCACTGTTGAGACGTATGCCAGAATACCGGCTTAGGATTTTCTTTGGTGAGGGCGTAGTACCAGCACTGCATTCGAGTTTCATCAGGCACATCTACAACAATATCCATGCTGGAGGTGTGACTCGACAACAAGTAAGAATTTTCAACTTAAGACTAAGTTTAAATTTGTAATCTCTGTTTTGGAGCGTGCTGGTCAGATTGACATTTAATCATGTGGTCGCTGCGATAAGCAGGCATATGGTTTAGAGACTTGAGGAAGTCATCCACAAGTTTCATTTTCAGATCCAAGGCAGATTTCAAGATTTAAAACTGGAAAATTTCATTTGAACTTAAACTGCCAGGTTCCTGATTCGAACTGAGAATCTGGCAGCTAAATACTTAATTTTAGAATAGCATAACTCTCTGTAGGTATAACCAATGAAAGTATTCCATACATGGTTGGAAAGTTTAAAGAGTCCGCTAAAACTCTTAGGTTCAACTTCAGATCAGAATACCCCTGTAAACTAATGAAAAATTCCAAACTCTGTTAAATCTGGACAAAGACTGGACAGTTTCTGTACGCTGTCACTGTTTTTATCATATCTCCTAGTAGAATTGATGAATGACTTCATGTAACACATTTGTAGGTTTCTGAGGATGTATTCAACAATGTTATAATTTAGGATTTTGACATATATTGATGTTTTGTATGTGGAAAAATGTGGACAAAATCAGCCTTAAACAAAGGAAGTGCTTCAAAATTTTTCCAGAAACCTTGTCAATTTGCAAAATTCATATCTGCTCATACAGAAATCATCTTGAGGAAAATAAAGACATTGTGGAAAGAAATTAGAGTGTACTACAACTTTGTAGTTGAACTCAAGTCCTGAATGTGCCTCTAACTGGATGAAAATTGCGATTTTCTCTAGACTAGTCAGAATGAACAGAAACTGTGACAAAATTTCAGTGTGATGTTTCATTTGACATTTGAATTTGTATTCACTTTCATAATTTAATTATCACATCCCGGATCTGTTTATCAACAAAATTTGTTGAATTTGATTATTTGACCCATTCAAATACTTCTTTTAGAGATGGCGGGTGCGATGCTATTGTTGCCGGACGGATGGGTGTTCTCCACGTGCGCTAACTGTCCAGGTTTCCCGATCATGCTGTGGGAAGTGCTTGAGCAGTTTGGCTCCATTGAAATGCCATGCTATTGGGGTCAAGAGAGATATGACAGAGGCATACTATCGTGCACCATCCTTGTTGACGTCCCTACTAGTTCACTTCTTCGTGGATGGGCTCCTTTTTCGGTCACTACCTTGGGAGCTCGTTTGGAGGACACGTGGGCCATCGCAGCAGGCGAAGCACTTATGAAGCTTTGCGAGCTTCATCAAGATGCAATGGACGGGACATAATTTGCTCTTCTCCTGGACGTCTGCTAGTCTAGAGTGGCAACGTCGTATGGTTGAGGCCGATCAACCGAACGGCGACACGACATCGACGACACTTGGGACTTATGCCGCGGCATCCAACATGGTGGTTATTACGCAAGGGGTAATAATTCAGCAGCAGGTCGAATACTAGAGGCAAGCGGTTGAAAGGGGTGACACTCTTGATTACATCAATGAGAACCTACGTTCATTCCTGGCTCCGACAAATTACCGGCTGAATCAACACTATAATCAGCTGCAACACACTCGCAATAAGCTGCGGAAAGCTTGCACCGAACTACGGCGGGCTCGCAGGGAACTGCAGCAAGATCGTGGTGAGCTGCAGGAGAAACCATCCCTTAAGCCAACCCAATCCTAACTAGGACTAAAGTCCTACTCAGATTCAACCGAAACCTTCTATAACTGCTCAAGACTCTTCTATACGCAGATAGAAGCAATCTTAAGACTTCGAAACACCTTAAGAACGTATCCCACATTGCTAAAATGAAAAAGTATATTTTACTCCTCTGTACTATTAAACAAGTCCAGATTACAGCCCAAACTATCATTTGGTTTATTTTACACCCCTTTTTTACTAACTCAGATCAATTTACACCCTTAAGTGGTTTTTTAATCCTATGTTGCCAACATGGACAGGAATTAAACCCCTTGTTGACGACATAGACACAAATTAGTGTTGCCTTGGATTAAAATGTCCAGATCAGCTGGCACGTCGCCATAGGCGCCATTCTCCCTGCTCGACACCCTTCCCCACCACGCGCCGGCGCTCGCAGCGGTCGTCCTCCGGCTCAGGCGTCGTCGATGCTTCCTGCTCCACGTGGATCTGGTGGTTTGGCGCCTCCTCTACGGTGCTTCGGCAGCTATGCGCCTCTCCCCCGCCTTTCTCAGCCGGCTCAACGTCTCTTCCCCGTTGGCTCAGTGGCTCGACGGCAAGGCTCCCCTCTGTGGCGATGCTCCGGTGGATAAGGCCTCGATGGCAAGGCTCCCCTCCATCGTGTGTTCCGGTGCCTCAGTTGCTCGGCGGCCCTCTCCTCCACGGCGTGACATACAGTCTGGGCTCCATAGTCCACATCAAGTTTGCTGTGTAGTTCCTCGCTGGAATGGAAAATACGATTTTCTTAGAGTAGTGATGATTTGTGCAGTGTAGTGAGAAATTGAGATGATTTTCTCAGTGTACAGCTAGTCTGCTTGAAGGAACTGAAATCATCTAGATTTCTGATAGTTTGCCTGAAATTGTACTGATAGTTTGCCAGGAGGAATTGAAATTGTACAGAATGCTTGTCAGTGCTCATTGAACTGAATGTACACTGAATATAGATTTTCTCTGAAAATGAATTTGAGTATGTGAAATTGAATTTGTTTTTCGAAATCTGCAGCATGTGACAGGAAATATCCTGAAATTGTTGTCACATTGAACTGAATGTACCATGATTGTGCATGTTTGGTTGTAAAGATCTCTGAAAATATTGGTACAGTGAAATATTTCAACATACAGTGAAGGCAGCATCTGAATGTATCTGAACTATTTCAGTATACAGTGAAAACATAATAAAAACCAATCTATTATGACAAATATTTTAGACATGATGAATCTCAATGACCAAAAACATGCCCAAAAATAACAGGACTGAACCAGCATCCCATATGTGCTTCATTTACATCACCAAAACTAACCGAAGTTTGAACCAACATCACAAAAGTTAATCTAACTAGTGAAACTCATGTAATGAAGAAGCAACTACAGGAGGAGGGGGGGGGGGGGTCAGGGCGGGGCGGGGAGGAGGCGGGCGGGTTGCCTTTGCCATGGTGCCGTGCGGCGCCCATCGGAGGTCACGTGGGCGTCGATCTCCTGGCACACGAGGGCCACGACGTAGGGGTCGGGGAGAGGGCGACAGGAGGGTGCACGGAGATGAAGCGCGGGCAGAGTACCTCGGTGCAGAATAGCTGCTGCCGGGACCTCCGTTCGATCTCCAGCGCGGGAGAGAAAGCGGTCGTCAGTTATGATACACGGGAGAAAGAGAGAGGCACCTATGGTGACGTGCCAGCTGATCTGGACATTTTAATCCAAGGCAACGCTAATTTGTGTTCATGTCATCAACAAGGGGTTTAATTCCTGTCCATGTCAGCAACTTAGGATTAAAAAACCACTTAAGGGTGTAAATTGATCTGGATTAGTAGAAAAAGGGGTGTAAAAAATAAACCAAATGATAGTTTATGGTGTAATTTGGACTTGTTTAATAGTACATGAGAGTAAAATGGACTTTTTCCTTACTAAAACAACCCAACATCATGCTCACCACGAAATACTATCATAACCAAATCAAATCATTCCATATTTGAATCAAACACGACTCAGCTACAGCCTGAGTCCATAACCTAGTCGATTGGACCTTTCTGACAAATTTTTTACGTCCACATCTCTTCATCATGTCCGGGAACCATGTAGCCACATCCATGCACTACTTGCACTAATGCAAACACCTTCAAACGACGTTCACGATTCATATGCATTGTTCTTGATCCAAACATCTTGCGCGACCTCCCGATCAACTCAACCACAACTCCTCCCGAACTTGGTTGTTGAGCCTCATCTTCTCCCTAAGACTAGTTCAATGGATCCCATCACCAGCCATATCTTGAACTCAAGGAACCCATGCACATGAACAAACAATCAAAACTTTCGAGCACAAGTCCTTGACTTAACTCTTGTTAGTTCTGAAACCACAACACCTTACGTGAGCACCTCACGTAATCTTGTTGCAAACCATAGCAAAACGATATGAACCATAACCACCAAAAAACACCAAAAATATAGTAAATGGATACCATGAAAATTTTCTATAGATGTAAAGCAAGTTCAAAACATTGGAAGTTAAAAGTAGAACCACTGCAATCAAGCTCAGAACCTTGCCAAAGCTAATTGGACCTTGAATCGGAGCTTACCAAAGCTAGCAGGACCTAGCGCCAGAACTTACCAAAGCTAGTGGGACCTAGCCACAGCAAGTTGGACCTAACCAAAATAAGTCAGACCTAGACAAAGAAGTCGGACCTAGAATAATAAGTCGGACCTAGCCAAAGCAAGTCGGATCTTATGTTTGACTTTGCCGGAGATACCCAAAACAAGTCGGACCTATCGTCGGACCTTGCAGGAGATCAGACCTCGAGTCGGACCTTGTTGAAAAGGTGTTTTGGTAGTATTCAAAACTTTTATCGATAAATCCAATGTATTTATCACACATAGGTCTCACACAGCAACAACAAGAGCAACTGTTGGTGATCACCGAGGCACGAGATGATGCCAACGACGAAGCTCAGGATTGGGAAGCCGAGGCAGTCCAAGTTCAGGATGAGTTGTGGGAGGCTCAGACAAACATGCCACAACCAGTCGTGTATCCACCGGTTTACGACATGCCACTGAACATGGGCGCACAAGTGCTTCTATGTCCTGAGGAGGAGGAAGATCCTGAGTTACTCGAGTTCACCGATGAGGATGCATCAGAGTAGGATGGGGCATCACTACTGCCATCACGGGGCAACACATAGTAATGGTTGCTTGCGTATATTTTGTTGCCATGTTTGCATCATATTATAAATAGTAGTAGGTGTGTATGAGATGACAATGTGTGTATTACATCTCATGGAGACCAAGTATAGTTGAGATGCACATTCATAGTGGGAGTCCGACATATTGGAGTTCTCTATTGTAAACTTGGTCATGATATAATATATCTGGTAGAAAGTTTGTACTTTCTCAATATATGTGAATGTTATGCAATTATCACATTATCAATGCTCACACTACTATTGTATGGACTAGATGAAGCAAACAAACATGTTGCTGATTTTTAAGTCATGTAGATGCAGAATGGCGCGTGCACGTTCTACGCCCCAGATGGGAGGCTCTAGACAGGGTTGTGGTGATGAATCTCCGATACGGGAGCAAACTACGACACTGCAGCAACAAGCTCGTCCACCACCACCACCTAAACCTCCAAGGACTCTCGCGGAGATTCTCGCCGCAGTGCTCAGCTCACGCGACGAGCAAATCGAGCACGTGTAAAGCTACCAGAGGTGGGGTGAATGGTAGATTAAAACTTTTTCCACGGAAGCAACAAAAACCCCTCGGCAGAAAAACGATCAGTTAAAGAAATCATGTGTGCGACTAATCTAAATGTGATCAATTGTGACAAACCGGTATAGATTGCGGAGAATCAAGTTACGAAGATGTCACAAAAAGAATCTTGAAAATCCATCAAAAGAAACTCAAGTTACGATCAGAAGATCGAACAAAGGTCAATGTGGTCTACCCTAGAAAAATAGTTTTGGAACACTGCAAAGAAACTCATGTAGATCAGAAACCACAAGTCCAATGACCATGAAATTTTCATAGATGATAGATAATTAAGTTTTCAAGACAACCCAAAAGAATCACATCAATTGGATATGTAAAACTCGAGTTATGATAAAACCACCTAAGAAAGGTAGTGCTATGCAGAAACTCGACGAGAAAAACATGTCTGAAACAAGTCGGACAAACAAGTCACAAAAGTTCCTTCAAACTATGAATTTTATTTATCAAAACACAAGAGGAGCAGCTCCAAAGTCGTGCACTACGAGCTCTGGCCTCCCTTGCTTATATAACCATCCCTTAGGCCAACCCAATCCTATCTAGGACTAAAGTCCTACTCAGATTCAACCGAAACCTTCTATAACTGCTCATGACTCTTCTATATGCAGATAGAAGTAATCTTAAGACTTCGAAACACTTAAGAACGTATCCCACATTGCCAAAAGGAAAAAGTATATTTTACTCCTCTGTACTATTAAACAAGTCCAGATTACAGCCCAAACTATCATTTGGTTTATTTTACACCCCTTTTTTACTAACTCAGATCAATTTACACCCTTAAGTGGTTTTTTAATCCTATGTTGCCGACATGGACAGGAATTAAACCCCTTGTTGACGACATAGACACAAATTAGCGTTGCCTTGGATTAAAATGTCAAGATCAGCTGGCACGTCGCCATAGGCGCCATTCTCCCTGCTGGACACCCTTCCCCACCACGCGCCGGCGCTCGCAGCGGTCGTCCTCCGGCTCAGGCATCGTCGACGCTTCCTGCTCCACGCGGATCTGGTGGTTTGGTGCCTCCTCTTCGGTGCTTCGGCAGCTATGCGCCTCTCCCCCGCCTTTCTCAGCCGGCTCAACGTCTCTTCCCCGTTGGCTCAGTGGCTCGACGGCAAGGCTCCCCTCTGTGGTGATGCTCCGGTGGATAAGGCCTCGATGGCAAGGCTCCCCTCCATCGTGTGCTCCGGTGCCTCAGTTGCTCGGCGGCCCTCTCCTCCACGGCATGACATACAGTCTGGGCTCCGTAGTCCACATAGTGTTTGCTGTGTAGTTCCTCGCTGGAATGGAAAATACGATTTTCTTAGAGTAGTGATGATTTGTGCAGTGTAGTGAGAAATTGAGATGATTTTCTCAGTGTACAGCTAGTCTGCTTGAAGGAACTGAAATCATCTCAATTTCTGATAGTTTGCCTGAAATTGTACTGATAGTTTGCCAGGAGGAATTGAAATTGTACAGAATGCTTGTCAGTGCTCATTGAACTGAATGTACACTGAATATAGATTTTCTCTGAATATGAATTTGAGTATGTGAAATTGAAATTGTTTTTCGAAATCTGCAGCATGTGACAGGAAATATCCTGAAATTGTTGTCACATTGAACTGAATGTACCATGATTGTGCATGTTTGGTTGTAAAGATCTCTGAAAATATTGGTACAGTGAAATATTTCAACATACAGTGAAGGCAGCATCTGAATGTATCTGAACTATTTCAGTATACAGTGAAAACATAATAAAAACAAATCTATCATGACAAATATTTTAGACATGATGAATCTCAATGACCAAAAACATGCCCAAAAATAACAGGACTGAACCAGCATCCCATATGTGCTTCATTTACATCACCAAAACTAACCGAAGTTTGAACCAACATCACAAAAGTTAATCTAACTACTGAAACTCATGTAATGAAGCAGCAACTACAGGAGGAGGGGGGGGGGGTCAGGGCGGGGCGGGGAGGAGGCGGGCGGGTTGCCTCTGCCATGGCGCCGTGCGGCGCCCATCGGAGGTCACGTGGGCGTCGATCTCCTGGCACACGAGGGCCACGACGTAGGGGTCGGGGAGAGGGCGACAGGAGGGTGCACGGAGATGAAGCGCGGGCAGAGTACCTCGGTGCAGAATCGCTGCTGTCGGGACCTCCGTTCGATCTCCAGCGCGGGAGAGAAAGCGGTCGTCAGTTATGATACACGGGAGAAAGAGAGAGGCACCTATGGTGACGTGCCAGCTGATCTGGACATTTTAATCCGAGGCAACACTAATTTGTGTTCATGTCATCAACAAGGGGTTTAATTCCTGTCCATGTCAGCAACTTAGGATTAAAAAACCACTTAAGGGTGTAAATTGATCTGGATTAGTAGAAAAAGGGGTGTAAAAAATAAACCAAATGATAGTTTATGGTGTAATTTGGACTTGTTTAATAGTACATGAGAGTAAAATGGACTTTTTCCTTACTAAAACAACCCAACATCATGCTCACCACGAAATACTATCATAACCAAATCAAATCATTCCATATTTGAATCAAACACGACTCAGCTACAGCCTGAGTCTATAACCTAGTCGGTTGGACCTTTCCGACAAATTTTTTACGTCCACATCTCTTCATCATGTCTGGGAACCATGTAGCCACATCCATGCACTACTTGCACACATGCAAACACCTTCAAACGACGTCCATGATACCTTCATATGCATTGTTCTTGATCCAAACATCTTGCGCGACCTCCCGATCAACTCAACCACAACTCCTCCCGAACTTGGTTGTTGAGCCTCATCTTCTCACTAAGACTAGTTCAATGGATCCCATCACCAGCCATCTTGAACTCAAGGAATCCATGCACATGAACAAACAATCAAAACTTCCGATCACAAGTCCTCGACTTAACTCTCGTTAGTTCCGAAACCACAACACCTTACGTGAGCACCTCACGTAAGCTTGTTGCAAACCATATCAAAACGATATGAACCATAACCACCAAAAATTACCAAAAATATAGTAAATGGATACTAATAAAATTTTCTATAGATGTAAAGCAAGTTCAAAACATTGGAAGTTAAAAGTAGAACCACTGCAATCAAGCTCGGAACCTTGCCAAAGCTAACCGGACCTTGAACCGGAGCTTACCAAAGCTAGCAGGACCTAGCGCCAGAACTTACCAAAGCTAGTGGAACCTAGCCACAGCAAGTTGGACCTAACCAAAATAAGTCAGACCTAGACAAAGAAGTCGGACCTAGAATAATAAGTCGGACCTAGGCAAAGCAAGTCGGATCTTATGTTTGACTTTGCCGGAGATACCCAAAACAAGTCGGACCTATCGTCAGACCTTGCAGGAGATCAGACCTCGAGTCGGACCTTGTTGAAAAGGTGTTTTGGTAGTATTCAAAACTTTTGTCGATAAATCCAATGTATTCAACACACATAGGTCTCACACAGCAACAACAAGAGCAACTGTTGGTGATCACCGAGGCACGAGATGAAGCCAACGACGAAGCTCAGGATTGGGAAGCCGAGGCAGTCCAAGTTTAGGATGAGTTGTGGGAGGCTCAGACAAACATGCCACGACCAGTCGTGTATCCACCGGTTTAGGACATGCCACTGAACATGGGCGCACAGGTGCTTCTATGTCCTGCGGAGGAGGAAGATCCTGAGTTACTCGAGTTCACCGATGAGGATGCATCGGAGTAGGATGGGGCATCACTACTGCCATCACGGGGCAACGCATAGTAATGGTTGCTCGCGTATATTTTGTTGCCATGTTTGCATCATATTATAAATAGTTGTAGGTGTGTATGAGATGACAATGTGTGTATTACATCTCATGGAGACCAAGTATAGTTGAGATGCACTTTCGTAGTGGGAGTCCGACATTTTGGAGTTCACTATTGTAAACTTGGCCATGATATAATATATCTGGTAGAAAGTTTGTACTTTCTCAATATATGTGAATGTTATGCAATTATCACATTGTCAATGCTCACACTACTATTGTATGGACTGGATGAAGCAAACAAACATGTTGCTGATTTTTAAGTCATGTGGATGCAGAATGGCGCGTACACGTTCTACGCCCGAGATGGGAGGCTCTAGATAGGGTTGTGGTGATGAATCTCCGATACGGGAGCAAACTACGACACTGCAGCAACAAGCTCATCCACCACCACCACCTAAACCTCCAAGGACTCTCGCGGAGATTCTCGCTGCAGTGCTCAGCTCATGCGACGAGCAAATCGAGTTGCTGCGGATGTTGGTGCGGAATTCGTCCCGTCAAGGGGGGCAACAAGACAATGTGCAACACCACCCCCAACATAGTTCGTACTTTGACTTCTTGGCGACGCATCCACTGGTATTCATGGAGGCCGAGCTGCCTCTGGAGGCAGATAACTTTATCCGCACCCTTGAGGCGAAGTTCGGTCTGCTCTGATGCACCAAACGGCAGAAGGTGCTGTTCGCAGCGCAACAGCTTCAAGTATCTGCCGGTGCTTCGTGGGCGAACTACATCACATCACCGCCGGCTGGTCATGCGGTCACATGGACCGAGTTTCAGGAGACATTCTGCGCCTACCATATACCTCCCAGTATCATGAAGAGAAAGCTTCAGAAATTTCTGGAGCTAAAACAAGGAGGGAGGAGTGCTCATGAATACCGTTTGGTGGTGGTCAACAGAAGTACCGTTTGGTGTATCACTCACCATCCGGGCAGCGATGGCAGCCAACGGCGCAACCGCAGCAGTTCCGCAGTTGTTCTTTCAATGCGCCGCGTTTCCGACCGCCACATCCACAGCAGCAGCAGCAGCAGCAGCAGCAAAGGATGGTCCCGCGTGCGTATCCACCTCCACCACGTGCACTAGGATTCCGTCCGCAGCTTAGAGGGAACCCGACACAATACATGTGCTACACGTGTGGCTGTGTCGGGCATTTTTTGAGGGACTGCCCCGAGCATTGACAGGGCAGCGGACAAGCACCATATCAGGGTGCAGCTAAACCCCGCAACCAGCCCAAGAAACAAGCAGCAAAACCTGGCAATGTCCACCACCTAGCTATCGAAGGCGTGCCAGAAGGCGAACTAGTCCTTGCGGGTACGTTTTTTCTACTCCAACATCCCATAATCATATTATTTGACTCTGATGCCACCCATAATTTCATTAGCCAATCATGTGTCATCAAATACCAATTACCTATCATTCTCACAAAATGTCCATATTTGATTTGCCCTGCGGGTGGAAAAGTAGCATCTAATAGGATGGTCTATGGAGCACCACTTCAATTGGGTGGGAATCTATATCCGACTTCTCTAATTATAATGGAGAGTCAGAAGCTCGATGTAATCTTAGGAATGTCATGGCTACACTGCCATGGTGCTGTTCTCGACATTGTTCCACGTGTGGTCCATTTAAACTCTCCACTACATGAACCACACACTCTCATTCTAGACCGCCTTATCCAAGAAATTCTAGCCACATATAACACGTAGCCATAAAGCTTGAGGACATTCGTGTGTTCCGTGAATATCCAAAAGTCTTTCCCGATGACCTTCCGGATATGCCACCGGATAGGGACATCGTGTTCAAGATTGAACTGATTCCGGGAACCACGCCTATTTCTCGAAGGCCATATAAGATGGCACCAAAAGAGTTGGCGGAATTAAAGGAGCATTTGAAGGACCTACTGGACAAAGGTCTCATACGCCCAAGTTCATCACCTTGGGGCTGCTCCGCATTATTCGTGAAGAAGAAAGCCAAGACATTACGTCTATGTGTGGACTATCGTTTGCTCAATGCTGTGACAATCAAGAACAAGTATCCACTACCGCGCATCGATATTTTATTCGATCAATTAGTGGGTGTTAAGGTTTTCTCAAAAAGGATCTTCGGTCCGGATGTCATCAAATAAAAATCCGACTGGAGGATATACCAAAGACGGCATTCTCGACAAGATACGGGCTATACGAATATCTTGTCATGTCGTTCGAACTTACCAATGCGCCTGCTCACTTTACGTACCTCATGAATTCTGTATTCGTGCCGAAGTTGGACAAGTTTGTCGTGGTCTTCATCGATGATATTCTGGTTTATTCTAAATCGGAGGAAGAACATGCCAAACACTTGCATATCGTGCTCCAATGATTGCGAGATCACAAGTTTTATGCAAAATTCAGCAAGTGAGAGTTTTGGATATGCCAAGTGTCATTTATTCGTCACATTATTTCAGCGGGGGGGGGGGGGGGTATCGCTGTTGATCCAAGCAAAATTGTGCAAGTGCTGAAATGGGAGTCTCCAAAGTCCGTTCATGAAGTTTGCAGCTTCCTTGGGTTAGTAGGATATTGTCGGAGGTTCATTCCGAGCTTCTCAAAAATAGCTAAGCCAATGATGGAGCTGCTGAAAAAGGGGACCAAATATATTTGGAGCAAGCCATGTGAGGATGCATTTCAAGCATGGGTGAAGCATCTCACAATAGCCGCAGTGCTAGCTTAGCAGGATACGACCAAATCTTTCGACATTTATTGTGATTCTCCTGGCATTGGTCTCGGCTGTGTGTTAATGCAAGAAGGCCGCGTGATTGCATATGGCTTATGACAGCTCCGAAATCATGAGCAACATTATCCAACTCATGACATGGAGCTCGCTGCCATTTACTTGGGAATCTAGTGCATCTCTGCACCGATCACAAGAGCCTAAAATATATCTTCACTTAGAAGGATTTGAATATGCGACAACCAATATGGTTAGAGCTGATCAAAGATTATGAGATTGAAATTCACTACCATCCTAGCAAGGCGAATGTGGTTGCCGATGCGCTAAGCCGCAAGGGCGAACAAAGTTTATACCTGGTTCCATATGGAGCATTATATAATCTTGCTCTTATTCCTACCATACGAGAGGAGATTATGGAAGCTCAAAAGAAAGACATGGGTATGTCGCACATTCAGAGGTGGATGAAGAATGGGGAAATGAAGTGCTTCCGCAGTGATGAACATGGTACACTGTGGTTCAAAGACCGTATAGAGGTACCCCGTGATATGGAACTTCGGAAAAAAAATCTTGGACGAAGGTCACTTGTCCAAGTATTCTATTCATCCGGGCAACAACAAAATGTATCAACATCTGAAAACGGATGAAAAGAGAAATTGCAAAGTATGTATCCGAGTGTGATACATGTCGGCGGATGAAAGCCGACCATATGAGGAAAGCAAGACAGCTGCAACCATAAAACATTCCAGCCTGGAAATGGGAGGACATTAGTATGGATTTCATCATCGGATTACCTCTCACATTCTAAAAGAATGATTCGATTTGGGTGATAGTCGATCGACTAACCAAATCAGCTCATTTCATCCCTGTACATACAAAGTACATTGCTAAGAAGTATGTGGATTTGTATATTACAAGAGTCCTATGCTTGCACAGGATTCTCTGGACAATTATTTCAGATCGCGGTGTGCTGTTCGTTGCTCGCTTCTAGGAGCAGCTGCATGTGTTATTAGGGACAAAACTGATCCGAAGCGCCGCATATCACCCACAGACGGATGGCCAAATTGAGCGGGTGAATCAAATTCTTGAAGATATGCTACACGCATGTGCCGTCCACCATGGTAAAAATTGGGATGATCACTTACCGTTGGCGGAGTTCTCATATAACAATGGCTATCAAGCTAGCATCAAGGTGGCATTGTATGAAGCTCTCTACGGCCAAAATGTCGCACACTACTCAACTGGTGTGAGTCCGGCGAGCGAGTGATATATGGCATTGATCTCGTGAATGAAGCCGAAGAACGAGTGCGGGTGATCCAAGCCAATCTCAAGGCTGCTCAATCTCGGCAGAAAAGTTATGCGGATAAAAATGTCAATCTCTGCACTTCGAAATTGAAGACTACGTTTACCTTCGTATCACTCCGATTAATGGAATTCATCGCTTCAGAGTGAAGGGAAAGCTTGCTCCACGATTCATCGGTCCATTCGCTGTCATTGAAAAATACGGACCCGTGGCCTATCATTTGGAGTTACTGTAAATGCCATAAAAATTCATAGTCCTAAGTTCAGATAGGAGAATTAAAAATTTGAATGGGAAAAGCAATAAAAAGGAAATGTGAAAAGGAAGGTGATTTAAACCCTACAATAGGGAATTTGAAAATTCAAAATAGCTCTGTTCAAACCATGACAAAATAAAAAATTTGAGTGCACCATTAGCTTCCAAATATTCCAAAGAAGGTCTCTGCAAAATTTCAGAAATCATGATGTCCATTTGCTATTTAATTCTTGTGGCTCCATTGAATACCATTTGAATTCAAATTCAATTTTTGAATTCCAATTAAACTTGGTCAATTCAGTGAATTGATTTCAGAATCATATTCTCCATCTTTGAATTGGCCCCTCGACAAATATCTGGAGTTTTTGGACAAATATTGGTGGGTGAATTGAAGAACAAGAGAGTAGATGAGGGTGAGGCGTCTGTGGGACCCATTCATCAGCCTCCCTAATACGTTGAACCGACTGAATTCTGTTTCTCTGCTGTCCCCATGCTTGAACACCGGGAGGAGGGTCCACCGTGGCGGGGGCATGCACAAGTAGGCAGCTGCGTGGCTTAAAGCTCCTCTCCACCCTACTTAAACCTCTATGGCTTCTCCCCAACGTTTCTTGTCTCTCTTCCACAGAAACAGAGCACCAGTGCTATTGTTGACCACCTCCTTCTTCTTCACTTCGTCTGGCCATTCTAGCGGACGGTTGGTTTCGTTCCTTGGGGAAAAGTGAATCACAACTTGATGCTACACCTTCCCCTGTCATTTTCCTGCTGTTTTCTCAGCTCACGCGTCCGTATTTTGCAGTTTCACGGACGTCGCCGTTGAGCCGCCGAGGTGGACACCTCTACCTCCCCGTCGCACCGGCGCTACAGGTGTTGTCACGAGCTTCTCCCAAAATAAAAAACATGCGCCTACCCGAGCTGCTTGTGCTCAGAAAGTTTCAGGTTGAGTAGTGGACCGTAGCTCAAGTATTTCCAGTTTTCCCGATTACATGAGCATAACTTCAGGTCTAGGTCATCGACTTAATTCCGTTTCTATGTGCAAAAATTATTTAATCCAGTTAGATATTATGTTCAGAACCTCCTAGCGCACACCTCTACCAAGAATCAATGTAAACCATTGAGTGAGAGCTGAGTTATGCGACTTTTACCCACCGCAGTGGGAAAGGCTTTGGTTCACCGTCGAACTCGATATGGCTGACTGTTCCATCCATTTCTCTCTCCATTTTCACCTTCTCCATGATTCCCGTAAGCTTCCCAACCAATTTCCGTGCAGTCTAGGCTACGGGACAGCGGTTCCTACATCGCCGGAACCCTAACCGCCGCCGCCATCGTCGTGCCGCCATTTCCGGCCGTCGCCTCATCGATTCGACCCCACCATCGTATTCCCCGTGCCAATCTAGGCCGAGGAGGCCAAGGCTAGGCCATGAGGAGCACGACGCAACAGAGCCGACGGTGTGCCACCGCTGCTCCGGCGAGGATCGCTGCTTCCATCGCGAGGTTGAAGATGACGGGGCGGTCCCACCGGTCAGCCTCTGTTTCACTCCCCCGGGATCTGCTGTGACCACCGGATCAAGTGTGGCTATGCGGTTTAACACCATGACCCTTGGTGTGGCCCCAATCTGGTTGGCCCATTTTAAATGGGTGGGGCCAGGTTGAGTTATTCAAACTTTTCTTTTGGAAATTAATTCCAGATTTCATCCATAATTTGAAAATCAATTACTCCTAGTAGAATTGCTTAAATAATTCCAAATAAATTCTGGTAGACTCATAGTGGTCCCAATCTTTCAGTGGTGCAATTGGTTGAACATGAAAATACAAGAATTTTCATAATTAATTCATATAAGCTAACTATTTGGGAAATTAATTATTCCTGTTCTACTAATTGGAAAATTCCCAAATTTGTTCAAAACACTTCTACAAATATCTTTGAGCTCCAATAAGAATTTCATGTTCATTGGACTTCATTTACTGGGTGAATTAGTGTTCCAGTTCTCTATGTCATTTTAAAAATGAGAAATGTACATAAAAATTTCCAGAATTTATTATAAACTTGTAAAATCATGTCCTCCCTGTAAAAAGATCAGAAAATTATGAAACAAATTTTTCTAAAACCAGCGAGACCTCCTCTACCATGATAACCCACTGTTAGCCATGACAATGCTCCAGATATAATACCAAATTTCAGAGAAGGATTCTATTTGTTGGAATTTTATAGACAAGCTTCCTGAAACATCTCCAATTATTGGTCCAGATCTTCCTCATAGTACCTAGTATCCACTTTAAAAATCCCAAAGCCAATTAAAACCATTTACATACCTGATCTGTATTAATAAAGTCTTTTATATAGTTTCAATATCACTCATGTACTTTATATATTGCATATCATATAGTGACCGAGATCGAGGAGGAGCCAGAGCCCTTGGAGAGTATATCACCAGAGGCTAACTTTGAATCTGACTCACAGCCAGGCAAGCCCCAGTTTGCATGTTAGTGCTTTTGGAAAGTTTTGGTTTGTATCACTTATGCTTAGTGTGGATTTTGTGCATTAGGGATAAGGTGCTTGTTACTCCAATTGCTTGACCCACAAATTTCATGGACTATTGGGTTGGTCTATAGCTTGACGAGTAGAAAACGCAATGCTAATGTTTTGAGGAATCCGGTAGAAGTCGAGTAGTAGGAATCTAATCGCAAGATAGGATTTTATCACCGGGTACAGATTTGATCAAATGATGATTTATGAATATGAATTTGAGACCGAGCAGAAGGATAGGATGCAGCGAGACGTGGTCTCACGTGCGTTGCTCTGCTTGTGTAGATTGAGGACCGATTCGTGTGCCGCCCTACTGGACAAGTTTGAACTATACCAGATGCATACTGGCTATATGGAAACCAGGAAACCGATGTAATTGGTTAACCTGGGTGTCGAGGCTTACCCTACCATTTTATAGGAGTGGGTTGAGGGTAGCAAGGTGTAAATCTGCTGGCGGGCACAGACACGCTCCGCGCAGGGACCTCCTACCATTACAAAAGGACCTGTTCAACATTTAGGTTTCCTTTGAAAGGTTGGTGCATACAACATAGTATTAAAGTGTGATTCGCTCCACTTCCAAAATGGGTGTATGCGGTATGTTATCCGTGTGTCTACTGATTGCAATCACCGTCCCTTGTGGTTATTTGAGCACTGCTTGTTCACTGCGATGTGACGTCGTAAATACTGAAGAAGCCATAAGAATATGATGTATTGAATTATAATTGCTTTGGAACTATGATTGCTATAGAATATGCTCACTAATGTTACTTTGATTGAACCTTTAAGCTGTTTCTAATAACTTGAAAAATAAGGATCAACATGTAGGCGAGTCATTTACTGCTATATCTATTCATATGTTAAGTATTCCTGCATGTAGAGTTCCATGTTTAGGTAAGACGGGTAAGTCTTGCTGAGCCTTCGTGCTCACGGTTGCTATATTAAGTTGTTTGCATGTGAGACGTATGAGGAAGGGCCCGAAGATGATGCGATGCCCTCGTTGGGGTATACCGTGGAGTGGGAGCCCTGCACGCCGCCGTGATCTGTTGTGTGTTGCTAGTGTGTAGCATCCCCGGGTTGGAAGGCTGCACTTTTGCATAGTTAGGATGAGAGTTTAGCTATGAGTATCACTTGCGTTGTATATTAAGTATTGTAAAAGACTTGAGCTGTTTATATAAATAAAACTTTGTATTTTCTTATATTCTTTTCGCGTGTGCTGTTGGGTGCCACATCGCACGACACCACCCTATGCGATTTCTGGAATGTGTGGACCCGGTCCTCATAGTTACAGGTGTCGCTCTCTGGAATTCATAATGTATTCCACATCTCTCAGTTGAGGAAGTGCCTTAAGTCCCTGGCTGAAATCCACACTGAAGACATTGAAGCTCTCCAACCGGATCTCACTTGTTCAGAGTATCCGATCCGGGTTATCGATGAGAAGACTCACGCCACCAGGAATCAGACTTTGTACTTCTAAAAAGTCTTGTTGAGTAACCATACTGCGGAGGAGGCGACATGGGAAAGTGAGTACTATCTCCGGTCAAACTATCCGGAATTGTTATCATCTCATATCCGGTAATCTTTTACCTTCGTCTCTTTCAATTGTAATGTTGGGACGATCTTTTATGGGGGGATGTAAAATCCCTAAGTTTTATAGTGCAAAGTTTCAGCTGAAAGGACAAAAACAAGAATGAGAAAAGAAGTTGAAATGGCAATTTTAAAATCATATCAATTCAAACTGTAATGGAGGAAATTAAAAAATCTGAGGTAAGCTACTGTTCAAACTAATTCAAAATAGAAATCTGAGTTCACCATTATTTTCCAAATATTCCAAATAGAATACATGTCAAATTTCCTAAAATTTGGAGCACATTTTCTATTCACTTCAATGTGTACATTGAATTCCAATGAAATTCGAATTCGAATTTGAATTTCAGATAAAACATGGTCAATTCAGTGAATTGATTTAAGAATCATATTCTCAATCTTTGAATTTGGCTCCCCACAAATATCTGAGATTTTTGGAGCAGTATAGGTAGGAGAATTAAGTGACCAGAGAAGGGATGAGGGTGAATCAATATGGGACCCACTGGTCAGCCTCCTATTTGCCTTGATCCAGCTGAGTCCTCTGATTTCTCTGCCTCCCTGGCATTCCACGTTCTGTGCCGCCTCCAGCTCGACGGTAATTAGCTGCCTGGCCTCCCTTGCGTGTACATCAAGCCTTATCCATCCCTATCTCTACTTCTCTGGCCGAAGTGGAAAAGCACGAAGCTTCCTTGCTCTGTTTTCTCTCCCGCCGCTGCACAACATCGCCGCCGGGGTTGCTCGCCACTTGCCGGCCAAACGAAGCAAGGTCTCCCCGTGCTCCCAACAGTGAGAGGAGATGCAACCATGTGCTCTTCATTCCCATCCATTAACTTGCTGGATTCCTTGCTTATTTGCGTGGTATTTTTAAAGTTTTCGCGGACGTCGCCGTTGAGCTGCCATGGACGTCGTCCTCTGTCCCCGTGGCGCCGGCGAACTAGGACCTTTCAAGTTTTGACTCCAACAGACAAAAGGAGCGCCAGGACACACCTTTCTCACGGTGAAAACCGCAAACCTTTTCATCCCCTATCGAGCGAGTATTCCTCATTTTTCTTTCGGCACAATGTTACCCTTCATGCTAGGTCATCACTGTAATTCATTTTCTAGGAGTAAGTATTCTCTAATCCTGTTGGACAATAGCTTAAAAACTTCTTAGTGCACCTCCTCGAATAACAACCGCTGAGATTCATTGTGAAACCGCCGAGATATGCCGGTTTTCGTAGCCTCCCTAGGAAAACTTGTCGGCTCACCGTCGGACTTGAGGTTTCCGGCCATTTCACTCGCATTGCACCCCATTTTTGTACTCACCATGATCCAAGGAATCTTTTTGACTGTTTCCCGGGTCGTTTGACCCTGATTCCATGAATACCGACCATCGACGGAACCCTAGTCCCCCCCCCCCCCCCCCCCGCTGTCGTGCGCTTGCCTCCAGCCGTCACCGCCTCGATTGGACATCACCATCATGTTGTGCGGCCAATTTTAGGGACAGGCGACCAAAGCAGTGCCAAGAGGACCTCAGCGCAGCGAGTACGGCGGGGTGCCACCGCTGCTCCGGCGAGAAGTGCCGCCCTGAGCCAGAGGTTGAAGAAGATGGGGCGGGTCCCACTAGCAGCCTCTGTTTTACTCTCTCTGGATCAGCTGTGGCTATTTGATCTAGTGTCGCCATGCTCCTTAACTCAGTGATCCCACGTGTGGCCCACTTATGATTGACCCATTTTAAATGGGTGGGACCCGTGAAAATTAATTCAAACATTTCCTTTTCAAATAATTCCAGATTTTGAGCAAACTTATAAATTCAATTACTCCTAGTATACTTGATCAAATAATTCCAAATAAATTCTGGTAGAATAATCTTGATCCCAATTTTGCAGTGGTGCAATTGCTTGAACATAAAAGTCCCACAATGTTCATAATTGATTCCTTTGATCTAAATTCTTGGGAAAGTAATTACTCCTATTCTGCTAATTGGAAAATTTCCAATTTTGGTAAAAACATTTATTCTAATAAACTTGATCTCCAGTAAAAATTTCATATTCATTGGGTGTCAATTACTTGACTAAACCGTGTGCAATTCCCCAATGTCCATAGAAAATTCAGAAATGTACAGAAACATTTCCAGATTTTATCCCAAACTTGTAAAATCAATTTCTCCCTGTAGGAAGCTCAGAAAATTATGAAACAAATTTTCTTAGAACTCGTGAGACCTCCTCTACAATGATAATCCACTGTTATCCATGACAAATCTCCAGATTTAATACCAAATTCCAGAGAAGGCTTTTATTTGTTGGAATTTTAGAGACAACAAGATTCCTGGAACATCTCCTATTCTTGGTCCAGATCTTTCTCATAGTATCTAGTATCCACTGTAAAAATCCCAAAGCAAATTATAAACCTTTACATACCTTATCTGTGTTTAGAAAGTCTTTTATATAGTTTCAATATCACACATGTACATTATATATTGCATATCATATAGTGACCGAGTCGAGGAGGAGACGGATCTCTTTGAGAGTATATCACCAGAGGCTAACATTGAATCTGACTTGCAGCCAGGGAAGCCCCGGTTTGCATTTAAGTGCTTTTGCAAAGTTTATATTTGTATCACTTATGTCTAGGGTGAATTTTGTGCATTAGGGCTAAGGTGCTTGTTACTCCACTTGCATGACCCACAAATCCCATGGAGTATTGGGTAGGTATACATCTTGATGAGTAGAAAATGCCATGCTAATGTTTCAAGGAATCCGGTAGAAGCCGAGTAGTTGGAATCTACCTGCAAGATAGGATTTTATCACACGGAATGGATTTGATCAGAGAATGGTTTATGAATATGAATATGAGACCGAGCAGCGGGATAGGATGCAGTGAGACGTGGTCTCACGTGCGTAGCCTTGCTTTTGTCGATCGAGGACCGATCTGTGTGCAGCCTTGCTGAACAAGTTTGAACTATACCGGATGCATACTGGCTATATGGAAACCTGGAAACCAATGTAATTGGTTAACCTGGGTGTCGAGGCATAACCTACCATATTATAGGAGTGGGTTGAGGGCAGCAAGGTGTAAATCTGCAGTTGGGCATAGACACGCTCCGCGCAGGGACCTCTTGCCCATTACGAAAGGACCAGTTTGGTATTTTGGTTTCCTTTGATAGGTTGTTGCATACAACATAGTGTTGAAGTGTGATTCACTCCACTTCCAAAATGGGTGTATGTGACGTGTTATCCGGGTATCTAATGATTGCAATCACTGTTCATCTCAATTATTTGAGCCCCGCTTGTTCACTGCGTTGTGACGTAGTAAATATTAAAGAAGTAAGAAGAATATGATGTATTGAATTATAATTGCTTTGAAATGATGATTGCTGTAGTATATTGCTCACTAAAGCTACATTCTGAACATTTAATTTGCTTCTAATAACTTGGAAGTAAGGATCCACTAGTAGGCGAGTCGTTTATGCAATACCACTGCCTATGTTTATATGTATCCCGACATGTAGAGTTCCATGCTTAGGTGAGACGGTTAAGTCTTGCTGAGCCTTAGTGCTCACGGTTGCTATATTAACTTGTTTGCTGGTGAGACGTATGAGGAAGGGCCCAAAGATGAGGCAATGCCCCCGTCGGGGTATACCGCCGAGTGGGAGCCCTGCACGCCGTTGTGATATGTTGTATGCTGCTAGTGTGTAGCGTCCTCAGGCTGGACAGCTGCACTTTTGCATAGCTATGCTGAGAGTTTAGCTATGAGTATGACTTCTGCTATATATTAAGTATCGTAAAAGAATCCCGTTGTTTCTGTGAATAAAACTTTGTGTTTTCTCGTATTTTTTCATTTGTGCTGTTGGGTGCCGCATAGCACGGCACCACCCTCCGTGATTCCAAGAATGTGTGGACCCGGTCGTCACATCTAATAAATTAAAGCAATGAACCCACAAGTAACTACTTGTGCAAACTACTATAAATTGAGAATCAAACTTGAATTGAATTCACAAAGGGCTTACATGATTTGAGTACACCTTTGTAGGGATACAAGTGTAGAAGAGGGACTTGACAAGCCCAAGCCTCCTTCTCCTAAACTCTCACCACACTCTCCTTCTACTTGGCTGCCTCTAGGACTACTCTAAACCTTAGGAGTGGCATTCTATTCTCAACTTTTGGTGTGTGTGTGAAGTGAGGTGTGGGGTTCTATTTATTGGGGGAGAAGGGTCGGTTCCCGCCACCAAATGTGCTCCAATAAGTCGCCACTGACTTCTTCAAGCCTGGAGGAACCAACACGTGGCATTTGATCGAGTTTTGCACCACTCCCTAGTCGGCCGACTAGGGAGGTCGGCCGACCTAGTCTCAGCCCCGTTGGGGTTGTGCTTTCTCCAGGTCTCTGCCAGGTGGGTCCCATCCCTTTATATGGGTGCTACACCATTAGATGGCCTCAGATACTTCTATTTTGTGGGCCATTTGAACTATGTGATGACACATGGCATTAGTTGATTTGTCGAAATCCAATTTTATGGATTACTCTCTGCATGTCTTGGTATTTTGGGTCTAAATTCACATGCATACAAATAAATACTAACACATGTGGAATTGGTTAGTTTTTAACCCTACCACTATGTTGTGATTCTCTTTTCTGCACATTATAAGGTGAATTGACAGTCTAAATATGGCACTTAAGGACCATCAACAAACTCCTCCCACACTTAGTCCATTGCTTATCCTCGACTGAAGGCAAGGAAAAGAACTAACTTGTTATCATAAATTTGCTATAAGATAGAAAAAGAGAATACTAGATATTTCAACACATACCTTAATTCATGAATCCCCTTTGTGGAATGTGGCTACCACATCAATCTTGGGTGTTTGAAGAGTGGAATTGTTGGAATGTAGTTCTCTTGGATCTTTCCCTGCCAAAATGATCTGACGATTTGCTATATTCGGAAAGTGAAAGAAACAATTGCCATTATCTCTCATTTGGAATCTCTCAAGTCTCTCAAAGTGTTTTCATCCTCACCTTGGAATGTTATGCCTATTTTGTCCCTATACTAAATATGGATATATCTGGAGCTTGGTAGGGATAAATGTGGCACACATTGCAATTCTTATATTACTAAGTCAAAAACTTGATACTATGAGAGACTTATGCAACAAACAAATTGACAAAGAAGATTATTGTGCACATGAATGGAATAGATATTTTGTGGACTCCGTGGTTTTCTCTCTTTGAGGATGAAACATGGCTACTTTCTTTCTCTTTTATTTTTTATTTTTTTCGTAACCATGTCTTCTACTCCTTTTTTTTCTAGAGAGATTTTGATGACCAAAATGTATGTTTCTTTATTTGGATGGATGAATGGTGGATGCAAATTCTCAATGTGAGAATTTTTTGCATGAATAAGGTCCACGAGAATTTCTAAGTTAAAAAGTTAATACATGTCACTCAAGTGGGTCACAAGTTTGACAAAGTTCAATGAAAAACAAAGTGGCATATGCATGTGGTTTTTCAAGAATTTGTATCATACGGCCGTGGCGGGTATTTAACTTTCCAATGAGAGAATTAGGCAAAGTTCGAGTCTCCAAATTGTGCAAACATCAAAATCAATTTCAAGCAAAGAGATATCCCCTCGAATAACTCATTTACCATATCGCACTAGTCAAATACTTAGATGACGTGTTTTTTTCCTATTTTGCTTGTGGGAATCATAAACAAGGCAATAGATCAAAATATAAAGTATTCAAATTTTCAGTTCAAGCCAATTCTGACTACCAAGTTTCAATTAATTATTGAGTTGAATTGCTTTCAAATATTCAATATTAAATATTAAATCAGCTCAAACAGTAACGTAGCATGCATATTCCGAGGTAGAAGATCCAAACCGAATTTGTAGACCGAAACAGAGTCATGTGGGGCCCACACCAGGTCGGCCAGCCCCTTCTGGCCTATCTGTTGCTCTATTTCGACGTGTCGATTTAAATGTTTGGTTGCAACGTGTTTCATGATGCAATGCTATTTTCGCACATCTAGATTTCGCAAATTTGGAGTGACTCCCCACACTTGTTCCGTGAATTCTTTATTTAACACACATAAACTAAAGGGAGAACTTTAGCGGGTTAGACGAACCGGTAAGTTCACTTTCTTGAACTAAAAATATGGGAATGCTTACATTATTCAATCTAAATTTGATGAATAAAAATTTGGAATAAAACTAAACTAAGCTAGTAAGCATCCCATGCGGTCGGGACATCTAAACTATGGAGTGTTGTAGATGTCGAGCTTCCCTACGACATTGCATACACGCCGTAGCTTGGCACCCATGCCACAATGAACACCATCGGTCTCCTCCTTGTGGGATATGAGTTCATCCTTTAGTTACGCCCTCTCTATGCGCCCTTCAGCCACTATGTCCGATAGCTTCTTGTTCTCCAAACAGAGGGAAGCTAACTCCTTAGAAAGCTGTGCCACTTTAGGGGCACGATGAGATTTCCCATCGCCGTCCTAAAATTTTTCAGGTGGTCCTCTGATGGTTGGTGGCGCGAGGTGACGCCTAATCATGGAGGGTGACGAGCCTGTCGATTCCTCCATCACCACACATTATCCACTTGCTTGAAAAAGCCTTTTGCATATCCTCCTTCAGACTTGCGCACCCCGTGGATAATGAGGTGGTCTCCCACACGCTCAGGTGAGGTACGCGTAGGTGACTTGTAGTGGTGGCTCACTATGTCATCGTCCTTGTTCTTTAGAGTGTACATGAACTCCTCGCTAGGCTGCAGCTTTGGGAGAGACTCGTCTTTTTCAGGAAAAAGACGCGTCTTGACTAACTTAAGGCCAGTCGTAGTCTAACGATGTGCAGGTGTCGTTGACTTCATGGGTGTCCTTTGAGGAGAGAGCGATCGTGCAACACCATGAGGCGTGGTGCTACACCCACGCGGAGTCATCGTTGGCGGTAGGATCATGGCGAGAGGTATGAATCCCATGACAGACTCCAAAGTGAGGTTGGACTTGTCATTGGCTGGCACGATGTCTCCGCTCAGGTTGAAGGTTGAGCTAGAGGAGGCATGAGGCACAATTTTCTTCTCAGCCATGACTTCGATGGGGGGGAACAGGAGATGGGTTTTTTCTAGATGGTGCAAGGTTCCTTGCTCTGTTGCCATCAATAAATAACCAGAGAAAGTACGATAGCAGTGAGAGTCTTGTTGAGATACATCAGGAGAGTACGCACGAGAAAACAGAAAGCTGACAGCACAAAGGGGAGGTTCAGCTGACCCTAGGGTTCAGCCGAACCCTTCCTGGCTCCGTTTGCGCTATGTTTTCGTGGGTTGGATTAATGGGCCCAATGGATGATTAATTGGATGGGCCCATTAATTGGACGCAGAGAGTTTAGACAGAATTAAAAGAATCAGCGTGAAAATCAATAAGATTTATCACGTCAATTTGTTTTTTCGCCTCCTCCTTCTAGGTTTCAAGAAATAATTTGAGTCGGCGCCCATTCACTTTTAATAGCTGATTTTCATCACTTTTAAGTGTGATTACTCCATGGTATTAGGTTTCTGCTACAATGAAGGGTCCTTCCCATTTACTTCTAATCTTCCCATGTCCAAAGAGTTAACCCTAGAGTTGAAGAGTAGAACTTTATCTCTAGGTTTGAACTCTTTAGGCGTAATCCTCTAATCGTACCATCTTTTGCTTCTTTCCTTGTAGATTTTGGCACTATGGTACACCTTATCTCTCCACTCCTCCAACTCGGAAAGTTGCTTCAGTCGGTGTTTTCCTACTTCATGAAGGTCCATGTTCCACCGCTTGATGGCTCAATAGGCTCTATGTTCCAACTCTACGGGAAGTTGACAAGTCTTCCCATAGACAAGTTGGAAAGGAGACATGCCGATGGGAGTTTTGTAGGCAGTACGACATGCCCACAATGCATCGGGTAGCTTATGATTTTATCTCGTTCCCATTTCCAAGACAGTCTTTTGCGGAATATTCTTAATTTTCTTATTAGATGTTTCTGCTTGACCACTTGTTTGTGGGTGGTATGGAGTAGCAATGTTATGCTGGACACCAAGCTCCCTCAAAAAGTTCCGGAAGTTCTTATCTATGAAACGAGACCCTCTATCACTTATGACCATATGGGCGGTGCCAAAGCATGTGAAAATGATCTAATGATACATTTTCCTAGCTTGCTTGAAATCAACATTTTTGCATGGCAAAGCTTCTACCTATTTTGACACATAATCTACAGCCACCAGAATATACTCACAATCATAGGACCTAGGGAAAGGTCCAATGAAATCAATACCCCACACAACAAATAATTCAACCGGGAGATTATAGGTTAGGGCCATTGCACTGCAAGCTGAGATTCCTCCATGCTTTTGACATTTCCAACACCTATGATTGAATTATTTTGTATCTTCATACATAGAAGGCCAATATAATTCACTTTGCTAGATCTTTGCCTGGGTACGGAAAACATTGTAATGGCCACCATAGGGTCTAGCATGCCATTTCTCAATAATATTGGTGCCTTCGATTGTGGGATACACCTTCTGAGAAAGCCATTGGCACAAACTCGATAGAGGTATGGGTCCTCCCAAAGGTGTCGACGACTCTCATAGATGAGTTTTTTTTTGTTTTCCTCTAGTGGTACGTATCCCATGACCATGAAGTTCATGATATCCGCATACCAAGGGTGAGAGTCAGTTACCTTGAGAAGCATATCATCTCATAGGAAGTCATTGATAGGAATGTCCATGCTTTGAGTGACTTCCATACGCAAGAGATGATCTGCCACAAAATTATATACTCCTTTCTTATCCTCGATTTCTAATTCAAACTCTTGGAGTAGAAGAATCCACTGGATTAACCTTGGTTTGGCATCCTTTTTGGTGAGGAAATACTTCAAGGCGGCATGGTCTATATAGACTATGACCATGGCTCAAACCAAATAGGACCTAAACTTATCGATAGCAAAAACTACAACCAAGAGCTCTTTTACAGTTGTCGCATAATTGAGTTGAGCTCTTGTTAGAGTTTTGCTAGCGTAGGCTATTGCATGATGCTTTTGATCTTTGGTTTTGCCTAGGACCAAACCAACAGCAAAATCACTAGCATCACACATGATTTCAAATGGCAGCATTCAATCGGGAGGTTGAATGATTAGAACTGAGATGAATGCCATTTTGAGTGTATCAAATGATTTAATGCATTCATCAACGAAATGAAATGGAGCTTCCTTAGATAATAGGTTAGTGAGGGGTCTAGCGACTTTTGAGATGTCTTTGATGAATCGCCGATAGAACCCCGCATGACCTAGAAAGTTGCAGATTCCCTTAACATTGATAGGAGGTGGAAGTTTTTCAATAACCTCGATTTTTGCTTTTTCCACTTCTATCCCTCTCTCAGACACTAAATGTCCAAGAATGATGCCTTCACGTACCATGAAATGGCACTTTTCCCAATTAAGTAAAAGGTCTTTATCTTAGCATCCTTGAAAGACCTTGTCTAAATTTTCTAGACAATAATCAAAAGTTTTCCCAAAGATGGAGAAATCATCCATGAAAACTTCCATGATCTCCTCAATCATGTCAGAAAAAGATATACATCATGGATATTTCAAAAGAGGCAGGGGAATTACAGAATCTAAAGGACATACTCTGGCAGGCATAAGTTCCATAGGGACATGTGAATGTGGTCTTACTTTGATCATCAGGATGGATTGTGATTTGATGATAAGCCGAATACCCATCAAGAAAACAAAAGTAGGAGTGTTTTTCCAACCTCTCTAACATCTCATCGATGAAGGGCAGTGGAAAATGATCCTTCCTTGTAGCCTTGTTAAGTTTTTGGTAATCGATGCACATCCTCCAGCCCTTGATGGTTCGTTGAGGAATTAATTCATTCTAGTCATTTTGAACGACTGTCATACCTCCTTTCTTAGGCACTACTTGAACTGCGAGGAGAATAGTTGCCAAAAGTTAGGTCATTCAAAGGATTTCGGGTGACTTTTCAACTTCTGCCGTCCATTGTCTATTTAAAATAGAGGTTAACTACTTGACCGTCTGTTGGACGTACATCCCGTCAGGTGGGTCAGGTGGAGTTAATGGCAATGATGGTGTTCTATGGCAACAATACTTCGAGGTATTTCAAAAATCTTCAAATATATCCTTGTCGAAGTAGAAAGGAAACATCGAAGGTTGAATTTCTTATTCCTTCGTAGTTTCGGATTCGGGAGAGGATTCTTCTGGCAAGGTTGGAGATAAGCAAGAGATAGGTTCTTCCTTATCCATAGATTTATCCTCGGATCTTGACACTTCTTTATCTTGAGAGGCTAAGACCCATAATGAAAGAAGAATTTTCTAGAATTTGGTCTAGAAGATCCTTGACTTCTTCCGACGTCTTATGGTAGAAAGATCCTCCAACCCTAATGTCATGATATAGGGCAGACTCTTTGTTCCATCCCATATAGAAGTGTTGCAAGAGAAACGGATCAGGGGTGGACAAATATGGACCGGAATTTCTCAAAAGAGAAATTCTATCCCAAGCTGCACCTAAAAACTCCTTCTCCATCTACTAGAAGCATAGTACTTAGTTCTGTAAGTAAACAATTCGGGCAATTAGAAAGAAAGCAAGACAAAATCTATCTTGTAACTCATTCCAATTTCCGTCTATCTTTCCAACGTTGTGTTCATACCATTGTTTGGCTTTTTCTGTGAGAGAAATTGGAAACAACTTCTATTTTAGAGTTTCTTGCCTCATACCCTTGATTAGAAGGCATGAACACAATTGTTTGAACTTTCTTAGATGGTGGTAAGGGTTTTCACAATCTGTTCTTAAGAAAGATTGTCCCCGAGCCATGGCTATTAAGCCAAGGCGAAGTTCATAGCTAAGAGAACAGATGGGTCCGCCGAAGGTGGTGGCTCACAGAACTTGCCCTTTGGGGTAGAATAAGAAGGAATGGTGGGATGCTCCATATATGTGGTTGTGGTAGGAAGAAGAAAGATAAGATAAGAAGATAGATACGAATGGAACAAGGTTCGAAGATTAACAACAACCGTTCCCCGGCAACGGCGCCAGAAATGCTTGTTGACGTTTCTTACATCACACATAAAAATCCACAAGCACACGAAAATTGTCGTGTAGCACTTCCCCTTAAGAGAGTATTCCCAATGGTATCGAATCCAAGGAACGTGTGTGCTAAACTTACAAACTAATCCACCCACGGACACAATGTTGTTTTGTAGGCAAGGAAGAGAGAGGAATTCAAAGTATTGATTCTAGTTCAGAGGAATTTGCGATAGCTGCTTGCTTCGGGCACGGGTTTACCCCTAGAAACACTAGGACGATTCCCGCCAAGAGCCTATGGCATAGTCGAACATGGAGGATTACTAAGGACAGATAGGGCTGTCACCACCTACTGCCTACCTCTTAAGTCTGTGGGTCTACGAGATATTCATTGGTGATTTCTAACCTAAGCACCACACTTACGTTCTAAATCAAAACTCTAGTGTTTTGAACACAAAGCTACAACTAGAGCCTCAAAATAAATTAAAGAAATGAACCCTCAAGTAACTACTTCTGCAAACTACTATGAATTGAGAATAAAACTTGAATCGAATTCACAAAGGGCTTACTTGATTTGAGTACACCATTGTAGAGATACAAGTGTAGAAGAGAGACTTGACAAGCCCAAGCCTCCTTCTCCTAAACTCTCACCACACTCTCCTTCTACTTGGCAGCCTCTAGGACTACTCTAAACCTTAGGAGTGATATTGTATTCTCAACTTTTGATGTGTTTGTGTGATGTGAGGTGTGGGGTTCTATTTATATGGGGGAGAAGGGTCGGTTCCCGCCACCAAATGCGCGCGAATCAGTGACCAATGACTTCTTCGAGTCGGGAGGAGCCAACACGTGGCATTTGACCGGGTTTGGCACAACTCCTTAGCCGGCCGACTAGGGAGGTCGGCCGACCTGGTCCTAGCCCTGTTGGGGGTTGTGCTTCCTCCAGATCTCTGCCAGGTGGGTCCCATCCCATTATATGGGTGCTACACCATTAGATGGCCTGAAATACTTATGTTGGTGGGCCATTTGATCCATGTGATGACACGTGACGTTTTTGATTCATCGAAATCAAATTTTATAGATTACTTCCTGCATGTCTTGGTATTTTGGGTCTAAGTTCAACTGCATACAAATAAACACCAACACCTATGGAATTGGTTAATTTTTTAACCCCACCACTATAATGTGATTCTTTTGTGCACATTATAAGGTGAATTGACAGTCTAAATATTGCACTTCTGGACCGTCAACAGCCGACAACTCCAACATTGATGCTTTTCAATAATGGCGTCAACCGGGGCCCCAGTTCCTGAAGGTGTCTTCAGTAGGAGATTAGTGCCACCAACCGCTAGGCCTCCAGAGCCTAACGAAGAAGACAAACCTGTCACCCGACAGCTGGCGACCTCGGCGGCCCTGCAATAGTGGGGCTCATCGAGGCTCTTGTCCGTCACCGGGGACCCCAGATCATCCGACGCCCAAGATCCAGAAGCTCAGGAGAGTCTTGATGCATGGATCACGGAGATCTGGGACTACCTGAAGGACAACATCCTTTCGGAGTATCACGTATCCGTTGAGTGGATCATGACGATGGCGAAACGCCACACGCTGGTAGAAGGAGACCTTTGTCGGTGTGGCGCCAACAACATCCTATTGCGATGCATAACTCGGAAGGAGGGTTGCGACTTGCTTGTAGAGATCCATGAAGGGGAGTGTGGGAATCACGCTTCAACCCGCATGCTAGTTGGTAAAGCCTTCCGACATGGTTTCTACTAGCCATTAACACTCCAAGATGCTATCAAGCTAATGAAAAGGTGCAAGGTGTGCCAGTTCCACGCCAAGTAGATTCACACTCCGGCGTAAACACTGCAGATGATGCCACCCTCCTGGCCATTCGCGATCTGGGGGCTGGATATCCGGGGACCCTTTGCCGGGGAAGTCCGAGGGTACCGGTTTCTCTACGTCACTAGAGACAAGTGCACCAAGTGGCAGGAGACAACCTGGTGATCAACATCAACAAGGAGCCCGCAATCAAGTTCATCAAGTCGATCGTCTGCAGGTTCAGGGTCCCGAACAGCATCATCACCGACCACGGGACCCAGTTCACCAGTGCAGCGTTCCAAGACTACTACGAAGACCTCAGCGTCTAAGTTTGTTATGCGTCCATGGCTCACCCAAAGAGCAACGTTCAAGTTGAAAGGGCCAACGCTGAGATCCTCAAGGGCCTTAAGACACAAACGTATGACAGCTTGGATAAGCATAGTGCCAAGTAGGTTGATGAGCTTTGGTGCGCGCTATGGGCGAGCCGGACATCACCCAGCCGGGCCACGTGGAAAACACCTTTCTTCCTGGTGTATGGGGTTGAGGCTGTCCTCCCTTTCTTCTAGACATTCGTCGAAACCGCATAGGACCAGCTCCGAAGTGAAGATGTCGACCTCGTCGACGAAGCAAGGTGGCATGCTACCATTCGAAACGCACGATACCGGTAGACACTCCAGCGCTACCAGGAATGGTTAGTGTTGACTAGAGAGCTCCAGACGGGCGATTTGGTGCTATGGCAAATAATTTATCATGAAGGGTCACAAAAACACCCCCTCAGCTGGGAGGGCCCCTTCTGAGTGACACAAGTATCCTGCCCCGCGTGCATCCGCTTGGCCATCAAAGAAGGAGAGCCCCTCCACAACCCTTGAAACAAAGAGCACCTCCGTAAGTTCTACCCCTAAGCATAATTTTAGGATAGTGTAGGGTGTCATGGTGTGAAGGAACGACACTTCGGACAACCAAGCTCCGGGAGGGACGGGTCCAAAGTGTTTAGCCGCTTAGCTTGGTCATGTACCCTAAGCATGAACACTCTACCTCCGTTGCAATCCAGAGTGGGTCGTTGCCTTATTGTAAAGCTAGTCTCCTCCTATGATTGCCAATTTGAAAGAATCACTGTCTTACCCTTGCTTTTTCTTGTGTTCATCGAATTATCCATTAATTTGGTCCTCATCAACCTATTCTCGTTTTTCGTATATTGTCTTCATATACCTGGTGAATTTTTCTCTATATAACCCCTAGTGGAGTTATGCTACCCGGCTGAAAGAGAACTTGTTTGAGGTACCTGCAAGGTGCTTCGAGGTCATGCGGCTGCTTTCTTACTTGCAGCCCTGTGGCGCTAGATGGTCCCCCACAAAAGGCCTACGTCGAGCTGGAGGTCCAGAGCGCACAACCTGCTTAGTCGGGTACTATAACCTAAGGATGCGCACTTTGCCTCCTAGTACTGTGGCTATGTACTAAGGGCCAGGAGGCTCACACCCTGAGTAAGCCGGGAGCCAAATCCTAGGCGTTAATGCACTGAATTACCCAAGCCCCGTGTACCATACCAGGACTGTAAGACATAGCAAAGCTAAAGAGTAGGGAAAGACGACCGATGAGGAAAATTATGCCCCCTGTTGTGTGTGCAGGTCATACAAAGTAGGTTAGTTCTGGCACAACCAGTAGAAACATCGGCAAGGTACACATCATTGAAGGAACCTGTCGTCGACGACAACGATGATGTGGGGCGACGCCAAAGCAGCAAGCTCTTATACGACACAGGGGGCCTGCCGTCGACGTTTCTACATGTTGATGGTAGATGACACAGAGCATCCATCTCCGGCACCTCCTAGGGGGCCTGCTGTCCATGCTCTTCTATGTAATGGCAACAAATGATGGTTTGTGAGTACGCTCCCTCATCTTGCTTTTGTTGCGAACAAGGTTTCTTTGGTTTCCTACCAGCTTGTGCCCCGCTGTCGATGTTTCTACGTGTTCATGGTGGGCAACGCTGGAGAATCCAGCTCCGGCACCTCCTAGGAGGCCTGTCGTCGACGTTTCTACGTGTTCATGGTGGGAAACGCTGGAGCATCCACCTCTGGCACCTCCCAGGAGGCCCGCCGTCGATGTTTCTACATTGATGGTGGGCGATGATAGAGCAGCCAGCTCTGGCACCATCCAAGGGGCCTGCTGTCGACATTTCTACAGTGATGGTGGGCGACGCTGGAGACGCCAGCTCCGTCACCACCCATGTACCCGCCGTCGACGTTTCTACAACAATAGTGGTGACATTATAGCAGTCAGCTCTGGCACGACCCAGGGGGCCCGCTGTCGATGTTTCGATAGGGATGGTAGGCGACGCCAGAGCAGCCAGTGTCATCACCACCCAAAGGGCCTGTTGTCGACGTTTTCACAGCGATGGTGGGCGATGCTGGAGCAACCAGCTCCAGTACCACCCAAGGGGCCTGCCGTCGATGGTTCTACAGCGATGATGGGCAACGCCAGAGCAACCAACTCTGGCACCATCCAAGGGGCGTGCAGTTTACTTTTCTACAGCGATGGTGGCTGACACCAGAGCAGCCTGCTCTGGCACCACCCAAGGGGCCTCCCGACGATGTTTCTACAGCGATGATGGGTGATGTCAGAGCAACCAGCTCCGACACCATTCAAGGGGTCTACCGTCAAAATTTCTATAGCACTGTTGGGCGACACCAGAGTAGCCAGCTCCAGCACCGTCCAAGGGGCCTGCCATCGACATGTCTACAGTGATGGTAGGCCACGCCAGAGCAACCAGCTCCGGCACCACCCAAGGGGCCTTCCATCGACGTTTCTACAGCGATGGTGGGCGATGCCGGAGCAGCCAGCTTCAGCACCACCCAAGGGGCCTGCCGTTGACGTTTCTACAAAGATGATTGATGATGCCGGAGCAACCAGCTCCGGCACGACCTAAGGGGCCTTCTGCCGATGTATCTACTAATATAAAGCTTGGATCCCCTTAAGCACCCGCCGCGGTCACCTACTCAAACTCCCCTTCTTTCCAGGGGGCCCGTCGAAGACATCCTACGATCAAGTGGTAGGTGTGGCCAGCCACCTACCCATATCTACCAGTGGGCCTCTAAGGGGGCTTTATAGGCAGGACATCAACTGAAGACAGGCTGACCATGTCAACTGTGCAATCGTTGGTTCCTCAAAAGCTAGCGAACTATGCAAAATTACTCAATACCTTACACAGCTAATGAATCGGAGTGACAGATTGATAAGCACAAGACAAGCCAAAAAGGAAAACACTAATTCAAATTCAAAAGTGTTAATTTTACAAAGGGGCCATCCCCGGTTACAATGGTGCTCTGCCTGGGGGCCGCCAGTCTTAATTCCTCTGGAACGAAGAAGCCAACTGCTTGGAAAGGTCCCAGACTTCGGTCCTCGCCTCCTCTCACTCATCGAAGGGCCTTTTTCTATGGAATCTAGCGGGATCGTTGGATAATAGCTCTAGAAGCACACCAAGACATGGGATGCCACCTACTGCGCTAGCTCCCTTCTTTCGACCTCTAGCCATCTTGCAAGGACAGTGTTCACTGACCTCAATGTCGAGGAGAAGGAGTCCAAAGCTGGGAGCAGCTGGGCCACCCCATGAGACGGCTCCCCACGCGGCACAGTACCAAGTCTGAGGGGTTCCAACACCGCCCCAACATGGGCTTGGAAGTCTCGGATCCCTTGTGCCTTGGCTGTGCGGGAGGCCTAGAGGTCTTCTACCTCTCTCCACGCTGCTTCTTCCTGGTCGGCGAGCTCCTGAGCATGACGCTCCAACTCGTCCTCCCAGTGTTTGATGGCAAGCATCGAGTCCTACACGGCTCGGCGCCTCTCCTACAGCACGTCAAGATTTCGGGAGACCTCTTCTTCCCTCGCCGTCGCAGACCAGCTCCAGCTGCCTATCCTTGCAGAACCTAAGGTGAGCGTCGGCATTGGCATCAGACTTCATGGCCTTCGCCTCGAGCTCCTTCGTTTTGGGGTCGACCAGCTTCACCAGGCACCACTCTTCAACAAGCCGATCCCACACCAGAGTGAGAGCAGCCTGCGTCTGGTGCAAGATAGACTAGGCCGCGGCAAGAACATTTGAGAGGGGAATCGGCATGGCCATCGCCACAGATGGCTGCCTCTCTGCATATTCTGCCAACTCTGTACTTAACGCCAGTGCCAGAGGACCAAATGGCTACCCGGTTGGAGCTCCACGAGTTAGTGTGTCGCTGCTCGGCGCCGAAGCACTCTCCCCTACCATGATCTTCTCTCTTTGAGGATGAAACATGGCTACTCTCTTTTCTTTTTGGCATGCTTCCTCTTTTGAAGAGTAGATGCTATTTTTTTTAATTCCGTACCCATTTCTACTACTCCTTTTTGTTTTTGTAGAGAGATTTTGATACTAAAATGTATGGAGTTTCTTTATTGGACGTATGAATGGTGACTGCAAATTCTCAATGTGAGAAATTTTGTATGAATAGGGTGCACGAGACTTTCTAAGACAAAGGTTCATGCATGTCACTCAATTGGGTCATGAGTTTGACAAAGTTCAATGAAAAGCAAGATGGCACATGCATGTGCTTTTCAGCATTTGTATCATATTGCCTTGGTGGGTATTTAAATTTCCAAGCAAAGAATCAGGCAAAGTTCAAGACTCCAAATTGTGCAAACATAAAAAAATATCAATTTCGAGCAAGGAGATATCTCCTCAAGTAACTCATTTACCATATCACACTAGTCAAATACTTAGATGACATGTTTTCCTATTATGCTTGAGGGGATCAAGAATCAGGGCAATAATTCGAAATATAAAGTATTCCAATTTTTAGATCAAGCAAATTTTGACTACCAAGTTTTAAATGTCAATTGTTGAGTTGAATTGCCTTCATATATTTTAGTATTTAATATCAAATCAACTAAAACAATAACGTAGCATGCATATTTAGGGGTAGCAGATCCAAAACGAATTTGTGAAGCAAAACAAAGCTATGTGGGACCCAAACTAGGTCAACCGAACAGGGGGTTCGACCGACCCCCTTCTAGCCTCTCCGTTGCCCTGTTTTGACGTGTTGAGTCGTATAATCGGTTGCGACGTGTTTTGAGATGCAACACAAATTTTGTACGTCAGGTGTAAGGATCGAATGCCCAAGAGGCGGGGGGTGAATTGGGCTTCTTTTCAAAAATCTAAACAATAAAACTTAATTCCTAAAAGCCTAATTCCCTACGCAAACTATCTATGCATTAAAGTAAATCGCAACTTCGCGGAATATAAAATGCATAAATGTAAGGTAGAGGAAGAGGATGCAAACTCCGAGGAGACACGAGGATTTATCCCGTGGTTCGGCAAGATCGTCAAGATCTTCCTACATCCACGTTGTGGCACCCACCAAAGGGTTTAGCCACACCCAAGTCACCGAGACAAGGGATCTCCACTATTCTTCTCCGTTTGCCAACCTTGGCAAGGTGGAGCTCAAGCCTTGTACAACTTCGACCCTCCGGGCTTCCACAAACGCCTTGACAAGCTCCGGAAGTCTCTCACGGTTACAAACACCATGGGCACTCCCATGAGGCTCTCACTATCCTAGAGATTCCACTCACCCAGAATGGAGGCACACAAGCTCTCTCTCTAGCTAGCTCTAGCCTATCTCTTGGTGTGTAGGTGGTCAAAAATGATGTATAAGTGATGGCTCTTGGTCTTGAACGCTTGTGGATGTGTTGAGAATGTTTTGTGATCAATACTTGTCAAAATGACCGGTTTAGGGGGTATTTAAAGCCAGCCTCCACGAAATAGCCGTTGGAAAAGTAGGCTGACAGAACTTTTCTTGCGAACATCGGATGATCCGATGTCTCCCCTTTAGTTATCATCGGTCAAGTTTACTTTAGCTGACGTCATTGTGTCAGATATGACCGTTGTTAGACCGATGTTGCACATGTCTTCTCATCGGATGATCCGGTGGCTCTTCCTCCAGAATTGACTCAAACTTGATGCTTACTGGAGTGATTGACCGATGTGTATACTTCTGTACATCGGATTATCCGGTGCTACACTTGGTCCAAGGATATTGCAAACTGTACTGATGGACCGATGTAGCTGAGCCCCTAACATCGGATGATCCGGTGAGTGCTTTGTTCTAAGGTCTTCTTCTTCTACTGAACCAACTCGACCGATGTGTTGTTCTCAGAAATCATCGGTTGATCCGGCGAGTTGATTTTGTTTGCTTCGAGTTGTTTCTAAGTGATTCTTTTGTGTCTTGCTCGATTGACCTCTTAGACTTTTGTTGGAAATGTACTTCTGATGGTTGTCAAGCATTAAGTGTCATCAATTGTGGTTGAATGACTTTGACATAAGAGCTTTCACTTCTTGTCTTCATATTATTGATTCGATCTCATAAAGTGATTGTATATGGGTCTCCAATTTCATATAGATTTCATTTGATTGAGTGATTATGGGGACCTTGCATTCACAAATTCATAGTAAAATCCAATGGTTGTCATTAATCACCGAAACCGTACCTCATGGGGGCCTAGATGCTTTCAATCTCCCCCTTTTTGGTGATTGATGACAACACGACAATTAAAGCACGATAGTAATGAATTTGATAGTACGAAGCTTAAGAGGATATGAAATGAATACAAGATTATTACACTTAAAATTTGAAAGCTCAATCAAAGAATAACTCAAGTGAATAAGTGATCATAAGCTAGGAACCAAATGAGCTCAATCGATTAACAGCTTAAGAGTACTCAATAAACACCAAATGAGTAGCAAAAGTATCGAATTACAAAAGATGATAATATCGAATTACAAAGATGATATAGTTAAACTCCCCCTAGCTAGGACACTCCCCCTGAGACTGAGCTATCCTCCCCCTGACTCCTCTAACTCTTCTCCCCCTTTGGCATCAAGACACCAAAAAGGGATCCGAGTGCCTAAGCACCCTTAGTACTAGGCGCGATGACGAACTGGTCACCGTCGCTGTCGTCGGAGCTGCTGCCTGTAGTAGAGGTAGAAGGAGCTGTCAGAGCCGTAGGAGCCGTCGTCAGTGCCTGCTGGGTAGGAGCTGCTGGAACAGGGGCACTGACGACGGATGTCGGCGTCTGCTGGAACAGTGTCATGGCCGGCAGTGGAGAGTGAATCGGTGCGCCGGGAGCCAGCAGTGGAGACATGCTGATCGAAGGAATCGGCATGGTCGGCACCGGAGCGGCAGCTGGAGCGAGAACAGATGGAGGTGGAGCAACTCCTGGCAGCTGTGACGGGAGGGCAATCCCGGTCTGGGTGTAGAGGTTGGTGATCAACCCAAGGATGCCCATCATTGCCTGCTGTGTCTGCTGCTACTGGTCGAGGGAGCGCTGGTGCATCTGGTCGATCAGCACAGTCAGCCGGTCAGTGTCCTCACTCCTCTCACGGGCGATCTGGCGCTGCATCTCCTGCTACTGCTGCTGGAGCTCTAGAAGGCGTGCGGCCTGCTCTGCTCGGGCCTGCTCAGCTGCAAGCCGGTCCAAGCGCTGCTGCTCAACCATCTGCTGTAGGAGGGATGTGAGCTCGAACGGCTGAGAAACCTGTGCCTCTCAGAAGGGAGGTGGAGTAGGGGGTGGCACTGTAGAGCCTCTAGCCTCCGCGTCGTGCTGCCTGGGTGAGGCAGGAGGAGGGAAGTACTCCTCGACACTGTCATTCGTGTCGCTCTCAGACCATATGTGCTGCAAGTCCTCACCCTGAGCCTCTTCCTAAGCTAGCCTCTCATCCTCCTTCTCCAGATCAGACCAATCCTCCTCAGATAGCCGAGCCCTAACCTGACGCTCGACTGGACGGCCAAGGCGGCGGTCTCCAGGAGCTGGGGCACGGTAGTGACCGAACCGTGTGACACTCTCGTCAGTGAGACGGTCATGCACGGCGGACTCCTCAGGGACCATCATGGAGAGTAGGTAGCTGATCCAGTGTCCATACACGAGCTGCCTCATCATGCCCACTCCGTCAGTGATCACATCCTCCATCTCGCATATGAGGACGCCCACTATATCAAACTCCATCCCGTTCATGATGTAGAACAGGAGGGTCTGCTGCAGACTGGTGAACCCCTCTAAGTATCCTGACCTCGGCAAGAGAGTGCAGCACAAGGCAAGGTGCACTGTGCGTGCAGCTGGAGTCAATAGTGTTGGTACCCTCGGCTGGTCTAGAGAGAAGGTCGGTCCAAACAAAGAGCGGATCTCCTCCAGAGCTGGTGCCACTCCTCCAGTGAGCGGCCTCGTCGGCGGGTCTGCCTGACCATATACTCATTCATGCACACAAGTGTCGTGCAGGTCCACTCCCAGCAGCTGTGCAAGCGTCTGTCTCGTCAGGTGATGGTGCTGTCCCATGAACATGAAGTCAATCGACCTGCGGCCCTCAGAGACGTATAGGGTAGCATAGAACACGCGTACCCAATCCTCCACATATGTGCTCCTCTCATAGGACATCAGCTGGACCAGCCCTCTGTACCTCTCAAAGTAGGGGCGTATCTCTGTCTCTGTAGCCAGGGCGAGCTGATCCCAGTCCAGAAAGTTGTGCTGGAATAACTTGTGGCCTCGGCGTCTGTAGGTCTCACAGAGCGACGCCTGTGTCACAGTCCAAAAATGACTGTCCACAAGAGCCTCTCTGGGCTGCGGGTACCACTCCTCAAGAAACACACTCCATCTGAGTCTTCGAAGTTGCTTGGCCTTCATCTTCCGGTAATCTGTCAATCGGGCACCTTCACTGACACGAACGGTGGTGTCCATCTCGTAGATGGCTCTCTAGGCCTCCCTGTCCTCACGACGATCGGCAACCGTCGGTCTCGGACGTGGTGCTGCCGCGAGATGCCCCCCACGGGTCCAGGTGAGCGCCGGCGGACGAGAGGCACTTCCGGCTCTTCTTCAGCCTCGGACTCATCGATCACGGGAGGCTGCCTCGGACGAGCCTCGCGGATCCTCAGTGATTCTCCTCGGCCTTGCTCTCGCTCCTCGGTGGTGCGAGCAGCCATCAACGCCTTCTTCTCCTCCTTCGAGAGCTTCTCTTTCTTTGCGGCCGGCTCCGCAATGGCCTTGCCCTTGTTCTTCTTGTCACGAGCCATTGCGATCGGGCACGTGAACAAAGTCGACGACGTCGAATGCACGGAACGGCGACACGGAGATTGACGGGGCCGGGAAACCCTAGCGACGAGGAGACACGACTGTTTGGGGGAGGCACCACGGTGGTGAGACTGTGCGTGGGGCGGCTGTGGTGGTGGAGAGAGGCGGCGGCGGCGCTTGGGTGGAGCGGCGTCGGCGGCTGTGGTGGAGGCGAGTGGCGGCGGCGGCTGCAACTGCGTTGGTGCGGAGGCGGCGGCTGCGATGGTGTAGCGGCGGCGGCGGCCGGAGGGCGGCGGCGGCGACCGGAGACGGTGGTGGCGCGGGCGAGAAGAGCGACGGTGGCGGAGATGAGCGCGGGTGAGTCGGGGTCGGAGAGAGAGAAACGACGGAGGTGAACGGCCGTTTAAATAGTGGGTCCCAAACCCTAGCCGTAAATTTAACACCGGATGGACCGATGTAGAAACGATAGAAGCATTGGTCGAATGGCACAGTAAGGGTATCCAAAAAGGTGCCGTTGACATCGGATGGTCCGATGTACAAAGAGATAGCATCGGTCGAATGTCACAGTATAGGTATTCAAAAAGATAATGTTGACATCGGATGGACCGACGTGGAAGGGAATATCATCGGTGGAATTCATCACAGTTCCAAAATTGTGAACACCTGATGGACCGATGTTTCTCCAAATGAAGGCGTCAGTTGATTTGTGTTGCTGACTGGTCTAACTCTTGGCTTTTGAACACCAACTGATCCGATGATGGTCTGACCTAAGTATCGGATAATCCGATGACTATAAAACTGCAACACCCCATATATGTCCTTTGACCAAACAAACAAGCAATAAGAAACACATGTCTTAGGACTTTTTGGGCAACCCCTTACCCCTCAATGATACTAATATGCCAACAACTTGGATAATCCTTAAAGCGAATGGAACACCAAGAAAAATAGGAGGAAATCATCCAAATAAAATGTAAGGCCCATGCTTTGTGAGGTAGAGTACGAAGACTTCTATCTCTTTAGAGCATGTTCCTCTAGGCATTAACGCACCTAACATTTTGTTCTTTCCACCTTATATGAGTTGAGATATTGCATTTCAAACAAGTCTCTTTCTCATGAGGTGGCTTCCCCTTTGTGACAATCTACCGTATGCAATGCCAAGTAATTTTATAGTGCAAGAAATTACAAGTCTATATGGCAGGCATCATGCAAGGCATAAAATGAATCTATCTTGCCAAATTTGAACCTTTCAAAGGCTTCTTCAGGGAGAGCCACTCTCCAAACCTTGGGGAAACCCAAAAGAACCTCCATCCCAAGCTAACCCTTGCTCACCCCTATCCTTTGAGAGTTAGGAAAGACCTATATGAAGTGCATTTTACATGACGTTTGTTGCATCTAGCACATTTAACTCACTTCTTAGCCTAGAAAAGAATTTCTCATCTAGTCGTTTAGTAAAGATATCCGCCAATTGTTCTTCGGACCTAACACCTCGCAATGAGATGTCTCCCTTAGCTTCATGGTCCCTCAAGAAATGATGGCGAATATCAATGTGCTTAGTGCGGGAGTGTTGAACAGTGTTTTTAGCTATCTTAATCGCACTTTCATTGTCACAAAGGAGAGGCACACAACCAAGTTTAATACCAAAGTCCAAAAGGGTTTGTTTCATACAGATAATTTGGGCACAACATGCACCGGCCGCTATATATTCCGCTTCCGTCGTGGACAAGGCGACGGAATTTTGCTTCTTGCTAGACCAAGATACTAGGGAACGCCCAAGCAAGTGGCACCCACCGGAGGTACTCTTGCGATCCACGCGGCATCCGGCAAAGTCCGAATCCGAGTATCCCAAGAGGTGGAATTTTGCACCTTTAGGGTACCACAAGCCCATACTAGGGGTATGCTTAAGATACCTAAGTATCCTAAAGACCGCCTTCCTATGCGATTCTTTAGGTGCCGCTTGAAAGCGAGCACACAAGCATACACTAAACATGATATCGGGCCTAGATGCAGTAAGATAAAGCAATGAGCCAATCATAGAACGGTAGTTAGATTGGTCAATAGGTTTACCGTCCTTATCCACGTCGAGATGACAATTTGTTGCCATTGGAGTGCTTCTTGAGCTACAATCTCCCATCTCAAATTTCTTCAAGAGGTCCTAGGTGTACTTCTCTTGATAGATGAAGGTCCCCTCTTGAAGTTGATTGATTTGAAATCCAAGGAAGAAGTTGAGCTCTCCAATCATTGACATCTCGAATTCCCTAGACATCATTTTGCCAAACTCATGGCTAAGAGCTTCGTTAGTTGAACCAAAAATAATATCATCAACATAAATTTGACAAATGAACAAATCTCCGTTGATGCCTTTGGTGAAGAGTGTGGTGTCCACCCTCCCGATCTTGAATCCTTGCATGATTAAGAAATCCTGTAGTCATTCATACCACGTCCTAGGTGCTTGCTTGAGCCCGTAGTGCGCCTTGTGCAACCTATACACATGATTAGGATTCCTCAGATCTTCAAACCCAGGAGGTTGTTCAACATAAACAAGCTTGTTAATGTAAAGATTAAGAAAGGCACTTTTCACATCCATTTGATAAAGTGTAATATTATGATGTGAAGCAAAAGCAAGGAGTATACGGATGGCTTCTAGCCAGGCGATCGGGGCAAATTTCTCCCCAAAGTCTAGTCCTTCAACTTGCGAGAACCCTTTGTCCACAAGTCTTGCCTTGTTGCGGACCACAACGCCATTCTCGTCTTGTTTGTTGCGGTACACCCACTTTGTTCTGATGACGTTATTGTCCTTGTGTCGCTCCTCCAACACCCAAACTTCATTGCGGATGAAGTTGTTGTGTTCTTCTTGCATGGCCATCACCCAATTTGGGTCTTGGAGTGCTTCCTCAATATGAGTGGGTTCTACACATGAAACAAACGAGTAGTGCTCACAAAATGAAGTGAAATGGCGAGAATGTGTACTTACACCCCTAGACGGACTTCCAATGATTTGGTCCATCGGATGCGCCATGGAGATGCGTCCATGCCTCATAAGTGGTTGTGAAGCACTTGGCGAAGGTGATGCGTGTTGCTCCTCTTGAGGTTGGACTTGATCATGGACTTCTTCTTCTTCTTGATGTTGTTGTGCTTGTGAGTCTTGAGTCGGCAATGGATGATCCTTCTCTTCTTTGTCAACTTGAGGCACCATGGAGGTGTGGTTGTTGGAACCTGAGGCTCCCCCTTGATCATGGCCCTCCTCAACTTCAGGCTTTATGTCTCCAATGGTCATGTTCTTCGTGGCTTCTCGTAGAGGCTCATCATCTATTTCATCATGACCAAAACTCTCCTCTTGGGAGCCATTAGATTCATCAAACTCAACATCACAACTTTCCTCAACTAAACCGGAGGTTTGGTTGAATACTCGATATGCTTTTGAGTTTGATGCATAACCAAGAAATATACCAACATCACATCTTCTTTCAAACTTACCGAGCCTTTTCTTGCGGTAGATGTAGCACTTGCATCCAAAGACTCGAAAGTAGGAGATGTTGGGCTTTCTCCCAATAAGAAGCTCGTACGGGGTCTTTTGAAGTAGTCGATGGAGATAGACCCTATTTGTGGCATGGCACGCCGTGTTGATTGCTTCGGCCCAAAACTTCTCCGACGTGCCGTAGTCATAAAGCATTGCTCTCGCAAGAGTGATGAGTGTCTTGTTCTTCCTTTCAACAACACCGTTTTGTTGAGGAGTGTATGTGGCCAAAAACTCATGTTTCACGCCTTCACGGTCACACCACTCCCCAATGTTGTATTTTTTTAATTCGGTGCCGTTGTCACTCCGGACCTTGATGATGGGAAGTTGAAATTCCCTTTGAGCGCGGTTGGCGAAGGTCATGAACACTTCCGGAGTTTCACTCTTGTCACCTAGAAATAGAGTCCAAGCATAGCGAGAGTAGTCATCAACTATAACAAGACAATAGAAGTTACCACCAAGGCTTTGATATGTGGACGGTCCGAAGAGGTCCATGTGGAGTAGTTCAAGTGGCTTGGAGGTTGACACCATTGTCTTCATTGGATGGTGTGAAGCAACTTGCTTCCCGGCTTGACAAGCACTACAAAGCTTGTTCTTCTCAAATGTGACATCCTTTACGCCGGTCACCATCCCAAGCTTGAATGACTTCTTGAGTTTGCTCATCCCTATATGCGCTATGCGTCGGTGCCATAGCCAACCCAAGCTTGTCTTAGTGAAAAGACAAGTGGTCAAGCTAGCATTCTTGTTGGAGAAGTCTACTAGGTAGAGATGTCCATGCCGAAATCCTTTGAAGACTATGTCTTGATTTGTTTCACTACTCACAACAACATCATTTTTGCTAATTGTTCATGTTAGTCCAAGATCACATAGTTGTGCAATGGAAAGTAAATTAAAACTAAGTGACTTGACATACAAAACATTGGAAATGGATAAATCATTTGAAATAGCAATTTTACCTAGCCCAATTACCTTTCCCTTAGAGTTATCACCAAAGGTGACTTGTTCATGATTGTCGGGGTTTTCTATGGTGGTGAACATACCATCATTGCCGGTCATGTGTTGGGTGCACCCGCTATCGAGTACCCAATGCTTTCCTCTGTCTTTGTAGTTCACCTTGGTGTTACCTTTCGCCATGAGGCACATGGGCGGTGGATGAAGAGGTGAGTCGTCATTGTTGGCAATGGCGAGGCCAGCAAAACTTACTTCTTCCACTTCACTCTCTTCATCACTTGTTTCTTCGTCGGTGACCCATTCATTTGCCTCACACATGAACACCTTTTATGGGCCATTTCTCTTCTTTGGGAAGAGTCTTGCCTTCTTGCCCTTGTCATGTTTCCTCTTACCAAAGGATCATGGTTTGGGTTTGGCCTCTTCTTCATCATCTTCACTTTCATCAAGCTTGCGATGCTTGCTCTTGTGGTTCTCTCTTCTTTTGTCCGGTTTTGGACAATCATAGGAGATGTGGACTTGATCACCACAATTGTATCAAGTCTTGTGATCATCTCTCCTTGGTAGAAACGCTTTCTTCTTGGGATCAAAGGTGTATCCCTTTTTGGTAATCTCGGAGTTCAAGCGTGAGAACTTCCTCATCATCAATGCAAGCTCATCATCTTCATCTTCACTTGATGCTTGCTCTTCTTCACATGAGCTAGGCTCAACCACCTTCTTCTTCTTAAGGCTTGTTTTCTTGGTGGAGGCCTTTAGAGCAATTGTTTATGAAGATGATTGCTCCATCATCCCAAGCACACTCATCTCATGAGCGTGAATTTCTCCAATGAGCTTCGAAACTTCAATGTGATCAAGAGACTCTTTTTGGGGCATGCAGTTGATGATGTTGTACTTTGGCTTGGGAAGGAGCATGAGGATCTTGCGGTTGATGAGTCCCTTGCCAAGAGAAGCAATATCAAAAGTATTAATTTCTTCAATAAGTACATTCAATCGAGAGAACATCTCATTAACATTTTCATGAGGTAGCATCTTAAATTCATCATATTTTGCTTTAAGCATGTGATATTTAAGTTCCTTCACACGAGAAGGACCCCCATGAATTTCTATCAAGCAAGCCCAAATTTCACATGCCTTTTCTTTGCTAGCAATCCTAGAGAAAACATCTTGACTAATGCACTCATAGATTGCATTCCTAGCTTTAGCATCCCATTTAATTTGATCACCAACATAGTTGTGTTCTCCAAACCCCGCGTGGGTCGCTTCCCATACTTCTGGAGCAATAGCCTCTAGATAAGTGCGCATGCGTGATTTCCAATAGGCAAAGTTCTTGCCCTCGAAGATAGGAACCGAACCGCCAACCTTGTCCATTTTAGCTCTGTAGTGGTGAAGCTAGAATGATCATATGAGCAACCTTGCTCTGATACCAATTGTAAGGATCGAATGCCCAAGAGGGGGGGGGGTGAATTGGGCTTCTTTTCAAAAATCTAAACAATAAAACTTAATTCCTAAAAGCCCAATTCCCTACGCAAACTATCTATACATTGAAGTACATCGCAACTTCGCGGAATATAAAATGCATAAATGTAAGGGAGAGGAAGAGGATGCAAACTCAGAGGAGACACGAGGATTTATCCCGTGGTTCGGCAAGATCGTCAAGATCTTCCTACATCCACGTTGTGGCACCCACCAAAGGGTTTAGCCACACCCAAGTCACCGAGACAAGGGATCTCCACTATTGTACAACTTCGACCCTCCGAGCTTCCACAAACGCCTTGGCAAGCTCCGGAAGTCTCTCACGGTTACAAACACCAAGGGGCACTCCCTTGAGGCTCTCACTATCCTAGAGATTCCACTCACCCAGAATGGAGGCACACAAGCTCTCTCTCTAGCTAGCTCTATCCTATCTCTTGGTGTGTAGTGGTCGAAAATGATGTATAAGTGATGGCTCTTGGTCTTGAACGCTTGTGGATGTGTTGAGAATGTTTTGTGATCAAGACTTGTCGAAATGACTGGTTTAGGGGGTAATTAAAGCCAGCCTCTACGAAATAGCCGTTGGAAAAGTAGGCTGACAGAACTTTTCTGCGAACATCGGATGATCCGATGTCTCCCCTTTAGTTATCATCGGTCAAGTTTACTTTAGCTGACGTCATTGTGTCAGATATGACCGTTGTTAGACCGATGTTGCACATGTCTTCTCATCGGATGATCTGGTAGCTCTTCCTTTAAAATTGACTCAAACTTGATGCTTACTGGAGTGATTGACCGATGTGTATACTTCTGTACATCGGATGATCCGGTGCTCCACTTGGTCCAAGGATATTGCAAACTGTACTGATGGACCGATGTAGCTGAGCCCCTAACATCGGATGATCCGGTGAGTGCTTTGTTCTGAGGTCTTCTTCTTCTGCTGAACCAACTCGATTGATGTGTTGTTCTCAGAAATCATCAGTTGATCCGGTGAGTTGATTTTGTTTGCTTCGAGTTGTTTCTAAGTGATTCTTTTGTGTCTTGCTCGATTGACCTCTTAGACTTTTGTTGGAAATGTACTTCTGATGGTTGTCAAGCATTAAGTGTCATCAATTGTGGTTGAATGACTTTGACATAAGAGCTTTCACTTCTTGTCTTCATATTATTGATTCGATCTCATAAAGTTATTGTATATGGGTCTCCAATGTCATATAGATTTCATTTGATTGAGTGATTATGGGGACCTTGCATTCACAAATTCATTAGTAAAATCCAATGGTTGTCATTAATCACCGAAACCGTACCTCATGGGGTCCTAGATGCTTTCATCAGGATTTCACGAATTTGGGGTACCTCATCCACACTTCTTCCCTGAATTATTTATTCACACAAAATAAACTAAAGATGGAACTTTACCAGGTTAGATGAACCGGTAAGTTCCTTTTATTGAACTCAAGTATGGGGATGCTTACATTATTCAATCTAAACTGAATGAAAATGAAAATTTTGGAGTAAAACTAAATGAAACTTTTACGCATCCTATGTGGTCAGGACATCTACACTAAGAAGCATTGTAGATGTCGGGCTTCTCGACGGCATTGCATTGCGCCGTAGCTTGCGCTCATGCCACGGAGAACACCATCAATCTCCTCCTTGAGGGATATGAGTTCATCCTTCAGTTCCGCCCTCTTGATGCGCCCTTCAACTACTAAGTGCGATAGCTTCTTGTTCTCCAAATGGAGAGAAGCTAACTCCTTAGAAAGTTGTGTCACTTTAGGGGCACGAGGAGATTTCCCATCGCTGTCCTCAAATTGGCCAGGTGGCCCTCTCATAGCAGGCGGCGAGAGGTGATGCCTAATTTTGGAGGGTGGTGAGCCCGTTGATTCCTCCATCGCAAAATTATCCACTTGCTTGGAAAATCTTTTTGCATAGCCTCCATCAGGTTGGCACACCCCGTGGACAATGAGGCGGTCTCCCACATGCTCAGGCGAGGCACATGTAGGTGACTTGTAGTTGTGGCTCACTACATCACCATCCTTGGTCTTCAGAGTGTACATGAACTCCTCGCCATGCTGCAGCGTTGGGAGAGACTCGTATTTTTTTAGGAAAAAGACGGGTCTTGACTGACTTAAGGCTAGCCATAGTCGGACAACGTGCAGGTGTTCTCAACTCCATGGGCGTCCTCCGAGGGGAGAGCGACCATTCAACACCACGAGGTGTGGTGCTACACCCACACGGAGTATTCGTCGGTTGCGGCATCATGGTGAGGGGCACAACATCCAATGCCATGACGGACTCCAAAGAGAGGGGGGACTTGTCATTGGCCGACATGATGTCTCCACTTAGGTTGAAGGTTGAGCTAGAGTAGGAATGACGCACAATCTTCTTGTCGGCCATTCCATGGAAATGGAGATCGATTTTTCTATATGGTGCAAGGTTCCCCTCTCTGTTCCCGTAAATAAATATACGGGGGAAGTACGATAGCACCGAGAGTCTTGTTGAGATGCGTCGGGAGAGTCCGCACGCAAAAATAGAAGGCTGGCGGAGCAAGGGGGGCGTTGGCCGACCCTAGGGTTCGGCCGACCACTTCCTGGGTCCATTTGGGCCAAGTTTTTATGGGTTGGCATAATGGGCTCCATAGATGAATAATTGCATGGGCCCATTAAATGGACGCGGAGAATTTAGACAGAATTTAAAGAAACGGCGTGAAAATTAATAAGATTTATCATGTCAATTTCTTTTTCCGTCTCATCCTTATGGGATTTGAGAAATATTTCGAGTCAGTGCCTATTCATTTAAATAGATGATCATCATCACTTCGGAATGTGATTGCTCCATAGGATGAGGTTTCTACTACGGTGAATGGTCCTTCCCATTTACTTTTGAGCTTCCCATGTCCAAAGAGTTTAACCCTAGAATTGAAGAGTAGAACCTTATCTCCGGGTTTGAACTCTTTAGGCGTAATCCCCTTATCGTTCCATCTTTTAGTTCATTCCCCTCTAGATTTTGGCACTATGGTATGCCTTATCTCTCCATTCTTTCAACTCGGAGAGTTGCTTCAATTGGTGCTTTCCTGCTTTGTAAAAGTCCATGTTCCACAGCTTGATGTCCCAATAGGCTCTATGTTCCAACTCTACAGGAAGATGACAAGTCTTCCCATAGACAAGTTGGAAAGGAGACATGCTGATGGGAGTATTGTAGGTAGTCAGGTATGCCCACAATGCGTCGAGTAGCTTATGCTTTCACCCCGTTCCCATTTCCAAGAAGGTCTTATGCAGAATATTCTTAATTTGCTTATTAGATGTTTCTATTTGACCACTTGTTTGTGGGTGGCATGGGGTAGCAATATTATGTTGGACACCAAGCTGCCTCAAAAAGCTCCGGAAGGTCTTATCTATGAAATGAGACCCTCCATCACTTATGAACTTACGGGGAGTGCCAAAGCGCGAAAAAATGATCTCATGGAAATCATAAGACCTAGGGAAAGGTCCCATGAAATGAATACCCCAAACATCAAATAGTTTCACTTGGAGATTACATGTTAGGGGAATCGCATTGCAAGCTTAGATTCCTCCATGCTTTTGGCATTTCCAACATCTACGAATGAATTCTTTTGTATCTTCATACATAGAAGGCCAATAGAATCCACATTGCCAGATCTTTGCCAGGGTAAGGTAAACACCATAATGGCCACCATAGGGGCTAGCATGGCATTTCTCAATAATCTTGGTGACTTCAATTGATGAGACACACCTTCTAAGAAGGCCATCGACACAAACTCGATAGAGGTATGCATCATCCCAAAGGTGTCTTCGACTCTCATAAATGATTTTCTTTTTGTTTTCTCCTGGTGGTACGTATCCTGTGACCATGAAGTTCACGATATCCGCATACCAAGTGTGAGAGTCAGCCACCTTGAGAAGTATATCATCTCATAGGAAGTCATTGATAGGAATGTCCATGGTTTGGGTGACTTCCATACGTGAGAGATGATCGGTCACAAAATTCTCTACTCTCTTCTTATCCTTGATTTCTAAGTCAAACTCTTGGAGTAGATAAATGCACCGGATTAGCCTTGGTTTAGCATCCTTTTTGGTGAGCAAGTACTTCAAGGCAGCATGGTTTGTGATAATATGACCTTCGCTACAACCAAATAGGACCTAAACTTATCGATACAAAAACTATGGCCAAAGTGCTCTTTTTCAATTGTGGCATAATTGAGTTGAGCTCCTATTAGAGTTTTGCTAGCGTAGGCTATTTCATGATGCGTTTTATCTTTGGTTTGGACTAGGACCGCACCAACAGCAAAACCACTAGCATCACACATGATTTTGAATGGCAGCGTCCAATACGGAGGTTGAATGATTGGAGCCGAGATGAGAGCCTTGTTGAGTGTTTCAAATGATTTAAGACATTCATCATTGAAATCAAAGGGAGCTTACATAGCTAGTAGGTTAGTGAGTGCTCTAGCGACATTTGAGAAGTCTTTGATGAATCGCAGGTAGAACCCCGCATGACCTAAAAAGCTACAGATTCCCTTAACATTGATAGGAGGTGGAAGTTTTTCAACCACTTCAATATTTTCTTTGTCCACCTCTATCCCTCTCTCGGACTCTAAGTGTCCAAGAATGATGCCTTCACGAACAATGAAATGGCCTATTCCGAATTAAGTACTAGGTCCTTCTCTTGGCATCTTTGTGAGGCCTTGTCTAAATTTTCCAGAAGTTTTCCCATAGACGGAGAAATCGTCCATGAAGACATACATGATCTCCTCAATCATGTCGGAAGAAATAGACATCATGCATCTTTGATAAGAGGCAGGAGCATTGCATAGTCCAAAGGACATACGCTGGTAGTCATACGTCCCATAAGGACATGTGAATGTGGTCTTGCTTTGATCGTCGGGGTGGATCAAGATTTGATGATAACCTGAATACCCATCAAGGAAACAAAAGTAGAAATGTTTTGAAAACCGCTCTAACATCTCATCGATGAAGGGCAGTTGAAAATGATCCTTCCTTGTAGCCTCGTTAAGTTTTCGGTAATCAATGCACATCCTCCAACTCACGATGATTCGATTGGGAATTAATTGATCTTTCTCATTTTTAACGACCGTCATACCTCCCTTCTTTGGCACTACTTGAACTGGGCTTACCCATTCACTATGAGGACTAGGGTAGGTAATCACAGCATGCAGAAGTTTCAAGTCTTCCTTCTTGACAACTTCCTGCATCGCATTATTCAATCGCCTTTGGGGTTCCCTAGAGGGGACACTCCCGGGGTCAGTCGGAATGCAATGGGTGCATAGCGCAGGGCTAATCCTTTTAAGATCCTCTTAGGAATAGCCGAAAATAGCTATATGCTTTTGTAACATGGCAATGAGTTTGAGTGTCTCATCATCCGAAAGCTTGTCACTTAAGATGATAGGGGCTTCCAAATCATTATTTAGAATGTCATAAATTATGCCTGGAGGTAGAATTTTTAACTCAACGGGAAGTTTTGGGAAGAACTCTTCTTTTGGCAATTCAATTGCCTCCTGAAATTCATCCTCCTCTTGGATGAAATCTTCTTCTCCTTCTACTTTGGGAGGAGCTAAGAATTGAACAGTTCTAACCTCCTTTAATGGTTCATCTTGGATGGGAGATTCTGCAGATGTGTTCTTGGAATGCAGGACAGGAATAGAAAACTTTCTCCCTCCATGGTTAACATTGAGGTTTCCTTCCAAAGGAATTTCCATGAGAAATTTCTCAATGGGAATCCCAATCATAATGTCAAAATCATGGATTTTTAACACATAGAAATCTGGGATTGCCTCAATATCATCTTGTCACATAGACACCTGTTGCAAAACCCCGCATCCTCCAAGGATGTTTCTGAAAGAATCTCGGAAGGATTTACATGTTTGTGCCAATGGCACATCACCAAGAATGGCAAGAGCACAAGAATCGAAAATGAAATTTGTTCCAACAGTGGGGTTGTATAGGACCTTCATTGGTGTCCCTATAATGTAACATCGAATAGTTGCCAAAGGTGAGGTCATCTGAAGGATTTTGGGTGACAGCTCAACTTCTGCAGTCCATTCCCTGCTTAAAATAGAGGTTAACTCCTTGATCGTCTGTTGGATGAACACTCCATCAGGTGGGTCAGGTGGAGTTAAGGGCAATGATGGTTTCATGTGGCAACAGTACTTCGAGGAATTTCCAAAATCATCAAATATTTGTTCCTCGAAGTACAAGGGAAACTCCAAAGGTTGAATCTCTTCTTCTTTCGTATATTTGGGTTCGAGAGAGGATTCCTTTGACAAGGTGTGGCTGTGGGATAAGTAAGAGATGGGTTCTTCCTTGTCTATGGATTAATCTTCGGATCTTGACACTACTTCATCTTGAGGGGGCTCATTAAGACCCATAATGAAGGAATAATTCTCTAGAATTCAGTCTAGAAGATCCTTGCCTTCTTCCGTTGTCTTATGGAGGAAACTCCAGCCATAATGTCAAGATGTAGGGAAGACTCTTTGTTCAAGCCCATGTAGAAGTGTTGCAAGAGCAATGGATCAGGGATAGACAATCTAGGCTGGAATTTCTAAAAAGAGAAAATCTATCCCAAGCGGTACCTATGGATTCTTTTTCCACCTGCTGGAAGTCTAGTACTTCCTTCCTTAAGGACACAATTCAGGCAATTGGAAAGAAAGCAAGACAAAATCTGTCTCGCAATTCATTGCAATTTTCGTTTGTCTTTTGAAAGTTGTGGTCGTACCATTGTTTTGCTTTTTCCTTAAGGGAAAAAGGAAACAACTTCCATTTGAGAGTTTCTTGTGTCATACCTTTGATTAGAAGGCATGAACACAATTGTTCAAACTCTCGTAGATGGTGGTAAGGGTTTTCACAATCCTTTCCTAAGAAGGATTGCTCTTGAACCATGGCTATAAAGCCAGGACGAAGTTCATAGCTAGTAGAACAAATGGGTTCCCCCAATGGTGGTGGCTCATAGAACTTGCCCTTTGGGGCAGAATAATAGGGAATGGTGGACTGCTCCGTAAAGGTGGTGGTAGTAAGAAAAGGAAAAATAAGATAAGAAGATGGATAAGAGGGTGAACAAGGTTCGAAGATTAACAACAACCATTCCCCGACAAAGGCGCCAGAAATGCTTGCGTTGATGTTTCTAACGTCACAGATAAAAATCAGCAAGTGCACGAAAACTATCGTGTAGCACTTCCCCTTAATAGAGTATTCCAAGGGTATCGAATCCAAGGAACGTGTGTGTAATCTTACGAACTAATCCACCCAAGGACACAAAGTTGTTTGGTAGGTAAGGAGGAGAAGGGAATTCAATGTATTGATTCTAAGTCAGAAGAATTTGCAGTAGATGCTTGCTTCTGGCAAGGGTTTACCCCTAGCAACACTAGGCGACTCCCGCCAAGAGCCTATGGGATAGCCGAACGTGGAGGATTACAAAGGACAGATAGGGTTGTCACCACCTACTGCCTGCCTCTTCAATCCGTGGGTCTACGAGATATTCACTGGTGATTTCTAACCTAAGCACCATGCTTACATTCTAAATCACAACTCTAGTTGTTTCAAACACAAATCTACAACTAGAGCTCTAATAAATTAAAGCAATGAAACCAAAAGTAACTACTTGTGCAAACTACTATGAATTGAGAATCGAACTCGAATTGAATTCACAAAGGCTTGTAAGGGTACCAGTGTAGAAGAGGTACTTGACAAGCCCAAGCCTCCTTCTCCTAAACTCTTCACCACACTCTCCTTCTACTTTGTAGCCTCTAGGACTACTCTAAACCTTCGGAATGATATTTTATTCTCAACTTTTAGTGTGTGTGTGAAGTGAGGTGTGGGGTTCTATTTATAGGGGTTAGAAGAGTCGGTTCCCGCCACCAAATGCACTCAAATCGGTCACCCATTACCTCTTCTAGCAGGGAAGAGCCAACACATGGCGTTTGACCGCGAAAGGCACCAAAAACTATTCGGCCGACTAGGGGGGTTGACCGACCTGGTCCTGGCCCCGTTGGGGCTGGGCTTCCTCCAGGTCTCTACCAGGTGGGTCCCATCCCTTAATATGGGTGCTACGCCGTTGGATGGCCTCGAGTACTTCTGTTTGTGGGCCATTTGATCCATGTGATGACACATGGCATCGCCTGATTCGTCAAAATCCAATTTTATGGATTACTCCCTGCATGTCTTGGTATTTTTGGGTCTAAATTCATCTGCATACAAACAAACACCAACACTTGTGGAATTGGTTAGTTTTTAACCCTACCACTACGTTGTGTTTCTCTTTTGTGCACATTATGAGGTGAATTGACAGTCTAAATATGGCTCTTAAGGACCATCAACAGCGCCATAGTCTCTTGTACCTGCTCCAAGATGACTTGCGTGGACACGGCCATCGATGTAGACTCCTGTGCGTCTCCCCCAAAACCAGAGCTACCACTGGAATCAGAGACCAAGTTGATAATGGAGGCATCAGCCGCTCTGGCTCCCTCGCAATGGGAGATTAGTGTACAGCCGCGCCCCCCCCTGCCCCCCCCCCCCGCATCAGGTTCCGCCTATTCGGCACGGGGGTGGCAGCACCCGCGACCAGGGTATGGGAACGCTTCCCTGGCATAGGAACTAGCACTAGCTGGCTGTCCTCCACCCTGTCGGAGGTTGTTGAGGGCCCTACCTCCGCCCTTTCTGAAGGACATGGGGTAGACCCTGACCCTTGTTGTGTCGCAGCACGGGACCACTCCAGGACCTCCGAAGCCACAGTTGTCCCATCAGTGTGCAGTGGAACAAGGCTGAACATGTTGACCTTCAGCATCAAGCTACGCACTTCGTCCCTCAGACCGGAGGTCATGAAGAGCCGATGGCATTCATCTGGGATGGAGACATGCTCATCATTGATAGTGTCGCAAGTCACCACCTTCAAAATATCCTCCAGCATCTGGGGGGGGGGGGGGGGGGGTTGGATCGTCCAGATCCAGAAGGCACTGGTCGTACTTGCTGGTGTAGACCCAAGCCCTGGATAGGCGCCCCTGAAGGGGGGCAGTGCAAGGGCGCAAAAAGTCTGCCAGCACCATCAGGGAGGTCAAGCCCTTTTCTTCCAGGAACCGGATCCTCTTTAGCACCAACTTATACTCCTTTGTCACCCTTGGTATGCTTCCCAAGTGGTGGGATCAGAGGCCGGGTCTTCAGAGGGCATCTTCAGCAAGGTGTGAGCCTCGGTTCGCATGATCGCCCAGTCCTCCCTCCAGCGGCTCCAATTGCCTCCTTTGAGGGAAGCAATGTAGATCCAGAAGGTCTTGTCCCGATGCTGGAACTAGTAGGCTCCCCCTTGGCTTGTTGTGCTCCTTCTGGTGGTCTTCATCATGAAGAAGAACTAGAACAACTCCACCGGTTGTAGGGTGCCCACGAACACATCACAAAAGTGGACGAACACGGCAACCACAATAATGGAGTTCGGCAATAGGTGGTGCAGCTACATCCCGTGTTCCTCATGCAAGGCGAGGAAGAACCTCGACAACGGGAGCCCAAGCCCCGCAGACACGTAGGCGATGAAGAGAACAATCTAGTCTTCACGCATTTCTTGAAGAGTGGGAGATCCGCAGTGGATCATCCATCTTTGCTCTGTTGCCGCTCAGCCAAGTAGCCGCCTCATTGGAACCACATCCTCTGCCATCTAGAAATGAGAAGGAGGCAGCGTGGAGGCCATCAGAGCAAGCAAAAATAGGAGATTTTGCTAAGTGGTGAAGGCTCGGGCGCTCAAGGAAGAAGGCAAAAGCTTGGGCGGTAGGGTGTAAGTAAGGACGAAACCTCCCCCTCTAGCAAAGGTTTTCTTTTTTATCACCCCTGGTATGACTGGGCACATCATACGGATTGCCAGGGCTCAGCTCGCACCACTGAACCCACAGTGTCCATTACAATGGGGACTATGTCTCCTATTAGAAGTGATGGCCCAAGGGGTCAGTCAACTGAGAAGACAGCTGAAGTAGTTCCCATAAAGGCGGAGCAAACATAAGTACTATAACTACATTAAAAATTGTTGTGAATAAAGGCGTTGTAGAGGGAAGAGATACTACAGCAAGCAAACATCACGTCGCCATAGTCTCTCGACTAGGAGAGGATGCATGGCTGCAATGGCAGAAGCGCCCACTGCTTCGGCTGACCAAGACAAAATTCAAAGAGCATTGCGGGAAAACCTGGATGGGGCTCCACCCTCGGGATCATCACCTACCCCAAGGTGGACCCAGGGGCCACTGCTGGTAACCTGCATATGGGGTACCATCGCACACAGGCTGAAAGTACCTATGTACATCAAGTGGCGCCACGCGTCCAAAAGGCGCTAGACCCCGACCTTCCTCAAGAATGGGATCCGGCACAACCACGTGGTCCTCAAAGATGGGACCCTGCTCCATCGGTGAGACGGGCTCCCAAGCTGCCACATGTTTGGCTGACCAGACGTCACCCCGCTATAGGAGTGGGCTCTGGTGCAACCACGTGACTCTAAGCACTAGGCCACGCACCTCCGGCAGAGAAGGGCTCCAGAGCTTCCACGTGCCCCGAAGGGCCCCGAAGCTGCCACATGCCTCAAAGTACCGGGCTTGGCCTCCTCGGCACTGGCCAGCCCCAAAGCTTCCACTTGTCCAACAACTCACCCTTGAAGGTGGAGTGCGGGAGTTAAGGGATGGTGCATCCTATCTAAATCAAGCATTGAAGACATACACCCACCTCTGGCGGATAACAAAGAGCACGCCAACAGTCAGGGACCGCTGCACCCAATCATGTCACAGTGAAGACGCTGCGGGCCTACCCCGCTCTGCCAAGTGGGTAGCTTACAGTGACAAGACAGATGGACGGGATATACCCTGACACCATCAGCGACTATGCATGGGCCACTAGCGACTTAGGCAGCAATACAACATGTCATCAAGCCAAAGTCAGAGGAGGCTTATGCGAGAAGCCTTAGATTTTTAGGATAAGATTGTCCTGGGGCCACCTGTCGGGCCCTAGACCCCGCTTGTAAGGTCTCCGGCCTTGTCTATAAAAGGACAGGACTGCCACCGTTACAAAGGATCCCCAATCTAACGCATACACAAGCTACACACATTCACACCAGCAATACAAACCTCACCGTGGAGTAGGGTATTATTCTCCGGTGGCCCGAACCACATAAAACCATTGTCTCAACAATCTCATACGCGCAATCTCTCCGCAGGCTGCTCTAATAGCAGGTTCGGGGGAAGTGTCGCAAGAACACTTTGACAATTTCTAACATGATGCAACACAAAAAGAAACAAGATTAAAATGAATTAGAACCAAAACGGCAATTAAAAAACCTAGTTTAGTAAGGACTTGTGCGCCGAACTAGTCCGATTTAGCTACTGTTGTCCCCCGGACTTCTCCGCTAATTGCTACGTATTAGTCCGGAAAGCGCTTCTGTTGGTATTCTGACTTGTCTGTTATTTTACGCACTAATCTGGTTTTGTTTCTGTTCTCGTCTGGACTTGTCCGTTGCCAAATACGAACTAGTCTAATAATCACTATTGAAAACTCCCAACACAAGGTCCGGATTTGAAACTGGATAATCTTGGACATGTCCGGCTTGACATCGGACTTGTCCGATTTACATTCTGATCTTGAACAGACTTGTCATGTATTGCACTGAACTTTTCTGTTGAACCCTCTGTACCCCAACGGACTTGTTCAGCCAAACTACGGACTAGTCCGGTGTGTAGGGTTTCAACTCTGATTCTATTTTTTCTCCATGACGGGTTATTGGGTAATTATCTTAATTTGGCCCAATGACGTCGTGTCTCGCCCCCGAGGAGCAGAAAAGGGACTCTACCACGACCTCTAGTTGTTTACACCGCATTATACTTGGATTCCACCCTAACCCTACCACCTCTCCTCCTATATGAACGCCATACCGTACACCCTTACACCCTTTTTCCCCGATAGCAACCCTTAACCCTGTCACATCCCTTGCCGCCGTTCTTCAAGAAGGAAGGAACCTTCACTGCAAGGAAGAACTGGTAGGAAGAGGAAGAGGAGGAGAAGGAAGAAGGAGAATCAAGCAAGATCATCGTCGCTGCTACGATCTTCTTCACCGTTTCTTTGATGTCGACATTCTTATTTGCCAATCCTCCATCTTCGTCGATATAGACGTCAAGTTCTCAAGTTTCATCGAATGCTCAACCCTTAAACCCTAGGATTCACTGTAAATACCTTAGATCAATCTTTCTACGTCAATTATGGTCCCATACTCAACTCAAACTATACTCTAGTTGGAAATTCGCTAACCCTAGTCGTAGCGCACTTGTCCAATCCACTACGGACTAGTCCGTGTAACTCTCTAGTCCAGAATGGACATGTCCGGCCCATGGTGCGGACTAATCCGGTCTCCCAAATCAAAAAATTCTTGGAACTTCTTTAATGTTTTTCAAAACGAATTGGAACTTGCTCGAACATGTAATGCTCAGTTGTAACTACTTAGTAAGCTATAATATCAAACTAATAACATGCATCGCCACATAATTGCATCCTTCATGCATGTCATGATATATTGAGTAATATATGAGCATTTATTGATTGTAATGTTTGTTTTGTATGTTTGTTGCGCAGAATAGAAGGTAAGGTTCTAGGGGATGCTTTCGAGGACCTCCAACACTTGAATTTTCAGGATTTTGATCCAAACCAGTCTCAAGAGCAAGTCATGTGTCCTTGAGAATTTTGATCCTATTTTTAAATTGTAAAACCCCACTTTTATGGCATGTGAATTCAGTCATGAGTTTTGTGATCAACTATATTAGAGATCCAATATAGTGGTACACATGAACTTTATACCATCCAAACCTTTCTTGCACTCATGGTTAAATTTTATTAACATGAGTATTGGACATCACCACTAATTCTAGAATGATTCTATTCGCCCCTCTTCAAATTTTTAGAATTATTTGGATAAGGATTATTAGGGCAATTTAAAGTGCAGTACTAATTGGCCCTGCCAAAAATATTCAAATTAGAGTCTCTAAATTTTTCCTTGGCCTTCTAATATTCTCAATAGCTTGCCTGCAAAATTTCAAGATTTTGGGAATTCATTTGCTATTTTATTTGAGGCACTTAACAAATTTGAATCAAATTCAAATCTGAATTTTAAATTCTTTTCCAACTTCTTTGAAAATAAGATTTGAGTTCACCATTGGGTTCAGAATAATTCATTGACCATCTCCACATAGTTTCATGATTTTTGGAGTTGATCTTCTATTTTTAAATGAATTATTAACTTTTGTATTGGGGGTCTGACTGACCTGTGGGCCCCACCAGTCAGCCGCTGCTGAATGGGTCAGGTCGGCCGCCTGCCATCTCTGCGCCGGTGCTCGACCGCTCGACAGCGCGCACGCATGCAGCTCCAGCGAGCTGCCTGCGTGCTAGCTTGTCGCGGCACAATAAAAGGCCGCTGCCGCTCCCTTATTTCCCCTCCCCGATCAGTGGTTTTCCCCCTCTTGCGAGTTAATCTCCGCCGCGCGCCATCGCCGCTGCCCACCTCTGCTCCGTGGTGTGCCGCCGTCTCGCGCCGTTTCAAGCCACGACTACAACAGCTTAAAGGTGCGCCTAGTCGAGCTCTAACTCTCGGTGCAAACCGTTTACTTTTTCGTTGAGAATTGAAGAAGTTATCGATCTTCTTTCTTCCGGCCGAAGTGAATGAACTCGCTTGGTTTTCGTTTAAATTCCGTTTCTACAAGTAATCATTCTATGCAATTGCTTAGGGATAGTTTCTATAGGACCTAGCGCTCCTACCTGAGCAAAAACCCCTAAAAGTTATCGAGCAATGGCCGAGGAAATCGAGTTTTCCTCGCCGCTGATGAGGAAACCTCGGTTCCCCATCGAGCTCATAGTTCCCGGTTGTTTCCTCCTCTTCCACGTCCAGTTCCTTGATCTGCATAGTCCCAGGAAGGTTTTGAAGAAGATCCCGAGCGGTTTAAGCTACTCTGGAGCAAGTTCCAGGTTGCCCGAGTACTCACCGCCGCCGCCGCCGTCGCACGGCCACTTCCGGCGAGTTTCTGGTCCAACCAACCTCACCGTCGTGCTCAGTGACACCCGAAACCCCCAAGCGATGAGTTTGAACGAGTTTGGCCCGTCGGTTTAGCCGGCGGCGAGCTCGCCGGTGAGTCACCGCCGCGGGCGCCGCCTTGCGCGGGCACTGGCGCGAGGTAGAAGACGACCCGTAGGGTCCCACCTGCCAGCGGCTGCGAGATCACGGTGTGGCTGGGATCCCGTGCGGCTGCGCGCGAATAGGTCTGTGGACCACGGTGTTGCATTGACCAGAGCGCGCCACGTGGCCCATGGGACCCGCCGATTTAAAATTTGAATTCCGGCGCCAATGGGTTATTAAAATAATTGCAGAAAATTATTCAAACTTCTAAATTGAATATCTCTCTGTAGCCTACTCCAAAAATCTTCAAACAAATTTTGTTTGAAAGCACTTGAGCTCTAGTTTCTGTCAATACCAATTAGGTTCTGTGAAACTCAAAGTTAAATTCCGTAGAAAATAATCTTTCCAAATGCAAATGCAATTTTTCCAGACAAGATAGCTACTGGAAAAATCCCCAAAATTTACATAAAATTTAGAGTCCTATTCTTGACCACCAGAAAAAGTTTGGGAGCCATTGCACCTGTCGAAACCTCTGTATAGTTCAATTTCTTTTTTTTTCAGTTATTAAATTTTTACAGATGTTCAGTTGCTTTATTATGTGCCAAATATAAACTGAACTTTCCTTTAGTCATAAACTAACTCCTGTAAAAATCTTGGATTTAATTAACCTACTATCCTAGTCCTAATTCAGTTACAAACTAAATATTGATTTAATGGCTAGAAATTCAATTACAAAGTAAATCCAGAAATTTTTGCCGACTTAGAAATACAATAACTCCTTCCCCAAAGCTTAGAAAATTATGAAACAAATTTTGCTAGCACCATAACCATTTCCTCTATCAGGATTATCAACTGGCAGCTATGTTCAAGCTACAGTTTCTTCGTTAAAATTCTTGGAAGTTATTGCTTGCCATAGTTTTAGAGACAACACTATACTTTGATCATCTCCTGTTCTTTGCAAGAGCCTTGATCATATTTCCTAGTATCTACTCTAAAAGTTCCAAAGCCAATTAAGGTCCCTATCATCTAATGATCACCATGGGTTAAATTTTGGTCTCGATAATGATTATTTTTCAAAGTCATTTATATACATATTATATGCATATCGTATAGTAACCGAAGTCGAGGAGGAGCCAGAAGCCTTGGAAGAGCATCTTCCAAATTTTAACTCGGACTCTGACCTGCAACAAGGCAAGCCCTGGTTTGCATTTAAGTCGTTTATAAAAATTTTCTTTATCACTAAGATGAGTAGTATATGAATTGTGCATTAAGTTTAGGATGATTGATACTCCACTTGCATGGCCAAAAACCCCAGGGATTGGTTGGAACGAGTTACAATTTGACCTGTAGTAACTGCTTTGCTAATGCATATGAAATCTGGTAGAAGTCGAGTAGTTGGAATCTACTCGCGAGAGATGTAGGACATATCTCACAGAATTGGTTAGATACAAAATGGCAGAATATAATGAAATGAAGACCGGGCAGGGAATGGATAGGAAGCGGCAAGAATTGAGTCTCGATCGCATAGCCTTGCCTGTGTCGATTAAGGCCCGCTTCGTGTGCGGCCCCTTCGTACAAGCTTGAATTGTACCGGCAATATAATGGACATATGGAATCCAATAAACTGATTTAACTTGATAACTGGGGTGTCGAGGCCCATTAACTCACTATCGATAGGGGTGGGTTGAGGACAGTAAGGTGTAAATCGGTCGGCGGACACATGAGATGTTTTGTGCGGAGACCTTCTGTTCGCGGAGGTGAGACGGGCTCGACGTTCGATTTTCTTGTGAAAGGTGGCCATATACGCCTAGTACTGAAGTGTTATGTAGGTACGGGTGTGCTCGCTGACACTTCCGAACGACGTATGTGTCGTGTTGTCCGGGTGTGTCCTGATTGCAATCATTGTCCCTCGCAGTAATAGAGTACCACTTGTTCACTGCGCCGTGACGTAGTAAATACTAAAGAAGCCAGAAAATCACATTGCATTGAATTATAATTACTTTGCAACCTTGTATGATTTAGAGATAGTATAATTAAAAGTTTACAGTTTCCCCATACTTTAGCTGTAATAGCATTATGTGCTCTAAGCATGTCATATCATCGGTAAAGCGTTTCTTGTTTGATTGTGGAGCCTATGATGTGCCGTGATTGGAGAATGTCATTTGCTACTTAAAACATGACTATAAGGATCCACTGATAAGCGAGTCATTTATGCTTCACCTTACCTATGTTTTAGTGTCCCCCTTGCATATGTCTAGTGAGACGGCTTAGTCTTGCTGAGCCTTATGCTCACGTTAGCAGTTAATGAGTTTTTGCAGGTTATACAGTTGATGAAGGGTTTGATGATGAGGCTGCACCCCCTCCAGGGTGTACAGCCGAGTGGGAACCCTGCACGCCAGCATTATTGAGTGCTGCTAGTGCGAAGTATCCAAGGCATGGATAACTTTGCTTTTGCATAGCTAGTGCTGAGAGCGTAGCTATGATATATATATTTTCTTTCCTTAGGCTAGTATCATAAAAACATCCGCTGTAAGATAAATAAAAGACTTCGTCTTGTACTTATTCAGGTTCTATTCTTGTATAACTGTTGGGTGTCGCATCGCACGACACCACCCAATGAGATCCTTGGATGTCGGGATTCAGGTCCCCACAGACATGGTATCAGAGCCTCATTGGGAACAGTGTACTCGAAAACAACATATTTTCAAAATTTAGGACTTGAGTGAGGAATTAGCTATATGCCTTTATAAGGAGTATTATTAGTATAAGGTATAAAGGTGATAAACTAACTATGTGTTATTATATTCTGTAACGACGCCCGACGTCAGGTAAGAGGTAAGGTACGTCACCGAGAGCGGATCAATCTCGGTAAGCTCAGCATACGAGGAGTGGTATGTGAAATTTCTGTGGCTTGGCATGGGAAGTTAATAGGAGTCTCCGAAGCTTTCAATGTTTCTGAGAACCTATGACACGCGGTACTCCAGCGTGCTTCAAAGTTAGTGGGAGCCCCCGTCGGGTGGTGTATAACCCGATAGTGTGCCTCTCTAGAACTATTCATGTTCTATGGGAGCATGCGAAACACGTATGCCCGAGCGTGTATAAGCCGGATTGTATGGTAGTCTTTGCTGTAGAGACGTATTTACAGACATTTACCTCGAGACATGGCCTCGCTCGAGGACGACTCACACCAGAGTCGTATGCATTTATTTTCATATGGATATTATTGTGACTGCCTGTCGTGTTTCCCCGTGCCGCCCTTGAGGAGTGAAGGTGTCAAAGGGGATTGTTTGTCTTTTGCAGCATTAACTACGGTAGAAGACCGTGTAGAAGCCGTTTGCGAGAGAACGATATAGGAACCACCTATAGACGTAACCGGAAATACCGGATAGAATTTTCTTTGGTGAGATACGTAGTAACGTCAGTATCAAACATGATACTAGACCATACCCAACGAAAGAATGGAATCATAATGTTTTGGGAAGTCCAAATATCAGATGCTGGTAGGTTTGGACTCCGCAAAAAGGGTTCCGACTCGATAGAATAAATAGAATCAAAATTCTTGTTTTCTGGCAGAAGTTGGCTCGACTTCGCCGGGTTGTAATCTTGGTTATTTTATAGATAGTATAAGGGTGTCATATATGGATAGAAATATCGTGAAGATCTCTACAACTTTTCTGTTGACCACAAAGCCAGAAAAGCTTGATAATCTGTTGAAATCTGGGGTATTTTGTAACTGCTCCAGATGACCTTACCATTGCACCAGTCTCTGTATTTTTCCCATAACTTTCTGTAGAAAAATCCCCTGCCGTATTGTGATACATTTTTGGAATGGGTAGGAGGAGTTTTACAAGTTTGTGATGTGAGGTTTTTCCTGATTTGGGTTGGAGTTAAACCAAATTGGGAAGTCAATACAGTGAGCTGCAGGACGGCTGGTGCAAACCAGTCAGCTCAACTGTTAAGTTTGGATAGTTATAGCTCTTAATCCAGAATAGTGACGTGGTCACATATATACATTTATGGAAAGCTTAGGAAGTCCTCTATCAACTTTATTTGTCACTCCTGACCTGAATATTGGTGTAGCTATGCCTAATTCCAATTGTTGCAAACTTTGTTCTTGCAGTCCAGAACTTGGAACAGTTTGCACAGGGTTGTGAATTTGTGCGCGATACCTGTATAATAAAATTTTTAGGATGGAACTCTTTTATTTCTGGATTTTTAACGCGATGTTATACAATGTTTATTTTGTCATTACCTCGTTATCTTATCATGATAAACCTGTATAGAATGTGGAAGTAAGCCCCTATACAGGAGAGGTTCTGTCAAAATTTCCAGAAAACCTGAGTCAACTTAAAACCTGTATAGATTCCTCATATTAGTTCGCCTAGAGCTGTATGAGTACAATATGGAAAGGTTTTGAAGTGTACTACAACTTTTGTATTCAACGTAACTTTTAGTTCTGACATTTCCTGTATGAAACTTTTGGGTTAATACAGGAAGGTCAGTTGAACCAGAACTGTGATCATTTCCAGTTTGCAGATTTGCCTGAATCAATTGATTATGGATAATTTCTTGTCCAACATTATAATTGATTAAGTTGAATACTTATACGGTGTATTGACATACGGGTATGTTTGTCCACAGATGGCAGCACCAAGAATTCAGTTGCCTAATGGATGGGTATTCTCAACGTGCACCCGGCAAGCCGGTTTCCCGGACGTGTTTGTTAGGTTGCTTCGCCAGTTTGGCTACCAGGTGTTGCCTAGCTATTGGGGCAAGAAGTTCCAAGAAAACGGTATGTGGAGTTGCACCATCTACATTGATGTACCTGCTGGTCCGCTGCACCTTGGATGGGCTCCATACTCCATCAAGATCAAAGGGTTGATATTAGAGGAAACATGGAGCTACGCTGCAAGCATTGCCATAGGGAGGTTTTGCAAACTTCATTACCGTAATCTTGTGAGTACTCCATATGAGTTCTTTCCAGTTAACGGCAGGGCTTCTGAGGCCTGGGCAACCCGCTTGCTTGCAGAGGTGGGCGAGCACGGTGAAACATCAGCAACAGCCTTAGCGGTGTACGCATATGCATCACATCGCGAGAAGGGAAATCAAAGGGCATGCATAAAAGAATTGACGGACAATCTGAAGCAAGCCATGATTCGAGCGAATCACTTTGAGAGGGCAAATGACGGACTCAACCATCGTTTGAACCTCAGGGAGAATCAATGGCATGACGCTGTTATGGATTTAGCCGCATCTCGCCAGGAGACTCTAGATATGGAAATTGACTTAGAGGCGAGCCTACGCTATGGACACCAGCAGGACACACAGTTGGACGCGGTGACTGCAGATCGGGATCAGTCCAGAGTGGAGGCTCGAAGCTGGAAGACCAGCTGTGAGCAGGCTCATAAGGAGAACGAGGCCTGGGGGATGTTTATGGTACAGACGGATTGGCAAACTATGATTGCCAAAAGGACGTCACTTTTGAACGAGGCATCATCTTCTGCTCCAGCACCCATACCAGTGGTGCCTAATCCTGAGGATGACGAGGAAGAAGAAGATCCTCAGGATATCGAGTTTTATGAGTAGAGGGCCTTGTTGATGTACTTGACACTTTAGAACAAGTGTAATGATGTGTAGTAAACACCACGTGTGTTGTGTGACTTTATGAGTCTTGTTCTAAATAGTAGTGAGGTCTGTGTACAATGACATGGACATGACGACTTGTGGTGCCCAAGCATAGATGAGACATCTTCTTTAGATGAAGTCTGTCTATTTTTGGAGATCTATTGTAAACATGGGCCCATGATAATATAGATTGTATAAAGTTTGTGCTTTATCAATATATATAAATGTTATGCATCATCCATTGTTATCTACCGCATAACTATTTTTATGGAAGGATGAACTTGAGGCAATGAGACTTATGGTGTGAATCGTTGTATTGCAGTATGGTGCGTACTCGTACCAGTCAAGATGGGGGAGGATCCAGTGGAGGTCAGGGGGATGACACACCACCCCCGGGATAGTCTACGCCTCAAATGCAACAACCTCCACCACCTCCACCCGCACTTCCCAGAAGTCTCGCGGAGGTTCTCGCTGCAGTACTCGGCTCGCGCGACGAGCAAACCGAGCAATTGTAGACTCTGGTGCAGCACTCATCCCGTCAAGGGGGACGACAGAATGATGGACCGCATCAGCAATATCAGAGTTCCTACTCTGATTTCTCATCGACACATCCACCGGTCTTCAGAGAGGCCGATGAACCGTTGGATGCGGATAATTGGCTCCGCACCATTGAAGGAATGTTCAGCTTACTCGAGGTAACCGAACAACAGAAGGCGCTGTTTGCAGCGCAGCAACTGCAGTGGTCTGCCGGTGCATGGTGGGCCAATTACCTTGCCGCACGCCCCGCAGGCCATGTTGTAAGCTGGGCTGAATTACGGGAGGCGTTCTGCGCCTACCACATCCCTCCCGGGATTTTGAGGAGGAAGCTTCAAGAGTTCTTGGAGCTAAGGCAAGGAGGAAGGAGTGCATACGAGTACTCCAAAGCATTCAACCACTTGGCCCAATACGCTCAGGACCAAGTGAATACCGAAGATCGGAAGCTCGAATGCTTCTACCGGGGTTTGAACCCCAAGACGAAGGACAAGCTTGTCCTGTTCAACCGTGGCAGCTTCAACGACATCGTCAATGCTGCTATCATGCAGGAGGACGCTACGCACGAGCTATCCTCAGAGAAAAAGAAGAGGAGTGCTCCGCAGGGCAGCGGAGGTGGTGCTCCTCAGAAGTACCGTATGGTGTACCGATCACCATCCGGCCAGAGGTGTCAACCGCCATCACGACCACCAATGTTAAGTGGTCGACAGTTCAGCAACTCCGGATTCCGACCACCGCAACAAAAGGGGATGATCCCACGTGCACTTCCACCTCCACCACGTGCACCGGGATTCCGTCCTCCCGCTCGTACTAGCCAAACCCCATACACGTGTTTCACGTGTGGGCGTATGGGGCACTTCGCCAAGGACTGCCCTCAGAATCGACAAGGCGGAGGCCAATCATTCTATCAGGGGGCCAACCAACCCCACAACCAGCTCAAGAAGCCAGCCACCAGACCTGGCAACGTCCACCACCTCGCCATCGAGGACGTTCCGGAAGGCGCACCCGTGCTCACGGGTGCGTTCTCTATCTTCAGTCATCCCGTAGTCATACTCTTTGACTTCGGAGCTTCACACGATGTCATTAGTAAATATTTTGTCATTAAAAGTCAATTGCCTGTTATATCCACCAAAACTCCATATGTGATTAGCACTCCAGCCGGGAAAACAGTAACAAATGACTTGGTTCCTAGAATACCACTAAACCTAGATGGAACCATATATCTTACTTCACTTCTGATACTAGAGTATCAGAAATTAGATATCATCTTGGGAATGGCATGGTTACAATATCATGGTGCTATTCTAGATCTGGTCCCTCGAAAGATATATCTAAATTCTCCACGCCATCCCTCCCAAGTCCTCGAGCTTGAGAAAGCCATTCTAGTGAATTCATCTACCCACACTACCGAGATTATGAAACCTAAGGATATTCCGGTAGTATGTGAATACCCGGACGTATTTCCTGAAGATCTTCCTGGTATGCCCCCAGAAAGAGATATAGAGTTCAAGATTGAACTTGCACCGGGAACAGTGCCAATCTCAAGACCACCCTACAAGATGGCACCCAAGGAACATGCAGAACTTAAGGAACAATTAATCGAACTTGAGAACAAGGGTTTCATTCGTCCAAGTTCATCACCATGGGGTTGTTCTGCATTGTTCGTAGAGAAGAAAGATAAGACCTTGAGACTGTGCGTAGACTATCGTCCACTTAATGCTGTCCCCATCAAGAACAAGTATCCACTGCCACGAATTGATATTCTCTTCGATCAATTGGTGGGTGCTAAAGTATTTTCAAAGATGGATCTTCGTTCTGGTTATCATAGGATTTGAATCCGAACAGAAGATATACCAAAGACAGCATTCTCGACGAGGTATGGACTATATGAGTACCTTGTTATGTCTTTCGGATTGACCAACGCACCGGCTCATTTCATGTATCTCATGAACTCAGTGTTCATGCTGGAATTGGACAAGTTTGCCGTGGTCTTTATTGACGACATACTTGTGTATTCAAAATCCGAAGAAGAACATGCTCAACACATGCCTACCGTACTTCCATGATTACGGGACCATCAGCTATATGCTAAGTTCAGCAAGTGTGAATTCTGGATCAGCTAAGTGCCATTTTTAGGGCACATCATATCAGCAGAAGGGATTGCAGTTGATCCCAGCAAGATCAAGCAAGTCCTCAAATGGGAGTCTCCAAAGTCTGTACATGAAGTCCGAAGTTTCTTGGGTTTAGCAGGATACTACCGGATGTTTATACCCAATTTCTCCAAGATAGCTAAACCAATGACTGAACTTCTGAAGAAAGGGCAGAAATATGTATGGACTAAGGCATGCGAGGCAGGTTTCAAAGCATTGGTGAAACACCTTACAACGGCACCAATATTAGCTCAACCAGACACAACCAAATCTTTTGACGTGTATTGTGATGCATCGGGAATTGGTTTGGGATGTGTGTTGATGCAGAATAGATGAGTGGTCGCTTATGGATCACGACAGCTTCGGAACCATGAGCAGCACTATCCGACTCATGATCTAGAACTCGCTGCTGTGGTACTGGCACTGAAGATGTGGAGGCATTATCTACTGGGTAATCTAGTGCACCTCTACACTGATCACAAGAGCTTGAAATACATTTTCACCTAGAAGGATTTGAATATGCGACAACGAAGATGGTTAGAGATGATCAAGGACTATGAGATTGAGATCCACTACCATCCAGGCAAGGCGAATGTAGTCGCAGATGCACTGAGCCGGAAGTCCCATGTCAACAGTCTTTCCATCAACTCCATGGAAGACGAAGAACCAAGTCTCTACTTGGTTCCATATGGGGCACTCTACAACCTAGCTCTCATTCCTACTATCAAGGAGGCTATTATGGCAGCTCAGAAGGAGGACAAGGGGATGTCACATATTCGGCAAAGAATGAAGAAGGGGGAGATGAAATGTTTCCGAAGTGACGATGAAGGTACCCTCTGGTTTAACAACCGTATAGTGGTACCACGAAACATGGAGCTTAGAAAGAAGATACTGGACGAAGCTCATTTGTCCAAATATTCCATTCATCCGAGAAGCAACAAGATGTACTAAGATTTGAAGAAGAAATTCTGGTGGAATCGGATGAAGAGGGAAGTAGCTAAATACGTATCCGAGTGTGATACGTGCTGGCGAGTGAAGGCCGACCATATGAAAGCGGCAGGACAGCTTTAACCTTTAAGCATAACGACTTGGAAATGGGAGTATATCAGCATGGATTTCATTGTTGGGTTGCCTCCCACTCTCCATAAGCACAACTCAATTTGGGTGATCGTTGACCGGTTGACCAAATCGGCTCATTTCATACCTGTCAGTGTCAAGTATGATATAAAGCGGTATGCAGAACTTTACATCTCTAGAATTTTGTGTCTACATGGAGTACCCCGTACTATCATTTCAGATCGTGGATCTATTTTTGTTGCTCGCTTTTGGGAGCATATCCATGATGCACTGGGTACCAAATTGATTCGAAACTCGGCTTATCATCCTCAGACTAATGGACAAACCGAACGGGTGAATCAAGCGCTAGAGGACATGCTTTGTGCCTGTGCCATCCACTAATGATCATCTACCATTGGCGGAAATTTCGTACAACAACGGGTACCAGGCTAGCATCCAGATGGCGCCATATGAAGCTCTTTATGGCCGGAAGTGTCGCACACTCTTGAACTGGTGCGAATCTGGTGAACGAGTGGTATATGGCATCGACTTAATAAAAGAAGCCGAAGAGCAAGTTCGCACTATTCAAGCCAATCTCAAAGCTGCCCAGTCTCGTCAGAAGAGCTACGCGGACAAATGACATCGACCACTTCACTTCGACGTGGGGGATCCCGTCTATCTTCATGTGTCTCCGATGAAAGGGGTTCATCGATTTGGAGTAAAAGGGAAGCTAGCTCCACGTTTTATTGGGCCATTCGCAATCCTAGAACAATGCGGACCTGTGGCATATCAATTGGAGTTACCGCCGTCACTTTCCGGGGTTCACAATGTATTCCACATTTCCCAGTTACGGAAGTGTCTTAAAACTCCTGCTGATGTCCGTATAGAAGATTTGGAAACTCTCCAACCAGATCTCACTTATTCTGAACATCCAACTGTAAAAGCCCGTTTTTCGGAAGAACAAAAACGCAAAAATGCGAACTTAAAAATTTTTGAAAATGAACTTAGAAATCCAAACTCACATGTATCACGTGCGTTAACCCATGTTCACTACAAATATGGACTTGTTAAAACTTAAAATCTTAATAGGAATTATTTCAACCCTAAAATGGGACATTCAAAAATATTCAATTCTCATGCCGTAAATTTTTCCATGACCTTCTAATATTCCAATTAGACTCTCGGTAAAGTTTCAAAATTTTTGAAGCACGTTTCCCATTTATTGGACACGTACTGAGAGTTTAATCAACGTCGACTTCAAATTTAAACTTCGCGCTCAACCTTGTCCAAATCAACTCCAAATTTTTCCTGAGGTCCCTTATGGTTCAAAAAGGTTAACTTCAAAGTTTCAGGATTTTTGAACCTAATCTACTATTTATTTCCTTGAGTCAAGTATCACTACTTGAATTCAAATCCAAATCTGAGTTCAAATTCAACTTGCTCAGTTTTGAAATCTGATTGCACCATAAAATTCTCCACATTTTATTTAGTCACGGGGCCAAATTTGACTATTTTTGAAGCATGCTTGCTAGCCCTATTGGAATTTTGGAAAGAAGAGGGAAGTGGGTCCCACAGATGGTCCCCACCAGTCAGGTCGGCAAGGCTTCCTCTCTCCTCCCCTGCCTCCACGCGACCGCGTGCATGTGCCACCGCGATTCCTCTCCGTCCTTATCGTGTCCGCCCGACCTCGCACCTCCTCCACGCTGCTCCTCGCGCCTTCCTTCTCCCTCCCGACCCCGTCCGGCCACCGGCTCCGCCGTCTCGGTTCCGCACCTTCCGGCCCGCGCGCCTCCTGCGCCGCCGGCTCGCGCGCCGCCCCGCCCCTGCTGCCTTCGACCGCAGCGCCTCCCTCGCCGGCCACCCTGCGCGCTGCCTCTGCTCATCACCGGCGCCGCCGTTTGCCGCTCGACCTGGCCGTTGCGCCGCCTACCCCGCATCGCGCCGCCAGCGCCACGGAGCGCCGCGCCTCCTCCTCGCCTGGCCGCTGGCTTACCCCACCCCTACAGCAACTCGTGCCGCCATCCCGCCGCTCGCCCGGCCACCGACGCCACGGCGCCACTCCCGCCAGGCCTGCGTGCTACCTCCCTATGCGCCTGCGCCACCGCCGACGCCGGCGCTCCACCTCCCCGCGCGCTCAGACCACCCCGCTGGCCGCCTCCTCGCCTCCGGTCACAGGTCCGCGCCCCACTAGCGCCCCCCCACTGCTGGCCCACTCGGCGACCGCCCTGCTCAGTCCGCCGCCGTGCACCAACCTCGACGACGGCCGTCGCTCGTCCTCTGGGTGAGTTCTTCACCTCATGCTCCTCCCTCTACCTCTCCACTTCCCAGCTAGGTTTCTTGCTAGGTTTCTTGCCGACGGGAGTCCTGCTCACGTGTTGCAATGCTCGACCCCGAGCGCCTCCCTGGTCGTCGTGCCACGCGCGACCTTGCAGTCCACGCACCATGCGATCCACCCCGTTCGCGCCTCCTCTGTCTTCCGCCGTCACTGTCCACTTCCCCGCACGAGACTGGTCGCCATGAAGCCTCTGCAGTGCTCCTGTCAAGCTGTTGCGCCATCCAACGGTACTCAGCGCCACTGCTCACCGTCCTGGTCACCAGCACGCCGCGGGCATGGTCACCAGTGTGCATCCATCGTCCACAAGCCGTCAGCACCCCTCTTGCCATGGTCCGGCACTCAACATATAGTTCCAGCACCACACGTCGCTTGTCGGCCGCGTGAACCTGTTTCCTGCGCCATAGTCCCCACCCCCTTCCTTGCCACAGCAGCGTTGTGTTGATCGCAATGTTCCCCTTCGTGATTCCATCCAACCAGAGATGTGAATAGGTCATAAGATGCACAAGGTGCAGGAACACGTGGATGACATCTCGGCGATGACAATTGGCTCAAGGTTAGCTCTGATTTGTGCAAAGGTTAGTTGGGACAGTGCTGCAGCCAAGATGTTCGATGAAATGTTCAAGAGGAAAGAACCAATATGGTTGATGTGTAGAACTGGTCTGTGATGCAGGGGTAGAATGAGGTTGAAACCGGCAAGCCCAAGTGCCAAGATGCCCTTTGAATGGTGATGAAGAGACGGAAGTCAAGTGCACACCCTAGTTGTTCGGCGAAATGCCTACAAGGTGAGCCTTGCACTAAAATATCTTGCTTGATGTCACCGATGTTCGTTCGTGGTGATCGCTAAGATTACTCATATGTCATCAAGCCGTACGTCCATGTTCCGCGTTAATATCATTTCTATAGGAGTCCCCAAGTTGACCTCCTTTGTCGTTTGTATCACGTCGACCTGTCCGTACGCGCTCGTGATGCTCCACCATGAGTCGCGTCGACGTCGTTGACCATATGACGTCGTCGTGACGCTCCGAGTCGTTATCGTGTCTTGGCATCGAGATGGAGGGTTCTTGTGATGTGTGTGGTGCTGAAACACCAGCACGACTCGTCGTACAATGGTCGTTTAGCCAAATTAGGGTTTAGTCGAGGCAAGACTCGTCAAGTCCTAGGTGTAGCCTAGATGCTAGATGAAATGCCTTCTAGGTCAAACCGAGTGTATTGGCGACCACCGATGACCTATGGTAGAATACTGCGAGAACGTTGCGACCGACGAGGAGAACTAGTCCAAGTGGAACCTTGGATAAGAGTTCCTTGGTTGTGTCAAGGATGTTCCGTAACCGATCACAGGATTGGTTAACTTGGTGTACCACTTCATCGACGACAGGTTCGTCGAGTCCCTTATCAACAACCGAGTCGACATCACTAGCCTTAAGACTCACAAGGTGGTGTTCGGGATTCCTCTCACCCCCTTTGACGAGTCCGGGTCGATGTGGACCTGGCTAATCTGATCTTCCTGTGATGGCAAAGCATGACCGTCACGACAAGGTCTCGCATCATGTTCGAGTTCCAGGAGTTCACCGAGCTCATCTGCACAATCTTGCAAAGGACACTGCAATAGTGTCACGTAAGCACTTGAACGATGCTCGAGAAGCTTGCCGTAGAAACTACTTTACCTAAAGGTCATTTGAACGTTGTCTCAGTACTCACGTCAGGTTAACAAGGCTCATTATGATGTCTTAAGTCCAAAGAATGTTGACCTCACTTCACTCCCAAGTGTCGCTAGGGTTTCATCCTGGTTCATCCTTATCAGGACCCTGCGACCACACTTGTCCCATAATTAGGTTTACTCCTTAATGAGTTTGTGTAACTTCATTGGTCGACTTCTAAGTCACAACCTCTTGTTGCACAGTTCACTCATGCCTTAAGCTTTCTAAGCTCCATCTTGACTCTTAGGTCATCCTTACACTACCAGTCCAACACTTCCACACCATTCAGCTGTATCGTCCTTGAGTGGCATAGCGTCGAGTGTTGAGTGCCAAGTTGCAATGTGTGCTTACATTGCACCTTTCAATTCACATCTCGATACTACTATGACCACTTGACTTCATCCTTTGTTCATTCGCACAACAGAGGGATATATGTCCTTCCTAGTCAAACTCCTCATTCTTAGAGTTTACACAACCCCGTGGAGTCTTTTCTTAAATTACATAATTACTTAATTACTTATATGCATATCATGTCGATAGGAACGTGCTGATAGGTGATCGACAAGAAGCTTCACTTGGAGGAGAAGGCCAAGGTGTTTCCACTGAGGTTCCATGGCAGGTCCTCCGGAGGAAGATCAAGCCCTAACAATTGACATTTGTTCAGTCGCAAACTAAGGCAAGCCCCGGTTTGCATTTAAGTCGTTTATAAACTTTTGCTTTATCACTATGATGAGTAGTATATGAATTGTGCATTACGTTTAGGGTGAATGATACTCCACATGCATGACCAAAAATCCCAGGGTTTATTTGGCACGAGTTACAGTTTGACCTGTAGTAACTGCTTTGCTAATGCATAGGAAATCCGGTAGAAGTCGAGTAGTTGAAATCTACTCGCGAGAGATGTATCTCACAGGATTGGTTAGATAGAAAATGACATAATGTAATGAAACTGAGACCGGGCAGGGAATGGATAGGAAGCGGCGAGAATTGAGTCTCGGTCGCATAGCCCTGCCTGTGTCGATTAAGGCCCGTCCGTATGCGGCCCCTTCGGACAAGCTTGAGTTGTACCGGCAACATAATGGACATATGGAATCCAATAAACTGACGTAGCTTGGTCACTTGGGTGTCGAGGCATACCGTTCCGTTTTATAGGTGTGGGTTGAGGGTAGCAAGGTGTAAATCCGCTGGTGGGCACGTCAGAGTACGCCCCACGCAGGGACCTCCTGCCCGTGACGGATCGACCAGTTCGGCATTTGAGTGTCTTGCGAAAGGTTGCCATATACGCCTAGTACTGAAGTGTTATGTAGGTACGGGTGTGCTCGCTGACACTTCCGAACGACGTATGTGTCGTGTTGTCCGGGTGTGTCCTGATTGCAATCACTGTCCCTCGCAGTAATAGAGTACCACTTGTCTGTCGCAGTCGTGACATAGTAAATACTAAAGAAGCCAGAATATCATATTGTATTGAATCATAATTACTTTGCAACCTTGTATGATTTAGAGATAGTACAATTAAAAGTTTACAATTTCCCCATACTTTAGCTGTAATAGCACTATGTGCTTTGGGCATGTCATATCATCGGTAAAGCGTTTCTTGTTTGATTGTGGAGCCCATGATGTGCCGTGCTCGGAGAATGTCATTTGCTACTTAAAACTTGATTATAAGGATCCACTTGTAGGCGAGTCCATTTATGCTATTCCTTACCTATGTTTAGTGTCCCCTTGCATATGTCTAGTGAGACGGTTAAGTCTTGCTGAGCCTTATGCTCACGTTTGCGCTTTAACGATTTTTGCAGGTATTAGTTTTATTTCTGCTGTTCAGGTTGTACATGAGACTCGAGGTGTCGAGATAAATCTCATGTGAGCCACGCCGCTGCTGTTTGTTCTTCGTGTTGCTAATGAAAATCGTCCTAGGGCATGGACGCCTTCTCTCCTGCTTATTTAGGTGAGATTATGAGTATGTATTTTCCGCTGCGTGTGTACTCCTTTTGTACACTCTTTTGTAAACTCTTCTTATTATGAAATGAAAACTTATATGTTTTGGTATCCTTTTTGTGTGTGCTGTTAGGTGCCGCATCGCACGGTACCACCCAATGAGATCCTCGGATGTGTGGACTCCGGTCCCCACAGACATGGTATCAGAGCTTCATTGGGAATAGCACGCTCGAAAAGAGCCTATTTTCGAAAACTCCGAAGTAGTCGAGTGAGGTTTAGCTATATGCCCATTAAGGACTATTACTAGCATAAGTTATAAAGGTGGTGAACTAACTTGTTATATTATTCCGTAACGACGCTCCGTCTTCAAGGTAAGAGGTAAGGTATGCCGCCGAGAGCGGATCAATCTCGGTAAACTCTGCATACGAGATATGGTATGTGAAATTTCCGTGGCTTAGCACGGAAAGTCAATATGAGTCTCTGAAACTTTCCATGTTTCTGAGAACATATGACACGCGGTACCCCAGCGTGACACAAAATTAGTGGGAGCCCCCGTCGGGTGGTGTATAACCCGATAGTGTGCATCTCTAGAACTATTCATGTTCTATGGGATCATGCGAAACACGTATGCCCGAGCGTGTATAAGCCGGTTCGTACGGGAGTCTTTGCTGTACAGACGTATTTACAGCCATGTACCTCGAGACATGACCTCGCTCGAGGGCGACTCACACCAGAGTCGTATGCATTTACTTTTGATTATATCTTATTGTGACTGCCTGTCGTGTTTCCCCGTGCCGCCCTTGAGGTGTGAAGGTGTGAAAGGGGATTGTTTGTCTTCTGCAGGTACACTAACTCCGGTAGCGACCCGTGTAGCAAACGTTTGCGAGTGATCGGTATTAGGACCACCTATAGACGTATCCGGATGTACCGGGTTAGATTTTTCTTTTGGTAAGGCACGTAGTACCATTAGTATCACAATTGATACTTTGACCATCCCCCACGAAAGAAATGGCTTCATATTCATATTAAGTCCAAGTATCAGTTGCTGATATCTTGTGGACGAAGTAAAATGTTTCTTTTCAAGAGTAGGTGAACCAAAGTACTTTGCTCCTGGCGAGACTTTAGCTCGACTTCGCCGGAGTAAGACTTTGGTTAAGTTTGAAGATCCATAGTGATATGCTATGGATAAGAAGGTCGTCAAGTCTCTTTTAAGATTCCATTTGGTTCTAAAGAAAATGATTAGTTGTGAATCAAGTTCTAGCCATCGGACTTGAGTTTTGAGCTAAGTTTCAAATTTTGAGTTTGTTTCCAAATTCTTGTGTTTCGAAGCCGGTGAGTTCTGTTTTCGAACAGAATGGACCTGACTTTGAAATTCCATATCTCTTCAACCTGGAGGGCTTTGGAGGCAAGTGAATACTTTTTGAAAAGCTTTTGGAGTCTTCTAATATTTTCCTATTGACCTCCAAGCCAAAAGATGCTTTTATGGTGATGAAAATGCACCATTATCACAGCAGCTGCTGTTCTGAAACTACACGGACCAGCATCTGAATTTTCGTCATATTTCCTTGGAGAGAGCTCTTCTATTCCATTATGATATATTTCTGGAAAGTGGAAAAGCTATTCTACAACTTTGTTATTCAGTGATACCTCAAATTCAGCTTATAACTAATTAGAAAACAGAGTTGAAGATAATACATGTATATAGGTGCTATCTGAAACAGTCAGAAAAATTCTGAACTTTGAACGGACATAACTCTTAAACTAGAAATGCAAACTATTCATGTTTATATATGCATGGAAAGCTTAAAGAGTCCTCTACCAACTTCCTATTCAACACGAAGGCTAAAACTCGCAATAACCAAGTCTAAATTGAAGTATCGTTTAAGGTGTTGAAACAGTTCAGAATATGGACCGTTACCTATTCAGTTACTGTTTCGATTATAATTCCTAGTAGAATTGTCGAATGGATTCGTATTTTACATTTCTGGAATCTTGAGAATGTATGAAACATGTTTTCTATGTATTACTTTTGCAAATATTGATGTTTGTATATCTGAAATTTGTGGACAAAATCAGCCTTAAACAAAGGAGGTGCTGTCCAAATTTTCGGAAAAACTGTCAACTTGCAAATACCGTATCTTCTCAACCAGAAATGCTACGAGGGCAAGTAAATACTATTTAGAAAGGTTTGGAAGTCCTCTACATGTTTTCTGTTCAGCACCAGACCAGAATCCTTTTCTAAATGGGTGAAATTTGGATAATCGCAGAGACTGTCCAGGCATACCCAAACTGGACAGCAATCTGTACACCTCTGAATTTAATCCATAACTCGCAGACCCTTGATCCAATGGTGTCACGCGAGTAACCGTTGGAGAGTTTAGAGAGTCAGCTACAATTTTTGCAATTGGCTCCAGACCTGAATCAGTCATCTACCTTTTCCAAATCGAGTTTGAATACAGAGTGGTCAATCTGAACTGAATTCAATTCTGAATGCTGAAATTTTACCTAACTTCAAAAATTCATATCTTTTTAACCAGAGCTGATATGAAGACAAGTAAGTACATTCTGGAAAGCCTATTACATTGGCTACAACTTTGTAAATAAGAATATTTCCAGATTTCCATCAGAACAGCCTGAAAACTTTAGATCAAAACTGCTACTGTTTAAGCAGATTCTGCTGAAAGTGCAGAGAAATCTGCTAACTTCAAAATTTCATAACTTGCAAACCAGAGATGATCTAGAGGCAAACAAATACTTTTTGGAAAGGTATTGAAGTGTACTTTAACTTTGTTGTTCACCTCAAGACCTGAGTTTGCCATTTACTTGGCCAAAATCGAGGTTGCGTCCAAGCTGTTCATCCTCCACCAGGATTTACCCGGGTGATGACCCTTCAGGATGTTTATGGATTTGGTTCTCGAGTTCAAATCGAGGAGTTTCATAACATCCCAGGTGTTGCGACCCAACAATATTTTCCTTTAGAGTTGAGTATTACACTAAGGCAAATCCCTTTTTGCTCGGATGCACATGCTAGTGTTTTGACTATGCAACCTTGCATCTCACACTTTAATTGTGCATTGAGCATGTATGACACTTCCCTTAGTTGGACAACCCTCCCCATAAAGATTGCTTGGAGTAAGTTTCTTGCTCACCTAGCTTGAATCTTAAGGGGGAAGGAGTTCATCTAGTAATTGAAGTGTTACGTTCACCTAGGTGTCATACCAAGGTACATCGACACCGAACCAACGTGCTGGGAGCAATGCTCAAGTAAGTAGGACCCAGTATAACATTGACTCATTAAGTCAATGCGAAGCTTAAGTAACGGATTACCCTGAACCCCGTTTCTTGTGGAATTCGATCAACGAGTTAAAGGAGTCAGTTGATTCTTCACGCTAAACCACTCCTTTGCTTCAGTCTTTGAGACGAGAAGCCTTAAGTGAGTAGTATGAGCTGGAAATTTTTTAGCAAGAACGTGGATTACTAACCAAGGTCGTACCTAGCACGGTACCTTGTCAACCACTTAGTGCAACCTACGGAAGTGAGGAGAACCTTACTCTTCAAAGGTTACTCTCTTTGCCACTTCTGAAGGCAACCCTACCGCACCTTTTAAGGGGTAGACATAGTACTTTAAGAAAACTATGAGATAAAAAAAAACTGACCCTTTGTTAAGGAACCACAATTACCTGTAAGTTGTGATTAACAAGCTTTAGGGAACTTCCGATCAACAAGAAGTTCAATCACTTTGTTCCATCTTGTACACTCCATTGCCTTGAGATGAACCTCACCATTCCTTGCTAATACTTTTACCTTGAAACCATCGAACTTGGTCGAGATATGAAAGTAGCAAGTCTTTTCTAGCGCCTTTCATGACCAAGTTTAATCAATCCTCCTGTATTTGGGATACTTCTGACTGTGTTTGGATTGTCTTACCTATTTTTGCTCAAAGCATAATACTGAATGCACCATACCTTGCATAATTATCCGCGGAGTTGCATTGTGTCTGCATAACATCATCCGGTTTGTGATGCATCATAAAGCGTAATTACTAATGAGTTTTGAGCAAGAATATGTGACCCCGTTCAGATACTTAAGTAGTGCCTAACATTTTTGAGTTGTGATCAATTTTATCGTTCGCAACGCCTTCAACTGGTTTCATTATCTTGAGTAGCACAAGGGACACCTTGTGACTAAAACACAGTTGAGTCCTTGTCCTTGACTTGTTGAAACTCAAATCGCCTTGAGTACTTGCAACTAAACAAACACTTGGACTTCCATCCTTGACTTGTTAGGTTCAAGTACCTTGATTGTTGCAACTATACCGTTCTTCATCGCGTAGTCATCAGTTCGATGATCAACCTTGTAAAATCCATGAAATCTCCTTCCTCGCGAGGATACCGTTCGTTTGTCAACCTCGTGAAACTCTTTGGGTCCATCTAAGATCTTACGTTGTTATATGGTAACCTTGCTACACTAATTACCTTGTAGTTACCATATGATTGAGTTCTTTGCTGTGTCGAAACATATGAGGATACTGAATCCTTAAATCCTCGTGTGCCACTGCAAAGGGTCTTCATCTTCTATTTCTATTGTTTGAAGACGTTGATATACCCTGAAACCTTGTAGTCGTCATATCTTCAATATTCCTGCTGTTTTGATTACATAAGAGTGTTGAGTGTCTTGCTACTCTTATGCTACGGCTAAGGAATCCTATGGTTGACTAAACGTCAAACGAGGTTAATGATTGTTGTTTAACCTCGTAAACCATCTTAACTCATGTCAAGGGAAATACCACATTAAGTTGAAAGGACCTAGGCAAAACCAAGCAAGCAACCAAGAATCAATGCAAGGAAAGTTTCAAACTATCAAGGTGACCTAGAGGAGAAAAGAACAAGTGCAGATTCTTCAAATCAAGACTAGGACAGGACAAGATGTCATGTCAGTGTAAGAGTACAACAATAAACGATGTGATATTGTCATGTCGAGCATCTTGTCAAGGTTATCAACCTAAAGACTAGAATCTCCTGAAGCAGACTTTAGAATTTCTTAAGATGCTTGAAGATAATCACTATTTCGTAGAACCTAAGTTTTTAAAGGGCATTGCCATTTTCCTTAGTGAATGACCCTCTTTTACGGATCGTTCCCTCATCGTTCTGTTATTCTATCTGTTAGAATCTCGGGACGAGATTCCTTTAAGGGGGAAGGATTGTAAAAGCCCGTTTTTCGGAAGAACAAAAACGCAAAAATGCGAACTTAAAATTTTTTGAAAATGAACTTAGAAATCCAAACTCACATGTATCACGTGCGTTAACCCATGTTCACTACAAATATGGACTTGTTAAAACTTAAAATCTTAATAGGAATTATTTCAATCCTAAAATGGGACATTCAAAAATATTCAATTCTCATGCCGTAAATTTTTCCGTGACCTTCTAATATTCCAATTAGACTCTCGGTAAAGTTTCAAAATTTTTGAAGCACGTTTCCCATTTATTGGACACGTACTGAGAGTTTAATCAACGTCGACTTCAAATTTAAACTTCGCGCTCAACCTTGTCCAAATCAACTCCAAATTTTTCCTGAGGTCCCTTATGGTTCAAAAAGGTTAACTTCAAAGTTTCAGGATTTTTGAACCTAATCTACTATTTATTTCCTTGAGTCAAGTATCACTACTTGAATTCAAATCCAAATCTGAGTTCAAATTCAACTTGCTCAGTTTTGAAATCTGATTGCACCATAAAATTCTCCACATTTTATTTAGTCACGGGGCCAAATTTGACTATTTTTGAATCATGCTTGCTAGCCCTATTGGAATTTTGGAAAGAAGAGGGAAGTGGGTCCCACAGATGGTCCCCACCAGTCAGGTCGGCAAGGCTTCCTCTCTCCTCCCCTGCCTCCACGCGACCGCGTGCATGTGCCACCGCGATTCCTCTCCGTCCTTATCGTGTCCGCCCGACCTCGCACCTCCTCCACGCTGCTCCTCGCGCCTTCCTTCTCCCTCCCGACCCCGTCCGGCCACCGGCTCCGCCGTCTCGGTTCCGCACCTTCCGGCCCGCGCGCCTCCTGCGCCGCCGGCTCGCGTGCCGCCCCGCCCCTGCTGCCTTCGACCGCAGCGCCTCCCTCGCCGGCCACCCTGCGCGCTGCCTCTGCTCATCACCGGCGCCGCCGTTTGCCGCTCGACCTGGCCGTCGCGCCGCCTGCCCCGCATCGCGCCGCCAGCGCCACGGAGCGCCGCGCCTCCTCCTCGCCTGGCCGCTGGCTTACCCCACCCCTACGGCAACTCGCGCCGCCATCCCGCCGCTCGCCCGGCAACCGACGCCACGGCGCCACTCCCGCCAGGCCTGCGCGCCACCTCCCTATGCGCCTGCGCCACCGCCGACGCCGGCGCTCCACCTCCCCGCGCGCTCAGACCACCCCGCTGGCCGCCTCCTCGCCTCCGGTCACAGGTCCGCGCCCCACTAGCGCCCCCCCACTGCTGGCCCACTCGGCGACCGCCCTGCTCAGTCCGCCGCCGTGCACCAACCTCGACGACGGCCGTCGCTCGTCCTCTGGGTGAGTTCTTCACCTCATGCTCCTCCCTCTACCTCTCCACTTCCCAGCTAGGTTTCTTGCTAGGTTTCTTGCCGACGGGAGTCCTGCTCACGTGTTGCAACGCTCGACCCCGAGCGCCTCCCTGGTCGTCGTGCCACGCGCGACCTTGCTGTCCACGCACCATGCGATCCACCCCATTCGCGCCTCCTCTGTCTTCCGCCGTCACTGTCCACTTCCCCGCACGAGACTGGTCGCCATGAAGCCTCTGCAGTGCTCCTGTCAAGCTGTTGCGCCATCCAACGGTACTCAGCGCCACTGCTCACCGTCCTGGTCACCAGCACGCCGCGGGCATGGTCACCAGTGTGCATCCATCGTCCACAAGCCGTCAGCACCCCTCTTGCCATGGTCCGGCACTCAACATATAGTTCCAGCACCACACGTCGCTTGTCGGCCGCGTGAACCTGTTTCCTGCGCCATAGTCCCCACCCCCTTCCTTGCCACAGCAGCGTTGTGTTGATCGCAATGTTCCCCTTCGTGATTCCATCCAACCAGAGATGTGAATAGGTCATAAGATGCACAAGGTGCAGGAACACGTGGATGACATCTCGGCGACGACAATTGGCTCGAGGTTAGCTCTGATTTGTGCAAAGGTTAGTTGGGACAGTGCTGCAGCCAAGATGTTCGATGAAATGTTCAAGAGGAAAGAACCAATATGGTTGATGTGTAGAACTGGTCTGTGATGCAGGGGTAGAATGAGGTTGAAACCGGCAAGCCCAAGTGCCAAGATGCCCTTTGAATGGTGATGAAGAGACGGAAGTCAAGTGCACACCCTAGTTGTTCGGCGAAATGCCTACAAGGTGAGCCTTGCACTAAAATATCTTGCTTGATGTCACCGATGTCCGTTCGTGGTGATCGCTAAGATTACTCATATGTCGTCAAGCCGTACGTCCATGTTCCGCGTTAATATCATTTCTATAGGAGTCCCCAAGTTGACCTCCTTTGTCGTTTGTATCACGTCGACCTGTCCGTACGCGCTCGTGATGCTCCACCATGAGTCGCGTCGACGTCGTTGTATGACGTCGTCGTGACGCTCCGAGTCGTTATCGTGTCCTGGCATCGAGATGGAGGGTTCTTGTGATGTGTGTGGTGCTGAAACACCAGCACGACTCGTCGTACAATGGTCGTTTAGCCAAATTAGGGTTTAGTCGAGGCAAGACTCGTCAAGTCCTAGGTGTAGCCTAGATGCTAGATGAAATGCCTTCTAGGTCAAACCGAGTGTATTGGCGACCACCGATGACCTATGGTAGAATACTGCGAGAACGTTGCGACCGACGAGGAGAACTAGTCCAAGTGGAACCTTGGATAAGAGTTCCTTGGTTGTGTCAAGGATGTTCCGTAACCGATCACAGGATTGGTTAACTTGGTGTACCACTTCATCGACGACAGGTTCGTCGAGTCCCTTATCAACAACCGAGTCGACATCACTAGCCTTAAGACTCACAAGGTGGTGTTCGGGATTCCGCTCACCCCCTTTGACGAGTCCGGGTCGATGTGGACCTGGCTAATCTGATCTTCCCGTGATGGCAAAGCATGACCGTCACGACAAGGTCTCGCATCATGTTCGAGTTCCAGGAGTTCACCGAGCTCATCTGGACAATCTTGCAAAGGACACTGCAATAGTGTCACGTAAGCACTTGAACGATGCTCGAGAAGCTTGCCGTAGAAACTACTTTACCTAAAGGTCATTTGAACGTTGTCTCAGTACTCACTTCAGGTTAACAAGGCTCATTATGATGTCTTAAGTCCAAAGAATGTTGACCTCACTTCACTCCCAAGTGTCGCTAGGGTTTCATCCTGGTTCATCCTTATCAGGACCCTGCGACCACACTTGTCCCGTAATTAGGTTTACTCCTTAATGAGTTTGTGTAACTTCATTGGTCGACTTCTAAGTCACAACCTCTTGTTGCACAGTTCACTCATGCCTTAAGCTTTTTAAGCTCCATCTTGACTCTTAGGTCATCCTTACACTACCAGTCCAACACTTCCACACCATTCAGCTGTATCGTCCTTGAGTGGCATAGCGTCGAGTGTTGAGTGCCAAGTTGCAATGTGTGCTTACATTGCACCTTTCAATTCACATCTCGATACTACTATGACCACTTGACTTCATCCTTTGTTCATTCGCACAACAGAGGGATATATGTCCTTCCTAGTCAAACTCCTCATTCTTAGAGTTTACACAACCCCGTGGAGTCTTTTCTTAAATTACTTAATTACTTATATGCATATCATGTCGATAGGAACGTGCTGATAGGTGATCGACAAGAAGCTTCACTTGGAGGAGAAGGCCAAGGTGTTTCCACTGAGGTTCCATGGCAGGTCCTCCGGAGGAAGATCAAGCCCTAACAATTGACATTTGTTCAGTCGCAAACTAAGGCAAGCCCCGGTTTGCATTTAAGTCGTTTATAAACTTTTGCTTTATCACTATGATGAGTAGTATATGAATTGTGCATTACGTTTAGGGTGAATGATACTCCACATGCATGACCAAAAATCCCAGGGTTTATTTGGCACGAGTTACAGTTTGACCTGTAGTAACTGCTTTGCTAATGCATAGGAAATCCGGTAGAAGTCGAGTAGTTGAAATCTACTCGCGAGAGATGTATCTCACAGGATTGGTTAGATAGAAAATGACATAATGTAATGAAACTGAGACCGGGCAGGGAATGGATAGGAAGCGGCGAGAATTGAGTCTCGGTCGCATAGCCCTGCCTGTGTCGATTAAGGCCCGTCCGTATGCGGCCCCTTCGGAGAAGCTTGAGTTGTACCGGCAACATAATGGACATATGGAATCCAATAAACTGACGTAGCTTGGTCACTTGGGTGTCGAGGCATACCGTTCCATTTTATAGGTGTGGGTTGAGGGTAGCAAGGTGTAAATCTGCTGGTGGGCACGTCAGAGTACGCCCCACGCAGGGACCTCCTGCCCATGACGGATCGACCGGTTCGGCATTTGAGTGTCTTGTGAAAGGTTGCCATATACGCCTAGTACTGAAGTGTTATGTAGGTACGGGTGTGCTCGCTGACACTTCCGAACGACGTATGTGTCGTGTTGTCCGGGTGTGTCCTGATTACAATCACTGTCCCTCGCAGTAATAGAGTACCACTTGTCTGTCGCAGTCGTGACGTAGTAAATACTAAAGAAGCCAGAATATCATATTGTATTGAATCATAATTACTTTGCAACCTTGTATGATTTAGAGATAGTACAATTAAAAGTTTACAATTTCCCCATACTTTAGCTGTAATAGCACTATGTGCTTTGGGCATGTCATATCATCGGTAAAGCGTTTCTTGTTTGATTGTGGAGCCCATGATGTGCCGTGCTCGGAGAATGTCATTTGCTACTTAAAACTTGATTATAAGGATCCACTTGTAGGCGAGTCCATTTATGCTATTCCTTACCTATGTTTAGTGTCCCCTTGCATATGTCTAGTGAGACGGTTAAGTCTTGCTGAGCCTTATGCTCACGTTTGCGCTTTAACGATTTTTGCAGGTATTAGTTTTATTTCTGCTGTTCAGGTTGTACATGAGACTCGAGGTGTCGAGATAAATCTCATGTGAGCCACGCCGCTGCTGTTTGTTCTTCGTGTTGCTAATGAGAATCGTCCTAGGGCATGGACGCCTTCTCTCCTGCTTATTTAGGTGAGATTATGAGTATGTATTTTCCGCTACGTGTGTACTCCTTTTGTACACTCTTTTGTAAACTCTTCTTATTATGAAATGAAAACTTATATGTTTTGGTATCCTTTTTGTGTGTGCTGTTAGGTGCCGCATCGCACGGTACCACCCAATGAGATCCTCGGATGTGTGGACTCCGGTCCCCACACCAACTGAGATCATCGATGAGAAGACTCGCACCACAAGAAGGCGCACTTTGCGTTTCTACAAGGTCTTGTGGAGCAACCACAGTGCTGAAGAAGCCACGTGGGAAAGCGAGGAGTATCTTAGGACGAACTATCCGGACTTGTTAGCGGCATATGCTCGTTAGATCTTTTTCTTTTGCCTTCTTTTGTAATCTCGGGACGAGATTCTTTTAAGGGGGGAGGAATGTAAAACCCCACTTTTATGGCATGTGAATTCAGTCATGAGTTTTGTGATCAACTATATTAGAGATCCAATATAGTGGTACACATGAACTTTATACCATCCAAACCTTTCTTGCACTCATGGTTAAATTTTATTAACATGAGTATTGGACATCACCACTAATTCTAGAATGATTCTATTCACCCCTCTTCAAATTTTTTGAATTATTTGGATGAAGATTATTAGGGTAATTTAAAGTGCAGTACTAATTGGCCCTGCCAAAAATATTCAAATTAGAGTCTCTAAATTTTTCGTTGGCCTTCTAATATTCTCAATAGCTTGCCTGCAAAATTTCAAGATTTTGGGAATTCATTTGCTATTTTATTTGAGGCGCTTAAAAAATTTGAATCAAATTCAAGTCTGAATTTTAAATTCTTTTCCAACTTCTTTGAACATAAGATTTGAGTTCACCATTGGGTTCAGAATAATTCATTGACAGTCTCCACAAAGTTTCATGATTTTTGTAGTGGATCTTCTATCTTTAAATGAATTATTCACTTTTGTATTGGGGGTCTGACTGACCTGTGGGCCCCACCGGTCAGCCGCTGCTTAATGGGTCAGGTCGGCCGCCTGCCATCTCTGCGCCGGCACTCGACCGCTCGACAGTGCGCGCGCATGCAGCTCTAGCGAGCTGCCTGTGTGCTAGCTTGCCGTGGCGCTATAAAAGGCCACCGCCGCTCCCTTATTTCCCCTCCCCGATCAGTGGTTTCCCCCTCTCGCGAGTTAATCTCCGCCTCGCGCCATCGCCGCCGCCCACCTCTGCTCCGTGGTGCGCCGCCGTCTCGCGCCGTTTCAAGCCACGACTCAAACAGCTTAAAGGTGTGCCTAGTCGAGCTCTAACTCTTGGTGCAAACCGTTTCTTTTTTCGTTTAGAATTGAAGAAGTTATCGATCTTCTTTCTTCCGGCCGAAGTGAATGAACTCGCTTGGTTTTCGTTTAAATTCCGTTTCTACAAGTAATCATTCTATGCAATTGCTTAGGGATAGTTTCTATAGGACCTAGCGCTCCTACCTGAGCAAAAACCCCTACAAGTTATCGAGCAACGACTGAGGAAATCGAGTTTTGCTCGCCGCCGGTGAGTAAACCTCGGTTTGCCGTCGAGCTCATAGTTCCCGGTTGTTTCCTCCTCTTCCACGTCTAATTCCTTGATCTGCATAGTCCCACGAAGGTTTTGAAGAAGATCCCGAGCGGTTTGAGCTACTCTGGAGCAAGTTCCAGGTTGCCCGAGTACTCACCGCCGCCGCCGCCGTCGCACGGCCACTTCCGACGAGTTTCTCGTCCCACCGACCTCACCGTTGTGCTCAGCAACCCCCAAAACCCCCAGGCAGCGAGTTTGAGCGAGTTTGGCCCGTCGGTTTAGCCGGCGGCGAGCTCGCCGGCGAGTCACAGCCGCGGGAGCCGCCTCGCGCGGGCACAGGCCCAAGGTAGAAGACGACCCGTAGGGTCCCACCTGCCAGCGGCTGCGAGATCACAGTGTGGCTGGGATCCCGTGCGGCTGCGCGCGAATAGGTCTGTGGACCACGGTGTTGCATTGACTAGAGCGCGCCACATGGCCCATGGGACCCGCCGATTTAAAATTTGAATTCCGGCGCCAATGGGTTATTAAAATAATTCCAGAAAATTATTCAAATTTCTAAGTTGAATATCTCTCTGTAGACTACTCCAAAAATCTTCAAACAAATTTTGTTTGAAAGCTCTTGAGCTCTAGTTTCTGTCAATACCAATTAGGTTCTGTGAAACTCAAAGTTAAATTCTGTAGAAAATAATATTTCCAAATGCAAATGCAAATTTTCCAGACAAGATAGCTACTGGAAAATCCACAAAATTTACATAAAATTTAGTGTCCTATTCTGGACCACCAGAAAAATTTTGGGAGCCATTGCACCTGTTTAAACCTCTGTATAGTTCAATTTCTTTTTTTTTCAGTTATTGAATTTTTACAGATGTTCAGTTGCTTTATTATGTCCCAAATTTAAACTGAACCTTCCTTTAGTCATACACTAACTCCTGTAAAAATCTTGGATTTAGTTAACCTACTATCCTAGTCCTAATTCAGTTACAAACTAAATATTGATTTAATGGCTAGAAATTCAATTATAAAGTAAATCCAGAAATTCTTGCCAACTTAAAAATACAATAACTCCTTCCCCAAAGCTTAGAAAATTATGAAAAGAATTTTGCTAGCACCAGAACCATTTCCTCTATCAGGATTATCAACTGGCAGCTATGTTCAAGCTACAGTTTCTTCGTTAAAATTCTTGGAAGTTATTGCTTGCCATAGTTTTAGAGACAACACTATACTTTGAACATCTCCTGTTCTTTGCAAGAGCCTTGATCATATTTCCTAGTATCTACCCTAAAAGTTCCAAAGCCAATTAAGGTCCCTATCATCTAATGATCACCATGGGTTAAATTTTGGTCTCGATAATGATTATTTTTCAAAGTCATTTATATACATATTATATGCATATCGTATAGTAACTGAAGTCGAGAGGAGCCAGAAGCCTTGGAAGAGCATCTTCCAAATTTTAACTCGGATTGTGCCCTGCAACAAGGCAAGCCCCGGTTTGCATTTAAGTCATTTATAAAACTTTGCTTTATCACTATGATGAGTAGTATATGAATTGTGCATTAAGTTTAGGATGATTGATACTCCACTTGCATGGCCAAAAACCCCAGGGATTGGTTGGAACGAGTTACAATTTGACCTGTAGTAACTGCTTTGCTAATGCATAGGAAATCCGGTAGAAGTCGAGTAGTTGGAATCTACTCGCCGGAGATGTAGGACATATCTCACAGAATTGGTTAGATACAAAATGGCAGAATATAATGAAATGAAGACCGAGCATGGAATGGATAGGAAGCGGCGAGAATTGAGTCTCGGTCGCATAGCCTTGCTTGTGTCGATTAAGGCCCTCTTCATGTGCGGCCCCTTCGGACAAGCTTGAATTGTACTGGCAATATAATGGACATATATAATCCAATAAACTGATGTAACTTGATAACTGGGTGTCGAGGCCCATTAACTCACCATTGATAGGGGTGGGCTGAGGACAGTAAGGTGTAAATCGGTCGACGGACACATGAGGTGTTCCGTGCGGAGACCTTCTGTTCTCGGAGGTGAGACGGGCTCGGCGTTCGAGTTTCTTGTGAAAGGTGGCCATATACGCCTAGTACTGAAGTGTTATGTAGGTACGGGTGTGCTCGCTGACACTTCCGAACGACGTATGTGTCGTGTTGTCCGGGTGTGTCCTGATTGCAATCACCGTCCCTCGCAGTAATAGAGTACCACTTGTTCACTGCGCCGTGACGTAGTAAATACTAAAGAAGCCAGAAAATCACATTGCATTGAATTATAATAACTTTGAAACCTTGTATTATTTAGAGATAGTATAATTAAAAGTTTACAGTTTCCCCATACTTTAGCTGTAATAGCATTATGTGCTCTGAGCATGTCATATCATCGGTAAAGCGTTTCTTGTTTGATTGTGGAGCCTATGATGTGCTGTGCTTGGAGAATGTCATTTGCTACTTAAAACATGACTATAAGGATCCACTGATAAGCGAGTCATTTATGCTTCACCTTACCTATGTTTTAGTGTCCCCCTTGCATATGTCTAGTGAGACGGGTTAGTCTTGCTGAGCCTTATGCTCACGTTTGCAGTTAATGAGTTTTTGTAGGTTATACAGTTGATGAAGGGTTTGATGATGAGGCTGCACCCCCACCAGGGTGTACAGCCGAGTGGGAACCCTGCAGGCCGCCATAATTGAGTGATGCTAGTGTGAAGTATCCATGGCATGCATAACTTTGCTTTTGCATAGCTAGTGCTGAGAGCGTAGCTATGATATATATATATATATATATATATATATATATATATATATATATATATATATATATATATATATATATATATATATATATATATATATATATATTCTTTCCTTACCCTAGTATCGTAAAAACTTTCGCTATAAGATAAATAAAATACTTTGCCTTGTACTTATTCAGGTTCTATTCTTGTATAACTGTTGGGTGTCGCATCGCACGACACCACCCAATGAGATCCTCGGATGTCGGGATTCCGGTCCCCACATAAATTATTTTATTTACAAAACTGCATGCTTGTGTCAAATTGATGAGAAACCCATGATAGGTGTTTACTAGACTTGGTTGACCATCATTGTCGCTTGGAATATATTGTAGAGACTCGGGAAGTGTATTTTACCTTTTTGGTTTGCCCTAATTCATTGGGATGGGGAAAACAACCAGATGGCTTAACTATGAATTAATGAGCATGTGTATGAAGATGATGAATATTATTAAATGGTAACATGGGACTTGTGAGATCTAAGCAAGCATGGGTTGTTCACTGGGTTGGATGTAATGTTGGTTTTGCTTCCTTTAGATCTAAGGACCGGTTCGTGAAACGACTATCCAATATTTACAGTGTCACCTCAAGGCCAAGTATGGGTGCGGCATAGCTGAGTAATTACGTGTGCTGCTAGTAGTGCATGGACCATTGGATGGTGCGGGGAATGGGACTCGAGGAGGGCTACCTTGGGAAACGCATGGCACATGTGGGTGCCTGTGGGTGGGAGAATGGAGATTGAAGCTTGCTGGTGAAACCTTAGTGGGTATGTAAATGCTAGTAGTCCCTTTGTAATGGCTATTTTGTGATCTCTTGGTAACATACCAACGGAAGTGTGTGAGAACTATGTGTGCTGAAGACATTGGCTATGTCGATAAAAGTTTTGAATACTTCCAAAACACTTCTTTTAACAATGTCCAACTCCAGGTCCAAGCTACTGCAAGGTCCGACAATAGGTGTGACTTGTTTTGGGTAGCTATTGCAAGGTCTGACGTAAGGTCCAGCTTACTTTGTTTAGGTCCGACATGTTTTGGTTAGGTCCGACTTGCTTTGGCTAGGTTCGACATATTTTTGCTAGGCCAGCACAAGGTCCGACTTGCTTTGGTAAGCTCCGTTGCTAGGTTCTGCTAGTTTGGTAAGCTCCGGCTCGAGGTCCGGTTAGTTTTGGAAAGGTTCAGAGCTAGATTGCAGTGGTTCTGCTTTTACCTTGCAATGTTTTGAACTTGCTTTACATCTATGGAAAGTATACTTAGTATTCTTTTACTATGTTTTTGGTGTGTTTTGGTGGTTATGGCTGATATCATCTTGATATGGTTTGCAACATGCTTATGTGAGGTGCTCACGTAAGGTGTTGTGGTTTCGCAACTAACGAGAGTCAGGTCGAGGACTTGTGCTCAGAAGTATTGGTTGTTTATTCATGTGCAGGTGTTGGTTGGGTTCAATACATGGCTGGGGATGGGATCCATTGAACTAGTCTTAGGTGGAAGATGAGGTTCAACAACCAAGTTTGAGTGGAATTGTGGTTGAGTTGATCGGGAGCTCGTGCAACGTGTTTGAATCAAGAACAATGCATATGAAGGTACCTTGGACGTATTTTGGAAGGTGTTTCCACATATGAAAGGAGTGCATGGACGTGGCAACATGGTTCCAAGGCGTGATGAAGAGAAGTGGACTTAAAGAATTGGTCGGAACGGTCCAACCGACTAGGTTATGGACTCACGCTGCGGCTGAGTCGGGTTTGACTCAAATATGGAAATATTTGAGTTGCTTACGATTGGATTTCATGTGGATCACGAAGTTGAGTTTTTTTTTACGAATGTGGGATATGTTCCTATGGTGTTTGGATGTCTTAAGATTTCTTCTATCTTCGTATAGAAGAGTCTTGAGTAGATATGGAAAGTTTCAGTTGAATCTGAGTAGGATTTGTGTCCTAGTTAGGATTGGGTTGGCCTAAGGGCTGGTTATATAAGCAAGGGAGGCCATAGATTATGGTGCATGACTTTGGGGCTGTTGCTCCTTAAGTTTGATCAATAAAATTTGTAGTTTAATGGAACTTTTGTGCCTTGTTCATCCGACTTGTTTCAGGCAAGTTTTTCTCATCGAGTTTCTACACAACACTACCTTATTTTGGTGGTTTTATCATAACTCGGATTTTACAGATCCAATTGACGTGATTCGTTTTTGGTTTTCATCACAACTTAATTATCTATCATCTGTGAAATTTTAACAGTCATTGGATTTGTGGTTTTGTATCTACATGAGTTTCTTTCTAGTGTTGCGGATCTGGTTTTTCTCAGGTAGAACAGATTGACCTTCGTTCAATCTTTCGATCGTAACTTGAGTTTTTCTCGGCGGTTTTTCGTGATACTTGTTGTTGTGTCTTCATGACTTCATTCTCCAAAATATATACTGGCTTTTTCACAATTGATCACATTTAGATTAGTCACACACACGATTTCTTAACAGATTGATTTTCTACAAACGGTTTTTGTTGTTTCCGCTGAAAAAGTTTTAATCTACCATTCACCCCCCTGTGGTAGATTTTCGCGTGATGTTCGATCCTACAATTGGTATCAGAGCCACCATTCTATAGTATTTGTGATTTGTACGTGTTTTTGACTAATCATCATGGACAAATACTCCACAAAACCTTGTCTTTAGTGGTATTGTTTTTAAGGTTTGTAAGGCACATATGGAAGCTTTCATCCAGGCACAAGGCTTCACAATATGGGAAAAGGTGTACAAGCCTTACAATGTGTCGTCAAACGATCAATTCACGGTTAGAAACATGAGAGATGTCGACAATAACAAGGCTCATGACTTGATTATATAAGGATTAACTTAAAGCGACTTCGACCATGTTGCTCACCTCCGATCTGCATATGATGTGTGGAAAGCACTCTACGACTACCACAATGGATCCAACACGATCAAGGAGGTAAGGCAAGAAATGTTCAAAAAGGAGTACATGTGCACGATCTCTTTGCTCGCTTTAATAAAATTCTCAGCAACTTGCGTAGCGTCAATGTTATTTTTTTAAATGCTGAGAATGCTAGGAAATTACTAAGTGCATTAGACATGTCAATTTAGGAGATGAAAGTTCATGAATCTACTGTCATGAGTACACTTACTTTAGATGTTCTATATTCTAAATTGATAACCTATGAAATTGACATAATCTCACGTAAGAACCCCGACAAGTCTCTTGCAATTATTTCTCAACATGACATGCCTAGCTCCATCCAATCTTCATGTTGTGGAACACTTGCTTTGTTGTCCTCTCAAACCCTTGAACAGATTGAAGAATTTCCAGAGGAAGAACTTGCACACGTCTCTACTTGGTTCTCAAAAGCATTGCAAAATTTGAGAACTAGAAGGAGAGGAAGTGTCGGACCTTAACGATGCATCGAATATGGTAAGACAGGACATTTTCGCACGTATTGCCCTAACCTTTCAGATGCTACTTCCAGTGATGAAAAGCAAACAAGGACGAAGCACTCCTCTACAAACAACAACAAGAACAAGAAGGGTTTTCCAAGATAGTAATTGGTGAATAGTTTTATCTCCGCACTTCAAGAACTTGGCTCGAGCGATGTGGACATCAGAAGTGACGAAGATGAAGATGATTTAGCAAGCTTGTGTTTCATGGCGGGCAAGTCAAAATCAGTATGGAGGAGGCAGAACACAACAGCGACAATGAAGAGGTATGTCCTACTTGCGAAGAAGTGTGTGAAGCTATTTCTCGTACCACTGTTATAGTTAAGAAAAAGGACAAAAAGCTTAGGGGCAATGCTGTTAAAATTAAGTCACTAGAATCTAAAGTTAATCATTTGAAATCTTTGATTCCTAGTGATGATTCTTGTTCATTATGTGATTTAATATATGAACAATTGTCCTCTCTACGAAGTGCACACACCTCCACACTTGATAAACTTGAACTTGAAATTGAGAAGAACAAAAAGCTTGTTGCACTTAATGATAAAAAATTGAAAGATGCTTGCTGTTCTACAATTGATTTGCATTGTTCTACTTGTGATGATCTTGAAAAGAAACTACAAGATGCTATGAATGAAATTTCTATATTGAACAATGCTTTGCGTTCTCATGAAGTTAGATATTGTCCCAATTGCAAATTAAAAGGAAAAACTTCATGTGAAAACTGTCTAGACTTGTCAAAGAAACATGATGACATGAATAGGACACTAGAGCAATTTTGTAACGGGAATAAGAATCTAAACTTGCTACTGAATTCTTCCAAGTTTTCCAATGATAAAACTAGTTTTGGTTTTGATTTCTCATGCCCATGCTAAGGCACATCAACCTAAAATTGTAATGTCATTAGGAAGTGGTTTGATTCAAATAGTTCCTAAACAAAAAGAAGTGGTTTTCAAATCTGCAGGGTGCTGTCTCATTTAACTTCTAATAAACATGTTGGTTTCTCATCTAGACATAAACGCAAAGTTAAATTTCATTGTACCCACAGTAGTAGAGATATTCATGTCATAGATTTTTGTTATAGACTATCTAAAAAACAGAAAAAGGAAAGAATGCAAGCTAGATATCATGACTCTCATGCAACATTTGCTACACATGCTAAACCGAATATCAAGAAAATGCAACCTGCTGTTATGAGTCAAAAACATGCAAAGTTTGCTCCCAAACCTACTGTTTTTCATGCTAGACATGTAACACCTCCTAGGTCAGTAGTAGGGTACAAAAATTCTCAAACTTTGGCTCATAAACCTGCTGTTTCATCTCAACTTTAGTGTGTTTTTGCTGCTGCACATCGTGTGACTCGGTACTGGGTTCCTAAATGCCTTTTGACTAACCCCAGTCTTGAGTCATTGATGTATTGTGCTTCTTTGTAGGTTACATGCTTGAGAAAGGAGAACATTTGGATTGTGAATTCAGGTTGCTCACGCCACATGACTGGTAACAAAGAATGTTACTTTTGCTCATACTTCTTCAACTCCTATAATTCCTAAGGGTTTAGTTAGAGTTAATGGTCACTACAATTTGAAGGATGTGGCACTTGTAAAAAATTTGAAATACAACTTGCTTTCTATTTCACAATTGCTAGATGAAAATCTGGAAATTATTTTCAATAAAAAATGTTGCAGAATTGTAGGTTCAAATAGTGAGTTTATTTTTAACATGTCTCGGTTTGGAAGAGTTTTTAAAGCTTATTTTGATATGTCTTCTTCTAAACATAGGTTTCTAGTTGCTAATGATTGAAAAGACATATATTTTTGGCATCGTAGACTTGGTCACGTAGGCTTTGATCATCACATATGATGAGTAGGTTTAGGCTCGATCTTCCGAAAGGTATGTCGATTGGGGTGGAGAACTTGACGTTGATGATCCGTGGCACTCAAGCGGTTCGAGTACCCCTGCAATCACTACACAACGGCCCCGTTGGTTATCATCTCTGCTGCACACGCTTTACCTCGCCAAGAAGGCTAATCCCTGCAAGTGCAACCGAGAACACGAGCAAGAACGTCGAAGACAAGATCAGAAATCGCGAAGTTGGGGTCTCACAAACCGTAGAACGCCGATATTATTGATCTAAGAAAAACCCACCAAATATGACTGGCAACTGCAGTATTTATAGGCTAGGGTTTGAACAAAATACGATTAGACGCGTCCCTAATGCCAAGGCCCAAAGGCCCGATTCGGTGGTGCAGCACCGGACAGAAATCTGGACTCGAATTGTTTCAATGATTCCCAATAACTCCAGAGGTGTTTTGAGGTGGGACCAGCACCATTGGAAAGTTTATCTTCTCCTCTTTCCGTGCATATGTAGAACGTCGAAAACAGAGTCCGTATGCCTCCTAGACGTCCGTTTTAAGGTGGACTGCTCCTGGACTCCGAGTTGAACTCGAGTCCGAGTTGTAAAGTGTTTCCATCAACTTGTGGACGCCCCAGCTGGTTCTCCACGCTCCCGAGGCCTCTTTCCTTCACTTGTTGATCTTCTCCATTATTCCTAATAACAATTAAATCATCACATAGCAATCTATTCTCAAACTCACATGCAAAAGAAGTTAGGAACGAATTCACCTGCTGATTTAATAACCGTGCTCGTGCTCTTGTGATTGGTCCTTGCAGTTCAATGTGCGTCTCCGCTGTTGTGATGTACTCATCATCCTCCCCCTCTTGAATTGGAGTTGTCCTCGACTCAAGTTCATCTTCTTCTCCCATGTACGGTTCAAGTTTTACTTCTTTTCTACCTTTACTACCTGCAATCCTATACTTCTCATTCATCATTTCAATATTTTTCTTTGTAGTTTCATGCATCTTAAGAATGAATTCAGATCATTGTGTAGCATCTAAATTTATAGTTTCAGAAGGAGGCAAAGGTAGTAAATCCATTGGAGCACGGGGATCGAAACAATACACTACCTGGAATGGACTTACCTTTGTCGTGGAGTGAATGGATCTGTTGTAAGCAAATTATATATGTGGTAAACACTCCTCCCACAGCTTCAAATTTGTTTTCAGGACAGCCCGCAACATAGTGGATAAAGTACGATTAACTACCTCGCTCTGTCCAGTTTGTCGGTGACGTGTAGTTGAAAACAGCAACTTGGTTCCCAATTTATACCACAAAGTTCTCCAAAAATGACTTAAAAATTTTGCATCACGATCACAAACAATGATATTTGGCACACCATGTAAACGAACAATTTCCGTCATAAATAAATCAGCAATGTGTGAGGCATTATCATTCTTATGACACGGTATAAAGCGTGCCATTTTGGAAAAATGATCAACAACTACAAAAATACCATCCCTCCCCATCTTATTCCTAGGCAATCCCAAAACAAAATCCATAGAAATATCCTGCCAAGGTACACTAGGAACAGGAAGAGGCATATAAAGACCATGTGAGTTAAGGAGAGACTTAGCTTTGTTGCAAGTAGTGCATCGTGACACGTAGCGCTCGACATCGCGCCTCATCTTTGGCCAAAAGAAGTGTGTAGACAGCACGTCTTCAGTTTTCTTCACTCCAAAATGTCCCATCAAACCTCCTCCATGTGCTTCCTGCAAAAGTAATAGACGAACGGAGCTAGCTGGAATGCATAGCTTGTTAGGACGATAGAGGAGACCCTCTCGCATCACATATTTATTCCAAATTCTCCCTTCTCTACAATTTTCAAAAGCATCTTTGAAGTCCAAATCAGTAGGATATAATTCTTTAATTGTTTCCAAGCAAAATATTTTATGATCAAGTTGGGACAGCATGGTATAACGCCTAGATAATGTATCAGCAATTATATTTTCCTTCCCTTTCTTATGCTTAATGATGTGTGGAAACGACTCTATGAACTCAATCCATTTAGCATGTCATTTATTCAGATTGGTTTGACACTTAAGATACTTCAATGATTCATGATCGGAATGTATGACAAACTCCTTAGACCAAGGATAATGTTGCCAAGTTTGTAATACACACACTAAGGCATACAATTCCTTATCATAAGTAGAATAATTCAGAGAAGGACCATGATGTTTTTCACTAAAGAATGGAATTGATTTACCTCCTTGTATGAGAACGCCTCCAATACCAATGCCGCTTGCATCGCACTCTATCTCAAAGGTCTTGTCAAAATCAGGAAGTTGTAGTAACAGTGCTTGTGTAAGCTTCGATTTGAGAGCATCAAAAGCTTGTTTCTGCTGTTCGCCCCATCAAAATGGAACTCCCTTCTTCGTTAGCTCATGTAGAGGTGCTGCAATGGTGCTGAAATCCCGCACAAAGCACCGATAAAAACCTGCAAGACCAAGAAAACTAGGAACCTGTGTGACGGTTGTTGGGGCTGGCCAGCTGATGATTTCTTCAATTTTTGCCTCATCCATCTCAATTCCCTGCGAGGAAACGACATAGCCAAAAAACGAGACTCGATTGGTGCAAAAGACGCACTTTTTGAGCTTACCAAAAAACGTGCATCTCTCAAAACAGTAAAAACAGCACGTAAATGATCAAGATGTTCATCATATAACTTGTTGTAATGAGGATATCATCGAAGTAAACCACCACAAATTGTCCAATGAAAGCACGTAAAACCTCATTCATTAATCGCATAAAGGTGTTGGGTGCATTAGCTAAACCAAAAGGCATGACTAACCACTCATAAAGTCCAAACTTGGTTTTAAATGTAGTTTTCCATTCATCTCCTAGTGCCATTCTGGTAACCACTACGCAAGTCAATTTTTGTGAAGATGATAGCACCACTCAATTCATCAAGCATGTCATCTAATCGAGGAATAGGATAACAATATCGAATGGTGATGTTATTAATCGCTCGACAATCAACACACATGCGCCAACTACCATCTTTCTTAGGAACCAAAAGAACAGGAATGGAACAAGGGCTAAGGCTTTCACGAATGTACCCGCGGTCCAAAAGATCTTGGACTTGTTGCTGAATTTCCTTAGTTTCTTGTGGATTCTCCCTGTATGTTGCACGATTTGGCAAACTTGCTCCTGGAATCAAATCGATATTGTGTTCAATGCCTCTCATCGGTGGTAAACTAGGGGGTATCTCGGAGGGAAACACATCCTCAAACTCCTACAAAAGGTTAGCAATAGCAGGGGGCAATGCAATAGAGAATTCATGAAGTGAAAACATGGCTTCTTTGCAAACTAAAGCATAGCACATCCCCTTAGCATCGAATAAATGAGCAAGTTCAGATTTAGTTGCGAGCGACAGTGGTTATTTTAACTTAATAACTTGCTGTTTTTCATATTCTAATTTTGTTGCTTTGCCATCACGAATTTTACTCCTCTCAAAATGCACAATTTCAGCAGGAGTCATGGGGAGCAAAGTGATTTTCTTTCCCTTATGCATGAGAGTATATTTATTGGTTCTACCATGATGATTAGCATCTGTATCAAATTCCCAAGGACGACCCAATAAAAGAGAACAAGCATCCATAGGAACAACATCAAAATCAGCAAAATCATGGTATGAACCATTTGAAAAATGTATTCTCGCTGTTTGTGTTACCCGAACCTTACCGCTGTTGTTGAACCATTGAATGTGGTACGGATGAGGGTGTGCTCTTGTTGTCAATCCGAGTTTCCTGATGACGTCCGTGTTTACCAAGTTATTGCAGCTACCTCCATCAATTATAGTGTGTACACAACAGTCCTTAACGACGAGAAACATGTGCAAGAGGTTGTGTCACTGTAGCTTGTCGTTGCTCTCCACTTTGGAGCTCAAGGCACGCTGCACAATGATGCTCCTATAGTTCTCCGTTGCCGTTGTACCAAGTACCTCTTCTTTGGTGTGTTCGTCATTTGGATCTGTGAAGTCAGTAGCAAGATAATATTCATCTTCAACATCCGAAGTACTATCATACCGGCCATCGTCGCGTGCTATGTATGCTCGTTTGCTCGGGCAATCTCTCATCATATGACCAAGTCCCTAGCAGCGGTGACACTTAATCTCAGAAGTACGACCCATAGAAGGAGTGGACGACGAAGGCGTGAATGATGTCGCCTTGCTGCCTTCCGGCACGCGAGAAGGTGGAGCAGTAGGTATAGTTCGTTGGCCACCATTGGGTGGTGTAGTTGTTGCACGGGGGGTCGAATATGATTCTGTTTTGGATGGTGTAGTCGCTGCACGCGGCGTGAAGTTGCTCCTCGTGCGATTTTGCTGTTGTTGTCGGCCCTGCAATTCTTTTTCTGCCAACATAGAAACCTGAAACAATCTGTTAATAGTATTATATTCCTTGTAATCAACAATGTCCTGAATTTCACGCCTCACCCCCCATAAAAACGAGCTATTTTATCATCCATGTCCTCTACTACCCCACAACGCAGCATACCCTTTTGTAACTCTTGATAATACTCCTCTATGGACATGTTACCTTGGTCTAAGTGCTGCAATTTTTTGCGAAGATCCCGCTAAAACAATGGAGGAACAAATCAAACACGCATAGCTTCATTTAATCTATCATATGTTGGAGGATTAGTTCTAGTTTTAACAAGTTCATTCCACCATATGATAGCAAAGTCCTTAAACTCACTAGTGGCTTGATGAACTCTATGTTGTTCAGGAACAAGGTGGGAATTAAATGTTTGCTCTACTGTCATCTCCCAATCAAGATAAGCCTCAACATCATAAGCACCAGAAAAAGTGGGTATAGTAAATTTCACTTTAGCAGAAGGATCATCAGGAGGACGATTATAATTGTTATTATTATTACCTCCCATACCTCGATGATAAAGTGGCAGTCTTGGTTGATTATTGTGATCTTCCAGTTCATCATAAGCATTGTCTTCTTGTCTTCCCGCGAGAGGCAACCGAGCCTCAAAAGTATTCATCCGAAGAGCAAGGTCATCCAGTTGGCGAGTCAAGTTCACCAATGACTCCTCTATTGCTGCGTTGTATTTGGTGAACATATGTGTCATAGTCTTCAGCATGTTGAACACATTCGTCATCATTGTCTTCTCCTACCATTGTTAGTAGGAAACAAAAGACAACAAAAAAATATGTTATCCCTATCAACTACAGTGATAATGTGGAAGGTGGAAAAAAACAATCTCTCTCGCTCAAGCGTCTTACCACGCTCTTACAAGTGTTCTTACCGACACAGCAGGTGGTGTGGACGGTGAGATGAACCAATGAAGCATGGGATGATTGCAAAGGTACCTGTTATGCTCAAGAGAAAGGTGTAGCTTGGATGGCACAATATGGTGGCTAATAAGCAGTAAATCGTTAGCAACTAAACAAAGTTGAATAAATATTCAATGTAGGAAACTGTTGCTGGTCAACCGAGTGCCCTAGAGCCTAGAACAACACAAGGAAGTATCAAGGCAAAAGAAAGACAGAATGATATAGCCAACAAAACAGCACCAAGTGGTATAGGCCAATTGCTTTAATATGCGTGCTCTTCACTATTTTTTTCTTTTTTGTAATATTTTTTTGATATTTTTTCTTTACTCAGGAGCACAATTATAGGAAGCACACAAATTTGCAGCTCAATTGGATGTAATATGGGGCCTATAGAAAATCAAGAAGATTCTTTAAAATTCGTGCTCAAACTTCGGAGGCCGGATAGCCTATCTTCCGAGGGGAATTTGGGCAATCTAATTTCGCTGAACACGGCTACGTGGCGGTAAATCAAATGCGAAATTTTGCCTAGATGAATTTGAAAAATAATCGCCCACTTTTGAGTTCGTATGCGAAAGTTATGGCCGTTTTAAGGTAGACTGTGTGAGTTACGTTTTTTTGGATGTTGATTCCAACTCGGTTCGAGAACAGAACTCGCAATCGGATATGAAAACGATCGGAAATTCGCACAGCAACTAATGGGGTGGTGTGTGATGATTCAAGGATGAATGGCATAAAGGTTTGTCACCTAGTCTAGGGATGGCGATGCGGGAGTTCATGCAAGGCGGCTAGCTAGGGCAAACCAATGAACATGGTGGATCGGTTTGTTATTTAGGTATTATGGAATAGGTTTCGAATAGCAAGAAAACAAGGACGAAACACGATAATTAGGACCCAAAACACAAAGATAAACCAGCAAAAAGACTCGACCACACGAATGCAAACTCAACAATGCAAACTAAAAAACAAAACTGCAGGCACTATAGTCTGGGAAGCGGTAAAAACGATCTAATTTTTTTGTGGCTTTTATGTGGACTCTAGGTACGAAACAAAATCAATCTAATGGAAGGAAAACAAAGATACCTCACGGGCAACCTCGAAATCTGATATCAATTGATGAGTAGGCTTAGGCCCGATCTTCTAAAAGGTATGTCGATTGGGGTGGAGAACTCGACGTTGATGATCCGCGGTACTCGAGCGGTTCGAGTAGCCCTGTAATCACTACACCACGGATCCGTTAGTTATCAACCGTGATGCACACGCTTGACCTCGCCAAGAAGGCTAATCCCTGCAAGTGCCACTGAGAACACGAGCAAGAATGTCGAAGACACGATCGAAAATCGCGAAGTTGGGGTCTCACACACCGTAGAATGGCGATATTATTGATCTAAGCAAAACCCACCAAATATGACAGGCGGCTGCAGTATTTATAGGCTAGGGTTAGACCAAAACACGATTAGATGCGTCCCTAATGGACTCTTACGGGATACAAGGCCCAAAGGCCCGATTCGGTGGCCCAGCACCGGACAGAAATCTGGACTCGACTTGTTTTGACGATTCCCTATGAATTTGGAGGAATTTTGAGGTGGGGACAGAACCATTGGAAATTTTATCTTCTCCTCTTTCTGTGCATATGTAGAACGTCGAAAATGGAGTCCGTATGCCTCCTGGGCGTCCGTTTTAATGTGGACTGCTCCTGGACTCCGAGTTGAACTCGAGTCCGAGTTGTAAACTATTTCCATCAACTTGTGGACGTCCCAGCTGATTCTCCATGCTCCCAAGGCCTCTTTCCTTCACTTGTTGATCTTCTCCATTATTCCTAATAATAAGTAAATCATCACATATCAATCTATTCTCAAACTCACATGTGAAAGAAGTTAGGAACGAATTCACCTGCTGATTTAATAACTGTGCTCGTGCTCTTGTGATTGGTCCTTGTAGTTCAATGTGCGTCTCCGCTGTTGTGATGTCCTCATCAACATATGTGTTAGTGCTCTTGACCGCGTACGCGGGGTACCTATGCTTAAAGGGGACAAATAAATTGGATACTCTTCTTGTAGACAAGCAAAGATAGTTGCAGGTTCACATGCTCCTCTCACAATGACCATGACAACTGAACCGGGTCAACTTTTGCATCTTGACACCGTAGGACCTTCACGTGTTCAATCCTTCGGCGGTAGATAGTATGTTCTTGTAATTGTTGATGACTATTCTAGATACTCTTGGGTTCATTTTATGGCATCTAAGAATGAAGTTTTAGTCACTTTAGAACTTTATTTCTTAGATTATCAATTGATCACCCAGGAACTTTAAGAGCAATTAGAACTCATAATGGAACTGAATTTAAAAATCAATCCTTTGATCATTTTTGTGCTGAAAAAAGAATAGATCATCAATTTTCTTCACCATATTTACCTCAACAAAATGTTGTTGTAGAGATAAAGAACAGAACCTTAGTTGAGATGGTTAGGACTATGCTTGATGAATATCAAACTCCTAGAAAGTTTTGGGAAAACCGCTTGTTATGTTTCAAATCGTGTTTTCTTGCGTGCTAGGCTAGGAAAAACACCATATGTGCTTCAGTTTTGACATATGCCTAGTGTCACACACTTTAGGGTCTTTGGTTGCAAATGCTTTGTTAATAAACATAGTAATCTTGATAAATTTGAAGCAAGATCTATTGATGGCATGTTTCTTGGTTATCCATCTCATACTAGAGGCTACCGTGTGCTTTTACTTGACAATAACAAAATTGTGGAGACTTGTGAGGGTTTTTTTTTTGATGAAGCTAGCCCAGGTACTAGCTCTAGTATTGCTGGTCCAGATCCATATTCGCAGGAGGAGAGTATTTTCATCAAAGAAGATGAAGAAGTGGTGACGCTGCCCGAAAATTCAGAAGCAAATGACATTGATCACACTACTAATTTTGCACCACAACCAGCACCAACAACAACTGCAGCTGGTACCGATTGTCCTGAAGCTACAAGTTCTTCGATCTGTGATGAACATGAAGAACAAGGAGCTTGTGAAGTTTCTACTCCCCTCCGAATCCTAAAAAGTCATCCTCCACATCAGATCACTGGGAGCTTACACGAACGAATCACATCATCTATGTTTCACGATCCAAACTCTCACACTCATTCTGCTTTTATTTCTTCTTTTGAACCAAAAGACATATGACATGCACTCACTAATGGATCTTGGATTATTGCCATGCAAGAAAAGTTAGAAAATTTTGAAAGAAATAATGTTTGCAAACTTCTACCTCCACCTCAAGGTCACATTTAATTGGAACTAAATGGGTGTTTAAAAATAAACAAAGTGAGGATGGGGTTGTGGTTAGGAATAAGGCTAGGTTGGTTTCTCAAGATTTCACACTAGTCGAATGTCAAGATTTTGATGAAACTTTTGCTCCTATTTCTAGATTAGAAGCCATAATAATATTGTTAGCTTTTGCTACATCTAAAGGTTTCAAATTATATCAAATGGATGTTAAATGTGCTTTTCCTAATGGCTACATAGATGAGGAGGTTTATGTCAAGCAATCACCGGGTTTTGAAAATCTAGATTTTCCTAATCACGTTTACAAACTATCCAAAGCCTTGTACCGTCTCAAACAAGCCCCTAGAGCTTGGTATGATAGGTTAAAAACATTCTTACTTGAAAAGGGGTTTACCGTGGGCAAGGTTGATAATACTCTTTTTGTGCTTAAGCATGGCAATAACTCATTATTCATTCAAGTGTATGTTGATGATATTATCTTCGGTTGTGCTTCTCATGATCTTGTGTCCAAGTTTTCAGCTATGATGAGTTCAGAATTTGAGATGAGTATGATGGCCGAACTCACGTACTTTTTGGGGCTGGAAATCAAGCAAACCAAAGAGGTAACCTTTGTGCATCAAATGAAATATACAAGAGACATTCTTAAGCGCTTCAACATGGCAAAAGCAAGTCTCTTCGGACACCAATGGGTACAACAACAACAGATGAACTTGATGAAGGTGGTGACCCGGTTGATCAAAAAGAATATAGAAGCATGATTGGATCACTTTTGTACCTCATGGCATCAAGACCGAACATACAATTCAGCGTATGTCTTTGTGCACGATTTCAAGCTTCCCCACACGCTTCACATCGTGGATCCGTCAGAAGGATACTCAGATACTTACATGGAACTCAGGAATTTTGCATTTTTCTTCTTTCTTCTTCAATTGTTACTTTGAAAGCTTTTTTGGATGCTGATTTTGGGGGTTGTAGGATTGATAGGAAAAGTACTTCGGGTTCTTGTCATTTTCCTGGTAATTCACTTGTTGTTTGGTCCTTTAGAAAACAGAGTTTAGTTGCACAATCCACAGCCGAATCTGAGTATGTAGCTGCTGCTAGCGCTTGCTCACAAATTCTTTTGATTGTTCAAACTCTTAGGGACTATGGGAAAGATTTTGATAGTGTTCCACTGTTTTTTGATAACACTAGTGCCATTTGCATTGCTAAAAACTCCGTGCAACATTCAAGAACAAAGCACATTAGTATTAGGTATCACTTTCTCCGTGATAATGTGGAAAAGGAAACATTGTGCTTCACCATGTAGATACCGAACAACAATTGGCTGACATTTTTGCAAAACCATTGGATTTCGCTCGTTTTTGTTTCATACGTAGTGAAATAGGGGTTATGCATCCTCATGGCTTAAATTGAGGGGTTTTTTTTAAACTTGGGAAGTCTATGTGTGAATCTGAAATTAAAATAATATGAGAATAGTATTTCATACATATATGACTTTGTGATTCCTTTTACATGTTGAAAGTTCTCACTACATTACTCGTGTTATACATTTTATAGTTTTTGCCATGACTAGTAATTTGTGACACCCGGTTCCGAAAAATGAACCAAGCTAACGCATATGTGTGCCCAGGATGTTCATGACACATACACGAGAGCATTCACAAAAGAGTATACAGAAAATTACTACAGAACAAGATTAATTAACCAAATTTTATTAAACAAACCATATTATCTTCGAATACAAGCTCTAATGATTATTAATGACAAGTTCAACTAATGAAGCGGACATACTCTAATTAAGCACACTAAACAGCTAGGCAGCAAAAGCAATAGGGTATAGCGCAGCTCCAATCAACACCACAGGCAAGCTGACAGTAGACACGGCTTAGAACTCCGCATTATCACCATTAAACTCCCAATCCTGACGTGCAACTGTTGGGGGGGATTGCAAGAGTGAGTACATGTCGTACTCAGCAAGTGTGAAAAGTATGACATGTGGTTGATTCAAATGAAGACAATAATAATGGCTAAGTGCTGAAAAGTACATTAAAACATTTAAAAAGAAATATATTATATGTATGTGAAGTAAACCCATCATAATCATAAGTAATATCATAATACCAGTCTGAATTTGCTACCATCATCAATTATTCCAGATTTCACCATTGCCAATAACCATATTCAATACCAGAAATAAATCCATAACCAACCATAACCATAATACCAACCATAACCATCCAAAATACCATCCCAATACTAAGTTCCCTCTAATAATTGAAGTTGTCCAGGTGCTCATAACTGGGAGCACATGATAGTTTTAGACACACTCTGCAAGGGTTTTACCACTTTACCCACGTGTTCGTGATTTCATCACCGTCGGCGACTAAAAAACCTCTCTTATGCCAATTACACTTCCTTTGGTGTATGGCCAAGAGCTCACAAAATAGCCTTTACAAAGGGATTACTAGCCTATTTAGACTCCACTGAGGTTTCACCGGTGGCGATGTCTCCCTCAGAGCACATCTTCAACCAAGGGCCCCCTCTTGAGCCATTCGGATCCCAGGGTAGTCCCACCAATCATCAACAAACCCAATCCGACTAACCCTTCCCCGAGCATCCATAATGGTTCAAATAGCACTGGCAAAGCCCTAATTAATCAGCTACGCCGCACCGATACTTGGCCTCGTGGTGGCACTGTAGTCCTGGCTTATTCTCGCATGAACCGGTCCTTAGATCTAAAGCAAGCAAACCACCATACGTCCAACCCATCCACATACAAGGCTTGCTTAGATCACCCATTACCATATCATTTTAACCAATTCATGTTAACCATAACCTCATCCATGCATAATTAAATTGAGTGGTATAGATGTTTCCCATCCCAGTTGATTAAGCGAAGCAAAAGGTAAAAAGCCCTTCCCGACTCTCTACCATATATTCCAGGTGACAAGGGTGGTCAAACAAAGCTAGTAAACTTCCTATCATAGGATTCCCATCAAATTGACACAAGCATGCAATTTTGCAAACAAAACATTTATTATAAAACAGGATCAATATGCTTCAAGGACAATTGCCTTGCTCTTACGGTTGATTAGAGTCGAATCCTTCAAACTCTTGGTGCTAGAGATCCTCCACGGCACTCTCTAGCACAAATCCGTCTAATCCGCACAATAAACATACAAGACAAGAAACACAATCAAAGAGTGCACAAATATTACTCAATATGACATGACATGCATGATTAAGGCAAATGCAAGGTAGAACTTGTTAATTGATTGCTTTTAATGATCACTAACTACCTCTAATAGATTTTAACAAGTTTATACAGGTTTGGATGTGATAAGATCAAACTTTAGAATCAATTCAACACAATTTAGCTAGGAAGACCGGACTAGTCCGCTAGGGACCGGACAAGTCCGCACTTTGCGAGATCAGCAGATTAGGGTTTTCTAGATCGACGTAAATTTGGAGATTAGGTGTTGAATTCATGTAAGGAAAATATAATAGAAGGTATACCAGGTGTTTAGGACTCCAATGAATCAAGAAACTTGGAGGTAGCACGTGGATCTTGGTGATCTAGGGTTGGTGATGAACTTGGAGATGAATTGTTGATGAAGAACGAAACTTGGTGGAGATCTTGATCCTCTTTCGTTTCCTCCTCTTCTTATTCTTGCTTGGGATCTTCTCCTCCCTCCTTGATGGTGGCTCTCCACGAACTAGGGTTTGGGTGGGGTGGAAAAGTGGCAAATAGATGTCAAGCCAAGGGGTGGGGTTGTTTATATAGAGGTGGAGGCTAGGGTTAGATGGATTTCGAGTTTGGGATGAGTAGAGCCAGTTTAGAGTCCCTCATGGGCTCTAAATGAGTTAGGCACGACGTTCCTAGGACCACTTAACGTGAAACCTAAGAAAGAAGTCGTAAAACAAAAGATCAACTCAGAGTCACAAAATATCGTACAAGTCCGGAAAGGACCGTACTAGTTCGAAGTTGTGCAGAGAGAAAATCGGACAAGTCTGGCCTAAAGTCGGACTAGTCCGACTTTAGTCAGAGAGGAAAACGGACAAGTCCGCTGGAACACCAGACTAGTCCGGAAAAGTCCAGGGACTTAGCAAATTTTCACGGATTATTGGAATATCGGACTAGTCCGCACAAAATCGGACAAGTCCGAAAGTTTCCATAGGCAAAATCAGACTAGTCCGCAGCAAAAACGGACAAGTCCGTTTTTAGTCAGGGAAAAATCGGACTAGTCCTCAGTAAAATTGGACTAGTCCGCACTTTCCTGCATTTTAAGTGCGGTTTTGTTCTAAATCAATTTTAAATGCTCCTAATCAATTTTAAACTCGTTCCTCTTTATGTGGGTTAATGTTAAACATGTATTCAACATGCAAGGCATGATGCATGAAAATTAGGGTGTTACATAATTGGAATAATTACTTACCCTAAGTCTAGTCATGATCGATCTTTCTTGCTGTTTTGACTTGTTGCATGATCACAAGTGCTTTTAATCATAAAGAATTAATCAAGTAATCAACTCACAAGTTGAGTTTTAAGATCCAATATAATTTGAGAAAAGATCAAGAGAATATGCATGCATCACACTTCTTCTTTTGAGATGGCTTATCATTGCACTTAGATATGAACTTGGAAGAAGTTGTGTATGACTAAAACCATGTCCTTAAGCTTCTGATTGTCAAATAACATAGGTTTGGCTTGGTTGGTTAGAATAAGGCAGATGCGACAGATAATCTCTTGCAAATGTCATATGTTAAAAATTTATGCTTAAAAGAAAATAAAATTGCAGCAACAAGTGTCATGCTTTCAGGTTTTGAAATAGTTAAGTTTGTGAGATCATGACTTGCTTCAACTGAAAATTACATTTGATCTCTAGCATGGCTTACACTACTTGATGTATCTTATTATTGTGATAGTGTAAGTTACTTGATGGTATGACTTGGATGAGCTTTGTTCTATATGTATATGTTATAATGTGCTCATAATAAATTAAAATTTCTCTTTTGTACCTTGCTGAATACATTGTCAAAGGGGGAGAAGTATGCAAGGGAGAGAAATAAGTATAGGAGGAGAAATTTATTTCTATCAATTTTCAAAAAGTGAGAGAAATTGTTGTCAAAAATTTTCATATGAATAAGCAAATGTTCCGATTGTAAGTGGTGTTGCCAATGCATTAATCAAGGGGGGGTTGTTAGACCTATGTGTGATGAGTACATTGGCTATGGCGATAAAAATTTTGAATTCTACCAAAACACCTTTATCATCTAGGTCTGAGCTCTAGCAAGGTCTGATGATAGGTCCGGCTTGTTTTGGTAGCTCCAGCAAGGTCCGACGCTAGGTTCGAGTTCTTTTTCTAGGTCCGACTAGCTTTGGTAAGCTCCAGCTCTAGGTCGGACTAGCTTTGGTACGCTCGAGCGCTAGGTCCGACTAACTTCAGTTAGCTCTGGCTCTAGGTCCTACTAGCTTTGGTTATCTCTGGCGCTAGGTCCGACTAGCTTTGGTAAGTTCCGGCGCTAGGTCCTGCTAGCTTTGGTAAGCTCCGTTTCAAGGTCCGGTAAGCTTTGGCAAGGTTCGGTGTTTGATCGCAGTGGTTCTGCTTTTAACTTGTAATATTTCGAGTTTGCTTTTTGGATTATGGAAAGTTTGCTTCGTATTCTTTTACTAAGTTTATGGTGTGTTTTGGTGGTTATGGTTGATATCTTTTTGCTAAGGTTTGTAACATACTTATGTGAGGTTCTCACGTAAGGTGTTGTGGTTTCGGAACTAATGTGAGTCAAGTCGAGGACTTGTGCTCGGAAATATTAGTTGTTTATTCATGTGAAGGTGTTGCTTGAGTTTAATACATGGCGGTGACTGGATCCATTGAACTAGTCTTAGGGAGAAGATGAGGTTCAACAACCAAGTTTGCGAGGAATTGTGGTTGAGTTGAACAGGAGGTTGCGCAACATGTTTGAATCAAAAACAATGCATATGAAGGTATCGTGGACGTCGTTGGAACATGTTTGCACGTGTGCAAGGAGTGCATGGACGTGGATACATGGTTTTGAGGCGTGATGAAGAGATGTGGATGTAAAGAATTGGTCGAAAAGGTCCAACCGACTAGGTTATGGACTCAGGCTGCGGCTGAGTCGTGTTTGACTCAAATATGAAAAGTTTTGAGTTGGTTATGATAGGATTTTGTGTGTGTCACAAATTTGAGTTTTTTTAGGAATGTGGGATATGTTCCTAAGGTGTTTGGAAGTCTTAAGATTGCTTCGATCTGCATATAAAAGAGTCTTGAGCAGTTATGGAAAGTTTCGATTCGTGAATTGAGTAGGATTAGTGAATGTGGCCTAGAGGGGGGCTGAATAGGCCTTTAAAGTTTCATGCACACTTAATAGAATTGTTAAAACTTGGTTGACCGGACTAGTCCGGTTGCGTAGGCGGACTAGTCCAGTGTGCTAGAAATATGTGTGTTGATTAAGCGTTATTTGGGAAACCAAATTCTTTTAGCAGCGGAAATGAGAACAACTGATATTTTTATTTGAGATTAATGTAAGAATGCAAGTAAAAACCTATAAGTGCCTTAGATTGATGTTTTAGCAATCAAGTGATCTAATGAACAAAATGTAAAGGAAATAAGGCACAAGAAACATGAATTTTTCCTGAGGTTCGATCTCACCACGAGATCTACGTCCTCGTTGAGGAAGCTCACACAGAGCCGGGTCTCCAACCCTTTCCCTCTTCAAGTCACCACGAAGGCCGACTTGATTCCACTATCACGGGTAATCACCAAGTTTATTGGGCAACCTCACACGTTGAGGGCTCCCACGAAAACTACAACGAAAGAAGTGATCAAATACACTCGAAAGTATTACAATGCAGAGTATGAGTGTAGAAAGATCAAACCCCAAGAGCTCGCAAAGAAAGAACGACGATATCCCATTTCCGAATCCAAGTGTTCAATTGATTTCACTCTTTTTTGCACTTTAGATGTGTGGGGAGATGTGTTTTGGGCTCCTGGGACGAAGTGGCGGCACTAGGAGTTTGTGTTTTCAGCAATATTCGACGTGTGTATTCTTGGCAAGGACGTGGATTCTCTATTTATAGGGTTTCCAAAAAGTAACCATTGAAAAACCATAATACCGGACTAGTCCGGTGCAAGTCCGGACTTGTCCGCTCACTGTGTATTTTGATGTCCAGAAAGTCTGCCGGACTAGTCCGGTCCAAGCTCTGATTAGTCCGGTTTTGTGTGAAAGTGAACTCCAAAAAGTTCAACGGACTGTCCGCGGACTAGTCCGATCTCCACATATGGGAGACTCCAGAAAGGTCAACGAACTAGTCCAGTGGACACACGGACTAGTCCGGTCTCTCAATATGAGAGACTCTAGAAAGTTCAACGGACTAGTCCGATGGACACAAGGACTACTCCGGTCTCCCAATAAGAGAGATTCCATAAAGTTAAACGGACTAGTCCGGTCCATGATCGGACTAGTCCGGTGCATTGTGAAAGTTAGGTTAATTTTAATCCCTTAGCCTAGCGCAAAGTTGTGAGCTCTTGGAGTGTGTCTTTCATACACTCCCTATACATTCAAAATCTAATTTGTTCTTCCAAGATCCATCAAAGTATCCCTCTCTGGACACCACTTCATTTTTCACCTTTTTGTGTGCACCGAGCTGTTTCACTTGTTTGTCCTGCAATCATCTCAATAGTTTTATTAGGATCTCACATGTTTGTCATCAATTAGCCAAAACCCACAAGGGATATCCTAGATGCACATACAATCTCCCCCTTTTTGGTGATTGATGACAACCATTTGAGATATCACAATTGAGAATAAAATCTTGATTTTCATAAGGTGTGCACATATGAGAATAACGATAAATCTACAAAAAGCTTCTCACATATGCACACACCTTATGGTAGGGTGCCTAACAGGTGTGTAATCAACAAGGTGTGATGAAACAAAGGTAATCAACAATGAGCGTAGAGATAATCATTCAAGTAACAATAAGCATCACACATAAGAGAAGAAATAGTGCATTACAAGGTTTTAAAAATAAGTACATGTCCTCAATCACAAAAACAAAAAGACACCAACTAGAGAAACTACTAGTCTCAATCTCTCCCCCTTTGGCATCAAGGCACCAAAAAGGGAAAAATTGAGGGGAATCACTCATCGCCTCTCTCTTCTTCAGTTTCGATCCGATCTTCATCTTCACCACCATCATCATTGGCTGGAGCAAGCTCTTCCTCAGAGTTCTCGAAGGCGGGTGGGGATCCAACAGGCTCAATCTCAAGCTTGTCACAAATAGCTTTGATGTTGGCATTCACATATTGTTGATGCTTCTTCTTCCTGACTTCAATCTTGCGGCAGCAGGCAAAGATAGAGATGAGCATTTTGAGCACACCACCGGAGGGTTCATGAGCAGGTGCAGGGCCAGAAGGAGCAGCTGAAGATCTTGTGACATTCACATCCCGAGCTTTTTTTGACCTCCTCTCAGCTTCAGGGGAGGGAGGTGCACCAGTAGCTGAGGGTAGAGTGTACTCGGTGGGCTTTTGCGGCTTCAACCCCGTATGGTGAACATCCTTGACAAACTCAAGTCCAGTCACTTTCTCAATCATGTACATGATGTATGGGGCATACCCGCAAGATCTGTTTGGAGTGATTGAGATGTTCACAATTTCTTTGTAGATGTATTCAAAGACATTGAACGGTCTCCTCCCACCAATGACCTTCATTAGGGTCCTCAAAGTTCCTTGAATAGTCCCCGCATCTCCATTTTTCGGGGCTATTGTCTTCCTCGAAATTCTGTTGAGGACCACATAGAAGGGCTTCAAATATTTGATGGTGGGAGGGACATAAGGCATCCTTGTGTCATAGAGAAATTTGAGCTCATCCATCTCCAAGGGTTGCAGATTGTGGATGACAAGATCATGATCCAAAGTGTGCTCAAGGTGGAGGGTCCTTGCAATTTCATCATAAGTGACACTGTACTTGTAACCATGAGTCATCCAAGTAAGATTGTCTCCATCACCACGAGAAAAGTAGAGGGTAGAGTAAAATTGGGTGATGACCTCATTGTTCCAGTCATACTCAAAGGCAAGCAGATCCTTCAAGTTGTGCCTCTCCAGGGACTCAACCACCTCACGAAAGGTAGGATATCTCTTCGACTGTAAGTATCCAACATTCACCCATTGACTCTCTAATACGGTATTCTTCATCTTCATGTACACATGATCGTAGTAGTCGGCATGGAAGTTGCTCCAAAATCTTGGGTCTGAGCATTGTCGAGGTTGATCATACACATTAACCTGCTTGAAGCTCTCGGCAAGCTCACTCCCTTTTCCGGTGAAATCCTTACTCGAGCGTTGCCTGTTGCGGTGACTTGGGTTCTTCAAGTTCAGGGGCCCAATGGGACCACTAGCAAGCCCCTTTCCTTTGTTGAGAGTCCTCTTTCGCCCTGAGGAGCTCTCGCCAGCTTTTCCTTGGGCCTTATTAACAACCACCTTCCTTTTCTTGGGCAAAATGTCATTGGAGAGTGGAGAGTGCACATTGCCATCATGTCTTTTCTTCATGTACCTCTCCTTGGCTCTCTTAACTTTTTCACGTTCAACTTCTTCATCGACGTGGAAAGAGCTGTCATCTGAGCTTGAAGACAACGTGCCTAATAAGGAGTTCATGGATTAGACGATAAAGAACCAAGAATTGGAGGAGATGTGAGGATTCAAATGTTAGATACCAGACTTGTCCAGTTTCAGAGTGCGGACTTGTCTGGTGTACCGGACATGTCCGTATCTGGGAGCCGGACTAGTCCGGCCTGGCATAAGAACCCTAACAAAACCTATGAATCACAACTTCTATCTAAGGATGCAAGGGGGCATGAAAGTGAAAGGAATACATCTCTGAAGCTACTGTACTGCCTTGGAATCAAGGGAAACAAGCTAGAACTAGAAGAGTTGAGAGTTTGATTTTAGGAAGAAATTTATCGAGATTTGAAGATTCGCGTTGAAGGAGCACGAATCTGTCCGGATGAGTTCGAAGCGGAGTATCAACTCGTCGAGGGGAGGATTTCCCACGGAGAAAACATGGATTTTGAGGGCTCAACTCGAAAATCACTTTTGGGGGCTAGGGATTGAGAGGTGAGGGCTCAACTCAATGTGGAGGGAGGTTTGAAATTTTGAGTTTGGGCCGACCAGCTTCTTATATACGCGGCCGACCGGACTAGTCCGGTCATAGGACGGACTAGTCCAGTGCCCCTGGAAAACAGGACTGTCCGGACTAGTCCGGTGGCAAACCTGACTAGTCCGGTGTCCCTGGAAAAACTAAGTATTCAAAGATAACTAATAGTGATCCAAGGACAAGTTTTGCAAATAATCTTGGTACTTATGACCAGAAGGCAATCAACAATGAAAAATAGTCATAAACTCCAAGATTTTTTATTAAAATTAGTTTTCTTAGAAGAAAAAGAGGTGAGGGGCAGTTTTAGCAATAAAGTGTAACATTTGAAGTTTCAACCAGGTGTGCAACGTTTCAAGCCACATTTAGAGAGTCAAGAATATTAAGTTCATTCCTAAGCTCACAAAACCTTTTCTCATCCAATGGTTTGGTAAAAATATCTGCAAGTTGTTTTTCATTTCTAATATGTGAAATAGCAATGTCACCTTTCAATGAATGATCTCTAAGAAAATGATGACGGATATCTATGTGCTTAGTTCTTGAGTGCTCTACAGGGTTGTGTGCAATTTTTATAGCACTTTCATTATCACATAGAAGAGGGATATGGCTTAGATTGTAGCCATAGTCTCTAAGAGTCTGTCGCATCCAAAGTAGTTGTGCGCAACAACTACCGGCTGCAACATACTCTACTTCCGCTATGGAAAGAGCAATGGAGTTTTGCTTTTTAGATGACCAAGAAACTAGGGACCTACCAAGAAATTGACAAGTCCAGACGTGCTCTTTCTATCGACTTTGCATCCTACATAGTCGGCATCAGAATACCCTATCATGTTAAATTTGGATCCTTTGGGATACCAAAGGCCCAAGTTGGGTGTGTGCACAAGGTACCTTAGGATTCTTTTTACAGCAATTAAGTGACACTCTTTGGGTGCGCTTGAAACCTTGCACACAAGAAAACACTAAACACGATATCTGGCCTAGATGCACATAAATAAATTAAGGAGCCGATCATGGACCGATATACCTTTTGGTCCACATTGGGACCGTCTTCATTGAGGTCGAGATGTCCGTTAGTGGCCATGGGTGTCTTGATGGGCTTGGCTTTGTCCATGTTGAATTTCTTGAGAATGTCCTGTGTATATTTGGTTTGGCTTATAAATGTACCTTCTCTTAATTGCTTCACTTGGAATCCCAAGAAGAACTTCAATTCGCCCATCATTGACACTCGAACCTATCTGTCATAATTTTACTAAATTATTCACATAAATACTTGTTAGTGGATCCAAAGATAATGTCGTCAACATAAATTTGACATACGAATAGATGATCATCACAATGTTTAGTGAAGAGTGTATAGTCAGCTTTACCTATCCTGAATCCATTTTTAGTCAGAAAATCTCTAAGACACTCATACCAAGCTCGAGGAGCTTGTTTGAGGCCATAGAGAGCCTTAAGCAGTTTGTAGACATGGTTGGGATACTTTTGGTCTTTGAATCCTGGTGGCTGCTCCACATAAACTTCCTCCTTGATTGGACCGTTTATGAAAGCGCTTTTGACGTCCATTTGATACAGCTTAAAATTATGGTGAGTATCATATGCCAAAAAATTACGAATGGACTCAAGTTTAGCTACAGGAGCGAAAGTTTCATCGAAGTCCAAACCTTCGACCTGAGAATGACCTTTGGCCACCAATCTTGCTTTATTTCTTGTTACTACTCCATGTTCATCTTGCTTGTTCCGAAAGACCCATTTGGTTCCAAGTATGTCCGCCTTTGGTCTCTCCACCAGCTCCCACACTTCATTTCTCTTGAAGTTGTTCAACTCTTCTTGCATTGCAATCACCCAGTCTGGATCCCTTAAGGCTTCTTATACCCTGTATGGTTCCAGAAATGACACAAAAGAATAGTATTCACAGAAATTTGCAATTCGAGATCTAGTAGTTACTCCCTTAGCAATATCTCCAATGATATTGTTGACAGGTGGTCTCTTTTCACGCTCTGGTGTACTCTCGGGTGTGGAACTTGTGTAGTTGCTTGTTCTTCATTATCTTCATGTGCATTGTCTCCCCCTAGATCATTGCTTCCATGAATGTCCTAATTTTCTTGATCTTCCTCCTCTTGATCTTATGCAAGAGCTCCCCCTTGATCATTGCCTCCGTGTTGAGGTTCATCTTGTTCATTTGAGTCGAATGTTTGCTCTTGTTGTAAGATATCACCAAGTCCCATTTTCTTCAGTGCTTCATATGGAGCTTCCTCTTTATCTAGCACACACTTATCAACTTGCTCCACTTATGAGCCGTTATATTCATCGAACACTATGTCACGTGCTACTTCAACAAGGTCGGACACCTTGTTGAAGACACGATAGGTGTAGGCATTTGATTCATAACCGAGCACAAACCCTTCATCGGACTTTGAAGTGAACTTCGAGGTCCTCGGTTTCTTGTTCAGAATAAAACATTTACAACAAATTACTTTGAAATAAGAAACATTAGGCTTTTTACCGGTGAGGAGCTCATATGGAGTTTTCTTCAGTAGTCGATGGAGGTACAGCCGATTTGTGGCATGACAAGCGGTGTTCACCGCTTCTGCCCAAAATCAATTTGATGGATTGTATTCATCCAACATAGTTCTTGCCATTTCGATCAATGTTCTGTTCTTCCTTTCGGCCACCCCGTTTTATTGAGGGGAGTAGGGTGCCGAGAACTCATGTTTTATCCCTTCTTCATCAAGATACTCTTCAACTTGGAGGTTCTTAAATTCTGTCTCGTTGTCACTTCTGATGTTCTTTATAGTTGATGAGAATTCGTTCTGAGCTCTTTTCAAGAACTTCTTGAGGATTCCCTAAGTTTCTGATTTATCATACAAGAAAAATACCCAGGTAAATCTTGAAAAATCTTTAACAATTACTAAACTGTATTTGTTACCTTCGATGCTGATGTACGAAATTGGGCCAAAGAGATCCATGTGGAGGAGTTCCAGTGGTCTTGTGGTAGTCATCACATTCTTGGCGGGCTGTGGTGCTCTGACTTGTTTTCCTGCTTGACAAGCGCTGTAAGGCCTGTCTTTTTCAAACACCACATCCTTAAGACCACATATATGACCACCTTTTAGAAGTTTCTGCAGATTTCTCATCCCAACATGGGCTTGCCGTCTATGCCACAGCCATCCCATGTTGGTCTTAGCAACAAAGCATGTGTTGAGTTCGGCTTTATCTTTGTTGAAGTCAACAAGATAAAGCTTGCCCTTCAACATTCCCTTGAATGCAATCGAGTCATCCCTTCTTCTAAAAACGGTCACACCCTCATTAGTGAACAAACAGTTGTAACCTTTGTCGCATAGCTGAGATATTGACAAAAGGTTATAATCTAGAGAATCTACATGTAAAACATTGGATAAGGTATGTTGAGAGGATATTTCAATGTTACCGCTACCAATGACCTTTCCTTGGCTGTTGTCTCCGAAGTATATGCCTTCACCTGGATCCTTGTTGTACTTGTACTCAACGAACATACCTCTCTCTCCGGTCATGTGATTTGTGCATCCACTATCAAGCACCCATATAGATCCACCGGAGGAGTAAGCATGCAAAAAAGAATTATTCTTTGGTTTTAGGTACCCAAGCTTGCTTGGGTCCTCTCAGGTTAGTCACAAGAGTCTTGGGCACCCACACACAAGTTTTTAAGTTCTTGTTCTGGCCCTGTATATTTAGCAATGACTTTTCCATGTTTGGCTTTCATAAGAACATAGGAAGCATCAAATGTACGAAACAATATTTGTAAATCAGATTCATTAGATTTCTCCTTAACAAAGACAATTCCATTCTTAGCATGATTGCAAGTAGACATGTGTTTGTTCCTGTCGAAACCAAGGCCATCTTTGACATTAGGAGGTCTAGTGACCATATATGCACTGCGTGCATATTTGATCTTATCCTTATCAAAGATGCCGCTTGGAGAGGCATGATTAGAATTTGAATTATTAGAAATAACATTCTTCTTACTAGAGCAAGTGCAAATTCCGATTGTTGTCGAACTCATATCTTTGGAGGAAGGGCTCTTGGAGGAAGAGGAGTCACTTTGCTTGAGCGACTCAACTTGCACCTCAAGGATCTTGTTAACTTTTGACAAGTTAGCAAGTTCTTCCTTGGTTGCAATATACGAGTCTTCTAGCTTTGAGTAAGTTTCCTTACTCAAGGCTAGCTCAACCTTAAGCGACTCGTTCTTCTCTCTTTGAAGCTCGAGAAGCTTTTCAACTTCTTGATATCTCTTCCTTTCACGGATGAGCATATCTTCTTGTCAGTTAAGAAGTTCCTCCTTTTCAAAAATTTCTTTCTACAACATTTCCATTTTCTTTAGAGCAATTTTACTTAGTCCTCTAAACATTTCTTCATTATGTCTAGAGCTATCAAAGTCATCAATAGAGGAATTTAGCATAGGAGGGGTGAGTCGTACCTTTTTCTTGCCTTCCTTAGCCATAAGGCAAGTGTGGTTGTTCATATCCCATCCTCCCATGTTTGGGAAGAGTGTGGTCTTCATAGTAGGTTTCTTGATTGCGATAGTGGCCATCTCTTCTTCTTCATCGGATGAGGACTCATCGTTTGAGTCCCACTCCTTGCCAATGTGAGCTTGATGGGCTTGTCTTCTTTTTCTAAAATTTTTCTTTTCTTGAGGTCTTCTTTCCCTCTTCTTTTTGTTTTCTTCATAAGGGCAATCCACCATGAAGTGACCATACTATTCGCAGTTGTAGCAAGTGCGTTGAGCCTTGGATTTTCCTTTATCCTTGCTTCTGCCTTCATTTGAATTGTTGCCGTGTCTTCTTTTCATCATTCGCTTGAACTTTTTGATAAAGAGTACCATTTCTTCATCATCAAGATCGGTGCTCTCGTCGCTTGTATGCCACTCGTCTTGATCTTCACGAGTTTCTTTAAGTTTTGGTCGACATGTTGCTTTGAGAGCAACCTCTTTATTTTTGGAAGAAGTGAGTTCGGCCAAGTCTTTGACGTATTGTGCCTCTTTCTCCATCATTTCATGATTTATGATCTTCCCCAACAATTCATCGGGAGTCATTTTGTGAAACCCGGGGCTTTCTCTAATCATTGAGCAAAGTGTGACATTTCTTAGCATGAAGGCTCTAATCATTCTCTTGACCACCTTGTGATCCATCCATTTCTTACTTCCATAGGCACGAATTTTGTTGATGAGTGCCTTCATCCTGTTCTACATGTCTTGAGGTTATTCGCCTTCTTCAATAGCAAATCTCCCCAGCTCTCCTTCAAGCATCTCGATTTTAGCTTCACAAACCGACCTATTTCCTTCGTGAGCTGTCTTGAGTGTATCCCAGATTTCTTTTGCACTTTCTAAGCCATCGATCTTGGTGAATTCCTCTCTGCTTAGTGATGACGTGATCACAGCGACGGCTTGTGCATTTCTGTGAATATCTTGTTCTTGTTCTGGGATGAGTTCCTCATCTGTGTTCGGGATATCTATGCCAGTGCAAACAATGTGCCACAGACTAGGATTTAGGGATATTAGATGCATCTTCATGTTGTACTTCCACATGGTATAGTCGCTTCTATCAAACTGTGGAGGTTTTCCCATAGGAATGGAGAGATAGTGGTTGATTGAATTGAGACGGTTGTAGTTGTAAGGATATCGAGAGTAGTCGTGATGACCACTCCCCGTCGTCTTCTCATCTTCTTTCCCTTTTTGTCTAGCAGTTTCTTCCTCAGGAGTGCATTTAGTTGTCGCACTTCTTCATCATCATGTGGACTTTCTTTCAGCACATCGAAGGCTTTAGCTTCTTGTTCCTCCTCATTGATGTTCATTTTCGAGATATCATTGTTCTTCTCAGAGGCCATTGATCTCTCCGAGATGTGAGTATCGTTGGCGAAGAACCTCGCTCTGATACCAATTGAATGTGGCCTAGAGGGGGGTGAATAGGCCTTTAAAGTTTTCTGCACACTTAATAGAATTGTTAAAACTTGGTTGACCGGACTAGTCCGGTTGCATGGGCGGACTAGTCTGGTGTGCTAGAAATATGTGTGTTGATTAAGCGTTATTTGGGAAACCAAATTCTTTTAGCAACAGAAATGAGAACAACTGATATTTTTATTTGAGATTAATGTAAGAATGCAATTAAAAACCTATAAGTGCCTTAGATTGATGTTTTAGCAATCAAGTGATCTAATGAACAAAATGTAAAGGAAATAAGGCAAAAGATACACAAATTTTTCCCGAGGTTCAATCTCACCACGAGATCTACGTCCTCGTTGAGGAAGCTCACACAGAGTCGGGTCTCCAACCCTTTCCCTCTTCAAGTCACCACGAAGGCCGACTTGATTCCACTATCACGGGTAATCACCAAGTTTATTGGGCAACCTCACACGTTGAGGGCTCCCACGAAAACTACAACGAAAGAAGTGATCAAATACACTCGAAAGTATTCCAATGCAGATTATGAGTGTAGAAAGATCAAACTCCAAGAGCTCGCAAAGAAAGAACGACGATATCCCATTCCCGAATCCAAGTGTTCAATTGATTTCACTCTTTTTTGCACTTTAGATGTGTGGGGAGATGTGTTTTGGGCTCCTGGGACGAAGTGGCGGCACTAGGAGTTTGTGTTTTCAGCAATATTCGACGTGTGTATTCTTGGCAAGGACGTGGATTCTCTATTTATAGGGTTTCCAAAAAGTAACCGTTGAAAAACCATAATACCGGACTAGTCCGGTGCAAGTCCAGACTTGTCCGGTCACTGTGTATTTTGATGTCCAGGAAGTCTGCCGGACTAGTCCGGTCCAAGCTCTGACTAGTCCGGTTTTGTGTGAAAGTGAACTCCAAAAAGTTCAACGGACTGTCCGCGGACTAGTCCGATCTCCACATATGGGAGACTCTAGAAAGGTCAACGGACTAGTCCAGTTGACACACGGACTAGTCCGGTCCCTCAATATGAGAGACTCTAGAAAGTTTAACGGACTAGTCCGATGGACACACAGACTACTCCGGTCTCCCAATAAGAGAGATTCCATAAAGTTAAACGGACTAGTCCGGTCCATGATCGGACTAGTCTGGTGCATTGTGAAAGTTAGGTTAATTTTAATCCCTTAGCCTAGCGCAAAGTTGTGAGCTCTTGGAGTGTGTCTTTCATACACTCCCTATACATTCAAAATCTAATTTGGTCTTCCAAGATCCATCAAAGTATCCCTCTTTGGACACCACTTCATTTTTCACCTTTTTGTGTGCCCCGAGCTGTTTCACTTGTTTGTCCTGCAATCATCTCAATAGTTTCATTAGGATCTCACATGTTTGTCATCAATTAGCCAAAACCCACAAGGGATATCCTAGATGCACATACAATCTCCCCCTTTTTGGTGATTGATGACAACCATTTGAGATATCACAATTGAGAATAAAATCTTGATTTTCATAAGGTGTGCACATATGAGAATAACGATAAATCCACAAAATGCTTCTCACATATGCACACACCTTATGGTAGGGTGCCTAACAGGTGTGTAATCAACAAGGTGTGATGAATCAAAGGTAATCAACAATGAGCGTAGAGATAATCATTCAAGTAACAATAAGCATCACACATAAGAAAAGAAATAGTGCATTACAAGGTTTTAAAAATAAGTACATGTCCTCGATCACAAAAACAAAAAGACACCAACTAGAGAAACTACTAGTCTCAATCTCTCCCCCTTTGGCATCAAGGCACCAAAAAGGGAAAAATTGAGGGGAATCACTCATCGCCTCTCTCTTCTTCAGTTTCGATCCGATCTTCATCTTCACCACCATCATCATTCGCTGGAGCAAGCTCTTCCTCGGAGTCCTCGAAGGCGGGTGGGGATCCAACAGGCTCAATCTCAAGCTTGTCACAAATAGCTTTGATGTTGGAATTCACATATTGTTGATGCTTCTTCTTCCTGACTTCAATCTTGCGGCAGCAGGCAAAGATAGAGATGAGCATTTTGAGCACACCACCGGAGGGTTCATGAGCAGGCGCAGGGCCAGGAGGAGCAGCTGAAGATCTTGTGACATTCACATCCCGAGCTTGTTTTGACCTCCTCTCAGCTTCAGGGGAGGGAGGTGCACCAGTAGCTGAGGGTAGAGTGTACTCGGTGGGCTTTTGTGGCTTCAACCCCGTATGGTGAACATCCTTGACAAACTCAAGTCCAGTCACTTTCTCAATCATGTACATGATGTATGGGGCATACCCACAAGATCTGTTTGGAGTGATTGAGATGTTCACAATGTCATTGTAGATGTATTCAAAGACATTGAACGGTCTCCTCCCACCAATGACCTTCATTAGGGTCCTCAAAGTTCCTTGAATAGTCCCCGCATCTCCATCTTTCGGGGCTATTGTCTTCCTCGAAATTCTGTTGAGGACCACATAGAAGGGCTTCAAATATTTGATGGTGGGAGGGACATAAGGCATCCTTGTGTCATAGAGAAATTTGAGCTCATCCATCTCCAAGGGTTGCAGATTGTGGATGACAAGATCATGATCCAAAGTGTGCTCAAGGTGGAGGGTCCTTGCAATTTCATCATAAGTGACACTGTACTTGGAACCATGAGTCATCCAAGTAAGATTGTCTCCATCACCACGAGAAAAGTAGAGGGTAGAGTAAAATTGGGTGATGACCTCATTGTTCCAGTCATACTCAAAGGCAAGTAGATCCTTCAAGCTGTGCCTCTCCAGGGACTCAACCACCTCACGAAAGGCAGGATATCTCTTCGACTGTAAGTATCCAACATTCACCCATTGACTCTCTAATACGGTATTCTTCATCTTCATGTACACATGATCGTAGTAGTCGGCATGGAAGTTGCTCCAAAATCTTGGGTCTGAGCATTGCCGAGGTTGATCATACACATTAACCTGACTGAAGCTCTCGGCAAGCTCACCCCCTTTTCCGGTGAAATCCTTACTCGAGCACTGCCTGTTGCGGTGACTTGGGTTCTTCAAGTTCAGGGGCCCAATGGGACCACTAGCAAGCCCCTTTCCTTTGTTGAGAGTCCTCTTTGGCCCTGAGGAGCTCTCGCCAGCTTTTCCTTGGGCCTTATTAACAACCACCTTCCTTTTCTTGGGCAAAATGTCATTGGAGGGTGGAGAGTGCACATTGCCATCATGTCTTTTCTTCATGTACCTCTCCTTGGCTCTCTTAACTTTTTCACGTTCAACTTCTTCATCGACATGGAAAGAGCTGTCATCTGAGCTTGAAGACAATGTGCCTAATAAGGAGTTCATGGATTAGACGATAAAGAACCAAGAATTGGAGGAGATGTGAGGATTCAAATGTCAGATACCAGACTTGTCCAGTTTCAGAGTGCGGACTTGTCCGGTGTACCGGACATGTCCGTATCTGGGAGCTGGACTAGTCCGGCCTGGCATAAGAACCCTAACAAAACCTATGAATCACAGCTTCTATCTAAGGATGCAAGGGGGCATGAAAGTGAAAGGAATACATCTCTGAAGCTAATGTACTGCCTTGGAATCAAGGGAAACAAGCTAGAACTAGAAGAGTTGAGAGTTTGATTTTAGGAAGAAATTTATCGAGATTTGAAGATTCGCGTTGAAGGAGCACGAATCTGTCCGGATGAGTTCGGAGTGGAGTATCAACTCGTCGAGGGGAGGATTTCCCACGGAGAAAACATGGATTTTGAGGGCTCAACTCGAAAATCACTTTTGGGGGCTAGGGATTGAGAGGTGAGGGCTCAACTCAATGTGGAGGGAGGTTTGAAATTTTGAGTTTGGGCCGACCAGCTGCTTATATACGAGGCCGACCGGACTAGTCCGGTCATAGGACGGACTAGTCCAGTGCCCCTAGAAAACAGGACTGTCCAGACTAGTCCGGTGGCAAACCTGACTAGTCCGGTGTCCCTAGAAAAACTAAGTATTCAGAGATAACTAATAGTGATCCAAGGACAAGTTTTGCAAATAATCTTGGTACTTATGACCAGAAGGCAATCAACAATGAAAAATAGTCATAAACTCCAAGATTTTTTATTAAAATTAGTTTTCTTAGAAGAAAAAGAGGTGAGGGGCAATTTTAGCAATAAAGTGTAACATTTGAAGTTTCAACCAGGTGTGCAACGTTTCAAGCCACATTTAGAGAGTCAATAATATTAAGTTCATTCCTAAGCTCACAAAACCTTTTCTCATCCAATGGTTTGGTAAAAATATCTGCAAGTTGTTTTTTAGTTCTAACATGTGAAATAGCAATGTCACCTTTTAATGAATGATCTCTAAGAAAATGATGACGGATATCTATGTGCTTAGTTCTTGAGTGCTCTACAGGGTTGTGTGCAATTTTTATAGCACTTTCATTATCACATAGAAGAGGGATATGGCTTAGATTGTAGCCATAGTCTCTAAGAGTCTGTCGCATCCAAAGTAGTTGTGCGCAACAACTACCGGCTGCAACATACTCTACTTCCACTGTGGAAAGAGCAATGGAGTTTTGCTTTTTAGATGACCAAGAAACTAGGGACCTACCAAGAAATTGACAAGTCCAGACGTGCTCTTTCTATCGACTTTGCATCCTGCATAGTCGGCATGAGAATACCCTATCATGTTAAATTTGGATCCTTTGGGATACCAAAGGCCCAAGTTGGGTGTGTGCACAAGGTACCTTAGGATTCTTTTTACAGCAATTAAGTGACACTCTTTGGGTGCGGCTTGAAACCTTGCACACAAGCAAACACTAAACACGATATCTGGCCTAGATGCACATAAATAAAGTAAGGAGCCGATCATGGACCGATATACCTTTTGGTCCACATTGGGACCGTCTTCATTGAGGTCGAGATGTCCGTTAGTGGCCATGGGTGTCTTGATGGGCTTGGCTTTGTCCATGTTGAATTTCTTGAGAATGTCCTGTGTATACTTGGTTTGGCTTATAAATGTACCTTCCCTTAATTGCTTCACTTGGAATCCCAAGAAGAACTTCAATTCGCCCATCATTGACACTCGAACCTATCTGTCATAATTTTACTAAATTCTTCACAGAAATACTTGTTAGTGGATCCAAAGATAATGTCGTCAACATAAATTTGACATACGAATAGATGATCATCACAATGTTTAGTGAAGAGTGTATAGTCAGCTTTACCAATCCTGAATCCATTTTTAGTCAGAAAATCTCTAAAACACTCATACCAAGCTCGAGGAGCTTGTTTGAGGCCATAGAGAGCCTTAAGCAGTTTGTAGACATGGTTGGGATACATTTGGTCTTTGAATCCTGGTGGCTGCTCCACATAAACTTCCTCCTTGATTGGACCGTTTAAGAAAGCGCTTTTGACGTCTATTTGATACAGCTTAAAATTATGGTGAGTATCATATGCCAGAAAATTACGAATGGACTCAAGTCTAGCTACAGGAGCGAAGGTTTCATCGAAGTCCAAACCTTCGACCTGAGAATGACCTTTGGCCACCAATCTTGCTTTATTTCTTGTTACTACTCCATGTTCATCTTGCTTGTTCTGAAAGACCCATTTGGTTCCAAGTATGTTCGCCTTTGGTCTCTCCACCAGCTCCCACACTTCATTTCTCTTGAAGTTGTTCAACTCTTCTTGCATTGCAATCACCCAGTCTGGATCCTTTAAGGCTTCTTATACCCTGTATGGTTCCAGAAAAGACACAAAAAAATAGTATTCACAGAAATTTGCAATTTGAGATCTAGTAGTTACTCCCTTAGCAATATCTCCAATGATATTGTTGACAGGTGGTCTCTTTTCACGCTCTGGTGTACTCTCGGGTGTGGAACTTGTATAGTTGCTTGTTCTTCATTATCTTCATGTGCATTTTCTCCCCCTAGATCATTGCTTCCATGAATGTCCTAATTTTCTTGATCTTCCTCCTCTTGATCTTGTGCAAGAGCTCCCCCTTGATCATTGCCTCCGTGTTGAGGTTCATCTTGTTCATTTGAGTCGAATGTTTGCCCTTGTTGTAAGATATCACCAAGTCCCATTTTCTTCAGTGCTTCATATGGAGCTTCCTCTTTATCTAGCACACACTTATCAACTTGCTCCACTTCTGAGCCGTTATATTCATCGAACACTATGTCACGTGCTACTTCAACAAGGTCGGACACCTTGTTGAAGACACGATAGGTGTAGGCATTTGATTCATAACCGAGCACAAACCCTTCATCGGACTTTGAAGTGAACTTCGAGGTCCTCGGTTTCTTGTTCAGAATAAAACATTTACAACCAATTACTTTGAAATAAGAAACATTAGGCTTTTTACGGGTGAGGAGCTCATATGGAGTTTTCTTCAGTAGTCGATGGAGGTACAGCCGATTTGTGGCATGACAAGTGGTGTTCACCGCTTCTGCCCAAAATCAATTTGATGGATTGTATTCATCCAACATAGTTCTTGCCATTTCGATCAATGTTCTGTTCTTCCTTTCGGCCACCCCGTTTTGTTGAGGGTACTAGGGTGCCGAGAACTCATGTTTTATCCCTTCTTCATCAAGATACTCTTCAACTTCGAGGTTCTTAAATTCTGTCTCGTTGTCACTTCTGATGTTCTTTATAGTTGATGAGAATTCGTTCTGAGCTCTTTTCAAGAACTTCTTGAGGATTCCCTAAGTTTCTGATTTATCATACAAGAAAAATACCCAGGTAAATCTTGAAAAATCTTTATCAATTACTAAACTGTATTTGTTACCTCCGATGGTGATGTACGAAATTGGGCCAAAGAGATCCATGTGGAGGAGTTCCAGTGGTCTTGTGGTAGTCATCACATTCTTGGCGGGCTATGGTGCTCTGACTTGTTTTCCTGCTTGACAAGCGCTGTAAGGCCTGTCTTTTTCAAACACCACATCCTTAAGACCACAGATATGACCACCTTTTAGATGTTTCTGCAGATTTCTCATCCCAACATGGGCTAGCCGTCTATGCCACAACCATCCCATGTTGGTCTTAGCAACAAAGCATGTGTTGAGTTCAGATTTATCTTTGTTGAAGTCAACAAGATAAAGCTCGCCCTTCAACATTCCCTTGAATGCAATCTAGTCATCCCTTCTTCTAAAAACGGTCACACCCTCATCAGTGAACAAACAGTTGTAACCTTTTTCGCATAGCTGAGATATTGACAAAAGGTTATAATCTAGAGAATCTACATGTAAAACATTGGATAAGGTATGTTGAGAGGATATTTCAATGTTACCGCTACCAATGACCTTTCCTTGGCTGTTGTCTCCGAAGTATATGCCTTCACCTGGATCCTTGTTGTACTTGTACTCCACGAACATACCCCTGTCTCCGGTCATGTGATTTGTGCATCCACTATCAAGCACCCATTTAGATCCACCGGAGGAGTAAGCATGCAAAAAAGAATTATTCTTTGGTTTTAGGTACCCAAGCTTGCTTGGGTCCTCTCAGGTTAGTCACAAGAGTCTTGGGCACCCACAGACAAGTTTTTAAGTTCTTGTGGTGTGGCCCTGTATATTTAGCAATGACTTTTCCATGTTTGGCTTTCATAAGAACATAGGAAGCATCAAATGTACGAAATAATATTTGTAAATCAGATTCATTAGATTTTTCCATAACAAAGACAATTCCATTCTTAGCATGATTGCGAGTAGACATGTGTTTGTTCCTGTCAAAACCAAGGCCATCTTTGACATTAGGAGGTCTAGTGACCATATATGCACTGCGTGCATATTTGATCTTCTCCTTATCAAAGATGCCACTTGGAGAGGCATGATTAGAATTTGAATTATTAGAAATAACATTCTTCTTACTAGAGCAAGTGCAAATTCCGATTGTTGTCGAACTCATATCTTTGGAGGAAGGGCTCTTGGAGGAAGAGGAGTCACTTTGCTTGAGCGACTGAAATTGCACCTCAAGGATCTTGTTAACTTTTGACAAGTTAGCAAGTTCTTCCTTGATTGCAATATGCGAATCTTCTAGCTTTGAGTAAGTTTCCTTACTCAAGGCTAGCTCAACCTTAAGCGACTCGTTCTTCTCTCTTTGAAGCTCGAGAAGCTTTTCAACTTCTTGATATCTCTTCCTTTCACGGATGAGCATATCTTCTTGTCAGTTAAGAAGTTCCTCCTTTTCAAAAATTTCGTTCTACAACATTTCCATTTTCTTTAGACCAATTTTACTTAGTCCTCTAAACATTTCTTCATTATCACTAGAGCTATCAAAGTCATCAATAGAGGAATTTAGCGTAGGAGGGGTGAGTCGTACCTTTTTCTTGCCTTCCTTAGCCATAAGGCAAGTGTGGTTGTTCATATCCCATCCTCCCATGTTTGGGAAGAGTGTGGTCTTCATAGTAGGTTTCTTGATTGCGATAGTGGCCATCTCTTCTTCTTCATCGGATGAGGACTCATCGTTTGAGTCCCACTCCTTGCCAATGTGAGCTTGATGGGCTTGTCCTCTTTTTCTAAAATTTTTCTTTTCTTGAGGTCTTCTTTCCCTCTTCTTTTTGTTTTCTTCATAAGGGCAGTCCACCATGAAGTGACCATACTATTCGCAGTTGTAGCAAGTGCGTCGAGCCTTGGATTTTCCTTTATCCTTGCTTCTGCCATCATTTGAATTGTTGCCGTGTCTTCTTTTCATCATTCGCTTGAACTTTTTGATAAAGATTACCATTTCTTCATCATCAAGATCGGTGCTCTCGTCGCTTGTATGCCACTCGTCTTGATCTTCACGAGTTTCTTTAAGTTTGGGTCGACATGTTGCTTTGAGAGCAACCTCTTTATTTTTGGAAGAAGTGAGTTCGGCCAAGTCTTTGACGTATTGTGCCTCTTTCTCCATCATTTCATGATTTATGATCTTCCCCAACAATTCATCGGGAGTCAATTTGTGAAACCCGGGGCTTTCTCTAATCATTGAGCAAAGTGTGACATTTCTTAGCATGAAGGCTCTAATCATTCTCTTGACCACCTTGTGATCCGTCCATTTCTTACTTCCATAGGCACGAATTTTGTTGATGAGTGCCTTCATCCTGTTCTACATGTCTTGAGGTGATTCGCCTTATTCAAACAATGTGCAAACAATGTGCCACAGACTAGGATTTAGGGATATTAGATGCATCTTCATGTTGTACTTCCACATGGTATAGTCGCTTCTATCAAACTGTGGAGGTTTTCCCATAGGAATGGAGAGATAGTGGTTGATTGAATTGAGACGGTTGTAGTTGTAAGGATATCGAGAGTAGTCGTGATGACCACTCCCCGTCGTCTTCTCATCTTCTTTCCCTTTTTGTCTAGCAGTTTCTTCCTCAGGAGTGCATTTAGTTGTCGCACTTCTTCATCATCATGTGGACTTTCTTTCAGCACATCGAAGGCTTTAGCTTCTTGTTCCTCCTCATTGATGTTCATTTTCGAGATATCATTGTTCTTCTCAGAGGCCATTGATCTCTCCGAGATGTGAGTATCGTTGGCGAAGAACCTCGCTCTGATACCAATTGAATGTGGCCTAGAGGGGGGTGAATAGGCCTTTAAAGTTTTCTGCACACTTAATAGAATTGTTAAAACTTGGTTGACCGGACTAGTCCGGTTGCATGGGCGGACTAGTCTGGTGTGCTAGAAATATGTGTGTTGATTAAGCGTTATTTGGGAAACCAAATTCTTTTAGCAACAGAAATGAGAACAATTGATATTTTTATTTGAGATTAATGAGAAAAACCAATAAGTGCCTTAGATTGATGTTTTAGCAATCAAGTGATCTAATGAACAAAATGTAAAGGAAATAAGGCAAAAAACACACAAATTTTTCCCGAGGTTCAATCTCACCACGAGATCTACGTCCTCGTTTAGGAAGCTCACACACAGCTCGGTCTCCAACCCTTTCCCACTTCAAGTCACCACGAAGGCCGACTTAATTCCACTATCACGGGTAATCACTAAGTTTATGGGGCAACCTCACACGTTGAGGGCTCCCACGAAAACTACAACGAAAGAAGTGATCAAATACACTTGAAGGTATTACAATGCAGAGTATGAGTGTAGAAAGATCAAACCCCAAGAGCTCGCAATGAAAGAATGACGATCTCCCAATCCCGAATCCAAGTGTTCAATTGATTTCACTCTTTTTGCACTTTAGATGTGTGGGGAGATGTGTTTTGGGCTCTTGGGATGAAGTGGCAGCACTAGGGTTTGTGTTTTCGGCAATATTCGACGTGTGTATTCTTGGGAAGGCCGTGGATTCTCTATTCATAGGGTTTCCAAAAAGTAACCGTTGAAAAACCCTATACCGGACTAGTCCGGTGCAAGTCCAGTCTTGTCCGGTCACTGTGTATTTTGAAGTCCAGAAAGTCTGCCGGACTAGTCCGGTCCAAGCTCGGACTAGTCCGGTTCTGTGTGAAGGTGAACTCCAGAAAGTTCAATGGACTAGTCCGATCTCCACATATGGGAGACTCCAGAAAGGTCAACGGACTAGTCCAGTGGACACACAGACTAGTCCGATCCCTCAATATGAGAGACTCCAAAAAGTTCAACGGACTAGTCCGGTGGACACATGGACTTGTCCGGTCTCCCAATAAGAGTGATTCCAGAAAGTTAAACGGACTAGTCCGGTCCATGATCGGACTAGTCCGGTGCATTGTGAACGTTAGGTTAATTTTAATCCCTTACCCTATCGCAAAGTTGTGAGCTCTTGGAGTGTGTCTTTCATACACTCCCTATACATTCAGAATCTAATTTTGTCTTCCAAGCTCCATCAAAGTATCCCTCTTTGGACATCACTTCATTTTTCACCTTTTTGTGTGCACCGAGCTGTTTCACTTCTTTGTCCTGCAATCATCTCAATAGGTTCATTAGGATCTCACATGTTTGTCATCAATTAGCCAAACCCCACAAGGGATATCCTAGGTGCACTAACAATTAGAGTCCTAGTTTGAGTTGAGTTGGCCTTTGGGCTTTTTATTCAAGCGAGTGAGGCCAGAGCTCGTGGTAGATTGCTTATCATTGCACATAGATATGAACTTCGAAGAAGCTGTGTATGACTAAAACCATGTTCTTAAAATTCTGATTGTCAAATGACATAGGCTTGGCTTTGTTGCTTAGAATAAGGCAGACGAGCAAATAATCTCTTGCAAATTTCATATGATCTAAATTTGTGCTTTGAAAAAAAATAAAATTGCAGCAACAAGTGTCATGCTTTCAAGTCTTGAAATAGTTAAGTTTGTTAGATCATGACTTGCTTAAAATGAAAATTACACTTGATCTCTAGCACGGCTTACACTACTTTATGTATCTCATTGATGTGATAGTGTAAGTTACTTGATAGTATGACTTTGGATGAGCTTGGTTTTATGTGTATATGTTCTGATATGCTCATAACAATTGAAATTTCTCTTTCGAACCTTGCTGAATACATTGTCAAAGGGGGAGACATTTATCACACATTGCACATTCACAAGTATTTTGGCACGATTCTCCTCAGGCGGGATTTTTGTTTTTTCTGCTCATTTTATTTCTGATTTACAAAGGGGGAGAATTTTGTTTTCAAAACTTTTCATGTCAATAAGCTAATATTCGGATTTTAAGTGGTGCTGCCAATGCATTCATCAAGGGTGGGGGGGGTGATTGTGAGACCTATGTGTGCTGAATACATTGGCTATGTCAATACAAGTTTTGAAAATACTTCCAAAAAATTTCTTTTAACAAGGTCCGAGCTCCTGCAAGGTCCGACTTGTTTTGGGCAGCTCCGGCAAGGTCTGACGTAAGGTCCGACTTACTTTGTCTACGTCTGACTTGTTTTGGTTTTGTCCGACTTGCTTTGGCAAGGTCTGAAATGTTTTTGCTAGGTCCGGCGCAAGGTCCGACTAGCTTTGGTAAGCTTCGGTGCTAGGTTTTGCTAGCTTTGGTAAGCTCTGGCTCAAGGTGCAGTTAGTTTTGGCAAGGTTCGGAGCTAGATTGCAGTGGTTATGCTTTTACCTTGCAATGTTTTGAACTTGTGTTACATCTATGGAAAGTATGCTTATTATTATTTTACTAATTTTTTGGTGCATTTTGGTTGTTATGGCTGATATCATCTTGCTATGGTTTGCAACATGCTTATGTGAGGTGCTCACGTAAGGTGCTGTGGTTTCGCAACTAACGAGAGTCAAGTCGATCACTTGTGCTCGGAATTATCGGTTGTTTATGCATGTCTAGGTGTTCCTCGAGATCAAGACATGGCTGGTGACAGGATCCATTGAACTAGTCTTAGGGAGAAGATGAGGTTCAACAACCAAGTTCCAGAGAAATTGTGGTTGAGTTGATCAGGAGGTCGCGCAACGTGTTTGAATCAAGAAGAATGCATATGAAGGTATCGTGGACGTCATTTGGAAGGTGTTTGCACGTGTGCAAGGAGTGCATGGACATGGCAACATGGTTCCAAGATGTGATGAAGTGATGTGGATGTAAAGAATTGGTTGAAAAGGTCCAACCGACTAGGTTATGGACTCCGGCTGCGGATGAGTCATGTTTGACTCAAATATGGAATGTTTTGAGTTGGTTATGATAGGATTTTATGTGTGTCACAAATTTGAGTATTTTTAGGAATGTGGGATATGTTCCTAAGGTGTTTGGAAGTCTTAAGATTTCTTCTATCTGCGTATAAAAGAGTCTTGAGCAGTTATGGAAAGTTTCAATTCGTGAATTGAGTAGGATTAGAGTCCTAGTTTGAGTTGAGTTGGCCTTCGGGCTGGTTATTCAAGTGAGGGAGGCCAGATCTCGTGGTAGATTGCTTATTATTGCACATAGATATGAACTTCGAAGAAGCTGTGTATGACTAAAACCATGTTCTTAAGATTTTGATTGTCAAATGACATAGGCTTGGCTTTGTTGCTTAGAATAAGGCAGATGCGCAAATAATCTCTTGCAAATTTCATATGATCTAAATTTGTGTTTTGAAAAATAATAAAATTGTAGCAACAAGTGTCACGCTTTCAAGTCTTGAGATCGTTAAGTTTGTGAGATCATGACTTGCTTAAAATGAAAATTACACTTGATCTCTAGCACGGCTTACACTACTTTATGTATCTCATTGATGTGATAGTGTAAGTTACTTGATAGTATGACTTTGGATGAGCTTGGTTTTATGTGTATATGTTCTGATATGCTCATAACAATTGAAATTTCTCTTTCGAACCTTGCTGGATACATTGTCAAAGGGGGAGACATTTATCACACATTGCGCACATTCACAAGTATTTTGGCACGATTCTCCTCAGGCGGGATTTTTGTTTTTTCTTCTCATTTTATTTCTGATTTAAAAAGGGGGAGAATTTTGTTTTCAAAACTTTTCATGTGAATAAGCTAATGTTCGGATTTTAAGTGGTGTTGCCAATGCATTCATCAAGGGGGGGGGGGGTGATTGTGAGACCTATGTGTGCTGAATACATTGGCTATGTCAATACAAGTTTTGAAAATACTTCCAAAAAATTTCTTTTAACAAGGTTCGAGCTCCTGCAAGGTCCGACTTGTTTTGGGCAGCTCCGGCAAGGTCCGACGTAAGGTCCGACTTACTTTGTCTAGGTCTGACTTGTTTTGGTTTTGTCCGACTTGCTTTGGCAAGGTCTGACATGTTTTTGCTAGGTCCAGCGCAAGGTCCGACTAGCTTTGGTAAGCTTCGGTGCTAGGTTTTGCTAGCTTTGGTAAGCTCTGGCTCAAGGTGCAGTTAGTTTTGGCAAGGTCCGGAGCTAGATTGCAGTGGTGATGCTTTTACCTTGCAATGTTTTGAACTTGTGTTACATCTATGGAAAGTATGCTTATTATTATTTTACTAAGTTTTTGGTGCATTTTGGTTGTTATGGCTGATATCATTTTGCTATGGTTTGCAGCATGATTATGTGAGGTGCTCACGTAAGGTGTTGTGGTTTCGCAACTAACGAGAGTCAAGTCGGGGACTTGTGCTCGGAATTATCGGTTGTTTATCGATGTCCAGGTGTTCCTTGAGTTCAAGACATGGCTGGTGACAGGATCCATTGAACTAGTCTTAGGGAGAAGATGAGGTTCAACAACCAAGTTCGAGAGGAATTGTGGTTGAGTTGATCAGGAGGTCGCGCAACGTGTTTGAATCAAGAACAATGCATATGAAGGTATTGTGGACGTCATTTGGAAGGTTTTTGCACGTGTGCAAGGAGTGCATGGACATGGAAACATGGTTCCAAGATGTGATGAAGAGATGTGGATGTAAAGAATTGGTCGAAACGGTCCAACCGACTAGGTTATGGACTCAGGCTGCCTCTGAGTCGTGTTTGACTCAAATATGGAATGTTTTGAGTTGGTTATGATAGGATTTTGTGTGTGTCACAGATTTGAGTTTTTTTAGGAATGTGGGATATGTTCCTAAGGTGTTTGGAAGTCTTATGATTGCTTCTATCTGCGTATAAAAGAGTCTTCAGCAGTTATGTAAAGTTTTGATTCGTGAATTGAGTAGGATTAGAGTCCCAGTTTGAGTTGAGTTGGCCTTCGGGCTGGTTATTCAAGCGAGGGAGGCCAGAGCTCGTGGTAGATTTCTTATCATTGCACATAGATTTGAACTTCAAAAAAGTTGTGTATGACTAAAACCATGTTCTTAAGATTCTGATTGTCAAATGACATAGGCTTGGCTTTGTTGCTTAGAATAAGGCAGATGCGCAAATAATCTCTTGCAAATTTCATATGATATAAATTTGTGCTTTGAAAAATAATAAAATTGCAGCAACAAATGTCATGCTTTCAAGTCTTGAAATAGTTAAGTTTGTGAGATCATGACTTGCTTAAAATGAAAATTACACATGATCTCTAGCATGGCTTACACTACTTTATGTGTCTCATTGATGTGATAGTGTAAGTTACTTGATAGTATGACTTTGGATGATCTTTGTTTTATGTGTATATGTTCTGATATGCTCCTAACAATTGAAATTTCTCTTTCGAACCTTGCTGAATACATTGTCAAAGGGGGAGACATTTATCACACATTGCACACATTCACAAGTATTTTAGCACGATTCTCCTCAGGCAGGATTTTGTTTTTTCTTCTCATTTTATTACTGATTTACAAAGGGGGAGAATTTTGTTTTCAAAACTTTCCATGTGACTAAGCTAATGTTCGGATTTTAAGTGGTGTTGCCAATGCATTCATCAAGGGGGGGGGGGGGGCGATTGTGAGACCTATGTGTGCTGAATACATTGGCTATGTCAATACAAGTTTTGAAAATACTTCCAAAAAAATTCTTTTAACAAGGTCCGAGCTCCTACAAGGTCCGACTTGTTTTGGGCAGCTCCGGCAAGGTCCGACGTAAGGTACAACTTACTTTGTCTAGGTCTGACTAGTTTTGGTTTTGCCCGACTTGCTTTGGCAAGGTCTGACATGTTTTTGCTAGGTCCGGCGCAAGGTCCGACTAGCTTTGGTAAGCTCCGGTGCTAGGTTTTGCTAGCTTTGGTAAGCTCGAGCTCAAGGTGCGGTTAGTTTTGGCAAGGTCCGGAGCTAGATTGCAATGGTTATGCTTTTACCTTGCAATTTTTCGAACTTGTGTTACATCTACGGAAAGTATGCTTATTATTATTTTACTATGTTTTTGGTGCGTTTTGGTTGTTATGGCTAATATCATTTTGCTATGGTTTGCAACATGCTTATGTGAGGTGCTCACGTAAAGTGTTGTGGTTTCGCAACTAACGAGAGTCAAGTCGAGGACTTGTGCTCGGAATTGTCGGTTGTTTATCCATGTGCAGGTGTTCCTTGAGTTCAAGACTTGGATGGTGACAGGATCCATTGAACTAGTCTTAGGGAGAAGATGAGGTTCAACAACCAAGTTCGAGAGGAATTGTGGTTGAGTTGATCGGGAGGTCGCGCAACGTGTTTGAATCAACAACAAAGCATATGAAGGTATCGTGGACGTCATTTGGAAGGTGTTTCCACGTGTGCAAGGAGTGCATGGACATGGCAACATGGTTCCAAGGTGTTATAAAGAGAAGTGGACGTAAAGAATTTGTCGAAAAGGTCCAGCCGACTAGGTTATGGACTCCGGCTGTGGCTGTGTCGGTTTTGACTCAAATATGGAAAGATTTGAGTTGGCTACGATTGGATTTCATGTGGGTCACGAATTTGTGTTGTTTTAGGAATGTGGGATATGTTCCTAAGGTGTTTGGAAGTCTTAATATTGCTTCTATCTGCGTATAGAAGAGACTTGAGCAGAAATGGAAAGTTTCGGTTGAATTTTAGTAGGATTTGATTCTTAGTTTGGATTGGGTTGGCCTAACGGTGGTGCAAAACTTTGGTCTGTTCTTCTTCTGGTTTGATCAGTAAAATTTGTAGTTTAAAGGAGCTTTTGTGCCTTGTGCGTCTGACTTGTTTCAGACAAGTTATTCTCGTCAAGTTTTTGCACAGCACTACCTTGCTTTGGTGGTTTTATCATAACTTGAGTTTTACAGATCCAATTTACATGATTCTTTTTGGATTGTCTTCAAAACTTAATTATCTATAATCTGAGAAAATTTCAAGGTCATTGGATTTGTGGTTTTGGATATACACGAGTTTCTTTGCAGTGTTGTAGATCTATTTTTTCTCGGGTAGAACAGATTGACCTTCATTCAATCTTTCGATCGTAACATGAGTTTTTCTCGATGGTTTTTCGTGATTCTTGTTTTTGTGTCTTCGTGACTTGATTCTACATAATCTATACTATTTTTGTCACCATTGATCACGTTTAGACTATTTGCACATACGATTTCTTAACAGATTGATTTTCTATCGAGGGGTTTTTGTTGCTTGTGCTGAAAAAGGTTTAATCTACCATTCACCCCCCCTCTGGTAGCTTTTCACGTGCTCTTCAATCCTACAAAGTGTGATAAGGCATAATAGAGGTTCTTAGTCATCGAGAGGTGACAAAATCACGAACATGTGGGTAAAGTTGTACAACCTCTGCAGAGTGTTAAAAACTACCATAATAGTCGTGCTCCCGATTATGAGCGACCTGGACCCTCACATGATTAGGGTAGAATTTGGGAATTGGAATGGTTTGGTATTGGTTATGGTCATGGATTGGGTTATTGTAATGGACATGGTTGTTGATAAAGGTGAGAAATTGGTATTGGATCGATATTACTTAATGGATGTGATATGATAGTAAATGTTGGAATTGGACTCATAATTGGTAATTATTTTGTATACGATAGGATTAGTGCACATAGACATTGTAGGATGCTTTTTACATGTTTTTATGATTCCTTGTTTTAACCTACATGTCATATTTCCCACACTTGCTGAGTACGACATGTGCTCACCCTTGCAGTCCCCCCAACAGTTTTCAGGTGATGTTTGGGAGTACCACGAGGATAATGTTGAGTTCTAGGTTGTGTGCTATTGTCAACTATCTGTGGATATTTTTTTTTTGGAGCCAGGCAGCCTTGTTTGCTTAGTTTAGTTTATTTTCCGCTGCTGTATTAGTAACAATGATCATTAGAGTTTGTAATTCGAGAACCATTTGAATATTGTAATAAAGGCACCTATTTACTAGTTTGTGATGTGGTAATTTTCTATATATCATTTGTGGTTTTTTCTTGTATGTGTGATGAACACCCTAGGTACACATATGCATCGTACTTGGTTCCTTTTCGTAATCGGGTGTCACATATTAGTATCAGAGCCGCGTTGACCGTTGGACGCAGCCTAGGTAGAATGGATACTTTAGAGCACATAGGAACACATACTAAGGTTCGTAGATGGTTGGTGTGCTGATTTCTATGTGATGATTGCTTGTGTGCTTGTGTGCTTAGTAGAGGATTGTGGGGTGTTTCAGCAGTGGTCCACTTCTCTATATAGGCTTATATAGGTAGTTGCTTAGTCTCGTATCCCTTAATGCATATAGTTGGGGCCGTTTTCTAAATTCCTCCATCTCTTGTTCTTTCTTCAGATGCCAAGGGTAACACACAACTAAAGGAACACCGATGCTGATGAGGAGAACAATGGGGTGCCTCAGAACATTCCCCTTGGACCTAAAGCTAGCAACCTTGAGTGGTTGATGTCTATGAAAAATCAGCTCATGCAGACCATGATGCAAACTTTGGGACAACTGCAAGCCAATAACCAGAATTAGCCCCATATGCCTCCACAACCACCACCACCACCCCCACCACCTCATAGCAGGTTGGATGAGTTTATGAGGAATAGGCCACCCACTTCTGCTCAAGCCAATGATCCTATGGAAGCTGATGATTGGCAGAAGCTTGCCATTGTCCATTGCAATGACCGAGAGAAGTCTCTTTTTGCCTCCCACCAACTAGTTGGAGCAGTTGCGGATTGGTGGGAATCTCTTTGCAATACATATGATAATCAAGAGTGGATCACTTGGGCTGAATTCAAGAAGAGCTTTCATTCTCACTTTACTCCTGAAGGTGTTATGATCTTGAAGAGGCAGGAATTGGAAAACCTAAGCCAAGAGAAGTCGAGTGTCAGTGAGTACCTTGATAAATTCACTCAGCTCTCAAGGTATACTCCATAGGATGTTAACCGGGATAGCTGCAGGCAATATTTGTTCATGAGGGGCCTAAACAATGAGATTCATGTCCAGTTGCTCAATTGTGACTATGCAAATTTCAGGAAGCTTCTGGACGAGGCTATTGTGGTTGAGAACAAGGTTTGTGAGATGGAGCAAAATAATAAGAGGAAGATGCCATAGCAAGGGCGGCCACAAGGTAGTAATGTTCATCCTTTCATTGTGTTGCCAAGTGTACCATCTTACAATCCCTCCGCTCCTACTTATCGAGTTGTTTATCCTCCACGCGCAAACCAGCAGCAGCAGCAACAGCGCCCTATTATGCAAGCACCCTGCCATCATGTGTCGTATGCACTGCGCCCTAATATGGTGGCTAACTCTCAAAATCAGCAGCGCCCGAGTTTCCTTGGTGCTTCGGGCAGCAAAATGTGTTATGTTTGCAAAGTGGCTGGACACTTTGCATGTCAATGCCCCAAGAGGAGCTATGGACCAATGAACAATGCACCAAGGCAGAACCCACGATCATATGAAGAAGCATCACAAGGCAACTGCGGGCAGCAAAATATCACTTGTGGCAATGTGAATCACGTCTCTACTGAGGAGGCCCAACAAGCAGATGACATCGTGATTGGTATGTTCCTCACCAACTCCAACCCTGTGATCGTTTTATTTCATTCTGGAGCATATCATTCATTCATCTCATCAAAGTATGTTGTCGAGTATAATCTGCCTATAGCTCATATCAAACAAACCATGTTGGTAAAATCTCCTGGAGGAGAGATGAGGACGAATAGAGTGTGTCCGAGAGTAAGCGTTAAAATAAGGGGGTAGACTTTCTTGCGACTCTGATTTTGCTGGAATCGCAAGGGATAGATATAATACTTTGTATGGATTGGTTGAGTAAGTACAATGGAGTGATTCAATGTGCCGAAAGGATCGCGCAAATGACAAGTGAGCATGGCACCTGTATTGAAGTGGAAACAGCCCAACCAACAACGGATAAAGCAATGCTGAGCCACGTGGAAGGTGTGACTTTGGAGAGCATTCCTGTTATTCGTGAGTACCCAGATGTTTTCCCGGATGAGTTCCGAGGTATGACACCTGATCGTCATATTCAATTTGCTACTGAATTAATACCTTGAATTGCACCTATAGCTAAGAGGACATATAGGATGACTCCTATGGAGTTAGCGGAGCTCAAGAAGTAAATTCAATAGCAGCTAGAGAAGGGGTTTGTTCGCCCAAGCTCTTCACCTTGGGGAGCACCAGTGTTTTTTGTGGATAAGAAGGATGGGACCAAAAGAATGTGTGTGGATTATAGATCTCTCAACAGGGTGATGATGAAGAATAAGTACACGTTACCCCGTATAGAGGATTTGTTCAACCAAATGAGGGGCGCCTGTGTTTTCCCCAAGATCGACCTGAGGACAGGTTATTTCCGAATGAAGATTAGACTGATGGATATACCAAAGACAGCTTTTCAGAGAAGGTATGGATCTTATTAATACACTGTTATGTATTTGAGATTGACAAATGCACCCGCATACTTTTATGTACCTCATGAATAAGGTCTTCACGGAATACTTGCATAAGTTCTTCGTGGTTTTCTTTTATCACATTATGATCTACTCGAGAAGCTAGGAGGAGCATGAGGAGCATTTGAGGCTCGCACTGCAAAAATTAAGGGAACACCAATTATATGCCAAATTCAGCAAGTACAAATTTTGGTTAAGGGAAGTGTCATTTTTGGGACATATCATTTCTGAATGAGGAGTGTTAGTTGACCAAGGAAAAGTGAGAGATGTGCTAAAATGGGAGCCGCCGCAAAATTTGAAGGAAATTAGGAGTTTTCTTGGAATGGCTGGAGGTTTATCAAGGATTTCTCCAAAAATAGTAAAGCCTATGACTGAATTATTAATGAAGGGAAAAGCTTTCCAACGGACTCATGCTTGTCAAGACAGTTTCGAGGAGCTAAAGAAGAGGTTAACAACATCACTTGTGTTGGTATTGCCAGACATGATCAAAAGTTTTGATATTTATTGTGATGCTTCAAGGCAAGGACTTGGATGTGTCCTTATGCAAGAAGGCCAAGTGGTAGCCTATGCGTCAAGGCAATGGAAGAAACATGAGCAGAATTATCCTACACATGATCTCAAACTTGCAGCCATAGTGCATTCCTTGAAGATATGGAAACATTACATTCTTGGTCATCGATGTGAGATTTACACAGATCACAAGAGTCTCAAGTACATACTCATAGAAATAAATCCGAAATTGAGGCAACGAAGATGGTTGGAAGTTGTTAAGGATTACAATGTGGGAATCAACTATCACCCATGAAAGGCCAATGTAGTGGCAGATGCATTGAGTCAAAAAGTAGTAAGCCACCAACTCACAGTTCAGGAATTGCTATCTGAGTTATGTAAGGAGTTTGAACATTTGCATCTTGGAGTTGTGGATGAGATGGGATACTGGAGGTAAACCAAACTATGGAAAAAGAAATATGAGAAGATCATACAAAGGATGAGGAAATCCAAGAAATCAAGGGAAGGATCCAAGAAGGGAGAGAATGGAGGTTTGATGAAGATGACCATGGCACACTATAGCTTGGAAAATGGATTGTTGTACCTAATATGAAGCATCTCCGAGAGAAGATATTGAAGAAGACACATGATTTGCCTTATTCAATTCATCCAGGTTGTACAAAAATGTACAAGGATCTGAAAGCATGCTATTGGTGGTATGGAATGAAGAAGGACATAGCGACATATGTTGCATTATGTGATGTGTGCCAATGAGTGAAAGCTGAACACCAGAGTCCAGCTGGACTATTGCAGCCATTGAAGATGTCGGAATGGCAGTGGGAAGAAGTTGGTATGGACTTCATAGTTTGTTTCTCATGCACCTCGTCAGGGTACGACTCAATATGGGTTATTGTAGATCGATTGATCAAGTCTGCGCATTACCCTGTCAAGATTGCCCATGATGGTGCGAAGCTGGCAGAACTGTGTAAGAGGAGAATAGCGTGTTAACACGGAGTACCTAAGAGAATAGTGTCCAACATAGAGTCTCAATTTACCTCTAGGTTTTTCATGAGTAGGTTTAGGCCCGATCTTCCGAAAGGTAATTGATAAGTCGATTGAGGTGGAGATCTCGACATTGATGATCTGAGGCTCTCGAGTAGAATACGAAAAACCCTTGCAATCACTACACCACCGCTCCGTTAGTTATCAACCGTGCTTCACACGATTGACCTCACCAAGAAGGCTAATCCCTACAAGTGCAACCGAGAACACAAGCAAGAACAAGGTACACACGATCTGAAATCGCGAAGTTGGGGTTTCAGAAATCGTAGAACGGCGATATTATTAATCTAAGCAAAACTCTATTGTTTGTGGCAGCTAATATGGAGTATAAATAGGTGGGATGACGTCCAAGGGGGTGATGGGTCGTAACCTAACCCTAAGATACGAAAATAATGGACTTAGACTTGATACAAGGCCCAATGGCCCAATACGGTGGCGCAGCACCCTGACAGATTCTGAACTCGATTTTGTTTCGACGATTCCTGTAGACTTGTATTAGATTTTGACATGGGACCAGCACCATTGGAAAGTATATCCTCTCCCCTTTCCGTGCATATATAGAACGTACAAAACGGAGTTCATATGCATCCTGGGCGTCCGTTTGAGTGCGTACTGCTCTTGGACTCCGAGCTGGATACAATTTTGAGTTTTGTTTGGTTTCTATCTTCTTTGAACAAATTCTCTGGTCTTCCACGTCACTAATACTTCCTCCAAGTACTCTTTGAACCTCTCCATGGATCCTAATCACAATTAAATTATTAAGTAGCAATCTATGCTCAAAAACACATAAGGAAATATATAAGAACGAGCTCACCTCTGAAATTATTTGTTGTGTATGAACTCTATTGATTGCATCTTATATGTTCAATGGAGTGTTGTTTGTATCCATATAAGTGATGTCCTCATCATCCTCCCCTTTTTGAATTGGAGTTGTCCTCGACTCAAGTTCATCTCCTCTCATGTGTTGGTCCAAATGTGCAACGCCATCAAATCTTCTTGTATGCATGAATGGAGGAGGCCAAGGTGGTGGACGACATAGTGTGCCATCTTGATCTTGTCCATCAAATAAGAGTGCACATTCACTTGAGCCAGGATCCCAAACAAATAAACATTGTGTCATGTATGTAGGTGCAATAATAATGTGCATGATCTCATCATTCTCACCTCCTTTATGACAAGCCGTCCTCGGCTTGCTCGTATGTCCAGCAAAGAGGCTTGCTTTGGAAGTAGAATGAGTGCTGTCCATAATGCACAACCACAGTGAATAATGCTTTTGTTGTCCCTGCTGCAAGGAAAAAATACTAGAAAAACTTGACAAGACATTATTAGCGTTAGAACATTCATTTACTTGACCATGTCGTTGCAGCACAAAAGGAGCTTCCTCATTTGAACATATGTAAACTTTATGCACCATAAACATACCACTATTTTCATATTTGCCTATAGCATGAAAAATATTTCTACTTAACAAAGGCAATTCAGATTGAGATGATATTATCTTCTCTGCGATATCTAGATCACAAAGAGTGTCAAATTCAATATAGCTCAAAGTATTTAGAGAAGATAACAATTTCAGCTCATTCCTTTCACATGTAGTTGGAATCAAATGCTTAATTTCAGCACAAGTGAGTGATAAAGTACAAATTCATTTGGTTGTTCTAGCATAGGTACAATATAATTATCAGCACACAACTCATTTTTGTTGTAAGAATCAGTAGCAAAATCAACTAGTGGTAAAGATGTATTATGAAAAGGTTCATCTTGTTGCTGCTCATCGATAGCATGATCGGTAGCAAAATTCAGCACATCTGAAAATGTCATACCCTGGTTAACTGTAGAGCATTGTCCATTAACACTACTCTCATTTTCAGCAAGAAGTTCAAATGCATTATGAGTTGATTCATCAAAAAATTCAGAAGAGTTGTTCAACACCTCACTCTTATTTTGTCGGTACCCTGGGAACTGAACACCCCTTGAGATTACAAAGATCTCTAGGGAAAGTCATCTACTTGATTTGAAGACCTTCGAAGGCCCACATGCCAGACATAACCGGACCCGCTTCTCCAACATGGTTAGTCCAAGGGTCGCCACGTGTACTATCAAACCGGAGCTACCGCCCACGAGGGGGAAGCTCCGGGCTATGTACCGAAATGGCACCCCTGGACCTAACCCCAGACCGAGGGAAGCTCCAGAAGTAACATGTGTCTGGTAGCTCTGGACCTATCTGTTTCCCACAGTATGCTCCGGAGCTGCCACGTGTCCAACCGTCGGATCTTCAGCCTCTAACCTCCGGAAGACTCCACAATGGCTCCGGACCTTCAAAGGGGAATCAAGGACTTCAAGACCCGATCAAGTGTCATTAATACTATATTAATGACACACGATCGGACGACCTTAATTACCAGTAACAGTGCTGTCAAAGCCCATAACTCGGTCATTAAGGGCAATTAAACGTGTTGAATGTGTATCAATATCAGTAACCGCCGGGGCCACTTGTCGGGCCGGGCTAACTTGTAACGGCCTGCCCTTGTACTATAAAAGGACAGGCCGACGATACATAGGGGACGGCTCCAGAGACACACTCTTGAGAGACACGCTGACTCGACACACTCAACTCACTTTGAGCTCATACATCCAATACAACACCAACACATCCCGTGAAGTAGGGTATTACGCTCAGGCGGCCCGATCAAAACCACCGACATATTTGCATCTACATTTATTTGTTCATGTTCCTGCAAAAGGTTAGGCAAAGGAGGAGGTACAACAAGAAAATTCTTCTCACGTTCATGTATTTCATCTTTGCAATTAGATACATTAGCAAAAGTTTCTCGCATAAGAATTTTCATATCTTTCCATATTCGAGGTTTTTCTTTATCGCTTAAGTTGTCCCACCAAGTTAATGCACAATCAACTAACACACTAGCAATATTTCTAAACTTTCTCCTCTGACACATATGCCATTGTCCAAACATTTTATCTAACTCTATTTTCCAAGCAATATATTCATCGTAATCAAAACCATCATAAGAAGGAAGAGATGGGAAAATGTAATTACTTCTTGTGGAAGGTGTTGGAAAGGTGGTCTGAATGTCATGTGAATCCTTGGTTGATGTTTGATTTTTAGTGAGCAACTCCATCGTCATCTTCATCATGTCAATCATCTCAGCATATAATGCATGATTCTTGTTTTTACCTGACATTGTTAGTAGCAAACAGAAGACAACAAAAAATATGTTATCCCTATCAACTACAAAGTGTAATGGCAAAGTGGAAGTAGAATCACACACTCTCAAGCGTCTTACCATGCTCTTACAAGTGTTCTTACCTACATTGCAGGTGGCAAACGGTGGCCAATATGATGAAACCAATGAAGCGTGGGATGATTGCAAATGTGTATCGATTCTGCTCAAGAGTAAAGTGTAACTTGGATGGCACTTTATATGTAGTAGCAAGGATTAGCAACAATGAAATCAGATAGTAAAGTTGAATAAGTGTTCAAAGTACTTGTCAAAGTTGCTGGCCTAAATGTGTTCCTAGTAGTTCAAGCTAGCAAGACATGAGACAAAACTAGATGACACAAAGAATGCAAGCACTTTTGTTTTTTTTGTTGTTTTTTTATCGTTTTTTGTGCGGCTTTTGTATCTTGTTTTGCACATGCCTTTTTATTTTTCCTTTTTATTTTCATAATGTACTGCAAATGAAGAACGCGATAAAAACCAATCAAATATATCTCGTGTGTCTGTCGTAGATTTTCTGCTCAATCTTCCAAGAACAAATAAGCACACTTAGAAACTCTAAATAAAAAAACTGACAACAGAAAGATTGTAGATATATATCTCCTCTTTAATTTCAATATATGGAAGACCTATTTTGGACAAGAATAATAGGAGTTGTCCCCGAAATACAGACTGTTCAGAAATTATAGGTCGAGAACAGATTCAGATCTAATAAACTTTTGACCACGATAGCTCCTTTTACTGGGAAACTTATGAGTACAAATGTTGTAGAGAACTTCTTTATATTTCCAGAAAGTATAAGAACTCCAAAATCCGAGTTTGTATGAGCGAGATATGATTAAAATACCGAACTGGACAGAAGTGAATCTACTCTGGACGTGATGACGTGATTCAAGAGGATGAATCAACACAATGCAAAACTCAAACGAAGACCAAAAACACATTCTAAACCAGAAATATGACTCAACAACGGACACAAAATCAATAAAACCAAACTGAAAACGAAAGTTGCAAAGGCTCAATTGTGGTTTGGACAAAGTATTGAACATATCTACAAAACTGCAAGTTCTTTGTGGCTTTCTTGTGGACTCTAGGTATGAAAAACAAAACCAATATAATGGATAGATGAATTACCTAAAGGGCAACCTGGAAATCTGATACCAATTGATGAGAAAATTAGTCCCGATCATCCGAAAGGTAATGGATAAGTCGATTGAGGTGGAGATCTCGACGTTGATGATCCGAGGCTCTCGAGTAGAACACGAAAAACCCCTGCAATCACTACACCACCGCTCTATTGGTTATCAACTGTGCTTCATAGGATTGACCTCGCCAAGAAGGCTAATCCCTGCAAGTGCAACCAAGAACACAAGCAAGAACAAGGTAGACACGATCTGAAATCGAGAAGTTGGGGTTTCACAAACCGTAGAACGGCGATATTATTAATCTAAGCAAAACCCAATTGTTTGTGGCGGCTAATATGGAGTATATATAGGTGGGAGGACGTCCAAGGGGGTGCTGGGTCGTAACCTAACCCTAAGATTCGAAAATAATGGACTTACACTTGATACAAGGCCTAATGGCCCAATACGGTGGCGCGCCACCCTGACAGATTCTAAACTCGATTTTGTTTCGACGATTCCCGTCGACTTGCAAGGGATTTTGATATGGGACCAGCGCCATTAGAAATGTTATCCTCTCCTCTTTCCGTGCATATGTAGAACGTCCAAAACGGAGTTCATATGCGTCCTGGGCATCCGTTTTAGTGCGTACTGCTCTTGGACTCCGAGTTGGATACAATTTTGAGTTTGGTTCGGTTTCTATCTTCTTTGAACAAATTCTCTGGTCTTCCACATCCCTAATGCTTCCTCCAAGTACTCTCTGAAACTCTCCATGGATCCTAATCACAATTAAATTATTAAGTAGCAATCTAGGATCAAAACATATAAGGAAATATATAAGAACGAGCTCACCTCTGAAATTAATTGTTGTGTATGAACTCTATTGATTGCATCTTATATGTTCAATGGAGTGTTGTTTGTATCCATATAAGTGATGTCCTCATCATCCTCCCCTTCTTGAATTGGAGTTGTCCTCGACTCAAGTTCATCTCCTCTCATGTGTTGGTCCAAATGTGCAACACCATCAAATCTTCTTGTATGCATGAATGGAGGAGGCCAAGGTGGTGGACGACATAGTGTGCCATCTTGATATTGTCCATCAACTTGAGCCAGGATCCCAAACAAATAAACATTGTGTCATGTATGTAGGTGCAATAATAATGTGCATGATCTCATCAGTTTTGGCTAAAACTACACGAGTCTATGGGAACTCAGCTAAATTTTAGTTCTGCATACCATCCCCAAATAGATGGACAAACTGAAAAACCAAATCAGATATTGGAGGACATGCTGAGAGCGTGTGCGCTAAAATATGGAGGAAGTTGGGACAAAAGTCTTCCATATGTTGAATTCTCCTACAACAACAGCTACGAAGCGAGTTTGAAGATGTCGCATACGAGGCACTATATGGAAGGAGGTGTAGGACACTCTTGTTTTGGAATGACACAGGGGAAACTCAAGTATTTGGACCCGATGTGATACAGGATGCTGAAAAGCAAGTTCAGACAATCTGAAAAAAATTTAAGGGTTGCTCAGTTAAAGCAAAAAGGCTATGCAGATAATAGGCGAAGAAACTTAGCTTTTGAAGTGGGACACTTCGTATATCACAAAGTGTCACCTATGTGAGGTCGTCAGCGATTCAGCATCAAAGGCAAGTTGGCACCTCGCTATGGATGAATTTTTGACAAACATGGAGAAGTGGCATATAAGTTGGAGTTGCCAATAAGACTTTCTGATGTTCATGATGTGTTTCATGTTTCTCAGCTCAAGAAGTGCTTAAGAGTATGGGAAGAACATGTATACATGGATGAATTGGAGCTTGAGGCATATTTGACTTATGCTGAGCAACATGTCAAAATCTTATCAACAAAAGAGAGAACCACATAGAACAAGATGACTCAATGGTGCAAAGTACAATGGAAACACCATACTGAATCTGAAGCAACTTGGGAGCTGGAAGAAGATCTCCAGAAAGAGTTTCCCTATCTTTTTCCTTCTACGTCGAATCTAAGGGGTGAGATTCATTTTAAGTGGGTAGGTTTGTAACACCCTCATTTTCATCCATCATGCATTGCATTCATTCTTATACATGTATAACATGATACAACACAAAAGGAACAAGATTGAAATGAACTAGAACAAAAACAACAATTACAAAACCTGGTTTAGTATGAGTCTGGAATGGACCCCAGACTAGTTCAATTTAGCTACTGTTGTCCCACAAACTTTTTTGCTAATTGCTACGGATTAGATCGGAAAGCATTTCTATTGTTCTTCGGACTTGTCCATTAATTTTACGGACTAATTTGATTTTGTTTTTGTTTCCATCCGTGCTTGTCCATTGCCAAATATGGACTAGTCCGGTGATCACTACTAAAAACTCCTAAAACTTTGTCTGGATTTGAAACTGGACAATCCCAGACTTGTCCGGCTTGACACTGTAATTGAATGATTGACTTTCTGATCTTAAACTTGTCGAGTATTGCACCGGACTTTTCCATTGAATCCTCTGTACCCCAACTGACTTGTCCGTCTAGACTACGGACTAGTCCGGTGTGTAGGATTTCGACTCAGATTCTATTTTTTCCTCCACGATGGGTTATTGGGTAATTACCTTAATTGGGACCAATGACGTCGTCTCCTGCTCCTGAGGAGCCCAAGAGGAACACAACCATGGCCTCTAGTTGTTTCCACTGCATTATACTTGGATTCCACACTAACCCTACCACCTCTCCTTCTATATAAACACCATATCATCCACCCTCACACCTTTTTTCTATGATAGAAACCCATAGCCCTATCACGTCATGTGCTTCCATTCTTCAAGAAGTACGGTGTAGGATTGCAGAGCACGTGAAAATCTGCCAGAGGGGGGGGGGTAATGGTAGATAAAAACTTTTTCAGCAGAAGCAATGAAAACTCCTCTGCAGAGAAATGATATGTTAAAGAAATCGTGTGTGAGACTAATATAAACGTGTTTTACCACGACAAAAGTGATAGATATCAAAGAGAATCAAGTCACGAAGATTACACAACAAGAATCACGAAAATCCGTTGAGAGAAACTCAAGTTACGATCGAAAGTTCAAACAATGGTCACTCTATCCTACCCGAGAAAAATAGTTATGGAACACTACAAAGAAACTTGTGTAGATAAGAAACCACAAATCCAATGACCGTGAAATTTTTATAGATGATAGAAAATTAAGTTGTGAAGAGAACCCAAAAATAATCACGCCAATCGGATCTATAAAACTCGAGTTATGATAAAACCACAGAAGAAAGGTAGTGTTGTGCAGAAACTCGACGAGAAAGACTTGACGAAGACAAGTCGGACGAACAAGGCGCAAAAGTTCCTTTCAACTACGAATTTTATTCGATTGAACACAAGAGGAACAGCCCCAAAGTCATAAACCACGAGCTCTGGGCTTCCTTGCTTATATAACCAGCCCATAGGCCAACCCAAACCTAACTAGGACTCTAATCCTACACAATTCACGAATCGGAACTTTCCATAACTGCTCAAGACTCTTCTATACGCAGATAGAAGCAATCTTAAGACTTACAAACACCTTAGGAACGTATCCCACATTCCTAAAACAACTCAAATTCGTGACCCACACGAAATCCTATCATAACCAACTTAAAACTTTCCATATTTGAGTCAAACACGACTCAGCCGCAGCCTGAGTCCATAACCAAGTCGGTTGGACCATTCCGACCAATTCTTTACGTCCACTTCTCAGCATCACGCCTCGAAAACATGTAGCCACGTACATGCTCTCCTTGCACATATGCAAACATCTTTCAACGATGTACACGATATCTTCATATGCATTGCTCTTGATTCAGACATGTTGCGCGACCTCCCGATCAACTCAACCACAATTCCTCCCAAACTTGGTTGTTGAACCTCATCTTCTCCCTAAGACTAGTTCAATGGATCCCCTCACCAGCCATGTCTTGAACTCAAGAAACACCTGCACATGAATAAACAACCAATACTTTCGAGCACACATCCACAACAGGACTCTCGTTAGTTCCAAAACTACAACATCTTACATGAGCACCTCAGGTAAGCATGTTACAAACCATAGCAAAATGATATCAACGATAACCACCAAAACACACTAAAAGCTTAGTAAAAGAATACTAAGCAAACTTTCCAACAATGTAAAGCAAGTTCGAAACATTTCACAGTAAAATTTGGAACATTGCTATCAAGCTCCGAATCTTGCCAAAGGTAATCGGAGCTTGAGCCGGAGCTTACCAAAGCTAATACAACCTAGCGCCGGAGCTTACCAAAGCTAGTACAACCTAGCGCTGGAGCTAGAAAAACTTGTCGGAGCTAACCAACATAAGACGGACCTAGCAAAACATATTGGAGCTTAACAAAGACATGCTAGAGCTATCAAAAACATGCTGGAGCTAAAGACAAAGCTCACCAGTGATACCCAAAAACATGTTCGACCTTGACAAAGAAAGTCGGACCTATTATCGGACCTTGTAGAAGTTCGAAGCTAGAGTCGGACCTTGCTAAAAGGGTGTTTTCGCAGCATTTTAGAACTTATATCATCAAAGCCAATGTATTCAGTACAAGCCAATGTATTCAGCACACAGAGGTCTCACAATGTTCCCCTTGGTGAATGCATTGGCAACACCATCTAAAATCCCAAACATTTGGCTAATCCACATGAAAAGTTTTGAAAACAATTTCTCTCCTTTTTAAAACCAAATGAGATAGAAACAATTTCTCTCCTTGATACATAATTCCCCCCTTGCATACTTCTCCCCCTGAGAAGAATGGTGCAATGGTGCCAAAAACACTTGTGAATATGTGCAATGTGTGATCAATTTCTTCCCCTTTGACAAAGTATTCAGCAAGGTACAAAATAGGAATTTTTATTGTCATGAGCATATTAGAACATATACATATAAAACAAAGTTTACCCAAGTCATACTATCAAGTAACTTACACTATCACAGCAATGAGATACATAAAGTAGTGTAAGCCATGTTAGAGATCAAATGTAATTTTCAATAGAAAGTCATGATCTCACAAACTTAACTCTTTCAAAACCTGAAAGCATGACACTTGTTGCTGCATTTTATTATTTTTCAAATCACGAATTTAAATCATATGATATTTGCAAGAGATTATACATGCATCTGCCTTATTCTAACCAACCAAGCCAAGCCTCTGTCATTTGACAAACAGAAGCTTGAGGACATGATTTTAGTCATACACAACTTCTTCCAAGTTCATATCTAAGTGCAATGATAAGCCATCTCAAAAGAAGAAGTGCGATGCGTGCATATTCTCTTGATCTTTTCTCAATTTATATTTTTTCATAAACACTCAACATGTGAGTTGATTACTTGATTAATTCTTTATGATTAGAAGCACTTGTGAGCATACAACAAGTTCAAAACAGCAAGAAAGTTCGACCATGACTAGTTTTAGTGTAAGTAATTATTCCAATTACTAGACATGGCAAAAACTACAAATGTATAACACGAGTAATGTAGTAAGAACTTTCAGCATGTAAAAGGAATCACAAAGTCATATATGTATGAAATACTATGCTCATATTATTTTAATTTCAGATTCACACATAGACTTCTCAAGTTCCACTCCCCCCTCATTGTAAGCCATGAGGATGAATAACCCCTATTTCACTACGAATGAAACGAAAACGAGTGAAATCCAAAGGTTTTGTAAAAATGTCAGCCAATTCTTCTTCGGTATCTACATGGTGAAGCACAATGTTTCCTTTTTTAACATTATCACAGAGAATGTGATACCTAATGTCAATGTTCTTAGTTCTAGAATGTTGCACGGGGTTTTTAGCAATGCAAATAGCACCAGTGTTGTCACAAAACGGTGGAACACTATCTAGATCAACCCCATAGTCCTTAAGTGTTTGAACAATCCAAAGAATATGTGAGCAAGCACTAGAAGCAGCTACATATTCAGATTCAGTTGTGAATTGTGCAACTGGGTTTTGTTTTCTGGAGGACCAAGCAACAAGTGAATTACCAAGAAAATGACAAGCACCGGAAGTACTTTTCCTATCAATCCTACAACCCCCAAAATCAGCATCCGAAAAAGCTTTCAAAGTAACGGTTGAGGAAGAAGGAAGAAAAATTCCAAATTCTTGAGTTCCATGAAAGTACCTGAGAATTCTTTTGGTGGCTTGACGATGTGAAGCAAGTGGGGAGTCTTGAAACCGTGCACAAAGACATACGCTGAATTGTATGTCCAGTCTTGATGCCGTGAGGTACAAAAGTGATCTGATCATGCTTCTATATTCTTTTTGATCTACGGGTTCACCATATTCACCAAGTTCAAGTGTTGTTGCTGTTCCCATTGGTGTCCGAAGAGGCTTTCTTTTGTCCATGTTGAAATGCCTTAGGAGGTCTTTTGTATACTTCGTTTGATGCACAAAGGTACCCTCCTTGGTTTCCTTTATTTTCAGCCCCAAAAAGTATGTGAGTTCTCCCATCATATTCATCTCAAATTTTGAACTCACCATAGCAAAAGACTTGGAAACAAGATCATGAGAAGCAGAACCAAAGATAATATCACCCACATACACTTGAACGAATAATGAGTCATTGCCATGCTTAAGCATGAAAAGAGTTTCATCAACGTTGCCCATGGTAAACCCCTTTTCAAGTAAGAATGTTTTTAACCTATCATACCATGCTCTAGGGGCTTGTTTGAGACCGTACAAGGCTTTGGACTGTTTGTAAACATTATTATGAAAATCTGGATTTTCAAAACCCGGTGGTTGTTTGACATAAACATCCTCATCTATGTAGCCGTTAAGAAATGCACTTTTAACATACATTTGATATAGCTTAAAACCATTAGATGCAGCAAAAGCTAATGAAATTCTTATGGCTTCTAATCTAGCAACAGGAGTGAAAGTTTCATCAAACTCTAGACCTTCAACTTGAATGAAACCTTGAGCAACCAACCTAGCCATATTCCTAACCACAACACCATTCTCACTTTGTTTATTTTTAAACACCCATTTAGTTCCAATTAAAGTGTGACCTTGAGGTGGAGGTACAAGTTTCCAAACATTATTTCATTGAAAATTTTCAAACTGTGCATGGCAATAATCCAAGATTCATTAGTGAGTGCATGTGATATATCTTTGGGTTCAAAAGAAGCAACAAAAGCAGAATGAGCATTAGAGTTTGGATCACAAAATTTGGACATTTGAGAACCCGGGGGGGGGGGGGGGGGGGACTGGACACTTCACAAGCTTCTTCTTCTTCATATTCATCACAAATTGATGAGCTCGTGACTTGAGGAGGATCTAGACCAGCAATGGTGGTCATCAGTGCTGGCTGTGAAACAAAATCAGGAGCTGGAACAATGTCATTAGCTGCTGAATTTTTGGGCAGCAGCACCACTTCTTTCTCATCTTCAATAAAAATGCTCTCCCCCTGAGGATATGGACCCGGACCTGCAATGTTTGAGCTATTACCTGTGCTAGCTTCATCAAAAGACACCTCACAAGTCTCTACAATTTTGTTAGTGTCAAGTGAAAGCACACAGTAGCCTCTAGTATGAGATGGATAACCAAGAAACATGCCATCAATGGATCTAGGATCAAATTTATCAAGATTGTCATGTTTCTTAACAAAGCATTTGCATCCAAAGACCCAAAACTGTGTAACACTAGACCTATGTCCAAACCGGAGCTCATATGTGTTTTACCTAGCTTAGCGCGCAAGAAAACACGATTTGAGACATACCAAGCAGTTGTAATCGCATCAGCACAAAATTTCCTAGGAGTTTGATATTCATCAAGCATAGTCCTAGCCATTTCAACTAATGTTTTGTTCTTTCTTTCTACAACACTATTTTTTTAATGTACATATGGTGAAGAAAATTGATGATCTGTTCTATTTTCAGCATAAACGTGATCAAAAGATTGATTTTTAAATTCGGTTCCGTTATCACTTCTAATCGCTTTTAAAGATCCTGGGTGATCAATTGATAATCAAAGAAATAAAGTTCTAAAGTGACTAAAAGCTTCATTCTTAGATGTCATAATGTAAACCCAAGAGTATCTAGAATAATCATCAACAATCACAAGAACGTACCATTTACCTTTGAAGGATTGAACACGTGAAGGTCCTACGGTGTCAAGGTGCAAAAGTTGACCCGGTTCAATTGTCATGATCATTGTGAGAGGAGTATGTGAACTTGCAACAATCATAGCATGTCTACAAGAATAGCACACAATTTCTTTGTCCCCTTTAAGCTTAGGCAGCCCACATATGCGATCAAGAGCACTAACATGTATTAGATGTCAAAGCCTACGTGACCAAGTCTACGATGCCAAAAATAAAAGTCCTTTCAATCATTAGCAACTAGACACCTATTCTTAGAGGAAGACATATCAAAATCATCTTTAAAAACTCTTCAAAACCGTGACATGTTAAAAATAAGCTCATTGTGTGAATTTACAACTTTGCAGCATTTTTTAGTGAAAATAATTTCTAGATTTTCATCTAGTATTTATGAAACAAAAAGCAGGTTGTATTTCAAATTTTTAACAAGTGACACATCCTTCAAAGTGTAGTGATGATTTACTCTAACCGAACCCTTAGCAATTATAGGAGTTGAAGAATTATCGGCAAAAGTAACATTCTCTACACGTGACACAAAAGAGAGGGAGGAGAACCATTCTTTGTTACCAGTCATGTGGTGTGAGCAACCTGAATCCACAATCCAAATGTTCTCCTTCCTCATGTGTGTAACCTACATAGAATAACAATACGTAGATGACTCAATACTGGGGTTAGTCAAAAGGCATTTAGGGATCCAGTACTGAGCCACACGATGTCCAACAGGAATAACACGCAAAAGCTGAGATAAAATAGCAGGTTTATGAGACAAAGCTTGAGGATTTTTGTACCCAACTACTATCCTATGAGATGTTACATGTGTAGCACGATAAACAGTAGGTTTGGAGCAAACTTTGCATGTTTTCTACTCAGTACAGCAGATCGCATGTTCCTATCATTCGGTTTAGCAAGTGCAGCAGATCGCATGTTCCTATCAGATCTAGCAATCAATTATTCCTTTTTCTGTGGTTTAGCTATTCTGTAACAAAAATCTATGACATGACCATATCTACCACAGTAGTTACAATAAAATTTAACTTTTTGTTCATGTCTAGATAAGCAAGCAACATTTTTATTTAAAACCGGATGAGACAACACTCCTGCAAATTTGAAAACCACTTCTTTTTGTTTAGGATCTGTTTGAATCAAACCACTTCATAATGACTTTACAATTTTAGGTGGATGTGCCTTAGCATGAGCATGAGAATCAAAACCTATACCAGTTTTATCATTGCAAGATTTGGAAGAATTCAAAAGCAAGTTTAGGTTATTATTCCCATTACAAAACCGATCTAATGTCGTATGCATGTAATCGAGTTTATTGGACAGATCAAGACAATTTTCACATAAAGTTTTTCCTTTTAATTTGCAATCGGAACAATATTTAACTTCATGAGAACGTAAAGCATTGTTCAATATAGAAATCTCATTCATAGCATCATGTAGTTTCTTATCAAGAACATCACAAGTAGAACAATGCAAATCAATTGTAGAACAGCTAGCATCTTTCATGTTTTTATCATTAAGTGCAGCAAGCTCTCTGTTCTTTTCAATTTCTAACTCAAGTTTATCAAGTGTGGAGGTGTCCACACTTCTTAATGAGGACAATTGTTCATATATTAAATCACACGAGGAACAAAAATCATCACTAGGAATCAAGGATTTCAAACGATTAATTTCAGATTCTAGTGACTCAATTTTAACAGCATTGTCCCTAAGTTTTTTTGTCCTTTTTTCTTAACTATTACAGTGGTACGAGAAATAGAATCACACATTTCTTCGCAAGTAGGACATACCTCTTAATTGTCGCTATTGTGTTTAGCCTCCTCCATACTTGATCTTGACTTGCCCGCCATGAAGCACAAGTTTGCCCAATTATATTCATCTTCGTCACTTCAAATGTCCACATCGCTTGAGCCAAGTTCTTGAAGTGCAGAGATAAAACTGCTCACCAATTGACATCCCGTAAAACCATTCTTTTTCTTCGTATCTTTTCCAGAGGAGTGATTTGTCCTTGTTTGTTTTTCATCCCGGTATGTAGGATCTAAAAGGTTAGGGAAATATGAATGAAAATGTCCTGTCTTACCACATTCGAAACATCGTTAAGGTCCGGAGCTTCCTCTCCTTCTAGTTCTCACATTTTGTAATGCTTTCGAGAACCTAGTAGAGAGAAGTACTAGCTCCTCCTCTAGAAACTCCTCAATCTAGTCAAGGGTTAGAGAGGACAACAAAGCAAGTGTACCACAAGATGAAGATTGGCTGGAGCTAGGCATATCACGTTGAGAAACAAATGCAAGAGACTTGTTGGGGTTCTTACGTGAGATTATGTCAATTTCATGAGTTTTCAATTTAGAATAAAGAACATCTAATTTAAGTGTACTCATGACAGTAGATTCATGAATAGATGTGACTTTCATCTCCCAAATTGACATGACTAATGCACTTAGTAAATGCCTAGCATTCTCAGCATCTGAAAAATTAACATTGACACTACGCAAGTTGCTGAGAATTTTGTTCAAACGAGCAAATAGATTGTCAATTGACTCACCGGGTTGTATCTCAAAACGCATGTATTCCTTTTTGAAAATATCTTGTTTTACCTCCTTGATCGTGTTAGATCCTTCGTGGTAGTCGCAATGTGCTTTTCCACACATCGTATGCAGGTCGTAGGTGTGCAACACGGTCGAAGTCGCTTTGACTTAATCCTCGTATGATCAAGTTCCGAGACTTGTTGTTGTTGACATCTCTCAGATTTGTATCTGTAACTTGATCGTTTGACGACACTTTGTAAGGCTTGACACCTTCTTCCATATTGCGAGGCCTTAAGCCTGGATAAAGGCTTCCATACGTGCCTTCCAAACCTGAAAATCGATACCACTAAAGACACATGGTTTTGTGGAGTATTTCTCCATGATGATTAGTCAAAACACGTGCAAATCACAAAGATTAGAGCACCTTGATTTTGATACCAATTGTAGGATCGAAGAGCACGTGAAAAGCTACCAGAGGGGATGAATGGTAGATTTAAAACTTTTTCAGCGGAAGCAATGAAAACCCCTCGGCAGAAAAACGATATGTTTATGAAATCGTGTGTGAGACTAATCCAAAGGTGTTTCACCATGACAAAAGTGATAGATATCAGAGAGAAACAAGTCACAAAGAAGACAGAACAAGAATCACGAAAATCCGTCCAGAGAAACTCAAGTTACGATCGAAAGATCGAACAAATGTCACTCTGTCCTACCCGAGAAAAACAGTTCTGAAACACTGCAAAGAAACTCGTGTAGATCAGAAACCACAAATCCAATGACAGTGAAATTTGGACAGATGATAGAAAACTAAGTTGTGAATACAATCAAAAAATAATAACACCAATCGGATCTGTAAAACTCGAGTTATGATAAAACCACCAAAGAAAGGTAGTGTTGTGCAGAAACTCGAAGGGGAAGACTTTACGAAAACAAGTCGGACAAATAAGGCATAAAAGTTCCTTTCAACTATGAATTTTATTCAATATAACACAAGAGGAATGGCCCCAAAGTCGTACACCACGAGCTCTGGCCTTCTTTTCTTATATAACCAGCCCTTAGGCCAACCGAAAAACTAGGACTCTGTTCCTACTCAATTCACGAATCGGAACTTTCTATAACTGCTCAAGACTCTTCTATACGTAGATAGAAGCAATCTTAAGACTTTCAAACACCTTAGGAACATATACCACATTCCTAAAACAACTCAAATTCGTGACCCACACGAAATCCTATCATAACCAATATAAAACTTTTCATATTTGAGTCAAATACGACTCAACCGCAGCCTGAGTCCAGAACCAAGTCGGTTGGACCATTCCGACCAATTCTTTACGTCCACTTCTCTTCATCATGCCTCAGAAAAAATTAGCCACATTGATGCACTCCTTGCACACATGCAAACATCTTCCAACGACGTCCACGATACCTTCACATGCGTTGTTCTTGATTCATACATGCTGCGCGACCTCCCGATGAACTCAACCACAATTCCTCCCGAACTTGGTTGTTGAACCTCATCTTTTCCCTATGACTAGTTCAATGGATCCTATTACTAGCCATTTCTTGAACTCAAGCAACACCTTCACATGAATAAACAACCAATACTTCCGAGCACAAGTCCATGACTTGACTCTTGTTAGTTCTGAAACTACAACATTATATGTGAGCACCTCACGTAAGCATGTTGCAAACCATAGCAAAATGATATCAACCATAACAACCAAAACACACCAGAAACTTAGTAAAATAATACTAAGCAAACTTTCAAACAATGTAAAGCAAGTTTGAAACATTTCACAGTAAAAGAAGGAACATTGCTATCAAGCTTTGAATCTTGCCAAAGCTAACCGGAGCATGAGCCGGAGCTTACCAAAGCTAGTACAACCTAGCGTCAGAGCTTATTAAAGCTAGTACAACTGAGAGCCGGAGCTTATCAAAGCTAGTACAACCTAGCGTTGGAGCTAGAAAAACATGTCAGAGATAACCAACATAAGTCAGACCTAGCAAAATATATCAGAGCTTAACAAAGACATGCTGGAGCTATCAAAAATATGCTGGAGCTAAAGACAAAGCTCACCGGAGCTACCCAAAAACATGTTGGACCATGACAAAGCAAGTCAGACCTATTGTCGGACCTTGCAGAAGCTCGGAGCTAGAGTCGGACCTTGCTAAAAAGGGTGTTTTGGCAGAATTTTAGAACTTATATCGTCAAAGCCAATGTATTCAGTACAAGCCAATGTATTTAGCACACATAGGTCTCAGAGATGGAGCCTTCACCGCAAGGAAGAACAGGGAGGATAAGGACGAGAAGGAATTAGGAGAATCAAGCGATATTGTTGTCACAACTGCGATCTTCTTCATCGTTTGTTTGACGTCGATGTTCTTCTTTGCCAATCCTTCATCTTTGTCGATCTAGACATAAGTTCTCAAGTTTTGCCGAATCCTCAACCCTTGAACTCTAAGATTCACGGTAAATACCTCAGATCTATCTTTCTACGTCAATTATGATCCCATACTTAACTCAAACTATATTCTAGATGGAAATTAGCTAAAACCCTAGTCATAGAGGACTTGTCCAATCCACTACGGACTAGTACGGTCTCCCAAATCTGAAAATTCCTGAAACTTCTTTAATGTTCACCAAAATGAATTGGAACTTTCTCTAACATGTAAGGCTCAATTGTAACTAGTCATCTATAATATCAACCTAATAACATGCATCACCACAATGTTGCATCCATCGTGCATGTCATGACATATTGAGTAATATATGAGCATTGATTGATTGCAATTTTTGTTTTGTATGTTTGCCGTGGGGAATAGAAGGTAATGCTCTAGGGGTTGCTTTCGTGGACCTCCATCACCAGAATTTTGAGGTTTCTGATCCAAACCAGTCTCAACAGCAAGGCAATTGTTATTGATCATTTTAATATTGTTTTTAAAATGTTTTATTTGCAAAATCGCATGCCTATGCCAAATTGATGGGAAACCCATGACAGGTGTTTACTAGATTTGGTTGGCCATCCTTGTCGCTTGGAATATACTTGGTTTGATGTTATGGTGGTTTTGCATGCTTTAGATCATAGGACCGGTTCGTGGAGCGACTATCTAGGATTTACAGTAGCACCACAAGGACAAGTATGGGTGTAGAAGAGCTGAGTAATTAGTTGTGTTGCTAGTATTGGATGGACCATTGGATGGTGCGGGGAATGGGAGTCAAGGAGCGTTACCCTGGGAACCGCATGGCACATGGGGGCCCATGGGTGGGAGAATGGAGATTCAATCCTACTGGTTAAACCTTAGTGTGTCCGTACATGCTACTAGCCCCCTCTGTAAAGGCTATTTTTTGATCTCTTGGCCACACACCATCGGAAGTGCGATAAGACATAATAGAGGTTCTTAGTAATCAAAAGGTGATAAAATCACGGACATGTGGGTAAAGTGGTACAACCTCTGCAGAGTGTTAAAAACTATCATAATAGTCGTGGTCCCGGTTATGAGCGACCTGGACCCTCACATGATTAGGGTAGAATTTGGGAATTGGAATGGTTTGGTATTGGTTATGGTCATGGATTGGGTTATTGTAATGGACATGGTTGTTGATAAAGGTGAGAAATTGGTATTGGATCGATATTACTTAATGGATGTGATATGATAGTAAATGTTGGAATTGGACTCATAATTGGTAATTATTTTGGATATGATGAAATTAATTCACATAGACATTGTAGGATGCTTTTTACACATTTTTAATGCACTTTCCAAGGAATAGCCATTTATTATCATTCCTTTTTTAAGCTACATGTCACATTTCCCCACACTTGCTGAGTACGACATGTGCTCACCCTTGCAATCCCCCCCCTCCCACCAACAATTTCGGGTGATGTTTGGGAGTACCATGAGAATAATGCTTTCTAGGTTGTGTGATACTGTCAACTGCCTGTGGATGTTTTCGAGCCGCGCTGCCTTGTTTGCTTAGTTTAGTTTATTTTCAACTGTAGTATTAGTAACAATGATCATTAGAGTTTGTATTTCGAGAACCATTTGATTTTTTTAATAAAGGCACCAATTTACTAATTTGTGTCATGGTAATTTTCTGTATATCATTTGATGTTTTGTCGTGTATGCGTGATGAACACCCTGGGCACACATATGTGTCACACTTGGTTCATTTTCATAACCTGGTGTCACACTATTCGAAGAAAATACCAAAAATAGTTAAGTTCTGGAAGGTGTTGCAACAACACTGGACTAGTACGCACCTAACCTCGTACTATTCCGGCCTTTCTGGTATTTGACAATTCTGCTAAGTGTTGCAGGAAAAATTTTCAATGCCTATTCACCCCACTCTAGGCCACAATGACCTCCCTAGGATGCCTAGCATGTCAGAAGGCTACCAGGCGAAGATGTCCCAGTTGGAGCGCAGGAAATCGACGAGTGCGCCCTCCTGCTTCCGACCTAGGGTGGGGTCGGCTCGTATCATCTTGGCTGGATCTTTAGGGTTGATTTGGACTGCCTCTGTGTCTTCTGTGGGTTGGAAGATGTCAGATGTGATGGTTTGATAGGGTGAGCCTTTCGACATGTGCTGTTAGAGCTCGCTGAGGTCCGACACTGCTACCTATATCGACACCAACTCGCACGCATCTCGTTCGCATAGGATGGCTTACCGGACATTTGATTGCATGGGGATGAGCCCCTCGGGGTCGGGCATCCTCAGCTTGAGGTAGGCATGGTTTGGGACGGCCATGAACATAGCGTAGCATGGTGATCCCAAGATGGCATGGAATGGGCATCCGAACTCAGGGACCTCGAACGTAATGGTCTCCATGTAGAAGTTTATTTCGTCCCCGAAGGTGACGGGGAGGTCAATCATCCCAAGTTGTATCGCTTGCTTGCCGAGGACAACACCGTAGAAGGGTGGTCGAGCAGGGCAAAGATGGGAGTTAGGCCAACTATCATACCCAAAATTAGGGGGAGCCGCCCAGCCTGCGGGAGGTGGTTGGGATGGTCGGATCGGTCGGACATCATCACCGTTCCAGAGTGCCAAAGGGGAGTCAGAATGATTGTGATGGTGATGTCTATCTGGGGTGTCATGGGAGAGTAGCAGAGCAGACTCGATTATCCCTACGTAAGAGGGTGCTCCCTTCAGAGTTGTGGGTCAGCACGCCTATTAGAGGTGAGAATGCTGGTCTCGTGCTAGGGATCAAGAGGGTGCTCGAGTTGCTGGCGAAGAGATCCAGGCTCCCTAGGCGTGTGATCCAGCGGTAACTCATAGTCACCAAACAATATCTTCCAGACGAGCATGAAAGTCAATCTACCAATTTCGACTGTCAATATAACTCAATTATATGCGTGAATAAATATTTTTTACACACATCACTCTTATATTTAACATAATTCCACCTGTACTTGATGAATAGTGCATGCAAGTATTTTATCGCAGGAATGGGGGAAAATGAGGGGCGTAATCCTAAAGAGTGACATCTCGGTCAATCACGAGATGACATATGGCAACACATGGATTCATGGACGTATTATCAGACGTAACCGAGAAAATCCAATGTCGATTCATGTGGGATGGGAACTAGGGCTCACCAGTCAGTCACCGGAAGAAAACACAATTGAGGAGACGACAGGACCAGGACAACTGACTCCCTGACTCGACCGACTTGGTCTGGGCACCTTTCATGGTCAAATGATGTGTGGCGCTCTCCTGTGGCACCCTCATGATGGTGAAGAGTGCTTCTGTGCAAAAGATGGCAGGAGCTGGCTGAACTCCGTGTATAAATAGAAACCCTTACTTCTAGACACACCACTTGAGCATTCACTCCATTGTATACACTAGTTCTCTTAGTCCTTAGTGGAGGTTAGGCTGTATAGATGAGCCTCTAGTCCAACCTCCAAATTGGAAAAGGTATGGCTCATGTATCTTTTCTTCCTTTTGTAACTTTATGCATATTAATAATAATAATATTAGTCCCTCTTTATTCATATACTTGGGTAAAGCGTTTCATGTTTCATTGTGGTGTCTATGTTTGTATACATGTAGATGTCATTATGATCCAATAGTAATATGATTATTACATTATTATAAACACCATATACCTCCACTATAGTCTAATTTGGTAATAACATGATTATGTTAATATGAATAAGCTAGTGCTTGGTCCCAACATTGGTTCAATGATGTTTAGGTTAGTCATTACCATAGGATGATATTTGTATCCATACTCATAAGTTATTTACTTAACATGTAAGCGTGGTGTTTAGATAGTTAAGTAGCGTTGGATGTCTCGTAGACTCAGTAATTGTTTGGTCGGTGGCATGTGGTGATATCCCTTTTAGTCCTTTGCACTCCTCCACGTTCAGCTGTGCCACAGGCTCTTAGCTGGAATTTTTTTGGTTTTGCCAAAGTTACACCCGCGCCAGATGTCATGGACCGCTATGCCCTAGTATTAACCATTAATATGTTCATGTGTACATTCTTAGAGATGTATATGAGTAATTAGAGCACAGTATCAGTAGGCCCTTTTTGTAGTTTAACTTTCGCTCGGACAAAATCACCCCTTAGAGTAGATTGCTTAGGTGTGTGTCACACTACACAATTCCATCATTTATCCATCCTTTTTAGAATCCTAACTAGATCATCCTACTCTACCGATGATTTTGCTACACCTTACTTACCTTCCTTTGGGATAAAATAAATGATACCCTAGGAAATACTCTTGGGTGAAATGCAACAGTGGTACTTTCTGTGAGCTTGCATAACTCATCTTGCTTTTGCTTAGGTTTGGCTAGTGCTCACATGCAACAATCCCTAGAGATTGTAGCACATTCAAGATGAAGGATGTCACTCGAGATGTCATTCGTCTTCAACTGTTTCTGTTCTCACTCTTTGGGTGAGAGAAGTAGTGGTTCTACACGAACCAAAGTGCTATAAACATTTGGGAAAAGTGTTCCAAGGCATTCTTCGCCAAGTTATTCTCATTGGGTAAGCTTCCCGGAAGAACCCAAGGAATCCAATCCCGAGGCTTAGGAGAGGCTTCAGGAGTACATCATGGCCTATCCCCACCACAAGATGGATGATTGGCTTATCATACAAAACTTCTATAACAGGCTGACTCCATCTGCCCGAGATCATGTGGATGCTTCTGCTGGAGGTGCCTTCTTCTCGCTTACGGTGCCCAAGGCAAAGGAATTGATTGAGAAGATGGTGTCCAACATGGGTTGCAGCAACGAGCGTCTCCAGTCCCGACAGCAAGGCATGCACACCTTGAAAGAGGTGCACATGATCACTGCCAAGATAGATCACCTGATGAAGAAATTGGATTGCCAAGACAATGGAGAAGTATTTGGCACCGCCCTGGCCTTAGATGCTCATATGACTTGTCAGGTTCATGGCAACGCGGGACACATGAGGAGTGGTTGTCTCGAGACCCGTGAGGATGCCTTATACTTGGCATACAATGGAAACTTCAACAATGGCTACCATCCAGAAGGTCATGGGTGGGTCCGACCATGCCCTTTCTTTCAAGGGGGCTACAACAACAATAATGGCAATGGGAATAAGCCAAACTTGAAGTAACATACTATTAGCCAACTTGAGATCAATGTCTCCCTATCCATGAAGTTGTGAGCTAATGACAGGACCCTAGAGAATATCAACGCCAATATTGAAGGGTTAGCTTCAAGCTTCAAGAACTAGTTGAGCTTCAATTAGCTCATCTGGCAGTGTTATCCCTCCATTGGAGAATGGAAAGATCTCAGGGTAGCCTGAAGGTCCCCCGAAAAACGTGATTGTGGTTGCCACTAGGGGTCGAAAGACCACTTCTGACCCACCGTACCTCACTCAAGGGAAGGAAACAACTAAGAAAGACAAGGAGGAAATCCCTGCTGGCAAGGGAGAACAACTTGGTGAGAAAATGGCAAGACAATTTGAGGATACAACCTTCATGCAATACCCTCAAAGAAATCAGAAGCCAATTGTGGATGAGCAATTCAATCGCTTTGTTGAAGTCATCAATAAGATCCACATCAATGTGCCCCTGATAGATGCAATGCAATAACCCACTTATACTTGCTATCTCAAGGACATATCAAACAAGAAGAGACCATTTCCCTCCATAGAAATGGTTAGGTTAATAGAGGATTGCAGTACAACCATCCTTAACACGCTTTCTAAAAGGAAGGACTCAGAATGCCTCACTATATCCTTGTCGTTTGTGACACAACACTCTCACAATGTACTTTGTGACCTTGGTGCAAGTGTTAGTTTCATGACAAATGTGATCTTAGATTCTACATTGTTTCCAACACCAATGAAGCTCCAGCTGCCGATTCTTTGGTCCGCTACCCTACGGGTATTGCCAAAGATGTTTTGGTGACAATCCGGAGCTGCCCCATACCTGTATACTTTGTGGTGCTCGACATGGAGGTCGAAAAGAAAACTCCACTCATTCATCGACGCCCTTTGCTTAGCACCACGGATGCTCGCATTGATGTGGGAGCCGGAAAAGTCCATTTCCTTATCAATTTCAAGGATGAGAAGTTTGACTTCGGCCAAGAAAGGAGCAATTCTCCATGATCAAAATCAAATATGCTCAAGTGTCAAACACATCAAGGAGGTCGAAGTAACCCCAGCACAAGTGGACACGCTCATTGCATTTATGAGGAAGTTGATTTATAAGGAGACTCCATCGTTCTATCCATGCTGATATTTCAAAAGGATAGAGAAATCAGGGCCATATGAACGGTCCAAGTCCAATAAGCCATAAAAAAGAGAATAGCGGATGAAGCAAGCCATGTTGTTTGAGTCTACTTCTACGGGGCTGGAGGCCGAAAATTAAAGCTTCGCAAGACAGAGAAAACCTATCTCACCGGATATTTGGGCGAGACTTCGCCAATTTGTTAATTGAGTAGTTATCTCATAATTGCTTTTTCCATCCGCATTTGATTTTTTCCTGTTGAGTTTTTTGCATTTTCCACGGCATGTCTGATTTTTCCTTAGGGTGCTGAGAATTTTTTTTTCTCAACTTAGATTTTTTTATTTTTGGAAAAAAATGTTGCATTTGAGAATGTTTTATTTGAAAAACAATTTTTTAGAGTAATTTTTTGTTTGATTCACTCAACAGCTAGAATTGTAATGAATGTGGCCTAGAGGGGTGGTGAATAGGCGTTAAAACTTTTCCTTCAACACATACTGAAACAATAAAATACAAGGTCGAACAAGTCCGGTGTTAACGCAACACCAACAAATACTTTGCTCTTTTTGGAATTTTTATGGATATGTAACACAGCGGAATATGTAAATCAACTTAAGAGTAATAAGCAAATGTGTAGGATGGTTAGGTTTCACGAGAATCACCAATTTAGTTGCCAAATTGAAAATTTATCAATTCGTGCCCTAACTAGTTGTAGGTATAAATGAAATAAACAAAAGGCACAAGACACGACGTTTTCTACCGAGGTTCAATCTCACACGAGGGATCTATATCCTCGTTGAGGAACTCACACAGAGCCAGATCTCAACCAACCCTTTACCTCATCAAGTCACCACGACGGCCGACTTGAATTCCACTATCAACGGGGTAATCACCGAGTCAGTGGGGAATCTCACAAACTGAGGGCTCCCATATGATTACAATGAAAAAAATAGATCAATGACACTCGAAAGATGTACAAGAACAGCAAGAGTGTGAGAGAGCTCAAGATCGCGTAGACGTTGCTCTCCCTTTCCTAGTTCTCAAATACCAAAAGAATGATCTTTTAGGGCCTTAGATGTGTGGATAGGAGTGTTTCCGTGCTCTTGGTAGGTGTGACGGCGCTAGGGTTCTTAGTTGTAGGTTATGGGCTCGTGGATCACATATTTATAGAAATTTCAAAAAGTTACCTTTTGAGATCCCGACGCCCGGACTAGTTCTCTATGAGAACTGGACTAGTCCGGTGTGATGTGAGAATAAACGTGAAGTTGTGCAGCACACTAGAAACCCTAATTTTTTGTGAGTGTACCAGACTAGTCTACATAGGACCGTACTAGTCCGGTTTGTGTCCAGAGGGAAATCGGACTAGTGTGCTTCATTGTGAATGTGAGGGTAAAAGGACTAGTTCGCATTTGAGGACTTGTCCATTTGAGCACTAGAGAGATATCGGACTAGTCCGGACAAGATCGGACTAGTCTGTTCTCTACTCAGGGAGGAATATGGATAGTCCGCTCTTTTCGGACTAGTCCATTGCACTGACTATGTTTTCAATTTAGTGATTAGCCCTTACCCTCTACACAAAGGTTTGAGCTCTTGAGGTGTGTCTGTCACAAACACTCTATACATTCTGAACTACTTTGCGCTTCTGCTCTCCACTTGTGATATTCCCATCTTGTTTCTTATTTTTCACCTTTTTGTGCACCGTTACTTCCATTATCCAAGACCTGTTCTCAACTTAACAAATGTTATTAGGATCTCACTTTGTGAGACATATGTGTGCTGAATACATTGGCTGTTACGATACAAGTTTTGAATATTGCTAAAACACTCTTTTCAACGAGGTCCCGACTCCGAAGAGTTGCGACAATAGGTCCGACATGCTTTGGGTAGCTCCGGCAAGGTCCGACAATAAGTTCATCTTGTATTGGGTTTCTCCAGCAAGGTCCGATGTTAGGTCCGGCATGCTTTGGCTAGGTTCGGCGTAAGCTCCGGTTAGCATTCGCAAGGTCCAGTGCAAGGTCCGGTGCAAGATCGCAGTAATTCTACTTTTAACTTGCAATATTTCAAACTTCCTTCACACTTATGGGATGTTTGCTAAGTATTCTTTTACTATGTTTTTGAAGTGTTATCGCTGCTTACAGTAGTTTATTTTTTGATATGATTTGCAACATGCTTATGTGAGGTGCTCACGTAAGGTGTTGTGGTTTTTGAACTAACATAAGTCAAGTCGAGGACTTGGGCTCGCAAAGGGTTGTTGTTTATTCATGTGCAGGTGTTGCTTGATGTCAAGACATGGCTGGTGATGGGATCCATTGAACTAATCTTAGGGAGAAGATGAGGTTCAACATGTCAAAACATACGCTTGTGGTTGAGTTGAATGAGAGGTCACGCAGCATGTTTGGGTCAAGAACAATTCCTATGAAGGTATCGTAAACATTGTTGGAAGGTGTTTGCATGTGCGCAAGGAGTGCATGGACGTGGAAATTTGGTTCCAAGGTGTGATGATGAGAAGTGGACGTAAAGAATTGGTCAGAAAGGTCCAACCGGATGGATTATGCCTCAGGCTGTGGCTAAGGTTGTTATGATTCGTTTATGGAAAGTTTCAAGTTTGTTTTGGTTAGATTTCGTTTGGGTCACAAAGTTGAGTTTGTTTAGGAATGCGGGATACATTCCTAAGGTGTTTGGAAGTCTTAAGATCACTTCTATCTGCGTAGGGAAGAGTCTTTAGCGGTAATGGAAAGTTTCTGTTAAACTGAGTATGATTAGAGTCCTAGTTTGGATTAGGTTGGCCTTAGGGCTGGTTTAAAAGCAAGGGAGGCCAGAGCTCGTGTAGAGACATCTTTGGGCTGTTCCTCTTGTGTTTTGATCAACAAAATTCGTAGTTTAAAGGAGCTTTTGTGCCTTGTTCGCCTGACTTGGTTCAAACAAGTTTTATCATAACTCGAGTTTTACAGATCCAATTGACGTCATTCATTTTAGGTTGTCTTCACAACTTGATTATCTATAATCTTTGAAAATTTCACGATCATTGGATTTGTGGTTTATGATCTACACGAGTTTCTTTGTAGTGTTGCAGATTTGGTTTTTACTCGGGTAGAACAGATTGACCTTTGATTGATATTTCAATCATAACTTGAGTTTTTCTTGATGGTTTTTTGTGATTATTGTTGTGACTTATTCATGACTTGACTTTTCACAATATATACTAGTTTTTTCATAATTTATCACGTTTATATTAGTCGCACGCAATGTTTCTCTAACAGATTAATTTTCTACTAAGGGGTTTTTGTTGCTTCCACTGAGAAAGTTTAAATGTACCATTCAACCCCCCCCCCCCCTCTTGTAGCTTTTCACGTGTTCTTCAATCCTACAATTGGTATCAGAGCTATGGTGCTCTAATCTTTGGGATTTTCATGTATTTTGACTAATCATGATAGAGAAATACTCCGCAAAACCTTGTGTGTTTAGTGGCATTGATTTTCAAATTTGGAAGGCACATATGGAGGCTTTCATCTAGGCGCAAGACTTTGCAATATGGGAAAATGTGTACAAGCTTTACAACGTGCCGCCAAAGGATCAAGTCACCGCTACGAACATGATAGATGTCAACAACAACAACAAGGCGCGGAACTTGATCATACAAGGATTGACTCAAAGTGACCTCGATTGAGTTGCACACCTATGATCTGCATACGAGGTTTGGAAATTTATATATGATTATCATAAAGGATCGAACACTATGAAGGAGGTGAGACAAGATATGTTCAAGAGAGAATACATACGCTTCGATATGCAACCTGATGAGTCAATCGATGACCTATTTGCTCGCTTTAACAAAATTCTCAGCAACTTACGTAGTGTCAACGTTAATTTTTTAGATGCTGAAAATGCTAGGCAATTACTAAGTGCATTAGACATGTCAATTTGGGAGATGAAAGTTACATCTATTCGTGAGTTCACTGTGATGAGTACACTTACATTAGATGTACTATATTCCAAGTTGAAAAATCATGAAATTGAAATAATCTCATGTAATAACCCCAACAAGTCTCTTGCATTTGTTTCTAACCGTGACATGCCTAGCTCTAGCCAATCTTCATCATGTGGTACACTTGCTTTGCTGTCCTCTCTAACCCTTGAACAGATTGAAGAGTTTCCAAAGGAGGAGCTAGCACTTCTCTCTACTTGATTAACAAAAGCATTACAAAATGTGAGAACTAGAAGGAGAGGAAGTGTCGGTTCTCAGCGATGCTTCGAATGTGGTAAGAAAAGACATTTTGTATGGATTGTCGTAACCTTTTAGGTCATACTTCCCATGATGAAAAGCAAACAAGAACAAAGCACTCCTCTGCAAACGATAGGAAGAAGAAAAATGGTTTTATAGGTCGTCAATTGGTGAACAGTTTTATCTCCACACTCAAAGAACTTTGCTCGAGTGATGTGGACATCGGAAGTGATGAAGATGAAGAGAATTTGGAAAATTCGTGCTTCATGGCGGGCAACTCAAGATCAAGTATGGAGGAGGCAGAACACAACAACGACGATGAAGTGGTATGTCCCACTTGCGAAGAAATGTGTGATGCTATTTCTCGTGCCACTGTTATAGTTAAGAAAAAGGACAAAAAACATAGAGACAATGCTGTTAAAATTGAATCACTAGAATCAGAAATTAATCATTTGAAATCTTTGATTCCTAGTGATGATTGTTGTTCCTCTTGTGAGCTTATATATGAAAAATTGTCCTATTTAAGAAGTGCACACACTTCCACACTTGATAAGCTTGAACATGAAATTGAAAAGAACAAAAAGCTTGCTGCACTTAATGATAAAAACTTGAAAGATGCTTGCTCATCTAGACATGAACACAAAGTTAAATTTCATTGTACCTACTGTGGTAGAGATGGCCATGTCATAGATTTTTGTTGTAGACTAGCTAAACGGAAAAAGGAAAGAATGCCAGCTAGATCTTATAATTCTCATGCAAAATTTCCTGCACATGCTGAATCAAAAGTTAGAAACATGCAACCTGCTGTAATGAGTCAAAAACATGCAAAGTTTCCTCCCAAACCTACTGTTTTTCGTGCTACACATGTAACACCTCGTAAGTCAGTAGTTTGGTACAAAAATCCTCAAACATTGGCTCATAAACCTGCTGTTTTATCTCAGCTTTCGCATGTTAATCGTGTTGGACGTCGTGTGACTCAGTACTGGATTCCTAAATGTACTTTGGCTAACCCCAGTAATGAGTCATCAACGTATTGTGCTTCCATGTAGGTTACATGCTTGCGGAAGGAGAACATTTGGATTGTGGATATAGGTTGCTCACGCCACACGACCAGTAACAAAGAACGGTTCTTCTCCCTCTCTTTTGTGTCACGTGTAGAGAATTTTACTTTTGTTGATAATTCTAAAACTTCTATAATTGCTAACGGTTTGGTTAGAGTAAATAATGACTACACTTTTCAGGATGTGGCACTTGTTAAAAATCTTAAATACAACTTGCTTTTCGTTTCACAATTGCTAAAAGAAAAAACAGAAATTATTTTCACAAAAATTGCTGCAAGGTTGTATATTCAAATAGTGAGCTCATTTTTAACATGTCTCTGTTTGGAAGAGTTTTTAAAGCTAATTTTTATATGACATCCTCTAATCATAGGTGTCTAGTTGCTAATGATTTAAAAGACTTATTTTTGGCATCGTAGACTTGGTCACGTAGGCTTTGATCATCTCACGCGTTTTAGTGCTCTTCATCTCATACATGGGTTCCCTAAGCTTAAAGGGGACAAAGAAATTGTGTGCTCCTCTTGTAGACATGCTAAGATGGTTGCAGGTTCACATGCTTCTCTCACAATGACCATGACAACTGAACCAGGACAACTTTTGCACCTTGACACCTTAGGTCCTTCACGTGTTCAATCCTTTGGAGGTAAATGGTATGTTCTTGTAATCGTTGATGATTTTTTTAGATACTCTTGGGTTTACTTTATGGCATCTAAGAATGAAGCTTCAATTCACTTTAGGAGTTTAGTTCTTAGAATTTCACTTGACCACCCAGGATCTTTAAAAGCAATTGGAAGTGATAATGGAACTGAATTTAAAAATCAATTTTTGATCAATTTTGTGCTGGAAAAGGAATAGATCATCAATTCTCTTCACCCTTTGTACTTCAACAAAATGGTGTCGTAGAGAGAAAGAACAGAACCTTAGTTGATATGGCTAGGACTATGCTAGATTAATATCAAACTCCTAGGAAATTTGGGTTGATGCACTTGCAACCGCTTATTATGTCTCAAATCATGTTTTCTTGCGTGCTAAGCTAGGAAAAACACCATATGAACTTCGGTTTGGACATAGGCCTAGTGTCACACACTTTTGGTCGTAAATGCTTTATTAAGAAACATGGTAATATTGATAAATTTGAAGCTAGATCTTTTGATGGCATGTATCTTGGTTATCCATCTCATACTAGAGGCTACCGTGTGCTTTCACTTGACACTAATTAAATTGTGGAGACTTGTGAGGTTTCTTTTGATGAAGCTAGCCCAGGTACTAGCTCTAAATTGCAGGTGCAGATCCATATCCGCATCGGGACAGTATTTTCATCGAAGAAGACGAAGAAGTGGTAGTGCTGCCCAAAAATTCAGAAGCAAATGACAGTGATCATGCTGCTGATTTTGCACCACTACCAGCACCAACAACTACCGTATCTGGTACAGATCATCCTCAAGCCACAAGTTCTTCGATCAGTGATGAACATGAATAAGAAGGAGCTTGTGAAGTGTCTACTCCCCCCCCCCCCCCCACCCGAGTCCTGAAAAGTCATTTTCCACAACAAATCATTGGAAGCTTGCACGAACTAGTTACACGGTCTAGGTTTTGCGATCCAAACTCTCACGCTCATTTTGCTTTTGTTGCCTCTTTTGAACCTAATTATATATCGCACGCACTCACTGATGAATCTTGGATTATTGCCATGCAAGAAGAGTTAGAAAATTTTGAAAGAAATAATGTTTGGAAATTTGTACCTCCACCTCAAGGTCACAATCTAATTAGAACTAAATGGGTGTTTAAAAATAAACAAAGTGAGGATTGGGTTGTGGTTAGGAATAAGGCTAGGTTGGTTGCGCGAGGTTTCACACAAGTTGAAGGTCTAGATTTTGATGAAACTTTTGCTCTCGTAGCTAGATTAGAAGCCATAAGAATTTTCTTAGCTTTTACTGCATCAAAAAGTTTTAAGATATATCAACTGGATGTTAAAAGTGTTTTTCTTAATGGCTACATAGATGAGGAGGTTTATGTCAAGCAACCACCGGGTTTTGAAAATCCAAATTTTCCTAATCATTTTTACAAACTGTCCAAAGCCTTGTACGGTCTCAAAAAAGCCCATATGACATGGTATTATAGGTTAAAAGCGTTCTTACTTGAAAAGGGGTTTGCCATGGGTAATGTTGATAAAACTCTTTTTGTGCCTAAGCATGGCAATGACTCATTATTCTTTCAAGTGTATGTGGATGATATTATCTTTGAATGTGCTTCTCATAATCGTGTGTCCAAGTTTTCAGCTATGATGAGTACAGAATTTGAGATGAGTATGATGGGAGAAATCACGTATTTTTTGGGGCTGCAACTCAAGCAAACCAAGGAGGGTACTTTTGTGCATCAAACGAAGTATACAAGATACCTTCTTAAGCACTTCAACATGGACAAAAGCAAGCCTCTTCAGACACCAACGGGAACAACGACAACACTTGAGCTTGATGAAGATGGCCACCCGGTCGATCAAAATGAATATAGAAGTATGATTGGATCACCTTTGTACCTTACAGCATCAAGACCGGGCATACAATTCAACGTATGTTTTTGTGCACGATTACAAGTTTCCCCATGTGCTTCACATCATCAAGCCGTCAAAAGGATTCTCAGGAACTTACATGAACTCAAGAATTTTGCATTTTTCTTCCTTCTTCCTCAACCGTTACTTTGAAAGCATTTTCGGATACTGATTTTGGGGGTTATAGGATTGATAGGAAAAGTACTTCGGGTGCTTGTAATTTTCTTGGTAATTTTCTTGGTGCTTGGTCCTCTAGAAAAAAAATTCAATTGCATAATCCAAAGCCATATATAAATATGTAGCCGCTGCTAGTGCATGCTCACAAATTCTTTGGATTGTTCAAACACTTAAGGACTATGGGGTTGATTTAGATAGTGTTCCGCTATTTTGTGATAACACTAGTACCATTTACATTGCTAAAAACGTTGTGCAACATTCTATAACAAAGCACATTGACATTAAGTATCACTTTCTCCATTATAATGTTGAAAAAGGAAACATTGTGCTTCACCATGCAGATATCAAACAACAATTAGATGACATTTTTACAAAACCTTTGGATTTCACTCGTTTTTTGTTTCATTCGTAGTGAAGTAGGGGTTTTGCATCCTCATGGCTTAAATTGAGTGTGAGTTTTTGAAACTTGGGAAGTCATTCTGTGAATCTGAATTTAAAATAATATGAGCATAGTATTTCATACATATATGACTTTGTGATTCCTTTTACATGCTGAAAGTTCTTGCTACATTACTCGTGTTATACATTTTGTAATTTTTGCCATGAATAGTGATTGAAATAATTACTTAAACTAAATTTGGTCATGATCAAACTTACTTGCTGTTTTGAACTTGTTGCATGCGCACAAGTGCTTCTAAGTCATGAATAATTAATCAAGTAATCAACTCACATGTTGAGTTTGTATGTCCAAATGAAAAATTGAGAAAAGATAAAGAGAATATGCATGCATCACACATCTACTTTTGATATTGCTTATCATTGCACTCAGATATGAACTTGGAAGAAGTTGTGTATGACTAAAACCATGTCCTTAAGCTTCTGATTGTCAAATGTTATAGTCTTGGCTTGGTTGGTTACAATAAGGCAGATGCATCATATAATCTCTTGCAAACATCATATGATATGAATTTATGCTTTAAATGATAATACAATATTATAATGCAGCAACAAGTGTCATGCTTTCAGATCTTGAAATAGTTAAGTTTGTGAGATCATGACTTGCTTAAATTAAAAATTACACTTGATCTCTAGCATTGCTTACACTACTTTATGTATCTCATTGATATGATAGTGTAAGTGAGTTAATAAAATGACTTGGATGATCTTTGTTTTATATGTATATGTTATAATATGCTCATAACTATTGAAATTTCACTTTTGAACCTTCCTGAATACATTTTAAAAGAGGGAGAAATGTGTATAACGGGAGAAATATTTATTTTTGAAATTTCTTTCTCATTTGATTTTCAAAGGGGGGGAATTATTTTCAAAACTTTTCATGTGAATAAGCCAATGTTCGCATTATAAGTTGTGTTGCCAATGCATTCGTCAAGGAGGACAATGTGAGACCTATGTGTACTGAATACATTGGCTATTACGATAAAAGTTTTAAATATTGCCAAAACACTCTGTTCAACGAGGTCCGATCTCGACGAGCTCCGACAATAAATCTGGCATGCTTTGGCTAGCTCCGGCAAGGTCCGACCATATGTCCGACTTGTTTTGAGTAGCTCCGGCAAGGTTCGATGTTAGGTCCGGCATGCTTTGGCTAGGTCCGACATGAGGTCTGGTTAGCTTTGGCTAGGTCCAGCGCATGGTCCAATTAGCTTTTGCAAGGTCCAGTTAGCTTTGGCAAGGTCCAGCGCAAGGTCTGGTTAGCTTTGTCAAAGTCCAGTGCAAGATCGTAGTAGTTCTGCTTTTAACATGCAATATTTCAAACTTGCTTTAAACTGATGGGAAGTTTGCTTACAATTATTTTACTAAGTTTTTGAAGTTTTATGCTTGCTTACGGTGGTTAATATTTTGATATGGTTTGCAACATGCTTATGTGAGGTGCTCACGTAAGGTGTTGTGGTTTTTGAACTAACAAGAGTCAAGTCATGGACTTGGGCTCGTAAAGGATGGTTGTTTATTCATGTGCAGGTGTTGCTTGAGGTCAAGACATGGCTGGTGACGGGATCCATTGAACTAGTCTTAGGTATCAGATGATGTTCAACAACCAAGTTCGAGAGGAATTGTGGTTGAGTTGATTGGGACGTCAGGCAACATGTTTGGGTCAAGGACAATGCATATGCAAGTATCGTAAACGTCGTTGGAAAGGGCTTGCACGTGTGCAAGGAGTGCATGTATGTGGCAATGTGGTTCCAAGGCGTGATGAAGTGAAGTGAACGTAAAGAATTGGTCAGAAAGGTCCAACCAGTTGGATTATGCCTCAGGCTGCGGCTGAGGTGGTTATGATTCGTTTATGAAAAGTTTTGAGTTTGCTTTGGTTAGATTTTGTGTGGGTCGCGAAGTTGAGTTGGTCTAGGAATGTGGGAAAAGTCCTTAAGGTGTTTGGAAGTCTTAAGATTGCTTCTATCTGCGTATGGAAGAGTCTTGAGCAGTTATGGAAAGTTTCGGTTGAAACTGAGTCGGATTAGAGTCCTAGTTTGGATTTGGTTGGCCTTAGGGCTGGTTATAAAAGCAAGGGAGGGCATAGCTCGTGTAGAGATGAATTTGGGCTGTTTCTCTTGTATTTTTATCAATAAAATTCGTAGTTTAAAGGAGCTTTTATGCCTCGTTCATCCGACTTGTTTCAGACAAGTTTTCCTCGTCGAGTTTCTGCACAGCACTATGATGATTTGGTGTTTTTATCATAACTCGAGGTTTACATATCCAATTAATGGTATTCTTTTTGGTTTGTCTTCATAACTTGATTATCTATCATCTGCGAAAATTTCACGATCATTGGATTTGTTTTTTATGGTCTACACGAGTTTCTTTGCAGTGTTGCAGATCTGGTTCTTACTCGGATAGAACAGGTTGACCTTTGTTTGATCTTCCGATCATAACATTTTTTTCTCGATGGTTTTTGTTGTGATTCTTGTTGTGACTTATTTGTGACTTTATTCTTCACAATATTTACTAGTTTTGTCACAATTGATCACGTTTAGATTACTCGCACACATTGTTTCTCTAATGCATCGATTTTCTGCTAAGGGGTTTTTGTTGCTTCCGCTGAAAAAGATTAAATCCACCATTCACCCCTCCTCTGGTAGCTTTTCACGTGCTCTTTGATCCTACACACTTTTTTTGTCATCAACTTTCCAAAACACACAAGGGTGTTCCTAGATGCACTTTTAATCTCCCCCTTTTTGTTGATTAATGATAATAATTGAGATTTCACAATTAAGAACAAAAACTTGATTTGCATAAAGCGTGCATATATGAGAACAACAATGAAGAGCAAAGATTACTTCTCACATATATGAACTCATTATGGTGGGGGTGTCTATAAAGTGTGTGTGAGCAATAATTAAGATGAACATAAACAACAATATGATAAGCATAATCAACAATCATCATTGTGACATCATAATAAGCATCACACACTAACATAAACACATAAGAGGCATCATCCAAATGAAAAATTACAATAGTTCCGAACATAAAAAGATATGTGTCCAAGATCAATAGTCCTTAGGGAGATACTACTACTCTCAATCTCTCCCCCTTTGGGATCAAGACACGAAAAAGTAGAAAATGAGAGAAACTACTCGTTGTCCTCACTCTCTCCTGCACTTTCTTTCCTATCTTCATCATCATCTTCATCGTCATGATTATGGGTAGTAGTAGTAGTAGGAGGAGGCAGAGGAGGAGGAGCCGAGGAACCACAAACTCCAAAGAAGGTGAGCCCGTCGAATATGAATGGAGAGAGCTCATAGAAGTCTTCAATTGAGTCCTTTGAGATCTGTGGAGAGCCAACGAGTTCAATTGCTAGCTTCTAACATATGGATTTGATGGTTTCGTTCATATACCGTTGGTGCTTCTTTCTTTCCAAACGCTCCTTATTTGTTTCACTTCCACTTTGCACCAGGATGTAAAGACAGAAGAAAGAATCTTCAAAATGCCACTAGAGGACCCCTTGGAGGAGGGTGGAGCAGATGTAGTAGCAGGAATCCTCAATCTTCCCTAAGCAAGCTTAGAGCATTGTTCCCTTGTAGGTAAGAGAGGTGCAAGAGAAACTGAGGATCCTAGAGGCATATGGGGCCTAAGAACAGTATGCTCGACATCCTTCACAAACTCAAGCCCGGCGACCTTATTGATCATGAACATGATGTACGATGCATAGCCACAAGATATGTTCGGAGTGCAGGAGATGTTCACAATGTTGTTGTAGACGTAGTCAAACACATCGAACGCTCTTCTCCTGCTCATCACATTCATCAAGGTCCTACGAAATCCTTCTATACTTCTAGCATCTCCATCTTTGGGAGCAGACTTCCTCAGAATCCAATTGAGGACCACAAAGAATGGCTTCATGTACTTTGTTGTAGGTGGTCTATATGCCATCTGAGTTTCATAGAGTAATGTGAGCTCATCCTTGTCCAAGGCCTTTGTGTTGTTGATGACATTCTCATTGTCCATGGTATCTTCAAGGTGGAGTATCCTGACAAACTCCTCATGGGAAACACAGTACTTAGACCCATGTGTCATCCATATGATGCTTTCTTCATAATTGCTCGAGAAGTGGTAGGTAGAGTAAAACTGGGCAATCACCTCATCATCCAGTTGTATCTGAAGGAAAAGATATCCTTTAGCCCACGTCTCCCTAATTCTTTCAAAATTTCTCAAAAGGCTTCATAACTCTTAGACTAAAGATATTGCAAATCAACCATTGAATTTTGACCACGGGTCTTCATCTTCAAGTACACAGTGTTGTAGTCAGCAGGAAAGTCAATCCAGAATCTTGGGCTGGCTACTTGCTTGGTTGTTCATAGACATTTATCTTATTGTGCTTCCAAGCAATATCACTCCCCTTGCAAGTGAAAATTTCATCAGAGGGTCGTCGATTCCTCCGAATGAGAGACTTCATCTTTAGAGGACTAATAGGTTCACTTGCAAGGCCCCTGCCCTTGCTCTTGCTTACTCTTGATGCTACTGAGATGGTGCCAACAACATCTTTGCCCTTGTCTCGACCGCCTGAGGGCTTCTTGGGTACAACCTTCCTACGCTGCACGGCAGTGGAGGCAGGAGGAGGAGTCACGGTCATGAAATTTCTTTATCCTAATTTCTTTTGATCGAGCCAACCTCTTACGGACACGCTCAGCCTCGTAATCAGAGATGTTCTTGTTCGATGATCTTGACATGACGCCTGACATGAGATACAATGAGAGTAGTTAGAAGGATACCAATTGAATGATAAGAAAGGATTCAAGGGCTCGTCAATATTAAAAGCAAGGTTGTACAAACTCTCCAAGTTCGAACTTGCCCGGTTTAGAGTGAGAACGTGTCCAGTTGACCAAACTTGTCCGTACTGAGGACCGGACTAGTCCGGTATGTGCAGTTCAAACCCAAGCTCCAAAATCAAATCTAAGCTCAACTGTAGCAACAATATGATCGGAAATAGTAGGTATATGCTAAGGATAGGTAAACTACCAATAAGAATCAACACTTTGTACCAAGAACTTTGAAAAAGGAACGACTAGGGTTAGGAGCAAGGTTTACCAAAAAAACATCGATTTGAGGGAGGAAGCGGAGTCTTGGTCCGGATTAGTCCGGGGATCAAGATCTCCCTTCGATGGAGAACGATACCCTTGGAGAAAATCAACGTAGTAGTGGAGGAATCGAAGCATCTCTTTGGGGGCTCACGGACATAGAGAGAGAAAGTGGGGGATGTTGTGATGAAGAATAAAGAAAGGATTGGCGGTTGGGCAAGGGTTAATCCTGAAAATAATAGACTAGTCTGCTTGAGACCTGACTAGTCTGCTGGAGTGGACTAGTCCAATGTTGACCACAGACTAGTCCGGAGTCAACACGACAAATTAGGTTGGGATTGAAAAGATATAGGAGGTTTACACTAATATTGATCTTAAGGACACAATTTCACAAATAATCTTGATGAGTATCACCAGTAAGCAATCAACAACCAAGTAGTGGCTATAACTCACCAAGATTCAATAATTAAAATAGTTTTCAAAAGGAAATCAAGAGAGGAGACAAATTTTTGCGAAACAAGTGAACTTTGAAGAAACAATCAGATATGCAACCTTTCAAGCCACATTTTGAGCGTCGAGGATATTTAGTTCACTTCTAAGCTCACAAAAGCTTTTTTTATCTAAAGGCTTGGTGAAAATGTCAGGTAGTTATTTCTAGGTTCTAACATGTTAAATTACTATTTCTCCTTTTAATGAGTGGTATCTTAGGAAGTGATGGCGAATATCGATGTGTTTAGTTATGGAGTGCTCTACAGAACTGTGTGCAATTTTTTTGGCACTCTCATTATCACATAGGAGTGGAATACGGTTTGAATTGTAACCGTAATCCCTTATAGTTCGTCACATCCAAAGGAGTTGCATGGAATAACTACCGGTTGTGACATACTCTGCTTCGGCTATGGAAAGGGCAATATAGTTTGTTTGTTTGCGGACCATGACACTAAGGATCTACCTAAAAATTGGCAGGTTCCGAATGTGCTTTTTCTATCTACTTTACAACTTGCATAATCGACATCAGAATAACCTATAAGTTGAAGTTAGAGCCTTTTGGGTACCAAATACCTATGTTGGATGTATGCAGTAGGTATCTTAAGATTCTTTTTATAGCAATTAAATAACACTCTTTTGGTGCAGCTTGAAATCTTGCACATACAAACACTCAACATAATATCAGGCCTAGATGCACATAAGTAAAGCAATGAACCTATCATAGAATGATATACCTTTTGATCCACACTTGGTCCGTCTTCATTATGGTCAAGATGCCCATTTGTTGCCACGGGAGTCTTGATAGGCTTGCTTTTGCCCATGTTGAACTTATTGAGAATGTCCTGTGTGTACTTGGGTTGGCAAATTAATGTGACCTCTTTAAGTTGCTTCACTTGGAAGCCCAAAAAGAACTTCAATTCGCTTATCATAGACATCTCGAACATGTCTGTCATGATCTTACTTAATTCTTTATCGAACGATTCATTAGCAAAAATGATATTATCAACATAAATTTGACAAACAAATAAATAAACATCAAAATTCTTTGTAAATAGTGTATAATTAGCCTTTCCTATTTTAAAACCATTTCAAGTGAGAGAGTCTCTAAATAACTCATACCAAGCTCTAGGATCTTGTTTGAGGCCATAGAGAGCCTTATGCAGTTTGAACACATGGTCGGGGTGGTCTTGGACTTCATAGTCTGGTGGTTGCTCTGATACCAATTGAATGTGGCCATGATAGGACCTTTGAGGAATGAAATTTTGACGGCAATTTGATACAACGTAAAATTATGGTGAGTAGCATAGGCTACTAAAATTCGAATGGACTCAAGTCTAGCTACAACAGCAAATATTTCATCAAATTCCAAACCTTCGACTTGTGAGTAGCATTTTGCCACAAGTCTTGCTTTGTTTCTTGTCACCACTCCGTGCTCATCTTGCTTGTTTTGGAAGACTAGTTTGGAGCCCACTATATTCCCTTTTGGTCCTTACAAGGGCTCCCAGACTTCATTCATTTTGAAGTTGCTTAACTCTTCTTGCATGACCATCACCCAATCTGGATCTCGTAGTGTTTAATCAACCCTATAAGGTTCCAAATATGAAATAAAAGAACAGTGTTAACAAAAATTAGCAATATGAGATCTAGTGGTTACTCCCTTTGCAATATCTCTAATAAAGTTGTCCACAGGGTGATCTCTTTGTGAACTATGGTGTACTCTTGGGTAAGGCACTTGTGGTCTTGTTCCCTCTTCATCTTCTTCATTTTCCTCATCTTTCCCTAGATCATTGCTGCCATCATTATATTTATCATCTTGATCTAGTTGAGGTCTATCTTGTACAGAAGTTCCCCCTTGATCATTGCTCTCCGGTTGTGGTACATTTGGAGCACTCAAGTCTTGTGATGTTTCTTGTTGTCCAATATCACCAAGTGTCATCCTCCTTAATGCTCGACATGGGGCTTCTTCTTGATCTAGCACACACTTATGAACTTGCTCCACTTGGGAGCCATTAGTATCATTGAACACTACGTCAGTGCTACTTCAACAATTTCAGAGGCTTTGTTGAAGATACGGTAAGCGTAGGCGTTTGAGTCATAACAAAGCAAGAAACTTTCATCATCCTTTGAAGCGAACTTCAAAGTCCTACACTTTTTGTTCAATATGTGAAATTTACTACAAAAGAAAACACCGAAGTATGAAACATTTGATTTGTTACCGGTTAGAAGCTAATATGTTGTCTTCTTTAGAAGTCGATGAAGATATATGCAGTTCATGGCGTGACAAGTAGTGTTCATCGCTTCCGCCCAAAACCGGTTTGAAGTCTTGTATTTATCTAGCATTGTTCTCGCTATTTCAATGAGTGTTCGGTTCTTTGACTCGGCCACCCTATTTTGTTGAGTTGAATAGGGTTCCGGGAACACATGCTTTATTCCTTCTTCATCCAAGTACTCCACAACTTGAGTATTCTTCGTTCCATTGTTACTCCTTATGTTCTTGATTGTTGTGGAGAATCCTTTTTGTGCTCTCTTCAAAAACTTCTTGAGGATGCCTTTGGTTTCTGATTTGTCATACAAGAAAAACACCCACAAAATCTAGAAAAATCAACTATGACCAAATTGTATTTGTTACTTCCTATGCTTATATAAGCAATTGGACCAAAAATATCCATGTGTAGAATTTCCGGTGGTCTTGACATCGTCATCACTTTCTTTGTCGGATGTGGTACTCTAACTTGCTTTTGGGCTTGGCATGTGCTACATTGTCTTTATTTCTCAAACACAACATCTTTCAAGCATCAGATGTGATCACCTTTTAGAAGTTTTTGCAGACTCCTCATACCAACATGGACTAGTCGTCTATGACACTGTCGTCCCATGTTAGTCTTTGCAATCAAGTATGTGTCGAGCTCGGCTTTATCTTTGTTGAAGTCAACAAGATATAGATACATACCCTTGAATGCAATTGAGTTATCATTTCTTCTAAAAACTATCACACACTCATTAGTGAACAAGCAGTTTTATCCTTTGTCACATAACTAAGATATGGATAAAAGATTGTAATCTAAAGAATCAACATGTAAGTCATGAGAAAGGGTGTGTTGAGATGATATCGCAACTTCACCGGTACTAAGCACATTTCCTTGTCTATGGTCTTCAAAATAAATGCCTTCGCTTGTATCTATATTTTGCTCGTACTCCACGAACATTCTCCTTTCTCATGTCATGTGGTTGGTGCATCCATTATCTAGCACCCATTTTTATTCACCGGACGAGTATGCCTGCAAAATAGAATTATGCCTTTGTTTTAGGTACCTGAGCTTGCTTGGGTACACTGAGGTTAGTTACAAGTGTTTTTTGCACCCACACACAAGATCTACGATTATTATGGTGTGGCCCTACATATTTAGCATAAACACGAACATATTTATTTTTCATGAGAACATAAGATGCATCAAAGGTGTGAAACAAGGCTTGTTGTTCATGTTCAGGTGAGTTCTCTCGAACAAAGGCAATTTGTCCTATATCATTCTTGTGAACATTAGTAAATTTCTTTTTTACCTCTAGTATACCCAAGACAATCTTTGAGATTATGAGGTCTTATGATCATATATGCACTACGTGCATATTTGATCTTTTCCTCACCAAAGATGCAACTTTGGGAAGGATGTTTGATTTTAGGCGGATTATGTTCTTCCTTCCACTACAAGGATTCCGCCCTGTTGCAACGATTGTACTGCAATGAATACTAAATCATTGTAGTAAGCTTGGTCTTTTGCCACGATTCACTAGTTCGTGACATTAGCATCTATCGCCACGGAACACGATCGTTGTATTAGGATCTGTTGTCACGATTCACTAGTTCGTGGCATTAGGATCTATCACCATGAATCTGTTGGCATGATTCACTAGTTCGTGGCATTAGCATCTAACGCCACAGAACACGATCGTTGCATTAGGATCTGTTGCTACGATTCAATAGTTCGTGGCGTTAGCATCTATTGCCACAAAACCTGATCATTGTACTAGAATCTGTTGCCACGATTCACTAGTTCGTGGCATTAGCATCTGTCGGCACGGAACCCGATCATTGCATTAGAATCTGTTGCCACGATTTACTAGTTCGTGGCATTAGCATCTATCGCCACGGAACGCGATCATTGCATTAGGATATGTTGCCACGATTCAATAGTTCGTGGCATTAGCATCTATCACTGTGGAACACAATCGTTGCATTAGAATTTGTTGCCACGATTCACTAGTTCGTGGCATTAGCATCTATCACCACGGAACGCGATCATTACATTAGGATTTGTTGCCATGATTCAATAGTTCGTGGCGTTAACATCTATCGCTGCAGAACACAATCGTTGCATTAGGAACTTTTTCCACGGTTCACCAGTTCGTGGCATTAGGATCTATCGCCACGAAACACAAACGTTGCATTAGGAACTTATGCCACGATTCACAAGTTCGTGGCGATAGGATCTATCGCCACGAAACACAATCGTTGTATTAGGATCCGCTTCCACAAAATACCGATTGGTGGCATTAAGATCTATCGCCACCGAACACAAATGTTGCATTACATAGTTCACGTACAACTAGCTCACACAGTAACTATATGAAAAAATCATCATCTTCGCTGCCCTCCCTCAATATTGGAGGTATAATACCATCATTGATATATGTATCATCACCGTCGTGGTCGTCGTCGTCGTCATCTTCATTTGAAAGAGCGGAAGCATCACCGGTTGCTCCGTCAATGTCATTCCTATCCCATGTGGTCATATCCTCATTTATATCAGTAAGTCATCGATCATTAAATAATGTCTCAACCTCCATCGTCTCAGTGACATTATTTTCACTACCTCCAGGGGGCATGGAAAAAAGGTTTCGTGGCTTCGTTTTAACAACTATAGCCCATTTAGGTTGCTTCGCACTTCTAACGTAAAAAACTTGTTCTGCACGGGTGGCTAGAATGTAAGGCTCATACTTAAATTGAGAAATAGTAGTGTCAACATCTATCATCCGTATCGATCCATTTTGTAGCCTCTGCTTTGGCTATGACCGGAACGAGGCCGATCAAACCATTCACATTCAAATAACAGAACCTCTTGATTTTTTTCGAAATCAACAAAAATCATTTTCTTGATTACTCCATACCACTCATGATCACCATCCCGAAAAACAACACCATTTTTTTGTGTCCGTAAATCTTTTTCCACCTCTGCTGTTCGAAAGAAGAAGCGATTTATGAATGATCGACTAAAAAAATGTGCCCGACGATCAGGTCCTCTAGATAATGCATACAAATAATTTGTTACTTTGCCTTCTTTGTGTAATGTCGTAATCTGTACACATTAATTAGTATAAAAGGGGTCATCGATAAAGCAACTTCAGAACAAATATTTCTTCAATATTTCATCAAAGTAAAAACTTGCATGTACTTACTCATTTCTGAAACCAATAAACAAACTCATCTCTATGGCGTTTTTCAACATCACGAGAATGAATTTTTTTCCAGCTCTTCAAAATGCTCACTAAAAAGGGTACAAAATTAAATTAGCCATCTACAATAAGCATGATCCATTAATATAGTATAGAACATCTCAGTATTATACGTACCTGATCCACGGAGCGGCCTCTTGAATATTAGAAATAATATAATGACTGATGTTATGTAGTTCCACCATAGTATGTTTGCCCCATTTAAACTCTTTTTTAGAATTATCAACTTCTTTAAATATATTAGACTCGAGAGAAGGTTCATTTCTAGTTGCAACTTCATGACGTTCTGGCCTATTAAGCTTGGTGCTGATGTTATCCAAAAACTGGATACAAAAAGTCATAAAATCTTCCATAATATATCCCTCAGCTATAGAACCCTCCGGGTGAGCTCTGTTACATACATACATCTTCAATGTACCAAGGTACCTCTGTATTGGATACATCCATCTGTAAGAAACAGGTCCACCAGGATAGATTGGAAGATGTACCATGATATCAAATAAAGTGGGAGGAAGCAACATCTTAAGCTTACAAATTGTTTCAGGAAATTGTTCAATCATCTTATCCAAATCTTGTTCCGCCAATTCTTTGGAACAAATTCCAGAAAAGAATCTGCTAAACTCAATTAAAGGTTCAACAACCTTTTCACGCAATATGTCACGTTTTGCAATAGGAAGGAGCTTCTGAAATATATATGGCAGTCATGAGTTTTTCGACCTGATACCTTATGTGATGTTATGTCCACACTTCTCTTGATGTTTGAGGCATAACCATTGGGCATCTTCACATCCGCCAAAAACTTGCACAAGGTGGTCTTCTGATCTTTTTGCAATGTATATGTTGCTAATGGACAATCATACTTCCCTTTCATACCCACCGGATGTTGCGTTGGCCGTATACCCATTTCCTTCATATCAAAACGAGCTTGTAGACTATCTTTTGTTTTACCATCCATATTAAGCAATGCCCCCAATATGCTATCACAAATATTTTTCTCAATGTGCATGACATCCAAGTTATGCCTTATTAGCAATGTCTTCCAATACGGGAGCTGAAAAAATATACTTTTCTTCTTCCAACTATGCCACCTATCTTCCTCAGTGCGCTTTCTCTTATTATTCGTCTTTCCAAAACTCCCTTGATCAAAAGTCTCATATAGTTGGAGTACTTCGTGACCAGAGAGTGATGTTGGAACCTCTCTATTCTCTATTTTGTTGTTGAAAGAAGCTTTGTCCCGACGCCACCGGTGATCCTGAGGTAGGAAACGACGATGACCCATGTAGCAATACTTTCGTCCATGTTTCAACCACAAGGCGTCAGTGTTTACATGGCAGTATGGACATGCTAGCCTACTTTTTGTGCTCCATCCACATAGCATTGCATATGCCGAAAAATCATTTATTGTCTACAATATAGAAGCTCGCTTGAGAAATGTCTATTTCTTTGAACTGTCGTATGTTTCAACACCATCAGACCATAATTTCAGTAGCTCATCAATCAAAGGCTGAAAATACACATCAATGTTGTTTCTAGGTGTGCTATCCTACTATTTAGCAAATTTAGAGAAAAAATCATCTCCAACCGGTTTTCTATTAGGATTGCTACTTTTAGCCATTTTCTATATGGAGCTCTCGTTGTGCTACTAGTAGCAAATGCTATCCGGTTTGCTATCCCCAATTTGTGCTACATTATGTCGTTTATGTTGCAAAATAGTTGTTGAAAATTAACCGTTGGAAATACAACCGTTGAAAAATAGTTGTTAGAAATCTAACCATTGAAAAATAGCCGTTAGAAATACAAACGTCACAATATAGCCATTGCAACAATGTTATTAGAATTTTAAAATAATTATTACATGTTAATAAATTATGAATTTTTTTAATATAGCACATCATATAGCAAACGGGTTGGACATGCTCATAGAATGAGATGCTAAATGTGTATAGCATATTTGCTATTTGAAAGAATAGCAAACTAAAAATAGCAAACGGGTTGGAGATGCTCTTAGAAGATTGGTGGAAAATAATACGAACTTATAAGAAAAAGGAGAAGATGAAAGAGGGCGGCGCGCGTTTCGATACATGTACTGTGACACTACTGACATCCATTTTCATTGGCCAGTTCTCGATTTTGCTGATCTCTCCAGCATGTATTCACACTAGCTACTCTCTGCTAGGTACCCCCGGATCTACTAGTCATCGCCTTTGAGCTGGGGAAAAGCATTTACCTGGAGTCGGCTATTCCTGATTCAGCAAGGAAAGAAGCCTTTATCCCAACATCGGATTGGATTCTTTTGTCCGGACTGAGTCTAATCTTGATTTTCTATATATTATGATATTACCTCCCTCTGTCGCAATAGAAATCGAGAATGGAGGTGACTTCGCTACACTTGCTTATATAAAGCAATTCCAACTCTCTGGCCTTAGTACTACAAACTTTGCATCAGATTCCATTTCTTTTCGGCATCCCTTCTCAGACATCTTCTTCCTTGCCTAGCTCCTATAGACAGGTTCATGGCGGCAAATCCGCTGCTAGCTTGTTGAAAAAACAAAAGGAGATTCCTACATCCCTCTTCTCGTCCGCCTCAAATGCGGTTAGGGGATTGAATCCCTTTAAATGGAGTGGACTGGACCAAGGGTATCCCGCGGCCCACCCGGCATATCCAGTGGGTGGGCTCCTGAGAAATGTTGTTGTTGTACGTGGTGTTAGGTTGAGACAATGCGACTTGTGGTCATAACGATAAGAATTAAAAATTAGAAAGAGTATATAAGATTCAAAAATCTTCATTACTCTCTCTACTCTGGGCTCGGGCCCATTAAATTCGGAAACTCCTCCGCTCATATCGTAACTGCATCAGTTATATATCCAGGCCCGTTTCCAATTAAAATCCAAACTAAAGGTGTAGACGAAGGTTTTGCACAAGAGAGAGAGTTGCGCCGCGCCGCCGCAGACGGCAACCGTAGGGACGACAAGGAGAGAGACCCAACGGCGGGGACTCAGGTGTACAACATGATGTTCGAGGAAGACGTGATCACCACCACCGTGACGTCGTTCGGCAAGGCCGTGGAGGACTGGCTTGACGAGGTCCTCTCCATCCACCGTCAGCGCCTTCACAAGCTCGTCGTCGGGCTCGACGTCAAGTGGCGCCCCAGCTACTCCGCCGACCAGAATCCCGTCGCTGTTCTGCAGCTCTGCGTCGACCACCGCTGCCTCATCTTCCATGTCATCCACACTGACTACTTTCCCTGAGGAACTGGAAGATTTCCTCGGTGATTTTGACTACCGCTTTGTCGGTGTAGGCATGGAGGGTGACGCTGATAGAATTTGGAAGGACTGACAGCTGAAGGTGGCCAAAACGGCAGACCTGGCTGAGCTCGCGGCGGAGGAGATGGATCGCCCGAGCCTCCACTACGCGGGGCTGAAGGACATCGCGAGCGACGTGATGGGCGCTGACATGGAGAAGCCTTATGGTGTGAGGATGAGGAACTGGGACGCGTACAATCTCTTTGGCGAGCAGATCAGCTATGCGTGCATCGATGCCTTCGTCTCCTTCCAGATCGGCCGCAAGCTGCTCTCCGGCGACTACTGATCTTACCACCGAGTTTGCGGATCGGCTGTCATCGATCATCTCGGCATATAGAATTCGTAGGTGCATCGTTCAAGTTCTAGCTTTTGTGCTTGTGCGCCCAATCTCTCATAAAATTATTTTTTCTTGAAGAAACACTATATCTTGCTTTTAAAAACATGCATGTTACTTCACATGCATCAAGGTCTTTCACATGCAATTAGTTGTCCATGCATGCTCCCTAAACATGATCAACGAGCCTCAAACATGACAATCTCTCAACAAAAAAGAGAACACGTAACGTCAGCAAACATGATCGATGTCTTTCACATGTATGTTAGACGTACATATGCTACATCCCAAACATGTATTCCAAGAATAAAATAATATTTCCTACCATGTATATATATTTCTATATTTATCATATTCTCTACCATGCATGTGTATATGCTCTCAACCTATAGTATATGGCAGTTTAACTACCACACTAATGAAGAATATTATCCTGTCATCAATAGAGATAACAAATTTGACACAAGGATGATCCCTCGAAGGTACAAGGATAGAATGTGGACTACCATCATATAATAAGCACACAGCTCTCACTACTTACGTACGTGGTTCATCAAATTAATCGATCGCATGCTGCCATTATGTATCGCTCTACTCGTCTTTTGAAGAAACAACAGGCGTAGGCGGTAGCCGCTACGTGTTCTAACTTTAGGAACAAATGAAAACACTTGTGAAAACATGTACACCACATCCGATCCTCAACGTCATCCAATTAACATGTTCCTCAACAAGGGGGCACAAAAATCCTCAACAGGTAACCAAACATGCTTGATCGCGAGTCTCTTTCACATACATTACATTCATGTCCACCATCATCCATGATCACGACAATTATCAGTTTGATATGGACTCTCAGTCGGCAATGGTCGGATCCTTAAAAAAAAGATATGGACTCTCGGTAAATTGCCACACGTGTTCACGTCAATCTCCGCACATTTGTGTGTCAAATTAAAAAACTGGCCGATGGGACGTGTTGAGCCGTTGCAATAACCGAGAGGAGGCGAACCGCGGTTTGGAGTAACTATGACCGTCGATTCAAAAGCACAATTTTTGAAGCGTCCGATCATCTCCACTCACGCGCTTAGATGACGACCCGCTATAAACGCACACCGTTCTCTTCTTCTCCGCTGAACCTCTCGATCGATTTTAGCCTCCAAACTTCTCCGCTTGCTTCTCCACCGCACCACCATCAACCAACTCTCTCTCTTTGTTCGCACCTCCGTCGCCGCACAAATGGGTAGCCCCGCATCGAAGCGCTCCAGGTCATCGACGTCCTCCGAACCTCCTTCTCCGTTTCTGTTGCCGCCAAGGCCGGTGGAACTGAAGTCGGCACCCGCACCTCCTCCACTCCCGTCTTTGGCCCCAGCGCCTGCACCTCTTTCGTCCGACTATGATGAGACTGTCCGCCTCATCGAGGAAAGCATCAACAAACTCGACGGCAAGCTTAAGGAGGTCACCTGCAGCCCATTTGCCACCGACGTGCAAGCAAAAGCGCTCGACAAAATGGCGCAGGATGTATTTCATAATACATCTCACTCCTGTCACCGACTGGGACTTGGTGTCCTTCCCCACCACGCCAACATGGACTCCGCCGGCTACTACATCTTCGGGTTAGGCTTTGTTGCCGCTCGTCTCAACTGCCTCTACAAGATGATCGGTGAGGAGGCCGGGGTGTGATTTTGCGAGCAACTCGTTAAGGCCGTCAGCCGGAAGAAGTTCGATCTGGTTTGTAGGATGCTCCGTCGGCGGTTGCAGCAGAGGCGGAGGCGGCGGCGGAGGTGAACAAGTCCTCCTCCGAGTAGAGTAGGATGAGTAGTGGTTTTTTCTTTTTTTTTTCTAGGTGTTTTTTCTTGTTTGTAATATATGTGTTGTTTTTATGTTAATGAAAAATGTCATTTATTTTATGTTCATGAACAATGTGTCCTACAGTACATGCACTAATGAAAAACTCCTCCTTTTATCAAAAAACATCGCATATGGAAAATTAACACATTAGTAATATTATACTGTATCTAATAAATACTCCCTCCTTATTCTTTTATTTGACGTTTTGGACAAAGCATTGAACTAACATTAGTACGACGTACATAGTAGAATTATATTTCAAAAAATTATGAAAATAAAAAGCTACACACTTAATTAATTTCTTTTGTTTTCTATTTACTAGCTAGCATCATGCCCGCCCCACCACCCCCACCCATCGGCCTGGCCCTAGTCAGTAGCCCACAAATTTTCTACGACCCTGCCGCACAGCATCGCGCGTGCGCCCCCGCCTCACACGTCGTCCCACCAAAATCGCATAATCATGGGAGCGGGACACGCGGGATTTCCATCCTTCGGTGTCCAGACAACAATCCCACCAGCGCGAAGCGAATGATCTCAGCGGGATTCCATGGGACGGTGTGCGGGGTGGGGGCGCACACGCGAAGTTGTGCTGCAGGGCCGCATAAAATTTATTTCCTCCCGCCTAGGCACAGAGTCAGGCCTGCCTTTAAGACCATCCGCAGTGGTTCACGGTAAAGCTTTAGGCTATGTTTGGGAACACAGTTTTTTCAATACTAAAGTTTTGGAAACCATAGTTTTAAAATGACATGGAAATACCAAAGTATTTCAATAACACAATTTTGTAATACCACGAATTTGCAATACATAGGACTGTTTGGTTGACAAACACCATTATGTAAAAAATACCACAGTAATCTCAAATACCACGGTATTGCTAATTGCTCTAAAACTCCAAAAATACCATGTTCCCAAACACCATTACTGGCCTGCGAATCAGATGGTCTTATCTCTTAACCCCTTGGTGCGGAAATCGAATTCTCTGCGGCCCTTCCGCACAGCATGACTTGGAGAAATGGGCCACCAACGCATCCCGACCCTGAGAAAGGATGACGAGCAGCGGCAGGTGAACACCATGCAGCGACGGCGCAATGGAAAACGATGGCAGCGGACGGCGACGTACCTGGATGTTGGCGTAGTGGACCTCGCACATCTTCCGCGAGTCGTTCACCTTCCAACGGAAGCCATGCAGGTGCTTCCACATCCGTAACGCCGCATCTGGCGATGTGACATTGACAAAGCAGTATCCCTTGTTGGCTTCGGACCTTGGCAAATTCAACAAATGAGGGTAAATATCAATTAGTAAAAGACCGGAGCTTGATTAGTATAATCATATATTTAAAAGCATAGGCGTGGTACTTGAAGTCAAATGGAACGTAAATAAAATCGTATTCGGACTTGACGCGGCCCAATGCAATTTTTGCGTTCTCCTCGGCACAGTGCTGATCAATGATGTTCATTACTTTTTTGCCTCCTGCAGAAAACGATGTAAAACATCTGGTATTAACGCATCAACAAATATGAGGGGGAGAATACCAACGCGCAGATTTAAAAGTATGTTGCGGATCATCAGCGTCGTCAGACCAAAAGCAGAGTCGAAGCGACGCAGTGGCCGCCGAGAACTCGAGAACAGATTGAGGAGAAGGCTCATCTCCAATGGATCAAGTGGACGGAAGCTACACGACCGCTATGGGTGATAAGCCTTCCCCTCGATCCGTTCTCGAGTCCGCGTTCACAGACCCGGCCCTAACTCCATCGCCGCCGATAGAGTTTGCCACGGGCCGGGGGCGTCTGGGGTCGGGGGCGGCAGGGGTGCAGGGGGCCGGGGCTAGGGCCGGGGCGCCACTGCGGCGGGCCAGCGGTAGGGGCGCAGGGGCAAATAAACTGGTAGTTCATCTTCTTACTGTGTGTGTGCGTGTATGTGTAATGAATGCATGAATGTGTGGTGTGTTCATCGTCTTGTACTTTTTTTTTGTGTTTTCTGACAATCTTTCAACTATATATATATATATATATGACGATCATTCAAAAAAATAAGAGAAAACACGTAACGTCATGAAACATGATCGAGGTCTTTTGCGTGACAAACTAAAAAAAACTGGAACATTGCATATACCTTGGGCCGGTTCGCCCTTTGCGTGTCAAAATTTAAAACTGGAACTGAAAAACTGATACACCACCGGACGGACCTACAAAGTATTCCAGGTGGGCCACTGCATACCCTGGACCCTTTGCATGTCAAATTAAAAAACTACCTATGAAGTGACAACTTAGAGGAAGCCAACCGTGGTTTGGATTAATTCGAAAGCGCATTTCTCGGAGTGTCCGATCATCATGAGGACCCGCTATAAAGGCACACCCGTCCTCTTGTGTCTCCGCCGCACCACTCCATCTCCATCGATCATAGCCTTCAAACATCTCTTCCTTCACCGCCGCACCATCGCCAACCACCTCTCGCTCTTTCTCCGCACCTCCATCGCCGCACAAATGGGTAGCCCTGCACCGAAGCGCTCCAGGTCCTTGACGTCCTCCGAACCTCCTTCTTCTCCGTTTCTGTCGCAGCCAATGCTGGTGGAATTGGAGGCGGCACCTGCACCTCCTCTGTCCCCTTCTCCGCCCGCGGCGCCCGCACCTCCTCATCCCGTTTGGGTTTAGGAGACTGTCCGCCTCGTCGAACACTGCTTCGATGAACTCAATCGGCGCCTGAAGGAGGCCACCAAGCACCTTTCCGCCACCGCCGGGTGAGCAAAATAGCTCGACATATTGGTGCGGGATGTATTTTCCGATACATCTTGCTCATGTGACCATGTGGGTCTTGGGAAACTTCCTGTCTGCACCAGCATGGACACCTCCGGCCACTACTACTTCGGGTTAGGGTTTGTGGCCGGTCGTCTCAACGTCCTCTACGAGACGATCGGGGAGATGGCTGGGGTGGAGGGCCGCCAGCATCTTCTGCGGACCGTCACCCGGAAGCTTCAAACTCAATTGCCGGAGGAGGCGGCAGCAGTGGTAGTAGCAGAGGAGGCGGCGGCGGCAGCAGTGGCGGAGGAGGAGGCGGCGGCGGAGAAGGAGGTGGAGGAGATCTCCTCCGACTCCGAGTAGAGTGGTATTTGTAGTTTTTCTTTTTCTCATTTTCTATGTGCTTTCGTAGTTCTTGTTTGTAATATATGTGTTGTTTCTATTTTAATGATAAATGTCTTTTCTGTTCATGAATAATGCGTCCTATGCAGTATCGAAAAACAACTCCTTTTTGAAAAAGGGGCGAGATAACTGTTGTTCAATGTCTAGCAAAGAATTTTTTGTGTTGCGATAATCGACAACTCTTGGTTGAAACTCCATTGAGATCGTGGTTGAGGCTGCATTTCTCCTCTTCGTGTTCTTTCACTAAATTTTTTCATTTGTAGTCGGCGCGTGGGAAAATGTATTTTTAGTATGTAGTAGTATATACTACATGTTATCATTTCATTGTGATTAATGTTACAAAATGTTGATTGTTTACCGTCGTCCTTTCGTGGACTTGGCTGTATTTGCTTAGTGTTTGCATTAGCACATATAATTTTGACGATTCATATTTTTTTTTCGTATTTTTTTGGAATGTCCCACTAGCTAGCAGATGACTGCTTTTAGATTTTGATCTCCATGCATGGCAACAAAGATGAATTAAGAAGCGAGCAAGTTGTCCTAAGACGAAGTCTACCCCTCTAGCTGCACGCACCATGTGCAGGAATCGATGCGACGTGAGATATAATTAATCACGATTGGATGCGTGCACAAGGGCACGGCTTGCGTCAAATTCTCCACTCCCGCGAAAATTTTATCGTTCTACTTGGCGCGCCACATTTGAGATTTTGACAATTTAATTTTCACTACCTGCGCCTCCAATTTCAGTCCCGCCTATTATTGTAACCATATTTCTGCCACGATGAGTATAAATGGAAACACTGACCTCTGTTCCCGACACACCGCTGCCCCGCCCTTCTGCTGATCTCGCAGTACTCCAAATGTGTTGTCTTTCTGTCCTGTGTTCCATACTTGTATTCCTAAGAAATTCCCTTTTTTCGTTTCCCACGGTTTTTAAATTTTTCCCCCATGAATCTTGCAGTGACGTATCAAAGCTCTTGGTGGTGTTGACTCCTGGGTACAACGCCGGGCGACCAAGTTTGACGGGCTCTATCGAACCTCTAGGCCGCCAACACCTCCCTGCGACATCGCATCCCAGACTCCAGTTTTGTGCTAGGTAAACTACATGATCTATGCCGTATTTTTATAGAGCTATATTGGCTTCGTTCTACACGATCCATGCAGTTTTGGACTAGTTAAGTTATACACGATCCATCCTGTTATACGAAGATTAAATAAAGTAACAAAGAAGAAACGTGGTCTTCTGTTTCATGAATTTAGTTATATATATATACACACACACACACACATTACATCTGTCCCAAAATAAATGTTGCTCTGACAGCTTATTACGGTAGTGTATTTCTAGTTCAATTCCTCGCCGGAAACAACAAATACTAAAAACCAGAGGTAGTAGTATGTAATTTCTGAATTTAGAAGTAAATGACGCACGGGTTATCTGATCAACCACTCCAAATGTTGTACTCTCATTCCTGTTTTACAAATTTGTATTCCTAAGATTTTTAGTTCCCATGGTTTTCACTTTTTTCTTTCTTGTGGCTTTCTCAGATCGTACGTTTTTTCTATTCTTTCTTTTCTAATTTCGCCGTTAGTCACAAACACTGCAGTTTATAGAAAGCACACCGCCCGATCAAAAATCTACGTCGGTCATGTAATCTGACATTATCACTGTTATTTGGAATGACTACTTACAATGCTCTTTACATTAGGAACAAGACATGAAACTATGATGTCGTCTACAAGCATTCTTGGTGACCAACAAGCACCTGGTATAACTATAAATGTGTTTATTATCAAAATGAAACAAATTTAGACAACATTAAATCATTTGCATGGTACGCAAAGAACATTGCGGCACATGATGTTCAGGAACCCCGAGGTTCTTCACTCCCTGGTACTACTACGATGCATGAATCAACAGCAGGTATAGATATACAAACAAGAAATACTCCTTCTGCCCCAGCGTAATTTTACTTTTGGAGCTTAAAAAAATGTCCCACTCCAACTCTATCCTCGGTAGTAGCTTCCAACTACCCATATCGCATCACATTACTACCTGTCTCTCTACCGTGCCATTTGTTTTGGCAGACCGTGTTAGTTTTTTACTCTACTCCTTTGGCATTGAATTTGGAGCATTTTGAGAGACTATGTTCTATCCTTTAGATGTTTTGATGATGGGTGTATCATGGTCATTTGCATTCTTTCCTCGGCTCTACTAATTGTTTTAGCATGCCTTGCGATTCTACTTTCTCATTAGTACTTAGTCTTTGTAGTTAATAGTTCATCAGCCTGTGTGATGGCGTGATTTTTTTATGCCTCCACGCTGTGCTCTGTTGCCGCCGTCCACACCGGTCGGCACCAGCGCCCACGCGCTGTTGCTGGTCACTTCAGTGTCCTCCCCGACGCGTCTCCCTCGCCCATCGCCACGTCCCATCCTTCGCGTGCCATGATTACCCCGCCGCACGCAAATCCCTGGCCATTACTCGCCCTGCCACAAATCCTCCTCGAGAGTTTCGGCGAGGCCGAACCCTCGCTTTATTGAGTGTCGCAAGCTGGCACTATGCAGTACTGCACCTTCAGTAGCCGCCACTGACAAGTAGACCCGATGTCTCATGGGCCCACATGTTAGTGGCAGCTAATGCAAGTGCAATACTACGGATGATTTCAATCCCGCAAGTTTCTTGCCTTATCTATCTTGCATTCGCCACCTGCTACGAGCGTTCATTACTTGCCCTACAACTAATAATTCACTTCGACACGCACTCCGGCTGATGTCAGACAGACCGAACCGGGGAACCGTATCTTTGTCTAGTCTAGCGTTGCCAGCTGCATGCCCCCTCACAGTCTTGCCTGCTTCGCTCATGGACTGAAAATCCTCTACAGTACTACGAGTCCGTACCGCCACTGACATGTGTACCTGATGGCTCATTTTAGGGTATGAACAGGAACAAAGAAGTCAATAATGTAACCCCCCCCCCCCCCCATCAAAATAGTTGTCGTTAGGACAGTCCGAACTACTATAGTAGTTCATTTTTAATTCATTTGTTGATGACAATTAATATAAACCAGGAGGGAGTACTACAAAACAAAATGGTGCCGGCACAACGCGGTTGTCCCACACTCGTATTTGCCACACTCATCCTGAAGATGGTATGAATATCAGACTTTTCTTCTTTTCACACTATTTGTACATGATAATAAACTTGTTCAGGCGGTAATTTGCTTTAATCGTTTACTGTTTGAATCAATGTAACAGAAGGAAGGAATCTAGGAAGAAGTGTGGCTAAAGGACTTAAGGTTGCCAGAATACGCTATGCATCCCAAGTTACTAGAACGGAGCATGTGAAGCTGCCAATTCAGTTCTCCGCTAGGTTGGGTGCTGCGGTTGGTATTAATCAGCGGCACTTTGTCGATGATGTGGTTATGTTTACAAAAAGACATGCATCCCTTAGAGGTGCAAGGAAGTGGGCAGGGGTTGGCCATAGTAACAAGAGAGATATAGTGCAAGACATTCTGGTTATTGTTGTCACACCCCCACACATGTTTTTTTCTTGCAATCTCCATACAGTACGTTTACAACAACTTGTTATACGATGTACAGGATTCCTGGGACATGGAGGACACACCGGAGAGCGCAAGAAAAATTTTGAAAATTGCTGGTGAGCGCTACAAGGGGTGGCGCTCAACTTTGCATGCCAGCTATAAGAGTTATTCTACCGATGAAGAACGTACACGAAACCAGCCTGCTGACGTAACGGCGCCCAAGTGGTTGCACCTAATAGAATATTTTGGGTCTGAGTGATTCAAGGTCAGCTAACTTTTTAATAGCTTCACATCATACAAAAAATATTTCATTTACTTTCATTCGTGGAATTAATTATTAAAATTATTGCAGTCAATAAGCAGGACCAATTCTCAAAATCGAAGCAGACAAAAGGCGTGTCACTTGCTTGGCTCCAAATCCTACGCCCAACTTAGTTACGAGAAGGTATGAAAAATAAATCACGCTTTTACTTTGCGCTGCAAACAATATGTATACCGACATGTTGAAGTTTACTTGTATTTTATGTAGCGAGACCCAAAGACCGGAGAAGAACTCGATGACATACAACTGTGGGAGGCAAGCCATTTGTTGGAGAACGGTAACTGGACAAACAAGCTGGCAGAAGCTGTACATGTGAGTAACAATTCAAACAATCCCCAATTAAAAAAATATTTGCAAATTACCTGGGACATTTCCTTTCGTATATAGATCCAGGCACGTGCCCAAGTGGACGACATGGAAGCTGAGCAGGGAGGCCCAATTCCAAATGAGGAGAGAAACCACATCTTCCAGCATTGTTATAGATCCTCAATCGGTTGTGCAGGATCACAGGTTCGGGGACGTGGTTATATGGCTAACCCAACTGGTCCCGAACATAAACGTATGCGTATCTAGATGTCTGAACACCTCAACGACCAAGTTCGAAACTTAGAAGTTAGAAATGCAGGCCTCAATGAAATAGTGCAGGAGTTGGAAGGAAGAAATGATAGCTTAAACACCCATATGGACTGCATAAACCAGAAGAATGAAGAGTTAATCGTTCAAGTCTAGAACTTACAAGGTCAGATAGCAGCTGATCATGAACAGACAGCTAAGGAAATGCAGGACATGCGCGCCTCAGTAGCTGAAATGCACAAAATGATGATGGCGACCACTCCAAAAAAGGTCCAACAAAGGAACCGCCAAAAGCCACCTGCTCCAACAATTAGTTCCGGTCACCTTAGGAAAACTCTTAGCATGCAAATACGTCTCTTAAGTAATCCTTTAGTGTTGTTATGCGTGTTGTAATATCAATTAGTGGATGTTTATTGTTAAACTCGTGATTCTTTTGCCACTAATTTTCAAACCTGGTGCATTCGTGTTCTACTGCCGCCAATTGTAAAACTTGGCATTACGATTTCTTGTCACGAATGATAAATTGTTGCAATAGGAAACTACTGCCAATACGGATGATAAAACGTGGCAATAGAATGACAAAATGTCGCAGTATAAACATTTAGCAACGACTCAAAAAATGTTGCATTAAAACACTATTGCCATACATAAGAAATCATTACAATACCAAACTATTCACCACGGATGCGAAATCGTTGCGGTACCATACTAGTTCTAACGGATCTAAAATCGTTGCAATATGGTACTATTCGCCACGTTTGTGGACTTGTTGCAATACCCAACTATTGGCCACAGATACGAAATCATTGCAGTACCAGACTAGTTCCCACGGATCTGAAATCATTGCAATACAGTACTATTCGCCACGTTTGTTGACTCGTTGCACTAACCTACTATTTGCCACGAACGTTAAACCGTCGTAGTATCATACTATTTGCCACGGCTGTGACATCGTTGCAGTACCATACTAATTGCCACGATTGTGAAATCGTTGCAATACCGTGATATTCACTGCAATATGGTAAATCGTCGCTACACCATAACTTGTTGCAATATGTTACTATTTGCCACGGCTGTGAAAATCGTTTCAATACTGTAGTATTTGCCACGAATGTGAAAATCGTTGCAATCACATACTATTACCACGAACTCAAAATCGTTGCAATACAATGCTATTCGTTGCAATACGGTAAACCGTTGCAATAACATACTATTTGCCACGAATGTGAAATTGTTACAATACCGTACTATTGCCATGCCTGCGAAATCGTTGCAATACAATGCTATTCGTTGCAATACGTTAAATCATTGCAATACGCTAAACCGTTGCAATAACATACTATTTGCCACTAATGTGAAATCGTTACAATACCATACTATTGCCATGCCTGTGAAATCGTTGCAACCACATACAATTACAACAAATGTGAAATCGTTGCAATACCATGTTGTTTGTTGCAATACGTTAAATCGTTGCAATACGCTAAATTGTTGTAACAACATACTATTTGCCACGAATATGAAATCGTTGCAATACCGTTCTATTTGCCACGACCGTGAACCCGTTGCAATACCATACAGTTCGTTGCCATACGTTAAATCGTCGCAATACATGAAAACGTTGCAAATCGTCCCATTTTCCACTGATGTAAAATTGTTGCAATACCATACTATTTGCCACGGATGCCAAGGCATCGCAAATAACCTATTGCCGTAGGAATTATTACGACGATTCATAAAAACTATTGCCACGCTCTTTATCGTTGCAACAACGACCTATTGCGACGAAAAACAACCTATTGCGACGAATTTTTTTGTTGTGATAAACTGGAATCCTTGCAGTGTTCACAAAAGTGTTGAAGTTAGAACATGTGCATGTTTTAATAGGCATTGTCGGTACCCGGTATACCGGGTACCCTCGCGCACAAGCTAGAGCCGCCTAGGTACCTCGCCTCCAATTTGGGACAGGGTCTGAGGGCGCCACGTGTCCAAAGAAACCCGGACCCACCGGCCTCAGATGGGACATCCGAGGTGCACACGAGACATCCAAAAGGGGGAGCTCAGCTCGACCTTGACGACAAGCTCCCAGACAGCCACGTGTCCAGCAGGACAGGACCCGACCTCCTCCGCAGAGGTGAGCTGCCATGTGGCCCATGAAGTAGAAACCCGATCTCCCCAGCGGAGGCGAGCACCCGAGCTGCCATGTGGCCCGCGGGGCGAGACTTGGCCTCCCCCATGGAGGTGAGCTCCCGAGCTGCCAAGTGGCCCGCAAGACAGGCGTGGCCTCCACCATGGCGGAGAGCTCGCCAGCGGCCGCATGGTCAATCCACTTGCCTTGAGCAGATAGTGAGGAAGTCAAGAGGGCGGTGCGCCTTCTCTCCATCAAGCCCTGAAGATATGCGGCTTCCCCAGACGCATGGCGTGGCACACGCCTGATGTTATGTACCGCTACGACTAATTGCATCACAGTGAAGGCACCGCAGGCCTATCCCACTCTGCCAAGTGGGTAGCTTACGGCGCTAGAGACAAATTGATGGGACATTCCCTGCCAATATCAGCAAGGACGCGTGGGCTACTGACAACTCGGGCGGCCAGACGGCGAGTCCTCACGTCCGCGCTCAGAGCAAGCTTATAGAAGAAGCCTTAGATGTTTAGAATAAGATCGCCCCGGGACCACCTGTCGGGCCCCAGGACCTCATTTGTAAGGCGTCCAACCTTTACTATAAAAGGCCCGAACTGCCATCGCTACAAACACAAGACTTAGAATCTCTGATAAAAACAGTCTCGCATACAAACTCACCAAGCAATACAATCTACAATGGAGTAGGGTGTTACGCTCCTTGCTGCCTGAACCAGGTAAAAACTCCACTGTATCATACTCTTCCACTAGAACACTAGTTTGAGGCCTAAGCCCCGCCGAACAAGAACCTCCGCGAGCTGCTCCTTAGCAAATCCGGGGAAAGTGTCACATTGACCCTTTGACATTTGGCGCCCCAAGTAGTGGGATTTTTCCCTCAAAAAAGTGGTAGCGCTTTCACCACCATGGTGTTTATCAGGCACGTGGAAGGCGGTTTTCGCAGCCATCGTCCGATGACCAGATCCATCGCTCTAGCGGTGCTCTCTGGTCCGTCTCAATCCCGCGTAGGTATGGTTGGCCAAAATGGCACGTCGGGACACACCTCAGCTCAGTCGGCTCCACCAGCACCCACAAGAGTGAGCCCGTAGAGCGCTTTGGTAGTGGCCAGAGCTCTCCTCCACCACCAACCGTCGCTGAACGCCTCTCAGGGGGTAGCTCAATAGTGGGTCAAAGACATCGACTACCTCGTCATCATATCCATCAACTCCCCCAACAGGGGAAGGCGCCTCGTGTCGCTGTCATGCATGCCGTCCATCGACTGTCACTCCGCCAACTCCCGCTCCTCCATGCCTACAAGCGTTGGCCGGCTCGCCACAGATGACCTCAGGGCTGAGCTTGACAGTCATGAAGCTCACATGGACGGTCGTGTCATCATCAAGCGGCAGCGAGAGAGGTGGCGCAACCTCCATGATGAATATGGCCCTCAATGCCCTATTCACGATGTGCTCCCCTGCAGTACTCGGTGCAGCAGGATGTGCAGCAACAGTACATGGCGCAGCCAGTACCATTGCAGCAAAGCGTGGCACAACCAGTGCCACAATCGCAACTCCAACAAGTGTCGCACATCGTGCAGCAGACCCCCTTGGGGTATGCTGTCCCATCTGCCTCTCCGGCGAGGCCAGTGGGAGGTTGCTCGGCGTTGGCTCCGCACCTCCGCTTCGCAATGTGTCGACGCAAGTTCCAGCCACATGTCCCGAAGTGATTAAACGGAAGAATAAACCCAGCGGAGTTCCTGCAGATCTACACTACGACGCTCCTTGGTGCAGGAGCAGATGAGACCACCCTCGCAAACTACTTCACAGTCGCCCTGATTGGATCACCCCGCTCGTGGCTGATGAACCTTCCCGAGGGGTCTATAACCTCTTGGGATGAGCTGTGCCGGCAGTTCACGGCGAACTTCGGCAGCTCCTACACGCGCCCCGGCACTGAGCTTGACCTCCATGTCATGCGACAGCTACCCAAGGAGACGCTGCGATCATTCATCCAACATTTCTCCTAAGGTACGCAACTCCATTCCCAACATCCCAAATTCCACTTTCATAGTGGCATTTAGTCAGGGAGTGCGTGACTGCAAGATGCTCGAAAAGTTAGCTACGCACTACGTGCAAGACGTCTCCGAGCACTTCTCCATCACCGATCGGTGCGCCAGGGCGGCAGAAGGCCGCAACTACGCTCAGCCAGCCCCTAGAGCAGGTGGGGCCAGCCAGACTGGGGAAGGAGCCACTACCCCTGGTAGAGGCAAAAAGAACAGGAACTGGGGTGGCGGCCAGAACAAGCCGCTGCATGGATCCCCTATTGCGGCAGTAGCCGCAACCGGAGGAGGCAAGCCCCCATGCCCAGAGAAACGCCCTCGTCAGCCACCTGCCACTGTTGAAGACGTCGAGACCTGTCCGGTGCACAAGACTCACGAACACACCGCGAGCGAGTCCTGGGATATAAAAAGGTGCTCCGAATGCTACCAAGAGCGGGCGCAGCAGCGCCTAGACGGCATCCCCTTCCGCCAACGGGAGGGCAAGCAGAAGGTTGACCCAAGGTCAACAATGATGAGGAGTAGGAGTACCAGAAGCAAGAGTGGGCCATCAAAGTGGTCCACCAAGATGAGGACTCTAACGCCAGCAGCGACAGCGAGTGTCGCAAGACCCTCCACGTCATCGTCGAAGGGTCTTGGGATCCCGCATACCGGAACGCGGTCAAGATCCCTCGTCGTGTGGTGGCTTCGATAGCCCATGTACCCACTCCGGCACAGCACCACGGTTGAAAGGAGACATCGATAAGCTTCGACACCTCTGTCTGCCCCAAGAACATGGCCGGGGCAGGGGTCCTACCGTTTCTAGTCACCCCCACCATAGCCAACGTCAAACCCCACTACATCTTGATAGATGGCGGGGCCAGCCTCAACCACCTCAGTCGTACAACCTTCAAACAGTTGTAGATCTCAGTGTCCATGCTGGCCCCCTCGAGCACATTTTCGGGGATGGGACCTGGGAGCATCATCCTGTACGGCAACATCCACCTGCGAGTGATCTTTGGGACACCTGACAACTATAGGACGGAGAGCATCCTCTTCGACATCGCCGATGTCAGCCTCCCCTTCAACGCTATCATCAGCAGGCCTGCCCTGTACCAGCTCATTATTGTAGCCCACTACGTCCACCACGTCCTAAAGATGCCAACCCCCTTCGGTGTCCTCAGGATCCGCAGAGATCGCACCGCTGTAGTGCTAGCCTTGGAGCAGCTCCAAGCACTCACGACGGACCCAACACGAGTCCCGATCGACGCTGGATCAAGTCGACCTCCGCCAAGCTCACAACAGCACAGAGCACCCGCCGCACCTCAGTTGCAGCCCTCCGGCAGCATCGACACGTCCGCCAAAGCTACCAAGCCTTGTCCTGGCTCTGCTCAGACCACACGCAAGACAGGCGGTCAAGGCAAAAAATAGGGATACTCGCTCATCGCCCCTCTAAGTAGCTGGTGACAGAAAGGTTGCCCACCAACCATCTCAGCTACTCATGGATGTGTGGGCACCCCTATTGTATATACTAGTCTGAGTAGAACAGTGTAAAGGATTTCGTAGGGCTTAGGGGCAGCACTAAGGGCAACAAAGCACCGAGAGGGTCAGGACCATAGCGTGCAGCCAGCTTAGCTTGGTTCCGAACTATAAAGACTGTGCACCCAGCCTCCCTCATCATCCGGAGGCAAGTCGTTGCCCTCTTTTGTAAAAGTCTTTCTCCCCCTATGAACTCCTATCAAAAATCACTGTTTTACTTAAACGCTTCATGAAAAAAAATTTCCATTTACTTATGCATTATGTTTATGAACATGCCACACTAAGACTCGTTTATTGTGTATTATTTTATATGCGCGATTGTACACTCTGTAACTCATCCATGCAGGAGTCATGCAGTCCTAATGCAGACTGGTCTACCTGAAGTACTTGCGGTGTATGAGGGGTTCTTCAGGCCCCTCTCATCATTAGGGACCTGTGACGCTAGACGGTTCCCCTGGAAAGGCCTGTGCCGAGCAGGAGGTCCAGGGGGTGTAAACTGCTTAGCCTGGTCCTGTAACCTAAGCGTACACACCCTGCATCCTAGCGCTACAGCTAAGTACTGAGAGCCAGAAAGCTCACACCATGAGGATGACAAGAGCCGGGCCCCAGAGCACCAATGCACTGAATTACCCAGGCCTGCAAATCAGCCAAGGACAGTAACGCATGATAGAGCTAAGGGAGAGCTACAGGTAAATCAACGAGCAAACTAGTACACCTTGCTTCTATCATATGTGCAGAACAGCCCGCTCCGGCACCACTCCGGCATCACCCAAGGGGTCCATTGTCGACGACTCTACGACAATGGTGGACGACGCCAAAGCATCTAGCTCTGGCACTTCCCAAGGGGGCTGCCATCAACGTATCCACGACGATGGTGGACAACACTGGAGCATCCAACACCGGCTCTTCCCAAGGGGCGTGCCGTCGACATCCTAGAACGTCAACGACAGCACCAAGCACGGATAAGTGAGTAAAATCTCCTATCCTCCTCTTGTTGCTAACAGGGTTCCCTTGCTATGGCCTGTAAACTAGGGGCGTGCCATCGACGTCTACTTAAAGATGGTGGATGACGCCAGAGCATCCAGCTCCGGCACCACCCAAGGGGCCTGCCGTCGACGACTACGTCGATGGTGGACGACGCCAGAGCATCCAGCTCCGGCACCTCCCAAGGGGCCTACCGACAATGTCTCCACGACGATAACGGATGACGCCAGAGCATACAGCTCTGGCACCTCCCAAGGGGCCTGCCGTAGACGTCCCAGAACATCAATGACAGCACCAAGCATGGATAAGAGCCTGCCGCCGACGTCTACACGAAGATGGTGGACGATGCCGAAGCATACAGCTCTGGCACCACTTAAGGGGCCTGCCATCGACGACTCTACAAGATGGTGGACGACGCTGGAACATCCAGCTCCGGCACCTCCCAAGGGGCCTGCCATCGACATCTCCACGACGATGGTGGACGATGCAGGAGAATCCTGCTCCAGCACCTCCCAAGGGGCCTGCCGTCGACGTCCCATAACGTCAATGACAGCACTAAGCGTGGATAAGTGAGTAAACTCTCCTGCCCCACCCTTGTTGCTAACAAGGTTCCATTGCGGTGGTCTGTAAACCAAGGCATGCCGTCGACGTGTACACGAAGATGGTGGATGACACCAGAGCATCCAGCTTCGGCACCACTCCGGGACCACCCAAGTGGCCTGCCGTCGACAACTCTACAATGATGGTGGACGGCGCCGGAGCATCCAGCTCGGGCACCTCCCAATGGGCGTGCCGTCAACGTCTCCATACTGATGGTAAACGACGCTGGAGCATCCATCTCCGGCACCTCCCAAGCGGCCTGTCGTTGACGTCCTAGAACGTCAACGATAGCACCAAACGTGGATAAGTGAGTAAACTCTCCTGCCTCGCTGTTGTTGCTAACAGGGTTCCCTTGCGATGACCTGTAAACCAAGGGCCTGCCGTCGACGTCTACACGAAGTTGGTGGACGACCCCGGGGCATCCAGCTCCGGCACCACTCCGGCACCACACAATGGGCTTGCCGTCGACAAATCTACGATGATGGTGGACGACGCCGAAGCATCCAGCTCCGGCATCTCCCAAGGGGTCTGCCGTCGACGTCTCCATGATGATGGTGGACGACGCCGGCGCATCTAGCCCCGACACCTGCAAAGGGGCCTGCCATTGACGTCCCAGAACGTCACGACAGCACCAAGCGTGGATAAGTGAGTAAACTCTCCTGCCCCGCTATTGTTGCTAATAGGGTTCCCTCGTAATGGCCTGTAAACTAGGGGCCTGCCGTCGATGTCTACACGAGGTCGGAGCATCCAGCTCTGACACCACCCAATGGGCCTGCTTTCGACGACTATACAACGATGGTGGACGATGCCGGAGCATCCAGCTCTGGCACCTCCCAACGGGCCTGCCGTCGACGTCCCCACGATGATGGTGGACGACGCTGGAGCATCCAGCTACGGCACCACCGAAGGGGCCTGCCATCAACGACTCTACAACGATGGCGGACGACGCCGGAGCATCCAACTCCGGCACCTCCCAAGGAGCCTACCGTCGACGTCTACACGACGATGGTGGACGATGCCGGAGCATCCAGCTCTGGCACCTCCCAAAGAGCCTACCGTCGACGTCTCCACGATGATGGTGGACAATGCTGGAGCATCCAGCTCGGCACCTCCCAAGGGGCCTGTCGTCGACGTCCCAGAACGTCAATGACAACACCAAGCGCGAACAAGTGAGTAAACTCTCCTGTCGTGCTCTTGTCGTTAACAGGGTTCCCTTGCGATGGCCTGTAAACTAGGGGCCTACTGCCGACGTCTACACGCAGGTGGTGGACAATGCTGGAGCATCCAACACTAGCACCACCCAAGGGTCCTGCCGTCAACGACTCTACGATTATGGTGAACGATGCCTGAGCATCCAGCTCTGGCACCTCCCATGGGGTCTACCATCAACGTCTCCACGACGTGTTGGACGACGCTGGAGCATCCAACTCCGGCTCTTCCCAAGGGGCCTGCCGTCGATGTCCCAGAACGCCAACAACAGCACCAAGAGCGGATAAGTGAGTAAACTCTCCTGCCCCACTCTTGTTGCTAACAGAGTTCCCTTGTGATGGCCTGTAAACCAGGGCCTGCTGTCGATGTCTACACGAAGATGGTGGACGATGCTGTAGCATCCAGCTCCAGCACCACCCAAGGGGCCTCCTGTCGACGACTCTACGTTGATTGTGGATGGAACCAGAGCATCCAGCTCCTGCACCTGCAAGGGGCCTGCCGTCGATGTCTCCACGACGATAATGGACAATGCTGGAGCATCCAGCTCCGACACCTCCCAAGGGGCCTGTTGTCAACATCCCAGAACATCAATGACAACACTAAGCGCGGATAAGAGCGTGCTGTCGACGTCTACACGATGATGGTGGACGACGCCAGAGCATCCAGCTCCAGCACCACACAAGGGGCCTGCTGTCGACGACTGTACAACGATGGTGGACGACGTCGGAACCTCCAGCTCTGACACCTCCCAAGGGGCCTGTCGTCGATGTCTCCACGACAATGGTGGATGACGCCAGAGCATCTAGCTCCGGCACCTCCCAACGGGCCTGCCGTCGACATCCAAGAATGTCAACGACAACACCAAGCACGGATAAGTTAGTAAACTCTCCTGCCCGAATCTTGTTGCTAACACGGTTTCCTTGAGATGGCCTGTAAACCAGGGGCCTGCCGTCGATGTCTACATGAAGATGGTGGACGACGCCCAGGCATCCAGCTCCGGCACCACTCCAGCACCACCCAAGGGGCCCGCCATCGACAACTTTACAATGATGGTGGACGACGCCATAGCATCCAGCTTCGGCACCTCCCAAGGGGCCTGCCGTCGATGTCTCCACAGTAATGGTGGACGACGCCGGAGCATCCAGCTTCGGCACCTCCCAAGGGGCCTGTCGTTGACGTTCTAGAACGTCAACTACAGCACCAAGTATGGATAAGTGAGTAAAGTCTCCTGCCCCGCTCTTGTTGCTAACAGGGTTCCCTTGCGATGGCCTGTAAACCAAGGGCCTGCCGTCGATATCTACCCGAAGATGGTGGATGATGCCGGAGCATCCAGCTCCGGCACCACCCAAGGGGCCTGCCGTCGACGACTATACAACTATGGTGGACGACGCCGGAGAATCCAGCTCCGGCACCTCCCAAGGGGCCTGCCATCGACGTCTCCACGACGATGGTGGACGACGCCGGAGCATCCAGCTCCGACACCACCCAAAGGGCCTGTCATCAACGACTCCATGACGATGGCGGACGACGCTGGAGCATCTAGCTCTGGCAAATCCCAAGGGGCCTATCGTCGATGTCTACACGACGATGGTAGATGACGCCAGAGCATCCAGCTCCGGCACCTCCTAAGGGGTCTGCCGTCGACGTCTCCACGATGATGGTGGACGACGCTAGAGCATCCAGCTCCGGCACCTCCCAAGGGGTCTGTAGTCGACGTCCCAGGACGTCCATGACAGCACCAAGCACGGATAAGTGAGTAAACTCTCCTGCCCCGCTCTTGTTGCTACCAGGGTTCCCTTGCATGGCCTCTAAACCAGGGGCCTGCCATTGATGTCTACACGAAGATGGTGGATGACGCCAGAGCATCCAACTCCGGCACCACCCAAGGGTCCTGTCGTCAACGACTCTACGTTGATGGTGGATGATGCCGGAGCATCCAGCTCCGACACCACACAAGGGGCCTGCCATCGACGACTCTACGACGATGGTGAACGACACCTGAGCATCCATCTCTGGCACCTCCCAAGGGGCCTGCCATCGACATCTCCACGATGATGGTGGACGATGCCGGAGCATCCAGCTCTGTATCTTCCAAAGGGGCCTACCGTCGACATCCCAGAACATCAATGACAGCACCAAGCGCGGATAAGGGCCTGCGGTCAACGTCTCCATGACGATGGTGGACAATGCCAGACCATCCAGCTCCGGCAACTCCCAAGGGGCCTACCGTCGATGACTTCGCAACGATGGTGGACGACGATGGATGATCCAGCTCCAGGAAATGTTGGCACTACGACACTCAAAACTCTCCCACTCCACTGGGGGCCAGTTCGAGAGATTTTGCAATCAAGTGTAGATGTGCTTAGACAACTAACCACATCTACCAAGGGACCTCGAAGGGGATCCACATGCAGAAAATCAACGGACGGCGCTTCGGCCATGTCAATTGTGCAAATTGTTGGTCCTGAGAAGCCAACGAGCTCAACAAAGGTTATGCAAATCCTTACGTAGCTAAGGACTCAGAGCAACAGTTGAGAAGAACAGAGACAACACAAGAAGCCAAACAAAAATTTGAATTCATTAAGGAATACTTTACAAAGGAGGGTGAACCCCAGATACAAAAACAAGCCACCGGCCTCAGCCCTGACTGATCTGCGCTACGACGTGTTTGGCGGCTTCCTTAACCTCCGCCGCTGCTGCTGCCTTGCGTTCCTCAATAGGCCTTAAAAAACTGGCTCTAGTGGCAGATCGGGGTATCAGCTCCGGTAGCACGCCAAGACATGGGATGCCACTGTCTCCGCCGCTGCCCTACCATCGGCTTGCAGACGCTGAGCCAGCTGACGCTCCCACAGGTCGAGCTCCCGACCGCGGCGCTCTGCTATGTGCTCTCGGGCTTGGATGTCAAGATCGTGTAGGGGGAGTTCCTGACGCTCAGCTAGGTTTTTTGCACGATCCCGTGCCAGATTGCTCTCTTTGATCTCAAGGTCTTCAAGGCGGTACTGCAACCTGTCCTAATCGGCTTCACCCCAGGCCATCATTGCCTGCGTCGCTGCCTCTTGTTCGGCGACAGCAGCCTCCCTCTTAGCAACGGCGGTTTCTTGATGACTCAGGGCCTCTTGACAGCAGCAAGAGTGCGCGCGCGAGCGTCAGCAGCATTGTTGGCCTCCTTTGTGTTGGCAAGAATCTTTTGAGTCAAGGCGTCTGAGTCCCTCACCTAGTGGTGCCTCACCTCCAGTTCCTTGCTCTCCTTCTGGTACTTCACCTTCGCCTCAGCGGTCCTAGAGATCAGGAGACCCTCCCAGCCTCAGAGGCGCTCGCCCTCGGGAAGGCCGTCGAAAAGCCTTTGCATCAAGTCTATGACGTCGAAAAGCCGCTCCGGCTGCACCAAAGTCAGGGAAGGCCGTCTGGTGATCATCTCGGGGACCCTTTCCTCCCGTTGCGGTGAAGGCGAGGTCACGAGCACTGGGGATCTTGCCCCCAGAGTCTGAGCAGGAGTTGTGGTGCCACCTAACACAGTAATGCCATCGCTCAGAGAGCCGCCCGCCGAATCAGCAGTAGTGGAGGTCAGACCCCCAGCCCCCAGAGTTGGCTCCGACATGGCCTCTGCCACGGCGGCTGGAAGTGTCTCTGCCATGACGGTCGGAGGTGCCTCTGGCGCGAAAGCTGGAGAAGCAACTAGAGATGCTTCACTACCCACGCGGGGCACAGACGCCGGAGTAGCGCTCCCATGAACAAGTTTGGCAGGTTGCACCACCAGCATAACCGTAGCATCCTCGGCTGCCTGCAAAGCACTTCCGGGCACTACCCCCGGCAGTAGGGGCGTCACAACAGCTAATGTAACCCTGCAAATCAAGATCAAGCCCTGACCAATCAACATAGGCAGGTGAGATAGTAGAGCAGGCGTTGGCAAGAATGCCTTACCAACGTCCCTAGAAGCTCCAGCAAGCCTCAACTTTCGACGACCCTGAAGCCATGGGCCCTGGCGATTGTGTAACAAGTGAGGCCATCCGAGCATGGCCTTCGTAGAAACCACCAGCAATACCATCGCCCAGCACCGGTGTGCTTCCACCGACCCCGACAGAGCCACCTCCCGAGCTACCAATAGCGTCGGCCCAAGGTCTTTTTGCTTAAGGCTTCGTAGGTGTGCTGCTGCTAGAGCACCCTGTGGCACCCTGGACCGCACAGGTGACGGGGACGCTTGACGACATATAATCGCCGACACCGGTGGAGCTGCCGCTTGATGGAACGAACCTCCCCCCCCCCCCCCCCCCCCGAAGAACCGCCGACGCCAAGTACTGAAGAGGGGCGCACCAGTGGATGCTGACTTGGAGCGAAGGCCACCTACGGCGGCGCCCTCGGCGGCGACCAAGGGCGTTTCTCCTTCACGACCTCTACCACCAGGGCCTTCCCCTTACCTACATCAGGGACTAGCGCCTTGCCCTTCCCACCAGCAGCGGACGCCTCCCCAACCCTAGAGGCTTTGGAGCTTGAAGAAGTTGCGGACTCGTCTGAAGAGTCGACGATGGCCGGGCCCCGGCTCTCATCGCCAACCTGCCGCGGATCAAGACCAATTGCGTCCAGGTTGGGCATCTCCTTCAGAACCTTCATCCGAAGGGTCCGATCCATGCAAAGCAGAGGGAAAGCCTACGGAAGGTTGAAGACACCGTCCCACAGTAGGCCATCACACGCCTTGGACATTGCTTCAAACACCTCCTGCGGGGTCGCCTCTCGCGACCCCTGAGCAACCTGGTACCATCTTGGAGCCTGAAGTCGAGCCATGCAGGGCGGCAATGGTGTTGGACAGGGGCCAGACGATGACAAACAAAGTCGGCCATTACCGACAGCTCCGACAGGTCGTGGTCCGAAAGGAATCGAATCCTCTCCATCACGTGCGTGTACACCGCCTCAAGCTTCGGGCGTTCCTCCCAGGCAGCCTTCCTAATTGCCGGCCACACGGTGGGCAGGACCATGCGGCCATGGAAGTCTACGACCACCCAGTTGCTCCTCCAGCCGGGACACTTCGCCTAGGAGAGCAGAGTAATGTACTTGAAGGGTTGTTGGCCCGATGATGGAAGCAGAAGCTGCCGAGGAAGTTGGCTTTTTTCGTGTTCCCGTTCTGCCTCAGCACGAAGAACTGCTAGAACACCGGCACACATGGGCACACCTCGACGAACATCTCGCAGAAACGCGAGAACACCGACGCCACCACCGGAGAGTTCGGCGACAGGTTATGAAGCTGGAGCCCAAGGACTTCCAAGAGTGTCACAAGGACGGAGGAAACAGGAGGGACGAACCCGGAGTATGCGTACGCTTGGAAGAAGATGATCTCCTTCTCCCCCAACTCTAGTGGCAAGGAGCCGGGACGGATCAGATCCCGTCGTTCCTTGTCCTCCCAGCCGAAAAGCCACCTCACGGGTGAGACATCCTCCATCCGGGAAGGAGGCAGAGCTGAGTCAATTAGAGTAGGGGGTCGAGAACCTCAAGGATTGGCCGACACACAAAGAGGGAGTCAAAGGCTCAAATGCTTGGGACGTGCGGAAGAAAGGAACCTCCATTGCCCACAAAGAGACCCTTTTAATGTATCCTAGTCACGTTTTGGCGCACCGTGCAAATCTGAGCGGGCTCCAAATAAAAGGCTCGTACCACGGCGTCCATGACAAGCAGGCCCAGGTCTCCCATCAGAAAAGCCGGCCCGGGCAGTTCCCCACCAGAGAAGGCAACCTGGCAGTTCCTATAAAGACGGAAGTGAAAGCAGCAGATGTGCAACAGGCACCTGGGGAACCGTCTCGATAATGTCACGGCAAGCAAAGATCCCGTCGCCACGACCCCTCAACCAGAGAGGACGCGTGGTAACATCAGCAGAAGAATGCACCACTTCGACTGATCAAGACAAAATTAAAAGACTGCGCGGGAAAGTAGGATAGGGCCCCACCCTCGGGCTCGTCACCTCACCCCAAGGTGGACCCAGGGGCCACGGTCGGTACCCGGCATACCGGGTACCCTCGCGCACAAGCTAGAGCCATCTAGGTACCTTGCCTCCCAGCAGGGATAAGGTCCGAGGGCGTTATGTGTTCAAAGAAACCAGGACCCACTGGCCTCAGATGGGATGTCTGCGGTGCCCACTAGACATCCAAAAAGGGGAGCACAGCACCACCTTGACGACAAGCTCCCAGGCAGCCATGTGTCCAGCAGGACGGGACCCGACCTCCTCCGCAGAGGCGATGTGATGCCCAGTTCCGAGAAAAGAACCAAGCTAACGCATATGTGTGCCCAGGATGTTCATCACACATACACGAGTACAATCACAAATGATATATAGATAATTACCACAGAACAAAATTAATTAACCAAATTTTATTACACAAACCATATTATCCTCAAATACAAGCTCTGTTGAATATTAATGACAAGTTCAACTAATGCAGCGGAAATAAACTAATTAAGCAAACTAAACAGCTAGGCATCATAAGCAATAGGGTATAGCGCAGCTCCAATCAACACCACAGGCAAGCTGACGATAGACACGGCCTAGAACTCCGCATTATCACCATTAAACTCCCAATCCTGACCTGCAACTGTTGGGGGGGGGGAATTGCAAGAGTGAGTACACGTCGTACTCAGAAAGTGTGGAAAGTATGACATGTGGCTGATTCAAATGACGACAATAATAATGGCAAAGTGCTGAAAAGTACATTAAAACATTTGAAAAGCTATATATTATATGTATGTGAAATAAACCCATCATAATCATAAGTAATATTGTAATACCAATCTGAATTCACTACCATCATCAATAATTCCAGATTTCATCTTTGCCAAAAACAATATTCAATACCAGAAATTAATCCATAACCATAGTACCAACCATAACCATCCCAAATACCATCCCAATACCGAGTTCCCTCTAATCATGGAAGTTGTCCAGGTGCTCATAACTGGGAGCACGACTATAATGATAGTTTTATTTAACTCTGCAGAGTTTGTACCTCTTTACCCACGTGTTTGTGATTTCATCACCCGTCGATGACTAAAGAACCTCCCTTATGCCAAATACACTTCCTTTGGTGTATGACCAAGAGATCACAAAATAGCCTTTACAAAGGGATTACTAGCCTATTTAGACCCCACTGAGGTTTCACCGGTGGCGATGTCTTCCGCAGAGCACATCTTCAACCAAGGGCCCCCTCTTGAGCCATTCAGATCCCAGGGTAGTCCCACCAATCATCAACAAACCCAATCCGACTACCCCTTCCCCGAGCATCCACAATGCTCCAAAGAGCACTAGCAAAGCCCTAATTAATCAGCTACGTTGCACCCATACTTGGCCTCGTGGTGGCACTGTAGTCCTGGCTTATTCTCGCATGAACCGGTCCTTAGATCTAAAGCAAGCAAACCACCATAACATACAACCCATCCACATAGCAGGCTTGCTTAAATCACCCATTACCATACCATATTGACCAGTTCACATTAATCCATATATCATTAATGCATAATTAAATAATATAGTGGTTACCCAACCCAATTAATTAAGCGATGCAAAAGATAAAAAGCCCTTCCCGACTCTCTACCATAAATTTCAAGCGATAACGGTGGTCAAAAAACGCTAGTATACTTCCTACCATAGGGTTCCCATCAAATTGAGACAAGCATGCAATTTTGCAAACAAAACATTTATTTTAAAACAGGATCAATATGCTTCAAGGACACTTGCCTTGCTCTTGCAGTTGATTAGGGTCATCAAACTCTTGGTGCTGTAGATCCTCCGCGGCGCTCTCTAGCGCAAATCCGTCTAATCCACACAATAAACATACAAGACAAGAAACACAATCAAAGAGTGCACAAATATTACTCAATATGATATGACATGCATGATTAATGCAAATGCAAAGTAGAACTTGTTAATTGATTGCTTTTAATGATAACTAACTAGTTGTAATAGCTTTTAACAAGTTAATACAGGTTTGGATTTGAATAGATCAAATTTTAGAATTAATTCAACACAATTTAACCAGAAAGATCGGACTAGTCCGCTGGAGACCGGACAAGTCCGCCCTCTGCGAGATCAGCAGATTAGGATTTTCTAGATCGACGTAAATTCGGAGATTAGGGGTTGAATTCACATAAGGAAAAGAGAATAGATGGTATACCAGGTGTTTATGACTCCAATGAATCAAGAAACTTGGAGGTAGCACTTGTATCTTGGTGATCTAGGGTTGGTGATGAACTTGGAGATGAATTGGTGATGAAGAACGGAACTTGGTGGAGATCTTGATCCTCTTTCGTTTCCTCCTCTTCTTCTTCTTGCATGGGATCTTCTCCTCCCTCCTTGGTGGTGGCTCTCCACGAACTAGGGTTTGGGTGAGGTGGAAAAGTGGCAAATAGATGTCAATCCAAGGGGTGAGGTTGTTTATATAGAGCTGGAGGCTAGGGTTAAATGGATTTCTAGTTTAGGATGAGTAGAGGCCGGTTTAGAGTCCCACATGGGTTCTTAATGAGTTAGGCACGACGCCCCTAGGCCCACTTAATGTGAAACCCAAGAAACAAGTCGTAAAACAAAAGATCAACTTGGAGTCACGAAATATCGGACAAGTCCAGAAAGGACCGGACTAGTCCGAAGTCGTCTAGAGAGAAAATCGGACAAGTCTGGCTAAAAATCGGACATGTCCGACATTAAACAGAGAGGAAAACGGACAGGTCCGCTGGAACACCGGACTAGTCGGGAACAGTCCAAGGACTTAGCAATTTTTCAAGGATTCTTGGAATATCGGACTAGCCCGCACAAAATCGGACAAGTCCGAAAGTTTCCAGTGCCAAAAATTGGACTAGTCCGCAGCAAAATCGGACTAATCCGCACTTTCCTACATTTTAAGTGCGGTTTTGTTCCAAATCAATTTTAAACTCGTTCCTCTTGTTGTGGGTTAATGTTAAACATGTATATGAGTGTATGTAGGGCATGATGCATGAAAATGAGGGTGTTACAAACCTACCCCCCTTAAAATGAATCTCACCCTCGAGATTCGACGTGAAAGAGAAGAGATAGGGAAAGCCCTTCTTGATATCATCATCTAGCTCCCAAGTTGCTTCTTTTTCTGCGTGGTGCTTCCATTGAACTTTACACCATCGAACCACCTTGTTCCTTGTGACCCTCTCCATGGTATCCAAGATTTTGATCGGTTGTTCGGCATAAGTCAAATCTTCCTCTAGTTCCAATTCTTCCATTGGCACTTGTTCTTCCGGTACTCTCATGCACTTCTTGAGCTGGAAAATATGAAAGACAACATGTACGTCTGAAAGATGAGCTGGCATCTCCAACTTATACACTATTTCTCCTCATTTGTCCAAAATCTTGAATGGTCCAATATAACGAGGTGCGAGCTTTCCTCTTATGTTAAACCTCTTATGACCTCTCATTGGTGACACCATGAGGTGAACAAAATCTCCCACTTCAAAGGCTAATTTCCTTCTCCTATTATCCGTATAGCCTTTTTGTCTTGATTGGGCTGCCCTCAAGTTTTCACGAATTATTCGGACTTGCTTTTCGGCTTCTTGCAACACATCCGGACCAAATACTTGCATTTCTCCTGCCTCATTCTATAATAAAGGTGTCCTACACTTCCTCCCATAAAGTGCTTCCTACGGTGACATTTTCAAACTTGCTTGGTAACTATTGTTGTATGAAAATTCCGCGTATGGCAAGCTTTTGTTTCAACTTTTCCCATGCTTTAAAGCACAAGCTCTTAACATGTCCTCCAAAATATGATTGGTCCTCTCGGTTTGTCCAACCGTTTGGGGATGATATGCTGAACTAAAATTCAACCTCGTTCCCAAGGCTTCATGCAATTTTTGCCAAAATCTGGAGGTAAATTGAGAAACTCTATCCGAGACTATCTTCTTAGGGACTCCATGTCGACACACAATATGCTCCATGTATATTTGAGCCAATTGTGCAGCTGTATATTTGGTCTTCACAGGGACAAAATGAGCTGACATGGTTAAGCGATCCACAATTACCCAAATTGAGTCATACCCGGACTGAGTACGTGGTAACCCAACTATGAAGTCCATTCCAATTTCTTCCCACTTCCATTCCGGGAGCTTCAATGGTTGCAATAATCCAGCTGGCCTTTGATGTTCCTCCCTCACTCGTTGGCACACATCACACAATGCTACGTATTCAGCTATGTCCTTTTTCATGTTATCCCACCAATAGCAAGCCTTCAAGTCTTTGTACATCTTCGTACAACCGGGGTTAATCGAGTATGGTGAGTCATGTGCCTCCTTTAGTATTGTCTCCCGGATATGCTTCACATCAGGCACGACAATCCTCTTTTCAAGCCATAAGGTACCATGTTCATCCTCGTCAAATCTGAATTCTCTCCCTTCTTCGGTCCTTTCCTTGATTTCCTTGATCTCCTCATCTGTGGTTTGTGCTTCTCGAATTTCTTTCTCCAAGGTTGGGTTTAACTCCATCATCTCCATCTCATTTACAAACCCGAGGTTCAACCGTTCAAACTCCTTACATAACTCGAATGGTAATTCTTGAATCGTGAGTTGATGACTTACTCCTTTTCTACTCAAAGCATCGGCCACTACATTGGCTTTTCCCGAATGATAGTTGATGCCCAAATCATTATCTTTGATGAGCTCCAACCATCCCCGTTGCCTCAAGTTCAGATCCGTTTGTGTGAAATATACTTCAAACTCTTATGATCCGTATAAATTTCACACCTATGTCCAAGAATGTAGTGTCTCCAAATTTTCAATGCGTGTACCACGGCTGCAAGTTCTAAAACATATGTTGGGTAATTCTGCTTATGTTTCTTTAATTGTCTTGATGCATAGACGACCACTTGACCTTCTTGCACCAATACACATCCAAGTCCTTGTCTCGATGCGTTGCAATAAATATCAAAACTCTTGCTCACATCTGGCAGTACCAAAACTGGGGCTGTTGTCATACTCTTCTTCAACTCCTCAAACTATTTTGACAAGCTTGGGTCCATTGGAAAGCCTTTCCCTTCATTAGCAACTCCGTCATAGGCTTGGCTATCTTGGTGAAGTCCTTGATGAACCTACGGTAATATCAAGCCATCCCAAGAAAACTCCTTATTTCCTTGACATTTTGCGGCGTTTCCCACTTCAACACGTCCCTCACTTTTCCGGGGACAACCGATACTCCTCCTCCTGAGATTATATGACCTAAAAACGACACTTCCTCAACCAAAATTGACACTTGTTGAACTTGGCATACAATTGATGCTCCCTCAATTTCTGCAACGTAAGCCTCAAGTGTTCCTCATGTTCTTTCTCATCCTTCGAGTAGATCATGATATCATCAATAAACACCATAACGAACTTGTCCATGTACTCCATGAAGACCTTATTCATGAGGTACGTAAAGTAGGCAGGCACATTTGTCAATCCAAAAGACGTCACGGTGTACTCATAATATCCATACCTTGTCTTAAAAGCTATCTTGGGTATGTCCGATGGTATAATCTTCATTTGAAAATATCCCTACCTCAAGTCAATCTTAGAGAAGACACAAGCACCCTTCATCTGATCAAACAAGTCTTCTATGCGTGGCAAGGTGTACTTGTTCTTGATTGTTACCCCCGTTGAGAGCTCGGTAATCCACGCACATCCTTTGGGATCCATCCTTCTTGTCCACAAATAGAGCGGGCGCCCCCCAAGGCGAAGAGCTTGGGCGAATGAAACCCTTCTCTAATTGCTCTTGAATCTGCTTCTTGAGCTCTGCTAATTCCATAGAAGGCATCCTATACGGCCTCTTAGCTATAGGTACAGTTCCAGGTATTAAATCAATAAAAAACTCAATGTCTTGATCAGGTGGCATACCTAGCAACTCATCCGAAAAAACATCCAAAAATTCACACACCACCGGAATCTCCTCAGTTGAGGCACCGTCCATATGATTCAACTCCAATTGCTTCGGTGTGGTTTGAGATGCTTCAAATTCTACAGTGATCCCTTCTTCATTGGTCAACTTCACCGTCTTCGTGGCACACTCAATAACTCCATTGTGCTTCATCAACCAGTCCATCCCAAGTATAATGTCCAACCCTTGAGAATACAAAACAATGAGGTTGGCGGAGAAGTCTAACCCCCTTATTCTAAGGCTTACTTTTGGACATACTATATTTGTCCTCATCTCTCCTCCAGGAGACTTAACCAATAGAGTAAACTTCATATGAGAGATAGGCAAACTATACTTGGCAACATACTTCGATGTAATGAATGAATGCGATCCTCCAGAATCAAATAACATAGTCGCGGGGTTGGAGTTGGCGAGAAACATACCAATGACCACGTCATCCGCTTGTTGAGCATCCTCCGTTGAGACATGGTTCACGTTGCCACGAGCAAAATTCTGCTGTCCGCGGTTCCCTTGTGGCTGTCCTCCATTGGGTCTTGGGTTTTGCCTCGGTGCATTGCCTCCTTGACCAAGGCCTAACTTAGGACATTGATGCGCAAAGTGTCCAGCTTCTCCACAAGTATAACACTTCTTAACTCCACCAGAATTATTGGGACGAGCTTGGTTTTGAACACTTGCAGTAGGAAAATTAGCACGAGGCGCATAAGGCATTGGAGGCCTAGGTGCTTGCATGACAGGGCGCTGCTGCACAAACTAAGTTGGGCGTGGTGCATAACCAGGGCGCTGAGCAGGTGCAAAAGGGCTGAAGTAAGGCGCATTGGGCGGCCCAAAGCGAGGGCGCACATTACTTCCTTGTTGATGTCCTTGATATGGCGCCTTCCTCTTGTTGTCTTGTTCCATCTCACAAATCTTGTTCTCGACCACAATTGCTTTGTCCGCATGCTTCTGAAAATTGGCATAATCGCAGTTGAGTAGTTGCATATGGATCTCATTGTTCAAGCCCCTCATGAACAAGTATTGCTTCCAGCTGTCCCGACTAACATCCTCAGGCGCATACCTTGAGAGTTGAGTGAATTTATTGAGATATTCACTCACGCTTGATCTTCCTTGCCTTAAATTCTCAAATTCTTGACCCTTCAAAATCATAACACCTTCCGGCACATAATGAGAACGGAAACTCTCCTTGAATTCCGCCCAGGTAATTCTCTCTTGGTTCTCATGAGCATTGCAATAAGCATCCCACTAATCCGCAGCTGCTCCAACTAGTTGATGAGAAGCAAACAAGACCTTCTCTCGGTCACTGCATTGGACAATAGCTAGCTTCTTCTCCACGGACTTGAGCCAATCATCCGCATCCATAGGGTTGGCAGCTTGAGCAAAGGTCGGCGTCCTAGTCCTCATAAACTCTCCGAATCGGTTATGAGGAGGCGGGGCTGGCGGTGGAGGCATGTGGGGCTGATTGTTGATATTGCCAGCCTGCAGCGGTCCCATTGCCTGTATCATGGTCTGCATGATCTGGTTTTGCATGGCCAATAGCTGCTCAATGTTGATAGCTCCCAGAGTAGATCCTTGTCCAATGTTGTTCCAAGGTACTCCATTGTTCTCGTCCTCATCATTGCCATCCCTCTGGTTGCGAGTCCTCACCATCTGAAGAAAAGCAATAGGTAAGAATTAGAAAACGTCCCCAACTATATGCATCAAGGGATATGAAGCTAAGCAGCTAGCTATACTAGCCTAGGTGGACATGGCAGTGCTAAGGCATCCCAAAATCCTCTATTAAGCACACAAGCAAACATATATATATAGCAACAACACACCAAGCAAAAACACATTGATTCCTGAGTGCCCCTATGTGCTCTAGAGTGTCCATTCTATCTAGGCTGTGTCCTACATTCAACCTGTGGCTCTGATACCAATCTGTGATGCCCAGTTCCGAGAAAAAACAAGCTAACGCATATGTGTGCCCAGGATGTTCATCACACATACACAAGTGTAATCACAAACGATATACAGATAATTACCACAGAACAAAATTAATTAACCAAATTTTATTACACAAACCATATTATCCTCAAATACAATCTCTGTTGAATATAAATGACAAGTTCAACTAATGCAACGGAAATAAACTAATTAAGCAAACTAAACAGCTAGGCAGCATAAGCAATAGGGTATAGCGCATCTCCAATCAACACCACATGCAAGCAGACGGTAGACACGGCCTAGAACTCCGTATTATCACTATTAAACTCCCAATCCTGACCTGCAACTGTTGGGGGGGGGGGAATTGCAAGAGTGAGTACATGTCGTACTCAGAAAGTGTGGAAAGTATGACATGTGACTGATTAAAATGATGACAATAATAATGGCAAAGTGCTGAAAGGTACATTAAAACATTTGAAAAGCAATATATTATATGTATGTGAAATAAACCCATCATAATCATGAGTAATATCATAATACCAATCTGAATTCACAACCATCATTAATTCCAGATTTCATCTTTGCCAAAAACCATATTCAATACCAGAAATTAATCCATAACCATAATACCAACCATAACCATCCAAATACCATCCCAATACCGAGTTCCCTCTAACCATGGAAGTTGTCCAGGTGCTCATAACCGGGAGCACGGCTATAATGATAGTTTTATTTAACTCTGTAGAGTTTGTACCTCTTTACCTACGTGTTTGTGATTTCATCACCCGTCGGCGACTAAAGAACCTCCCTTATGCCAAATACACTTCCTTTGGTGTATGGCCAAGAGATCACAAAATAGCCTTTACAAAGGGATTACTAGCCTATTTAGATCCCACTAAGGTTTCACCGGTGGCGATGTCTTCCGCAGAGCACATCTTCAACCAAGGGCCCCCTCTTGAGCCATTCGGATCCTAGGGTAGTCCCACCAATCATCAACAAACCCAATCCGACTACCCCTTCCCCGAGCATCCACAATGGTCCAAACAGCACTAGCAAAGCCCTAATTAATCAGCTATGTCGCACCCATACTTGGCCTCGTGGTGGCACTGTAGTCCTAGCTTATTCTCGCATGAACCGGTCCTTAGATATAAAGCAAGCAAACCACCATAACATCCAACCCATCCACATAGCAGGCTTGCTTAAATCACCCATTACCGTACCATATTGACCAGTTCACATTAATCCATATACCATTAATGCATAATTAAATAGCATAGTGGTTTCCCATCCCAATTAATTAAGCGATGCAAAAGGAAAAAAGCCCTTCTCGACTCTCTACCATAAATTTCAAGTGAAAAGGGTGGTGAAACAACGCTAGTAAACTACCTACCATAGGGTTCCCATCAAATTGACACAAGCATGCAATTTTGCAAACAAAAAATTTATTTTAAATTAGGATCAATATGCTTCAAGGACACTTGCCTTGCTCTTGCTGTTGATTAGGGTCAAAGCCTTCAAACTCTTGGTGCTGTAGATCCTCCGCGGCACTCTCTAGCGCAAATTCGTCTAATCCACACAATAAACATACAAGACAAGAAACACAATCAAAGAGTGCACAAATATTACTCAATATGACATGACATGCATGATTAATGCAAATGCAAAGTAGAACTTGTTAATTGATTGCTTTTAATGATAACTAACTAGTTCTAATAGCTTTTAACAAGTTTATACAGGTTTGGATTCGATTAGATCAAATTTTAGAATTAATTCAACACAATTTAACCAGAAAGATCGGACTAGTCCGCTGGAGACCGGACAAGTCCGCCCTCTGCGAGATCAATAGATTAGGGTTTTCTAGATCGACGTAAATTCGGAGATTAGGGGTTGAATTCATGTAAGGAAAAGGGAATAGAAGGTATACCAGGTGTTTAGGACTCCAATGAATCAAGAAACTTGGAGGTAGCACTTGGATCTTGGTGATCTAGGGTTGGTGATGAACTTGGAGATGAATTGGTGATGAAGAACAGAACTTGGTGGAGATCTTGATCCTCTTTCATTTCCTTTTCTTCTTCTTCTTGCTTGGGATCTGCTCCTCCCACCTTGGTGGTGGCTCTCCACGAACTAGGATTTGGGTGGGGTAGAAAAGTGGCAAATAGATGTCAATCAAAGGGGTGGGGTTGTTTATATAGAGGTGGAGGCTAGGGTTAAATGGATTTCGAGTTTGGGATGAGTAGAGGCCAGTTTAGAGTCCCACATGGGTTCTAAATGAGTTAGGCACGACGCCCCTAGGCCCACTTAATGTGAAACCCATGAAACAAGTCGTAAAAAAAAAAGATCAACTCGGAGTCACGAAATATCGGACAAGTCCGGAAAGGAGCGGATTAGTCCAAAGTCGTCCAGAGAGAAAATCGGACAAGTCTGGCAAAAAACCGGACAAGTCCAACTTTAAACAGAGAGGAAAACGGACAAGTCCGCTGGAACACCGGACTAGTCCGGAAAAGTCCAAGGACATAGCAGTTTTTCAAGGATTCTTGGAATATCGGACTAGTCCGCACAAAATCAGACAAGTCCGAAAGTTTCCAGTGCCAAAAATCGGACTAGTCCGCAGCAAAATTGGACTAGTCCGCACTTTCCTGCATTTTAAGTGCAGTATTGTTCCAAATCAATTTTAAACTCGTTCCTCCTGTTGTGGTTTAATGTTAAACATGTATATGAGTGTATGTAGGGCATGATGCATGAAAATGAGGGTGTTAAAGGTGAGCTCCCAAGCTGCCATGTGGCCCACGAAGTCGAGACCCGATCTCCCCAGCATAGGCGAGCACTCGAGCTGCCACGTGGCCCGCGGGGCGAGACCTGGCCTCCCCCACGGAGGTGAGCTCCTGAGCTGCCACGTGGCCTGCAAGGCAGGCGTGGCCTCCAACATGGCGGAGAGCTCTCCAGGGGCCGCATGGTCAGTACACTTTCCCTAAGCAGATAGGGAGGAAGATAAGAGGGTGGTGCGCCTTGTCTCCATCAAGCCTTGAAGATATGCGGCTTCCCCAGACGCATGGTGCGGTGCAAGCGTGATGTTAGGTACCGCTATGACTAATCGCATCACAGTGAAGGCGCTGCAGGCCTATCCCACTCCGCCAAGTAGGTAGCTTATGGCACTAGAGGTAGTTGAATGGGACATTCCCTACCAATATCAGCAATGGCGCGTGGGCTACTGACAAACCGGGCGGCAAGACAGCGAGTCCTCACGTCTGCGGTCAGAGCAAGATTACAGAAGAAGCCTTAGATCTTTAGGATAAGATCGCCTCGGGACCCACTTGTAAAGCGTCCGACCTTGACTATAAAAGGCCCAGACCGCTATCGCTACAAACACAATACTTAGAATCCCAGATACACAAACACACTCGCATACACACTCACCAAGCAATACAATCCACCGTGGAGTAGGGTGTTACGCTCCTTGCGGCCCGAACCACATACAAACTCCACTGTCTCATACTCTTCCGCTAGAACACTAGTTTGAGGCCTAAGCCCCGCCGAACAAGAACCTTCGTGGGCTGCTCCATAGCAGATCTGGGGGAAGTGTCGCATTGACCCTTCGACAGGCATGGACTTGACATTTTGAGTGGATGAGCTTTTGGAGGAGGAAGAACTACTTTGCTTCAGTGAGTCAACTTTCACTTCAAGAATCTTGTTAACTTTAGTCAAGTTAACAAGTTCATCCTTGATTGCAACATGAGAGTCCTCTAGCTTTGAGTAAGTTTCCTTACTCAAGGCTAGTTCAAGCTCAAGTGCCCTGCTTCTCTCCTTTTCAAGCTCAAGAATTTTCACAACCTCAAGATATATTTTTCTTTCCAGAATGAGCTTATCTTCTTGACGGTTGATAATATCTTCCTTCTCAAAGATCTCATCCAACAATAATTTCTTTTTCCTTAAAGCAGTTTTACTTAAACCTTTTAACGTATCATAATGCTCACTAGCACTTTCAAAATTATCAATAGAGGAAAGAAAAGATGAGTGTGTATATTTGACCTTTTTCTTGCCCTACTTGTCCATGAGGCAGGTGTGGTCGGAGTCCTTCCATCCTCCCGCATTTGGGAAGAGTGTAGACTTCATTGTAGGCTTCTTGATGGCAATTGTTGCCATCTCCTCTTCGTCTTCAAAGGAGGACTCGTCGCTTAAGTACCACTCCTTATCGATGTGTGCCTGGTGTGCTTGGTTCTTTTTCTTGAACATTTTCTTTTCTTGTGGCTTTGATTCTTTCCTTTCTTATTATTATCTTCATATTGGCAATTCACTATGAATCGACTATATTTCCCACAGTTGTAGCATGTACGTTGAGCTTTCGACTTTCCCTTGTCTTTACTTGAGTTATCATCTTTTTTTCTTCTCATCATATGCTTTAACTTTTTGATTAATAACACCATCTCTTCGTCATCCATATCAGTGCTAACATCATCACTATCCTCTTCATCATGTATCTCACGAGCTTCCTCACCCTCTGGTTTGCATGTCGCCTTGAGGGCAACATTCTTCTTCTTTGATGAGGTAAGCTCCATAAGATCTTTCACATCTGAGCCTCCTTTTCCATCATCTCATGGTTTATAAGGTTTCCTAGAACTTCGTTGGGGTCATTTTGTTGAACCCCGAGCTCTCTCTTATCATTGAGCGCAAAATGACATTGTGTGGCATGAAAGCCCTTATCATCCTCTTAACAACCTCGTGATCAGTCCACTTCTTGCTTCCATAGGAAGAGATCTTGTTGATAAGTGTCTTCATTCAATTGTACATTTCTTGAGGAGTTTCACCATCCTCGATGGCAAATCTCCCTAATTCTCCCTCAAGCATCTCAATCTTTGCTTCACGAATGGAGCAATTTCCTTTGTGTGCAATTTTGATGGTGTCCCATATATCCTTGGCAATTTCCAGTCCATCCACCTTAGAGAACTCCTCTTGGGTCAAGGATGAAGTGATCATTACGATGGCTTGCACATTGCGATGAATTGCTTGTTCTTGCTCTGAAGTGAGTTCATCATTGTCTGGGATATCTAGACCTTTGCACACTATATGCCAAGGACTTGGATTAAGTGGGATATGATGCATTTTCCTGTTGTATTTCAACATAGTGTTGTCACTTCCATCGAAGTAAGGAGGTTTTCCCAATGGTATAGAAAGATAATAGTTATTAGCATTAAGACAATCATAATTAAAAGGATACCGGAAGTAGTCTTGATGACTATCCCCTTTTGATTTCTCATCTTCCTTATTGCCCCCTTGGCTCAATAGCTTCTTCTTTAGAAGTGCCTTGAGTTGGCACTCTTCGTCCTCATTTTGCTCATACTTCTTGACCACATCGAACACTTTAGTCTTATGAGCATCTTCGTTGATGAGCATTTTTGAGATCTCGTTTGTATTGTCTTCGGCCATTTGTCTCTCCGAGCGGTGAGTCTCTTGATGGAGAACCTGTCTCTAATACCAATTGAATGTGGCCTAGAGGGGGGTGAATAGGTGTTGAAACTTTTCCTGTAACACTTTGCAAAATGATCAAATACCAGGAAGTTCGGACTAGTCCGGTGTTAGGTGCGGACTAGTCCGGTGTTAACGCAACACCAACAAATACTTTTCTCATTTTGGAATTTTCTTGCATATGTAACGCAGCGGAATATGTAAATCAACTTAAGAGTAATAAGAAAGTGTGTAGGATGGTCAGGTTTCACGAGAATCACAAATTTAGTTGCCAAATTGAAGATTTATCAATTCGTGCCCTAACTATTTGTAGGTATAAATGAAATAAACAAAGGCACAAGACACGATGATTTTCACCGAGGTTCAATCTCAAACAAGGGATCTACGTCCTCGTTGAGGAGCTCACACGGAGCCGGGTCTCAACCAACCCTATACCTCGTCATATCACTACGAAGCCGACTTGAATTCCACTATCAACGGGGTAATCACCATGTCAATGTGGGCAACCTCACAAGTTGAGAGATCCTACAAGATTACAATCATAAGAACATATCAAACACACTCAAAAGATGTACAAGACCAGCAAGTGTGTTTGAGAGATAAAACCCCAAGAGCTCAAGATCACGTGGACCTTGCTCTCCCTTTCCCATATCTCAAATCCCAAAAGATTGAACTTTTTGGGCCTTAGATGTGTGGAGAGGAGTGTTTTTCTGCTCTTGCGAGGTGCGACGGCGGTCGAATTCTTAGTTGTAGGTTATGGTCTCGTGGATCACGTATTTATAGACATTTTGAAAAGTTACCGTTTGAGATCCCGACGCCCGGACTAGTTCGCTATGGGAACAGTGCTACTCCGGTATGCTGTGAGAATAATCGTGAAAGTTGTGCAGCACACTAGAAACCCTAATTTTTTGTAGTGTACGGGACTAGTCCATTTTGTGTACAGAGAGAAATCAGACTAGTCTGGATAGAATCGAACTAGCCTGGTTCATTGTGAATGTGAGGGTAAAAGGACTAGTCCGCATTTGAGGACATGTCCGTTTGAGCACCACCGAGATATTGGACTAGTCCAGACACGACCGAACTAGTTTGTTCTCTACTCAGAGAGGAACTGGACTAGTCCGGAGCACTAATTGTGTTTTTAATTTAGTGATTAACCCTTATTCCCTACGCAAATCTTTGAGCTCTTGGGGTGTGTCTCTCACATAGACCTTATACATTTTTGAACTACTTTTCGCTTATATTCTCCACTTGTGCTCTTCCATCTTGTTACTCTTTTTTTTTTTACCTTTTTTGCATCGTTATTTAAATTCTCCAAGACCTATTCTCAATTTAAGAAATTTTATTAGTATTTCACTTGAGTAATCAATTGTACAAAACCCACAAGGGTGTGCCTAGATGCACTTTCAAAAGAGGGACAAGGGAGGCCCACCTATCAGGGCGGCTGAATCCCCTATGCAGGCGACTTGGGGGGGAGTGCCATTTTTGCTCTCCCTCCTTCAGCGTCTATATTCGTTCTTCTAGGTTGTTGGGGGTGCTATACTATTTATACATGCCTGGGTGAGTGTGTTTGCTTCACACTTCACTCAATTTTCACCTCCCCAACTCAGTCATTAACTTTCTCAAAATTCTTTTTCTCTTCATTGAAGCACTTCTCTAAAATTCCAACCCAAAATGATTTGCCTCCATTCCCATTTGCATTTGCATTTTCAAGTTGAATTCATGTTGGCCAGGCAACTCGTCAAAGGTTTTGTTTGGTTTTCACTAACATAACCCTTTTTAGTTATTTTTTGTTGTTTGTTCATATGTTGTGCATCCATGAAGAAGGGAATGAAGAGGTTGTTTTGGAAGAGGGTTGGAGCTTCATAAAGCTCAAGTTATGGAATAGACTCAAGCTCACACCTCTCCTCGGAGCCTACTTCAAGTCCGCGATGGGGAGATGTGCAAGACGATGTCCCAATGGAGGAAGACAATGCTTCATGTCGCCTTCTCAATGTTGACGACCTCGACTTGGAGCAAGATGTTGAACATCAATCCTATAACCTCCTCCGAGATCGTGAGTTTTCTCACACGAAGGCCTATGATCCTGCTCGACTCTCCAAAATTGGTATGGATTCCGAATTCTTTACCATGTGACATGCATTAGGATGGGATGACTTTGCTCAAAATTACGATGAAGGTTCACGCCTCCTCACTTTTTAATTCCTATGCACCCTCAAAGTAGGATGTGATGGTATTACTATTAGGTTTCTCCAAAAAGAATACTCTATCCTATAGAAACAATTAAGTTAAATCCTAGGCTTCCGTAGAAGTTGTCTAATAGATTTAGACACTTTGCCTAAATTTAATAAACAAAGTTTTTTAGCAAGAATTGACTAGTGAGGTAGCATGTGTATGGGTCCTAGGAATAGCCACTTGCAAAATCCCACTTTATGTTTCATGCATAGATGAGTGTCTATGTCTATGTTCCCTATAGAATATGTTAGGATTTTGTGCGAAGATGTACTTAGGATCCTTTTTACAGTAATTAAAAATATTAGCATTGCTCCTATTAAGGCTATGATGTCTCAATGATTAGAGAACACTAGAATCACGGGACCAATAGAATGTACCTCATTAATTAGCTGCATTGCTACAAAAGTAAAGGCTTTAGAAAATGCTTCCATTGAATATATTTCAACAAGCCGCTACTTAATACATGAGGATTATCTAGTATAAGGACTTTCTCTTAAACATGATCTAGATGAATCCTTAGTGTTTCTCTATCTCGGCTTTGTGAATGGAATTCGGTTACCTAACCCGGATTTTCATTTATACAATTTTTTTAAAACTAACCATTGCTCTTCAACCTATCGAAGAGACGCATATGAGTAATATTTCTCGCAGGACCACAAGGAACCGCCCAAGAAGAGCAGTCATGAAGATGCCTCCACGATCTACTCCCATCTATGAGTAACTAGAGGAAGTGGATCCAGCAGGTGATTGTGACACCTGGTTTCGAGAATGAACCATGTGTGACGCATATGTGTGTCCAGGATGTTCATCACACATACACGAGTGCATCAAAAATGATATTCAGATAATAATAACCATGTTTCGAATAATAAATAGTACCTTATTACAATATACAAATAGTCTCGAATATGAGTTCTAATAACGCTGCAGCAGAAAAACTAAACACTAGTAGACTCCATCTCCACAGGCAATTTGACGGTAACACGCATGCCTAGTACTCCTCATAGTCCCCCAGATACTCCAAGTTATCTCCTGTTACTAAATTAATGTGGATATAGCAATGGTGAGCATATGTTGTACTCATCATGTGTGGGAATGTAGGACATGTAGCTTAAACAAGGATGACAATAGTGGTTTATTGCGGAAAAGTACATTTCATTCATAAAAGTAAGAAAATTTGACTTATGGTTACTATGTGAGGTCAATACCCATGATAACCCAAATACCAACATTACCATGTCCAGTACCATCAATTCGATATAATTAACAATAATCGTCCATACTTATTCATAACCATCCATATCCAACTCATCATAACCAAAACCATATCCAAAACCCAATTCCCATATTCAATTCCAACCATTATTCAATACACAGGTTCATAACTCTAATCATGTGAGGGTCCAGTGCGCTCGTAACCGAGAGCACGACTATCATGATAGTTTTACACTCTGCAGAGGTGGCACCACTTTACCCACAAGTTCATGATTTAATCACCTTTCGGTGACTAGGAACCTCCATTATGCCATCTCACACTTTCATAGGTGTGTGGCCAAAAGATCACAAAATAGCCTTTACAAAGTGACTACCAACATGTTGTGGACCCACTAAGGTTTCACCAGAGGTAATGTCTCCAACTAAGCACATCCATCCAAGGGCCCCTCTTGTGCCGTTCAGATCATAGAGTATTCCCGCCACTATTGCAAACCCAACTGACTCCCATTCTCAAGCCTTCTATATGATTCGAACGATGCTGGCAATACAATAATTAATTGGCTAAGCTGCACCCATACTTGGACCTATGGTGGCAAAATTATCCTGGGTGGTCGCTCCATGAAACAGTCCTTAGATCTAAAGCAAGCAAAACCACCATATCGTCCAACCCATTACACATATCCGGCTTGCATAGATCCCTGGGTTCCATGATGCTAAAGGGTCATTACCATCAATTCACAAAGTTCATATGTTTATTAGCTCATAATTAAATTATTTGGCTATTCCCAATCCGTGACACCCACTTCCAAAAATGAACCAAGCGTGATGCATATATGTTCCCAGGATGTTTAACACACATACACATGTTATTCACAAACGATAACCAGATTATAACCATGTCTTGAATAATAACACTAATAATAGTACCTTATTACAAACCAAATAGTTTTGAATACATGCTCCAAAATACTGCAGTAGAAAACACTAAACACTTTGATGCCAACTCCAAAGTCAAGCTTGACCATAACACGGACGCCTAGAACTCCTCAAAGACCTTCGGGTACTGAACATTGTTGTCTGCGTCTGAATTTGTTGGGGAAATAGCAAGGGTGGGCACATGTTGTACTCAGCAAGTGTGGGAAAGTATGACCTGTAGCTTAAACAAGAATTGATATTTAAATGGTAAATTTCACAAAAGTACATTCAAAACAGTTGAAAATGCAATAATCCATTCCTTAACAACCCACAAACAAATAATTTCTTATTCAATACCATATTTCCAACATAAATGACCAAAACCATCAATAATATACCATATTCAACTCATAGTTGTCCATTCGACTCAATATTACCATTTTCATATTCCAAACCCAATTACTGTAACAATACCAATTTCCAATTCAATTCCAGCCATTAAATCAAGTTCAAGGTCCATAACTCTAATCATGTGAGAGTCCAAGTTGCTCATAACCGGGAGCACGACAATCATGATAGTTTTTAACACTTTGCAGAAGTTGTACCACTTTGCCCACAAGTTTGTGATTTCATCACCTTTCTATGACTAAGGAATCTTAATTATGTTGTCTCACACTTTGTTTGGTGTGTGGCCAAGAGATCACAGAATAGCCTTGACAAAGTGATTACTAGCCTATTTGAACCCCACTAAGGTTTCACCGGCGGTGATGTCTCCTACTGAGCACATCCATCCAAGGGCCCCCTCTTGCACCATTTGGATCCCAGAGTAGTCCTACCATCACTACAAACCCATTCGACTACCCCTTCCCCGAGCTTTCCAACTGGTTTGAACAGTATTGACAACACACTAATTAGTCTACTAAGCCGCACCCATACTTGACCCTATAGTGGCACTATAAAACCTGGATTGTCGCTCCACGAAATGATTCTTAGATCTAAAGCAAGTAAAACCACAAAAACAGTTCAACCCATTCCATGTAACCGGCTTGCTTAGATCCCTAGGTACCATGTTTCCAAAGGGTCATAAATATCAATTCTCATCAGTCATGTGTTCAATAGTTCATAATTAAGCAATATGATTATTTCCCAAACCCAATTGAGTATAGCGAAGTAATAGTATAAAATACCCTTCGCGGCCCTCGACATTGTGTTCGAGTGACAAGGGTGGTCATACAAAACTAGTAAACTCCTATGCTTGGGTTTTCCCATCAATTTGACACAAGCAGACAATTTTGAAAACAAAACATTTAAAAACCTGAATCAAAATGATTAAGAACACTTGCCTTGCTCTTGAGCTTGGTTTGGATCGAAAGCTTCGAAGTTATTGTTCTATAGGTCCTCGAAAGCACTCTCTACAGCGATACCTTCCATTCCACGCGACAAACATGAAAAACAAACATTACAATCAATAAATGCTCATAAATTACTCAATATGCCATGATATGCATGATTGATGCAATTGTGAGGTAAAACTAGTTAATGAGTTGCTATTAATGTTTACTAACTGGTTACAATATATTATAACAATTTTGAATGAGTTTCGAATTGATTTGAGTCAATTTGGAACTAATTCAGCCAAAACAGATTTGGAGACCGGACAAGTCCGGTATCATGGCCTGACTGGTCCGCCCTATCTAGAATTGGGTGTAACACATGAATCTTGACGCTAGGGTTTGATAAGAGGTGTTGATGACGATCTGGTGATGAAGAACATCAATGTCGAGAGTTTGATGAAGAGCGCACTTGCTTGATTCTTCTCCTCCTTCTCCTCGTTGCTTGATCTCCTCTTGATGGGGCGCATGAGCAAGGATGACAGCAAGCGTTTTCTCGAGGGTTGATGAGGTGAGGGTATTGGGTTGCTTATATAGGGGTGAGGTGATAGGGTTTTGGTGTGGATATCATGTAGAATTTGGTGGAGAACGAATACGGGTCCTCTGATGTTTGGCACGAAGTCCTTGGTGCCAATTAAGCCAATTACCCAACAACTTAATGTGGAAGAAAAATAGAATCTGAGTTGGACTCTGAAGGCTGGACTAGTCCGCAAGGATATCGGACATGTCCATTTTGGAACAGAGACGAAATCGGACAAGTCCAGCACTTGGAAAGAAATTGGTCAGCACTAAAATCAACGCCGGACTAGTCCGCTACCAGTCAGACAAGTCCGGAAAACATCAAAAACTACATCGGACTAGTCTGTGCAATGTGTCAGACAAGTCTGGAGTTCTAAAGACTGAATTTTCTGAAACCGGAAAGGGACACTGGACTAGTCCTGGGTTGAGGCCGCACAAGTCCGCTCCCTGATAGGATTTATTTGCTTATTATAACTTAATTCATTTTAATCTTGTTCCTTTTTAGGTTGCTTAATGTTAAACATGTATGACGATGCATGCAATGCATTATGCATGAAAATGAGGGTGTTACAAACCTACCCCCCGTAAAATGAATCTCGCCCTCGAGATTCGACACGGAAGGAAAGAGATAGGGAAATTCTCTCTTGAGATCCTCTTCTTGCTCCCACGTTTCTTCCGATTCTTTATGATGCTTCCATTGCACTTCGCACCATCTAATCACCTTGTTCCTTGTGACCCTCTCCTTGGTTTGCAAAATTTTGACAGGATGCTCAACATGTAAAATCTTCCTCAAGCTCCAATTCTTCCATTGGTACTTGCTCTTCCGGAACCGTCAAACACTTCTTTAGCTGGGAAACATGAAAGACATAATGAACATCAAAAAGATGTGCTGCATCTCCAACTTATAAGCTACTTCTCATCGTTTATCCAAAATCTTGAATGGTCCAATGTAGCGAGGTGCCAACTTGCCTTTGATGTTAAATCGCTTGTGACCTCGCATGGGTGTCACTTTGAGATATACGAAGTCTCCCACCTCAAAAGCTAAGCTTCTTCGTCTATATCCATGTAGCCCTTTGGTCTAGACTGAGCAGCTCTCAACATCTCGCGGATTGTATGAACTTGCTTTTCGGCATCCTGGATTACGTTTGGTCCAAATACTTGAGTTTCTCCTATTTCATTCCAAAACAATGGTGTTCTACACCTTCTCCCATACAATGCTTCATATGGCGACATCTTCAAACTTGCTTTGTACCTGTTGTTGGAGGAGAATTCAACCTACGGTAGACTTTTGTCCCAACTCCCTTCATACTTCAGCGCACAAGCTCTTAGCATGTCTTCCAATATCTGATTTTATCTCTCAGTATGTCCATCCGTTTGAGGGTGATATGCAGAACTGAAATTCAGTTGGGTTCCCATAGACTCGTGCAACTTTTGCCAGAACCTTGAGGTAAACTGAGAACCTCTATAGGACACTATTTTCTTTGGTACTCAATGTAAGCACACTATTCTTCCCATATACATTTTTGCCAACTTCGCTCCATTATAAGTAGTCTTAACAGGAATGAAATGTGCTGATTTCGTCAATAGATCCACAATAACCGATATTGAATTATATCCCGCTGAAGTGCGAGGCGAGCCAACAATGAAATCCATACAAACCTCTTCTTACTTCCATTCTGGAGTCTTCAATGGCTGCAATAATCCAGTTGGCCTTTGATGTTCAGCCTTGACTCGTTGGCGTACATCACATAAAGAAACATATTCAGCTATGTTCCTTTTCATACCATCCCACCAGTAGCACATCTTCACGTCCTTGTACATCTTCGTATAGCCCGGATGGATAGTATAACGTGAGTCATGTGCCTCCCTTAATATCGCTTGTCGGAGACGCTTCTCATTAGGCACAACGATCCGTTTTCCAAGCCATATAGTACCATGGGTGTCATCATCAAATCTGAATTCTCTCCCTTCTTGGGTCCTTCTCGAATTTCCTGTTCCAAGGTTGGATTTAACTATATTGTTCCCATCCCATTGACAAATCCAAGATTCAACCGTTAAAACTCCTTGCATAGCTCGGATGGCAATTCCCTAACGGTGAGCTGGTGGCTTGCTCCCTTCCGACTCAAAGCATCGGCCACTACATTGGCTTTTCCTCGATGATAATTGACTCCCACATCATAATCCTTAAAGACTTCCAACTATCATCGTTGCCTCAAATTTAGATCCATTTGCGTGAGCTGGTGACTTGCTCCCTTTTGACTCAAAGCATTAGCCACTACGTTGGCTTTTCCTAGATGATAATTGATTCCCACATCATAATCCTTAATGAGTTCCAACTATTGTCGCTGCCTCAAATTCAGATCCGTTTGCATGAATATCTACTTTAGACTCTTATGATCGGCATAAATCTTGCATCTATGACCAAGAACGTAATGTCTCCAAATCTTCAATGCATGCACTACAACTGCAAGTTCGAGATCATGCGTAGGATAATTCAGCTCATGTTTCTTCAATTGCCTGGATGCATAAGCTACCCATCGACCTTCTTGCGTCAATACACAACCATGTCCTTGCCTTGAAGCGTCGCGATAGATATCAAAACTCTTGCTCACAACTGGCAATTCCATCACAGGTTCCTCAAAGCTGCCTTGACAAGCTTGAGTCCACATGAAAGGCTTCTGCTTCATTAACAGTTCAGTCATGGGCTTCGCTATCTTGGAAAAGTCCTTGATGAACCAACGGTAATATCCAACCATTCCTAGAAAACTCCTTATTTCCTTCACATTTTTTGATGGTTCCCACTTTAGCACATCCCTAAACTTCTCTGGGTCGACTGACACTCCTCCTCAAGAGATAACATGTCCTAGGAATGATATCTCCCTCAACCAGAACTGGCACTTGTTAAACGTACCACACAACTGATGCTCTTGCAATTTCTGCAACATTAGCCTTAGATGCTCCTCATGCTCCTCTTCACTTTTCGAGTACATTATGATGTCATCAATGAACACTACCACGAACTTATTCAAATACTCCATGAAGACCTTGTTCATAAGATACATGAAGTATGCGGGTGCATTAGTCAATCCAAGTGACATGACCCTTTACTTTTAGGATTCATACTGTGTCCTGAAAGCTGTCTTTGGTATGTCTGATGGTCTAATATTTATTTGGAAATATCACAACAGAAGATCAATCTTAGAGAACATTTTGGCTACATTCATTTGGTCGAACAAATCCTCTATTTAGGGCAACGTATACTTGTTTTTATTATCACCTCTTTGAGGTCGGTAATCCACACACATTCTTTGGGATCCATCTTTCTTATCTACGAAAAGCATTGGGGCTTCCTATGGTGACGAACTTTGGCGTATAAAACCCTTCTCCAGCTGCTCTTGAATATGCTTCTTGAGCTCTGCTATTCCTTAGGAGGATCCTATATGGCCTCTTTGCTATAGGTGCAGTTCCAGGTATTAAATCAATGACAAACTCGATGTCACTATCAGGTGGCATACCTGGCAATTTCTCAGGAAACACTTATGGGTACTCACGAACGACCGGAATTTCCTCCAAAGTTACTCCTTGTGCATAATTTACCATTGCCTTCTCGGTTGTCGGTTGGACTACCTTGAATTCTATATTGACCCCTTTCTTGTTTGTCAGTTGTACTGTCTGAGTGGCACACTGAATCACTAAATTATGCTTCCTTAGCCAATCCATTCCATGTATAATGTCCAAGCCTTGTGAATTCAGGACTTAAAGGTTGGCGAGGAAATCTTCCCCCCTTATAGAAATACGTACTTTTGGACATACTATATTTGTCCTCATCTACCCTCCAGGAGATTTAACCAACAAAGTATACTTCAGGTATGATATATGCATGCTATGCTTTGCAACATACTTTGATGAGATGAATGAATGGGATGCTCCAGAATAAAATAATATAGTAGCAAGGTTGGAGTTTTCGAGAAACATACTAATCACAACATCTTCATGGTTCACATTGCCGCGAGCGAAATTCTATGGTCCTCGGTTGCCTTGAGTTGCTCCTTCATTGGGCCTAGGATTCTGCTTGGGAACATTGTTCATCTGTCTCTGACCTGATCTTGGGCATTGATTTGCAAAATGTCCCACTTGACCATGAGTAAAGCAAGTCTTTGCACCAGTAGCACCGGAGAAGTTAGGGCGAGGCTGATTTTGAGCATAGGCTGTCACATTTAGGCATGGCGCGGGCTGCATAGGTAAGCGAGGCACTTGCATGGATGGGTGTTGTTGCATTGGCTGTTGCAGACACGGTGGATAAGCAGGGTGGTATGCAATAGCAGATGGGTTTCCTGGGTTGTAATATGGTGCAACAGGTGGTGCATAGCGAGGGCGGGCATTGCTTCCTTGCGGTTGTCCATGATATGGCATTTTCCTCTTGTTGTCTTGTTCCATCTAACAAACCTTGTTCTCAACCACAATGGCCTTGTCAACAAGCTTCTGGAAGTTAGGATAATCAGTGTTGAGCAACTGAACTTGAATTTCATTGTTGAGACCCCTCATAAACAAGTATTGCTTCCTGGTGTCAGTATTGATATCCTATGGAGCATACCTAGACAGTTGTGTGAATTTATTGAGATACTCACTCACACTCATCCTTCCTTCCTTGAAGTTGTCAAATTCTTGTTTCTCAGTATCATGACTCCCTCAGGTACATAGTGAGAAAAAAACTTCTCCTTAAATTCAACCTAAGTGATTCCCTCTTGATTTTCATGGGCATTGCAAATAGATTCCCACCAATCCGCGGCTGCTCCAACTAATTGATGGGAAGCAAAAATAACCTTTTACCTGTCGCTACACCAGACGATGGCAAGTTTCTTCTCAACGGATTTCAGCCAATCATCAGCTTCCATAGGATCATTGCCTTGATCAAAGGTAGGCGGCCTGGTCCTCATGAACTCTCCCAAGCGGTTGTGGTGTGGCAGTGTGTGAGATCTATGTGTGCTGAATACATTGGCTATGATGATAAAAGGTTTGAATTTCGCCAAAACACCTGTCTCATCAAGGTCCGACTCTAGGTCCGAGCTCCTGTAAGGTTCGACAATAATTCTGGCTTGTTTTGGGTAGCTCCGACAAGGTCCGATGTAAGGTACGACTTGTTTTGGCTAGGTCCGACTTACTTTGTCTAGGTTCAACATGTTTTGACTAGGTCCGACTTGCTATGGCTAGGTCCGACATGTATTTGCTATGTCCGACGCTAGATCCGATTAGCTTTGGTTAGCTCTGGCGCTAGGTCCGACTAGCTTTGGTAAGCTCCGGCGCTAGGTCTGACTAGCTTTGATAAGCTCTGGCGCTAGGTCCTGCTAGCTTTGGTAATCTCCAGTTCAAGGTCCGGTTTGCTTTGGCAAGGTCTGGTACTAGATTGCAATGGTGCTGCTTTTACCTTGCAATGTTTCGAACTTGCTTTACATCTATGGAAAGTTTGCTTAGTATTCTTTTACTAAGTTTTTGGTGTTTTTATTGTTATGACCGGTAACATTTTTCGTTGGTTCGCAACATGCTTATGTGAGGTGCTCACGTAAGGTGTTGTTGTTTTGGAACTAACGTGAGTCAAGTCGAGAACTTGTGCTCGAAAGTATCGGTTGTTTATTCATGTGCAGGTGTTGCTTGAGTTAAGGACATGGCTGGTGACAGGATCCATTTAATTAGTCTTAGGTAGAAGATGAGGTTCAATAACCAAGTTCGGGAGGAATTGTGGTTGAGTTTATCGAGAGGTTGCACAACATGTTTGAATCAAGATCAATGCATATGAAGGTATCATGGACATCATCTGAAGATATTTGCACGTGTGCAAGGAGTGCATGGATGTGGCTACATAGTTCCAAGGTGTTATGAAGAGATGTGGACATAAAGAATTGGTCGAAAATGTCAAAACGACTAGGTTATGGACTCAGGCTGCGGTTGAGTCGGGTTCGACTCAAATATAGAAAGATTTGAGTTGCTTACGATAGGAGTTCGTGTGAGTCACTAAGTTGAGTTGTTTTTAGGAATGTGGGATACCTTCTTAAGGTGCATGGAAGTCTTAAGATTGCATCTATCTGCATATGGAAGAGTTTTGAGCAGTTATGGAAAGTTTTGGTTGAATCTGTATAGGATTTGAGTCCTAGTTAGTATTGGGTTGGCCTAAGGACTGGTTATATAATCAAGGGATGCTAGAGCTCATGGTGCACGACTTTGGGGCTGTTCCTCTTGTAGTTTGATCAATAAAATTCGTAGTTTAATGGAACTTTTGTGCCTTGTTCGTCCGACTTGGTTCAGACAAACTTTTCTCGTCAAGTTTCTGCATAGCACTACCTTGCTTTGGTGGTTTTATCATAACTCGAGTTTTGCAGATCCAATCGATGTGATTCTTTTTGGGTTTTATTTGCAACTTGATTATCTATAATCTGTGAAAGTTTCACGGTAATTGGATTTGTGGTTTTGAATCTACACGAGTTTCATTGCAGTGTCGTAGATCTGGTTTTTCTCGGATAGAACAGATTGACCTTCGTTCAATCTTTCGATCGTAACTTGAGTTTTTCTCGACGGTTTTTCGTGATTCTTGTTGTTGTGTCATCGTGACTTGATTCTCCAAAATATATACTAGTTTTGTCACGATTCATCTCGTTTAGATTAGTCACAGACACAATTTCTTAACAGATTGACTTTCTACCGAACGGTTTTTTTGCTTCCGCTAAAAAAATTTAAATCTACCACTCACCCCCTCCTTTGGTAGCTTTTCACGTCCTCTTCGATTCTACAATTGGTATGAAAGCCACGGTGCTCTAATAATTGAGATTTGCACGTGTTTTTGACTAATCATCATGGAGAAATACTCTGCAAAACCTTGTGTCTTTAGTGATATTGATTTTCAGGTTTGGAAGGCACGTATGGAAGCTTTCATCCAGGCACAAGGCTTTGCGATATGGAAAAAAGTGTAAAAGCCATAAGACGTGCCGTCAAATGATCAATTCATGGCTACAAACATGAGAGATGCAGACAACAACAACTAGGCTCAGAACTTGATCATACAAGGACTAACTAAAAGCGACTTCGACCGTGTTGCACACCTCCGATATGCGTACGATGTTTGGAAAGCACTTTGTGACTACCACGAAGGATCCAACACGATCAAGGAGGTAAAGCAAGACGTGTTCAAGAAAGGATATATGCGCTTTGAGATGCAGCCAGGTGAGTCCATTGACAATCTCTTTGCTCGTTTTAATAAAATTCTCAGCAACTTGCGTAGCGTCAATGTTAATTTTTCGTATGCTGAGAATGCTAGGCAATTACATAGTGCATTAGACATGTAAATTCGAGAGATTAAAGTCACATATATTCATGAATCTGTTGTCATGAGTGCACATACTTTAGATGTTCTATATTCTCAATTGGAAACTTACAAAATTGACATAATCTTACATAAGAACCCCAACAAGTCACTTACATTCGTATCTCAATGTGACATGCCTAGCTCCAGCCCATCTTCATCTTGTGGAACATTTTTTTTGTTGTCCTCTCTAACCCTTGAACATATTAAAGAGATTCCACAGGAATAAATTGCACTCATCTCTACTCGGTTCTCAAAAGCATTGCAAAATGTGAGAACTAGAAGGAGTGGAAGTGCCAGACCTCAACGATGCATTGAATGTGGTAGGACATGACATTTTCACATGGATTGCCCTAACCTTTCAGGTACTACTTCTCGTGATGAAAAGCAAACAAGGACGAAGCACTTCTCCGCAAACGAGAAGATGAAAAGGGGTTTTACAAGACGCCAATTGTTGAATAGTTTTATCTCCGTACTTCAAGAACTTGGCTCAAGCGATGTGGACATCGGAAGTGACGAAGATGGAGATGATTTGGGAAACTTGTGTTTCATGGCAGGCAAGTCACAATCAAGTATGGAGGAGGCAGAACACAACAACGACAATGAATAGGTATGTCCTACTTGCGAATAAATATGTGATGATGTTTCTTGTGCCACTATTATAATTAAGAAAAAGGACAAAAAGCATAGGGACAATGCTGTGAAAATTGAGTCACTATAATCTGAAATTAATCGTTTGAAATCTTTGATTCCTACTAATGATTCTTGTTCTTCATGTGATTTAATATATGAATAATTGTCCTCTTTAAGAAGTGCACACACCTACACACTTGATAAAATTTAACTTGAAATTGAAAAGAACAAAAACCTTGCTGCACTTAATGATAAAAACTTGAAAGATGCTTGTTGTTCTACAATTGATTTGCATTGTTCTACTTGTGATGATCATGATAAGAAACTACAAGATGCTATAAATGAAATTTCTATATCAAACAATGCTTTACATTCTCATGAAGTTAAAAATTGTTCCAATTGCAAATTAATGGGAAAAACATCATGTTAAAATTTTCTTGATCTGTCAAATAAACTTGAGGACATGCATAGGACATTAGATCGGTTTTGTAATGCAAATAAGAACCTAAACATGCTGTTGAATTCCTCTAAATCTTACAATGATAAATCTGGTTTAGGTTTTTATTCTCATGCTCATGCTAAGGCACATCCACCTAGAATTTTAAAGTCATTAGGAAGTGGTTTGATTAAAACAGTTCCTAAACATAAAGAAGTTGTTTTCAAATCTGCAGGGGTGTTGTCTCATTCGGTTGTTAATAAAAAAGTTGCTTGCTCATCTAAACATGAACACAAAGTTAAATTTCATTGTACCTGCTGTGGTAGAGATGGTCATGTAATAGATTTTTGTTATAGACTAGCGAAACAAGAGAAAATGGAAAGAATGATTGCTAAATCTCATAACCTTTAAGCAAAACTTACTAAACATGCGAAACCAAATGATAGGAACATGCAACCTGCTCTAATGAGACAGAACATGCAAATTTTGCTCCCAAACCTACTGTCGTTCGTGCTACACATGTAACACCTCGTAGGTCAGAAGTTGGGTACAAAAATCCCCAAACTTTGGCTCACAAACCTGCTATTTTACCTCAGCTTTCGCGTGTTATTCCCGCTGGACGTCGTGTGACTTAGTACTGGATTCCTAAATGCCTTTTGACTAACCCTAGTATTGAGTCATCGACGTATTGTGCTTCTTTGTAGGTTACATGCTTGAGGAAGGAGAACATTTGGATTGTGGATTCAGGTTGCTCACGCCACATGACCGCTAACAAAGAATGGTTCTCCTCCATCTCTTTTGTGTCACGTGTAGAGAATGTTACTTTTGCCGAAAATTCTTCAACTCCTATAATTGCTTAGGGTTCGGTTAGAGTAAATGATAACTACACTATAAAGGATGTGGCACTTGTCAAAAATTTTAAATACAACTTGCTTTATTTTTCACAATTGCTAGATAAAATTTTGGAAATTATTTTCACTAAAAATTGCTGCATGGTTGTAGATGTAAACAGTGAGCTTATTTTTAATATGTCTCAGTTTGGAAGAGTTTTTAAAGATGATTTTGATATTTCATCCTCTAAACATTTGGGTCTAGTGGCTAATGAATCAAATGACTTATATTTTTGGCATCGTAGACTTGGTCATGTAGGTTTTGATCATCTAACGCGTGTTAGTGCTCTTGATCGCATACGTGTGCTGCCTAAGCTTAAAGAGGTCAAAGAAATTGTGTGCTCATCTTGTAGACATGCTAAAATGGTTGCAGGTTCACATGCTCTTATCACAATGACCATGACAACTCAACCGGGTTAACTTTTTTATCTTGACACCGTAGGACCTTCACGTGTTCAATCCTAGTTAGGATTGGGTTGGCCTAAGGGCTGGTTATATAAGCAAGATAGGCCAGAGCTTGTGGTGCACGACTTTGGGGCTGTTCCTCTTGTGTTTGATCAATAAAATCCGTAGTTTAAAGGAACTTTTGTGGCTTTTTCGTCCGACTTGTTTCAGACAAGTTTTCTCGTCGAGTTTATGCACAACACTACCTTGCTTCGATGGTTTTATGATAACTCGACTTTTACATATCCAATTGACGTGATTCCCTTTGTTTTGTCTTAACAACTTGATTATCTATCATATGTGAAAATTTCACGGTTATTGGTTTTGTGATTTTGGATCTACACAAGTTTCATTACAGTGTTGCAGATCTGGTTTTTCTCGAGTAGAACAGATTCACCTTCGTACAATCTTTCGATCGTAACATGAGTTTTTCTCAACGATTTTTCGTGATTCTTGTTGTTGTGTCTTGGTGACTTGATTCTCCACAATCTATACTTGTTTTATCACGATTGATGACGTTTAGATTAGTCGCACACACAATTCCTTAACAGATTGACTTTCTACTGAAGGGTTTTTGTTGCTTCCGCCGAAAAAGTTTTAAATCTACCATTCACCCCCTCTAGTAGATTTTCACGTGACCTTCGATCCTACACGGGGGCGGTGGTGGCGGAGGCATGTGGGGCTGATTTTGGTTATTTGCCTGCAGCTGTCCTAGAGTTTGCATCACAATATGCATAAGCTGATTCCGCATAGCCAACAGCTGCTCAAGGTTGCTAGCTCTAGGCCCAAGTCCATTGTTGTTCAGAGATGCTCCATTGTTCTCCTCCACACCATTGGCATTTATTTCATTGCGAGTCCTCGGGATCTGTTGGTGAAAGAATAGTAGAGACGAAAGAATTCAGAATTTGAAAAGAAACGCCCGAACTATATGCATCAAGGTATATGTAACTAAACAACTCTTTTATTAATAATAAAATCCCTATTAGAACATGAGGACGAGCATCCCACAACTCTCTACTACGTGCGGATGTGGACAAAATGCTAACTGTCCCACAACTCGCACCAAGCGCACAAGCACAAGCACACACCAAGAAAATTCAGCACACCACACCAAATATAACTAAAACGATCTAAACACTTTTCTAACTTCTAGACAGGAGACCTAGACTTAATTGTGTGAGCCGTGGCTGTCCTGGTCGTGAGGCAGCGAAGGCGGCAAGGCATACATGAGCGCACGCCGAGGTGAGTTGGCCGTCCATGTAGGCGCTGGAGAGGTTGCTGCACCGTTGACCTCCACGATGGCACGAACTTCCTCTTGGTTTTCCATGATGAACAATTTCTTACGAAGGTAGCGGATCTCTTCCATGGCATCAACATAGAGATTTCCCAAATTCACTAATACTTCCTGAGATCTATCAATAGCACGAGAACTGATTTGAGCTCCTTCTTGTGGTCATAAGATTTCCCCTGTTCTAGTCTTGCGATGCGGGTGCAGTGCAAAACTAGTACCTCCAACCTAATCATGATAGATGTGGCACAATCTAGTGAGTGTGTCCCAAGCAACATCAATAATAGCTTGCTCCCTGGTAGAACACCAAGTGGATGCAAAGTGTCGGGTGATCATCTCATCTTTGGAAAGAATAGTAACTTGAGCTCTCCATTCTTCACGTCCATGGTGAGGAATCCTCTTAACGTAGTATTCCGGGTGCAATTTGCATAGATTAAGGAACTCCTTCAATTGCTTAACTGCAAATCCTCCATCATTGCTGTCGGAATGGAGTTCTCGGGCAAAACGGAAAACTAGGCGTTTGTCCTCGTTTCTGGCTTCACTAGGCTGCGATGCACTCCATTAAGCTTAAGGTACCTCTTCTGGCCCTGCCATCTCCTCCTGAACCCGCAGCCCCTCCGCATGAGTTTCCTCCTCCTCATGTTCCTTGTCTTCATCCTCCTTATATGTGTCATCTTCCCCTACCTCATCATCATAGATTTCCACCTCTTTAGGATCTTCCTCCTCTTCATGATCATAGAGTTCCACCTCCTCAAGATTCATCCCCCGTCATGTTGGAGTGTGCGTGCTCAACTTCCTTTGCAGGAGAACTCACTTCTTCCTCCTCTTGGGCTGGTTCCATTTGTGGCTCCTTGCCAGGCCTAAGCTTGCTTTCGAGGGTTGGCAAACGAGCTCTCTTGCGGGCTATCATATTAGTGTGAGTCATCTATAAGAAAACATGAGATTATTAGAGGAAAACGTAAATATCAGTTCTGAAATTACAGCAACCATAAATTGAGATGAAAGAATGTGCATTTGATCAAAAAGATGGAAAAGTGGCAAAAAATTTGCAGAAGCAGCAAAAACACAAATTTTCCCACATTATACAGCTAGTGGAAGGCAAAATAATGCAAGGCAGACAAATTTTGAATATGGAAGAAGTCCTAAGTGATTTGTGGTGTCGATTCTACCAAGTCTTGCATCCTACGGTCAAACACGACTTTTATACTAATTTGTGACACCCAGTTCTGAAAATGAACCAAGCGTGATGCATATGTGTGCCTAGGATGTTTAACACACATACACAAATGATAACCAGATTATAACCATGTCTCGAATAATAACACTAATAATAGTACCTTATTACAAACAAAATAGTCTTGAATACAAGCTCTAAAAGACTGCAGCGGAAAACACTAATCACTAATGATGCCAACTCCACAGGCAATCTTAACGGTAACACGCATACCTAGAACTCCTCAAAGACCTCTGTGTACTCCACATTGTTGCCTGCTTCTGAATTTGTTGGGGAATAGAAAGGGTGAGCACATGTCGTACTCAGCAAGTGTGGAAAATTATGACATGTAGCTTAAAGAAGGAATGATAATTAAATGGATAATTGCATAAAAGTACATTCAAAATAGTTGAAAATGCAATAATATGATCATTAAGTGAGGTCCATATCTTAACAACCCAAAGACAAATAATTTCTTATAAAATACCATAATTCCAACATAAATGACCAAAACCATCAATAATATACCATAATCAAATTATAGTTGTCCATTCGACTCAATATTACCATTTTCGTATTCCAAACCCAATTACTGTAACAATACCGATTCCCAATTTAATTCCAGCCATCAAATCAAGTTTAAGGTCCATAACTCAAATCATATGAGGGTCCAGGTTGCTCATAACTGGGAGCATGACTATCATGATAGTTTTTAACACACCGCAGTGGTTGTACCACTTTACCCAAAAGTTTGTGATTTCATCACCTTTCGATGACTAATGAATCTCAATTATGTCATCTCACAGTTCCATTGGTGTGTGGCCAAGAGATCACATAATAGCCTTTACAAAGTGATTACTAGCCTAATTGAACCCCACTGAGGTTTCACCCATGGCTGTTGATAGTTGTTAAGAAACACCATCAAATCATCCCCGTCAACAGCGCCATAAATGCTCGTTGACGTTTCCTCTGCACTACTAACAATTCATTCCTAGCAGTGGTGCCAGAAAATGCTTGTTGATAGATTTTATATTACACAGGTAAATCCACAAAAGGCACTGAATCTATAGATGTAGAATTTCTTCGAGTATTCCCAAAGAGTGTCATTTATTTTCTCCCAAAGGAAGGCTAGGCCGAACTTGGATGATTACAAAGGACAGATAGGGTTGTCACCACCTACTACCTACCTCTTCAATCTGTGTATCTACGAGACATTCAACGATACTTTCTATTCGAGCACCTTCCTTGCATATTAGGTAATTACCTTAAGATCCCAGGCACAAGTCATCCTAAGGCAATGAACTAAATAATCGTTGAACTAATGTTAATTCGTAGCATAAGTGATTCATGTTAACATAATCATGTCATACCTAATTAGACTATAGTGGGTGTTTTTAGTGTTTATGATGATATAATGATAATGGTATAGCATAATCAAAAATACTACTCCTACCACATACATGGAATCCACAATCAAACAAGAAACGCTTCATCCAAGTATATGAACAATAGAAGACTAAAGATAACATCTTTATTAAGAGAAAAGTCACAAATACAAATAGGAATATAAGAGTCATACCTTTCCCAATTAGGAATTGGGAGGAGACTCCTTCTAATCCTCTCCTACTTCGACTATGGACTAGAGGCTCTCCTCTCTATAGCCTATACTCATCTAAACCTATAGAGAGTAGTGGATACAATGGATGAATACTCAAGTGGTGTGTGTGTGTGAAGTGACGGTAGGGGGTCCTATTTATAGTTGGAGAAGGGTCGGTTCCCGCCACCAAAAGCGTGCAAATCAGTCTTCATCATTATCAGGGCACCACAGGGATTCGACAAGTGGAAGTTGACCGCGTTTGGCGCCAGGACGTAGTCGGTCGACTAGGGGGTCAACCGACCTAGGCTTGGCTCCTTTGCGGTGTGCTTCCTCCAGGACACTTCTAGGTGGGTCCCCTTGACTTATATGGGTGATACACCATTGGATGGCCTCTAATACTTCTGTTTGTGGGCCATTTGATCCATGTGGTGCCACATGTCGTCTCCTGATTGGCTGAGATGATATTTTATAGGATTGCTCCCCCTCTTTTACCTCATTTCATATAATAATTGCCTGCATGCACTATTTCTCCATGTACAAGTGGAAATAGGTTAAATATAAAGGTGATGTGTGCAAGAAATGACAATTCCTTCACATAATTGAGTTATATTGGTGGGTGAAATTGGTATGTAACAATCGTAAACAAACTCCCCCAAGCTTATCCTTTGCTCATCCCGAGCAAAGTCAAGACTTAAGGTTCATTATCAGGAGTTGCTACAATGTTCTATTTTTCAAAAGTATCATGTGCACAACAAAATACTCTACCTAGTATTGCAAAAATTGGCATGGTACTTCACCCGTCCTAAGTCATTATGGGGCTTATGCCATCTCCTATTCATGGATGGTTGAAAGATAGAATAGAAATTGGAGCACGCATACCCTAGAAATCAAGTTTCACTCAAATTATGGAGACTTTGATTTAGATTTTAAGTATCTCAATTTGATTCTCTCAGTCTCTCCTTTATGTATAGTGGAAATATGTCCTCACCATGGAATTTTGCCTAAATTCATCCTACCTCTACATAAAGCTTTTGTGTGGAGCTTGACAGGGAATATTGTAGGCATATTTGCAACATATAATATTGCTAAGTCAAAAGAGCAAGCCTTACGAGAAATCAATTCAAAACAATTCGATTCAAGACTTGTGCATGTGTGATAGAATGGGGGTGGATGTGGATATTTGAGATGACTCCTTTTTGAGTGGACTCTCTTATTTTGCAGGGATGAAACATGAACACTTTTTTTTCTTTTTTTTTTCTCATGCTTATGAAGTAAGCATGCATTTTCTTTTCTTTTTCTTATTCTTGTAGCCATGTCTTCTACTCCCTTTTTATGCAATAAATTTTGGAGAGAGAACCAAGCATGAATGATATGTAGTTTCTCTTTTTATTGTGAAATGGTGGTATGATGGGATTTTGCTTACTTCTAGTGTAGAAGTATAGCATGTGCAAGTGAAGTCTTGAATTCAAAAAGTAATGAATGAAATCTCACATACGTCTATACTAGTTTGACAAAGCTCAATGTGAATGCAAATAGCATATGCATAAGGTCTATCAATGTAATATATCATATGGCTTTGGTAGGTATTTCCAATCAATTGAGAGTAACTTAAATATTTTTAGAATTTTCTCCGAAAATCTAAGTTTCACTTTCAAACTAGGAATAGAATCCCTATCACTATATTGTATCTCACAACAACTTGGAATGGATTAATCTTTTGCTACCCACAATTTCCAAATCAAGGCAAAACAATTTTAGCCAATGAGAGAAATATGTTGGAGAGTAGTGAGTTGTAAACTAGGGACTTAGAAAAATTAAAACAGAGCAACTACTCATCATTTCATCTATGTGAATTCCAAGTCATTCTTACGGCACATCTTTCATTTTATTTGAAAACAAATCTATCCTACATTTTCCTTATATGCAAGGTGGATGATGGTTGAATGGAAAATAAACATGCAAGGGGGTTGTTACAATTTACCTCGAGTGGGGGTCCTCCCCTGAGCTTGTTCTTCACTCACCTACATGATGAGGGTTGAACCCTTGATGACGGAAGTATGGCGCGAGATCGGCTTGTTGTTGTTGTAGCGTGGAGTTGAAGTTGCTGAATTGAGCGTCCATGTGTTGTTGCCAGTCTTGGGTACCTTGGACATGCCCTTGGAGAGTGTTGTAGATGTCACCCGTTCTCACTTCAAGCTCTTCCGTACATCTAGTGAGATCCGTCATTTCTTGGCTATAGTCACGATGACTTCTAGCCTAAGAGGGATGACATCTTCTAATGGATGTTGGAGGCAAGCTACTAGAGCTTGAAGTGGATAGGGGTGGCTCCCATGTGGCACCTGGCCATCCATGCCAAGACGGACCTTCGGTCTCATACGATGGAGGTTGAGTCAATTCGGGTGCATCACCCATTGGGTTCTCTTCCTCTTTGTACTCATGGACAGTTGAGGTTGTCGGGGGCATGACCGCTCTCCTTGCATGGCTTCTAGTTACCCTGCCAGAGACATTACTTGTTCGTGCTTCCTCGATGGGAAGAAGGACAATAGTTAGCCTCCGGCATTTGTACAAAAGATAATTCGTGTTAGGTAACCTAATTTCATTGCCAAAGTCGGGATAATAAAATAACAAAGAGCCATCTTGATGATGCTTAAGGGTATGTCCTTCCACTAAATAATCTTCATCAATTAAGTCTCTTTTATTTTCAATATACTCAAATGAAGAATATTCTAGTGCTCCTACCCTAGTACCAATACGAATAATCAATGAAGTGCATTCAATTGGCCTTGTTCAAGGAATGTAATCCAAACATTGTGTCATAATGGCAATAACTGGAGCAACTTTTATTTTTTAATCATGGCAAATAAAATTTTTAGCTCATCATCACGCACTACCTTACGTCTCCTCTAGGAACATCGTCATAGCAACCCATCTATGCATAAAGCGTGAAGTAAGGTTGTGTAAGTGGCTATTTCTAGGTGCACTACATATGACCTCACTAGTTAAATCTTGCCAAAAACTATGTTTGTTAAACTTAGGAAAAACGTCTAAATCTAGCAAACAACGTCTATGGAAGCCTAGAATTTCACTTAATTCTTTCTATAGGATGTTGTATTTTTTTAAATAATCTAAAAGTAATACCATCAAATCCTATTTTGAATGTGCGAAGGAATTGTATGGAGAGAAGGCGTGAACCTCTCTCCTCTATGTGGTCAAATTTTTCCCTTCCTAGTGCATGCAAAATGGAAAATAACCGAAATCCATACCTATTTTGGAGATCAAATTCGGATCATAAGCTTTTGTATAAGAAAACTAACGATCTTAGAGGAGCTTGCGTGCTTGATCTTCAACTTCACTTTCTATGTCGAGGTCGTCATCGTGAAGAAGTTGATTAGGGTTGCTTCTATCACCCATGGGAGTGTCTTCACCTACACTACTCCGTGAACTTGAAGAAGCAACGGAAGAGGGACGTGCACTTGAATCATCACCATGGCTTGAGCTTGCATCCTCCTTCCTCTTTCCAAACAACCTCTTCATCCTTTCCATGGCCACAACAAATAAGAACACAACAAGACAAAAACTCAGAAGAGGTGATGTTAGCAAAAGCAAATCCCCCTGACAAAAGAAAATCTTTTTTGAGTTGGATTTTGGGCAAGAGTACTTTAATGAAGAGCGAGAAAAATAATGTGAGCAAGAGTGACTTCGGGGATGTATGAAATGAGGTGAATTGTGAGGAGATGAGCCCCTTACAACCGCCATTTATAGTGTGCACACTCCAATGGTCACTAGAGAATTAAATGTAGCCGTTGGAGGAGAGAGAGCAAAAATTGTCCTTTCCCCTAGTCTGCCGAACAAGGGGGGCAGCCGAACAGACAAGTAGGCCCCCTTGTTCTCCCTTTCGGCAGGTGGCTCCCCAACGGCTTTGTAAATAGCACGTTGGTGAATTACCCACTTTTGCAACTCAGAAAATGTGACCCCCGATTTTCGAGTTTTGGCAAACTAAACAAAATCTAAAAGGGAATTTAGAGTTAATAATAGGAATAAATTGTTTTTATAAAGAAAAATATAAAATATATGCATCTCGTCTTGCATTTTTCATTCATACTCAACTATTGAAAATTAGTTACCAACATAAATACGCTAAAAGTAATTCATTTGCCATAATGAATATGAGATAAAACAAATAGATGAAACTAAAGATATATATATATATAAGTTTAATTATATGATGAATTCTTGCAAAACCATTAAGTACAATAAAAAGGAACAAACCTCAAAGAATTAGAAATAAAGCAGCAAGTAAAAATTGAGCCAAACACCAGACTAGTCCGGAAAATAACGGACTAGTCCGAATACCTTCACTGTACGTTAATAGACTTATCCGGACTAGTCCGGTACGCACAGACTAGACAGACATAATCAATTTTTTCCCTACCACAGACTTGTCCAGCACGACACCGGACTTGTCTGATGAACTCTCTGTAACCAGAACGGACTTGCCCGGTATTAAACGGACTAGTCTGGTACTCTAGAGTTCGATGCATTTTAATAATTCACCATACTAGATATATAAATAATAAACATAAGTCGAGTGTTGGTCAGATCACTTGTTGCAGAAATAGCCTTGCATGTCGCACACGAAAGAAAATAAACAACAAAATAAATAAATAATTAAAACAATTAATTAAGGAGAATAAATAAATAATATGAAAAGGAAACAAAAAAAAGAAATGAGAAAAAGAAAGTCAACTTTGCTGGACCCCTGTACAGGGTTAACCGCACAAAGAAGGAAAAAAACTAGTCAAACCACCGCTGGCCAAAAGAAAATAATATAACAAAATTCAAGCCAACCAGCCCGCACAAACCTAACCACACGAAGGAGAAATAAAAAAGGAATAAACAAAAGAAAGGTCAACCCAGGCCAGTAACCAAGTCCCACCAGGCCTTCCGGTGCCAGTGTCCGGCACTCTCCCGTGAGCGCCGAAGCCGCCTTGCCCGAAAGCCTCCGAGGATGGGTTTCCGAGCCGAGCTGGGCTCCTCCGCAGTGCGTGCCTCCCGTAAGTGCTCGGGACTCAAGTCCCCGCGCGTCGGCTGCACCGAGCTGGATCGGGACTCGGTCCCGTGCGTGGGGCGTGGCTCGTCCTGGCCTCCGCCGGCTATAAAAAGGGCACCGAGGCCCTTGGTTCGCATGCCCCTGTCCACGTAAAGAATACTCCCTGCTACGTAGAAATTGCCCATGGTAGAAAAGAGGAAAACCCTAGCCGCTAGGGGACAAAAGAAAAGCCACGGCAGGGAGAAGAGAGAAGAAAGAAAAAATGAAGGAGCCACCGTCCGCAAGAGGTCGTCGGACCGCCGTCGTCTCTTCACCAGAGGATCGCTGCACCGTTTACTTCGTCTACACTACGTCTCCGTCCCGCGATCCCCAGAGCCGCTGCACCTGCGACGGGTACGCTCAAGAGGTTATGATCGAGAAGCGAATATCGGAAGATTTTCATGCACAAGACTTTGATTTGATTGACCATAAAATTGCGGAATATAAAGATCCAGATTTTCAAATGTTTTGTTTGCAAAATTGTATGCTTCTGTCAAATTGATGGAAAACCCGATTATAGGAGTTTACTAGTCTTGTACGACCACCTTTGTCGCTTGAACACAATGTAGAGAGTCAGAAAGAGTATTTTATACTTTTGCTTCGCAATACTCAATTGGGTTTGGGAAAGAATCATATTGCTTAATTATGAACTTTTGAACACTTTATTGATGAGAATTGATAATAATGACCCTTTAGCAACATGGTGCCTAGGGGTCTAAGCAAGACGGTTATGTGGAATGGGTTGGACTATTTTGGTGGTTTTGCTTGCTTTAGATCTAAGGACCGATTCGGGGAGAGACCATCCAGGATTTATAGTGCCACCACAGGGCCAAGTATGGGTGCGGCTTAGCTGACTAATTAGTGTGTTGCCAGTACTATTTGGACCATTAAGAATGCTCGACGAAAGGGTAGTCGGATGGGTTTGTAGAGATTGGTGGGACTATCCTAGGATCTGAATGGCTCAAGAGGGGCCCCTTGGAACGATGTGCTCAGTTGGAGACATCACCACTAGTGAAACCTTAGTGGGTCTGAATATGCTGGTAGTCCTTTTGTAAAGGCCATTTTGTGATCATTTGGCCATACACCTAAGGAAGTGTAATTGGCATAAGGTTCGTTTCTTTAGTTGCCGACGGGTGACGAAATCACAAACTTGTGGGTAAAGTGGTACAACCTCTGCAGAGTTTTAAAAACTATCATGATAGTCGTGCTCTCGGTTAAGAGCACCTAGATGACCTACATGATTATAGGGGAATTTGAGATTTGGGATGGTTTGGTCATGGTTATTGTCAAAGTGTAGCAACGACACTTCCCTCGGTACTACTAAAGTGTAGTCTACAGAGGTTCGTATTCGGATGGGGAACACGTAAGATCACGAACAAGATGGTGACATGGTAGTTTTTACGTGGTTTGGGCCACTTGAGCGTAATACCCTACTCCACGGAGTGGTTGTTGATTGTATGAGTGTGTAAGTGTGGCGAGTGTCTCGGGTTGCTTGTATGCGTTTGAGCTTGGCGAGTGTCTAGGGTTGCTTGTAGGTGTCTGAGCTTAGCCCCTTTTTACCGTGTAGCGCAACCTTTTTATATGCTAAGGGCTGGTCGTTACAGTGTATGCCTGGCCTGACAAGTGGTCCCAACTGTCATTAACACCCTATACACGATCTACTAGTGTTATGGGTAATTAACAGTGTGATAACGTGCGTTAATGGCGGTGTTATCTGTCTTGATAGCCATCTGGTCGTGCATTATCAATATGGCATTAATGACGCATTAACTATGTCTTGTAACAGCTATTTAATAGCCTCTTTAATGTTCGTGTCGTTGGAGATCCGGCTACCAACCTGTCGTAGGCTTAGTTCTGGAGGTCTGACACATGGCAGCTTCAGAGCTTCCTTCTGTATGGAGGCAGGTCCGGAGCTACTTGACACGTGGTAGCACCGGAGCTTCCCTCTGCCGGGGGCTACGTCTGGAGCTACTGGACACGTGGCAGCACTAGAGCTTACCTGTGAGGTTCGCCCCTGCAAGACATGTGGTAGCTCTAGAGCTACCCAAACGAGGGAGGCGGGTCCAGTGCTACGGGACACGTGTTGCCTTCTAAAGTCTTCAACATTGGCGGGCGGAACTCCATGAGTTTATCAGGGGGTACCTGGTATCTAGGGTATCAACAGTGGCCCTCGTGCACACCTCTGGAAGAGGACTCTATAACAGAGGTGGTGCCATCATCGATTCCCACGTTGCTGCTTCAAATGCCTTTTCCTGGGCAGTTGGGACAGTGGCACACAGTTATGCCGTTGTCGCCTGGCCCCTCTTGATAGGGTGAGTGGGATTCTGGCATGCGGATCTCATGCAATTGAAGGTTGCCGGTTCTCAATATAAGATTCGTATCGGTTCCCCGCCTCATCTTTGTAGCCCTGTCAAGCTGCCACCCTCGGGCTTCTAACATCCCATAATGACAATGGTTCTCTAGGTGCGACTTTTTTAACAAAGTGGACCTGGGCCCCCTTGTCATTGACGAAGTAACTTCTCTAAATGTGATTTTGATCCCAGAGCGGTTTACATCCAAGTGTTGGGCTTACTAAAGGGAGAAATATTGCATAAGAAAAGAACTCTTTACGCTTTTGTTTGATCTTGCGCTTAGAGCTCTCCACCTTTGCATTGCTTCTTCCACTTCTGCTCCACTTTGCCATAATGGAGTTGGGTCTTCCACGTAGACGGATCAAGAAGGATGAAGATTTGTGGAAGGATTGCACATACATGGGGTGGTCAAGCAACTCCCACAACAACTCGATCCGAGTCAGCAAGCTCCCCTTCAAGAAGGAATGCACCGGCGAGATCGTTTACTTCATGGCGTTTACAATGGTGGGGCTGATCCCACCCTTCTCCAGCTTTCTGCAGATGCTGAGGGACTTCTACGGTCTGAAACTTCATCACCTCGGCCCCCACTCCTTCCTGCTAGTGGTGACTTTCTTCCACTTTTTCGAGATGTGGGTGGGTGTGCCGTCCTGCAACTAGCTCTTTTGGACCTTCTTCACGGTCCACTCCACTAGGAAGTTGAAAGAGTTACTTGGCTTCTACTACTTCATGAGGCGCAAGAACTCCCCCTTGAAGTACTTGAAGGCATTTCCCTCCAGAAATTGGGATGCTGGAAGAAGGACTGGGTGATTGTCAGCGTGGATCACCATGATATGATGGAGCTGCCCGAAAGCCTCCCCAACATCGACACTAATGCATGGAAAGTAGTCTCGGAGCTATCCGAGGCATACAACCCCATTTTGGTAAGGATCTGGCAATGCATGGAGGGAGGAGTGACTCCACAGATGGTGATCACCAACTTCCTGACAAATCAGCGGGCTCCACTAAAGAAGGGAGAATGGTCCGCATGGGCTTTCAGTAGAGTGATGGACTCCAACCGGATCTAAACTAGTCTCAAGTCCAATTTGGATGAAAAGGCATTGAAGCTTTTTTCATCAAAAGGTGGATCACGGAGCCATCCATCCGGATGACCTGACCCCCCTCGGTGGAATTCCTCCCTCTGAACATGGTTCCGGAGTTTAGAAGAAAATTGTGGAGGGGGCTACTAGAGCTTGATGACCTGGGCTTGGTGGAGAAGCGAGGAAATGTAGGGCTCTCCATTCCCGAAGCTTCTAAGAGAAGAGCCCCTGCTACTCCGAGCCAGCAGGAGGCTGATATCGACAAGTGCAAGCGCAAGGAGCCCGCTGAACCTTCCAGCCAAAAGAGGAAGCAGAGGCATGTTGATGGGAGCTCCATCAGATCAACTCCAACACCAGCAGTGCCCCCACCTCGGCCAAGTTCAAGTTCGGTGGCGAAATCATCTTTGGACCCGACGTCTGCAAAGGGCACTGGCTCTGCCGAGTCAACCCCGACTCTAGTGCCGGCTGCAAGCTTTAGGTCCGGGGGTCCTTCCCATCCGAGGGAGTTTCAAGCTGAGGCGACGCCGACGGAGAGTTCCGGGCCAGAATCCAGAGCCTTCGCCACACCAACTACAGTGGGCTCTAGCTCCGGTCCCAGAAGAAAAAGTTTCATGCCGATTGGAGGGGCAACGTCCCAAGGTAAGGTTCGTGGCTTAACATGAGTTTTAGTATTTTATCTTTGTTATTTCTTGAATTTTGTTTACTCTGCTTCCAGAGTGTCAAAAAAGGAGGCCGCATCTCCGACGCCCACTGCAGCGACAGAGACTGTGCAAGCTGAAGATCCCGCCTCAGCTCCTACCTCACCCCCAGTTGTGTTGGGAGACGACATGACAGCTTCGGCACCGGCTATCATGGAGACAAGTCCAGTTCTGGGAACTAAAGTTTCCGTGGTAGCGCCAGACCACATGGAAGAAGTGCTTGAAGGAGCTCCGACTCTTTTGGAGTCCGCTGAGGAAACTCCAGCATCAGTGCCAGAAGTGGCTAAAGCTCCGGCTCAAGCTTCTGTGCCAGCCCCGGAAGTGACAGCTCCAGAGGTGACTATGTCCAAGTCAGAACAACAAGAGGATCTAGCCGCGAGTCCTCCACCTTATGGGATGACAATTGAAGATCCAGCTAAGGGACCCTCCTCATCAGCTCCGGAGGTAGAAGTTACCTCTACGGGACCTTCCTCAGTTGCGATGGATATTGATTAGCTCCCAGAGATCGGTCCTGGTGATGTGGAGCTGTTGGAGAACACACTCGCATAGTAGGATCCGATAGTGATCATGGAAGACCCCTTGGAGCCTGCATATGCTCCTCAGGTGGGCTCACAGCCAATTCCCCTAGCGTTATCTATTGACAATGCCTACCCAAGTCTCCGCCAAGTCTAGCTTGCCTTCTACTATGAACGCAAGACTCTCGAAGAGAGCGCAACACCATGAGGTGCTGGTGCAATCGGTTGTTCTTCGAGACCAAGCTAACACAGTCTCGACTGGAACACGAGAAAGATAGGGTGGCCAAGGAGAAAGGCCCAATGGCGCGGTTAGACCGCATGCTCAATGAGAGAGAGGCCATGATCAAGGCCCTAGATGAGAAGACCAGGGAGGTTTACAAGCATGCTAAGGAGGCCAATGAAGCAGCTGACAGCCGCTCGGAGAGCCTCGTTGAATTGAATGAGCAACTTCTCAAGCGCTGGAAACTCTCGATCAAAAGGAGGATGAGCTCCTGGAGAAACAGGAAGACCTCATGGAGAGAGAGGAGGAGCTCACCCAAAAGCTGTCCCTGGGGGAGCAAAGCTTGGTTGGTTGCACAGAACAGTTCAATCTATGGTTGGAATAAGAAAAGGAACGGATATGGTCGGTGGGGGTAAACGTCTCCAAAAGAGAGATTGACATCTCCATCAGGGATGAGAAGGTGAAGGCCAAGGAGAAAGACTTGGCAGAAAGGTGGAACCGACCCCTGAGAGAGAGAGCTCAGCAACCAAGAAAAGCAGGTGGCTGAAATGACCCAACATCATGCTAAGAATGTTGAGCGCTTCTCCAAGGAGGGTTCAGCGGAACTCTCGGCTGCCAGGAGGTCACTAGAGGAGCTTAAGAGCTTGAGGGCAACTTAGTCACAACATGTCTGGGATTTTTTGGGGCAAGCCAATGAAGCTCTAGTGCCATTTGGTTTATGTAAGAGCCCTAATTTCCATAATTCAAAGTTTAGCTAGGACAAAAAATTTTGAATGATAAAAAGCAATAAAAAACGAATTGAGAAAAACAAATAAATACAAACTCCAAATGAGGGAATTCAAAAAAAATAAACTTAGCTACTGTTCAAATGAATTTAACATGAAGATTTGAGTTGACCAATGGTTTCCAAATATTTCAATTAGACTCCCTGCAAACTTTCATAATTTTTTATGCAAGTTTGCTATTTAATTCAGTGGCTACATTGAATTCAACTCAAATTCAAATTCAAGTTTGAATTTAATTGAAACTTTGTCAAATCAGCTTCGGGAATTCAAAATCAAATTCTATGTGATTAATCCAGCCATCCCACAAATATCTAGCCAATTTTCGGAATGTATTAGGTGGTAGAATTGACGAGGCAAGGATGAGGATGAGGTGGTACCCACTTGTCATGCAGTATACTCTGTTTTGTTCTTTCCCAGGGTGACACCACACACATGCAAAATTGCCACCCAGCTGCTTGCCTCCTTGCTTACCTCCAGCTGCCCCCAGGTCGCCCAGAACCTCACCTTATCCCCCTCCACGGCACTGAGTCGATCCCTTCTCATTCCCTGAAGTCCCAGTGCCATTTATGTTCCTCTCCCGACTTCTTTTCTGTCCAACCGAATTGGAGCCAAGGCACTGGGGTTTGATCACTTTTCTTTGTTCCTCCTCACAACCCAACCTCTTGCGCAGCCTTGTGATCCATTTCTGGCGCAGCTAGGCCATCCCCGAAGTTGTTAACTTTGAAACCGAGGCCACCGGGAATCTCCCCTGTTTGCCGCGCCTCTACTCCACCATCGACCCGGCGATATAAGGGTCATCTCGCCTTGGTCCTAGAAGCAAAAAGGTTCACCTACTCATGTTCTATCTGCTCGTAAAATTTCAGCCCATGCCATGCCTCCTAGTCCCCGTATTTCCATTTCTTCCGACGAGCTTCGAGTATGAGTAATGTTGGTTCACGTGTGAAATTCCATTTATATGGTTGATTATTCCTTGTGCACTTGTGCTATGTTATTCTATATGACCAGGCACATCACCTTGAAGAAGATTCATCAAGTTTCATACAGTATTCACGCCAAAAAACCATATTTCCCCAATCGCTGGTCTTCCCCTCCTCGGTCCATCGTCGCCACCATTTTCCAAGCCATTTCTCTCCTTCTTATGGCCAGATTCTTGTTCCCCATGCTTACATGAAGTTTCCAAAAGTCTTCCCGATCGATTTAGCCCACTGTAAGGCTCGACCAACATGGCCAAAACCCTAATCGCCGCCGCTGCTGTTGCACTGCCATTTCTGGCCACCTATCGCCGTCGAGGGCTGCCCCACCGTGTTCCTTGTCTGAATTTAGGTGGGGGCGGCGAGATTGGAGTGCCACCGTGCCCTGTAATTGGTTGCGGCGAGTGGCCGCCGTCGGGCGCCGCCGCGCGCTGTGCCTCAGCGCCGTGGGTGCGAGGTAGAAGACGACCGGGTGGGCCCCGGTCATCAGTGAAAGAAACGCGTTGCCGGAATCTGCTGCAGTTATGCGGTCGCGTGTGGCTACGTCCTTTAATTCTGCGTCCCCGTGTGGCTTCAACCCAATTTGGCTATTTTAAACCTGTGGGCCCAGCCCTTTATTCAAATGTTTCCAATTGGAAATTTATTCCAGAAATTGCTGCAACTTGGAAAATCCATATCTCCTATAATACTTATCCAAAAATTCCCAAATAAATTTGCATAGAATCAGTATGACCTATACCTTCAAGTGGTGGACTTGGATCTGTATGAAAGTCTATAGTATTTTCTCCATAATTCAAATTATCAATGAGCTTATAGAATTAATTCCTATAGTCCTGCTCTTTGGAAAATTACCAAATTTTTCCAGAACCTTCATTTGAGTATCCTTGAACTCCAGTAAAAGTTTCAGGGTCATTAGTCTTCATTGACATGGTCTGATCACCTGTGTATCCTCTATGCACATAAAAATAGCCAAATTCATTTAGAATTTGTACAAAAACTTGTGCAAGCTTCTATATTTAATATCTCTGAGTATAAAGCTTCAAAAATTATCAAACTAACTTTGTTGGTTTGCTCTTTATCCAAACTAACCAGAACTACAACCCAATCATCATGAAAATCCCTAGATTTTCCTGTAGGGCCCTTTAAAGCAAAATCATGTTTGATTTTTATCTGATGATTTACTTCATAGAAAAATCTGCAATTTGGCCAAAATGTTTTTTAGTAAGTTTCAGAGTTCCTTTAAAACTTTCAGCTTCATTCTACTTTATTAACCTAGTTGAATATGGATATTTTCCTAACTGGTTACAGAATGCCCAAAAACAACAGAAACATTTCAGAAATTTGTCCAAACTTTTTAATTCAATATATCACAATACAATGCTTAGAAAATTGTGAAACCAATTTTGTTGAGTCACTCTTGACCTTCAATAAACGGAACACAAACTTTTTGCCATGTTAAAGTCCCAGGTTGCCAATGAAAATTCTGGGAAGGGTTTATATACATTGAATTTTATACGGCAGAGACTTCCATGAACTTAGCCCAAAATTTGCCAGAACCTCACCCCTAGTGCCTAGTGTCCACTGTAAAATTTACAGAACTAGTGGCCATCTTTTATTATACTTAACCGTCTTTCCTTTAAGCTATGCAATAATACCAATATTGAATCACGTGCATTTTTCTTTGCATATCGAATAGTTGCCGAGATCGAGGAAACCCAGGAGCCACTGGAAGTCATCAACCCGGAAACTAACTTTACTCCCGTCTCGCACCTAGGCAAGCCCCGGTTTGCATTTAATAGTGTTTTAAATTTTATTTGTATCAGATTATATGGTTTAGGATGTATGTGCATTAAGTCTAGGATTTTCTTGGAGTTTTCCACATGCATGACTAGAGAACCCATGAGAGTAGGGTAGATGGTTAAGTCCTCGATGTGTCCATGCTATGCTTAATGTTATAGTTGCTTCGGTAGAAGTCGAGTAGTTGGAATCTACTCGTGAGTTTAGAATTTGGTTCACACGGGATTGGTCGAGTGAGAGATTCACCATTTGATTAAATATGAGACCGGGCATATTAAGAGCAGTAGGACATAGGGCATGTGAGCTGTAGCTGTGCCTGTGTCAGTCAGAGAACCGATCTGTGTGCGGCCCTGTTAAGCAAGTTTGAAAGTACCGAAGGCATACTGGATATATGGGAAGCAGTAAACCGATGTAACTTTTCCACCTTAGCATCGAGGCATACCATACCTCCTTATAAGTGTGGGTTGAGAGCAGCAAGGTGTAAACCTGCCAGCGGGTATGTCGTACTCTGTGTGGGGGCCTCCTGCCCGTAGCGGTGGGACCGGTTCGGCGTGTATGTAGCGGGTGAAAGGTTGCTGCACACAACATGAGTGGATTGTGCCATCGCAGCTCCGAGCGGCTGTATGTGTCGTGCTATTCGGGTATCCCTGCGGGTGTATATCGATTCGAGTCGCCATCCCTCGCGGTTATTGAGTACCGATGGTTCACTCAGTCGTGACGTGGTTAATTATTTGGAGCTGAATATTATTGAATCATGCTTTATGGAATAATTATGTTTTTGATGTTTGTATGTTTAGATCAGATTGTTCACAAAATTCCATATTCATAAAGCTTTAATTCGCTTCTAAAAGATGAAAGTAAGGATTTACATTTAGACGAGTCTTTTTATTGCCTCTGGCATCCTATCTTGCGTATATCCTGCATATAGAGTTCCATGCTTAGTGGAGATGGTTAAGTCTTGCTGAGGCTTCATGCTCACGGTTGCTGTCAGAGTGTTTTTCTAGCAATTCTCCCGATACTACCGTTGGTAGCTCGCGGAGTTTGTAGTTCGGTATTGGGTGCATAGAGATTCCAAAGAGTATGGCAAATGGACACAAGGATTTACGTGCTTCGGGCTGCCTGGGTTTAATACCCTACTCCACGGGGTGTGTAGCTGTTGTATTGAGCGTCTAAGAGCTTCTGGAGAGTTTCCAGTCCAGAGACCATCAGAGAGTCTGAGAGCCGCCTGTGTATCGTCGACCAGTCCTTTTATAGTACAAGGACTGGTCGTTACACTGTTAGCCTGGCTCGACATGTGGCCCTGTCGGTTACTAATGTTTAATACATATTTAATGAGATTAATTACCCTTAATAGTGTGGTAACGGGACCTAACAGTGCCGTTACTGGTATTAAGGGCCTTCTGATCGTTTGTCGTTAATATGGTTTTAATGACACTTAATCAAGTCTTGAAGTATTTCATTGCCCCTTGGAGGCACGAGCCGTTGGGGGTTCACCAGCTTGATTGCTGAGGTTGAAGGTTCGGCGGTATGGACACATGGCAGTTTTGGAGCTATTCATCTGGGACGGTTAGGTCCGGTGTAGATGTACACGTGTCAATACTGGAGTTTCCCTCTGTCGGAGGTTAGGTCCGGGGGTGCCGCACAAGTGTTTAGCCCGGAGCTATCCCATGTGTGGGATATAGGTCCGACCGCAGTGTACACGTGGCAGTATCGGGACTAACCATAGATGGGAGGCATGTCCTGTCCCGTATGACATGTGGGGCCTTCGCAGGTCTTCAACTCAGACAGGTGATGTCCCTTTGGTCTTTTTGTTGTCCCAAGGGGTATACGGTACGCAGGGTACCGACAGTGGCCCCCTGGGCCCACCTCTGGGAGAGACCTTTTGGATGATGTCGTTCTTGGGTCCATCGTTTGATTTTTGTGTTGTGTCTTCAAGGATCTTCGGATGTGCCGCTATCGGTAGTTCATAGTTAAACCAACATCTCGTGTCATATCCAGGATGCGGCAGGTGAGATCTTAGCGTGCGGATCTCACACAATTGAAGGTCGCCGATTCTCGATACGAAAATCGTATCGGTTCCGCGCGCCTTGTCAGGCCGCCGCCTTCGGGTTTCCCGCCTTTATAAGACCTATGTGTGTTGAATACATTGGCTTGTAGTGAATACACTTGGGTTTGATGATAAAAGTTCTAAATATCACCAAAACACCTTTTTATCAAGGTCCGACTCTAGCTCGGAGCTATAGCATGGTCCGACCATAGGTCCGGCTTGTTTTGGGTAGCTCCGGTTACGTTCGATGCTAGGTCCGACTAGCTTTGGTCAGCTCCGGTGAGTTTTGTCTTTAGATCCAACATGTCTTTGATAGCTCCGACGTGTTTTAGCTAAGCTCCGAGTTGATTTTTCTAGCTCTGGCTTTTGGGTTTACTAGTTCCGATTAGTTCTGGTTAGCTCCGGCGCTAGGTCCTGCTAGTTTTGTAAGCTCCGGTGGGAGCTTGGTTGTACTAGTTTTGGTAAGCTCCGACGCTAGGTTCTACTAGCTTTTGTTAGCTCCGGCTCAAGATCCGGGTTGCTCTGGCAAGGTCCGGAACTTGACCGCAGTGCTTCTGCTTTTCATTTGCAATGTTTCATACTTGCTTTACATTGTTGGAAAGATTGCTTAGTATTCATTTGCTATGTTTTTGGTGCGTTTTGGTTGATATGGATGATATCGTGTTACTGTGGTTTTGCAACATGCTTATGTGAGGTTCTCACGCAGGGTGTTGTGTTCGGAACTAACTTGAGTCAAGTCGAGGACTTGGGCTCGTATGGATTGGTTGTTTATTCATGTGCAGGTGTTGCTTGAGTTCAAGACATGGCTGGTGACGGGATCCATTGGACTAGTCTCAGGGAGGAGATGAGGTTCCAACAACCAAATTCAGGAGGAATTGTGGTTGAGCTGATCAGGAGGTTGCGCACCATGATTGAATCAAGAACAATGCGTATGAAGGTATCGTGGACGTCATTGGAAGATGTTTGCACGTGTGCAAGGAGTGCATGGACGTGGCTGCATGGTTCCGAGACGTGATGAAGAGATGTGGATGTAAAGAATTGGTCGGAAATGTCCAACCGACTAGGTTATGGACTCAGGCTGCGGCTGAGTCGGGTTTGACTCAAATATGGAAAGATTTGAGGTTGTTATGATAGGATTTCGTGTGGGTCACGAATTTGAGTTGTTTAGTAATATGGGATACGTTCCTAAGGTGTTTGTAAGTCTTAAGATTGCTTCTATCTGCGTATAGAAGAATCTTGAGCAGTTATGGAAAGTTACGATTCGTGATATGAGTAGGATTGGAGTCCTAGTTGATATTGGGTTGGCCTAAGGGCTTGTTATATAAGCAAGGAAGCCTAGAGCTCGTGCTGCACGACTTTGGGGCTGTTCCTCTTGTGTTCTATTGAATAAAATTCATAGTTTGAAGAAACTTTTGTGCCTTGTTCGTCTGACTTGTTCCAGACAAGTTTTACTCGTCGAGTTTCTGGACAGCACTACCTTTCGTTGGAGGTTTTATCACAACTCGAGTTTTACGGATCCAATTGACGTGATTATATTTGGGTTGTCTTCACAACTTGATTGTCTATCATATATCAAAATTTCAAGGTCATTGGATTTGTGGTTTCTGATCTACACGAGTTTCTTTGTAGCGCTCCAGAACTGTTTTTCCTCGGGTAGGGCAGTTTGACCTGTGTTTGATCTTTCGATCATAGCTTGAGTTTTTCTCGACGGATTTGATTGATTACTTTTGTGTTTTCTTCGTGACTTCATTCTCTCTGATATCCATCACTTTTGTCACGGTGAAACACGTTTAGATTAGTCTCACACATGATTTCTTTAAGAGATCGTTTTTCTGCCGAAAGGGTTTGGGGTTTAATTGTTTCCGCTGCGTAAGATTTTTAAATCTACCATTCACCCCCCCCCCCTCTGGTAGCTTTTCACGTGCTCTTCGATCCTACAATTGGTATCAGAGCCACGGTGCTCTAATATTTGTGATTTGCGCGTGTTTTTGACTAATCATCATGAAGAAGTACTCTGCCAAACCTTGTGTGTTTGCTGGTATTGATTTTCAGGTTTGGAAGGCACGCATGGAGGCTTTCATCCAGGCACAAGGCTTTTCAATATGGGAGAAGGTATACAAGCCTTACGAAGTGCCATCAAACGATCAAGTTACAGCTACAAATCTGAGAGATGTCGACAACAACAACAAGGCTCGGAACTTGATCATACAAGGATTAACACAAAGCGACTTCGACCATGTTGCACACCTCCGATCTGCATACGATGTGTGGAAAGCACTTTGTGACTACCACAAAGGATCCAACACGATCAAAGAGGTAAGACAAGACATGTTCAAGAAAGAATACATGCGCTTCGAGATGCAACCCGGTAAGTCTATTGATGACCTTTTTGCTCGCTTTAATAAGATTCTCAGCAACTTGCTTAGTGTCAATGTTAATTTTTCAGATGCTGAAAATTCTAGGCAATTACTAAGTGCAGTAGATATGTCAATTTGGGAGATGAAAGTCACATCTATTCGTGAATCTATTGTCATGAGTTCACTTACTTTAGATGTGCTATATTCGAAGTTAAAAACTCATGAAATTGACATAATCTCACGTAAGAACCCCGATAAGTCTATTGCATTTGTTTCACAACGTGATATGTCTAGCTTCGGCCAATCATCATCTTGCAACACTCTTGCTTTGTTGTCCTCAGTAACCCTGGAGCAGATCGAAGAATTTCGAGAAGAGGAGTTGGCACTCATCTCTACTAGATTCTCAAAAGCATTGCAAAATGTGAGAACTAGAAGGAGAGGAAGCTCCGGACCTCAACGCTGTTTTGAATGTGGTAAAATATGAAACTTTCGTACAAAATGCCCTAACCTTTCAGGTCCGACCACCCGGGAAGAAAAACAAAGAAAGGTCCGGACCTCCTCTGGAAATTCCAACAAGAAGAAGAAAGGTACCATAGGACACAAGATGATCAACAGTTTCATCACCGCGCTTCAAGAGTTCAGTTCAAGTGATGTGGACATTGGAAGTGATGAAGATGAAGATGATTTGGCAAACTTGTGCTTTATGGCGGGCAAGTCAAGATCAAGTATGGAGGAGGCAGAACACAACAGCGACAATGAAGAGGTATGTCCTACTTGCGAAGAAATGTGTGATGCTATTTCTCGTGCCACTGTTATTGTTAAGAAAAAGGACAAAAAGCTTAGGGATAGTGCTGCTAAAATTGAATCACTAGAATCTGACATCAACCGTTTAAAAACTTTGATTCCTAGTGATGATGCATGTTCTTCATGTGATTTAATATATGAACAATTGTCCTCATTAAGAAGTGCGCACACCTCCAGACTTGATAAACTTGAGTTAGAAATTGAAAAGAACAAAGAGCTTGCTGCACTTAATGATAAAAACTTGAAAGATGCTAGCTGTTCTACAATTGATTTGCATTGTTCTACTTGAGATGATCTTGATAAGAAACTACAGGATGCTATGAATGAAATTTCTATATTGAGCAATGCTTTACGTTCTCATGAAGTTAATTTTTTTTCCAACTGCAAACTAAAAGGAAAAACTTCATGTGACAATTTCCTTGATCTGTCCAATAAACTTGATGACATGCATAGGACATTAGATCGGTTTTGTAATGGGAATAAGAACCTAAACTTACTGCTGAATTCTTCCAAGTCTTGCAATGATAAAACTGGTTTAGGTTTTTATTCTCATGCTCATGCTAAGGCACATCCACCTAAAATTGTAAAGTCATTAGGAAGTGGTTTGATTCAAATAGTTCCTAAACAAAAAGGAGTGGTTTTCAAATCTGCATGAGTGTTGTCACATTCGGTTTCAAATAAAAATATTGCTTGCTCATCTGGACATGAACACAAAGTTAAATTTCATTGTACCTTCTGTGGTAGAGATGGTCATGTCATAGATTTTTGTTATAGACTAGCTAAACAACAGAAAAGGGAAAGACTGGTTGGTAGATCTCATAACTTTCATGCAAAATTTGCTGCACACATTAAACTGAGTGTACAACCTGCTGTTTTGAGTCAAAAACATTCAAACTTTACCTCCGGACCTTCTGTTTTTGCCTCCGGAGCTACTGATTTTTGTGCTACACAAGTAACACCTTATAGGTCAGTAGTTAAAAATATAAAATCTCAGACTTTGACTCATAAATCTGTTGTTTTGTCTCAGCTTTCGCATGTTTTTCCTACTACACGTCGCGTGACTCAGTACTGGATTCCAAAATTCCTTTTGACTAACCCCAGTATTGAGTCATCGACGTATTGTGCTTCTATGTAGGTTACACGTTTGAGGAAGGAGAACATTTGGATTGTGGATTCAGGTTGCTCACGCCACATGACCGGCAACAAAGATTGGTTCTCCTCCCTCTCTTTTGCGTCACGTGTAGAGAATGTTACTTTTGCCGATAATTCTTCAACTCCTATAATTGCTAAGGGTTCGGTTAGAGTAAATGATCACTACACTTTGAAGGATGTGGCACTTGTCAAAAATTTGAAATACAACTTGCTTTCTGTTGCACAATTGCTAGATGAAAATCTAGAAATTATTTTCAATAAAAACTGCTGCAAAGTTGTAGGTTCAAATAGTGAGCTTATTTTTAACATCTCTCGGTTTGAAAGAGTTTTAAAAGCTGATTTTGATATGTCTTCCTCTAAGCATAGGTGTCTAGTTGCTAATGATTCAAAGGACTTATATTACTGGCATCGTAGACTTGGTCACGTAGGCTTTGATCACCTAACGTGTGTTAGTACTCTTGATCGCATACGTGGGTTGCCTAAGCTTAAAGGGGACAAAGAAATTGTGTGCTCTTATTGTAGACATACTAAGATGGCTGCAGGTTCACATACCCCTCTCACAATGATCATGACAACTGAACCATGTCAACTTTTGCATCTTTACACCTTAGGACCTTCACGTGTTCAATCCATCAGAGGTAAATGGTATGTTCTTGTTATCGTTGATGATTATTCTAGATACTCTTGGGTTTACTTTATGACATCTAAGAATGAAGTTTTTAGTCACTTTAGAACTTTATTTCTTAGATTATCAATTGATCACCCAGGATCATTAAAAGCAATTAGAAGTGATAATGGAACTGAATTTAAAAATCAATCTTTTCATCACTTTTGTGCTGAAAATAGAATACATCATCAATTCTCTTCACCATATGTACCTAAACAAAACGGTGTTGTAGAAAGAAAGAAGAGAACCTTAGTTGAGATGGCTAGGACTATGCTTGATGAATATCAAACTCCTAGGAAATTTTGGGCTGATGCGTTAGCAACCGCTTGTTATGTCTCAAATCGTGTTTTCTTGCGTGCTAAGCTAGGTAAAACACCATATGAGCTTCAGTTTGGACATAGGCCTAGTGTTACACACTTTCGGGTCTTTGGTTGCAAATGCTTTGTTAAGAAACATGGTAACCTTGATAAATTTGAACATCGATCCGTTGATGGCATGTTTCTTGGTTATCCATCTCATACTAGAGGCTACCGTGTGTTTTTACTTGACACTAACAAAATTGTGGAGACTTGTGAAGTGTATTTTGATGAAGCTAGCCCAGGTACTAGCTCCGGTGTTGCAGGACCAGATCCGTATCCTCAGGGGGAGGGTATTTTCGAAGATGAAGAAGAGTCGGTGATACTGCCTAGTAGTTCCGAAGTTGACACGTGTCCAGCTCCGGACATTGAACAAGCTCCGGCTATCACCTATGCTGGTCCTGATTGTCCACAAGTAACAAGCTCATCAATCTACGATGAGCATGAAGAAGAAGAAGCTTGTGAGACATCTGTTCCCCTGCGGTTTTACAAAAAACATCCCCCACAACAGATGATTGGAAGCTTGCACGAATGAGTCACACAGTCCAGGTTTTGCGATCCAAACTCTCATGTTCATTCCGCTTTTGTTGCTTCTTTTGAACCCAAAGATATATCACACGCACTCACTAATGAATCTTGGATTATTGCCATGCAAGAAGAGTTAGAAAATTTTGAAAGAAATAATGTTTGGAAACTTGTACCTCCACCTCAAGGTCACACTTTAATTGGAACTAAATGGGTATTTAAAAATAAACAAAGTGAGGATGGGGTTGTGGTTAGGAATAAGGCTAGGTTGGTTGCTCAAGGTTTCATTCAAGTTGAAGTTCCAGATTTTGATGAAACTTTTGCTCCTGTCGCTAGATTAGAAGCCATAAGAATTTTGTTAGCTTTTGCAGCATCTAAAGGTTTTAAGCTATTTCAAATGGATGTTAAAAGTGCTTTTCTTAATGGCTACATAGATGAGGAGGTTTATGTCAAACAACCACCGGGTTTTGAAAATCCAGATTTTCCTAATCATGTTTACAAACTGTCCAAAGCCTTATACGGTCTTAAACAAGATCCTAGAGCATGGTATGATAGGTTAAAAACATTCTTACTTGAAAATGGGTTTACCATGGGCAAGGTTGATAAAACTCTTTTTGTGTTGAAGCATGGCAATGACTCATTATTCGTTCAAGTGTATGTGGATGATATTATCTTTGGTTGTGTTTCTCATGATCTTGTGTCCAAGTTTTCAGCAATGATGAGTTCCGAATTTGAAATGAGTATGATGGGTGAACTCACTTACTTTTTGGGGCTGCAAATCAAGCAAACCAAGGAGGGTAACTTTGTGCATCAAACAAAGTATACCAAAGACCTCCTAAGGCGCTTCAACATGGACAAAAGCAAGCCTCTTCGGACACCAATGGGAACAGCAACAACACTTGAACTTGATGAAGATGGTGAACCCGTGAATCAAAAAGAATATAGAAGCATGATCGGATCACTTTTGTACCTCACGGCATCAAGACCGAACATACAGTTCAGCGTATGTCTTTGTGCATGGTTTCAAGCTTCCCCACGTGCTTCACATCGTCAAGCCGTCAAAAGGATTCTCAGGTACTTACATGGAACCCAAGAATTTGGCATTTTTCTTACTTCTTCCTCAACCATTACTTTGAAAGCTTTTTCGGATGCTGACTTTGGAGGTTGTAGGATTGATAGGAAAAGTACCTCTGGTGCTTGTCATTTTCTTGGTAATTCTCTTGTTGCTTGCTCCTCTGGAAAACAAAATTCAGTTGCACAATCCACAGCCAAATCTGAATATGTAGCTGCTGCTAGTGCTTGCTCACAAATTCATTGGATAGTTCAAACACTTAAGGACTATGGGGTTGATCTAGATAGTGTTCCACTATTCTGTGATAACACTAGTGCCATTTGCATTGCTAAAAACCCCATGCAACATTCTAGAACTAAGCACATTGACATTAGGTATCACTTTCTCCGAGATAATGTTGAAAAAGGAAACATTGTGCTTCACCATGTAGATACCGAACAATAATTTGCTGACATTTTTACAAAACCTTTGGATTTCACTCGTTTTTGTTACATTCGTAGTGAAATAGGGGTTATGCATCCTCATGGCTTAAATTGAGGGGGAGTTTTTGAAACATTGGGAAGTCTATGTGTGAATCTGAAATTAAAATAATATGAGCATAGTAATTCATACATATATGACTTTGTGATTCCTTTTACATGCTGAAAGTTCTTACTACATTACTCGTGTTATACATTTTGTAGTTTTTTCCATGTCTAGTAATTGGAATAATTACTTACACTAAAACTGGTCATGGTCGAACTTTCTTGCTGTTTTGAACTTGTTACATGTTCACAAGTGCTTTTAATCATTAAGAATTCATCAAGTAATCAACTCACATGTTGAGTTTTTATGAACAAATATAAATTGAGAAAAGATCAAGAGAATATGCATGCATCGCACTTCTTCTTTTGAGATGGCTTGTCATTGCACTTAGATATGAACTTGGAAGAAGTTGTGTATGACTAAAACCATGTCCTTAAGCTTCTGATTGTCAAATGACATAAGCTTGGCTTGGTTGGTTAGAATAAGGCAGATGCGCATATAATCTCTTGCAATATCATATAATTTGTGTTTTGAAAAATAATAAAATGCAGCAACTAGTGTCATGCTTTCAAGTTATGAAATAGTTATGTTTGTGAGATCATGACTTGCTTAAATTGAAAATTACATATGATCTCTAGCATGGCTTACACTACTTTATGTATTTCATTGATGTGATAATGTAAGGTACTTGATAGTATGACTTGGATGAGCTTTGTTTATATGTATATGTTATAATATGCTCATAACAACTAAAGAGCGAGAGATAATTTGTTTATATGCTCATGACTTGCTGAATACATTGTCAAAGGGGGAGAGATAAGCATGAAGAGAAAGAGAATATGTGCATAAGGAGAGATAATAAAGGGGGAGAGATTTTCTTCTCATTTTACTTTTGATTTACAAAAGGGTAGAAATTGCCTTCAAAACTTTTATGTGAATAAGCCAATGTTTGGATTTGAAATGGTGTTACCAATGCATTCATCAAGGGGGAGATTGTAAGACCTATGTGTGCTAAATACATTGGCTTGTTGTGAATACACTCGGCTTTGATGATAAAAGTTCTAAATATCACCAAAACACCTTTTTATCAAGGTCCGACTCTAGCTCCGAGATATAGCAAGGTAGGTCCGGCTTGTTTTGGGTAGCTCCAGTTACGTTTGATGCTAGGTCCGACTAGCTTTGGTCAGCTCCGAAGAGTTTTGTCTTTAGCTCCGACATGTCTTTGATAGCTCCGACGTGTTCTTGCTAAGCTCCGAGTTGATTTTTCTAGCTCCGGCTTTTGGGTTTACTAGTTCCGACTAGTTCTGGTTAGCTCCGGCGCTAGGTCCTGCTAGTTTTGTAAGCTCCGGCGTGAGCTTGGTTGTACTAGTTTTGGTAAGCTCCGGCGCTAGGTTCTACTAGCTTTTGTTAGCTCCAGCTCAAGATCCGGGTTGCTCTGGCAAGGTCCGGAACTTGACCGCAGTGCTTCTGCTTTTCATATGCAATGTTTCGTACTTGCTTTACATTGTTGGAAAGATTGCTTAGTATTCATTTGCTATGTTTTTGGTGCGTTTTGGTTGACATGGACGATATCGTGTTACTGTGGTTTTGCAACATGCTTATGTGAGGTTCTCATTTAGGGTGTTGTGTTCGGAACTAACTTGAGTCAAGTCGAGGACTTGGGCTTGTATGGATTGGTTGTTTATTCACGTGTAGGTGTTACTTGAGTTCAAGACATGGCTGGTGACGGGATCCATTGGACTAGTCTCAGGGAGGAGATGAGGTTCCAACAACCAAATTCAGGAGGAATTGTGGTTGAGCTGATCAGGAGGTTGCGCAGCATGATTGAATCAAGAACAATACATATGAAGGTATCATGGACGTCATTGGAAGATGTTTGCACATGTGCAAGGAGTTCATGGACGTGGCTGCATGGTTCCGAGACATGATGAAGAGATGTGGACGTAATGAATTGGTCGGAAAGGTCCAACCGACTAGGTTATGGACTCAGGCTGCGGCTGAGTCGGGTTTGACTCAAATATGGAAAGATTTGAGTTGGTTATGATAGGATTTCGTGTGGGTCACGAATTTGAGTTGTTTAGGAATATGGGATACGTTCCTAAGGTGTTTGGAAGTCTTAAGATTGCTTCTATCTGCTTATAGAAGAATCTTGAGCAGTTATGAAAGTTACAATTCGTGATCTGAGTAGGATTGGAGTCCTAGTTGATATTGGGTTGGCCTAAGGGCTGGTTATATAAGCAAGGAAGCCCAGAGCTCGTGGTGCACGACTTTGGGGCTGTTCCTCTTGTGTTCTATTGAATAAAATTCATAGTTTGAAGGAAGTTTTGTGCCTTGTTCGTCTGACTTGTTCCAGACAAGTTTTACTCGTCGAGTTTCTGGACAGCACTACCTTTCATTGGAGGTTTTATCATAACTCGAGTTTTACAGATCCAATTGACGTGATTCTTTTTGGGTTGTCTTCAAAACTTGATTATCTATCATATATCAAAATTTCAAGGTCATTGGATTTGTGGTTTCTGATCTACACGAGTTTCTTTGCAGCATTCCATAACTGTTTTTCCTCGGGTAGGGCAGTTTGACCTATGTTTGATCTTTCGATCATAGCTTGAGTTTTTCTCAACGGATTTGATTGATTACTTTTGTGTTGTCTTCGTGACTTGATTCTCTCTGATATCCATCACTTTTGTCATGGTGAAACACGTTTAGATTAGTCTCACACACGATTTCTTTAACAGATCGTTTTTCTGCCGAAAGGGTTTGGGGTTTAATTGTTTCCGCTGCGTAAGATTTTTAAATCTACCATTCACCCCCTCTCTGGTAGCTTTTCACGTGCTCTTCGATCCTACAGCCTTTCATGATGACAACCGTTCGCCTGGGGTAAGGACCTCGACTTGATAGTCGGGGTGGCCCCGGGCCCCCTTGTCATTGGCAGGGTGAAGTTTTTGACTTGTATCGTCGGCTCCTCTGCGGTTTCCATCCAAGCGTTGCAGGGGCTTACGTAAGAAGGGAAGCGTGCATATTTTGGGGGTTCTTTACGCCTTCATTTGATCTTGCGCTCAAATCCTCCAAACTTTTGCTTGCTTTTCGTCCCTGGCCCCGCTTGTGCTGCGATGGAGTTGGTCTCCGCGAGAGCCGACTTAAGACCAACAGCAATTTGAAGAAGGTTCGGGCCCTCATGGGGTGGTACAGTGACTTCTTCAACCACCAGGTCTGTGCCGGCAAGCTTCCATTCGAGAAGGAGCACGCCGGAGACATGGTGTACTTCTCCGCGTACGCCATGGTGGGACTGATCCCACCCTTTTCTTCTTTTCTCATGATGCTGCTAGACTTCTATGGTATGCAGTTGTACCACCTTGGCCCCCACTCCATTCTTTTGGTGTCGATCTTTGTCCACTTCTGCGAGATGTGGGTGGGTATTCCTCCCTGCGTTGAGCTCTTCCGCACCTTCTTCACCATTCACACCACCGGCAAGAGTGACGAGTACCTTGGCTTCTATTACTTTGTGAAGCACAAGAAGTGCCCATTCAAGTACTTGCGGTCGTTCCCTTCTGGCAAGTGGGACGACTGGAAGTAGGATTGGAATGTCATCAGGACAGAGGATCATGAGAGGCTGGAGTTGCCCGTAGGCCTCCCCAACATCGACACTGAATCTTGGAGCGAGGTTCCGATGTTATCGGACGCCTTCAACCCTGCTCTGACCAGGATCCGCCAATGCGTGGAAGGAGGGGTGACTCCTCAGGCGGTATTTTGCAACTACCTGGCCAACAGGTGGGCTCCACTGAAGAAGAGGGAGTAGCTTGTTTGGGCCCTCAACAGCGTGATGGACGATGACCGGATCGAAATCGGTTTGAAGTCCAACCTGGAAGTTGCAGCCTTGGAGCTTCACCTCAAGATGTTCCAACACAGCATCGATGTCGAGGGCGACTACTTATCTCTGCCAGCGGCTTTCCTCCCTCTGAACATGGAGGCAGAGTTCAATAGGGAGCTCCGGCGGAAGATGCTGGTGCTTGATGACCTTAATGTCGTTGAGAGGCATTCGACCACCTAGTTGGTGATCTACGGAGCTTCCGAGGGTGGTCCCCCTTCCGTCCCAGAACAGAGAGTTGAAGTCGCGGGCAAGGGCAAAGAGTTGGCCGAGCCCTCGAGCTGTAAAAGGAAGCTGAAGCACTCTGATGGGAGGTCCGTCATGCCTTCTCCTTCTGTAGTGGCTCCTTCTCCCCGAAGGGGGAGGTCTTCAATGGCGGCAGTTACTCCGGCATCGGCATCTCCCCGAGGTGCTAGTTTCGACCGTGTGGCTACAGTACCAGGACCAGCTGAAGGCTCTGGGTCCGGAAGATCTTCCTGATCGAGGGGGGCCTCGACCAAAGCAGCACCAACGGTTGCGGCAAGCTCCCGGGAACCTTCCGGAACTGACATGCCAGTGGTGACAGTGTCCAGTCCTGAGCGTCCAGAGAAGAGGTTCCGCGCTAGCTGGTGCGGAAGCCTTCCGAGGTAAATTATATTTTTTACCTCAATTGGTTGTTTTGTGTTGTTACTGCATTTTGAGTGTCTTCATCCTTCATCCACAGGGAACCCAAGAGTGGGGATGAAGCTCCTGTTCCTGCCACGACAGCTGAAGCTGTGCAGGCGGAGGCTGCGGCTCCAATCCCAGCGCCGCCCCAAGGAGTAGCTGAGGCAGTGACAGCTCCGGCGCCGGTTGTCGTGGTCTTGGACCTTGACTCATCCCCAGAATCTCCCGTGGTAGCGCCGGACCACGGGAATGAAGATGTACCAGCGGCACCTGCCTTGGAGGTTGAAGGTCCGGGTTTGGACACTGAAATGGTGGACGCTCCGGCCTCAGAACCGGAGATATCTGTTATTCTGGTCCTAGAGCCGGATGTTATTGAAGCCCCGGTGGTGGTGTTGGTGTTTGATGATTCCCCGGCGGTAGAGCCGGTGGTTGATGAAGCTTCGGTGCCTGAGCTGGTTATCGAAGAAGTTCCGGCGGTTGAGCCGGTTGCTGCAGAAGTTCCGTGCCTGAGCCAATCACTGCAGAGGTGCCGGCGTCCGAGCCCATGATGGTCGAAGCGTCAGCGGCTGGGCCGGCGGTGGAGGAGGTGCCAGCATCGGAGCTGGAAATAGCTTCAGCTCCGATCGAACCTTCAATGCCTACCTCGGTGGTGGTGGTCCCGGGGGTGACCGCGCCTGAGCCAGGGTGCCGAGATGAAGTTGCTGGCCCCCCGCTTGAGGAACCAGTTGTTGATGACCTGGCGGCGGGACCTTCGGAGCTAACTCCGGAGGTTGAAACTTCTGTAGCAGGACCTTCCTCGACGGTGGCCGAGGCTATTCTAGAGGGTGGCCCTAGTGCTACGGAAGCTCAGGGAACCACTCTTGTAGAGTGGGACCCAATTTTTGTCATGCAGAACCCGCTGGAACCGGCGGAGATGACCACGGCAGGTCCCGACCCGATCCCTTTGTCGTTGTCTATTGACAATGCCTGCTCCAGTCCTTAACAGGTTCAGCTGGCTTTTTACCACGACGGCAAGGCTCTCGAGGAGGAGCGTCAAACTCTTAGGAGGTGGCGCAACTGGCTCCAATTCGAGACCTAGCTGGCGCAGTCGAGGCTGGATGATGACAAAGAGTGGGTGACGAAGGAGAAGATCTGCCTGGAGTACTGGGGTAGGCTACTAGATGAGAGGGAAAGCATGACGCGATCCCTTGACAACCAGTCCTGAGCCATCTACGAACAGCCCAAAGCTGCTAATAGCGCAGCGGATGATCGCCAAGAGAGGCCCGACGCCATCCATGCCAGTCTCGTCAAGCGCCGGGAGGCTCTTGAGGAGCGGGGGAGAAAGCTCGAGGATGAAGAGCAAAAACTCCTGAACTTGCAGGACGACATCGTGAAGAGGGAAGAAGTGCTTACTCAGAGGCTAACTTTGGGTGACAAGAGTCTCGAGGAGCGAACCAAGAAATTGGACGAGCGCTGCAAGAAAGAGGAGAAGAAGGCCTTGCAGCGAGGACAGGAACTCCACAGGAGGGAAACTGACGTTGCTGCCAGGGAGAAGAAGGTGTGGGGCCGAGAGGACCTGGTTAACCGCTGGAACGAGATCCACCTCCGGGAGGAAGAGCTCAGTAAACTCAAAAGGAAGGTTGCTGAAAAGATTCAGCAGAACGCCAAATAGGTGGAGCATCTTGCTTGGGAGAACTCGGAGCTTGCGACAGCCGGAAGATCCTTGGAGGAGATGCGAAGTTGCAGGGTTGCGGAGTCCCAACAAGTTTGGGACTTCCTGGGCAAAGGCAACGATGCACTGACGCCAATGGGTTTTAGTCCTATGCGTCCGGATGATCCATAACCGGAGCTGGACCAGGCATTGCAAGCGCTGAGTTCGGCAGGCAACAAGCTCACCAAGATGGGCGATGTCATTGCAGACCAACTGGAAACCGCGGGACAATCCGTGGCCAAGAGCGTTGCAGAATTTGTTCTATCGTGCTACACATGCCGGGACCCCCAATTCCCCCTGGACCCGGTGCTCAAAGGCCCCATCGATGGAGAGGGAGAAGTTGCCCAGGCCAGCGTTTCTGAGGTTGCCCAGAAGGTCACCTCGTTCTTCCATAGGGTCTAGGACCATCTCTTTGTAGCTCCCGCTTGTATCCTCTCTTCTTTTTCTCCAATTTTGTAATCTCTTTTATCCAGATGAATAAAATCCAAGTTTTTTATGAATTTCATTTTTTGTCTTCAACACCTTTGTCCCACTTGGCCCCCCGGTAGATGTACGCAATTTGATTGTTCACATGTATAAGGAGGGTGTAACAGTTGTTGAAGACTCGTGTGCTTCAGACTTGTAGAGCGTAGGTCCGAAGTCTTCAGTAGTGAAGGCCCCTTGAGGTTGTCAGAGCTTAAGGGCTCCGGCCTTGACCATCATCGGAGCTTGGTAGCTCCAGCAGTGGTCTCCATCAACGCGTAGAGCGTCGACTGTTAGTCCACTGGAGTCTTCCCACCATCTTTTGTTCACTTTGACGGCTAGCTCCATGGCTTTACCGGAGCTGAGCAGCTCCAGTGATGCTTGCTATCAATGTTTAAAACATCGACTACAAGCCATCTAGGGGATGTCGGAGGTTTAATAGCTCCGGCTTAATTCACCATCATCATGAGATCTTTATTTTTCCTGCACACCGAAGTCAAGAAAAATAGTAAAATTCGTTTTCTATCTATAACTCAGTTGCAACTTACTATTCTCGTAAGAAATTTTTGGGTCGAGCAAAATTCTTCATACAATCAAGTGCACTGAGTTGTTTTCTCCAGGTCCAATTGTTTACAGGACCTGCCTTACTTCGCCCTGCCGGGGTGTAGGTAGAGTGCCGTACTTAGGGTGCAGGACCAGGCTAAGTCGATAGCACACTTCGGACCTAGATTGGCTGGCGGCATTCAGGCGAGTGAGCCATTCAACAACATGAAAACCCGAAGGAATTAACAATGCGACTCAAGTTGTACATGAATTAGTTGATCTAAAACATTCTTGAGAATCGCACAACTTTGTTATAGAGGAAAGAGAAAAACAAAAAATAATGAGCTTGTACAAATTAAATGCACGTGGAGTCTGTTTTCACACAAAGATGTCTTTCATTATAGGTCCGGGGTACAGTGGAAACAAGTACACCCTTAGGGTGCGGAACCAGGCTAAGTGTGTTTTGTTTCTTATTTACCCAAGGTAGCTAGCTACACTTTTAGTTCTGAGACTATGACAAGTGTTGCCTGAACTTTGCGGACCTTCCAGAGAAGGTCCGACTGTTCTCCTGGAGGAGCTACCCGACTCTGTACAATGATTGTATAACATACATCACGTTTAACTACAGACTCACCTCCGTGATATTATGCGTAGAACTTACGGAGGTGCTCAATGTTCCAAGGATTAGGGAGAGGAGTCCCATCCTCGGTTGCCAAGCGAACGCATCTGGGATGGGTTACTTTAATCACTCGGAAGGGTCCTTCCCAGCTGGGGAAGAGTTTGTTTAACCCTTCTCTGGATTGTATTCTCCGTAGCACCAAATCGCCTTCCTCGACCTGTCGGCTATGAACATGCCTTTGGTGATAGCGCTGGAGAGCTTGGCGATATCGGGCATTCCGAACAGTTGCTCGGCACCTTCCCTCTTCAAGGAGGTCAAGGTCTTCACGTTGGAGCTGGTCCTGCGCAGCATCGTCGAAGGTCCGGACCCGGAGCGACCCCAGGGTGATTTCTGGAGGAAGGACTGCTTCAGCTCCATACACCAGGAAAAAGGGTGTCTCTCCAGTTGACCAGTTTGGAGTTGTCCTGTTGGCCCATAGAGTGGGCGGAAGCTCTTCGATCCAGTTGGCTCCATGTTTTTTCAGACGCTCATATGTGCGCGTCTTGAGTCCTTTTAGGATTTCTGCATTTGCTCTCTCGGCTTGGCCATTGCTTGCCGGGTGAGCTACAGAAGCATAGCTGACTTGAATGCCGAGATCTTCACAATATCCTTGGAATGCAGATCTTGTGAATTGGGTCCCATTATCAGTTATGATTTTGTTTGGGACTCCAAATCTGCATACGATGGACTGTAAGAAGATGATGGTTGATTGCTTGTTTATTGTCACAACTTGAGTTGCTTCCAGCCATTTGGTGAATTTGTCAATGGCGACGTACAGGAATTTTTAACCTCCGACGGCTCTTGGGAAAGGTCCCAAGAGTTCCACCCCCCACAAAGCGAAAGGCCATGTAGGAGGTATCATTTGTAGAGGCTGAGCCGGTGTGTGAATTTGTTTTGCATGAAACTGGCATGCTTTACATTTCTTCACCAGCTCAGTTGCATCCTAGAGCGTTGTAGGCCAGTAAAAGCCATGCCAAAAGTCTTTACCGACCAGCGTGCGGGAAGACGCGTGGTTCCACACTCGCCTCCATGGATTTCTGCAAGGAGCCCGCATCCTTATTCCTTTGTAATGCACCGCATTAGGATGCCGTTAGCACCGCACCGGTAGAGATCCCCTTCTACCGGCGTATATCTTTTAGCCAATCTGACTATCCGGTCAGCGGATACATTATCTTCAGGAAGGAAGTTGTCTTTCAAGTAGCTTCGGATCTCTAAGATCCATGCATCGGAGCTAGCTTGAGCATTCGAGTCTTGCGTGCTGGGTTGCTCGAAGCTTCCGGTAGCACCTACGACCCTTGATGGCTGCCATGGTAACTGGGCCATTGGGGCTGCCAGCTTTGAGGTGCTGGTCTCGCCCCCTTCGCTCAGTTTGGCAAGCTGAGCTGTAGGTTTAGACAACCTCCGGACGAAGGTTCCGTCGGGAGCCGGAGCTCCGGTTGACTCTATCGTCAAGAGTTCGTCAGCTTCAGTGTTATGGAGACGATGTACATGGTGGAGGTCCAGGACTTTGAAGTCCTTCTGAAGCCTCTGGACTTCAAGGAGATAGGCAGCTAGTTGGGGATGGTTGCAGGAGCATTCACCCTTCACCTGTTTAATGATGAGCTGCGAATCTCTCTTGACCAACAGCTGCTTGACACCATATGATAGTGCCACCTTTTGTCCATAAATGAGTGCTTCATACTTCGCCATGTTGTTGGTCGCCTTGAAGTCAAGGTGTACCATGTATTTAACCTTCTCCCCGGTGAGAGCGAGGAGAAGGACTCTAGCTCCGGCCCCCTGCTTCTGCATGGAACAGTCAAAGTAGAGAGTCCAGTGAGGCTCGGTGAATACCGTAGCCTTGAGTTCCGGCTTCTGCTCACTGGGGCCCCCAGGGTTTGATGGAGAGGGGGTCCATTCTGCCACAAAGTCCGCCAATGCTTGACTTTTGATTGCTTGTATTGGGACGAATTTAAGGTCGAACTCAGCCAATTCCGCTGCCCACTTTGCAACATTCCCAATGGAGTTGGGATTATGCATAATCGCTTGCAGTGGATATGAAGTCACCACTGAGATCTTGTGAGCTTGGAAATAGTGTCGGAGCTTCCTGGAAGCAATAAGAACTGCGTAAAGCAGTTATGTACTTCCAGTTACCGAGTTTTGGCGTTGTGGAGTACTTCACTGATGAAGTACACTGGGCACTAGACTGTCCGGACCCTCCCGGGGGGGCCCAGAGCTTCCTCCTCATCGACCTGGACCCTCCTGAAGGGGTTTGGACCTTCTTCAGGGATCGTCAGGTCCTTGTTGGAGGAACCCGGAGCTTCTTCAGGAGTGTCCTGGACCCTCCCAAGAGGTTCCGGCTCTTCTTTCTCAACATGAGTAAGTTCTTGTTCACTTAAGTTTGGGGGCTGGGACGCAGACTCGCCTTCAGGAACCTCCTGACTCTCTCGGAGGGGTCTGGATTTCTGAGATTGTAATGGTTCTAGTCTCTCCGCAACCAGGACCATGCTGACAACTTCATTAGTTGCAGAAATGTAAAGCAGTAGAGGCTCACCAGGGTTCGGAGCTACCAAGGTTGGTAGAGTGGTGAGGAGCTGCTTCAGCTCCTGGAACGCCTTTTCTGCTTCTTCAGACCATTGGAATGGACCGAACTTCCTCAATAGCTTGAAGAAGGGTAGTTCCCGTTCCGCCAGTCTTGAGATGAACCGGCTGAGGGTGGCTAGACATCCACTCAGCTTCTGGACATCCTTGATGCGGGCTGGTGGCCCATATCTTCAATGGCTTTAATGTTCGCCAGATTTGCCTCTTTGCCTTGGTGGTTTACTAGGAAACCAAGAAGCTTTCCGGAGCTAACCCCAAAGACACATTTGTCCAGGTTCAGCTTCGTGCGAGTGACTCGCAACTTGTCGAAGACAGCTTGCAAGGTGTCAAGAAGTGACTCCTTGTCCTTAATCTTGACGACGATGTCATCAACATACACTTCCACTACGTCTCTGATGAGCTCTCCAAAGGTTTTGTACATAGCTTGTACAAATGTTGAAGTTGCATTATTGAGACCAAATGGCATGGCAGTATAACAATACAATCCATCTACTATGATGAAAGAAGTATGCTCTTCATCTTCCCTAGACATTCTGATTTGATGGTACCTAGAATATGCGTCTAGGAAACACATTAATTCAAACCCAGAGGTGGAATCCACTATCTGATTTATTCTAGGTAGTGGGAATGGATCTTTTGGACATGCCTTATTTAGTGTTGTGTAGTCGATACACATCCGAAGCTTCCCGCCGGCCTTGGGTACAACATTTGGGTTTGCCAGCCATTTTGGGTGGAAGACTTCTTGGACGAATCCAGCTTCGAGCAACTTCTTCACTTCTTGTCGTATGAAGTTCTGTAGCTCTACTGATTGCTTCTGAGGCTTCTGATGTACGGGACGAGCATCAGGGTAGATCTTCAGATTATGCTCGATCACTTCCCTAGGGATCCCAGGCATTTGTGACAGTTGCCAGAGAAACATGTCGACATTAGCCCGGAGGAAAGTGATGAGCGCGAGTTCTTATTTGTCATTCAGACCTCCCGATATACGGGTGGTCTCAGCGGCATCGGAACCGTTTTGGATGACTTTGACGGGCATGTCGGTGTCGCCGCTTGGTTGCACGCGAGGTGCGGAGGTAGAGCCTCGATGACGAATGCTCGGTGGTTCCGGAGCTTGCTTCTTTCCAGATTCTTCTTCTTACGCTGTGGCTAGCGCGTGAGGTTCTTCCAGAGCTGTCACTCTGGCGGTGCGATCACCACGAATCCAGAGAACACCAGCTGGTGTTGGCATCTTCAATACCATGTAGCCATAATGAGCAGCAACCATGAACCTGTATAAGGCTGGCCTGCCCAGAATGGTGTTGAAGGGTAATTTGATCTGAGCAACGTCAAAGACCATCTTCTCAGTGCAATACTTCTCCCGAGTCCCAATGGTTACGGGGAGAGTAATGGCACTAAGTGGAGTTATGGCCCCCGGACCTACTCCGGAGAAAGGTCAGGAGGGGCGAAGGTCCGAAGGTCAGAGCTGAAATTTGACGAAAGCTGCGAAGCTTATGAGGTTCAGCCCCGAACCTCTGTCTAACATTACGTGGTGGAGTTGGATGTTGTTGATGGTCGGATATACCATCAATGGGAGTTGGCCAGCTGCGATCATATTTCGAGGGCAGTCTGACGCGTCGATAGTTATGGCAGTATGCATCCACTTCCGGTGCAGCTCCGCCCTGGTTGTGGGAGCCACCGAAGCCATGTCCCGCCGCATGGTTTTGAGGACGCGGCGGGAGGTGATGTCCCATGAACCACCAAAAATGGTGTTCATGGTTTTCCGACGTTCATTGCCGGAGACGTCGGAGTCGTCGTCAACGGAGGTGTAAACAACCTTCAAGACCTTTTTAGGGTCCTAAAAGCCTAACTCCTCTTCAGCTGAAGCTTCGTTGACATTCTGTTTTCCATCCCTTTGTCAGAAAGGAACTTCTTCCCGGCGCTTGTTGTAGCGCTCGGCAAGGTTCTGGACCTCTCGGCAGTCTTCGAAGTTGTGGCTGTTCGACTTATGAATAGGACACCATACTTTGGAGTTGCCGCTGTCTTCTAATGACATCTGAGGTCGTTTCTCAGGGCGTGACCCCCTGCCACCCGGAGTTGCGGCAGCTGCAACAGTAGGTGTGCCGGCCGACGACGTTTTCTTGCCGTTGGACTTTTTCTTCTTTTTGCCACTCCAGGAGGTAGTGGCTTCTCCCTTGGAGGATTTATTATTATCCTCCGGAGGTGGTTTGGAGTGCATTTCACGGCCCTCCGCAGCTTTGGCACACTTGTCTGCCAAGCTAAAGAGCTCCGTGACGCTGGTGATCTCCTTGATCGTCAGCTTCTCCAACATCTTCTTGTCTCGTATGCCCTGTCTAAATGCCATGATAACAGAGGCGCCAGAGATAGAAGGAATAGTGTTTCGTACCTGGGAGAACCTCTGGATTAAGGAATGCAGGGATTCTCCCCCCTTCTGTGTGACAGCAAAAAGGTCCAGTTCGGTGCCTGGTCGGGTGTATGAACTCCCGAAATTGGCCGTGAACTGTTGGCACAGTTCTGCCCAACATTGATGGAGCTGGGTGGAAGGCTCATGAACCAGGACCTGGCGGTCCCAGTTAAAGCCACTGGGAAGTAGTTGGCCATTACGACCTCGTTACCACCGGGCGCAAGGATTGCAGTGGAGTAAATCTAGAGAAACTCAGCGGGATTGACAGTACCGTCAAATTTCTCCGGCAGGTGAGGTCAGAACGTTTGTGGCCATCTAACCATGCGTAGGTGCATGGCCAGGGCAGAAAAGCCTCCTCCTACTCCTTCGGGAGTAGGACTGTCTTGAGCTCTCACCGTTCGCGAGCACGTTCGATATGGATGCGGCCGTCCTGTTGACGGTAACGGCGATCAAGCTCCGCCCGGAGGTCATGAGTTGAAAGTCTGGTTACTATATCGGTGCGTTGCACCCTGGAAGGCAGCGACGTTACTTGTTGAGACGCAGCACGCCTCCTATTTCGGGAAGCGTGCGAACCAAGTCTGCCCGAAAAAGTCCGACGCTGCGATGGGGCCCGCCCCAAGGGGGGAGGACCTTGGTTGCTGATGCGATTGGCTGCTGCTGCAACCAAATGTTCCACATCAGCCCTCCACTGCTCCATTGCACCCTGGGATGCACCCGGAGGTGGTGGGCATTGGAGAAGAGCACGTGCAGCATGGAGCGCGTGTTCAAGATTGTTGTTATTTGCCGTTGTTGTGACCGACGCAAATGCCCCGTCCCGTTGTCCATCTTGATTTGCTGGTGCAGACGGTGGCAGCGAAGGCATGACTCCTGCTAGAGCCGCGACACCTGCTGGTTGTTGCATGTTGGAGGGATTGCCTCTAGCAGGTTGCGCAGCGGGGTTGCCGTTGGACGATCCAGCAGCTGAGTTCACCATTCTTAAAATCTCGGGCACTCCCCCTACCTAGCACGCCAACTGTCAGAGTGTTTTTCCGGCAATTCTCCCGACACTACCGTTGGTAGCTCGTGGAGTTTGTAGTTCGGTATTGGGTGCATAGAGATTCCAAAGAGTATGGCAAATGGACACAAGGATTTACGTGGTTCGGGCCGCCTGAGCGTAATACCCTACACCATGGTGTGTGTAGCTGTTGTATTGACCGTCTAAGAGCTTCTGGAGAGTTTCTAGTCTAGAGACCGTCAGAGAGTCCGAGAGCCGCCTGTGTATCGTCGACCAAGCCTTTTATAGTATAAGGACTGGTCATTACACCGTTAGCCTAGCCCGACATGTGGCCCTGGCAGTTACTAATGTTTAATACATAATTAATGAGATTAATTACCCTTAATAGCGTGGTAACGGGACCTGACAGTGCTGTTACTGGTATTAAGGGCCTTCTGATCGTGTGTCATTAACATGATTTTAATGACACTTAATCAGGTCTTGAAGTCTTTGATTGCCCCTTGGAGGTCCAAGCCGTTGGGGGTTCACCAGCTTGATTGCTGAGGTTGAAGGTCCAGCGGTTTGGACACATGGCAGCTTCGGAGCTATTCGTCTGGGATGGGTAGGTCCGGTGTAGATGTACACATTTCAATACTGGAGCTTCCCTCTATCGGAGGTTAGGTCCGGGGGTGCCGCACAAGTGTTTAGCCCGGAGCTATCCCATGTGTGGGATATAGGTCCGGCTGCAGTGTACACATGGCAGTACTGGGACTAACCATAAATGGGAGGGATGTCCAGTCCCGTATGACATGTGGGGCCTTCGCATGTCTTCAACTCAGACAGGTGAAGTCCCTTTGGTCTTTTTGTTGTCCTAAGGGGTATACGGTACGCAGGGTACCGACAGTTGCTATTTTAAGTTTTTGCTGCATATGATTACTTATATGATGAAGGGTTCGCCTGTGAGGCGTTGCCCCCTTTGGGGTACACGGCCGAGTGGGAACCCTGCACGCTGCCGTGATATTTTCTGTGTGCTACAAGTGTGATTCCGTTCGAGGGCTGAATGGAATGACTTTTGCATAGCTTAGGCTTGAGTGTCGGGAGCTATGAACTTATCTTCCGATGTAGTGTATTTAAATGTATATTATTTGTAAAAGACAAATCTTGTATAATAATATGTTGCTTTAAGTAATATGATGTATCTTTTTCTGTGTTCTGTTGGGTGTCGCATCGCACAACACCACCCAATTGCGTTTTCCGAAATGTGTGGACTCAGGTCCCCACAGCCTGGTATCAGAGCCGCATTGGGAATAGCACACTTAAAAAGGATAGTATTACGAGAAAAATTTAGGTTTACGGTGAGGAATTGATAGTAGCACACATAAGTACTATTAATAGCATAGTTACTTATGGTGGCAAAGCTAACTTATGTGTTATTATATTTTGTAACGACGATCCGACGTCAGAAGAGGTAAGGTACGCCATCGCAAGCGGATCAATTCACTACAGGAATACCGGTCACTTACGTCGGCGAAAGCCGACGTAAGTTAGGCTTAAACCGACGTAATTAACTTAATTACGTCAGTTTTTGCTTAATTACGTCGGCTTTCAGCCGACGTAGGGTTTTGGACGTAATTAAGGTAACTTATGTCGGCCACCGACGTAAGTTACCTTAATTACGTCGGTCTGCAGGAGCCGACGTAAGTTCACCCTCGAGATGGGCCTTGGGCTGGGCCGGATGACTTACGTCGGCTTGGGCAGGCTGACGTAAGTTAAGTGCTGTAACTTACGTCGGCCAGGGCAAACCGACGTAAGTTAAGTGGTTTAACTTACGTTGGTCTGGCCATACCGGCGTAAGTTAACCTGGGCAAACTTACGTCGGCATGCTCATAGCCGACGTAAGTTAAGTTTTCGAAATTTTTTTAAAAACAGAAACTGTCTACCTCGCTCGATGGCGAGTCACAGAACAGTCAAAAAATATATACAGATATATACAGATATATACAGTCACAGAACAGTCAATATAAGTTCGCCCATGGTTCAAAACATCAACAAACACCACAATTTTCCAAATAAATTACACCGGGCTACACGTTAGCCCCTCCATTACCTCCAGGATCTTCCCGGCGCGTTCCGGATCCCTGCAAAACAAACATAATCACTAGTAAGCATCAATGTCAACTAAGTGATAACATAAGAGGCCAAGAACATCAGTGACAAAAGAAGGAAGCATGATGTAGTTTCAAATGAAGTAATGTACTATATCACTAGTTAAATGGAAGCACTAGCCCTTTGTTAACTCAATGAACATCAGTTTCGACATAAGAAGGTAACATCAGTGATAATCACTAGCTCTTTTGTTAAATGGAAGCACTAACAACTTATTCACTATATACTAATCATTTCTATCATGGTCAAAAACTACTAAAGCTTGATTAGATACACTTAAAGAGAGTTTCTCACCTGCTCCAGTGTCTACACGCTACCCCCTCCACTGCCTCCGGGATCTCGACGCGTTCCGGAACCCTGCAAAAGAATCATAATTAGGATTAAATGTGATGCAAATAACTTTTTAACATAATGAAAAGGGAATCAAACTCCTAGGTATAGACAATATTACCTGCTCCGGTGTCTGCTGCGGCGGAAGCGTAGGAATCTGGATGTCCTGACCGCTTTGTCGAGCAAGAGCCTGCCATTGCAAGATATTAGCAGATATATGTTATTAAGTGTTGTGAAATTTAACTACGGTACTTTAAATTACTTACCGCCACCGTTGCTTGCATCTGGGCCATCATTAAGGCCGTCCTCTGCTGCTCCTCCCTTGCCTCCGCTCTCGTCCGCTCCAGCTCTGCCTGAGTTTGCGTCAGCGACTCCCTCATGGCCTGGAGCTCCAGCTGCGTCTGCGAGAGACGACCACTGGTCCCAGCGGTCGAAGCCTGCGACGATGAAGCGCCTCTCAAAGGTCGCGTCGACCTCGAGTCGACAACTCCATCGAAAATGGCAAACCTGCAAAAGAATGAAAACACCAAGTAGAAGAAGATTAATTGAAAAAGAAATGAAACACACGAAGAACTCACCGTTCGTGGGCCTTCCCGCCTCCGCTTGCGTACGCGGCTTGGGGGTCGATCGGCGCGCTTTCCCAATCGTAATCCGCACCGTGTATCTTCGCGACCTCCTGCGCGTACTTTGTCTACAAAACAAATAAATCTTGTAAGTATGTCAATAATAGTATTAGTTATAATGAAATTGATGAATTTCGAAAACTTACCAGTCGGTCGGCTGCGACCTGACTACACTGCCCTGGCTGAGAAGGGTCACTTCCCTTGTGACCTCTCTTCCAAACCTGGGTCGGGGTCGGCTCATGACCCAGCTCTCGCTCCTGTACATCCGTGTTAGTGAGATAAATAATATATTAAGAACACATAAATAAAATAAAAAGGTACTTACCATGCGTTTAGCCAAACGCAAGTAGCCGTCACCGCCATAGTTGTGCTTGCCCTCGGACCCCATGCGGCACTGTCTAGCCTTTGTGGACTTGTTGATAAAAGCGTCGCTAGCCCAGTACCGACAGAGAGCTAAGTACGCCTCGATGTTACCCTGTAACCAGGAAATACTAACCTGCACATATTTCATTTTCATCAACGCGGTTAACATACGTATATATTGTAAATATTTAACAATATTAAAAACTTACCTCCGCGTACTGCTCCTCTGTCAAGTAGGAGTCCGAGTCCTTCCTAAAGACACCCCTTTGCTGCTCCTGCTCCTGCTCCCAGGGGTGCCGCTTGTAGTAAGCGTTGACGGCCTGAATCTGGGCGTATGACAACGCCGCCGTCGTAAGCTTCCGAGCGTTGTAATGGAACACGCGTCTCGCGTGGTCCTCCATGCCTGGCTCCTCTACTTGGTACCTCAACTTTAAGCAAACAAATATTTAAGTGATATGCAATTAAGAATTCAAAGGAGTTGAAAAAACGAAACAGTTAAACTTACCATAAAATCATGCCACACGGCTCCCTGAACCGTGCCGTGCACCGAGTGAGAGACCCGAGCGTTGTCATCCCACGACAGGGCAGGAAAACCGTCAATTACACCGGGGTAGTGCAACTTGACGATAGCACCGAGGACACTATTAACCTGCCTGTGGTGCTTCTCGGCCCCCGTGAACGAGAAGTCGTGCCAACATCTACAAAATATATTAAATCATTAAGTAAAGAAAAACAACATCTAATATTTAGTATACTATATACAGTTTTTATACCTGTCTCCAACGGGACGGATCGTGGTCCGCTGAGTAGTAACCGGAGGAGGAGCCGCAAAGTGGGTCCTCCTCGTCCGTCGCCTCTGCTGCGACGCTGCCGCGTCCTGTGACCCTGAAGGCTCTGCGGACCCCCCCGGAGCCTCCAGGAAGGCTAGTGGTAGAGGGCTGCCCAGGGAGGCTAGCGCTAGAGGGCCCCCTAGCCTCTGAGTCGGGCTCCTGTAGCGGCCCCCTAGCCTCAGACTCTGACTCAGACTCAGAAGTCTCTGAGTCAGACTGCACAAAAGGAATGACTTTATTAATAATTAATAACAATTGCAATTTCAAAAATAACTTTATAGTAACTAAAGTTTACCTCTGTCTGCTGAAAGCACACGACAACTGAGGGTGGAGCGTGTGCCAGAAAGAGCTCACGTCGACTAGAACGGAACGAGCTCCCTGAACAAGGGTCTGCTGGCGGCTCAAACCCTCTCACTGGCTTCCCCTTCCCCTTCCCCTTTGACGACATCCTATTGCAAGGAATAAATGATTAATATACAAAGATAATATACAAAATTAATGTTAAATTGGTGAATAAAACGTTACTTCAAAATTCATCAACATCACGATCATGCACCCTACTCCTTAAACCAGCCCATCGATCTTCTTGTTGCGCATATCGTTTTCGTTTGCGCAAATCAGCAGGTTCGACTATGTCATCGATATCTTCAGATTCTGATTCTGATTCTGTTTCCGCTTCCGTGCCAGCCTCGATATCTTGAGCGTCTCCAACTAAGTTATCGAGTCCTACACCGGGCTCGACTGAGAAGGAGTCTGGCAACTCTTCCTCTTGGTAGACACAATCAACCTCAGCTTCGTCGTGATAATCATCATCTCCTGGATCGTATAACCGCTCACGAGGATTCACCTTATGTACCACCCACCAAGCTTTGAATTTATTGCATGGATAAGGTAGATAGTACACTTGCTCTACTTGGTGTGCAAGAACTAATGAATCGAATCCTTTCAACCGTTCCTTGTGTTTTACTTCGACCATGCCAAATTCGTTTACTCGAATTCCACGAATGGAATCAAACCATTCGCAGTCAAATAATACCTCTCGAATTGGCTTGTTTGCGACAAAAGTGAATTCAAGGATTTTTTTAATAATCCCGTAGTACTGCGTTTCATGATCTTGCGAATCGATTGCCCTCATCACAACTCTGGTATTACATGTTGCCGCGAGAGGACAAAGAGATTCAAATTGAGTTGTACGGGATCGATAGCCGTTGACGTCATATCGACCATAGCTTCTAACATTAACCACTCCACGGGATAGTTGCCGCAAATCTTCATGGACGTTGGCATCTTTTTGGCACTGTCCAAGATATGGAATTATTAGAAAACGTAAGCATTCTTAAGTTATAAGAAAACATTGTTAACATTGATTAGTTATCGAGAAAACGTTACATGATCTCGAAACCAGGAGAGAAAATTAGATCCCCCGTTTATTCCTTCCCGTCGAATATGTTCTATTTGCTTGCTCGTGGGTTGATGTCTATGTCTCCAATTTTGCTTGTCGAACATACTACACGACAAAGAGAACCTTTTAGAATACATGTGTCGGAAAAGATGGTGAAAAGCATAAGTGTAGGAGAAACACTTACTTGAAATATTCATTCATTTCTTCCATATTAGCGTACATGTAGAAGAATGCAGCACGCCTTTCTTTTTCGCTAACATCATACGAAGTGTAACTACCAACAGTAGTGCCTCTTGTTGCAAAAATGGAGAGATCGCTACAAGGAGGTTGCTCATCTATATTGTATCGCATTACTGAAGTATTAACATTGTTTTCCTCTGCAAAGTAAACACTTGAGAAGTATCCTACTTCCTTAAGAGTAAAAGCTTCGGCGATGCAACCTTCAACCCTTGCCCTGTTACCAACCATTGGTTTCAGATATCTAAGTGATCTTTCAATATGATACATCCACCTATATTGCACGGGACCGCCCACTTTCGCTTCAAATGGAAGATGAATTAAGAGATGTTGCATTGGATTGAAAAATCCCGGAGGAAAAATTTTTTCCATCTTACACAAAAGTATTCGAGAACTTCTTTTTTCTCTTTAGGTCGAAGACAGAAAGGAGCGCGTGGTTTACCACCATTTTCGGAGAGCTCAAGAGTTTGACGGTTACAAAGCTCGGCAAGATCCTTTCGAGCCTTTAAATTGTCTTTTGTTTTGCCCGTCATGTCCATGCATGTGCTTATGATACATTCGGCCATGTTACGCTCTTGATGCATAACATCAATGTTGTGCCTTAGAATCAACGACTTCACATACGGTAACTCCCAAAGTCCACATATGTGAGTCCAATTGTGTTTGTCTCCGTAACCTTCGAAATATCCAGGACGACCTTCATCTGGCACCAATTTGTCCAACATATCAGATATTTCTGACCCGTCAAGACGTTTCGGTGGTCCTTTAGTGACAACGGTGTTCTTTCTGAAGACATTCCTCTGTTGTCTAAACAAGTGATTCGGAGGTAGCCAACGTCTATGACAATCGAAGTAAGATATCTTGCCTCCATGGGTAGTCGAAAGCAATCGGTGTCCGAGGCACATATCGGACACGTCAACCGACCATGAGTGCTCCATCCAGAAAACATGCCGTATGCCAGAAAATCATGAACGGACCACAAATAAGCAACTCGGAGGTTGAATTTCTGTTTCTTGTAACAGTCGTACGCTTCGACTCCTGTCCACAACATTTTCAACTCTTCGATCAACGGTTTCAACATCACGTTGAGACGTGACCCATGATGATCTGGCCCAGGTACAATGAGGCTAAGAAACATAAACTCATTCTTCATGCAAAAGGTCGGCGGAAGATTGTACGGAATGACAAAGACGGGCCAACAGGAGTATGGTGCGGCGTTTGTGCTGAACGGTGTGAACCCATCTGTCGCCAACCCGATGCGAACATTTCTCGCTTCACGAGCGAATTCTGGGTTGAACCGGTCCAGAGCCTTCCATGCCTCACCATCGGACGGGTGCGTCATGACTCCATTGTTCTCACGCTCACCTTCTTTGTGCCATCTCATGTGTCTGGCCGTTTTTTTTGAAAGGAACAGCCGCTTCAACCTCGGTGTCACAGGTAAGTAACGAAGCTGCTTACGTGCGACTTCCGTCGTCACTGTATTACCATCGTTATTAACAACTTTGACAAACCTCGGTTGACCACATTTCAAACATTTGTTCTCATTGGCATGCTCTCTCCAGAAAAGCATGCAGTTGTCCGGACACACATCAACCTTTTCGTGCTTCATCCCGAGACCAGAATGAATTTTCTTCGAGTTGTACATATCCTTAGGCACTTTGTTGGGTTGTGGAAGAGCATCTTTGAACAAATCGATGAGCATGTTGTAACAATTGTTAGAAAAGAAGAACTTAGACTTAATTGCCATAAGTCTAGTCACAAAATTGAGGATTGACATTTTAGTGTGTTCATGCAGAGCCTCTTCTGAATCTTTGAGACGTTTGAAGAACTCTTTAACCTCTGCTGTTTGAGTATCTTCTGTAAGCTCTGGTCGTATAGCTTCCAGCATCTCATCCATCATATCAACCTCTTGAGCATCATCATTGTCAGCTTCCACTTCTTGTACAGCTTGAGAAGCTGTCTCGCCGTGGAAGTTCCACAACTCATAATGTGACACGTAACCGTTTCGACACAAGTGCAACGTAAGTTCCACTTTGTCCAAAAACGTTCCGTTTCGGCATTTCGTACATGGGCACCGCGCCTTATCGCTATTTGACAACGAAAAAGCTTCTATCTTGGCGTACCACTCATCTGAGTGACCACCAGTTATGCTCTTCCAACCAGTGTACATCCAACTACGGTCTTCGCCCATGTTTGACTCTGCAGTTTAACGCGAAAGAAATTGTCGTTAATGTATTGTTATGTTATGTGTCACGGCCCTACAACCTAGGCAGATAGATCCTAAACCCACCCAAGAGTGACCGAGCGGAGCGTGCTCATGACGAGACGCGTGATCCGGATTCGAACAAAATTTCGGCAGCATAACCCCGCTGTTCTCCACTGCACGCCCAAAAATGGTGCAGCAGAGAACAACAGGGTTACGCCACCGAAATCTCGTCCAAATCCGGACCCGCGTCTCGTCACAAGCCACGCCCCCTCGGTCACTCCGAGGCTGTCCAAAAAGGGACAATTCCGAACCTGCACGTCTCACATGCCAATGGCATGTGAGACGTGCCGATCCGAAACGGGTAACACATTGCTATAGGTTATGTTGCTCATTTTCATTTTGAGGTCATTTAAGAGAGAGGAAAGAACTAGAGAAAGACTGAGAGGAAAGTTGGTCTTAGAGAAGGAGGCGGAGGACTAAGCCATCGGGGGAGGCGGAGGACTGAGGCGAGTGAGCCGTCAGATAATATCCGACGGTCCACACTTCAGATCGGCCACATAAAAGTCCTCCCCGACCTAACCCTACTCATTTTCCTTTCTCTTCTCCACGATTCCATCGCTCCAGAGTCCAGATACGGCAGCCGCGACGATCCCCTTCTCCTCTCCTCGATACCCCTACTCCAGCGACGGTCCTCCAGGTGCTTGCCATCCTCACCGTCGTCGTTTGCATACTTTACCTTACCACTAAATGGGCCTTGTCGGGCCTTGTCAAGCCTGTCCGAAGCCCATTTATGTATATATAGTACTAGAACACTCAAGCAATCAAAATTAAAATTGTAACCATAATTTAAGCAATTTAAGCATAATTAAACATAATTAAATACACCACCTAAGCGTAATTAAGCAAATTAAGCAAAAATAAGGAAATTAAGCATAATTATGCATAATTAAGCAAATTAATCATAATAAAATAAACCACTTAAGCATATTTAAGCAAATTAAGCAAAAATAAGGAAATTAAGCATAATTATGCATAACTAAGCAAATTAATCATAATAAAATAAACCACTAATGCATATTTAAGCAAATTAAGGAAAAATAAGGAAATTAAGCATAATGAAGCAAATTAATCATAATAAAATAAACCACTCATGCATATTTAAGTAAATTAAGCAAAAATAAGCAAATTAAGCTCCGGGGCCGGCCGGGAATGGCGGGGCGGCGCTCCGGGTCCGGGTCAGGGAGGGTGAGGGGGAGGGGGTCGGGGAGGGTTGGGGAGGGGAGGGGAAGGGGGGCGGCGCTCGCCGTGGAGGGGAGGGGGAGGGGGAGGCAGCGGTGCGGTGGTGGCGTCGGCCGGGAAGGGCTGCAAGATATCTATGTCATGTCATCTAGTCGTCTACGTTGCTGAGGGAGACGATCGGCGCCGGGCCGGCGGTCAGGAAGGGTGAGGGCCAGGGGAGGGGGTCGGGGAGGGGAGGGAAGGGGCCGGGGCGGCGCTCGCCGTGGAGGGGAGGGGGAGGGGGAGGGGGAGGCAGCGGTGCCGTCGGCCGGGAAGCCGTGGCAGCGCTCCTCGGGGTCGGGCCGCCGGCGGTGAGGGCCGGGGGAGTTAGGGGGAGGGGGTCGGGGAGGAGGGGAGGCCGGGTCGGGGAGCTAGGGGAGGAGGGGACGGTCGGGGAGTAGGGAGGGGAAGGGGCCGGGGCGGGGCGGCGCTCGCCGTGGAGGGGAGCCGGCGGTGGCGTCGGCCGGGAAGGCGGCGGTGGCGTCGGCCGGGAAGCGGCGGCGGTGGCGCTCGGGGCCGGGCCGCCGGCGGTTAGGGAGGGGAGGAGGGGAGGAGGGGAGGGGAGGAGGGGAAGGGGCCGGGGCGGGGCGGCGCTCGCCGTGGAGGGGAGCCGGCGGTCGCGTCGGCCGGCAAGACGGTCGTGCATATTTAAGCAAATAATCAATCAAACAATTAAGCAATTAAATAATTTCAGCATAATTTAATAATCAATTAAGGAATTTCAGCAAATTTAAATTAAGCAATTAAACAATTTCAGCAAACAATTAAGCAATTAAACAATTAAGCAATCAAACAATTAATCAATCAAACAATTAAGAATTTAAACAATTAATCAATTAAATTGGGGAGGAGGAGGGGGAGAGAAGGGGCTCGGGATGGGAGGGGAGGGGAAGGGGGGGCGCTCGGCCGTGGAGGGGAGGTCGACGGGGAGGGCGGCGTCGGGATGGGGAGGTGGACGGCGGCGGCAGGGCGGCGGCGGCCCGTGGGGTGGGGGGGTCGGGGAGGAGAGGAGGGAGGGGAGAGGAGGGATTACCTTGCTTGTGGCGGGCGGGCGGCGACGGCGACGGCGGGGCGGCCGGGCGGCGTCGGGCGGCCAGGCGACGACGGCAGGGTGGCGACGGGGCGGCGGCGGCGGGGCGGCGGCGGCTCGGGTCGGCGGCGTCGGTTGGGAAAAGGAGAGCGCGCGTGAAATGAGAGCGCGCACCGCTCGCGCGGTTAGGTTAAACAACTACTTACGTCGGCCCGACTTACTTACGTCGGCCAACGTCAGGGCCGACGTAAGTTAGGCTTAACTTACATCGGCCAATTAACTTACGTCGGCTATGGGCCGAGGCCGACGTGGGTAATTTTTATTACTGTCGGTCCATATACTTACGTCGGTCTGCCGACGTAATTTTTTTAACTTACGTCGGCTACCAGGGACGGACGTAAGTTACTTACTTATGTCGGCCAGCCGACGTAAGTTGCTCTGGCCGACGTAAGTGATCGATATTCCTGTAGTGATTGTGGTAAGCTCACCATGCGTGAGGTAGCACGTGATTGTTTCCGTGGCTTGGCACATAAATGTCAATATGAGTCTCAGAAACTTTCCATGTTTCTGAGAACATATGACACGCGGTACTCCACGCAATTGAAGGTTGTCGGTTCCCGATACGAAAACCGTATCGGTTCCACGCGCCCTGTCAGGCCGCCGCCTTTGGGTTTCCTGCCTCGTGATGACAACCGTTCGCCTGGGTAAGAGCCTCGACTTGATCGTCGGGGTGGTCCCAGGCCCTCTTGTCATCGGCTGGGTTGAATTCTTGAGTAGTATCTTCTACTTCCCTGCGGTTTCCATCCAAGCGTTGCGAGGGCTTACTTAAGAAGGAAAGCGCGCACCGTCGGGAGTTCTTTACGCCACTCATCTGATCTTGCGCTCAAACTCCCGACTCGTACTTTGATCCTCTTCTCTTGCCTAGCTGTGCCGCGATGGAGTTGGGTCTGCGTGAGAGTCGCCTGAAGACCGACAACGATTTGAAGAAGGTCCGGGCCCTCATGGGGTGGTCCTCGGACTTCTTCAACCGCTTGGTTCGTGCTGGCAGAGAGCTCCCCTTTGATAAGGAGCGCGCTGGCGAAATGGTGTACTTTTCTTCGTACGCCATGGTGGGGCTGATCCCACCTTTTTCTTCTTTCTTCTTGATGCTGCTAGACTTCTATGGTCTGCGGCTATACCACCTTGGCCCTCACTCCATTCTCCTCGTGTCCATCTTTGTCCACTTCTGCGAGATGTGGGTGGGCATCCCCCCTGCGTCGAGCTCTTCCGAACCTTCTTCACCGTTCACACCACCGGCCGGAGCAATGAGTACCTTGGCTTCTACTACTTCATGAAGCGCAAGAAGTGCCCATTCAAGTACCTCCGGTCGTTCCCTTCCGGGAAGTGGGATGACTGGAAGAAAGATTGGATAGTCGTCAGGGTGGAGGAGCACGAGCGGTTGGAGCTACCAGACGGTCTGCCCGGCATCGACACGTCGATATGGAGTGAAGTTCCGGTGCTGGCGGAAGCTTTCGACCCTGGCCTGACTAGGATCCGCCGATGCGTGGAGGGAGGATTGACTCCCCAGGCGGTGTTCTGCAACTTCCTGGCCAACAGCTGGGCGCCGCTGAAGAGGAGGGAGAAGCTCGCCTGGGCCCTCAACAGCGTGATGGAAGAGGACCGGGTTGAGACCGGGTTGAAGTCCAACATGGTGGGGAAGGCCTTGGAGTTTCACCTCAAGAAATTCCAGCACGGCATCGACGTCGACAGTGATGACTTGACTCCACCGTCGACCTTTCTCCCCCTGAACATGGAAGTGGAGTTCAGCAGGGAGCTCCGGCGGACGATGCCCGCGCTTGACGACCTTGGTGTCGTCGAGAGAAGACCAACCACCCGAGTGGAAATCCTTGGGGTGCCCGAAGACGTCTCGGTCCCTGCTCCACAGCCGAGGGTCGAGGTCATCGGCAAGGGCAAGGAGCTGGCGGAGGAGCCGGAGAGTCGGAAGTGGAAGCTATGACATGCCGACAGAAGGTCCGTCAGGCCCGCTACTTCCACCTCGGTTCCTTCTCCCCAGGGGGGAAGATCTTCTGCCTCCGTGGCGACTGTCCCCGTAGTGGGGTCCTTCCGGAACGATATTGTTCCTGCAGTGGGATCCTCCCGGAGCGCGTCTGTCCCCGTGGTGGAGCCCTCCTGGGGTGCTAGCTCTGGGTGCACGACTCCGGCACCGGGGGCGGTGGGAGCCTCCAGGTCCAGGGGTTCCTCCCGATCGAGGAGAGCCTCGACCCGGGAAACGCCCGTGGCTGCGACAAGTTCTGAGGGGCCTCCCGGAGCTCCTACGCCGACCATGGCCAGCCCGGAACGTCCGGGAAAGAGGTTCCGCGCAAGCTGGTGTGGAAGCCTTCCAAGGTAATTTTTGATCTTTACCTTGGTTAACTTTTTAATTGTAGCGATTGTTTGTTAATTTTCTTTATCCATCCTCTGCAGCGTCCCCAAGAAGGGGAGTGAAGCTCCACCCTCGGCCACAATGTCTGAGGCTGTGGGAGCTTCTGCTCCTGTCCCAGTGCCGCCCCAGGTGGTGGCTGAGGCTGCGATAGCTCCTGCGCCGGCTGTCGTGGTCATGAACCTCGACTCGTCCCCAAAATTTTCCGTGGTAGCGCCGGACCACGGGAGTGAAGACACGCCAGCGGCACTTGTCTCGGAGGTTGAAGCTCCGGGTCCTGGTGCTGCAGTAGTGGAAGCTCCGGCTGTAGAGCCGGAAGAAGTAGTAGTCCCGGCCTCGGAGCTGGAACTTGTCGAAGCCCCGGCGATTGAGCTGGAGGTGACTGAAGCTCAAGCATGCGAGCCGGAAGTCGAGGTAGTTCCAGCAGTTGAGCCGGTTACCTCCGATGTACCGGTCGCTGAGCCGGTTATTGTTGGAGCGCCGGTCACAGAGCTGGCGGTTGAAGAGGCGAGGGAGCTCGAGCCTCCCTCGAAAGAGGTGTCCCGGCCGGAGCCAATAGTAGCTCCTGCTCCGGAGGCGACGACGTCGATGGTACCTGCGGCCGAGCCAGAGTGCCTAAACGAAGTCGCTGGCCTCCTGCCCGAGGAGGCGAATGAAAACTTGGCGGCGGGGCCTTCTTCGTTTGCGACTGAGGCCATCCCGGAGGACGGCCCTAGTGCCTTGGAAACTCAGGGTTCCACTTTCGTATAGTGGGACCCAATTTTTGTATGTGAAGACCCGCTGGAACCAGCGGAGGAGACCCCAGCAGGTCCGGAGCCCATCCCGCTGTCGATGTCTATCGACAACGCCTGCTCAAGTCTGCGTCAGGTCCAACTGGCCTTCTTCCACGACAGCAAGGCTCTTGAAGAGGAGTGCCAAACCCTTAGGCGGTGGCGCAATCGGCTCCACTTCGAGACTAAGCTGGCGCAGTCGAGGCTAGCGGACGACAAGGAGTGGATCAAGTGGGAGAAGATCCGCCTGGAGTACTGGGGCAAGCTGCTGGATGACAGGGAGAGCATGACTCATGCCCTCGACGCTCAATCCCGAAAGATCCACGATCAGGCCAAGGATGCCAACGACGCGGCCAATGCTCGGCACGAATAGCTTGAGGCCATCAACGCCGCACTCATCAAGCGCCGAGAGGCACTTGAAGGGAGGGAGAGACGGCTTGAGGACGAAGAGCAGAAACTCCTGGAGCTGCGGGATGACGTCCTGATGAGGGAAGAGGAGCTCGCCGAGAAAGTAGCTCTGGCTGACAAGGGCCTCGAGGAGCGCACTAAGAAGTTGGAAGAGCGCTGCCTCGAGGAAGAGGAGAAGACCTGGGTGCGGGGGCAGGAACTCTACGAATACGAGTGTGCCCTTGTTGCCCAGGAGAAGAAAGTGGAGGCTAGGGAGAAGGACCTGGTCGATCGTCGGAACAAGATCCACCTCCGGGAGGAGGAGCTCGGAAGACTTGAGAGGCGGGTTGCTGCAAAGATTCAGCAAAACGCCAAAGAAGATGAGCGCCTCGCCCGTGAGAATTCCGAACTGACGGCGGCCAAGAGATCCCTGGAAGAGGTGAAGAGCATGAGGTCGGCGGACTCCCTGCAGATTTGGGAGTTCATGGGCAAGGCCAATGATGCGCTGACGCCGACGGGTTTCAGCCCCGTGCGCCCGGATGATCCGGAGCCGGAGCCGGAACTTGTGCTGCAGGCGTTGAGCGAAGCAGGTAGCAAGCTCTCCAAGGTGGGCGACGTCATCGCGGACCAACTGGAGGTCGAGGGGCAATCCTTGGCGAGGAACGTCACAGAATATGTGCTGACGTGCTACACCAGCCAGAACCCTCAATTTCCTCTGGACCCGTTGCTTGAAGGCCCCGTCGAAGGAGAAGGCGAAGCTACCCGAGCCAGCGTGTCGGAGGTCGCCCAGAAGGTCGCCGAGTTCTTCCATAGGGTCTAGGACCATCTCTTTAGCTCTCACTTGTATTTTCTCTTCTTCTTCCTCAATTTTGTAATCCCTTGTCTATAGATGTAATCTCCTGTCTCCAGATGAATGAAATCCCCAAATTTTGCGAGTTTCATTTTTTGTCTTCAACATCTTTATCTTCACTTGCCCCCCTGGTAGATAGATGTACACAATTTGATTGTGAACATGTACCAAAAGGATATTGAGTTTTGTTGAAGACGCATTTGCTCCGAACTTGTAGAATTTAGGTATGAAGTCTTCGATAGTGAAGGTCCCCTGAGGTTGTCGGAGCTTAGAAGCTCCGGCATTGTCCATCGCTGGAGCTTGGTAGCTCCGGCAATAGCCTCTATCAACACGTAGAGCATCGATAGTTAGTCCTCCGGGGTGTCGGAGCTTAGTAGCTCCGGCAGTGACCTTTGGCAACACTTGGTTTGTTGACAGCAGACTCCATTTACGGGGTCTTCTCACCATCTTTTACTCATCGTCGACGGTTGACCCCCTTGAGGGAGTCAGAGCTTGGTTAGCTCCGGCTTTTCTCCATCAACGTAGAGTTTATTTTTCCTGCACACTTAAGCCTAGAAAAATGGTAAAATTCGTTCCTTGTCTATAATTTCGTCGCGGCTTACGATTCTCAAGAAAATTTTAAGTTGAACGCGATTTTAAATACAACCGGATGCGTTGTCTTTTCTCTTAGATCCAATTGTCCATGGACCCGCCTTACTTCGGCCTGCCGGGGTGTAGGTAGAGTGGCGTAGGGTGCTTGATCAGGCTAAGTCGATAGCACACTCCGGCCCTAGATTGGCTTGGCGGCTTTCAGGCGAGTTGGCCACAAACGATATTTAAATCCAAAAGATCTAACAATGCAACTCTAATCATATATAAACCGGTCAAACTAAATTTTCTTAAGAATTGCACGTCTCTGTTATAGACAAGAAAGAGAAAAATAAAAATGTCGAGCCTACACAAAATGAATGCACGTGGAGTCTATTTCACATGAAGATGTCTTTCATTATAGGTCTGGGGTACAGGGGAAACAAGTACACTGTTAGGGTACGGAACCAAGCTAAGTGTGTTTGGTTTCTCGTTTGACCCAGGGTAGTTAGCCACACTTTTAGTCCGGAGACTGTGACAAGTGCTGCATGAGCTTTGCAGACCTTTCGGGAAAGGTCCGGCTGCTCTCCCGGAGGAACTACCCGACTCTGTACAATGACTCTATAACATACATCTCAAGTTACTTAAGACTCACCTCCATGGAATTAAGTGTAGAACTTACGGAGGTGCTCGATGTTCCAAGGATTTGGGAGAGGTGTCCCATCCTCGGTAGCCAAGCGAACGCTTCCGGGACGGGATACTTTGATCACTCGGAAGGGCCCCTCCCAGCCGGGGGAGAGTTTGTTTAACCCTTCTCTGGATAGTATTCTCCGTAGCACCAGATCGCCTTCCTCGAGCTGTCGGTTGTGTACAAGCCGCTGGTGATAACGCCGTAGAGCTTGGCGATATCGGGCATTCCGAACAGCTGCTTGGCACCTTCCCTCCTCGAGGAGGTCTAGGTCTTCACGCCGGAGCTGGTCCTGCGCGGTTTCGTCGAAGGTCCGGACCCGGAGCGAACCCAAGGTGATTTTCGGAGGAAGGATTGCTTCAGTTCCGTACACCAGAAAGAAGGGTGTTTCTCTGGTTGACCGGTTTGGAGAAGTCCTGTTGGCCCATAGAGTGGGCGGAAGCTCTTCGATCCAGTTGGCTCCGTGTTTTTTCAAGCGCTCATAGGTGCGCGTTTTGAGTCCTTTAAGGATTTCTGCATTTGCTCTCTCGGCTTGGCCATTGCTGGCTGGATGAGCTACGGAGGCGTAGCAAACTTGTATGCCGAGGTCTTCGCAATATCCTTGGAATGCGGAGCTTGTGAATTGAGTCCCATTATCAGTGATGATCTTGTTTGGGACTCCAAATCTGCTCACAATGGATCGCAGCAAGTTGATAGCAGATTGCTTGTTGATCGTCACTACTGGAGTTGCTTCCGGCCACTTGGTGAACTTGTCAATGGCGACGTACAGGAACTTGTAACCTCCGATGGCTCTTGGGAAGGGTCCCAAGATGTCCATCCCCCACACAGCGAAGGGCCATGTAGGAGGTATCATTTGTAAGGGCTGAGCAGGTGTATGAATTTGCTTTGCATGAAATTGGCATGCTTCGCATTTCTTCACCAGCTCAGTGGTATCCTGGAGCGCTGTAGGCCAGTAGAAGCCATGCCGAAAGGCTTTTCCGACTAGTGTGCGGGAAGATGCGTGGTTCCCACACTCGCCTCCATGGATTTCTGCGAGGAGCTCGCAGCCTTCTTCCCTTGTGATGCACCGCATTAGGATGCCGTTGGCACCGCGCCGGTAGAGATCCCCTTCTACCAGCATGTATCTTTTAGCCAATCTGACTACTCAGTCAGCGGATACATCATCGTCAGGAAGGATGTTGTCTTTCAAGTAGTTCTGGATCTCCGAGATCCATGCATCGGAACTGACTTGAGCATTTGAGTCTTGCGTGCTGGGTTGCTCGGAGCTTCCGGCAGCACCTACGACCCTTGATGGCTGCCATGGTAACAGGGCCATCGGGACCGTCAGCTTCGGGATGCTGATCTCGCCCCCTTCGTTCAGTTCGGCAGGCTGAAATGTGGATTTTGACAACCTCCGGACACAGATTCCGTCAGGAGCTGGAGCTCCGGTTGACGCTTTGGTCGAGAGTTCGTCAGCTTCAGCGTTGTGGGCACGCTGAACATGGTGGAGATCTAGGACTTCAAAGTCCTTCTGAAGCCTCTGGACTTCAAGGAGGTAAGCAGCTAGCTGGGGATTATTGCAGGAGCATTCACCCTTCACCTGCTTGATGATGAGCTGTGAATCTCCTTTGACCAGCAGTTGCTTGACACCGTATGACAGTACCACCTTTAGTCCGTAGATGAGTGCTTCATACTCCGCCATGTTGTTGGTTGCCTTGAAGTCAAGGTGCACCATGTATTTCACCTTCTCCCCAGTCGGTGCAAGGAGAAGGATTCCAGCTCCGCCCCCCTGCTTCTGCATGGAGCCATCGAAGTAGAGGGTCCAGTGAGGCTCGGTGAAGGTTGGAGCTTGATGCTCCGTCTTCTGTTCACTGGGGCCCCCAGGGTTTGATGGAGAAGGAGTCCATTCTGCCACGAAATCTGCCAACGCTTGACTCTTGATTGCTTGCCACGGAATGAATTCGAGATCGAATTCAGTCAATTCCGCTGCCCACTTTGCAATATTCCCAGTTGAATTGGGATTATGCAAGATCGCTCGAAGTGGATAGGAGGTGACCACCGAGACTTTATGAGCTTGGAAGTAGTGTCGAAGCTTCCTGGAGGCAATAAGAACTGCATAAAGCAGCTTATGCACCTCTAGGTATCGAGTCTTGGCATCATGTAATACTTCACTGATGAAGTATACTGGGCGTTGAATGGTCTGGACCCTCCCGGAGGGGTCCGGAGCTTCCTCTTCATTGATCCGGACCCTGTCGGAGGAGTCTAGATTCTCTTCGGGGACCTCCAGGTTCTGGCTGGAGGAACCCGGAGCTTCTTCAGAAATGACCTGGACCCTCTCAGAGGGGTATGGGTCTTCTGAAGTGACTTCTTGTGGGTTTGAGTTTGGGAGCTGGGACCCAGACTCGCTTTCAGGAACCTCCGGACCCTCCCGAAGGGGACTGGATTCCTAAGTATGGGGTAGTTCCGGTCTCTCCGCAACCAGAACCATACTGACGACTTCGTCAGTAGCTGAAATGTAAAGCAACAAAAGCTAACCAGGGTTCGGAGCTACCAGAATTGGTAGGGTGGTGAGGAACTGTGTCAGCTCCTGGAATGCCTTCTCCGCTTCTTTGGACTATTGGAATGGTCCGGACTTCCTCAACAACTTGAAGAAGGGAAGTGCCCGTTCCGCCAGTCTTGATATGAATCGGCTGAGGGCCGCTAGACACCCAGTTAACTTTTGGACATCTTTGATGCGGGTTGGTGGCCGCATGTCTTCAATGGCTTTTATCTTCGCCGGATTAGCCTCTATGCCCCGGTGACTTACCAGGAAACCAAGAAGTTTTCCGGAGCTAACCCCGAAGACACACTTGTCTGGGTTTAGCTTCGTGCGGGTGGCCCGCAGCTTGTCGAAGACAGCCTGCAAGGTGTCCAAGAGGGACTCCTTGTCCTTGACCTTGACCACGATGTCATCGACGTACACTTCCACTATGTCTCTGATGAGTTCTTCAAAAGTTTTGTACGTAGCTCGTACAAAAGTTGAAGCTGCATTCTTGAGACCAAACGGCATGGCTGTGTAACAGTACGATCCATCTACTATGATGAATGAAGTATGCTCTTCATCCTCCCTAGACATTCTGATTTGATGATACCCAGAATATGCGTCTAGGAAACACAGTAACTCACACCCGGAGGTGGAATCCACTATCTGATCTATTCTAGGTAGTGGGAATGTATCTTTTGGGCATGCCTTATTCAGTGTGGTGTAGTCGATGCACATCCGAAGCTTCCCGCCGGCCTTGGGCACAACGACTGGATTCGCCAGCCATTTTGGATGGAAGACTTCTCGGATGAATCCGGCTTCGAGCAACTTCTTCACTTCTTGTCGGATGAAGTTCTGCCGCTCTACGGATTGCTTCCGAGGCTTCTGATGCACAGGCGAGCATCGGGGTAAATCTTCAGATTGTGCTCAATCACTTCCCTGGGGATCCCAGGCATTTGTGACGGTTGCCAGGCAAACACGTCAACATTAGCCCGGAGGAAAGTGATGAGCGCGAGTTCCTATTTGTCGTTCAACCCTCCCGATATACGGGTGGTTTGAGCGGCATCGGAACCAATTTGGATGACTTTGACGGGAATGTCGGTGTCGCCGCTTGGCTGCACACGGGGTGCAGAGGTTGAGCCTCGTTGACGAATGCTCGGGGGTTTTGGAGCTTGCTCCTGTCTGGAGTCCTCCTCTTGCGCCGTGGTGAGTGCATGGAGCTCCTCCAGAGCAGTTACTCCGACAGTGCGATCTCCGCGGATCCGGAGAACGCCTACTGGTGTTGGCATCTTCAACACCAGGTATCCATAATGAGCAGCTGCCATAAATTTGTATAGGGCAGGTCTACCCAAGATGGCGTTGAATGGTAAGTTGATCTGAGCGACGTCGAAGACCAACTTCTCGGTGCGATACTTGTCCCGTGTCCCGAAGGTAACGGGGAGAGTTATAGCTCCGAGTGGGGTAATGGCCCTCGGACCTACTCCGGAGAAAGGTCGAGAGGGCTGGAGATCCGAAGGTCGGAGCTGAAGCTTTGTAAAAGCTTCAAAGCTTATGAGGTTCAGCCCCGAACCTCCGTCCACCATAACATGATGGAGCTGGATGTTATTGATGGTGGGAGATACCATCAAAGGTAACTGTCCAACGCCGACCACGCTTCGAGGACAGTCCGAAGCATCAAAAGTGATGGATGTGTCCATCCACTTTCGATGTGGCTTCGGTCTAGCTGTAGGAGCTACAGCGGCCATATCCCGCCGCATAGTCTTGATGACGCGACTGGAGGTGATGTCCCATAATCCACCAAAAATGGTGTTCATGGTTTTCCGACGCTCGTTGTCAGAGACGTCAGAGTCATCGTCGACGGAGGTGTAGACGGCCTTCAGGACCTTTTTGGGGTCCTGAAACCCTAACTCCTCTTCAGCCGGAGCTTCGTCGACCTTCTGTTTTCCTTCCCTCTGTCGGAAAGGGGACCCTTCCCGGCGCTTGCTGTAGCGCTCGACAAGGTTTTGGACCTCCCGGCAGTCTTCCAAACCGTGGCTGCCCGTTTTGTGAATGGGACACCACACTTTGGGTTTGCCACCGTCTTCGGAAGACGGTCGAGGTCGCTTCTCGCGGCGTGGCCCCCGGCCACCCGGAGTTGCAGCAGCTGCAACGTTGGATGTGCCGGCCGACGACTTCTTCTTGCCGTTGGTCTTCTTTTTCTTCTTGCCACCCCCGGAGGTAGCGGCTTCTTCTTTGGAGGATTTCTTGTGATCCTCCGAGGCTGGTTTGGAGTGCATTTCACGGCCCTCCGCAGCTCTGGCACATTTGTCTGCCAGGCTGTAGAGTTCCGTGACGCTTGTGATCTCTTTGATCGCGAGCTTCTCCAACATCTTCTTGCCCCGTACGCCCTGTCTGAATGCCACAATGACAGAAGCGCTTGAGATAGAAGGGATTGTGTTGCGTACCTGAGAAAACCTCTGGATGAAGGACCGCAAAGATTCTCCCCCTTTTTGCACGACCGCAAAAAGGTCCAGTTCAGTGCCTGGTCGAGTGTATGAACTCCCGAAGTTGGCAGTGAACTGACGGCACAGCTCCTTCCAACTGTTGATAGAGTTGGGTGGAAGGCTCATAAACCAGGACCTGACGGTCCCAGTTAAGGCCACTGGAAAGTAATTGGCCATTACAACCTCGTTTCCTCCAGCTGCCAAGATTGCAGTGGAGTATATCTGAAGGAATTTGGCGGGGTTGACAGTCCCGTAGAATTTTTCTGGCAGGTGTGGCCGGAACTTCTGTGGCCATCTAACCATGGGCAGGTGCATGGCTAGGGCTGAACAGCCTCCTCCTACCCCTTCCAGGGTAGAAAGGTCCTGAGCTTCCCGTCTTTCACGAGCTCGCTCAATATGGACACGGCCATCTTGCTGGCGGTATCGGCGATCAAGCTCCGCCCGGAGGTCATGAGTCGAAAGCCTGGATACCGTATGGGTGCGTCGTGCCCCAGAGGGCAACGACGTCACCTGCTGTGACGCATATCGTCTCCTGTTGTTGGAGACGTGCGGACCATGTCTACCTGACAAAGTCCGCCGCTGCGACGGGGCTCGTCCCGAAGGAGGAGGACCCTGGTTGTTGAGGCGTTCGGCCGCTGCTGCGACCAAATGCTCCACATCGGCCCTCCACTGCTCCATTGCATCTCGAGATGCATCCAGAGGTGGTGGACGTTGGAGAAGAGCACGCGCTGCATGGAGCGCGTGTTCCGGGTTGTCATGACTTGCCGACGCAGTAAGTGGCGCTGGTGCACCATCACGTTGCCCAACACGATTTGCTGGAGAAGATGGTGGTGGTGGGAGTGTGGCTCCTGCTGGTGCTGAGGCTCCTGCTGGTGGCTGTCTGTTGGAGGGATTGCCCCCAACAGCCTGAGCAGCAGGTTGGCCGTTGGATGATCCAGCCGCGGAGTTCACCATTCTCGAAAATCTCAGGCGCCCCTACCTGGCGCGCCAACTGTCAACTGTTGGAGTCGGCAGATCTCCTGACACTGCTAAAGTGTTGAAGGAGTTTGTGGTTCGGTGTGGGCGCGCGAAGACTCAAGAAGGTGAATTGTGATTTAACACAGGAGACACAAGGATCTACGTGGTTCGGGCCGCCTGAGCGTAATACCCTACTCCACGGGTGTGTTGGTGTTGTATTCGCTTGTCACGTATGATTGCATGTCCACGTCTGTGAACGTCTCTCCCCTGAGTGTATCGTCGGCCTGTCCTTTTATAGTACAAGGACAGGCTGTTACAAGCTAGCCTGGCCCGACATGTGGCCCCGACGGTTACTAGTATTGATACATGATTAATTGTTGTTAATGATCCTGTAATGGGCTCCGACAGCGCCGTTACAGGTGTTAAGATCGTCCGTTTAAGTGTCATTAATATGGCATTAATGACATTTAATCGGGTCTTGAAGTCCTTGGCTCTCCTTTGAAGATCCGGAGCAGTTACAAGGTCTTCCGGAGGTTAGAGGCTGGCAGGTCCGACGATTTGACACGTGGCAGCTCCGGAGCTTGCTGAGGGAAGCAGGTAGCTCCGGGGCTACTAGACACGTGTCAGGTCCGGAGCTTCTCTCGGTCTGGGGTTAAGTCCGGAGGTGCCGTTTCGGTACGTGGCCCGGAGCTTCCCCCTTGTGGGCGGTAGCTCCGAGTTAGTCGTACACGTGGCGACCCAGGGATTAACCATGTTGGAGAAGCGGGTCCGGTCATGTCTGACAAGTGGACCTCCGAGGGTCTTCAAACCAAGTAGATGGCCTTCCTTCGAGATCTTTGTAACCTCAGGTGGTGTACGGTTTTTAGGGTACCGACAACGTGCAAAATTCCTTTTATACGGTTGATTATTCCTTGTGCACTTGTGCTATGTTGTTCCATATTACCAGGTGCATCACCTCGAAGAAGATTCATCAAGTTTCATAGAAAATTCCCGCTGAAATACCATTTTCCCCAACCACTGTTCTTCTCCTTGGTCCATCATTGCCACCATTTTCCAAGACATTTCTCTCCTTCTTATTGCCAGATACTTGTTCCCCATGCTTTCAGGAAGCTTCCCGAAGTCTTCCTGTGGCCGAAACCCTAATCGCCGCCGCTGCCGTCGCACTGCCATTTCTGGCCACCTATGGCCGTTGAGGGTTCCACCACCGCGTTCCTCGTCTGATTTTAGGTGGGGCGGTGACATTGGAGTGCCACCATGCCCTGGAATGGGCTGCGGCGAGTGGCTGCCGTCGGGCGCCGTCGCGCGCCGTGCCTCAGCATCGTGGGCGCGAGGTAGAAGACAACCGGGTGGGCCCCGGCCGTCAGTGAAAGAAATGCGTCGCCCTGGATCTGCTGCAGTTATGCGATCGTGTGTGGCTACACCCTTTAATTATGCGGCCCCGTGTGGCTTCAACCCGATTGGCCTATTTTAAACCTGTGGGCCTAGCCCTTTATTCAAATGTTTCCATTTGGAAATTTATTCCAGAAATTGCTCCAACTTGGAAAATCCATATCTCCTATAATACTTATCCAAAACATCATAAATATATTTTGTTAGAACCAGTAGTATCTATACTTTCAATTGGAGCACTTAGATCTGTATAAAAGTCCATAGTTATTTCTCCATAATTCAAATAAGAAAAATGCTTATAGAATTAATTCCTATAGTCCTGCTGTTTGGAAAATTACCAAATTTTTCCAGAACCTTCATTTGAATATCCTTGAACTCCAGTAAGAATTTCAGGGTCATTAGACTTCATTTACATGGTCCGATCACCTGTGTATATTCTATGCACATAAAAATAGCCGAATTCATTTAGAATTTGTACAGAAACTTGTGCAAGCTTCTAAATTGAATATTTCTCAGTTGAAAGCTTAAAAAAATGTCAAAATAATTTTTCTGATTTGCCTTTATTCACACTAACCAGAAATACAACCCAATCTTCATGAAAATCCGTAGATTTTCCTGTAGAGCCCTTTAAAGGAAAAAATGTTTGATTTTTATGTGATGATTCACTTCATAGAAAAATATGCAACTCTGCCAAAATGTTCTCTAGTAAGTTTCGGAATTACTGTAAAAAATTCAGCTTCATTGGACTTTATTAACCTAGTATAATCTGGAGATTTTCTCAACTGGTAATAGAATGCCAAAAAACAACAGAAACATTTCAGAAATTTGTCCAAAATTTTAAATTCAATTTCCCACAATAGAATGCTTATAAAAATTGTGAAACCAAATTTTTTGAGTCACGCTTGACCTCCTCTAAACATAACAGAAACTTTTGGCCATGTTGAAGTCCCAGGTTGCCCATAAAAATTATGGGAAAGGTTTATATACATTAAATTTTATACAGCAGAGACTTCCATGAACTTAGCCCAAATTTGGCCAGATCTCACCCATAGTGCCTAGTGTCCAATGTAAAATTTGCAGAACCAGTGGCCATCCTTTATTATACTTAACTGTCTTTCCTTTAAGCTATGCAATAATCTCAATATTGAATCACTTGCATTTTTCTTTGCATATCGAATAGTTGCCGAGCTCGAGGGAACCCCGGAGCCACTGGAAGTCATCAACCCAGAAACTTACTCCCGTCTAGCAGCCAGGCAAGCCCTGTTTGCATTTAACAGATTTTTAAATTTTATTTGTATCACACTATATGGTTTAGGATGTATGTGCATTAAGTCTAGGATTTTCTTGCAGTTTTCCACATGCATGACCAGAGAACCCATGGGAGAAGGGTAGATGGTTAAGTCCTCGATGTGTCCATGCTATGCTTAAAGTTATAGTTGCTTCGGTAGAAGTCGAGTAGTTAGAATCTACTCGCGAGTTTAGGAATTGGGTTCACACGGGAGTGGTCGAGTGAGAGATTCACCACTTGATTAAATATAAGAACGGGCATGGATTAAGAGCAGCAGGACATAGGGGCCTGTGAGCTGTAGCTGTGCCTTGGTCGGCCAAGGACGATCCGTGTGCGGCCCTGTTGAACAAGTTTGAATGTACCAAAGGCATACTGGATATATGGGACCCAGTAAACCGATGTAACTTCTCCACCTTAGCATCGATGCATACCCTACCACCTTATAGGTGTGGGTTGAGAGCAGCAAGGTGTAAATCAGCCAGCAGGTACGTCGTAATCCATGTGGGGGCCTCCTGCTCGTAGCAGTGGGACCGGTTCGGCGTGTAGGTAGCGGGTGAAAGGTTGCTGCATACAACATGAGTGGATTGTGCCATCGCAGCTCCGAGTGTGGGTGTATGTGCCGTGCTATTCGGGTATCCCTGCAGGTGTATATCGATTCGAGTCGCTGTCCCTCGCGGTTATTGAGTACCGCTTGTTCACTAAGTCGTGACGTAGTCAATTATTTGGAGCTGAATATTATTGAATCATGCTTTATGGAATAATTATGTTTTGATGCTTGTATGTTTAGATCAGATTGTTCACTAAATTTCAGATTCATAAAGCTTTAATTCGCTGCTAAAAGCTGAAAGTAAGGATTTACATTTAGGCAAGTCTTTTTTTTTGCAAACTGTCGTCCTATCTTATGTATATCCTGCATATAGAGTTCCATTCTTAGTGGAGACGGTTAATTCTTGTTAAGCCTTCGTGCTCACAGTTGCTATTTTACGTTTTTGCTGCAAATGATGACGTATATGATGAAGGGTTTGCCGGTGATGCATTGCCCCCGTCAGGGTACACGGCCAGGTGGGAACCTTGCATGCCGCCTTGATGTTTTCTGTGTGCTGCCAGTGTGATTCCGTTCTAGGGCTCAACGGAATGACTTTTGCATAGCTTAGGCTAGAGTGTCGAGAGCTATGAACTTATCTTCTGCTGTACTATATTTAAATGTATATTATTTGTAAAAGACGAAGCTTGTATAACAATATGTTGTTTTAAGTAATACAATGTATCTTTTTCTGTATGTTGTTGAGTGTTGCATCGCACGCCACCACCCAATTGGGATTCTTGGAATGTGTGGACTACGGTCCCCACAGTTTCAGCCCGGTACATCTGGCTGACCTAGAGCCAAAAATGCAAAAGCACTGGCGGCATTAAACTCCGCCGGCAAGAAACTTGAAGCTATGGGAGACGTGGTCGTCGACGAACTGGATGTTGACGGCTGTTATTACCAATTTCACCCGTCAATATAACTCAATTATGTAAAGGAAATATCATTTCTTGCACACATCACCTTTATATTTAACCTATTTCCACTTGTCTTTGGAGAAAGTAGTGCATCCAGGCATTCTATGCAGAATTGAAGTGAAACAAGGGGATGGGTCCTATAAAATTTCATTCCAGCCAATCAGCCGATGCCATGTGGCACCACATGGATCAAAAGGCTCCCAAACAGAAGTATTTGAGGCCATCCAATGGTGTAGCACCCATATTAGTCAATGGGACCCACGTGGAAGTCACCATGAGGAAGGACACCAGAAATGGTCAACATTTCTGTTCGCCCGACTAGGGGGTTCAGCCAAACCCTTACAGGCACCAAACTCGGTCAACATCCACGTGTTAACTCCCTGTGGTGTTCTGGTCATGATGAAGACTGATTCGCGTACTTTTGGTGGCGGGAACCGACCCTTCTCCAAGCTATAAATAGGAACCCTCTCCCCTCACTTCAACACACACCAGTTGAGTATTCATCCCTTGTATCCACTACTCTCCATAGGTTTAGAGGAGTATAGGCTATAGAGAGGATAGCCTCTAGTCCATAGTCCATTTAGGAGAGGAGTAGAAGGAGTCTCTTCCCAATTTCCAATTGGGAAAGGTATGGCTCTCATATTCCTATTTGTATTTGTGACATTATTCTTAATAAAGATGTTATCTTTAGCTTCCATTGTTCATATACTTGGATGAAGCGTTTCTTGTTTGAAAGTGGATTCCATGTATGTGGTAAGAGTAGTATTTATTATTTTGCTATACCATTATCTTTATATTATCATAAACACTATAAACCTCCACTATAGTCTAATTAGCTATGACATGAATATGTTAACATGAATCACTTGTGCTATGAATTACATTGGTTCAATGATGATTTAGTTCATTGCCCTGGGATGGCTTGTTCCTAGGATCTTAAGGTACTTACTTAATATGCTAGCATGGTGCTAGGATAGAGACTAGCGTTTAATGTCTCGTATGCCCACGGATTGAAGAAGTAGGCAGTAGGTGGTGACAACCCTATCTGTCCTTTGTAATCCTCCATGTTTGGCTATGCCACAGGCTCTTGGCGGGAGTCATCCTAGTATTGCTAGGGGTAAACCTGTACCCGATGTGTTAATCTACTTAGCATGAGAATTCATAATTGAAATAATCATTGGTAACTAACTTAGGCTATGTATATGTACATTAGAAGCATTGTAGGAGTCTCTACCTATATCTTAGCCTAGTCCCTCTTTACCCCATTTATCCCCTTAGGATACAATACTCTTGTGTGTGTCACACTACCTCACTTACCCTTTATCCATCCTTGCTAGAACCTTACCTAGGCCAACCTAGCCTTTCGACTTGATGATTGTTTTACTTCCATCTAGCCTTCCTTTGGAGAATATAAATGACACCCTTTGTGAATACTCTTAGATAGTAAATGCTACATTGATAGTTTCCATGCGCTTGCGGATTTACATGTATAATCTAAAATCTATTAACAAGCATTACTGGCACAACTGCTAGAGATGAATTGTTAGTAGTGTGTAGAAACTGTCAACAAGCATTTCTGGTGTCGTTGCCAGGCAAGGAAGCCGAAGTATTACATGATTGCGTGAATAGGATGGGACCCTGGTTGGTTTTAGTAGGATGACCCTTCTTTGTTTTCCCATTTTATGTGAAAACAAGGTAGTGTATGTCTAGTTTCCACTTTCCTAAAAACATTATTGAAGATCCCGAATCCCTTCTGAGATATCGACCTCGTGTCGTTACTCCTCAGAAGCTTCGAGCGGCAAAGCAAGCCAGAACAACTGCACCAACTGAAACACCAATGGCCCAGAAGACTCTTCTTGAGTTTTCAGCTCCTTCTGCTAACAATGCGCCTATTGGGTCCTTTGTTAACACAAGAGACATAAACTTCAAAATCAAGACTTGCCTTATCACGATGGTGCAAGCCAACCCATTTTGTGGGAAGTCTAACGAGGATGCAAGTGCTCACCTGCAATAGTTTCTTGGGATCTGCAACAATTTTAAGATAGAGGACATATCTCCCGATGTTGTCTGTCTTAAGATGTTTCCGTTCTCTTTTCTTGGGAGAGTGAAACAGTGGTTCTATGTGAATCAAAATACTGTAGATACTTGGGAGAAGTGTTCTATGGCATTCCTCGCTAAAGTTTTCCCGTTGGGCAAGACCGATGCCCTATGTGGAAGAATTTCCATTTTCCAACAAGATGTCAAGGAATCTATTACCGAGGCTTGGGAAAGGCTTCAGGATTACATCCTAGCCTGTCACCACCATGGGATGGATGACTGGCTCATTATCCAAAACTTCTACAACGGGTTGATACCTTCCGCCCGTGACCATGTTGATGTTGCTGCTGGAGGTGCCTTCTTCTCATTGACGGTGCCCAAAACTAAAGATTTGATTGAGAAGATGGTGTCAAACATGGGTTGGAGCAACGAGTGTCTCCATACTCGCCAGCGAGGCATGCACACCTTGAAGGTGGTGGACATGATCGCTACCAAATTGGACCTTCTTACAAAGAAAATTGATGGACAAGGCAATGGTGAGGTATGTGGCAATGCCTATGCCTTAGACTCTCACATCACTTGTAAAGTCTGTGGGAACATGGGCCATTTGGTCAATGACTACCCAGAAATCCATGAGGATGCCTTATATGTAGCCATAAATAGAAACAACAATGGTTATCGTCAAGGAAGTCAAGGGTGGGGGCCAACCACACCTATTCTTTCAAGGAGGATACAACAACAATGGAAACAATGGAAATCAACCCAACTTGAGAGAATATGCCATTGGACAGCTAAAGATCAATGATTCTATATCAATGAAGTTGTCGGCCAATGACAAGACCCTAGAGAGCATTAATGCTAAGATTGAATGTCTATCCTCAGCCTTCAAGAATCAATTGAGTTTCAACAAGATGTTGGAGACTCAATTGGATCAACTTCTAGGTTTTGTTTCCCCTGTTGAGAATGGAAAAATGCCAGGACAACCCAAACCCCCTGTTGAAAATGTCAACATGATTTCTCTACAAGGAGGCAACTAGCTGAAGGACCCTCGATGTCCTACAATATCATGCTCAATTGGGGCACACAACTCTGACAAGGCCCTTTGTGACCTTGGACCAAGTGTGAGTGTGATGCTCAAGGTGGTTTTTGACCAGCTAAACTTCACAGAGCTTACTCCAACACCAATGCAGCTCCAACGGGCTAATTCTTCAGTCCGTTATCTGGCGGGAATCACTGATGATGTTCCGGTGAAAATCTGGAACTCCTTCATACCCATGGATTTTGTGGTGCTCGACATGGAGGTCGAGAATGATACGCCGCTCATTCTTTGGTGACCATTCCTAAGCACCGCGAATGCACGCATAGATGTGGGAGCTAAAGAAATCCACTTCCATATCAATGGCAAGGAATAGAAGTTTAACTTTCTCCCAAAGTTGGAGCAATGCTCCATGATCTGTATCAAGTATTAGCCGAATGTTAAACACATTCAAGAGGTCGAAATCACACCTCCAAAGGTGGAGTCGCTCATTGCATTCATGAGGAATTTGATCTATGCGAGAAACCCGTCTTATCGTCCACAATGACACCCCAAGAAGACGGAGAAGTACGCCCCCCGCCCCCCCCCCCCCCCCAAAGGCCCAAGTCCACGAAGGCACCAAAGAAGGTATGCGGAAGAAGCAAAACAAGCCGTCCGAGCCCATCCCTCCGGGCCCGGATGTCAAGAAATGAAGAAGAAGGAATGTCCATCTCATTAGACGGTGGTGAGACCTAGCCAATAGGTTAAATTGGTAGTTATCCTTTTATTTTTCTTGTTTTCTCTTTATTTGATTTTCCAATTTAGTTTGGTTTTCCCCACTGCATATTTGGTTTTCTTAGTGAGTTGAGAATCTTATATTCTCAATTATCATTTTTATTTATTTATTTTATACAAAAAGAAAATTGTTGGATTTTGAAAAAGGATTTTTTATTTGCAAAACAATTTTCTGAGCTGCAAAAGTGGTATTTCACCAACGTGCTAATTTCATAGCCGTTGGGGAGCCACCTGCCAAAAGGGGGGAATAGGGGGGCCCACCTATCAGGTCGGCCGACCCCCCTGTTCGGCCGACATGGGGAAAGGGCCATTTTGGCTCTCTCTCCTCCAACGGCCACATTTGGTTCCCTAGTGACCGTTGTGGAGTGCATAATATATATGGTAGCCGTGAGGGGGCACTTCTCCTCACACTTCACCTAATTTAATACCACCCCAATGTAACTCTTGCTCACATTGTTTTCTTGCTCTTCATTGACGCACTCTTGCCCAAAATCCAACTCAAAAAAGATTTGCTTTTGTTTGCATTTGCAATTTGCTCTCAATTTCTTCAAGGGAAAATTCGTCGGGGTTTTGATTTCACTAACATCACCTCTTTCGAGTTTTTGCCTTGTTTTGTTCTTGCTTGTTGTGGCCATGAAAGGAATGAAAAGGTTGTTTAAAAGAGGAAGGAGGCTGCAAGCTCGAGCCATGGTGGAGACTCAAACGCATGCCCCTCTTCCGTTTCTAAACCAAGTTCACGGTGGAGGAGTGTAGGAGAGGACAGTCCCATGAGTGAGAGAAGCAACCCGCACCAACATCTCCACAACGATGACCTCGACATACAAAGTGAAGTTGAAGATCAAGCACACAAGCTTCTCCAAGATAGTGAGTTTTCTCATAGAAAGCTTATGATCCGGATTTGATCTAAAAAATAGGTATGGATTCCGAATTCTTTTCCATTTGGCACCCATTAGGATGGGAAAACTTTGCTTACATATAGGAGAAATGTTCACGCCTTCTCTACATACAAATCCTTTGCACACTCAAGATAGGATTTGATTGTATTACTTTTTGATTATTTGAAAAAGAATACAACATCCTATGGAATGAATTAAGTGAAATCCTAGGCTTCCATAAACGTTATTTGCTAGATTTGGAAAATTTGCCAAATTTAACAAACAAAGTTTTTGTCAAGACTTAACTGGAGAGGTCAGATGTAGTTTACCCTAGGAATAGCCACTTGCACAACCCTACTTTGCGCTTCATGCATAGATGGGTGGCTATGACTATGTTCCCTAGAGGATATTTAAGGGTAGTGCGTGATGATGAGATGAAAATTTTATTTGCCATGATTAAAAATATGAAAGTTACTCTAGTTATTGCCATGATGACACTATGGTTAGATTACATTCCAAGGGTCGGGCCAATTAAATGTACTTCATTGATTACCCGTATTGCTACTAGGGTAGGAGCACTGGAATATTCTTCATTTGAGTATATTGAAAACGAAAGAGAATTAATTGATGAAGATTATTTAGGGCAAGGACATACCCTTAAGCATGATCAAGATGGCTCTTTGATATTTTATTATCCTAGCTTTGTCAATGAAACTCGGTTACCTAACCCGGATTATCATTTGTATAGATGTTGGAGGCTAACCATTGACCTTCTTCCCATCGAGGAAGCACGAAGAAGTAATGTCTCTAGCAGGGTAACAAGAAGTCGTGCAAGGAGAGCGACCATGCCCCCGACATCCTCAACGGTCCATGTGTACGAAGAGGAAGAGAACCCAATGGGTGACGCACCCGGATGGACTCAACCTCCATCACATGAGACCGAAGATCCATCTTGGCATTGATGGCCAGATTCCACATGGGAGCCACCTCTATCGACTTCAAGCTCTAGCAGCTTGCCTCCATCGTCCGTGAGAATATGTCATTCTTTATCGGCTAGAAGTCATCATGACTATAGCCAAGGAATGATGGATCTCACTAGACGTATGGATGAGCTTGAAGTAAGAACTGGTAACATCTACAACACTCTCCAAGGGCACGTCCAAGGTACCCAAGAATGGCAACAACACATGGACGCTCAATCCATCAACTTCAACTCCGCGCTACAACAACAACAAGCCGATCTCGCGGCATACATCCAACAATGGGTTCAACCCTCGACCCGAAGGTGACTGAAGAACAAGCTTGTGGGAGGACCCCCACTTGAGCTAAATTGCACTACAGGAAAAGCGATCATTTGCGACGGCCGACTTTATTTGCGACGGCCCGCCGTCGCAAATAACTTAAATTGCGACGGCCCGCCTCTGGCCGTCGCAAATAAGGTGGCCGTCGCAAATCATCACTTATTTGCGACGGCCTTCGGGCCGGCCGTCGCAAATAAGGGCTTATTTGCGACGGCAAACCCTAGGACCGTCGCAAATAACGCAGCCGTCGCAAATAAACCCTTATTTGCGACGGCCAGTTAAAAGGCCGTCGCAAATAGGATTTAATTGCGACGGCCGTAAATCCGGGCCGTCGCAATTAACAAGGCCGTCGCAAATTAAGTCTTATATCGGGAACCTCCACCCCGACCCTTCATTTTCCTCAACACGCCGCCGCCGCGCCCCCGCCACCGCCGCCGCGCCGCGCCCCCGCCGCCGCGCCGCGCCCCCGCCGCCGCGCCGCGCTCCCGCCGCCGCGCCCCCGGCTCCGCCGCCGGCCCGCCGCCCTCGGCCCCGCCTCCGCGCCCGCCGCCCTCGGCCCCGCCTCCGCGCCCCCGCCACCGCCGCCGCGCCCCCGGCCCGCCGACCCCCGCCGCCGGCCCCCGCCGCCGCGCCCCCCGGCCCGCCGGCCCCCCCCGCCGCGCCCCCGGCCCGCCGCGCCCCCGGCTCCACCGCCGCGCCGCCATCGCCGCCGCGCCCCCGCCTCTGCGCCCGCCGCCCTCGGCCCCCACCGGCGTCGCCTCCGCCTCCGGCCCACCGCGCCACCGGCGTCGCCGCTGCCGGCCCGGACCGCTGCTCCCCGACCGGACCGCCGCGCCCCGATCTTGAGGTCAGTGCTACTCCCCCCTGTTTTAGGGTTTTTTTTTTCAGATGTAGCTAGCAATTTTGTTAAGAGGTAGTAGCAATTAACTATAGTAGCTTAGAATAGCTTGTATAGTTGTTAATATGGATTGTAGCAATTAGCAATTTGAGTGATGCAAATAAGATTGTAAACTAATTAAAAAGGGCCGAATATGGTGCACAAATGGTGTGCTGGTCGTAGAGGGGATACACCAATTTGTGAAAGTGACATGGATTCATGATGATATCTGGTGAATGTGTCAAAAATCTACAGAGAATCAGGCAACACTTTGGATTTAAGCATTCAGTACCAAAAGGATAAGCATCATGGAGTTAACACATATTCTCATGCCAAATATTTCAAACTAAAATGAAAGGAATAGGTTACTTTTGTAGCAATTAGCTATAGTAGCAATTAGCTACTCCCCCCTTCATATGGATTGTTCAATCTTCGAATGAGTAGAAATTGTTGCTCGATCTTGATGTTAATTATGCTTAGTTGTTAATGATGTTGGTTATGCAAATTTGTTGATAATGTTATTGATTATGTAGATGTTAAGCATGCTTATGTTTTGCTTTAGTATTCTTAATGTTTATGTTCATTGCTGCTTATCGTTATTGAATTAAGTTATTAAATGTTCAAATTTTGATTAATTGTTATGTTTCTTTTAGCATGTTCAATATTCTTTATATATATAAATATATAAATATAAATATAAATATATATATATATATATATATATAAGCGGGTTAAAACGATAATGTATCAGAAGAAATATCAAAAGAGAGAGGAGATATTCTACGCCATATCGCCTGCGGCGAGCATGACAGCGGAGGAGAGGCCGGCAGCGGAGGACGGCCCTGACTATGAAACTTTCAACTCTGACCCACTTTTCTCCTCACTCTCGTTCTCTTTCCTCATTCGTAAATGACCTGAAAATGAACATGAGCAACGTAACCTATAGCAATTGATTACCCGTTTCGGATCGGCACGTCTCACATGCCATTGGCATGTGAGACGTGCAGGTTCGGAATTGTCCCTTTTTGGACAGCCTCGGAGTGACCGAGGGGGCGTGGCTTGTGACGAGACGCGGGTCCGGATTTGGACGAGATTTTGGTGGCGTAACCCTGTTGTTCTCTGCTGCACCATTTTCGGGCGTGCAGTGGAGAACAGCGGGGTTATGCTGCCGAAATTTCGTTCGAATCCGGATCACGCGTCTCGTCATGAGCACGCTCCGCTCGGTCACTCTTGGGTGGGTTTAGGATCTATCTGCCTAGGTTGTAGGGCCGTGACATAACACAACAATACATTAACGACAATTTCTTTCGCATTAAACTGCAGAGTCAAAAATGGGTGAAGACCGCAGTTGGATGTATACTGGCTGGAAGAGCAGAAATGGTGGTCACTCCGATGAGTGGTTTATCAAGTTAGATCAATTTTTGGATCGAGCATTTTCGTTGTCAACGGAAGATATGGTGCGGTGCCCATGTACAAAATGCCGAAACACTAAGTTTTTGAGAAGATTGGAGCTTTCGTTTCACTTATGTCGAAACGGTTTCACTCCACAATATGAAGTGTGGACCTTCCACGGCGAGACTAATTCTCGAGTCATAGCCGAAGTGGATGAGGATGATGATATAACAGAGGTTGATAGGATGGATGAGATGTTAGAAGCTCTTGAAGTGGAGGATCCTCTTACAAATGAGGCAGAGAAGTTCTTCGAGGAGCTGAAGAAATCACAAGAGCCGTTGCATGAACACACGGATGTGACCGTACTTGCTTTCTTGACCAGATTTATGGCAATTAAGTCCAAGTACTTTTTTTCCATCAACTGCTACAATGATCTCATGAAATTGATCTGCGATATCCTTCCACGACCTCACAAAGCGCCACCAGATATGTATCAGTCAAAGATCAAGATATCTGGTCTCGGTATGAAGTATGAGAAAATTGATGTGTGCCCAGACAACTGCATGCTATTCTGGAAAGAGCACGCCAATGAGAAGATGTGCTTGAAATGTGGTAAATCGAGGTATGTCGAAGTTGTTAATGACGATGGCGATAATGTGATGACAGATGTCGCACATAAGCAGCTTCGTTACTTGCCTGTGACACCTCGGTTGAAGCGGATGTTTCATTCAAAAAGAACCGCAAGACACATGAGATGGCACAAAGAAGGTAAACGTGAGAACAAAGAATTCTTGACGCATCCGTCCGACGGTGATGCATGGAAGGCGCTAGACCGTTTCGATCCAGACTTTTCTCGTGATGCGAGGAATGTTCGCATCGGATTAGCGACAGACGGATTTTCACCGTTCAGTACGAATGCCGCTCCATACTCATGTTGGCCTGTCTTTGTCATTCCGTACAACCTGCCACCTGCTTTTTGTACGAGGAACGAGTTCATGTTTCTCAGCCTCATTGTACCTGGACCTGATCATCCCGGGTCACGTCTCAACGTGATGTTAAAACCGCTGATCGAAGAATTGAAAGTCTTGTGGACAGGAGTCGAAGCGTACGACAGTTACAAGAAGCAGAAATTCAACCTTCGAGCTGCTTATTTGTGGTCCGTCCATGATTTGCCGGCATACGGCATGTTTTCCGGATGGAGCACTCACGGTCGTCTGACGTGTCCGATATGTGCTTCAGACACGGATTGCTTTCGACTAACTCATGGAGGCAAAATATCTTATTTCGATTGTCACAGACGTTGGCTGCCCTCGAATCATATATTTAGGCAGCAGAGGCATGTCTTTCGAAAGAACACTGTTGTCACTAAAGGACCACCGAAGCGTCTCAACGGGTCAGAAATTCCGGTGTTGTGACGAGAGCAATGGACACTCAAGGGAATTTAACCGATTATTATGGTATCATTAATAAAATCCTTGAATTTAATTTTACCGGAAATAAGACCCTTCGAGTTGTCTTCTTTGACTGTGACTGGTTTGATCGTACTCATGGAACTCGAGAAAACCAATTTGGAATGGTGGAAGTGAATCATAAGGACCGACTACGGGGTTACGATACATTTGTTCTTGCGCATCAAGTTGAACAAGTGTATTATCTACCTTATCCATGCACGAAGCTCAGTGCTTGGTGGGTGGTATATAAGGTGAATCCTCGTGAGCGGCTATATACTCCTGGGGATGATGGTTACCATGCTAGCGAAGACGTTGAAGAAGTGTACCAAGAAGAAGAGTTGCCAGACACTTTTATCGTCGAGCTTGGTGCAGGACTCGATCAATTAGTTGGAGATGTTGAAGACGTTGAAGATGTAGAGGCAGATGATACACGAAAACGGAAATTAGAACAGGCCATGATGGAAGATCGTTGGGCTGGTTTAAGGAGTAGGGCACAGACACATGACAATGATGTTGATGAATTTTGAAAGTGACTACAAGTAATGTTTTCTTGAAGATAGTAACATGAATTTTATATATTTTATTTGCATATTTACTAATTATCTAATTACAATAGGATGGCGTCAAAGAAGGGTAAGAAGGTGCCACCGACGAGGGGGTTCTACCCCTCTAGACCCGAGGACGCTTTCGTTGGTGCCTCGTCGACTGGCAGCAGACGCTCTCAGCTGCTGGGGCACGTTCAGACCAGCTCTAGAGCTTCGTCACAGGTAAATGTCACTCGTTTTTGACAAATTCTTTAAATTCAAATTCACATTAAACTTACTTATGAATCATTTGAATGTTGTAGTCCTCACCGGCTGACTCAGAGGCTGCGGCGCCTTCGGTGAGCCAGCCTTCGGCGAGGCAGCCCTCGGCCAGCCAGCACTCGGCGAGGCAGCCCTCGGCGAGTCAGCCCTCGGCCAGGAAGGTACACGGCCAGGATTTCGATTGGGAACGTCAACCGATCGATCCTCAAGCCGCGTATGCAACCGGTGGTGGAAAAGCACACGGAAGGTGAGTTTGCAAGTCATTTTATCGTTTTCAATTCAAAGTATTCAAGATATTTTAATTTCATATTACTGACTCTCTTTTTTATAGGCTCGCCATATTCGACGGAGTTGTCGACTCGAGGGCGGGTAGACCTGCGAGAGGCAGCTCCACGCAGGCTTCGGGTACGGGAGGTCGCCGCTCGCAGAGGGACATTGAGATGCAGTCCCTCCGAGAAACTGTAGAAGAAAATGAAAGGCGACATGAGGAGGAAAGGAGGGCGATGGAGGCCACGATCCAAACCCAGGCAGCAGCGTTGGCGCAGATGCGGGAAGCAATGGAGGTAACAATCTAAAAATTAAAATTCTTATTAATTCAGCTTAAATGACTTACTAATAGGTAGCATTTAATGTTTGCAATGACAGGCCATCGCTCGGGCGCAGGGTCTGGGAATCCAGCTACCGGTACTACCACCGGTCCTCCCAGGCGATCCTTCTTCAGCGGGTCAGGTAAGTCTCTATGTAATCCTTCTTCTCCAGCGTAATAAGATTGAGATAGATGAAAGAGAGAGATAGTTAGATAGAAGAAAATGATTGAGATAGAAGAAAGAAAGAGATAGAAGAAAGGGAGACAGAAGAAAGAGTGAAAGATAGATAGAGTAGGATGGGAATGAAGAGAGAGTAAGATGTAGATGGAGATAGAGAGAGGGGAAGATAGAGGGAGGGAGATGTAGATGGAGATAGAGGGAGGAAGATAGAGGGAAAAGGATAGCAATAGAGAGATAGAGTGAGCAAGAAAGATAGAGTGAGAGACAAATAGAGAAATGAAAAGAGAGAGGAAGAGAGGGTGATCTAGATGAAGATAGAGGGAGAGGGAGGGAGAGAGATGTTGATGCATATATTCTAACTCTAAGTTTTATTAATTGCAGGGATCCGCGACGGCTGCACAAACGCCGTCGCCTTCGCTACCGCCGCCTGGATTGAGGCGCGACGACGACGACTTCGACTTCGGAGGTGGCTTCGGAGGTTAGATGGGCGAGTGAGCCCTTTTATTTACTTTGTTGATGACGATGTGAGATGTATCGGAATTTGAGTTTGTGATTGTGATGATCTTTGTGTATATATTGTGTATGCTGTGTATGCTGTGTATATTGTGTTGTGAATCTGGCCATCGAGCCGGTTAGAGTTTTCTGTTTTTAAAAAAAATAAAAAACCTTATTTGCGACGGCTTTTTATACAGTACCGTCGCAAATAAGGTACCTAGCCGTCGCAATTAAGCCACTGCTATTTGCGACGGCCTGGCCGTCGCAAGTAAGCTTTAATTGCGACGGCCAGGCCGTCGCAAATAGAGTCGTGGGCCCAGAAGAGGACACGTGGGCCCTGCCCTCTAAACTTATTTGCGACGGCCTAGCCGTCGCAAATAGCATATATTAATTGCGACGGCCCGGCCGTCGCAAATAAGCTTTAATTGCGACGGCACGGCCGTCGCAAATAAGGCCGCGGGTCCCACCAGCCCGCAGCAACAACTTGCGACGGCCTCCCCTAGCCGTCGCAAATAAGTTAATTTGCGACGGTGGCCGTCGCAAATAAGCTTATTTGCGACGACATATTTGCGACGGCCGGAGGCCGTCGCAAATAAAGAAAGCCGTCGCAAATAGCTTATTTGCGACGGCATCTGGCTTATTTGCGACGGCATCTGGCTTATTTACGACGGCTTCGGCCGTCGCAAATCGTCGGGATTCCTGTAGTGTTGTATCAACCCTTTTTTTGCATATTTATTTTCCATTCGACCATCATTCACCTTGCATGTAAAAAAATGCAGGATAAATTTGTTTTTTAATAAAATAAATGATGTGCGGTAAGAATGGTTTGGAATTCACATAGTTAAAATGATGAATAGTTGCCCTGTTTTAATTTTTCTAAGTCTCTAGTTTACAAGTTACTACTCTCCAACGTATTGCTCTTATTGGCTAAAATTGCTTTTGCCTTGATTTGGAAATTGTCGGTACCAGAAGCTTAATCCATTCTAAGTTGTTGTGAGATATGATATAGTGATAGGGCTGATATTCCTAATTTGAAAGTAAAACTTAGATTTCCAGAGAAATTCTAAAAATATTTAAGTTACTCTCATTTGATTGGAAATACCTACCAATGCCATATGATATATCACATTGATAGACTTTATGCATATGCTATTTGTCTTCACATTGAGTTTTGTCAAACTAGTATAGACCTATGTGAGATTTCATTTATTACTTTTTGAATTCAAGACTTCACTTGCACATGCTATACTTCTACACTGGAAGTAAGCAAAATTCCATCATATCATCATTCCACAATAAAAAGAGAAACTCCATATCATTCACGCTGAGTACTCTCTCCAAAATTTATTGCATAAAAGGGAGTAGAAGACATGGCTACAAAAAAAATAAAAATGCATGCTTACATCGTAAGCATGAGAAAAAAAGGGGGTAGCCATGTTTCATCCCTGCAAAATAAGAGAGTCCACTCAAAAAGGAGTCATCTTAAGATCCACATCCACTACATTCCATCACACATACACAAGTCTTGAATCAAATTGTTTTGAACTGATTTCTCCTAAGGCTTACTCTTTTGACTTAGCAATGTTATTTGTTGCAAATATGCCTACTATATTCCCTACCAAGCTCCACATACAAGCCTTATGTAGAGGTAGGATGAATTTAGGAAAAATGCCTTGGTGAGGATATATTTCCACTACACACAAAGGAGGGACTTGAGAGACTCAAATTTAGATACTTAAAATCTAAATTGAACTCTTCAAATTTTTAGTGGAACATGATTTCTAGGGTATGTGTGCTCCATTTGCTGTTCTATCTTTCAACCACCCATGAATAGGAGATGGCATAAGCCCCATAATGACTTAAGATGGGTGAAGTACCATGCTAATTTTTGCAATACTAGGTCGAGTATTTTGTTGTGCACATGGTACTTTTAAAAAGTAGAACATTGTAGCAACTCCTGATTATCAACCTAAAGTCTTGACTTTGCTCGGGACGAGCAAAGGATAATCTTGGGGAGTTTGTTAACGAATGTTATATACCAATTTCACCCATCAATATAACTCAATTATGTGAAGGAAATATCATTTCTTACACACATCACTTTTCTATCTAACCAATTTCCACATGTCTTTGGAGAAAGTAGTGTATGCAGGCATTCTATGCAGAATTGAAGAGAAAAAAGGGGATGGATCCCATAAAATATCATTCCATCCAATCAGGGGATGCCACGTTGCACCACATGGATCAAATGGCCCACAAACAAAAGTATCTGAGGCCATCCAATGTTGTAGCACCCATATCAATCAACGGGACCCACCTGGAAGTCACCCCAAGGAAGAACACCAGAAATGGTCAACATTTTTGTTCGACTGACTAGGGGTTTCGGCTGAACCCTTCCTGGCGCCAAACTCGGTCAACTTTCATGTGTCGAGTCCCTGTGGTGACTGGTAACGATGAAGACTGATTCGCACGCTTTTGGTGGCGAGAATCGACCCTTCTCCAAGCTATAAATAGGACCCATCACCCCTCACCTCAACACACACCACATGAGTATTCATCCCTTGTATCCACTACTCTCCATAGATTTAGAGGACTATAGGATGTAGAGAGGAGAGCTTCTAGTCCATAGCCCAAGTAGGAGAGGAGTAGGAGTCTCTTCCCATTTTCCAATTGGGAAAGGTATGGCTCTCATATTCCTATTTGTATTTGTGACTTTATTCTTAATAAAGATGTTATATTTAGTCTTCCATTGTTCATCTACTTGGATGAAGTGTTTCTTGTTTGATTGTGGATTCCATGTATGTGGTAAGAGTAGTATTTATGATTATGCTATACCATTATCTTTATATCATCATAAACACTATAAACCTCCACTATATTCTAATTAGCTATGACATGATTATGTTAACTTGAATCACTTGTGCTATGAATTAACATTGGTTCAATGATGATTTAGTTCATTGCCTTAGGAAGGCTTGTGCCTAGGCTCTTAATGTAATTACTTAATATGCTAGCATGTTGCCAGGATAGAGAGTAGCGTTGAATGGCTTGTATGCCCACGAATTGAAGAGGTAGGCAGTAGGAGGTGATAGCCCTATCTGTCCTTTGTAATCCTCCACGTTCGGCCATACCACAGGCTATTGGCGGGAGTCGCCCTAGTATTGCTAGGGGTAAACCCGTGCCTGATTTGTTAATCCACTTAGCATGAGAAATCATAATTGACATAATCATTAGTAACTAACATAGGCTATGCATATGTACATTAGAAGCATTGTAGGAGTCTATACCTAGTTCTTAGCCTAGTCACTCTTTACCCCATTTACCTCCTTGGGGTAGAATGCTCTTGTGTGTGTCACACTACCTCAACTACCCTTTATCCATCCTTGCTACAACCATACCTAGGCCAACCTAGCCTTTCCACCTGATGATTGTTGTACTTCCATCTAGCCTTCCTTTGGTAGAATATAAATGACACCCTTTGGGAATACTCTTAGAGGGGAAATACTACATCGATAGTTTTCGTGCGCTTGCGGATTTACATTTATAATCAAAAATCGATTAACAAGTATTTCTGGCACCACTACTAGAGATGAATTGTTAGTATGTGCTGACATGTTTCAAAAGTTGGGACCCCCAAATTTCATTAACTCTAATGTTCGAAGGACCTGTTGCCGTGGAGGAAGAAGCGGCCAGGGCCAGCGTTCAAGAAGCTGCCCAGACAGTTGCCTCATTTTTCAATAGGAACACCAGTGGTTAGGACCTTTCATTTTTTGCCTTTATCTTGTAATCCTCTTATTTTAAATGAATGAAATATTTTTTAATTCCATTTTTTGTGTGTCTTCAATGTATTGGCCTTTACCTTATTGGCCCCTTGGTGGATGTACACAATTTGATTGTGAACATGTATCAAAAGGATTTGACAATGTCTTGAGGACTTCACTTCAAACTCGTTACCAAAATGATAGCTCTGAGGTTCGAAGTTTTCTTATGAAATCTCCAAGGACCCTTTGTTACATCAACGGCAGGCCCCCTGGGAGTTGTCAGAGCTTGGTAGCTTCGATGACGCCAATTGTAAATGCATAAAACGTCAACTGCGGGCCCCCTGGGAGTTGTCGGAGGTTGGTAGATTCCACGGCACCCACTGTCAACACATAGAACGTCGACTGCAGGCCCCATGGAAGTAGTAGGAGCTTGGTAGCTTTGACATCGCCCACTGTCAACGCATAAAACGTCGATGGCGAGCCCCCTGGGAGTTGTTTGGTGCTTGGTATCTTTAACGACGCCCATTGTCAAATGCATAGAACGTTGATGGCGGGCCCCCTGTGAGTTGTCGGAGCTTGGTGGCTTCGACAGCGCCCACTATCAACGCATAGAACATCGATGGCGGCCCCCTGGGGGTTGTTGGAGCTAGTGCCCTGGCAGCATCCACAATCACCGAGCAAATTGCCATTGAATATTCATTTTTCTAGCGCATAAGAAACGAGAAAACAAGTAAAATTCATTCTTGTCTATAACTTATTATTCTTCTTTGAATTTTAGATCCTAAGGAATTTTACCTGATGACATAGGTGTATTGATTAAATCTCTTTAGGTTCGAATGCCTTCCGGACCCGCCCTACTGGGACCTGCCAGGATATAGGTAGAGCGGCGTACTTAGGGTGCCTGAGCAGTCTAAGTCGATAGCACACTCCAGACCTATCATTGGCTTTGGTTTTCAGGCGAGTAGACCATACAGCAATGCTAAGACCCAAAGGAAGATTAACAATACAATCTATATATCTCATGAATACCCTGGATTAAATTTCAAAGGGACTGCACAAAATTGTTATAGACAAGAAGGTAAAAAAGTAATGAGATTGTACAAATGAAATGCACGTAGAGTCTGTCCGTATAAAATGTTTCTCATTAAGGTTCAAATTATAGGGGAAGACAAGGACACACTTAAAGTACAATGACCAAGTTAAGTGTGCTATTCATCTTGATCTAACCCAGGGAGGGTAAAGACACACATAAAGTGTGGGACCAAGTTAAGTGCGCTCGGACGCTTCTAGACTTTGTTCGTTGACTATAAGAGATACAATTTATACAAACAGACTCACCTTTGTGTAGCTAAACATAAAACTTACGGAGGTGCTCGATGTTCCATGGATTGGGCAGCGGAGTCCCATCATCAGTTGCCAAGCGAACGCATCTGGGGCAAGAAACATTGATAGCTCGGAAGGGGCCTTCCCAGCCTGGGAAGAGTTTGTTCATCCCTTCTCGAGTCAGTATTCTCCGTAGAACCAGATCGCCTTCTTCTAGCTGCCGGTTGCGCATGAACCTTTGGTGATAGCGCTAGAGCACCTGGCGGTATCGTGCGTTCCGAATAGCTGCTTGGCACCTTGTCTTGTCGATGAGAACTAGGTCTTCACGCAAGAGCTTTTCCTGCATGGCTTCGTCGATGGTCGGGACTTGGAGAGAACCCATGGTGACCTCCGGAGGAAGGACTGCTTTAGCTCCATACACCAAGAAGAAAGGTGTCTCTCCAGTTTCGTGGCTAGGTGTTGTCCTGCTTGCCCACAATGCAGATGGAAGCTCCTCTATCTAGTTGGCACCATGTTTCTTCAGGCACTCATATGTGCGCGTCTTGAGGCCCTTGAGTATTTCTACATTAGATCTCTCATCTTGGCCATTGATTGCCAGGTGAGCTACTAATGCATAGCTAAGTTGTATGCCGAGATCTTCGCAGTACTCTTGGAATGTTGCACTTGTGAATTGGGTTCCGTTGTTGGTAATGACTTTCTTTGGAACTCCAAATCTGCAGACTATGGACTTCAAGAACTTTGTTGCAGATTGCTTGTTGATTGTCACAACTAGGGTAGCTTCCGGCCACTTTGTGAACTTGTCGATGGCAACATACAAGAACCTATAACCTCTGACGACTTCTGGGAATGGTCCCAAAATGTCCATCCCCCACACAACGAATGGCCACGTGAGAGGTATCATTTGCAGTGACTGAGACGGTGTGTGAATCTGCTTCACGTGGAACTGGCATGCTTCACTCTTTTTTACCAGTTCGACTGCATCTTGAAGCGTTGTAGGCCAGTAAAAACCATGCCAAAAAGCTTTACCGACCAGCGTGCGAGAAGACGTGTTGTTCTCGCACTCACCTCCATGGATCTCCACGAGAAGCTCGAAGCCTTCTTCCTGGTAAATGCACCTCATTATAATGCGGTTGGCACCATGTCAGTAGAGATTTCCTTCTACAAACGTGTATCTTTTAGCCAATTTGACAATTCGATCTGCGGAAGCAGCGTCTTCAGGAAGGATTATGTCCTTCAACTAGCTCCGGATTTCTAAGATCCATGCATTGAAGCTAACTTGAGCTTCTGGATCTTGCGCGCTGGGTTGTTCAATGCTTCCTGCAGCGCCTATGATCCTTGGTGGGCATCATGGTAACAGGCCCTCTGGGACCGCCAGCTTAGAGGTGTTGTTCTTGCCCCCATCACTCATCTAGGCAGGCTGAGCAGCAAGTCCTGACAATCTTCTAAAAAAACTCTATCTCGAGCTTGAGCTCCAGTTGAAGCCTTCGTTGAGAGGTCATCAGCTACAGCGTTGTTGAGACGCTGGACATGACAGAGATCGAGGATGTGGAAGTCCTTCTACATCTTATGGACTTCAAGTAGATATGCATCAAGTTGATGGTTGTTGCAACTGCATTCACCTTTGACTTGTTTGATGATGAGTTGCGAGTCACCCTTCACCAGTAGCTGCCTGAAGCCATATGATAGCACCAACTTGAGTCCGTAGATGAGAGCTTTGTACTCCGCCATGTTGTTGGTTGCCTTGAAGTCAAGGTGTATCATGTACTTGACCTTGTCCCCGGTCAGAGCGAGGAGAAGGATTCAAGCTCCGACCCCCTGCTTCTGCACAAAGCCTTCGAATTAGAGTGTCCAGTGAGGCTTAGTGAAGACCGGAACCTTAGGTTCCGGCTTCTGCTCATTGAGGCCCCCTAGAATTGATGAATAAGGAGTCCACTCCACCATGAAATCAGTCAGTGCTTGACTCTTGATAGCACGTCAAGGCAGGAATTCTAGATCGAATTATGCTAGCTCCGCAACCTACTTGGCGATATTTCAAGTAGAATTTGGATTATGCAATATAGCACGCAGTGGATAGGAAGTTACCACTGATACTTGTGGGCCTCGAAGTAGTGATGTAGCTTTCTTGAGGCAATAAGGACTGCATATAGAAGCTTATTCACCTCAATGTAGCGAGTCTGGGCATCGTGGAGCACTTCACTAATGAAGTAAAATGGCCGATGGGCGGTCCGGACCCTCCCAGAGGGGCTCGGAGCTTCTTTTCTATCGACCCAGACCCTCGCGTAGGGATACGAATCTTCTTCTTGAGCAACCCGGACGCTATCGGAGGGGTCCGAATCTTCTTCTTCATTAGCCTAGACCTTCTCGGAGGGGTCTAGACCTTCTTCTTGAACAGTAGAAACTCCCTCAGTTGAGAGATGCTGATCCACATGTGTCTTGCCTTTAGGATCCGTGCCTGGGGGTCAGGACTAGACTCGCCTTCAGGTAGCTCCGGACCGTACCGGAGGGGTCTAGGCTCCTAAGCTAAAGATTGATCCGGTGTCTTCATGACCAGGACATGCTGACAACCTCCATAGTTGCCAAGATGTAAAGTAGAAGATGCTCACCAGGCTGTGGATCTACCAGAACTGGTAGTGTGGTGAGGAGTTGCTTGATCTCTCAAAATGCCTTCTCCGCTTCTCCAAACCACTAGAATGGTCTAGACTTCCTCAATAATTTGAAGAAGGGAAGTGATCGCTCTACCAGCCTTAAGATGAACCGGCTTAGCGCAGCTAGACACCCAGTTAGCTTTTGGACATCCTTGACACAGGTTGTATGCCGCATCTCTTCAATGGCCTTGATTTTTGCCGGATTTGCCTCAATTCCTCATCAGTCACCAAGAAACCAAGGAGCTTTGCGGAGCTAACCCCGAAGACACACTTGTCCTAGTTGAGCTTTGTATGTGTCAAGCTCATCTTGTCAAAAACAACTTGCAGATTGTCAAGGAGTGATTCCTTGTTCTTCACCTTGACGACGATTTCATCGATGTAGACCTCCACCATGTCCCTGATGACTCTCCAAATGTTTTGTGCATGGCTCACATAAAAGTTGAAGCAATGGTTTTGAGGCCAAAAGGCATGGCAGTGTAACAGTACAACCCATCTAATTTAATGAAGGTAGTATGCTCTTCATCTTCCCTAGACATTTGAATCTGATGATATCCAGAATATGCATCTAGGAAACATAGTAACTCACACTCGGAGGTAGAATTCTCTATATGATCTATTCTACAAAGTGGAAATGGATCTTTTGGGCATGCCTTATTCAAGTTGGTGTAGTCGATGCACATTCGAAGCTTCTCCCTGACCTATGGTACCACGACTGGGTTTGCCAGCCACCGAGGATGGTGAACCTCTGGGATGAAACCAGCGTCGAGAAACTTCTTGATTTCTTGTCTGATGAAGTTCTACCGCTCGACTGATTGCTTCCCGGGCTTCTGATGTACTTGCCGTGGATCGGGTATATCTTCAGGTTGTTCTCGATCACCTCTCTAGGGATCCAGGCATCTTTGACTGTTGCCATGAAAACACATCGAGATTCGCCCAGACGAAAGTGACGAGTGCGAGTTCCTATTTGTCGTCCAAACCTCCCGATATACACGTGGTATTGGGAGCATCGGAACCAATTTGTGATGAGGACATCACTTCTATGGATACAAACAACACTCCATTGAATATACAAGATGCAATCAATAGAGTTCATACACAACAATTAATTTCAGAGGTGAACTCATTCTTATATATTTCCTTATATGTTTTTGAGCATAGATTGCTACTTAATGATTTATTTGTGATTAGGATCCATGGAGAGGTTCAAGGAGTACTTGGAGGGAGTATTAGGGACGTGGAAGACCAGAGAATTCGTTCAAAGAAGATGGAAACCGAACCAAACTCCAAATCGTAACCAACTCGGAGTCCAGGAGCAGTACACACTAAAACGGACACCCAGGACGCATACGAACTCCGTTTTGGACGTTCTACATATGCACGGAAAGAGGAGAGGATAACCTTTCCAATGGAACCGGTCCCATGTCAATATTCCTTCGGAGTCGAAGGGAATCGTCGAAACAAAATCAAGTACAGAATCTGTCAGGGTGCTGCGCCACCGTATTGGGCCATTGGGCCTTGAATCAAGTCTAAGTCCATTATTTTCGTGTCTTAGGGTTAGGTCACGACCCTAACACCCCCTTGGACGTCCTCCCACCTATATATACTCCATGGTAGCCGCCATAGACAATTGGGTTTTGCTTAGATCAATAATATCGCCGTTTTTCGGTTTGTGAAACCCCAATTCAGCAATTTCAGATTGCTTTTTTCTACGTTCTTGCTTGTGTTCTCAGTTGCACTTGCAGGGATTAGCCTTCTTGGCGAGGTCAATCGTGTGAAGCACGGTTGATAACCAACGGAGCGGTGGTGTAGTGATTGCAGGGGCTGTTCGTGTTCTACTCGAGAGCCTCGGATCATCAACGTCGAGATCTCCATCAATCGACTTACCCATTACCTATCGGAAGATCGGGCATCATCAATTCTCCTATCAATTGGTATCAGATTTCTAGGTTGCCCGTTAGGTAATTCATCTATCCATTACATTAGTTTTGTTTTTCATACCTAGAGTCCACAAAAAAGCCACAAAAAAACTTGCAGTTTAGTAGATCTATTCATTACTTTGTCCAAACCACCATTGAGCCTTTGCAACTTTCGTTTTCAGTTTGGTTTTGTTGAGTTTGTGTCCGTTGTTGAGTCATATTGCTGGTTTAGAAAGTTTTTTTAGTCTTAGTTTGAGTTTTGTATTGTGTTGATTCATCCTTTTGAATCACGTCATCACGTCCAGATTAGATTCATCTCTGTCCAGTTCAGTAGTTTCATCATATCTAGCTCATACGAACTCGGATTTTCGTGTTCTTATACTTTCTGGAAAGCTTAAGAAGTTATCTATAACTTTGGTATTCATCATTTTAGAAGAAAATATATATATCGATGTCGAAATTGCATTAGATCCGAATCTGTTATTGACCTAAAAATTCTGAACAGTCTGTATTTTGGGGGCAGTATCTCCTATTGTTCTTTTCCAAAATAGGTCTTCCATATATTGAAATTAAAGAGGAGAGATATATCTACAATCTTGCTGTTCTAAGTTTTCCAATTTAGAGCCTATAAGTGTGCCTATTTGTCCTTAGAAGGTTGAGCAGAAAATCTGCGACAGACACACGAGATATCTTGGGTTGATTTTCATTGTGTTCTTCCCTTGCAGCACATTCTGAAAAAAAAAGGAAGAAAAAAAGAAAAAGGCCAGTGCAAAACAAGAAACAAAAGCCGCACAAAAAAAGAGGAAAAAACAATAAAAAAACAGAAGTGCTTGCATTCTTTGTGTCATCTAGTTTTGTCTCATGTCTTGCTAGCTTGAACTACTAGGAACACATTTAGGCCAGCAACTTTGACAAATACTTTGGACACTTATTCAACTTTACTATCTGATTTCATTGTTGCTAATCCTTGCTACAAATAAAGTGCCATCCAAGCTACACCTTACTCTTGAGCAGAACCGATACACCTTTGCAATCATCTCACGCTTCATTGGTTTTTTCATACCGGCCACCGTTTGCCACCTGCAGTGTCGGTAAGAACACTTGTAAGAGCGTGGTAAGACGCTTGAGAGTGTGTGATTCCACTTCCACTTTTCCATTATCCTTTGTAGTTGATAGGGATAACATATTTTTTTGTGTTGTCTTCTGTTTGCTACTAACAATGTCAGGTAAAAGCAAGAATCATGCATTATATGCTGAGATGATGGACATGATGAAGACGGCGATAGAGTTGCTCACTAAAAATCAAACATCAACCAAGGATTCACATGACATTCAGACCACCTTTACAACACCTTCCACAAGAAGTAATTACATTCTCCCATCTCTTCCTTCTTATGATGGTTTTGGTTACGATGAATATATTGCTTGGGAAATAGAGTTGGATAAAATTTTTGGACAATGTCATATGTGTGAGAAAAGAAAGATTAGAAATGTTGCAAGTGCATTAGTAGGTTGTGCATTGACTTGGTGGAACAACTTAAGTGATTTAGAAAGACCTCGAACATGGAATGATATGAAAATTCTTATGCGAGAAACTTTTGCTAATGTATCTAATTGTAAAGATGAAATACATGAACTTGAGAAGAATTTTCTTGTTGTACCTCCTCCTTTGCCTAACATTTTGCAGTAACATGAACAAATAAATGGAGATGCAAATGAGAGTGAGGTGTTGAACAACTCTTCTGAATTTTTTGATGAATCAACTCATAATGCATTTGAATTTCTTGCTGAAAATGAGAGTAGTGTTAGTGGACAATGCTCTACAGTTAACCACGGTATGACATTTTCAGATGTGCTGAATTTTGCTACCAATCATACTATCAATGAGCAGCAACAAGATGAACCTTTTCATAATACAACTTTACCATTAGTTGATTTTCCCACTGATTCTTATAACAAAAATGAGTTGTGTGCTGATAATTATATTATACCTATGCTAGAACAACCAAATGAATTTGATACTTTATCACTCACTTGTGCTGAAATTAAGCATTTGATCCCAACTACATGTGAAAGGGATGAGCTGAAATTGTTATGTTCTCTAAATACTTTGGGCTATATTGAATTTGACACTCTTTGTGATCTAGATATCGTAGAGAAGATAATATTTTCTCAATCTGAATTGCCTTTGTTAAGTAGAAATATTTTTCATGCTATAGGCAAATATGAACATAGTGGTATGTTATATGGTGCATGAAGTTTACATATGTTCAAATGAGGAAGTTCCTTTTGTGCTGCAACAACATGGTCAAGTAAATGAATGTACTAACGCTAATAATGTCTTGTCAAGTTTTTCTAGTATGTTTTCCTTGCAGCAGGGACAACAAAAGCATTATTCACTGTGGTTGTGCATTATGGACAACACTTACTCTACCTCCAATGTAAGCCTCTTTGCTGGACATACGAGCAAGCCGAGGACGGCTTCTCATAAAGAAGGGGAGAATGATGAGATCATGCATATTATTATTACACTTACAAACATGACACAATGTTTATTTGTTTGGGATCCTGGCTCAAGTGAATGTGCACTCTTATTTGATGGACAAGATCAAGATGGTGCACTATGCCGTCCACCACCTTGGCCTCCTCCTTTCATGCTTACAAGAAGATTTGATGGCGTTGCACATATGGACCCACACATGATAGAAGATGAACTTGAGTCGAGGACGACTCCAATTCAAGATGGGGAGGATGATGAGGACATCACTTCTATGGATACAAACAACACTCCATTGAATATACAAGATGCAATCAATAGAGTTCATACACAACAATTAATTTCAGAGGTGAACTCATTCTTATATATTTCCTTATATGTTTTTGAGCATAGATTGCTACTTAATGATTTATTTGTGATTAGGATCCATGGAGAGGTTCAAGGAGTACTTGGAGGGAGTATTAGGGACGTGGAAGACCAGAGAATTCGTTCAAAGAAGATGGAAACCGAACCAAATTCCAAATCGTAACCAACTCGGAGTCCAGGAGCAGTACGCACTAAAACGGACACCCAGGACGCATACGAACTCCGTTTTGGACGTTCTACATATGCACGGAAAGAGGAGAGGATAACCTTTCCAATGGCACCGGTCCCATGTCAATATACCTTCGGAGTCGGCGGGAATCGTCGAAACAAAATCAAGTACAGAATCTGTCAGGGTGCTGCGCCACCGTATTGGGCCATTGGGCCTTGTATCAAGTCTAAGTCCATTATTTTCGTGTCTTAGGGTTTGGTCACGACCCTAACACCCCCTTGGACGTCCTCCCACCTATATATACTCCATGGTAGCCGCCATAGACAATTGGGTTTTGCTTAGATCAATAATATCGCCGTTTTTCGGTTTGTGAAACCCCAATTCAGCAATTTCAGATTGCTTTTTTCTACGTTCTTGCTTGTGTTCTCGGTTGCACTTGCAGGGATTAGCCTTCTTGGCGAGGTCAATCGTGTGAAGCACGGTTGATAACCAACGGAGCGGTGGTGTAGTGATTGCAGGGGCTGTTCGTGTTCTACTCGAGAGCCTCGGATCATCAACGTCGAGATCTCCATCAATCGACTTACCCATTACCTATCGGAAGATCGGGCATCATCAATTCTCCTATCAATTTGGATGACTTTGATGGGGATGTCGATGTCGCCGCTTGGTTGTCGAGCCACACTGACGTGAGATTGAAGGTTGTTGAGTTGGTCGCTCCATGCCAGATTCTTCTACTTGCGCCGTTGCGAGCACATGAAGTTCTTCCAGCGTAGTTACTTCAGCTACGTGATCCCCATAGATCCAAAGGATGCCTCAATGAGTCGGCATCTTCAACTCCAGACAACCGTAATGGGCTACATCCATGAACCTATGTAGGGTTGGCCTGCCTAGGATGGCGTTGAAGGGAAGGCTGATGTGTGCCACATCAAAAACTAGCTTCTCGAACCTATAGTCATCCCGAGTCCCTAAGGTCATCGGGAGTGTAATTGATCCGAGATGAGTGATGGCTCCCGGACCTACTCCAGAGAAAGGACGTGAGGGCCTAAGTTCCAATAGGCTGAGTTGGAGCTTCGCAAAAGCCTCAAAGCTAAGTAGGTTGAGCGCCAAACATCCGTCCACCAGTACATGGTAGAGCTGGATGTTGTTGATAGTAGGAGATACATGGTAGAGCTGGATGTTGTTGATAGTAGGAGAAACAATCAAAGGCAACTGACCAGCTCCGATCATGTTCTTCGGAAAATCCGAAGCCTTGAAGGTGATGGGAGTGTCCATCCACTTCCGATGAGGTTCTTCCTTGGTGGTGGGAGCTGCGGCAGCCATCTCCCGATGCATTGTCTTGAGGATACGCTAGGAGGTAATATCCGAGGACCCTCCATATATCATATGGAAAGTCTTTTGACGCTCGTTGTCAGAGATATCAAAATTATTGTCGACAGTGTTGCAGACGGCCTTCTGGGACTTCTTGGCATCCTGAAAGCCTAGTTCCTAATCAGACAGAGCTTTGCCGACTTTTTGTTTCCCTTCCCGTTAGCAGAAAGGGGTTTCTTCTTGGTGCTTGTGTCTGCGTTCAACAAGCCGCTTGACCTCGCGACAGTCTTCAAGATTGTGGGTGTTCAATTTATGGACCGGACACCACATCTTCTCGCCATCGCTATCCTTATATGATGGTCGTGGTCATTTTTCAGGGCGTGGTCCCAGGCGACATGGAGATACAGCAGCAGCAGTAGTAGGCATGCCAGCCAATGACTTCTTCTTGCCGTCGGACTTCTTCTTCTTTTTCCACTACCTGAGGCACTAGCTTCAACCATGGATGAGGGTTTACCAGCCTCTGCAGCTGGTTTGGAGTGCATCTCTCGGCCCTCGGCAGCCCTAGCACATTTTTCAGCTAGGCTGAAGAGCTTCATGACGCTGCTGACGTCTTTGGGTGCCAGCTTCTCCAGCATCTTCTTGTTTCTAACTCCCTTACTGAATGCAACAACGATAGAGGTATTGGAGACTAAATGAATGGTATTCCATACTTGAGAAAACCTCTAGATAAATGATTGCAGAGATTCTCCCAATTTTTGTTGTACGACGAACAGATCTAGCTCAGTGCCAGACCAGGTGTAGGAGTTCTCGAAGTGGGCGATGAACTGGCAACAGAGTTCATTCCATCTATAGATGGAGTCAGGAGGGAGGCTTATGAACCAGGACCTTGCTGTCCTGGTTAGAGCCATGGGGAAGCAAATAGCCATCATAGCCTCATTGCCTCTAGCTGCGAGTATGGCAGTGGAGTAAATCTAAAAAAACTCAGCAGGGTTGACTGTCCTGTCGTATTTCACTGGCAGATGAGGCCAGAACATAGGTGGTCAGTCTGCCATGCGAAGATGCATGGCAAGGGCCAAACAATCGCCCCCTACTCCTAGTGGAGAAGGATTTCCTCGAGCCCCTCGCCTTTTGTGAGTGCGCTCAATATGGACGCGGTTGTCCTACCTCATGTACCAGCGGTCGAGCTCCGACCGAAGGTCATGCGTTGGTAGCCTCGATGCCGTATGAGTGTGGTGAGCCATAGAGGGCAGTGACATCACTTACTAGGAGGGCGCACATCTCCTGTTCTGCGATGCTTGAGGGCCAAGTCTATCAGACAAGGTCCTGTTCCGAGTAGGTGCATGCCCAGCATGGGGCAGACCTTGGACACTGAGGGCATTAGCTACTGCTGCAACTAAATGCTCAACATCAGGACACCAATGCTCCATAGCAGCCGGAGGTGCTCCAAACGCTGGAGGACGTTGAAGCGGAGTCCGCACTGTGTTCAACATGTTCTCTGGGTTGTTGGTGATGTAGTGACCGACACAAATACGCCATCTTGCTGAGATGGTGGAGGTGGTGGTGGAATGACACTGGCCGGGACAACAGCGTTGGCTGGCTGCTGCACGTTGGAGGGAATTCCTCCAGCAGGCTACTCAGCCAAACTGTTAGACAAAGCAGCGACAGAATTCACCATCTTTAGATATTAGACTGACCCATACCTGGCGTGCCAGATGTCGAAGTGTAGCAACGACCCTTCCTCTGGTACTACTAAAGCGTACTCTGTGGAGGTTCGTATTCGGATGGGGGGGGGGCACGTAAGATCACGAAAAAGATGGTGACACTGGATTTTTTATGTGGTTCGGGTCGCTTGAGCGTAATACCCTACTCCAAGGGGTGGTTGTTGATTGGATGAGTGTGTAAGCGTGGCGAGTGTCTGGGGTTGCTTGTATGCGTGTGAGCTTATCCCCTTCCTACCATGCAGCGCATCCCTTTTATATGCTAAAGACTGGTCGTAATAATGTATGCCTGGCCCGACAACTGGCCTCGGCTGTCATCAACACCCTATACACGATCTCTCGGTGTTATGGGTGATTAACAGTGTGACAACATGCCTTAACGGCGGTGTTATCAGTCTTGATAACTTTCTTGTATTTCGTCATCAATATGGAATTAATGACGCGTTAACTAGGTCTAGTAACGACTGTTTAATAGCCTCTTGAATGTTTGTGTCATTGGAGATCTGGCTACCTTCCTGTTATAGGCTTAGTTCTGGAGGTCTGACACGAGGCACCTCAGGAGCTTCCTTCTGTGGGGAGGCAGGTCCGGAGCTACTTGACGTGTGGCAGCACCGGAGCTTCCCTCTACTGGGGGTTAGGTCGGGAGCTACTGGACACGTGGCAGCACCAGAGCTTACCTGTGAAGGGAGTTAGGTCCAGCTCTGCAAGACACGTGGTAGCTCCAGAGCAACCTAGACGAGGGAGGCGAGCCCAGTGCTGCGAGACACGTGTTGCCTATGTAAGTCTTCAACATTGGTGGCGGAACTCCATGAGTTTATCAGGGGGTACCTATTATCTAAGGTACTGACAGTTATAGTATTGATTATGGTTTGTGTTATGGTAAATGAATAGGTTTATTGATGAAAGTAAGAATTTGTTGTATGGATAAATAATTGATGATGGATTCATATTATGTTAATTATGTTGGATATGATGGGATTATTTCACATAGACATTGTAGGATGTTGTTTACTTGTTTTAAATGTACTTTTTAGTAAATAGCCATTATTTATATTCAATTCCTTGTTTAAGCTACATGTCATTATTTCCCACACTTGTTGAGTACGACATGTGCTCAGTCTTGCAATTCTCCCACAAACAGTTTAAGGTGATGTTTGGAAGTACCCTGAGGATAATGTGGAGTACTAGGATGTGTGCTGCCGTTGACTTGCCTGTGGTGTTGCTTGGAGCTGCGCTATTCCCTATGCTCAATTGCTTAGTTTGTTGAGTTGCTTAATTAGATTATTTCCGCTTCATTAGTTTTCAGAACCATTAATATTGATCTTAGAGTTGTAATTTGAGGATTACTTGAATATTGTAATAAAAGTACTTATTTAACTTGTGATGTGGTAATTTTCTGTATATCATTTGTGGTGCACTCGTATATGTGTGTTGAACATCCTGGGCACATATCTGCGTAGCACTCAGTTCATTTTCGGAACCGGGTGTCACAGAAAAATTGTTTTTCGAATAAAAACTCTTTTTTTCATAACCCAACAATTTTCTTTTTGTGAAAATAAAGAAACAAAAATGATGGTAGAGAATATAAGATTCTCAATCTGCTATGAAAAATCAAATATGCAGTGGGGAAAAAATAAAATCTAATGGGGAAAACCAAATGAAGAGAAAAGAAAAAAACATAGAAAAGGATAACTACCAAACCTATTGGCTAGTTCTCACAACTATCCGATGAGATGGACAATTCTCTTTCTTCATTTCTTGACGTCCAGGCCTGGAGGGATGGGCTCGAACGGCTTGTCTTCCTTCTTCCACCATTCCATCTATGGCAACTTGGTGAACTTGGGCCATTGTCGAGGCCCAGACTTCTTCGTCTTCTTGGGGTGTCGGCATGGACGATAAGACGGGTTCTCCTCATATTCGTCATGAACGCAATGGGCGGGTCCACCTTTCGAGGTGTGATTTTTACCTCTTGAACGTGTTTAACATTCGACCCATACATAATACGAATCATGGAGCATTGCTCCAAATTTGGGCGAAAGTTAAACGTCTCCTCCTTGCCATTGATATAGAAGTGGATTTCTCCATCTCCCACATCTATGCGAGCCTTTGCGATGCTAAGGAATGTCGTCCAATAATGAGCAACATATCCTTCTCGACCACCATTTCGAGCACCAAAAAATCCACGGGTATGAAGCAATTCTGTATTTTCACCAGAACATCTTCGGCAATACCCATGGGATAACGGCTGAAGAATCAGCCAGTTTGAGCTGCATTGGTGTGGGAGTAAGCTCCGTGAAGTTCAGCTGGTTGAAAACCACCTTGGGTATCACACTCACACTTGCTACAAGGTCACAAAGGGCCTTGTCAAAGGGTGAGCTCCAATTGAGCATGAAATTGTAGGACATCTGGGGTCCTTCTTCTTTTCTGGAAGACTAGTGAGGATGGTTGCACTGTAGTCTTCCGTAAGCTTGACAACCTCAGTGGTGGGCAATGGCCACTTGTTATTCAATATGTCCTTGAGATAGCGAGCATTAGTAGGTACTTGCATCGCATCAATTAAGGGCACATTGATATGGATTTTCTGTATAACCTTAACAAAGCGGTTGAATTGCTCATCCACTGTTGACTTCCTTTGCCTGTGAGGTAATGGCAATAAGTTTGTATCTTCAAATTGCTTGGCCATTCTCTCACTATGTGTTTCGCTTATGCCAACTAGGACATCCTCCTTCTTCTATGTAGTCTTCCTCTTCTCTTGTGTGGGATACGGTGGGTCACGAGTGGTCTTGCCACCTCTTGTAGCCACCACACTCACTTTCACCATTGGAGAAACAACTGCAGCCAGTTGAGCCAATTATGTTTTGAACATCTTGTTGAAACTCTTTTAATTCTTGAAGGCTGAGGATAGTCCTTCGATCTTGGCATTAATGCTCTTTAGGGTCTTTTCATTAGCCGACAGCTTCTTGGATAGAGTATCACTGATCTTTAGCTTGCCAATGGCAAGTTCTCTCAACTTGGGTTGATTTCCATTATTGCCATTGTTATTGTACCCTCCTTGAATGAATGAGCAAGGTTGGTCCCACCCTTGACCTCCTAGTGGGAGACCTATATGTGCTGAATACATTGGCTTGTAGTGAATATACTTGGCTTTGATGATAAAAGTTTCGAATATCACCAAAACACCTTTTTATAAGGGTCTGACTCTAGCTCCGAGCTACAGCAAGGTCCGATGGTAGGTCCGGCTTGTTTTGGGTAGCTCCGGCTATGTTCGAAGCTAGGTCCGACTTCTTGGTAAGGTCCAACTAGCTTTGGTTATCTCCGGTGAGCTTTATCTTTAGCTCCGGCATATCTTTAATAGTTCCGGCATATATTTGATAGCTCCGGAATGCTTTTGCTAAGCTCCGACGTACTTTGTCTAGCTCTGGTTTTTGGGTTTACTAGTTCCGACTAGTTCTTGTTCGTTCCGGCGCTAGGTCCTGCTAGTTTTGTAAGCTCCGGCGGGAGCTTGGTTGTACTAGTTTTGGTAAGCTCCGGCGCTAGGTTCTACTAGCTTTTGTTAGCTCCGGCTCAAGGTCCGGGTTGCTCTGGCAAGGTCCGGAACTTGACCGTAGTGCTTCTGCTTTTCATTTGCAATGTTTTGTACTTGCTTTACATTATTGGAAAGATTGCTTAGTATTCATTTGCTAAGGTTCTGGTGCGTTTTGGTTGATATGGATGATATCGTGTTACTGTGGTTTTGCAACATGCTTATGTGAGGTTCTCACGTAGGGTGTTGTGTTCGGAACTAACTTGAGTCAAGTCAAGGACTTGGGCTCGTATGGATTGGTTATTTTTTCATGCGCAGGTGTTGCTTGAGTTCAAGACATGGCTGGTGACGGGATCCATTGGACTGGTCTCAGGGAGGAGATGAGGTTCCAACAACCAAATTCAGGAGGAATTGTGGTTGAGCTGATCAGGAGGTTGCGCAGCATGATTGAATCAAGAACAATGCATGTGAAGATATCGTGGACGTCGTTGGAAGATGTTTGCACATGTGCAAGGAGTGCATGGACGTGGCTACATAGTTCCGAGACGTGATGAAGAGATATGGACGTAAAGAGTTGGTCGGAAAGGTCCAACCGACTAGGTTATGGACTCAGGCTGCGGCTGAGTCGGGTTTGACTCAAATATGGAAAGATTTGAGTTGGTTATGATAGGATTTCGTGTGGGTCACGAATTTGAGTTGTTTAGGAATGTGGGATACGTTCCTTAGGTGTTTGGGAGTCTTAAGATTGCTTCTATCTGCGTATAGAAGAATCTTGAGCAGTTATGGAAAGTTACGATTCGTGATCTGAGTAGGATTGGAGTCCTAGTTGATATTGGGTTGGCTTTCGAGCTGGTTATATAAGCAAGGGAGCCCAGAGCTCGTGGAGGACGACTTTGGGGCTGTTCCTCTTGTGTTCTATTGAATAAAATTGGTAGGTTGAAGGAACTTTTGTGCCTTGTTCGTCCGACTTGTTCCAGACAAGTTTTATTCGTCGAGTTTCTGGACAGCACTACCTTTCGTCGGTGGTTTTATCATAACTCGAGTTTTACTGATCCAATTGACGTGATTCTTTTTGGGTTGTCTTCAAAACTTGATTGTATATCATCTGTCAAAATTTCACGGTCATTGGATTTGTGGTTTATGATCTACACGAGTTTCTTTGCAGCATTCCAGAACTGTTTTTTTCTCGGGTAGAGCAGATTGACCTTTGTTTGATCTTTCGTTAATAATTTGAGCTTTTCTCGACGGATTTGAGTGATTCTTTTTTTGTTGTCTTCGTGACTTGATTCTCTCTGATATCCATCACTTTTTTCACGGTGAAACACGTTTATATTAGTCTCACACACGATTTCTTTAACAGATCGTTTTTCTGCAAAAAGGGTTTGGGGTTTAATTGTTTCCGCTGCATAAGATTTTTAAATCTACCATTCACCCCCCTCCTATGGTAGCTTTTCACGTGCTCTTTGATCTTACAATTGATATCAGAGCCACGGTGCTTTAATCTTTGTGATTTGCACGTGTTTTTGACTAATCATCATGGAGAAATACTCCGCCAAACCTTGTGTGTTTGCTGGTATTGATTTTCAGGTTTGGAAGGCACGCATGGAGGCTTTCATCCAGGCACAAGGCTTTGCAATATGGGAGAAGGTATACAAGCCTTACTAAGTGCCATCAAACGATCAAGTTACAGCTACAAATCTGAGAGATGTCGACAACAACAACAAGGCTCGAAACATTATCATACAAGGATTAACACAAAGCGACTTCGACCGTGTTGCACACATCCGATCTGCATACGATGTGTGGAAAGCACTTTGTGACTACCACGAAGGATCCAACACGATCAAGGAGGTAAGGCAAGACATGTTCAAGAAAGAATACATGCGCTTCGAGATGCAACCCGGTGAGTTAATTGATGATCTCTTTGCTCGCTTTAATAAAATTCTCAGCAACTTGCGTAGCGTCAATGTTAATTTTTCAGATGCTGAAAATACTAGGCAATTGTTAAGTGCATTAGACATATCAATTTGGGAGATGAAAGTTACATCTATTCGTGAATCTACTGTCATGAGTACACTTACTTTAGATGTTCTATATTCCAAGCTAAAAACTCATGAAATTGATATAATATCATGTCAGAACCCCAACAAGTCTATTGCTTTTGTTTCTCAATGTGATATGCCTAGCTCCAGCCAATCTTCATCTTGTAGTATACTTGCTTTGTTGTCCTCTCTAACCCTTGAACAGATTGAGGAGTTTCCAGAGGAGGAGCTAGCACTTCTCTCTACGAGGTTCTCAAAAGCATTGCAAAATGTGAGAACTAGAAGGAGAGGAAGCTCCGAACCTCAACGATGCTTCGAATGTGGTAAGACGGGACATTTTCGTTCAGATTGCCCTAACCTTTCAGGTCCTACTTCCCGGGATGAAAAGAAAACAAGAACGAAGCACTCCTCTGCAAAAGATACGAAGAAAAAGAAGGGTACCATAGGACGCAAGATGATTAACAGCTTCATCACCGCACTTCAAGAACTTAGTTCAAGTGATGTAGACTTTGAAAGTGATGAAGATGATGACAATCTAGCCAACTTATGCTTCATGGCGGGCAAAACAAGATCAAGATCATGTCAAGAGGATGCAGAACACAACAGTGAAGACGATGAGGTATGTTCTACCTGCAATGAAATGTGTGATGCTATTTCTCGTGCAACTATTATTGTCAAGAAAAAGGACAAAAAGCTTAGGGATAGTGCTGCTAAAATTGAATCACTAGAATCTGAAATCAACCGTTTAAAAACTTTGATTCCTAGTGATGATGCATGTTCCTCATGTGACTTAATCTATGAACAATTGTCCATATTAAGAAGTGCACACTCCTCCACTCTAGATAGACCTGATGAAGAAATTGAAAAGAACAAAGAGCTTGCTGCACTTAATGATAAAAACATGAAAGATGCTAGATGTTCCACAATTCATTTGCATTGTTCTACTTGTGAGGATCTTGATAAGAAACTACAGGATGCTATGAATGAAATTTCTATATTGAACAATGCTTTACGTTCTCATGAAGTTAAATTTTGTTCAAATTGCAAACTAAAAGGAAAAACTTCATGTGAAAATTGCCTTGATCTGTCCAATAAACTTGATGACATGCATAGGACATTAGATCGGTTTTGTAATGGGAATAAGAACCTAAACTTGCTGCTGAATTCTTCCAAGTCTTGCAATAATAAAACTGGTTTAGGTTTTGATTCTCATGCTCATGCTAAGGCACATCCACCTAAAATTGTAAAGTCATTAGGAAGTCGTTTGATTCAAACAGTTCCTAAACAAAAAGGAGTGGTTTTCAAATCTGTAGGAGTGCTGCCTCATTCGGGGTTCAAATAAAAATATTGCTTGCTCATCTAGACATGAACACAAAGTTAAATTTCATTGTACCTTTTGTGGTCGAGATGGTCATGTCATAGATTTTTGTTATAGACTAGCTAAACAACAGAAAAGGGAAAGAATGGTTGCTAGATCTCATAACTTTCATGCAAAATTTGCTGCACACATTGAACTGAATGTACAACCTGTTGTTTTGAGTCAAAAACTTTCAATGTTTACCTCCGGACCTTCTGTTTTTGCCTCCGGAGCTACTGATTTTTGTGCTACAAAAGTAACACCTTATAGGTCAGTAGTTAAGAATAAAAAAATCTCAAACTTTGACTCATAAACCTGCTGTTTTGTCTCAGCTTTCGCGTGTTTTTCCTGCTGCACGTAGCGTGACTCAGTACTGGATTCCTAAATGCCTTTTGACTAACCCCAGTATTGAGTCATCGACATATCGTGCTTTTATGTTGGTTACACGTTTGAGGAAGGAGAACATTTGGATTGTGGATTCAGGACCTTCACGTGTTCAATCCTTCGGAGGTAAATGGTATGTTCTTGTTATCGTTGATGATTATTCTAGATACTCTTGGGTTTACTTTATGGCGTCTAATAATGAAGTTTTTAGTCACTTTAGAACTTATTTCTAAGATTATCAATTGATCACCCAGGATCATTAAAAGCAATTAGATGTGATAATGGAACTGAATTTAAAAATCAATCTTTTGATCACTTTTGTGCTGAAAATAGAATAGATCATCAATTCTCTTCACCATATGTACCTCAACAAAACGGTGTTGTAGAAAGAAAGAACAGAACCTTAGTTGAGATGGCTAGGACTATGCTTGATGAATATCAAACTCCTTGGAAATTTTGGGCTGATGCGTTAGCAACCGCTTGTTATGTCTCAAATCGTGTTTTCTTGCGTGCTAAGCTAGGTAAAACACCATATGAGCTCCGGTTTGGACATAGGCCTAGTGTTACACATTTTCGGGTCTTTGGTTGCAAATGCTTTGTTAAGAAACATGGTAATCTTGATAAATTTGAACCTAGATCCCTTGATGGCATGTTTCTTGGTTATCCATCTCATACTAGAGGCTACCGTGTGCTTTTACTTGACACTAACAAAATTGTGGAGACTTGTGAAGTGTCTTTCGATGAAGCTAGCCCAGGTACTAGCTCCGGTGTTGCAGGAGCAGATCCGTATCCTCAGGGGGAGGGTATTTTCGAAGATAAAGAAGAGCCGGTGATACTGCCTGGTAGTTCCGAAGTTGACACGTGTCCAGCTCCGGACATTGAACAAGCTCCGGCTATTACCTATGCTGATCCTGATTGTCCACAAGTCACAAGCTCATCAATCTACGATGAACCTAATGAAGAAGAAGCTTGTGAGACATCTGTTCCCCTATGTTTTTACAAAGATCACCCCCACAACAGATGATTGGAAGCTTGCACGAATGAGTCACACGGTCCAGGTTTTGCGATCCAAACTCTCATGCTCATTTTGTTTTTGTTGCTTCTTTTGAACCCAACGATATATCACACGCACTCACTAATGAATCTTGGATTATTGCCATGCAAGAAGAGTTAGAAAATTTTGAAAGAAATAATGTTTGGAAACTTGTACCTCCACCTCAAGGTCACACTTTAATTGGAACTAAATGGGTATTTAAAACTAAACAAAGTGAGGATGGGGTTGTGGTTAGGAATAAGGCTAGGTTGGTTTCTCAAGGTTTCACTCAAGTTGAAGGTCTAGATTTTGATGAAACTTTTGCTCCTGTCGCTAGATTAGAAGCCATAAGAATTTTGTTAGCTTTTGCAGCATCTAAAGGTTTTAAGCTATTTCAAATGGATGTTAAAAGTGCTTTTCTTAATGGATACATAGATGAGGAGGTTTATGTCAAACAACCACCGGGTTTTGAAAATCCAGATTTTCCTAATCATGTTTACAAACTATCCAAAGCCTTATACGGTCTCAAACAAGCCCCTAGAGCATGGTATGATAGGTTAAAAACATTTTTACTTGAAAAGGGGTTTACCATGGGCAAGGTTGATAAAACTCTTTTTGTGCTTAAGCATGGCAATGACTCATTATTCGTTCAAGTGTATGTGGATGATATTATCTTTGGTTGTGCTTCTCATGATCTTGTGTCCAAGTTTTCAGCAATGATGAGTTCCGAATTTAAAATGAGTATGATGGGTGAACTCACTTACTTTTTGGGGCTGCAAATCAAGAAACCAAGGAGGGTACCTTTGTGCATCAAACGAAGTATACCAAAGACCTCCTAACACGCTTCAAGATGGACAAAAGCAAGCCTCTTCGGACACCAATGGGAACAGCAACAACACTTGAACTTGATGAAGATGGTGAACCCGTGGATCAAAAAGAATATAGAAGCATGATCGGATCACTTTTGTACCTCACGGCATCAAGACCGGACATACAATTCAGCGTATGTCTTTGTGCATAGTTTTAAGCTACCCCACGTGTTTCACATCGTCAAGCCGTCAAACGGATTCTCAGGTACTTACATGGAACCCAAGAATTTGGCATTTTTCTTCCTTCTTCCTCAACCGTTACTTTGAAAGCTTTTTCAGATGCTGATTTTGGGGGTTGTAGGAATTATAGGAAAAGTACTTTCGGTGCTTGTCATTTTCTTGGTAATTCTCTTGTTGCTTGGTCCTCTAGAAAACAAAATTCAGTTGTAAAATCCACAGCCGAATCTGAATATGTAGCTGCTGCTAGTGCTTGCTCACAAATTCTTTGGATGGTTCAAACACATAAGGACTATAGGGTTGATCTAGATAGTGTTCCACTATTCTGTGATAACACTAGTGCCATTTGCATTGCTAAAAACCCTGTGCAACATTCTAGAACTAAGCACATTGACATTAGGTATCACTTTCTCTGAGATAATGTTGAAAAGGGAAACATTGTGCTTCACCATGTAGATATCGAACATCAATTGGCTGACATTTTTACAAAACCTTTGGATTTCACTCGTTTTTGTTTCATTCGTAGTGAAATAGGGGTTATGCATCCTCATGGCTTAAATTGAGGGGGAGTTTTTGAAACTTGGGAAGTCTATGTGTGAATATGAAATTAAATAATATGAGCATAGTATTTCATAGATATATGACTTTGTGATTCCTTTTACATTCTGAAAGTTTTTACTACATTACTCGTGTTATACATTTTGTAGTTTTTGCCATGTCTAGTAATTGGAATAATTACTTACACTAAAACTGGTCATGGTCGAACTTTCTTGCTGTTTTGAACTTGTTACATGTTCACAAGTGCTTTTAATCATAAAGAATTAATCAAGTAATCAACTCACATGTTGAGTTTTTATGAACAAATGTAAATTGAGAAAAGATCAAGAGAATATGCATGCATCGCACTTCTTCTTTTGAGATGGCTTGTCATTGCACTTAGATATGAACTTGGAAGAAGTTTTGTATGACTAAAACCATGTCCTTAAGCTTCTGATTGTCAAATGACATAGGCTTGGCTTGGTTGGTTAGAATAAGGCAGATGCGCATATAATCTCTTGCAAATTTCATATGATCTAAATTTGTGGTTTGAAAAATAATAAAATGCAGCAACTAGTGTCATGCTTTCAGGTTTTGAAATAGTTAAGTTTGTGAGATCATGACTTGCTTAAATTGAAAATTACATTTGATCTCTAGCATGGCTTACACTATTTTATGTATTTAATTGATGTGATAATGTAAGGTACTTGATAGTATGACTTGGATGAGCTTTGTTTATATGTATATGTTGTAATATGCTCATAACAACTAAAGTTGGAGACATAATTTTTTTATATGCTCATGACTTGTTGAATACATTGTCAAAGGGGGAGAGATAAGCATAAAGAGAGAGAGAATATGTGCATAAGAAGAGATAATAAAGGGGGAGAGATAATATGGGAATTTTTGTTCTCATTTTACTTTTGGTTTACAAAAGGGGAGAAATTGTCTTCAAAACTTTTATGTGAATAAGCCAATGTTCGGATTTTAAATGGTGTTGCCAATGCATTCATCAAGGGGGAGATTGTGAGACCTATATGTGCTGAATACATTGGCTTGTAGTGAATATACTTGGCTTTGATGATAAAAGTTTCGAATATCACCAAAAAACCTTTTTATCAAGGTCCGACTCTAGCTCCGAGCTACAGCAAGGTCCGACGGTAGGTCCGACTTGTTTTGGGTAGCTTCGGCTATGTTCGAAGCTAGGTCCGACTTCTTGGTAAGGTCCGACTAGCTTTGGTTAGCTCCGGTGAGCTTTATCTTTAGCTCCGGCATGTCTTTGATAGTTCTGGCATATATTTGATAGCTCCGGAATGCTTTTGCTAAGCTCCGACGTACTTTGTCTAGCTCCGTTTTTTGGGTTTACTAGTTCCGACTAGTTCTGGTTAGCTCCGGCGCTAGGTCCTGCTTGTTTTGTAAGCTCCGGCGGGAGCTTGGTTGTACTAGTTTTGGTAAGCTCCGGCGCTAGGTTCTACTAGCTTTTGTTAGCTCCGGCTCAAGGTCCGGGTTGCTCTGGCAAGGTCCGGAACATGACCGTAGTGCTTATGCTTTTCATTTGCAATGTTTTGTACTTTCTTTACATTGTTGGAAAGATTGCTTAGTATTCATTTGCTAAGTTTTTGGTGCGTTTTGGTTGATATGGATGATATCGTGTTACTGTGGTTTTGCAACATGCTTATGTGAGGTTCTCACGTAGGGTGTTGTGTTTGGAACTAACTTGAGTCAAGTCAAGGACTTGGGCTCGTATGGATTGGTTGTTTATTCATGTTCATGTGTTGCTTGAGTTCAAGACATGGCTGGTGACGGGATCCATTGGACTAGTCTCAGGGAGGAGATGAGGTTCCAACAACCAAATTCAGGAGGAATTGTGGTTGAGCTGATCAGGAGGTTGTGCAGCATGATTGAATCAAGAACAATGCATGTAAAGGTATCGTGGACGTCATTGGAAGATGTTTGCACGTGTGCAAGGAGTGCATGGACGTGGCTACATGGTTCTGAGACGTGATGAAGAGATATGGACGTAAAGAGTTGGTCGGAAAGGTCCAACCGACTAGGTTATGGACTCAGACTGCGGCTGAGTCGGGTTTGACTCAAATATGGAAAGATTTGAGTTGGTTATGATAGGATTTCGTGTGGGTCACGACTTTGAGTTGTTTAGGAATCTGGGATACGTTCCTTAGGTGTTTGGGAGTCTTAAGATTGCTTCTATCTGCGTATAGAAGAATCTTGAGCAGTTATGGAAAGTTACGATTCGTGATCTGAGTAGGATTGGAGTCCTAGTTGATATTGGGTTGGCTTTCGAGCTGGTTATATAAGCAAGGGAGCCCAGATCTCATGGAGGACGACTTTGGGGCTGTTCCTCTTGTGTTCTATTTAATAAAATTCGTAGGTTGAAGGAACTTTTGTGCCTTGTTCGTCCGACTTGTTCCAGACAAGTTTTACTCGTCGAGTTTCTGGACAGCACTACCTTTCGTCGGTGGTTTTATCATAACTCGAGTTTTACAGATCCAATTGACGTGATTCTTTTTGGGTTGTCTTCAAAACTTGATTGTCTATCATCTGTCAAAATTTCACGGTCATTGGATTTGTGGTTTATGATCTACACGAGTTTCTTTGCAGCATTCCAGAACTGTTTTTTTCTCGGGTAGAGCAGATTGACCTTTGTTTGATCTTTCGATCATAACTTGAGTTTTTCTCGACGGATTTGAGTGATTCTTTTTGTGTTGTCTTCGTGACTTGATTCTCTCTTATATCCATCACTTTTTTCACAGTGAAAAACGTTTAGATTAGTCTCACACACGATTTCTTTAACAGATCGTTTTTTTGCCGAAAGGGTTTGGGGTTTAATTGTTTCCTCTGCATAAGATTTTTAAATCTACCATTCACCCCCCCCCCCTCTGGTAGCTTTTCACGTGATCTTCGATCCTACACCTAGATAATAGCCATTGTTGTTTCCATTGTTGGCTATGTATAGGGCCTCCTCACGGTTTTTTGGGTAGTCATTACCCAAATGGCCCACGTTGCCACAGACTTCAAAAGTGATGTGAGAGTCTAAGGCATAGGCATTGCCACATACCTCTCCATTGCCTTGTCCATCAATCTTTTTCATAAGGAGGTCCAATTTGACAGCAATCATGTCCACCTCCTTCAAGGTGTGCATTCCTTGCTGGCGGGTATGGAAACGCTCGTCGCTCCAACCCATGTGTCAGACCATCTTCTCTATCAAATCTTTGGCTTTGGGCACCATCAATCAGAATAAGGCACCTCCAGCAGCAGCATCAACATGGTCACGGGCAGAAGGGATCAAACTGTTGTAGAAGTTTTGGATAATTACCCAATCATCCATCCATGGTGGGGACAAGCTAGGATGTACTCCTGAAGCCTTTCCCAAGCCTCAGGAATAAATTCCTTGCCGTCTTGCTGGAAGCTGGAAATTCTTTCACGTAGGGCATTGGTCTTTCCCAACGGGAGAAATTTGGCGAGGAATGCTATAGAAAACTTCTCCCAAGTATCTATAACACTTTGGTTTGCATAGAACCATTGGTTTTCTCTCCTAAGAAGAGATAACAGAAACATACTAAGACGGACAACATCAAGAGATATGTCCTTGATCTTAAAAGTGTTGCAGATCTCAAGGACCTATTGCCGGTGAGCACTTGCATCCTCGTTAGCCTTCCACAAAATGGGTTGGCTTGTACCATAGTGATAAGGCCAGTCTTGTTTTCGAAGTTCACGTCTCCCGTGTTAATAGTGGGCCTAATAGACACATTGTCAGCAAAGGGAGCCCAAAACTCACGAAGGGTCTTCTGGGCCACTGGCATTTTGGTTTTTGATGCAGTTGTGCTCCCTTGCTTTGCTGCTCGAATCTTCTGAGGAGCAACGACATGAGGTCGATCTCTCAGAAGGGATTGGGATATTCAACAAAGTTTTCCTGCAAGCGGAAACCAGACATACACTACCTGTTTTCACATAAAATGCGACAACAAAGAAGGGTTATCCTACTACAACCTACCAGAGTCCTACCCTATTCACTCAATCATGCAATACTTCGACTGCCTTTCCCAGCAACGGCTCCAGAAATTCTTGTTGATAGTTCTTAAGAAACACCAACAAATCATCCCCGACAACGGCGCCAGAAATTCTTGTTGACGTTCCCTACGCACTACTAACAATTCATTCCTAGCAATGGTGCCAGAAATGCTTGTAAATATATTTTAGATTAAACATGTAAATCTGCGAGTGCGCAGAATCTATCGATGTAGAATTTCCCCTCTAAGAGTATTCCCACAGGGTGTCATTTATATTCTCCCAAAGGAAGTCTAGGTGGAAGCAAAGAAATCATAAAATGGAGGCCAGGTCGGTATAGATAGGGTTCTACCAAGGATGGGTAAATGACAATATGGAGGTAGTGTGACACACATAAGAGCATTCTATCCTAAGGGGATAAGTGAGGTAAAGAGGGAATAGGCTAAGGGTTAGGTAGAGACTCCTACTAAGATTCTAATATAAATATACAAATCGGCGCGGGTTTACCACTATCAATACTAGGACGACTCCCGCCAAGAGCCTATCGCATAGCCGAACATGGAGGATTATAAAGGACAGATAGGGTTGTCACCACCTACTGCCTACCTCTTCAATCTGTGGGTCTACGGGACATTCTAGCATATTAGGTAATTACTTTAAGAGCACAATTCTAGCATTTTAGGTAATTACCTTAAGAGCCTAGGCACCATGCTAGCATATTAGGTAATTACCGTACCACTACTTTCTATACTAGCACCGTGCTAGCATATTAGGTAATTACCTTAAGAGCCTAGGCACAAGCCATCCTAAAACAATGACTGTTGACATTTCTTACGTCATAGATCATCTCTCGAAAAAGATGAGGTCCGCAAGTGCACGGAAACTGTCGTGTAGCATTTCACCCAAGAGTATTCCCAAGGGTATCGTATTCATCCCAAAGGAAGGAAATAAAGTAAAGTAAATACTATTCTTATGATCAAGGTATAGGGTACTAAATGTTTATCAGAACAAAGTTCAGTTAATAATAAGGGTAGTGTGACACACACCTAAGCAATCTACTATAAGGGTATGGTTGTCCTAGCGAGGGTTAGACTACGAGATGGAGCTACTCCTACTCTGCTCTAATTACTCATATACATAGCCTAATAAAGTACACATGATTATGCTAATGGTGAATACTAGGGCTTAGTGGTCCAACATATTGGGCATGGGCTTACTCTGGTCTGCCATGCGACTCCAGCCAAGAGCCTACATCGTAGCCGAACATGGAGGATTACAATGAACGGATAGGGCTATCACCACCTACTGCCTACCTTTACGACCCATGGACTATGATGCATCCAATGCTACTCAACTATCCAAGCACCACACTTGCATAAGTAAATACCTTAAGAGTTGCAACGTAATATTCATCCTAAGGCAATGACTAACCTAAACATCGTTGAACCAATGTTGGATCCAAGAACTAACATATTCATATTAACATAATCATATTATTAACTAATTAGGCTATAGTGAAGGTGTGTGATGTTTATGATACCATGATAATGGCATTATGTCTAGATCATAACAACATCTACTCCTAGCACATACATGGACTCGACAATCAAAAAAGAAACATTTTGCCAAAGTATAAAGAGAGACTAATAATACTATTATTATAATGCATAAAGTAACAAATACAAGAGAAGATACATGAACCATACCTTTTCCAATTTGGACTTCGGACTAGAGGCTCCTCTCTACAGCCTAACTTCAGCTAAGGACTTGGAGATCTAATGTATACAAGAGAGTGAATGCTCAAGTGGTGTGTATTGAAGTGAGGGGTGAGTGGTCCTATTTATAGGAGGAGAAGGGTTGGTTCCCGCCACCAAAAGTTAGCGACTCGGTGACCACCAACTTCTTCAAGCAAGGAGGAGCCAACACATAGAAGTTCACCGAGTTTGGCGCTAGAAGCACTTCGGCCGAACCACCACTTCGGCTGAACAGGAAAGTGGACCAATTCCACTATGCTTTCTAGCGGTGACTTCCAGGTGGGTCCAATTGACTGTTATAGGGTGTACACTATTGGATGGCCTCGAATACTTCTGTTTGTCGGCCATTTGATCCATGTGGTGGAACATGTCAACGCTTGATTGCCTGGGATGGTATTCTATATGATTCCTCCATCCCTTTTTGATTGCCTGGGATGGTATTTTATATGATTGCTCCATCCCTTTTACCTCAATTCCTGCATAAAATGTCTGCATACACAAATTCTCCAAGGACAAGTGGAAATAGGTTAAATAGGAAGGTGATTTGTGCAAGAAATGATAATTTCTTCACATAATTGAGTTATATTGGTGGGTGAAATTGGTATATAACAGCCATCAACAAACTCTTCCAACCTTATCATTTGCTCATCCTGAGAAAGTCAATACATAGGGGTCATGATCAGGAGTTGTTACAATGTTCTATTTTTCACAAGTACCATGTGCACAACAAAATACTCTACCTAGTATTGCAAAAATTTGCGTGGTACTTCACCAATATTAAGTCATACAAAGATTATGCCATCTCCTATTAATTGGTGGTTGAAATATAGAACAGAAAATGGAGCACACATAACCTAGAAATCAAGTTCCAGTTAAATTCAGGAGAGTTCAATTTAGATTTTAAGTATCTCATTTTGATTCTCTCAGTCTCTTCTTTATGTGTAGTGGGAATATGCCCTCACCAAGGATTTTCCTATTTTCATCCTACCTCTAAATAAGGCTTATATGTGGAGCTTGGTAAGGAATATAGTAGGCATATCTGCAACACATAATATTGCTATGTCAAAAAAGCAAGCTTTAGGAGAAATCAATTCAAAACTATTTGATTCAAGACTTGTGCATGTGTGATGGAATGGATGTAGATGTGGACATTTGAGATGACTCTTTTTTGAGTGGACTCTCTTATTTTGTAGAGATGAAACAGGGCTACCCCCTTTTTTCTCATGCTTATGATGTAAGCATGCATTTTTCTTTTTCCTGTAGCCATGTCTTCTACTCCCTTTTTATGCAATAAATTTTGGAGAGAGTACTGAGCATGAATCGTATGGAGTTTCTTTTTTTTTGTGGAATGGTGGTACGATGGGAATTTTCTTACTTCAAGTGTAGAAGTATAGCATGTGCAAGTGAAGTCTTGAATTCAAAAAAATAATGAATGAAATATCACATATGTCTATACTAGTTTGACAAAGCTCAATGTGAAGACAAATAGCATATGCATAAGGTCTATCAATGTAATGTATCATATGGCTCTGGTAGGTATTTCCTATCAAATGAGAGTAACATAAATCTTTTTAGAATTTCTCCATAACTCTAAGTTTCACTTTCAAACTAGGAATAGCAGCCCTACCACTATATCATTTCTCACAACAACTTAGAATCGGATTAAGCTTTTGCTACCCGCAATTTCTAAATCAAGGCAAAAGTAATTCTTGCCAATGAAAGCAATATTTTGAAGAGTAGTAAGTTGTAAGCTAGGCACTTAGGAAAATTAAACTAGAGCAACTATTCACCATTTCATCTATGTGGATTCCAAACCATTCTTACCGTGGATCTTTTATTTTATTTTCAAAGCAAATCTAATCTACTTTTTTTTATGTTTTTGTATTCAAGGTGGATGGTGAGTGAATGGAAAAGAAATATGCAAGGGGTGTGATACAAGTTACCTCAAGTGGGGGGTCCTCCCCCAAGCTTGTTATTGTTCAAGGTCCGCGATAGCGGCTGAAACACTAACGATGGATGTAGGCCATGAGGTTGGCCTAACCTTATTTGCAGCATGGCTTTGACATTGGAGTGGTTGAGTGTCGATGTTGGGTTGCCTTCCATGGATTCTGCGAGCGTGGTCGAGGAGAGTTTTGTCGATGTTGTTCATCCACACCTTGAGGTTTCCATAGGTTGGATGTACCTTGTTATTCCTTGGGTAAGGTAATGATAACTCTTAGATACAAAGGAATAACGTGTACTCAACATGCGTTGAGTGTGTTCCGTATTTTTTTGGCTAAGGTGTATCATACCTTCTAGCCATAAAGGAATAACTTGTACCCCTCATGCATTGGGTGTGATCCGTCGTTCCTTGGCTAAGGTAATAATAACCCTTAGCCACAATGGAATGACATGTACCCAACATGTGTTGAGTAAGATCTGTTATTCCTTTCCAAAGGTACAACTTACCTATAGCCATAAAGGGATGACGTGCACTCAACATGGGTTGAGTGTGATCCGTTGTTCCTTGGCTAAGGTATGAAATACCTTCGGGCCACATAGGAACAACTTGCACCCAATATACATCGGATGTGATCTTGTCATTCCTTGGTTAAGGTACATCATACCTTTTAGGTACAAAGGAATAACTTACACCCACTGATGGTTGCAATACCCTTGAGCTTGAATGAGTGCTTAGAATAGTTGAGAGCATAATGCCCTCACATATTCGTATCAGCCCATTGGTTGCTCATGGAGGGTTACCATTTCAAATCTCCAACCTCATATAGTCATGGTTGACCTTCGGGCTTATTTCCGATAGGTGGCAACCATCCTAATTTACTCCTTCGCCAAGAGATGTTGAAATAGAATCCTCTAGGGATTCCAACAATCGGATCTCTGAATGTCTGCATAGTTATTTTACTCCTGCAAAATTCCTCTCCGCGGTTAGCTCTCGATACTTGTATAATGAATTTTCGGGTTAGGTAACTGAATCTTTATTTGTATACATAGGGAAGAACAAGACCAAAGATTCATTGGGTCCAATTTCTAGTGTATCCAGTAACAATTTATGAATCATTGATAGGACCGGGGCTTTATGGATAAATCAAGTTGAACTTTTTCCAAAGCTCCTACTCATAGCAATGCAAGAGATATAAATACACAATATGGATCCCTTCATCTTGTAAAAATTCTAACCATGATAGTTTTTTACACAAAGCAACTATTTATCATTTGGGTCATGGCAAACAAGATTCTTAGTTTTATCCTCCTGAACATTTTTTATTTCATGCCTAGGAATTTACAACTCACTGCTCCATGCAAGAATGGGATTCAAATCAAAATTATGGACATCACTATTCCTAGGTTGCTACATACCAATTCAACCATTAAGTCATTCCATAAGTATTACCTAGGTAGAAAATGTCTAAGTCAATTTTAGCAATGCTTATGAAATTCAAGGTACTTGTTTAAATTTATTCCCATGTAAGGTGACATTCCTTTTAAAAGAATCAAAAAGAGTAATGCCATCACTTACTCTTGTGATGATGCATAAGAATTGAATGATGTGAAGGTGTAAACAATCCTAACCAATGTAAGCAAAAATCATTCAATCCTAATGCAATTCAAACGACAGGAAATTTGAACTTGTACCTCAACTGAAGAGTAGTCTTGGTTGAAGGTCGTTGTGTGAGAAACTCACAACCATTAATTTTGGTGTATCCTTCATGTTTGATGTCTCTTGCCAAGTTTAGGTTGGAGGTTAATGAGCTTCATCTTGTTCCTCTATTGGAGCACCATCTTGAGCATTCCTCCACCATGAACTCAAAATGAGATCGATGGAGGGATATGCGATTGATGGGGCATTCCATCCTCTTCACAAATTTTGTCTTGGCTGCACTAATAATCAAGAACAAACAAAACAACTCGAAAACAGGTTATGTTAGCTCAAAAGCATGTTGTACCCTTTGTCAAATTATTTTACCCAACATGAAGCAACTTGCAAATGCAATGAATATTAAAGGAAATATTTTTGGTTTGAATTAGGTAGATGAATTCAAGTGGTTATGCCTAAGGTTCATATCCAAAAAATTTATTTCCTAATTCAAAATTTTAGTTTTAGGATGGTTGGAAATTTTACTTTCCAACACGCAAGTGTGGAAATTCAAACATTCTAAATGCAAATTCAAAGATTGATGGCAAATTCAAATATGCAATTGGGAAATCAAATACGAGATAACTACCAATTAACCTATTGGCAAGGACTCACCGAATTTTTGAAGTCTAATACTTAACTCCGTCCCGTCAAGGGCGATGAGTTGGTGTCCAATCCCGGAGTTAAAGATGTGGACAACTTCCCTTGATTGACATGCCAAAACTCCTTTGTCATGTAAGTTGGACATGTGGACCACATGATGACCCTAGCCTCTCCGTCGTCTTGATGAAGACTTGTTGATGTGGTGATGGTTTTTCCATCTTGAAATTATTCTTTTAAGAGCATGGTAAAGCTTCTCCTTCTTTAGGGGTGTCACTTTGACCTTCTTGATACTCCTTAAGGTCAACCCATACTTCGATCATGGATCAAAAGATTCCTTGTGCATGATGACATGTGGACTCCACAATCAAACAAGAAATGATTCATACACAATGTCACTTGCCCTAGGTTGCATGGACTTGGTCAAAGGGTAGGGATCCCAACAAGTGATCGTGGGATATCTTCAATCTTGAATGCTCTTTTAAGTTTCCTGTCCTTCTCCAAGTGCTTCATGTGGATGTTGTCTTGATTTCTCGCTTGGCCATGAACAAGATACTTCAAAGTAGGGTAGTTGAACTTAAATCTCTCGAAATTCCAATAGTCTCCTTGATTACAAGGGTGATTTTGATTCCACCCTTGACCTCATTGTAGGTGATAGCCATTGGAGTTGTTGTTTGAAAGGAAGAATCCTCATAGGTCTTAGGGGAATGATTCCCAACTGGCCCATGTTGACATGGATTTTCACAAGTCATGTGAATATCCATGACTTGGATCATCCCAAAAACATCTCCATTGGCTTGGTCTTCATGATACATAAATGGGAGGTGTAGTTCCATAACTAGCATGACCACATTGCTAAGTGGTGTGCATGCCAAGCTACTGGAAATAGAGCACTCTTCAATCCACCCCTTGAGTAGAGACCATATTCTCGTACATGATGAATGATAATAGGACTCCTTTAGCTCCAGCAAAAAAAGTGGTCATGGATTGGTGGACCAACCCATGACATGAATTTTGGATCGGGAGCCAACTATCCACCCTATGGTGGAGGCAAACCAAGAGGAAATCTTGAAGCCTCCCCCATTCTTAGGGATGGATGACTTTGGTTCCTACTATAAGCTGAAATTCTTCTGCGAAAGGCAATGGTGTTGCCTAGCAGACATTTGTTGAGGTACGCCATAAATCATCTTGCAGTTGAGCACTTGTGTCCTCGTTGATCCCATGAAATGGGTTAGCCAACACTACCCTATTTTCACCACAAAAGGAGAAAACAAACAAGGGTAATCCAGTCTAATAACTATTAGCACCTATAGCTTAAAAACAAGTGATAGCTATCCTTCAATTCCTTTGACTTCCCTGGCAACGGCGCCAGAAATTCTTGTTCACGTTTCTTGCATCACAGATCATCTCTCGAAAGAGATGAGGTCTTCAAGCGCACGGAGACTGTCGTGTAGCATTTCACCCCAGAGTATTCCCAAGGGTATCATATTTATCCCAAAGGAAGCCAATGAAGTAAAGTAAATACTATTCTTATGACCAAGGTATAGGGTACTAAATCTTTATCAGAACAGGGGTAAGTTGATAATAAGGGTAGTGTGACACACACCTAACCAATCTACTCTAAGGGTAAGGGTGTCCTAGCGAGGTTTAGACAACGAGATGGAGCTACTCCTACTATGCTCTAATTACTCATATACATAGCCTAATAAAGTACACATGATTGTGCTAATGGTGAATACTAGGGCTTAATGGTCAAACATATCGGGCACGGGCTTACCCTGGTCTGCCAGGCAAGTCCCGCCAAGAGCTTACGTCGTAGCCGAACGTGGAGGGTTACAATTAAAGGATAGGGTTGTCAGCACCTACCGCCTACCACTACAACCGGTGGACTACTATGCATCCAACGCTAATGAACTATCCAAGCACCACGCTTGCATGCTAAGTAAATACCTTAAGAGTTGCGACGTAATATTCATCCCAAGGCAATGACTAACCTAACTGTCGGTACCCTAGAAATCGTACACCCCTTGAGGTTACAAAGATATCAAGGAAAAGTCACCCACTTGATTTGAAGACCTTCGGAGGCCCACATGTCAGATGAAACCGGACCCGCTTCTCCAACATGGTTAATCCCAGGGTCGCCACGTGTACTATCAAACCGGAGCTACCGCCCATAAGGGGGAAGCTCCGGGCCATGTACCGAAATGGCACCTCCGGACTTAACCCCAGACTGAGAGAAGCTCCAGACCTGACACGTGTCAGGTAGCTCCAGAGCTTCTTGTTTCCCACAGTATGCTCCAGAGCTGCCACGTGTCCACCCGTCGGAGCTTCAGCCTCTGACCTCCGGAAGTCTTCATAACGGCTCCGGATCTTCAAAGGGGAATCAAGGACTTCAAGACCCGATTAAGTGTCATTAATACCATATTAATGACACACGGTCGGATGACCTTAATTACCAGTAACGGTGCTGTCAAAGCCCATTACTCGGTCATTAAGGGCAATTAATCTTGTTGAATTTAATCAATACTAGTAACCGCCGGGACCATATGTCGGTCCAGGCTAACTTGTAATGGCCTGCCCTTGTACTATAAAAGGACAGGCCGATGACGGACTTCAGGGGAGAGTGACGCTACACACGCGACATAGACACTCGTCATAAGCTCATTCAGCTAATACAACACCAACACACCCGTGGAGTAGGGTATTACGCTCAAGCGGCCCGAACCACGTAAACTCTTGTGTCTCCCGCGTCATTTACTATTCACCTTCTCGAATCTCCGCGCGCCCACACCGAACATCAAACTCCTCCAACACTTTAGTAGTGTCAGGAGATCTGTCGGTTCCAAACCACCGACAGTTGGCGCGCCAGGTAGGGGCGCCTGAGGTTTTGAGAATGGTGAACTCAGCTGCTGGATCATCCAATGGTCAACCTGCTGCTCAGGCTGTTGGGGGCAATCTCTCCAACATGCAGCCACCAGCAGGAGCCTCAGCACCAGCAGGAGTCACACTCCCACCACCACCACCTTCACCAGCAAATCAAGCTGGGCAACGCGATGGTGCACCGGCGTCAATCACTGCGTCGGCAAATCATGACAACCCGGAACACGCGCTCCATGCAGCGCGTGCTCTTCTCCAACGCCCACCACCTCCGGATGCATCCCGGGATGCACTAGAGCAGTAGAGGGCCGACGTAGAGCATTTGGTTGCAGCAGCAGCCGAACGCCTCAGCAACCAGGGTCCTCCTCCCTCAGGACGAGCCCCGTCGCAGCGGCGGACTTTGTCTAGTAGACTTGGTCCGCACGTTTCCAATAGCAGGAGACGTGCTGCGTCACAACAAGTGACGTCATTGCCCTCCGGGGCACGACGTACTCACACGGTATCCAGGCTTTCGACTCATGACCTCCGGGCGGAGCTTGATCGCCGATACCGCCAGCAGGACGGCCGAGTCCATATTGAGCGTGCCCGTGAAAGACGGGAAGCTCAGGACCATTCCGCTCCTGAAGGAGTGGGAGGAGGCTGTTCAGCCCTGGCCATGCATCTGCGTATGGTCAAGTGGCCACAGAAGTTCCGGCCTAACCTGCCGGAAAAATTCGACGGGACTGTCAATCCCGCCAAATTTCTTCAGATCTACTCCACTGCAATCTTGGCAGCTGGAGGAAACGAGGCTGTGATGGCCAATTATTTTCCAGTGGCCTTAACAGGGACCGCCAGGTCCTGGATTATGAGCCTCCCACCCAACTCTATCAACAGTTGGGAGGAGCTGTGCCGGCAGTTCACTGCCAACTTCGGGAGTTCATACACCCGACCAGGCACTGATCTGGACCTTTTTGCAGTCATGCAAAAAGGGGGAGAATCCCTGCGATCATTCATACAGAGGTTCTCTCAAGTACGAAATACTATCCCTTCTATCTCTAGCGCCTCTGTCATTGTGGCATTCAGACAGGGTGTACGGGACAAGATGTTGGAGAAACTGGCGATCAAGGAGATCACAAGTGTCACGGAACTCTTCAGCTTGGCTGACAAATGTGCCAGAGCTGCGGAGGGCCGTGAGATGCACTGCAAACCAACCCCGGAGGGTCACAAGAAATCCTCCAATGAAGAAGCCGCTACCTCCGGAGGTGGCAAAAAGAAAAAGAAGACCAACGGCAAGAAGAAGCCGTCGGCTGGCACATCCAACGTTGCAGCTGCTGCAACTCCGGGTGGCCGGGGGCCACGCCCCGAGAAGCGACCTCGACCATCTTCTGAAGACGGTGGCAAACCCAAAGTGTGGTGTCCCATTCACAAAACGGGCAGCCATAGTTTGGAAGACTGCCGGGAGGTCCAAAACCTTGCCGAGCGCTACAACAAGCACCGGGAAGAATCTCCTTTCCGACAGTGGGAAGGAAAGCAAAAAGTCGACGAAGCTCCGGCTGAAGAGGAGTTAGGATTTCAAGATCCCAAAAAGGTCCTGAAGTCCGTTTACACCTCCGTCGACGATTATTTTGACGTCTATGATAACGAGCGTCGGAAGACCATGAACACCATTTTTGGTGGACCATGGGACATCACCTCCCGCCGCGTCATCAAGACTATGCGTTGGGATATGGCCGCTGTAGCTCCTACAGTCAGGCCGGAACCTCATCGGAAGTGGATGGACACAGCCATCACTTTTGATGCTTCGGCCTGCCCTCGGAGCATGGTTGGAGCAGGACAGCTACCTTTGATGGTATCTCCTACCATCAACAACATCCAGCTCCACCACGTCATGGTAGACGGAGGTTCGGGGCTTAACCTCATAAGCTTCAAAGCTTTTACTAAGCTTCAACTCCGACCTTCGGATCTCCACCCCTCTCGACCTTTCTTCGGAGTAGTTCCGGGGGCCATTACCCCACTCGGAGCTATTACTCTCCCCATTACCTTCGGAACACGGGAGAAGTACCGCACCGAGAAGTTGGTCTTCGACGTCGCTCAAATCAACTTACCCTTCAATGCTATCTTGGGAAGGCCTGCCCTGTACAAATTCATGGCAGCTGCTCATTATGGTTATCTGGTGTTGAAGATGCAAACGCCAGTAGGCGTTCTCCAGATCCGCGGGGATCGTACTGCCAGAGTAACTGCTCTGGAAGAACTCCATGCACTCACCACGGTGCAAGAGCAGGACTCCAGGCAGGAGCAAGCTCCAAAACCCCCGAGCATTCGTCAACGAGGCTCGACTTCTGCACCTCGTGTGCAGCCAAGCGGCGACACCGACATTCCCGTCAAAGTCGTCCAAATTGGTTCCAATGCCGCTCAGACCACCCGTATATCGGGGGGATTGAACGACAAATAGGAACTCACGCTCATCGCTTTCCTCCGGGCTAACATCGACGTGTTTGCTTGGCAACCGTCGCAAATGCCTGGGATCCCTAGGGAAGTGATTGAGCACAATCTGAAGATCTACCCCGACGCCCGGCCTGTGCATCAGAAGCCTCGGAAGCAATCCGTAGAGCGACAGAACTTCATCCGACAAGAAGTGAAAAAGTTACTCAAAGCTGGATTCATCCGAGAAGTCTTCCATCCAAAATGGCTGGCAAATCCAGTCGTTGTGCCCAAGGCCGGTGGGAAACTTCGGATGTGCATCGACTACACCACACTAAATAAGGCATGTCCAAAAGATCCATTCCCACTACCTAGAATAGATCAGAGAGTGGATTCCACCTCCGGGTGTGAATTACTGTGTTTTCTAGACGCATATTCCGGGTATCATCAAATCCGGATGTCTAGTGAAGATGAAGAGCATACCTCATTCATCACAGTAGATGAATTGTACTGTTATACAGCCATGCCCTTTGGTCTCAAGAATGCAGCTTCAACTTTTGTACGAGCTATGTACAAAACATTTGAAGAACTCATTAGAGACATAGTGGAAGTGTACGTCGATGACATCGTGGTCAATGTCAGGGACAAGGAGTTACTCCTTGACACCTTGCAGGCTGTCTTCGACAAGCTGCGGGCCACCCGTACAAAGCTAAACCCAGACAAGTGTGTCTTCGGGGTTAGCTCCGGAAAGCTTCTTGGTTTCCTGGTAAGTCACCGGGGCATAGAAGCTAATCCGGTGAAGATAAAGGCCATTGAAGACATGCGGCCACCAACCCGCATCAAAGACGTCCAAAAGTTGACCGGATGTCTAGCAGCCCTCAGCCGGTTCATTTCGAGACTGGCGGAACGGGCACTCCCCTTCTTCAAGCTATTGAGGAAGTCCGGACCATTTCAATGGTCCGAAGAAGCAGAGAAGGCATTCCAGGAACTGAAACAGTTCCTCAACACCCTACTGTTCTGGTAGCTCCGAACCCTGGTGAGCCTTTGTTGCTTTACATTTCAGCAACTGACGAAGTCGTCAGTATGGTTCTGGTTGCGGAGAGACTAGAGCTACCTCATACTCAGGAATCCAGACCCCTTCAGGAGGGTCCAAAGGTACCTGAAAGCGAGTCTGGGTCCCAACTCCCAGACTCGAATCCACAAGAAGTTACTTCAAGAGACCCAGACCCCTCCAGGAGGGTCCAGGTCACTTCTGAAGAAGCCCCGGGTTCCTCCAACCAGAACCCAGAGGTCCCTAAAGAAAATCCAGATTCCTCCGGTAGGATCCGGGCTAGTGAAGAGGAAGCTCCGGACCCCTCCGGGAGGGTCCGGACCATTCAACGCCCGATATACTTCATTAGCGAAGTACTACATGATGCCAAGACTCGATACCTAGAGGTGCATAAGTTGCTCTATGCAGTTCTTATTGCCTCCAGGAAGCTTCGCCATTACTTCCAAGCTCACAAAGTCTCAGTGGTGACCTCTTACCCACTTCGAGCAATTTTGCATAATCCCAATTCAACTGGGAATATTGCAAAGTGGGCAGCAGAATTGGCTGAATTTGATCTTGAATTTATTTCAAGGCAAGCAGTCAAAAGTCAAGCATTGGCAGATTTTGTGGCAGAATGGACTCCTTCACCATCAAACCCTGGGGGCCCAAGTGAGCAGAAGACGGAGCATCAAGCTCCCGCCTTCACCGAGCCTCACTGGACCCTCTACTTTGACAGCTCCATGCAGAAGCAGGGGGCCGGAGCTGGAATCCTCCTCCTTGCACCGACCGGGGAGAAGGTGAAATACATCGTACACCTTGACTTCAAGGCGACCAACAACATGGCAGAGTACGAAGCGCTCATCTATGGACTAAAGGTGGCACTGTCATATGGTGTCAAGCAACTGCTGGTCAAGGGAGAATCGAAGCTCATCATTAAGCAAGTGAAGGGTGAATGTTCTTGTAATAATCTCCAGCTAGCTGCTTACCTCCTTGAAGTCTAGAGGCTTCAGAAGGACTTTGAAGTCCTAGATCTTCACCATGTTCAGCGTGCCCACAATGCTGAAGCCGACGAACTCTCGACGAAAGCGTCAACCGGAGCTCTGGCTCCTGACGGAACTTTTGTCCGGAGGTTGTCAAAACCCACAGCTCAGCCTGCCGAACTGAGCGAAGGGGGCGAGGTCAGTATCTCGAAGCTGACGGTCCCGATGGCCCTGTTACCATGGCAGCCATCAATGGTCGTAGGTGCTACCGGAAGCTCCGAGCAACCCAGCACGCAAGACTCAAATGCTCAAGTTAGTTCCGATGCATGGATCTCGGAGGTCCGGAACTACTTGAAAGACAACATCCTTCCTGACGATGATGTATCCGCTGACCGGGTAGTCAGATTGGCTAAAAGATACACGTTGGTAGAAGGGGATCTCTACCGGCGCGGTGCCAACGGCATCCTAATGCGGTGCATCACAAGGGAAGAAGGCTGCAAGCTCCTCACAGAAATCCATGGAGGCGAGTGTGGGAACCACGCGTCTTACCGCACGCTGGTCAGTAAAGCCATTCGGCATGGCTTCTACTGGCCTACAGCGCTCCAGGATGCAACTGAGCTGGTGAAAAAATGCAAAGCATGTCAATTCCATGCGAAGCAAATTCACACACCGGCTCAGCCCTTACAAATGATACCTCCTACATGGCCTTTCGCTGTATGGGCGATGGACATCTTGGGACCATTCCCAAGAGCCGTCGGAGGTAACAAGTTCCTGTATGTCGCAATTGATAAGTTCACTAAGTGGCCGGAAGCAACTCCAGTTGTGACAATCAACAAGCAATCTGCTATCAACTTTTTGCAGTCCATTGTATGCAGATTTGGAGTTCCAAACAAAATCATCACTGATAATGGGACCCAATTCACAAGCTCTGCATTCCAAGGATATTGCGAAGACCTCGGGATACAAGTTTGCTACGCTTCCGTAGCTCACCCAGCAAGCAATGGCCAAGCCGAGAGAGCGAATGCTGAAATCCTTAAAGGACTCAAAACACGCACCTATGAGCGCTTGAAAAAACATGGTGCATACTGGATCGAAGAGCTTCCACCCACTTTATGGGCCAACAGGACATCTCCAAACCGATCAACTGGAGAGGCACCCTTCTTTCTGGTGTACGGAGCTGAAGCAATCCTTCCTCCGGAAATCACCTTGGGTTCATTCCGGGTCCGGACCTTCGACGAAGCCGCGCAGGACCAGCTCCGGCGTGAAGACCTAGACCTCCTTGAGGAGGGATGGTGCCAAGCAGCTGTTCGGAATGCCCGATACCGCCAAGCTCTTCGGCGCTATCATCAGCGGCATGTACACAACCGACAACTCGAGGAAGGCGACCTGGTGCTTCAGAGAATACAATCCAGAGAACGGTTAAACAAACTCTCCCCCGGCTGGGAGGGACCCTTCCGAGTGATTAAAGTATCCCGACCCGGAAGCGTTCGCTTGGCTACCGAGGATGGGACACCTCTCCCAAATCCTTGGAACATCGAGCACTTCCGTAAGTTCAACACTTAATAACACGGAGGTGAGTCTTGAGTAACTTTAGATGTATGTTATAGAGTCATTGTACAGAGTCGGGTAGTTCCTGCGGGAGAGCAGCCGGACCTTTCCCGAATGGTCCGCAAAGTTCATGCAACACTTGTCATAGTCTCCGGACTAAAAGTGTGGCTAACTACCCTGGGTCAAACGAGAAATGAAACACGCTTAGCCTGGTTCTGTACCCTAAGAGTGTACTTGTTTCCCCTGTACCCCGGACCTATAATGAAAGACATCTTCATGTGAAACAGACTCCACGTGCATTTATTTTGTACAGGCTCAACATTTTTTATTTTTCTCTTTCTTGTCTATAACGAAGACGTGCTGTTCTTAAGAAATTTTAGTTCGACTAGTTTACATACAATACGAGTTGTATTGTCAATTCTTTTGGATTCAAATATTGTTCCTGGCCAACTCTCCTGAAAGCCACCAAGCCAATCTAGGGCCGGAGTGTGCTATCGACTTAGCCTGGTCAAGCACCCTGAGTACGCCACTCTACCTACACCCCGACAGGCCGAAGTAAGGCGAGTCCAAATACAATTGAATCCGGAAGAAAAGACAATGTATTCGATTGTATCTAGAATCGCGTTTGACCTAAAATTTTCTTGAGAATCGTAAGCCAGGACGAAGTTATAGGCGAGAAAAGAATTTTACTATTTTTCTTGACTTCAGTGTGCAAGAAAAATAAAATACACGTTGATGGAGAAAAGCCGGAGCTAACAAAGCTCCAACTCCCCTAGGTGGCTTGTAATTGTTGTTACGCATTGAAAACGAGCATCACCGGAGTAATCAAGCTCCGGTAAGGCTAGGGGGGTCAGCCGTCGACGCTGAATAAAAGATGGTGAGAAGACCCCGCAAACGGAGTCTGCTGCCAACAAACTAAGTGTTGGCAAAGGTCACTGCCGGAGCTACTAGGCTCCGACACCCCAGAGGACTAACTATCGATGCCCTACGCGTTGATAGAGACTATTGCCGGAACTACTAAGCTCCAGCAATTGACAATGCCAGAGCTTCTAAGCTCCGACAACCTCAGGGGGCCTTCACTATCAAAGACTTCGAACCTAAATTCTACAAGTTCGGAGCAAATGAGTCTTCAACAAAACGCGATATCCTCTTGGTACATGTTCACAATCAAATTGTGTACATCTACCAGGGGGCCAAGTGAAGATAAAAGCGTTGAAGACAAAAAATGAAATTCACAAAAATTTGGGGATTTCATTCATCTGGAGACAAGGAATTACATCTGGAGACAAGGGATTACAAAATTGAGGAAGAAGAAGAGAAAATACAAGTGAGAACTATAGAGATGGTCCTACACCCTATGGAAGAATTGGGCGACCTTCTGGGCAACCTCCGATACGCTTGCTCGGGTAGCTTCGCCTTCTCCTTCGACGGGACCTTCAAGCACCGGGTCCAGAGGAAATTGGGAGTTCCGGCTGGTGTAGTACGTCAGCACATATTCTGCGACATTCTTCACCAGGGATTGCCCCAAAACCTCCAATTGGTCCGCGATGACATCGCCCACCTTGGAGAGCTTGCTACCTGCTGAGCTCAACGCCTGCAGCGCTAGGTCAGGCTCCGGCTCCGGATCATCCGGGCGCACGGGGCTGAAACCCATCGGTGCCAGCGCGTCGTTGGCCTTGCCCAGGAACTCCCAAATCTGTAGGGAGTCCGCAGTCCTCAAGCCCTTCATTTCTTCCAGGGATCTCCTGGCCGCCATCAGTTCGGAATTCTCACGGGCGAGGCGCTCAACTTCTTTGGCGTTTTGCTGAATCTTTTCAGCAACCCACTTTTCGAGTTTTCCGAGCTCCTCCTCCCGGAGGTGGATCTTGTTCCGGCGGTCGACCAAGTCCTTCTCTCTACCCCTCACTTTCTTCTCCCTGGTAGTAAGGGCACACTCTTGTTCGTAGAGTTCCTACCCTCGCACCCAGACTTTCTCCTCTTCCTCTTGGCAGCACTCTTCCAATTTCTTGGCGCGCTCCTCGAGACCCTTGTCAGCCAGAGCCACCTTCTCGGCGTGCTCCTCCTCCCTCCTCAGGACGTCATCCCGCAGCTCTAGGAGTCTCTGCTCTTCATCCTCGAGCCGTTTCTCCCTCTCCTCAAGTGCCTCCCGGCGCTTGATGAGTGTAGTGTTAATGGCCTCAAGCCTTTCGTGGCGTTCAACGGCTGCACTATTGGCTGCTTTGGCTTGATCGTAGATCTCCCGGGATTGAGCGTCGAGGGCGTGAGTCAAACTCTCCCTGTCATCCAGTAACTTGCCCTAGTACTCCAGGCGGATCTTCTCCCGCTTGATCCACTCTTTGTCATCTGCTAGCCTCGACTGCTCCAGCTTGGTCAAGAAGTAGAGCTGGTTACGCCACCGCCTAAGGGTTTGGCGCTCCTCTTCAAGAGCCTCGCTATCTTGGAAGAAGGACAGTTGGACTTGACGCAGACTGGAACATGCGTTGTGAATAGACAGTGACAACGGGATAGGTTCCGGACCTACTGGGGGTCTCCTCCGCTGGTTCCAGCGGGTTTTCAGATACAAAAATTGGGTCCCACTCCACAAGAGTGGTCCCCTGAGTCTCCATGGCACTAGGGCCATCCTCCGGGATGGCCTCAGTCGCCATCGAGGAAGGCCCCGCCACAAGGTCTTCGTTCACCCCCTCAGCCAGGTGGCCAGCGACTTCGCTTGGGCACTCCGGCTCGACCGTGAGTACCTCCGACGTCATCACTTCCGGAGCAGGGGCCGCTTCTAGCTCCGGCCTTGGCACCTCCTCCGATGGGGGCTCGAGCTCCGTCACCTCCTCAACAATTGGCTCGGGAGCCGGAAGATATTCAACCTCGACCGGCCCTGCGACCGGAGCTTCAACAATGACCGGCTCTATGACCGGTGCTTCGGAGGTAGCCAGCGCAACTGCCGGAACTTCCTCAGCTTCCGGCGCGCTCGCCGGGACTTCAATCACCTCCGGCTCGGCCGCCGGAGCTTCGACACTTTCAGGCTCCAGGGCCGGAATCACAACTTCTTCCGGCTCAACGGCCGGAACTTCTGTCATTTCAGCACCAGGACCCGGAGCTTCAACCTCCGGGGCAGGTGCCGCTGGCGCATCTTCTCTCCCATGGTCCGGCTCTACCACGGGAGCCTCTGGAGATGGGTTGAGGTCCATGACCACGACAGCCGGCGCCGGAGCTGTCGTAGCTTCAGCCACCACTTGGGGCGGCACTGGGACCGGAGCAGAAGCTTCCGCCCTCACAGCTTCAGTTGCTGTGGCTGAGGGTGGAGCCTCACTCCTCTTCTTGGGAACGCTGCAAATGATGGACGAGGAAACTTAAAAAAGCAATCACTACAGCAAAACAATTGTCCAAGGTAAAGATTAAAAATTACCTTGGGAGGCTTCCACACCAGCTTGCGCGGAATCTTTTTCCCGGGCGTTCCGGGCTGGTCGTAGCCGGCGTGGAAGCTCCGGAAGGCCCCTCGGAACTCGTCGCGGCCACAGGTGTTTCCCGAGTCAAGGCCCCCCTCGATCGGGAAGAACCCCCGGACCTAGAGGCCTCCACTGGCCCAGGTGCTGGAGTCGCGTGCCCGGAGCTAACACCCCGAGAGGACCCCACTGTGGGAATAGTCTCTCCCCGGGAGGACCCCACTATGGGAACAGTCGCCGTGGTAGTGGAAGATCTTCCCCTCCGGGGAGAAGGAGACGATGAAGAAGTAGTGGGCCTGACGGACCTTCCGTCGGTGTACTGCAGCTTCCTCTTCCGGCTCACGGGTTCATCCGCCAGCTCCATGCCCTTGCCGACGACCTCTTCCCTCGGCTTCGGAGCTGGGTCGGAGCCACCTTCGGACACTCCAGGGATCGCCACCCTGGTAGTTGATCTTCTCTCGACGACACCAAGGTCATCAAGCATGGGCATCTTCCGTTGTAGCTCCCTGCTGAACTCAACTTCCACGTTCAGGGGAAGAAAAGCCGATGGCGTAGTCAAGTCGTCACCCTCGACGTCGATGCCGTGCTGGAATTTCTTGAGGTGGAACTCCAAGGTTTTCCCCACCATGTTGGACTTCAACCCGTTCTCGACCCGGTCGTCGTCCATCACGCTGTTGAGGGCCCAAGCGAGTTTCTCCCTCTTTTTCAGCGGTGCCCACCTGTTGACCAGGAAGTTACGAAACACCGCTTGAGGGGTTAATCCCCCCTCCACACACCAGCGAATCCTGGTCAGAACAGTATCGAAGGCGTCCGCCAGCACCGGAGCTTCACTCCAGATCCTTGTGTCAATGTTGGGGAGGCCTTCGGGCAGCTCCAGCCTCTCGTGCTTCTCCACCCGGATGACTATCCAGTCCTTCATCCAGTCATCCCACTTCCCAGAGGGGAACGACCGGAGGTAGTTGAATGGGCACTTCTTGCGCTTCACGAAGTAGTAGAAGCCAAGGTACTCATTGCTCCTACCGGTGGTGTGGACGGTGAAGAAGGTCCGGAAGAGTTCGATGCAGGGGGGGATGCCCACCCACATCTCACAGAAGTGGACGAAGATAGACACGAGGAGAATGGAGTGAGGGCCAAGGTGGTATAGCTGCAGACCATAAAAGTCCAGCAGCATCAAGAAAATGGAAGAAAAAGGTGGGATCAACCCAACCATGGCGTACGAGGAGAAGTACACAATTTCGCCGAAGTGCTCCTTCTCGAACAGGAGCTCTCCACCGGCGTAGACCGAGCGGTTGAAGAAGTCCGAGGACCACCCCATGAGGGCCCGGACCTTCTTCAGGTCGCCGTCGGTCTTCAAGCGACTCTCACGGAGACCCAACTCCATCGCGGCACGGCTAGGCAAGGGAAGAAAAGCGAAGCACAAGATGGGAGTTTGAGCGCAAGATCAGATGGGAGGCGTGAAGAACTCCCGACGGTGCGTGCTTTCCTTCTTAAGTAAGCCCTCACAACGCTTGGATGGAAACCGCAAGGAAGTCGAAGATACCATGCGATGCATATTCTCAAAAGAAGAAGTGCGATGCATGCATATTCTCTTGATCTTTTCTCAATTTATATTTGTTCATAAAAACTCAACATGTGAGTTGATTACTTGATTAATTCTTTATGATTAAAGCATTTGTGAGCATGCAACAAGTTCAAAACAGCAAGAAAGTTCGACCATGACCAGATTTTGTGTAAGTAATTATTCCATTTACTAGACATGGCAAAAACTACAAAATGTATAACACGAGTAGTGTAGTAAGAACTTCCAGCATGTAAAAGGAATCACAAAGTCATATGTGTATGAAATACTATGCTCATATTATTTTAATTTCAGATTCACACATAGACTTCCCAAGTTTCAAAAACTCCCCCTCAATTTAAGCCATGAGGATGCATAACCCCTATTTCACTACGAATGTAACAAAAACGGGTGAAATCCAAAGGTTTTGTAAAAATGTCAGCCAATTGATGTTCAGTATCTACATGGTGAAGCACAATGTTTCCTTTTTCAACGTTATCTCAGAGAAAGTGATACCTAATATCAATGTGCTTAGTTCTAGAATGTTGCACGGGGTTTTTGGCAATGCAAATGGCACTAGTGTTATCACAAAACAGTGGAACACTATCTAGATCAACCCCATAGTCCTTAAGTGTTTGAACAATCCAAAGAATTTGTGAGCAAGCACTAGCAGCAGCTATATATTCAGATTCGGCTGTGGATTGTGCAACTGAATTTTGTTTTCTAGAGGACCAAGCAACAAGAGAATTACCAAGAAAATGACAAGCACCGGAAGTACTTTTCCTATCAATCCTACAACCCCCAAAATCAGCATCTGAAAAAGCTTTCAAAGTAACGGTTGAGGAAGAAGGAAGAAAAATGCCAAATTCTTGAGTTCCATGAAAGTACCTGAAAATCCTTTTGACGGCTTGACAATGTGAAACACGTGGGGAAGCTTGAAACCGTGCACAAAGACATACGATGAATTGTATGTCCGGTCCTGATGCCGTGAGGTACAAAAGTGATCCGATCATGCTTCTATATTCTTTTTGATTCACGGGTTCACCATCTTCATCAAGTTCAAGTGTTGTTGCTGTTCCCATTGGTGTCCGAAGAGGCTTGCTTTTGTCCATGTTGAAGCGCCTTAGGAGGTCTTTGGTATACTTCATTTGATGCACAAAGGTACCCTCCTTGGTTTGCTTGATTTGTAGCCCCAAAAAGTAAGTGAGTTCACCCATCATACTCATTTCAAATTCCGAACTCATCATTGCTGAAAACTTGGACACAAGATCACGAGAAGCACAACCAAAGATAATATCATCCACATACACTTGAACGAATAATGAGTCATTGCCATGTTTAAGCACAAAAAGAGTTCGATCAACCTTTCCCATTGTAAACCCCTTTTCAAGTAAGAATGTTTTTAACCTATCATACCATGCTCTAGGGGCTTGTTTGAGAACATATAAGGCTTTGGACAGTTTGTAAACATGATTAGGAAAATCTGGATTTTCAAAACCCGGTGGTTGTTTGACATAAACCTCCTCATCTATGTAGCCATTAAGAAAAACACTTTTAACATCCGTTTGATATAGCTTAAAACCTTTAGATGCTGCAAAGGCTAACAAAATTCTTATGGCTTCTAATCTAGCGACAGGAGAAAAAGTTTCATCAAAATCTAGACCTTCAACTTGAGGGAAACCTTGAGCAACCAACCTAGCCTTATTCCTAACCACAACCCCATCCTCACTTTGTTTATTTTTATATACCCATTTAGTTCCAATTAAAGTGTGACCTTGAGGTGGAGGTACAAGTTTCCAAACATTATTTCTTTCAAAATTTTCTAACTCTTCTTGCATGGCAATAATCCAAGATTCATTTGTGAGTGCGTGTGATATATCTTTGGGTTCAAAAGAAGCAACAAAGGCAGAATGAGCATGAGAGTTTGGATCGCAAAACCTGGACCGTGTGACTCGTTCGTGCAAGCTTCCAATCATCTGTTGTGGGGGATGATCTTTGTAAAAACGTAGGGGTGCAGTTGTCTCACAAGCTTCTTCTTCATTAGGTTCATCGTAGATTGATGAGATTGTGACTTCTGGACGATCAGGACCAACAGAGGTGATAGCCGGAGCTTGTTCAATGTCCGGAGCTGGACACGTGTCAGCTTCGAAACTACCAGGCAGTATCACCGGCTCTTCTTCTTCTTCGAAAATACCCTCCATCTGAGGATACGGATCTGGTCCTGCAACACGGAGCTAGAACCTGGGCTAGCTTCATCAAAAGACACTTCACAAGTCTCCACAATTTTGTTAGTGTCAAGTAAAAGCACACGGTAGCCTCTAGTATGAGATGGATAACCAAGAAACATGCCATCAATGGATCGAGGTTCAAACTTATCAAGATTACCATGTTTCTTAACAAAGAATTTGCAACCAAATACCCGAAAGTGTGTAACACTAGGCCCATGTCCAAACCGAAGCTCATATGGTGTTTTACCTAGCTTAGCACGCAAGAAAACACGATTTGAGACATAACAAGCGGTTGCTAACGCATCAGTCCAAAATTTCCTAGGAGTTTTATATTCATCAAGCATAGTCCTAGCCATCTCAACTAAGGTTCTATTCTTTCTTTCTATAACACCGTTTTGTTGACGTACATATGGTGAAGAAAATTTATGATCTATTCTATTTTCAGCAACAAAAGTGATCAAAAGATTGATTTTTAAATTCAGATCCATTATCACTTCTAATTGCTTTTAATGATCCTGGGTGATCAATTGATAATCTAAGAAATAAAGTTCTAAAGTGACTAAAAACTTCATTCTTAGACGCCATAAAGTAAACCCAAGAGTATCTAGAATAATCATCAACGATAACAAGAACATACCATTTACCTCCGAAGGATTGAACACGTGAAGGTCCTACGGTGTCAAGATGCAAAAGTTGACATGGTTCAGTTGTCATGATCATTGTGAGAGGAGTATGTGAACCTGCAACCATCTTAGCATGTCTACAAGAAGAGCACACAATTTCTTTGTCCCCTTTAAGCTTAGGCAGCCCACGTATGCGATCAAGAGCACTAACACGCGTTAGGTGATCAAAGCCTACGTGACAAAGTCTACGATGCTAACAATATAAGTCCTTTGAATCATTAGCAACTAGATACCTATGCTTAGAGGAAGACATATCAAAATCTGCTTTAAAAACTCTTCCAAACCAAGACATGTTAAAAATAAGCTCACTGTTTGAACCTACAACTTTGCAGCAGTTTTTATTGAAAATAATTTCTAGATTTTCATCTAGCAATTGTGAAATAGAAAGCAAGTTGTATTTCAAATTTTTGACAAGTGCCGCATCCCTCAAAGTGTAGTGATCATTTACTCTAACCGAACCCTTAGCAATTATAGGAGTTGAAGAATTATCGGCAAAAGGAACATTCTCTACACATGACACAAAAGAGAGGGAGGAGAACCAATCTTTGTTACTGGTCATGTGGCGTGAGCAACCTGAATCCACAATCCAAATGTTCTCCTTCCTCAAACGTGTAACCTATATAGAAGCACAATACGCCGACGACTCAATACTGGGGTTAGTCAAAAGGCATTTAGGAATCCAGTACTGAGTCACGCGACGTGCAGTAGGAAAAACACGCGAAAGCTGAGACAAAACAGCAGGTTTATGAGTCAAAGATTGAGGTTTTCTGTTCTTAACAGTTTATTTAGAAGTTTTTACTTGTTTAGAGTGAAAACCAGTAGCTCCGGAGGTAAAAGCAGAAGGTCCGGAGGCAAAAACTAAAGCTCCAGAGGGAACAACAGAAGACTCGGGAGCTCTCGGAGCTATCGGAACTATCGGAGCTGCTTTTGCGGATTTCTTACCAGAAGGTCCGGAAGCTACCTTTTCAAATTTCTGACTCACTAAAGCAGGTTGTGTTTTTCTAATTGCATGAAAGTTATAAGATCTAGCAATTTTTCTTTCCTTTTTCTGTTGTTTAGCTAGTCTATAACAAAAATCTATGACATGACCATCTCTACCACAGTAGGTACAATGAAACTTAATTTTGTAATCATGTCTAGATGAGCACCCAACGTTAGAAACAGAATTAGAAAGCACTCCTGCAGATTTGAAAACCACTTCTTTTTATTTAGGAACTGTTTGAATCAAACCACTTCCTAATGACTTCACAGTTTTAAGTGGATGTGTCTTAGCATGAGCATGAGAATCAAAACCTAAACCAGTTTTATCTTTGCAAGACTTGGAAGAATTCAGCAGCAAGTTTAGATTCTTATTCCCATTACAAATTCGATCTATTGTCTTATGCATGTCATCAAGTTTTTTGGACAGATCAAGGCAATTTTCACATGAAGTTTTTCCTTTTAGTTTGCAATTGGAACAAAATTTAACTTCATGAGAATGTAAAGCATTGTTCAATGTAAAGATTTCATTCATAGCATCCTGTAGTTTCTTATCAAGATCATTACAAGTAGAACAATGCAAGTCAATTGTAGAACAGCTAGCATCTTTCAAGTTTTTATCATTAAGTGCAGCAAGCTCTTTGTTCTTTTTAGTTTCTTCATCAAGTCTATCTAGAGTGGAGGAGTGTGCACATCTTAATGTGGACAATTGTTCATAGATTAAGTCATATGAGGGACATGCATCATCACTAGGAATCAAAGTTTTTAAACGGTTAATTTCAGATTCTAGTGATTCAATTTTAGCAGCATTATCCGTAAGCTTTTTGTCCTTTTTCTTGACAATAATAGTTGCTCGAGAAATAGCATCACACATGTCATTGCAGGTAGAACATACCTCATCATCGTCACTATTGTGTTCTGCTTCCTCCTGACTTGATCTTGATCTTGCTTTGCCCGCCATGAAGCATATGTTGGCCAGGTCATCATTCTCTTCATCACTTTCAAAGTCAATGTCACTTGAACTGAGCTCTTGAAGCGCGGTGATGAAGCTGTTGATCATCTTGCGTCCTATGGTACCCTTCTTTTTCTTGTTGGAATTTCCAGAGGAGGTCCGGACCTTGCTTTGTTTTTCTTCCCGGGTGGTCGGACCTGAAAGGTTAGGGCATTCTTTACGAAAGTGTCCTGTTTTACAACATTCAAAACAGCGTTGAGGTCCGGAGCTTCCTCTCCTTCTAGTTCTCACATTTTGCAATGGTTTTGAGAATCTAGTTGAGATGAGTGCCAACTCCTCTTCTGGAAATTCTTCAATCTGCTCCAGGGTTAGTGAGAACAACAGAGCAAGAGTATTGCAGGATGATGATTGGCCGGAGCTAGACATATCACGTTGTGAAACAAATGCAATAGACTTGTTTGGGTTCTTACGTGCTAGGATGTCAATTTCATGAGTTTTTAGTTTAGAATAAAGTACATCTAATGTAAGAGAGCTCATGACAGTTGATTCATGAATAGATGTTACTTTCATCTCCCAAATTGACATGTCTAATGCACTAAGAAGTTGCCTGGCATTATCAGCATCAGAAAAATTAACATTGACACTACGTAAGTTGCTGAGAATTTTATTGAAACGAGCAAAGAGGTCATCGATAGACTCACCTGGTTGCATCTCAAAACGCATATATTCCTTTTTGAACATATCTTGTTTTACCTCCTTGATTGTGTTGGAGCCTTCATGGTAATCACAGAGAGCGTCCAAACATCGTATGCTGATCGGAGGTGTGCGACACGATCAAAGTCGCTTTGAGTGAGTCCTTGGATGATCAAGTTTCATGCTTTGTTGTTGTTGTCGACGTCCCGGAGGTTCGTAGCCATAACTTGATCGTTAGGCGGGACTTCATAAGGTTTGTAGACCTTTTCCCATATTGCGAAGCCTTGCGCCTGGATAAAGGCCTCCATGCGTGCCTTCCAAACCTGAAAATCAATACCAGAAAACACACAAGGTTTGGCGGAGTACTTCTCCATGATGATTAGTCAAAAACATGTGCAAATCACAAAGATTAGAGCACCGTGGCTCTGATACCAATTGTAGGATCGAAGAGCACGTGAAAAGCTACCAGAGGGGGGGTGAATGGTAGATTCAAAAATCTAACGCAGCGGAAACAATTAAAAACCCCAAACCCTTTCGGCAGAAAAACGATTTGTTATAGAAATCATGTATGAGACTAATATAAACGTGTTTCCCCGTGACAAAAGTGATAGATATCAGAGAGAATCAAGTCACGAAGACAACACAAAAAGAATTACTCAAATCCGTCGAGAAAAACTCATGTTATGATCGAAAGATCAGACTATGGTCAATCTAACCTACCCGAGAAAAACAGTTTCTGGAATTCTGCAAAGAAACTCATGTAGATCAAAAACCACAAATCGAATGACCGTGAAATTTTGACATATGATATATAATCAAGTTGTGAAGACAACCCAAAAAGAATCACGTCAATTGGATCAGTAAAACTCGAGTTATGATAAAACCACCGACGAAAGGTAGTGCTGTCCGGAAACTCGACGAGTAAAACTTGTCTGGAACAAGTCGGACGAACAAGGCACAAAAGTTCCTACAAACTATGAATTGTATTCAATAGAACACAAGAGGAACAGCCCCAAAGTCGTCTGCCACGAGCTTTGGCCTTCCCTTGCTTATATAACCAGCCCATAGGCCATCCCAATCTCAACTAGGACTCGAATCCTAATCCGATCACAATCGGAACTTTCCATAACTGCTTAGGACTCTTCTATACGCAGATAGAAGCAATATTAAGACTTCCAAACACCTTAGGAACATATCCCACATTCCTAAACAACTCAAACTCGTGACCCACACGAAATCCTAACATAACCAACTCGATACTTTCCATACCGAGCCATAACCGACTCAGCTAGCAGCCTAACTCTTCAACCGATACGATCCGATCCTTCCGATCAGATCGTCCTTCCATAATCCGTCTCTAGAAGCATATTTCCATGTCATGCACCTCATGCATATGTGCGAACACCTTACTTTGACCTTCATATGCACTGCCCTTGATTCAATCATCCTGCGCGACCTCCTGATCAGCTCAACCACAGTTCCTCCCGAACTTGATTATTGGAACCTCATCTCCTCCTGAGACTAGTCCAATGGATCCTGTCACCAGCCATGACTTGAACTCAAGCAACACCTGCACATGAACAAACAAACAATCCATACGAGCCCAAGTCCTCGACTTGACTCAAGTTAGTTCCGAACACAACACCTTATGTGAGCACCTCACATAAGCATGTTGCAAAACCACAGTAACACGATATCATCCATATCATCCAAAACGCACCAAAAACTTAGCAAATGAATACTAATAAATCTTTCCAACAATGTAAAGCAAGTACGAAACATGCAAATGAAAGGCAGAAGCAATTAGGTCAAGTTCCGGACCTTGCCAGAGCAACCCGGAGCTTGAGCTGGAGCTAACAAAAGCTAGTAGAACCTAGCGCTGGAGCTTACCAAAAACTAGTCAAAACTAGTCAACCCAAAACCGGAGCTAGACAAAGTACGTCGGAGCTTAGCAAAAGCATGTCGGAGGTATCAAGTATATGCTGGAGCTAACCAAGACATACCGGAGCTAACAAAGACATGCCGGAGCTAAAGATAAAGCTCACCTGAGCTAACCAAAGCTATTCGGACCTTACCAAGAAGTCGGACCTAGCATCTAACATAGCCGGAGCTACCCAAAACAAGCTGGACCTACTGTCGGACCTTGTTGTAGCTCAGATCTAGAGTCGGACCTTGATAAAAAGGTGTTTTGGTGATATTTAAAACTTTTATCATCAAAGCCAAGTGTATTCACTACAAGCCAATGTATTCAGCACATATAGGTCTTACAGGTACCATGACGTCTTTTTGGGTATTACCTTAAGTGGGCCAAAGGACGTCGTGTCTAACTCTTTTGGAGCCCATGTGGGACACCACACCGGCCTCCACCCTCTCTAAAACCGACCTCCATTGAAACCCTAGTCCTCCACCCTTATATAAATAACCCCACACCATATTTTTCACATCTCTTTGCCACATTTCAATCACAACGAAACCATAGCTTGTGGATAGCCGCCGCCAAGGAGGGAGAAGGAGATCCAGAGCAAGAAGAAGAAGAGGATGAAACGAAAGAAGATCAAGAGGCCAAGAACTCCATCAACCTTATGTTCTTCATCAACAAGTCACTTTCATCTTTCTTCATCAGCCCTAGATCATCCAGATCCTAGTGTTGCCTCCAAAACCCTTGATTCATTGGAGTTCTAAACATCTTGTATACCTTCTACTTCATCATTCTCACGTGAATTCAACTACTTTTCTCCAAATTCACGTCAATCTAAAAACCCTAGCTCGCTTTTTTGCGAAGGGCAGACTAGTTCGGCTCTACATCGGACTTGTCCGGTCTCCAGATTCGTTTAATAATGAATTAATTCCAATTTGATGTAATATCAATATGAACCTGTGTAAACTTGTTAATAACCATTTTAAATGATTAGTGAACAATAATAGTAACTCATTATCTAGTTTTGCTTCGCATTTGCATTAATCATGCATGTCATGACATATTGAGCAATATATGTGCACTTATGGATTGTAATTCTTGTCTCGGATGTTTATTGCGTAGTTTAGACAGTTTTGCGCTAGAGTGTGCTGCAGAAGACCTCCAGTACCAGATTTTTGAAGTCTTTAATCCCAATCAAGCCCAAGAGCAAGGCAAGTGCCCTTGAACATATTATTCCTGTTTTTACAATAATGTTTTGTTTTCAAAACTGTATGCTTGTGTCAATTTGATGGGAATTCCTATCATAGGAAGTTTACTAGCTTTGTTTAACCACCCATGTCACCTGGAATGCATGGTAGAGAGTCGGGAAGGGTTTATTACTTTTGCTTCGCATAATTAATTGGGATGGGAAAACATCTATACTATTTAATTATGCATTAATGAGATTATGGTTAATATGAAATGGTTAATATGATATGGCAATGGGTGATCTAAGCAAGCCTGGTATGTGGATGGGTTGGAAGACATGGTGGTTGCTTGATTTAGATCTAAGGACTGATTCATGCAAGAATATGCAAGGACTATAGTGCCACCACGAGGCCAGGTATGGATGCAGGATAGCTGATTAATTAGGCTATTGCTAGTACTGGGTGGAGCATTTGGCGCACCGCCAAGTATGGGTTTGGATTTGTGGTGGGACTCCCTGGGATCCGAATGGCACAAGAGGGGGCCCTTGGTTGAAGATGTGCTAGGTTGGAGGCATCACCACCAGTGAAACCTCAGTGAGTCCGTACATGCTAGTAGTCCCTTTGTAAAGGCTATTTTGTGATCTCTTGGCCACACACCAACGGAAGTGTGAGATGGCATAATAGAGGTTTTTAGTCACCGGAAGGTGATGAAATCACAAACACATGAGTAAAGTGGTACAAACTCTACAGAGTATTAAAACTATCATGATAGCTATGCTCCCGGTTAAGAGAACCAGGATGACCTACATGATTAGAGGGGTTTTGGATTGGGATGGTTTGGTATTGGTTATGGGATGGTATTATGGTTTATGGCTATGGATATGATCAATGGTAATGAGAAATTTGGCATATGGATGATGGTAATGAAATATGAACTGATTTTATGATAACTACATGGTATATGATGGGTTTACATCACATACATACAACATATCACTTTTCAAATGTTTTAATGTACTTTTCAACACTTAGCCTTTATTACATTCGCCATTTGTATCAGCTACATGTCATACTTTCCCACACTTGCTTAGTACGACATGTACTCACCCTTGGAATTCCCCCAGCAACAGTTGCAGATCAGGATTGGGAGTATCCCGACGTAATGAGGAGATCTAGGCTGTGTGCTGCCGTCAGCTTGCCTATGTGTTGCTTGGAGCTGTTGTTGACGGTCCTTAAGTACCACATTTTGACTGTCAATTCACCTCATAATGTGCATAAAAGAAACACAACACATAGTCGTAGGGTTATACACTAATCCAATTCCACAAGTGTTAGTGTTTATTTGTGTGCAGGTGAATTATTACCCAAAATACCAAAACATGCAGGGATGAATCCATAAAAATGGATTTCAACAAATCAGGCGATGACACGTGGCAACACATGGATCAAATGGCCCACAAACAGAAGATTACGAGGAGATCCAACGGTGTTGCACCTATATACATCAAGGGGGCCCACCTGGAAGCCACCTGGAGGAAGCACTCCCCGAGGGGAGGCTTGACCAGGTCGGCCGAACCCCTGGTTCGACCGACCTCTTCCTAGCGCCAAACTCGGTCAAATGACACGTGTTGGCTCCTCCCGACTCCCTGGAGTCAATGGTGACTGATTCACGCGTTAATTGTGGCAGGAACCGACCCTTCTCCACATATAAATAGACTCCCTCACCTCACTTCTCACACACACCAAAAGTTGAGAATAGTGCTACACTCCAAAGGTTTAGAGCAGTCCTAGAGGCTACCAAAGTAGAAGGAGAGTGTGGTGAAGAGTCTAGGAGAAGTACGCTTGGGCTTGTCAAGTCCCTCTTCTACACTTGTACCCCTACAATGGTTTTACTCAATCAAGTAAGCCATTGTGAATTCAATACAAGTTTGATCTTTTATTCGTAGTAGTTTGCACATGTAGTTACTTGTGGGTTCACTGCTTTAATTCATTAGAGGCTCTAGTTGTAGCTTTGTGTTCGAAACAACTAGAGTAGTGATTTAGAACATAAGTGTGGTGCTTTGGTTATAAATCATCAGTGGATATCTCGTAGACCCACAGATTGAAGAGGTAGGCAGTAGGTGGTGACAGCCCTATCTGTCCTTTGTAATCCTCCACGTTCGTCTATGCCATAGTCTCTTGGTGGGAGTCATCCTAGTATTGCTAAGAGTAAGCCCATGCTCAAAGCAAGCATCTACTGCAAACTACCTTGAATTAGGATCAATACTTTGAATTCCTCTCTGTTCCTTGCCTACCAAACAACTTTGTGTCCTTGGGTGAGCTAGTTCGAAAGATTAGCACACACTTTCTTTGGATTCGATACCCTTGGGAATACTCCTTAAGGAGAAGTGCTACAACGATATTTCAGTGCGCTTGCGGATAACTCTGTGGTGTTAAGAAATACCAACAAGCATGTCTGGTGCCGTTGTGGGGGAACGGTTGCTGTTAATCTTCGAACCAAGATCACCCTCATATCATATCCCCCTTATCTATCATCTTACATTTCTTATTCTTACCTCACCATATAAATGGAGCAACTCACCATTATTTCTTATTCTAATCAAAGATATGACATAGGAAACTCTCAAATGGAAGTTGTTTCCTTTTTCGCTCAAGGAAAAAGCCAAACAATGGTACAACCACTACGTTGGGAAGACAAACAGTGATTGGAGTGAATTACGAGACAAATTTTGTCTTGCTTTCTTTCCCATTGCCCGAATTGTTTCCTTACGAAAGGAAGTATTATGCTTCCAGCAAATGGAGAAGGAATCCATATGTGCAGCTTGGGACATATTTTCTCTTTTGAAAAATTTTGGCCCGGATTTGTTAATCCCTGATCCAATGCTTTTGCAACATTTCTTCATGGGATCAAACAAAGAGTCTGCCCTATATCTTGACATTACGGCTGGAAGATCTTTCCTCCATAAGACTCCAGAAGAAGGCAAGGATGTTCTTGACAGAATTCTAGAAAATTCTTCCTTTGTTATGGGTCTTAATGAGCCTCCCCAAGAGGAAGTCGTGTCAAGAACGGAGGATACACTCTTGGACAAGAATGAACCCATCTCTTGTTTACCCCAAGCCTTGCCTGAGGAATCCTCTCTCGAACCTGAGACTATGAAGGTAGAAGAAATTCACCCCTCGCAGTTTCCATTTTACTTCGAGGAAGAGATTTTTGAAGATTATGGAGATACCTCGAAGTATTGTTGCTATAGGAAACCTTCATTGCCACCAACTCCACCTAAACCACCTGACGGGGTGTTCATCCGTCATACGGTCAAATAGTTGACCTCTATCCTGGGAAGAGAGTGGACAGCTGAAGTCGAGAATTCACCCGAAATTCTTCGGATGACCTCACCTTTTGCTACCATTTTATGTTCTATTAGAGGGAAATCAATGAGAATCATATACAACCCTACTGTTGGAGCAAATCTCATTTCCGATTCTTGTGCTTTCGCCATTCTTGGCGATGTGCCATTGGCACCAACACGCAAATCCTTCCGGGATTCAATTGGAACCATTCTCGAAGGATGCGGGGTTCTGCAACAAATGTCTGTTAGAAACAAAGATGTTGAGGCTCAAAATCCAAGATTTCGACATCATGATAGGGATTCCCATAGAGAAAATTCTCATGGAAGTTCATTTGGAAGGAAGCCTCAATATCAATCTTGGAGGGAGAAATTTCTCTATACCTATTATGCGCTCAAAGAACACATCTGCTGAATCTCCAATCCAAGATGAGCCAATGGAGGAGGTTAGGACTCTTCAATTTTTAGAAACCCCTGAAATTGAAGGAGAAGAAGACTTCGTCCAATAGGAGGATGAATTTCAGGAGGAAATTGAATTGCCAAAAGAAGAGCCCTCCCCAAAACCTCATGTTCAGCTCAAGATTCTACCTCCAGGCCTATGTTATGCCTTTCTAAATGGCGATTTGGAAGCCCCTGTCATCATAAGTGACAAGCTTTCAGATGATGAAACACTCAAACTCATAGCCGTGTTAGAAAGGCATAGAGCTGTTTCTAGATATTCACTTTAGGATCTCAAGGGAATTAGTCCAGCGTTATGCATCCATTATATTCCTATTGACCCCGAGAGTGTCCCCTCAAGGGAACCTCAAAGGCGATTGAATAATGCGATGCGGGAAGTTGTCAAGAAAGAAGTCTTGAAACTTCTGCATGACGGGATTATTTACCCTGCTCCTCGTAGTGAATGGGTAAGTCCAGTTCAAGTAGTGCCTAAGAAGGGAGGTATGACAGTCGCTCAAAACGAGAGGAATGAATTAATTCCTCAACGGGCCTTCACGGGATGGAGGATGTGCATTGACTACCGAAAACTTAACAAGGCAACAAGGAAAGACCATTTTCCATTGCCCTTCATCGATAAGATGTTAGAGCGATTGGCAAAACACTCCTACTTCTATTTCCTTAATGGGTATTCGGGATATCTTCAAATTCCTATCCATCCCGATGATCAAAGTAAGACCACGTTCACATGTCATTACGGGACCTATGCCTACCGGCGTATGTACTTTGGACTGTGTAAGGCTCCTGCCTCTTTCCAGAGATGCATGATGTCTATATTTTCAGACATGGTCGAGGATATCACGGAAGTTTTCATGGATGATTCCTCCATCTATGGAAAATCTTTTGATAATTGTCTAGAAAATTTAGACAAGGTCTTACAAAGATGCCAGGAGAAGCACTACAGTAAACGTTATCACTTACGTCGGCCAACTTTATTTACATCGGCCGACCGACGTAAATTAAATAACTTACGTCGGGCAGGAAAAACCGACGTAAGTTAACTAACTTACGTCGGCGGCCGACGTGAGTTAGAAGACCGATAGCAATAAATGTATACTTACGTCGGCTTCGACAACTAGCCGACGTGAATAAAGATGCTGACGTTAGTAAGGATTAACTTACGTCGGCTGGAAGACAGGCCGACGTAAGTTACATAGGCCGACGTCATTTAACTATTTAGCCGATGTAAGTTAAGTATTTAAACTTACCCCACGCGCCTTTTCTTTTCCCTTTCTTACCCGCGCGTGCCGCTTTGCCAACCCGTCGCCACCGCCGCTTCCCCAACCGTCACCGCAGCCGCCATCCGACGCTGCCACCGCACCGCCGCCGCCAGGTATGCTCCTCACCTCCCCTCCTCCCCTTCCTGACCGCCGGCCCGGCCCCCCGCACCCTCCCCGAATGCCGCCCCGCCCTCCCCGGCCGACGGCCGCCGTCCGACCCTCCCTCCCCCTCCCCCTCCCCCTCCCCCTCCCCTCCATGGCCGAGCGCTGCACCCCTTCCCCATCCCTCCCCACCCCCCCTCCCCCTCCACCTCCCCTCCCCGGCCCCCATACCCTCCCCCACGCTCACCTTGCTCCCCACCTCCCCCCCCCCCCACCCTCACCCTACTCCCCTCCCCCCCCCCAATTGAAAGTCAAATTTAATTTGAATTGAAATCAAATTCAATTTTGAATTTGAAATTTTTTAAATTTTGCTGAAATTGCTTGATTGTTTATTTAATTATGGTTAAGTGGTTAATTTGCTTAAATATGCTTAAGTGGTTTATTTTATTATGCTTAATTTGCTTAATTATGCATAATTAAGCTTAAGCAGTTTATTTAATTATGCTTAATTGCTTATTTTTGCTTAATTTGCTTAATTATGCTTAGGTGGTTTATTTATTTATGTTTAATTATGCTTAAATTGCTTAAATTTGTTAAATTATGCTTAAGTGATTTATTTAAGTTGTTAATTTGCTTATCCGTTTAATTATGCTCAAGTGGTTTATCTATTTATTCTTAAGTGGTTAATTGCACCATGAGGAGGGCAACATCGGGGGCGGCCAGCCGTCGGGTGCCACGACGTCGCCGGTAGCTCCAAGAGAGAGAGAGAGAGAGAGAGAGAGAGAGAGAGAGAGAGAGAGAGAGGAGGTGGATCGTGTGTAGGGGTGAGCAGAGGAGATCGGGGTGGCGACGTTGCTTGGTGCGTCATGCAGCATGCGGAGGAGTTCGCGCTGAGAAGAGCTCGCACCGGCGGAGGAGCTCGAGGCGGTGGGTGGCACGCAAAAGAAGCTCGCGCCGGCAGTGAACTGAGAAATGCGATATATTTTGTCATTGAACGTAGTTATTAAGGTGTCGCTTTAGCGTCGCTAAAGCGACGCTAAAGCAGTAAGGCGCTCCAGCATCGTAAGGCGTCCCTGTCGCCTTGCTTTCTAGCGTAAGGCGGCGGCGGCAGGGAAACCCGGCGCCGCGGGAGCAGGGGGATCCGTCGCCTTAATTCGCCTTACCGCCTTAAGAATGTCAATGACCAGCGATTGCGTGGACGGTGGAAATGGATGTGGAATTGTCATCTAAGACCAACTTTCCTCTCACTCTTTCTCTAGTTCTTTCCTCTCTCTTAAATGACCTCAAAATGAAAATGAGCAACATAACCTATAGCAATGTATTACCCGTTTCGGATCGGCACGTCTCACATGACGTGAAGGTTCAGAATTGTCCCTTTTTGGACAGCCTCGGAGTGACCGAGGGGGCGTGGCTTGTGACGAGACGCGGGTCCGGATTTGGACGAGATTTCAGTGGCGTAACCCTGTTGTTCTCTGCTGCACCATTTTTGGGCGTGCAGTGGAGAACAGCGGGGTTACGCTGCCGAAATTTTGTTCGAATCCGGATCACGCGTCTAGTCATGAGCACGCTCTGTTCGGTCACTCTTGGGTGGGTTTAGGATCTATCTGCCTAGGTTGTAGGGCCGTGACATAACATAACAATACATTAACGACAATTTCTTTCGCGTTAAACTGCAGAGCCAAACATGGGTGAAGACCGTAGTTGGATGTATACTGGCTGGAAGAGCAGAACTGGTGGTCACTCAGATGAGTGGTACGCCAAGAGAGAAGCTTTTGTGGAACGAGCTTTTTCGTTGTCAAATAGCGATAAGGCGCGGTGTCCATGTACGAAATGTCTAAATGGAACGTTTTTGGACAAAGTGGAACTTACGATGCACTTGTGTTGAAACGGTTACGTGTCAGTTGTGGAACTTCCATGGCGAGACAGCTTCTCAAGCTGTACAAGAAGTGGAAGCGGACAATGATGATACCACAGAGGTTGATTTGATGGATGAGATGCTGGAAGCTATACGACCAGAGCTTACAGAAGATCCTCAAACAGCAGAGGTTAAAGAGTTCTTCAAACGTCTCAAAGATTCAGAAGAGGCACTGCATGGACACACTAAAATGTCAATCCTCAATTTTGTGACTAGACTTATGGAAATTAAGTCTAACTTCTTTTTTTCTAACAATTGTTACAATATGCTCATCGATTTGTTCAAAGATGCCCTTCCACAACCCAACAAAGTGCCTAAGGATATGTACAACTCAAAGAAAATTCTTTCTGGTCTCGGTATGAAGCACGAAAAGATTGATGTGTGTCCGGACAACTGCATGCTTTTCTGGAGAGAGCATGCCAATAAGAACAAATGTTTGAAATGTGGTAAACCAAGGTTTGTCGAAGTTGTTAATAACGATGGTAATACTGTGACGACGGAAGTTGCACATAAGAAGCTTCGTTACTTACCTGTGACATCGAGGTTGAAGCGGCTGTTCTTTTTAATAAAACGGCCAGACACATGAGATGGTACAAAGAAGGTGAGCGTGAGAACAATGGAGTCATGACACACCCGTACGATGGTGATTCATGGAAGGCACTGGACCGGTTCGACCCAGAATTCGCTTGTGAAGCGAGAAATGTTCGCATCGGGTTGGCGACGGATGGGTTCACGCTGTTCAGCACAAACACCGCACCGTACTCCTGTTGGCCCGTCTTTGTCATTCCATACAATCTTCCACCAGCTTTTTGCATGAAGAATGAGTTTATGTTTCTTAGCCTCATTGTACCTGGGCCTGATCATCCTGGGTCACGTCTCAATGTGATGTTGAAACTGTTGAAAATGTTGTGGACAGGAGTCGAAGCGTATGACTGTTACAAGAAACAGAAATTCAACCTCTGAGCTGCTTATTTGTGGTCCGTTCATGATTTTCCGGCATACGGCATGTTTTTAGGATGGAGCACTCATGGTCGGTTGACGTGTCTGATATGTGCCTCGGATACTGATTGCTTTCGACTTACCCGTGGAGGAAAGATATCTTACTTCGATTGTAATAGATGTTGGCTACCTCTGAATAACTTGTTTTGAAAACAGAGGAATGTCTTCAGAAAGAACATCGTTCTCACTAAAGGACCACTGAAACGTCTTAACGGGTCAGAAATATCTGATATGTTGGACAAATTGGTGCCAGATGAAGTTCGTCCTTGATATTTCGAAGGTTACAGAGACAAACACAATTGGACTCACATATGTGGACTTTGGGAGTTACCGTATGTGAAGTCGTTGATTCTAAGGCACAACATTGATATTATGCATCAAGAGCGTAACATGGCCAAATGTATCATAAGCACATGCGTGGACATGACGGGCAAAACAAAAGACAATTTAAAGGCTCGAAAGGATCTTGCCGAGCTTTGTAACCGTCAAACTCTTGAGCTCTCCGAAAATGGTGGTGAACCACGCGCTCCTTTCTGTTTTCGACCTAAAGAAAAAAAAGTTCTCAAATGGTTGCAAAGGTTGAAATTCCTAGATGGTTATGCAGCTAGTCTGAGATGAGCCGTGAATGTGAAAACGAGAAAGCTCATTGGGTTGAAGAGTCATGATTATCAAATAATCATGGAAAGACTTCTGCCTGTTATGTTTCGAGGCTATTTTGACGATGTAGTGTGGAAGGTGTTAGCACTTCTATAGGCAACTCTATGCTAAAGAAATCACGCCAGAGATGATGACTAAATTGGAAAAGGAGGTTCCGGTACTTTTGTGTAAGGTGGAAAAAAAATTTCCTCTAGGATTTTCAATCCAATGCAACATCTCTCAATTAATCTTCCATTTGAAGCGAAAGTGGGCGGTCCCGTGCAATATAGGTGGATGTATCATATTGAAAGATCATTTAGATATCTGAAACCAATGGTTGGTAACAGGGCAAGGGTTGAAGGTTGCATCGCCGAAGCTTTTACTCTTAAGGAAGTAGGATACTTCTCAAGTGTTTACTTTGCAGAGGAAAACAATGTTAATACTTCGGTAATGCGGTACAATATAGATGAGCAACCTCCTTGTAGCGATCTCTCCATTTTTGCAACAAGATTCACTACTATTGGTAGTTACACTTCATATGATGTTAGCGAAAAAAGGCGTGTTGCATTCTTCTACATGTACGCTAATATGGAAGAAATGAATGAATATTTCAAGTAAGTGTTTCTCCTACACTTATGCCTTTCACCATCTTTTCCGACACATGTATTCTAAAAGGTTCTCTTTGTCGTGTAGTATGTTCAACAAGAAAAATTGGTGACATAGACATCAACCCACGAGCACACAAATAGAACATATTCGACGGGAAGGAATAAACGGGGGATCTAATTTTCTCTCCTGGTTTCGAGATCATGTAACGTTTTCTCGATAACTAATCAATGTTAACAACGTTTTCTTATAACTTAAGAATGCTTACATTTTCTAATAACTCCATATCTCGGATAGTGCCAAAAAGATGCCAACGTCCATGAAGATTTGCAACAACTATCCCGTGGAGTGGTTACTGTTAGAAGCTATGGTCGATATGACGTCAACGACTTTCGATTCCGTACAAATCAATTTGAATCTCTTCATACTCTCGCGGCAACATGTAATACCGGAGTTGTGATGAGGTCAATCAATTCGCAAGATCATGAAACGCAGTACTACGGGATTATTAAATAAATCCTTGAATTCACTTTTGTCGCAAACAAGCCAATTCGAGCGGTATTCTTTGACTGCGAATGGTTTGATTCCATTCGCGGAATTCGAGTAAAAAAATTTGGCATGGTCGAAGTAAAACACAAGGAACGGTTGAAAGGATTCGATTCATTAGTTCTTGCACACCAAGTAGAGCAAGTGTACTATCTACCTTATCCATGCAATAAATTGAAAGCTTGGTTGCTGGTACATAAGGTGAATCCTCATGAGCGGTTATACGCTCCAGGAGATGATGATTACCACGACGAAGCTGAGGTTGATTGTTTCTACCAAGAGGAAGTTTTGCTAGACTCCTTCTCAGTCGAGCCTGGTGTAGGACTCGATGACTTAGTTGGAGACGCTCAAGATATCGAGGCTGGCACGAAAGTGGAAACAAAATCAGAATCGGAAACTGAAGATATTGATGACATAGTCGAAGCTGCTGATTTGCGCAAACGAAAACGATATGTGGATGAAGAAGATCGATGGGCTGGTTTAAGGAGTAGGGTGCATGCTCGTGATGTTGATGAATTTTGAAGTAACGTTTTATTCACTAATTTTACATTAATTTTGTATATTATCTTTGCATATTAATCATTTATTCCTTGCAATACGATGTCGTCAAAGGGGAAGGGGAATGGGAAACCAGTGAGAGGGTTTGAGCCGCCATGAGACCCTTGCTCACGGAGCTCGTTCCTTTCTAGTCGACGTTCCCTCTTTCTGGCACACGCTCCATTCTCAGCTGTCGTGTGCTTTCAGCGGACGGAGGTAAATTTTTGTTATAATAAAGTTATATTTGAGATTGCAGTTGTTATTAATTATTTATTGTCAATCTTTTCCTTTTGTGCAGTCTGACTCATTGACTTCTGAGTCAGAGTCAGAGTCAGAGGCTCGGGGGCCGCTACAGGAGCGCGACTCAGAGGCTAGGGGGTCACTACAGGAGCCCTCTAGCACTAGCCTCCCTGTGCAGCCAGCTACCACTAGCCTTCCTGGACACTGGTGGTTCCGCAGAGCCTTCAGGGTCATAGGACGCGGCAGCGACGCAGCAGAGGCAACGGATGAGGAGGACCCACTTTGCGGCTCCTCCTCTAGTTACTACTCAGCGGACCATGATCCGTCCTGTTGGAGACAGGTAAATACTGTATATAGTATATTAAATATTAGATGTTGTTTTCCTTTACTTAATGATTTAATATATTTTGTAGATGTTGGTACAACTTTTGTTCATGGGGCCGAGAAGCACCACAGCCAGGTTAATAGTGTCCTGGGTGCTATCGTGAAGTTGCACTACCCCGTTGTCATTGACGGTTTTCGTGCCCTGTCGTGGGATGACTACAATCGTTTCTCTCACCCGGTCCACGGCACGGTTTAGGGAGCCGTGTGGCACGATTTTATGGTAAGTTTAACTGTTTCATTTTTTCAACTCGTTTGAATTGTTAATGCATATCACTTAAATATTTGTTTCCTTAAAGCTGAGGTACCAAGCAGAGGAACTGGGCATGGAGGACCACGCGAGACGCGTGTTCCATTACAACGCTCGGAAGCTCACCATGGCGGCATTGTCGTACGCCCGGATTAAGGCCGTCAACTCGTACTACAAGCGGCACCCCCGGGAGCAGGAGAAGGAGCACCAAAGGGGTGTATTTAGGAAGGACTCTGACTCGTACTTGACAGAGGAGCAGTACACGGAGGTAAGTATTTAATATTGTTAAATATTTACAATATCTACATATGTTAACTGCGTTGATGAGAAATGAAATATGTGCAGGTTAGTATTTCCTGGTTACAGGGTAACATCGAGGCGTACTTAGCTCCCTCGGTACTGGGCTAGCGACGCTTTCATCAATAAGTCCACAAAGGCTAGACAATGCCGCATGGGGTCCGAGGGCAAGCACAACTATGGCGGCGACGGCTACTTGTGTTTGGCTAAACGCATGGTAAGTACCTTTTCATTTTATTTATGTGTTCCTAATATATTATTTATCTCACTAACACGGCTTTACAGGAGCGAGAGATGGGTCATGAGCCGACCCTGACCCAGGTTTGGAAGAGAGGTCACAAGGGAAGTGACCCTTCTTAGCCAGGGCAGTGTAGTCAGGTCGCAGCCGACCGACTGGTAAGTTTTCGAAATTCATCAATTTCATTATAACTAATACTATTATTGACATGCTTACAAGATTTATTTGTTTTGTAGGCAAAGTACGCGCAGGAGGTCACGAAGATACACGGTGCGGATTACGATTGGGAAAGCGCGCCGATCGACCCCCAAGCCGCATACGCAAGCAGAGGCGGGAAGGGCCACGGACGGTGAGTTCTTCGTGTGTTTCATTTCTTTTTCAATTAATCTTCTTCTACTTAGTGTTTTCATTCTTTTGCAGGTTTGCCATTTTTGATGGAGTTGTCGACTCGAGGTCGATGCAACCTTTAAGAGGCGCTTCATCGTCGCAGGCTTCGTCCATTGGGACCAGTGGTCATCTCTCGCAGACCCAACTGGAGCTCCAGACCATGAGGGAGACGCTAACGCAAACACAGGCAGAGCTGGAGAGGACGAGAGCGGAGGCAAGGGAGGAGCAGCAGAGGACGACCTTAATGATGGCCCAGATGCAGATGCAAGCAGCAGTGGCGATAAGTAATTTAAAGTACCGTAGTTAAATTTCACAGCACTTCAATAACACATATCTTCTAATATTTTGCAATGGTAGGCTCTTGCTCGACACAGCGGTCAGGATATCGGGATTCCTACGCTTCCGCCGCAGCAGACACCAGAGCAGGTGATAAACTCTCTCTTTAATATTGTTGTATCCATTTTAGTATTTTACATAGAGAGTTAAGGAGGTAGAACATAGAGGTAGATCTTGATGACTTGTCGGATATTGATTCCTATAGTGGTGAGGAAGTTAAGTGTATCTAATCAAGCTTTAGTAGTTTTTGACCATGGCAGAAGTGATTAGTATATAGTTAATAAGTTGTTAGTGCTTCCATTTAACAAAGGGCTAGTGGTTCATAATCTTGACCTGTTACCTAAAGTCTCCAACTCTGATACCTGCTAGTTTTCTATTTATATATGCAACATTACTTCATTTGAAACTACAGCATGCTTCCTTCTTTTGTCACTGATGTTCTTGGCCTCTTATGTTATCACTGAGTTGACATTGATGCTTACTAGTGATTATGTTTCTTTTGCAAGGTTCGGGAACACGCCGAGAAGATCCCGGAGGCAGTGGAGGGGCTAGCGTGTAGCCCGGTGGATGTTTTGTTGTTTTTGATGTTTTGGAACCTAATTTGCAACTGTTTTGCGTTATGTATACTCTTTTGTATATCTGTGTATATATGTATACAGTTCTGTGTTCTCGCCATCGAGCGATGTAGTCAGTTTCTGTTTTTAAAAAAAAAAATTGAAAACTTAACTTACGTCGGCTATGGCCTTGCCGACGTAAGTTAGCCAAGTTTAACTTACGTCGGTCAGACCATACCGATGTAAATTAGACCACTTAACTTACGTCAGTTTGGAACAACCGATGTAAGTTCGACCACTTAACTTACGTCGTCCCTCTGTGGCCGACGTAAGTACTCCGGCCCAGCCCGTGGCCCATCCCGGTAGGTGACTTACGTCAGTTGCTGCAGAGCGACGTAAATAAGTAACTTACGTCGGCAACCGATGTAAGTTACCTTAATTACGTCCACACCGCTACGTCGGCTGGTCGCCAACGTAATTAAAGAAAAAACAAACATAATTAAGTAACTTACGTCAGTTTAGGCCTTAATTACGTCGGCCGCGACCGACGTAATTGATCGATATTCCTGTTGTGAATGACCTTGTGCTTAATTGGGAAAAGAGCCATTTCATGGTCCGGGAAGGCATCATTCTTGGACACTTGGTGTCCGAGAGAGGGATAGTGGTGGACAAAGCAAAAATTGATGTTATTGAAAAACTTCCACCTCCTATCAATGTTAAGGGAATCCGCAGCTTTTTAGGTCATGCAGGGTTCTACCAACGATTTATCAAGGATTTCTCCAAAATCGCTAGACCCCTCACCAACCTATTACCTAAAGAAGCTCACTTTGATTTCGATGATGAATGCCTTAAATCATTTTATATACTCAAAAAGGCACTCATCTCAGCTCCAATTTTCCAACCTCCTAATTGGACGCTGCCATTCGAAATCATGTGTGATGTCAGTGACTTTGCTGTTGGTGTAGTCTTAGGCCAAACCAAAGATAAAAAGCATCACGCAATAGCCTACGCTAGCAAAACTCTGACAGGAGCCCAACTCAATTATGCCACAACTGAGAAAGAGCTCCTGGCAGTAGTTTTTGCTATCGACAAGTTTAGATCCTATTTGGTTGGAGCAAAGGTCATAGTCTACACAGACCATGCTGCTTTGAAATATCTGCTTACCAAAAAGGATGCTAAACCCACGCTAATTCGATGGATTATTCTACTACAAGAATTTGATCTGGAAATAAGAGATAATAAAGGAGTAGAGAATTCAGTAGCAGATCATCTTTCATGTATGGAAGTCACACAAACCATGGACATACGTATCAATGACTTCCTACGAAATGATATGCTCCTCAAGGTGACAGACTCTCACCCTTGGTATGCGGATATCATGAACTTTATGGTCACGGGATACGTACCACTATGGGAGAACAAAAAGAAACTCATTCATGAGAGTCGTAGATACCTTTGGGATGACCCTTACCTCTATCGAGTATGTGCTCATGGCCTTCTTAGAAGGTGCATCCCATTAATCAAAGGCACCAAAATTATAGAGAAATGCCATGATGGCCCCTATGGTGGTCATTACGGTGTTTACAGTACTCAGGCAAAGATCTGGCAGAGTAGATTCTATTGACCTTCAATGTATGAAGATACCAAGGAATTCATTCGCAGATGTTGGAAATGCCAGAGGCATGGATGAATCTTTACTCGCGATGCGATGCCCCAAACATACAATCTCCAAGTGGAATTATTTGATGTATGGGGTATTGATTTCATGGGACCTTTTCCTAGGTCTTACGATTGCAAGTATATTCTGGTTGCCGTCGATTATTTGTCAAAATGGGTAGAAGTATTGCCATGCAAAAATGCTGATTCCAAGCAAGCAAGGAAAATGTTCCATGAGATCATCTTCCCACACTTTGGAACTCCCCGTATGGTCATAAGTGATGGAGGGTCTCATTTCATAGATAAGACCTTCCAGAACTTTTTAAGGGAACTTGGAGTCCAGCATAACATTTCTACCACATACCACCCACAGACAAGTGGTCAGGCAGAAACAACTAATAAACAAATTAAGAATATTCTGCAAAAGACTGTCTTAGAAATGGGATTGGGATGGAAGCAAAAGCTACCCGACACATTGTAGGCATATCGTACTGCCTACAAGACACCTATCGGCATGTCTCCTTTCCAACTTGTGTATGGGAAGACTTTCCATTTTCCCGTACAATTGGAACATAGAGCATACTGGGCCATCAAGCGGTGGAACATGAATCTTAACAAAGCTGGAAATCACCGACAGAAGCAAATCTCTGAGTTGGAGGAATGGAGAGATAAGGTGTACCACAATGCCACAATTTATAAAGAGAGAACCAAAAGATGGCACGATAAGAGGATTACGCCGAAAGAGTTCAAACCTGGACATAAAGTTTTACACTTTAACTCTAGGGTTAAACTCTTTGGACATGGGAAGCTTAGAAGTAAATGGGAAGGACCCTTCACTGTAGTAGAGACTTCATCCCATGGAGCAATCACACTACAAGGTGATGACGGTCAACTATTCAAAGTGAATGGGCACCGACTCAAATTATTTCTCGATTCCCAAAAGGATACAGAAAAAGAATTTGATGTGGTGAATCTAATCGATTTCCATGCCATTTCTATCAATTCTGTTTAAATTCTCCACGTCCAACTAATGGGCCCATCCAATTCTTCTTTTAGAAGGCCCATTTAATCGACTCGAGAAAATGTGGCCCGAACGGAGCCAAAAGGGGTTCGGCCGAACCCTAGGATCGGCCGACTTTCCCCTCGCGCCATTCGTGTTCTGTTTTCTCATGTTGATCTTCCTCGATATCCTCCACAAATTCTCGGTGAAACGCGTCGTTCCTCGCCTATTTAAAGGACGGAAACAGAGAGGAAAGTCATACACCTCATTGAATCATCATCCTCCTCCCGTCCTCGTCATGGCCGACAAGAAGATTGTACCTCATGCCTCCAGCTCAACCTTCAACCTAAGCGGGGACGTTACACCGGCCAACGACAAAACTTTCCTCGCCTTAGAGTCCATCATGGTGATCAATGTCAAGCCCCTTTCCATGATCCCTCCTGCGATGACTCCGTGCGAGCGCAGCCCTATACCTCGTAGCGTTGTCTGGTCGCTCTCCCCTCGGAGAACGCTGATGAAGTCGACGACGCCAGGCCGTTCGACTTTGGTTGGGCTAAGCCCAGTCAAGACACGTCTTTTCCATGGAAAAGATGAGTCTCCCCCATCGTTGCAGTCCGGCGAGGAGTTCATGTACACATTGAAGACTAAGAAGGGCGATGTAGTGAGCCACCATTACAAGACGCCCACCTGTACCTCACTGGAACGCATGGGAGATCGCTTTCTTATCCACGGGGTGCGCAAACCCGGAGGAGGCTACGCTAAGGGCCTATTCAAGCGCATGGATAATCTAGCGATGGAGGAGTCGACGTGCTCGTCACCCTCCAAGATTAGGCGCAACATCCCACCACCTGCCATCAACGGGTCACCCGGCCAGTTTGAGGGCAGTGATGAGGACTCTCCTCGTGCCCCTAAAGTGGCACAGCTGACCAAGGAGCTCGCTTCTCTCCGCTTGGAGAACAAGAAGCTGACCGACTTGGTGGCTGAAGGGCGCATCGAGAGGGTGGAACTGAAGGACGATATCATGGCCCTCAAGGAGGAGATTGACGGTGTTCGCTATGGCATGAGCGCCAAGCTGCGGCGCTTGTGCAATGCCGTCGGGGAGCCTGACATCTACAACGCACCATAGTTTAGATGTCCCGACTGCATAGGATGCTTACTACTTAGGATTTTATTCTTTTCCTAACATTTGTTTTCTAAAGCTAGGCTAAATAATGTAAGCATCCCAATATTTTTATTTCAATAAAGTGAACTTACCGGTTCATCTAACACCGGTAAAGTTCCCCCTTTTGTTTATTTTGTTGAATAAAGAATTCATGAAACAAGTGTGGTGGAAACATGTCTCCAAGTCATGAAATCCCGACGTAAAAAAAATTAACGTTGCATATCAAACCACGTCGTGACCGAATGAGCAAAACGACCCGACAAAACAGAGCCATAGAAGAGCCAACAGGAGGACGATCGAACCCCCTGGTCGGCCGACCTATTTTCTGCTCCATACGACTCCGTTTCGCTCCAGAAAATTGGTTTGGATTTCCTATCCCCACTTTTATGCGCTACCCTGCTGTTTTAGTTGATTTCATATTTTTCATTGCAAATCTAAAATGAATCAACTCAACAAATTGAAATAAAATTTGGTAGTCGAGAATTTGCTTAAGCTGAAAATTTGAATACTTTATATTTCAATTCATTACCTTGTTTATGATTCCCATAATTCAATAGGAAAAACACATCATCTTGGTATTTGACTAGTGTGATATGGTAAATGAGTTCTTTAGAAATCATCCTAATTTTTGACATTTGTAACTATTTAAAGTCTTGAAATTTTCCTATATCTCTCATTGGAAATTCATATACCCACGAAGGCCATATGATACATTCATTGAAAACCACAAGCATTTGCCACTTCGCTTTTTATTGAACTTTATCAAACCCGTGACCCAATTGAGTGACATGCATGATCATTTTGAATTGAAAACTCTTGTGCACTCCATTCATGCAAAAATTCTCACATTGAGATTTTGCATCCATCGATTATCCATCCGCCAAAAAGAAACTCCATACAATACAAATGAAAGCCTCTCTAAAAAAATAATAAGGAGTAGAAGACATGGCTACAAGAAAAAGAAAAAGCATCCACTCTTGAAAAAGAGTAAGAGTGCTAAAAAAAGTAGCCATGTTTCATCCTTAAGAGAGAGCAAATTCATGGGAGTTATCACCTCGCCCCTCCATTCCATTCATGTGCACAAGAATTTTCCCTTAACTTTGTTCATTGCATAAGTCTCTCATAGGATCAAGTTTTTGACTTAGTAACATATGAATTACAAATGTGTGCCACATTCATCCCTACCAAGCTCTAGATATGGCCACTTTTAGTATAGGGACAAGAATTGGCAAAACATGCCATGGTGAGGACACAAACACTTTGAGAGATTTGAGAGATTCCAATCAAGAAGGCAAGGGCAAAAGTTCCTATGACTTTGAAATATAGCAATTGCCAAATCATTTCAGCAGAGAATGATCCAAGGGAACTTTATTCTAACCGTTCCACTTTTCAAACACCCAAGATTGATGTGGTAGCCACATACACAAAGGGGATCCATGAATTGAGGTATAAGTTGAAATATCTAGTATCCTTAGTTTCTACCTTATAGCAAATTCATGACAACACTCTAGTTCTTCTTGCCTTCCCTCGAGGACGAGCAAAGGACTAAGTGTGGGGGCGTTTGTTTCGCCTCATAATGTGCATAAAAAAACACAAAACATAGTGGTAGTGTTATACACTAACCCAATTCCACAAGTGTTGGTGTTTATTTGTATGTAGGTGAATTATTACCCAAAATACCAAAACATGCAGGGATGAATCCATGAAAATGGATTTCAACAAATCAGGCGATGACACGTGGCAACACATGGATCAAATGGCCCACAAACAGAAGAATGCGAGGGGATCCAACGGTGTTGCACCCATATACATCAAGGGGGCCCACCTGGAAGCCACGTGGAGAAAGCACTCCCCGAGGGGAGTGTTCACCAGGTCGGCCAAACCAAAAGTTCGGCCGACCTCTTCCTGGCGCCAAACTTGGTCAAATGACATGTGTTGGCTCCTCTCGACTCCCTGGAGTCAATGGTGACTGTTTCGCGCGTTAATTGAGGCAGGAACCAACACTTCTCCACCTATAAATAGACCCCCTCACCTCACTTCTCACACAAATTAAAAGTTGAGAATAGTGCTACACTCCAAAGGTTTAGAGTAGTCCTAGAGGCTACCAAAGTAGAAGGAGAGTGTGGTGAAGAGTCTTGGAGAAGGAGGCTTGGGCTTGTCAAGTCCCTCTTCTACACTTGTACCCCTACAAAGGTTTTACTCAATCAAGTAAGCCATTGTGAATTTAATACAAGTTTGATCCTTTATTCTTAGTAGTTTGCACAAGTAGTTACTTGTGGGTTCACTGCTTTAATTCATTAGAGGCTCTAGTTGTAGCTTTGTGTTTGAAACAACTAGAGTAGTGATTTAGAACGTAAGCGTGATGCTTAGGTTATAAATCATCAGTGGATATATCGTAGACCCACAGATTGAAGAGGTAGGTAGTACGTGGTGACAGCCCTATCTGTCCTTCGTAATCCTCCACGTTCGGCTACGCCATAGGTTCTTGGCGGGAGTCATCCTAGTATTTCTAGGAGTAAGCCCGTGCCCGAAGCAAGCATCTACTGCAAACTACCTTGAATTAGGATCAATACATTGAATTCCTCTCCGTTCCTTGCCTACCAAACAACTTTGTGTCCCTTTGTGTCCCTGGATGAGCTAGTTCGAAAGATTAGCACACATGTTCTTTGGATTCGATACCCTTGGGAATACTCCTTAAGGGGAAGTGCTACAACGGTATTTCCGTGCGCTTGCGGATAACTCTGTGGTGTTAAGAAATACCAACGGTTGTGCTACCCTATTTGCATAGCTTGCTTATTTCGTTTAGCTCATATTTAGTTATTCCCGCTGCAGTATTAGTGGTCATTGTTAATCATCATTAGAGCTGTAATTTGAGGATATTCTGAATTTTGTAATAAAAGTGCTTATTTAATCTTGTTCTGTGGTAATTTTCTGTGTATCATTTTGTGAATGCACCCGTGTATGTGTGTTCAATGTCCTGGGCACACATATGCGTTTACTTGGTTCATTGTCGGAACCGAGTGTCACAAATTGGTATCAGAGCCACAGATTGACTGTAGGACACAACCTAGATAGAATGGACACTTTAGAGCACATTGGGACACTTAGGAAACGATGTGTTTTTGCTTAGTATGTTGTTTGCTATTTATTGTTGCTTGTGTGCTTAGTAGAGGATTTTGGGATGCTTTAGAATGGCCATGTCCACATAGCCTAGCATAGGTAGTTGCTTACTTTCATATCCCTTGGTACATATAGTTGATGATGTTTTCTAAATTCTTCTCTATTTCTCTTTCTTCGGATTTTGAGGAATCGCAACCAAAGGGATGCCAATGATGAGGAGAACAATGGAGCACCTTAGAACAACCAGGGACCTGCTCAGGGAGCTATCAATCTTGAGCAGCTACTGGCTATGCAAAACCAGCTCATGCAGACGATGATACAGACTATGAGGTAGCTGCAGGCCGACAACAACAACAATCAGCCTCACATGCCTCCACCGCCCCCCCCCCCACCCCCTCATAACCGGTTGGGAGAGTTCATGAGAACGAGGCCGCCGACTTTTTCTCAAGCTGCTGACTCTATGGATGCCAATGATTCGCTCAAGTCCGTGGAGAAGAAACTTGCAATAGTCCAATCCAGTGACCGGGATAAGGTGCTATTTGCATCTCATCAACTTGTTAGAGCAGTTGCTGATTGGTGGGATTCGCTATGCAACGCCCATAAAAATAAAGAGAGGATTACTTGATCTGAATTCAAGGAGAGCTTCCGTTCTCATTGTTTGTCAGAAGGAGTTATGATCTTGAAGATGCAGAAGTTTGAAAACATGAGACAAGGGAGATCGAGGATGGGTGAATACTTCAATAATTTCACTCAACTCTCAAGATATGCGCGTGGGGATGTGAGCCGGGATAGCCGGAAGCAATACTTGTTCTTGAGTTGCTTGAACAATGAAATCCAAGTACAACTGTTGAATTGTGATTATGCCAACTTCCAGAAGCTAGTGGACAAAGCAATTGTTGTGGAGAATAAAGTCTGTGAGGTGGAGCTAGATAACAAGAGGAAGGGTCCATATCAGTGATAACAACAAGGAAGTAATGTGCGCCCTCGCTTTGCACCACCTAGTGAGCCTTATTACAGCTCTTCTGCTCTTGTACAGCGCCCTGGTTATGCACCGTGCCCAGTTCAGTTCATACAGCAATGCACTGTCATGCAAGCACCTAGGCCTCTAATTCCTTTTGCACCTCGTGCCAACCTTCCTATTGCAAATGTTCGGAATCAAGTTCGTCCCAATAATTCTAGTGCAGTTAGGAAGTGCTATACATGTGGAGAAGCAGGACACTTTGCAATTCAATGTCCTAAGTCAGGCCTTTGTCAAGGAAGCAATGCTTCAAGATAGAACCCAAGACCCAATGGAGGACAGCCGCAAAGTAACCATGGACAACAAAATCTTGTACGTGGCAATGTGAACCATGTCTCTACGTAGGAAGCTCAACGAGAGGATGACATGGTTATTGGTATGTTTCTCACAAACTCCAACCCGACGACTATGTTATTTGATTCTGGAGCATCGCATTCATTCATTGCATCGGAATATGTTGCCAAGTATAGTTTTCCTATCTCTCATATGAAGTATACTCTATTGGTTAAGTCTCCTGGAGGAGATATGAGGACAAATATAGAATGTCCCAAAGTAAGCCGTAGAATATGGGGGTTAGACTTCTTTGCCAACCTCATTTTTTTGGATTCCCAGGGATTGGACATTATACTTGGTATGGACTGGTTGAGGAAGCACAATGAAGTCACTGAATGTGCCACAAAGACGGTGAAGTTGACCAATGGGGAAGGGATCACCATAGAATTAAGAATCTCAACATGCAACAAAGCAATTGGAGTTGAACCACATGGATGGTGCTGCAATTGAGGAGATTCCAATGGTTTGTGAATTCTTGGATATGTTTCCAGATGAGTTGCCAGGTATGCCACCTGATCGTGATATCGAATTTGCTATTGATTGAACACCTGGAACTGCACCTATAGCTAAGAGGCCAAATAGGATGCCTCCTAGGGAGTTAGAGGAGCTCAAGAAGCAGATTCAAGAGCAACTAGAGAAGGGTTTTATTCACCCAAGCTCTTCATCTTGGTGAGCGCCCGTTCTTTTTGTGGATAAGAAGGATGGATCACAAAGGATGTGTGTGGATTACCAAGCTCTCAATGAGGTGACCATCAAGAACAAGTACACCTTGCCACGCATAGAAGACTTGTTTGGTCTGATGAAGGGTTCTTGTGTCTTCTCAAAGATTGATTTGTGGTCGGGATACAATCAATTGAAGATTAGACCCTTGCTCATACCCAAGACAACTTTTCAGACCTTATATGGATCTTATGAGTATACAGTTATGTCCTTTGGATTGACAAAGGAACCTGCCTATTTTATGTACCTCATGAATAAGGTCTTCATGGAGTACTTGGATAAGTTTGCATTGGTGTTTATTGATGATCTTTTGATCTACTGGAAGAGTGAAGAGGAGCATGAGGAACACCTGAGGCTCAGCTTGCAGAAATTGAGGGAGCATCAATTGTATGCCAAGTTCATCAAGTGCTAGTTTTGGTTGAAAGAGGTGTCATTTTTGGGGCATATCATCTCTGGAGGAGGATTATCAGTTGACCGGGGAAAGTGAGAGGTGTGCTAAAGTGGGAGCCACCGCAAAACGTAAAGGAAATAAGGATTTTCCTTGGGATGACTGGATATTACCGTCGATTTATCAAGGACTTTTCCAAGGTAGCCAAGCCAATGACGGAGTTGCTAATGAAGGGGAAAGCTTTCCGATGGACTCAAGCTTTGCAAGACAGCTTTGAGGAGTTGAAAAAAAGGGTTAACAACAACCCCAGTTTTGGTTTTGCCAGACGTAAGAAGAAGTTTTGATATATATTGCGACGCATCAAGACAGGGACATAAATGTGTGCTCATGCAAGAAGGTCAAGTGGTAGCCGACGCATCGAGACAATTGAAGAAACATGAGCAGAATTATCCTACGCATGATCTCGAACTTGCAGCCGTGGTACATGCATTAAAGATTTGGAGACACTATATCCTTGGACATATGTGTGAAATTTATATGGATCACAAAAGATTAAAGTATATTTTCACACAAACGGATCTGAATTTGAGACAACGAAGATGGTTGGAGCTCATCAAGGACTATGATGTAGGGATCAACTATAATTCGGGGAAGGCTAATGTAGTGTCCGACGCTTTCAGTCAGAAAGGAGTATGTCACCAGCACACAGTTCGAGAGCTGCCATCTAAGTTATGTATGGAGTTTGAACGGTTGAATCTCGGATTTGTGAATGAGATGGGGATAATGGAGTTAAATCTGACCTTGGAGCAGGAGATTCAAGAGGGTCAAGGAAATCTAGGAGATCAAGGAAAGGACATGTAGGATCAAAGAGCACGTGTAAAGCTACCAGAGGGGAGGTGAATGGTAGATTAAAACTTTTTAGCAGAAGTAATGAAAAACCCCTCGGCAGAAAAATGACCTGTTAAAGAAATCGTGTGCGCGACTAATCTAAAGGTGATCAATTATAAGTAAACAAGTATAGATTGTGTAAAATCATGTTACGAAGACGTCAATACAAGAATCACAAAAATCCATCAAGAGAAACTCAAGTTACGATCGAAAGATCGAACAAAGGTCAATCTGTCCTACCCGAGAAAAACAGTTCTAGAACACTGCAAAGAAACTCATGTAGATCAGAAACCATAAATACAATTACCTTTAAATTTCCACATATGATATAAAATCAAGTTGTGAAGACAATACAAAAAGAATCACGTCAATCGGATCTGTAAAACTCGAGTTATGGTAAAATCACCGAAGCTAGGTAGTGCAATGCAGAAACTCAACGAGAAAAACTTCTCTGAAACAAGTCAGACAAACAAGGCACAAAAATTCCTTTCAACTACGAAATTTATACAATAGAACACAAGAGGAACAGCCCAAAAGTCGTCTACCACGAGCTCTGGCCTCCCTTGCTTATATTGAATGTAGGCCTAGAGGGGGGGGGGTGAATAGGCCTTTTTGAATTTTCTCGGTTCCTGTAACACTCAACAACAAAGTCAATACCAGAGATATCGGACTAGTCCGGTAATGTGCGGACTAGTCCGGTTTTCATGGGCTAAGTTGATCAAGTTCAGTCAATTTGATTGATTCGTTAATGTTTGCAGCGGAAATATAAACTTGAATGACAGTTTAATAGTTGTATGTCAAATTCTATTACAATTAAGGCTCTTGTTCAACAATTTAACTCAAATTGAACAAAGTGAATCAAACCCTAGATTAAGTTGATCAATTAAGATGAAGAACGCAAAAGGACAAGACACACGATTTATCCCGTGGTTCGGCTACCACGAAGGCAACCTACGTCCACGTTGAGGAGCCCACAAAAGGACCGGGTCTTCTCCAACCCTTCCCTCGTCGGATCGCCATGAAGGCCAATCCTCTTCCACTAATAACAAAGGGGTAAATAACCAAGTTGAAGGGGCGTTCTCACACGTTGAGAGCTCCCTTGATTACAACTTACAAAGCCACCAATAACACACTCGAAAATTACAAATTGAAACGCAAGAGTGTGTTAGAGAATCAAACCAAGAGCTCAATGATGTGTGCAAAGTGTCTCTCCAATGATCTAGAAGTGATCTTCAATAGATTGATCGATTTTGCACTTAATTTCGTGGAGAGAGGTGGTTTTTGAGTCTCTTGGGAGGTGTGACAGCGCTAGGGTTCGAGAGCGTATAAAAGTGGGCCGTGCACCTCTATTTATATGGGGTTTCTAAAAGTGACCGTTAGGGTTCAGAAAGATTGGACTAGTCCGTGGTGGTCACCGGACTAGTCCGGTGTGCTACCCAAAACAAGTCAGACCTATAGTCGAACCTTGTTATAAAGGTGTTTTGGTAGTATTCAAAACATTTATCGTCAAAGCCAATGTATTCAGCACAAGCCAATGTAATCAGCATACATAGCTCTCACAGGACCCAAGATGAAGAGAATTCAGGTTTTATGGGGATGATTATGGTACATTATGGCTTGGAAAAAAGGATTGTCGGGTCTAATGTGAAGCATATTCGGGAGACAATATTAAAGGAGGAACATGAATCACTTTACTCAATTCATCCCAGTTGTACAAAGATGTACAAGGACTTGAAGACATGTTATTGGTGGGCCAGCATAAAAAGGATATAGTTGAATATGTAGCGTTGTGTGATGTGTGCCAACGAGTGAAAGCGGAATATCAAAGGCCAGCTGGATTATTGCAGCCACTGAAGATTCTAGAATGGAAGTGGGAAGAAATCAGGATGGACTTTATAGTTGGTTTACCATGTACCTGAATGTAGGCCTAGAGGGGGGGTGAATAGGCCTTCTTGAATTTTTCGGTTCCTGTAGCACTTCAACAAAAAGGTCAAATCCAGATATATCGGACTAGTCCGGTAAAGTGCGGACTAGTCCGGATTTCACGGGCTAGGTTGATCAAGTTAGGTCAATTTGATTGTTTCGTTGTCGTTTGCAACGGAAATATAAACTATAATGACAGTTCAATAGTTGTATGTTAAGTTTTATTGCAAGTATGATTCTTGTTCACTATTTAACTTCAATTCAACAAAATGAATCAAACCCTAGATAATGTTGATCAACTAGAATGATGAACACAAACGAACAAGACACAAGATTTATCCCGTGGTTCGGTTACCACGAAGGCAGCCTACGTCCACGTTGAGGAGCCCACAAAAGGACCGGGTCTTCACCAACCCTTCCCTCGTCGGATCGCCACGAAGGCCAATCCTCTTCCACTAATCACACAGGGGTAAATCACCAAGTTGAAGGGGCGATATCACAAGTTGAGAGCTCCCTTGATTACAAGTTTCAAAACCACCAATAACACACTTCGAAATATACAAATTGAGATGCAAGAGTGTGTTAGAGATTCAAACCAAGAGCTCAATCGTGTGCAAAGTGCCTCTCCAATGATCTACAAGTGATCTTCAAAGGATTGATCGATTTTGCACTCAACTTCGTGGAGAGAGATGGTTTTTGAGTCTCCTGGGAGGTGTGACGGCGCTAGGGTTCGAGAGAGTTTCAAAGTGGGCCATACACCTCTATTTATATGGGGTTTCTAGAAATTACCGTTAGGGTTTAGAAAGATCGGACTAGTCCGTGGTGGAGACCGGACTAGTCCGGTGTGCTGTGAGAAGCAAACCCTAAGTGTCCAGGAATATCGGACTAGTCCGATTGAAAAACGGACTTGTCCGATTTCGCTGCTGGAAATCTTCGGACTTGTCCGGTTGACATCGGACTTGTCCGGATCTGTGAAACCCTAAGTGTTTAGAACGACAAGTCCGCACTTGGAGGACTTGTCCGATTTAGATCAGAGTGTAAATCGGACTAGTCCGTGTAGTTACCGGACTTGTCCGAAGTGGATCAGAAAGGGGATCGGACTAGTCCGGTTGTGATCGGACTTGTCCGATCTAGTGACTTATGCATTGTGTTGAGGACTAGTCCGCACTGGGGAGGACTAGTCCGAAGTGGAACAGAAAGATATCGGACTAGTCCGGTGTAGACCGGACTTGTCCGATCTTGTGCAGAATGTGATATCGGACTAGTCTGGTTGATATCGGACTAGTCCGGTCCTGTATGGTTTTGTGCATTGTGTGTGTGTGATTAAGTAAGATTGAGCTCTTGGGTGTGTTTCCTTAACACACTCCATACATACTAATCTACTAATTTCTTCTTCTTGAGCTCAAATTCATTCTCCTTCTTAATTTCCCACTTTTTTGGCATTTTACTCATTTTTCATCATTTTCCTGCATTCATCTCAACAAAAGGATTAGGATCCCAGTTGCTTGTCATAAATCATCCAAAACCCACAAGGGAGTCCTAGATGCACTTTCAATCTCCCCCTTTTTGGTGATTGATGACAACCAATTGAGATTTCACAAAATGAGGTATAAAATGAGATTTTCATAAAGTATGTACATATGACTCAAAAATGCATCAGGCAACAAGACAATTATTCATATGTGCATTCTTTATGGTGGGATGCATACTAAGAGCATGATTGCATTAAGAATGACAGAATTTTCATTTACCAACTAATATCAAGTGAATATGGCACTTCAGGAGCAAAAGCTCAGATTTCATCACACACTTGCAAATTAATTAAGCAATTTATCACAAGACCAAACATGATATGAAAAGAGAGTTAAGCAAATACAATCACAATTAAAAAAAAACAGAGAGAGCTCTCTCCTCGCATCCTATTTAGCTAAAGCTTAGACTAGAGGCTCCCCCTCAATCTCTCCCCCTTTGGCATCAAGACACCAAAAAGAGAGAGAGAGGAAGATCCTAGGGCTTCACTCTTCGCTGTCGGTCCTCTCGTCGTCTTCATCATCTTCATCGCTTTCGGCTTGACGAGGTTGAGAGGTAGGAGGAGGAGCGGAGCTGCTCGAGCCCCCAATGCCAAAATAGGCAAGCTCGGAAGGAGTCAAGGGGCTCAGCTCGGTGATGTTTGGATCAGAATCTTCAGAAAGTACTGGAGATCCAATTGGATTGATCTCCAGCTTCTCACTCAGCTGCTTCACATTTGCTTTTATGTACCTCATGTCCTCCTTCCTCTTCTGATTTAGCTTGTGAAGCTTCACTTCAGTTTTCTTGCAGGAGGAGAAGATTGCAGCCAAGTACTTGAGGATCCCACTGGCGGATCCTTTCTGAGGGGCTTCCCTGGAGGGAGGAGTAGCCCTAGCAGCTTCTCCTTGCCTTGCCGGCACCTCGGGGCTTGAGGCCGGCGATGGAGCAGCCTGGACACTCACGGACTGAGGCTTCTGAGGCCTCAGTGGAGTGTGCTCCACATCCTTCACAAACTCGATTCCTGTGACCTTCTCAATCATGAACATCAAGTAAGGGGCATAACCACAGGATCGGTTGGGGGTACTTGAGATATTGACCATATCATTCCAGATATAGTCTGCAACATCAAATTGCCTTTTCTTACTGATGACCTTCATCAGGGTCCGGAGGTAGCCTTGCACACTCCCTGCATCACCATCCTTGGGAGCAATCGTCTTCCTGAGGACTCTGTTGAGGACCACAAAGAAAGGCTTCATGTTCTTTGTGGAGGGAGGGACAAACTTGGAGGAGGGCTCATACATGAACTGCATTCCATCCCTCTCAATGACCCCAATGTTGTGGATAATGAGGTGGTCATCGCCCTCAGAGTCAAGATGCAGCAGGCGGGCAAACTCTTCTTGAGTGATGGAATACTTGGATCCATGAGTCATCCAAGTCACACTTTCTTCGTCTTCACCTGAGAAGTGGCACGTTGCATAGAATTGTGCAATCACTTCATCATTCCAATTATATCTGAAGGCAAGCAAATCCTTCAGCCCATGTCTCTCTGCAGCTTGTATCACTTCATCAAAAGCTGCACATTTCCTCTTCTCAAGGTGGGCCCAGTCAATCCATTGACTGCGCACCACCGGGGTCTTCATTGGCAAGTAGACTAGCTTGTAGAAGTCAGCATGGAAATTTGCCCAGAATCTGCCATCAGCAGCTTGCTTGGGCCTTGCATAGTAGTCCACACTTCTCAGCTTCATGGCCACATCGCTGCCCTTGCCATTGAATCTTTCCTCATTGGGGTCCCGGACCCCTTCTCTGGGAGTATGCAGCTTTAGAGGCCCAACAGGCCCCGTGGCAACCCCCTTGCCTTTCCCTTTAGCTTGGCGAGGGCCACTTGACGGAGGAGCAGCCTTGGAGGCGGCCTTCTTGACACACACCTTTCTCCGAACCTGGGGAGGTGAGGGAGCAGGCTCGGAGGGTCTCTCTTGGCGTTTCTTGCCAAGACCCATCGAGGGCCGAGGTGCCACCTCGTGGTCCAACTCGGCCTCGAAATCGGAGATTTCATTGTCGGAGCTCGACATGATCTGACAATGAGTGATCAAGAGAAAAGACAAGTTATACAAGGTATTTGTGAGGTAAGATGGCAATGGAAGGCAATACGGAATTGAAGAATTAGGTTTTGGTTCAGAAACAACGGACTTGTCCGGTGCTCAGGCACGGACTAGTCCGGGGGACCGGACTTGTCCGTACCTGGACCGGACTAGTCCGGTGTTCATCAGCAAAAACCTAACAAACTGGATAAAAATTGATCCCTAATGAGATAGCTAGTCTAGCATACACATAGTACATCAACTGGACATGCAACTAGTGAAGAATGCTAGGCCAAACGATAAGCAATGAAGAAATTTGAGATTTCTTAGGGTTTGACGAAAATTTACCAAGAAATCCAAGGAAGCTTGAAAATGTGGGGGTTGGAGGCCGGACTTGTCCGCTAACTTCAATCCCCGAGTCTTCAAGCTTAATCTCCGCCCAAGTTTGAGGCTTTTCGACGGAGGAATCAAGGATTCACCTTGGGAGCTCGAGCGCAAGAGAGAGAAAGCTTGGAGGAGAGTGTGGGGTGAAGAGATTAGGGTTTGGTGACGGCTAGAGTTATGGACACGAAAAATCGGACAAGTCCGGACATGACCGGACTAGTCCGAAGTCCTCCAGAAACCTAAATCGGACTAGTCCGTGGTCTGTCGGACTAGTCCGGCCTAACCGGCACACTGCGGACTAGTCTGCAATGGCGGACTAGTCCGGGTAACCACGGACTTGTCCGTGCTCACCAGGAGAGAATGCATAGCCCATTCATATATATTTGAAGGTCCAATAATTGAGGGTAGAGAGGCAAAACAATTCAAATAATCCTGATGAATTTGATCAGTAAGTAAACAACAATCATACAATGATCAAAAATTCATCAAGATCTAATAATTGACATAGTTTTTCGAGAGAAAAATGGGGAGGAAAAATTTTCACAATTCAATCAATATTTTGAAGCAATCATACAGGTATGCAACTTTTCAAGCCACACTCCGAGAATCAAGGATGTTTAGCTCATTTCGGAGTTCGCAAAAACGTTTTTCATCAAGTGGCTTGGTGAATATGTCGGCCAATTGTTTTTGGGTGTTGACATGAGAGATGGATATGTCTCCTTTCATGGAATGGTCTCTCAAGAAATGGTGTCTTATGTCAATGTGTTTAGTTCTAGAGTGCTCAACTGGATTGTGGGCTATTTTAATGGCACTCTCATTGTCACAAAGAAGAGGAATACGGTTCATATTGTAACCGTAATCCCTTAGAGTTTGTCGCATCCAAAGGAGTTGTGCACAACAACTCCCGGCTGCAACATACTCCGCTTCGGCTGTGGATAATGCAATGGAATTCTGTTTCTTGGATGACCAAGAAACTAAGGATCTTCCTAGGAATTGGCAAGTGCCAGAAGTGCTTTTTCTATCAACTTTGCACCCGGCATAATCTGCATCGGAATACCCAATGAGATTGAATTTTGAACCTTTTGGGTACCAAAGACCAAGGTTGGGTGTATGAACTAAATATCTTAGGATTCTCTTTACGGCTGTCAAATGACATTCCTTAGGGTTGGCTTGAAATCTTGCACACAAACATACACTCAACATAATGTCTGGCCTAGATGCACATAAGTAAAGTAAAGATCCAATCATGGAGCGATATACCTTTTGGTCGATGCTCGGTCCATCTTCATTGAGATCCAAGTGACCATTCGTTGCCATGGGAGTCTTAATGGGCTTTGCCTTGTCCATGCCAAACTTCTTGAGGATGTCCTGTGTGTACTTGGTTTGGCTTATGAATGTTCCTTCCCTTTGTTGCCGCACTTGGAATCCCAAGAAGTACTTCAATTCTCCCATCATTGACATTTCAAATCTGTCTGTCATAATTTTACTAAACTCTTCACAGAAAGATTGATTAGTTGATCCAAAAATTATATCATCAACATAGATTTGGCAAATGAAAAGATCATTATTCATATTTTTCGTGAATAGTGTATAATCTACTTTGCCAATTTGAAAGCCATTATCAATTAAAAAATCTCTAAGACACTCATACCAAGCTCTAGGAGCTTGTTTGAGGCCATAGAGAGCCTTACGCAGTTTATACACGTGGCCGGGGAACTCTTCGTCTTCAAATCCGGGTGGTTGCTCCACGTACACCTCTTCCTTGATTGGTCCGTTGAGGAAGGCGCTTTTCACGTCCATTTGGTACAGCTTGAAATCATGGTGAGTAGCATATGCAAGTAATATTCTAATTGATTCAAGCCTAGCTACTGGAGCAAAGGTCTCATCAAAATCCAAACCTTCGACTTGTGAGTAACCTTTGGCCACAAGTCGTGCCTTGTTTCTTGTCACCACCCCGTGCTCATCTTGTTTGTTGCGGAAGACCCACTTGGTGCCGACTATGTTTGCATTGGGTCTTTCCACAAGTTCCCAAACCTCGTTTCTCTTGAAATTGTTCAACTCTTCTTGCATTGCCACCACCCAGTCCGGATCCTTTAATGCATCCTCAGTCCTGCGGGGTTCCAAAAAGGAGACAAACGAGTAATGTTCACAAAAATTTGCTATACGAGATCTAGTGGTTACTCCTTTTTGGATGTCGCCGATGATGTTGTCGATTGGATGATCCCTTTGAATGCATTGGTGTACTCTTGGGTGTGGCACTTGGAGGGTCGTATGTTGGTGATCATCTTCTTCTCCCCCTGAGTTGTTGTCCTCATTGATTTGTTGATCATGTTCACATTCTTGTGATTGATCTTGTATCGAGGCTCCCCCTTGATTGTTGATCTCCTCTTGTGGTTCACTTTCCCCTTGCATTTGTGCCGATGACTCTTGTGGTCGTACTTCGCCTAGAGCCATCCTCTTTATTGCTTGATAGGGGGCTTCCTCATTACCTAATTCACATTGATCAACTTGCTCCTTTTGGGAGCCATTAGTTTCATCGAACACTACGTCACGTGCCACTTCAACAAGTCCGGAGGCCTTGTTGAAAACACGATAGGCGTAAGTGTTCGAATCATAACCAAGCAAGAAACCTTCATCGGACTTCGAAGCGAACTTTGAAGTCCTGGGCTTCTTGTTCGAAATATAGCAAGGAGAACCGAAAACTCGAAAATATGAAATGTTCGGTTTGTTACCGGTGAGTAGCTCATAGGGGGTCTTCTTTAGTAGTCGATGAAGATAGAGTCGATTTGTGGCATGGCAGGCGGTATTGATTGCTTCCGCCCAAAATCGATCCGAAGTTTTGTATTCATCGAGCATTGTTCTTGCCATCTCTATGAGCGTTCGGTTCTTCCTTTCGGCAACTCCGTTTTGTTGTGGAGAGTATGGCGCTGAGAATTCGTGCTTGATTCCTTCCTCATCAAGGTACTCCTCCACTTGTATGTTTTTGAACTCCGTGCCATTGTCGCTCCGAATACTCTTGATTGATAGTGAGAACTCGTTTTTCGCTCGCTTGAAGAATTTCTTGAGTGTTCCTTGTGTTTCTGACTTGTCATGCAAAAAGAACACCCAAGTGAAGCGGGAAAAATCATCAATAATGACTAAACCGTATTTGTTACCGCCTATGCTTATGTAAGCAATTGGACCGAAGAGGTCCATATGAAGTAGTTCGAGCGGTCTTGTCGTGGTCATGATGTTCTTTGCGGGATGTTGTGCTCCAACTTGCTTTCCTGCTTGGCACGCGCTACAAGGCCTGTCTTTCTCAAACACAACATCTTTCAAACCTCGGATGTGATCGCCCTTGAGGAGTTTTTGAAGGTTCCTCATACCAACATGTGCTAGCCGTCTATGCCACAGCCAACCCATGTTGGTTTTTGCAATCAAGCATGTGTCGAGTTCGGCTTTATCCTTGTTGAAGTCAACAAGATAAAGCTTTCCCTTTAACATACCCTTGAATGCAATGGAACCATCACTTCTCCTTGAGACGGTCACACCCTCGTTAGTAAACAGGCAATTATAACCTTTGTCACATAACTGAGATATGGACAGCAGGTTATAATCTAAAGATTCAACGTGTAAAACGTGCGAAAGAGTATGTTCAGAGGATATTGCAATTTTACCGGTACCGAGGACCCTTCCTTGACTGTTATCCCCAAAGTAGATGCCTTCGTTTGGGTCCTGGTTCACTTCATACTCCACAAACATCCTCCTTTCTCCGGTCATGTGGTTGGTGCATCCACTGTCTAGCACCCATTTGGATCCACCGGAGGAGTAGGCCTGCAAAAACAAATTACGCTTTGGTTTTAGGTACCCAAGCTTGCTTGGGTCCTTGGAGGTTAGTGACAATACATTTGGGCACCCACACATGGGATTTTGTGTTCCCATGGCGTGGCCCAGCATAATAAGCATACACTTTTCCAACATTATTTTTCATTAAAACATAGGAGGCATCAAATGTTTTAAACAAAAGTTGCTGTTGACTATGGGTCGGACTAGTCTGTGTGACCGGACTTGTCCGGATGACCGGACTTGTCCGGACCACAACCGGACTAGTCCGATTTTCATGAGAGTTCAGATTTTTAGTTTTCGAGTTACCAGGTTGTGAGGGTCCTCCCTTCACAAAGGTGATCCTTCCCTTGTTATTCTTATGATTTCCAGCTCTTTGCTTTCCATCACAAGAGTAACCAATGCCATACTTGACATTTGGAGGTCTTTGGACCAAATATGCACTACGTGCATAGTTGATCCTCTCCTTGCCAAATATTACACATTGGGTAGGATTTTTGTCCTTCGTGGAGGTAGGGTTTTCCTTCAACCTGATGTTAGTTTTATCACATTTGCAAACATGAGCGATATTAGTTAAAGTGGGTTGAGAAGGTAGGGTTGAAGAGGAGGAAGGTTCACTAAGCTTGAGTGACTCAACCTGCACTTCAAGGATCTTGTTGACCTTGATTTGGTCATCAAGCTGATTCTTGATTGCAACATTTGAGTTGGTTAGCTCCAAGCAAGTTTTCTTGCTTGAAGCCAGCTCAAGCTCTAGTGAGTGATTTTTCTCCTTTTCAAGAACTAGGAGATTGTCAAGTTCGACATGCTTCTCCTTTTGGGAGATAATCATGTCTTCTTGACGATCAATTAGCTCTTCCTTCTCAATAAGTTGGTTAAGCAAGAATTTCATTTTGGCAGCAGTTTTTCTATCTAAACCAATTAGCATATCTTCATCATCACTATCTAGATCATCATCACTTGAGTAAGAATGCGAGGAAGGAGTTTTGATGTTTACCTTGCGTTTACCTTCCTTAGCCATGAGGCAAGTTCCATTTGCCTTCTTTGCACCGAGCGTGGGGAAGAGTGTGAGTTTCTTGGGCATGCTTTCAATGGCTATGCTAGCCATTTCTTCTTCATCGGACGATGAGGACTCATCGTTTGAGTCCCACTCCTTTCCGATGTGTGCTTGTTCAGCTTGTTTCTTCTTCTTGAAGAACTTTTTCGGTTGAGGCTTGGATTCTTTACTCTTCTTCTTGTTGTCCTCATATGGGCAATCAACTATGAAGTGATTGTACTCACCACAATTATAGCATGCCCGCCTCATCTTCGGTTTTGTCTTCTCCTTGTATTTTCCTTCACTCGATTTTGCTCCTTGTCTTTTCTTCATAATTCTTTTGAATTTCTTCATGAACAGAATCATATCTTCTTCGTCCAGCTCGCTGCTTTCATCATCGCTGTCCTCCTCAAACTGAGCTTCTTTTGCTTCTTTGGATAGAGGTTTGAGTGTGGATTTTAGGGCAACTCCCTTTTTCTTGGCCGATGTGAGGTCAGCTATTTCTTTGACATGCTTGGCTTGCTTCTCCATCATCTCAAAGTTGATGATTTTGCCAAGCAGTTCATCCGGAGTCATTTTCTTGTATCCAGGACTTTCTCAGATCATAGAACAGAGTGTGACGTTGCGAGGCATAAAGGCTCTAAGGATGAGCTTCACAACCTCGTGGTCATTCCACTTTTTGCTACCATACGATCGAACCTTGTTCACAAGGGTCTTTAGTCTGTTGTACATGTCCTGGGGAGATTCATCTTCCTCAATCGCGAACCTTCCTAGTTCGCCTTCAATCATTTCAATCTTTGCCTCCCGCACATGCCGGTCACCTTCATGTGCTGTCTGTAGCGTGTCCCAGATTTCTTTGGCAATTTCCAATCCGTCCACCTTTGTGAATTCATCTCTACTTAGAGATGAGGTGATAACGGCTGCGGCTTGGGCATTCCTATGGATGGCTTGCTCTTGACTTGGCGTGAGTTCTTCATCGTCATCAGGGATGTTTATTCCTGTGCACACAATATGCCATAAACTTGGGTTAAGGGAAATCAAGTGCATCTTCATGTTTTGCCTCCACATGGAGTAATCACTCCCATCGAAGTGTGGGGCTTTCCCGAGAGGGATAGATAGATAATGACTGCTGTTAGAATTTAAACGGTCATAATTAAAAGGATATCGGGAGTAGTCGGTGTGACTACTCCCCCTCTTCTTTTCTTCAACTTCAGCTTTCCCTTTGGAAAGTGCTTTCTTTCGGAGCAGTGCTTTCAGCTCCAATGTCTCCTCATCATCATCATCGAAGTCTTGAATGGCTTCGAGATACCTTTCGAGCTTTTGGTGCTTGTCATTGTTCATTTCTTCTTGGTTGTTGATTTTCTGGACTTCCTTCATGTCCGACATGATCTCTTCGAGTGGTTGCACTCTTTCTTGAAGAACCCGCTCTGATACCAATTGAATGTAGGCCTAGAGGGGGGGTGAATAGGCCTTCTTGAAATTTCGGTTCCTGTAGCACTTCAACAAAAAGGTCAAATCCAGATATATCGGACTAGTCCGGTAAAGTGCGGACTAGTCCGGATTTCACGGGCTAGGTTGATCAAGTTAGGTCAATTTGATTGTTTCGTTGTCGTTTGCAGCGGAAATATAAACTATAATGACAGTTCAATAGTTGTATGTTAAGTTTTATTGCAAGTATGATTCTTGTTCACTATTTAACTTCAATTCAACAAAATGAATCAAACCCTAGATAATGTTGATCAACTAGAATGATGAACACAAACGAACAAGACACAAGATTTATCCCGTGGTTCGGTTACCACGAAGGCAGCCTACGTCCACGTTGAGGAGCCCACAAAAGGACCGGGTCTTCACCAACCCTTCCCTCGTCGGATCGCCACGAAGGCCAATCCTCTTCCACTAATCACACAGGGGTAAATCACCAAGTTGAAGGGGCGATCTCACAAGTTGAGAGCTCCCTTGATTACAAGTTTCAAAACCACCAATAACACACTTCGAAATATACAAATTGAGATGCAAGAGTGTGTTAGAGATTCAAACCAAGAGCTCAATCGTGTGCAAAGTGCCTCTCCAATGATCTACAAGTGATCTTCAAAGGATTGATCGATTTTGCACTCAACTTCGTGGAGAGAGATGGTTTTTGAGTCTCTTGGGAGGTGTGACGGCGCTAGGGTTCGAGAGAGTTTCAAAGTGGGCCATACACCTCTATTTATATGGGGTTTCTAGAAATTACCGTTAGGGTTTAGAAAGATCGGACTAGTCCGTGGTGGAGACCGGACTAGTCCGGTGTGCTGTGAGAAGCAAACCCTAAGTGTCCAGGAATATCGGACTAGTCCGATTGAAAAACGGACTTGTCCGATTTCGCTGCTGGAAATCTTCGGACTTGTCCGGTTGACATCGGACTTGTCCGGATCTGTGAAACCCTAAGTGTTTAGAACGACAAGTCCGCACTTGGAGGACTTGTCCGATTTAGATCAGAGTGTAAATCGGACTAGTCCGTGTAGTTACCGGACTTGTCCGAAGTGGATCAGAAAGGGGATCGGACTAGTCCGGTTGTGATCGGACTTGTCCGATCTAGTGACTTATGCATTGTGTTGAGGACTAGTCCGCACTGGGGAGGACTAGTCCGAAGTGGAACAGAAAGATATCGGACTAGTCCGGTGTAGACCGGACTTGTCCGATCTTGTGCAGAATGTGATATCGGACTAGTCTGGTTGATATCGGACTAGTCCGGTCCTGTATGGTTTTGTGCATTGTGTGTGTGTGATTAAGTAAGATTGAGCTCTTGGGTGTGTTTCCTTAACACACTCCATACATACTAATCTACTAATTTCTTCTTCTTGAGCTCAAATTCATTCTCCTTCTTAATTTCCCAATTTTTTGGCATTTTACTCATTTTTCATCATTTTCATGCATTCATCTCAACAAAAGGATTAGGATCCCAGTTGCTTGTCATAAATCATCCAAAACCCACAAGGGAGTCCTAGATGCACTTTCAGTACCAAAATCTGGTTATGACTCCATATGGGTAATTGTGGATCATTTGACCAAGTCAGCTCACTTTATTCCTTTCAACACCACATATACCTCCGTGAAGCTGGCAAGATGTATATGGGGCATATTGTGTGCCAACATGGAGTACCAAAGAAGATAGTATCGGATAGAGGTTCTCAATTTACCTCTAGTTTCTCAAAGAAACTACATGAAGCATTAGGAACAAGGTTGAATTTAAGCTCAGCATATCATCCTCAAATGGATGGATAAACTGATAGGACCAATCAGATTTTGGAGGACATGTTAAGAACTTGTGCTTTGAAGCATGGAGGAAGTTGGGACAAGAGTTTGCCGTATGCAGAACTCTCATACAACAATAGTTACCAAGCAAGCTTGAAAATGTCACCCTATGAAGCACTGTATGGGAGGAGTGTAGGACACCTTTATTCTAGAATGAGACAGGAGCAAGTCAAGTGTTTTTACCTAACATGCTGCAAGTAGCTCAAAAACAAGTTCAGATTGTTTGTGAGAATTTTAGGTCTGCTCAATCAAGACAAAAAGGCTATGCGGATAATAGGTGGAGAAACCTAGACTTTGAAGTGGGAGACTTCATATACCTCAAAGTGTCACCTATGCGAGGTCACAAGCGGTTTAATATCAGGGGCAAGCTAGCACCTCGATACATTGGGCCATTCAAGATTTTGGACAAAAGAGGAGAAGTAGCATATAAACTGGAGATGCCAATACACCTTTCAGGTGTCCATGATGAGTTTCATGTTTCACATCTCAAGAAGTGCTTGAGGGTACCGGAAGAACAAGTGCCAATGGAAGAATTGCAACTAGAGGCAAATTTGACTTATGCCGAGCAACCGGTCAAAATCTTGGATACCAAGGAGAGGGTCACAAGGAACAAGATTATTAGATAGTGTACAGTTCAATGGAATCATCACACTGAGTTAGAGGCAACTTGGGAGCTGGAAGATGATCTCAAGAAGGAATGTCCCTATCTCTTCTCTTCCGCGTCGAATCTCGAGGGCAAGATTCATTTTAAGGGGGGTAGGTTTGTAACACCCACATTTTCTTGCATCATGCATTTCATAAGTTTATATACATGTTTAACATTAAGTGATATAAAAATGAGCAAGTTTAAAATGAATTAGGAGAAAAACAAGACTCAAAAGTTTTGAGAAGTGCGAACTAGTCTGTTTTTGGTGCGAACTAGTCCAATTTCTCTCTTACCTCCCTCGGACATGTCTGTTTTTGCGGCGGACTAGTCCATTTTTCTCTTTGTACCATTTTCGGACTACTCTGGTCCATTGCGGACTAGTCCGGTATCCCTATTCCTTGAAATTTCGCCAAATCCTTAGACTTGTCGAGACTTGTCCGTTTTGTGTCGGACTTGTTTGTTTTCCTCTCTGACTAATTTCGGACTTTTCAGATTTGGTACGGACTTATCCGATTTTTCTCTCGCTAATATCGGACTAGTCCGGCCTTGTGCGTACTGGACTAGTCCGGCCTTGTGCGGACTTGTCCGGTGATCGTGATTCCGAGTTGATTTTTTGTTCCACGATGTGTTTTTGGGTATTACCTTAAGTGGGCCTAAGGACATCTTGTCTAACTCTTTTGGAGCCCATGTAGGACGCCACACCTACCTCCACCCTCTCTAAAACCTACATCCCTTGAAACCCTAGCCCTCCACCCTTATACAAATAACCCCACACCCTATTTTCACATCTCTTTGCCACTTTTGAATCACACCCAAACCCTAGCTCGTGGATAGCCACCTCCAATGAAGGAGAAGGAGATCCAGAACAAGAAGAAGAGGAGGAGGAAACAACCGAAGATCAAGAGGCCAAGATCTCCATCAACCTTGCGTTCTTCATCAACAAGTCACCTTCAAGTTTCTTCATTAACCCTAGATCGTAATGATCTAAGTGTTGCCTCCAAAACCCTTGACTCATTGGAGTTCTAAACACCTGATATACCTTCTACTTCCTCTTTCTCACGTGAATTCAAACCCTTTTCTCCAAATTCACGTTGATCAGGGAAAACCTAGCTCGCTGTTTCTGCGAAGGGCGGACTAGCTCGGCCCTATAGCGGACTTGTCCGGTCTCCGGATTCATTTAATAATGAATTAATTCCAATTTGATGTAATATCAACATGAACCTCTATAAACTTGTTAATAACCATTATAAATGATTAGTGAACATTAATAGTAACTTATTAACTAGTTTTGCTTCGCATTTGCATTAATCATGCATGTCATGACATATTGAGTAATATATGTGGACTAATGGATTGTAATTCTCGTCTTGTATGTTTATTGTGCGGTTTAGACTGTTTTGCGCTAGAGTGTGCTGCAGAAGACCTCCAGTACCAGAATTTTGAAGTCTTTGATCCCAGTGAATCCCAAGAGCAAGGCAAGTGCCCTTAAACATATTGATCCTGTTTTTACAATAAATGTTTTGTTTTCAAAATTGCATGCTTGTATCAATTTGATGGGAATTCCTATGATAGGAAGTTTACTAGCTTTGTTTAACCACCATTGTCACCTGGAATGCATGGTAGAGAGTTGGGAAGGGTTTTTAATTTTGCTTCGCTTAATTAATTGGGATAGGAAAACAACTATACTATTTAATTATGCATTAATGATTTTATGGTTAATACGATATGGCAATGGGTGATCTAAGCAAGCTTGTTATGTGCATGGATTGGAAGACATGGTGGTTGCTTGATTTAGATCTTTGATTCATGCAAGAATATGCCAGGACTACAATGTCACCACGAGGCCAAGTATGGGTGCAGCATAGCTGATTAATTAGGGTATTGCTAGTACTGGGCAGATTATTTGGCGCACCGGGGAAAGGAGTTGTATTGGGTTTGGATTTGTGGCGGGACTCCCTGGGATCCGAATGGCACAAGAGGGGGCCCTTGGTTTAAGATGTGCTCAGTTAGAGGCATCGCAGCTAGTGAAACCTCAGTGGGTCCATACATGCTAGTAGTCCCTTTGTAAAGGCTATTTTGTGATCTCTTGGCCACACACCAACAGAAGTGTGAGACGGCATAATAGAGGTTCTTAGTCACCGAAAGGTTATGAAATAAAAAACACATGGGTAAAGTGGTACAAACTCTGCAGAGTATTAAAACTATCATGATAGTCGTGCTCCTGGTTAAGAGCACCTAGATGACCTACATGATTAGAGGGGTTTTGGATTGGGATGGTTTTGTACTGGTTATGGGGTGGTATTATGGTTCATGGCAATGCATATGGTTAATGGCAATGTAAAATCTGTTATATGGATGATGGTAATGAAATATGGTTTGGTTTTATGATAACTACATGGTATATGATGGGTTTACTTCACATAGATACAACATATCGCTTTTCAAATGTTTTAATCTGCTTTTTAGCATTTTGCCTTTATTAGATTCATCATTTGTATCAGCTACATGTCATACTTTCCCACACTTATTGTGTATGACATGTACTCACCCTTGCAATTCCCCCCACCATCAATTGCAGGACAGGATTGGGAGTATCATGACGTTAATGAGGAGTTCTAGGTTGTGAGATGTCATCATCTTGCATGTGGTGTTGCTTGGAGCTGCACTACCCTATTTTCTTAGCTTGCTTATTTCATTTAGCTCATATTTAGTTATTTCCGCTGCAGTATTAGTGGTTTTCATTGTTAATCATCAATAGAGCTGTAATTTTCTGAATTCTTTATAAAAGTGCTTATTTAAACTTGTTTTGTGATAATTTTTTGTATATCCTTTTGTGAATGCACTCATGTATGTGTGTTCAACTTCCTGGGCACACATATGTGTTCACTTAGTTCATTTTTGGAAACGGGCGTCACACATTGGCTTGAGCAAAAGTAGGCGGTATTGATAGGAAAATAATGAGTCCCAATCTTCCGAAAGGTAATGGGTAAGTCGATTGATGGAGATCTCGACATTGATGATCTGAGGCTCTCGAGTAGAACACGAACAACCCCTGCAATCACTACACCACCGCTCCATTGGTTATCAACCGTGCTGCACACGATTGACCTCGCCAAGAAGGCTAATCCCTGCAAGTGCAATCGAGAAGACAAGCAAGAACGTAGAAGAAGCAATCTGAAATTGCTGAATTGGGGTTTCACAAACTGATAAACGGCGATATTATTGATCTAAGCAAAACCCAATTGTTCATGATGGCTACTATGGAGTATATATAGGTGGGAGGACGTCCAAGGGGGTGTTGGGGTCGTGACCTAACCCTAACACACGAAAATAATGGACTTAGACTTGATACAAGGCCCAATGGCCCAATACGGTGGCGCAGCACCCTGACAGATTCTGTACTTGATTTTGTTTCGACGATTCCCGACGACTCCGAAGGAATTTTGACATGAGACCGGTGCCATTGGAAAGGTTATCCTCTCCCCTTTCCGTGCATATGTATAACGTCCAAAACGGAGTTCGTATGCGTCCTGGGCGTCCGTTTTAGTGTGTAGTGCTCCTGGACTCCGAGTTGGATACGATTTGGAGTTTGGTTCAGTTTCCATCTTCTTTGAACGAATTCTCTGGTCTTCCACGTCTCTAATACTCCCTCCAAGTACTCCTTGAACCTCTCCATGGATCCTAATCACAAATAAATCATTAAGTAGCAATTTATGCTCAAAAACATATAAGAAAATATATAAGAACGAGTTCACCTCTGAAATTAATTGTTGTGTATGAACTCTATTGATTGCATCTTGTATGTTCAATGGAGTGTTGTTTGTATCCATAGAAGTGATGTCCTCATCATCCTCCCCTTCTTGAATTGGAGTCGTCCTCGACTCAAGTTCATCTTCTATCATGTGTGGGTCCATACGTGCAACGCCATCAAATCTTCTTATAAGCATGAAAGGAGGAGGCCAAGGTGGTGGACGGCATAGTGCACCATCTTGATCTTGTCCATCAAATAAGAGTGCACATTCACTTGAGCCAGGATCCCAAACAAATAATCATTGTGTCATGTTTGTAGGTGCAATAATAATATGCATGATCTCATCATTCTCCCCTTCTTTATGACAAGCCGTCCTCGGCTTGCTCGTATGTCCAGCAAAAAGTCTTGCTTTGGGGGTAGAGTTTAGGCCCGAGTGAGCACTGTCCATATTGCACAACCGCAGTGAAAAATGTTTTTGTTGTCCCTGCTGCAAGGAAAAAATACTAGAAAAACTTGACAAGATATTATTAGCGTTAGTACATTCATTTACTTGACCATGTTGTTGCAGCACAAAAGGAGCTTCCTCATTTGAACATATGTAAACTTTATGCACCATAAACATACCACTATGTTCATATTTGCCTATAGCATAAAAAATATTTCTACTTAACAAAGGCAATTGAGACTGAGAAAATATTATCTTCTCTATGATATCTAGATCACAAAGAGTGTCAAATTCAATATAGCCCAAAGTATTTAGAGAAGATAACAATTTCAGCTCATCCCTTTCACATGTAATTGGGATCAAATGCTTAATTTCAGCACAAGTGAGTAACAAAGTATCAAATTCATTTGGTTGTTCTAGCATAGGTACAATATAATTAGCAGCACACAACTCATTTTTGTTGTAAGAATCAGTAGGAAAATCAACTAATGGTAAATGTGTATTATGAAAAGGTTCATCTTGTTGCTGCTCATCGATAGTATGATTTGTAGCAAAATTCAGCACATCTGAAAATGTCATACCTTGGTTAACTGTAGAGCATTGTCCATTAACATTACTCTCATTTTCAGTAAGAAATTCAAATGCATTATGAGTTGATTCATCAAAAAATTCAGAAGAGTTGTTCAACACCTCACTCTCATTTTCATCTACATTTATTTGTTCATGTTCCTGCAAAAGGTTAGGCAAAGGAGGAGGTACAACAAGAATTTCTTCTCAAGTTCATGTATTTCATCTTTGGAATTAGATACATTAGCAAAAGTTTCTTGCATAAGAATTTTTATATCTTTCCATGTTCGAGGTTTTTCTATATCGCTTAAGTTATCCCACCAAGTTAATGCACAATCAACTAACGCACTAGAAATATTTCTAATCTTTCTCCTCTCACACGTATGCAATTTTCCAAAAATTTTATCCAACTCTATTTCCCAAGCAATATATTCATCGTAACCAAAACCATCATAAGAAGGAAGAGATGGGAGAATGTAATTACTTCTTGTGGAAGGTGTTGTAAAGGTGGTCTGAATGTCATGTGAATTCTTGGTTGATGTTTGATTTTTAGTGAGCAACTCCATCGTCGTCTTCATCATGTCCATCATCTCAGCATATAATGCATGATTCTTGCTTTTACCTGACATTGTTAGTAGCAAAAAGAAGACAACACAAAAAATATGTTATCCCTATCAACTACAAAGGATAATGGCAAAGTGGAAGTGGAATCACACACTCTCAAACGTCTTACCACGCTCTTACAAGTGTTCTTACCGACACTGCAGGTGGCAAACGGTGGCCGGTATGAAGAAACCAATGAAGTGTGGGATGATTGCAAAGGTGTATCGATTCTGCTCAAGAGTAAAGTGTAGTTTGGATGGCACTTTATATGTAGCAAGGATTAGCAACAATGAAATCAGATAGTAAAGTTAAATAAGTGTCCAAAGTATTTGTCAAAGTTGCTGGCCTAAATGTGTTCCTAGTAGTTCAAGCTAGCAAGACATGAGACAAAACTAGATGACACAAAGAATGCAAGCACTTCTGTTTTTTTTTTTGTTGTTTTTTCTCTTTTTTTGTGCGGCTTTTGTTTCTTTTTTTGCACTTGCCTTTTTCTTTTTTCTTCCTTTTTTTTCATAATGTGCTGCAAGGGAGGAACACAATGAAAATCAATCCAAGATATCTCGTGTGTCTGTCGCAAATTTTCTGCTCAATCTTCCAAGGACAAATAGGCACACTTATAGGCTCTAAATTGGAAAACATAGAACAGAAAGATTGTATATATATAAATCCTCTTTAATTTCAATATATGGAAGACCTATTTTGGAAAAGAACAATAGGAGATACTACCCCCGAAATACAGACTGTTCAGAATTTTTAGGTCAATAACAGATTCGGATCTAATGCAATTTCGACATCGGTAAATATATTTTCAGGAAAAATGATGAATAAGAAAGTTATAGAGAACTTCTTAAGATTTCCAGAAAGTATAAGAACACGAAAATCCGAGTTCGTATGAGCTAGATATGATGAAAATACTGAACTGGACAGAGATGAATCTAATCTGGACGTGATGACGTGATTCATAAGGATCAATCAACACAATGCAAAACTCAAACTAAGACTAAAAACACTTCTAAACCAGCAATATGACTCAACCACGGACACAAACTTAACAAAACCAAACTGAATAACAAAGTTACAAAGGCTCAATGTGGTTTGGACAAAGTAATGAACAGATCTACTAAACTGCAAGTTTTTTTGTGGCTTTTTTGTGGACTGTATGAAAAACAAAACTAATGTAATGGATAGATGAATTACCTAACGGGCAACCTGGAAATCTGATACCAATTGATAGGAAAATTGGTGAGTCCCGATCTTCCGAAAGGTAATGGGTAAGTCGATTGATGGAAATCTCGACGTTGATGATCCGAGGCTCTCGAGTAGAACACGAACAACCCCTGCAATCACTACACCACCGCTCCGTTGGTTATCAACCGTGCTGCACATGATTAACCTCGCCAAGAAGGCTAATCCCTGCAGGTGCAACCGAGAACACAAGCAAGAACGTAGAAGAAGCAATCTGAAATTGCTGAATTGGGGTTTCACAAACCGATAAACGGCGATATTATTGATCTAAGCAAAACCCAATTGTTCATGACGGCTACTATGGAGTATATATAGTTGGGAGGACGTCCAAGGGGGTGTTGGGGTCGTGACCTAACTCTAACACACGAAAATAATGGACTTAGACTTGATACAAGGCCCAATGGCCCAATACGGTGGTGCAGCACCCTGACAGATTCTGTACTTGATTTTGTTTTGACGATTCCCCACGACTCCGAAGGAATTTTGACATGAGACCGGTTCCATTGGAAAGTCTATCCTCTCCCCTTTCCGTGCATATGTAGAACATCCAAAACGGAGTTCGTATGCGTCCTGGGCGTCCGTTTTAGTGCATACTGCTCCTGGACTCTGAGTTGGATACGATTTGAAGTTTGGTTCGGTTTCCATCTTCTTTGAAAGAATTCTCTGGTCTTCTACGTCCCTAATACTCCCTCCATGTACTCCTTGAACCTCTCCATGGATCCTAATCACAAATAAATCATTAAGTAGCAATTTATGCTCAAAAACATATAAGGAAATATATAAGAACGAGTTCACCTCTGAAATTAATTGTTGTGTATGAACTCTATTGATTGCATCTTGTATGTTCAATGGAGTGTTGTTTGTATCCATAGAAGTGATTTCCTCATCAGGTCTGGTCCTCATAAATTCTCCCAGTCGATTGTGGGGCAGTGGGGGTGGCGGTGGCGGTTGTGGCGTAGGCATGTGGTTTTGGTTGTTGTTGTTGGCTTGCAGTTGTCCAATGGTTTGCATCATGATCTGCATAAGCTGGTTTTGCATAGCTTATGAGGCGCTCCATGTTGCTGGCACTAGGTCCAAGGTTGACATTCTCGGGAACCTCAATGTTGTCATCCTCACTATTGGCATTCCTTTTGTTATGGGTTACCCTAGGCATCTGTGGGTGGAAAAGAGTACGAGATGGAGGGATTTAGAATTTGAAAGAAAACGTCCCCCAACTATATGCATCAAGGTATATGAAACTAAGCAACTCCTTTCTATTAATTAAACCCTATATGAGGATATGGATAAATGTCGAAGCACTACACATCTCTCTACTACGTGCGGATGTGGACAAATCGCCAAAGCGTTCCATAACGCACACCAAGCACACAAACAATCAATCGTACAATCGGCACACCAGATCCAAACGAGCACTAATGATCTAAGATGGACTAGGGATGCGGTCATCGTTGTGAGAAGTGATAGCCGGTGAGAGTGTGGAACATAGGTTCTAGTCAACATTCTATTTCAGCAGCAAGAAGGGACAAGGAAAGACACGACAACAGTGGGAAGGAAGTGGAAAATTCGATTTCAGCACAGCAACCATAAAACAAGGTATGAGTATGTGCATTAGCTCAAAAGATGAAAAAGAGGTAAATTTGCAGAAGCAGCAAAAGCACAAATTTTCCCACAATGTATAGGTAATGGAAGGCAAAATAGCGTAAAATAGGTAAAGTTTAAAAGGTAAGAAGTTCTAAGTGGTCTGTGGTGTCCATTCTACCTAGACTTGCATCCTACGGTCAAACCTGACTATGATACCAATTTGTGACACCGGGTTCCAAGAACGAACCAAGTGCGACACATATGTTTGTCCAGGATGTTCATCACACCTACACGAGTGCATCCAAACGATATTCAGATAATAACCAAGTTTTCAATAATAAATAGTACCTTATTATGATATCCAATTAGTCCCGAATACGAGTTCTAATAACACTGTAGAGGATACACTAAACACTAGTAGACTCCACTTTCACAGGCAATTTGACGGTAACACACATGCCTTGTACTCCTCATAGTCCTCCAGATACTCCAAATTATCTCATGTTATTGAATTAATGTGGGAATAGCAAGGGCGAGCACATGTCATACTCATCAAGTATGGGAAAGTATGACATGTAGCTTTAACAAGGATGACAATAATGGTTTATTGCAAAAAAGTAAATTTCATTCATAAAAGTAAGAAAATGCAACTTATGGTTACTATGTGAGGTCAATTCCTATCATAACCCGAATACCAACAATACCATGTCCAATACCATCAATTCGATATAGTTAACCATAATCATCCATATTTATCCATAATGATCCATATCCAACTCATTATAACCAAACCCATATCCAATTTTAGGTCGCTCGTAACCAGGAGGACGGCTATCCTGATAGTTTTACACTCTGCAGATGTGGCTCCACTTTACCCGGAGATGATGTCTCCAACTAAGCCCATCCATCCAGGGGCCCCCTCTTGTTCCGTTCAGATCCCAAGGTAGTCCCGCCACTATTGCAAACTTAACTGACACCCATTCCTGAGCCTTCCATATGATCCGAACGATGCTGACAATACACTAATTAATTGGCTAAGTCGCATACATACTTGGACCTATGGTGGCACAATTATCCTTGGTGGTCGCTCCACGAACCGATCCTTAGATCTAAAGCAAGCAAAACCAGCATATCATCCAACCCATCCCACATATCCGGCTTACTTAGATCCCTAGGTTCCATGTTGCTAAAGGGCTGTTACCTTCAATTCACATAGTTCATGTGTTCATTAGCTCATAATTAAGTCATTTGGCTATCCCCAATCCCAAAAGTAAAGCAGAGAAAAAGTGTAAAATACCCATCCCGACTCTCTACATTACATCCTGAGCGACAAGGATGGGCATACAAGTCTAGTAAACACCTATTATTGGTTTTCCTATCAATTTTACACAAGCATGCAAGTTCAAAAGAAAACAATTGAAAAACAGGATCAAAATGTTCAAGGGCACTTGCCTTGCTCCGGTGGATGGTTTGGATCGAGCTTCAATGTTCTGGTGTTGAAGGTCATTGAAAGCACCTTCTAGAGCATTTCCTTCTATTCCGCGCGACCAACATGCAAAACAAGCATTACAATTAATAAATGCTCATATATTACACAATATGCCATGATGTGCATGACTGATGCAATTATGATGTAGTGCATGTTATTAGGTTACTACTATAGCTTACTAACTAGTTACAATTGAGTCTTACATGTTTGAGAAAGATTCGAGTCATTTCCAGGGAAACTGGGAAAGCTTTAGGAATTCATAATACAGAGGTCGGATTAGTCCCCACAATAACTGGACATTTTCGCTCTAGACCGGACAAGTCCGCTATGGTCCAGGGTTTTGTGAACTTCCCAACTAGGGCATGGGTTGGATCAAGAGTGGGATCAAAATTGACGTGGAAGGTTGGATCTAGGACAAATATTGTGAATGCAAAGGTTCAATGGTTGAGGATTAGGTGCAACGCGTGAAACATGACATCTAGATCCGTTGACGATGAATCTGCGACAAGAAGTAGAAGAACAACATTGACGTTGAGGAGTCGATGAAGAAGATCACAGCAGCAACGACAATCTTCCTTGATACTCCCCTTTCCTCTTATTCTCCTTCTTCTTCCTTCTCCTTCCTTGTGGTGAGGGCTTCTTGCTTCCTGGATGGTGTCTCACAATGAGAAACGGGCGGTGAGTGTTTTCCTCTAACGTGAGCAGGGTGAGGAGAGAGTTGTGGGTCGTTTATATAGGAGGAGTGAAGGATTAGGGTGGAATATGAAATGGTGGAATCCCACCTGGGCTCCTCAGGGGTGGGGCACGACGTTCTAGGGCCCCAATAAGTAAATTACCTAATAACACGTTATGGGGAAAAATAAGAATCCGAGTCGAAGCCCTGGAAACTGAACTAGTCAGTAGGAGGCCAAACAAGTTTGTTCGGGCACAGGGAGGAATATAGGACCAGTCCGGTGTTGTGCTGGATAAGTCCGCTAATTTATAGTGAGTTGGTCTGAAGTGTTTCAGTTACAATTATCGGACTAGTCCGTAGATGTAACGGACAAGTCCCGGAGAAAACAGAAACAAATCCGGATTAGTCTGATAATTCATGAGACAAGTCCGGACGGGAACAAAAACAAATTCGGACTAGTCCGTACCATGTGTCGGACAAGTCTGTTGGTCTTAAGAAGCTGAATTTTCCAGAGCAGACGGGTATACTGGACTAGTCAAAAGTAAGGACTGGACATCTCCGTACCCAAGGTTGATTTTAATTGTTCTTTCGCCTCTACTTCATTTAATCTTGTCCCTTTTGTATTGTATTATATTATACATGTATGAGAATAAATGCAACACGTGGTGGATGAAAATGAGGGAGTTACAGTGATGCACCCGATTGGACCAAACCTCAATCTTATGAGGCTGGAGGATCATCATGGAACGAGTGGGCTACCACAGAAGGGAGATGGGACCCAAACAGTTCCAACTAAAACTCGAGTAGCTTGCCTCCTCCACCGATGGGTACACGTCGTTCCATCTCGGCCATAGGTTCTCATGACCTTGGCCAAGAAATGGCAGAACTCACTCAATAGGTGGGAGACCTTGAAGTGAGGACAAGCGACATCCTCAACACTCTTCAAGATCACATCCAGCAGACCAACAACTAGCAGCAACAATTCGACGAACAGTTCAACAACGGCAACACTATGCTGCAACAACAACAGACCGACCTTATGGCCAACTTCCGTCATCAATGGTTCAACCCTTATCACGAATATTTACGAAGGACAAGCTTGGGGGAGGACCCCCACTTGAGGTTACTTGTATCACACCACATTTGCATTTTTATTATTTGATTTCTTTATTTCCATATCATTTGCATCTAAAAATTGTAGGATGGGATGTTTAATAAAAATAAAAGATGTGCGGTAAGAATACTTTTACTTTACATAAGTTGAAATGATGAATAGTTGCTCTATTTTTTTGCCTGAGTCCTTAGCAGGTGTACATGCATGCTGCAAGCAACTCGTACCTTCTGGTAGTTGTTGATATTTCCTACGCACTACTAACAATTCTTCCGTAGCAGGTGTGCCAGAAATGCTTGATAATAGTTTTTAGTTTACAATTGTAAATCTGCAACTGGACGTAGTCTATCGATGTAGCATTTCCACTTTTAGAGTTTTCCGAAAGGGTGTCATTTATATTCTCCCGAAGGAAGGATAGGTGGAAGCAAACCAATCATCAAATGGAGAGGCTAGGTTGATCTAGGAAGGGTTCTTGCAAGGATGGATAAATGATAATTTGGAGGTAGTGTGACACACACAAGAGCATCCTATCCTAAGGGGGTAAATGAGGTAAAGAGGGATTATGCTAAGAGTTAGGTAGATACTCCTATTGTGCTTCTAGTGTACATATACATAGCCAAGTTAGTTACTAAAGATTATATCGATTGTGAATTTTCGCGCTAAGTGGATTAACACGTTGGCCACGGGTTTACCCCTAGCAACACTATGACGACACGTGGATGTTAAACACATTTGGCACTAGGACCTAGTCGGCTGACTTGGGGGGTCGGCCAACCTTGTCTTGGCTCCTTCTGCGGTGTGCTTCCTCTAGGTCACTTCTAGGTGGGTCCCCTTAACTGATATGGGTGATACACCGTTGGATGGCCTCAAATACTTTTGTTTGTTGTCCATTTGATCTATGTGGTGCCACATGTTGTTGCTTGATTGGTGGGATACTATTTTATAGGATTGATCCCCCTCTTTTACCTCATTTCCTGCAATAATTCCCTGCATGCACTATTTCTACAAGGACAAGTGGAAATAGGTTAAATAGAAAGGTGATGTCTGCAAGAAATAAAAATTCCTTCAAATAATTGAGTTATATTGACGACTGAAATTGGTATATAACATCCGTCAACAAACTCCCCAAGCTTATCTTTTGCTGATCCCCAGAAAAGTCAAGACTTTAGGTTGATGATCAGGAGTTCCTACAATGTTCTACTTTTCCAAAGTACCATGTGCACAATAAAATACTCTACCTAGTATTGCAAAAATTTACATGGTACTTCACTCATCTCAAGTAATTATGGGGCTTATGCCATCTCCTATTCATGGGTGATTGAAAGATAGAGCAGCAATTGGAGCACACGTACCCTATAAATAAAGTTTCACTCAAATTCCGGAGAGTTCAATTTAGATTATAAGTATCTCAATTTGATTCTCTCAGTCTCTCCTTTATGTGTAGTTGCAATATGTCCTCACCAAGGCATTGTGCCTACAGTCATCCTACCTCTAAATAAGGCTTGTATGTGGAGCTTGGTAGGGAATGTAGTAGACATATTTGCAACACATAATATTGCTAAGTCAAAAAATCAAGCCTTAGGAGAAATAAATTCAAAACGAATTGATTCAAGACTTGTGCAAGTGTGATAGAATGCAGTGGATGTGATATTGAGATGACTACTTTTCTAGTAGACTCTCTTATTTTGCAGGTGTCGGTGGTTTGGAACCGACAGATCTCCCTACACGGCTAAAGTGTTGGGGGAGTTTGAAGTTTGGTATGGGCACGCGGAGACTCAAGAAGGTGAATAAGGGTTGACACAGGAGACACAAGAATTTACGTGGTTCGGGCCGCCTGAGCGTAATACCCTACTCCACGGGTGTGTTGGTGTTGTATTAGCAGTATGAGCTTGTGATGAGCGTATGAGGCGCGTGTGTTCGTTCGGTCCCTCTGTGTATCGTCGGCCTATCCTTTTATAGTACAAGGGCAGGCCGTTACAGGTTAGCCTGGCTCGACATGTGGCCCCGGTGGTTACTAGTATTGATACACGTTTAATTGCTCTTAATGATCCTGTAGCGGTCTTCGACAGCACCGCTACTGGTGTTAATATCGTCCGTTTAAGTGTCATTAATATGGCATTAATGACACTTAATCGGGTCTTGAAGTCCTTGGTTCTCCTTTGAAGATCCGGAGCCGTTGCGGGGTCTTCCGGAGGTTAGAAGCTGAAGATCCGATGATCGGACACGTGGCAGCTCCGGAGCTTGCTGTGGGAAACAGGTAGCTCTGGGACTACCCGACACGTGTCAGGTCCGGAGCTTCTCTCGGTCAGGGGCTAAGTCCGGGGGTGCCATTTCGGTACATGGTCCAGAGCTTCCCCCTTGTGGGCGGTAGCTCCGGTTTTGGTAGTACACGTGGTGACCCAGGGATTAACCATGTTGGAGAAGCGGGTCCGGTTATGTCTGACATGTGGGCCTTCGAGGGTCTTCAAACCAAGTAGATGATTTTCCTTTGAGATCTTTATAACCTCAAGGGGTGTTCGGTTTCTAGGATACCGACAGTGGCCCCCTGGACCTACCTCCGGGGAAGTCATTCAGCCAGAGGTGGGTCCATCTTCGCGACCTTTGAATTGAGTCTTCAAGGGTCTTTGAGGGTGCCATTGGCAAGGATTTGGAATTAAATCCTCACCACGTGGCGTAGCCCGCGTGCGGCAGATGAGATCTTTGGCGTGCGGATCTCACGCAATTGAAGGTCGCCGGTTCCCGATACGAAACCGTATCGGTTCCGCGCGCCTTGTCAGGCCGCCGCCTTTGGGCTTCCCGCCTCTTGATGACAACCGTTCACCTGGGTTAGAACCTCGACTTGATCGTCGGGGTGGTCCCGGGCCCGCTTGTCATCGGCTGGGTGAAATTTTTTAATGGTATCTTCGACTTCCTTGCGGTTTCCATCCGAGCATTGCGAGGGCTTACTTAAGAAGGAAAGCGCGCACCGTCGGGAGTTCTTTACTCCTCTCATCTGATCTTGCGCTCAAACTCCCAACTCGTGCTTCGCTCTTCTTTTCTTGCCTAGCCGTGCCGCGTTGGAGTTGGGTCTCCACGAGAGTCGCTTGAAGTCTGACGGTGATTTGAAGAAGGTCCAGACCCTCATGGGGTGGTCCTCGGACTTCTTCAACAGCTCAGTCCGTGCTGGCGGAGAGCTCCCCTTCGAGAAGGAGCATGCCGGTGAAATGGTGTACTTTTCCTCGTACGCCATGGTGGGATTGATCCCACCTTTTTCTTCCTTTTTCTTGATGCTGCTAGACTTCTATGGTCTGCAGTTATATCACCTTGGCCCTCACTCCATTCTCCTTGTGTCTATCTTCGTCCACTTCTGTGTGATGTGGGTGGGCATCCCCCCTGCATCGAACTCTTCCGGACCTTCTTCACCGTCCACACCACCGGCTGGAGCAATGAGTACCTTGGCTTCTACTACTTCGTGAAGCGCAAGAAGTGCCCATTAAAGTACCTCCGGTTGTTTCCTTCTGGGAAGTGGGATGACTGGAAGAAAGACTGGATAGTCGTCAGGGTGGAGGAGCACGAGAGGCTGGAGCTGCCCGATAGTCTGCCCGGCATCGACACGACGATCTGGAGTGAAGCTCCGATGCTGGCGGAAGCTTTTGACCCTGCCTTGACGAGGATCCGCCAATGTGTGGAGGGAGGATTGACTCCTCAGGCGGTATTTTGCAATTTCCTGGTCAACAGGTGGGCGCCGCTGAAGAGGAGCGAGAAACTCGCTTGGGCCCTCAACAGCGTGATGGACGATGACCGGGTCGAGACTGGGTTGAAGTCCAACATGGTGGGGAAAACCTTGGAGTTCCACCTCAAGAAATTCCAGCACGGCATCGACTTCGACGGTGACGACTTGACTCCCCCGTCGGCCTTCCTCCCTCTGAACGTGGAAGTGGAGTTCAGCAGGGAGCTCCGGCGAAAGATGCCCGTACTTGACGACCTTGGTGTCGTCGAGAGAAGACCAACCTCCAGGGTAGCGATCCCTGGAGTACCGAAGGATGGCTCCGGCTCTGCTCCTAAGCCGAGGGGAGAAGTCATCGGCAAGGGCAAGGAGCTGGCGGAAGAACCAGTGAGCCAGAAGAGGAAGTTGAAGTATGCTGACGGAAGGTCCGTCGGGCCCGCTTCTTCTGCGTTGGCTCCTTCTCCCCGGAGGGGAAGGTCCTCTGCAGCTGCGACAACTGTTCCTGTAGTGGGGTCATCCCGGAACACGACTGTTCCCGCGGTGGGGTCCTCTCGGAGTGCAGCTGTTCCTGCAGTTGGGTCATCGCGGAATGCGACTGTTCCCACGGTGGGGTCCTCTCGGAGTGCAGCTGTTCCCGCAGTGGGGTCCTCCTGGGGTGTTAGCTCCGGTCGAACAACTCCAGCTCCTGGGCCGGTTGAGGCCTCCAGGTCTGGGGGTTCTTCCCGATCGAGAGGAGCCTCAACCCGGGAAACACTTGTGGCCGCGACGAGTTCCGGGGGGCCTTCCGGAGCTTCTGCGCCGGCTATGGCTAGCCCAGAACACTCTGGAAAAAGGTTCCGCGCAAGCTGGTGCGGAAGCCTCCCAAGGTAATTTCTAATCTCTACCTTGTATAATTATTTTGATTGTAGCAACTGTTTGTTAATTTTCTTCGTCCATCGTCTGCAGCGTCCCCAGGAAGGGGAGTGAGGCTCCACCCTCGGCCACAGCGTCTGAGGCCGTGAGGGTGGGAGCTTCTGCTCCTGTCCCGGTGCCGCCCCAAGTGGTGGCTGAGGCTGCGACAGCTCCGGTGCCGGCTGTCGTGGTCATGGACCTCGACTCGCCCCCAGAAGTTCCCGTGGTAGCGCCGGACCACGGGAGTGAAGACATGCCAGCGGCACATGTCCCGGAGGTTGAAGCCCCGGGTTCTGGTGCTGCGATGATGGAAGCTCCGGCTATTGAGCCAAAGGATGAAGTAATCCCGGTCTCTGAGCAAGAAATTGTTGAAGCTCCGGCGGTTGAGCCGGAGGTGACTGAAGCGCCGGTATGCGAGCTGGAAACCGAGGTAGCTCCGGCAGTTGGGCCGGCTACCTCCGAAGAACCGGCTGCTGAGCCGGTCATTGTTGGAGCTCCAGCCACAAGACCGAGCGACGTTGAAGATCTCCCGGCCCCTGAGCTGGTGGTTGAAGAGGTGACGGAGCTTGAGCCTCCGTCAGAAGAGGTGTCCAGACCGGAGCCTGTAGCAGCTCCTGCTCCGAAAGCGACAACGTCGGAGGTACCTGCGGCCGAGCCGGAGTGCCCCAGCGAAGTCGCTGGCCCCCAGCCTGAGGGGGTGAACGAAGATTTGGCGGCGGGGCCTTCTTCGATGGCGACTGAGGCCATCCCGGAGGACGGCCCTAGTGCCTTGGAAACTCAGGGGTCCACTCTTGTGGAGTGGGACCCAATTTTTGTATCTGAAGACCCACTGGAACCAGCGGAGGAGACCTCAGCAGGTCCGGAACCAATCCTGTTGTCGCTGTCACTTGACAACGCATGTTCCAGTCTGCGTCAAGTCCAACTGGCCTTCTTCCACAACAGCAAGGCTCTTGAAGAGGAGCGCCAAACCCTTAGGCGGTGGCATAACCGTCTCTACTTCGAGACCAAGCTGGCGCAGTCGAGGCTAGCGGATGACAAGGAGTGGATCAAACGGGAGAAGATCCGCCTGGAGTATTGGGGCAAGTTACTGCATGACAGGGAGAGTATGACTCATGCCCTCGACGCTCAATCCCGAGAGATCTACGATCAGGCCAAAGCTGCCAATAACGCGGCTGATGCACGCCACGAACAGCTTGAGGCCATTAACACTGCACTCATCAAGCGCCGAGAGGCACTTGAAGAGAGGGAGAGACAGCTCAAGGATGAAGAGCAGAAACTCCTAGAGCTGCGGGATGACGTCCTGAGGAGGGAAGAGGAGCTCGCCGAGAAAGTAGCTCTGGCTGACAAGGGCCTCAAGGAGCGCGCCAAGAAATTTGAAGAGCGCTGCCAAGAGGAAGAGGAGAAGACCTGGGTGCGAGGGCAGGAACTCTACGAACAAGAGTGTGCCCTTGTTGCCCGGGAGAAGAAAGTGAGGGTAGGGAGAAGGACCTGGTTGACCGCCGGAACAAGATCCACCTCCGGGAGGAGGAGCTCAAAAACTCGAAAGGCGGGTTGCTGAAAAGATTCAGCAAAACGCCAAAGAAGTTGAGCGCCTTGCCCGTGACAATTCTGAACTGGTGGCGGCCAGAAGATCCCTGGAAGAAATGAAAGGCTTGAGGGCTGAGGACTCCCTACAGATTTGGGAGTTCTTGAGCAAGGCCAATGATGCCCTGACACTGATGGGTTTCAGCCCCGTGCACCCGGATGATCCGGAGCCAGAGCCAGACCTAGCGCTGCAGGCGTTGAGCGCAGCAGGTAGCAAGCTCTCCAAGGTGGGCGATGTCATCGCGGACCAACTGGAGGTTGAGGGGCAATCCCTGGCAAAGAACATCGCAGTGTATATGCTGACATGCTACACCAGCCGGAACTCCCAATTTCCTCTGGACCCGGTGCTTGAAGGCCCCGTCGAAGGAGAAGGCGAAGCTACCCGAGCCAGCGTATCAGAGGTCGCCCAGAAGGTCGCCCAATTCTTCCATAGGGTCTAGGACCATCTCTGTAATTCTCACTTGTATTTTCTCTTCTTTTTCCTCAATTTTGTAATCCCTTGTCTCCAGATGTAATCTCTTATCTCCAGATAAATGGAATCCCCAAATTTTGCGAATTTCACTTTTTTGTCTTCAACACTTTTATCTTCACTTGGCCCCCTGGTAGATGTACATAATTTGATTGTGAACATGTACCAAGAGGATATTGTGCATTGTTGAAGACTCTTTTGCTCCAAACTTGTAGAATTTAGGTTCGAAGTCTTCGATAGTGAAGGGCCCCTGAGGTTGTCGGAGCTTAGAAGCTCCGGCATTGTCCATCGCTGGAGCTTAGTATCTTCGGCAATAGTCTCTATCAACGCGTAGAGCATCGATAGCTAACCCTCCGGGGTGTCGGAACTTAGTAGCTCCGGCAGTGACCTTTGCCAACACTCAGTTTGTTGGCAGCAGACTCCGTTCGCGAGGTCTTGTCACCATCTTTTATTCGGCGTCGACGGCTGGCCCCCTTAGGGGAGTCGGAGGTTAGTTAGCTCCTGCTTTTCTCCATCAACGTAGATTATATTTTTCCTGCACACTTAAGCAAAGAAAAATAGTAAAATTTGTTTCTTGTCTACAACTTCGTCGTGGCTTATGACTCTCAAGAAGAGTTTAAGTCAAACGCGATTCTAAATACAACCGAATGTGTTGTCTTTTCTTTTAGATCCAACTGTACACAGACCCACCTTACTTCGGCCTGCCGGGGTGTAGGTAGAGTGGCGTACTTAGGGTGCTTGACCAGGCTAAGTCGATAGCACACTCCAGCCCTAGATTGGCTTGGCGGCTTTCAGACGAGTTGGCCATGAACGATATTTGAATCCAAAAGAATTGACAATACAACTCGAATCGTATATAAACCGATTGGACTAAAATTTCTTAAGAATTGCACATCTTTGTTATAGACAAGAAAGAGAAAAATAAAAATGTTGAGCCTGTACAAAATAAATGCACGTGGAGTCTATTTCACATGAAGATGTCTTTCATTATAGGTCCGGGGTACAGGGGAAACAAGTACACTCTTAGGGTACAGAACCAGGCTAAGGGTGTTTCATTTCTCATTTGACCCAAGGTAGTTAGCCACACTTTTAGTCCTGAGACTGTGACAAGTGTTGCATGAGCTTTGCGGACATTTCGGGAAAGGTCCGGCTGCTCTCCCAGAGGAACTACCCGACTCTGTACAATGACTCTATAACATACATCTCAAGTTACTCAAGACTCACCTCTGTGGTATTAAGTGTAGAACTTACGGAGGTGCTCGATGTTCCAAGGATTTGGGAGAGGTGTCCCATCCTCGGTAGCCAAGCGAACGCTTCCGGGACGGGATACTTTAATCACTCGGAAGGGCCCCTCCCAGCTGGGGGAGAGTTTGTTTAACCCTTCTCTGGATAGTATTCTCCGTAGCACCAGATCGCCTTCCTCGAGCTGTCGTTTGTGTACATGCCGCTGGTGATAACGCCGTAGGGCTTGACGATATCGGGCATTCCGAACAGCTGCTTGGCACCTTCCCTCCTTAAGGAGGTCTAGGTCTTCACGCCGGAGCTGGTCCTGCGCGGCTTCGTCGAAGGTCCGGACCCGGAGTGAACCCAAGGTGATTTCCAGAGGAAGGATTGCTTCAGCTCCGTACACCAGAAAGAAGGGTGTCTCTCCAGTTGACCGGTTTGGAGATGTCCTGTTGGCCCATAGAGTGGGCGGAAGCTCTTCAATCCAGTTGGCTCCATGTTTTTTCAAGCGCTCATAAGTGCGCGTTTTAAGTCCTTTAAGGATTTCAGCATTTGCTCTCTCGGCTTGGCCATTGCTGGCTGGGTGAGCTACGGAGGCGTAGCAAACTTGGATGCTGAGGTCTTCGCAATATCCTTGGAATGCGGAGCTTGTGAATTGGGTCCCATTATCAGTGATGATTTTGTTTGGGACTCCAAATCTGCATACAATTGACTGCAGAAAGTTGATAGCAGATTGCTTGTTGATTGTCACAACTGGAGTTGCTTCCGGCCACTCGGTGAACTTGTCAATGGCGACGTACAGGAACTTGTAACCTCCGACGGCTCTTGGGAATGGTCCCAAGATGTCCATCCCCCACACAGCGAAGGGCCATGTGGGAGGTATCATTTGTAAGGGCTGAGCCGGAGTGTGAATTTGCTTTGCATGAAATTGACATGCTTTGCATTTTTTCACCAGCTCAGTTGCATCCTGGAGTGCTGTAGGCCAGTAGAAGCCATGCCGAAAGGCTTTACCAACCAGCGTGCGGGAAGACGCGTGGTTCCCACACTCGCCTCCATGGATTTCTGCGAGGAGCTCGCAGCCTTCTTCCCTTGTGATGCATCGCATTAGGATGCCGTTGGCACCGCGTCGGTTGAGATCCCCTTCTACCAGCGTGTATCTTTTAGCCAATCTCACTACCCGGTCAGCAGATACATCGTCGTCAGGAAGGATGTTGTCTTTCAAGTAGTTCCGGATCTCCGAGATCCATGCATCGGAACTAACTTGAGCATTTGAGTCTTGCGTGCTGGGTTGCTCGGAGCTTCCGGCAGCACCTACGACCCTTGATGGCTGCCATGGTAACAGGGCCATCGGGACCGTCAGCTTCGGGATACTGATCTCGCCCCCTTCGCTCAGCTCGGCAGGCTGAGCTGTTGGCTTTGACAACCTCCAGACAAAGATTCCGTCAGGAGCCGGAGCTCCGGTTGACGCTTTGGTCGAGAGTTCATCAGCTTCAGCGTTATAGGCACGCTGAACATGGTGGAGATCTAGGACTTCAAAGTCCTTCTGAAGCCTCTGGATATCAAGGAGGTAAGCAGCTAGCTGGAGATTATTGCAGGAGCATTCACCCTTCACCTGATTAATGATGAGCTGTGAATCTCCCTTGACCAGCAATTGCTCGACACCATATGACAGTGCCACCTTTAGTCCATAGATGAGTGCTTCATACTCTGCCATGTTGTTGGTTGCATTGAAGTCAAGGTGTACCGTGTATTTCACCTTCTCCCCGGTCGGTGCAAGGAGAAGGATTCCAGCTCCGGCCCCCTGCTTCTGCATGGAGCCGTCGAAGTAGAGTGTCCAGTGAGGCTTGGTGAAGGTTGGAGCTTGATGCTCCACCTTCTGCTCAATGGGGCCCCCTGGGTTTGATGGAGAGGGAGTCCATTCTACCACAAAATCTGCCAATGCTTGACTCTTGACTGCTTGCCTTGAAATAAATTCAAGATCAAATTCAGCCAATTCCGCTGCCCATTTTGCAATATTCCCAGTTGAATTGGGATTATGCAAAATTGCTCGAAGTGGGTAAGAGGTCACCACTGAGACTTTGTGAGCTTGGAAGTAATGGCGAAGCTTCCTGGAGGCAATAAGAACTGCATGGAGCAGCTTATGCACCTCTAGGTATCGAGTCTTGGCCTCATGTAGTACTTCACTAATGAAGTACACTGGGCGTTGAATGGTCCGGACCCTCCCGGAGGGGTCCGGAGCTTCCTCTTCACTGACCCGGACCCTCTCAGAAGGGTCCGAATTTTCTTCGGGGTGCCCGTTCCGCCAGTCTTGAGATGAACCGGCTGAGGGCTGCTAGACATCCAGTTAATTTTTGGACGTCTTTGATGCGGGTTGGTGGCCGCATGTCTTCAATGGCCTTAATCTTCACCGGATTAGCTTCTATGCCCCGGTGACTTACCATGAAACCAAGAAGTTTTCCGGAGCTAACCCCGAAGACACACTTGTCTGGGTTTAGCTTTGTGCAGGTGGCCCGCAGCTTGTCGAAGACAGCCTGCAAGGTGTCAAGGAGTGACTCCTTGTTCCTGACCTTGACCAGGATGTCATCGACGTACACTTCCACTATGTCTCTAATAAGTTCTTCAAAAGTTTTGTACATAGCTCGTACAAAAGTTGAAGCTGCGTTCTTGAGACCAAAGGGCATGGCTGTGTAACAATACAATCCATCTACTGTGATGAATGAAGTATGCTCTTCATCTTCCCTAGACATCCTGATTTGATGATATCCAGAATATGCATCTAGGAAACACAGTAATTCACACCCGGAGGTGGAATCCACTATCTGATCTATTCTAGGTAGTGGGAATGTATCTTTTGGACATGCCTTATTTAGTGTGGTGTAGTCGATGCACATCCGAAGCTTCCCGCCGACCTTGGGCACAACGACTGGGTTCGCCAGCCATTTTGGATGGAAGACTTCTCGGATGAATCCGGCTTCGAGCAACTTCTTTACTTCTTGTCAGATGAAGTTATGACGCTCTACGGATTGCTTCCGAGGCTTCTGATGCACAGGCCGAGCATCGGAGTAGATCTTCAGATTGTGCTCAATCACTTCCCTGGGGATCCCAGGCATTTGTGATGGTTGCCAAGCAAACACGTCGACGTTAGCCCGGAGGAAAGTGATGAGCGCGAGTTCCTATTTGTCGTTCAATCCTCCCGATATACGGGTGGTTTGAGCGGCATCGAAACCAATTTGGACGACTTTGATGGGAATGTCGGTGTCGCCGCTTGGCTGCACTCGAGGTGCAGAAGTCGAGCCTCGTTGGCGAATGCTTGGGGGTTTTGGAGCTTGCTCCTGCCTAGAGTCCTCCTCTTGCGCTGTGGTGAGCGCATAGAGTTCTTCTAGTGCAGTTACTCCGGCGGTGCGATCTCCACGGATCCGGAGAACGCCTACTGGCGTTGGCATCTTCAACACCAGATAGCCATAATGAGCAGCTGCCATGAATTTGTACAAGGAAGGTCTACCCAAGATGGCATTGAAGGGTAAGTTGATCTGTGCAACGTCGAAGACCAACTTCTCGGTGCGGTACTTCTCCCGTGTCCCGAAGGTAACAGGGAGAGTAATAGCTCCGAGTGGGGTGATGGCCCCCGGACCAACTCCAGAGAAAGGTCGAGAGGGGTGGAGGTGCGAAGGTCAGAGCTGAAGCTTAGTGAAAGCTTCAAAGCAGATGAGGTTTAGCCCCGAACCTCCGTCTACCATGACGTGGTGGAGCTGGATGTTATTGATGGTAGGAGATACCATCAAGGGTAACTGTCCTGCTCCAACCATGCTCCAGGGACAATCCGAAGCATCAAAAGTGATGGCTGTGTCCATCCACTTTCGGTGCGGTTCCGGTCTAACTGTAGGGGCTACAGCGGCCATATCCCGACGCATAGTCTTGATGACGCGACGGGAGGTGATATCCCATGATCCATTAAAAATGGTGTTCATGGTCTTCTGACGCTCGTTGTCGGAGACGTCAGAATCATCGTCGACGGAGGTATAGTCGGCCTTCAAGACCTTTTTGGGATCCTGGAAACCCAACTCCTCTTCTGCCGGAGCTTCGTCGACTTTTTGCTTTCCTTCCCTCTGTCGGAAAGGAGATTCTTCCCGACGCTTGTGGTAGCGCTCGGCAAGGTTTTGGACCTCCCGGCAGTCTTCCAAACTATGGCTGCCCGTTTTGTGAATGGGACACCACACTTTGGGTTTGCCACCGTCTTCAGAAGACGGTCGAGGTCGCTTCTCGGGGCGTGGCCCCCGGCCACCCGGAGCTGCTGCAGCTGCAACGTTGGATGTGCCGGCCGACGGCTTTTTCTTGCCGTTGGTCTTCTTTTTCTTCTTGCCACTCCCGGAGGTAGCGGCTTCTTCTTTGGAGGGTTTCTTGTGATCCTCCGAGGCTGGTTTGGAGTGCATTTCACGGCCCTCCGCAGCTCTAGCACATTTGTCTGCCAAGCTGAAGAGTTCCGTGATGCTGGTGATCTCCTTGATCGCCAACTTCTCCAACATCTTCTTGTCCCGTACGCCCTGTCTGAATGCCACAATGACAGATGCGCTAGAGATAGAAGTGATAGTGTTTCGTACCTAAGAGAACATCTGGATGAATGACCGCAAGGATTCTCCCCCTTTTTGCACAACCGCAAAAAGATCCAGTTCAGTGCCTGGCCGGGTGTATGAACTCCCGAAGTTGGTAGGGAACTGATGGCACAGCTCCTCCCAACTGTTGATAGAGTTGGGTGGAAGGCTCATAAACCAGGACCTGGCGGTCCCAGTTAAGGCCACTGGAAAGTAATTGGCTATCACGGCCTCATTTCCTCCAGCTGCCAAGATTGCAGTGGAGTATATCTGAAGAAATTCGGCGGGATTGACAGTCCCGTCGAATTTTTCCAGCAGGTGAGGCCGGAACTTCTGTGGCCATCTAACCATGCGCAGGTGCATGGCCAGGGCTGAACAGCATCCTCCTACTCCTTCAAGAGTAGATAGGTCCTGAGCTTCCCGTCTTTCTCGGGCACGCTCAATATGGACTCGGCCATCCTGCTGGCAGTATCGGCGATCAAGCTCGGCCCGGAGGTCATGAGTTGAAAGCCTGGATACCGTGTGAGTATGTCATGCCCCGGAGGGAAATGACGTCACTTGTTGGGAAGCAGCACGTCTCCTGCTATTGGAGACATGTGGACCAAGTCTACCAGACAAAGTCCGCCGCTGCGAAGGGGCTCTTCCTGAAGGAGGAGGACCCTGGTTGCTGAGGTGTTCGTCTGCTGCTGCAACCAAATGATCCACATCAGCCCTCCACTGCTCCAGTGCATCCCGGGATGCATCCGGAGGTGGTGGACGTTGGAGAAGAGCACGCGCTGCATGGAGCGCATGTTTCGGGTTGTCATGATTTGCCGATGCAGTAAGCGACGTCGGTGCACCGTCACGCTGCCCAGCACGATTTGCTGGAGGAGACGGTGGTGGCGGGAGTGTGACTCCTGCTGGTGCTGAGGCTCCTGCTGGTGGCTGCCTATTGGAGGGATTGCCTCCAACAGCCTGAGCAGCAGGTTGGCCGTTGGATGATCCAGCAGCAGAGTTCACCATTCTCAAAATCTCAGGCGCCCCTACCTGGCACGCCAACTGTCGGTGGTTTGGAACCGGCAGATCTCCCTACACGGCTAAAGTGTTGGGGGAGTTTGAAGTTCAGTATGGGCACACGGAGACTCAAGAAGGTGAATAAGTGTTGACACAGGAGACACAAGAATTTACGTGGTTCAGGCCGCTTGAACGTAATACCCTACTCCACGGGTGTGTTGGTGTTGTATTAGCACTATGAGCTTGTGATGAGCGTATGAGGCGCGTGTGTCCGTTCGGTCCCGCTGTGTATCATCGGCCTGTCCTTTTATAGTACAAGGGCAGGCTGTTACAGGTTAGCCTGGTCCGACATGTGGCCCCGGCGGTTACTAGTATTGATACACGTTTAATTGCTCTTAATGATTCTGTAACGGTCTTCGACAGCACCGCTACTGGTGTTAAGATCGTCCGTTTAAGTGTCATTGATATGGCACTAATGACACTTAATCGGGTCTTGAAGTCCTTGGTTCTCCTTTGAAGATCCGGAGCCGTTGTGGGGTCTTCCGGAGGTTAGAAGCTGAAGATCCGACGATCGGACACGTGGCAGCTCCAGAGCTTGCTGTGGGAAACAGGTAGCTCCGGGACTACCCGACACGTGTCAGGTCCGGAGCTTCTCTCGGTCAGGGGCTAACTCCGGGGGTGCCATTTCGGTACATGGTCCGGAGCTTCCCCCTTGTGGGCGGTAGCTCCGGTTTGGTAGTACACGTGGCGACCCAGGGATTAACCATGTTGGAGAAGCGAGTCCGGTTATGTCTGACATGTGGGCCTTCGAGGGTCTTCAAACCAAGTAGATGATTTTCCTTTGAGATCTTTATAACCTCAAGGGGTGTTCGGTTTCTAGGATACCGACAGCAGGGATGAAACATGGCTACTTTTCTCTTTTTTTCCCTCATGCTTATGATGTAAGCATGCATTTTCCATTTTTTTCTTTTTCTTGTAGCCATGTCTTCTACTCCCTTTTTATGCAATAAATTTTGGAGAGAGTACTAAGCATGAATGATATAGAGTTTCTCTTTTTATTGTGGAGTGGTGGTATGATGGAATTTTGCTTACTTCTAGTGTAGAAGTATAGCATGTGCAAGTGAAGTCTTGAATTCAAAAAGTAATGAATGAAATCTCACATAGGTCTATACTAGTTTGACAAAGCTCAACGTGAAAACAAATATCACATGCATAAGGTCTATCAATGTAATGTATCATATGGCTTTGATAGGTATTTCCAATCAAATGAGAGTAACTTAAATCTTTTTAGAATTTTCTCCGAAAATCCAAGTTTCACTTTCAAACTAGGAATAGCAGCCATATCACTATATCTTATCTCACAAAACTTAGAATGGATTAAGCTTTTGCTACCCATAATTTCCAAATCAAGGCAAAAGCAATTTTAGCCGATGAGATCAATATGTCGGAGAGTAGTAAGTTGTAAACTAGGGACTTAGGAAAATTAAAACAGGGCAACTATAAATTAGCTCATCTATGTGAATTACATGTCATTCTTACCACACATCTTTTATTTTATTTGAAAACAAATCTATACTAGTTTACTTTTTTTTCAAATGCAAGGTGGATGATGGATGAATGGAAAATAAATATGCTAGGGGTTAATACAATTTACCTCAAGTAGGGGTCCTCCCCCAAGCTTGTTGTTCACTCACCTCTGTGATGAGGGTTGAACCCTTGATGACGGAAGTATGCCGCGATATCGACTTTTTGTTGTTGTAGCGTGGAGTTGAAATGGGTGAATTGAGCATCCATGTGTTGTTGGCGGTCTTGGGTGCCTTGGACATGCCCTTGGAGAATGTTGTAGATGTCACCCATTCTCACTTCAAGCTCTTCCATACATCTGTTGAGATTTGTCATTCCTTGGATATAGTCACTATGCCTTCTAGCCAAAGAGGAATGATATCTTCTCATGGACGCTGGAGGCAAGCTGTTAGAGCTTGAAGTGGATAGGGGTGGCTCCCATGTGTCACCCAGCCATCCATTCCAAGACAAACCTTCAGTCTCATACGCTTGAGGTTGAGTCCATTCGAGTGCATCACCTGTTGGTCCTCTTCCTCTTCGTACTCATGGACCGTGGAGGTTGTCGGGGCATGGCTGTTCTCCTTGTACAGCTTCTAGTTATCCTGCAAGAGACATTACTTTTTCGGGCTTCCTCGATGGGAAGAAGATCAACGGTTAGCCTCTAATATTTGTACAAATGATCATATGGGTTAGGTAACCATATTTCATTGATAAAGCCGGGATAATAAAATATAAATGAGCAATCTTAATCATGCTTAAGGGTATGTCCTTGCACTAAATAATCTTCATCAATTAATTCTCCTTCATTTTCAATATACTCAATTGAAAAATATTCTAGTGCTCCTACCCTAGTAGCAATACGAGTAACCAATGAAATGCATTCAATTGGACCTATTCTTGGAATGTAATCTAACCATTGTGTCATCATGGCGATAACTGGAGCAACTTTTATCTTTTTAATCATGGCAAATAAATTTTTTAGCTCATCATCACGCACTACCCTTACGTCTCCTCTAGGGAACATAGTCATAGCCACCCATCTATGCATGAAGTGTAAAGTAGGGTTGTGTAAGTGGGTATTCCTGGGTGCACTACATCTGACCTCACAAGTTAAATCTTGCCAAAAACATTGTTTGTTAAACATAGGCAAAGCGTCTAAATCTAGCAAACAACGTTTATGGAAAGCTAGGATTTCACTTAATTCTTTCCATAGGATGTTGTATTCTTTTTGAAATAACCTAAAAGTAATACCATCAAATCCTATTTTGAGTGTGCAAAGGAATTGCATGGAGAGAAGGCGTGAACCTCTCTCCTCTATGTGGGCAAAATTTTCCCATCCTAGCGCACGCCAAATGGAAAAGAATTCAGAATTCATACCTATTTTGGAGATCAAATCCGGTTCATAACTTTTCGTATGAGAAATCTCACGATCTTGGAGGAGCTTGCGTGCTTAGTCTTCGACTTCAATTTTTATGTCGAGGTCGCCGTCGTGAAGAAGTTGGTGCGGGTTGCTCGTCTCGCCCATGGGAGTGTCCTCCCCTACACTCCTTCTCCGTGAACTTGGTGTAGCAATAGAAGAGGGACGTGGACTTGAATCTCCACCAAGGCTTGAGCTTGCAGCCTCCTTCCTCTTTGCAAACAACCTCTTCATTCCATTTGTGGCCACAAAAAACAAGAACACAACAAGGCAAAAACTCAAAAGAGGTGATGTTAGTAAAAGAAAAACTCTCAACGAATTATCCCTTGAAGAACTTGAGAACAAATTGCAAATGAAAACAAAAGCAAATCTTTTTGGGTTGGATTTTGAGCAAGAGTACTTCAATGAAGAGCAAGAAAAACAATGTGAGAAAGAGTGACTTTTGGGAGGTATGAAATGAGGTGAAGTGTGAGGAATGCTCCTCGCAGCTAGTGTACACTCCCCAACGGTCACTAGGGAACCAAATGTAGCCATTGGAGGAGAGAGAGGCAAAATGGCCCTTTCCCCATGTCGGCCGAACAGGGGGTCGGCCGAACTAACAAGTGGGCCCCCAATTCTCCCTTTTGGCAGGTGGCTCCCCAACGGCTATGGAATTAGCCCGTTGGTTAATTACCACTTTTGCAAGTCATAAAAATTGTTTTCCAAATGAAAACTTCTTTTTCAAAACCCAACATTTTTCTTTTTGTGACAAATAATGAAATAAAAATGATGGTTGAGAATAGAAGATTCTCAACTTGCTAGGAAAAACAAAATATGCAGTGGGGAAAAATAAAACTGGATGGAGAAAACCAAATGAAGAGAAAAAAATTAAAGAAAAGGATAACTACCAATTTAACCTATTGGCTAGGCCTCCGTCTCATACGATGGACATTCCTCCTTCTTCATTTCTTGACACTAGGCCTAGATGTATGGGTTCAGATGGATTGTCTTGCTTCTTCTGCCATTCCTTCTTTGGCGGCTTGGTGGACTTGGGCCTTTGGGGAGGCCTGGACTTCTCCGTATTCTTTGGGTATTAGCGTGGACGATAAGAAGGGTTCTCCGCATAGATGAAATTCCTCATGAATGTAATGAGCGGGTCCACCTTTGGAGGTGTGATTTCGACCTCTTGAATGTGTTTAACATTCAACCCATACTTGATACGAATCATGGAGCATTGCTCCAACTTTGGGCCAAAGTTAAACTTCTCATCCTTGCCATTTGTATGGAAGTTGATTTCTCCAGCTCCCACATTTATGCGAGCCTTTGCGATGCTAAGGAATGGTCACCCAAGGATGAGCGGCATATCCTTCTCGACCTCCATGTCGAGCACCACGAAATCCACTAGTATGAAGCAGTTCCAGATTTTCACCGAAACATCTTCAGCGATAGCCGCTGGATAATGGAATGAAGAGTTAGCCAGTTGGAGCTGCATTGGCGTTGGAGTAAGCTCCGTGAAGTTCAGCTAATGGAAAACAACCTTGGGCATCACACTCACACTTGCTCCAAGGTCACAAATGGCCTTGTCATAGTGGTGAGCCCCAATTGAGCATGAAATTGTAGGACATACAGGGTCCTTCAGCCAGTTGCCTCCTTGTAGAGAAATCATGTTGAAATTTACCACGGTAGGTTCAAGTTGTCCTGGAATCTTACCATTCTCCACTGGAGGAACAGCAGCTGCCAGTTGAGTGAACTGAGTTTCTAACATCTTGTTGAAACTCAATTAATTCTTGAAGGCGGAGGATATTCTTTCAATCTTGGCATTAATGTTTTCTACGGTCTTGTCATTAGCAGACAACTTCTTGGATAAAGCATCATTGATTTTCAGCTGTCCCATGGCAAGTTTTCTCAAGTTGTGTTGATTCCCATTATTACCATTGTTGTTGTACCCTCCTTGAAAGAATGGGCGTGGTTGGCCCCACACTTGACCTCCTGGATGATAACCAATATTTTTTCCATTGTTTGCTGCGTATAGGGCGTCCTCACGGGTTTCTAGGCAGTCTTTGCCTAAATGGCACGTGTTTCCACAGACTTCACAAGTGATGTGAGAGTCTAAGGCATAGGCATTGCCACATCCCTCACTATTGTCTTGTCCATCAATCTTCATCATATGGACGTCCAATTTGGTAGCGATCATGTCCACCTCCTTCAGGGTGTGCATGTCTCACTGACAGGTATGGAGACGCTCGTTGCTCCAACCCAGGTTTGACACCATCTTCTCAATCAAATCTTTTGCTTTGGGCACCGTCAATGAGAAGAAGGCACCTCCAGCAGCAACATCGACAGGGTCACGGGCGGAAGGAATCAACCCGTTGTAGAAGTTTTTTATAATTATCCAATCCTCCATCCCATGGTGGGGACAGGCTAGGATATACTCCTAAAGCCTTTCCCAATCCTCGGGAATAGACTCCTTGGCATCTTGATGGAAGCTGGAAATTCTTTCACGTAGGGCATTGATCTTGCTTAACTGGAAAAACTTGGCGAGAAATGCCATAGAACACTTCTCCCAAGTGTCTACAACACTTCGGTTCGCGTAGAACCACTGTTTCTCTCTCCCATGTAGTGAGAACAGAAACAGCCTAAGACGGACAGCATCAGGAGATATGTCCTTGATCTTAAAAGTGTTGCAGATCTCAAGGAACTATTGTAGGTGAGCACTTGCGTCCTCGTAATCCTTCCCACAAAATGGGTTGGCTTGCACCATAGTGATAAGGTCAGTTTTGGTTTTGAAGTTCATGTCTCCCATGTTAACAGTGGGCCCAACAGGCACATTGTTAGGAGAGAGATCCGAAAACTCACGAATGGTCTTCTGGGCCATTGGCGTTTAGGTTGTTGGTGCATTTGTGCTAGTTTTCTTTGCCACTCGAATCTTTTGAGGAGTAACGACACGAGGTTGATGTCTTAGAAGGGATTCGAGATCTTCAACAAAGGTTTCTTCCAAGTGGAAACCAGACATACACTACCCCATTTTGACATAAAATGCGAAAACAAAGAAGGGTTATCCTACTAAAACCTACCAGGGTCATATCCAATTCACTCAATCATGCAATACTTCGGCTGCCTTCCCCAGCAACGGCACTAGAAATGCTTGTTGATATTTCTTACGCACTACTAAAAATTCATCCCTAGCAGGGGTGCCAGAAATGCTTGTTAATAGTTTTTTATTACAATTGTAAATCGGCAAGCGCGCGGAATCTATTGATGTAGCATTTCCCCTTTTAGAGTATTACCAAAGGGTGTCATTTATATTCCCCCAAAGGAAGGCTAGGTGGAAGCAAAGCAATCATCAAATGGAGAGGCTAGGTCGATCTAGGTAGGGTTCTATCAAGGATGGAGGAAGGTACTGCGACACACACAAGAGCATCCTATCCTAAGGGGGTAAATGAGGTAAAGAGGGATTAGGCTAAGAGTTAGGTAGATACTCCTACTATGCTTCTAATGTACATATACATAGCCTAAGTTAGTTACTAATGATTATATCAATTATGAATTATCATGCTAAGTGGATTAACACATTGGGCACGGGTTCACACCTAGCAGCACTAGGACGTCTCCCGCAAAGATCCTGTGGCATAGCCAAACATGGAGGATTACAATGGACAGATAGGTCTGTCACCACCTTCTGTCTACCTCTTTAATCTGTGGGTCTACGAGACATTTCACGCAACTCATCTATCTTAACACCATGCTAGCATATTAAGTAATTACCTTAAGAGCCTAGGCACAAGCCATCCTATGGCAATGAACCATATCATCGTTGAACCAATGTTAATTCATAGCATAAGTGATTCATATTAACATAATCATGTCATAGCTAATTAGACTATAGTGGGGGTTTGTAGGTTTGTGATGATATAATGAGAATGGTATAGCATAATCATAAAGACTACTCCTACCACATACATCGAATCATACACAATCAAACAAGAAATGTTTTATCGAAGTATATTAATAAAAGAAGACTAAAGATAATATCTTTATTATGCATGCAGTCACAAATATAAGAAAAGATAAATGAGCCATACCTTTCCCAACTTAAACTTGGGACTAGAGTCTCTCCTCTCTATAGACTAACTCCACTAAAGACTACGAGAACTAGTGTATACAATAGAATGATGCTCAAGTGGTATGTGTTGAAGTCAGGGGTGATGGGTCCTATTTATAGCTTGGAGAAGTTTTGGTTCCCACCACCAAAAGTGTGCATATCAGTCACACTTCATCAAGCTGGGAGAGACAACACGTGGAAGCTGAACGAGTTTGGAGGAAAGACCAAGTCGGCCGACTAGGAGGGTCGTCCGACCTGGTATGTCCTCCAAACAATATGTGCTTTCTTGGGGTGACTTATAGGTGGGCCCCCTTTATTGATATAGGGTGCACACCATTAGATGGCCTTGGATACTCTTGTTTGTGAGCCATTTGATCCATGTGGTGCCACATGTTGGTGCTTGATTGGCTGGGATGATATTTTATAGGATCCATCCCCTTGTTTCTCTTTAATTCCATATAAAATACCTGCATGCACCAATTTCTCCAAGTACAAGTGGAAATAGGTGAAATAGAAAGGTGATGTGTGCAAGAAATGATATTTTGTTCACATAACTGAGTTCTATTAATGGGTGAAATTGGTATATAACAGCTGTCAACAAACTCCCCCCAAGATTATCTTTTGCATGTCCTGAGCAAAGTCAAGACTTTAGGTTGATGATCAGGAGTTGCTACAATGTTCTACTTTTCAAAAGTACCATGTGCACAACAAAATACTCTACCTAGTATTGCAAAATTGGCATGGTACTTCACCCATCTTAAGTCATTATGGGTCTTATGCATTCTCCTATTCATGGGTGGTTGAAAGATAGAACAAGAAATAAAGTACACATACTCTAGAGATCAAGTTCCACTCAAATTTTGGAAAGTTCAATTAGATTATAAGTACCTCAATTTGAATCCCTCAGTCTCTCCATTATGTGTAGTGGAAATATGTCCTCACCAAGGCATTTTGCCTAAATTCATCCTACCACTAAATAAGGCTTCTATGTGGAGCTTGGTAGGGAATATAGTAGGCATATTTGCAACACATAATATTACTATGTCAAAAAAGTAAGCCTTAGGAGCAATCAATTTAAAACTATTTGATTGAAGACTTGTGCATGTGTGATGTATTGGAAGTGGATGTGGATATTTGAGATGACTCCTTTTTGTGTGGACTCTCTTATTTTGCAGGGATGAAACATGACTACCTTTTTCTCTTTTTTTTTCTCATGCCTTTGATGTAAGCATGCATTTTTTGTAGCCATGTTTTCTACTCCCCTTTTATGCAAGAAATTTGGAGAGAGTACTCAAACATGAAGGGTATGGAGTTTCTCTTTTTATTGTGGAAGGATGGTATGATGGGAATTTCCTTACTTCTAGTGTAGAAGTATAGCATGTGCAAGTGATGTCTTGAATTCAAAAATAATGAATGAAATCTCACATAGGCTATACTAGTTTGACAAAGCTCAATGTGAAGACAAATAGCATATGTATAAGGTCCATCAATGTAATGTATCATATGGCTTTTGTAGGTATTTCCAATCAAATGAGAGTAACTTAAATCTTTTTAGAATTTCTCTGGAAATCTAAGTTTCACTTTCAAACTAGGAATAGCAGCCTTATCACTATATCATATCTCACAACAACTTAAAATTGGATTAAGCTTTTGCTACCCACAATTTCTAAATCAAGGTGAAAGTAGTTCTAACCAATGAAAGCAATATTTTGGAGAGTAGTAAGTTATAAACTAGGAACATAGGAAAATTAAAACAGAGCAACTATTCATCATTTCATCGATGTGAATTCCAAATCATTCTTACCGTGCATATTTTATTTTATTAACCTAACTGAATGTGGACTAGAGGGTGGTGAATAGGCTTTGAAAATTTCCTGCGCACTTAATCAAATTGTCAAATACTTGATTGACCGAACTTGTCCGATTGGAGGTGCAGACTAGTCTAGTGTTCTAATGTGTGTCGAGTTGATAAAGTAATGATTCAGGAATTAAACGTTATAGCAACGGAAATTGTGGGGATCGGAGTCCCGACATTCTAGGAATCGCAATTGGGTGGTGCCGTGCAATGCGGCACCCAACAGCACACAAAAGATACATTATATTACATAAAACAACATAGAGTTATACATGCTTTGTCTTTTACAAATAATACACATTAAAATACACTACAGCGGAAGATAAGTTCATAGCTCTCGACACTCAAACCTAAGCTATGCAAAAGTCACTCCGTTCAGCCCGCGAATGGAATCACACTAGCAGCACACAAATTACATCACGGCAGCGTGCAAGGTTCCCACTCGGCCGTGTACCCCGATAAGGGCAACGCCTCACCGGTGAACCCTTCATCATATATGTCATCATCTGCAGAAAAAACTTAAAATAGCAACCGTGAGCACGAAGGCTCAGCAAGACTTAACTGTCTTCACTAAGCATGAACCTCTATATGCAGGATATATGTAATATAGGACAGCAGTTTGCAATAAATGACTCGCCTAAATGTTAGTCCCTACTTTCAGCTTTTAGCAGCAAATTAAGGCTTCATGAATCTGAAATTTAGTGAGCAACCTGTACTACACATAGAGGTATTAATACAAAATTATTCCATAACACATGATTCAATAATATTCAGCTCTAAATAATTAACTACGTCACGACTCAGCTAACAAGCGGTACTCAATAACCGCGAGGGACGGCGACTTAAATTGATATACACCTGCAAGGACACCCGAATAGCACAACACATACACCCACACTCGGAGCTGCGAAGGCACACTCCACTGATGTTGTATGTGGCAACCTTTCACCCGCTACCTACATGCCGAACCGGTCCCACCACTACGAGCAGGTGGCCCCCACATGGAGTAGGACATACGCGCAGGCAGGTTTACACCTTGCTGCTCTCAACCCGCACCTATAAGACAGTGTGGTATGCCTTGGCGCTAAGGTGGATAAGTTACATTGGTTTACTGGGTCTTATATATCCAGTATGCCTTCAGTACATTCAAACTTGCTCAACAAGGCCGCACATGGATTGGTCCATGACTGACACAGGCACAGCTACAGCTCACAGGCCCCAACGTCCTGCTGCTCATACTCCTTGCCCGGTCTCATATTTAACCAAATGGTAAATCTCTCACTCGACCAATCCTGTGTGAACCCAAATCCTAAACTCGCAAGTAGATTCCAACTACTCGACTTCTACCGAAGCAACTATAACATTAATCATAGAATGGACACATCGTGGACTTAACCTACTACCCTGCTCTCATGGGTGCTCTGTTCATGCAAGTGGAAAACATTAAGAAAACCTAGACCAAATACACAATACATGCTAACCCATATAGTGTGATACAAATAAAATTTCAAAACTTTGTTAAATGCAAACCCGGGCTTGCCTGACTGTGAGACGGGAGTAAAATTGGTCTTCGGGTTCATGACTTCCAGTGGCTCCGGGGTCCCCTCGAGCTCGGCAACTATTCGATATGCAAAGAATAATGCAAGTGAATCAATATTGGTATTATTACATAGCTGAATAGAAACACAGATAAGTATAATAAATAATGGCCACTGGTTCAGGAAATTTTTCAGAGGACACTAGGTACTATGGGTGAGGTTCTGGACAAATTTGGGATCAATTCATGGAAGTCTCTGTTGTCTAAAATTCAATGTAGATAAACATTTCCCAGAATTTTCATGGGGAAACTGGAACTTTAACATGGCCAAAAGTGGGTGTTCTGTCTGGAGGGGTTCAACAGTGACTCAACAAAATTGCTTTCATAATTTCTAAGCATTATACAGTGATATATTGAATTTACAAGTTTGGACAAATTGCTGAAAAGTTTCTGGACATTTTGCAATTTTTGGGTACATACAAATTGGAAACACAATTTGGCTATTCAAATCAACTCAAACGGACCTGAAAATTTTACTGGAACTTAAGGGAATTATTTGTAAAGATTTGGCCAAATTTGGGATCTTTTGAATGAAGTGAGAGTCGGGAATTAATTAAAATATAATTTTGCTTCATGGAATTATTGTAGTCAAATTAGGAATTTTCATACAGATCCAAGTGCACCACTTGAAAGTATAGATCATCCTTGTTCTAACGAAATAGATTTGGGAATTTTGGGACAAATATTCTAGGAGATATGGATTTTCAAAGTTGGAGCGAAATCTAGAATTAAATTTAAATGGGAAAATTTGAAGAAGGAAGGGGGGGGGGGGGGGGGGTTCACGGGTTTAAAATCGACCAGTAGCATTCAAGCCACATGGGGCCACATAGTGTGTGCTGTGGTCGCACCCGATCCGTGGCCGCACCAGACCCAGGGCAGCACCCACAGAGGCTGATGGCTAGGGCCTGCCCGGTCGTCTTCCACCTCGCGCTCAAAGGCGCAGGGGCGGCGCCCGACGGCGGCCCATGGCGGCGCCACACCGCAGCCCACCCTAGGGCACCAAAGCACCCCTAACTCGTCGTCCCCACCTAAAAATCAATGGGGAACACGATGGTGCAGTCACCACTGGCGATAGATGGCCGGAAAAGGCGTTGCAACAGCAGCGGGCAATACTAGGGTTCCGGTGATGTCGGCCTAGCCCTACGGTGCACCATTTTGCACGGGAAGACTTCCAAATGCCCCTGAGATCATATGGGAATGTGGAGGAGGGTGCCAAAGTGATTGAAACTTGCTTGAACAAAGAAAATGATAGTGAGCCGACATGGTGAAAAAATGGCAGTTGGGGAAATTGCTATTCCGAGCTTGGTTACTTGAGGAAACTCGATGATTCTTCTTCAAGGTGAAGAATCTGTACCTCTAGAGGTACAAAGCTCCTAGCCACGATGAATACTTGCATGTAGAAAGGGAATTTAAGTGGTGACCTAGCTAAGTTCATAGAAATAACTCATCGGAAAAAATGGAAATACAGAGGCTAGGTTACATGGCATGGGCTCAAATTTTACCAGCAGCTAGTATATGCATAGGCGAACCTTTTTTTCTTCAAGGATCTAGGAGAGATAGGGCTTGTATCGCCGGGTTGACTGTGGGTCAGAGGCGCGGCTGGGAAGAACAGAGGACGGCGGCCACAGTTTATGTTATTTGAGCTTTGGGGGTGGCCTAGCTGCGCAGGAAAATGATCACATAGCTGCGCAAGATGTTGGGGAGTAGCTCAGTGCGAAGAAAATCGATCTATAGGATGGAAGAGCATGACTAAAGCTATCAGAGTGGGGTGAATGGTAGATTAAAACTTTTTCAGCGGAAGCAAAAACCCCTCAGCAGAAAAACAATCTGTTAAAGAAATTGTTTGTGCGACTAAACTAAAACATGATCAATTTTGACAAAACAAGTATAGATTGTGGAGAATCAAGTGACGAAGACGTCACAACAAGAATCACAAAAATCCGTTGAGAGAAACTCTACTTAGGATTGAAGGATCGAACAAAGGTTAACCTGGTCTACCCAAGAAAAATAGTTCTGGAACACTGCAAAGAAACTCATGTAAGTCAGAAACCACAAGTCCAATGAACGTGAAATATTCACGGATGATATATAATCAAGTTTTGAATACAACCCAAAAAGAATCACGTCAATTGGATCTGTAAAACTTGAGTTATATTAAAATCCTTAAAGCAAGGTAGTGTTGTGCACAAACTCGACGAGAAAGACTTGACAAAAAACAAGTCGGACGAACAAGGCACAAAAGTTTCTTTAAACTATGAATTTTATTGATCAAACCACAAGAGGAACAGCCCAAAAGTCGTCTACCATGAGCACTGGCCTCCCTTGTTTATATAACCAGCCTGAAAGCCAACTCAACTCAAACTAGGACTCTAATCCTACTCAATTCACGAATTGAAACTTTCCATAACTGCTCAAGAATCTTCTATATGCAGATAGAAGCAATCTTAAGACTTCGAAACACCTTAGGAACATATCAAAAATTCCTAAAACAACTCCACTTCGTGAGCCACACAAAATCCTATCGTAACCAACTCAAATCTTTCCATATTTGAGTCAAACCCAACTCAGCCGCAGCCTGAGTCCATAACCTAGTCGGTTGGACCTTTCCAACCAATTCTTTACGTTCACTTCTCTTCATCACGCCTCGTAACCATTTAGCCACGTCCATGCACTCCTTGCACACTTTCAAATATCTTCCAATGACGTCCACGATATCTTCATATGCATTGTTATTGATTCAACCATACTGCGCGACATCCCGATCAACTCAAACACAATTCCTCTTGATCTTGGTTGTTGAACCTTATCTTCTCTCTAGGACTAGTTCAATGGATCCCGTCACCAGCCATGTCTTGAACTGAAGCGACACCTGCACATGAATAAACAACCAATACTTCCCAGCACAAGTCCTCGACTTGACTCTCGTTAGTTCCAAAATCACCACACCTTACGTGAGCACCTCACATAAGCATGTTGCAAACCATAGCAAAATGATATCAGCCATAACCACCAAAACACACCAAAAACTTAGTAAAAGAATACTAAGCAAGCTTTCCATAGTCAAAAAAGCAAGTTCGAAACATTGCGAGTTAAAAGCAGAACCAAAGCGATCTAGCACTGAACCTTGCCAAAGCTAATGGGACCTTGAGCCGAAGCTTACGAAAGCTAGCAGGACCTAGCGTTGGAGCTTACCAAAGCTAGTCGAACCTAGCGCCGGAGCTTACCAAAGCTAGTCGGACCTAGCACCAGAGCTTACCAAAGCTAGTCGAACCTAGCGCCGAAGCGAGCAAAAACCTGTCAAACCTAGACAAAGAAGTTGGACCTAGCCAAAACAAGTCGGACATATATCGTCAGACCTTGCAGGAGCTCGGACCTAGGGTCGTACCTTGATGAGAAAGGTGTTTTGGTAATATTCAAAACTTTTATCGCCATAGCCAACGTGTTCAGCACACATAGGTCTCACAATCTCAACCTTGATGAAGCATTGGCAACACCACTTAAAATATGAACATTGGCTTATTCAAATGAAAAGTTTTGAAAACAATTTCCACATTGAAATATTTCTCCTCCTTTGTAAATTAGAAATAAAATGAGAAGAAAAACAAAAATTCTCCACCTAAGAATGTACACTACCCCTGAGAAGAATCGTGCCATAACACTTGTGAATGTGTGCAATGTGTGATCAATTTCTGCCCCTTTGACAATGTATTCAGCAAGGTTCAAAAGAGAAATTCTAATTTTTTATGAGCATTATATGACATATACATATAAAACAAAGCTAATCTAAGTCATACTGTCAAGTAACTTACCCTATCACATCAATGACATACATAAAGTAGTCCAAGTCATGCTAGAGATCAAGTGTACTTTTCAATTTAAGCAAGTCATGATCTTACAAACTTAACTATTTCAAAATCTGAAAGCATGACACTTGTTGCTGCATTTTTCATTTTTCAATATTATTTGAAGCTCAAATTCCGATCATATAACATTTGCAAGAGATTATATGCCGCATCTGCCTTATTCTAACCAACCAAGCCAAGCCTATGTCATTTGACAATCAGAAGCTTAAGGATATGGTTTTAGTCATACACAACTTCTTCCAAGTTCATATGTAAGTGCAATGATAAGCCATCTCAAAAGAAGAAGTGCGATGTATGCATATTCTCTTGATCTTTTCTCATTTTTATTTGATCGTAAAAGCTCAACATGTGGATAGTTGATTGATTAATTTTTCATTATTAAAAGCACTTGTGAGCATGCAAAAAGTTCAAAACAGCAAGAAAGTTTGATCATGACCAGATTTAGTGTAAGTAATTATTCCAATTACTAGTCACAAAAAAAACTACAAAATTTATAACACGAGTAATGTAGTAAGAACTTTCAGCGTGTCAAAGGAATCACAAAGTCATATATGTATGAAATACTATGCTCATATTATTTTAAATTCAGATTCACACATAGACTTACCAAGTTTCAAAACTCCCCCTCAATTTAAGCCATGAGGATGCATAACCCCTATTTCACCATGAATGAAATAGAGTACTTTTCCTATCAATCATACAACACCCAAAATTAGCATCCAAAAAAACTTTCAAAGTAACAGTTGTGGAAGAAGGAAGAAAATACAAAATTCTTGAGTTCCATGTATCTGAGAATTCTTTTGATGGCTTGATGATGTGAATCACGTCGGGAAGCTTGAAATCATGCACAAAGACATACACTGAATTGTGTGTCCGGTCTTGATGCAGTGACGTACAAAAGTGATCTGATCATGCTTCTATATTCTTTTTGATCCACTGGTTCACCATCTTCATCAAGTTCAAGTGTTGTTGTTGTACCCATTGGTGTCTGAAGAGGCTTGCTTTTGTCCATGTTGAAGCGCTTAAGAAGGTCTTTTGTATACTTCATTTGATGCACAAAGATTCCCTCTTTGATTTGCTTGATTTGCAGCCCCAAGAAGTGCGTCAGTTCTCCCATCACACTCATCTCAAATTCTGAACTCATCATATCTGAAAACTTGGACACAAGATCATGAGAAGCACAACCAAAGATAATATAATCCACATACACTTGAACGAATAATGAGCCATTGCCATGCTTAAGCACAAAAGGAGTCTTATCAACCTTGCCCATGGTAACCCTCAAGAAGTTTCTCAAGTGAGATCAAAATGAATTTTCGTTGATGATCAAGAACAAACGAAGTGACAACGGTACGGAGTTCAAGAATACCCAAGTTGAGGAGTATCTAGACAAAGAAGGGATAAAGCACGAGTTTTCAGCACCTTATTCTCCTCAACAAAACTTAGTAGCCAAAAGGAATAATTGAACACTCATTGAGATGGCAAGGACAATGCTCGATGAATACAAGACATCATATTGGTTTTGGGCTGAAGCAGTCAACACCGCATGTCACGCCATAAACTGACTCTATCTTCATCGCCTACTAAAGAAAACATTGTATGAACTACTCATGGGTAACAAGCCAAATATTTCATACTTTTGAGTTTGGGTTCTAAATGTTATATTTTGAACAAGAAGCCTAGGACTTAAAAGTTCGCTTCGAAGTCTAATGAAGGTTTCTTACTTCGCTACGATTCAAACTCCTATGCCTATCGTGTCTTCAACAAGGCCTCCGGACTTGTTGAAGTAGCATGTGACGTATTGTTCGATGAAACTAACGGCTCTCAAGCAGAGCAAGTTAATCAATGTGTGCTAGATAGAGAAGAAGCTCCATGTCAAGCGTTGAGAAAAATGGCATTGGGCGATGTTCAACCACAAGTGACACCTCCAAATACAAATGAGGAAGATCAACCAAAAGTGGAGGAAAATGATCAAGGGGGAGCTTCTACACGAGATCAACCTCATGAAGATCAAGCTGATCAACACATCAATGAGGGAAACTGTCCAGGGGGAGAAGAAGATGAGGACAATGAAGACTCAAGACCACAAGTTCTTCACCCAAGAGTACATCAATGCATCCAAAGAGATCACCTCGTCGACAACATAATTGGTGACATCAAAAAGGGAGTAAGAACTCGATCTCGTATAGCAAATTTTTGTGAACATTACTATTTTGTATCCTCTTTGGAACCACACAGAGCTGAAGATGATTTAAAGGGTCTGGATTTGGTGGTGGCGATGCAACAAGAATTGAACAACTTCAAAATGAACGAGGTGTGGGAACTTGTTAAAAGACCCAAGTTCAACGTCGTCAGCACTAAATGGGTCTTCTGCAACAAGCAACACGAACACGGGGTGGTGACAAGGAACAAGGCACGACTTGTGGCCAAAGGGTATTCACAAGTTGATGATTTGGATTTTGACGAGACTTTTGCTCTCGTAGCTAGGCTTGAATCAATTTGAATATTACTTGCATATGCTACTCACCATGATTCCAAGCTTTATCAAATTGATGTGAAAAGTGCCTTCCTCAATGGATCGATCAAGGAGGAGGTGTACGTGGAGCAACCCCCCGGGTCCAAAGATCAAGATTTCCCCAACCATGTGTTCAAACTACGTAAGGCTCTCTATGGCCTCAAACAAGGTCCAAGAGCTTGGTATGAGTGCCTTAGAGATTTCTTGATTGAAAATGGATTTAAGATTGGTAAAGCTGACTACACGTTGTTTACTAAGCATTTTGATAATGACCTATTTATCTGTCAAATTTATGTTGATGATATTATATTTGGTTCAACTAACAAATCCTTTGTTAAGAATTTAGTAAGATCATGACAGATAGATTTGAGATGTCCATGATGGGGGAATTGAGATATTTCTTGGGATTCCATGTGAGGCAACAAAAGGAAGTGATGTTCATAAGCCAAACAAAGTACACTCAAGACGTACTTAAGAAGTTTGGAATGAACAAAGAAAAGCCTATACAGACTCCCATGGCGACAAATGGACACTTGGATCTCAATGAAGACGGACCAAACATGGATCAAAAGGTATTTTGCTCCATGATTGGCTCCCTACTTTATTTATGTGCATCTAGGCCTCATATTATGTTGAGTGTATATTTATGTGAAAGATTTCATGTCAATCCTAAGGAATGTCATTTGACATCCGTAAAAATGATCTTGCGGTATTTAGTTCATATACCCAACCTAGGCATTTGGTATCCTAAAGGTTCAAAGTTCAATATCATTGGATACTCTAATGCAGATTATGCCGAATGCAAAGTAGATAGAAAAAGTACCTCCGGTACTTGCCAATTCCTAGGTAGATCCCTAGTTTCTTGGTCCTGCAAGAAATAAAACTCCATTGCTTTATCCACGGCCGAAGCAGAGTATGTTGCAGCTAGGAGTTGTTGTGCACAACTCCTTTGGATGCGACAAACTCTAAGGTATTACGGTTACAATATGAGTCGTATTTCACTTCTTTGTGACAATGAGAGTGCAATTAAAATTGCCCATAACCCCATGAGCACTCTAGAACTAAACACATAGACATCCGGCATCACTTTTTAAGAGATCACTCAATGAAAGGAGACATAGCCATTTCCCATGTCAACACTGAAAAACAACTAGCCGATATATTTACCAAGCCACTTAATGAAAAACGTTTTTGTGAGCTCCTAAATGAACTAAATACCCTTGATGCTCAGAACGTGGCTTGATAGCTTGCATACATGTATGCCATCTTCAAAATCTATTTATTGTGTTATGAAAATCATCTCTCTCTATTTTTCTCCAAAAACTATGTTAATTACTTGATCCTGGTGAATTATGGTCATAGCTTGATTGTTGTATGTTTATCGATCATATTCATCAAAATTATTTTGTGTGTTTTGTCCCCTTTTTTCTTAGTAAGCACCTATGAATATATATGAATGATCTAACTGGTTTTGTTCTGGTGACCACGGACTAGTCTGTGATTGCCCGAACTAGTCCGCACAATGCACACTAGTCCGCAGAGTTCTGGTAGTCTGGACTAGTCCGGTCCGACCATAGACTTGTCCGATTTTTCAACTCCATAACCCTAGGGCCGCCAAAATCTAATCTTATTCATCCTCACAACTCACCTCATGTTCTCTCTCCTCACTCAAGTGCCCCCAAGGTGATTTGGTGAGTTCTCCACCAAATCTCTTTAGATCTCCGTGGGAAACGATCTTCATTGCAAGGGGATCGAGGACCCCGGACTTGTCCGCATCAAAAACCTCCCCAACTATGCAAATCGAAGGATTTGGTAAAGTTTCTCTCCAAACCCTAGAACCTTCAATTTCTCTTGTTTTTGGTCAAATAGCTTGGTTCCTTCTGTTAATACGTGATTCCTTGTTGTATTACAACGGCATTGAGCCAATTTTGCATTGAGAAACACCATTGGTCTGCTAGTTAGGGTTCAAACGGCTGAATATCGGACTAGTCCGTTCTTAGTGCGGACAAGTCCGGTACTCCCGACTAGCACACACTTGAGCACTGGACAAGTCCAATTTTGTAGGATCGAAGAGCACGTTAAAAGCTACCAGGGGGTGAATGGTAGATTTAAAAATCTTACGCAGCAGAAACAATTAAATCCCAACCCCTTTGGCAGAAAAACGATCTGTTAAAGAAATCGTGTGTGAGACTAATCTAAACGTGTTTCACCGTGATAAAAGTGATATATATCAGCGAGAATCAAGTCACGAAGAATACACAAAAAGAATCACTCAAATCCGTCGAGAGAAACTCAAGTTATGATCGAAGGATCGAACAAAGGTCAATCTGTCCTTCCCGAGAAAATAGTTCTGGAATGCTGCAAGGAAACTCGTGTAGATCAAAAACCACAAATCCAATGACCGTGATATTTTTACAGATGATAGAAAATCAAGTTGTTAAGACAACCCAAAAAGAATCAATTCAATTGGATCTTTAAAACTTGAGTTATGATAAAACCACCGATGAAAGGTAGTGTTGTCCAGAAACTCAACAAGTAAAACTTGTCTGGAACAAGTCGAACGAACAAGGCACAAAAGTTCCTTCAAACTATTTATTTTATTCAATAGAACACAAGAGGAACAGCCCCAAAGTCGTCTCCCACGGGCTCTGGCCTCCCTTGCTTATATAACCAGCCCTTAGGCCAACCCAATCTCAACTAGGACTCCAATCCTACTCCGATCACGAATCGAAACTTTCCATAACTGCTTAGGACTCTTCTATACGCAGATAGAAGCAATCTTAAGACTTCCAAACACCTTAGGAACGTATCCCACATTCCTAAAACAACTCAAATTCGTGACCCACATGAAATCCTATCATAACCAACTCGATATTTTCCATACCGAGCCATAACCGACTCCGCATCCTTCCAACCAAATCTTTCCATCCATAAACCATCTTCGGAACCATGTTTCCATGTCATGCATTGCATGCATACGTGCGAACACCTTCCTTTGACATCCAGTAACCTTCATATGCACTGCCCTTGATTTAATCATCCTGCACGACCTCCTGACCCGCTCAACCACAATTCCTCCTAAATTTTGTTGTTGGAACCTCATCTCCTCCCTTAGACTAGTCCAAAGGATCCTGTCACCAGCCATGACCTGAACTCAAGCAACACCTACACATGAACAAACAACAAATCTGTGTGAGCCCAAGTCCTTGACTTGACTCAAGTCAGTTCTGAACACAACACCTTATGTGAGCATCTCACATAAGCATGTTGCACAGCATAGCAAGACGATATCAGCCATGTCAACCAAAACACACCAAAAAATTGGTAAAGGAATAATAAGCAACCTTTCCATAAGTGTAAAGCAAGTTTGAAACATTTCACATGAAAATTTGGAACATTACGATCAAGCTCCGAACCATGCAAAAGCTAACTGGAGCTTGAGCCGGAGCTTACCAAAGCTAGTACAACCTAGCGCCGGAGCTTACCAAAACTAGTCGGACCTAGCGCCGGAGCTAACCAAAATAAGTCGGACCTAGCAAAACATATCGGAGCTTAACAAAGACATGCCGGAGCTATCAAAGATAGCCAGAGCTAAAGACAAAGCTCATCGGAGCTACCCAAAAACATGTCGGACCTAGACAAAGAAAGTCGGACCTATTGTCGGACCTTGCAGAAGCTCGAAGCTAGAGTCGGACCTTGCTAAAAAGACATTATGGCAGCATTCAAAACTTTTATTGTCAAAGCCAATGTATTCAGCACACATAGGTCTCACAATCTCCCCCTTGATGAATGCATTGGCAACACCACTTAAGATCTGAACATTGGCTTATTTACATTAAAAGTTTTGAAAACAATTTATCCCCTTTTGTAATACAGAAATAAAATGAGAAGAAAAAATCAAATTCTCCCCCTGAGAAGAATCGTGCAATGTGTAATCAATTCCTCCCACCTTGCATACTTATCTTTGAAAATTCACATATTATCTCTCCCCCTTTAACAATGTATTCAGCAAGGTTCAAAAGAGAAATTTTAATTGTTATGAGCATATTATAACATATACATATAAAACAAAGCTCATCCAAGTCATACTATCAAGTAACTTACACTATCACAACAATGAGATACATAAAGTAGTGTAAGTCATGCTAGAGATCAAATGTAATTTCCAATTTAGCAAGTCATGATCTCACAAACTTAACTATTTCAAAACCTGAAAGCATGACACTTGTTGCTGCATTTTATTATTTTTCAAGGCACAAATTTAGATCATATACTATTTGCAAGAGATTATATGCGCATCTGCCTTATTCTAACCAACCAAGCAGAGCCTATGTCATTTGACAATCAGAAGCTTAAGGACATGCTTTTAGTCATACACAACTTCTTACAAGTTCATATCTAAGTGCAGTGATAAGCCATCTCAAAAGAAGAAGTGCGATGCATGCATATTCTCTTGATCTTTTCTCAACTTATATTTGTTCACAAGAACTCAACATGTGAGTTGATTACTTGATTAATTCTTTATGATTAAAAGAAACTTGTGAGCATGCAACAAGTTCAAAACAGCAAGAAAGTTCGACCATGGCTAGATTTTGTGTAAGTAGTTATTCCAATTACTAGACATGGCAAAAAATACAAAATGTATAACACGAGTAATGTAGTAAGAACTTTCAGCATGTAAAAGGAATCACAAAGTCATATATGTATGAAATACTATGCTCATATTATTTTAATTTCATATTCACACATAAACTTCCCATGTTTCAAAGCTCCCCCTCAATTTAAGCCATGAGGATGCATAACCCCTATTTCACTACGAATGAAACAAAAATGAGTGAAATCCAAAGGTTTTTTAAAAATGTCAGCCAATTGTTGTTCGGTATCTACATGGTGAAGCACAATGTTTCCTTTTTCAACATTATCACGGAGAAAGTGATACCTAATATCAATGTGCTTAGTAGTTCTAGAATGTTGCACAGGGTTTTTAGCAATGCAAATGGCACTAGTGTTATCAAAAAAATAGTGGAACATTATTAAGATTAACCCCATAGTCCTTAAGTGTTTGAACAATCCAAAGAATTTGTGAGCATGCACTAGCAGCAGCTACATATTCAGATTCGGCTGTGGATTGTGCAACTGAACTTTGTTTTCTGGATGACCATGCAACAAGTGAATTACCAATAAAATGATAAGCACCGGAAATACTTTTCCAATCAATCCTACAACCTCTAAAATCATCATCGGAAAAAGCTTTCAAAGTAACGGATCAGGAAGAAGGAAGAAAAATGCCAAATTCTTGAGTTCCATGTAAGTACCTGAGAATCCTTTTGACGGCTTGACGATGTGAAGCATGTGGGGAAGCTTGAAACCATGCACAAAGACATACGTTAAATTGTATGTCCGGTCTTGATGTCGTGAGGTACAAAAGTGATCTGATCATGATTCTATATTATTTTGATCCATGGGTTCACCATCTTCATCCAGTTCAAGTGTTGTTGCTGTTCCCATTGGTGTCCGAAGAGGCTTGCTTTTGTCCATGTTGAAGCGCCTTAGGAGGTCTTTTGTATACTTCATTTGATGCACAAAGGTACCCTCCTCGGTTTGCTTGATTTGTAGCCCCAAAAAGTAAGTGAGTTCACCCATCATACTCATTTCAAATTCGGAACTCATCATTGCTGAAAACTTGGACACAAGACCATGAGAAGGACAACCGAAGATAATATGATCCACATACACTTGAACGAATAATGAGTCATTGCCATGCTTAAGCACAAAAAGAGTTTTATCAACCTTGCCCATGGTAAACCCCTATTCAAGTAAGAATGTTTTTAACCTATCATACCATGCTCTAGGGGCTTGTTTGAGACCGTACAAGGCTTTGGACAGTTTGTAAACATGATTAGGAAAATCTGAATTTTCAAAACCCGGTGGTTGTTTGACATAAACCTCCTCATCTATGTATCCATTAAGAAAAGCACTTTTAACATCCATTTGATATAGATTAAAACCTTTAGATGCATCAAAAGCTAACAAAATTCTTATGCCTTCTAATCTAGCAACAGGAGCAAAAGTTTTACCAAAATCTAGACCTTTAACTTGAGTGAAACCTTGAGCAACCAACATAGCCTCATTCCTAACCACGACCCCATCCTAACTTTGTTTATTTTTAAAAACCCATTTAGTTCCAATTAAAGTGTGACCTTGAGGTGGAGGTACAATTTTCCAAACATTATTTCATTCAAAATTTTCTATCTCTTGTTGCATGGCAATAATCCAAGATTCATTAGTAAGTGCGTGTGATATATCTTTGGGTTCAAAAGAAGCAACAAAAGCAGAATGAGCATGAGAGTTTGGATCGTAAAACCTAGACCGTGTGACTCGTTCATGCAAGCTTCCAATAATCTGTTGTGGGGGATGATTCTTGAAGATCTGTAGAGGAACAAATGTCTCACAAGCTTCTTCTTCATCAGGGTCATTGCAGATTGATGAGCTTGTGGCTTGTGGACAATTAGGACAAGCAGAGGTGGTAGTCAGAGCTTGTTCATAGTTCGGAGTTGGACACGTGTCAACGTCGAAACTACCAGGCAGTATCACCGGCTCTTCTTCATCTTCGAAAATACCCTCCCCCTGAGGATATGGATCTGGTCCAGCAATACCGAAGCTAGTACCTGGGCCAGCTTCATCAAAAGGAACTTCACAAGTCTCCACAATTTTGTTAGTGTCAAGGAAAAACACATGGTAGACTCTAGTATGAGATGGATAACCAAGAAACATGCCATCAATGGATCAAGGTTCAAATTTATCAAGATTACCATGTTTCTTAACAAAGCATTTGCAACCAAAGACCCGAAAATGCGTAACACTAGGCCTATGTCTAAACCAGAGCTCATATAGTGTTTTACCTATCTTAGCACGCAAGAAAACACGATTTGAGACATAACAGGCAGTTGCAATTGCATCAGCCCAAAATTTCCTAGGACTTTGATATTCATCAAGCATAGTCCTAGCCATCTCAAATAAGATTATGTTCTTTCTTTCTACAACACCGTTTTGTTGAGGTACATATGGTGAAGAAAATTAATGATCTATTCCATTTTCAGCACAAAAGTGATCAAAAGATTGATTTTTAAATTCAGTTCCGTTATCACTTCTAGTTGCTTTTAAAGATCCTAGGTGATCAATTGATAATCTAAGAAATAAAGTTATAAAGTGACTAAAAGCTTCATTCTTAGACGCCATAAAGTAAACCCAAGAGTATATAGAATAATCATCAACAATAACAAGAACATACCATTTACCTCCGAAGGATTGAACACGTGAAGGTCCTACGGTGTCAAGGTGCAAAAGTTGACCCGGTTCGGTCGTCATGATCATTGTGAGAGGAGTATGTGAACCTGCAACCATCTTAGCATGTCTACAAGAAGAGCACACAATTTCTTTGTCCCCTTTAAGCTTAGGCACCCCACGTATGCGATCAAGGGCACTAACACGCATTAGGTGATCCAAGCCTACGTGACCAAGTCTACGATGCCAAAAATATAAGTCCTTTGAATCATTAGCAACTAGACACCTATGCTTAGAGGAAGACATATCAAAATCAGCTTTAAAAACACTTCCAAACCGAGACATGTTAAGAATAAGCTCACTATTTGAACCTACAACTTTTCAGCAGTTTTTATTGAAAATAATTTTCAGATTTTCATCTAGCAATTGTGAAACAGAAAGCAAGTTGTATTTCAAATTTCTGACAAGTGCCTCCTTCAAAGTGTAGTGATCATTTACTCTAACCGAACCATTAGCAATTATAGGAGTTGAAGAATTATCGGCAAAAGTAACATTTTCTACACGTGACACAAAAGAGAGGGAGGAGAACCATTCTTTGTTACCGGTCATGTGGCATGAGCAACCTGAATCCACAATCCAAATGTTATTCTTCCTCAAACATGTAACCTACATAGAAGCACAATACGTCGATGATTCAATACTGGGGTTAGTCAAAAGGCATTTAAGTATCCAGTACTGAGCCACACGACGTGTAGCAGAAAAAACACACGAAAGCTGAGATAAAATAGCAGGTTTATGAGTCAAAGTTTGAAGTTTTCTGTTCTTAACTCATTTAGCACAAAAACCAATAGCTCCGGAGGTAAAAGAAGCAGTTCCAAAAGTCAAGGCTGGAGCTTCGGAAACAAAAGCTGAAGTTCCAAAGGGAACCACAGAAGGTCCGGGAGCTCTCGGAGCTATCAGAACTAACAGAGCTGCTTTTGTGGATTTCTTACCAGAAGGTCCGGAAGCTACCTTTTCAAATTTCTGACTCACTAAAGCAGGTTGTGTTTTTCTGATTGCATGAAAGTTATAATATCTAGCAGTCATTCTTTCCCTTTTCTGTTGTTTAGCTAGTCTATAACAAAAATCTATGACATGACCATCTCTAACACAGTAGGTACAATGAAATTTAACTTTGTGTTCATGTCTAGATGAGCAAGCAATATTTTTATTTGAAATCGAATGAGACAACACTCCTGCAGATTTGAAAACCACTTCTTTTTGTTTTGGAACTGTTTGAACCAAACCACTTCCTAATGAGTTTACAATTTTAGGTGGATGTGCCTTAGCATGAGTATGAGAACCTAAACCTAAACCGGTTTTATCCTTGCAAGAATTGGAAGAATTCAGCAGCAATTTTAGGTTCTTATTCCCATTACAAAACCGATCTAATGTCCTATGCATGTTATCAAGTTTATTGGACAGATCAAGGCAATTTTCACATGAAGTTTTTCCTTTTAATTTGCAGTTGGAATAATATTTAACTTCATGAGAACGTAAAGCATTGTCCAATATAGAAATTTCATTCATAGCATCTTTTAGTTTCTTTTCAAGATCATCACAACTAGAACAATGCAAATCAATTGTAGAACAAGAAGCATCTTTTAAGTTTCCAATGTCAAGTGCAGCAAGCTTTTTGTTCTTTTCAATTTCAAGTTCAAGTCTATCTAGAGTGGAGGAGTGTGCAGTTCTTAGTGTGGACAATTGTTCATAGATTAAATCACATGAGGGACAAGAATCATCACTAGGAATCAATGTTTTTAAATGGTTAATTTCAGATTCTAGTGATTCAATTTTAGCAGCATTATCCCTAAGCTTTTTGTCCTTTTTCTTGACAATAATAGTTGCACGAGAAATAGAATCACACATTTCATTGTAGGTGGAACATACCTCATCATCGTCATTGTTGTGTTCTGCATCCTCCTGACTTGATATTGATCTTGTTTTGCCCACCATGAAGCATAAGTTGGTCAGATCGTCATCATCTTCATCACTTTCAAAGTCTACATCACTTGAACTAAGTTCCTGAAGTGCAGTGATTAAGTTGTTAATCATCTTGCGTCCTATGGTACCCTTCTTTTTGTCCTTGGGGTTTCAAGAGGTGGTCTGGACCTTGTTATGTTTTTCTTCACGGGTAGTAGGACCTGAAAGGTTAGGGCATTCTGTACGAAAGTGTCCCGTCTTACCACATTCAAAAGAGCGTTGAGGTCTGAAGCTTCCTTTCCTTCTAGTTCTCACATTTTGCAATGCTTTTGAGAACCTAGTAGAGATTAGTGCTAACTCCTCTTCTGGAAATTCCTCGATCTGCTTCAGGGTTAGTGAGGACAACAAAGCAAGAGTATTGCAAGATGATGATTGGCCGGAGCTAGGCATATCACGTTGTGAGAAAACTGCAATAGACTTATTTGGGTTCTTACGTGATAAGATATCAATTTAATGAGTTTTTAGTTTAGAATAAAGCAAATCTAATGTAAGAGAACTCATGACAGTTGATTCATGAATAGATGTTACTTTCATCTCCCAAATTGACATGTCTAATGCACCAAAAAGTTTTCTAACATTTTCAGCATCAGAAAAGTTAACATTGACACTATGTAAGTTGCTGAGAGTTTTATTGAAGCGGGCAAAGAGGTCATCGATAGACTCACCGGGTTGCATCTCGAAACGCATACATTCCTTTATGAACATAGCTTGTTTTAACTCCTTGATTGTGTTGGAGCCTTCATGGTAATCACAGAGAGCTCTCCAAACATGGTATGCTGATCAGAGGTGCGCGACACGATCAAAGTCGCTTTGAGTGAGTCCCTGTATGATCAAGTTGCGAGCTTTGTTGTTGTTGTCGACGTCCCATAGGTTTGTAGCCGTAACTTGATCATTTGGTGGCACTTCGTAATGCTTGTACACCTTATCCCATATTGCAAAGCCTTGCGCCTGGATGAAAGCCTTCATACGTGCCTTCCAAACCTAAAAATCAATACCAGCAAACACACAGAGTTTGGCGGAGTATTTCTCCATGATGATTAGTCAAAAACACGTGAAAATCAAAAAGATTAGAGCACTGTGGCTCTAATACCAATTGTAGGATCGAAGAGCACGTGAAAATCTACCATAGGGGGGCGAATGGTAGATTTAAAAATCTTACGCAGCGGAAACAATTAAATCCCAACCCCATTGGCAGAAAAACGATGTGTTATAGAAACCATGTGTGAGACTAATCTAAATGTGTTTCACCGTGACAAAAGTGATATATATCAGAGAGAATCAAGTCACGAAGAAGACACAAAAAGAATCACTCAAATCTGTTGAGAGAAACTCAAGTTATGATCGAAGGATTGAACAAAGGTCAATCTGTCCTTCCCGAACAAACAGTTCTAGAATGGTGCAAATAAACTCGTGTAGATCAAAAACCACAAATCCAATGACCATGATATTTTTGATAGATGATAGATAATCAAGTTGTGAAGACAAACCAAAAAGAATCACGTCAATTGGATCTTTAAAACTCCAGTTATGATAAAACCACCAACGAAAGGTAGTGTTGTCCAAAAACTCGACGAGTAAAAGTTGTCTGGAACAAGTCAAACAAAGAAGGCACAAAAGTTCCTTCAAACTACGAATTTTATTCAATGGAACACAAGAGGAACAGCCCCAAAGTCGTCTCCCACTAGCTCTGGCCTCCCTTTCTTATATAACCAGCCCTTAGGCCAACCCAATCTCAACTAGGACTCCAATCCTACTCCGATCACGAACCGAAACTTTCCATAACTGCTTAGGACTCTTCTATACGCAGATAGAAGCAAAGACTTCCAAACACCTTAGAAGCGTATCCCACATTCCTAAAAGAACTCAAATTCGTGACCCACACGAAATCCTATCATAACCAACTCGATATTTTCCATACCGAGCCATAACCGGCTCCGCCGCAGCCAAAGTCATCAACCGCTACGATCCGATCTTTCCAACCAGATCTTTCCATACATAAACCATCTTCGGAACCATGTTGCCACGTCATGCACCGCATGCATACGTGCGAACACCTTCCTTCGATGTAAAGTATCCTTCATATGCACTGCCCTTGATTCAATCATCCTGCGCGACCTCCTGACCCGCTCAACCACAATTCCTCCTGAATTTGGTTGTTGGAACCTCATCTCCTCCCTGAAACAAGTCCAAAGGATTCTGTCACCAGCCATGAAATGAACTCAAGCAACACCTGCACATGAACAAACAACCAATCCGTACGAGCCCAAGTCCTCGACTTGACTTAAGTCAGTTCTGAACACAACACCTTACGTGAGCATCTCACATAAGCATGTTGCAAAGCATAGCAAAACGATATCAGCCATATCAACCAAAACGCACCAAAAACTTAGTAAAAGAATTCTAAGAAACCTTTCCATAAGTGTAAAGCAAGTTGTGAAATAAAGTTTACCATACCTCTTGGAATATCGGGACTCATCCTCCTACCACTGTGAAATAAAAAGTTGTGGTGCGTTTGATGAAGTGGTGCGGGCTGCAGAGAGGCATGGCCTCAAGGACTTGATTGCTTTCAGGTACAACTGGAATGATGAGGTCATAGCACAGTTCTTTGAAACGAGCTTCTTTGCGAGTGACTTGGATGACTTATGGATCCAAGTACACTATGACATTTGATGAGCTTGCTAGGCTGCTGCACCTTGACGACACCGGCAGCAATGAAGTGATTATTCACAACATTGGGATTTTAGAGAATGGCAAGATGGACTTTATCTATGATACCCGTATCAAGTACAATCCTCCCTCAACCCAGAATGTGAAGCCCTACTTCATGGTTCTCAACAGGGTGCTTAGGAAGACAAATGCTCCGAAGGATGGAGATGCAGGGAGTGTCCAAGGCTACCTGAGGACAATGATGAAGGTGATTAGCAAGAGCACGAAATTTGACATCTTTGACTACATCTGGAACGACATGGTAAACATTTCCTACACCCCTAACCGTTCCTGTGGCTATGCGCCTTATAGCATGTTCATGATAGAGAAGGTCACAGGGATTGAGTTTGTGAAAGATGTTGAGCACCCAGCTGCTCCATCTGCTGTGTCAAGTGAAGAGGCTCCGAGGAGAGCTCAAGGAGATGCAAGGCTTGCCTCTAACACCAGGGCCCCTACTCACAAAGGTTCTCCTAGTGGCATTCTGAAGTACCTGGCTGCTGTCTTCGGTTCTTTCTGCAAAGCTGAGGTGAAAGTCCACAAGTTGAACAAGGCAAGGAAAGAGGACATGAGTTACATTAAGCAAAATGTCAAATCCATGTGCAAGAAGCTGGAGATTGAGCCTGTTGGATCTCCAGTTATCTCCGAGGACTCTCCTTCTGACTTCTCGGAGCTTCCACCTTTATCTCCTTCCGAGCTTTCCTATTTTGGAATTGGGGGCTCGACGAGTGGTTCTCATCCTCCTCCTCATCAGGCTGACAACGATGAATATGATGAAAGGACGGACAAAGAGGAGTAAATCGGTGACGCCTAGTAGATCCCTCTTCTCCTTCTTTTTGGTGTTTCGATGCCAAAGGGGGAGAGATTGAGGGGGTTCATTAGGTTGTAGCAGTAGATGAGAGATGAGAGCTCTATTGGTATCTTTTGGTCTTTGTTATGCTTTTGGTGCTGTAAGACTTCTCTTTATGTTGTAAAACTCTCATTATGTTTCTAGTCGTGTTTATGAAGTTTTGAGGATGCTTTGATATGATCTATTTTTATGCTCTGAAATTGGCATGCATGCTTGATGTTGATATGATTATGTCATTTACCTCATTCTCATCACAATTATTGTACACAGACATATAGTTTTGCATCCCACCACAAAGAGTGCACATATGTCTTATGTTTTCATTGCTTAATTTATTCCAAGCTCATATGTGCACACTTTATGAAAATCTAGATTTTTATCATATTTGTATAAATCTCAATTGGTTGTCATCAATCACCAAAAAAGCGGAGATTGAAAGTGCATCTAGGCATCCCTTGTGAGTTTTGGTTGATTTATTGCAAACAAATGAGATCCTAAAAAATTGTTCAGATGAGCGCAGGTTTTAATGAAATTATGAAGAAAGCGCAAAAAGAAAGGAGAATGAGGAATCCATATGGGAAAGCGCTCAAGAGCTGAATAGAATACTTTGTTGTGTCTGGAGTGTGTTGGAGAAAGACACCCCAAGAGCTCAAGCAAAAGAAATCACCCTCACTGCACAAAATTTCACAAGTCCGGACTAGTCCGATATTCGTCGGACTAGTGCGATATCTCTCGGACTAAGATCGAACTAGTCCCCCCTAGTGCGGACTAGTCCTCAGCACTTCACGTCTGTACAAAAATAGACAAGTCCGATATCACTACGAACTAGTCCGATATCTTTCTGACAAGAAACGGACAAGTCCGCCCCAGTGCAGACTTTTCCTTAGGACCTCACACTTTACACAGAATCGGACAAGTCCCATATCACCGCAGACTAGTCCAAAAACTCTCTGACTAAAACCAGAAAAGTCCTCCCACTACAGACTTGTCCTAAATTATACATGAGGTTCACCCCACCGGACTAGTCCGATTTGTGTCGGACTAGTCCGAGCACTTCCACAGCCCAGATCGAACTAGTCCGCCCTTTGCCGGACAAGTCTGATATATCATAACACTTAGGGTTTCCCACACGCTGCACACCGGACTAGTCCGGAGTCCTCCATGGACTAGTCCGGACATCGCAAACCCTAACGATAACTATTGAAAAACCTAGTATAAATAGAGGTGTACGGCCCTACAACAAAAACTCTCGATTCCATACACTTTCACACCTCCCAAGAGCCCTAAAAACACATCTCTCCACAGATTCTAACCAAAAGAAGATCAAATCTTTGAGGATTAGCATTGATCAAAAGGAGAGACTTGTTTCAAACGTATTGGGTTTGATTCTCTCGCACACTTTTGTTGTTTACTGCATATATTTCGAGTGTGTTTGGTGGTGTTCATCTTTGTAAATCTTGGGAAGCCCTCAACTTCTGAGAAGACCCCTTGAATTTGGTTATTTGCCCCTTTGTGATTAGTGGAAGAGAATCGGCCTCCGTGGTGATTCAACGAGGGTAGGGTTGGTGAAGACCCGGTCCTCTGTGGGCTCCTTAACGTGGATGTAGGTTTCCTTCATGGGAATCGAACCACAAGATAAAATCGCCTCTTGTGCACTTTTGTTCTTATTGTTCATCTCATTCTAGGGTTTACTTAATCTTGAATAACTTACGTCAAAACATTGAAATCAAACTTAATTTGTTCCATACTTAGTTTCATTGTTGTGATGCATCCAATTTGTAACTTACTTTCTGCTGCATAGAGTACTTGACGTCAATTCTTCGATCAAACTTGATCGATCTAGTCCACACACATCGGACTAGTCTGCACCATACTGGACTAGTCCGATTTCTCTTTATTTGATCAAGTTCTTAAGTGTTTCAGGATTCGATGAAAATTCAAATAGCTTATTCACCCCCCCCCCCTCTAGGCTATATTCAGTTGAGTATGATCCGTTATTCCTTGGCTAAGGTACAACATACCTATAACCACGAAGGGATGACGTGCACTCAACACGGGTTGAGTGTGATCCGTTTTTCCTTGGCAAAGGTATAAAATACCTTCTGGCCACATAGGAACAACTTGCACCCAATATACATTGGATGTCATCTTGTCATTCCCTAGCAAGGTACATCATACCTTTTAGCCACAAAGGAATAACTTACACCCAATGATGGTGGCAATTCCTTTGAGCTTGAATGAGTATGAATAGTTGAGAGCATAATGCTCTCACATATTTGTAGCAGCACATTGGTTGCTCATGAAGGGTTTCCATATCAAATCTCTGGCCCCGTATAGTTATAATTGACCATCGGGCTTAATTTCCGATAGATGGCAATCATCCTAATTTACTCCATGGCCAAGAGATGTTGAAATGGAATCCTCTTGGGGTTTCCAACAATTGGATCTCTCAGTGCCTACATAGTAATATTACTCTTGCAAACTTCCCCTCTATGATAGAGAGAGATGGTTAGCTCCCGATACTTGTACGAATGAATTTTTGAGTTATAACAAAATCAAAGATGCATTGGGTCCAATTTCAAGTGTATCCATGAACAATGGAGTATTCATTGATAAGAGTGGGGCTTTACGGATAAATTAATTTGAACATTTTCTAAAGCTCCTACTCATAGCAATGCAAGTGATGCACTATGTGGATCCCTTCATATTGTAAAGTTTCTAACCATCGTATATTTTTACACAAGAGCAAATGTTATCATTTGGATCATGGCAAACAAGATTCTTAATTTTATCCTCCTGGACTTTTCTGGGAACTTGAATTTTAGTGATTCCACATAAACATGTAATTCAAATTAAGATCAAGGACATCACTTATTCCTAGGAGTTTGAAATCTAGTGACACCATATATGTACGAAGCTCAAATCAAAATCATAGTCATCACTATACAGTTGCTACATGCCAGTTCACCAATCAAATTATGCCAAAAAGTTTCGTTTTCTAAACCTAGGCAAAAATGACTAAGTCTATAAAACAATGCTTAAGGGGTTTTAGCTATTTGTTTTAGTTTTTCCAAGTAAGGTGGTATTTCATTTTGGTGATCCAAAAGATAATACCAACACTTACTCTTGTGAGGATGCATGCGAACTGAATGATGAAGAAATGACAACCTTCTTCATAATTGCATGCAAGGTTATTCAATTTTAAGGCAAACCAAACAATGAAAAATCATAAACTCATACCTTATTTGAAGAACAATTGGTGATGAAGGCCTTTGTGTGAGAAACTCACAATGTCGGTACCCCACGATACTGCAAGAAAAGCCGAAGAGTGCCTACGTCCGAGTTGAAGACCCCCGAAGGCAACACACATCTGATGGCACTGTGCCCACATCTCTCATTTGGGTAGCCCCGGTACTACCACGTATCCAGTGGGACTGGGTCTACCTCCCTCCACAGGGAAGCTCCGGTCCTGCCACGTGTCTCACAACCCCGGACCTAACCCCCAGTAGAGGGAAGCTCTGGAGGCACCACTTGTCGAGTGGCTTTGGACCTACCCGCCCGCAGAGGGAAGCTCCAAAGCTGCCACGTGTTATACATCTGGAGCTTCACCAGCAACAACTACAGAATTTCCAATAGCACGGACATTCAAGTGGCTATTAAAAAAGGCATTACCAGACCTGATTAGCATGTCATAAATTCAGCATTAATGACACACGATCGGAGGACCATTAGTACTTGTACACCACCATTAAGGTGCGGTTTCACACTGTTAATCATACTTAATACATGTACATTGTGTATTATGCCATTGAATAATGTTGGAGCCACTCGTCGGGCTAGGCAACATCTGTAACAGCCAATCCTTGGCATATAAAAGGGTTGGGCTGCACGGTAGAAACCAAGCTGAACCAAGCCCACTCAAGTACAGAATGTGGCCTAGAGGGGGGGTGAATAGGCCTTTTGAATTTCCTGCACACTTAATAGAATCATCAAAACTTGGTTGGCCGGACTAGTCCGGTCGTGTGGGCGGACTTGTCCGGTGTGCTAAAAATATGTGTGTTGATCAGGTGTTATTTTGGAAACTAAATTTCTTTAGTAGCGGAAATGAGAACAACTGATATTTTTATTTGAGATTAATATAAGAATGCAGGTAAAACTTATAATTGCCTTAGGTTGATGTTTTAGCACTCAAGAGATCTAATGAACAAAATTTAAATGAAATAAGGCGCAAGACACACAAAATTTTTCCGAGGTTCGATCTCACCACGAGATTTACGTCCTCGTTGAGGAAGCTCACACAGAGCCGGTTCTCCAACCCTTTCCCTCTTCAAGTCACCACGAAGGCCGACTTGATTCCACTATCACGGGTAATCACCAAGTTTGTGGGGCAACCTCACACGTTGAGGGCTCCCACGAGAATTACAATGAAAGAAGTGATCAAATACACTCAAAAGTATTACAATGCAGAGTATGAGTGTAGAAAGATCAAACTCCAAGAGCTCGCAATGAAAGAACGACGATCTCCCAATCCCGAATCCAAGTGTTCAATTGATTTCACTCTTTTTGCACTTTAGATGTGTAGGGAGATGTGTTTTGGGCTCTTGGGACAAAGTGGCGGCGCTAGGGTTTGTTCTTTGATAAGTATTCGACGTGTGTTACCATTGGAAAGTCGTGGACTCTCTATTTATGGGGTTTCCAAAAGGTAGCCTTTGAAAAACCCTAACACCGGACTAGTCCAGTGCAAGTCTTGACTTGTCCGGTCTCAGTGTATTTTGAAGTCCAGAAAGTCTGCCGGACTAGTCCGGTCCAAGCTCGGACTAGTCAGGTGCTGTGTGAAGATGAACTCCAGAAAGTACAACGGACTAGTCCGATCTCCACATATGGGAGACTCCAGAAAGGTCAGCGGACTAGTCCGGTGGTCAACGGACTAGTCCGGTCCCTCAATATGAGAGACTCCAGAAACATCAACGGACTAGTCCGGTGGACGCACGGACTAGTCCAGTCTCCCAATAAGTGAGATTCCAGAAAGATGAACGGACTAGTCCGATCCCTTATCGGACTAGTCCGATGCTTTGTGAAAGTTAGGTTAAGTTTAATCCCTTACCCTCACGCAAAGTTGTGAGCTCTTGGTGTGTCTTTCATACACTCCCTATACATTCAAAAACTAATTTGGTCTTCCAATCTTCATCAAAGTATCTCTCTTTGAACACCACTTCATTTTTCACTTTTTTGTGCGCACCGAGCTGTTTCACTTGTTTGTCCTGCAATCATCTCAGTAGTTTCATTAGGATCTCATATGTTTGCCATCAATTAGCCAAAAACCACAAGGGATATCCTAGATGCACTTAAAAGTACACTCTCACACAGTCAACAACCATCCCTTGGAGTAGGGTATTGAGCTCAAGCGGCCTGAACCACGTAAAAACTCCATGTGTCACTATCTCATTCATAATCTTACGTGCGCCCCACCGAATACGAACCTTCGTGGACTATGCTTTAGTAGTACCAGGGGAAGTGTTGTAGCAATACTTCGACATTTGGTGTGGGAGGAAGGGGCGCATGAGATTTGGAGATGGTGAATTCCACCGCGGGATCGTCCAATAGCCACGCCGAGAAGCCTACTCGAGAAAATCCCTCCGACATACAGCAGCAAGCGAACGCTGTTGCCCGGCAGGTGTTGCACCACCACCACCACCACCATCACAGCAAGATGGTATGTTCGCATCGGTCACTGCATCGATGAACAACCCCAAGAATGCGCTGAACATAGCGCAGACTCTTCTTCGACATCCGCCTGCACCTGAAGAATCTCATTGTGCGATGGAACAGTGGTGTGCTGATGTGCAACATCTGGTTGCAGCTGCAGCCAACGCTATCAGTAACCAACGTTCGCCCCCTGCTCAGTAGGCACCTTCAAGAAACAATACCATGTCTCGTAGACTTGGTCCTCAAGTGTCACATAACAAGAGGCGTGCGCCTCCCAGCAAGTGACGTCACTGCCCTCTGGGGCACGCCGCACTCACACGGTGTCGAGGCTCTCGAACCATGATCTTCGATCGGAGATTGATCGTGAATATAGGCAGCGGGTCGGACGCATCCTCATGGAGCGTGCTCATGAGAGGCGAGCTGCACATGAGAACCCACCTCCCTTGGGAGTAGGGGCGGCTGTTCTGCTCTGGCCATGCACCAGCGCATGGTCCAATGGCTACAGAAGTTCCGGCCTCATTTGCCGGAGAAGTATGATGGGACTGTCAACCTCATTGAGTTCCTCCAAATCTACTCCACCGCCATCCTCGCGGCTAGAGGAAATGAGGCCGTGATGGCTAGCTACTTCCCTGTGGCTCTAACTTGGACAACTAGGTCCTAGTTCATGAGTCTTCCACGTAACTCCACCGGCAGTTCTGCAGAGCTATGCCGTCAATTCAGCGCAAACTTCGGGACCTCCTACACCCGACCTGGCACCAAGTTGGATCTGTTCATAGTGCAATAGAAATATGGGGAGTCGCTGCGATCATTCATCCAACTATTTTCTCAAGTACGGAACACAATCCCTTCTATCTCTAATGCATCTGCTGTCATCACCTTTTGACAGGGGCTAAGAGATAAGAAGATGTTGGAGAAGCTGGCAATAAAAAAAGTCAGCACATCGCGGAGCTCTTCAACCTAGCCGACAAATGTGCTAGGGTTGTGGAGGGCTGAGAGATGCACTCCAAACAAGCTCTGGAGGCTGGTAAAAACTCCTCCAAGAATAAAGCCACTGCCTCTGGCAGTTGAAAAAATAAGAAAAAGTCAAACGGCAAGAAGAAGCCATCGACCGACACGCCTACTACTGCCGCAGCTGCAGCTCCTTGTGGCCGGGGGCCACTCCCCGAAAATGTCCTCGACCATCGTATGAAGGCAGCGGCGATCAAAATATATGGTGTTTGATCCACAAAAGGACACCCAGAGTCTCGAAGATTGCCGTGAGGTCTAGTGCCTTGTTGAACGCTTCAACAAGGGTCGAGAAGAAGCTCCTTTCCGCCAATAGGAAGGAAAGCAGAAGGTCGATGAAGCTCCGACTGATCTGGAGCTAGGCTTCCAGGACCCCAAGAAGGTCCTGAAAGCCGTCTATAACATCGTCGAAGATTATCCCGATGTCTCCGACAATGAGCGTCGGAAGACTCTCCATACAATATATGGAGGGTCATGAGATATCACCTCTCGGCGCGTCCTCAAGACCATGACCCGAGAGATGGCTGTCCCAGCTCCCACCACCAGGGGCAAAACCCCACTGAAAGTGGATGGACAATCCCATCACTTTTGGTGCTTCAGATTTCCCAAGAAACATGATCGGAGCTGGCCATTTGTCGTTGATGGTTTCTCCTACCGTTAACAATGTCCAGCTCTATAATGTCATGGTAGATGGATGCACGTCACTCAACCTCCTCAGCTACAAAGCATTCGTGAAGGTCCAGCTCAAACTCTCGGACCTTCACCCCTCACGTCCCTTCTCTGGGGTAGTTCCGGGAGCTATCTCTCCTCTCGGGTCAATTACACTACCGGTGACCTTCGGGGCACGGGAGAACTACAGGACCGATAAGTTTGTCTGGAATGTAGCGCACATCAGTCTACCCTTCAATGCCATCTTAGGCAGACCAACCCTATATAGGTTTATAGCCGCAGCTCACTACACCTACCTGGTGTTAAAGATGCTGACACCTTCAGGCGTTCTTCGAATCCGTGGAGATCGCACTGCGGAAGTCACTACGCTAGAAGAACTCCACGTGCTTGCAACAGCGCAGGAGGAAGCATCTTGCAAGGAGCAAGCTGCTCAACCTCCGATCTCTTGCCATCGAGGCTCAACCTCTTGACCATGCGTGCAGCCAAGCGGTGACATCTAAATTCCCGTTAAAGTCGTCCAAATAAGTTCTGATGCTGCCCAGAACACGCATATATAGGGAGGTTTGGATGACAAATAGGAACACGTGCTCATCACTTTCCTCCGGGGGAACATTGACGTGTTTGCATGGCCACCGTCACAGATGCCTGGAATCCCTAGGCAGGTGATTGAGCACGGCCTAAAGATATATCCTGATGCACGGTCAATACACCAGAAGCCCTGGAAGCAATCAGTCGAGCGGCAGAACATCATCAGACAAGAAATCAAGAAGCTGCTCGAAGCTGGTTTCATCCGGAAGGTCCATCATCCACGATGGCTGGCAAACCCAATCGTTGTACCCAAGGCCATCGGGAAGCTTTGAATGTGTATCGACTAAACCACCTCGAATAAGTCATGTACAAAAGACCCATTTCCACTACCTAGGATAGACTAGATAGTGGACCCCACCTCCGGGTGCGAGCTATTGTGTTTCCTAGATGCATACTTTGGATATCATTAGATCCAAATGTCTAGAAAAGATGAAGAGCATAATGCCTTCATAACAGTAGATGGATTGTATTCTTACATTGCTATGCCATTTGGTCTAAAAAATGCTGCTTCAACTTTTGTGCGAGCCATGCACAAAACATCTGGAGAGCTCATTAGGGACTTGGTGGAGGTCTAAGTCGATGACATCATCGTGATGGTGAAGAACAAGTAATCACTCCTTGACAACTTGCAAGCCGTCTTCGACAAGCTGCGCGTGAGACGCACCAAGCTAAACCGGGACAAATATGTCTTCGGGGTTAGCTCAGGGAAGCTCCTCGGATTTGGTGACTCACCGAGGAATCGAGGCAAATCCAGCAAAGATCAAAGCCATTGAAGGGATGCGCCCCCCCAGCCTGCGTCAAGGATGTCCAGAAGCTAACTGGATGTCTAGCTATGCTCAGCCGATTTATCTCAAGACTGGCAGAGCGGACACTACCTTTCTTCAAGATGTTGAGGAAGTTCGGGACATTCCATTGGTCTGAAGAAGCAGAGAAGGCTTTCCAGGAGCACAAGCAACTCTTCACCACACTACCAGTTTTGGTAGCTCCGGAGCCTGGTGAGCCTCTTTTGCTTTACATTTTGACAACTATGGAGGTTGTCAGCATGGTCCTGGTTGCGGAGAGACTGGAACCATCTTCAACTCAGGAGTCCAGACCTCTTCGCGAGGGTTCGGAGCTACCTAAAGGCAAGTTTGGGTCCCAGCCCCCAGGCGCGGATACTCAAGGCAAGTTACTTGAGGATCAATCTCTCTCATTAGAGGGAATTCTTAAGGCCAAAGAAGAAGTTTCGGACCCCTCAGGGACGGTCTAAGAAACTCAAGAAGAAAATCCAGACCCCTTTGGGAGGGTCTGGGTTGATGAAGAAGAAGCTCCGGGCCCTTCCGGGAAGGTTCGGACCGTCCAGCGACCAGTGTACTTCATGAGCGAATTACTACATGACACCAAGACTCGGTAAATTGAGGTGCATAAACTGCTCTACGCAGTTCTTATTGCCTCAAGGAAGCTACGTCACTACTTCCAAGCCCACAAGATATCACTAGTAACCACCTATCCATTGCGTGCTATACTGCAAAATCCCAACTCTACGTGAAATATTGCAAAGTGGGCAGTGGAGCTAGTAGAGTTTGATGTTGAATTCTTGACTCGACATGCTATTAAGAGTCAGTCATTGGCTGACTTCGTGGTGGAGTGGACTCCTTCTTCATCAAATCCAGGAGGCCCTAGTGAGTAGAAGCCGGAACCTAAGGTCTTGGTCTTCACCGAGCCTCAATGGACTCTCTACTTTGACAGCTCCATGTAGAAGCAGGGGGGCCGGAGCTGGAATCCTTCTCCTCGCTCCGATTGGGGGGAAGGTCATGTACATGGTACACCTTGACTTCAAGGCAACCAACAACATGGCTGAGTATGAAGCTCTCATCCACGATCTCAAGGTGGCACTATCATATGGCGTCAAGCAGTTGTTGGTGAAGGGTGACTCGCAACTCATCATCAAGCAAGTCAAAGGTGAATGCAGTTGCAACAACCTCAACTCACTGCTTACCTCCTTGAAGTCCAGAAGCTGCAGAAGGACTTCGACATCCTAGACCTGTGTCATGTCCAGCGTCTCAACAACATTGAAGCTGATGAACTCTCGACGAAAGCTTCAACTGGAGCTCAAGATCCCGACAGATTTTTTGTCAAGAGATTGTCAAGACCCACCACTCAGCCTACCAAACTGAGTGAAGGGGGTGAGACCAGCACCCTGAAGCTGGCAGTCCCGGTGGCCCTGTTACCATGACATCCACCAAGGATTGTAGGCGCTGCCGGAAGCTCCGAGCAAACCAGCGCGCAAGATCCAGAGGCTCAAGTTAGCCCTGATGCATGGATCTCAGAGATCTGGAGCTACTTGAAAGACAACATCCTTCCTGAAGATGGTGCTTCTGATGACCGAATCGTTAGATTGGCTAAAAGATACATGCTGGTAGAAGGGGATCTCTACCGACGTTGTGCCAATGGCGTTATAATGCAATGCATTGCCCGAGAAGAAGGCCGCGAGCTCCTCGCGTAAATACATGGAGGTGAGTGTGGGAACCACACATTTTCCTGCACGTTGGTTTGTAAAGCCTTCCGACGTGGCTTCTATTGGCCTACAACACTCCAGGATGCAGTTGAGCTAGTAAAAAAGTGTGAAGCGTGCCAGTTCCACGTGAAACAAATTCACACACCAGCTCAGTCGCTGCAAATGATACCTCCTACATGGCCATTCCCTGTGTGAGGGATGGACATTTTGGGACCTTTCCCAAAAGTTGTCAGAGGTTACATGTTCCTGTACGTCGCCATCGACAAGTTCACCAAGTGGTCGGAAGCTACTCCAGTTGTGACAATCAACAAGCAATCTGCTATCAAGTTATTGAAGTCCATAGTCTGCAGATTTGGAGTTCTGGACAAAGTCATCACGGACAACGGAACCTAATTCACAAGTTCAACATTCCAAGAATATTACGAAGTCCTCAGCATACAACTCAGCTACGCATCAGTAGCTCATCCAGCAAGTAATGGCCAAGACGAAAGAGCAAATGCAGAGATATTAAAAGGACTCAAGACGCGCACATATCAGCATTTGAAGAAACAAAGATCCAACATGATAGAAGAGCCTCCGTACGCACTGTGGGTGAGCAGGGCAACACCCAACTGGTCAACTGGAGATACACCCTTCTTCCTCGTGTACGGAGCTAAAGCGGTCCTTCCTCCGGAGATCACTATGGGGTCACTTCGGGTCCTGACCTTTGACGAAGCCGCGCAGGACAAGCTCCGGCGTGAAGACCTAGACCTCGTCAACGTGGGAAGGTGCCAAGTAGCTTTCCAGAATGCACGATACTGCCAGGCGCTCCGGCGCTATCATCAAAGGTTTGTGCGCAACCGGCAGATTGAAAAAGGCGATCTGGTATTGTGGAGAATACTAACTCGAGAAGGTATGAACAAACTCTCCTCAGGCTGGGAAGGTCCCTTCTGAGTTATCAAAGTTTCTCGCCCTGGATGCGTTTGCTTGGCAACAGAAGATGGGAACCCACTTCCTAATCCATGAAACATCGAGCACCTCGGTAAGTTCTATTCTTAGTTTCATGGTGGTGAGTCTACCCTTACACATAATGTAATTTATAGAGTCTATGGACAGAGTCGGGTAGGTCCTCAGGAGGAACATTCGGAGCCCTCCGGGAGGGTCCAGACAGTTCGAGCTTACTTAACTTGGTCACCGTATATTAAGTGTAGCTTACCTACCCCGGGTTAGAAGAAGATGAATAGCACGCTTTGCGTGGTTCCGTACCCTAAGTGTGTCCTTGTCTCCCTTGTAATTCGGACCTATAATCAAATACATTGTCGTGTGAAAGCAGACTCCACGTGCATTAAGTTTGTACAGGCTCATTTCTTTTATATCTTCTCCTTCTTGTCTATAACGAAGTTGTGCAACTATTTTTGATATTTAATCCAGGTTATTCATATGATATACAAGGTATATTGTTGATCTTCTTTTGGATCTTAGCATTGCTAGATGGTCTACTCGCCTGAAAACCAAAGCCAATGGAAGGTATGGAGTGTTCTATCGAGTTAGACTGGTCAGGAACCCTAAGTATGCCACTCTACCTATATTTCGGCAGGTCTCAGCAGGGCGGGTCCAGAAGGAATTCGAAACTAAAAAGATTGCACTAATATATTTTTATCATGTTGAATTCCTTCAAATTAAATATCAAAAAAGAAAAATAAGATGCAAACAAGTTGTAGACGAGAAGACGAATGGTACTGCTTTTCTTGTCTTTGATGCGTAGCAAAAACGAAAAACTCATGATGATGGTGGATGTTGTTGGAGTTGCTAAGCTCCGACAATCCCGGGGGGGCCCGCCGCTAAAGTTTTATACATTGAAAGTGGGCGTTATCGGAGTTAACAAGTTCCGACAACTCCCATGTGGGCCAGTGGTCGATGTGAAGAATTAATGGTGATCTAAATGAAGATGGTGAAGAAATCACCCTGAGGACGTCTGTCGTCGACGTATTATGCATTGACAGTGGACACCGTTGAAGCCAAGAAAGCTCCGATGATTCTTGGGGGCCCGCCGTCGACGTTCTACGCGTTGACAGTGTGCGCCATCGAAGCTACCAAGCTCCGACAACCCCCAGAGGCCCGCCGTCAACGTTTCTAAGTGTTAATAGTGGGCGCCGTCGGACCTACAAATCTCCGACAACACCTAGGGGGCCCGTCGTTGATGTTTCTAAGTGTTGATAGTGGGTGCTGTCAGACCTACTTAGCTTCGACAACTCCCAAGGGGCCCGCTGTCGACGCAACAAAGGGTCCCTAGAAATGTCGGAGGTAAACTTTGGAACTTGGAGCTATCGTTTTGTCTACGAGCGAGAAGCGAAGTCATCAAGACATTGTCAAATCCTTTTGGTACACGTTCACAATCAAATTGTGTAAATCTATCAGGGGGCCAACAATATAAAGGATAATGCATTGAAGACACACACAAAATGGAATTCATTCAGTCAAAAGATTGGATTTCATTGATTCAAAATGAGGATTACAAGTTGAAGGCAAAAAAAAAAGGAAAAGTCCTAATTACTGGAGTTTCTATTGAAGAACGAGGCAATTGTTTTGGCAACATCTCGAACGCTGTCCCTGGCGGCTTGTTCCTCCTCGGCATAGGTCCTTCGAACACCGGAGCTAAAGAAATTTGGGGGTCATGGCTTTTAAAACATGCCACAATGTATTTAGCAATGTTCCAGGCCAGAGTCCTTCCTTCAGTCTGCAGTTCGTCTATGACTACGTCGCCCACGGCGTCAAGTTTCTTACCAGCAGAGGTCAACGCCACCAACGCCTTCTCCATCTCTAGCTCCGGGTTAGCCGGATGTACTGGGCTGAAACCAAACGGCACCAGAGCTTCGTTGGCATGCCTTAATAAGTCCCAGACATGCTGGGACGTAGCTGCTCTCAACTCATTTAGGTCCTCCAGTGACTTCCAGGAAGCTAAAAGTTCCGCAGAACCTTCCTTGGAGAAGCGCTCGACTTCCTTAGTGTGATGTTGAATACTTTCAGCCATCCACTTTTCTTGGTTGCTAAGTTCTTTCTCCCGGAGGTAGATACGGTTCCTCCAATCTGCCAAGTCTTTCTCCTTGGCCTTTACCTTCTCCTCCCTGGTGGAGATATCAATCTCTCTTTTGGAGACATCCTTCTCCACCTGCCAAATCCTCTCGTTTTTTGAGTGCAATACTGCTCAAATTGTTTGGCGCGGTCAGCCAAACTCTGCTCGCCCAGTGTTAGCCTCTGGGCGAGTTCCACCTCCCTATTCAGGATATCATCCTGCTCCTCAAGCAGCTTATCTTCCCTCTCGCTGAGAGCTTCGTGATGCTTGAGAAGTACTTCATATAATTCTTTGAGGTTGTCCCGACGATCATTAGCAGCTTCATTGGTCTCCCTGGCATGCTCAAAAATATCTCGAATCTTCTCATCAAGAGCATTGATGGCAGCCTCCCACTCGTTCAACAAGCAGTCCACCACCGCTAGCCGAGCCTTCTCCTTGGCCACCCACTCTTTCTGGTCAGCCAGCCAAGACTATGTCAGATTTATCTCGATGTGAAGTCTATTGCACCAACGCATTAAGGTGTTGCGCTCTTCTTCAAGAGCCATGCTTTCATTGTCAAAGGTGAGTTGGACCAGGCAGAGACTTGAAGAAGCATTGTCAATAGACAACACAAGGGGGATAGGCTCTGGACCGGCTTGAGGTGCTTCAGCAGACTCCATTAGGTCTTCCAAAATTACAACCGGATCCCATGGCACAAGCATGTTATTCAACAGCTCCACATCATTGGGTGTGGTTTCTGGGAGCTCATCAATATCAACAGCAGAAGAAGGACCCGCCACAGGAGCTCCGACCTCCAGGGCTGATGAAGAAGGTCCCTCGACCAGATCTTCAATCATTGGCTCTGAAGATGAAGGACATGCAGGCAGATCCTCTTATTGCCCCAGCTCGGACATATCCACCTCTGGAGCCGTCGCTTCTAGAGCTAGCACTGAAGTGTTACCCGGAGCTTCCACCACCACAGGAATAGACGCTAGAGCCTCCACAGCAGGCGCTAGAACTCCCGGTGGTTCCACAAAATCTTCCTCGGTGTGGTCCAGTACTACCACGGATCCTCGGGTGTCAGTTCAGGACTTGTTTGCACGACAGATGACACTAGAGCTATCGTGTCATCTGCCACCACCACTGGGGAAGAAGTAGGAACTTTGGTGGGAGCTTCAGGTGATGCAACCTCCGGAGCTGCCATAGGCAGTGGAGCTATTGTGCTCATTCTAGACATTCTGGAAATGGAAAGTAGGGAATTCAAGACAAAGCAAAGAGCAAAATCAAGGCAAAATTTAAAGAGTGGATCCTCACCTTGGAGTATTGTCACTCTAGTCAGTGCGAATTCTCTTCCTCAGGTGCTGGGAGATAGATCCCACCGTTGTAGGCATGGCAGATGCTCCGGGGCCCGAACTTGGAGTAGTGGCGGTAGCAGGAGCTGCCACCTCAGAGACCTCCACCATCATGGTTGTACCCTGGACCCAGAGCCACCAGTTGGCATAGTGGCCGAAGTTGACTTGCTAGAGCCAGCACCTTCTCCCAATGCTGGATTCGAAGAATCAGCCGAAGCTGGAGGCACGTCACCAGATACCTAAGCCAGGGTTCAGGGGTTCATCCGTCGGAGCTTCCCTTACTTTTCTTCCATCACTCCTCGTCAGCTTCCGCTTGCGACTAGCAACTTTGACGGGAGCCTTCTCCTCACCCTTGCCACAGGTAGACTTCTTTGGAGGGGAAGCAGCGAGACCTTTGCCCATCCCGCTGACCAGTGTAGGTCTGGAGCTATCATGGGAGTTGGGAGCTCTGGCGATAAAAATCCCAGGCGAAGGAACGCTTCGACATTTCTCCACGAGGCCCAAGTCATCAAGAGCTGGCATCTTCTTTCAAAGCTCCCTTCTAATCTCTTCCACCATGTTTAAAGGCAGGAAACCCGCCGGAGGAGTCAGATCATCAGGGCCGATGACTCCGTGCTGCAACAACTGAAGATGGAGTTTCAAAGCTCCTTCATTCAGATTGGACCCGAAGCCAGTCTAGATCCGGTTGTGGTCGTGCTCTCCACTGAATACCCAAGCAGGCCATTCCCTCATCTGCAGTGGAGCCAACCAGTTTGTCAAGAAGTTGGTGATGACCATTAGAGGAGTCACCCCTCCCTCGATGCACTCCTAGATCCTTGTCAGGATTGGGTTGTATTCTTCTGACTGCATTGGAGCCACTTCCCAGATGTCGGTGTCGATGTTGGGGAGACTCTCGGGTAACTTCAGCATGTCTTGGTGTTCCACAGTGATCACCACCCAATCTTTCTTCCAGGTGTCCCACTTCCCAGATGGAAATGTCTTTAGGTACTTGAGCGGCGAGTTCTTGCGCTTCACGAAGTAGTAGAATCCCAAGTACTCGTTGCTCTTCCCAGTTGCGTGGACCGTGAAGAAGGTCCGGAAGAGCTCGACGTAGGGCTGCACTCCCACCAACATCTAGCAAAAGTGGACAAAGGTCGCCACTAGCAAGAAGGAGTGGGGGCTGAGGTGGTGAAGCTGCAGACCGCAGAAGTCCAGCAACATCAGTAGGAAGCTTGAAAATGGTGGGATTAGCCCCACCATAGCATACAATAGGAGGTAACAATCTCCCTGGGATTCTCCTTCTTGAAGGGGAACTTGCTGGTACAAATCCTGTTGTTGAAGGAATCACTCAAGCACCCCATGTAGGTCTCTTCAAGTCTTCATCCTTCTTGATCCGGCTCCGAGGAAGTCCCAACTCCATCGCCGCAAAGTGGAGTAGAGGAGGAGGAAGGATTGCGAGGGCGGACGGCTCTAAGCACAATGTCAGATGAAGGCGTGAAGAGTTCTCTCCCTCTGCAGACTTCCCTCTTTAGTAAGCCACTGCAATGCTTGGATTGAAACTACCTCCTGACCCAAATCATAGATGACACTGTCAATGACAAATGGGCCCAGGTCCACTTCGGCAGAAAGATCGAAGTTATCACACCAGGTGATCGTTGTCATGATGGGAAGTTGGAAGCCTGATGGCGGCGGCCTGACAGGGTGCTCGGAACCAATACCGTTTTTGTATTGGAAACTGGTGACCTTTAATTTTGTGAGATCTGCATGCCTGGATCTCATCTTCCGCATCAAGAGGACCCACGTGGAGATAATTTAACTAATGACTGGTAAGAAACATCTCGAACACTGTCCCTGGCAACTTGTTCCTCCTCGGCACTAGGTCCTTCGAACACCAAAGCTAAAGACATTTGGGGGTCCTGGCTTTTAAAACATGCCAGAACGTATTTAGCAACGTTCCAGGCCAGAGTCCTTCCTTCAGTCTCCAGTTCGTCAAAGACTACGTTGCCCACGGCGTCGAGTTTGTTACCAGCAGAGGTCAACGCCACCAGCGCCTTCTCCATCTCTGGCTCCGGGTCAGCCGGATGTACTGGGCTGAAACCAAACGGCACCAGGGCTTCGTTGTCATGCCTTAATAAGTCCCAGACTTGCTGGGACGTAGCTGCTCTCAACTCCTTTAGGTCCTCCAGTGACTTCCAGGCAGCTAAAAGTTTCGCAGAACCTTCCTTGGAGAAGCGCTCAACTTCCTTAGTGTGTTGCTGAATACTTTCAGCCATCCACTTTTCTTGGTTGCTATGTTCTTTCTCCCGGAGGTAGATACGGTTCCTCCAATCTGCCAAGTCTTTCTCCTTGGCCTTTACCTTCTCCTCCCTGGTGGAGATATCAGTCTCTCTTTTGGAGACGTCCTTCTCCACCTGCCAAATCCTCTCCTTTTTTGAGCGCAATACTGCTCAAATTGTTTGGCGCGGTCAGCCAAACTCTGCTCGCCCAGTGTTAGCCTCTGGGCGAGTTCCACCTCCCTATTCAGGATATCTTCCTTCTCCTCAAGCAGCTTATCTTCCCTCTCGCTGAGAGCTTCGTGACGCTTGAGGAGTACTTCATTTAGTTCTTTGAGGTTGTCCCGACGATCACTAGCAGCTTCATTGGTCTCTCTAGAATGCTCAAAAATATCTCGAATCTTCTCGTCAAGAGAATTGATGGCAGCCTCCCACTCGTTCAACAAGCAGTCCACCACCGCTAGCCGAGCCTTCTCCTTGGCCACCCACTCTTTCTGGTCAGCCAGCCAAGACTGTGTCAGATTCATCTCGATGTGAAGTCTATTGCACCAATGCCTTAAGGTGTTGCCCTCTTCTTCAAGAGCCTTGCTTTCATTGTCAAAGGTGAGTTGGACCAGGCGGAGACATGAACAAGCATTGTCAATAGACAACACCAGGGGGATAGGCTCTGGACTGGCTTGAGGTGCTTCGGCGGACTCCATTAGGTCTTCCAAAATTACAACTGGATCCCATGGCACAAGCATGTTATTCAACAGCTCCACATCGTTGGGGGTGGTTTCTGGGAGCTCATCAATATCAACAGAAGAAGAAGGACCCGCCACAGGAGCTCTGACCTCCAGGGCTGATGAAGAAGGTCCCTCGGCCAGATCTTCAATCATTGGCTCTGAAGATGAAGGACATGCAGGCAGATCCTCTTATTGCCCCCTCGGACATAGCCACCTCTGGAGCCGTCGCTTCTAGAGCTGGCACTGAAGTGTTACCCGGAGCTTCCACCACCATCAGCATAGACACTAGAGCCTCCACAGCAGGCGCTAGAACTCCCAGAGGTTCCACAAAATCTTCCTCAGTGTGGTCCGGTGCTACCACAGATCCTCGGGTGTCTGTTCAGGACTTGTTTGCACGACAGACGATGCTAGAGCTGTCGTGTCATCTGCCACCACCACTGGGGAAGAAGTAGGAACTTTGGTGGGAGCTTCAAGTGATGCAACCTCCGGAGCTGCCACCGGCACCGGAGCTACAGCAGGCACCGGAGCTGTTGTGCTCATTCTAGACATTTTGGAAATGGAAATAGGGAGTTCAAGACAAAGCAAAGAGCAAAATCAAGGCAAAATTTAAAGTGTGGATCCTCACCTTGGAGTATTGTCACTCTAGTCGGTCCGAATTCTCTTCCTCAGGTGATGGGATATAGATCCCACTGTTGTAGGCATGGCAGACGCTCCGGGCCCCAAACTTGGAGTAGTGGCGGTAGCAGGAGCTGCCACCTCAAAGACCTCCACCATCATAGTTGTACCCCGGACCCAGAGCCACCAGTTGGCACAGTGGCCGGAGTTGACTTGTCAGAGCCAGCGCCTTCTCTCTATGCTGGAGTCGAAGAATCAGCCGAAGCTGGAGGCACGATCACCACAGACCTAAGCTGGGGTTTAGGGGTTACATCCGCCGGAGCTTCCCTTACTTTGCTTCCATCGCTCCTCGTCAGCTTCCTCTTGCTACTAGCAACTTCGACGGGAGCCTTCTCCTCACCCTTGCCAGAGGTAGACTTCTTTGGAGGGGAAGCAGCGGGACCTTTGCCCATCCCGCTGACCAGTGTAGGTCTGGAGCTATCATGGGAGCTGGGAGCTCTGGCAATAAAAATCCCAGGCAGAGGAACACTTCGACATTTATCCACGAGGCCCAAGTCATCAAGAGCTTGCATCTTCTTTCAGAGCTCCCTTCTAATCTCTGCCACCATGTTTAAAGGCAGGAAACCCACCGGAGGAGTCAGATCATCAGGGCCAATGACTCCGTGCTGCAACAACTGAAGATGGAGTTTCAAAGCTCCTTCATTCAGATTGGACCCGAAGCCAGTCTCGATCCGGTTGTGGTCGTGCTCTCCACAGAATACCCAAGCAGGGCATTCCCTCATCTGCAGTGGAGCCAACCGGTTTGTCAAGAAGTTGGCGATGACCATTAGAGGAGTCACCCCTCCCTCGACGCACTCCTAGATCCTTGTCAGGATTGGGTTGTATTCTTCTGACTGCATTGGAGCCACTTCCTAGATGTCGGCGTCGATGTTGGGGAGACTCTCAGGTAACTCCAGCATGTCTTGGTGTTCCACAGTGATCACCATCCAATCTTTATTCCAGCTGTCCCACTTCCAAGATGGAAATGTCTCCAGGTACTTGAGCGGCGAGTTCTTGCGCTTCACGAAGTAGTAGAATCCCAAGTACTCGTTGCGCTTCCCAGTTGCGTGGACTGTGAAGAAGGTCTGGAAGAGCTCGACGTAGGGCAGCACTCCCACCGACATCTAGCAAAAGTGGACAAAGGTCGCCACTAGCAAGAAGGAGTGGGGGCTAAGGTGGTGAAGCTGCAGACCGCAGAAGTCCAGCAACATCAGTAGGAAGCTTGGAAATGGTGGGATGAGCCCCACCATAGCATACGACAGGAGGTAACAATCTCCCTGGGATTCTCCTTCTTGAAGGGGAACTTGCTAGTACAAATCCTGTTGTTGAAGGAGTCACTCAACCACCCCATGTAGGCCTCTTCAAGTCTTCATCCTTCTTGATCCGGCTCCGATGAAGTCCCAACTCCATCGGCGCAAAGTGGAGTAGAGGAGGAAGAAGGATTGCGAGGGCGGACGGCTCTAAGCACAATGTTTGATGAAGGCGTAAAGAGTTCTCTCCCTCTGCAGACTTCCCTCTTTAGTAAGCCACTGCAACGCTTGGATGGAAACTACCTCCTAACCCGAATCGTAGATGACACTGTCAATGACAAATGGGCCCAGGTCCACTTCGGTAGAAAGATCGAAGTTATCACACCAGGTGATCGTTGTCATGATGGGAAGTTGGAAGACTGAGGGCGGCGGCCTGATAGGGTGTCAGAACCGATACCGTTTTTGTATTGGAAACTGGTGACCTTTAATTTTGTAAGATATGCACGCCCGGATCTCATCTGCCGAATCAAGAGGACCCACGTGGAGATAATTTAACTGTTGACTGTCACCCTAACGGCTCATGAAAAGACCTTTGAATCCACGAATCGAAGATGGCCCCACCTATGGTAGAATAATCTCAACCAATGGATTTCTCCGGGAGGTGGGCCCGGGGGCCACTATTTGTATCCTGCGTACTGAGTACCCCACGATATTGTAAAAAATGCCAAAGAGTTCCTACGTTCGAGTTGAAGACCCCCGAAGGCAACAAATGGCTGATGGCACTGGGCCCGCATCCCTCATTTGGGTAGCTCCGATACTACCACGTGTCCAGCGAGACTGGGTTTACCTCCCTTCAAAGGGAAGCTCCGGTCCTGCCACACATCTAGCAACCCCGGAGCTAATCCCCGATAGAGGGAAGCTCCGTTGCCACCACGTGTCGAGTGGCTTTGGACCTACCTCCCTGCAGAGGGAAGCTCCGAAGCTGCCACGTGTTATACCTTTGGAGCTTCGCCAGCAACGACTACAGAATATCCAATGGCACGGACATTCAAGAGGCTATTAAAACAGCTGTTACAAGACATGATTAACGTGTCATTAATTCAGTATTAATGACACACGATCAGAGGACCATTAGTACCGGTAGCGACACCATTAAGGTGCGTTATCACACTGTTAATCATACTTAATACATGTAGATCATGTATTAGGCAATTGAATACCGTTGGGGCAACTTGTCGGGCCAGGCAACCTCTGTAATAGCCAGTCCTTGGCATATAAAAGGGTTGCGCCGCACGGTAGAAACCGAGCTGAAGCAAGCAACCTCAAGTAAACTCTCACACAGCCAACAACCACCCCGTGGAGTAGGGTAGTACGCTCAGGCGGCCCAAACCACGTAAAAACTCCCCGTGTCACTATCTCGTTCATAATCTTACGCGCGCCCTAACCAAATACGAACCTCTGCGAATTATGCTTTAGTAGTACCAGGAGAAGTGTCATAGCAACACTTCGACACAAACCCTTCGAGTTTGGCCTAGACTTGATGTTCAAATTCAAATGCCATTGGGTCATCATCTTGAACATTTATCTACCTCAAACATAATAATGAGTTTGAAGGAGAGATGTGTTCTCAAATTCTCCCGGTGGTGGCTTTGAGCTTGATGTGGCCTCCCCTTTCCTGCCAAACTAGCTCTTTGCAATTTTTGTTCTTGTGCAATATAAAAAAACAAAAAAAACAACTCAAAAATGGGTTACATTAGCTAAAAAGCATGGTGTAACTTTTGTCAAATTGTTTTGCCCAACTTGAAACTACTTACAAATGAAATGAATATTTAAGGGAAATATTTTTTGTTTGAATTAGGAAGATGAATTCAAGTGGTTACGCCCAAGATTCATATCCAAATAAATTTATTTCCTAACTAAAAATTTTAGTTTTATGACGGTTGGAAATTTTATTTTCCAACATGCAAGTGTGAAAATTCAAACATGCTAAATGTAAATGCAAAGATCAATGGGAAACTCAAATATGCAATTAGGAAAACAAATATGAGATAACTAACAATTAACCTATTGGCAAGGACGCATCAAATTTTTGAAGTGCGATGAGTGGTACTTACCTCTGTCTAGTTTGGTTTGATGATTTGTTGTCCAATCCCGGAGTTGAAGATGTGGACAACTTCTCTTGATTGACATGCCAAATCTCCTTTGGCTTGTTAGTTGGACATGTGGACCACATGATGGCCCTAGCCTCTCCATCATCTTGATGAAGACTTGTTGATATAGTGACGATTTCTCCCTCTTGAAGATATTTTTTTGTGAGCATGGCGAGGCTTGTCCATCTATAGGGGTGTCACTTTGAACTTATTGATATTCCTTAAGTTCAACACATATATTGATCATGGATCAAGAGCTTCCTTGGGCATGATGACATGTTGACTCCACAATAAAACAAGAAATGCTTCATTAAAAATGTCACTTTCCCTATGTTGCATAAGCTTGGTCGAACGATAGGGATATCAACAAGTGATTGTTGGATATCTTGGATTTTGAATGCTCTTAAAGTTTCTTGTCTTGGCCAAGAGCTTCGTGTAAATGTTTTCTTGATTTCTTACTTGACCATGGACAAGATACTACAAAGTAGGCAAGTTGCACTTAAATCCCTTGAAATACTCATAGCCTCCTTGATTACAAGAGTGATATTAATTCAACTCTTGACCTCCTTGTGAATGGTAGCCATTGGAGTTGTTGTTTGAAAGGAAGAACCCTCATGGGTCTTAGGGAAATGATTCCCCAAGTGTCCCATGTTGCCATGGATTTTCACAAATCATGTGAATATCCCTGACTTGGATAATTCCAAACAATTCTCTATTGGCTTGATCTTCATGATACTTAATGGGAGGTGTAGTTCCATAACTAGCACGTCCACCTTGTTAAGTGGTATGCATGCCAAGCTAAGAGAACAAGAGCATTCTTTAATCCACCCCTAGAGTAGAGATCGTATTCTCATTCATGATGAATGAGAATCGGAATCCATCTCCGGCACGAATGTGGTCATGGATTGGTGGAGCCAACCCATGACATGAGTGTTGGATTAAGAGCCAACTATCCACCCCATTATGGAGGCAAACCAAGAAGAACTCTTGGAGCCTCCCCCAAGCTTGAGGATAGATGACTTTGGCTCCTACTAGAAGCTGAAATTCTTCCGCGAAAGGCAATGGTGGTGCCTAGGAGACATTTGTTGAGGTATGCCATGAATCATCTTGTAGTTGAGCACTTGTGTCCCCGTTGGCCATCCCATGACATGGGTTAGCCAACACTAACCTGTTTTCACAAAAAGGAGAAAACAAATAAGGGTAATCCTGTCTAATAACTATTAGTACCTATAGCTTAATCACAAGTAGATAGCTATTCTTCACTTCCTTTGCCTTCCATGGAAACGGCGCTAAAAATGCTTGTTGACGTTTCTTACGTTGTCGGTACCCTACGTTCCGGGTACCCCACGGTACCACAAGAAGTGCAAGAGATTTCCACCTCTCGGGGTTAAAGGTTTCCTCAGGCCCCACATGTCACATGGCACTGGACCTGCCTCCCTCATATGGGTAGTTCCGGGACTGCCACGTGTAATAAAAGACCGGAGCTAGACTCCTTACTTAGGGAAGCTCCGGTGTTGACACGTAATTAATAACCCCGGATATACCCCCCCCCCCCCCCCCCGTAGAGCGAAGCAGCGGTGCCGCCACGTGTATAAATGTGACGGGCCCAGCTCCCTACACGGGGAAGCTCCAGGGCTGCCACATGTGGAGCCTCCGGACCTACACCACCAACGGAAACACAGGCGGATCTCCCACAACACGAACATTCAAGGGACTGTTAAAGCGGCAGTTACAAGCTTTGATTACGTGTCATTAATGCTATATTAATGACACACGATCAGTGTACTAGGGGTAACGTGGCTATTAAGGCACATTATCACACTATTAATCATGCTTAATACCCATAGATAGTGTATTAGGTCAGTAAATACGCCAGGGCCACATGTTGGGCCAGGCAGATATTGTAATAGTCAGTCCTTACACTATAAAAGGACTGGTTGCGCGATACATAGGGACACAAGCTCATACGCCTGCTTACAGAAGAGAGATCCTCAATACAACAACAAACACCACGTGGAGTAGGGTATTACGCTGAGGCATCCCAGACCACGTAAATTACCTGTGTCACCATCTTGTTCCTGATCTCTGCGTGCCCAAACAAATACAAGAACCGCGGGCTACATTTGGTAGTACCGGGGGAAGTATGGTTTTCACACTTTGACATTTTGGCGCGCCAGGTAGGGGTACCCGAGATCTCAAGATGGTGAACTCCACCGTAGGATCCTGCAACAGAAACATAGCTGAGAAGCTTGCTAGAGGCAACCCCTCTAACATGCAGCATCTAGCAGGCGCTGTTGTCCCGACGGGCGTTATGCCACCACCACCACCATCTTCCCCAGCAAATAATGCTGGACAGCAGGAGGGGGTACTTGTGTCGGTCACAACATCGGCAAACAACAACCCCGAGAACGCGCTAATTGCTGCGCGAACCCTATTGGAGAACCCACCAGCGCCCGGAGCACCTCTGGGTGCGATGGAGCAGTGGCACGCTGATGTATGACATCTGGTTGCAGCCGCAGCCGATGCCATCAGCAACCAAGGTCCTCCCCCTTCGGGGCAGGCAACAGCTCAATGTAGGACCTTGTCTGGAAGACTTGGTCCTCACGCGTCACAACACTGGCGCCGTGTTGTTTCTCAGTAGGTGACCTCATTGCCTTCCGGGGCATGACGCACCCACACCATCACAAGGATTCCAACCCATGACCTACGGTCGGAACTTGATCGCCATTACCAGCAATAGGACAGTCGCGTCCATATCGAGCATGCTCACGAGAGTCGAGAGGCTCGGGACAACCCTGCTCCTCAGGGAGTAGTAGGAGGCTGTTATGCCCTGGCCATGCACTTACACATGGTCAGATGGCCACAGAAGTTCTAGCCTCATTTACCGTAGAAATTCGACGGGACTGTCAACCAATATCTTGAAATTTACTCCACTGCTATACTTGCAGCGGGGGGCGATGAGGCTGTGATGGCCAACTACTTTCGAGTGGCCTTAACCGGAACCGCTAGGTCCTAGTTTATTAGCCTCCCACCTGACTCCATCAACACTTGAGCGGAACTATGCCAACAGTTCACTGCTAATTTCGGGAGTTCATACACTCGACTAGGCACTGAACTAGACCTTTTTGTTGTCCAGCAAAAAACGGGAGAGTCGCTGCGATCCTTCATCCAACGATTCCCTTAGGTACGCATTACCATCCCATCCATCTCGAGCACCTCTATTATTGTTGCATTCAGATAGGGCGCTCGAGACAAAAAGATGTTGGAGAAGCTGGCAATCAAAGAAGTCACCAGCGTCACGGAACTCTTTAGCCTAGCAGACAAATGTGCTAAAGCTGCAGAGGGCCGTGAGATGCACTAGAAGCCAGCTCCGGAGGCCAACAAGAAGACCTCCAAAGCTGAAGCCACTACATCCGGAGGTGGCAAAAAGAAAAAAAAGCCTAACGGCCGAAGAAGCCGTCGGCTGATGCACCTACCACTGCGGCTGCTGCACTCTGGGTGGTCGGGGGCCATGCCCCGTGAGACGACCTCGGCCATCGTCAGTGTGGGGACCAGAATCCCGACCTCCAAGGATCTCATTGGGTGGTGCCGTATGATGTGACACCTAACAGTATACAAGAATAGAATGAGAACAAATTTACAATACCATGTCTTTATTGATAAGCACAGCGGAAGTTTAAAAGTACTAGCGGAAGGAAAGAGAACTATACATCATAGCTACGCTCTCAGCACTAGCTATGCAAAAGCAAAGTTATCCATGCCCTGGATACTTTGCACTAGCAACACACAATTCACAACGGCGTGCAGGGTTCCCCTCGGCTGTAAACCCTGGAGGGGTGCAGCCTCGTCATTAAACCTGTCATCAGTCGTATAATCAGCAAAACTCGTTAACTGCAAACGTGAGCATAAGGCTCAGCAAGACTAACCCTACTCACTAGACATATGCAAGGATGAATACTAAGCAATGGTAAGAAATAGCATAAAGGACTCGCCTACAAGTGGATCCTTATAGTCATGTTTTAATTAGCACATGACATTCCTCAGGCACGGCACATCATAGACTCCGCAATCAAACAAGAAACGCTTTACCAATGATATGACGTGCACAAAGCACATAATGCTATTACAGGTAAAGTATGGGGAAACTGTAAACTTTTAATTGTACTATCTCTAAGCCAAACAGGGTTGTCCAAGCAATTTATAAACCAATATATCATATTCTCCTAACTTCTTTAGTATTTACTACGTCACGACGCAGTGAACAAGTGGTACTCTATTACCGTGAGGGACGGTGATTACAATCAGGACATACCCGGAACAACATGACACATACACACTTTCGGAAATGCCAGCGAGTACTTTCAGTAGTACCTACATAACAATTCAGTACTAGTCGTATATGGCCACCTTTCACTAAACACTCGAATGTCTAACCGGTCGATCTGTCACGAGCAGGAGGTCACTGCGTGGGGCATACTCTGACGTGCCCACCAGCTGATTTACACCTTGCTGCCCTCAACCCACACCTATAAAACAGAATGGAATGCCTCGACAAACCATTATCGAGCTACGTCAGTTTACTGGAGCCCATTCCTCCAGTATGTCGCCGGTACAATTCAAGTTTTTCATGCAGGATAGCACACGAAACGGTCCTCAATCGACACAAGCAGGGCTACGCAGGTGAGACCACGTCTCACTGCATCCTATCCACTGCTCGGTCTCAATTTCATATTCATAAACCATTTTCTTATTCCAGAATCTACCGTGTGATAAAATTGCTATCTCGCGAGTAGATTCCAACTACTCGACTTCTACCGAAATCCTATGAGCATAAGCATAGCAGTGTCTACTCAATGGGTCGTCCTACCCAAGACTCCATAGGATTTTATGGTCATGCAAGTGGATGTCAAACACCTTAAACATAATGCACAATCATCTGAAGACGTAAGGTGAATGAGAAACTGTAAAAACACTGTAAGGAACTTAATGCAAACCGTGGCTTACCTGAATGCCAGTTTGAGTTTATGTTAGTTTTTGGCAGCTGGACCTCCAAGGCTTTTGGCTGCTCCTCGACTTCAGCTACTACACGATATGCATATACTAGGTATAAATGATTTTGTGAATAATTAATATGCTTAAGGTGGGGTGAGTATATTAAGATAAAATAAGATAATTATATTAGTTGACTTTGGGATTTTTATGGTGGATACTAGAGATTATAGAGAAGACTCTTGCAAAGAATAGGAGATGATAAAAGGTGTTTGTTATTCTTAACAATTAAGGTAAACAATAATCTTCTCTAAATTTTGGTTGAAATTTTTGGAGATGTATTATGGCTACCAAGGGTTGAATCATGTAGAAGGGGTCTCACTGGTTCTAGAAAAATTTGTATCAAAATTTCCGAGCTTCCTACAGGGAGAAATTGATTTTTCAAGTTTGGGTAAATTTCTGGAAATTGATTTTCCATTTTTCTCAATTTATAACTATATAGAGATTTGGAATTTGGATCAACCTAGTATTTTAAGTCTAAAGAGCTTGAAACTTTTACTGGAAATCAAAGGTATTAAAAATAGTGTTCTGACCAAAATTGGAAATTTTCCAATTAACAGAACTGTGGGAATAAAATCTTTAAGCATTTTTCTTATCTAAATTATGGAGAAATGTCTATGGCTTTTAATACAAATCCAAGTGAAACACTGGACATTATTCTTCATGCTGGTTCTAACAAAATTTATTTGGGAATTTTTGGATAATTCTACTGGAAGTTATGGATTTTCTAAGTTTGCATTGAATCTGGATTTTTTTTCCTATTGGAAATTTCAAATAAAAGGGGCCGGTCCCACTTCATTTGAATGGGACAATCTCATCTGGGCCACACTGGGGGTCACGGAGTTCAACCGCACAGTCGCACCAGATCCAGTGCCGCAGCTGATCCCGGACGTTTGAATAGGCGCTGACAAGTGGGGACCATAGGCCTTCGTCTACCTCGCGACGCGACGGCGCTTCTCGCCGGAACCGCGGTGGTGCTTCGCCGGACTTAGGTGCGTCGACGTCCGTTCGGCCTCGCCATGACCGCTCAACCCTAAAATCGACCGTACAAGCCGATGGTGGTGTCCAATCAAGCTGGCGATGGCCGGAGACGGTGGCGCAACGGTGACGGCGGAGCTAGGGTTTTGGCCTTCGTCAGAATTGCCCGAGAATTGCTCAATAGGTTCGGGAAAAGGCCGGGGAGGTTCCTAGGAGAACCAGGAGTATGATTCGGGGGTCAGATTGCAGTGAAATCGCCGGCAAGGCTGAGTTCGACGATGAAGTGCAGTTTTTTAACTGGCGGCCTCGAATACTTGAAATCTAAGATGCTCGGTTGATAACCTTCGGGGTTTTGCGCATGGAGCTTCCTTAGGACATATAGAAACTATCTGCTAACCAGATTTAAGGATGATTGCAAGAATGAAATGAATTTAAGCGTGAAGCTTTGCTGTTCTATTGAGAAACTGTTCGGTTCTCGAACAAGAACTCAAGCCACACTTCATGTCATAAGATTAGATTCAGTGAACATGAACTAGAGAGGATTGCGAACCTTTTTGCTTAAAGGATCGAGGCTAGAGATGGTCTAGAACTGGTGTTCGACGGCAAGACAGTGAAGGTTCTCGGCGGCTTCCTCAACGGCGACTGGGAAACTTCAAAATATGCCAAGCAGAAGCTATGTCACGATAAATGACCAAATGGAATACGTAGAGGAGTTTGTGACATGCCTTTTATCTACTTACAGCTCAGGAAGAAACGGCTGCAATCGTCGGCGAGAGCTCGATGGAACAGGGGCGGCGAAAATGGCGTGAACCGGGATGGTGTCCAACGGCGACGGCCAAGGGGTATTTATAGGGACTGAGGGGAGAGGGGAGCGCGCCACGACGTCAAGCAGGCAAGCAGTTCGGCGGATGCATGCGCGTCGTGGTGTCGTGCGCTGCCGGCGTCGAACGGCGGGGCGAGCTGGAGACAGGGCACCCCCCCCCCCCGTGGGTTTCACTCGAGTGCTTTGGCTGACAGTGGGCCCCACCTCCTCTTATCTACTCCCCTTCTCTGTAACTTCAATTCTCCTACCAAATTTTGTCCAAAAATTCTAGATTTTTGTGGGGAAGCTCAAATAAATATCTAGAATTTGATTCTGCAATTGGATTTTGAATTGGAGCAAGTTTCAGTTGAATTCCAAATTCAAATTTGAATTTGGATGAAATTCAATGGTGCCACTGATTTAATTAGCAATTGAGTTCCAAAATTGTGAAACTATGGGGATAAGTCAAGCAAGTTATGCTGACCATGAGTGTGTGTTCAAATCTAGATGCTCAATCTAGTTGAATAGAATTCAAAAATTGATTCAAAACATGGTTTGAATTTGCAATGTGTCTCAATTAAAATAGCAAATGGAGTTCAAAATTTATGAAACTTTGCAGGAAGTCCATTTGGAGTATTAGAAAACCATAGAAAAATTTATGGCCTCTGAATTGAATAATTTTGACAATACCAAATATACAGTAGTATATATTCAATTTATTTTAATTTGAATATCTATTTGGTACTGCATAATAATTTGGCCTAGCAATCTTTCTTCAAATAATTCCAAACTTTGAAGAGAGGTCAATAGAATTAATCTAAGTTTATTGGTGTAGTTCATTCCTCATGTTAATAAATTTAAACATGAGTAGAAGAAAAGATTTTATGAGATCAAGTTTATAAGCATGGCTATAATTGGTCTCCATTAGGGTTAATAACCAATTTACAACTGAACCTCATATGAAGGAAAATGTGGGATTTTACAGTCAGAAGATGATGGCAGCTCCAATGTATGGTGTCCGATCACAAGATGGACAAGCACAGTCCGGATGAATGCCGAGAGGTCCAAAACCTTGTCGAGCGCTACAACAAGCGCCGAGAAGAAGCTCCTTTCTGTCAATGGAAAGGAAAGCAAAAAGTCGATGAAGCTCCGACTGAGGAGGATCTAGGTTTTCAGGACCCCAAGAAGGTCCTGAAAGTTGTCTACGACACCATCGACGACGACTCCGACGTCTATGACAACGAGCGTCGGAAGACCTTGAACACCATTTATGGTGGTTCTTGGGACATCACCTCTCGCAGCATCCTCAAGACAATGCGGCAGGACATGGCCATTGCAGCTCCCACCGCTAGGGTGGAGCCTCATCAGGAGTAGATGGACCCTCCCATCATTTTTGATACTTCGGACTGCCCCCGCAACATGATCGGAGCTGGCCAACTCCCATTGATTTTGTCTCCGACCATTAACAATGTCCAACTTCACCTTGTAATGGTGGACGGAGATGTAGGGCTGAACCTCATAATCTTCAAAGCCTTCATCAAGCTTCAGCTCCTACCTTTGGACCTTCGCCCATCTCGACCTTTCTGTGGGGTAGGTCTGGGGGCCATTACCCCTCGGCTCCATCACACTCCCAGTGACCTTCGGGACTCGGGAGAATTACAGAATCGAGAAGTTGGTCTTCGACGTCACGCAGATCAGTCTGTTGTTCAACACCATTTTGGGCAGGCCTGCCTTGTACATTTCATGGCCGCCGCCCATTTTGGTTACTTAGTGTTGAAGATGCCAACACCTACGGGCGTTCTTCGGATCCGCGGAGATCGCACCACAGAAATCACTGTGTTGGAAGAACTCTATGCGCTTACTACAGCTCAGAAGGAAGCATCCGGTAAGGAGCCAGCTCCGAACCCACCAAGCATTCGTCATCGAGGCTCTACCTCCGCACCTCGTGTGCAACCAAGCGGCAACACCACGCTCCCGTCAAAGTCATCCAAATTGGTTCCGATGCTTCTTAGACTACCCGTATATTGGGAGGTTTGAACAACAAATAGGAACTCGCGCTCATAACCTTCCTCTGGCGTAATGTCGACGTGTTTGCCTGGCAACCGTCGCAAATGTCTGGGATCCCTCGGGAGGTGATTGAGCACAATCTGAAGATTTATCCCGATGCACGACATGTACACCAGAAGCCCTAGAAGCAATCAATCAAGCGACATAACTTCATCCGACATGAGATCAAGAAGTTGCTCGAAGCTGGTTTCATCCGGGAGGTGTTTAACCTAACATGGCTGGCAAACCCAGTTGTGGTGCCCAAGGTTAGCGGGAAGCTTCGGATGTGAATCGACTACACCACCATGAATAAGGCATGTCCAAAGGATCCATTTCAACTACCTAGGATAGATCAGATAGTGGACTCCACCTTCAGGTGTGAGCTATTGTGTTTCTAGATGCATATTCTATATATCATCAAATCCAAATGTCTAAGGAAGATGAAGATCATACTGCCTTCATAATAGTAGACGGATTGTATTGCTATACTGCCATGCCCTTTGGTCTAAAAATGTTGCTTCAACATTTGTGTGAGCCATGTACAAAACATTTGGAGAGCTATTCAGAGACTTGGTGGAGGTGTACGTCGATGCATCGTCGTGAAGGTCAAGAACGAGGAGTCACTCCTTGACAATTTACAAGCTGTCTTTGACAAGCTGCGGATCACGCGCACGAAGCTGAACCCGGACAACTGTGTCATCGGGGTTAGTTCTGGGAATCTTCTAGGTTTCATGGTGACTCATCGAGGAATTGAAGCAAATCCGGTGAAGATCAAGGCTATAGAAGATATGAGGCCCCAACCCGCATCAAGGATGTCCAGAAGTTAACTGGATGTCTAGCTGCGCTCAGCTAGTTCATCTCAAGACTAGCAGAACGTGCGCTACCCTTCTTCAAACTCTTGAGAAAGTCCGGACCATTTCATTGGTCTGAAGAAGCAGAAAAGGCATTTCAAGAGCTGAAACAGCTCCTCACCGCACTACCAATCTTGGTAGCTCTAAATCCTGGTGAGACTTTACTGCTTTGGATTTCTGCAACTAGCGAAGTTGTCAGCATGGTCCTTGTTGCGGAAAGACCAGAGCCACATCCAGTCCAGGAGCCCAGACCCCTCCGGGAGGGTCCGGAGTTACCTGAAGGTGTGTCTAGGTCCCAGCTTCCAGACACGGAACCTCAAGGTGAAATGCTAGGAGATCAACCTCACTCACCTGAGGGGGTTCACCTGGCCAAACAAGATGATTTGGACCCTTCAAACAAGGTCCGAGTGAACAAGAAAAAGTTGTGAACCCCTACGGAACGGTCCAAGAAGCTCAGCAAAAAGGTTCGGACCCCTCCGGGAGGGTTCAGGTCGATGGAGAAGAAGCTCCGGCCCCTCTGAGAGGATCCAGGCCGTCCAGCGCCCAATATACTTCATCAGCGAAGTACTCCATGATGCCAAGACAAGATACATTGAGGTGCATAGGCTACTTTATGAAGTTCTTATCGCCTCAAGGAAGCTTCGTCACTACTTCCAAGCCCACAGAATATTAGTGGTAACTTCTTTTCCATTGTGTGCTATTTCGCATAACCCTAACTCTATTAGGAACATAGCAAAGTTGGCAGCAGAGCTGGCCGACTTCGATCTCGGATTCGTGTCATGACAAGCAATCAAAAGTCAAGCTTTAGCTGACTTCGTGGCGGAATGGACTCCCTCTCCATCAAACCCTGGGGGCCTCAGTGAGCAGAAACGGGAACCCAAGGTTCTGGTATTCACCAAGCCTCACTGGACTCTCTACTTTGATGGCTCCATACAGAAGCAGGGGGCCAGAGCTGGAGTCCTTCTCCTTGCTCCGACTGGGGAGAAGGTCAAGTACATGGTTCACCTTGATTTCAAGGTGACCAACAATATGGCGGAGTATGAAGCTCTCATCTACAGACTCAAGGTGGCACTATCTTATGGTGTCAAACAGCTGTTGGTGAAGGGTGATTCACAACTCATCATCAAACAAGTCAAAGGTGAATGCTGCTGTAACAATCCCCAACTAGTTGCTTATCTACTTGAAGTCCAGAGGCTCCAGCAGGACTTTGAAGTCCTAGATCTCCACCATGTTCAGTGTCTTCATAACGTTGAAGCTGACGAACTCTCGACGAAGGTTTAAACCAGAGCTCTGGCTCCTGATGGAATCTTCATCCGAAGGTTGTCAATACCAACAGCTCAGCCTACCAAACTGAGCGAAGGGGGCGAGACCAGCACCTCAAGGATGGCGGTCTCAGTGGCCATGTTACCATGGCGTCCACCAAGGGTCGTAGGTGCTGTCGGAAGCTCCGAGCAACCCAGCACGCAAGACTCAGAAGCTCAAGTTAGCTCCAATGCATGGATCTTGGAGATCCGGAGCTACTTTAAAGACAATGTCCTTCCTGAAGATGGTGTATCTGCTGACCGGATTGTCAGGTTGGCTAAAAGATACACACCAGTAGAAGGAGATCTCTACCGGCTGGTGCCAACAGCATCCTAATGTGGTGCATTACAAGGGAAGAAGGTCGTGAGCTTCTCACGGAAATCCATGGAGGCGAGTGTGGGAACCACGCGTCATCCCACACAATTGTTGGTAAAGCCTTTCGACATGGCTTTTACTGGCCTACAGCACTCCAGGATACGGCTGAGCTAGGGAAAAAAATGTGAAGCGTGCCAGTTCCACGCAAAACAGATTCATACACCGGCTTAGTCACTACAAATGGTACCTCCTACATGGCCATTCGCTGTGTGGGGTATGGAAATCTTGGGACCATTCCCAAAGGCCGTCGGAGGTTACAGGTTCCTATATGTCACTGTTGACAAGTTCACCAAGTGGCCGGAAGCAACTCCAGATGTGAATATCAACAAGCAATCAGCAATCAAGTTCTTGAAGTCCATTATATGTAGATTTGGAGTTTCAAGCAAAGTCATAACTGACAATGGAACCCAATTCACAAGTGTTGCATTTCAAGAACATTGCGAAGACCACAGCATTCAACTCAGCTACGCCTCAGTAGCTCACCCAGCAAGTAATGGCCAGGCCGAGATAGCAAATGCAGAAATTCTAAAAGGACTCAAGACGCGCACATATGAGCGCCTGAAAAGCATGGAGCCAACCGGATTGAGGAGCTTCCATCCACATTGTGGGCGAACAGGACAACTCCAAACCGGTTAACTGGGGAGACTCCCTTCTCCCTCGTGGATGGAGCTGAAGTCGTCCTTCCTCCAGAGATCACTTTGGGGTCCCTCCGTGTCTGGACCTTCGATGAAGCCGCACATGACCAGGTCCAGCGTGAATACCTTGACCTCGTCGATAAGGGAAGGTGCCAAGCAGCTGTTCAGAATGCACGTTATCGCCAAGCGCTCCGGTGCTCTCATCAAAGGCATGTGCACAACTGACAGCTTGAAGAAGGTGATCTTGTGCTTCAGAAGATACTAACTCGGGAAGAAATGAATAAAATTTCCCCAAATTGGGAAGGTCCTTTTTGAGTGATCAAAGTATCCTGACCCGAATTCGTTCGCTTGGCAACTAAGGATCGAACTCCACTTCTTAATCCATGGAACATCGGGCACCTCTGTAACTTTTAAGCTTAGAATCACAAGAAGTGCAAGAGATTTCCACCTGTCGGAGTTAAAGGTTTCCTCAGGCCCTGTTGACGGTCCTTAAGTACCATATTTTGATCGTCAATTCACCTCATAATGTGCATAAAAGAAACACAAAACATAGTGGTAGGGATATACACTAACCCAATTCCACAAGTGTTGTTGTCTATTTGTATGCAGGTGAATTATTACCCAAAATACCAAAACATGCAGGGATGAATACATGAAAATGGATTTCAACGAATCAGGCGATGACACGTGGCAACACATGGATCAAATGGCCCACAAACGGAAGAATACGAGGAGATCCAGCGGTGTTGCACCCATATACATCAAGGGGGCCCACCTGGAAGCCACCTGGAGGAAGCGCTCCCCAAGGGGAGGCTTGACCAGGTCGGCCGAACCAGGGGTTCGGCCGACCCCTTCCTAGCGCGAAACCCAGTCAAATGACATGTGTTGGCTCCTCCCAACTCCCTGGTGTCAATGGTGACTGATTCCGCGTTAATTGTGGCGGGAACCGACCCTTCTCCACCTATAAATAGACCCCCTCACCTCACTTCTCACACACCCCAAAAGTTTAGAATAGTGTTACACTCCAAAGGTTTAGAGTAGTCCTAGAGGCTACCAAAGTAGAAGGAGAGTGTGGTGAAGAGTCTAAGAGAAGGAGGCTTGGGCTTGTCAAGTCCCTCTTCTACACTTGTACCCCTACAATGTTTGTACTCAATCAAGTAAGCCATTGTGAATTCAATACAAGTTTGATCTTTTATTCTTAGTAGTTTGCACAAGTAGTTAGTTGTGGGTTCACTGCTTTAATTCATTATAGGCTCTAGTTGTAGCTTTGTGTTTGGAACATCGAGAGTAGTGATTTAGAACGTAAGCATGGTGCTTAGGTTTTAAATCATCAGTGGATATCTCGTAGACCCAGGAATCGAAGAGGTAGGTAGTAGGTGGTGACAGCCCTATCTGTCCTTCGTAATCCTCCACGTTCGGCTATGCCATAGGCTCTTGGCGGGAGTTGTCCTAGTATTACTAGGAGTAAGCCCGTGCCTGAAGCAAGCATCTATTGCAAACTACCTTGAATTAGGATCAATACTTTGAATTCCTCTTTGTTCCTTGCCTACCAAACAACTTTTTGTCCTTGGGTGAGCTAGTTCGAAAGATTAGCACACACGTTCTTTGGATTCGATACCCTTGGGAATACTCCTTAACGGGAAGTGCTACAACGGTATTTCCGTGCGCTTGCGAATAACTCTGTGGTGTTAAGACCTTTCTATCTTAGTTCTGCCCACTTTCGCTACCAACAAGCATTTCTGGCGCCGTTGTCGGGGAACAGTTGCTGTTAATCTTCGAACCAAGATCACCCTCGTATCATATCCCCCTTATCTATGATCTTACCTTTCTTATTCTTACCTTACCACCACCATATAAATGGAGCAACCCACCATTCTTTCTTACTCTGCTCCGAAGGGCAAGTTCTGTGAGCCACCGCCTTCGGCGGAACCTATTTGTTCACCCAGCTATGATCTTCGCCCTGGCTTTATAGCCATGGTTCGGGAACAATCCTTCTCAGGAACGAATTCTGAAAACCCTTACCACCATCTACGAGAGTTCGAACAACTGTGTTCATGCCTTCTAATCAAAGGTATAAAACAGGAAACTCTCAAATGGAAGTTGTTTCCTTTTTCCCTAAAGGAAAAGCGAAACAATGGTAGAACCACTACGTTGGGAAGACAAACTGTGATTGGAGTGAATTATGAGAAATATTTTGTCTTGCTTTCTTTCCCGTTGCCCGAATTGTTTCCTTACGAAAGGAAATACTATGCTTCCAGTAGATGGAGAAGGAATCCATAGGTGCAGCTTGGGAAAGATTTTCTCTTTTGAAAAATTCTGGCCCAGATTTGTTAATCCCTGATCCAATGCTTCTGCAACATTTCTTCATGAGATTAAACAAAGAGTCTGCCCTATATCATGACATTACGGCTGGAGGATCTTTCCTCCATAAGACTCCAGAAGAACGCAAGGATCTTCTGGACATAATTCTAGAAAATTCTTCTTTCATTATGGGTCTTAATGAGCCTCCCCAAGAGGAAGTCGTGTCAAGAACGGAGGATGCACTCTTGGACAAGGATGAACCCATTTCTTGTTTACCCCAAGCCTTGCCAGAGGAATCCTCTCTCGAACCTGAGACTACGAACGTAGAAGAAATTCAACCCTCGTAGTTTCCTTTTTACTTCGAGGAAGAGCTTTTTGAAGATTATGGAAATACCTCGAAGTATTGTTGCTATAGGAAACCTTCATTGCCACCAACTCCACTTGAACCACCTGACGGGGTGTTCGTCCGTCAGACGGTCAAGGAGTTGACCTCTATCCTAAGCAGGGAGTGGACAGCTGAAATCGAGAATTCACCTAAAATTCTTCAGATGACCTCACCTTTGGCTACCATTTTATGTTCTATTAGAGGGACACCAATGAGAATCCTATACAATCCTACTGTTGGAGCAAATCTCATTTCTGATTCTTGTGTTCTTGCCATTCTTGGCGATGTGCCATTGGCACCAACATGCAAATCCTTCCGAGATTCATTCGGAACCATTCTTGAAGGATGTGGGGTTCTGTAAAAAGTGTCTGTTAGACACAATGATGTTGAGGCTCTCCTAGATTTTCACGTGTTCGAAATCCAAGATTTTGACATCATGATAGGGATTCCCATAGAGAAATTTCTCATGGAAGTTCCTTTGGAAGGAAGCCTCAATATCAATCTTGGAGGGAGAAATTTCTCCATGCCAATTCTGCATTCAAAGAACGCATCTACAGAATCTCCCATCCAAGATGAGCCAATGGAGGAGGTTAGGACTCTTCAATTTTTAGAACCCCCTGAAATTGAAGGAGAAGAAGACTTAGTCCAAGAGGAGGATGAATTTCAGGAGGAAATTGAATTGCCAAAAGAAGAGCCCTCCCCAAAACCTCCTGTTGACCTCAAGATTCTACCTCCAGGCCTACGTTATGCCTTTCTAAATTGTGATTTGGAAGCCCCTGTCATCATAAGTGACAAGCTTTCAGATGATGAAACGCTCAAACTCATAGCCATGTTAGAAAGGCATAGAGCTGTTTTTGGTTATTCACTTCAGGATCTCAAGGGAATTAGTCCAGCGTTATGCACCCATCGTATTCCTATTGACCCTGAGAGTGTCCCCTCAAGGGAACCTCAAAGGCGATTGAATAATGTGATGCGGGAAGTTGTCAAGAAAGAAGTCTTGAAACTTTTGCATGCCGGGATTATTTACCATGTTCCTCATAGTGAATGGGTAAGTCCAGTTCAAGTAGTGCCTAAGAAGGGAGGTATGATGGTCGTTCAAAACGAGAGGAATGAATTAATTCCTCAACGGACCGTCACGGGATGGAGGATGTGCATTGACTACCAAAAACATAACAAGGCAACAAGGAAAGACCATTTTCCACTCCCTTCATCGATGAGATGTTAGAGCGATTGGCAAAACACTCCTACTTTTGTTTCCTTGATGGGTATTCGGGATATCATCAAATTCCTATGCATCCTGATGATCAAAGTCAGACCACATTCACATGTCCTTACGGGACCTATGCCTACCGGTGTATATCCTTTGGACTGTGTAATGCTCCTGCTTCTTTCGAGAGATGCATGATGTCTATATTTTCAGACATGATTGAGGATAGTATGGAAGTTTTCATGGACGATTTCTCCGTCTATGGAAAAACTTTTGATCATTGTCTAGAAAATTTAGACAGGGTCTTACAAAGATGCCAGGAGAAGGACCTTGTGCTTAATTGGGAAAAGTGCCATTTCATGGTCCGGGAAGGCATCGTTCTTGGACACTTGATGTCTGAGAGAGGGATAGAGGTGGACAAAGATAAAATTGAAGTTATTGAAAAACTTCCACCTTCTATCAATGTTAAGGGAATTCGCAACTTTTTAGGTCATGTGGGGTTCTACTGATGATTTATCAAGGATTTCTCCAAAATTGCTAGACCCCTCACCAACCTATTAGCTAAAGAAGCTCCCTTTGATTTCAGTGATGAATGTCTTAAATCATTTGATATACTCAAAAAGGCACTCATCTCAGCTCCAATTATCCAACCTCCTGATTGGACGCTGCCATTCGAAATCATGTGTGATGCCAGTGACTTTGTTGTTGGTGTGGTCTTAGGCCAAACCAAAGATAAAAAGCATCACGCAATAGACTACGCTAGACAAACTCTGACAGGAGCCCAACTCAATTATGCCACAGCTGAGAAAGAGCTCCTAGCAGTAGTTTTTGCTATCGACAAGTTTAGATCCTATTTGGTTGGAGCAAAGGTCATAGTATACACAGACCTTGCTGCTTTGAAATATCTGCTTACCAAAAAGGATGCTAAACCCAGGCTAATTCAATGGATCCTTCTACTCCAAGAATTTGATCTGGAAATAAGAGATAAGAAAGGAGTAGAGAAGTCAGTAGCAGATCATCTTTCACGTATGGAAGTCACACACACCATGGACATACCTATCAATGACATTCTAAGAGATGATATGCTCCTCAAGCTGACAGACTCTCACCCTTGATATACGGATATCGTGAACATTATGTTCACGGGATACGTAACACCAGGGGAGAACAAAAAGAAACTCATTTATGAGAGTCGTAGACACCTGTGGGATGACCCTGACCTCTATTGAGAATGTGTAGATGGCCTTCTTAGAAGGTGCATCCCGTCAATCGAAGGCACCAAAAATGTAGAGAAGTTCCATGCTGGCCCCTATGGTGGTCATTACGGTGTTTACCGTACTCAGGCAAAGATCTCGCAGAGTAGATTCTATTGGCCTTCAATGTATGAAGATACCAAGGAATTCATTCGCAGATGTTGGAAATGCTAGAACCATGGAGGAATCTCTGCTCGCGATGCAATGCCCCTAACATACAATCTCCAAGTGGAATTATTTGATGTATGGGGTATTGATTTCATGGGACCTTTTCCTAGGTCTTATGATTGCGGGTATATTCTGGTTGCCATCGATTATGTGTCAAAATGGGTAGAAGCATTGCCATGCAAAAATGCCAATTCCAAGCAACCAAGGAAAATGTTCCATGAGATCATTTTGCCACGCTTTGGAACTCCCCATATGGTCATAAGTGATGGAGGGTCACATTTCATAGATAAGACCTTCCAGAACTTTTTAAGAGAACTTGGAGTTTAGCATAACATTGCTACCCCATACCACCCACAGACAAGTGGTCAAGCAGAAACATCTAATAAGCAAATTAAGAATATTTTGCAAAAGACTGTCTTGGAAATGGGAACGGGATGGAAGCAAAAGCTACCCGATGCATTGTGGGCATATCGTACTGCCTACAAGACACCTATCGGCATGTCTCCTTTCCAACTTGTCTATGGGAAGACTTGCCATCTTCCCGTAGAATTGGAACATAGAGCGTATTGGGCCATCAAGCGGTGGAACATGAATCTTAACAAAGCTGGAAATCACCGATTGTAGCAAATCTCTGAGTTGGAGGAATGAAGAGATAAGGCATACCACATTGCCAGAATTTATAAAGAGAGAACCAAAAGATGGCACGATAAGTGGATTACGCTGAAAGAGTTCAAACCTGGAGATAATGTTTTACTCCTTAACTCCAGAGTTAAACTCTTTAGACATGGGAAGCTTAGAAGTAAATGGGAAGGACCCTTCACTGTAGTAAAGACTTCATCCCATGGAGCAATCACACTCCAAGGTGATGACGGTCAACTATTCAAAGGGAATGGACACCAACTCAAATTATTTCTCGATTCCCAAAATGATACAGAAAAAAGAATTTGACGTGGTAAATCTAATTGATTTCCATGCCATTTCTTTCAAATCTGTTTAAATTCTCCACGTCCAACTAATGGGCCCATCCAATTCTTCATCTATGAGGCCCATTTAATAGACCCGAGAAAATGTGGCCCGAACGGAGCCAGAAGGGGGTCGGCCAAACCCTAGGGTCGGCCGACTCTCCCTTCGCGCCGATCGTGTTTTGTTCTCTTGTGTTGATCCTCCTCGATATCCTCCACAAAATCCTCAGTGAAACATGTTGCTCCCTGCCTACTTAAAGGACGGAAACAGAGAGGAAAGTTATACACCTCGTTGAATCATCAGCTTCCTCCCGTCCTCGTCATGGCCGACAAGAAGATTGTGCCTCATGCCTCCTCGAGCTCAGCCTTCAACCTGAGCAGGGACATTTCGCCGGCCAACGACAAAACTTCCCTCGCCTTGGAGTCCGTCATGACGATCGATGTCAAGCCTCTTGCCATGATCCCGCCTACGACGACTCCGCGCGAGCGCAGCCCTACACCTCGTAGCGCTGTCCGGTCACTCCCCCCTCAGAGAACGCTGATGAAGTCAACGACGCCATGCCATCCGACTTTGGTTGGACTGAACCCAGTAAAGACACGTCTTTTCCATGGAAAGGACGAGTCTCCCCCATAGTTGCTGCCCGGCGAGGAGTTCATGTACACAATGAAGACTAAGAAGGGCGATGTAGTGAGCCACCACTACAAGACGCCTACCTGTACCTCGTCGGAACGCATGGGAGATCGCTTTCATATCCATGAGGTGCGTAAACCCGAAGGAGGCTACGCTAAGGGCCTATACAAGCGCGTGGATAATCTGGCGATGGAGGAGTCGACAGGCTCGTCGCCCTCCAAAATTAGGCGGCACATCCCACTACCTGCTATCTACGGGCTACCAGGCCAGTTCGAGGGCAGTGATGAGGACTCTCCTCGTGCCCCTAAAGTGGCACAGCTTACCAAGGAGTTCTCTTCTCTCCGCTTGGAGAACAAGAAGCTGACTGACTTGGTGGCTGAAGGGTGCATCGAGAGGGCGGAATTAAAGGACGACATCATGGCCCTCCAGGAGGAGATTGACGGTGTTCGTCGTGGCATGAGCGCCAAACTGCGGCGCTTGTGCAATGCCGTCAGGGAGCCCGACATCTACAACACACCATAGTTTAGATGTCCCGACAGCATAGAATGCTTACTACTTAGTATTTTAATTTTTTTAAAAAAACATTTGTTTTCTAAAGCTAGGTTAAATAATGTAAGCATCCCCATATTTTGATTTTAATAAAGTGAACTTACCGGTTCATCTAACACCGGTAAAGTTTCCCCTTTAGTTTATTTTGTTGAATAAAGAATTTAGGAAACAAGTGTGGGGGAAACATGTACGCAAGTCACAAAATCCCGACATGAAAAATTAACGTTGCATATCAAAACACGTCGTGATCGAATGAGCAAAACGACCCGATGAAACAGAGGCATAGAAAAGCCACCAGGAGGTCGGCTGACTTGTTTTCTGCACCGTACGACTCCGTTTCGCTCCAGAAAATCGGTTTGGATTTCATATCCCCACTTTTATGCGCTACCCTACTGTTTGAGTTGATTTCATATTTTTCATTGCATATCTAAAATGAATCAACTCAACAAATTGAAATAAAATTTGGTAGTCAAGAATTTGCTTAAGCTGAAAATTTGAATTCTTTATATTTCAATTCATTACCTTGTTTATGATTCCCATAATTCAATAGGAAAAACACATCATCTTGGTATTTGACTAGTGTGATATGGTAAATGAGTTCTTTAGAAATCATCCTTTTGCTTGAAATTGATTTTGACATTTGTAACTATTTGAAGTCTTGAAATTTGCCTAAATCTCTCATTGGAAATACATATACCCACCAATGCCATATGATACATTCATTGAAAACCACAAGCATATGCCACTTTGCTTTTCATTGAACTTTATCAAACTCGTGACCCAATTGAGTGACATGCATGAACATTTTGAATTGAAAACTCTTGTGCACTCCGTTCATGCAAAAATTCTCACATTGAGATTTTGCATCCATCGATTACCCATCCACCAAAAAGAAACTCCATACAATGCAAATGAAAGCCTCTCTAAAAAATAAAAAGGAGTAGAAGACATGGCTACAAGAAAAAGAAAAAGCATCCACTCTTGAAAAAGAGTAAGAGTGCTCAAAAAAAAAGTAGCCATGTTTCATCCTTAAGAGAGATCAAATTCATGGGAGTTATCACCTCACCCCTCCATTACATTCATGTGCACAAGAATTTTCCCTTCACTTTGTTCATTGCATAAGTCTCTCATAGGATCAAGTTTTTGACTTAGTAACATATGAATTGCAAATGTGTGCCACATTCATCCCTACCAAGCTCCAGATATAGCCACTTTTAGTATAGGGACAAGAATTGGCAAAACATGCCATGGTGAGGACTCAAACACTTTGAGGGATTTCAGAGATTCCAATCAAGAAGGCAAGGGCAAAAGTTCCTATGACTTTCAAATATAGCAATTGCCAAATCATTTCAGCAGAGAATGATCCAAGGGAACTTCATTCTAACCGTTCCACTTGTCAAACACCCAAGATTGATGTGGTAGCCACATACACAAAGGGGATCCATGAATTCAGATATAAGTTGAAATATCTAGTATCCTTATTTTCTACCTTATAGCAAATTCATGACAACACTCTCCTTCTTATAGCCTTCACTCGAGGACGAGCAAAGGACTAAGTGTGGGAAAGTTTGTTGACGGTCATTAAGTACCATATTTTGACCGTCAATTCACCTCATAATGTGCATAAAAGAAAGACAAAACATAGTGGTGGGTTATACACTAACCCAATTCCACAAGTGTTGGTGTCTATTTGTATGCAGGTGAATTATTACCCAAAATACAGAAACGTGCAGGGATAAATCCATGAAAATTGATTTCAACAAATCAGGCGATGACATGTGGCAACACATGGATCAAATGGCCCACAAATAGAAGAATACGAGGAGATCCTGTGGTGTTGCACCCATATACATCAAGGGGGGCCCACCTAGAAGCCACCTGGAGGAAGCACTCCCCGAGGGGAGGCTTGAACAGGTCGGCCGAACCAGCGGTTCGGCTGACCCCTTCCTGGCGCGAAACCCGGTCAAATGACACGTGTTGGCTCCTCCCGACTCCGTGGAGTCAATGGTGACTGATTTGCGTGTTAATTGTGGCGGGAACCGACCCTTCTCCACCTATAAATAGACCCCCTCACCTCACATCTCACACACACCAAAAGTTGAGAATAGTGCTACACTCCAAAGGTTTAGAGTAGTCCTAGAGGTTACCAAAGTAGAAGGAGAGTGTGGTGAAGAGTCTAGGAGAAGGAGGCTTGGGCTTGTCAAGTCCCTCTTCTACACTTGTACCCCTACAAAGGTTGTACTCAATCAAGTAAGCCATTGTGAATTCAATACAAGTTTGATCTTTTATTCTTAATAGTTTGCACAAGTAGTTAGTTGTGGGTTCACTGCTTTAATTCATTAGAGGATCTAGTTGTAGCTTTGTGTTTGGAACATCGAGAGTAGTGATTTAGAACGTAAGCATGGTGCTTAGGTTATAAATCTTCAGTGGATATCTCGTAGACCCACAGATTGAAGAGGTAGGCAGTAGGTGGTGACAGCCCTATCTGTCTTCATAATCCTCCACGTTCGGCTATGCCATAGGCTCTTGGCGGGAGTTGTCCTAGTATTACTAGGAGTAAGCCCGTGCCCGAAGCAAGCATCTACTGCAAACTACCTTGCATTAAGATCAATACTTTGAATTCCTCTCTGTTCCTTGCCTACCAAACAACTTTGTGTCCTTGGGTGACCTAGTTCGAAAGATTAGCACACACGTTCTTTGGATTCGATACCCTTGGGAATACTCCTTAAGGGGAAGTGCTACAACGGTATTTCCGTGCGCTTGCAGATCACTCTGTGGTGTTAAGAAATACCAACAGGCCCCACATGTCACATGGCACTGGACCTGCCTCCCTTATATGGCTAGCTCTGGAACTACCATGTGTAATACAAGATCGGAGATAGACTCCCTACTTAGGGAAGCTCTGGTGTTGACACGTGATTAATAACCCTGGATATAACCCCCTGTAGAGGGAAGCTTCGGTGCCACCACATGTATAAATGCACCGGAACCACCTCCATACAGGGGGAAGCTCCGGAGCTGCCACGTGTGGAGCCTCCGGACCTACACCACCAACGGAAACACGGGCGGATCTCCGACAACACGGACATTCAAGGGACTGTTAAAGCGGCAGTTACAAGACCTGATTACGTGTCATTAATGCTATATTAATGACACACGATCAGTTCACTGTTAATACGGGTAAAGTGGATATTAAGGCACGTTATCACACTATTAATCATGCTTAATACCAATAGATAGTCTATTAGGTCAGTAAATACACCAGGGCCACATGTCAGGCCAGGAAAATATTATAAAAGTTAGTCCATACATTATAAAAGGACTGGTTGCACGATACATAGGGACACAAGCTCATACGCCTGCTTACTGAAGAGAGATCCTCAATACAAAAACACACACCCCGTGGAGTAGGGTATTATGCTGAGGCGGCCTGAACCGCGTAAATTTCCTGTGTCACCATCTTATTCTTGATCTATGCATGCCCAAACCAATACAAGAACCTTCGCGGGCTACATTTGATAGTACCGGGGGTAGTGTCATTCTCACACTTCGACATTTTGGCGCGCCAGGTAGGGGGTACCCGAGATCTCAAGATGGTGAACTCCGCCGCAGGTTCCTCCAATGGCAACCATGTTGAGCAGCCTGCTAGAGGCAATTCCTCTAACATGCACCATGCAGCAGGCGCCGTTGTCCCAGCGGGTGTTATTCCACCACCACCACCATCTGACCCAGCAAATAATGCTGGAGAGCAGGAGGGGGTACTTGTGTCGGTCACATCATCGGCAAACAACAACCCCGAGAACACGCTAATTGCTGCACGAACCCTGTTGGAGCGCCCACCAGGGCCCGGAGCACCTCAGGGTGCGATGGAGCAGTGGCACACTGATGTACAGCATCTGGTTGCAGCCGGAGCCGATGCCATCAGCAACCAAGGTCCTCCCCCTTTAGGGCAGGCAACAGCTCAACATAGGACCTTGTCTGGAAGACTTGGTCCTCACATGTCACAGCACCGATGTCATGCTGCTTCTCAGCAGGTGACCTCATTTACCGGAGAAATTCAACAGGACTGTCAATCCCAATGAATTTCTTCAAATTTACTCCACTGCTATTCTTGCAGCAGCGAACGATGAGGCTGTGATGAACAACTACTTCCCAAAAGCCTTAACCAGAACCGCTTGGTCTTGGTTTATGAGCCTCCCACCTCACTCCATCAACAGTTGGGCGGAACTATGCCAACAATTCACTGCTAATTTCGGTAGTTCATACACTCGACCTAGCATTGAACTGGACCTTTTTGTTGTCCAACAAAAAATGGGAGAGTCGCTACGATCCTTCATCCAGCGATTCTCTCAGTTATGCAATACCATACCATCCATCTTGAGCGCTCTGTTATTGTTGCATTCAGAAAGGGTGTTCGGAACAAAAAGATGTTGGAGAAGCTGGCAATCAAAGAAGTCACCAGCGTCACGGAACTCTTCAGCCTAGCAGACAAATGTGCTAAAGCTGCGGAGGGTCGTGAAATGCACTACAAGCAAGCACCGGAGGCCAACAAGAAGTCCTCCAAAGTTGAAGCCACTACATCCAGAGATGGGAAAAATACAAAGAAGACTAACGGCAAGAAGTCGTCGGCCAGCGCACCTACCGCTGCGGCTGCTACAGCTCCAGGTGGCCGGGGGCCACGCCCCGAGAAATGACCTCGACCATCATCAGAAGATGGTGGCAGCTCCAAAGTATGGTGTCCGATCCACAAGACGGACAAGCATGGTCTAGATGAATGCCGAGAGGTCTGGAACCTTGTCGAGTGCTACAATAAGCACCGAGAAGAAGCTCCTTTCCGTCAACGAGAAGGAATGCAAAAAGTCGACGAAGCTCCAGCTGAGGAGGAGCTAGGTTTTTAGGAACCCAAGAAGGTCCTGAAAGCTATCTATAACACCATCGACGACGACTCCGATGTCTCTGAAAACGAGCGTCGGAAGACTCTGAACACCATTTATGGTGGTTCTTGGGACATCACCTCTCACCACATCCTCAAGAAAATGCGGCGGGACATGGCTGTTGCAGCTCCAACCTCTAGGGCGGAGCCTCATCGAAAGTGGATAGACACTCCCATCATTTTTGATGCTTCAAACCGCCCCCTCAACATGATCGGAGCCGGCCAACTCCCGTTGATGGTGTCTCCGACCATTAAAAATATCCAACTTCACCATGTAATGGTGGACGGAGGTGCAGGGCTGAACCTCATAAGCTTCAAAGCCTTCGTCAAGCTCCAGCTCTGACCTTCGAACCTTCGCCCATCTTGACCTTTCTCTGGGGTAGGTACGGGGGCCATTACCCCTCTCGGCTCCATAACACTCCCAGTGACCTTTGGGACTCGGGCGAACTATAGAACTGAGAAGTTGGTTTTCGATGTCGCGCATCAGTCTGCCGTTCAACGCCATTTTGGGCAGGCCTGCCTTGTACAGGTTCATGGCCGCCGCCCATTATGGTTACTTAGTGTTGAATATGTCAACACCTACGGGCGTTCTTCGGATCCGCGGAGATCGCACCACAGGAATCACTGCGTTGGAAGAACACTATGTGCTTACTACAGAGCAGGAGGAAGCATCCGGTAAGGAGCCAGCTTCGAACCCTCTGAGCATTCGTCATCGAGGCTCTACCTCTGCACCTCGTGTGCAACCAAGCGGCGACACCGACGTTCCCATCAAAGTCATCCAAATTGGTTCCGATGCTACTCAGACTAACCGTATATCAGGAGGTTTGAACAACAAATAGGAACTCGCGCTCATCACCTTCCTCCGGGCAAATGTTGACGTGTTTGCCTGGCAACCGTTGCAAATGCCTGGGATCGCTACAGAGGTGATTAAGCACAATCTGAAGATTTATGCCAACACACGGCATGTACACCAGAAGCCCAGTAAGCAATCAATCGAGCGGCAAAACTTCATCCCACGGGAGATCAAGAAGTTGCTCGAAGCTGGTTTTATCCGAGAGGTGTTTCACCCAACATGGATGGCAAACCCAGTTGTGGTGCCCAAGGCTGGCGGGAAGCTTCGAATGTGTATCGACTACACCACCTTAAATAAGGCATGTCCAAAGGATCCATTTCCACTACCTAGAATAGATCAGATAGTGGACTCACCCTCCGGGTGTGAGCTATTGTGTTTCTTAGATGCATATTCTGGATATCATCAAATCCAAATGTCTATGGAAGATGAAGAGCATATTGCCTTCATAACAGTAGACGAATTGCATTGTTATACTGCCATGCCCTTGTCTCAAAAATGTTGCTTCAACATTTGTGCAAGCCATGTACAAAAAATTTGGAGATCTAATGAGAGACTTGGTGGAGGTGTACGTCGATGACATCGTCGTGAAGATCAAGAACAAGGAGTTACTCCTTGAAAATTTACAAGCTGTCTTTGACCAGCTGCGCATTACGCGCACGAAGATGAACCTGGACAAATGTGTCTTTGGGGTTAACTCCGGGAAGATTCTAGGTTTCTTGGTGACTCACCAAGGGATTGAAGCAAATATTGCGAAGATCAAGGCCATAGAAGATATGCGGCCCCCAGCCCGCAGCAAGGATGTCCAGAAGTTAACTGGGTGTTTAGCTGCGCTCAGCCGGTTCGTCTCAAGACTGGCAGAGCGGACACTTCCCTTCTTCAAACTCATGAGCAAGTTCAGACCATTTCATTGGTCTAAGAAGCAAAAAAGGTGCTTCAAGAGTTGAAACAGCTCCTCACCAAACTACCAATCTTGGTATCTTCGAATCCTGTGGAGCCTTTACTGCTCTACATTTCTGCAACTACCGAAGTTGTCAGCATGGTCCTGGTCGCAGAACGACCGGAACCACACTAAGCCCAAGAGCTTAGACCCCCCCCCAGGAGGGTCCGGAGTTACCTGAAGGGGTGTTTGGGTCCCACCTCCCAGACACGGAACCTCAAGGAGACATGCTAGGAGATCAACCTCACTAACTTGACGGGGTTCACCTGGTCGACCAAGATGATTCGGGCCCTTCTAATAGGGTTCAGGTCGAACAAGAAAAAGTTTTGGACCCCTCCGGGGGGGTGGGGGGGGGGGTCCTTGTCGATGGAGAAGAATCTCTGGGCCCCTCCGAGAGGGTCCGGACCGTCTAGCGCCCAGTGTACTTCATCAGCGAAGTACTCCATGATGCCAAGACAAGATACATTGAGGCTCATAAGCTGCTTTATGCAGTTCTTATTGCCTCAAGGAAGCTTTGTCACTAGTTCCAAGCTCACAAAATATCAGTGGTAACTTCTTTCCCACTGCGTGCTATTTTGCATGACCCTAACTCTACTGGGAACATAGCAAAGTGGGTAGTAGAGCTGGCCAAGTTCGATCTCGAATTTGTGTCACGACAAGCAATCAAGAGTGAGGGTTTGGCGGACTTTGTGGCGAGTGGACTCCCTTTCCATCAAACCCAGGGGGCCCAATGAGCAGAAACTAGAACCCAAGGTTCCGGTATTCACCGAGCCTCACTGGACCCTCTACTTCGTCGACTCTGTGCAGAAGCAGGGGGCCGGAGCTGGAATCCTTCTCCTTGCTCCAACTGGGAGAAGTTCAAGTACATGGTTCACCTTTTTTCATGGCGACCAAAAATATGGCGGAGTATGAAGCTCTCATCTACGGACTTATGGTGGCAGTATCTTATGGTGTCAAATAGCTGTTGGTGAAGGGCGATTCACAACTCATCATCAAACAAGTCAAAGGTGAATGCTGTTGTAACAATCCCCATCTAGTTGCTTATCTCGTTAAAGTCCAGAGGCTCTAGAAGGACATCGAAGTCCAGGATCTCCACCATGTGCAGCGTCTTCATAACATTGAAGCTGACGAACTCTCGACGAAGGCTTCAACCGGAGCTCCGGCTCCTGGCGGAATCTTCATTCGAAGGTTGTAATTACCAACAGCTCATCCTGCCGAACTGAGCAAAGGTGGAGAGACCAGCACCTCAAGGTTGGCGGTCCTAGTGGCCCTATGACCATGGCATCCACCAGGGTTCGTAGGTGTTGTCGGAAGCTCCGAGCAACCCAGCACGCAAGACTCAGAAACTCAAGTTAGCTCCGATGCATGGATCTCGGAGATCCGGAGCTACTTGAAAGACATTGTCCTTCCTGAAGACGATGTATACACTGACTGGATTGTTAGGTTGGCTAAAAGATACACACTGGTAGAAGGGAATCTCTACCGGTGTGGTGCCAACGGTGTCCTGATGGGGTGCATTGCAAGGGAAGAAGGACGCGAGCTCCTCGCGAAAATCCATGGAGGCGAGTGTGGGAACCATGCTTCTTTTCGCATGTTGGTTGGTAAAGCCTTCCGGCATGGCTTTTACTGGCCTACAACACTCCACGATACGGTTGAGCTAGTGAAAAAATGTGAAGCGTGCCAGTTTCACGCAAAGCAAATCCACACACCAGCTCAATCACTGCAAATGATACCTCCTACATGGCCATTCGTTGTGTGGGGCATGGACATCTTGGGACCATTCCCAGAAGCCGTCAGATGTTACTAGTTCCCGTACGTCGCCATCGACAAGTTCAACAAGTGGCCGGAAGCAACTCCAGTGGTGATAATCAACAAGCAATCAGCTATCAAATTCTTGAAGTCCATAATATGCAGAATTGGAGTTCTAAATAAATTCATAACTGACAATGGAACTGAATTTACAAGCGCCGCTTTCAATAATATATCGAAGACATCGGTATACAATTGAGCTACGCCTCAGTAGCTCACCCAGCAACCAATGGTCAAGCCGAGGGATCAAATGCAAAAATTTTAAAGGGACTCAAGACGAGCACATATGAGTGCTTGAAAAAGCATGGAGCCAACTGGATTGAGGAGCTTCCATCCACATTGTGGGCGAACAGGACAACTCCAAACCGGTCAACTAGGAGACTCCCTTCTTCCTGGTGTACGCAGCTAAAGTAGTCCTTCCTTCGGAGATCACCTTGGGGTCTCTCCGGGTCTGACCTTCGACGAAGCCGCGCAGGACCAGCTCCAGTGTGAAGACCTTGACCTCATCGATGAGGGAAGGTGCCAAGCAGCTGTTCGGAATGCACGTTATCGCCAAGCGCTCCAGCGCTATCATCAAAGGCATGGACGCAACCGATAGCTTGAAGAAGGTGATGTGGTGCTTCAGAAGATACTAACTCGTGAAGTGATGAATAAACTTTTGCCAAGCTAGGAAGGTCCTTTTCAAGTGATCAAAGTATCCCGACCCGGATGCGTTCACTTGGCAACTGAGGATGGGACTCCACTTCCTAATCCTTGGAACATCGAGCACCTCCGTAAGTTTTATGCTTAGAATCACGGAGGTGAGTCTGTAATTATGCACAATATATGTTATAGAGTCGCCACACAAAGATGGATTGGTGCTCCGGGAGAATATCCGGACCCCTCCAGGAGGGTCCGGGAAGTTCAAGTACACTTCATACAGTCATAGCACTAAAAGTGTAGCTACCTGCCCGGGGTCAGTACAAGATGTATGATGCACTTAGCTTGGTCTTGTACCCTAAGTGAGTCCTTGTCTCCCCTGTATTCCGAACCTATAATGAAATACATTGTTGTGTGAAAACAGACTCCACGTGCATTTATTTTTGTACAAGGCTCGATATATCAAATTATTATTTCTACCTTGCTTGTCTATAATGAAGTTGTGCATTTTTTAAGTTTTAGTCCAAGTAATTCATATGTATTACAAGTTTTATTGATGGTCTCTTTGGATCCTAACATTGCTGCATAGTCTACTTGCCCGAACGCCAAGCCAACATAGGTTCGGAATGTGCTATCGACTTAGCCTGGTCCTGCACCCTAAGTACGCCACTCTACCTATATCCCGGCAGGCCTCAGTAGGGTGAGTACTAAAAAAGGCATGTGGATCTAATACCAATATGCTTTTTATCATGTCGAGTTTCTTCAGATCCAGAACTCAAATAGGAATGATAAGTCACAAATGATTTATAGACAAGAGGACAAATTTTACTATTTTCTTGTCTTAAATGCACAGGAAAAACAGAAACATATAGTGATGATGGACGACATCGGAGCTACTAAGTTCCGACATCCTCCTAGGGGGCCTGCCGTCGACGTGTCATATGTTGATGGAGGGTACCGTCGGAGCTACCAAGCTACGACAATCCCAGGGAGCCAGTTGTCGACGTGTCGAAGATAAAGACTTCGGACCTAAAATTTACAAGTTCGAAGCGTTCAAGTCATCAACATACTGTCAAATCCTTTTGTTACATGTGCACACTTGAATTGTGCATATATACCAGGGGGACAACAAGACAGAACACAGTATATTGAAGACAACAACAATAAAGTGAAATTCATGGCAAAGTGGATTTCATTAATTCGAAGCACTAGATTACAATATTGGGATTACAGCCGAGGGCAAAAGGAAAAATTCCTAGCTACCGAAGGATCTATGTCCTGCTGAAGAATGAGGCGACTTCCTAGGCAACTTCTTGGACGCTGGCCTTGGCGGTGTCCTCCTCTTCAGCAACGAGACCCTTGAGCACCGGGTCCAGCGAGAATTGGGGGTCTCGGCTCCCATAGCACGTCAGCACATATTCTGCGATGTTCGTAGCTAATGACTTCCCCTCTGTATCCAGCTGGTCCACAATGACATCACCCATCGCTTCGAGTTTGCCGCCAGCAGCATTGAGGGCCACTAGCGCTCGGTCCAAGTCCAGCTCCAGATTGTCCAGACGTACAGGACTGAAGCCTAGTGGTGTCAGCGCGTCGTTGGCTCGCCCCAAGAAGTCCCACACTTGAATGGACTTCGTCTCCCTCAAGCTCCACAACTCCTCAGTAACCTCTGCACGGCCGCAAGCTCCGAACTTTCCCTAGCGAGGCACTCGACCACTTTGGCATGCTGCTGCATATTCTCAGCAACTTGCTTCTCGCAATCGGTCAGCTCCGTCTCCCAGAGGTGCATGCGGTTCTGCCTTTCTGCCAGGTCTTTTTCCCTACCTCTCACTTTCCCTTCCCTGGTCGCAACATTGCCTTCTCTTATCGAGAGCTCTTGCCCCAGTTTCTAGTACTTCTCCTTTTCCTCTTCACTCCACTGCTCAAACTTCTTTGAGTGATCCGCCAAATTTTGCTCTCCCAGAGTTAGCTCCTGGGCGAGCTCCTCCTCCCTCTTCAAAATAGCCTCCTACTGTTCCCGGAGCTTTGCTTCCCTCACCTCAAGATCTGCTCAGCGCTTCAGGAGTACCTCGTTTAAATCATTGAGGTTTTCATGACACTCATCAGCATCATCACTCCTCTCCTTGGTTTGCTCATGGATCTCCCTAGAGTTAGCGTCGAGCGCCCTGATGGCAGCTTCCTTCTCCTCCCGCAGCTTGTCCTAGTATTCCATCAGGTCGTTTCCCTCTTGACCCACTCCTTCTGGTCAGCAAGCCTTGTCTGAGCAAGTCTGGTCTCAAAATGGAGCCTGTTACGCCAATGCCTTAAGGGGTTGCGCTCCTCCTCCAGGGCTTTGCTCTCATGATCGAAGGCGAGCTGAACTTGTCGGAGGCTCGAGAAGGCGTTGTCTATGGACAATGCCAGGGGAATAGGCTTCGGGCCTGCTGGGGTCAACTCTGCTGGCTCCAGGGGGTTCTCCATTACAATAATAGGGTCCCACTCAACAAGTGAGGACCCCTGAGTTTGTGCAGCGCTGGGACCGCTCTCTGGAAGCCCTTCAGCAGCAGCAGAGGAAGAACCCACTGGGGGAACTCCCACCTCCAGAGCAGAAGTTGAAGGCGCTGCTTCCGTGTCTTCAGTTACCAGCTTCGAGGGTGGAGGACCTGCTGCCACTTCTTCATGTTGCTCCAGCTCTGGCCCAGACATCACCGGGGCAGCGGTTGGAGCTTCATCTTGTGCCTCTACCACCACCGGCTCAGACACCGGCGCGTTAGTCACTTCCGGTATAGCGATCGGAGCTTCAAGCATTTTCGGCTCAGCCGCCGGACCATCAACAACTTTTGGTCCATGGGCCGAAGCTTCAACCATCTTCAACCCAATGGCCAAGGCTTCAATCGCCTCCGGCTCAACAGCCAGAGCTTCAATGACTTCCGGCTCAAAGGCCGGAGCTTCTGACATCTCTGGCTCCTGCACAGCATTAACTTTCGGCACTATTGCCAGTGGTGCACCTTCAACTTCTCCCCCGTGGTTCGGCGCTACCACGGGAGCTTCTGGCGATGACTCTAAATCCAAATCCACGACAGTTAGTGTCGTAGCTGCCGTGACTTCTGCCACCACTTGAGGAAGAGGCTCAGTGGTCGAAGCCGAAGCTTCGGCATGCACAGCCACAGTCATTGCAACAGATGCCGAAGTCCCTGACTCCTTTCTCGACACCCTGAAAATAAAGGGATGAGAAGATTAAAGACACAACAAAAACAAGATTAGCATTTTAAAGCAAACACACGATGCTTACCTAGGGATTCTACCGCCCCAGTCGTTGCAGAAACTCTTCTTCTGAGGCCCAAAGCCAGAGCCCACCAAGTCTGGTGAGACAACAACTTAGGACCTCAGCTGGGGACCACTTGTGGCAGCCGGAGTCTTCTCGGCTGGAACTTCTCTTGGTCGGGAAGAACTCCCAGGCCTGGAGCTCTTAGCCAGCACTGTGGCGGGTGTTGACTGTCCAGAGCTAGCACCTCTGGGAGACGCCTGCGCCGAAGAAGGTGTAGTCGCAGAAGACCTCCCATCAGCGTGCTTCAGTTTCCTATTCCAGCTGGAAGGTTCGGTCGGCTCCTTGCCCTTGCCCTTGCCGATGTCTTCAACCCTCTAGATCAGGGCAGACGCAGGCACTCCTTTAGAAGCTCCAGGGATCACAACTCTAGAGGTCCGACGCCTCACCACGTCACTGAGGTCATCAAGCACCGGCATCTTCCTCCTTAGCTCCCTGCTGAACTCTGGATCCATGTTTAGAGGAAGGAAAGTAGCCGACGGAGTCAAGGCGTCATCGACCCCCATGATGAAGTTTCTAGAGGTGAAGCCGCAAAGCTTCATGATTCAAGTTGGATGTTAGTCCAGTTTCAATCAGGTCATCATCCATCACACTGTTGAAAGCCCAGACGAGCTTCTCCCTTCTTCTCAATGGAGCCCATCTGTTCACCAAATAATTTCTGAAGACCATCAGGGGGGTTACTCCGCCCTCCACACACTCTCAGATCCTGGCCAGAACAGGTTCGAACGCATTCGACAGCTTCGGAACTATGTTCCAAGCATCTGTGTCGACATTGGGGAGTCTGTGGGGCAGCTCCAGCCTATCATGCTCCTCCACTGCAGTGATGATCCAATCATTCTTCCTGTCATCCCATTCGCCGGAAGGAGACGACTTCAAGTGCTTGAAGGAGCAGTTCTTACGCTTCACGAAGTAGTAGAACCCAAGGAACTCTATCCCCTTGCCGATAGTGTGGACCGTGAAGAAGATCCGGAACAGCGCGACGCAGGGAGGTACGCCCACCCACATCTCACAAAAGTGGACGAAGGTCGCCACCAGCAGAAGAGAATGGGGGCCGAGATGATGCAACTGGAGACTGTAGAAGTCCAGTAGCATCAGGATGAAGCTCGAGAAGGGTGGGATCAGCCCCACCTATGGCTTTTCTTCTTGAAAGGGATCTCGCCGGCGCGCACCAAGTGGTTGAAGGAGTCGCTGGACCACCCCATATAGGTCCGAACCTTCTTCAAATTGTCTTCACTCTGGATGCGGCACTTGGGAAGACCTAACTCCATCGTGGCAAAGTGGAGTGAAAGAACGAAAGCAAGGCGGAGTTTGGGAGGCTCTGAGTGCAGGTTCGATTGAAAATGTAAAGAGTCCTCAAACTGTGCATACTTTCCCTCTTAAGTAAGCCTCCGTGACGCTTGGATGGAAACCGCAGCGAGATGAAGCCACATTTCAAAAATGGGCCCAGGACCACCCCGACAAAGAGATCGAGGTTATTACCCCATGCGAACCATTGTCATGATGGACGGCGGGAAACCCAAAGGAGGCACCCTGACAAGGCGCTCGGAACTGGTACAGTTTTCATATTGGGAACTGGCGACCTTCAATTGCGTGAGATCCGCACTCAAAGATCTCATCTGCCGCATTCATAACAAGCCATGCGTTGATGGTTTAATCCCAGACCATCGCCCCAACGGCACATCAGAATACTTTTGAAATTGTGGCGCGAGAATCGAGGAGGGCCCTACCTCTGCTAGAATAACTTAATCCAACAGGTTTCTCCCAGAGGTGGGCCCAGGGGCCACTGTCGGTACCGTGTGTATCGGGTATCCCACGGTACCACAAGAAGTGCAAGAGATTTCCACCTGTCAGAGTTAAAGGTTTCCTCAGGCCCCACATGTCACATGGCACTGGACCTGCCTCCCTCATATGGGTAGCTCCGGGACCGCCACGTGTAATACAAGACCGGAGCTAGACTCCCTACTTAGGGAAGCTCCGGTGTTGACACGTGGTTAATAACCTCGGATATAACCCCCTGTAGAGGGAAGCTTCGGTGTCGCCACGTGTATAAATGCACCGGACCCACCTCCCTACAGGGGAAGCTCCAGAGCTGCCACATGTGGAGCCTCCGGACCTACACCACCAACGGAAAAACAGGCAGATCTCCCACAACACGGACATTCAAGGGACTGTTAAAGCAGCAGTTACAAGACCTAATTACGTGTCATTAATGCTATATTAATGACACACAATCAGCGCACTGTTAATAGGGTAATGTGGCTATTAAGGCACTTTATCACACGATTAACCATGCTTAATACCAAAGATAGTGTATTAGCTCAGTAAATACGCTAGGGCCACATGTTAGGCCAGGCAAATATTGTAACAGTCAGTCCTTACACTATAAAAGGATTGGTTGCGCGATACATAGGGAAACAAGCTCATATGCCTGCTTACTGATGAGAGATCCTGAATACAACAACACACACCCCGTGGAGTAGGGTATTACGCTGAGGCGGCTCGAACCACATAAATTTCCTGTATCACCATCTTGTTCCTGATCTCAGCGTGCCCAAACCAATACAAGAACCTCCGCGGGCTACATTTGGTAGTACCGGGGGAAGTGTCGTTTTCACACTTCGACATATGTCATAAATCATCACCCGAAAGAGATGAGGTCCACAAGCGAGCGAAAACTATCGTGTAGCATTTCACCCAAGAGTATTTTCCAAGAGTATTGTATTTATCCCAAAGGAAGGCAATGGAGTAAAGTAAACACTACTCTTATGATCAAACTATGGGATACTAATCATTTATTAAGACAGGAGTAAGGGTATAATATATGGGTAGTGTGACACACCCCTAAGCAATCTATTTTAAAGAGTATGTGGGTCCTAATGGAGGTTAGACTAAGAGTTGGGAAGTTGCTCCTATAATGCTTCTAATATACATATACATAGCCTAGGTTAGATACTAATGAACATGTCAATGGTTAATACTTATGCTAAGTTGATCAACACATTGGGCACGAGTTTACCCGTAGCAATACTAGGGCGACTCCTGCCAAGAGCATGTGGCATAGCCGTACGTGGAGGATTACAAAGAACAGATAGGGTTGTCATCTCCTACTGCCTATGTCTTCAATCTATCGGTCTACGAGAATTCGAACACTACTTACTATCCTAGCACCATGCTAGCATACTAAGTAAATACCTTAGAGGCTCGAGTACAAGTACCTCTCTAAGGCAATGACTAACCTAAACATCGTTGAACCAATGTTGAGACACAGCATAAGTTATTCATATTAACATGATAATGTCATAAGTAATTAGACTATACACTACAAGAAACTATTAAAAGGGTGTCGGCCATCTGAATGTCGGTTGCATATAGAAACCGATATTTATAAACTAAAAGCATCGGCGTACTGACGCTCTTACCAGACGAAATTTGATGGACACCTTTAACTTATAAATGCGTCAGAGCCAACGCCTTTATCTTTTATGAGCGTCGGTTTAAAAAAACTGACACCCTTAAATTTATATGCGTCGGTTAGGTGAACCGACATATTCAAATGGCATATGTGTGTCGGCCATATAAACCGACGCCCAGATCTTTTTTTTTTGTTTTTTTACACCGAGATTACTTTATACCTAGTATTTTTTTATCTATTTTTTACACTGAGATTCTCTCGCACCGAGTTTTTTTTACACCGGGATTCAGCAGACAAGCTCCGTTTAGAATTCCCTTGCACGCGAAAGTTTTCGGCGGTCTCCGAGGTGGGGTGCTCGAGGCGACAGGCACGGGGGCCGGGGAGCCAAGCTGGAGGCGGCGCGTGCGGAGGAGGCAGCAAGCACGCGGGCGGCGGGGGCTGGGGCGCCAAGGCGGCATCAGCCGCGGAGGAGGCGGTGGGCGCAGGGGTCAGTGCGCCAATGTGGAGGCGGCAGGCGCGGGGGCTGGGGCGCCATGGGGAGGCGGCGTCAGCCCCGGAGGAGGCAGCGGGCACGGGGGCCGGCACGTCGAGGCGGAGATGCCGAGCGCGGGGGCCGGGGCACCAGGTAGAGGCGCGTCGGCCCTAAATGAGGCAGCGGGCACGGGGGTTGGGGCACCAAGGCGGCGTCAGACACGAAGGGACAGCTGCGGCGACAGTCTTGGTCGACGAGACAGAGGGTGCGCAGGGAGAAAGAGAAGGCACTGTAGTGAGAGAGAGAGACAAAAGAGGCGCATTTAAAGACAATGCTCAATTAAAAAATAAGTACGGGGAGTGCGTGGACGGGAAAATTTGTATGGGGAGTGCGCGCGGACCCGAAACTTTCGGGTGGCCGGTCAAATTTATCATGAAAACTCGGTGTGGGTCACTCATACTATTTTATGTGCGTCAGTTTGTGAGGAAGGCCGACTTATTTATTATGTGTGTCGGTCCCCACACTAGAACTGACGCTTTTAATTTATAGGCGTTGGTTTTGTAAAACTGACATCTTTAATTTATTTAAATGTGACGGCCCGACGATCATAAAATCCCCGACACCATATTTCACATTTTTTGTAGTGATAGTGGGGGTTTGTAGTGTTTATGATGATAGATTAAGATTGTTATGGCATAATCATAAAGACTACTCCTACCACGTACATGGAATCTACAATCAAACAAGAAACGCTTCATCCAAGTAAATGAATAAAAGAAGACAAAAGATAATATTATTATTATGCATAAATTCACAAATATAAGAAAAGATACATGGGTCATACCTTCCTCAACTTGTACTTGGGACTAGAGGCTCTCCTCTCTATAGCCTAACTCAACTAAGGACTCAGAGAACTAGTGTATAGAATAGAATGATGCTCAAGTGGTGTGTGTTGAAGTGAGGGGTGAGGGGTCCTATTTATAGCTTCAAGAAAGGTCGGTTCCTGCCACCAAAAGCACGCGAATCAGTCACCAACGACTTCTTCAAGCCGAGAGGAACCAACACGTGGAAGCTGACTGAGTTTGGAGGAAAGACTAAGTCGGTCAACTAGGGGGGTTGGCCGACCTGGTAAGTCCTCCAAACGGTTTGTGCTTTCTTGAGGTGACTTCTATATGGGTCCCTTTTATTGACATAGGGTGTACACCGTTGGATAGCCTCGGATACTTATGTTTAAGGGCTATTTGATCCATGTAGTGCCACGTGTCGGCACTTGATTGGCTGAGATGATATTCTATAGGATTCATCCTCTTGTTTCACTTCAATTCTGTATAAAATACCTGCATACACTAATTTCTCCAAGTACAAGTGGAAATAAGTTAAATAGAAAGGTGATGTGTTCAAGAAATGATATTTCCTTCACATAATTAAGTTATATTGATGGGTAAAATTCGTATATAACAGCCGTCAACAACCATGAAAACAATTCCTTTTCCTATAGTGCAAATCCAATATAAAAAATGAAGTAATATATCACTTGAATTCCGCTAAAAGAAGATTATTAATTTCTAGTCTTATGTTGTTATAGCGAATCTGATTGTGCCATTCAACTGCTTGCCGCAAATTTGAGGTGTTACAACTATTTCATGTGTCTCACTTTTTTTTTCTTGCTCAACTCACCTGCACTACACATATGACACATACGTCACTACTACAAAAAGCATTTTTACAGGCGCCTCAAATTTTCAAACGCAGGCGGTCCTTAAAAATATGCGACTGTGATGACGAATGATATAATAACCGCCTGTGATGAAAGAACAACAAAAACGGATTTTAAAGAACAACCGTCTGGGTAAATACATGATCTTCAGAGGCGGTTCTTAATTAAGAACCGCCTGTAATGCAATGAACTTCACAGGCGGATTTTAAGAAACAACCGCCTGGGTAAATACATAATCTTCATAGGAGGTTCTTAAGTAATAACCGCCTGTAATGTAATGAACTTCACAGGCGGTTCTTAATTAACAACTGCCTGGGAAGATCATGTATTTTCTGTGGCGGTCATTGTTTAAGAACCGTATGTAGTTGTTCAATTATCACAAGCGGTTTTCATTGAAATTACAGGGATGTAGTCGTTGCAATTATCACAACCGTATGTAGTCGTTGCAAGGAAAATTGTATCAGGAAAAAAACACAGATGAGCGGATACTAGTATAGTAATGCATTATAGGAAATGCTCTATCACCAATGAGGCTGGCTTAATTGTGATAATACACCATTAGAGACTTTACAATTGTTCAAATATAATTTCTTTACACACTGAACAAAAATCATGCTACATTCATTGTAGATCGACGATGAAGATCCCATCGATCAATCTAAATTGTACTGTCCTGCTTGCTCCCGAACACGCCTCTTATATTTCGTTGGATACTGAAAATATTGACATTATTTAAATTAACAAATGTCGAAGGAGGAATTAATAACCTACATTGGTCATAAGTCAAAGTGTCATCTAACCTTGATAAGTAGATTATAGCAATCATTTTCAACATCAGGCATATTTGGCTGATGCAGCAAACGCTGAACTTCAAGTAGTATAGTTTTGATTGTAAAAGCACTGCACCACCCCTACGGAATATAATTTAAGCAATATAAGAAACCAGTTCAAATAAGTTTGACAACAATTATAAGTAATAATTACATGAACAAAATAGGTCTATCTTACAGTCTCTTGATAAAGAATCCCGATGCAGAGTGCTCCCGAATGATGGATATTTGGGTGGAATAACCCTTGGAAAGGCGCATCTTGGAGGCACCAAGGGATAGTCCTCAGAGAAGGAGATTGTCAGGGGGTAGTAACCATCTTCCCATTCAGTCTGCAAAAGAAATTTATTAATAGGAGGACGATGGTTAAACTCATATTGTGCTTGTTCTTCATGACTTACACCTTCTTTACCAGGGACGATGCACTGCCACTTCAATAAACCTCCCAATTCAGGCTTCGCAGAGAAACCCTACGCGGAGAAATTGAAAATACCAAAAACAAACAAGACGGAAAAACATTTCATTAGTCCATTACAGATACATATGTATATACAACCATGCGACCGGTGTGCCATATGTACATACATGGGGATGGTTCTTGCGTCACGGCAAGCGCTCCTCCTTCAATCGGCTACACGCCCGAGACATCATTATCTGAAAGACCAAACTTCCAAACTTCCAAATTATTGAGTCTAAACGCATATGTACACAAATGCAAAAGGATACAATCCATATACCAACATTGTTCTAAGTTGATTTCAGAAGATACAAATATATACAATATATATCATCTCGCATTGCTATATACATTTTTTCCAGCATTGACTTCTTCTCGCATATAGGGTTTCAAATTCTTTTTAATGCTTCTCTCTACGCGCTTGATGTTTTCTGGTTAGGTGAAAAGGTACATCTCTTCATACTGATTATATTCCTCTTCATTATCTCCCACATTCTCAATCCCAACAATATTTTGCTTTCCAGAAACAACTACGTGCAACTTCTCAGTTTCTGTATTTTGAACATAAAAAACTTGTGCAACATTATCGGAGAGAACCCACAGGTCATCTTTGTAACCCACTTTATTCAAATCTACCAGTGTCAGCCCGTAATTGTCCACTTTCAAACCATCAGGATGTTTGACCCATTGGCACTTAAATACGGGCATTACAATTCTTTCGCCATAATCTAGTTCCCATATTTCCTCTATGAACCCGAAGTATGTGTTCTTCTGCCCTTGTGAATCATAAGCCTCAATACGAACACCACTATTTTGTGCAACACTCTTACCGTCTTTTTCTTTAGTGTAAAATGTGTAACCATTGATGTCATATGCTTGCCATGATGTTACCAAAGCAGATGGGCCAGAAGCTAACTTCTTCATTGTTGCCTCTTCTATAGTGTTTATGTATGATATATTTTTGTCCATTAACCATTCAGTGAAACATCTTCTGTGCTCTTTCATGATCCAGTCCTCTGTGCGGTCTTGGTTTTTATCACGAAGTTCAATTTGGTGTACCTCGATGTACGGCTCAGCTATTGCGAGCTGTTGTAGTACACCAAAATGTGCACGGTGTATATTCTGGTAATCTTGAACAATAAAAGTTTTCTTACCCACTTTGCCTCTCCCACGTAGTCTACCCTCATGTATCGGTATAGGCACACATATCAATTTTCCATCTTTGATATAATCAGCGCAACCCTCAATCACTTCTTCAGTGGTGTATCCTTCCATAATTGAACCCTCTGGGTGAGCACGGTTCCACACATAACCTTTTAATACTCCTAAATATCTCTCCAACAAAAACATATGATGTAAATATAGTGGCCCCAATGCTTTTATCTGATCAACAAGATGTATGATTAGGTGTACTTGCATATCAAAAAGGATGGTGGGAAACACATCTCAAGCTTGCACATTGTCTCAACGATGTATGTTTTTAGATAGTCTAAATCTTCACGTGCTATCACCTTTTGCGATACTGCATTGAAGAAGTAACACAAACGTGTGATGACAACTTTTATATGCTCAAGTTTGATTACTCTTATTGCAATGGCAAGGAAAATTGTCATCATCATGTGATAGTCGTGAGAATTATAACCGAATAAAGACAAGTCTTTCATCGAGACTAGTTTGCAGATATTGGATGAGAAACACGTGGGCACTTTGATCCCACGCAAGCATTAGCAAATTGCTTTTTTCTCTTCTAGCGTCAAGTAGCTAGCTGGGGGAAGGTAATGCTTACCGTTCGCCTTTTCTACTGGATGAAGCTCTGGTATCAAATCAAGATTTACTAGGTTCATACGTGAATTTAATTCGTCCATTGTTTTCCTCGGCATGTCCAGCAAGGTCCCAATGATGCTGTCAAATACATTCTTTGTAATGTGCATCAAATCAATACTCTGGCAAAATTCCAGATTCTTCCAATACAGAAGATACTTGAAAAAAAATTGATTGTTTCTTGAAAGCCATGTCAGTTGTATCATCCGAAGATGTACTTTTCTTTCTCTTAATTCTTTTACTATTTTTTCCCTTATCGAAAGCAATATGAATGTTCTTGACCATATCAAACATAAATTTTCCACTGTAAGGTTTCGGTGCAGTATGTTTTTCGATTTTGTTATCAAATTGTTCTTTCATCTTCCTATACTTGTGTGTATCTGTCAAGAACATCGATGTCTCATGTACACCGTCTTTCTGGATGATGTGAGGTATAGAAATCCAGTTCTATCCACGCACCTAACGCAACCTTTCTTCCCTTTCATTTGTCCTGATAATGTAAACAGTCCGGGATAATCATGCACGGTAACGAATATCATTGCTCTTAGCGTGAAATACTCCCGCTTGTACTCATCCCATGTACGTACCCCTTCATTCCACAATTTCTCCATATCTTCCATTAAAGGTTCCAAGAACACATCAATTTCGATGCCGGGTTGTTTCGGACCTTGGATAAGAACAGATAATAAGATATATTTCCTTTTGTGACACAACCACGTCGGTAGGTTGTACATTGTTAAGACCATGGGCCATGTGCTGTGTATGCTCCTTTTTTCACCAAACGGATTCATTCCATCTGTACCCAAGGCAAACCTCACATTTCTGATTTCCTTCGCAAATTCTGGATATTGAATATCAAAATTTTTCCACTGCGTTGCATCACCAGAGTGTCATATATGTTTTTCATTCTTCTTGCGTTGCTCGAAATGTCAACGCATAAGTTCAGCCTCCCTAGGGTTTGAGAAAAAACGCCTCAAGCGATCAATTACCGGAAGGTACCACATCACCAAGCAAGAAAATTTTCTCTTATTCTTCCCGTCTGCATCGCCAGAAGTATCGTCATCGTCACCTTCAGGACCAATAATAAACTTCTTATTCTTCAAAGTCTTTTTCATGTTGGTAACATACTGGTGATTGTAGTCCTTCTTATATCTACGGACAACACATATGGGGCATCTAGTTGCGAGCTCATGCTCTTTGCGATACAGAATACAATGGTTCACACAAGCGTGTATTTTTGTCACACCTAGTGCCATCAGGCAAAGAAGTTTATTCGCTTTATAAGTGCTTCTGGGCAGTTTATTTGGATTTGGAAGAATTTCTGCTAGAAGATTCAAAAGATCAGAGAAACTACAATCGGACCATCCGTGCGTAGCTTTCAACTTTAGTACTTCTAAGACTGCATGCAATGTAGTAAACTCTTTATCACAACCGTTTGATTCATCATATAAAAGCTATGTCACCGCATTCTGCAATGTCTCCATTTTACTTAAACCTTTGCTTGCTCCCATAGAAGTCAGTACATATGGTTCAATGTGACGCAACATCTCCTCACAATCGAACTCATCATCATCATCACCAGCTTGATTGTCACTACCATCATCGATATGAACATTATCATCATCTGAGCCTCTCTCATCATCTTTTTCCACATCATGTGTATCTAACTCACCATGCTTTGTCCATATTGTGTAGTTATTTTTGAAACCTCTTTTCACCAAATGAGATTGGATTACTATAGTATCCGTCCAAGCAATATTATTTTTGCAGTCGATACATGGACATAATATGTCATCTATCTTTTGCAACTTCGCATGTCTCTTGGATGCTTCAATAAAATTTGCAACATTATGAATGTACATAGGATCAGGTCTTGGCATGTTATACATCCACGCTCGACGGCCCATGCTTCAATAATAGAATTTTTGTCAGATTTACAAAATTTGGCCACAAATATTCTCTAAAGGTCTTCTATAAAATGAATTTACAGAGACATAACAAGTATGATTAGGGCGACTATTGTAGGAGACAGGCGACGTCTTGAGGCGGACGGAGTCAAAGGGGGAAACAGGCCCAGCAGCATGGGCTAGGTCTGGGTGGGATCCGGTCCGTTATATCTTGACGTCGGATCCCATCCAACGATGGTAACTAAATGGGTGAGTTATAAAACCATCCCCCTAGAAAGCTAACCCTAATCACTCCTTCGAAATATATGCAAGCAGGAGGTACGCACACACAAGTAGCATATTGAAAAGGAAAACACATAAAACTACAATTACAAGTTCGGGTAAACCTAATGCATCTTATATACTACAATAGCATTTGTTAATTAAACATCATATTCATGTCACATAATAGGTACAAAAAAGGAAACAATCCATATAGTCCATACATCAATATACCAGAACAGAATCCATACAGTGCTTACACATGCAAAAGGACAGAATTCATATACCAGAACACACAAAACCAACAGCTTATCAGCTAATGAAAATATACAAAGAAAAAGTAAGGAAACTACATTTACCTTGCATCTGTTAATTAAACAATAGCATCTTATATATATTACAATAGTTCTGTTAATTAAACATCATATTCATGTCACATAATAGGTACAAACTACAATAAACTTATTACAATATAGTCCATACATCAATATATAAAAGACCAAACTAGCAGAACACACAAAAAGGAAACAATCCATATAGTCCATACATCAATATACCAGAACACAATCCATACAGTGCTTACACATGCAAAAGGACAGAATCCATATACCGGAACACACAAAACTAACAGCTTATCAGCTAATGAAAATATACAAAGAAAAAGTAAGGAAACTGCATTTACCTTGCAGAGGCGTCAGCACGGTGGGGAGGCGTCAGCACGGTGGGCCGGCTGGGTGCAGAAGTGGCGGTGCGGGGTTGAGCGGCGACGCGACAGTATGGGTTGGGCGGCGGAGCGGCGGTACGGCGCAGGGGAAATTCAACAGCCTTGCAGCATCGATATAAACTCTCCAGGGTTGCGTTTTGACTGCGGTGAGGGGTCCTTATATAGGCGTCGGTTTTTCACAAGCGGTTTTTAAGTTTATCTCAGGCGTGTTTTACTTATCAACCGCCTGAAAAGATATTTAATCAAGAATATTAATTAAGAAGTAGATATCTTCACATGCTGTTGGTACTTAATAATCGCCTGAGAAGATTTTTATCTCAGGCGGGTATTACTTACCAACCGCCTGAGATAATGCCAACTGAACAAAATATTTTTAAAACTTGTATGTATGGCTGACATTGTAATGTTTTGGTAAATATCAAATTAATTTATACTCACATATTATTCACATTTGTGTATCTCATAAAAAAAAGTTCCTTCACTCAAAATTGTTGGTATGAACATATTTGTATAATTTATACATGTATGAATTTTTTTAATTTTTTTAAAAGCATTCCAACATGTCAAACTTCAAATTATCCACCATTCTAACTAAATGCTCATATACATATGTGCATTTAGAGCACATTCACTTGATTGAAATCGAGAAATTCTAACACACCAGTATTAATTGACACGAATGAACACATATATATTACAAAACACAAGAAATATGTACAAGAACAGAATTGAAGCTAAACATGTACAAGAACTCCTAAAACTACAAAAGAAATATGTACAAGAACTCCTAAAACTACACTACGGCCCTGCCTCCTCCGCCCTCTCCGCCAACTTCTCAAACCACGGCAAGCAGTCCTCCTCTGACTCGTCGTCGTCGTCGTCACCATGGTGGTGGTCACCGTCATCGTCGCCGTCGTCATCGTCGTCGTCATCATCATCGTCGTCGTCATCATCGTCGTCGTCGTCGTCCTCCTCCTCCTCCTCTTCCTCCTCCTCCTCCTCCTCCTCCTCCTCCTCCTCCTCCTCCTCCTCCTCCTCCTCCTCCTCCTCCTCCTCCTCCTCCGGCGACGATGCAGCAGGAGAGTGGGTCGGCTGCTCCGACTGAGCCGATTGCTCTGGCTGTACCGGTGGCTTCGGCTGCACCGGCGGTGGAACGCGCTGGTCGTCATTCACCCTCTCGGGGGAGCTACAGAGTATCCGCTTGCAGGGTGGCTGTCTCAGCGGGCTCGGTGGCAGAAGGTTGGCCATGGCTGTGGTTGTTCGTCGGCGCCGGGCTAGGAGGTGGAACGATGGAAGAAGAAGAATAAAGGAGTGCAAAAGTTATGTGCTTGTACATAACCAACGACACGCCTTATATATGGTCTGTGCGGAGCGGTTCGTTTCCCGTGCATTGAACTCTTTGCAGACCTCGTGCGGCGCACAAATAGACCACTGTGGAAGACGATCTTCAGAGATCCTTCCGTCTCTCTGGTATCCATGTGGAACGTTGCGCACGCGTCCCTGCACCACGATTTCTTAACTTCTCCACAGACCTCGTGCGGCGCGTAAGTTAATTAACATCTTCTCAGGCCATTAATTAACATCTTGTAGTTTAAAAATGTTTATCTCAGGCGGGTATTACTTACCAACCGTCTGAGATAATGCCCGATACTGTTCTTCAGTTTCCTTATCCCTTGCTTTTTTTATTTAGATTCCAATATAAATACTCAAACATGTTTAGATTCTGCAAATTGTGTCCAAATTCGATGATTCTTTCTTCTACATTTGTATAAAATTAACATCTACCATCTGAACAAAATATTTTGTTCATTGCGCATTGAACTCTTTGCAGACCTCGTGCGGCGCACAATTAAACCACTGTGGAAGACGATCTTCAGAGATCCTCCCGTCTCTCTTGTATCAATGTGGAACGTCGCACACGCGTCCCTGCACCACGGCTTCTTAACTTCTCCGCAGACCTCGTGCGGCGCGTCAGTTAATTAACATCTTCTCAGGCCGTTAATTAACATCTTGTAGTTTCAAAAATGTTTATCTCAGGCGGGTATTACTTACCAACCGTCTGAGATAATGCCCGATATTGTTCTTCAGTTTCCTTATCCCTTGCTTCTTTTTTATTTAGATTCCAATATAAATACTCAAACATGTTTAGATTCTGCAAATTGTGTCCAAATTCGATGATTCTTTCTTCTACATTTGTATAAAATTAACATCTACCACCTGAACAAAATATTTTTAAAACTTGTATAGCTGACATTGTAATGTTTTGGTAAATATCAAATTAATTTCTACTCAAATATTATTCACATTTGTGTATCTCATAAAAAAAGGTTCCTTCACTCAAAATTGTTGGTATGAACATATTTGTATAATTTATACATGTATGAATTTTTTTAATTTTTTTAAAAGCATTCCAACATGTCAAACATTATCCACCATTCTAACTAAATGCTCATATACATATGAGGCATTCATCAAATTATGAACACACATTGATTCAAAAAAAATTAAAAAAATCTAAAAAAATTCATAGAGGTTGGTATGATGAGTAAAAATGTCCACTGAAAAAAAAATGAAAAAAGCATTATATTCATCAAGACAGAAAAATGAAAAATAGCATTTGATGTATGTTTTTTATGTTCTGACCAATTTCAAAGGATTTATGAAGTGAAATTTAATGGTAACCTTTACTTATCAATAATATTACAAGAAAGTGGATTTTTGCCTTTTTAAAGGACCACATTTAATCAAGAATATTAATTAAGAAGAAGTAAATATCTTCACAGGCGGTTGGTACTTACCAACTGCCTGAGAAGATGTTTATCTCAGGCGGGTATTACTTACCAACCGTCTGAGATAATCTTCTTCTCAGACGTGTTTTAATTAACGATGAACACACTACACATTCATTCATTCACACAGTTGAAGAACACAAAAGATACTCATTCATTAACAATATTCAATTACACATCTCACAAAAGAAAACACAAGATGCACAATATTTACACAAGAACACACAAGAACACACAAGATACACAAGTAATATTCAATCATATAGATGAACAAAGATAGGTTTCATTCATTAACAATATTTACAAAACAGAAGCAACTAAAAACAACAAAGAAAAAAACTAAATAAATCCTACTCCTACTCCTACTCCTCTTCCTCCTCCTCCTCCTCCTCCTCCTCCTCCTCCTCCTCATCCTCCAGCGGTGACTCCGGCACCGGTGCAACAGGAGACAGGGCCGATTGCACCGGCTGCACCAGTGGTGCGACCCCGAGGTTGCTAGCCGTCGCCTCCACCAGTGTTCTACGGCCCTCGGGGCCAAGAACTTGGGCCATCGTCGCGAACAGAATGTCGAGACGATCAGCCACCCCCGTGAGGGCGTAGAGGTAGTGGCCCATGGTACCCATTCCAGGATACTCTGGAAGGGTACCCAGCCCCAAGGCACTTATGGCGCGAGATGTATTGTTGTACGCCTCTCGCGCCATGAGGAGGCGCTGCTCGGTGTTGATCTTCTCGGGGGAGCTGCAACATAGTTTCTTGCAAGGTGGCTCCCTCGGAGGGCTTGGCGGCGGAAGGTCGGCCATAGTGGTGTTGGGTCGTCGGAGTGGAGGAAGAAGAAGAAAACAAGAGGATTCAAAGTGAGCGATGCGCTTGTGGAGAACTAACGGGTGATAGCGCGTCTTTAAGGCCGCGCAGAGTGGAAGATGGAGCAGTTGGTTTACCGCGCATTGAAAGGTCGTGCCTCGGGGAAAAGAAAGGTCACGCACGATCGTAGATACATATTAATTAAGAACCTCACAGGCGGTTGGTGAGGGGTCTTTATGTAGGCGTTCATCAAATTATGAACACATATTAATTAAGAAGAAGTAAATATCTTCACAGGTGGTTGGTAATTAATAACCGTATGAGAAGATGTTTATCTCAGACGGGTGTTACTAACCAACTGTCTGAGATAATTGTATCTTCTCAGGCGGTTGGTAAGTAAAACCCGCCTGAGGTAACAATCTTCTCAGGCGGTCGGTACTTAAAATCCGCCCTAGAAAATGGGAGTCTATATATACCCCTCGACAGCATTTGAAAAACCTAACCCGGGCGAAAAACTTAGACGCCATTAGGCTGCCAAAATTTAGTTTGAAGCCAAGTGTTCGCCCACGTCACATCCAGGTACGCCGTCGAGCTTCGCCGTCGCAGAGCTTCGCCGTCGCCGCCGAGCTTCACCCTCGTCACTTCCAGGTACGCCGAGCGAAGCCATTGTCGTCGCCGTCGAGCTTCAAGGTAAACCCTAAACCCTTCGACCTTCCATCCTCCTTCGCCGTGCCGCCTCCCTCCCCGCCCTTGCCGCCGCCTTGCATATCCTTGGTTAGGGTTCGGGAACTGGAAAATGGTAGGCATCCTTGGTTAGGGTTCGGTGGAATTCGAAAAACTGTCAAGTTCGGTGGCATCTTTGGTTAGGGTTCGGTGGGTAGGCATCCTTGGGTTGTCGGTGTACTTCCATCAATTCTACGCAGCAGCAGTTCCAGCAACCCAATGTCCTCACCTGACCGGAATTCGAATACGTAATGAACTAGAATATTCATGGTGACTCACACTCGATACACAAAATGAGTTAGGTTGAGGGGGTAACTGCAATGAGAACTCTATTGGAAGTAGGTGTGTCCATCTTCTAGCGGTGCTGGATGCCAAACATATGATGTGTCACTCAAATACGTAGGATTGTGATGATAATGGCCATATTGGCACAATTGAACGAAATTAGTGGCTACGATTTGCATTTTTTAGTACAATGGTCAAATTGAAATACATGAACACGTACAATAAACATATATGTATCTTATCCTTTGGAGAATCATATATTACTATGTTGAATAATTCTTGCTGATAGTGTAGCTGTTATATGACTATGAGTTTGTTTATTGAATAGCTTATTCAATGATGATGATGTGAAGAATTACAGATGGATTGCATGCGTTAAAACAATTATGTATCCCATTATTGAACTCAGCTTAATATTAAGGCATTTCACAGGAAAAAAGTTTATGTACCCATTTATGATTTGTTAGCACCATTTGTATCAAACTAGATATATTGGGACTTCATTTTTGTTGGATAATCTGGGTATCTGGTGCACCCAGTAGAGGAGTCGACCTTGGACTTTAGACAAAGTTGCGGAAACACCAGTCTAGGGGTATATGATTGTTCTAGATAAAGCAGATTTCGTCCTTAACGATATTAGTAGAGTCCTACTTTGAATAGAGTTAGGAGTTAGATTCAGTTTAGGAACCAGTCCTAGTACGAATTGAGTTACAATCCATATAGGATTTAGATTCACATGAAGGGGGATTTCTAAAATAATCCCCCAATCCCTCGACCTGGTTAATACCATCCTATCAGAAATATTCCACCAAAGGTTTCATATGCCCAGACTTGATCAAGTCACCTAAACCTCGTGAACCTCTAGAACTCACCAAGTTTATCACTATAGGAGGCGCCGACTTCCCTGTCATGTTTTCTAAACAGCCAGGACAATTGACCATCCCAGAAATCCTTGGTGCCATCTTATGTGGGGTACGTAATGCCTTTCTTGATGGCTGAACCTGCTGCCATGATGAGCCCATTTGGTGCGGCCGGGCACACCGGGATTAGATTTTGGCGAATGTTTTCGGATTCCTGATTCGTTTGAGAATGTGGGTCTTTTATCTTTTTTTTACTGTGCAAATCCCACGGTTGTAGAGATGATCGCTGAAAAAGAGTGTCTCTTCTCACCTGCAGCTACCTCACCTCGTCTCACCTCACCATCCAAATCCAAGTGCCACACTTTGCGATTCTTGATACTAGAAAAAGGCTGGAGGATTTGCTTTTTGTCCCTCGCTTGATCAGTTATAGGTCCGGAGCTAGGCGCCGCCTAGTAAACCTCAAGAACGTGGTCGCCACTCTGAATGAAGCTAGCCTATTTAGAATAAAAAGATAAAACTACCACTGCTGGTGATCAACTTTAACATGCTTGTCACCCTCACAATGTATAGGAACCTTTTGGTCAGTCGCCTTAAACCCTAGAATGCCTTATCAAATCCTAGAATGCTTCCATCTTTTTCTTCATGCAACACTTCATGTAGAGTTAATATGCCATTTATTAGATTTTTTGTCTTATTAGATCTAGCATGGAAAGCCCTAAGAAGACTGGTCCTGGTAGTAACATCAAAGAAGACAATATGGAGTTTACTGACTCCAGCTGTTCAGGCTCCTATCACAGTCCATTGGACCCTTGTAACACCCTAAATTTTCGCATCCTGCATTGCATACATCATCATGCATTAAACATTAGTAGGATAAAAGAAAAATAATAAAACATAAAAGATGGAGCATATATATACAAATGTATGTAGCAAAAAGAAGAAATAGAAATTAATAATTATAGCCTAAAACATGTATTAGGGAATAAATATCAATAATAAAATAATAATATATAAAAAAAAGATATATATAAATAAATTATATATAATAATAAATATATATATATAAAAAATAATAAATAAAATTAATAAGATAAATAAAATAAATAAAATATAAATCATAAAATATATTATAATAATAATCTAAAAAAGAAGAGGAAAACCCGCCGGGCGGCCAGGCGGCCGAGCCGACCGCGGCCTGCCTCGGCCCCCACGCCCACGCGCACCGCGCGGCTGGGCCCCGCCCGCCGCCTGACGCCCGAGGCGCCCAGCCCCACGCCGCCCCGCCGCCCGCGTGGCCCCCACCCCGGCCTTCCCGCGCCTGCGCCTTGCCCACGCCCGACTCCCGCCGCTCATGCTGGCCCCGCCGCCTTGGGCCCCGCGCGACGCGCCTCCACGCGCGCCGATTCCCGCCCGCCCCGCGATTCCCGGCGCAGCGCGCACGGACTCCCGCCCCCGCGCCTATAAAAAAAACACCGTAGGCCTAGGTTTTTTTCCCCGATCCCAACAGCCGCCAGACGCCGCCGCCTTCGAGGAAAACCGCTGGGAAAAGCACCAGGGACCAGGAGGCTGCGCCAGGGAAGAAAAAGGAAGAAAAAAGGGAGGGGAAGAAGAGGAAGAAAAAGAGGAGGGTGCCACCGTCCGCCGGAGATCGTCGCCGTCGTCGTGCCGCCAAGGGACTGCTGCGCCATCCACTTCGTCTACGCGTCGCATTTGTTCCGCGACCATCAAGCCGTCAGATCTACGGTAGGATTTGTTCCCGATGCGAATTTTAGCAACCATATTGAATCTAATAGACGTAAATTGATCGTAGTTGCGTCGTATTTTTATTTTCAGCAGCATTAATCCCCGCTAAAACCCCCGTAAACTCGTATGAACACGTATGAACTAGTTGCATCTAATTAATAAACAACCGTAGTTAATTAATTATTGTACTTTGCATGCATGCATATCATCGCATGTTGATTAATGTGTGTGCATCACGTTGATTTGTATGTATATTCTTTTATGTGTGATCACGATTAGAGGGAAGTGCTCAAGAGATCGTGTACGAGGATTTTCAGAATCAAGACTTCGAAGCGCTTGAGCAACCCCATCCGCCGGAGCAAGGCAAGTGTCATTGAAGCATATTGATCCTGTTTTTAAAATAAATGTTTTATTTGCAAAATTGCATGCTTGTGTCAAATTGATGGGAAATCCTATGGTAGGAAGTTTACTAGATTTGCTAAACCACCCTTGTCACCTGGAATTTATGGTAGAGAGTCGGGAAGGGTTTTTACCTTTCTGCTTCGCTTAATCAACTGGGATGGGAAACAACTATATCACTCAATTTAATTATGCATGGATGAGATTATGGTTAACATGAACTGGTTAAACATGGTATGGTAATGGAAGATCTGAGCAAGCCTGGTATGTGGATGGGTTGGATGTTATGGTGGTTTGCTTGCTTTAGATCTAAGGACCGGTTCATGCGAGAATAAGCCAGGACTACAGTGCCACCACGAGGCCAAGTATGGGTGCGGCATAGCTGATTAATTAGGGCTTTGCTAGTGCTGTTTGGACCATTGTGGGTGCTCGGGGAAGGGGTAGTCGGATTGGGTTTGTTGATGATTGGTGGGACTACCCTGGGATCCGAATGGCTCAAGAGGGGGCCCTTGGTTGAAGATGTGCTCTGCGGGAGACATCGCCACCGTTGAAACCTCAGTGGGGTCTAAATAGGCTAGTAATCCCTTTGTAAAGGCTATTTTGTGATCTCTTGGCCACACACCAACGGAAGTGTGCAATATGACCGACGGGTGATGGGCATAAGGGAGATTCTTAGTCGCCGAAAGGTGATGAAATCACGAACACGTGGGTAAAGTGGTACAAACTCTGCAGAGTTAACTAAAACTATCATGATAGCCGTGCTCCCGGTTATGAGCACCTGGACAACTTCCATGATTAGAGGCAATTTGGGATTTGGGATGGTTATGGTTTGGTAATGGTTATGGTTTGGTAATGGTTATGGTTTGGTAATGGTTATGGTTTGGTAATGGTTATGGATTTAATTTCTGGAATTGAATATGGTTATTGACAATGGTGAAATCTGGAATTATTGATGACGATGGTGAATTATGGACTGGTATTATGACATTATTTATGATGATGATGGGTTTACTTCACATACATAAGATATATTGCTTTTCAAATGTTTTATTGTACTTTTCAGCACTTAGCCATTATTATTGTCGTCGTTTGAATCAGCCACATGTCATACTTTCCACACTTGCTGAGTACGACATGTACTCACTCTTGCAATCCCCCACCCCAACAGTTGCAGGTTAGGATTGGGAGTTTAATGGCGATAATGCGGAGATCTAGGCCGTGTCTACTGTCAGCTTTGCCTGTGGTGTTGATTGGAGCTGTGCATACATACCCTGTCGCTTATGCTGCTTAGTTTGCTTAATTAGTTTATTTCCGCTGCGTTAGTTGAACTTGTCATTAATATTCATTAGAGCTTGTATTCGAGGATAATATGGTTTGTGTAATAAAATTTGGTTAATTAATCTTGTCTATTGGTAATTTTCTGTATACTCTTTTGTGATTGCACTCGTGTATGTGTGATGAACATCCTGGGCACACATATGCGTTAGCTTGGTTCATTTTCAGAACTGGGCGTCACAACCCTTTTTCGAATATAGAAATTAAAAAGACTTTAGTGGATCTAGACCCGGAATATGATCCTGCCGACGAGGTATGGATGACGAATCTTAACTTCAGCAGTTCAAGTTAATGTTGGTTGTCAAGTATACGAAGTCTTATAATTTTTTTCTACCTAGATTAATCGCGAAGACAATGAGGTGACATCGGCTCCTAAAACCGCAGAAGGTTATCCAATGGATGAATCCTCAACTTCACTCAAGCGTAAACGACGGCAACGATGTCCCAATATAGGTTCATTGGACCGCATCATGTGCATAACAAGGGTCGGTCCAGGTGGGCTTCCCCAAGAACCACTGGATTCAGTTACCAAGTACCGTAATGCATGCGGTTTTCTTGTTAGGGAGGTTGTGCCGATCACAACTGAGAATTGGAGGAAATTACCCGAGCAGACCAAGAATGAGTTGTGGGAAAAGATAAAGAAACAATTCAAGTTCCCGAAAGGCACGGAAGAAGCTGTAAAGAAAGCAACATTGGTCTATTGCGGCAAGAAGTTTTGATGCTGGAATAGTGAAATGAATGCTTATGTTAAGGCCGATAAGGTCCCTAGCCCAAGGAAGATGGGAAAAATCACACAAGCTTAGTGGCAAGAGTTTGTTCGTCAAAAGAGCACACCTGATGCTAAAGCTCTAAGTGCAACTAGGTCAGAGCTTGCAAAAAAGAACAAATACCATCATCGCTTGGGGTCTACCGGATATGCCCCCAAAGTCCAGAAATGGAATAAGATATTAGACGAAATTACCAGTAAGGGCAATCCTCACCCATTAGAAGGGTGCGATGAGCGAACTCAACGCTGGGTCTTTGCTTGGTCAGGTTTGACCAGCGAGGGCAAACTTGAAAAGCCTGACACTTTGAATGAAGTAGAGGATAAAATGAGAGAAGTAATTGAAAAGCAACAGAAGGGTCTCTTCAAGCCGAAGAGGGAGAATGACCAACTTACCGCTATCTTAGGAAACCCTGAACACAACGGACGGGTTCGAGCGGTCTCTTCTCAAATGTCTTGGCTAGATGGTTTTCCTAAAGATAAAAACACATATAGAAGACATGAGAAGTTTAATAAAACACTTGATGAAACGATTGCCCAAAAGGTCAAAGAAAATATGCAAGAAATAATGGAACAACTTAGACAATCAGGACAATTAGTCGCACCGAGTACAGTGATGGTTCCGGTGCAAAAGGAGCGATTAGTATCTCCAACTGCCTACCCTAGCAGCGTTGGTTCCGTGCCAGGCTCAGGTCAACCCATAAGTTCCCTGTCGATGATATTGCTAACGATAAATCTTGTCGTCTTCTTGTCCCGATAGGCATAGCAGGGAACAAAACCAAACAGGTTGCCACTGCTATGGCAAAGCCTGATCGTGACTTCAACAGGAATCCACTTCTGTTGTATTATGTTGTGGTGCAAGTTCTTCAGATCATTAATAATGATTATGAAGATTATGAAATAGACCACGTCACACCTGAGGGGATCGCGACTCTGGGGCAGGCTATCAACCAATTAATCATTTGGCACTGACGCGATATCGTGTTGGATGATGAGCCAATTTCTAGCCCCATCGCATCTCCAAATACTGCAACCCCATCTTCTAAGGCGAAAGTGCATGAAGATCCACTCCCAGTCCGGGAAGATCCACTCCCCCTATGTCTCAGCAAGGATGATATCCAAGAGCAACAAGTTGGACAACAGCTTCAAGCAGTACCAGAGCAAGCTGTTGCTAGTAAAGAGCAACCAGTTGAGCAGCAGCTTGAAGTAGTACTAGAGCCAACTGCTGGGAGTAAAGAGCAATCAGTTGAACAACAGGTTCAATAACAAGCAAGTGTCCAACTTCCGACGACTACTCCTCGATCATCAGTGCCTATCAAAGTTACCCCATACGAAAATAAGAAACCATCATTTGGAAACTATGAAGGAAAATATTATAAAATCGAGTGCATCTCGTTCTTCTCATGAGCCATCACTAGGAGATATCGAGGAGTGGGAAGAAGACGGTGTCATGTATAGTCGGCGGACGACTTTAGTTAAACCAGGAGTTCCAATATACAAGCTTGAGGATGTTCCTCCTGAATTTAAGAATGGGAAGCCATTCATGACATCCGTACAACTTAGCAAACAACCCGTCCAGCTCAGAAGAATGCATGAGTGGTACATCACTGCCAGCACAAAATATGGTCTGAATTGCGTCACATTTCGTATTCCAAAAGAAGCATTCTGGAGCACTGGAGTAGATAGATGAGTCATTTTATTTGAAAAGATGCATGCCCTTTTCCATCGGGGCATGCTCGAAATCAACCTGCTGCTCGTCTGGTGCTTGTAAGTGCTCTAATATTTTGTATTTGCTTTTCTTACTACATGCATATGCATTTCATGATATTATAACAATTCTGGACTTCTTCAATAGGATGCAACACATGGATAACGAAAAGTTGGAGCGCAAGACAGGTATACTTGACCCTACTAGGATTCCAAAGTCGCTATTCGACGTTCAGGCGAATCGAGACTCAGGACAGTACAAACACATGAAAAAAAAAGATTTTGACAAATTAATCGCAAAACTTCAGAAGGATATAGGACATGCGATGTTTAACTTTGTCAAAGACGGCAATGACTTCGTAAAGGCTCCATACCACTTCGAGTAAGTTTGACACATGACATTGAAATAGCAATTGTTGGTAATTGTTAACACGTGTGTTTGTATGTTTGCAGTAATCACTACATAATGATCTTCATCAAGCCAATGCAGGGAATGGCAACAGTCTTGGACTCGGCCGATTTCTCACCAGATCGTTACAAAGATTTCCTTTCCATTTTGAAACTGTACGTTTATTCAATAATTTTAATTTACACACATTTAGAATGTGTTGACAAGTTTTATATGACATTTCTTGTATTACAACGCTTGGCGGTTTTACGCAGAACAACTCGGTGGTCAGAGACCTCCTAATACGAATGCATTGGACATTAAAACGTATTATGCTTGTCCGAAGCAGCCTGCTGGGAGTGTCTTATGCGGGTATTATGTATGCGAGCATCTTCGGACCGCCGGCGTATATAGAGTGAATTGTGAGGATGTAAGTTATCCTTAATGTCGATATCTTATTTTCTTACTTTTGTGTTTCATTTTCATTGTAACTAGCATAGTTTAATGCTTATATTCTCTGCGGTTTAATATTACCAGAAACATTATTTTCATATTTTGATTTCAATTGCTTATAGTACACCTGCTCCAAAAATACCAAATAAATTCATGTATACTCTCACTTTGATCTCTACTTTGAGATTGTTCAAACCAATACATTCTAAACCTTGTTATGTGTTATATTGCAGCACACAAAGAATATGAACGAAGAATGGCCGGTTTTTAGAAGTATTCCTAGTGGAGGAGCCGACAGGATTGCTGCTGAACTCTGTCAGTTCATTCGTTGTGAAATTTTGCACAAAAAAGGGAAGTTCTTTGATGAGAATTGTGCAGCAGCTGATGTGCCAGAACTTTGCGACTATGCTAATAGAAACAGTTTTTAGTGAAAACTTGTAAACTTTGAGATGAATTGTATCTGTAACTTGTACATATGTATATTGTTTTAGTGAAATTGACTTCTGTGATGATAATATTGTTGACTTTTGTTCTGTGATGATATTGTTGTTTTTTGTTCTGTGATTATATTGAATTGACCTGGAAATTAGAAATAACAGCAGTAGTACTGCATAGGTTAAACCTTATCACAGGCGGTTATTAACCAACGGCTAGGCATGACTGTGAAAAATAATTATCACAGGTGGCTAGATACAAGTAAAGAACCATCTGTGATAACCTAATTTTCACAGGCGGTGATTGTTATGGTAGAAACCAGTTGCGTTAAAAGGTCTTCACATATGGCTGATGTAGGTAAACGTCCGCCTGTGATAATACTATTATCATAGGCGGTCAGTAATACTTCAATACCCGCCTGTGAAGACACATTATCATAGGCGATTAGTTATGCTTCAATACCCGCCTATGATAAGACATTTATCACAGGCGGTTATATATGTTGCACAACCCGTCTGTGATAAAATATCTTCACAGACGGCTAGCCTAAGTAAAGAACCGCCTATCATAATGTGTCTTCACAGGCGGTATCACTTCTCCGCCTGTGAAATTGCGGATTATCACAGGCTCTTCGTTTCAGGCGGTTTTAAAAGCAGTTTGTGATAATAGGTTTGGAGCCGCCTGTGATGAGGCTTACTGTACTAGTGCGTTGTCACTTCTTATGTTTTTGGTAAGCTAGGATCACGTATCATATTTTATAGTTACCATGCATGGTTACAAATATAAGATCCTTGAACTAAGGAATACACTATTCTGCAATTAAAAGAGTCAAAATCTTACATGATACGGGATAAGATCCTGATAATTAAAATCTAGACGAATGGTTTAACTATGTGGACCAGAAATCCACAAAAATAATGCCTCGAGATCACAAAAATAATTATTTTTGCAGGTTTTTCGACTTATTTTCATGGACCACGATAATAAGTAATTTTAATTGTAATGTGGACGATCCATATTTATCTAGGACTACTGTAAAAATGGCCTTATTATAGTAAAAAGGGGCAGTCCGATGCATGTAGCTCCCGCTTGCGTAGGGTCTGGGGAAGGGTCCGATCCATTTGGATCTTTTATACGCAGCATTTCCCTATATTTCTATAAGAGGCTGTTTCCAGGACTTTAACCCGTAACCTCATGATCACAAGGCAACCAGCTTAACCATTGCGCCAAGGCTCCCCTTCCATCAATACCTGCCCTCGGATACTTCTGTTTAAGGGCTATTTGATCTATGTAGTGTCACATGTCGGCACTTGATTGGCTGGGATGATATTTTATAGAATTCATCCCCTTATTTCGCTTCAATTATGTATAAATACCTGCATGCACCAATTTCTCCAAGTACAAGTGGAAATAAGTTAAATAGAAAGGTGATGTGTGCAAGAAATGATATTTCTTTTACATAATTGAGTTATATTGACGGGTAAAATTGGTATATAACAGCCGTCATCAACCATGAAAACAATTCGTTTTCCTATAGTGCAAATCCAATAGAAAAAATGAAGTAATATATCACTTGAATTCCGCTAAATGAAGACTATTAATTTCTAGTCTCATGTTGTTATAGCGAATCTGATCGTGCCATTCAACTGCTTGCCGCAAATTTGAGGTGTTACAACTATTTCATGTCTCACTTTTTTTTCTTGCTCAACTCACCTGCACTACACATATGACACATACATTGTCACGTCTTATATTTTTGTTAAGCTAGGATCACGTATCATATTTTTTAGTTACCATGCATGGTTACAAATATAAGATCCTTGAACTAAGGAATAAACTATTCTGCAATTAAAAGAGTCAATATCTTACATGATACGGGATAAGATCCTGATAATTAAAATCTAGACGAATGTTTAACTATGTGGACCAAAAATCCACAAAAATAATGCCTCGACATCACAAAAATAATTATTTTTGCAGGTTTTTCAACTTATTTTCATGGACCACGATAATATGTAATTTTCATTGTAGTGTGGACGATCCATATTTATCTAGGACTACTGTAAAAATAGCCTTATTATAGTAAAAAAAGGGCAGCTTGGTGCATGTAGCTCTCATTTGTGCAGGGTCGTCCGACCCATTTGGGCTTTTGTATGCAGCCGTTCTCTACATTTTTGTAGGAGGCTGTTTCCAGGAGTTGAAGCCATGACCTCATGATCACAAGGCAACAGTTTTACTGCTGCGCTAAGGCTCGCCTTCCATCAATATAGTATGCACAATAAATTGAAGCTAATTTCTAGGTCAATTTTGATGATTATACATCCATCAATATTAATTTTAATGCCAAGATAAGATCCCCGGATGCAGCTAAATGCCGATGCGCGCAAGGCACCAAATCCGCCATCACATGTTGCGGTACTGCCAGAGCCCATGGCAACCTTGGCCGGGTGGCTACAAAGACGAGCAAGCAGCACGAAATCAGGAACGACGCGGGGCCAAGCGCAAACTTCAGCGCACAGGAAGATATGTGGCGAAAGATCGAGATGCCTTTGCAAGTTGCGGCTGGGCTCAAAATTAATATTGCCCAAAAGGCAAAAGCTGTAGTAGACCCCAGCAATTGTTGAAAAATCGATCGGGTTACATGCAAGAAACAACCACCAGAGCACATCAGATATATGACAAGATGTAAAAGAAAGCGGCCACAATAGTTGGACTAGTTTTTGCTTTGGTACTTTCTAGATGTAATGGATCCACATGCGGTTGAGTAGTCTGTGGAGCTGCAACAATTTGTTGGGAGGAGGAGAAATGTTATAACTAGAGCTTTAGGCTATCCGCAGTGGCATACTGTAAAGCATATTAGATTTGTGTAAATTTAGAGTAGATACTGTAAAAATAGAAGAAGAATCGTATATAAAGTATACTTTAGAGTAAACGAGTGTGAATAGCCCTATAAGTCCAGCTTTAACTTGAGCTTGGGGCTCATCATATTCCTTCTAGAAAGGCTTTATTTAAGTTAGAGGCTTACAGTAGTTAATTCAATGATAAAAATATATCAACTCGAAGTCATCCTACCATCTTAGTAAAACATTGACCCATTGAAATAAAAGAACAAGAACAGCTTTTGTAAAATGAATAAGCAAGAGAACAGGCCTCTTGTCGGATGGCTAGCCTGTCCAGATGAGACGGCAGCCGCGTGGATCCGAATTCAAGACTCCCCGCATCTCACCCTCCTTTAAATTATTCGAACATTAACCCGTATCTTAAAAAATGAATAAAGAACGGTGTGCAATACATTCGCTATAGACGCGTGTTGACTTTTCCCATTAGTAGAAGAATACAGATATTCGAGAAAAGATTACAGTTCATCGAGTACAGAAGCACTAAACGGACAGTCACCTCTTCTAATGTACTTCTTTCGTTAGTTAAACGAATAAACTAATAAGTAATAAATATTCGAAGATAGAGAGAGTATAATTCTATTACTACTTGGAGGAAAATATTAAAAGCAGTGAGGGTGCTAATATGACGGGAAATTTCACTAGGGAAAGCATCGCGATCAGCATGCGGCGAATCCACTGCACGCTGAGTCAGACTCACCGCGGCGAGCCGACAGGCGAATCCACGCATCCCGTCCCGTGTGCCCCCACCCCCACGTGGAAAGGCAAAGCGCACACACGCCTTGTGACGCGACGTGCGGACAAGGCGAACGCGAGGCGCGCGGGTTAGAGATTCCCACCTAGGAATGAAAACGGACGGATATTGATGGATAAAATGTTTTTTCATATCCATATTTATATAATAATTCCAGAAATGGATTTGAATCGGATGTTGTCGGAAACGGATATGATATCGGATATGTTAGATATATCGGAAACGGGTTCATCAGATCGGAAAATAATGGATATTGGACGGATTCGGATATTTTTTTCCGGAAAAAACAATTAATATGGAACATGTAATTCATAGTTCATACACATAATCCATATCACATTCGCATCAAATCAATACATGATTCATACATGAAACACACAAATAGTTCATACATGGTGCATATATGGTTCGAACACATAAATATATAGTTTGTCGTAGTTCATACACATTACAGCATCAAGAAAGCATGAAAATAGCACACATTCAACAACAAAACAGCATCAAAACAGCAGCCCTCCACCATAACAGCACCAAAACAGCTTTAGAAAAGCACAATTCCACCATAACAGCACCAAAACAGCTATAAAACAGCAGCATTCCACCATAACAGCACCAAAACAGCTATAAAACAGCAGCTCGCCTCCAAAACAGCAGCATCTCCGTTGCCTTGGAGCTCTGGACGGTGGACGTTGGACCTCCTGATCTTGTCGCCGTCGGTCACGGTCAGAGCCATTGTGGTCTAACCCCTGGCTGGCTAGCTGTTGGCTCCGAAGCGTCCCTTGTCAGCAGGACGACAAGGCAACGGCCAACGCCACCGGCAGACCGCAGGCAAGTGGTGGCATGGCGTCTTGTCGTGGGGCGCTGGGGCGGGCCGGGCAGCAACGGCCAACGGTGGTGCGGATGTGGGGCTGGCAAGCCGGCGGTGGTGCAGGCCAAGGGACGGCGAGTCGGCGACGGCATCACGACGGCGGGGGGCGGACAACCTACGGGTCACTCAGGGTCACAAGGTGTCGGTTGCCCGTCGCGGACTCGCGGTCTCCTCAGGGCTCAGCCGCCACGCGCCAGCCGCCCAGCCCCTGTCGCCTACTAGGGCTTGCCGGTGGAGGCCTTCGGGCCAGGCTGCCAGCCGCCAGCCCCTGTCGCCTACTAGATCTGGCCCAAGAAACATTCGGATGTGCATCGGATACTAATTTGGATATATTCGACTCAAAACGGATATCCGACTAAATGAACGGATATTGAGCCACGCCGTTTCCGATCCGATATCCGAATACAAATATATGATATACGAACCGAATCCGAATAAAATCTAAACAAAACCGATATGGATCTGATGTTTTCGGATCTGGCACCCGGATATATATATGTTTGTCTAAATCGAGCATTGAAGACACGCGCCTTCCCTAGGTGCATGACACGGCACATGCCTACTGTCAGGTACCGCTACGCCCAATCGCATCACAGTGAAGCGCCATAGGTCTACCCCACTGCACCAAGTGGGTAGCTTACGACTATAGGACAGTTGGACAGGACATCCCCTACCAACATTAACAACTGCGCATGTGCCACTCGCGACTGAGCCGACAAGAATGTGAGGACGATGATGAGGAAATGCTTGAACTCAAGGATCTCCTGCGGAAGAAGGCACTCTCTCCAAAAGGGATGAAGAAGACTCAAACTGAGAAGACAAAGGCGAGTAGTCACACAGACTACTCCCGATATTCTTTTAATTATGAGTGTCTAAATTCTAATAATAGTCATTACTTATCAATTCCTTTAGGCAAAGCCCCTTACATTGACGGAAATGTTTATTCAATGTGGAGACAAAACATGAAAATGCATCTAATATCTATTAACCCAAATCTTTGGCGTATAGTGTGTACAGAGATAGATATTCTAGATGATGATGAAGAGCTAACTCCAAGTCAAGAACAAGCCATTCATCAAAATGCTCAAGTCGCAACTATAATTACATCATCATTGAGTTGAGACGAGTTCACAAAGGTGAATGGAATCGAGATTGCCAATGAAATCTGTGATACTCTCAAAACTGCGCATGAAGGTGATCGTCATGTACGTGAAGCGAAAATTGAGATGATTGAAGGTGAATTGCAAAGATTTTCCATAGAAGAAGATGAATCACCTCAAGATATGTACAATCGACTGAAGGCACTCATCAACAAAGTCCGATCATACGGTAGCAAGAAGTGGACGGATCATGAAGTTGTAAAACTGATTTGTAGGGCATTCATGCCTCAGAACTTGACGCTTTGCTCTATGATTAGAGAAAGTACATGGTATCGGAAAATGACCTCGGGCGAACTTCTTGGCAATATCATATACTTCAAAATCATGGTGAAGGAAGCCAAGCATGTCAAGGAACTTGCCGATCTTACCTCGGCAAAGAAGAAAGGGGTTGGTCTAAAAGCAACTTGCAAGTCGGCATCAAAAGAAGCACGAGAAGCTCATGAAGAAGATGATGGTGATGATGAAAGCAGTGATGTCGATAAAGAAGACATAATCTTGTTCATGAAAAAGTTCAAGGAAATGATGAGAAGAAGAAAGGGTGGCAGCTCAAATGAAGGAAGACGTAGGGACAAACCAAGACCCAAGATGAGACCTGCATGCTATAACTATGGAGAGTATGATCATTTCATAGTGGATTGTCCATGAAGATAATAAGGGGAAGAGTAAAGACAACAAGCCTCAACAAAAGAAAGTATTCAAGAAGGAGAAGCAATATAGTTAAGCACATCTAGGAAAGGAGTGGGACTCCAATGATGAGTCCTCATATGAAGAAAAAGAGTAGATGGCCACTATAGCCATCAAGAAGCCTTCCAAGAAATCCACGCTTTTCCAACCATGGGCGCATGCAAGGACAGCGACCACACATGTATAATGGCCAAAGAAGGAAAAAGAAAGGTCATAAATAAATCTTCCTCCTTGCATTCCTTCACTAGTTATATTGATAATTCTAGTGATGATGAAGATATGCTTAGTGGTTTAGATAAAAGACTGCTGCTAAGATGAAATTTCTAATGGATAAGCTTATTGATACGGAGGAGCTAGTCGATCGCCAAGAATATATGATCATTCTCCGAAAGAGGAATATCTTAAGATTGAAAAGCTACTTGAACTTGAAAAGGAGCAAAGTGAATCACTAGAACTTGAGTTAGCTTCAAGCAAGGAAGCTTGCTTGAAGTTAAAAGACTCAAATGTGACTATCAAGGATGAACTTGCTAACTTAACCAAAGTTAACAAGATCCTTGAAACACAAGTTGAGTCACTCAAGCAAAGTGGTTCTTCATCCTCTTCAAGCTCATCTTCTCAACACATAAAATCCGAAACTATCTTTATTTGTACATTTGATAAAATGACATCAACTTGGAAGAAAAGTCCAAATTGACAAAAGACAAGCATCCCTCCCAAAGTGGCATATTTGATAAGGAGAAGGTAAGTATGCACGTAGTGTATACTCAGTCACAAGACCTCCTAATGTTAAATATGGCATTGGATATTATTATGGTGAAAACCAAAATGCTAGAAGCCACAAGAATAACAAGGATTGCATTGCTTTTGTCAAAGGGACCTCTTCCCAAGTTGGAAAACATAGTAACATTGATAAATTGAACATTGTGAACCCATATGAAAAACAAATCTTGTTTAGAATCTTTGATTCTTCATATATACTTATGAGAAATAGTTATGGAAAAGTTTATGCTTGATATGTTGGGCCACACCGTGAGAGCTCCAAGTCTCGTGTGTGGGTGCCCAAATCACTTGTGACTAACCTCAAAGGACCCAAGCAAGCTTGGGTACCTAAACCAAAGCATAATTTCTTTTTGTAGGCCTATTAATCCGGTGGAGCAAAATGGGTGCTAGATAATGGGTGCACAAATCACATGACCGGAGAAAGAAAAATGTTCGTGGAATATGAACAAAACAAAGACTCAAGTGAAGTCATCAATTTTGGTGATAATAGTCAAGGAATGGTGCTAGGTACCAGTAAAGTTGCAATTTCATCATTGCATACACTTTCTCATGTTTTACATGTTGACTCCTTAGATTATAACCTCTTGTCCATATCTCAATTATATGAGAAAGGTTATAACCTTTTATTCACTAATGAGGGTGTGATCGTCTATAGAAGGAGTGGTAACTCTATTGCATTCAAGGGTGTGTTAAAGGGAAAACCTTATCGAGTTGACTTTGACAAATATAAAGCCGAACTTGACACATCTTGATTGCAAAAACCAATATAGGTTGGTTGTGGCATAGACGGCTAGCACATGTTTGTATGAGGAATCTACAAAAACTTCTGAAAGGCGATCACATCCGAGGTGTAAAGTATGTCATTTTTGAGAAAGACAAGCCTTGTAGCGCGTGCCAAGCTGGGAAGCAAGTAGGAGTACCTCATCCCCGAAGAATGTCATGACTACAACAAGACTGCTTGAGCTTCTTCACGTGGACCTATTTGTTCCAATTTCTTACATAAGCATCGGCGGTAATAAATATGGTTTAGTCATTGTCGATGATTTTTCACGCTTCACGTGGGTTTTCTTTTTGCATGATAAGTCAGAAACTCAAGGAACACTCAAGAAGTTTCTCAGGTGAGCTCAAAATGAATTCTCATTGAAGATCAAGAACATACAAAGTGACAATGGGACATAATTCAAGAACACTCAAGTTGAGGAGTATCTAGATGAGGAAGGAATAAAGCATGAATTTTCAACACCATATTCTCCTCAACAAAATACATTAGCCAAAAAGAAGAAAAGAACACTCATTGAGATGGCGAGGACAATGCTCGATGAATATAAGACTTCGGACCGATTTTGGGCTAAAGCAGTTAACGCCGCTTGTCATGCCATAAGCCGACTATATCTTCATCATCTACTCAAGAAAACATCACCTGAACTACTCATCGGTAACAAACCCTAAACCCTAAAACCCTAAACCCTAAACCCTAAACCAAAAATTTCATACTCGAGTTTTTTATTCAAAATTTGATATTGTCAACAAGAATCCTAGGGCTTCGAAGTTCGCTTCGAAGTCCGATAAAGGTTTCTTACATGGCTATGATTCGAACTTCTACGCTTATCGTGTCTTCAACAAAGCCTCTGGACTTGTTGAAGTAACACGTGATGTAGTGTTCGATGAAACTAATGGCTCTCAAGTAGAGCAAGTTGACCAGTGGGTGATAGATCAAAAAGAAGCTCCATGTCAAGCATTGAGAAGAATGGCTCTGGGCGAGATTCGACCACAAGCACCACCTCAAAATCCGAATGAAGAGGATGAACCACAAACGGAGGGAAATTGTTAAGGGGGAGCTTCCACACAAGATCAACCTCAAGGAGATCAAGATAATCAAAACAGCGATGAGGGAAACTATCCAGGGGGAGATGAAGAAGATGATGATTGTGAGGATTCAAGACCACAAGTGCCACATCCAAGAGTACACCAAATCATCCAAAGAAATCACCCCGTCGACAACATAATTGGTGACATCCAGAAGGAAGTGACAAATCGATCTCGCATAGCTAATTTCTGTGAATACTACTCTTTTGTATCCTCTTTGGAACCATACAGGGTTGAAGATGCATTAAGTGATCCCGACTGGGTGATCGCGATGCAAGAAGAATTGAACAACTTCAAGAGGAACAAAGTATGGGAACTTGTTGAAAGACTCAAGTCCAACGTCATCGGCACGAAATAAGTCTTCCGCAACAAGCAAGACGAACATGGAGTGGTAACAAGGAACAAGGCACGACTTGTGGCCAAAGTTTATTCACAAGTCGAAGGTTTGGATTTCGATGAGACTTTTGCTCCCGTAGCTAGGCTTGAATCAATACGTATATTACTTGCATATGCTACTCACCATGATTTCAAGCTATATCAAATGGACGTAAAAAGTGTCTTCCTCAACGGACCGATCAAGGAAGAGGTGTACGTGGAGCAATCGCACGGATTTGAAGATCAAGAGTACCCCGACCATGTATTCAAACTGCGTAAGGCTCTCTATGGCCTCAAACAAGCTCCTAGAGCATGGTATGAGTGCCTTAGAGATTTCATGATTGAAAATGGCTTCAAAATTGGTAAAGCTTATTACACCTTGTTTACCAAGCACTTTGATGATGATCTATTCATTTGTCAAATTTATGTTGATGATATCATATTTGGTTCAACTAAAAAATCTTTTTGTTAGGAATTTAGTAAAATCGTGATAGATAGATTCAAGATGTCCATGATGGGAGAGCTAAGATACTTATTGGGATTCCAAGTGAAACAACTAAAGGAAGGAACGTTCATAGGCCAAACAAAGTACACCCAAGACATTCTCAAGAAATTTGGCATGGACAAAAACGAAGCCCATAAAGACTCCCATGGCGACAAATGGACACTTAGACCTCAATGAAGATGGACCTAACGTGGATGAAAAGGTATATCACTCCATGTTTGGCTCTTGACTTTATTTATGTGCATCTAGGTATGATATTATGTTGAGTGTATGTATGTGTGCAAGATTTCAATCCAATCCTAAGGAATGTCATTTGACAGCCATCAAAAGGATCTTGCAATATTTAGTTCATACACCCAACCTAGGTCTTTGGTATCCTAAAGGATCAAAGTTCAATCTCATTGGATACTCCGATGCAGATTATGTCGAATGCAAGATAGACAGAAAAAGCACCTCTGTTACTTGCCAATTTCTAGGCAGGTCCCTAGTTTCTTGGTCCTCCAAGAAACAAAACTCTATTGCCTTGTCCACAGCCGAAGCAGAGTATGTTGCAGCCAGGAGTTGTTGTACACAACTCCTTTGGATGTGAAAAACTCTAAGGGACTACGGTTACAATATGAATCGTATTCTGCTCCTTTGTGGATAATGAGAGTGCCATTAAAATTGCACAGAACCCTGTTGAGCACTCTAGAACCAAACATATTGATATCCGACATCATTGTTTGGGAGACCATTCAAAGAAAGGAGACATAGCCATCTCCCATGTCAAAACTGAGAAACAACTAGCCGATATCTTCACCAAGCCACTTGATGAAAAACGCTTTTGTGAGCTCCGAAATGAACTAAATATCCTCAATGCTCAGAACGTGGCTTGAAAACTTGCATATCTGTATGCTATCTTCAAAATCAAGTTGATTGTGTTGAAAAACCATCTTTCTCTATTTTCTCCGAAAAACTATGTTAATTATTTGATCTTGATGAATTATGGTCATAGCTTGATTGTTACATGTTTACTGATCATATTCATCAAGAATATTTGTGTGTTTTTGTCTCCTATTTCTTTTTAGGCACCCTCAAATATATACGAAAGGTCTATATAATTTTCTGTGTATGTCACCAGAGACAAGTTCGTGGTTACGCAGGACTAGTCCGCACACTGCAGACTAGTCCATGGAGTGTCTGCTAGTCCGGACTAGTCTGGCCCGACCACGGACTAGTCCTTTATTTCAACTCCATAACCCCTTAGGACCGGCGCGGACCTATCCTTCTTCTTCCTCACAACTTCCCTCACATTCTATCTCCTCACTCAAGTGCTCCCAAAATGATTTTGCGAGTCCTCCATCAAATCCCGTCAAATCTCCGTGGGAATCGATCTACATTGGAAGGAGATCGAAGACATCGGACTAATCCGCTCCAATAACACTCTAAACCCCCTTGAATCGAAGGATTTGATAACTTTTCTCACCAAACCCTAACTCTTCAATTTTCTTTGATGTTGCTCAAATAGCTAGACTCCTCTTGTCAATACATGCTTCCCTGTTTGTATTCCACCTACACTACTTCACTTTTGCATTGAGAAACTCAAAGATTTTATTTGGCTAGGGTTTGAGCAGCCGCATAACGGACTAGCCCGTTATCGGTGCGGACAAGTCCGGTACTCCGGACTAGTCTGTTATCGGTGCGGACAAGTCTGGTACTCCGGACTAGTCCACACCTGAACAACGGACAAGTCCGGTGGTTGCTGATTAAAACCCTAGCCTAGCTCGACTCAATGCCATCTCTTGCCACCAATTCTTATCTATATCGTATATCTCCTCTTTGTTAGGACAATGTCAAACTCAAACGAGTATCACTCTGACTTTGAGGCCGAGATGGATCAAGAGCTCTTGCCTCGTGCTACGACAGATCGCACGAAAAAGAGGCAAGATCGTGTTGTTGAGCCTTCACCCACTCCACCTCGGGTAAGGCGAAAAGTCCCGACTAAGAAACCATCTTCCAAGGGCAAAGATGTGGTTGGATCCCGCTCGGCGGCTTCACGCCAAGCGAAGGGCAAAGGAAAGGGGCTTGCCTCTAGCCCAATTGGTCCCTTGAAGATGATATCTCCGAGACAAGGGAGTAGGGACTCCTCAAAAGAGAGATCTAATGGCAAGGGCAATGATGGCATGGAAATTCAGAAAGATTGATGCTTACAGCAGTGGGAATGTGGCAGCTGATCCGAGATTATGGAGTCACTTCCACTCAGACTACTACAACACTATTTACCTCATTATGAAGACTCCGGTGGTCCGCAGCCAATGGATTGACTAGAACCATTTTGAAAGGAAGAGTTGTGATGCTTTTGATGAGGTGGTAGAGGTTGCAGAGAGGCATGGTCTAAAGGACCTATTTTCCTTTAGATACGACTGGAATTATGAAGTTATAGCTCAATTCTTTGCCACCTATTACTTTGCTAGCTCGGGTGAAGAAAGAGTGACTTGGATGACACATGGATCAAATTACACAGTCACTTATGTTGAATTTGCCAGGTTGCTGCATCTTGAGGATACTAGTAATAATGATATTGTGATCCACAATGACAGTCCTTTGGAGAAGGACAAGATGGAGTTTCTCTGTGACTCTTGTCTCCGTTACAATCCTCCCTCAACCAAGAACATGAAGCCATTCTTCATTGTCCTAAATCCAGTGCTTAGGAAGACTATTGCTCCTAAAGATGGAGCTGCAGGAAGCGTTCAAGGTTACTTGAGAACCTTCATAAATGTCATTAGCAGGAGAAGGAAGTTTGATATCTTCAACTACATTTGGAATGACATTGTGAACATCTCTTGCACTCCAAACCTCTCATGTGGCTATGCGCCCTACAACATTTTTATGAAAGAGAAAGTCATGGGGATTGAGTTTGTGAAGGATGTGGAGCACACTGCTTTGAGGCCTCAGAAGCCGCCTCAAGCTGCTATCCCAACTGCTCCCTCACCTGCATCAAGTGAAGAGGCTCCTAGGAGAGCCCAAGGAGAGGCAAGACCTCCCTCTAGCTCAAGGGCCCCTCCATTTCACAAAGGGTCCTCTAGTGGGATTATGAAATACTTGGATGCTATATTTGTTTCTTGCCGCAAAATTGAGTTGAAGGTTAATAAGATGAAAAAGGCAAGAAAAGAGCAAATGAGATACATGAAGGACAATGTCAAAGCAATATGCCAAAAACTGAAGATTGAGCTGGTTGGATCTCCAGTTATCTCTGAAGACTTTGACTATGACTTTTCGGAGCTTCCACCCCTCTCTCCTTTCGAGCTTGCCTACTTTGTCCTTAGGGGCACAACAAGTGGTTCTTCTCATCTTCCTCCTAAGCCTGATGAAGAAGATGAAGGAAGGACCAAGAGGGCGGATGAAGGCAGCGACAACGAGTAGATCCCTCCTTCTCTTCCTTTTTGGTGCCTTCATGCCAAAGGGGGAGAGATTGAGGGGGAGTCTTAGATCGTAGCATTAGTTTGAGAGAGAGAGAGAGAGTTCTATTCCTATTTTTTGTTTCTACACTATCATGCTTTTAATCTTGTAGAACCTAAATTATGCTCTCATCATGCTTGTGGGCATGTTTTGTGAAATGATGATTATGTCATACTATGATCAATGGTTTATGCTTTAAAACTGCTATGTGTGCTTGTTATCCTTGATGATGTTATGATTATGCTCCTTATTTCATTCACATCAATATTGTTGCTCCCACACACAGTTTTTGCACCACATCATAAAGAGTGCAAATATGTATTACTTCTACATTGACTATTTTGCTCAAAATTCATATGTGCACACTTTATGAAAACCTAAATTTGTCATCATATTTGTGTAATCTCAATTGGTTGTCATCAATCACCAAAGAGGGGGAGATTGAAAGTGCATCTAGGCATCCCTTGTGGGTTTTGGTTGATTATTGACAAACAAATGACATCTTGCAAAATTGTTGATATGAGCGCAGGTTTTAAAGCAATTAGGAAGAAAGCACAAAAAGAAAGGAGAATGAGGATCCAAATGGAAAAGAGCTCAAGATCTGAAAAGAATATGTTTATTGTGTAAGGGGTGTGTTGGGGAAACACACCCCAAGAGCTCAAGTGAAAGATATTACACTCACGACAAAAAAATCAGCATGTGCGGACTAGTACGATATCTCTCTGACTAAAAACGGACAAGTCCCCCCCAGTGCGGACTAGTCCGCAAAACTTTGCATTTGCACAACACCGTACAAGTCCGATATCAACCAGACTAGTCCAATAATCCACTGACTAAAATCGGACAAGTCCTCCAAGTGGGGACTTGTCCTTAGTCCTACCATTTTTCACAACACCGGACAAGTCCGATATCCACCGGACTAGTCCAAAAACTCTCTAACTAAAATCAGACAAGTCCCTTCAAATGCAGACTTGTCCTCAGTTCAACACTGTTCACCACACCGACAAGTTTGATATCAACTGGACTAGTCCGAAAAGTTTTTGTGCCTAGATCGGACTAGTCCACACCAACACGGACTAGTCCGGTATCCACTAACACTTAAGGTTTTCCACACACCGCACACCGTACTAGTCCAGCATCCACCACGGACTAGTCTGGACTTCACAAACCCTAACGGTAACATTTGGAAACCATAATATAAATAGAGGTGTACGGCCATACAACACCCTCTCTCAACTCCCTGCGCCAGCACACCTCCCAAGAGCCCAAAAATACATCTCTCCACTCATTCTAAACCTAAAAGGATCAAATATTTGAGGATTAGGGATTGGACAAAGGAGAGAACTTGTTCTACACGATATTGAGCTCTTGGGTTTGATCTCTTGCACACTCTCGTTGTTCATTGTACATCTTTTGAGTGTGTTTGGTGGTGTCATTGCTGTAATTCTTGGGGAGCCCTCAACTAGTGAGAAGGCCCCTTGAACAAGTTATTTACCCTTGTGTGATTAGTGATTGATAATCGGCCTCAGTGGCGATTCAACGAGGGAAGGGTTAGTGAAGACCCGGTCCTCCGTGGACTCCTCAACGAGGACGTAGATTCCTCCGTGGAGTCGAACCTCGGGATAAATCTTGTGTCTCGTGTGTTCTTGTTTACTTTTCATCATATTCTAGGGTTTGCATAGTATTGAACAATTCACATTGAAACTTTGTATCAAACTTGAATATTGCAATATACTGTTTCATTGTCTCAATACACTTGACTTGTCAATTGATTTTTGCTGCATAGATCCCTAGAAGTAGAATTACATATCTACTTTGATCTTTTAGTCCGCACACATCGGACTAGTACACACCATAAAGGACTGGTCCATCCTCCTCGTATTTGATCTATTTGTTAAGTGTTTCAGGGTTCGACGAAAGTTCAGAAAGCCTATTCAGCCCATTCCCCCCTAGGCTACATTCAATTGGTATCATAGCCAAACTCTTCAATAGAGACTCACCGCTCGAAGAGACGATGTCGGACATCAAAGATGTGCACAAGATCTTCAACACCAAAAAGGGTGAGGATGAAAAGAACCAAAAGCTAGAGAAACTCCTCGATGTCATTCAAGACTGTCAGGACGATGATGAGGAGATGCTTGAATTCAAGACTCTTCTGTGGAAGAAGTTACTCTCTCCAAAATGGAAAAAAAGACTCAAGATGAGAAGACAAAGGGGAGTAGTCACATAGACTACTCCCGATATCCTTTTAACTATGGGCGTCTAAATTCTAATAATAGTCATTACTTATCAATTCCTTTAGGCAAAGCCCCTTACTTTGATAGAAATGACTATTCAATGTGGAGACTAAACATGAAAATGCACCTAATATCTCTTAATCCAAGTCTTTGGCATATAGTGTGTACAGGGATAAATACTACAGATAATGATAAAGAGCTAACTCCAAGTCAAGAACAAGCCATTCATCGAATGCTCAAGCCGCAACTGTAGTTACATGATCATTGAGCCGAGATGAGTTCACAAAGGTGGATGGACTCGAGATTGCCAAGGAAATCTGGGATACTCTCAGAACTGCACATGAAAGTGATCGTCATGTACGTGAAGCCAAAATTGAGATGATTGAATATGAATCGGAAAGTTTTGCCATAGAAGAAGATGAATCACCTCAAGATATGTACAATCGACTGAAGGCTCTCCTCAACAAAGTTCGAGCATATGGTAGCAAGAAGTGGACAGATCATGAAGTTGTAAAACTGATTCTTAGGTCATTCATGCCTCAGAACTTGATGCTTTGCTCTATGATTAGAGAAAGTTCAGGGTATCGAAAAATGACCCCGGACGAACTTATTGGCAAGATCATCAACTTCAAAATGATGGAGAAGGAAGCTAAGCATGTGAAGAAACTTTCCAATCTAACATCGGCAAAGAAGAAAGGGGTTGGTCTAAAAGCAACCTACAAGCCGGCATCAAAAGAAGCACGAGAAGATAATGAAGAAGATGATGGTGATGATGAAAGCAGTGATGTTGATGAAGAATACATGATCTTGTTCATGAAGAAGTTCAAGAAAATGATGAGAAGAAGAAAGGGTGGCACCTCAAATGAAGGAAGACATAGGGAGAAACCAAGACCCAAGATGATACGTGCATGCTATAATTGTGGAGAGTTTGATCATTTCATAGTGGATTGTCCACATGAAGATAATAAGAGGAAGAGTAAAGACATCAAGCCTCAACAAATGAAAGTATTCAAGAAGAAGAAGCAATACGGCCAAGCACATCTAGGGAAGGAGTGGGAATCCAATGATGAGTCCTTATCTGAAGAAGAAGAGGAGATGGCCACTATAGCCATCAAGAAGCCTTCCAAGAAATCCACTCTTTTTCCAACCATGGGCGCATGCAAGGACACCGACCACACATGTTTAATGTCCAAGGAAGGAAAAAGAAAGGTCATAACTAAATCTTCCTCCTCGCATTCCTTCACTAGTGATATTGATAACTCTAGTGATGATGAAGATATGCTTTGTGGTTTAGATAAAAGGACTGCTGCTAAGATAAATTTCTAATGGATAAGCTTGCTGATATGGAGGAGCTAGTCGATCGCCAAGAAGATATGATCATTCCTCGAAAGGAGGAATATCTTAAGATTGAAAAGCTCCTTGAACTTGAAAAGTAGCGAAGCAAATCACTAGAACTTGAGTTATCTTCAAGCAAGGAAGCTTGCTTGAAGTTAAAAGACTCAAATGTGACTTCAAGGATGAACTTGCTAACTTAACCAAAGTTAACAAGATCCTTGAAACACAAGTTGAGTCACCCAAGCAATGTGGTTCTTCATCCTCTTCAAGCTCATCGTCTCAACACATCAAATCCAAAACTATCTTTATTTGTACATATGCTAAAAATGACATCAACTTAGAAGAAAAGTCCAAATTGACAAAAGACAAGCATCCATCCCAAAGTGGCATATTTGACAAGGAGAAGGTCAATTATGCACGTAGTGCATACTCTATCACAAGACCTCCTAATGTTAAATATGGCATTGGGTATTTTTATGGTGAAATGCAAAATGCTAGAAGCTACAAGAATAACAAGGATCGCATTGCTTTTGTCAAAGGAACCTCTTCCCAAGTTGGAAAACATAGTAACGTTGATAAATTGAACATTGTTAACTCATATGAACCACAAATCTTGTTTAGAACCTTTGATGCTTCATATATATATGTTGGCCACGCCATGAGAACTCCAAATCTTGTGTGTGGGTGCCCAAATCACTTGTGACTAACCTCAAAGGACCCAAGCAAGCTTGGGTACCTAAAATCAAAGCATAATTTCTTTTTGCATGCTTATTTATCCGGTGGAGCAAAATGGGTGCTAGATAGTATATGCACAAATCACATGACCGGAGAAAGAAAAATATTTGTGGAATATGAACAAAATGAAGACTCAGGCAAAGACATCTATTTTGGTGATAATAGTCAAGGAAGGGTGCTAGGTACCAGTAAAATTGCAATTTCATCTCAGCATACACTTTCTCATGTTTTACATGTTGACTCCTTAGATTATAACCTCTTATCCATATCTCAATTATGTGACAAAGGTTATATTTGTTTATTCACTAATGAGGATGTGACCGTCTCTAGAAAGAGTGATAACTCTAGTGCATTCAAGGGTGTGTTGTGAAGCCCGGTTCCGAAAATGAACCAAGCTAACGCATATGTGTGCCCAGGATGTTCATCACACATACACGAGTGCAATCACAAAAGAGTATACAGAAAATTACCACAGAACAAGATTAATTAACTAAATTTTATTACACAAACCATATTATCCTCGAATACAAGCTCTAATAAATATTAATGACAAGTTCAACTAATGCAGCGGAAATAAACTAATTAAGCAAACTAAGCAACTATGCAGCATAAGAGACAGGGTATGTATGCGCAGCTCCAATCAACACCACAGGCAAAGCTGACGGTAGACACGGCCTAGAACTCCGCATTATCGCCATTAAAATCCCAGTCCTGACCTGCAACTGTTGGGGTGGGGATTGCAAGAGTGAGTACATGTCGTACTCAACAAGTGTGGAAAGTATGACATGTGGCTTATTCAAATGTCGACAATAATAATGGTAAAGTGCTGAAAGGTACATTAAAACATTCGAAAAGCAATATAGTATAAGTATGTGAAGTAAACCCATCATAATTATAAGTAATACCGTAATACCAAATCTGAATTCATTACCATCATCAAAAATTCCAGATTTCACCATTTCCAATAACCACCTTCAATACCACAAATAATTCCATAACCATCACCGTAACCATTACCATAACCATTACCATAACCATTACCAATACCAAATACCCTCTAATCATGGAAGTTTTCCAGGTGCTCATAACCGGGAGCACGTCTATCATGATAGTTTTAGTTAACTCTGCAGAGTTTGTACCTCTTTACCCACGTGTTCGTGATTTCATCACCCTTCGGCGACTAAGAACCTCCCTTATGCCCATGACCCGTCGGTCACATTACACACTTCCGTTGGTGTGTGGCCAAGAGATCACAAAATAGCCTTTACAAAGGGATTACTAGTCTATTCAGACCCCACTGAGGTTTCACCGGTGGCGATGCCTCCATCTGAGCACATCTTCAACCAAGGGCCCCCTTTTGAGCCATTCGGATCCCAGGGTAGTCCCACCAATCATCAACAAACCCAATCCGACTACCCCTTCCCTGAGCATCCACAATTTGTAACACCCTCATTTTCATGCATCATGCCTTGCATACATTCATATGCATGTTTAACATTAACCCATAACAAGAGGAACAAGTTTAAAATTTATTTGGAACAAAACCGCACTTAAAAATGTAGGAAAGTGCGGACTAGTTTGGTTTTGCTGAGGACTAGTCCGATTTCTCTCTGTCTAAAAACGGGACTTGTTCGTTTTTGCTGCGGATTAGTCCGATATTTGCCTCTGGACAACTTCGGACTTGTCCGATTTTGTGCGGACTAGTCCGGTATTCCATGAATCCTTGAAAATTTGCTAAGTCCATGGACTTTTCCGGACTAGTCCGGTGTTCCAGCGGACTTGTCCGTTTTCCTTTCTGACTAAGATCAGACTTGTCCGATTTTTGGCCAGACTTGTCCGATTTTCTCTCTGGACGACTTCGGACTAGTCCGGTCCTGTCCGGACTTGTCCGATATTTCGTGACTCTGAGATTGACCTTTTGTTTTACGACTTGTTTCTTGGGTTTCACGTCAAGTGGGCCTAGGGACGTCGTGCCCAACTCTTTTAGAGCCCATGTGGGCCTCTAAACCGGCATCTACTCATCCTAAACTCGAAATCCATATAACCCTAGCCTCCACGTCTATATAAACAACCCCACCCCTTGGTTTGACATCTATTTGCCACTTTTCCACCCACCCAAACCCTAGTTCGTGGGGAGCCACCATCAAGGAGGGAGGAGAAGATCCCAAACAAGAAGAAGAAGAGGAGGAAACGAAGGAGGATCAAGATCTCCACCAAGTTTCGTCCTTCACCACCAATTCATCTCCAAGTTCATCACCAACCCTAGATCATCAAGATCCAAGTGTTACCTCCAAGTTACTTGGTTCATTGGAGGTCTAAACACCTGGTATACCTTCTATTCTCTTTTCCTTATGTGAAGTAAACCCATCATAATTATATGTAATACCATAATACCAAATCTGAATTCATTACCATCATCAAAAATTCCAGATTTCACCATTTCCAATAACCACCTTCAATACCACAAATAATTCCATAACCATCACCGTAACCATTACCATAACCATTACCAATACCAAATACCCTCTAATCATGGAAGTTGTCCAGGTGCTCATAACCGGGAGCACGGCTATCATGATAGTTTTAGTTAACTCTGCAGAGTTTGTACCTCTTTACCCACGTGTTCGTGATTTCATCACCCTTCGGCGACTAAGAACCTCCCTTATGCCCATGACCCGTCGGTCACATTACACACTTCCGTTGGTGTGTGGCCAAGAGATCACAAAATAGCCTTTACGAAGGGATTACTAGTCTATTCAGACCCCACTGAGGTTTCACCGGTGGCGATGCCTCCATCTGAGCACATCTTCAACCAAGGGCCCCCTCTTGAGCCATTCGGATCCCAGGGTAGTCCCACCAATCATCAACAAACCCAATCCGACTACCCCTTCCCCGAGCATCCACAATGGTCCAAACAGCACTAGCAAAGCCCTAATTAATCAGCTACGCCGCACCCATACTTGGCCTCGTGGTGGCACTGTAGTCCTGGCTTATTCTCGCATGAACCGGACCTTAGATCTAAAGCAAGCAAACCACCATAACATCCAACCCATCCACATACCAGGCTTGCTTAGATCATCCATTACCATACCATGTTTAACCAGTTCATGTTAACCATAATCTCATCCATGCATAATTAAATTGAGTGATATAGTTGTTTCCCATCCCAGTTGATTAAGCGAAGCAAAAAGGTAAAAACCCTTCCCGACTCTCTACCATAAATTCCAGGTGACAAGGGTGGTCAAACAAAACTAGTAAACTTCCTACCATAGGGTTTCCCATCAATTTGACACAAGCATGCAGTTTTGCAAACAAACATTTATTTTAAAACAGGTTCAATATGCTTCAAGGACACTTGCCTTGCTCTTGCTGTTGATTAGGGTCAAAGCCTTCAAACTCTTGATGTTGTAGATCCTCCGTGGCACTCTCTAGCGCAAATCCGTCTAATCCACACAATAAACATACAAGGCAAGAAACACAATCAAAGAGTGCACAAATATTACTCAATATGACATGACATGCATGATTGATGCAATGCAAGGTAGAACTTGTTACTAGATTGCTTTTAATGATCACTAACTAGCTCTAATATATTTTAACAAGTTTATACAGGTTTGGATTCGATTAGATCAAATTTTAGAATTAATTCAACACAATTTAACCAGAAAGATCGAACTAGTCCGCTAGGGACCGAACAAGTCCGCACTTGACGAGATCAGCAGATTAGGGTTTTCTAGATCGACGTGAATTTGGAGATTAGGGGTTGAATTCACATAAGGAAAAGAGAATAGAAGGTATACCAGGTGTTTAGACCTCCAATGAACCAAGTAACTTGGAGGTAACACTTGGATCTTGATGATCTAGGGTTGGTGATGAACTTGGAGATGAATTGGTGGTGAAGGACGAAACTTGGTGGAGATCTTGATCCTCCTTCGTTTCCTCCTCTTCTTCTTCTTGTTTGGGATCTTCTCCTCCCTCCTTGATGGTGGCTCCCCACGAACTAGGGTTTGGGTGGGTGGAAAAGTGGCAAATAGATGTCAAACCAAGGGGTGGGGTTGTTTATATAGACGTGGAGGCTAGGGTTAGATGGATTTCGAGTTTAGGATGAGTAGAGGCCGGTTTAGAGTCCCACATGGGCTCTAAAAGAGTTGGGCACGACGTCCCTAGGCCCACTTGATGTGAAACCCAAGAAACAAGTCGTAAAATAAAAGGTCAATCTCGGAGTCACGAAATATCGGACAAGTCCGGACAGGACCGGACTAGTCCGAAGTCGTCCAGAGAGAAAATCGGACAAGTCTGGCCAAAAATCGGACAAGTCCGATCTTAGTCAGAAAGGAAAATGGACAAGTCTGCTGGAACACCGGACTAGTCCGAAAAACTCCAGGGACTTAGCAAATTTTCAAGGATTCATGGAATACCGGACTAGTCCGCACAAAATCGGACAAGTCCGAAGTTGTCCAGAGGCAAATATCGGACTAATCCACAGCAAAAACGGACAAGTCCGTTTTTAGACAGAGAGAAATCGGACTAGTCCACACTTTCCTACATTTTTAAGTGCGGTTTTGTTCCAAATAAATTTTAAACTTGTTCCTCTTGTTATGGGTTAATGTTAAACATGCATATGAATGTATGCAAGGCATGATGCATGAAAATGAGGGTGTTACAAACCTACCCCCCTTAAAATGAATCTCGCCCTCGAGATTCGACGCGGAAGGGAAGAGATAGGGAAATTCCTTCTTGAGATCATCTTCTAGCTCCCAAGTTGCTTCTTTTTCGGTATGGTGCTTCCATTGGACTTTACACCATCGAATCACCTTGTTCCTTGTGACTCTCTCCTTGGTTTCCAAGATTTTGACCGGTTGCTCGGCATACGTCAAATCTTCCTCTAGTTCCAATTCTTCCATTGGCACTTGATCTTCCGGTACCCTGAGACACTTCTTGAGTTGGGAAACATGAAACACATCATGTACGTCTGAAAGATGAGCTGGCATCTTCAACTTATATGCTACTTCTCCTCTTTTGTCCAAAATCTTGAATGGTCCAACATAACGAGGTGGGAGCTTGCCTCTTATGTTAAACCCCTTATGACCTCTCATTGGTGACACCTTGAGGTAAACAAAATCTCCTATTTCAAAGGCTAATTTCCTTCTCCTATTGTCCGCATAGCCTTTTTGCCTTGTTTGGGCAGCCCTCAAGTTTTCACGAATTATTTGGACTTGCTTTTCGGCTTCTTGCAACACGTCCAGACCAAATACTTGAGTTTCTCCTGCCTCATTCCAGAATAAAGGTGTCCTACACTTCCTCCCATAAAGCGCTTCATATGGTGACATTTTCAAGCTTGCTTGGTAACTATTGTTGTATGAAAATTCTGCGTAGGGCAAGCTTTTGTCCCAACTTTTCCCATGCTTTAAAGCACAATCTCTTAACATGTCCTCCAAAATCTGATTGGTCCTCTCGGTTTGTCCATCCGTTTGAGGATGATATGCTGAACTAAAATTCAACCTCGTCCCCAAAGCTTCATGCAATTTTTGCCAAAATCTGGAGGTAAATTGAGAACCTCTATCCGAGACTATCTTCTTAGGGACTCCATGTCGACACAAAATATGCTCCATGTATATTTCGGCCAATCGTGCAGCTGTATACTTGGTCTTCACAGGGACAAAATGAGCTGACTTGGTTAAGCGATCCACAATTACCCAAATCGAGTCATACCCGGACTGAGTACGTGGTAACCCAACTATGAAGTCCATACCAATTTCTTCCCACTTCCATTCCGGAATCTTCAACGGTTGCAATAGTCCGGCTGGCCTTTGATGTTCTGCCTTGACTCGTTGGCACACATCACACAGTGCTACGTATTCAGCTATGTCCTTCTTCATGCTATTCCACCAATAGCAAGTCTTCAAGTCCTTGTACATCTTCGTACAACCGGGGTGAATCGAGTAAGGCGAGTCATGTGCCTCCTTTAATATTGTCTCCCGAATATGCTTTACATTAGGCACAACGATTCTCTTTCCAAGCCATAAGGTACCATGTTCATCTTCATCAAATCTGAATTCTCTCCCTTCTTTGATTCTTTCCTTGATTTCCTTGATCTCCTCATCCGTGGTTTGTGCTTCTCGAATTTCTTGCTCCAAGGTTGGGTTTAACTCCATCATCTCCATCTCGTTTACAAACCCAAGGTTCAACCGTTCAAACTCCTTACATAACTGAATGGTAACTCTCGAACCGTGAGTTGATGACTTACTCCCTTTCTACTCAAAGCATCGGCCACTACATTGGCTTTTCCCGGATGATAGTTGATCCCCAAATCATAATCTTTGATGAGCTCCAACCATCTTCGTTGCCTCAAGTTCAGATCCGTTTGTGTGAAAATATACTTCAAACTCTTGTGATCCGTGTAAATTTCACACCTATGTCCAAGAATATAGTGTCTCCAAATCTTCAATGCATGTACCACGGCTGCTAGTTCAAGATCGTGTGTGGGGTAATTCTGCTCATGTTTCTTCAATTGTCTCGACGCATAGGCGACCACTTGACCTTCTTGCATCAATACACATCCAAGCCCTTGTCTTGATGCATCGCAATAAATGTCAAAACTCTTGCTTACATCCGGCAATACCAAAACTGGGGTTGTTGTCAACCTCTTCTTCAACTCCTCAAAACTGTTTTGACAAGCTTCAGTCCATTGGAACGCCTTTCCCTTCATTAGCAACTCCGTCATAGGCTTGGCTATCTTGGAAAAATCCTTGATAAACCGACGGTAATATCCAGCCATCCCAAGAAAACTCCTTATTTCCTTGACGTTTTGCGGCGGTTCCCACTTCAACACGTCTCTTACTTTTCCGGGGTCAACCGATACTCCTCCTCCTGAGATGATATGGCCCAAAAATGGCACCTCTTTCAACCAAAACTGACACTTGTTGAACTTGTCATACAATTGATGCTCCCTCAATTTCTGCAATGTAAGCCTCAAGTGTTCCTCATGTTCCTTCTCATCCTTCGAGTAGATCATAATATCATCAATAAACACCACAATGAACTTATCTAAGTACTCCATAAAGACCTTATTCATGAGGTACATAAAGTAGGCAGGTGCATTTGTCAATCCAAAAGACATCACAGTGTACTCATAAGATCCATATCGTGTCCTAAAAGCTGTCTTGGGTATGTCCGATGGTCTAATCTTCATTTGAAAGTAACCTGACCTTAAATCAATCTTGGAAAACACACAGGCACCTTTCATCTGATCAAACAAATCCTCTATACGGGGCAAGGTATACTTGTTCTTGATTGTTACCTCGTTGAGAGCTCGGTAATCCACACACATCCTTTGAGATCCATCCTTCGTGTCCACGAATAGAACGGGTGCTCCCCAAGGTGAAGAGCTAGGGCGAATAAAACCCTTCTCTAATTGCTCTTGAATTTGTTTCTTGAGCTCCGCTAATTCCATAGGAGGCATCCTATACGGCCTCTTGGCTATAGGTGCAGTTCCAGGTATTAAATCAATAACAAACTCAATGTCTCGATCGGGTGGCATACCTGGCAACTCATCCAGAAACACATCCAAAAATTCACATACAACCGGAATCTCCTCAATTCCGGCACCGTCCATATGATTCAATTCCAATTGCTTCGGTGCGGTTTGAGATGCTTCAAATTCTATGGTGATCCCTTCTTCATTTGTCAACTTCACCGTCTTCGTGGCACACTAAATAACTCCATTGTGCTTCCTCAACCAGTCCATGACAAGTATAATATCCAACCCTTGAGAATCTAAAACAATGAGGTTGGCGGAGAAGTCTACCCCCCTTATTCTAAGGCTTATTTTTGGACATACTATATTTGTCCTCATCTCTCCTCCAGGAGACTTAACCAACAGAGTAAACTTCATATGAGAGATAGGCAAACTATACTTGGCAACATACTTCGATGCAATGAATGAATGCGATGCTCCAGAATCAAATAACATAGTCGCGGGGTTGGAGTTGGCGAGAAACATACCAATGACCACGTCATCCGCTTGTTGAGCATCCTCCGTAGAGACATGGTTCACGTTGCCACGAGCAAAATTTTGATGTCCATGGCTTCCTTGTGGCTGTCCTCCATTAGGTCTTGGGTTTTGTCTCGATGTATTTCTTCCTTGACCAAGGCCCGACTTAGGACATTGATGTGCAAAGTGTCCAGCTTCTCCACAAGTATAGCACTTCTTAACTCCACCAGAATTATTGGGACGAGCTTGGTTTTGAACATTGGCTCCAGGAAAATCAGCACGAGGTGCATAAGGCATCGGAGGCCTAGGTGCTTGCATGACAGGGCGCTGCTGCACAAACTGAGTTGGGCGCGGTGCATAACCAGGGCGCTGAGCAGGAATAGAGGAGCTGTAATGAGGCGCATTGGGTGGCGCAAAGCGAGGGCGCACATTACTTCCTTGTTGCTGTCCTTGATATGGCGCCTTCCTCTTGATTTCTTGCTCCATCTCACGGATCTTGTTCTCAACCACAATTGCTTTGTCCACAAGCTTCTGGAAATTGACATAATAATAGTTGAGCAATTGCACTTGGATCGTATTGTTCAATCCCCTCATGAACAAGTATTGCTTCCGACTGTCCCGGCTAACATCCTCAGGCGCATATCTTGAGAGTTGAGTGAACTTATTGAGATATTCACTCACGCTTGATTTTCCTTGTCTCAAGTTCTCAAATTCTTGCCTCTTCAAGAGCATAACACCTTCCGACACATAATGAGAACGAAAATTTTCCTTGAATTCGGCCCAAGTAATTCTCTCTTGGTTCTCATGAGCATTGCAATAAGAATCCCACCAATCCGCAGCTGCTCCAACGAGTTGATGAGAAGCAAATAGCACCTTCTCCCGGTCACTGCATTGGACAATGGCTAGCTTCTTCTCCACGGACTTGAGCCAATCATCCGCATCCATAGGGTCTGCGGCTTGAGCAAAGGTTGGCGGCCTAGTCCTCATAAACTATCCCAATCGGTTATGAGGAGGTGGGGGTGGCGGTGGAGGCATGTGGGGCTGATTGTTGATATTGCCAGCCTGCAGCTGTCCCATAGTCTGTATCATGGTCTGCATGAGCTGGTTTTGCATGGCCAATAGCTGCTCGATGTTGATAGCTCCCTGGGTAGATCCTTGCCCATTGTTGTTCTGAGGCACTCCATTGTTCTCCTCTTCATCATTGCCATCCCTCTGGTTGCGAGTCCTCACCATCTGAAGGAAAGCAGTAGGTAAGAATTAGAAAACGTTCCCAACTATATGCATCAAGGGATATGAAACTAAACAGCTAGCTACACTAGCCTAGGTGGACATGGCAATGCTAAAGCATACCAAAATCCTCTATTAAGCACACAAGCAAACAATATATATAGCAAACAGCACTCCAAGCAAAAACACACCGATTCCTGAGTGCTCCTATGTGCTCTAAAGTGTCCATTCTATCTAGGCTGCATCCTACGGTCAACCTCGCTCTGATACCAATCTGTGACGCCCGGTTCCGAAAATGAACCAAGCTAACGCATATGTGTGCCCAGGATGTTCATCACACATACACGAGTGCAATCACAAAAGAGTATACAGAAAATTACCACAGAACAAGATTAATTAACCAATTTTTATTACACAAACCATATTATCCTCGAATAAAAGATCTAATAAATATTAATGACAAGTTCAACTAATGCAGCGGAAATAAACTAATTAAGCAAACTAAGCAACTATGTAGCATAAGCAACAGGGTATGTATGCGCAGCTCCAATCAACACCACAGGCAAAGCTGACGGTAGACACGGCCTAGAACTCCGCATTATCGCCATTAAAATCCCAGTCCTGACCTGCAACTGTTGGGGTGGGGATTGCAAGAGTGAGTACATGTCGTACTCAGCAAGTGTGGAAAGTATGACATGTGGCTTATTCAAATGTCGACGATAATAATGGTAAAGTGCTGAAAAGTACATTAAAACATTCGAAAAGCAATATAGTATAAGTATGTGAAGTAAACCCATCATAATTATAAGTAATACCGTAATACCAAATCTGAATTCATTACCATCATCAAAAAATCCAGATTTCACCATTTCCAATAACCACCTTCAATACCACAAATAATTCCATAACCATCACCGTAACCATTACCATAACCATTACCATAACCATTACCAATACCAAATACCCTCTAATCATGGAAGTTGTCCAGGTGCTCATAACCGGGAGCACGGCTATCATGATAGTTTTAGTTAACTCTGTAGAGTTTGTACCTCTTTACCCACGTGTTCGTGATTTCATCACCCTTCGGCGACTAAGAACCTCCCTTATGCAGATGACCCGTCAGTTACATTACACACTTCCATTGGTGTGTGGCCAAGAGATCACAAAATAGCCTTTACAAAGGGATTACTAGTCTATTCAGACCCCACTGAGGTTTCACCGGTGGCGATGCCTCCATCTGAGCACATCTTCAACCAAGGGCCCCCTCTTGAGCCATTCGGATCCCAGGGTAGTCCCACCAATCATCAACAAACCCAATCCGACTACCCCTTCCCCGAGCATCCACAATGGTCCAAACAGCACTAGCAAAGCCCTAATTAATCAGCTACGCCGCACCCATACTTGGCCTCGTGGTGGCACTGTAGTCCTGGCTTATTCTCGCATGAACCGATCCTTAGATCTAAAGCAAGCAAACCACCATAACATCCAACCCATCCACATACCAGGCTTGCTTAGATCAACCATTACCATACCATGTTTAACCAGTTCATGTTAACCATAATCTCATCCATGCATAATTAAATTGAGTGATATAGTTGTTTCCCATCCCAGTTGATTAAGCGAAGCAAAAAGGTAAAAACCCTTCCCGACTCTCTACCATAAATTCCAGGTGACAAGGGTGGTCAAACAAAACTAGTAAACTTCCTACCATAGGGTTTTCCATCAATTTGACACAAGCATGCAGTTTTGCAAACAAACATTTATTTTAAAACAGGTTCAATATGCTTCAAGGACACTTGCCTTGCTCTTGCTGTTGATTAGGGTCAAAGCCTTCAAACTCTTGATGTTGTAGATCCTCCGTGGCACTCTCTAGCGCAAATACGTCTAATCCACACAATAAACATACAAGACAAGAAACACAATCAAAGAGTGCACAAATTTTACTCAATATGACATGACATGCATGATTGATGCAATGCAAGGTAGAACTTGTTACTAGATTGCTTTTAATGATCACTAACTAGCTCTAATAGATTTTAACAAGTTTATACAGGTTTGGATTCGATTAGATCAAATTTTAGAATTAATTCAACACAATTTAACCAGAAAGATCGGACTAGTCCGCTAGGGACCGGACAAGTCCGCACTTGACGAGATCAGCATATTAGGGTTTTCTAGATCGACGTGAATTTGGAGATTAGGGGTTGAATTCACATAAGGAAAAGAGAATAGAAGGTATACCAGGTGTTTAGACCTCCAATGAACCAAGTAACTTGGAGGTAACACTTGGATCTTGATGATCTAGGGTTGGTGATGAACTTGGAGATGAATTGGTGGTGAAGGAAGAAACTTGGTGGAGATCTTGATCCTCCTTCGTTTCCTCCTCTTCTTCTTCTTGTTTGGGATCTTCTCCTCCCTCCTTGATGGTGGCTACCCACGAACTAGGGTTTGGGTGGGTGGAAAAGTGGCAAATAGATGTCAAACCAAGGGGTGGGGTTGTTTATATAGACGTGGAGGCTAGGGTTAGATGGATTTCGAGTTTAGGATGAGTAGAGGCCGGTTTAGAGTCCCACATGGGCTCTAAAAGAGTTGGGCACGACGTCCCTAGGCCCACTTGACATGAAACCCAAGAAACAAGTCGTAGAACAAAAGGTCAATCTCGGAGTCACGAAATATCGGACAAGTCCGGATAGGACCGGACTAGTCCGAAGTCGTCCAGAGAGAAAATCGGACAAGTCTGGCCAAAAATCGGACAAGTCCGATCTTAGTCAGAAAGGAAAACGGACAAGTCCGCTGGAACACCGGACTAGTCCGGAAAAGTCCAGGGACTTAGCAAATTTTCAAGGATTCATGGAATACCGGACTAGTCCGCACAAAATCGGACAAGTCCGAAGTTGTCCAGAGGCAAATATCGGACTAATCCGCAGCAAAAACGGACAAGTCCGTTTTTAGACAGAGAGAAATCGGACTAGTCCTCAGCAAAACCGGACTAGTCCACACTTTCCTACATTTTTAAGTGCGGTTTTGTTCCAAATAAATTTTAAACTTGTTCCTCTTGTTATGGGTTAATGTTAAACATGCATATGAATGTATGCAAGGCATGATGCAAGAAAATGAGGGTGTTACATGTGTTAAAGGGAAAATGATATCTAGTTGAATTCAACAAAGATAAAGCCAAACTTGACACATGCTTGATTGCAAAAACCAACATGGGTTGGCTGTGGCATAGACGGCTAGCACATGTTGCTATGAGGAATCTACAAAAATTTCTAAATGGCGACACATCCGAGGTTTAAAGGATGTCGTTTTTGAGAAAGAAAGGTCTTGTAGCGCATGCCAATTTGGGAAGAAAGTAGGAGTACCTCATCCCGCGAAGAATGTCATGACTACAACAAGACAACTCAAGCTTCTTCACATGGACCTATTTGGTCCAACTGCTTACATAAGCATCGGCGGTAATAAATATGGTTTAGTCATTGTCGATGATTTTTCATGTTTCACATGGGTTTTCTTTTTGCATGATAAGTCAAAAACTCAAGGAACACTCAAGAAGTTTCTCAGGCGAGCTCAAAATGAATTCTCATTGAAGATCAAGAACATATGAAGTGACAATGGGACAGAATTCAAGAACACTCAAGTTGAAGAGTATCTAGATGAGGAAGGAATAAAGCATGAATTTTCAGCACCATATTCTCCTCAACAAAACAGAGTAGCCGAAAGGAAGAACAGAACACTCATTGAGATGGTGAGGACAATGCTTGATGAATACAAGACTTCAGACCGATTTTGGGTTGAAGCAGTTAACACCACTTGTCACGCCATAAATCGACTATATCTTCATCGTATACTAAAGAAAACATGATATGAACTACTCATCGTTAACAAACCAAACATTTCATACTTTTGAGTTTTTGGTTCAAAATTATATATTCTCAACAAGAAGCCTAGGGCTTTGAAGTTCACTTCAAAGTCTGATGAAGCTTTCTTACTTGGCTATGACTCAAACTCCTATGCTTATCGTGTCTTCAACAAAGCCTCTGGACTTGTTGAAGTAGAACGTGATGTAGTGTTCGATGAAACTAATGGCTCTCAAGTAGAGCAAGTTGACCAGTGTGTGATAGATCAAGAAGAAGCTCCATGTCAAGCATTGAGAAGAATGGCCCTGGGCAAGATTCGACCACAAAAACCACCTCAAAATCCAAATGAAGATGAACCACAAACGGAGGAACATTGTCAAGGCAGAGCTTCCACACAAGATCAACCTCAAGGAGATCAAAATAATCAAAATAGCGATGAGGGCAACTATCCAGGGGTAGGCGAAGAAGATGATGATCATGAGGATTCAAGACCACAAGTGCCACATCCAAGAGTACACCAAAGCATCCAAAGAGATCACCCTGTCGACAACATAATTGGTGACATCCAAAAGGGAGTGACAACTTGATCTCGTATAGCTAATTTCTGTGAATACTACTCTTTTGTATCCTCTTTGGAACCATACAGGGTTGAAGATACATTATGAGATCCCAACTGGGTGATGGCGATGCAAGAAGAATTGAACAACTTCAAGAGGAACAATGTATGGGAACTTGTTGAAAGACCCAAGTACAACGTCGTAGGCACGAAATGGGTCTTACACAACAAGCAAGACGAACATGGAGTGGTAACAAGGAACAAGGAACGACTTGTGGCCAAAGGTTATTCACAAGTCGAAGGTTTGGATTTCGATGAGACTTTTACTCCCGTAGCTAGGCTTGAATCAATACGTATATTACTTGCATATGCTACTCACCATGATTTCAAGCTATATCAAATGGACGTAAAAAGTGCCTTCCTCAAAGGATCAATCAAGGATGAGGTGTACGTGGAGCAACCGCCCGGATTTGAAGATCAAGAGTACCCTGACCATGTATTCAAACTGCGTAAGGTTCTCTATGGCCTCAAACAAGCTCCTAGAGCTTGGTATGAGTGCCTTAGAGATTTCTTGACTGAAAATGGCTTCAAAATTGGTAAAGCTTATTACACCTTGTTTACCAAGCACTTTGATGAGGATCTATTCATTTGTCAAATTTATGTTGATGATATCATATTTGGTTCAACTAACAAATCTTTTGTCAAGAATTTAGTAAAATTATGATAGATAGATTTGAGATGTCCATGATGGGAGATCTAAGATATTTCTTGGGATTACAAGTGAAACAACTAAAGAAAGGAATGTTCATAAGACAAACAAAGTACGCCCAAGACTTTCTCAAGAAATTTGGCATGGACATAGCGAAGCCCATAAAGACTCCCATGGCGACTTAGACCTCAATGAAGATGGACCTAACATGGATCAAAAGGTATATCACTCCATGATTGGCTATTTACTTTATTTATGTGCATCTAGGCCTGATATTATTTGGAGTGTATGTATGTGTGCAAGATTTCAAGTCAATCCTAAGGAATGTCATTTGACAGCCGTCAAAAGGATCTTCCGATATTTATTTCATACACCCAACCTAGGCCTTTTGTATACTAAAGGCTCAAAGTTCAATCTCATTGGATACTCCGATGCAGATTATGCCGGATGCAAGATAGACAGAAAAAAGCACCTCTGGTACTTGCCAACTTCTAGGCAGGTCCCTAGTTTCTTGGTCCTCCACAAAACAAAACTCTATTGCCTTGTCCACAGCCGAAGCAGAGTATGTTGCAGTTGGGTGTTATTGTGCACAACTTCTTTAAATGCGACAAACTCTAAGAGACTATAGTTACAATATGAACCGTATTCTGCTCCTTTGTGATAATGAGAGTGCCATTAAAATTGCACATAACCCTGTTGAGCACTCTAGAACCAAACATATTGATATCCGACATCATTTTTTGAGAGACCATTCAATAAAAAGAGACATAACTATTTCCCATGTCAAAACTGAGAAACAACTAGCCGATATCTTCACGAAGCCACTTAATGAAAAACGCTTTTGTGAGTTCTGAAATAAACTAAATATCCTCGATGCTTGGAACGTGGATTGAAAAATTGCATATTTGTATGCCATCTTCAAAATCAAGTTGATTGTGTTGAAAAATCATTTTTCTCTATTTTCTCCGAAAAACTATGTTAATTATTTGATCTTGATGAGTTGTGGTCATAGCTTAATTTTTGTATGTTTACTGATCATATTCATCAAGTATATTTGTGTGTTTTGGTCTCCTATTTCTTTTTAGGCACCCTCGGATATATACGAAAGTCTATATAATTTTCTATCCAGGTGATCACAAACTAGTCTGTGGTTACCTCATACTTGTCCGCATATTGCAGACTAGTTTGTGGAGTGTCCGCTAGTCCGGACTAGTATGGTCCGACCATGGACTAGTCCGTTATTTCAACTCCATAACCCCTTAGGACCGGCGCGGACCTATCCTTCTTCTTACTCACAACTTCCCTCATGTTCTCTCTCCTCACTCAAGTGTTCCCAAGGCGATTTTGAGAGTCCTCCATCAAATCCCCTCAAATCTCCATGGGAATTGATCTACATTGCAAGGAGATCGAAGACATCGGACTAATCCGCTCCAATAACACTCTAGACCCCCTTGGATCGAAGGATTTGATAATTTTTTTCACCAAACCCTAACTTCTTCGATTTTCTTTGACGTTGCTCAAATAGCTTGACTCCTCTTGTCAATACATGCTTCCTTGCTTGTATTCCATCTACAATACTTCACTTTTGCATTGAGAAACTCAAGATTTTATTTGGCTAGGGTTTGAGCAGCCGCATACCGGACTAGTCTGTTATCGGTGCGGACAAGTCTGGTACTCCGGAGTTGTCCGCACCTGAACAACGGACAAGTCCAGTGGTTGCTGATTAAAACCCTAGCATACCTCGACTAAATGCCATCTCTTGCCACCAATTCTTATCTATGTCGTATATCTCCTCTTTCTCAGGACAATGTCGAACTGAAACAAGCTTCTCTCCGACTTTGAGGCCGAGGTGGATCAAGAGCTCTTGCCTCGTGCTACGACAGATTGCACGAAAAACAGGCAAGATCATGTTGCTGAGCCTTCACCCACTCCACCTCGGGTGAGGCAAAAAGTCCCGGCTAAGAAACCATCTTCCAAGGGCGAAGATGTGGTTGGATCCAGCTCGGCGGCTTCACGCCAAGCGAAGGGCAAAGGAAAGGGGCTTGCCTCTGGCCCAATTAGTCCCTTGAAGATGACATCTCTGAGACAAGGGAGTAGGGACTCCTCAGAAGAGAGATTTAATGGCAAGGGCAGTGATGTGGCATGGAAATTCAGAAAGATTGATGCTTACAGCAGTAGGAAAGTGGCAGCTCATCCTAGATTTTGGAGTCACTTCCACTCGGACTACTACAACATTGTTTACCTCAATATGAAGACTTCGGTGGTTCGCAGCCAATGGATTGACTGGAACCATTTTAAAGGAAGATTTGTGATGCTTTTGATGAGGTGGTAGAGGCTGCAGAGAGGCACGGTCTAAAGGACCTGTTTTCCTTTTGATACAACTAGAATGATGAAGTTATAGCTCAATTATTTGCCCCTTGTTACTTTGCCAGCTCGAGTGAAGGAAGAGTGACTTGGATGACACATGGATCCAAATACACAGTCACTTATGTTGAATTTGCTAGGTTGCTGCATCTTGAGTATACCGATAATATTGAGATTGCGATCCACAATGACAGTCCTCTGGAGAAGGACAAGATGGAGTTCCTCTATGACACTAATCTCCCTTACAATCCTCCTTCAACCAGAACGTGAAGCCATTCTTCATTGTCCTAAATCGAGTGCTTCGGAAGACTATTACTCCTAAAGATGGAGATGCAGGAAGTGTTCAAGGTTACTTGAGAACCTTGATGAAAGTCATCAGAAGGAGAAGGAATTTGATATCTTCAAATACATTTGGAATGACATGGTGAGCATCTCTTGCACTCCCAACCGCTCCTGTGGCTATGCGCCCTACATCATGTTTATGAAAGAGAAAGTCACAGGGATTAAGTTTGTGATGGATGTGGAGCACACTACTTTGAGGCCTCAGAAGCCGCCTCATGCTGCTCTCCCAACTGCTCCCTCACCTGCATCAAGTGAAGAGGCTCCTAGGAGAGCCCAAGGAGAGGCAAGACCTCCCTCTAGCTTAAGGGTCCCTCGATCTCAAAAAGGGTCCGCTAGTGGGATTATGAAATACTTGGCTGCTACATTTGGTTCTTGCCGCAAAACTGATGTGAAGGTTCATAAGATGAAAAAGGCAAGAAAAGAGCAAATGAGATACATGAAGGACAATGTCAAAGCAATATGCCAAAAACTGGAGATTGAGCCGGTTGGATCTCTAGTTATCTCTAAAGACTCTGACTGTCAATTTTCAGAGCTCCCACCTCTCTCTCCTTCCGAGCTTGCCTACTTTGGCCTTAGGGGCACAAAAAGTGGTTCTTCTCATCCTCCTCCTCAGCCTGATTTACAAGATGAAGAAAGGACCAACAGCGCGGATGAAGGGGGTGACGACGAGTAGATCCCTCCTTCTCTTCCTTTTTGGTGTCGTGATGCCAAATGGGGGGGGAGGGGGGAGATTGAGGGAGAGACTTAGGTCGTAGCATTAGTTTGAGAGTGAGAGAGTTCTATTCCTCTTTGTTGTTGCTACTTTGTCATGCTTTTAATCATGTAAAACCTAAATTATGCTCTCATCATGCTTGTGGACATGTTTTGTGAAATGATGATTATGTCGTACTATGATCAATGGTTTATGCTTTAAAACTGCTATGTGTGCTTGTTATCCTATATGATGCTATGATTATGCTCCTTATATCATTCACATCAATATTATTGCTCACACACATTGTTTTTGCACCCCACCATAAAGAGTGCACATATGTATTACTTCTACATTGACTATTTTGCTCAAAATTCATATGTGCACACTTTATGAAATTCTGGGTTTTTTATCATATTTGTGTAATCTCAATTGGTTGTCATCAATCTTAAAAAAGGGGGAGATTGAAAATGCATCTCAGCATCCCTTGTGGGTTTTGGTTGATTAATGACAAACAAATGAGATCCTAAAAAAATTGTTGAGATGAGCGCAGGTTTTAAAGCAATTAGGAAGAAAGCACAAAAAGAAAGGAGAATGAGGATCCAAAGGGAAAAGAGCTCAAGAGCTGAAAAGAATATGTTTATTGTGTAAGGAGTGTGTTGGAGAAACACACTCCAAGAGCTCAAGTGAAAGAGATTACACTCACTGCACAAAAATCAGCATGTGTGAACTAGTCTGATATCTCTTTGACTAAAAACAGACAAGTCCCCCCAGTGCGGACTAGTCCGCAGCACTTTGCATTTGCACAACAAAGAACAAGTCTGATATCAACCGGACTAATCCAATAATCCTCTGACTAAACTCAGACAAGTCCTCCAAGTGCAGACTTGTCTTTAGTTCTACAATCTTTCACAACACGGCACAAGTCCGATATCCACCAGACTAGTCCGAAAACTCTCTGACTAAAATTGGACAAGTCCCTCCAAAAGAGGACTTATCCTCAATTCTACACAGTGTTCACCACACCGGACAAGTTCGATATCAACTGGACTAATCCGAAAAGTTTCTGTGCTCAGATCGGACTAGTCCGCACCTTAACGGACTAGTCCGGTATCCGTCAACACTTAGGGTTTTTCACACACCGCTACCGAACTAGTAAGGTGTCCAAAACGGACCAGTTCGGACTTCACAAACCTTAACGATAACATTTGGAAACCCTAATATAAATAAAGGTGTACGGCCATACAACACCCTCTCTCGACTCCCTGCGCCGTCACACCTCCCAAGAGCCCGAAAATACATCTCTCCACTCATTCTAAACCTAAAATGATCAAATCATTGAGGATTAGGGATTGGACAGAGGGAAGAACTTGTTCTACACAATCTTGAGCTCTTGGGTTAGATCTCTCCAACACTCTCATTGTTTATTGTACATCTTTTGAGTGTGTTTGGTGGTGTTCATTGCTGTAATTGAGCCCTCAACTTGTGAGAAGGCCCCTTGAACAAGTTATTTACCCCTGTGTGATTAGTGATTGAGAATCGGCTTCCGTGGCGATTCAACAAGGGAAGGGTTAGTGAAGACCTGGTCCTTTGTAAACTCCTCAACGGGGATGTAGATTCCTCTGTGGAATTGAACCTTAGGATAAAATTTGTGTCACGCGTGTTCTTGTTTACTTTTCATCATATTGTTGGGTTTGCATAGTATTGAACAATTCACATTGAAACTTTGTATCAAACTTGCTTATTGCAATATACTGTTTCATTGTCTCAATACACTTGACTTGTCAATTGATTTCCGCTGCATATATCCCTTGAAGTATAATTACATATTTGCTTTGATCTTCTAGTCCGCGCACACCGGACTAGTCCGCACCATAACGGACTAGTCCGACCTCCCCGTATTTGATCTATTTGTTAAATGTTTCAGGGTTCGACAAAAGTTCAAAAGGCATATTCACCCCCCCTCTAAAATACATTCAAGAACGCCCCGCTGCAAGCTCCGCAGTAGCCGCACGTCGTGCAGGCGGCAACACCACACTCACTGTACGTTGCATGACAAAACTTCTAGGGTATGTCGCACTGTACGCTTCTCCAGTGAAGCCCATCAGAGGGTGCACAACCTTGGCTCCGTACCTCTTCCTAAGGACATGGTCGCGCAAGTTCCAGCCACACTTGCCAGAGAAGTTTGACGGAAGCGTCAACCCCACCAAGTTCCTGCATGTCTACACAATAGCACTCCTTGTTGCAGGAGCGGATGAGCTCACCCTGGCAAACTACTTCCCCGTCGCCCTGACCGGCTCAGCCCGATCATGGCTCATGAACCTGCCCGAGGGGTCCATAACCTCTTTGGAAGAGCTCTGCTGGTAGTTCACGGCGAACTTTGACAGCTCCTACACGCGCCCCGGCACCGAGCTCGACCTCCAAGTCGTGCGCCAGCAACCCAAGGAGTCGTTGCGATCATCATCCAATGATTCTCCAAGGTACGCAACTCCATCCCCAACATCCCGAATGCTTCTGTCATAGTGTCATTCTAGCAGGTAGTGCGTGATAAGAAGATGCTCAAGAAGTTAGCCACGAAAAACATGCAAGATGTCTCTGAGCTCTTCTCCATCGCCGACCGGTGTGCCAGGGCAGCAGAAGGCCGCGACTAGCACACATATCCTGACTCTAGAGCAGGGAAAGTCGAGCAGACTAGCAAAGGTGCCAATACCCCAAGTAGCGGCAAAAAGAAGAACCAGAACTGGGGCGGCAACCAGAACAAGCCATTGCAGGGGGCACCCGCCACGGCAGCAGCTGTGACCAGTGGTGCCAGACCCCCACGCCATGACAAATGCATGCGTCAGCAAACTGCTACTAACGACAGCGTCGAGCCCTGTCCAGTGCACAAGACTTGTGACCACAACATGAGTGAATGCTGGGAGATCAAGAGGTGCGCCGAGCGATACCAAGAGCGGGCGAAACATCATCCTGACGGCACACCCAGGTCAGCCCCAAGGTCGACGATGATGAGGAGATGGAGTACCAGAAGCATGAGCAGGCCGTTAAGGTGGTCCACCAAGATGGAGACTCTGACACCAGCAGGGACCACGAGCGTGGCAAGACACTCCACGTCATCTTTGGGGGTTCTTGGGATCCCGCATCCTAGAATGCGGTCAAGACCCTGCGCCGAGAAGTGGCCTCGATAGCTCCTACCGCCACTCCGGAGCTGCACCACAAGCGAAAGAAGACGCCTATGAGCTTTGACACCTCTTACTACCCCAAGAACATTGCAGGAGTGGGGATCCTGCCTCTCCTGGTCGCCCCCACCATCGCCAACGTCATGCTCCACCTTGTCTTGATAGATGGTGGGGCCGGCCTCAACCTCATCAGCCGTGCGGCCTTCGACCAGCTGTAGATCCTGGTGTCCAAGCTCACCCCCTCGAGCCAGTTCTCAGGGGTGGGACCAGGGAACATAATTCTGTACCGAAACATCCACCTCCGGGTGACCTTCGGGACACCCGAAAACTTAAGGACAGAGAGCATCATGTTCGACGTCGTGGAGGTCAGCCTCCTTGTCAACGACATCATTGGCTGGCCCGCCCTGTACCAATTCATTGTCGTAGCCCACTACGGCTACCTCGTCCTGAAGATGTCGACCCCCTCTGACGTCCTCAAGATTCACAGAGACCGCACCGCTGCAATGTTATCCTTGGAGAAGCTGCAAGACCTTGCAGCAGACCCAGCACCTGCCCCGGGCAGCACTGGACCAAGTCTGCCTCCGTCGGGCTCGCGTTAGCGTGTCTCTTCCGCTGCACCCCGTCAAAGCTATCAAGATCAGTTCTGGCTCTGCCCAAACCACCAGCAAGGCGGGGGGCCAAGTCAAAATGTAGGGCACCCATCATCGCCCCAATGGTAGCTTGTGTCAACAAATTGCCCGGCAACTGTCACAATTACCCTCGGAGCTTTGAGCAGCTCTGTAAGTTAACCTTAGCTTAATAGTAGGATAGTGTAAAGGTTTCATAGAGTCTAGGAATAGCACTTAGGACAACCAAGCTCCGGGAGGGTCAGGACCAGAGTGCGTAGTCAGCTTAGCTTGGTCTCGAACCCTAAGCCTGTGAACCCTGCCTCCCTCGTAATCTAGAAGGGAGTTGTTGCCTTCTTTTCTAAAAGCCTGTCTCCTCCTATGAATGCCAATATACAAGAATTACTATCTTACCCCATGGTTCCCTAAAAAATGTTTATTTAAGTACTCGTTAATTTTATGATGAACCATGCTAGGCTCGTTTTCGTATATTGCTTTCAGATACATGGTTATATGCTCCATGTCTCACCCTTGGTGGAGTTGTGCAATCCTACTGCTGGTGGGCCTGCTTGAGGTACTTGCAATGTGTGAGGGGTTCTCACGGCTGCCCCGTTCCTTGGAGTCCTATGATGCCGGATGGCCTCCCAGGAAAGGTCTACGCCAAGCCGGAGGTCCAGGGGGTGTAAATTGCTTAGTCTGGTCCTGTACCCTAAGCATGCACACCTTGTCTCCCATGGCGAAGACCAAATACTGGGTGCTAGAAAGCTCGCACCCTAGGGAAGGTTGGAGCTGGACCCCGAAGCACTAGCGCGTTGAATTACCCGTGCCCCGTGTTCCAGATCAGGACAGTAAGACATGACAAAGCTAAAGATAAAAAAAGGTGAACCGGCGAGCAAAATAGTCCCTCCTCTATCATGTGTGCAGGACATCTAGCTTCAGCACATCCCAGGGGACCTGCCGTCGACCACCCAACACATCTATGACAGTACCAAGCGCTGATTCGTGAGTACACTCGCGCCCCACTCTTGTTACTAATAGGGTTCTCTTGTGGTAACCTGTATACCAAGGGTCTGCCGTCGACATTGTTACACACTGGCGGTGGATGACGTTGGATCATACAACTTCGGCACCTCCCAAGGGGCCCTCTGTCAATGTCCCAGCATGCCAATGATAGTAACAAGCATTGATTCGTGAGTACACTCTCCCGCCCCGCTCTTGTTACTAATAGGGTTCTCTTGTGGTAACCTGTATACCAGGGGCCCGCCGTCTACACATTGGTGGTGGACGACAGCAAAGCATCTAGCTCTAGCACCTCCCAAAGGGCCCATCGCCACCGTCCCAGCACGTAGATGACAGTAACAAGTGCTGATTCGTGAGTACAGTCTCCCGCCCTGCCCTTGTTACTATTAGGCTTCTCTTGTGGTAACCTGTATACCAGGGGCCTACTGTCAATGTTGTTACACATCAATGGTGGACGGTGCCGGAGCAGCCTGCTCCAGCACCTCCTAGGGGGCCTGTCGTCGATGTCTATACAACGATGGCGGGCGATGCCGGAGCAGCCAGCTCTGGCATCTCCTTGAAGTCTGCCGTTGACGTCTCTACAGCAATAGTGGACGACGGCGGAGCATCCTGTTCCGGCACCCCAGAGGGTCTATGGTCGACGTCTCTACAACAATGGCGGGCGATGCTGGAGCTGCCTGCTGCGGCACCTCCCAAGGTGCCTGCCGTCGACATCTCTACATTGATGGCGGGCAACGCTGGAGCAGCCTGCTCCAGCACCCCCAGGGGGCCTGCTGTCGACGTCACTATAATGATGGTGGGTGATGCCGGAGCATCTTGCTCCAGCACCTTCCAGAGGCCTGCCGTCAACCTCTGTACAATGATGGCGAGCGACACCAGAGTAGCCTGCTCTGGCACCACCAGGGGGCTAACCGTTGACGTCTCTACAATGATAGCGGGCGAGCAGCCTGCTCCAGCAGCTCCTAGGTTCCTACTATCGACGTCTCTACGACGATGGTGTGTGACACTGGAGCATCCAACCCCAACCACAAGATTCAAAATAAAGGCTTGGCGCCCTAAAGGGGCCTGCTGATGTAAACTACTCAAACTTCCCCCGCTCTATTGGGGGCCCGTTGAAGACATCCTGCAGACAAGTGGTAGGCATCCCCAACCAGTTGGCCACAACTACCAGGGGACATCTAAGGGGGTTCCATAGGCAGGACGTCAGCTGAAGATAGATCGTCTATGTCAATTGTGCGATTGTTGGTTCCTAAAAAACTAGCGAAGTTGGCAAGGTTCTTAAGGTCCTTACGCTGCTAAGAGCCCGGGTGAACAAGATGGGAAACACAAGACACGGCCAAGAAGCCAAACACGAATTCAAGTTCATTTAAGAATATTTACAAAGGGGCGAGCCCCGGGTACATAGGTGCCCCCTCCTAGGGGCCGCTAGCCTCAATCTCTCGCAAATTGAGCAGGGACATGTTTGGTGGCATCATCGACTTCTGCCGTTGCCGCCTCTTCGCGCGCCGCGACGGAGCCGTCGAATACCGGGTCCATAGGTATCTTAGGGTACCGACTCCAGTAGCACACCAGAACGTGGGATGCCACTGTCTCTGCTAGTGCTTGTCTTCGAGATGGCAGGCCAGCTGTCACTCCTGCAAATAGAGCTCCGATGCGCAGTGCTCCGAAGTCTGCTCCTTAGCCCGGACATCAAACTCTAGCAGGAGAAGTTCCTAGTGCTCAGCTAGGTGCTACTTCCGATCCCGCGACAGGTTGCTCTCACGAAGCTCAAGGTCTCAAATGTGGGACTGTAACCTGTCCTGATCTACCTCAGCCTGAGTCTTCATCGCCCTGGCCGCTGCCTCTTGCTCAGCAACAGCGACCTCCCGACAGCGGCATCGCGACATCCCAGTGTCACTCGAAGCTCTTCAAAGGCACTAACGCGGGTGTCGGCCGCCCGATTGGTCGCCTTGGCGTCATCCAGAATCTTCTGGGACGTTGCGTCCATGGCATTAGCCAAGCGGCGCCTCAACTTCAGCTCCTCACCCTCCTTCTAGTGCTTCTAATTTGCCTCATCGATCCTAGACCTCAGAAGGTCCTCCCTGGCCCAAAGGCGTCCATCCTCCGCTCGTAGCTTCTCCCACTCTGTAGGGAGAGCGTGTTGCGCTATGCGGAGGATGGGCTGCACCAAGTTGATGTTGGACTGCGCTGAGTCAATAACGTCAAAGAGTTGCTCTGGTTCTCCCGAAGCTATGGAGGGCCGCCGGTGATCATCTTGGGAACCTCTCCCCCCTGCGGTGAAGAGGACAAGGCCACCAGCGCCGGGGGCCTCGCCATCGGGAGCTGAGTGAAAGTTGCGACGCCACCTGAAGTGGCAGCACCACCTGCTGGAATAGCAGCCTCGGGGGTCGGACCCTCAGCTTGCTGAGTGGACTCATGCTCCCTTGTACCGGCTTGGCGGTCTGCTCTACTGATGCCAACTTGCAAGCGCTCCACACCACTACACCCGGTGGTAAGGGCGTCACCACAACTCATGAAAACCTGCAGATTGGAAACAATATCAGACTCAAATAAGAGCAAATGGGACAACGATGCAAGCTTTGGTAAGAATGCCTTACCAACGTCCCTGGAAGCTCCAGTGGGCCTCGAGTTTCAGCGACTCTAAGGTTGCGGGCTCTGCTAACGATGCAGCGAGCGGGGTTGATCCGACTAGTCCTCCACCAGAACCATCGAAGCTGCTTCTGGCCTACATCGGCGTGTCTCCACCGACTCCAATGGCGCCACTTATGGAGCCTCCTCCAGAGCCACCGCTAACATCCATTGCCAAGCCCGTGGGAAGATCGCTAGTGCCCCGAAGCCTCTTGCCTTGAGGCTCTATGGATGTAGCACTCCCAGAGCCCTCTCTGGTGCCTTAGACTGCACTAGCGGCGAGGACACTAGCTGGTGAGCCGTCCTCAGTCGATAGCAGACTCGCTGCTTGGCGGGTTGGGCCTTCGCTTAAAGAACCGTCAACACCTGAGGTGTAGGATGGGTGCTCCATCGAATGTTGGCTTAGGGCAGAGGCCACTCTCGACGGTGCCCTCAGCGGTGACTGAGGATGTTTGTCCTTCGTGACCTCACACCAGCGACTTTCCCTTCCTCGTATAAGGGACCAACAATAGCCCTTTCCCCTGTCGGAGGACGAGTCTTCCACCCTCGGCACTTCAGAGCCTGGAGCGGGTGTAGACTCCTGTGGAGAGTCGATGATGATCAGTCTGCAATATGCGTCTCCAACCTGCCGCGGTGCAAAACCAAGTGCGTCCAGGTTTTGCATCTCCCTCAGGATCTTCACCCTGAGGTCCCGATCCGATCAAAGTGGTGGACATGCCTACGGGAGGGTGAAGACGTTGGAAGATAAAAGGTCATCACACACCTTGGACATCACATCAAACACATCTCACGAGGACATCTCCGTGTCACGACCACTCACCAGCCTGGTGCCGTCCTGCGGCCCGAAGTATAGCCATGCTGCATGGCAATGATGCTAGAGGGGAGCCAAGCATCGACGAACAAAGTCCGCCAGCACCATCAAAGACGAAAAACAATGGTCCGCTAGGTATCGGATCCTCTCCATCACTGGGGTATACTCCGGTTCCAACTCCGGTCATTTGTTTTAGGTCTTCTTCCTAAGTGTCGGCCATTCGATGGGCAGGACCATGCGATCGTGGGCATCAGCATGTAGGATCATCCTGTCAACCCTCCAGGCGCCCCACCTCGCGGCGGAAAGTGGGGTGATGTACTTGAATGGACTATTGGCCCCTTGCCATAAGTATTAGGCATCGAGGAAGTTCGTCTTGCTCTTCCCAGTCTGCCTCAGCACAAAAAACTGACTGAACACCAGCACAGACACGTACACTATGATGAACATCTCATAGAAATGCGAGAACACCACTACCACCACCAAAGGGTTCAGCAACAGGTGATGAAGCTGGAGACTCGGGACCTCCAGAAGCGTCACAAGGAAGGAGGAAACGGGTGGAACGAACCCGGAGTATGCTTCTGAGGTGAAGAAGACAATCTCTTTCTCCTTCAACTTCAGAGGCACGGTGCCGGGGCGGATCGGATTCCACCGCTCCTCGTCCTCCCAGCCAAGCAGCCGCCTCACGGGTGCTATGTCCACCACGCGGGAAGGAGCAAGTCTGAGGCCTTTGGAGCAGGAGTCAAGAACCTCGAAGGTGGGGAAGGCTCGGGTGCTTAAGGAGGAAGACGAAGGCTCAAACTCTAGGGTGTGAGTAAGGAAGGAACCAGCTTTACCCGCAAATCTTCTCTTTTAATCACTCCGGCAACATTTTGAGCGCATCGTGGGGGTCGCATAGGACCAAAACCTGCTGCTTAACCCATAGCATCCATGACAGCGAGGCCCAGGTCCCCTGTCAGAAAGAATAGCTCAAGCAGGCACCCACCTGAGAAGGCAACCCGACAGTTCCCATGAAGGCAGAGCAAGAGCAGTAGAAGCGCAACAGCCACATTGGGAACCGTCGCCATAAGGATGCTGCGGCAAGCAAGATATCATCACCACGGCCCTTCAACCAGAGGTGGACGCGTGGCCACAATGGCAGAGGCATGCACCGCTTCGGCTGACCAAGATGAAATCAAAAGACAGCGCGGGAAAATAAGGTTAGGGATCCACCTTCAGGATCATCACCTCCCCCCAGGGTGGACCCAGGGGCCACTTACGGTACCCAGCATACCAGTACCCTCGCACACAGGCTAAAAGTACATAAGTACCCTACCTCCCTATTGAGGCAGGGTCCATTGGCACCACATGTACAGAAGGCCCGGACCCCGACCTACCTCAGGTACGGGATCCGGCACTACCACATGGACCTCAAGACGAGGTCCAGCTCCCCCGAAGAGACAGGCTCCCAGGCGACCATGTGTCCAGCAGGACGGGACCCCGCTCCTCCATATGAGTGAGCTCTGATGCTGCCACATGGTTCGAGGCACCAGGTCGACCACCACCCACGGAGGCGGGCTCTGGCTCTACCATGTGTCCTGCAGTCCCGGATCCCCGGCTCTCCTCAAGAACGGGTTCCAGGGCTGCCACGTGGCCTGTAGTACAGGACCTGGCCTCCCCCGCAGAGGCTAGCTACCGTGATGCCACGTACCCTGCAACTAGTCCTAGACGGTGGGTTGCGAGAGTTAAGGGGGCGGTGCGCCTTGTATAAATCGAGCATTGAAGACACACGCTTTCCCCAGGAGCATGACACAGTGCACTCCTACTGTCAGGTACCGCTACGCCCAATCGCATCACGGTGAAGACGCCGCAGGTCTACCCCACTCCGCCAAGTGGGTAGCTTACGGCGATAGGAAAGTTGGACAGGACATCCTCTGCCATCATCAACCACTACGCATGGGCCACTAGCGACTGAGGCAGCAAGATGACAGGTCTTCAAGCCATGGTCAAAGTAAGCTTATGCGAGAAGCCTTAGATCTTTAGGATAAGATCGCATCAGGGCTACCTTTCGGGCCCCGGACCCCACTTGTAAGGCATCCGACGTTGTCTATAAAAGGACCGGACCGCTACCGTTACAAAGGGCTCAACTTATACACACTAAACACATGCATTCACACCAGCAATACAACTCACACCATGGAGTAGGGTATTATGCTTCGGCGGCCCGAACCACGTAAAACCACTGTGTCGGTACCCTGCGTACCGTATACCCCTTGGGACTATAAAAAGTCCAAAGGAACTTCACCTGTCTGAGTTGAAGACCTGCGAAGGCCCCACGTGTTATATGGGACCGGACCTGCCTCCCATCTATGGTTAGTCCAAGTGCCACCACGTGTATACTGCAACCGGACCTACATCCAACACATGGGATAGCTCCGGGCTAAACACCTGTGCGGCACCCCCGGACCTAACCCTCGACAGAGGGAAGCTCCAGTACCGACACGTGTACATCTACACCGGACCTACCCATCCTAGATGGAAAGCTCCAAAGCTGCCACGTGTCCAACCGCCGGACCTTCAACATCAGCAATCAGACTAGTGAACCCCCAACGGCTCGGACCTTCAAGGGGCAGTCAAAGACTTCAAGACCCGATTAAGTGTCATTAATACCATATTAATGACACACGATCGGAAGGCCCTTAATACTAGTAACGGCACTGTCAAGGCCCGTTACCATGCTATTAAGGGTAATTAACCTCATTAATTGTGTATTAAGCACCAGTAACTGATGAGTAGGTTTAGGCCCGATCTTCTGAAAGGTATGTCGATTGGGGTGGAGAACTCGACGTTGATGATCCGCGGCACTCGAGTGGTACGAGTACCCCTGCAATCACTACACCACGGCTTCGTTGGTTATCAACCGTGCTGCACACATTTGACCTCACCAAGAAGGCTAATCCCTGCAAATGCAACCGAGAACACGAGCAAGAATGTAGAAGGCACGATCTGAAATCGCGAAGTTGGGGTCTCGCAAACCGTAGAACGGCGATATTATTGATCTAAGCAAAACCCACCGAATATGACCGGCGGCTGCAGTATTTATAGGCTAGGGTTCGACCAAAATACGATTAGACGCGTCCCTAATGGACTCTTACGGGATACAAGGCCCAAAGGCCCGATTCGGTGGCGCAGCACCAGACAGAAATCTGGACTCGACTTGTTTCGACGATTCCCAATGACTCCGGAGAAATTTTGAGGTGGGACCAGAACCATTGGAAAGTTTATCCTTTTCTCTTTCCGTTCATATGTATAACGTCGAAAACAGAGTTTGTATGCCTCCTGGGCGTCCGTTTTAAGGTGGACTGCTCCTGGACTCCGAGTTGAACTCGAGTCCGAGTTGTAAACTGTTTCCATCAACTTGTGGACGTCCCAGCTAGTTCTCCAGGCTCCCAAGGCATCTTTCCTTCACTGGTTGATCTTCTTCATTATTCCTAATAACAGTTAAATCATCACATAGCAATCTATTCTCAAACTCACATGCAAAAAAGTTAGGAACAAATTCACCTGCTGATTTATTAACCGTGCTCATGCTCTTGTGATTGGTCCTCGCAGTTCAATGTGCGTCTCCGCTGTTCTGATTTCCTCATCAGTAACCGCCAGGGCCACATGTCGGGCCAGGCTAACGGTGTCACGACCAGCTCTTGTAGTATAAAAGGACTGGTCGACGATACACAAAGAGAACTCTCGGAACGCTCTCTCTCCTCTCAGACTCTCTAAGGCCCGAAGCTAGAAGCTCTGGTCTCTTAGACGCTCAATACAACAACTACACACCCCGTGGAGTAGGGTATTACGCTCAGGCGGCCCGAACCACGTAAATCCTTGTGTCTATTTGCCATCGTCTTTTGAATCTCTGTGCGCCCAATACCAAACTAGAAACTCCGCGTGCTACCAATGGTAGTATCGGGAGAATTGCTGGATAAACTACCCCGACAGTTGGCACGCTGGGAAGGGGGGTGCCCGAGATTCGAAGATGGTGAACTCTGCTGCTGGATCGTCCAATGGCAACCCTGCAGCGCAACCTACTGGAGGCAATCCCTCCAATGTGCAGCAGCTAGCAGGTGTCGCGGCTCCAGCAGGAGTCATGCCTCTGCCGCCACCGTCCGCACCGGCAAATCAAGCTGGATAGCGGGATAGGGCATCTGCGTCGGTCACGGTATCAGCTAACAACAACCCTGAACAAGCGCTCCATGCAGCGTGTGCTCTTCTCCAACGCCCACCACCTCCAGGTGCATCCCAGGGTGCAATGGAGCAGTGGAGGGCTGATGTGGAACATTTGGTTGCAGCAGCAGCCGATCGCATCAGCAACCAAGGTCCTCCCCCCTCGGGGTGGGCCCCATCAGAGCATCGGACTATGTCGGGCAGACTTGATCCGCACGCTTCCCAACATAGGAGGTGTGTTGCGTCTCAACAAGTGACGTCGCTGCCTTACGGGGCGCGACGCACCCATACGGTAACCAGGCTTTCAACTCACGACCTCCGGGCGGAGCTTGATCGCCGTTACCGTCAACAGGACGGTCGCGTCCATATCGAGCGTGCTCGCGAAAGGCAAGAGGCTCAAGACAGTCCTGCTCCCGAGGTAGTAGGAGGATGATGTTCTGCCCTGGCCATGCAACTACGCATGGTCAGATGGCCACAAAAGTTCCGGCCTCACCTGTTGGAGAAATTTGACGAGACTATCAATCCCGCTGAATTTCTCCATATTTACTCCACCGTAATCCTTGCGGCCGGAGGCAACGAGGCTGTAATAGCCAACTACTTCCCCGTGGCTTTGACTGGGACCGCCTGGTCCTGGTTCATGAGCCATCCGCCCGACTCCATCAACAGTTGGGCGGAACTGTGCCAACAATTCACCGCCAATTTCGGGAGTTCATACACCCGACCAGGCACCGAATTGGACCTTTTTGCTGTCAAGCAGAAGGGGGGAGATTCCCTGTGATCCTTCATCCAGAGGTTCTCCCAGGTACGAAACACTATTCCTTCTATCTCCAGCGCCTCTGTTATTGTGGCATTTAGACAGGGCGTACGAGACAAGAAGATGTTGGAGAAGCTGACGACCAAGGAGATCACCAGCATCACGGAGCTCTTCAGCTTGGCAAACAAATGCACCAAAGCTGTGGAGGGCCGTGAAATACACTTCCAATAAACTCCGGAGGACAATAAAAAATCCTCCAAGGGTGAAGCCACTACCTCCGGGAGTGGCAAAAAGAAGAAAAAGTCCAACGGCAAGAAAAAGCCGTCGACAGGCACACCTACTGCTGCAGCTGCTACAGCCCCGGGTGGTCGGGGGCCACGCCCCGAGAAACGACCTCGACCGTCATCTGAAGACGGTGGCAGCTCCAAGATGTGGTGTCCTATACATAAGTCGAACAGCCACAACTTGGAAGACTGCTGAGAGGTCCAAAACCTTACCGAGCGCTACAACAAGCACCGGGAAGAAGTTCCTTTCCGTCAAAGGGAAGGAAAATAGAAAGTTGATGAAGCTCCGGCTGAAGAGGAGTTAGGCTTTTAGGACCATAAAAAGGTCTTGAAGGCTGTTTACACCTCCGTCGACGACAACTCCGACGTCTCCGACAATGAACGTCGGAAAACCATGAACACCATCTTTGGTGGTTTGTGGGACATCACCTCCAGCCATGTCCTCAAGACCATGCGATGGGACATGGCCTTAGTAGCTCCCACTGCCAGGGCAGAGCCGCACCGGAAGTGGATGGATACTGCCATAACTTTCGATGCATCAGACTGCCCTCAAAATATGATCAGAGCTGGCCAACTCCAATTGATGGTCTCTCCGACCATCAACAACATCCAACTCCACCATGTAATAGTAGACGGAGGTTCGAGGCTGAACCTCATAAGCTTCGAAGCTTTCGTCAAGCTTCAGCTCCGACCTTCGGACCATTGCCCCTCCCAACCTTTCTCCGGAGTAGGTCCGGGGGCCATAACCCCACTCAGTGCAATTACTCTTCTAGTGACCTTCGGGACCCGGGAGAATTACCGCACTAAGAAGTTGGTCTTCGACGTGGCGCAGATCAACTTACCCTTCAACGCCATTCTGGGCAGACCAGCCTTATACAAGCTCATGGCTACTGCTCATTATGGTTACTTGGTGTTGAAGATGCCAACACTAGCTGGTGTTCTCCGAATCCGTGGAGATCGCACCACCGGAGTGACAGCTCTTGAAGAACTCCACGCACTTGCTACAGCGCAGGAAGAAGAATCCGGAAAGGAGCAAGCTCTGAAACCCCCGAGCATTCATCATCGAGGCTCAACCTCCGCACCTCGCGTGCAACTAAGCGGCGACATCGAGATTCCCGTCAAAGTCGTCCAAATCGGTTCTGACGCTGTTCAGACCACCAGTATATCGAGAGGTCTGAATGACAAATAGGAACTCACGCTCATCACTTTCCTCCGGGCTAACGTTGACGTGTTTGCCTGGCAGCCGTCTCAAATGTCTGGGATCCCTAGGGAAGTGATCGAGCAAAATATGAAGATCTATCCTGACGCTCGGCCTGTACATCAGAAGCATCAGAAGCAATCAGTAGAGCGACAGAACTTCATATGACAAGAAGTGAAGAAGTTGCTCGAAGCTGGATTCATCCGAGAAGTCTTTCACCCAAAATGGCTGGCAAATCCAGTCGTTGTACCCAAGGCCGGCGGGAAGCATCGGATGTGTATCGACTACACTACACTGAATAAGGCATGTCCAAAAGATCCATTCCCACTACCTAGAATATATAAGATAGTGGATTCCACCTCCGGGTGTGAATTACTGTGTTTCCTAGATGCATATTTTGGGTACCATCAAATCAGAATGTCTAGGGAAGATGAAGAGCATACCTCCTTCATCACAGTAGATGGATTATATCGTTATACTGCAATGCCATTTGGTCTCAAGAATGCTGCTTCAACATTTGTACGAGCTATGTACAAAACTTTTGGAGATCTCATCAGAGACGTAGTGGAAGCATATGTCGATGACATCGTCGTCAAGATTAAGAACAAGGAGTCATTCCTTGACACCTTGCAAGCTGTCTTCGACAAGTTGCGAGTCACTCACACGAAGCTGGACCCAGACAAGTGTGTCTTCGGGGTTAGCTCCGGAAAACTTCTTGGTTTCTTGGTGAATTACCGCGGAATAGAAGCAAATCCTGCGAAGATAAAAGCTATTGAAGATATGCGACCACCAGCTCGCATCAAGGACGTCCAGAAGCTAACTGGATGTCTAGCTGCCCTTAGCCGGTTCATCTCAAGACTGGCAGAACGGGCGCTACCCTTCTTCAAGCTATTGAGGAAGTCTGAATCATTCCAATGGTTTGAAGAAGCAGAAAATGCGTTGCAGGAGCTGAAGCAGCTCCTCACAACCCTACCAACCTTGGTAGCTCTGAACCCTGGTGAGCCACTACTGCTTTACATTTCAGCAACTGACGAAGTTGTCAGCATGGTCTTGGTTGCGGAAAGACCAGAACCATCTAGAGTTCAGGAATCCAGACCCCTTCGGGAGGGTCCGGAGCTACCTGAAGTCGAGTCTGGATCCCAGCTCCCAGGCCCTGATCCTCAAGGCGAGATGACGAAGGATCCATCTCCTTCAAATGAAGGAGTCACTGTTACTGAACAACAAGATCCGAACCCCTCCGTGAAGGTCTGGGTAAATTCAGAAGAAGATCCGGTTCCAACCGGAACCCGGAGGTCCCCGAACAAGGTCCGGACCCCTCCGGGAGGGTCCGGGTAGATGAGGAGGAAGCTCCGGGCCCCTTCAAGAGGGTTCGGATGGTCCAGCGCACAGTGTACTTCATCAGCAAAGTACTCCATAACGCCAAGACTCAGTACCTTGAGGTGCATAAGCTGCTCTACGCAGTTCTTATTGCCTCTAGGAAGCTCCGACACTATTTCCAAGCTCACAAGATTTCAGTGGTAACCTCTTATCCACTACGTGCAATCTTGCGTAACCCCAATTCCACTGGGAACATTGCAATGTGGGCAGCGGAATTAGCCGAGTTCGACCTTGAATTCGTCTCGAGACAAGCGATCAAGAGTCAAGCATTGGCGGACTTCGTGCCGGAATGGACCCCCTCTCCATCAAATCCTGGGGGCCCCAGTGAGTAGAAGTCGGAACCCAGGGTTCCGGTCTTCATCGAGCCTCACTGGACTCTCTACTTCGACGGCTCCGTGCAGAAGCAAGGGGCCGGAGCTGGAGTCCTTCTCCTCGCTCCGACCGTGGAGAAGGTTAAATACATGGTGCACCTTGACTTCAAGGCGACCAACAATATGGCGGAGTATGAAGCAATAATTTACGGACTCAAGGTGGCACTATCGTATGGTGTCAAGCAACTGTTGGTAAAGGGTGATTCACAACTTGTTGTAAAACAAGTCAAAGGTGAATGTTGCTACAACAACCCTCAACTAGCTGCATACCTACTTGAAGTCCAGAAGCTTCAGAAGGACTTCGAAGTCCTTGATCTCTGCCATGTCCAGCGTCTCAACAACGCTGAAGCTGACGAACTCTCGATGAAAGCTTCAACTGGAGCTCTAGCTCCCGACAAAACCTTCGTCCGAAGGTTGTCTAAACCTACAGCTCAGCCTGCCGAACTGAGCGAAGGGGGCGAGACCAGCACCTCGAAGCTGGCAGTCCCGATGGCCCTGCTACCATGGCGTCCATCAAGGGTCGTAGGTGCTGCAGGAAGCTCCGAGCAACCCAGCACGCAAGACTCAAATCCTCAAGCTAGCTCTGATGCATGGATCTCGAAGATCCGGAGTTACATGAAAGACAACTTCCTTCTTGAAGATAATGTTTTCGCTGACCGGGTAGTCGGATTGGCTAAAAGATACATACTGGTAGAAGGGGATCTCTACCGGCGTGGTGCCAACAGCGTCCTAATGCGGTGCATTATAAGGGAAGAAGGTTGCGAGCTCCTCGCAGAAATCCATGGAGGCGAGTGTGGGAACCACGCTTCTTCCCGCACGCTGGTCGGTAAAGCCTTCCGACATGGCTTTTACTAGCCTACAGCGCTCCAGGATGCAACTGAGCTGGTGAAGAAATGTGAAGCATGCCAATTCCATGCGAAACAAATTCACACACCGGCTCAGCCTCTACAAATGATACCTCCAACATGGCCTTTTGTTGTGTGGGGGATGGATATCTTGGGACCTTTCCTGAGAGCCGTCGGAGGTTACAAGTTCCTGTACGTTGCCATTGACAAATTCACCAAATGGCTGGAAGCAACTCCAGTTGTGACAATAAACAAGCAATCAACTATCAACTTTCTGCAGTCCATCGTATGCAGATTTGGAGTCCCAAACAAAATCATAACTGATAATGGGACCCACTTCACAAGCTTTGCATTCCAAGAATATTGCGAAGACCTCGACATCCAAGTCAGCTACACTTCCGTAGCTCACCCGGCAAGCAATGGCCAAGCCGAGAGAGCAAATGCAGAAATCCTAAAAGGACTCAAGACGCGAACATATGAGTGCCTGAAAAGACATGGAGTCAACTGTATCGTAGAGCTTCCACCCACTCTATGGGCCAACAGGACAACTCCAAACCGGTCAACTGGAGAGACACCCTTCTTCCTGGTGTATGGAGCCACAATGCAACCAATGAAAATACAGGTTTTTTTTGAGGGACCATGAAAACAACTCGTTTTTGATAGTGCCAATCCAAAAGAAAAATGAAGAAATATATCACTTGAATTCCGCCAAAAGAAGACTATTAATTTCCAGTCTCATGTTATAACGAATCTGATCGTGCCATTCAACTGCTTGCCGCAAACTTGAGGTGCTACAACTATTTCATGTGTCTAACTTTTTTTCTTGCTCAACTCACCTGCACTACACATATGACACATACATTGTCACGTCTTATATTTTTGTTAAGCTAGGATCACCTATCATATTTTTTAGTTACCATGCATGGTTACAAATCTAAGATCCTTGAACTAAGGAACAAACTATTCTGCAAATTAAAAGAATCTATATCTTACACCTCATGATACGGGATAAGATCCTGATAATTAAAATATAGACGAATGGTTTAACTACGTGAACTAAAAATCTACAAAAATAATGCCTCAACATCACAAACATAATTATTTTCGCAGGTTTTTCGACTTATTTTCATGGACCACGATAAAGTCATTTTCATGTAGTTTGGACGATCCATATTTATCTAGGACTACTGTAAAAATGGCCTTATAGTATGCACAAAAATTTTAAGCTAATTTCTAGTTCAATTTTGATGATTATACATCCATCCATACTAATTTTAATGCCAAGATAAGATCCCCAGGCGCAGCTAAATGCCGATGCGTCACATGTTGCGGTACCGCCGGAGCCCATGGCAACCTTGCCCGCGTGGCTACAAAGACGAGCAAGCAGCATCAAATCAGGAAAGACGCGGGGCCAAGCGCAAACTGCAGTGCACAGGAAGATATGTGGCGAAAGATCGAGATGCCTTTGCATGTTGCGGCTGGGCTCAAAACTAATATTTCCCAAAGGGCAAAAGCTGTAGTAGAGACCCCAGCAATTGTTGAAAAATCGATCGGATTGAAGGGCTGCGTGCAAGAAACAACCACCAGAGCAAATTGGATATACGACAAGATGTAAAAAAAAACCGCCACAAAAGCCGGACTAGTTTTTGCTTTGGTACTTTCTAGATGCAATGGATTGGTACTTTCTAGATGCAATGGACCCACAGGCGATTGAGTAGTCTGTGGAGCTGCAAAAATTTGTTGGGAGGAGGAGAAATGTTAAAATTAAAGTGTCAGTAGTGACATACTGTAAAACATACAAAATAGTAGAAGAATAGTGTATAGAGTATGCTTTAAAAGAAACGAGTACGGATAGCTCTATAAGTCCAGCTTTAACTTGAGCTTGGGGCTCATCATAGTCCTTCTAGAAAGGCTTTATTTGAGTTAGAGGCTTACAGTAATTAATTCAATGATGAAAATATATCAACCCGGAGTCATCCTACCATCTTAGTAAAACATTGACCGATCGAATAAAAGAACAAGAACAGCTGCGGTAACATGAATAAGCAAGAAAACCGGCCTGTGGTCGGGTGGCTAGCCCGTTCAGACTAGATGGCAGCCGCGTGGATTCGAATTCGAGGACTCCCCGCATCTCACCCTCCTCATTTAAATTATTCGGTGTGGCCCCGTGTTTTAAAAAAATTAATAAGCAACGGTATGCAATACATTCGCTATGGACGCGTGTTGACTTTTCCCATCAATAGAGGAATACAGATATTCTGCCAGGGACGAAAGATTACATTCCATCGTGTACAGAAGCACTAACCGGACGGTTACGTCTTCTATGGTACTCCTTTCGTCAGTTAAAAAATAAACTAATAAGTAATAAATCCACCGCGCTGAGTCACACCCACCGCGGCGCGCCGACAGGCGAATCCACGCATCCCGTCCCGTGTGCCCCCACCCCCACGCGAAAGGACACGGCTTCCCTCCTCCCGTTTGTCCTCCCATGCGTCTTCCCGCTGACGTGTCATCATCTTATTTGTTGTGAAGATATGGTAGTTAAACTGAGTATTAATGAAGAACCAATAATATTTTGACACGTCAACAGGAGGACGCATGAGAGGACCGAATGGGAGGAGGGAAGCCGCATTCCACGCGAAAAGGCAAAGCGCACCCACGCCTCGCGACGCTACGTGCGGACGAGGCGAACGCGCGGCGCGCGGGCCTGAGATTCCCACTCCGCCCGCGCCGTCCGTGACCGGCATCTGACGGCGCCCGTTGTGCCCGACCGGAAGCGGAGACACGGAGCCGCCCCCGCGCCGCTCACCCCCAGGACCTTGGAACTTCCTCGCCTGCCGCGCACACTCACCTACCAAGACACGGCACCACAGGCCTCGCAAACCACAGCTTGGAGTAGCTAACTAACCCTGGTTCGGTGAGTTCTGCTAGTACTGTGCCGTGCCTCCTATAGTCCTATATATCGCCATTCCCGGCCGCGGTGCAGACGTTCTCTTGGTTCCAGTTTTGTACTAGCGGCAGATCAGCCATCTCTCCTGAATAGAATAGGTTAGTAGCGAGTGTGTTTGGTGTATGAGCTTGCTGCGAGAGGCGGTGCTTGTCTGTCGGTATGAGCTGCAACGGGTGCCGGGTTCTGCGCAGGGGCTGCAGCGAGGGCTGCGTGCTGCGCCCCTGCCTCCAGTGGATCGACACCGCCGAAGCGCAGGGCCACGCCACCGTCTTCGTCGCCAAGTTCTTCGGCCGCGCAGACCTGTTCTCTTTCATCACCGCCGTCCCTGACGACCAGCGACCTGGTACGTGTATGCTGCTCTGTTCCAAGCATAACCAGCTCACTTCCAGAGTTCCGGTCCCTTAATTTCTAGCGCATAACTAATCATGTGCTATGACTTTGCTGTGCAGCGTTGTTCCAGTCCCTGCTGTACGAGGCAGCCGGGCGGACCATCAACTCCGTCACTACTACAAAATGGTTCATCGCAGGCGGTTCTAAACATATTATCGCATATGGTTTTAAAAACCGCCTGTAACGAAGAGCCTGTAAAAATGATCGATTAACACAGGCGGTTGCATAATCCGCCTGTGAAACTACATTTTCACAGACGGTTTTCAATAAAAAACCGTCTGTGAAAATGCATTTTCACAGGCGGTCGGTAATAAAAAACCGCCTGTGAAAATATATTTTCACACGCGGTTTTTAATTAAAAACCGCCTGTGAAAATGGCTAGTGAAACAAAAAAAATTCACATGTGCCGCCGGGAGTCAGAAGAGGCCGCGCCGCCTAGAGGTCGCCGCGTTGCCGGGAGCTGGAAGAGCGCCGCCAAGTCACGAAGGAGGTCGCACCGCCAAGAGCCGTGCCGCCCGAAGCCCGACGAGGCCGTGCCGCTTGGAGCCGGAGGAGCCGCGCCGTCGAGAGCCCGAGGTAGACCGCGCCGGATCTGTGCCCGCGCCCACGCCGGCAGGGCGCTCGCTCGCCGGGAGGCGCGCCGGAGCCGCGCTTCCGGGAGCCTGAGGTAGACTGTGCCAGATCTGTGTCCGTGCTCGCGTCGGCAGGGCTCGCGCTCGTCGGGAGGCCGCGCTAGAGCCGTCGAGGTCCGGAGCAACCGAAGTCGCGCCTTAATCGCGCCTTGAGAGAGGCCGCCGGCAGCCGCGCCGCCGGGAGCCCGAGGTGGACTGTGCCAGATCCGCGCCCGTGCTCGCGTCGGCAGGGCTCGCACTCGTCGGGAGGCCGCGCCGGAGCCGCCGAGGTCTGGAGCAACCGAAGTCGCGCCTTAGTCGCGCCTTGAGAGAAGCCGCCGGCAGCCGCGCCTTGGGAGATGCCGCCGGAAGCCGTACCTTGGGAGGCTGACGGAGGATCACAGACTGAACCGTGGCTGCTGCTGTTATAGACACATCTATCGTGCGGCTTCTAAACTGAGTCGTTGGATCGATAAGCAGCGGACAGCGGAGATACGAAGTCCAAGAGTTATCCGTGGGATGAAGCAGCGGACCAATGAGGAGCCATCATTATCACATGCGGTTTTTATGTTACAGACCGCCTGTGAAAATCATTATATTTTCACAGACGGTTGTTTGTTACGGACCGCCTGTGATAATGACTATTATCACAGACGGTTTTTGTTACGGGCCGCCTGTGAAAATCAATATATTTTCACAGGCGGTTGTTTGTTACGGACCACCTGTGATATTCTATTAACACAGACGGTTATTAACTCATCTCAGATCACAGTCGGCACTTTTAATGGACCGTCTGTAAAAAAAATATAGAAACGTCTGTAAAAATGTTTTTTGTAGTAGTGCGTCCACGGCGCGGTAGGGCTGCTCGGGACTGGCAACTGGCACCTATGCCAGGCCGCCGTCGAGACCGTGCTGCGGGACGGCACCATCGCCCCGTTGCCAGAGCTGGACGGGGGCTGCGGCACCGGGACCACCGGGAGCGGAGAGTTCTACGGCTCCACCAAGCGCACCGGCGGGGGGTCCATCTTCTCCACGGCGAAGCAGGTGTGGAAGGGCGGCGCCGAGGCGTCCTGTGACCTCGGGCTGTGCCTGAACCGGGGGTCCACGCCGGCTGCAGGTGAGTGGAAGGCTCTCCTCCGGCCGGGGACGCCGTCCATGAGCTCGGAGGAGTCCGTCACCACGAGCAGCGGCGGCGAGAAGGAGCCGGTGCTGCTTAACCTTTTTGTCTGAGGCCGCCCACCCGTCGTGTACAAACAGCTAGCCCTCCTAACCTCATGCCGCCCACCCGAGTGGTGCATCCCGGTCCCGGCGGCGGCGTATTAGCTAGCTCCTTTATTCTGTCGCCGGCGAGGTTATTTTCATCCTCCCGTTAATTTTGTTGTGTTAGCTGCTAGTAGAAAAAGGGAATTAGGGCCGGCCTGGACGCCCGTTTGCTTGGGCGAGATGACAGCACCGGTGGGCGGAGTCAGTGAGTCACCAATTTCCCTTCGATCCTTCAAGAAAAAAGTTTACTTACCCCACCAACTATTGCTTAGAGATTAATTTATCATCCAAACTACAAAACCGGACTAGATTACTCCATAAACTGGTTTCTTTGAGGGGTTTCGCCACGTCACAGGCTGATGTGGCGTCCATGCATGTAAATACACGGTGAGGACCTGCATGTCATTGGCGACATATTAAAACTCCCGTCCTTACGTCGTCCAGCTGAGCTCCGAACAACACATAATTAAAGAGGAAAGAGGAGCAGGTGCGCTCGGTCACAAGGATGGAGGCTTAATGGAAGGGAGGCGCTTGTTCCGGTGAGCGGCGAGGCGCTCGAAGGGAGGCGTGTGTGCTCGGCGGACCTCGTCGTCTCCGTCAGCTAGGTGGACCTCGTCCTCTTCGTCATCTTGGTGGTTGCGTCCACCCAGGCAAGAGCCCCTCCCCCCTCCCTTCCCTCGCCATCTCTGGTCTCAATACCATCCGACCCCTGGTGGATCTGCATGCTCGGGTTGTGGTGAAGCAGGCCTCATCGAGTTCTTCCTGGACTCCGAATACAGTGCATACATACTGCAGTAGTGCAAGTGAATTCAGCTGCTTGTGGACCCAGATAACAACCTGCACTAGCACTGCTATGACCGACCCAGGTATATCTGCATACATATATCTGCAGTGGTGATAATGGAGATAGAAGATAAAAAATATCAGCATACATAACAAGTGCAGATAGAAGATGTATATCTTCTATCTTCTGCTCCTGCACTAGCACTACACCTTCCTTCTCCTTGCTGAATCCAGCTGTTAGTTTGTGTACAGGAGATGAAAGACAAATTGTCGGGAGCCAGGCGCCAGAGGAAGAGATCGCCACCCTGGGAAGTTTGCGCCGCCAGTTACGTTCAGTCCTGTAGCAGTAGATCCCCATGAAGCCTGTGTTTTACGTATATACTCAATGACATATAGGCTCCACCGAGCACCATGCATGGCAGGGACGCCACATCAGCACGTGATGTGGCAAAACCGCCCAGATATACCAGATTAGGTAGTAAACTAGATAGTTTTGAGTAGGTTAGGGTGTTAATAATCCGGTTTTGTAGTTTGGAGAGTAAATTAGTCCCTAGATAATAGTTGGTGGGGTAAGTAGACTTTTTTCATCCTTCAAATCATATTTATATATAAATAAGACTAATTTATGCTATTTTCATGCCTGCACCTTCACTATTGCTTGATCGAGGATGCAGGTGTGAATCAGCTGCAGCTGCATTGCCGTGTGCTTTACTATTGCGACGACTGACCTGCTAATTGGCTGTCGCGTTAGGTACTCTGATGTAAGACGCTCGCGCTAACTGACACGTATCGCCTCGTGGTAGGCTATTGCGTTTGCGCAAAGGCTGCTGTCAGGTACAGCGCCGAGTCTCATGGACGAGGGATCAACCCGGCCGGGTGCGGCGTCCATGCACCGTGCCTCGTCGTTGAAGAGAGAGAGAGTATACGACCTGGATGCTCCAAAGACCAAGGGTGTGTTTGAATTGTTGCCAATACTATTTTACTAAAATTTGGTAGTTGGATTATTGCCCGGATGTATGGTACCGACGGTTGTCAGATTAAAAGTTTTTGCACAAGTTTATGTCCGATCTCAACAGTATGTTGAGGGATGGATTCTACAAAAATTCCTCATGTGCGTACTTTATCATGTTCAAAATGACACATATTTGGGAACGAAAGAAGTAAAATTAAGTATAGATTCTCCATTCAGAAGTTTTGTGCACCATTTTGTGAAAGAGAGTTTAGCCTAGTGGTTAGATACTCTAAGTAGCACTATTCAGGTTCTGAGATTGATTCCTGATGAGAGCGAATTTTCAGACCGAATTTCACAATACTAAATGCATGTACTCTATGGAGAAAGTTATGGACGATAGATCTAGAGTCCACTCATGAAAAATGTGATCGGATGAACATGTCGTAATTTGGGTTTATAATGCCCGGTCCACAGCCGTGTGCTTAGACATTCTGTCTTGTTCTGGACAATAGATTGTGAGTCACTGCTACAATAAGCCTCATCGCAGGCGGCTCCAAACATATTATCACATGCGGTTTATAAAACCGCCTGAAACTAAGAGCCCGTGTTTATCTGAAATTTCACAGGCGGAGAAGTAAAACCGCCTGTGAAGACATATTATCATAGGCGGTTCTTTACTCAGGCTAGCCGCCTATGAAGACATATTATCACAGGAGGGTCGTGCAGCATATATAACCGCCTGTGATAATTGTGTTATCACATGCGGATCTTTACCTATGACAAGCCGCCTGTGGAGACAGTTTATCGCAGTCGGGTGTACCATAACAATAATCGTCTGTGATAATTAGGTTATAACAAATGGTTCTTTACCTATATCTAGCCGCCTGTGATAATGATATTTCACAGGCAGGTCTAGCTGTAGGTAAATAACCGCCTGTAATAAAGTATACCCTATGTAGTACTACCTGCTGTTATTTCTAATTTCCAGGTCAATTCAATATAATCACAAAAGTCAACAATATCATCACAGAAGTAAACAATATAATCATAGAAGTCATCTAACAGAAGTCAATTTCACTAAAGCAATATACATATATACAAGTTACACATAAAAGTCATCTCATAGTTTATAAGTTTTCACTAAAAACTGTTTCTGTTGGCATAGTCCCAAAGTTCTAAGACATCAATTATTGCACTATTCTCATAAAAAAAACTCCCCTCTTTTGTGCAAATTTTGCGACGCACGAATTGATACAGTTCAGCAGCAATCTTGTCGGCTCCACTAGGAATACTTCTACAAACCGGCCATTCTTCGTTCACATTCTTTGTGTGCTGCAATGAAACACATAACAAGGTTTAAAATGTGTTGGTTCGAACAATCTCAAAGTATAGATCAAAGTGAGAGTATACATTAATTTATTTGGTATTTTTGAAGAAGTTGTACTATAAGCAATTGAATTTTGAAGTTGGAATCAAAATATGAGAATAATGTTTCTGGTAATATTGAACAACAGAGAATATAACTATTAAACTATGGTAGTTACAATGAAAATGAAACTAAAAAGTAAGAAAATAAGATATCAACATTAATGATAACTTACATCCTCATGATTCACTCTATATTCGCTGGCGGTCCGAAGATGCTCGCGTACATAATACCCGCATAAGACACTCCCAGCAGGCTGTTTCAGACAAGCATAATATGTTTTAATGTCCAATTCATTCGTATTAGGAGGTCTCTGACTGCCAAGCTGTTCCGCGTAAAACCGCCAAGCGCTGTAATACAAGAAATGTCATATAAAACTTGTCAACACATTCTAAATGTGTGTAAATTAAAATTATTGAATAAACGTACAGTTTCAAAATGGAAAGGAAATCTTTGTAACGATCTGGTGGGTAATCGGTTGAGTCCAAGATTGTTGCCAAACCCTGCATTGGATTGATGAAGATCATTATGTAGTGGTCACTGCACACATACAAACACACGTGCTAACAATTCACAATAATTGCTATTTCAATGTCATGTGTCGAACTTACTCGGAGTGGTACAGAGCCTTTACGAGATCCTTGCCGTCTCTGACAAAGTTAAATATTGCATGTCCTATGTAAGCTACAACTTCTATCCTTCTATCCTTCTTAAGTTTTGTGATTGATTTTTCAAAAAAAAATTCATGTGCTTGAACTGTACTGAGTCTCGATCCGCCTTGACGTCGAATAGTGTCTTTTCAATCCGTGTAGGGTCAAGGATATATGTCTTGCGTTTCATCTTTTCATTATCCATGTATTGCATCCTATTGAAGAAGTCCAAAATTGTTATAATCTCAAAAAATGTGTATGCGTGTAGTCAGAAAAATAAATGCAAAATATTAGAGGCACTTACAAGCACCAGACGAGTAGCAGATTGATTTCGAGCATGCCCCGATGGAAAAGAGTATGCAACTCTTCAAATAAAATGACTCGTTTATCTTCTCTAGTGCTCCAGACTGCATCTTTTGGAACACGAAATGTGACACAAGAAAGATCAGATTTTGTGCTGGCAGTGATGTACCACTCGTGCATTCTTTTGAGCGGGGCAGGTTGTTTGCTAACGTGTACGGATGTCATGAACGGTTTCCCATTCTCAAATTTAGGAGGAACATCCTCAAGCTTGTATATTGGAACTCCTGGTTTAACTAAAGCCGTTCGCCGATTATACATGACATCGTCTTCTTCCCACTCCTCGATATCTTCAAATGCTGGCTCTTGAGAAGAACGAGATGCACTCAATTTTCTAATATTTTCCAAATACTTTGACACTTCTGATAAAGGTTTCTTAATTTTGTATGAGCTAACTTTGATAGGCACTGATGATCGAGGAGTAGTCGTCGGAAGTTGGACACTGGCTTGTTGTTAACCCTGTTGTTCAACTGATTGCTCTTTACTCCCAGCAGCTGGCTCTAGTACTACTTCGAGTTGTTGCTCAACTAGTTGCTCTTTACTAGCAACAGCTTGCTCTGGTACTGCTTGAATCTGTTGTCCAACTTGCTGCTCTTGGTCATCTTTACTAGCAAGGTTACTATCATCCTTGCTGAGACATAGGGGGAGTGGATCTTCCTGGACTGGGAGTGGATCTTCCTGGACTTTCACCTTAGAAGACAGGGTTGCAGTATTTTGAGATGCGATGGGGCTAGAAATTGGCTCATCGTCAACACAATATCGCGTCGGTACCAAAGGATTAATTGATTGACAGTCTGCCCCAGAGTCGCGATCCCCTCATGTGTGATGTGGTCTATTTCATAATCTTCATAATCATTATCAATGATCTGATGAACTTGCACCACAACATAATACAATAGAAGTTGATTGTCGTTGAAGTCACGATCAGGCTTTGCCATAGCAGTGGCAACCTGTTTGATTCTGTTCCCTGCTCTGCCGATCGAGACAATAAGACGACGAAATTTGTCCTTAGCAATATCATCGACATCGAACTTATGGGTTGACCCTGAGCCTGACACAGAACCTACGCTGCTAGGGTAGGCAGTTGGAGTTACCAAATGCTCCTTTGGCACGGGAACCATCGTTGTACTCGGTGCCACTAATTGTCCTGATTGTCTATGTTGTTCCATTATTTCTTACACATTTTCCTTGACCTTTTGAGCAATCGTTTCATCAAGTGTTTTCTTGAACTCCTCACGTCTTCTATACGTGTCTTTATCTTTTGGGAAACCATCTAACCAAGACATTTGAGAAGATACTGCTCGAACTCGTCCACTGTGTTCAGGGTTTCCTAGGATAGCGGTAAGTTGGTCATTCTCCCTATTCAGCTTGAAGTGACCCTTCTGTTCCTTTTCAATTACTTCTTTTATTTTTTTCCTCTACTTCATTCACAGAGTCGAACTTCTCAAGTTTGCCCTTGCTGGTCAAACCTGACCGAGCAAAGACCCACCACTGAGTTCTCTCATCGCACCCTTCTAACGGGTGAGGATTGCCCTTACTGGTAATTTCGTTTAATATCTTATTCCATTTCTGGACTTTGGGGGCATATCTGGCAGACTCCAAGCGATGATGGTATTTGTTCTTTTTAGCAAGTTCTGACCTAGTTGCACTTAGGGCTTTAGCATCAGGTGTGGTCTTTTGACGAACAAATTCTTGCCACTGAGCTTGTGTGATTTTTCCCATCTTTCTCGGGATGGGGACCTTATCGCTTTAACATAAGCATTCATTTCACTCTTCCAACCACGAAACTTCTTGCTGCAAGAGACCAATGTTGCTTTCCTTACAACTTCTTTCGTGCCTTTCGAAAACTTAAATTGTTTCTTTATCCATTCCCACAACTCATTCTTGGTCTCCTCAGGTAATTTTCTCTAATTCTCGGTTGTGACCGACACGAGCTCTCTAATAAGAAAACTGCATTCATTTCGATACTTGGTAACAGAATCCAGTGGTTCTTGGGGAGACCCACCTGGACTGACCCTTGTTATGTACATGATGCGGTCCAATGGACCCTTGTTGGGACCTCGATGCCCTCGTTTCCGCTTGAGTGAACCTGAGGATTCATCCATTGGAGAACCTTCTGCAGTTTTAGGATCCGAAGTCACCTCGTTGTCTTCGCAATTAATCTAGGTAGAAAAGAATTATAAGACTTCGTATACTAGACAACCAACATTAACTTGAACCGCTGAAGTTAAGATCGTGATCCATACCTCGTCGGCAGGATCATATTCCGGGTCGAGATCCTCTAAAGTCTTTTTAATTTTATATTCGGAAAAGGATCTGATGGACTGTGAAAGGAGCCTGAACTGCTGGAGTCACTAAACTTCATACTGTCTTCTTTATTGTTACTACCAGCACCAGTCTTCTTAGGGCTTTCCATGCTAGAACTAATAAGACAAAAAAATATAATGAATGGCATATTAACTGTACATGAAGTTTTGCATGAAGAAAAAGATGGAAGCATTTTAGGGTTTGATAAGGCGTTCTAGGGTTTAAGGCGACTGACCAAGGTGATTGACCTAGTTCCATTATAGGGTTTGAGACGACTGACCAAGGCATTAGCTAGGCATGTGTATTGCTTGTATCAAAAGCCGACAAGAACAATTATATCAACAATTAAAAAATAACAATTCACAATGTTTTCAAGTCGCGTAATCGACCCTAGTCGCCTACCCATCGACTAGGTCGACTAGGACGTCTAATCATCGACTGGGGCGACTGATCGATCCTAGTCAACCCTAGTCGATCCTCTAATCATCCAGGCCATCTTTTCCTCTTAATCATCTCGTGGTCACAACATAGCAATCGACAACATTGCATATATAACAAGCACACAAATAAACCACAAATTTAGAATTACAGGTTTAAATAGTGCATACAAGAATTGGTAAGTTTTTTTAAATGTATACAAGTCTATTGACCAATGATGTGGTTAAACTTGCAAGGATCACATCTTCTACTAAAGGTTCAAGTTCACATTAAACTAGCACTATGCAGCAAAAATTGACATTTGAAAACAACAAGAGTCTAACAATGCCTACCCACAATACCATCGGCACCGGTAATGTCATGTGAAAATAACTTTTTACAAACCCGTTCTCACTAGGGGTGATAATCTTCATCACAAGGAGTACTATGGTCCCACAGAACTATCAACCACTTGTGCATGTCAATTAATTTATGAAGTCATGGTCAAAACATGAGTACAAGGTTAGATATCCGACTTGCTATACCATTACATCACACATGTGGTTAGAATGGATGGTGCTTAGGATAAAAAGAACAAGACACATTCCTTAATTGACCGAGAGAGACTACAATCCAAATCGCCACTCATTACACAAGTTCATATTCTTTCAGATTTTGTCCCATATCTAAGTATATTATGCCCTAAGCTCATTAACAGTGGTGGCCTTGCCACACAATTCAACTTTTACCGGTATAAGCATGGCTAAGCTTGACACTTCGCAAAATAAAAACTATCCCAGACCTTCGTGGGACGGCTATGGTTCAAAAACATGAGGAAATCTATGCACCTAGGGTGACACAATTCATCTTCTTGAGGCGACTGACAAAGACACCTAGGGTTCAAAAACATTGATTAAGGAAATCTATGCAAGGCACCATTTGACTCGGCCGGCGGCGAGGGCAAGGAGGGAGGAGGCACGGGGACAGAGGAGGGAAGGTCGAAGCTCGGCGACAACGGCGAGGCCAAAGCTCCACGTACCTGGAAGTGGCGAGGGCAAAGCACGGCGGCGACGACAAAGCTCGACGTACCTGAAAGCGACAACGGTGAAGCTCGGCGACGACGGCAAAGCTCGGCGGCAAGAGCGGCAAAGACTTGGCGGCACACGAAATTTTAGCAGTCTGACGGCATCTAAGTGATTTCGCCCGGGTTAGGTTTTTCCAACGCAGCCCAGTGCTATATATAGACGCCTCTATTCGCAGACGGTTATTAAGAACCATCCGCTTGAGAAGATCATTATCTCAGACGGTTGGCTCTTAATAACTGCCTGAGAAGATTAACTTATCCTAGGCGGTTGGTAAGTAATAACCGTCTGAGATTATCTTTTTTTGAGGCGGTTATTTGGTACCAACGGCCTGAGAAGAACTTTATGTAAGCTTAATTAATATTCTTGATTAAATGTGGGTTCTTTCGAAAGCCCAAATTCCACTTTCTTGTAATATGATTGAGTATTAAAGGTTACCATTAAATTTCACTTCATAAAGCCTTCTAAATTTGTCAGAACATAAAAAATATATAACAATTGCTATTTATCATTTTTCTATCTTGATGAATATAATGATTTTTCCATTTAGTTTTTCAAAGGAACTTTTAGTCATCATACCATCATCTATGAATTTTTTTCAATTTTTTTTAATTTTTTTAATCAATGTGTGTTCAATATTTGATGAATGCCTCATATGTATATGAGCATTTGGTTAGAATGATGGATAATTTGAATTTTGACAAGTTGGAATGCTTTAAAAAGTTTAACAAAATTCATAACTGTATAAATAATACAAATATGTTCATACAATCCAATTTCAGTGAAGGATCCCTTTTTTAGGAGATACACAAATGTGAATAATAGGTGAGTATAAATTAATTTAATATTTACCAAAACATTACAATGTTAGCTATACAAGTTTTAAAATTCCAGGTAGATGTTAATTTTTTAAAAATATAGAAGAAAGAATCATCAAATTTGGACTCAATTTGCAGAATCTATATATGTTTGAGTATTTATATTGGAATCTAAATAAAAAAGAAGAAAGGGAAAAGAAAACTAAAGAACAGACTCGGGCAATTATCCCAGGTGGTTGGTAAGTAATAACTGCCTGAGGTAATTTTTTCTCCGGCGGTTATTCTGTACCAACCGCCTGAGAAGAACTTTATGTAAGCTTAATTAATATTCTTGATTAAATGTGGGGCCTTTCAAAAGCCAAAATTCCATTTCCTTGTATTATGATCGAGTGTTACTATTAAATTGCACTTTATAAAGCCTTTTAAATTGGTCAGAACATAAAAAACATATAACAATTACTATTTGTCATTTTTCTATCTTGATGAATATAATGATTTTTGCATTTAGTTTTTCATTGGACCTTTTTAGTCATCATACCAACCTCTATGAATTTTTTTAGATTTTTTTTAAAATTTATTTGAATCAATGTGTGTTCAAAATTTGATGAATGCCTCATATGTATATGAGCATTTAGTTAGAATCATGGATAATTCGAACTTTGACATGTTGGAATGCTTTAAAAGGTTTAACAAAATTCATACATGTATAAATAATACAAATATGTTCATGCAATCCAATTTCATTGAAGGATCCATTTTTTAAGGAGATACACAAATGTGAATAAAATGTGAGTAAAAAATAATTTGATATTTACCAAACAATTACAGTGTTAGCTATACAAGTTTTAATATATTTGGTCCATGTGGTAGATGTTAATTTTTGAAAAATATAGAAGAAAAAATCATCGAATTCGGACTCAATTTGCAGAATCTATAACTGTTTGAGTATTTATATTGGAATCTAAATAAAAAAGAAGCAAGGGAAAAGAAAACTGAAGAACGGGCTCGGGTACTTATCCCAGGCGGTTGATAAGTAATAACTGTCTGAGATAATCTTTTTCTTAGGCGGTTATTCAGTACCAACCGCCTAAGAAGACCTTTATGTAAGTTTAATTAATATTCTTGATTAAATGTGGGGTCTTTCAAAAACCCAAATTCTATTTTCTTGTAATATGATTGAGTATTAAAGGTTACCATTAAATTTCACTTCATGAAAGCCATTTAAATTGGTCAGAACATAAAAAACATATAACAATTTCTATTTTTCATTTTTCTATCTTGATGAATATAATGATTTTCCATTTAGTTTTTCAAATGACCTTTTTAGTCATCATACCAACCTCTATGAATTTTATCAGATTTTTAAAAAAAATTTTGAATCAATTTGTGTTCAAAATTTGTTGAATGCCTCATATATATATAAGCATTTGGTTAGAATGATGGATAATTTGAATTTTGACATTTTGGAATGATTTAAAAAGTTTAACAAAATTCATACATGTATAAATAATACAAATATGTTCATACAATCCAATTTTAGTGAAGGATCCTTTTTTAGGAGATACACAAATATGAATAATATGTGAGTATAAATTAATTTGATATTTACCAAAACATTACAATGTTATCTATACAAGTTTTAAAATATTTGGTCCAGGTGGTAGATGTTAATTTTTGAAAAATATAGAAGAAAGAATCATTGAATTTGGACTCAATTTGCAGAATCTATATATGTCTGAGTATTTATATTGGAATCTAAGTAAAATAGAAGCAAGGGAAAAGAAAATTGAAGAACCGGCTCGGGCAATTATCTTTGGCGGTTGGTAAGTAATACCCGCATGAGATAATCTTTTTCTCAGGTTGTTATTCAGTACCAACCGCCTGAGAAGAACTTTATGTAAGCTTAATTAATAATCTTGATTAAATGAGGAGCCTTTTAAAAGTCCAAATTCCACTTTCTTGTATTATGATTGAGTATTAAAGGTTACCATTAAATTTCACTTCATAAAGCGTTTTAAATTGGTCAGAACATAAAAAACGTGTAACCATTGCTATTTGTCATTTTTCAATCTTGATGAATATAATGATTTTTCTATTTAGTTTTCAATTGACCTTTTTAGTCATCATACCAACCTCTATGATTTTTTTCAGATTTTTTTTAAATTTTTTTGAATCAATGTGTTTTCAAAATTTGATGAATGCCTCACATGTATATGAGCATTTGGTTAGAATGATGGATAATTTGAATTTTGACATGTTGGAATGCTTTAAAAAGTTTAACAAAATTCTTACATGTATAATTAATACAAATATGTTAATACAATCCAATTTCAGTGAAGGATCCTTTTTTTAGAAGATACACAAATGTGAATAATATGTGCATTTAAATTAATTTGATTTTTACCAAAACATTACAATGATAGCTATACAAGTTTTAAAATATTTGGTTTAGGTGGTAGATGTTAATTTTTAAAAAATATAGAAGAAAGAATCAATGGATTTGGACTCAATTTGCATAATCTATACATGTTTGAGTATTTATATTGGAATCTAAATAAAAGAGAAGCAAGGGAGAAGAAAACTAAAGAACAGGCTCGACCAATTATCTTTGGCGGCTGGTAAGTAATACCCGCCTGAGATAATCTTTTTCTCAGGCGGTTATTCATTACCAACCATCCGAGAAGCAGTTAAAAACTGTCTGAAAAACGCCTGAACTTTATTAATTTTTATCACAGGCTGTTGTTTCGTTAAAAACCGCCTGTGAAAACCGACGCCTATATAAAGGCCCCTCGGGCACCACAGAAAACCTAACACTGGAGATTTTTCATCGACGCCGTCAGGCTGCCAAAATTTTCCACCTTGCGTCGATCGATACTGCATTCATCAGTTGATCAAGCTTCGAACAGAGAAAAGGTTAGAAGAGACTTCTTCTTCACTATCATGTTTCTAATTTGTTTTGTTTTCAGTTTCGTTTTGTTGTATTTGGATATGCCTCCAACCCCCCCCCCCCCCCCCCCACCAGCACCACCACTTGAAATTTGTAGTAGATTTGAATAATTAAAGGTTGAAAGATGTAGTTTAGTCTCCCCTTGAGCTCACCCATGAATTTTACAGAACAAGAATTACATTTAAAGGATTAAAGGTTGAAGATGAATACAATCACATCACGTGTTCGATGAAATGTTTCAATGAATAAGTCTAACTTCAAAAATCCATTATGGCCACTAGGAAGCTGAGAAAATTATGAAACAAATTTTCATGGAGCCCTTATGAACAGACCTACATTATACCAGTATACACTCATATGATACATGCATGTTATGTCTCTGTATATTCATTTTATAGAAGACCTTTAGGGAATATTTGTGGCCAAAATTTTTAAATCTTACAAAAAATCTGTTATTGAAGCATGGACTGTCGAGCGTGGATGTATAACATGGAAATACCCGATCCTATGTACATTCATAATATTGTAAATTTTATTGAAGCATCCAAGAGACATGAGAAGTGACAAAAGATAGATGACATATTATGTCCATGTATCAACTGCAAAAATAAGACTGCTTGGATAGATACTATAGTAATATAATCTCATTTGGTGAAAAGAGGTTTAAAAAAACTACACAATTTGGACAGAGCATGGTGAGTTATACACACGTGAAATGGATAAAGATGATGAGAGAGGTTCAGATGGCGATAATGTTCATATCAATGATGGTAGTGACAATCAAGATGGTGATGATGATGATGAGTTCGATTGCGAGGAGATGTTGTGTCATATTGAACCATATGTATTGACTTCTATGAGAGCAAGTAAAGGTTTAAGTAAAATGGAGACATTGCAGAATGCGGCGACAGAGCTTTTATATGATGAATCAAACAGTTGTGATAAATAGTTTACTACATTGCGTGCAGTCCTAGAACTACTAAAGTTGAAAGCCACACACGGATGGTCCAATTGTAGTTTCTTTGATCTTTTGAATCTTATGGCATAAATTCTTCCAAATCCAAATAAACTGCTCAGAAGCACTTATAAAGCGAAAAAATTTCTTTGCCCGATGGCACTAGTTGTGACAAAAATACACGCTTGTATGAACCATTGTATTCTGTATCGCAAAGAGCATGAGCTCGCAACTAGATGCCCCATATGTGGTGTCAAATGATATAAAAAGACTACAATCACCAGTATGTTACCAACATGAAAAAATCTCATAAGAATAAGAAGTTTATTATTGGTCCTGAAGGTGACGATGATGATACTTCTGGCGATGCAGATGGGAAGAATAAGAGAAAAATTCCTGCCTTTGTGAGGTGGTACCTTACGATAATTGGTCGCTTGAAGCGTTTGTTCTCAAACCCTAGGGAGGCTGAACTTATGTGTTGGCATTCTGAGTAGCGCAAGAAGAATGAAAAACATATTCGACACCCTGGTGATGCAATGCAGTGGAAATTTTTTGATACTCAGTATCCAACATTTGCAAAGGAAATCAGAAATGTAAGGTTTTCCCTGGGTACAGACGGAATGAATCCCTTTGGTGAAAAAAGGAGCATACACAGCACATGACCCGTGGTCATAACGATGTACTACCTACCGACGTGGTTGTGTCACAAAAGGAAATATATCTTGTTATCTGTTCTTATCCAAGGTCCAAAACAACTCGGCATCGAAATTGATGTGCTCCTGGAACCTTTAATGGAAGATATGGCGAAATTGTGGAATGAAGGGGTACGTACATGGGATGAGTACAAGCGGGAGTATTTCGCGCTAAGAGCAATGATATTCGTTACCATGCAGGATTATCCCGAACTGTTTACATTATCAGGACAAATGAATGGGAAAAAAGGTTGTGTAATGTCCGTAGATAGAATTGATTTCTATACCTCACTTCATCCAGAAAGACGGTGTACATGAGACACCGGTTGTTCTTGACAGATACACACAAGTATAGTAAGATGAAAGAACAATTTGATAACAAAATCGAAAAAGTTACTGCACAAAACCTTACAGTGGAAAACCTGTGTTCGAAATGGTAAAGGACATTCATATTGCTTTCGTTAAGGACAAAAAATGTAAAGTAATCAAGAGAAAGAAAAGTACATATTCGGGTGATACAACTGACATGACTTTCAAGGAATAATCAATTTTTTCATGTATCTTCCGTATTGGAAGAATCTGGAATTTTGCAATAGTATTGATTTGATGCACGTTACAAAGAATGTATTTGACAACATCATTGGGACCCTGCTAGACATGCTGAGGAAAACAAAGGACGGATTAAATTCACGTATGGACCTAGTAAATCTTGATTTGAGACTATAGCTTCATCCAGTAGAAAAGGTGAACGGGAAGCATTACCTTTCCCCAGCCAGCTACAACTTGACACTAGAAGAGAAAAAAACAATTTGCGAATGCTTGCGTGAGATCAAAGTGCCCACGAGTTTCTCATCCAATATTCGCAAACTAGTCTCAATGAAAGACTTGTCTTTATTCGGCTATAATTCTCACAACTGTCACATGATCATGAAAGTTTTCCTTGCCATTGCAATAAGAGTCATCAAACCTGAGCATATAAAAGTTGTCATCACACGTTTGTGTTACTTCTTCAGTGCAGTATCGCAAAAGGTGATAGCACGTGAATATTTGTACTATCTGAAAACATACATCGTCGAGACTATGTGCATGCTTGAGATGTGTTTCCCACCATCCTTTTTTGATATGCAGGTACACCTAATCATACATCTTGTTGATCAGATAAAAGCATTGGGGCCACTATATTTACATCATATGTTTTTGTTGGAGAGATATTTAAGAGTATTAAAATGTTATGTGCGGAATCGTGCTCACCCAAAGGGTTCCATTATGGAAGGATAGACCACTGAAGAAGTGACTAAGGGTTGCGCTGATTAAATCAAAGATGGAAAATCGATAGGTGTGCCGATACCAGTACATGAGGGTAGACGACGTGGGAGAGGAAAAGTGGGTAAGAAAACTTTTATCGTTCAAGATTACAAGAATATACACTGTGCACATTTTGGTGTACTACAACAGCTCGCAATAGCTAAGTCGTACATCGAGGAACTCCAAATTGAGCTTCTTGAAAAAAACCAAGATCGCACAGAGGACTGGATCATGAAAGAGAACAGAAGATGTTTCACTGAATGGTTAATGGAAAAAATATACCATACAGAAACTCTATAGAAGAGGCAACAATGAAGAAGTTAGCTTCTGACCCATCTGCTTTGGTGACATCATGGCAAGCATATGACCTCAATGGTTACAAATTTTATACTAAAGAAAAAGACAGTAAGAGTGTTGCACAAAATCGTGGTGTTCGTATTGAGGCTTATGATTCACAAGGGCAGAAGACCACATACTTCAGGTTCATAGAGGAAATATGAGAACTCGATTATGTCGAAAGAATGGTAATGCCCATATTTAAGTGCCAATGGGTCAAACATCCTGATGGTGTGAAAGTGGACAATTACAGGCTCACACTGGTAGACTTGAATAAAGTGGGTTATAAAGATGACATGTGGGTTCTCGCCGATAGTGTTGCAAAAGTTTTTTATGTACAAGATATAGAAACTGAGAAGATGCACGTAGTTGATTCTGGAAAGCAAATATTGTTGAGGTTGAAAATGTTGGAGATAATGAAGAAGAATATAATCAGTATGAAGAGATGTACCTTTTCACCGAACCAGAAAACATCAAGCGCGTAGAGAGAAGCATTAAAAAGGATTTGAAACCCTATATGCGAGAAGATCTCAATGTTGGAAAAAACGTATGATATATATTGTATATATTTGTATCCTCTGAAATCAACTTAGAACAATGTTCTATTTTAGCTTTAGATAGCATGTTTCAAACATTATTAAATTCACCTTCTATAGAAAAGACTAATTTGGACAAGTGATCCTTTTCTCTTGTTGACTATCATATTTGTAAGACCTATGTGTGCTGAATACATTGGCTTGTAGTGAATACACATGCTTTGACGATAAAAGTTTTGAATATCACCAAAACACATTTTTATTAAGATCCGACTAGTTTTAGTTAGCTCCGGTGAGTTTTGTAAGCTCCAGCGGGAGCTTGGTTATACTAGCTTTGGTAAGTTCCAGCGCTAGGTTCTACTAGCTTTTGTTAGCTCCAGCTCAAGGTCCGGGTTGCTCTGGCAAGGTCCGAAACTTGACCGCAATGCTTCTGTTTCATTTGCAATGTTTCGTACTTGCTTTAGATCTCTGGAAAGATTGCTTAGTATTCATTTGCTAAGTTTTTTGTGCGTTTTTGATTGACATGGATGATATCGTGTTACCGTGGTTTTGCAACATGCTTATGTGAGGTTCTCACGTAAGGTGTTGTGTTCGGAACTAACTTGAGTCAAGTCGAGGACTTGGGCTCGTATGGATTGGTTGTTTATTCATGTGAAGGTGTTTCTTGAGTTCAAGACATGGATGGTGATGGGATCTATTGGACTAGTCTTTGGGAGGAGATGAGGTTCCAACAACTAAATTCAGGAGGAATTGTGGTTGAGCTGATCAGGAGGTTGCGCAGCATGATTGAATCAAGAACAATGCATGTGAAGGTATCGTGGACGTCATTGGAAGATGTTTGCACGTGTGCAAGGAGTGCATGGACGTGGCTACATGGTTCTGAGACGTTATGAAGAGATGTGGACATAAAGAGTTGGTTGGAAAGGTCCAACCGACTTGGTTATGGACTCACGCTGCGGCTGAGTCGGGTTTGACTCAAATATGGAAAGGTTTGAGTTGGTTATGATAGTATTTCGTGTGGGTCACGAATTTAAGTTGTTTTAGGAATATATGATAAGTTCCTAAGGTGTTTGGAAGTCTTAAGATTGCTTCTATCTGCGTATAGAAGAATCCTAAGCAGTTACGGAAAGTTACGATTCGTGAACAGAGTAGGATTAGGTTCCTGATCTGAGTTGAGTTGGCTTTTGAGCTGGTTATATAAGCAAGGGAGCCCAGAGCTCGTGGTGCACGACTTTGGGGCTGTTCCTCTTGTGTTCTATTGTACAAAATTCGTAGTTTGAAGGAACTTTTGTGCCTTGTTCGTCCGACTTGTTCCGGACAAGTTTTACTCGTCGAGTTTCTGGACAGCACTACCTTTCGTCGGTGGTTTTATCATAACTCGAGTTTTACAGATCCAATTGTCGTGATTATTTTTGGTTTGTCTTCACAACTTGATTATCTATCATATGTTAAAATTTCACGGTCATTGGATTTGTGGTCTATGATCTACAAGAGTTCGTTTGCAGCGTTCCAGAACTGTTTTTTTTCTCGAGTAGGGCAGATTGACCTTTGTTTGATCTTTCGATCATAACTTGAGTTTTGCTCGACGGATTTGAGTGATTCTTTTTGTGTTGTCTTCGTGACTTGATTATCTATGATATCTATCACTTTTGTCATGCTGGAACACGTTTAGATTAGTCTCACACACGATTTCTTTTACAGATCGTTTTTCTGCCAAAGGGGTTGGGGTTTAATTGTTTCCGCTGCGTAAGATTTTTAAATCTACAATTCACCCCCCTCTGATAGCTTTTCACGTGCTCTTCGATCCTACAATTGGTATCAGATCCACGGTGCTCTAATCTTTGTGATTTGCACGTGTTTTTGACTAATCATCATGGAGAAATACTCTGCCAAACCTTGTGTGTTTGCTGGTATTGATTTTCAAGTTTGGAAGGAACGCATGGAGGCTTTCATCCAGGCACAAGGCTTTGCAATATGGGAGAAGGTATACAAGCCTTACAAAGTGCCATCAAACGATCAAGTTATAGCTACAAATCTGAGAGATGTCGACAACAACAACAAGGCTCGGAACTTGACCATACAAGGATTAACACAAAGCGACTTCGACCGTGTTGCACACCTCCGATCTGCATACGATGTGTGGAAAGCACTTTGTGACTACCACGAAGGATCCAACACGATCAAAGAGGTAAGGCAAGACATGATCAAGAAAGAATACATGCGCTTCGAGATGCAACCCGGTGAGTCCATTGATGACCTCTTTGCTCGCTTTAATAAAATTCTCATTAACTTGCGTAGTGTGAATGTAAATTTTTCAGATGCTGAAAATGCTAGGCAATTGCTAAGTGCATTAGATATGTCAATTTGGGAGATGAAAGTCACATCTATTCGTGAATCTACTATCATGAGTTCACTTACTTTAGATGTGCTATATTCCAAGTTAAAAACTCATGAAATTGACATAATCTCACATAAGAACCCCAACAAGTCTATTGCTTTTGTTTCTCAATGTGACATGCCTAGTTCCGGTCAAACATCATCTTGTGGTACACTTGATTTGCTTTCCTCTCTAACCCTTGAACAGATTGAGGAGTTTCCAGAGGAGGAGCTAATGCTCATCTCTACCCGGTTCTCAAAAGCATTGCAAAATGTGAGATCTAGATGGAGAGGAAGCTTCGGGCCTCAATGATACTTCGAATGTGGTAAGACAGGACACTTTCGTACAGATTGTCCTAACCTTTCAGGTCCTACCTCCTTGGAAGAAAAACAATCAATGATAAAGCACTCCTCAACAAACGATAAGAAGAAAAAGAAGGGCTTTACAGGTCGCCAACTGGTGAACAGTTTTATCTCAGCACTCCAGGAACTTGTCTCAAGCAACGTGGACATCGGAAGTGATGAAGATGAAGATGATTTGGCAAACTTGTGCTTTATAGTGGGCAAGTCAAGATCAAGTATGGAGGAGGCAGAACACAACAGCGACAATGAAGAGGTATGTCCTACTTGCGAAGAAATGTGTGATGCTATTTCTCGTGCCACTATTATTGTTAAGAAAAAGGACAAAAAGCTTAAGGATAGTGCTGGTAAAATTGAATCACTAGAATCTGAAATCAACCGTTTAAAAATTTTGATTCCTAGTGATGATGCATGTCCCTCATGTGATTTAATATATGAACAATTGTCCTCATTAAGAAGTGTGCACACCTCCACACTTGATAAACTTGAGTTAGAAATTGAAAAGAACAAAGAGCTTGCTGCACTTAATGATAAAAACTTGAAAGATGCTAGCTGTTCTACAATTGATTTGCATTGTTCTACTTGTGATGATCTTGATAAGAACTACAAGATGCTATGAATGAAATTTCTATATTGAACAATGCTTTACGTTCTCATGAAGTTAAATTTTGTTCCAATTGCAAACTAAAAGGAAAAACTTCATGTGAAAATTGCCTTGATCTGTCCAATAAACTTAATAACATGCATAAGACATTTGATCGGTTTTGTAATGGGAATAAGAACCTAAACTTGCTACTGAATTCATCCAAGTCTTGAAATGATAAAACTGGTTTAGGTTTTGATTCTCATGCTCATGCTAAAGCACATCCACCTAAAATTGTAAAGTCATTAGGAAGTGGTTTGATTCAAATAGTTCCTAAACAAAAAGAAGCGGTTTTCAAATCTGCAGGAGTATTGTCTCATTCGGTTTCAAATAAAAATGTTGTTTGCTCATCTAGACATGAACACAAAGTTAAATTTCATTGTACCTACTGTGGTAGAGATGGTCATGTCATAGATTTTTGTTATAGACTAGCTAAACAACAGAAAAGGGAAAGAATGGTTACTAGAGCTCATAACTTTCATGCAAAATTTGCTGCACATATTGAACCGAATGTACAACCTGCTGTTTTGAGTCAAAAACATTCAAATATTACCTCCGAACCTTCTGTTTTTGCCTCCAGAGCTACTGATTTTTGTTCTACACAAGTAGCACCTTATAGGTCAGTAGTTAAGAATAAAAAATCTCAAACTTTGACTCATAAACCTGTTGTTTTGTCTCAGCTTTCGCGTGTTTTTCCTGCTGCACGTAGCGTGACTCAGTACTGGATTCCTAAATGCCTTTTGACTAACCCCAGTATTGAGTCATCGACGTATTGTGTTTCTATGTAGGTTACACGTTTTAGGAAGGAGAACATTTGGATTGTGGATTCAGGTTGCTCACGCCACATGACCGGTAACAGAGATTGGTTCTCCTCCCTCTCTTTTGTGTCACGTGTAGAGAATGTTACTTTTGCTGATAATTTCTCTACTCCTATAATTGCTAAGGGTTTGGTTAGAGTAAATGATCACTACACTTTGAAGGATGTGGCACTTGTCAAAAATTTGAAATACAACTTGCTTTCTGTTTCACAATTGCTAGATGAAAACCTGGAAATTATTTTCAATAAAAACTGCTGCAAAGTTGTAAGTTCAAATAGTGAGCTTATTTTTAACATGTCTCGGTTTGGAAGAGTTTTTAAAGCTGATTTTGATATGTCTTCCTCTAAGCATAGGTGTCTAGTTGCTAATGATCCAAAGGACTTATTTTTTTGGCATTGTAGACTTGGTCACATAGGTTTTGATCACCTTACGCGTGTTAGTGCTCTTGATCGCATACGTGGGCTGCCTAAGCTTAAAGGGGACAAAGAAATTGTGTGCTCTTCTTGTAGGCATGCTAAGATGGTTGCAGGTTCACATACTCCTCTCATAATCATCATGACAACTGAACCGTGTCAACTTTTGCACCTTGACACCGTAGGATCGGAGGAAAATGGTATGTTCTTGTGGTTGTTGATGATTTTTCTAGATACTCTTGGGTTTACTTTATGGCGTCTAAGAATGAAGTTTTTAGTCACTTTAGAACTTTATTTATTACATTATCAATTGATAACCCAGGATCATTAAAAGCAATTAGAAGTGATAACGGAACTGAATTTAAAAATCAGTCTTTTGATCACTTTTGTGCTGAAAATGGAATAGATCATCAATTTTCTTCACCATATGTACCTCAACAAAACAGTGTTGTAGAAAGAAAGAACAGGAACTTAGTTGAGATGGCTAGGACTATGCTTGATGAATATCAAACTCCTAGGAAATTTTGGGTTGATGTGTTAGCAACCGCTTGTTATGTCTCAAATCGTGTTTTCTTGCATGCTAAGCTAGGTAAAACACCATATGAGCCCTGGCTTGGACATAGGCCTAGTGTTACACACTTTCGGGTCATTGGTTGCAAATGCTTTGTTAACAAACATGGTAATCTTGATAAATTTGAACCTAGATCCATTGATGGCATGTTTCTTGGTTATCCATCTCATACTAGAGGCTACTGTGTTCTTTTACTTGACACTAACAAAATTGTGGAGACTTGTGAAGTGTCTTTTGATGAAGCTAGCCTAGGTACTAGCTCAAACATTGCAGGTCCAGATCCATATCCATGGGGGGGGGGGGGATTCTCGTTGAAGATGAGGAAGAATTGGAGCTGCTGCCCGAAAATTCAGCAGCTAAAGACTTTGGTTCAACTCCGGATGTTAAATCTCAACCAGCACTGTTGGTGGTTTTGATCCGACAGATCTCCCGACACTACTAAAAGTGTTTGCGGAGTTTGAAGTTCAATGTGGGTGCGCGGAGATTCAAGAAGGTGAAATGTAAAATGACACAGGAGACACAAAGATTTACGTGGTTCTGGCCGCCTGAGCATAATACCCTACTCCACGGGGTGTGTTGGTGTTGTATTGGATGTATGAACTCAACTCAGGTGACGTGAGTTGAGAGCGCGTGTGAGCCGATCAAACCAGATCATCTCTATGTATCGTCGGACTGTCCTTTTATAGTACAAGGACAGGCTGTTACAAGTTGGCCTGGTCCGACATGTGGCCCCAGCGGCTACTAATATTGATACACATTTGATGCGCTTAATTACCCTTAATGACCGAGTTACGGGCTTTGACAGCGCTGTTACTGGTAATAAGGGTCGTCCGATCGTGTGTCATTAACATAGTATTAATGACACTTAATCGGGTCTTAAAGTCCTTGATTCCCTTTTGAAGATCCAGAGCCGTTGTGGAGTCTACCAGAGGTTTGAGGCTGAAGATCCGACAGTTGGACACGTGGCAGCCCTGGAGCATACTGTGGGGAACAGATAGGTCCGGTGCCACCAGAAACGTGTCAGTTCTGGAGCTTCCCTCGGTCTGGGGTTAGGTCCGGAGGTGCCGTTATGGTACATAGCCCAGAGCTTCCCCCTTGTGGGCGGTAGCTCCGGTTTGATGGTACACGTGGCGGCCCTGGGACTAACTATGTTGGGGAAGCGGGTCCGGTTATGTCTGACATGTGGGCCTCCGAAGGTCTTCAAATCAAGTAGATGACATTTCCTTGAGATCTTTGCAATCTCAAGGGGTATACGGTACCCAGGGTACCGATAGTGGCCCCCTGGGCCCACCTCTGGGGAAGAGCCCTTGGGTGAAGTCATTCCGTCGGAGTTGGGTCCATCCTTCGACTTTTGATCCGAGTCTTCCAAGGTCTTCAGATGTGTCTTCCAAGGTCCATCCTCGCGCGTGGCATATCCCAGGTGCGGCAAATGAGATCTTTGGCATGCGGATCTCACGCAATTGAAGGTCGCCGGTTCCTGATACGAAAATCGTATCGGTTCCGCACGCCTTGTCAGGTCGCCACCTTCGGGCTTCCCGCCTTTCATGATGACAACCGTTCGCCTGGGTAAGAACCTCGACTTGATCGTCGGGGTGGTCCCGGGCCCTCTTGTCATCGGCAGGGTGAAATTTTTGAATAGTATCTTCGACTTCCCTACGGTTTCCATCCAAGCGTTGCAGGGGCTTACTTAAGAAGGAAAGCGCGCACCGTCTGGGGTTCTTTACGCCTCTCATCTGAACTTGCGCTCAAACTCCCAAACTTGTGCTTGCTTTTCCTCCCTTGCCTCACTGTGCTGTGATGGAGTTGGGTCTCCGCAAGAGCAGCTTGAAGACTGAAAGTGACCTGAAGAAGGTCCGAGCCCTCATGGGGTGGTCCCCGGACTTCTTCAACCACTTGGTCCGCGCCGGGGGAAAGCTCCCATTCGAGAAGGAGCACGCCGGCGAGATGGTGTACTTTTCTGCGTACGCCATGGTGGGGTTGATCCCACCTTTTTCCTCCTTTTTCTTGATGCTGCTAGACTTCTATGGTCTGCAGCTATACCACCTTGGCCCCCACTCCATTCTTCTAGTGTCTGTTTTTGTCCACTTCTATGAAATGTGGGTGGGCACCCCCCCTGCATTGAGCTTTTCCGGACCTTCTTAACCGTCCATACCACCGGAAGGAGTGATGAGTACCTTGGCTTCTACTACTTTGTGAAGCGCAAGAAGTACCCATTCAAGTACCTCTGGTCGTTTCCCTCTGGAAAGTGGGACGATTGGAAGAAAGACTGGATAGTCATCCGGGTGGAGGAGCACGAGAAGCTGGAGCTGCCCGAAGGCCTTCCCAACATTGACACTGCAGTCTGGAGTGAAGCTCCGGTGCTGTGGGATGCCTTCAACCCTGCTCTGACCAGGATCCGCCAATGTGTGGAGGGAGGATTAACCCCTCAGATGGTATTTTGCAATTTCCTGGTCAACAGGTGGGCACCGCTGAAGAGGAGAGAAAAACTCGCTTGGTCCCTCAACAGTGTGATGGACGACGAACGGGTCGAGACTGGGATGATGTCGAACATGGAGGGGTTGACCTTGGAGTTTCATCTCAAGAAGTTCCAGCACGGCATTGACGTCGCGCGTGATGGCTCGACCCCACCACCAGCTTTCCTCCCTCTGAACGTGGAAGTATAGTTCAGTAGGGAGCTCCGACGGACGATGCCGGTGCTTGACGACCTCGGTGTCGTCGAGAGACGATCGACTTCCAGGGTGGTGATCCCTGGGGCTTCTGAAGGTGGCTCCGCCCCTGCCCCGAAGCCAAGGACCGAAGTCGTCGGCAAGGGCAAGGATCCGGCGGCCGAACCCTCGAGCCAGAAGAGGAAGCTAAAGCATGCCGACGGAAGGTCCGACAGGCCTGCACCCTCTGCAGCAGCTCCTTCTCCTCTAAGGGGGAGGTCTTCTACAACTGTAGCGACTATACCTGCAGCAGTGTCTTCCCGGGGTGCTAGCCCCGGGCATGTGACTCCAGTACCAGGGCCAGCTGAGGTCTCTGGGTCTGGAGGTCCTTCCCGGTCGAGGGGGGCCTCGGCTAAGGAAATGCCTGCGGCTGCAACAAGTTCCGAGGGGCCTTCCGGAGCTACCACGTCGGCGGCGGCCATGGTCAGTCCAGAACGCCTGGGAAAGAGATTCTTTGCAAGGTGGTGCGGAAGCCTTCCGAGGTAATTTTTAATCTTTACCTCAGACAGTTGCTTTGTTGTAGTAACTGTTTTTTTTAAGTTTCTTCATCCATCATCTGCAGTGTCCCCAAGAAGAGGAGTGAGGCTCTGCCCTCAGCCACAGCAGCTAAAGCTGTGAGGGCGGAGGCTTCTTCTCCTGTCCCGGTGTCGCCCCAAGTGGTGGCTGAAGCTGCGGCAGCTCCGGCGCCAGCTGTCGTGGTCATGGACCTCGACTCATCCCTCGAGACTCCTGTGGTAGCGCCGGACCACGGGAGAAAAGATGCGCCAGCGGCACCTGCCCCGTAGGTTGAAGCCCCGGGTCTTGATGCTGGGATGTTGGAAGCTTCGGGCACTGAGCCGGAGGAAGCAGTGATTCTGGCCCCAGAGCTGGAAATTGTCAAAGCCCCGGTGGTTGAGCCGGAGGTTATTGAAGTCCCGGCGAGCGAGTCAGATGTTGAGGAAGTCCCGGCGATTGAGCCGGCTACCTCTGAAGCTCTGGCCTCAGAGCCGTTTGCCACTGAAGCTCCGGCTGCAGAGCCGGTTGCAGTTGAAGACCTTCCGGCGCCTGAGCCGGTTGAGGTTGAAGCTGTGGCCTCAGGGCCGGTTGTTGTTGACCTTTCGGTGCCCGAGCCGGTCGTTGCGGAGGCATCAGCACTCGAACCCATGATGGTCGAAGCGCCAACACCCGAGCCACCAGCGGAGGAGGAGCCCAGGCTAGAGCCGGAAGTAGCCCCTGCCCCGGAAGTGATGACAGCAGAGGTGCCTGCTGCTGATCCAGGGTGCCCTGATGAAGTCGCTGGCCCCCTGCCTGAGGGGCCAAATGAAGACCTGGCGGCATGGCCTTCTGAACCACTTCTGGAGGTCGGAACTTCTTCTGCGGGACCCTCCTCAGTAGCGACTGAGGCTATCCCAAAGGATGGCCCTAGTGTCGTGGAGGCTCAGAGGACCTCTCTTGTGGAATGGGACCCAATTTTTGTAAGCGAGAACCCGCTGGAACCAGCGGAGGAGACCCCAGTAGGTCCGGACCCTATTCCCCTGTCATTGTCCATTGACAACGCTTGCTCCAGTCTGTGTCAAGTCCAGCTGGCGTTCTACCACGACAGCAAGGCTCTTGAAGAGGAGTGCCAAACCCATAGGCGGTGGCGTAATTGGCTCTACTTTGAGACCAAGCTGGTGCAGTCGAGGCTGGCAGACGACAAGGAATGGATCAAACAGGAGAAGGTCCGCCTGGAATACTAGGGCAAATTATTGGATGATAGGGAGAGCTTGACTCATGCCCTCGACACTCAATCCCGGGCCATTTATGAGCAGACCAAGGCAGCTAACAATGCGGCTGATGATCGCCAAGAAAGGCTTGAAGCCATTAACACTAGCCTCATCAAGCGTCGGGGGGCACTTGAGGAGAGGGAGAAGAAGCTCAAAGACCAAGAGCAAAAACTCCTAGTGCTGCAGGATGATGTCTTGAAGAGGGAGGAGGAGCTCACCGAAAAGGTGGCTCTGGCTGACAAGGGCCTCAAGGAACGCACCAAGAAGTTGGAGGAGCGTTGCGTTGAGGAGGAGGAGAAGGCCTGGGTGCGAGGGTAGGAACTCTACAAGCAAGAGTGTGCCATCGCTGCCAGGGAGAAGAAAGTTAGGGGCCAGGAGAAGGACCTGGTCGACCGCCAGAACAAGATCCACCTCTGGGAGGAGGAGCTCGGAAAACTCGAGAAGCAGGTTGCTGAAAAGATTCAGCAAAATGCCAAAGAGGTTGAGCGCCTTGCTCGTGAGAATTCTGAACTGGCGGCGACCAAAAGATCCTTGGAGGAACTGAAGGGCTTGAGGACTGCGGACTCCCTACAGGTTTGGGAGTTCCTGAGCAAAGCCAACAGCACGCTGACACCAATGGGCTTCAGTCCCATGCATCCGGATGATCCGGGGCCGGAGCCGGACCTGGCGTTGCAAGTGTTGAGCTCGGCGGGTGACAAACTTTCCAAGGTGGGTCACGCCATCGCAGACCAGTTGGAGGCTGAGGGGCAGTCCCTGGCGAAGAACGTCGCAGAGTATGTGCTGACATGCTACACCAGCCGGGATCCCCAATTTCCTCTAGACCCGGTGGTTGAAGGTCTCGTCGAAGGAGAAGGTGAAGCCACCCGAGCCAACGTGTCGGAGGTTGCTCAGAAGGTCGCCACTTCTTCCATAGGGTCTAGGACCATCTCTGTAGCTCCCACTTGTATTCTCTCTTTTTCTTCCCCAATTTTGTAATCCCTTGTCTCCAGATGAATGAAATCCACAATTTGTTAATGAATTTCATTTGTTGTCTTCAACACTTCTGTCTTCACTTGGCCCCCTGGTAGATGTACATAATTTGATTGTGAACATGTACCAAGAGGATATTGTATTTTGTTGAAGACTCGTTTGCTTCGAACTTGTAGAGTGTAGGTCTGAAGTCTTCGATAGTGAAGGCCTCCTGAGGTTGTCGAAGCTCAGAAGCTCTGGCATTGACTACCGTCGGAGCTTAGTAGCTCCAGCAATAGTCCCTATCGACGCGTAGAGCATCGATAGTTAGCCTTCCGGGGTGTCGGAGCTTAGTAGCTCCGGCAGTGACATTTGCCAATGCGTAGCTTGTCGGCAGCAGACTCCGCTTGTGGGGTCTTCTCACCATCTTTTATTCTGCGTCGACGGCTGCCCCCCTAGCTTTTCCGGAGCTTGGTTGCTCCGTTAATGCTCATTTTCAATGTTTAACATCGATCACAAGCCACCTAGGGGGATTCAGAGCTTTTTTAGCTCCGGCTTTTCTCCATCAACATGGATTCTTTATTTATTCTTGCACACTGAAGCCAAGAAAAATAGTAAAATTCGCTCCTTGCCTATAACTTCGTCGCGACTTATGATTCCCAAGAAAGTTTTAGGTCAAACACAATTCTGAATACAACCGAATGTGTTGCCTTCTTTCTTCCAGATCCAATTGTACTTGGACCCGCCTTACTTCGGCCTACTGGGGTGTAGGTAGAGTGGCGTACTTATGGTGCTTGACCAGGCTAAGTCGATAGCACACTCTGGCCCTAGATTGGCTTGGCGGCATTTAGGCGAGTGGGCCATGAACAATATTTGAATCCAAAAGAATTGACAATACAACTCGAATTGTACATGAACTGGCCGAACTAAAATTTCTTAAGAATTTCACAACTTTGTTATAGACAAGAAAGAGAAAAAAAATGTTGAGCATGTACAAAATAAATGCACGTGGAGTCTGTTTCACATGAAGATGTCTTTCATTATAGGTTCGGGGTATAGGGGAAACAAGTACACTCTTAGGGTACAGAACCAGGCTAAGCGTGTTTCATTTCTCGTTTGACCCAGGGTAGCTAGCCACACTATTAGTTCTGAGACTGTGACAAGTGTTGCATGAACTTTGCGGACCTTCCGGGAAAGGTCCGGCTGTTCTCCCGGAGGAACTACCTGACTCTGTACAATGACTCTATAACATACACCTCAAGTTACTACAGACTCACCTCGGTGATATTAAGTGTAGAACTTACGGAGGTGCTCAATATTCCAAGGATTTGGGAGAGGTGTCCCATCCTCGGTAGCCAAACGAACGCTTCTGGGGACAGGATACTTTAATCACTCGGAAGGGTCCCTCCCAGATGGGGGAAAGTTTGTTTAACCCTTCTCTGGATTGTATTCTCTGTAGCACCAGATCGCCTTCCTCGAGCTGTCGGTTGTGTACATGCCGCTGATGATAGCGCCAAAGGGCTTGGTGGTATCGTGCATTCCGAACAACTGCTTGGCACCTTCCCTCCTCAAGGAGGTCTAGGTCTTCACGCCGGAGCTGGTCCTGCGTGGCTTCGTCGAAGGTTCGGATCCGGAGTGACCCCAAGGTGATTTCCGGAGGAAGGATTGCTTCAGCTCCGTACACCAGGAAGAAGGGTGTCTCTCCAGTTGACCGGTTTGGAGTTGTCCTGTTGGCCCATTGAGTGGGCGGAAGCTCTTCAATCCAGTTGGCTCCATGTTTTTTCAAGCGCTCATAGGTGCGCTTTTTGAGTCCTTTCAGGATTTCAGCATTTGCTCTCTCGGCCTGGCCATTGCTTGCCGGGTGAGCTACGGAGGCGTAACAAACTTGAATGCCGAGGTCTTCGTAATATCCTTGAAATGCAGAGCTTGTGAATTGGGTCCCGTTATCAGTAATGATTTTGTTTGGGACTCCAAATCTGCATACAATGGACTGCAAAAAGTTGATAATAGATTGCTTGTTTATTGTCACAACTGGAGTTGCTTCCAGACAATTGATGAAATTGTCAATGGCGACGTACAAGAACTTGTAACCTCCGACGGCTCTTGGGAAAGGTCCCAAGATGTCAATCCCCCACACAGCGAAGGGCCATGTAGGAGGTATCATTTGTAGAGGCTGAGCCGGTGTGTGAATTTGCTTTGCATGAAATTGGTATGCTTCACATTTCTTCACCAGCTCAGTTGCATTCTGGAGTGCTGTAGGCCAGTAGAAGTCATGCCGGAAGGCTTTACCGACCAGCGTGCGAGAAGACGCGTGGTTTCCACACTCGCCTCAATGGATTTCTGCGAGGAGCTCACAACCTTCTTCCCTTGTGATGCACCGCATTAGGACGCCGTTAGCACCGCGCCGGTAGAGATCCCCTTCTACCAACGTGTATTTTTTAGTCAATCTGACTATCCGGTCAGCGGATACATCATCGTCAGGAAGGATGTTGTCTTTCAAGTAGCTCCGGATCTCCGAGATCCATGCATCGGAGCTAACTTGAGCATTTGAGTCTTGCGTGCTGGGTTGCTCGGAGCTTCCGGCAGCACCTACGACCCTTGATGGCTGCCATGGTAACAGGGCCATCGAGACCGTCAGCTTTGGGATGCTGATCTCGCCCCCTTCGCTTAGTTCGGCAGGCTGAGCTGTGGGTTTTGACAACTTCCGGACAAAAGTTCCGTTAGGAGCTGGATCTTCGGTTGACGCTTTCGTCTAGAGTTCATCGGCTTCAGCGTTGTGGACACGCTAGACGTGGTGGAGGTCTAGGACTTCGAAGTCCTTTTGAAGCCTCTGGACTTAAAGGAGGTAAGCAGCTAGCTGGAGATTGTTTCAGGAGCATTCACCCTTCACTTGTTTAATGATGAGCTGTGAATCTCCCTTGACCAGCAGCTGCTTGACAACATATGACAGTGCCACCTTTAGTCCGTAGATGAGTGCTTCGTACTCCGCCATGTTGTTGGTCGCCTTGAAGTCATGGTGTACCATGTATTTTACCTTCTCCCCGGTTGGTGCGAGGAGAAGGATTCCAGCTCCGGCCCCCTATTTTTGCATGGAGACGTTGAAGTAGAGGGTCCAGTGAGGCTTGGTGAAGACCGGGGCCTTGTGTTCCGGCTTCTGCTCACTGGGGCCCCCAGGGTTTGATGGAGAGGGAGTCCATTCCGCCACAAAATCTGCCAATGCTTGAATCTTGATTGCTTGTCTTGGAATGAATTCGAGATCGAATTCGGCCAATTCCGCTGCCCACTTTGCAATATTCCCAGTTGAATTGGGATTATGCAAGATTACTCGAAGTGGGTAAGAAGTCACCACTGAAATCTTGTGAGCTTGGAAGTAATGGCAAAGCTTCCTGGAGGCAATAAGAACTGCATAGAGCAGCTTATGCCCCTCTAGGTATCGAGTCTTGGCGTCATGAAGTACTTCACTAATGAAGTACACTGGGCGCTGGATGGTCCGAACCCTCCCAGAGGGGCCTGGAGCTTCCTCTTCATTGACCCGGATCCTCCCGGAGGGATCTGAACCTTCTTCGGGGACCTCCGAGTCCTTGCTAGAGGGACCCGAAGCTTCTTCAGAAGCGACCTGGACCCTCCCGGAGGGGTCTGGGTCTTCTGAAGTAACTTCTTGTGGACTCAAGTCTGGGAACTGGGACCCAGACTCGCTTTCAGGAACCTCCAGACCCTCCCGGAGGGGTCTGGATTCCTAAGCATGGGATGGTTCTAGTCTCTCCGCAACCAGGACCATACTGACGACTTCGTCAGTTGCTGAAATGTAAAGCAGCAAGGGCTCACCAGGGTTCGGAGCTACCAGAGTTGGTAGGGTGGTGAGGAGCTGTTTTAGCTCCTAGAACGCCTTTTCTGCTTCTTCAGACCATTGGAATGGTCCGGACTTCCTCAATAACTTGAAGAAGGGAAGTTCCCGTTCCGCCAGTCTTGAAATGAACCGGCTGAGGGCTGCTAGACATCCAGTAAGCTTTTGGACATCCTTGATACGGGCTGGTGGCCTCATGTCTTCAATGGCTTTGATCTTCGTCAGATTAGCCTCTATGCCCCGGTGATTTACCAAGAAACCAAGAAGTTTTCCGGAGCTAACCCTGAAGACACACTTGTCTGGGTTTAGCTTTGTGCGGGTGACCCGCAGCTTGTCGAAGACAGCCTGTAAGGTGTCAAGGAGGGACTCCTTGTTCTTGACCTTGACCACGATGTCATCGACGTACACTTCCACTATGTCTCTAATGAGTTCTTCAAAAGTTTTGTACATAGCTCGTACAAAGGTTAAAGCTGCATTCTTGAGACCAAATGGCATGGCTGTATAATAGTACAATCCATCTACTGTGATGAAAGAGGTATGCTCTTCATCTTCCCTAGACATTCCGATTTGATGATACCCAGAATATGTGTCTAGGAAACACAGTAATTCACACCCGGAGGTGGAATCCACTATCTGATCTATTCTAGGTAGTGGGAATGGATCTTTTGGATATGCCTTATTTAGTGTTGTGTAGTCAATACACATCCGAAGCTTCCCGCCGGCCTTGGGCACAACGACTGGGTTTGCCAGCCATTTTGGATAGAAGACTTCTCGGATGAATCCAGCTTCGAGCAACTTCTTCACTTCTTGTCAAATGAAGTTCTGTCGCTCCACGGATTGCTTCCGAGGCTTCTGATGCATGGGTCGGGCATCAGGGTAGATCTTCATATTGTGCTCAATCACTTCCTTGGAGATCCTAGGCATTTGTGATGGTTGCCAGGCAAACACGTCGACATTAGCCCGGAGGAAAGCGATGAGCGTGAGTTCCTATTTGTCATTCAGTCCCCCCGATATACGGGTGGTCTGAGTGGCATCGGAACCGATTTGGACAACTTTGACAGGAATGTCGGTGTCGCCGCTTGGCTGCACACGAGGTGCAGAAGTCGAGCCTCGTTGACGAATGCTCGGGGGTTTTGGAGCTTGCTCCTGCCTGGAGTCCTCCTCTTGCGCCGTAGTAAGCGCATGAAGTTCTTCCAGAGCGGTTATTCCAGCAGTGCGATCTTCGCGGATCCAGAGAACACCTACTGGTGTTGGCATCTTTAACACCAGGTAGCCATAATGAGCAGCTGCCATGAATTTGTACAAGGCAGGCCTACCCAAGATGGCGTTGAAAGGTAAGTTGATCTGAGCAACGTCAAAGACCAACTTCTCAGTGCGATACTTCTCTTGAGTCCTGAAGGTAACGGGGAGAGTAATAGCACCGAGTGGGGTAATGGCTCCCGGACCTACACCGGAGAAAGGTCGGGAGGGGTGAAGATCTGAAGGTCAGAGCTGAAGCTTGGTAAAAGCTTCGAACCTTATGAGGTTCAGCCCCAAACCTCCGTCTACCATAACATGGTGGAGCTGAATGTTATTGATGGTAGGAGATACCATCAAAGGTAACTGGCCTGCTCCAACCATGCTTCGAGGGCAGTCCGAAGCATCAAAAGTGATGGCTGTGTCCATCCACTTCCGATGAGGCTCCGCCCTGGCTGTAGGAGCTACAGCGGCCATGTCCCGACACATGTTCTTGAGGACGCGGCGGGAGGCGATGTCCCATGATCCACCAAAAATGGTGTTCATGGTCTTCCAATGCTCGTTGTCAGAGACGTCAGAATTGTCGTCGACGGAGGTGTAGACGGCCTTCATGACCTTTTTAGTATCCTGAAAACCTAACTCCTCTTCAGCCGGAGCTTCGTCAACTTTTTGTTTTCCTTCCCTCTGTCGGAAAGGAACTTCTTCTCGGCGCTTGTTGTAGCGCTCGACAAGGTTTTGGACCTCCTGGCAGTCTTCCAAACTGTGGTTGTCCGTCTTATGAATTGGACACCACACCTTGGGTTTGCCACCGTCTTCAGAAGACGGTCGAGGTCGCTTCTCAGGGCGTGGCCCCCGGCCACCCGGTGCTGCAGCAGCTGCAGCATTAGATGCGCCGGCCGACGACTTCTTCTTGCCGTTGGTCTTTTTCTTCTTTTTGCCACTCCTGGAGGTAGTGGCTTCGCCTTTGTAGGATTTCTTGCGATCCTCCGGAGGTGGTTTGGAGTGCATTTCACGGCCCTCCGCAGCTCTGGCACATTTGTCGGCCAAGCTGAAGAGTTCCGTGACACTGGTGATCTCCTTGATCGCCAGTTTCTCCAACATCTTCTTATCCCGTACGCCCTGTCTAAATGCCACAATGACAGAAGTGCTAGAGATAGAAGGGATAGTGTTTCGTACCTGAGAGAATCTCCGGATGAATGATCGCAGGGATTCTCCCCCTTTTTGCACGACTGCAAAAAGGTCCAGTTTGGTGCCTGGTCGGGTGTATGAACTCCCAAAGTTGGCGGTGAACTATCGGTACAACTCCTCCCAACTGTTGATGGAGTTGGGTGGAAGGCTCATAAACCAGGACCGGGCAGTCCCAGTTAAAGCCACTGGAAAATAGTTGGCCATTACAGCCTCATTTCCTCCAGCTGCCAGGATAGCAGTGGAGTAAATCTGAAGATATTCGACGGGATTAACGGTCCCGTCAAACTTCTCCGGCAGGTGAGGCCTAATTTTCTGTGGCCACCTGACCTTACGCAGATTCATGGCCGGGGCTGAACAACCTCCTCCTACTCCTTCAGGAGCAGGAATGTCCTGAGCTTCTCGTCTTTCACGAGCACGCTCAATATGGACTCGGCCGTCTTGTTGAAGGTATCAGCGATCAAGCTCCGCCCGGAGGTCATGAGTTGAAAGCCTTGATACCGTGTGAGTGCATCGCGCCCCGGAGGGCAACGACGTCACTTGATGTGACGCATCACGTCTCCTGTTGTTGGAAACGTGTGGACCAAGTCTGCCAGACAAGTTCCGTCGCTGCGACAGGGCCCGTCCTGAAGGAGGAGGACCCTGGTTACTGATACGGTTGGCTGCTGCTGCAACCAAGTGTTCCACATTGGCCCTCCACTGCTCCATTGCATCTCGGGATGCATCCGAAGGTGGTGGGCGCTGAAGGAGAGCACGTGCTGCATGGAGCGCGTGTTCCGGGTTGTCATGATTCGCCGACACATTGATTGACGCCGGTGCACCATCACGCTGCCCAGCTTGATTTGCTGGTGGAGGTGGCGGTGGTGGAAGTGTGACTCCTGCTAGAACTGAGGTTCCTGCTGGTGGTTGCATATTGGAGGGATTGCCCCCAACAGCTTGAACAGCGAGATGATCATTGGATGATTCAGCAACTGAGTTCACCATTCTTGAAATCTCAGGCGCCCCTACCTGGCGTGCCAACTATCGGTGGTTTTCATCCGGCAGATCTCCCGACACTACTAAAAGTGTTTGCGGAGTTTGAAGTTTGGTGTGGGCGTGCGGAGATTCAAGAAGGTGAAATGTAAAATGACACAGGAGACACAAAGATTTACGTGGTTCGGGCCGCCTGAGCGTAATACCCTATTCCACAGGGTGTGTTGGTGTTGTATTGGATGTATGAACTCAACTCAGGTGACGTGAGTTGAGAGCGCGTGTGAGCCGATCAGACCAGATCATCTCTATGTATCGTCGGCCTATCCTTTTATAGTACAAGGACAGGCCGTTACAAGTTGGCCTGGCCCGACATGTGGCCCCAGCGGCTACTAATATTGAGACACATTTGATGTGCTTAATTACCCTTAATGACCGAGTTACGGGCTTTGACAGCGCCGTTACTGGTAATAAGGGTCATCCGATCGTGTGTCATTAACATAGTATTAATGACACTTAATCGGGTCTTTAAGTCCTTGATTCCCCTTTGAAGATCCGGAGCCGTTGTGGAGTCTACCAGAGGTTTGAGGCTGAAGATCCGATGGTTGGACACGTGGCAGCTCCGGAGCATACTGTGGGGAACAGATAGGTCCGGTGCCACCAGACACGTGTCAGTTCCGGAGCTTCCCTCGGTCTGGGGTTAGGTCCGGAGGTGTCGTTATGGTACATAGCCCGGAGCTTCCCCCTTGTGGGCGGTATCTCCGGTTTGATGGTACACGTGGCGACCCGGGGACTAACCATGTTGGGGAAGCGGGTCCGGTTATGTCTGACATGTGGGCCTCCGAAGGTCTTCAAATCAAGTAGATGACATTTCCTTGAGATCTTTGCAATCTCAAGGGGTATACGGTATCCAGGGTACTGACAAGCACCGACAACCATCAATGCTGATTCAAATCGTCCTCAAGTCACAAGCTCATCGATTTGTGATGAACATGAAGAAGAAGAAGCTTGTGAGACATATGTTCCCCTATAGTTTTACAAAAATCATCCCTCACAACAAATGATTGGAAGCTTGCACGAACAAGTCACACGGTCCAGGTTTTGTGATCAAACTCTTATGCTCATTCTGCTTTTGTTGCTTCTTTTGAACCCAAAGATATATCACACGCACTCACTAATGAATCTTGGATTATTGCCATGCAAGAAGAGTTAGAAAATTTTGAAAGAAATAATGTTTGGAAACTTGTACCTCCACCTCAAGGTCACACTTTAATTGGAACTAAATGGGTATCTAAAAATAAACAAAGTGAGGATGGGGTTGTGGTTAGAAATAAGGCTAGGTTGGTTGCTCAAGGTTTCACTGAAGTTGAAGGTCTAGATTTTGATGAAACTTTTGCTCCTGTTGCTAGATTAGAAGCCATAAGAATTTTGTTAGCTTTTGCTGCATCTATTGGTTTTAAGCTATATCAAATGGATGTTAAAAGTGCTTTTCTTAATGGCCACATAGATGAGGAAGTTTATGTGAAACAACCACCGGGTTTTGAAAATCCAGTTTTTCCTAATCATGTTTACAAACTGTCCAAAGCCTTGTACGGTCTCAAACAAGCCCCTAGAGCATGGTATGATAGGTTAAAAACATTCTTACTTGAAAAAGGGTTTACCATGGGCAAGGTTGATAAAACTCTATTTGTGCTTAAGCATGGAAATGACTCATTATTCGTTCAAGTGTATGTGGATGATATTATCTTTGGTTGTGCTTCTCATGATATTGTGTCCATGTTTTCAGCAATGATGAGTTCCGAATTTGAAATGAGTATGATGGGTGAACTCACTTACTTTTTGGGGCTGCAAATCAAGCAAACTAAGGAGGGTACCTTTGTGCATCAAATGAAGTATACAAAATGTCTCCTAAGGCGCTTCAACATGGACAAAAGCAAGCCTCTTTGGACACCAATGGGAACAACAACAACACTTGGACTTGATGAAGATGGTGAACCCGTGGATCAAAAAGAATATAGAAGCATGATCGGATCACTTTTGTACCTCACGGCATCAAGACCAGACATATAATTCAGCGTATGTCTTTGTGCACGGTTTCAAGCCTCCCCACATGCTTCACATCGTTAGGCCGTCAAAAGGATTTTCAAGTACTTACATGGAACTCAAGAATTTGGAATTTTTCTTCCTTCTTCCTCAACCGTTACTTTGAAAGCTTTTTCGTATGCTGATTTTGGGGGTTGTAGGATTGATAGGAAAAGTACTTCTGGTGCATGTCATTTTCTTGGTAATTCTCTTGTTGCTTGGTCATCTAGAAAACAAAATTCAGTTGCACAATCCACAACCGAATCTGAATATGTAGCTGCTGCTAGTGCTTGCTCACAAATTCTTTGGATTGTTCAAACACTTAAGGACTATGGGGTTGATCTAGATAGTGTTCCACTGTTCTGTGATAACACTAGTGCCATTTGCATTGCTAAAAACCCCATGCAACATTCTAGAACTAAGCACATTGACATTAGGTATCACTTTCTCCGAGATAATGTTAAAAAAAGAAACATTGTGCTTCACCATGTAGATACCGAACAACAATTGGCTGAAATTTTTACAAAACCTTTGGATTTCACTCATTTTTGTTACATTCGTAGTGAAATAGGGGTTATGCATCCTCATGGCTTAAATTGAGGGGGAGTTTTGAAACTTGGGAAGTCTATGTGTGAATCTGAAATTAAAATAATATGAGCATAGTATTTCATACATATATGACTTTGTGATTCTTTTTACATGCTGAAAGTTCTTACTACATTACTCGTGTTATACATTTTGTAGTTTTTGCCATGTCTAGTAATTGGAATAATTACATACACTAAAACTGGTCATGGTCGAACTTTCTTGCTGTTTTGAACTTGTTACATGTTCACAAGTGCTTTTAATCATAAAGAATTAATCAAGTAATCAACTCACATGTTGAGTTTTTATGAACAAATATAAATTGAAAAAAGATCAAGAGAATATGCATGCATCACACTTCTTATTTTGAGATGGCTTATCATTGCACTTAGATATGAACTTGGAAGAAGTTGTGTATGACTAAAACCATGTCCTTAAGCTTCTTATTGTCAAATGACATAGGCTTGGCTTGGTTGGTTAGAATAAGGCAGATGCACATATAATCTCTTGCAAATATCTTATGATCTAAATTTGTGTTTTGAAAAATAATAAAATGCAGCAACTAGTGTCATGCTTTCAAGTTATGAATTAGTTAAGTTTGTGAGATCATGACTTGCTTAAATTGAAAATTACATTTGATCTCTAGCATGGCTTACACTACTTTATGTATTTCATTGATGTGATAATGTAAGGTACTTGATAGTATAACTTGGATGATCTTTGTTTATATGTATATGTTATAATAAGCTCATAACAACTAAAGTTGGAAAGATAATTTGTTTATATGCTCATGACTTGCTGAATACATTGTCAAAGGGGGAGAGATAAGCATGAAGAGAAAGAGAATATGTGCATAAGAAGAGATAATAAAGGGGGAGAGATAATATGGGATAATTTTCGGGATAATTTTCTGATTTTCTTCTCATTTTACTTTTGATTTACAAAGGGGGAGAAATTGCCTTCATAACTTTTATGTGAATAAGCCAATGTTCGGATTTTAAATGGTGTTGCCAATGCATTCATCAAGGGGGAGATTGTAAGACCTATGTGTGCTGAATACATTGGCTTGTAGTGAATACACTTGCATTGACGATAAAAGTTTTGAATATCACCAAAACACCTTTTTATTAAGATCCGACTAGTTTTGGTTAGCTCCGGTGAGTTTTGTAAGCTCCGGCGGGAGCTTGGTTATACTAGTTTTGGTAAGTTCCGACGCTAGGTTCTACTAGCTTTTGTTAGCTCCGACTTAAGGTCCGGGTTGCTCTGGCAAGGTCCGGAACTTGACCGCAATGCTTATGTTTTTCATTTGCAATGTTTCGTACTTGCTTTACATCTCTGGAAAGATTGCTTAGTATTCATTTGCTAAGTTTTTGGTGCATTTTTGATTGACATGAATTATATCGTGTTACTGTGGTTTTGCAACATGCTTATGTGAGGTTCTCACGTAAGGTGTTGTGTTCGGAACTAACTTGAGTCAAGTCGAGGACTTGGACTCGTATGGATTGGTTGTTTATTCATGTGCAGGTGTTGCTTGAGTTCAAGACCTGGCTGGTGATGGGATCCATTGGACTAGTCTCAGGGAGGAGATGAGATTCCAACAACCAAATTCAGGAGGAATTGTGGTTTGAGCTGATCAGGAGGTTGCGCAGCATGATTGAATCAAGAACAATGCATGTGAAGGTATCATGGATGTCATTGGAAGATGTTTGCACGTGTGCAAGGAGTGCATGGACGTGGCTACATGGTTCCGATACGTGATGAAGAGATGTGGACATAAAGAGTTGGTCGGAAAGGTCCAACCGACTAGGTTATGGACTCAGGCTGCGGCTAAGCGGGTTTTACTCAAATATGGAAAGATTTGAGTTGGTTATGATAGGATTTCGTGTGGGTCAAAAATTTAAGTTGTTTAAGGAATATAGGATACATGCCTAAGGTGTTTGGAAGTCTTAAGATTGCTTCTATCTGCGTATAGAAGAATCCTAAGCAGTTATGGAAAGTTACGATTCGTGAACAGAGTAGGATTAGATTCCTGATCTTTGTTGAGTTGGCTTTCGAGCTGGTTATATAAGCAAGGGATCCCAGAGCTCGTGGTACACGACTTTGCTGATGTTCCTCTTGTGTTCCATTCTATAAAATTCGTAGTTTGTAGGAACTTTTGTGCTTTGTTCGTCCGACTTGTTCCAGACAAGTTTTACTCGTCGAGTTTCTGGACAGCACTACCTTTCGTCGGTGGTTTTATCATAACTCGAGTTTTACAGATCCAATTGACGTGATTCATTCTGGGCTGTCTTCACAACTTGATTATATATCATCTGTAAAAATTTCACGGTCATTGGATTTGTGGTCTATGATCTACACGAGTTTCTTTGCAGCGTTCTAGAATTTTTTTCCTCGAGTAGGGCAGATTGACCATTGTTTGATCTTTCGATCATAACTTGAGTTTTTCTCGACGGATTTGAGTGATTCTTTTCGTGTTGTCTTCATGACTTGATTCTCTCTGATATGTATCACTTTTGTCACGGTGGACACGTTTAGATTAGTCTCACACACGATTTCTTTTACAGATCATTTTTCTGCCGAAGGGGTTGGGGTTTAATTCTTTCTGCTGCGTAAGATTTTTAAATCTACCATTCACCCCCCCTCTGGTAGCTTTTCACGTGCTCTTCGATCCTACAATATTTATCACCTTCAACTGTTCCATATGTTATCAAATTGTGTGTCATAACATAAGCCTCAATGATGATCAGACTTGCCTTCAAACAGCTTGGTTCCAAACAACATCTAGAAGCACAACTCTTGAAGCTCCTGTCAAGCTAATCCCTTCACAACAAGCTATTGTAGATAGGGGTGGGCATTCGGTTTATTCGGTTAATTTGGTTCAGTAAGTTCGATTAACGGTTAATTCGGTTAATAGAAATCGATAACCAAACATGACCGAACAAAAACATTAACCGCACAATTCAGATACAGCTAATTCAGTGCGGTTAATCGGTTAACTGAATTAACCGCATATAGATTAAAACACAATTTAAACATAAAATCAAATGATGAAAAATTTGAATAATAAATCAATATAAAATGAACTCAAACATATAAAGACCAATATATAAGTTAACATACAAGCATACATCCATGTTTGATAAATTATAAACTAAGAGAAAAAAATAGACATGAACAAATCACATAAAATTCGGTTAATCTGAGTAAAAACCGAATTATTAACCGAAAACCGAATAGCAAAAAAATCATAACCGAACCGATAACCGAAATGAATTTACCGAAAATTTCGGTTAATTCGGTGCAGTTAATTTCGGTTAACGGTTATGCGGTTAACCGCGCCCATCCCTAATTGTAGATGCAAATAACACCCGAGACTCGTCATTTGGATTATTAAAAGCTTCAATTGAAGTCTGACGATACTTCTCATCCATTTGAGGGCTTGTTTGGATAGGAGTGGATCCACTTCAATATAAGTGGTTTGAGGTGGATCGAGGAGAAATTTAGTTCATTCTTCACTCCAATCCACTTCAATCCAATTAGACTGAGTACACCAAAAAAGCCTTGAAGGATTTCTTTCTCTTCTCTCCATTTTAAAAACTTACGAAGATGCTACTTTATCAGTTCTAATGGCTGAATATATTGACTACAAATCAGTACCATCTCTCTTAGTGCTTCACACAAGCGACGAAGCGAACAACTTTAATCACAAATCTTGTTTTTACCCTTTTTCATAGGAATTTGAACTTAATCTTTCAAGCATAGATTTATCAATAAGTGAAGCTTCCTCATCAGACATGTTAATGGCAGTTACAAGTGAAGGGTGTGTCAAAGCTAACGAAATCTCAACGGGACTAAAGATAAAGAGATGCTGCATATGAGTGACAATGTCCAGGTTAGACATGAAGCTATGATGACAGCCTTCAACAACATGACAAGTGATGCCAAGGTTATGCTTGCATCAACCAAGGCATGTTGTGAGGGCATACCACTTGTTGGAGCATCACGGTTATGCTTGCCCCAACAAGTGTTATACCCTCACAACATGCCTTGGTTGATGCAAGCATAATCTTAACATCAGTTTTAATGTTGTTGAAGGTTGCCATCATAGCTTCACGCTGCCTAACCTGGACATTGCCACTCATATGCAGGATCTCCTTATCTTCAGTCCGATTCAGATTTCGTTAGCTTCGGCACATCCTTCACTTATAACTTCCATTGACATGTGTGATAAGGAAGCTTCACTTATTGATATATCTATGCTTGAAAGATTAAGGTTAAATCCCTATGAAAGGGTAAAAACAACATTTGTGATTGAAGTTGTTCGCTTCCTCGCTTGTGTGAAGCACTAAGAGAGTAGGCACTGATTATTAGTCAATACATTGAGGCATTAAAACTGAGAAAGGAGCATCTTCCTAAGTTTTCAAATAGGTAGGAGAGAAAGAAATCCTTCAAATAGATGGGAAAATCCTTCCAAGGATCGGTAGAATTCAATTGATGCTTTCAACAATCCAAATGATGAGTCACATGTGTTACTTGCATCTACAAGAGCTTGTTGTGCAGTGATTAGCTTGATAGGAGCTTATCAACATCACATGCGGTTCTTAATTAACAAGCAGCCTGTGAAAACAATGACTTTCCCTAGGCGGTTCTTCAATAAAAACCGATTGTGATGATTGAACTAGTACATACGGTTCTTAAACAATGACCGCCCATGAAAATCATGTATTTACCCAGGCGTTGATTAATTATGAACCGTCTGTGAAGTTGGTTACATCACAAGCGGTTCTTAATTAATAACCGTCTGAGAAAATCATGTATTTACCCATGCGGTTGTATTTTAAAATCCACTTGCTGTTATTGTATCATTCGTCATCACAATCGCATTTTTTTACGGACCACTTACAACAACAACAACAACAACCAAGCCTTTGTCCCAAACAAGTTGGGGTCGGCTAGAAATGAAACCCAACAATTTTGAAGAAAAGTAATAGAAAATAAGATGAAAGTAAAAAAATAATAAAATAAAAATAAAATAAGATTCCACATTTTATTTATTTTAGAAATGAGTTAATAAGAAAGAAGAAAAAGTAACAAATTACGAATAAACTAAGATTCTGACACATGAATTGCTAATTTCCATGCAATCCTATCATAAGCCAAATCTCTAGGTTTGTCCCACTCCTTTAAGTTCCATTTCACCGCCTCCTGTCATGTCAACCTTGGTCGACCTCTACTCCTCCTAAAATTTTCTCTACTCTTTATAATCCCACTGTTAACCAGTGCTTCTGGTGGCCTCCGCTGGATATGCCCGAACCACTGTAGGCGATGTTGGACTAACTTTTCCTCAATCGGTACCACCCCTACCCTATCACGTATCACCTCGTTCCTAATTTTGTCTCCTCTTGTGTGATCGCACATCCACCGTAGCATGCGCATATCTGCAACACTCATTTGTTGGACATGTTGCCTTTTAGTTGGCCAACATTCTGCTCCATACAACATCGCAGGTCTGATCACCGTCCTATAGAATTTTCATTTCAATTTTTGTGGAACTTTCTTATCACATAAGATTCTAGATGCTTGTCACCACTTCGTCCACCCGATCTTGATCCTGTGGCAAACATCTTCGTCAATATCACCATTGCTTTGTAACATTCATCCTAAATATCGAAATGTGTCTCTCCTATGTACTACTTGTCCTTGTAAACTAACATTACCATCCTCACATCCGACATCACTAAAGTCGCATCTCATATACTCGGTCTTGGTTCTACTAATTCTAAACCCCTTAGACTCTAAGGTCTGCCTCCATAGCTCCAATTTTCTATCAACACCATCCCTAGTTTCATCTACCAACACTACATCATCAGCAAAGAGCATACACCAAGGGATATCCCCTTGTATATCCTTCGACACCTCATCCATCACTAAGGAAAATATGTAAGGACTTAAGGCTGATCCATGGTGTAACCCTATTGTGATAGGAAAAGTGTCGGTCTCACCATCTCTTACACGCACACTTGTCACCACATTATCGTACATATCCTTGTTAAGGTTAATGTACTTTTTTGTGTTTCTCTAGTGCCCACCACATCACCGGTCTTGGTAGCCTTCTCCAAGTCAATGAACACCATATGTAGATCCTTTTTTGCTCCCAATACCTCTTCATAAGCTGACGGAGTAAGAAAATCGCCTCCATAGTGGACCTCCCGGGCACAAAACCAAACTGGTTTTTAGTGACATTGGTCACTTTCCTCAAGCGGTGTTCAATCACTCTCTCCCAGAGCTTCATAGTATGACTCATGAGCTTAATTCCTAGATAATTAGTACAAGTTTGAACATCTCCTTTATTTTTGAAGATGGGTACTAAAATACTTTTCCGCCACTCTTCAGACATTTTCTTTGACTGAAAAATGCGGTTGAATAGTTTAGTGAGCCATACTATTGCTACATCCCCCAAACATCTCCACACCTCAATGGGGACATCATCGGCCGCGGGCCTTTCCTCCTTTCATCCTTTTAAGACCTCTCTAACCTCAGACTCTTGTATCCTCCGCACGAATCGTCTGTTGGTGTCATCAAATGAGTCATCCAACTCGAACCTAATACTCACATTCCCGTCATTGAATAGTCCATTGAAGTAGTCCCGCCATCTGTTCCTAATTTCTTTCTCTTCAATAGAATTTGGCCTGCCTCATCCTTAATGCATTTCACTTGGTTGAGATCTCTCACCTTTCTCTCATGAAGTTTGGCCATCTTGTATATATATCCTTTTTGCCTTCTTTTGTCCCTAGCCTATCATATAGCGCATCATAGGCCTGCCCCATTGCTTTACTCACAACACACCATGCATTTTTCTTAGCCACTTTATACTTCGCCATGTTACTTGCACTTCTCTCATGATGCTAGCTCTTATAAGACTCCTTCTTCTCCTTAATAGCTTTTTGTACATCTTCATTCCACCATCGAGTGTCTTTATCTACAAGTTTCTTACCTTTTGTCCACCCAAGCACCTCCCTAGATGCCTTCCTAATGTAAGTCACCATCTTCACCCACATACTATCCACATCTTCCTCTTCACTCCAAGGTCCTTCTGCGATCATCCTCCTTTTGAATGATTGTTACACTTCATCCTTCAACTTCCATCACTTTGTTCTTGCGTTTTTAGCACCTTTGTCTTGTGACACACGCACGTGGAAACGAAAGTCGGCTACCACAAGTTTATGTTGTGGAACAACACATTTCCCAGGAATCACCTTACAATATAAACATGCCTCTCTCTCCCTTCTCCTGGTGAGGATATAGTCGATTTGACTAGAATGTTGGGCACTAGTAAAGGTCACTAAGTGAGATAGCCTCTTCTTAAAGAGGGTGTTAGCTACCAATAGGCCATAGGCTACGGCAAAGTCTACGATATCCTTACCCTCTTGGTTTCTATCGCCATAACCAAAACCTCCGTGTACCCCCTCAAAACCTACGTTAGTTGTACCTACATGACCAATTAGATCTCCTCCAATGAAGAGCTTCTCGGTTACCGGTACACTACTAACCATATCCTCCAAGTCCTCCCAAAATTGTCTCTTTGTGCTCATGTCAAGACCAACTTGTGGGGCATAAGCACTAATGACATTCAAGATAAGGTCCCCCACAACTACCTTAACTAGGATGATCCTATCCCCTCGTCTACGGACATCCACTACTCCATCCTTGAGGCTCTTATCTATTAGGATGCCTACGCCATTTCTAGTTTTAGTCGAGCTAAAATACCAAAGCTTGAAACCGATATTCTCAACCTCTCTCGCCTTTTGACCTGCTCATCTAGTCTCTTGTATACAAATGATATTTACACGCCTCCTAATCGCAACATCCACTAACTCTCATAGCTTTCCCATCAAGGATCCTACATTTCAATTACCCACTCGAAACCTAGTTTCCTCGGCTAGCTTCCGTACCCTTCGCATCCGCCGAGGAAGATGCAAAGACCCTTCACTTAACACTACATTCGGGCGATGATATAGCGCGCCACTAAGATGGTGGCGATCTGGCACTCCCTCATTTAACACCACATTCGGATTCCGATATGGCGCGCCACTAAGGCGGTGGCGACCCGGCCCTCGTCCACTTAACACCATACCCAAGTTCTGGTATGGCGCGTCGCTAAGAGGGTTACGCCCCAACGAATTTCCAATGGGTTTCATTTCCATGAGAATGTCTAAGTTTAGTTGCTGGCTCGCCAAGCCTATCACAACCCCTCCTCTTTTACCCGGACTTGGGACCGACTATGTCATTACAACATAGGCTTGGGACCGCATTTTTTTATAGACCGCTTGTGTTTGAAAAATCAAAATGCCTGTGAAAATGCTTTTTATAGTAGTGAGTGTCTGCATTTGTACTCGCTTGTAATAATTGGTCATAACCTACTTAGAAAGAAAGATCCAAACTTTAACCATCATCTAAAAAAATGCAAATGTTCTGTGCTCAAGTCTGGTGCATGTGAAAATTCAAATGGTTCAAAATCATATTCAAGTGCGTTCAATGTAACAATAATGATTCTGTCGGGTGTAAATGCTATCCGAGAAGTGAGATCCATGCATGCGTATATCCTCGTAAGTTTCTTCACATCGACCAGCAAGTAATGCTCTCCAGTCCAAGACATACTAGTGTTCAGTCGGAAGCATATCTCTGCATTGGCTCAACCAACGCAGAGAGGTGTAGTAGCCGGTACAGTAAAGAACATGAGGATAAACTTAGTGGCGGACCTAGGATTCGATTGAAGAGTATACCAAAAAAATACATGCAATTCAAAAAAATTATTTGCCAATTCAATAAAAAATTGTAAAATTTTGACAAAAGTTAGTATACAAATAATAAATATCATCGCGAGTCTAAAATTTAACAAATTACAAAGCTTCAATCATATAAACATGTGGAAACCTTCGATATTTTAGGCCTTAAAAAACTCAGATTCTCACTTCACTGTGAGAGAAATATTGAAGGCCTGTCACAGGCCACCACGGTTGAGCTCGAAGCCGTTAGCCTCTACTGCCTGAACGACAACCTCGAGCACACATCCGCGTTCTTGTCATCCTCAACTGTGCTGACGCCAAGATCGATCTGGCGGAGCGGGGCAGGCGCCGCCGTTAGTATCCACTGCTGCATTCGCTCCTCCAGGAGTGCCTTCTTTCTCGTTGCTGCCATCCCTCACTACAGGAAACGCGATCATTTGCGACGGCCTTATTTATTTGCAACGGCCAGCCATCGCAAACAGCTTAAATTGCGACGGCCCTCCTATGGCCGTTGCAAATAAAAGGGCCGTCGCGACTAAGGACTTATTTGCGACGGCTGTAGGTCTGACCGTCGCAAATAAGACCTTATTTGCGACGGCCAACCCTAGAGCCGTCGCAATTAAAGGAGCCGTCACAAATAACGCCTTATTTGCGACGGCCAGTACAAGGCGTCGCAAATAGGAATTAATTGCGACGACCCTAAAGTAAGGCCGTCGCAATTAAGGCAGCCGTCGCAAACTAAGTCTAATATTGGGACCCTCCGGCCCCGACTCTTCATTCACAATTCCCCACCGCCGCGCCCCGACCCCGCCGCCCCCAGCGCGCACACCGCCCCCGGCCCCCCGCCGCCCCTGCGCCCCCAGCCCAGCCGCACCCTCGCCATCGGCCCGCCGCGCCCCGACCCCGCCGCCTCCAGCGCGCCCACCGCCCCCGGCCCCCCGCCGCCCCTACGCCCCCGGCCCCGCCGCACCCTCGCCATCGGCCCGCCGGCCCCGCCGCTAGCCACGCCCCCGCCGCCAGCCCGCCACGCCCCTGCCGCCCCCAGCCCGCCGCCGCCCTCGACCCCTGCGCTCCGGCCCCTGTGCCCCCAGCTCCTGCGCCCCTGTCCCCGCCGCCGCCCCTGGCCCCTCGCTGCCCCCGGCCCCTGGCCCCCGACCCCGCCTCCCCCGGCCCCCTTGCGCCCACGGCCCCGCCGCGCCCCCCGCGCCTGACGTCGACATGCCCCTGCTGCCCCCGGCCCCAGACAGCAGCGCCGCCGGCCTCCTCCAACGCCTCCGCCGTCCGTTCGAAGCCGTCGGCCCGTTGCTCCACGCTGCACAAGTAAACTAGGCATTTAGTTGTTAATTTCTAGATAATTAGTTGTTAATTGATGATTAGTTGTTATGCTATTTAGTTGTTAATTGTTATGCGAATTAATTGTTAGGTTATTGTTAATTAGTTGTTAATTCTCATTAATTGATAGCAGTTGCTAATTAGGTTTGAATTACAATTAATTGTTAGTTAGTTGTTAATAGTTGACCATTCTAATTAATTATTAGTTAGTTGTTAATTAGTTGTTAATTGGATCTTAATGTTACTATATATGCTTAGGTTTAATTTAATAATGTTTAAGATTTGTATTATTGCTCTCGTGATGTTTAGGTTTATTGAAGTAAATTGCTCTCATTTGAATTGCTTAGTTTTTTGAATTATGCTTAGGTTTATTTGAAGGGTTATTGAATTGCTTAATTTTTATTGCTTGAGTGTTCAAGTACTATATATACATAAATGGGCTTCGGACCAGCTTGACAAGGCCCGACAAGGCCCATTTAGTGGTAAGGTAAAGTATGCGTGTAGACGGGCACGAAGGCGAACAACGACGGTGAGGATGGCAAGCACCTGCGCGTGGATGGCGTACACCGACGAAGTGGTTTCATCTCTGATCTACGGCAGCTAACCCTAAAGCCGTCGTGGAATTGTCATCTGAGACCAACTTTCCTCTCACTCTTTCTCTAGTTCTTTCCTCTCTCTTAAATGACCTGAAAATGAAAATAAACAACGTAACCTATAGCAATGTATTACCCGTTTCGGATCGGCACGTCTCACATGCCATTGGCATGTGAGACGTGCAGGTTCGGAATTGTCCCTTTTTTGGACAGCCTCAGAGTGACCGAGGGGGCGTGGCTTGTGACGAGACGCGGGTTCGGATTTGGACGAGATTTCGGTGGCATAACCCTATTGTTCTCTGCTGCACCATTTTTGGGCGTGCAGTGGAGAACAACGGGGTTATGCTGCCAAAATTTCGTTCGAATCTGGATCACGCGTCTCGTCATGAGCACGCTCCGCTCGGTCACTCTTGGGTGGGTTTAGGATCTATCTTCCTAGGTTGTAGGGCCGTGACATAACACAAAAATACATTAACGACAATTTCTTTCGCATTAAACTGCAGAGTCAAACATGGGTGAAGACCGCAGTTGGATGTATACTGGCTGGAAGAGCAGAACTGGTGGTCACTCCGATGAGTGGTTTATCAAGTTAGATCAATTTTTGGATCGAGCATTTTCGTTGTCAACGGAAGATATGGTGCGGTGCCCATGTACAAAATGCCGGAACACTAAGTTTTTGAGAAGATTGGAGCTTTCGTTTCACTTATGTCGAAACGGTTTCACTCCACATTATGAAGTGTGGACCTTCCACGGCGAGACTAATTCTCGAGTCATAGCCGAAGTGGATGAGGATGATGATATAACAGAGGTTGATAGGATGGATGAGATGCTAGAAGCTCTTGAAGCGGGGGATCCTCTTACAAATGACGCGGAGAAGTTCTTCGAGGAGCTGAAGAAATCACAAGAGCCGTTGCATGAACACACGGCTGTGACCGTACTTGCTTTCTTGACCAGATTTATGGCAATTAAGTCCAAGTACTTTTTTCCATCAACTGCTACAATGATCTCATGAAATTGATCTGCGATATTCTTCCACAACCTCATAAAGCGCAACCAGATATGTATCAGTCAAAGATCAAGATATCTGGTCTCGGTATGAAGTATGAGAAAATTGATGTGTGCCCAGACAACTGCATGCTATGCTGGAAAGAGCACGCCAATGAGAAGATGTGCTTGAAATGTGGTAAATCGAGGTATGTCGAAGTTGTTAATGACGATGGTGATAATGTGATGACAGGTCGCACATAAGCAGCTTCGTTACTTGCCTGTGACACCTCGGTTGAAGTGAATGTTTCTTTCAAAAAGAACCGCAAGACACATGAGATAGCACAAAGAAGGTAAACGTGAGAACAAAGAATTCTTGACGCATCCGTCCGACGGTGAGCATTGGAAGGCTCTAGACCGTTTCGATCCAGACTTTTCTCATGATGCGAGAAATGTTCGCATCGGATTAGCGACAGACGGATTCTCACCGTTCAGTACGAATGCCACGCCATACTCATGTTGGCCTATCTTTGTCATTCCGTACAACCTGCCACCTGCTTTTCTTACGAAGAACGAGTTCATGGTTCTCAGCCTCATTGTACCTGGACCTGATCATCCCGGGTCACGTCTCAACGTGATGTTAAAACCGATGATCGAAGAATTGAAAGTCTTGTGGACAGGAGTCGAAGCGTACGACAGTTACAAGAAGCAGAAATTCAACCTTCGAGCTGCTTATTTGTGGTCCGTCCATGATTTGCCGGCATGCGGCATGTTTTCCGGATGGAGCACTCACGGTCGTCTGACGTGTCCGATATGTGCTTCAGACATGGATTGTTTTCGACTAACTCATGGAGGCAAAATATCTTACTTCGATTGTCACAGACGTTGGCTGCCCTCGAATCATATATTTAGGCAGCAGAGGCACGTCTTTCGAAAGAACATTGTTGTCACTAAAGGACCACCGAAGCGTCTCAACGGGTCAGAAATTTCTGATATGTTGGACAAACTGGTGCCTGATGAAGGTTGTCCTGGATATTTCGTAGGTTATGGAGAGGAACACAATTGGACTCACATATGTGGACTTTGGGAGCTACCATATGTGAAGTCGTTGATTCTAATACACAATATCGATGTCATGCATCAGGAGCGTAATATGAGCGAAAGTATCATAAGCACTTGCATGGATATGCCTGGCAAAACGAAAGACAATTATAAAGCTAGACTAGATTTGGCAGACATTTGTCACCGTCCAACTCTTGAAATCTCTGAAAGTGGTGGAAAGTCACGTGCTTCTTTCTGTCTTTGATCAAAAGAAAAGAAAGAAGTTATGAAATGGATGAAAACTTTGAAATTCCCAGATGGTTACACAGCTAGCCTGAAACGAGCCGTAAATGTTAACACAGGAAACCTCACTGGGTTGAAGAGTCATGATTATCACATTATAATGGAAAGACTCCTACCTGTTATGTTTCGAGGCTATCTAGATGATGCGGTGTGGAAGGTTTTAGCTGAGCTCAGCTATTTCTATAGACAGCTTTGTGCTAAAGAAATCAAGATCGGGATGATGGATAAGTTAGAGAAGGAGATACCCATACTTTTATGTAAGATGGAAAAAAAATTTCCACCGGGTTTCTTCAATCCAATGCAACATCTGCTTATCCATCTTCCATTCGAAGCTAAAGTTGGCGGTCCTGTGCAATATAGGTGGATGTATCACATTGAAAGAGCGCTACGATATTTGAAACCAATGGTTGGCAACAGGGCAAGGGTGGAAGGGTGCATCGCTGAAGCATATGCTCTTAAGGAAGTAGGATACTTTTCAAGTGTCTACTTTGCGGAAGAAAACAATATCAATACTTTGGCGATGCGGTACAATGTGGACGAAACACCCCCTCTAAGCGACCTTTCCATTTTTCAAACGAGAGGCGCCACCGTTGGTAGCTACACGACCTACGTGCTATCCGAACAGGAAATGACTGTTTCTTTACTCTACATGTACGAAAATATAGAAGGCATGCAAGAATACTTCGAGTAAGTGTTTCTCCTACGTTTATGCTAATTGACATATTTTGCTACACATGTACTCTAAAAGATGTTTTTTCATGTTCAGCGAGTTCCACAGACAATATTGGCCACATAGGCATCAACCTACAGCCAAACAAGTAGAAGCGATGCGAAAGGAAGGAATAAATGGGGGGCAGAGTTTTCTATCTTGGTTTCGAGAATATGTAATATTCTCTCGTCTTCTATGTATTATAAATTACTATTATTAAAGAAGTATTATGTAATATTCTCTTGTCTTTTATAATAGTGTCGGACTCAGAATGTCCATGAAGATTTGCGACAGCTATCTTATGGATTGGTGAATGTTAGAAGCTATGGTCGATATGACGTAAATGGCTTCCGATTCCGTACAACTCATTTTGAAGCTCATCGTCCTCTCGCGGCAACATCAAATTCCAGTGTTGTGACGAGAGCAATGGACACTCAAGGGAATTTAACCAATTATTATGGTATCATTAACAAAATCCTTGAATTTACTTTTGTCGGAAATAAGACCCTTCGAGTTGTCTTCTTTGACTGTGACTGGTTTGATCGTACTCATGGAACTCGAGAAAACCAATTTGGAATGGTGGAAGTGAAACATAAGGACCGACTACGAGGTTACGATACATTTGTTCTTGCGCATCAAGTTGAACAAGTGTATTATCTACCTTATCCATGCACGAAGCTCAGTGCTTGGTGGGTGGTATATAAGGTGAATCCTCGTGAGAAGCTATATACTCCTGGGGATGATGGTTACCATGATAGCGAAGACGTTGAAGAAGTGTACCAAGAAGAAGAGTTGCCAGACACTTTTATCGTCGAGCTTGGTGCAGGACTCAATCAATTAGTTGGAGATGTTGAAGACGTTGAAGATGTAGAGGCAGATGATACGCGAAAACGAAATTTGGAACAGGCCATGATGGAAGATCGTTGGGCTGGTTTAAGGAGTAGGGCACAAACACATGACAATGATGTTGATGAATTTTGAAAGTGACTACAAGTAATGTTTTCTTGAATATAGTAACATGAATTTTGTATATTTTATTTACATATTTACTAATTATCTAATTACAACAGGATGGCGTCAAAGAAGGGTAAGAAGGTGCCGCCGACGAGGGGGTTCTACCCCTCTAGACCCGAGGACGCTTTCGTTGGTGCCTCGTCGACTGGCAGCAGACGCTCTCAGCTGCTGGGGCACGTTCAGACCAGCTCTAGAGCTTCGTCATAGGTAAATGTCACTCATTTTTGACAAATTCTTTAAATTCAAATTCATATTAAACTTACTTATGAATCATTTGAATGTTGTAGTTCTCACCGACTAACTCAGAGGCTGCGGCGCCTTCGGTGAGCCATCCCTCGGCGAGGCAGCCCTCGGCCAGCCAGCCCTCAGCGAGGCAGCCCTCGGCCAGCCAGCCCTCGGCCAGCCAGCCCCCGGCTGGCGATGAGTTTGTTCCTGAGGCCTTTGACTCGGCTGGTGAGGAGCCGTCTGTGTCACCTGACGTGGCGCCCCAGCAGACGCGGAGGACGAGGAGGACTCACTTTGTCAGTCCTCCCGCGGTCCCTTCACAGAGTTCATAGAGGATCGTGATTCGTCCAGTCGGAGACAGGTAATAAAAATTATCGTGTTCAATTTTAGTTTCTTTTGTTTACTTAAGTAATGAATGAATAAATATCTTACAGGGCTTGGGACGACACGTCTTTCACCGGTGAGAAACACCACAGACCGGTGAACGGTGTCCTTGGGTCCATAGTGCGTTTGCACTATCCCGGGGTCATCGACGGGGTGCCCGCTCTTTCGTGGGAGGACTATGCACGCGTCCATCACCAGGAGCACGACAACCTTCAAGAGGCCGTATGGGCCAATTTTATGGTAAGAATGTTAAAAAAGTTTTTAAGTTACAACTCTAAAACTCTTTTAGTGAACATCTCTTCTATATATATTTTTTATCGCAGGCAAGATATACTTTAGAGGACCCGAACGACCGTCGCCTGTTCGAGGATGCGAGGCGAGTGTTTCACTTCAACGCTGCCAAGGCGCTTCGACAAGCTTTGTCGAACGCCTGTGTTCAAATTATTAATGAGCACTTGAAGGCGAACCAGCAGCACGTGTTACACTTCCGGCAAGAGAGCGAGAGGCACCTGACGGAGGAGGAGTACGCGCAGGTACGCGGAGTGTAGTAAGTATTTTTTTTTTCTGATAATTGCCTCGACGGTATTTTTAACGACTTCCAACTATGTGGAGGGCCACGTGAGCTGGTTGCAGGGTCGGACCAATGCATTTCGGGCCCTTTGTCGCTACTGGGCTAGCGACAAGTTTAAAGCTAAGTCTGAGAAGGCTCGAGACTGCAGAGGGGTGGAGGGGAAGAGCAGGCAAGGGCAAGATAACCACTTGCGTTTAGCTAAATGCATGGTAAGTGTGTGTAACTTATGTTTATATATTAATAATATATTGTTCGTACTAACACGTATTGACAGGAGCGCGAGACGGGGGTGCCGCCCACCCCTGCTGAGGTCTGGAAGAGAGGTCACAGGGACCCTTCTCAGCCGACGGGGTGCAGTCAGGCTGTAGCCGAGCGGTTGGTAAGTTTAGAAATCATTCATATTAAATATAACTATATAGACTGTTGAACTTACACGGTTTTCTTATTTTGCAGGCTAAGTACGGGGAGGAGGCTAGGAAGATACACGACGAGGATTTCGATTGGGAACGTCAACCGATCGATCCTCAAGCCGCGTATGCAACCGGTGGTGGAAAAGCACACGGAAGGTGAGTTTACAAGTCATTTTATCGTTTTCAATTCAAAGTATTCAAGATATTTCAATTTCATATTACTGACTCTCTTTTTTATAGGCTCGCCATATTCGACGGAGTTGTCGACTCGAGGGCGGGGAGACCTGCGAGAGGCAGCTTCACGCAGGCTTCGGGCACGAGAGGTCGCCGCGTATCGCAGAGGGACATTGAGATGCAGTCCCTCCGAGAAACTGTAGAAGAAAACGAAAGGCGACATGAGGAGGAAAGGAGGGAGGCGGAACGCCAAAGGATCGCAATGGAGGCCACGATCCAAACCCAGGCAGCAGCGTTGGCACAGATGCGGGAAGCAATGGAGGTAACAAAATAAAAACTAAAATCCTTATTAATTCAACGTAAATGACTTATTAATAGGTAGCATTTAATGTTTGCAATGACAGGCCATCGCACGGGCGCAAGGTCTGGGAATCCAGCTACTGGTACTACCACCGGTCCTTCCAGGCGATCCTTCTTCAGCGGGTCAGGTAAGTTTCTATGTAATCCTTCTTCTCCAGCATAATAAGATTGAAATAGATGAAAGAGAGAGATACTTAGGTAGAAGAAAATGATTGAGATAGAAGAATAATAGAGATAGAAGAAAGAGAAACAGAAGAAAGAGTGAAAGATAGATAGAGTAGGATAGGAATGAAGAGAGAGAGTAAGATGTAAATGGAGATAGAGAGAGGGGAATATAGAGGGAGAGAGATGTAGATGGAGATAGAGGGAGGAAGATAGAGGGAAAAGGATATCAATAGAGAGATAGAGTGAGAGAGAAAGATAGAGTGAGAGACAAAGAGAAATGAAAAGAGAGGGGAAGAGAGGGGATCTAGATGAAGCTAGAGGGAGAGGAAGGGAGAGAGAGATGTTGATGTATTTATATTCTAACTCTAAGTTTCATTAATTGCAGAGATCCGCGACGGCTGCACAAACGCCGTCGCCGTCGCTACCGCCTTCTGGAATGAGGCGCGATGACGACTTTGACTTCGGAGGTGGCTCCGGAGGTGGCTACGGAGGTCAGATGGGCGAGTGAGCCCTTTTGTTTGCTTTGTTGATGACGATGTGAGATGTATTGGAATTTATTAGTTTGTGATTGTGATGATGTTTCCTCTGTGATGATGATCTTTGCTATGTGTATATAATGTGTGTATTGAATCTGTTCTGTGACTCTGGCCATCGAGCCAGGTAGTTTTTTCTGTTTTTAAAAAAAATAAAAAACCTTATTTGCGGCGGCTTTTTATACAGTACCGTCGCAAATAAGGGACCAGGCCGTCGCAAATAGGCCTCTGCTATTTGCGACGGCCTGGACGTCGCAATTAATGTTTAATTGCGACGGCACGGCCGTCGCAAATAGCTCTGTGGGCCCCGGAGGAGGACCCGTGGGCCCAGCCCACTGGACTTATTTGCGACGGCCAGGCCGTCGCAAATAGAAGCACTTAATTGCGACAGCCAGGCCGTCGCAAATAAGCTTTAATTGCGACGGCCATACCGTCGCAAATAAGGTTGCGGAGCCCACCGGCCCGCGGCAATAACTTGCGACGGCCCCCTAGCCGTCGCAATTAAAGCTTATTTGCGACGGTGGCCATCGCAAATAAGCTTAATTGCGACGATTTATTTGCGACGGCTAAAACCGTCGCAAATAAAGAAAGCCGTCGCAAATCGCTTATTTGCGACGGCCTTTGGCTTATTTGCGACGGCCACGGCCGTCGCAAATCGTCGGAATTCCTGTAGTGCCTGCTGCAGCTGCTGGTGACAAGCTGCGTCTAGATGACAGAAAAAATCACGGTGAAGCAGATGAAATAAGGAGCGAATCCATAGCTGTCATAATAGTTCGCAAGCTGGAGTGTTGAATGGAATTCCGTCCATGGAATCAGTTGTACCATGGAATGGCCAAGTATCTGCATGCGTTGGCTGGCCCAGGATATGCCGGGGCCCACCCGACATTCCCCTGGGTCCGCCCCTGGATAAACAGTAGCCTGCTGTAAGAGCTATAGCAATTAACCTGTAGCAACAGTAATTTCATTTACTCTGCATCATTTTACTGTTTACATGGATAGTTCAATCTATTCTTTTGAAATCTGATCATACGGTTGAAAATGAAGTGAATGCCAGCTATGGTACATCCTCTATATATTGTCCTCCAATGCAGAAGATGTGAACGCTGTCCAGTCACCATGGTAGACCGGTCGCAGCGGAGATCTTTAAACCCACCGCTATGCGGTTATAGCGGCGTCTGGGCGAAAATAGCACCCGCAGCGGTGCATTTAAAGGCACTTGTAAAATATGTTTTTCAACAGTATTGCGTCACGGATGGAGGGATGGCTATGAGGAGAGAGAGCACCTGACGGTTGCTTCGCGCGAGGAGGAGAATGGTGACCCGACGCTGAGGAGCTCGGCACGGTGACGAGAGCCGGCGGGAGGCAGCGGCGCCGAGGAGGACGGCGACCCGACGCGGGGAGGAGGATGGCGACGGGAGCAGGCAGGAGGCAGCGGCGCCGAGGAGGTGAGTCGACGAGCGGAGACCTCGGTAGTAGCAAGCGGATCTGGTGAGGGCGCTCCGCGGAGAGGCGAGGGCCGCGGCGATTCATGCGAGGAACTGGAAAAAGACGGTAGACGAGGACAGGGGGACGGCAACGGGAGCCAGCGCGGCGAGCAGTGTCGCAAGGAGGCGTGCGAGGAGCGGTGTTTTCTGGAGAGGAGATGAAGCCGGGAATCATATGGAATGTGGAGGAAGAGATGCCAGAGAAAAAAAAAAGAAACGGTGCCGTGAGTTTGCCCAGGAAAGTTCCAAAGTTTGCCGGGAATGTTCCACAAGCTTTCGCGTTGGTAAAATAAGAAAAAGATATGGAAAATAAATAAATGAAAAAAAGGAAAAAAGAAGTAAAAGGAAAAAAGAAAAATAAAGAAATGAAAGGGAACAAAATAACAGAAAAAAGAAAGAAATAAAGGAAAATAAAAAATGAGGTAGTTATATGATATAATATAAAATAGATGGTAGTTGGTATAGAGGTAGGATATAGTGGTGAACGAGCGTGGAGAACGAAACTGTAAACGAGAGAATCTTTTAGAGGTAGCTGTAAAAGAGAATATAGAGGTGGAATACAGAGGTGAACTACTGTGAACGGTCTTACGACTTACTATATTCTTCATCTCCTATCAGCTAATCGCAAATGCAAATGCCCTTTCACGGACACGCTCTAGTATGGAAGGATCTAGATACAGAAGCAATAATATCCTACTGAACAGATAATACATATGAACTGTATAGCATGTCCTTTCACCAGAGGCGCACTGCAACTTGTGCGTTCCTATCCCCGGCCGGGCGCGAACAACACTACTAGACCCCTCGCACGAGCTGCGGACGGGGAGGTTCCTCGTGGACCATGACCGACATCTTCAGCTAGTGTCGGCCGGTTGCCGCTAGAGTTTTCTGTGTGGACGCGCGGCGCAACTTGCCTCGCTTGATGATGAAAACGCGCGCAACATACTAGACCTCGTGCGCGCTGCGAATGGGGAGGTCCCTCGCGTCTGCGGACCATGACCGACATCTTCAGCCTAGTGTCGGCCGGATGCCGCTAGAGTTTTCTGTGGACGCACGACACAACTTGCCTCGCTCGATGATGAGAACGCACGCGACCATGCGCCGCCGGCCCCACTAGGCACTAGTTGGGATCGACGGGTGACGATCGTCACGTTCAGTGAGAGTAAAAGAGTAGCGAAAGCAGCTGTCGCCTCATCGCCGTTTCGAAAGACGGATGAGCTGAGTTAAACCTGACCGAGCTCCTAGTCTAGTGGCACTGTGGCAGTGGCAGTGGCAGTGGCAGTGTCAGCGCGCATGAAGTTTCGCGTTTCATCGCATCCCCAGCATTCCGGGAGTCGTGGGGCTAGGTCCTAGGGAGCGGCCCTCCGCCAAGGGATGGACGTATTTCGGTCGTTTTGTCGCCCGCAGACTACTTTCTGATCCACAACTATCTTTTCAATAAAGACTACATATTAATATAAAAATTATAACGATTGTATCCGATCTACATAATAATGTCAAAAGGAACTCTAAACTTACAGATTTAAACTACCATCTTCGGAGCTTTATAGATCTCTTTGACCGTGACAACCATTCTGCTTCTGGTCATAGCATGATAATCAATGCTAACATGTCTGATGGTTTTGACAAAGCTGGAAATCGCGCGGATGAAGATCTCCTCTATGAAATCATATGTATTATTCATATAATATTACCCAATCATGAAGATCTGACTCTGGCCCTAATTATGATGACCTGTCAGGAAGGGAAGAAACTTCAAAACCTCCACCACTAAATGCAACCAATCTGTTCACACACAGAACACGTCATGTGTACCCCCGACGTCGAGCGTGATACACAGGACACATCGCCGGAGGAGTCTCGCCAGAAACGTGATACGCATGACAACCAGCACGATGTCTTTTGAAGACCAAACACACCGCTCACTTGGGATGGAACCCGTCGGAGTTCGCAGCGGCAATGGGTTGCTCTAGATCGATTCGCTCGCCTCTAGTACACAAGTCACGGTCCAGCGATGATTCGAAGAAAAGTCACCAGATCATGTAAGCAGAGAGAAAAGTAGAAAAGCAAGGCAAAAGCTAATAGTGTTTATTGATTATTGAATTGTGTCTCCCGCCGGCCAGCATATGTCCCATATATGTGCACAACAACAGGTTTTCCCGTACAAGTAATACACATTCCAAAAATATATTTGTAAACAAGGCCGTGAAATCTATGTGTGCTGAATACATTGGCTTTGACAATAAAAGTTTTGAATACTATCAAAACATCTTTTTAACAAGGTCCGACTCTAGATCCGAGCTCTTGCAAGGCACAACGATAGGTCCGGCTTATTTTGGTAGCTCCGGCAAGGCCCGACATGCTTTGACTAGGTCCGACTTCTTTGTCTAGGTCCGACTTATTTTGGTTAGGTCTGACTTGTTGTGGCTAGGTCTGACTAGCTTTGGTCAGCACTGGCGCTAGGTCCGACTAGCTTTGGTCAGCTCCGGTGCTAGGTCCGACTAGCTTTGGTAAGCTCCATTTCAAGATCTGGTTAGCTTTGACAATGTCCTATACTAGTCTGCAATGGTTCTGCTTTTACACTGCAATGTTTTGAACTTGCTTTACATCTATGAAAAGTATGCTTAGTATTTTTTTACTAAGTTTTTGGTATGTTTTGGTGGTTATGGCTGATATCATCTTGCTATGGTTTACAACATGCTTATGTGAGGTGCTCACGTAAGGTGTTGCGGTTTCGGAACTAACGAGAGTCAAGTCGAGGACTTGTGCTCGGAAGTATCGATTGTTTATTCATGTGCATGTGTTGCTTAAGTTCAATACATGGCTGGTGACGGGATCTATGTGTACTAGTCTTAGGGAGAAGATGAGGTTCAACGACCAAGTTCGAGAGGAATTGCAGTTGAGTTGATCGGGAGGTTGGACAACATGTTAGAATCAAGAAAATGCATATGAAGGTATCGTGGACGTTGTTGGAAGATGTTTGCATGTGTGCATGGAAGTGGATGCATGGTTCCAAGGCGTTATGAAGAGATGTGGACATAAAGAATTGGTCGGAAAGTTCCAACTGGCTGGATTATGCCTCAAGCTGTGGCTGAGGTGGTTATGGTTTTTTTATGGAAAGATTTGAGTTTGTTTCGGTTAGATTTTGTGTGGGTCACGAATTTGAGTTGTTTTAGGAATATGGGATACGTTCCTAAGTTGTTTGAAAGTCTTAACATTGCTTCTATCTACGTATAGAAGAGTCTTAAGCAGTTATTGAAAGTTTTGATAGAAATTGAGTAGGATACGGGTTCTAGTTTGAGTTGAGTTGGCCATCGGGCTGGTTATATAAGCAAGGGAGGCCAGAGCTCGTTGGGCACGACTTTGGGGCTGTTCTTGTGGTTTGATCAATAAGATTTGTAGTTTAAAGGAACTTTTGTGTCTTGTTCATCCGACTTGTTTCAAACAAGTTTTTCTCGTCGAGTTTCTGCACAACACTACCTTACTTAGGTAGTTTTATCATAACTTGAGTTTAAAGATATAATTGACGTGATTCTTTTTGAGTTGTCTTCAAAAGTTGATTATCTATCATCTGTGAAAAGTTCACGGTCATTGGCTTTGTGGTTTTGGATCTACACATGTTTCATTGCAGTGTGCAGATCTGATTTTTCCTCGGGTAGAACAGATTGACTTTTGTTAAATCTTTCGATTGTAACTTGAGTTTTTCACAACGGTTTTTCGTTATTCTTGTTGCGTGTTTTCGTGACTTGATTCTCCACAGTCTATACTGGTTTTGTCACGATTGATCACGTTTAGATTAGTCGCACACACAATTTATTAATAGATTGATTTTTTGTCAAGGGGTTTTTGTTGCTTACAGTGAAAAGTTTTAAATCTACCATTCACCCCCCTCTGCTATCTTTTCACATGCTCTACGATCCTAAAGTTAGTATTAGAGCCATGGTGTTCTAATATTAACGAAAATCCGTCGAGAGAAACTCAAGTTATGAACGAAAGATCGAACAAAGGTCAATCTGTCCTACCCAAGAAAAACAGTTCTGGAACACTGCAAAGAAACTCGTTTATATCAGAAACCACAAATCCAATGACCGTGAAATTTTCAAAGGTGATAGAAAATCAAGTTGTGAAGACAACCTAAAAAGAATCACGTCAATTGGATCTGTAAAACTTGAGTTATGATAAAACCACTGAATAAAGGTGGTACTGTGCAGAAACTAGACGAGAAAACTTGTTTGAAACAAGTCGGATAAACAAGGCATGAAAGTTCCTTCAAACTACGAATTTTATTGATCAAAACACAAGAGGAACAGCTCCAAAGTCATCTACCACGAGCTCTGGCCTCTCTTGCTTATAGAACCAGCCCTTAGGCCAACCCAAACCTAACTAGGACTCTAATCCTACTCAATTCACGAATTGAAATTTTCAATAACTACTCAAGACTCTTCTATACGTAGATAGAAGCAATCTTAAGACTTCCAAACACCTTAGGAACATATCTCACATTCTCAAAACAACTCAAGTTTGTGACCTACAGGAAATCCTATAACCAACTCAAAACTTTCTATATTTGAGTAAAACACAACTTAGCCATAGCCTGAGTGCTTAACCTAGTCGGTTGGACCTTTCCGACCAATTCCTTACGTCCACATCTCTTCATCACGCCTCGAAACCATGTAGCCACGTCCATGCACTCCTTGAACACATGCAAAAATCTTCCAGCGACGTCCACTATACCTTAATATGCATTGTTCTTGATTCAAACCTACTGCGTAACCTCCCGATCAACTCAACCACAATTCGTCCCGAACATGGTTGTTGAACCTCATCTTCTCTCTAAGACTAGTTCAATAGATCCCGTCACCAGCCATGTCTTGAACTCAAGCAACACCTGCACATGAATAAACAACCAATAATTCTGAGCACAAGTCCTTAATTTGACTCTCTTTAGTTCCGATAACCACAACACCTTACGTGAGCACCTCACATAAGTATGTTCCAAACCTTAGCAAAAAGATATCAACCATAACCACCAAAACACACCAAAAACTTAGCAAAAGAATACTAAGCAAACTTTCCATAGATTTAAAACAAGTTTGAAATATTTCAAAGTAAAAGCAGAACCATTGCAATCTAGCTCCGGACCTTGCAAAAACTAACCGGACCTTGAACCGGAGCTTACCAAAGCTAGCTGGACCTAGCATTGGAACTTACCAAAGGTAGTTAGACCTAGTGCCGGAGCTTACCAAAGCTAGTCAGATCTGGCACCAGAGCTAACCAAATCTACTCACACCTAGGCAAAGAAGTCTGACCTAGCATTGGACCTTGGAGGAGCTACCCAAAACAAGCTGGACCTATCGTTGGACCTAGAATTGGACCTTGCAGGAGCTACCCACAACAAATTATTGGAAGCTTGCACGAACGAGTCACACGGTCCAGGTTTTGCGATCCAAACTCTCATGCTCATTCTGCTTTTGTTGCTTCTTTTGACCCAAAAGATATATCACATGCATTCACTAATGAATCTTGGATTATTGCCATGCAAGAAGAGTTGAAAATTTTGAAAGAAATAATGTTTGGAAACTTGTACCTCCACCTCAAGGTCACACTTTAATTGTAATTAAATAGGTTTTTAAAAATAAACAAAGTGAGGATGGGGTTGTGGTTAGGAATAAGGCTAGGTAGGTTGATCAAGGTTTCACACAAGTTGAAGGTCTAGATTTTGATGAAACTTTTGCTCTTGTTGCTAGATTAGAAGCCATAAGAATTTTGTTAGCTTTTGCTGCATCTAAAGGTTTCAAAGTTATATCAAATGGATGTTAAAAGTGCTTTTCTTAATGGCTACATAGAAGTGGAGGTTTATGTGAAGCAACAACCGGGTTTCGAAAATCCAGATTTTCCTAATCATGTTTACAAACTGTACAAAGCATTGTACGATCTCAAACAAGTCCCTAGAGCATGGTATGATAGGTTAAAAATATTCTTACTTGAAAATGGGGTTTACCATGGGCAAGGTTGATAAAACTCTTTTTGTACTCAAGCATGGAAATGACTCATTATTCGTTCAAGTGTATGTGGATGATATTATCTTTGGTTGTGCTTCTCATGATCTTGTGTCCAAGTTTTCAACTATGATGAGTTCAGAATTTGAGATGAATATGATGGGAGAACTCACATACTTTTTAGTGCTACAAATCAAGAAAACTAAGGAGGCAACCTTTGTGCATCAAACAAAGTATACAAGAGACCTTCTTAAGCGCTTCAACATGGATAAAAGAAAGACCCTTCGGACACCAATGGGTACAACAACAACACTTGAACTTGATGAAGTTGGTGACCTGGTCGATCAAAAAGAATATAGAAGTATGATTGGATCACTTTTGTACCTCACAACATCAAGATCTGACATACAATTCAGCGTATTTCATTGTGCACGGTTTCAAGCTTCCTCACGTACTTCACATTGTCAAGTTGTCAAAAAATTCTCAGGTACTTACATGGAATTCATGAATTAGGTATTTTTCTTCCTTCTTCCTCAACCGTTACTTTGAAAGCTTTTTTGGATGCTAATTTTAGGGGTTGTAGGATTGATAGGAAAAGTACTTCTGGTGCTTGTCATTTTCTTGATAATTCACTTGTTGCTTGGTCCTCTAGAAAACAAAACTCAGTTGCACAATCCACGGCTGAATCTGAATATGTAGCTGCTGCTAGTGCTTTCTCACAAATTCTTTGGATTGTTTAAACACTTAAGGACTATGGGGTTGATCTAGATAGTGTTCCACTTTTTTGTGATAACACTAGTGCCATTTGTATTTCTACAAACCCCGTGCAACATTCAAGAACAAAGAACATTAAAATTAAGTATCACTTTCTCCTTGATAATGTTGAAAAAGGTAACATTGTCCTTCACCATAAGATTCCGAATAACAATTGGCTGACTTTTCACAAAACCTTTGGATTTCACTCGTTTTTGTTACATTCGTAGTGAAATAGGGGTTATGCATCCTCATGACTTTAATTGAGGTGCAGTTTTGAAACTTGAGAAGTCTATGTGTGAATTTAAAATATAAATAATATGAGCATAGTATTTAATACATATATAAATTTGTGATTCCTTTTACATGCTGAAAGTTCTTACTACATTACTCATGTTACACATTTTGTAGTTTTTGCCATGACTAGTAATTGGAAAAATTACTTACACTAAATCTAGTCATGATCGAAATTTCTTGCTGTTTTGAACTTGTTGCATGCTCACAAGTACTTTTAATCAGAAAGAATTATTCAAGTAATCAACTCACATGTTGAGCTTTTATGGTCAAATATAAATTGAGAAAAGATCAAGAGAATATGCATGCATCGCACTTTTGTTTTTGAGATGGCTTATCATTGAACTTATATATGAACTTGGAAGAAGTTGTGTATGACTAAAACCATGTCCTTATGCTTCTGATTGTCAAATGGACATAGGCTTGGCTTGGTTGGTTAGAATATGGCAGTTGCACATATAATCTCTTGCAAATATCATACGACCAAAATTTGTGCTTAAAAGAAAATAAAATTGCAGTAGCAAGTGTCATGCTTTCAAGTCTTGAAATAGTTAAGTCTGTGAGGTCATGACTTGCTTAAATTGAAAATTACACTTGATCTCTAGCATGGTTTACACTACTTTATGTATCTCATTGATGTGATAGTGTAAGTTACTTGATAGTATGACTTTGGATGAGCTTTGTTTTATGTGTATATGTTATAATATGCTCATAACAATTGAAATTTCTCTTTTGAACCTTGCTGAATACATTGTCAAAGGGGAGAAATTGATCACACATTGCACATCTTCACAAGTGTTTTTGGCATGATTAAGGGAATATTTTTTGTTTTTCTTCTCATTTTATTTATGATTTACAAAGGGGGAGAAATATGCATAGGGGGATTTGTTTTCAAAACTTTTCATGTGAATAAGCCAATGTTTGGATTCTATGTAGTGTTGCCAACACATTCATCAAGGGGGAGATTGTGAGACCTATATGTGCTGAATACATTGGCTTTGACGATAAAAGTTTTGAATAATAACAAAACACCTATTTAACAAGGTCCGACTCTAGGTCCGAGCTCCTGCAAGGTCCGACGATAGGTTTGACTTGTTTTGGGTAGCTCCGGCAAGGTTCGACGTAAGGTCCGACTTGCTTTGGCTAGGTCCAACTTCTTTGTCCAGGTCCGACATATTTTGGTTAGGTCCGACTTGCTGTGGCTAGGTCCGACTAGCTTTGGTCAGCACTGACGCTAGGTCCGATAAGCTTTGGTAAGCTCCAGCGGTAGGTCCAACTAGCTTTGGTATGCTCCAGTGCTAGGTCCTGCTAGCTTTCGTAAGCTCCATTTCAAGGTCCGGTTAGCTTTGGCAAGGTCCGGTGCTAGGCTGCAATGGTTCTGCTTTTATATTGCAATTTTTCGAACATGCTTTACATCTATGGAAAGTATGCTTAGTATTTTTACTAAGTTTTTGTGTGTTTTGGTGGTTATGGCTGATATCATCTTGCTATGGTTTGCAACATGCTTATGTGAGCTGCTCACGTAAGGTGCTGTGGTTTTGGAGCTAACGAGAGTCAAGTCGAGGACTTGTGCTCAGAAGTATCGGTTGTTTATTCATGTGCAGGTGTTGCTTGAGCTCATGACATGGTGGTGACGGGATCCATGGGAACTAGTCTTAGGGAGAAGATGAGGTTCAACAACCAAGTTCGAGAGGAATTGTGGTTGAGTTGATCGGGAGGTTGCACATCATGTTTGAATCAAGAACAATGCATATGAAGGTATCGTGGACGTCGTTGGAAGATGTTTGCACGTGTGCATCAAGCGCATGGATGTGGCTGCATGGTCCCAAGGCGTGATGAAGAGATGTGGACGTAAAGAACTGGTCGAAAAGGTCCAACCGGCTGGATTATGCCTCAGGCTGCGGCTGAGGTGGTTATGGTTCATTTATGGAAAGATTCGAGTTTGTTTTGGTTGATTTCGTGTGGGTCACTAAGTTTAGTTGTTTTAGAAATGTGGGATACGTTCCTAAAGTGTTTGGAAGTCTTAAGATTTCTTCTATCTGCGTATAGAAGAGTCTTAAGCAGTTATGAAAAGTTTCAGTAGAAACTGAGTAAGATACGAGTTCTAGTTTGAGTTGAGTTGACCTTCGGGCTGGTTATATAAGCAAGAGAGGACAAATCTCACTGGGCACGACTTTGGGGCTGTTCCTCTTGTGGTTTAGTCAATAAATTCATAGTTTAAAGGAACTTTTTTACCTTGTTCGTCCAACTTGTTTCAATTATGTTTTTTCTTATCGAGTTTCTGCACAGCACTACCTTGCTTTGGTGGTTTTATCATAACTCGAGCTTTATAGTTCTAATTGATGTGATTCTTTTTGAGTTGTCTTCACAACTTGATTATCTATCATACATGAAAATTTCACGGTTATTGGATTTGTAGTTTTGGATCTACATGAGTTTCATTGCAGTGTTGCAGATCTGGTTTTTTCTCGGGTAGAACAGAATGACCTTCGTTCAATCTTTCGACCGTAACTTGAGTTTTTCTTAACGTTTTTCGTGATTCTTGTGGTCGTGTATTTGTGACTTGATTTACACAATCTATACTGGTTTTGTCATGATTGATCACTTTTATATTAGTCACACACATAATTTCTTAACAGATTTATTTTCTACCGAGGGGTTTTTGTTGCTTCCACTAAAAAAAGTTTTAAATCCACCATGCATCCCCCTCTGGTAGCTTTTCACGTGCTCTACGATCCGACAAAGGCATATTTTGGCTTCATATCCTTGCTTCTCCGTACACATAAAACTTGCTATAATGGATACTTTACTTGGAATTTTATCTCCATATCTGATCTTCCCGTACTTACCAATCTTGCCATTAAAGATAGCATGAAGATTGCCATACCTCAGCTGCGTATCTGATAACCTTGTATGCACTTTGAATATTTAAGGAAATAAATAACATAGGTAGCTGGCCATATAATGTAGCATATGAGTTTCTCTGTTCTCCCTGAATGCACCACACATGCACATTCTCTGTTCAGTACCAAAATATTGCAGCACACAAATCAAGTCTTCAGAGCAGATATCCCAATCACTTCACCTGATTTTTTACATTTCCCTCATGATGTTTCACCAATATTTTCGCCATGGCAAAAGTTCTTCCCAGGAATTTTGCTTGGAAAAAACAATTGTGAACACAATCGTTACACATCACAGCAAGATGTCCAACATTATCAAACAAAAATGAACATGACGACCAGATTTGGAACCCCTAACCAACCGCAGTCATGACCCTCGTCCTCCACTATCATGCACTAGCCTGCAGTAGTCTATATGCAGCACACTCACATAGTTGTAGCCCTGCCATCAATGCATGCGGTCACCTCGTCACTCTATCCGCTTCCTCTATTGCTCCCATCATTGCCACCACCGTATCAGACGTGGATGCAAGCGACAACAGATGCTAGACAAAGATCCGCTTGGATGGACCGTGTAGGTGGATGTTGAAGTTGTGAAGTCGATGATGACGGTGCAAAGGTCCTAGCATGACAGTGTATTGAAGGGAACTGTCTGCTCGACCATGTCCATGGCATGCCTCCTTACCCTGGCCCTAAGAAACTTTCCGACGTGCGCAATGACCTGAAACTTAACTGATTAGATTATTAGTCTAAAACCAATTGATCCGTATTTAAGCAACAGATGTAATACTGACGAGGTTCGGTACTCCAGCCACCAAAGAGTATAGATCAACCATTGTATTCCGGCAGGACACCACGCGCATCCAACGATTCAGAGCAAGGGATGGACGGCATGAGATGGCGCACTAGAGTCAATCTTGGGGGAATCAAACACCCTCAACATTTCTAAGTTCGTACCCGAGTCCCAGCTCGGTGACTCTGTAGTTGCTCCTCAAAGGGTCGGCATGGAGTCACACGGCCCCCGAAAGGCCCATGATTTGCTCAAGTGTACCGATAAGGATTTAATGGAATGTGAGCACAAAGCCCTGATCAGAATGATCCTTCAAAACATGATACCTTGTTCCACCCGCCCTTACGAAATAGGGTGACCGAGTTCCACTCAGATTTACCCGATAGATAGCTCACCGAGCTCGAGAATTTTGTCATTGAGGAAAATTTTCGACCAACTCAACCCCTGTGCCACGAACAGCTCCTGGACTGTGCGTAGAGCAAATTCGCGGAAACATTAACGCGACCCACACGATAGGGCACGAGGGCTCACCACAAAACTTGGGAATCACGACCAGGGTCAGCACCCTGCCGTTGAAAGTGCATCTAGGCATTCTCTTGTGGGTTTTGGACGATTGATGACAAACAAATGAGACCTTAATGAATTTGTTAAGATGAATGTAGGTTAACTAAGATTAGATAGTTGGTGCACTCAAAAAGGTGAAAAATGAAATGATGAAGAAAAAAGAAAAAGACAAGTTGATGAATATAGCGCAAAGTAGACTTAAATATATAGGATGCGTGTGAGAGACACATCCCAAGAGCTAAAAGTCATTGCGTAGGGGTAAGGTCTTAAAATCAACCTTAATAATTCACTGAGCACCAAACTAGTCCGTTCACAACCCGGACTACTCCGTTTAACTTTCTGTAATCTGACTCCACAATGCACCGGACTAGTCTGTTTATGGACCGTACTAGTCCTTTAAACTCTTTGATGTATCATTACACTATGCATCGGACAAGCATGTTCATTGACCGGACTAGTCCATTAAACTCACTGTTGTTTCATAACACTATTTACCATAATAGTCCATTAAACCCTCTGATGTTTCATAACACTATGCACCAGACAAGTCCGTTCCTGGATCAGACTAGTCCGAGAAACTTTCTGTTGTTCCAATACACAGGGCACCAGACATGTCCAAACACCGACTGGACTAGTCCGGTATACCTCACACATCTTAGAGTTTTTAGTGTGCGACACATTCCATGCAAATTTTACTCAGCACACCGGACAAGTTCGGTCCCTAGAGCGGACTAGTCTGGCCGTCAGAATCCCTAATGGTAATAATTTTGGAAACACTATAAATTGGAGATCCACGACCCCACAAACACAACTCTCGCATTCGACTGTCAAGAATTGAAACCCTAGCACTGCCACTCGTCCCAAGAGCACAAAAACACATCTCCCCACACATCTAAGGTCCTCAAAAGTACAAATAATTGAGTATTGAGATTTGGGATTGGGAGATCTGTAGGATCGAAGAGCACGTGAAAAGCTACCAGAGGGGGGGGGGGGGTGAATGGTAGATTTAAAAATCTTACGCAGCGGAAACAATTAAACCCCAAACCCTTTCGGCAGAAAAACGATCTGTTAAAAAAATCATGTGTGAGACTAATCTAAACGTGTTTCACCGTGACAAAAGTGATAAATATCAGAGATAATCAAGTCACGAAGACAACACAAAAAGAATCACTCAAATCCGACGAGAAAAACTCAGGTTATGATCGAAAGATCAAACAATGGTCAATCTGTCCTACTCGAGAAAAAACAGTTCTGGAATGCTGCAAAGAAACTCGTGTAGATCAAAAACCACAAATCCAATGACCGTGAAATTTTGACAGATGATAGATAATCAAGTTGTGAAGTCAACTCAAAAAAATCACGTCAATTGGATCTGTAAAACTCGAGTTATGTTAAAACCGCTGACGAAAGGTAGTGCTGTCTAGAAACTCGACGAGTAAAACTTGTCTGGAATAAGTCAGACGAACAAGGCACAAAAGTTCCTTCAAACTATGAATTTTATTCAATAGAACACAAGAGGAACAGCCCCAAAGTCGTATCTCATGAGCTCTGGGCTCCCTTGCTTATATAAACAGCCCTTAGGCCAACCCAATATCAACTAGGACTCCAATCCTACTCAGATCACGAATCCTAACTTTCCATAACTGCTTAGGATTCTTCTATACGCAGATAGAAACAATCTTAAGACTTACAAACACCTTAGGAACGTATACTACATTCCTAAACAACTCAAATTCGTGACACACACAAAATCCTAACATAACCAACTCGATACTTTCCATACCGAGCCATAACCGACTCCGCCGCAGCCAAAGTCATCAACCGGTACAATCCGATCCTTCCAACCAGATCTTTCCTTCCTTATTCCATCTTCGGAACCATGTTGCCACGGCATGCACCGCATGCATACGTGCGAACACCTTCCTTCGACGTTCAGTAACCTTCATATGCATTGCCCTTGATTCAATCATCCTGCGCGACCTCCTGATCAGCTCAACCACAGTTCCTCCTGAACTTGGTTGTTGGAACCTCATATCCTCCCCGAGACTAGTCCAATGGATCCCGTCACCAGCCATGACTTGAACTCAAGCAACACCTGCACATGAATAAACAACCAATCCATACGAGCCCAAGTCCTCGACTTGACTCAAGTTAGTTCCGAACACAACACCTTACGTGAGAACCTCACATAAGCATGTTGCAAAACCACAGCAACACGATATCATCCATATCAACCAAAACGCACCAAAAACTTAGCAAATGAATACTAAGCAATCTTTCCAACAATGTAATGCAAGTACGAAACATTGCAAATGAAAAGCAGAAGCACTGCGGTCAAGTTCCGGACCTTGCCAGAGCAAGCCGGAGCTTGACCCGGAGCTTACCAAAACTAGTACAATGAAGCACCTGCCGGAGCTTACCAAAACTAGTAGAACCTAGCGTCGAAGCTTACCAAAACTAGTACAACCAAGCTCCCGCCGGAGCTTATAAAACTAGTCGACCCAAAACCGGATCTAGACAAAGTACGTCGGAGCTTAGCAAAAGCACGACGGAGCTATCAAAAACATGTCGGAGCTATCAAAGACATGTCGGAGCTAAAGACAATACTTCGCCGGAGCTGACCAAAGCTAGTCGGACCTAGCATCGAACGTAATAGGAGCTACCCAAACCAAGCCGGACCTATCGTCGGACCTTGCTGTAGCTCAGAGCTAGAGTCGGACCTTGGTAAAAAGGTGTTTGGGTGATATTAAAAACTTTTATCATCAAAGCCAAGTGTATTCACTACAAGCCAATGTATTCAGCACACATAGGTCTTACAAGATCATTGTCTACGTGTCATTGAGCTCTTGGGGTTTGATCTCTTTACACTATTGCATCACTTGTAATCCTTTCGAGTGTATTAGATCACTTTTTCTACTGTCATCTTTGTGGGAGCCCTCAACGTGTGATGTTTCATCACCAACTCGGTGATTACCTGTGATAGTGGAATCAAGTCAGCCTTGTATGGTGACTTGATGAGGGAAACAGTTTGAAGAGACCTGGCACTATGTGGGCCTTCTCGACGAGGACGGATCTCTTTGGTGATATTGAACCTTAGTAAAAATCCGTGTCCCATGTGCTCATCTCTTTTACTTTTGAAATTTTCATCATCTAGGGAATTAGAATTGATCTATCAATTAACATTGTATTCCACGTGCAAGTTTGCAATTCTAATTGTTCAATCAAGTTTGTTTGAATAGTTGTTTAATTTCAGCTGCTATAACACATACAATTTCTGCTCCAACACTTGATCAGTTCACATAACACAAGCACACCACACTTGTCCGCATTTACGCTGGACAAGTTTGGTCCACCAGGAATTTAATGATTTGATTAAGTGTGCAAAAAAACTTTCAAAGCCTATTCACCCCCCTCTAGGCCACATTCAATTGGTATCATAGCTAGGTTCTCCATTTATCAGACTCACCACTCAGAGAGATCAATGGCCTATGACAAGAACAATAAGATCCCAAAGCTGCCTAACACCGAAGATGAACAAGACACCAAGGCATTCGATATATCCAAGGAATACAAACATGATGATGAAGAAGTGTGTCAACTCAAGGCGCTTCTAAGAAAGAAAATTCTAAGCAAAAAGTGCAAGGAAGAAGATGATAAGACGATGGGAAGTGGTCATTATGACTACTCGCGATATCCTTATAATTACGATCGTCTTAATTCCAACAACCATTATCTTTCAATTCCTATGGGAAAGCCTCCTCATTTCGATGGAAATGATTATACCATGTGGAAGTACAATATGAAAATGCACCTTATCTCCTTAAACCCCAGTCTTTGGCATGTTGTGTGTACAGGTGTAGATATCTCGGATACCGACGATGAACTCACTCCAGAGCAAGAGCAAGAAATTCAACGCAACACACAAGCTGTTGGAGTGATCACTTCTTCCGTGAGCCGAGAAGATTTTACCAAGATTGATGGACTAGAAAGTGCCAAGGAAAAATGGGATACACTCAAGACCACCCATGAAGGAAATCACCCAGTTCGTGAAGCGAAAATTGAAATGCTTGAAGGAGAATTGGGGAGGTTTGCCACTGAGAAGGGTGAATCACCTCAAGAGATGTACAACCGAATGAAAGAACTCATCAAAAAGATAAGGTCCTATGGGAGCAAGAAGTGGACTTACCATGAGGTGGTCAAAATGATGATTAGAGCATTTATGCAAAGAAATGTCACCTTGTGCTCTATGATCTCACAAAATGACTCCGGATGAACTATTGGTCAAGATTATCAACCATGAGATGATGGACACAATATGTCGAAGACTTAGCTGAACTTACCTCCTCCACGAAGAAGGAAGTTGCCCTCAAATCAACTTCCAAGCCTAAAGGAAAGAAAGTTTGTGAAGCACAAGATGAAGAAGACACAAGAGATATGAGCACCGGTTTGGATGAAGAAGAGATGGTGCTGTTCATCAAGAAATTCAAGCGCATGATGAGAGGAAGGAAGGACAGCAACTCAAGTGACGGGAAGAGCAAAGAGAAAGGAAAATCAAAGGCATGACGTACCTGCTAAAACTGTGGCGAGTACGGTCACTTTATGGTTGACTGCACATATGAAGAAAATAAGAAGAATAAGGAAGCAAAGCAACAATAGAAGAAGACCTTCAAGAAAAGAAGGCAAGCTCACCAAGCGCACATTGGCAAGGAGTGGGACTCAAACGACGAGTCCTCCTCCGACGAAGAAGAGGAGATGGCTACCGTTGCCATCAAGAAGCCTACCAAGAAGTCTACGCTCTTCTCGAACATGGGAGGACGGGAGACTCATAATCATACTTGTCGCATGGCTAGGGAAGGCAAGAAAAAGGTTCGACTTACACCTCGCTCGCTTAATTCCTCCATTGATGATTTTGATAGCTCTAGTGAAAATGAGGAAATGTTTAAAGGTTTAAGTAAAACTGCTTTAAAGAAAATGAAAATGTTGTCAGATGAAATTTTTGAGAAGGAGAAGCTTGTCAACTGACAAGAAGATATGCTTATTCGCAAAAGGAAGAGATATCAAGAGGTTGAGAGACTCCTTGAGCTTGAGAAGGAGAAGAGAAAGTCACTTGAGCTTGAGCAAGCTTTGAGTAAGGAAACTTACTCAAAACTAGAAGACTCATACATTGCAATCAAAGATGAACTTGCTAACTTGTCAAAAGTTAAAAAAATCCTTAAAGTGCAAGTTGAGTCACTCAAGCAAAGTGACTCCTCCTCCTCCAAAAGCTTACCTTCCAAAGGTGTAAATTTGGCAACAACTATAACTTGCACATGCTCTAGTAAGAAAATATTGTTAAAGATGATTCTTCTGTTTCACACGCTAAACATCCATCCCAAAGTGGCATCTTTGACAAGGAAAAGATTAAATATGCACGTAGTGCATATATGGTCGCTAGACCTCCTAACGTCAAAGATGGTATTTGGTTTACTAAAAATAAAAACATGTCCACTAATGTTTAGGTTAAAAAGCAAATTACTTTTGCTAAGGAAAAATCACATGAATCTAAATTGCATTTACTATTCTGTACTTTTGATGCTTCCTATGTACTCATGAAAGATAAAACTGGACATGTCTTTGCTAAATATGCAGGGCCACGCCACAAGAACTCAAAAATTTTTGTGTGGGTTCCCAAGACTCTTGTGACTAATCTTCGCGGACCCAAGCAAGCATGGGTACCTAGAACCAAGAAATAACTCTGTTTTGCAGGCCTACGCCTCCGGTGGATCGAAATGGGTGCTGGACAGTGGATGCACTAATCACATGACCGGAGAGATGAGTATGTTCGTGGAGTATGAGCACAACGCGAATCCAAGTGAAGGAATATACTTTGGCGACAATAGCCAAGAAAAGGTCCTTGGTAGCTGTAAAATTGAAATTTCTTCTCGGCATACTCTTTCAAATGTTTTACATGGCAATTCTCTAGATTATAATCTTTTGTCCATATCTCAGCTATGCGACAAAGGATATAATTGTTTATTCACTAATGAGGGTGTGAGTTTTTTTTAGAAGAAGCGATGACTCGATTGCATTCAAGAGAATGTTGAAGAGAAAGCTTTATCTTGTTGACTTTAACAAAGATAAAGCTAAACTCAACAATTGCTTGGATGCGAAAACTAACATGGTACGACTATGACATAGACCGCTAGCCCATGTTGGGATGAGGAATCTGAGGGAACTTCTAAAAGGTGGTCACATCCGAGGTTTAAAAGATGTTGTTTTTGAGAAAGACAGGTCGGGCAGTGCATGCTAGGTAGGAAAACAAGTTAGAGCACCACACCCCACCAAGAACGTGATGACTACCTCAAGACCGCTGGAACTTCTTCACATGGACCTCTTCGGTCCAATTGCTTATATAAGCATCAACAGTAACAAATACGAATTAGTTATTGTTGATGATTTTTCTAGATTTACCTAGGTATTTTTCTAGTATAATAAATCAGAAACTCAGGGAATCCTCAAGAAATTCTTAAAAGGGCACAAAATAAATTCTCCTAACCGTAAAGAATATCAGAAGTGACAATAAAATGGAGTTCAAGAATACTCAAGTTGAGGCGTACCTAGATGAAGTAGGAATAAAACATGAAATTTTGGCACCCTACTCCCCTCAACAAAATGGGGTGGCCGAAAGGAAGAAAAGGGCGCTCATCGAGATAGTGAGAACAATGCTAGATGAATATAAGACTTCGGATCGGTTTTGGGCTGAAGCGGTAAACACCGCTTGTCACGCCACAAGTCGGCTATATCTACACCTACTTTTGAAGAAAACGCCATATGAGCTCCTCACTGGTAACAGACCAAATGTTTCATTCTGAACAAGAAAACAAGGAGTTTGAAGTTCACTTCGAAATCTGATGAAGGGTTCTTGCTTGGTTATGATTCGAACACCTACGCCTATCGTGTCTTCAACAAAGTCTCTTGCATTGTTGAAACTGCACGTGACGTAGTGTTCGATGAAACTAACGGCTCCCAAGTTGAGCAAGTTGATAAGTGTGTGCTAGATCAAGAATAAGCCCCATGCCAGGTATTTAGGAGGATGGCACTTGGTTTTATTCGACCTCAAGAGCAACCATAAGACTTAAGTGCTCAAGATGAACCTCAACAGGAAAGCAATGATCAAGGGGGATCTCATGCACAAGATCAACATCAGGAAGATCAAGATGATCATGGAAGCAATGATCTAGGAGGAGACATTGACAATGAAGAAAATGAAGAGCAAGCAACTTCACAAGTCCCTCACCCAAGAGTACATCAGAATATACAAAGAGATCATCTGGTCAACAACATCATTGGAGACATTGCTAAGGGAGTAACCACTAGATCTCACATATCTAATTTCTATGAATATTACTCGTTTGTCTCTTTTCCGGAACCATACATGGTAGATTAAGCACTAAAGGATCCAGATTGGGTGATTGCAATGCAAGAGGAGCTGAACAACTTCAAGAGAAATGAAGTATGGGAGCTTGTAGAAAGACCAAAGGAGAACATCATGGGAACCAAATGGGTCTTTTGGAACAAGCAAGACGAACATGGAGTGGTAACAAGAAATAATGCATGACTTGTGGAAAAATGTTACTCACAAGTCGAAGGTTTGGACTCCGACAAAACTTTCACTCCCGTAGCTAGACTTCAGTCCATTCGTATTTTATTAGCATACGCTACTCACCATAATTTTAAGCTGTATCGAATGGATGTCAAAAGTGCTTTCCTCAATGGTCCCACTAAGGAGGAAGTGTACATGGAGCAGCCACCAGATTTGAAGATCAAGAGTACACCAACCATGTGTATAAACTGCGTAAGGCTCTCTATGGCCTCAAGCAAGCTCCCCGAGCTTGGTATGAGTGCCTTACAGATTTTCTAACTCAAAATGGTTTTAAAATTGGACAAGCTAATTATACTTTGTTTACAAAACATTTTGATGATCATCTATTTGTATGTCAAATTTATGTTGATGATATCATTTTTGGTTCTGCTAATAAATCTTTATGTGAAGAATTTAGCAAAATTATGACAGACAGATTTGAGATGTTGATGATGGGCGAATTGAAGTTCTTCTTGGGACTCCAAGTGAATCAATTAAGGGAAGGAACCTTCATAAGACAAAACAAGTACACGCAGGACATCCTCAAGAAGTTCAATATGGACAAAGCCAAGCCCATCAAGACACCCATGCCAACTAATGGACATCTCGATCTCAATGAAGATGGACCAAATGTGGATCAAAAGGTATATCGATCTATGATTGGTTCATTACTTTATTTATGTGCATCTAGGGCATATATCATTCTTAGTATATGTATGTGTGCAAGGTTTCAAGCCGCTCCTAAAGAGTGCCATTTAATAGCTATAAAAAGAATTGTAAGATACCTTGTGCACACACCTAACATGGGCCTTTCGTATCCCAAAAGATCCAAATTTAACTTAATAGGATATTTCGATGCCGACTATGTAGGATGCAAAGTCGATAGAAGGAGCACATCAGGAACTTGCCAGTTTCTTGGCAGATCCTTAGTTTCATTGTCATCTTAAAAGCAAAACTCCATTGCTCTTTCCACAGCCGAAGTGGAGCACATTGTAGATGGTAGTTGTTGCGCACAACTACTTTGGATGCGACAAACTCTAAGGGATTATGGTTACAATCTGAACCATATTCCATTCCTATGTGATAATGAAAGTGCTATAAAAATTGCACAATCCAGTAGAACACTCAAGAACTAAGCACATAGACGTTCGTCATCATTTTCTAAGAGATCATTCACTAAAAGGTGATATAGTAATTTCACATGTTAGAACTGAAAAAAACCTTGCAGATATATTCACAAAGGCACTAGATGAGCAGTGATTTTGTGAGCTAAGAAATGAACTAAATATACTTGACTCTTGAACGTGGCTTGAAACACTGTATACCTGCTTGAATCTGCAAAGTTTACTTACTTTGAGAAAAACTATCCCTTATCTTGATTATCTCTTGAAAGCTATTTAAATTATTGAATCTTGGTGAATTATGACCATTGTATTACTGTTGATTGCTTATTGGTCATGTTCATCAAGATTATTTGTGAAATGATGTCCAAACTTCCAATATCACCTTGGTTCTTATTCTGATCAGTCCAGCTGACCCTGTCTAGTCCGGCGTTAGCATCGGACTAGTCCGTTGTTTTAGACTAGCCCAGCCCTAGTTCGGCGTACCAGACTTGTCCGGCCCTATACCGAACTAGTCCGTATCTTTAGGGTTTAAACCCAGCCCAATGCCCAGACCTCTTCTTCCTCCTCTCACAATCGAATTTGTGTAAAATCCCTGTTTTTCTTTAATATGAAGTTCAGTTACCTGTTTGTTTTCAACCATAGTAAAGATCAATTATGGTTATACACATGAACTTGATCTCATCAAAAATAATTCTTTTACTCATGTTAAATGTTATTGACATGGGGATTGGACTTCACCAATGACCCTAGGATTATTCAAGTGACCTCCCTGCAAATTTTGGATTTTATTGAATGGATTTTGATAGGGCATAACACTATGCCATACAAAATAAATTCAAATTAATTCGAATATAGCACTGCACATGTAGGCCCTGTCAAAATATTGAAATCTGAGGCTATACATTTTTCCATGGCACCCTAATATTCCAAATAGCCTTCCTACCAAGTTTCGAGAATTTTGAATTCCAATTGCTATTTTATTTGTGACGCTTAGCAAATTCATGCCATAATTAGGTTCAAAGGGTGAATTCTGTTCAAACTTATTTGAACATAAAATTTTAACACACCATCATCATCAGCGTGACTTGCTTGACTTATCCATGAAGTTTCATAATTTTTGAAGCTCCTTTGCTATTTAATTCAGGGACTCCATTGAATTTCATTCAAATTCAAATTCAAATTTGAAAATTAATTGAAACTTGATCAATTTGAAGTTTTGATTCTTGAATCAAATTCAAGATATTTAGTTGAGCCTATTCACAAATTGGAATGAATTTTGGACAAGTATTGGTGGGTGAATTCAGTGTACAGAGAAGATAAGCTTGGAGAGGGAGGTGGGACCCACTGGTCAGTGTGACAAATTCGCCCCTGTTCTTCCCAGGGTGCCACCTCCCGGCACGCAGCTGCCACAGAGCTGCTTGCCTCCTTGCTTGAACTCCAGCTGCCTCCAGCTCATCCCCAGGCTCCTCCTTATCACCTCTTCCGCCCCCAAGTCGAGTTCTTCCTCCCCATTCCATCCCTAGTGCTCAAAGTTCATTCCCGGCGAGTTTTTCCCCTCCCCCTCGAAATTCAGCAAGGAGCAACGGTATTGCTCCAGTTTCTTCACTTTGGGTTATTCCCCAACCTCTTGGGAAACTCCTTGATCATTCTCCTTCACAGTTCGAGGCTCCCCATCGACAACTTGAAGATTTTCGGGCCGCCAACGAACTCCTCTGTTGTGCTGCCTCTGCTGCTCCGTGGAACCGCAGCTATGGCCACTAGCAAGCTTCAATCCTTTAAGGAAAAAGGTTCGCAATCATGCCTAGTTCATGCTCGCAATGTTTCAGCTTTTGTCATAGCTTGTAGCTTGGGTTTTCCTCGAAGAACCGACACTTAGTTCTTTTGCATGCCGTGGTTCTTCACCCAAATTTGGGTTGCACGTGCAATAATTCTTTAATTTGCTTAGCATGTAGCTTATACTCATTCTCGCGCACACCCTTGCCAAAAGGCCCAAAAGTTATCGACCACACGCATAGAAATCAGAGTTCCTGCGGTTGCCGGTTGAAGATCCGCGGGTCGCCGTCGAACTTGTCTTTGCGGCCATTTTCACCTCAATAGGAGTTCATTTTGGTCATCCTTGTGATCTTAGGGTGCTTCTCGATCATGTATCGTGTGATTTAGGCCCTTGCCAAGGCAAATTCGTGTTTTCTGAAACCCTAACCCCCGCTGCCGCCGTCGAGACCTCATCTCCGGCCGCCAATCGCCTTACATCGGGTTTTAGGTGGGGGCGGCGAGTTTGGAGGTCCACCGTGCCTTGGAACAGGCTGCGGCGAGGGGCTGCCGTCGGGCGCCGCCCGAGAGCACCGGCGCGAGGTTGAAGACGACTCGGGGTGGGCCTCGGTCGTCAGTCTAACCAGCGCGCGCCCCGCATTTGGTGCGGCCGAGGATCGCATGCGGCTATGCGGGTTGAATCTGCGGCCCCCGTGCAGCTTCATCCCGATTGGCCCATTTCAAATTTGTGGGCCCAACCCTTTATTCAAATGTTTTCCAATTGGAATTTTATTCCAGATTTTGCCCCAACTTGGAAAATCCATAACTTCTTGTTGAAAGTGCATCTAGGCATCCCCGTGGCTTTTGGATGATTGATGACGACAATTAAGAGGCTAATGAGCTAAATTGATCTTAAGCACAGGTACAAGGATTGAAATGAGATGAAAACCCTCAAAAAGGAAAAGGAGAAAATGGGTGTCAAAGACTTAAGCTTACAAATTAAGGTTTCTATAATATTGAGCTTATATGAGCCGTATCATGTGATAGGGTTGATATATCATGTGCATTGAGATCATACCAAGGTGCTCAAAGTGGTTGTTTAGAGAAAAACCTAAGTGAGAAGCCTAAAATGAGAAAAATCCTAGGAGGCCATACTAGTATGACCATGGCAGACAAGTCCATTTTGAGACGGACCAAACGTCCCTGGAGTGAATCTGAGTGAATTTGGAGCTAAGTCGAAAAAGTCCGGACTTGTCCATTTTTGGACGGACTAAAGCTCTCTGGAGTAGTTCGGACTTGTCCGTCTGGGTACGGACTTGTCCGTTTAAGACTTAGTGTGATAAACCGAGAGAAACCCTAGGGGGCCGGACTAGCCCGCCCCTGTGGCCGAACTAGTCTGGGCCAACCCAGAAGAGTCCACTTTGGGACGGACCAAGCGGTTCTTTTCCACTTCGGACTAGTCCGTTTTGGGCTGAACTAGTCCGTTGTCTAGTGACCTTTTGAATTTGGAAATTTGGCGAGTAGCGTGACGTTCGTTGCTCAGTGTGGAAGTTGTCAGGAACTGACCAGAGGTCAGTGGTCCCATACGGCCGGACTAGTCAGCGGTCAGAGGCCGGACTAGTCCGCCCCTCTACTGAGGTCGGCAGTAGGGGCTCGGGACCCCTATAAAAAGGGGACCCCCAGGCTTATTTGAACAAGTCTTGAACCCTAGCGCCGCCACAAGCATCCTAAAGCCTTCCAAAGCCTTCTACTCGTCCTACTTACCCTCTAAGAGCAAATCTTGAATAGATTAGGGTTTGGGGAGGAGTGTAAAGGAAGATCATCGCGCTTTGGCTCTCGCTTTGATCTCTTGCACATTGTGTTGTGTTGTGTGGCTTGTGTGAGTTGCGCTTCGTGTTCTCCTCATTGTATTGATTTGTGGGAGCCTCAAGTTGTGAGCAACCCCATCAAACTTGGTGATTAACCATTGATATAGTGGAAACCAAGCCGACCATCGTGGTGGCTTGGTGAGAGAAGAGTCAAGTGATACCTGGTCCTTGTGTGGACTTCTCAATGTGGAGGTAGGCTTCTTCATGGATATGAACCACAGGATAAATCTCGTTTCACTTGTCTTTCCTTTTTCGCGATCACTAGTATTGCTAATAGGGTTCATATTGCTCTTATTGCTCTACACTTTGATCATTGTTGTAAACTTGCAATCTAAGTGTTTAAACTTCACAATCTGAGATTTACAAGTTTACTACACTTTGCTTATCTCCTTGGTGAATTTTAATTCCGCAAATAACTTGTAGAAATCAGGTTTTAAGGTTTCCACCCTGTGCTAAGCGGACTAGTCCGACCCTGTGCAGACTAGTCCAGCCACAGGAATTTAATCTTGTTTGATTAAGTGATTTCAGGTATTATTGCCTATTCACCCCCCCCTCTATGCGACTTTCATTTGGTATCACAGCAGGATTCTCCCCAGGAGTCTAAAAACTCGGAGAAGTAATGGTCGGAAGGGGTGACAACGAAGTTCTAGTAGTCGTCGATGACATCAAGACGAAGAACATTGATGTTCTTCAAGATGATCCGAATGACAACGAAGAAGATCGGATGCTCAAAGTACGGCTTTGTGAGAAGCTCAATGTGCCCAAGAAGGAGATCAAGCCAATTGGTTCGACGATGTTCTTCAAGATGTTCAGCAAGGAGCTTGCTGAGTTTGGAGAAGCTGGAACTTCCACCGCAGCCCCGACTGATGATGATGATGACCATCTTTACCTGGAGGCCACGAAGAGCGACAGCGGGCGCCAAGGCGGCAATGATGAGGATGACTCCGACGATGAGTAGACCTAAGGTCCCTTCCTCTCTTATTTTCCTTTTTGGTGTCTTGATGCCAAAGGGGGAGAGATAGCTTGTTAGGGGCACATAGATCTAGGGGGAGAGATATAGGGGGAGAGTTGAAGGGAGAGATAAAATAGATTATGTTGACAGAGTATTGATCTATGAAGGAATTATGTTTTAAAACTCTTTTCAAGTTGTATTGTAAGACTTAATCTATGTATTCATGTATCTTGCCTAAATTTGTGATGTGTTGCCTCATTTAAATGTCTATCTTGCATAATTGTTGTCTTATCACACTTTATGAACACATCACTTAAGTACCCCACCATAACATGCATATTTATGGGAACTCTCTCAATCACTCTTACTCATGATGCATACATTTAGGGGGAGTCACTCATACAAATACATGCTATGAAAACAAATTATTATCCTTATTGTTGAAGTCTTAATGTGTTGTCATCAATTCACCAAAAAGGGGGAGATTGAAAGTGCATCTAGGCATCCCCGTGGGTTTTGGATGATTGATGACAACAATTAAGAGGCTAATGAGCTAAGTTGATCTTAAGCACAAGTACAAGGATTGAAATGAGATGAAAACCCTCAAAAAGGAAAAGGAGAAAACGGGCGTCAAAGACTCAAGCACAGATATTAGGGTTTCTATGCATATATGAGCCGTATCATGTGAGAGGGTTGATATATCATGTGCATTGAGATCATACCAAGTAGGCTCAAAGTGGTGGTTTAGAGAAAAACCTAAGTTAGAAGCCTAAAATGAGAAAAACCCTAGGAGGCCGGACTAGTCTGTCCATGGTAGACAAATCCGTTTTGAGGCTGATTAAACGTCCCTGGAGTGAATCTGAATGAATTTGGAGCTATGTCCGAAAAGTCCGGACTTGTCTTGTTTTGGACGGTCTAAAACTCTCTGGAGTAGTTCGGACTTGTCTGTCTGGGTACGGACTTGCCCGTTTGAGACTTAGTGTGATAGACCAAGAGAAACCCTAGGGGGCCAGACTAGTCTGCCCCTGTGGCCGGACAAGTCCGGGACAACCCAGAAGAGTCCGTTCTGGGATGGACCAAGCAATTCTGTTCCACTTCGGACTAGTCCGTTTTGGACCAGACTAGTCTCTTGTCTAGTGACCGTTTGAATTTGGAAATTTGGCGGGTAGCGTGACAATCGTTGCTTAGTGTGGCAGTTGTCGAGAACTGACCAGAGGTCAGTGGTCCCATAGGGCCGGACTAGTCTGGGGTCAGAGGCCGAACTAGTCTGCCCCTCTGCTAAGGTTAGCAGTAGGGGCTCGGGACCCCTATAAAAAGGGGACCCCCGGGCTCATTTGAACAAGTATTGAACCCTAGCACCGCCACAAGCATCCTAGAGCCTTCCAAAGCCTTCTAGTCGCCCTACTAACCCTCTAAGAGCAAATCTTGAAGAGATTAGGGTTTAGGGAGGAGTGTAAAGGAAGATCATCGCGCTTTGGCTTTCGGTTTGATCTCTTGCATATTGTGTTTTGTTGTGTGGCTTGTGTGAGTTGACCTTCGTGTGCTCCTCATTGTATTGATTTGTGGGAGCCTCAAGTTGTGAGCAACCCCATCAAACTTGGTGATTAACCATTGATATAGTGGAAACCAAGCCAGCCATCATGGTGGCTTGGTGAGAGAAGGGTCAAGTGAGACCTGGTCCTTGTGTGGACTTCTCAATGTGGAGGTAGGCTTCTTCATGGAGATGAACCATGGAATAAATCTCGTTTCACTTGTCTTCCCTTTTTCGTGATCACTAGTATTGCTATTAGGGTTCATATTGCTCTTATTGCTCTACACTTTGATCATTGTTGTAAACTTGCAATCTAAGTGTTTAAACTTCACAATCTGAGCTTTACAAGTTTACTACACTTTTCTTATCTCCTTGGTGAATATTAATTCCGCAAATAACTTGTAGAAATCAGGTTTTAGGGTTTCCACCCTGTGCTAAGCGGACTAGTCCGACCCTGTGCAGACTAGTCCGACCACAGGAATTTAATCTTGTTTGATTAAGTAGTATTATTGACTATTCACCCCCCCTCTAGGTGACTTTCATTTGGTACCAGGGCAGGATTCTCCCCAAGAGTCTGAAAACTCGGAGAAGTAATGGCCGGAAGGGGTGACAACGAAGTTCTGGTAGTCGTCGATGACACCAAGACGAAGAACGTCGATGTTCTTCAAGATCATCCGAATGACAATGAAGAAGTTCGAATGCTCAAAGCACGGCTTCGTGAGAAGCTCAACGTGCCCAAGAAGGAGATCAAGCCAATTGCTCCAGTCAACATCGACAACGGGAGTAGTTCACAAGACTACTCCCGATATCCTTACCATTATGAGCAACTTACCGCGAGCAACCATTATTTGTCTATTCCCATTGGCCAACCTCCTTAGTTTGACAAAAATGATTATTCTATGTGGAAGCATAATATGAAGATGCATCTCATTTCCTTAAACCCTAGTTTGTGGCAAATTGTAATGACATGTGTTCATCTTCCAAAGAATGAGGAAGACATCACTCCGGAGCAAGCCGTTCTTCTACATCGCAATGCTCAAGCTGTTGGAGTGATTACCTCCTCATTGACTCGTGAGGAGTTCAACCGCATTTTAGGGTTGGAGGTTGCCAAAGAGATTTGGGATACCCTCAAGACGACGCACGAAGGCAACCACGTCATTAGGGAGGCAAAGATCGAGATGATCGAAGGAGAGCTTGGGAGATTCACCATCATGGAGGGTGAATCTCCCCAAGATATGTATGACTGCCTCAAGACTCTCATCAATAAGAGTCGGTCATATGGAAGCACCCGGTGGACCGACCATGATGTAGTAAAGAGGATGATTCGAGCATTCACAATACAGGAAACACAGTCATTTGCGACGGCCAACCGTATTTGCGACGGCCCGCAGATGGCCGTCGCTAATCAGATTAACCATCGCAAACATACAATTATTTGCGATGGATGTCTAAAATTGCCGTCGCAAATAAGTAGGCCGTCGCAAATTAAGCTTATTTGCGATGAACTTTTCCGTTAGCCGTCGTAAATAGTGTTAATTGCAACGGCTAACCCTAGGGCCGTCACAATTAAACTGGCCAGCGCAAGTTAAAGTCCTATAACATCGGGCCGAGCTCATTCTCTTCGTCCTATCCCTACGCGCCCCACTTCCCTCCGCTCCGCTCCGCCCCTGTCCCCGCTGCCCCCGCTCCCGCTCCCGCCGCCGGCCCGCCGCGCCCACGCCACCCCCGGCCTCGCCGCCCCCGGTCTGCCGTGCCCCCAGCCTCACCATCCCCAGTCTGCCGCGCCGCCGGCCTCGCCGCCCCCGACCTCGGCCCGCCGCGCCCAGCCGCCTGGCCCGCCGTGCCCCCGGCCTCACCGGCCCTGGACCGCCGTGCCCCCGCTGCGCCCCCGCCGCCCCCAGCCCACGAAGCCTCCGGCACCGAGGTGAGCTCAGCTTTTTTTGCTTTCATTTTAAAATCCATATGCACAATAGGGAATTATTCCTACAAATTATATAGATACACAATAGGGAATCATGCATGGTAGTTAGGGTTATTGGGGGCTTTAACCATGCCATCTGATAGTCCTTGGGTATTGAGTCAGATGGTTGGGAAAGAGTGAAGGCTTGAAATGTGGGAGCAGGAACAACATTCCCAGTAGGATTTGGAGCCAAGAAGACCCCCGGGCCGTGAAGCTTATCCAAGGGATGTTTTTTATTTGCATTCACGCCTTTGTGAAAGAGCCGCTGTAAAGTTTCTTTAACTCTTTGCGCAGTTTCATAATGGTCCTTGCAACGGCTATAATGCATCATGTAGAGTTGTATTTCAAGATGATGTGGTATGAATTGATATAGTGAAATGTATTGACCTTGATAATTGTAGGGATTATTTTTCTACATTGTAATTCACTCTTAGGTTTGTTACTAGGACTACAGGTTCATTATTCACCAAATATAGAGCAATATTCTATTTCCACGCCGCCCCTGCACTGCCGCTGCCGGCCCGCCCCCTGCCCCCCCGCTGCCGGCCCGCCCCTGGCCCCGCCGCCCCTGTGATTATCTAGGTTAATTTCCTTTAGCCCATTTAAACCCTCTCTCTTCCTAAACTGTAGCTCCACCCAAAAGCATAGCACAACCCAGCCCACCCAACAGCCCAGGACAACCGATCCCCCTTCATCCCTTCCACGAACGCCCGTGCTCCCCATTTGCTCGCCCGCCTCCAGAACCTCGAACTCCCATGTACCCCCCCCTAATTGGCGGCGGATCTCCCTATCCTCCTTCATCCCTTCACAACTCCGCTCCTCTCTAACCGGCAGCAGATCTGGCACCCCCGTCGCCAGCGGCGGATCTGGCATCTCCTCCTCTCCACTGTGCTGGAATCTAGCACCCCGCCAACGGCGGATCTAGCGCTTCCGTCTCCGGATCTCTGGCGCCGGAATCTGCCCCCCTCCATCCTACGAGGAATGGCCGCCTATACCCCAACGCAAGGCGGAAGGCCTGCGCCTTGCGCTCAGGCGCGCCCAGGCGAGCGCCTAATGGCGCCTTCCTAAACACTGATTATTAGATAAAAGGGAAACACAATTACTACAAATTTTGTTTTTTTAGCACTAGAGTAACCTCTTAAAGCTAAAAATTAGGTTATTAACCATTGTGTTTTAGCGAGTGAGGGACTTGCTTCTGTATCAACCAAAAACATCATAATATGGTGATCTAGCTGGCCCAATTATATTCAGTTCTTTAAGTGTTCTAGCTATTTTTATCAAATCGGTCTTGACATAATGCATTTTCTTTACATTGCTCAGGTCCCCTCCCCACCGTGCACACTCAGATCCACTTCACTGCTCAGGTATGGCACCATCATTCTTCTCATATTGTATATGACAGAGTACAATGCTTTGAACTGAATATGACGACTTGTTGCTCTTATAGTAGATGCCCTTATATGTATAATGTTCCAACTGTTTTTTATCAAACTTTTAATGATATAACACATTTTTTTTAGATTTGCATCACCATGTTACTAGTTCAGCCTATGTCAAGTGTGTGGTCTAGATGTTGCTAGATGATTATGTTTTTTTAGGTTTAGATAATTTTTTGTCTTGCTTTGGTAAATATGTTTATTATGCAGGTTACTAGAATTAATAATTTTTTTCTCTTGTTCTTTTGATTGCGTGAATGTTTTGAATTAATAATTTTTTTCTATTATGTTTAGTGTATGTTTGAACTTTAGTGCATTCATATAATGTTTTTGAGTGACTACATAATATATATAAATATAGGGGTTTTGGGTCGGCTCGGACCAACACGGAAGGGCACGACACGTAATATGTCACGGCCCGGAACTGGTTGGTAAGGACGTCAATGACCCACGATTGCGTGGACGGTGGAAATGAATGTGGAATTATCATCTAAGACCAACTTTCCTCTCACTCTTTCTCTAGCTCTTTCCTCTCTCTTAAATGACCTCAAAATGAAAATGAGCAACGTCACCTATAGCAATGTATTACCCGTTTTGGATTGGCACGTCTCACATGCCATTGGCACGTGAGACGTGCAGGTTCGGAATTGTCCCATTTTGGACAGCCTCAGAGTGACCGAGGAGGTGTGGCTTGTGACGAGATGCGGGTCCGGATTTGGACGAGATTTCGGTGGCGTAACCCTGTTGTTCTCTGCTGCACCATTTTTGGGTGTGCAGTGGAGAACAACGGGGTTATGCTGCCGAAATTTTGTTCGAATCCGGGTCACGGGTCTCATCATGAGCACACTCCGCTTGGTCACTCTTGGGTGGGTTTAGGATCTATCTGCTTAGGTTTTAGGGCCGTGACATAACATAACAATACATTAACGACAATTTCTTTCGCGTTAAACTGCAGAGCCAAACATGGGTGAAGACTGCAGTTGGATGTATACTGGCCGGAAGAGCAGAACTGGTGGTCACTCGGATGAGTGGTTTATCAAGTTAGATCAATTTTTGGATCGAGCATTTTTGTTGTTGTGACGCCCAGTTCCGAAAAATGAACCAAGCTAACGCATATGTGTGCCCAGGATGTTCAACACACATACACGAGTGCATTCACAAAAGAGTATACAGAAAATTACCACAGAAAAAGATTAATTAACCAAATTTTATTACGCAAAACATATTATCCTCAAATGCAACCTATAATGAATATTTATGACAAGTCCAACTAATGCAGCGGTAATAAACTAATTAAGCAAACTAAACAGCTAGGCAGCATAAGCAATAGGGTATAGCGCAGCTCCAATCAACACCAGAGGCAAGCTGACGGTAGACACGGCCTAAAACTCCGCATTATCACCATTAAACTCCCAATCCTGACCTGCAACTGTTGGGGGAGGGGGTTGCAAGAGTGAGTACATGTCATACTCAGCAAGTGTGGAAAGTATGACATGTGGCTGATTCAAATGACGACAATAATAATGGCAAAGTGCTGAAAAGTATATTAGAACATTTGAAAGCAATATATTATATTTATATGAATCAAACCCATCATAATTATAAGTAATATCATAATACCAGTGCATAACTCACCATCCTCATCAATAATTCCAGATTTCACCATTCGCCAATAACAATATTCAATACCAGAAATTAATCCATAACCATAATACCAACCATAACCATCCCAAATCCCAATTTCCCTCTAATCATGGAAGCTTTCCAGGTGCTCATAACCGGGAGCACAACTATCATGGCAGTTTTATTAAACTCTGCAGAGTTTGTACCACTTTACCCACGTGTTTGTGATTTCATCACCTTTCGATGACTAGAACCTCTATCATGCCGTCTCACACTTCCATCGGTGTGTGGCCAAGAGATCACAAAATAGCCTTTACAAAGGGATTACTAGCCTATTTAGACCCCACTGAGGTTTCACCGGTGGTGATATCTCCTACAGAGCACATCTTCAACCAAGGGCCCCCTCTTGAGCTATTCGGATCCCAGGGTAGTCCCACAAATCATCAACAAACCCAATCCGACTACCCCTTCCCCGAGCATCCATAATAGTCCAAATAGCACTAGCAAAGTCCTAATTAATCAGCTACGCCACACCCATACTTGGCCTCGTGGTGGCACTGTTGTCCTGGCTTATTCTCGCATGAACTGGTCCTTAGATCTAAAGCAAGCAAATCACCATAATATCCAACCCATCCACATACCAGGCTTGCTTAGATCACCCATTACCATATCACATTAACCAGCTCATGTTAACCATAGTATCATTATTGCATAACTAAGTTGAGTGGTATAGTTGTTTCCCATCCCAGTTGATTAAGCGAAGCAGAAGGTAAAAACCCATCCTGACTCTCTACCATATATTCTGGGTGACAAGGGTGGTCAAACAATGCTAGTAAACTTCCTACCATAGGATTTACCATCAAGTTGACACAAGCATGTAATTTTACAAACAAAACATTTATTTTAGAAACAGGATCAATATGCTTCAAGGACACTTGCCTTGCTCTTGCTGTTGATTAGGGTCAAAGCCTTCAAACTCTTGGTGCTGTAGATCCTCCGCGGCACTCTGTAGCGCAAATCCGTCTAATCCACACAATATACATACAAACAAGAAACACAATCAAAGAGTGCACAAACATTACTCAATATGACATGACATGCATGATTAATGCAAATGCAAGGTAGAACTTATTAATAGATTGCTTTAATGGTCATTGAGTAGTTCTAATAGATTTTAACAAATTTATACAGGTTTGGATATGATTAGATCAAACTTTAGAACCAATTCAACACAATTTAACCAGAAAGATCAGACTAGTCCGCTAGGGACCAGACAAGTCCGCACTCTGCGAGATCAGCAGATTAGGGTTTTCTAGATCAACGTGAATTTGGAGATTAGGGGTTGAATTCACGTAAGGGAAAGAGAACAGAAGGTATACCAAGTGTTTAGGACTCCAATGAATCAAGAAACTTGGAGGTAGCACTTTGATCTTGATGATTTAGGGTTGGTGATGAACTTGGAGATGAATTGGTGATGAAGAACGAAAGCTTGGTGGAGATCTTGATCCTCCTTCGTTTCCTCCTCTTCTTCTTGCTTGAGATCTTCTCCTCCCTCCTTGGTGGTGGCTCTCCACGAACCAGGGTTTGGGTGGGGTGGAAAAGTGGCAAATAGATGTCAAACCAAGGGGTGGGGTTGTTTATATAGAATTGGGGGCTAGGGTTAGATGGATTTCGAGTTTGAGAGGAGTAGAGGCCGGTTTAGAGTCCCACATGGGCTCTAAAAGAGTTAGGCACAACGTCCCTAGGCCCACTTAACGTGAAACCCAAGAAACAAGTCGTAAAATAAAACATCAACTCAAAGTCACAAAATATCGAACAAGTCCGGAAAGGACCGGACTAGTACGAAGTCGTCCAGAGAGAAAATCAGATAAGTCTGGCCTAAAATCGGACAAGTCCGACTTTAGTCAGAGAAGAAATCGGACAAGTCCGCTGGAACACCAGACTAGTCCGGAAAGTTCCAGGGACTTAGCAAATTTTTAAGGATTCTTGGAATATCGGACTAGTCCGCATAAAATCGGACAAGTCCGAAAGTTTCCAGAGGCAAAATCGGACTAGTCCGCAGCAAAAACGGACAAGTCCATTTTTAGTCATAGAGAAATTAGACTAGTCCTCAGTAAAATCGGACTAGTCCGCACTTTCCTGCATTTTAAGTGCTATTTTGTTCCAAATGAATTTTAACTGCTCCAAATCAATTTTAAACTCGTTCCTCTTGTTGTGGGTTAATGTTAAAAATGTATATGAGTGTATGTAGGGCATGATGTATGAAAATGAGGGTGTTACAATTGTCAACGGAAGATATGGTGCGGTGCCCATATACGAAATGTCGGAACACCATGTTTTTGAGAAGATTGGAGCTTTCGTTTCACTTATGTCGAAATGGTTTCTCTCCACATTAAAGTGTGGACCTTTCACAATGAGACTAATTCTTGAGTCATAGCCGAAGTGGATGAGGATGATGATATAACAGAGGTTGATAGGATGGATGAGAAGCTCTAGAAGTGGAGGATCCTCTTACAAATGAGGCAGAGAAGTTCTTCGAGGAGCTGAAGAAATCACAAGAGCCGTTGCATGAACACACGGTTGTGACCATACTTGCTTTCTTGACCAGATTTATGGCAATTAAGTCCAAGTACTTTTTTTCTATCAACTGCTACAATGATCTCATGTAATTGATCTGCGATATCCTTCCACAACCTCACAATGCGCTGCCGATATGTACCATTCAAAGATCAAGATATCTGGTCTCAGTATGAAGTATGAGAAAATCGATGTGTGCCCAGACAACTGCATGCTATTATGGAAAGAGCACACCAATGAGAAGGTGTGCTTGAAATGTGGTAAATCGAGGTATGTCAAAGTTGTTAATAAAGATGGCGATAATGTGATGACAGATGTCTCACATAAGCAACTTCGTTACTTGCCTGTGACACCTCGGTTGAAGCGGATGTTTCTTTCAAAAAGAACCGCAAGACACATGAGATGACACAAAGAAGGTAAATGTGAGAACAAAGAATTCTTGACGCATCCGTTCGACGGTGATGCATGGAAGGCGCTAGACCGTTTCGATCCAGAATTTTCTCGTGATGCGAGGAATGTTCGCATCAGATTAGTGACAAATGGATTCTTACCGTTCTGTACGAACGCCATGCCATACTCATATTGGCCCGTCTTTTTCATTTTGTACAACCTACCACCTGCTCTTTGTACGAAGAACGAGTTCATGTTTCTCAGCCTCATTGTACCTAGACCTGATCATACCGGGTCACATCTCAACGTGATGTTAAAACCGCTGATCGATGAATTGAATGTCTTGTGGACAAGAGTAGAAGCGTACGATAGTTACAAGAAGAAGAAATTCAACCTTCGAGCTGCTTATTTGTTGTCCGTTCATGATTTGCCAGCATACGACATGTTTTCTGGATGGAGCACTCATGGTCGTCTGACGTGTCCGATATGTGCTTCAGACACGGATTGCTTTCAACTAACTGATGGAGGCAAAATATCTTACTTCGATTGTCACACACGTTGGCTGCCCTCGAATCACATATTTAGGCAGCAAAGGCATGTCTTTCAAAAGAACACTATTGTCACTAAAGGACCACCAAAGCATCTCAATGGGTCAGAAATTCCTGATATGTTGGACAAACTGGTGCCTGGTGAAGGTCATCCTGGATATTTCATAGGTTATGGAGAGGAACACAGTTGGACTCACATATGTGGACTTTGGGAGCTACCGTATGTGAAGTCGTTGATTCTAATGAACAACATTGATGTCATGCATCACGAGCATAACATGAGCGAAAGTATCATAAGCACTTGCATGGATATGCCTGACAAAATGAAAGACAATTATAAAGCTAGACTAGATTTGACAGACATTTGTCACCATCCAACTCTTGAAATCTCCGAAAGTGGTGGAAAGCCACGTGCTTCTTTCTGTCTTCGATCGAAAGAAAAGAAAGAAGTTATGAAATGGATGAAAACTTTGAAATTCCAAGATGGTTACGCAGCTAGCCTGAAACGAGCCATAAATGTTAACACGGGAAACCTCACTGGGTTGAAGAGTCATGATTATCATATTATAATGGAAAGACTCTTACCTGTTATGTTCCGAGGCTATATAGATGATGTGGTGTGGAAGGTTTTAGCCGAGCTCAGCTATTTCTATAGATAGCTTTGTGCTAAATAAATATAGATCAGGATGATGGATAACTTAGAGAAGGAGATACCCATACTTTTATGTAAGATGGAATTTTTTTTTCCATCGGGTTTCTTCAATCCAATGCAACATCTGCTTATCCATGAAAGTTGCCTAGAGGGGGGGTGAATAGGCTAATCGACCTGCAAATGACTTAATAAAACGAGATTAAATCACAGGGGGCGGACTAGTCCGGTCTGGGGGCGGACTAGTCCGGTCAGCCTGCGTCAAGATCCCTAAAAAGCGTTTCTAGCAAGTTTTAAGGGGATTTTCTCGAGGCTACAGGTGAGGATATGTTTAATACAAGTTTAGAATCTATCAACACAAGAGTGAGTCAAGTTTTAACAAGATTAAACAATGTGAGGCTCAAAACAAGACTAGCAACCCTAGAACGAAGTAAGTGATAAACAAAATGCGAAGAACACGGAGACACCAGGAATTTTATCCCGAGGTTCGATTCCACACAAGAATCTACTCCCCGTTGAGGAGTCCACAAAGGACCGGGTTCACCAACCCTTCCCTCACCAAGTTTACCGCACGGGCCTAACTTGGTTCTCCACTATCTCAAAGTGCGAATACAAGATTCGTTGGGGCTTCTCACAATCTGAGGCTCCCACACCACAAAGATGATCAACAACGCAAACACACTCAACACACAGCTCACAAAGACTCAATGAGTGCAAGAGATCAAACCGGGAGCACAAGCGCGATGTTCTTCCTCTTCTCCACCTCACTAAACCCTAATCCACACAAGAATTAGTTTTAGAGGGAAAGTTGGCAAGAAAGAGGCTTAAGACTGGTCCAAGTTGGCTGTGGCGGCGCTAGGGTTCAAGAGTGTTTAAGAGTTGGTTCAAAAGAACCTAGGGGACCTCTATTTATAGAGGTCCCAAGCCCATACTGCTGACTTCAGCAGAAGGGCGGACTAGTCCGGCCTCAGGCCCGGACTAGTCCGGCCTAGGGGACCACTGACCTCTTGTCAGGCCCCGACAGCTGACACGCTATCGTCACACTACCCGCCAAACTTCAAATTCAAACGGTCACTTCAACAACGGACTAGTCCGGTCACCACCGGACTAGTCCGATCTCACACAGAGCCTTTTGCTCCGCGCGAAAACGGACTAGTCTGAGGACCACGGACTAGTCCGGCCCCAAGGGCGGACTAGTCCGGTCCTCCCAGACTTAGCCACAGGACCACTTTCAACACACCAACCCGAACTAGTCCGGCCCCACGGGCGGACTAGTCCGTTCTCACTCAGGACCTCTTGGTCCGGTCTAAAACGGACAAGTCCGTGGTTTTGAGACTTAGTCCCCAAAACCCACTCACTGCTACCCGGACTAGTCCGGCCATGAACGGACTAGTCCGATCTCAGTCAGACCCTTCTGGTTCGGCCGACAACGGACTTGGCCGGCCAGGGACGGACTAGTCCGGCCACCTGCACGGACTAGTCCGGCCCTACTGCCAGACTGCTTATCCACTCTTTTCTATTAAGGGGTTTGACCTCTAAAACACTTTGAGCTCCCAAACTTGATCTCAATGCACTTTACACACGCACCCTCCTATTTCTACGGCTAGTCTAACTCAACACGCTAGAAACCCTAGTTTCTACGGTTCGAGTTGACTCCGTTTCCTTCCTTTTTCCTTTTTGAGGGTTTGCGTCTCCGATCGAGTCCACACCTGTGCTAAGATCACTTGAGCTCATTAGCGACTTAATTGTCGTCATCAATCATCCAAAACCCACGGGGAACCTAGATGCACTTTCAATCTCCCCCTTTTTGGTGATTGATGACAACACATTAAGTCCTTCAACAATTAAGGGTATGGAAATTGGTTTTCATAACTTGTGTGCGTATGAATGACTCCCCCTCAATGTATGCAACATGTAAAAGAGGTGGAGGAGATCTTTCATACCCACACACGTTATGGTGGGGTGCCTATGTGATGTGTTCAACAATTGTGACAAGACATGAAGAGCATCAATATAATCAAAGGATTGACAATTAGAGCATTATATTGATATTAAACAACATTAACAAGTCTTGCACAAATGTAAACATCCAAGAGCATGAATATATTACAAAACAAGTCCACAAACCACAAACACACCCACAAAAGATTAACTCCCCCTTAACTCTCCCCCTTTGGCATCAAGGCACCAAAAAGGGAAAAGAAGGGAGGAAACTAAGACCTAAGAACTAGTCCTCGTCTTCGCCACTTCCACTCCCCGTGGCCTCGGAATCTTCGACGTCGTCCTCATGATCATCGGCCTCGTCGTCGTCGTCGTCGGAGTTCCTTGCCGAGGGAGCAGCCCGAGAGGAGCTTCCATCCTCTTGGAGCTGGGCGAGCTCATCAGCGGTGAAGTTGGGGAATGGAGTGATCTCCCCATCACTCACCTCCGGAGAGGACATCGGGACCTCCAGCTTGTCGCACACCACCTTAAGATATTTTTCTTGACGCTTGTGTGCCCTTTGAGCGCGGATCTCTTGCTTCCGGCAAGAAGTGAAGATCGCCTTGAAGCATTTGAAGAAGGCACTCATTGATTGAGGCGGAGGCGGGGACGGAGGTGCCACGGGGCGAGATGGAGGATCTGCATTCTTGCGACGAGGAGGAACAGGAACATTCGGGGGCTTCTAAGGACGAAGCGGGCGATGCGACACGTCTTTGACAAAGGTCACGCCCGACACCTTCTCAATGAGGCACATGATGTAGGGGGCATACCCGCAAGCATGGTTGGGGGTATGCGAGATGTTGAAGATATCGTCGAAGATGTAATCGACGAGGTTGAACTTCTCTTCCCCATCGATCAGAAGTAGCAGGTGCCTCAAGTTCCCTTGAATCACCCCAGCATCACCGTCCTTCGGTGCTATCGTCCTTCTGAGGATTCTGTTCATTATGCTGTAAAAGGGCTTGATGTTGCGGGCGAGACCGGCATCAAATGGAACATGACTTGGATACATATATGCCAGCTCTTCACAGTCCACGACCTTAAGGTTAGAGATTATAATCTCATGATCCATGTGTGCCTCAAGCCCTAGAATCTTGGCAAACTCTGCGAAGGTGACTGAGTACTGCTCACCGTGTGTCATCCAAATAATTCTCCTGTCACCAGAGGTGGTTAAGTAGATGGTGGAGTAGAACTGCAGAATCACTTCGACGTTCCAGTCATACTTGAAACCCATGATCTGCTTGAGATCATGGCGCTCAACGGCTTCGATGACGGCGTCAAAAGCAGAGTGTTGCTTTTTGGCCATGTAATCCCAGTCAACCCATTGAGCTTCTATTACCGGCTTCTTCATCTGCTGATAGACTAGCCGGTAGTAGTCACAATGGAAGTCACACCAGAATCTGGGATCTGCCGTGCTCCTCTCAAACTTGTAGACCTTCTCGGTCCTCAGCCTCCTGGCCTTTTCAGCCCCTTTGCCATGAAACACATTAGCAGACAATTCCTTCTGCCTGTTGGGGTTCCTTTCTGGTGTGTGAACTTCAAGGGGGCCAATGGAGGTGGCTTTCCCTTTCTCTTTGATCACAACACCTCCAGCTGCCTTCTTTGATGACATCTTGACAGCTGGCTTTTTCTTCTTTGGCTCGACGGGAGCCGGAGCCTTTCCCTTCTTGGGGTCACACTCGACCCTGGGCTCAGGTTGCATTTGGGCTGGCTCCTTGCCCTTCGCCTTCTCGCCAACGGTGACGAGCTTCTTTCGCTTGGGGGCACTGGCCTCAGTAGCCCTGGTGTTGTGAGCCTCCCTGTCTTCCCTTTTCTTCTTCCTCAGCTCATTTAGAGACTCTGCGGTTGCTCGAGCTATGGCTTCTTCCTCATTGTAGATGCTCGCTGCAACTTTGGAGGCTTCGAGTGCTTTCAGCCGCCTCTCTTCCTTTGCCTTTTGCGCTTCTATGAGCGCAGCTTTGGTTCTTGCCTCGACAATTTGAGCTTTGGTTCGCCCCTCAGGGTTGGGACGAGGAGGGGAACGCTCCGAGTTCGACATGCTGCGAAGAGCATATAGAAATGAAGGTATGAGTCCAAGGAGAGGGAGCATTGCGGAAGAAGTCTCGAGAGAGGACTAGGATTAGGGTTTGCTCTGTGCAAACCGGACTTGTCCGCCCTGGGGGCGGACTAGTCCGGGTCGCACAGGATAAACCCTAACCCTAATCGAATCATCGAAAAAACTTCGGATCAGCGCGCAATACTCCTAGGCTATGATCACAAGGGTATATGGAGCAATATCTATGAAGGTGTTCCTATCAAAAACCTAAAGAATCAAAAATGGGGAAAGATTTTGAAAAAGCTAGAATACCTTCTTGAATCCGCGAGAATCGACGAAATCGACGATGGATTGCGAAGGTGAAGCGCGGGGAAACGATCCCTCACTCCTAAGGGCTCCAATGCACGGATTGGAATCGAGATTTGGTGGATGGAGCGAAAAATTGCCAAAAAGGCGGTTGCTTGAGCGTGGGAGAGGGAGAGGCGCGAGTGGGAGGAAGAAGAGAGGTCTGGGCCGACCCTGGGGGGTTTAAGCCCCCAAGGGCCGGATTAGTCCGGTGCGAGGGCGGACTAGTCCGGTGAGCGGACCAGACACGGACTAGTCTGCCCCCGGACTAGTCCGACATCAGAGCGGAGTAGTCCGGTATGCGGACTAGCCGCGGACTAGTCTGGACCCGGACTTGTCCGTCCATGGGGCGGACTAGTCCGGTCTGACTAGGCTGAAAATTTTTATTTTAGAGCTTTGCCCTCCAATCACTTGTCCTTTTGGACAACTAGCAATGCAAACAAGATTATTGAAGATAAACATGACACAAGTATGATCAATTTTCAAGAAATAGTTTTCTCAAACGGATTTTGAAGAGAAATCATGATTGAGAAGAGTTTTTAAAAAATTGCTCAAAAAGGGAGGAATGAGTTTTAAGCCACATTCCTAGAATCCAAAATGTTGAGCTCACTTCTTAGCTCACAGAAACGCTTCTCATCAAGAGGCTTGGTGAAGATATCCGCTAGTTGATGTTCCGTCCTCACATGAGAAATTACGATGTCTCCTTTCATTGAGTGATCTCGCAAGAAATGGTGTCGAATGTCTATGTGTTTAGTCCTAGAGTGCTCCACCGGATTATGGGCTATCTTGATGGCACTCTCGTTGTCACACAAGAGTGGAATGTTGCGCAAGTTAATCCCATAATCCCTAAGGGTTTGTCGCATCCAGAGAAGTTGTGCACAACAACTTCCGGCTGCAACATATTCCGCTTCGGCGGTGGATAGAGCAATAGAGTTTTGCTTCTTGGAGGACCAAGACACTAGAGATCGACCTAAGAATTGGCATGTACCCGATGTGCTCTTCCTATCGACTTTGCACCCCGCATAGTCCACATCGGAATATCCAATGAGGTTAAACTTAGATCCTTTAGGGTACCAAAGTCCTAGGGAGGGTGTGTGTACTAGATATCTCAAGATCCTTTTAACGGCGGTCAAATGACAAGCCTTAGGTGCCGCTTGAAAGCGTGCACACATACACACACTTAGCATGATATCGGGCCTAGATGCACAAAGATAGAGAAGTGAACCAATCATAGACCTATATAACTTTTGATCCACACTAGGACCATCTTCATTTAGGTCTAGGTTTCCATTTGTCCCCATAGGGGTTTTGATGGGTTTTGCCTTATCCATGTCAAACTTCCTTAGAATATCTTGTGTATACTTAGTTTGACTTATGAACGTCCCTTCTTTGAGTTGTTTTACTTGAAATCCTAGAAAGAACTTCAACTCACCCATCATGGACATTTCAAACCTCTCCGTCATTATCTTGGAGAACTCATCACAAAACACCTTATTTGTGGAGCCAAATATGATGTCATCCACATATATTTGGCACACAAAAAGATCTTCGTTGAAGTGCTTTGTGAAAAGGGTATAATCCGCTTTGCCTATCCTAAAACCATTTTCAACTAGAAAGTCTCTTAGGCACTCATACCAAGCTCTAGGAGCTTGCTTGAGGCCATAAAGAGCCTTTCGCAATCTGTAAACATGGTTAGGATAGTCTTGGTCTTCAAACCCTGGAGGTTGCTCTACATAAACTTCTTCCTTGATTGGGCCATTGAGGAATGCACTCTTAACATCCATTTGGTAGAGCTTGAAGTCATGATGAGTAGCAAAGGCTAGTAATATCCGAATTGACTCAAGCCTAGCTACGGGAGCAAATGTCTCATCAAAATCCAATCCTTCGACTTGTGAGTACCCTTTTGCCACAAGTCGTGCCTTGTTCCTAGTTACCACGCCATGCTCATCTTGTTTGTTGCGGAACACCCACTTGGTTCCAACAACATTAGCTTGTGGGCGCTTGACAAGTTCCCAAACCTTGTTCCTTTCAAAGTTATTGAGCTCCTCTTGCATGGCAACTACCCAATCCGGATCTCTTAAGGCATCTTCAACCTTATGGGGTTCCAAGAATGAGACAAAGGAGAAATGCTCACAAAAGTTTGCAACACGTGAATGTGTTGTTACTCCTCTTGTGATATCTCCTAGAATGTTGTCAACGGGATGATCCCGTTGAACACTTTGATGAACACGGGGATGCGGAGGTTGAGCTCTTGAATCACTTGCTTCATCTTTTTCACTTTGGTCTCCCCCTTGATCCAAGCCTCCCCCTTGATCTTCATTCCTATTACTGTTTTGGGGAGTATCTAGTGGATCTCCAACTTGTCCAATGGGGGTTTTACCTACTTCATAATGATGATGGTCACTTGGGCCTTGGGATGGTTCTTGTGGGCGAACATCTCCAAGTGCCATTCTCCTTAGAGCTTCTAGTGGAGGTTCCTCTTGATCAAGGACATGTTGATCAACTTGCTCCACTTGAGAGCCATTGGTTTCGTCAAACACCACGTCACGTGCCACTTCAACAATTCCGGAGGATTTGTTGAACACACGGTATGCATGAGTGTTTGAGTCATATCCAAGCAAGAAACCTTCATCGGACTTTGAAGCAAACTTCGAAGTCCTAGGCTTCTTGTTGAGGATATAACACTTGCTACCAAAAACACGAAAGTAAGAGACATTGGGTTTCTTACCAACGAGGAGCTCATAAGGAGTCTTCTTGAGGAGGCGATGAAGGTACAATCGGTTTATGGCATGGCAAGCGGTGTTAACCGCTTCCGCCCAAAACCGGTCCGATGTTTTGTACTCATCTAGCATTGTCCTTGACATCTCAATGAGCGTCCTATTCTTTCTTTCGGCAATTCCATTTTGTTGTGGAGAATAGGGAGCGGAAAACTCATGCTTGATGCCCTCCTCATCTAGGAACTCTTCTACTTGCATGTTTTTGAATTCGGTGCCATTATCACTCCTTATAGCCTTTATCCTCAAGGTGAACTCATTTTGAGCTCTCCTTAGGAATTTCTTGAGGACACCGGGGGTTTCACTCTTATCATGCAAGAAGAACACCCAAGAGTATCTAGAGAAGTCATCAACGATAACTAGACCATACTTGTTGCCACCGATGCTAATGTAAGCAATGGGACCAAAAAGATCCATATGGAGTAACTCCAAAGGTCTAGTTGTCGTCATGACATTCTTAGAGGGGTGTTGAGCTCCTACTTGCTTTCCCGCTTGACAGGCACCACATGGCCTATCCTTTTCAAACACCACATCCTTTAGGCCACGAACGTGCTCTCCTTTAAGGAGTTTTTGAAGGTTCCTCATTCCAACGTGGGCTAGCCTTCTATGCCAAAGCCATCCCATGTTGGCTTTTGCCATTAAGCATGTGTCAAGTTGAGCTTTATCCGTGGTAAAATCCACAAGATAGAGCTTTCCCTTGAGCACTCCCTTAAAGGCTATTGAGTCATTACCCTCTCTCAGAACATTCACACCCTCACTAGAAAAGACACACTTATATCCTTTATCACAAAGCTGTGATATGGATAGGAGATTATAGTCTAGGGAATCAACATGCAAAACATTAGATAAGGTATGCGAAGAGGAGATAGCAATTTTACCGGAGCCAAGGATTTTCCCTTGGCTATTATCCCCAAAGAAAATTCCTTCACTTGGGTCCTCGTTCTCCTCATACTCTATGAACATGCTCCTCTCTCCGGTCATGTGGTTGGTACATCCCTATCCAACACCCATTTCGATCCACCGGAGGAGTAAGCCTACAAAACAAGTTTATGCCTTCCTTTTAGGTACCCAAGCGGAGTTGGGTCCTTTCACGTTAGTAGTTAGGCATTTGGGCACCCACACGCAAGGCTTGGGGCTCTTGCGGAGTAGCCCAACATATCTAGCAAACACTTTGCCGTGTTTGTTCCTCTTTAGCACATAAGATGCATCAAAATCATGGAATAGAGGATGCGATTCAGATTTAGGCAATTTGTTGCTAGAGTATGAGTTCTTTTCAATTTTAGTTGGGGATGAACTCCCCTTAACAAAGACAATCATGTTTTTGCCATACTTGGAGGTTTTGGCGTTATGCCTTCCACCTCTAGTATAGCCAAGACCATCCTTGACATGGGGAGGTCTTGTGTTGGTGTATGCACTTCGTGCATACGCCACCTTCTCCTTGTCAAAGATGGCACCCTTAGGTGCTTGCTTGCCTTGTGCTGAGTTGAGTTCATCCTTAAGCTTAAAGATTAAGTTAGAGCACTTGCAAGGCGGAGTTGCATTGGATGAGGCTTTTGAGACGGTTGAGCTCTTGGAGGAAGAGGCTACATTGTTCTTGAGAGACTCAACTTGAGACTCAAGGATTTTGTTAACTTTTGACAAGTTCCCAAGTTCATCCTTGAGCTCAATTGTCTTTTCCTCAAGACTTGAACACGTTTTCTTACTTAGAGCAAGTTCATGTTCCAATGCCTTGCTCTTCTCTCTTTCGAGCTCAAGGAGCTCATCAGGCTCTCGACATCTCTCCTTCTCAAGGATGAGCATGTCCTCTTGTCTATTGATGAGATCCTCCTTCTCAAAGATCTCATCCATAAGCAATTTCATCCTTCGCAAGGTGCTTTTGCTTATGTCCTTAAACATGTGTTCATTCTCACTAGCACTATTAAATTCGTCTTGAGAGGAGGTTTTGGAGGAGGGATGAGATGTTACCTTTCTCTTTCCCTCCCTTGCCATGAGGCAAGTAGGTTTGTAGTCGTCGTTGAGGTTGGGGAAGAGCTTGCTTCCCTTGGAGCTCCTCCCGATGGCTATGGTGGCCATCTTCTCCTCTTATTCTTCAGAGGAGGACTCATCGTTAGAGTCCCACTCCTTCCCCAAGTGTGCTTGTCCGGAGGGTCTCTTCTTCTTGAAGAATTTCTTATCTTGAGGCTTGCCCTCCTTTTTCTTCTTCGCTTCTTCATGTGGGCAATCAGCGATGAAGTGCCCATACTCGCCACAATTGTAGCAAGACCTCTTTGATTTGGGCCTTGCTCTTTCCTTCCCTTTGGCCTCATGGTTGTATCCACCTTTCTTCCTCCTCATCATTCTCCTAAACTTGTTGATGAAGAAGGCCTCTTCCTCATCGGTGTCGAGGCTCTCCTCATCACTTTCCTCTTGCTCCTTCGAAGAGGGTGTTGCCTTGAGTGCAACGTTCTTCATCTTGGAGGCGGTGAATTTCTGAAGGTCGTTGTAGAAGAGTGCCTCCTTCTCCATGATCTCGTGGTTAATGATCCTACCAAGGACCTCCTCTGGGGTCATTTGAGTGAACCCCAGGCTTTCTCGAATCATGGAGCAAAGGGCGACGTTCCTAGGCATAAATGCCCGGATCATCCTCTTCACAACCTCGTGGTCGGTCCACTTGGTGCAGCCATATGATCGGCTCTTGTTGATAAGCACCTTCAACTGGTTGTACATGTCTTGAGGGGATTCACCATCCAAGATGGCGAATCTCCCAAGCTCTCCTTCGATGAGCTCGATCTTGGCCTCCTTGACTACCCGATTTCCTTCATGCGCCGTCTTGAGGGTATTCCATATGTCTTTGGCCACCTCAAGACCATCGACGCGGTTGAACTCATCTCTTGAGAGAGATGAGATAATAACACCCGCAGCTTGAGCGTTGCGGTGGATGAGGATGGCTTGTTCTTGCGTGATGTTGTCCTCATCCTTCGGGATCTCCACCCCGGTCATGACAATTTGCCACAATGCCGGATTGAGTGACACGAGGTGGATCTTCATGTTGTGTTTCCAAATCCCGTAGTCGGTTCCATCGAATTGTGGAGGTTTCCCCAATGGGATGGAGAGGTAGTGGTTGTTGGAGGCAAGGCGTTCATAGTTGAACCCTTGTCGGTTGTAGTTGACCCTGCCGCCACCACTTGATGAGCTTGACGGCTCAACCACAGCCATCTTCAACTTCTCCCGGAGCTTCGCCTTGAGCTGGCGAGTCTCCTCATCATCCGTTGGCTTGTCTTGATAAGCCAATGTCTCCTCACGTGTCGGTTGAGAGTCGTTGGTCGACACCTCTTCAAACACCACTCCGGCCATCTCTCCGAGTTGTTAGACTCTTTGTGGAGAGTCCCGCTCTGATACCAATTGAAAGTTGCCTATAGGGGGGGTGAATAGGCTAATTGACCTGCAAATGACTTAATAAAACGAGATTAAATCACAGGGGGCGGACTAGTCCGGTCTGGGGGCGGACTAGTCCGGTCAGCCTGCGTCAAGATCCCTAAAAAGTGTTTCTAGCAAGTTTTAAGGGGATTTTCTCGAGGCTACAGGTGAGGATATGTTTAATACAAGTTTAGAATCTATCAACACAAGAGTGAGTCAAGTTTTAACAAGATTAAACAATGTGAGGCTCAAAACAAGACTAGCAACCCTAGAACGAAGTAAGTGATAAACAAAATGCGAAGAACACGGAGACACCAGGAATTTTATCCCGAGGTTCGATTCCACACAAGAATCTACTCCCCGTTGAGGAGTCCACAAAGGACCGGGTTCACCAACCCTTCCCTCACCAAGTTTACCGCACGGGCCTAACTTGGTTCTCCACTATCTCAAAGTGCGAATACAAGATTCGTTGGGGCTTCTCACAATCTGAGGCTCCCACACCACAAAGATGATCAACAACGCAAACACACTCAACACACAGCTCACAAAGACTCAATGAGTGCAAGAGATCAAACCGGGAGCACAAGCGCGATGTTCTTCCTCTTCTCCACCTCACTAAACCCTAATCCACACAAGAATTAGTTTTAGAGGGAAAGTTGGCAAGAAAGAGGCTTAAGAGTGCTCCAAGTTGGCTGTGGCGGCGCTAGGGTTCAAGAGTGTTTAAGAGTTGGTTCAAAAGAACCCAGGGGGCCTCTATTTATAGAGGTCCCAAGCCCATACTACTGACTTCAGCAGAAGTGCGGACTAGTCCGGCCTCAGGCCCGGACTAGTCCGGCCTAGGGGACCACTGACCTCTTGTCAGGCCCCGACAGCTGACACGCTATCGTCACACTACCCGCCAAACTTCAAATTCAAACGGTCACTTCAACAACGGACTAGTCCGGTCACCACCGGACTAGTCCGATCTCACACAGAGCCTTTTGCTCCGCGCGAAAACGGACTAGTCTGAGGACCACAGACTAGTCCGGCCCCAAGGGCGGACTAGTCCGGTCCTCCCAGACTTAGCCACAGGACCACTTTCAACACACCAACCCGGACTAGTCCGGCCCCACGGGCGGACTAGTCCGTTCTCACTCAGGACCTTTTGGTCCGGTCTAAAACGGACAAGTCCGTGGTTTTGAGACTTAGTCCCCAAAACCCACTCACTGCTACCCGGACTAGTCCGACCATGAACGGACTAGTCCGATCTCAGTCATACCCTTCTGGTCCGGCCGACAACGGACTTGGCCGGCCAGGGACGGACTAGTCCGGCCACCTGCACGGACTAGTCCAGCCCTACTGCCAGACTGCTTATCCACTCTTTTCTCTTAAGGGGTTTGACCTCTAAAACACTTTGAGCTCCCAAACTTGATCTCAATGCACTTTACACACGCACCCTCCTATTTCTACGGCTAGTCTAACTCAACACGCTAGAAACCCTAGTTTCTACGCTTCGAGTTGACTCCGTTTCCTTCCTTTTTCCTTTTTGAGGGTTCGCGTCTCCGATCGAGTCCACACCTGTGCTAAGATCACTTGAGCTCATTAGCGACTTAATTGTCGTCATCAATCATCCAAAACCCACGGGGAACCTAGATGCACTTTCAATCCATCTTCCATTCGAAGCTAAAGTTGGCGGTCCTGTGCAATATAGGTGGATGTATCACATTGAAAGAGCACTACGATATCTGAAACCAATGGTTGGCAACAGGGCAAGGTGGAAGGGTGCATCGCTGAAGCATATGCTTTTAAGGAAGTAGGATACTTTTCAAGTGTCTACTTTGCGGAAGAAAACAATATCAATACTTCGGCGATGCGGTACAATGTGGACGAAACACCCCCTCTAAGCGACCTTTCCATTTTTTAAACGAGAGGCGCCACCGTTGGTAGCTACACGACCTACGTGCTATCCGAACATGAAAGGATTGTTGCTTTACTTTACATGTACGCAAATATAGAAGGCATGTAGGAATACTTCGAGTAAGTGTTTGTCCTATATTTATGCTAATCGATATATTTTGCTACACATGTATTCTAAAAGATGTTTTTCATGTTCAGCGAGTTCCACAGACAATGTTGGACACATAGGCATCAACCTACGACCAAACAAGTAGAAGTGATGCGAAAAGAAGGAATAAATGGGGGGCAGAGTTTCCTATCCTGGTTTCAAGAATATGTAATATTCTCTCGTCTTCTATATATTATAAATTACTATTATTAAAGAAGTATTATTTTAACTCTCGATCATTTATGACAGTGTCGGACTCACAATGTCAATAAAGATTTGCGGCAACTATCTTATGGATTTGTGAATGTTAGAAGCTATGGTCGATATGACGTAAATGGCTTTTGATTCCGTACAACTCATTTTGAAGCTCTTCGTCCTCTCGCGACAACATCAAATTCCGGTGTTGTGACGAGAGCAATGGACACTCAAGGGAATTTTACTGATTATTATGGAATCATTAACAAAATCCTTGAATTTACATTTACCGGAAATAAGACCCTTCGAGTTGTCTTCTTTGACTGTGACTGGTTTGATCGCACTCATGGAACTTGAGAAAACCAATTTGGAATGGTGGAAGTGAAACATAAGGACCGACTACGAGGTTACGATACATTTGTTCTTGCACATAAAGTTGAACAAGTGTGTTATCTACCTTATCCATGCACGAAGCTCAGTGCTTGGTGGGTGGTATATAAGGTGAATCCTCGTGAGCGGCTATATACTCCCGAAGATGATGGTTACCATGATAGCGAAGACGTTGAAGAAGTGTACCAAGAAGAAGAGTTGCCAGACACTTTTATCGTTGAGCTTGGTGCAGGATCGATCAATTAGTTGGAGATGTTGAAGACATTGAAGATGTAGAGGCAGATGATATGTGAAAATGAAAATAAGAATAGGCCACGATGGAAGATCGTTGGGCTGGTTTAAGGAGTAGGGCACAGGCACATTACAATGATGTTGATGAATTTTGAAAGTGACTACAAGTATTGTTTTCTTGAAGATAGTAACATGAATTTTGTATATTTTATTTGCATATTTATTGATTATCTAATTAAAACAGGATGGCGTCAAAGAAGGGTAAGAAGGTGCCGCCGACGAAGGGGTTTGACCCCTCTAAACCTGAGGACGTTTCCGCTGGTGCCTCGTTGACTGGCAGCAGACGCTCTCAACTGCTGGGGCACGTTCAAACTAGCTCTAAAGCTTCATCACAGGTAAATTTCACTCATTTTTGACAAATTATTTAAATTCAATTTCACATTAAACTTACTTATGAATTATTTGAATGTTGTAGTCTTCACCGGCCGACTCAGAGGCTGTGGCGCCAGTTGACCTTGGCTACCCTTCGGTGAGCCATCCCTCAGCCATCCAGCTCTCAACTGGCAATCCTTCTGTTCCTGAGGCCTTTGGCTCGGCTGGTGACGTGTCGTCTGGGTCACCTGACGTGGTGCCTTAGCAGACGCGGAGGACAAGGAGGACTCACTTTGTCGGTCCTCCTGCAGTCCCTTCATAGAGGATCGTGATTCGTCTAGTCGGAGACAAGTAATAAAAATTATAGTGTTCAATTCTAGTTTCTTTTAGTTACTTATGTAATGAATCAATAAATATCTTGCACGGTTTGGGACGACACGTCTTTCACCAGTGAGAGACACCACAGACCAGGGAACGGTGTCCTCGGGTCCTTAGTGCGTTTGCACTATCCCGGGGTCATCGACGGGGTGCCTGCTCTTTCGTGGGAGGACTACACACACGTCCATCACCAGGAGCACGGCAACCTTCAGGAGGCCGTATGGGCTGATTTTATGGTAAGTATGTTAAAAAAAGTTTCTAAGTTTCAACTCTTAAACTCTTTTAATGAACATCTCTTCAATATATTCTTTATCGCAGTCAATATATACTTTAGAGGACCCGAAGACCATCGCCAGTTTGAAGATGAGAGGCGAGTGTTTCACTACAACGCTACAAAGGCCCTTCGACAAGCTTTGTCGAACGCCCATGTTCAAATTATTAATGAGCACATGAAGGCGAACCAGCAGCGCGTCCTACACTTCCGGCAAGAGAGCAAGATGCACCTGACGGAGGAGGAGTACGCGCAGGTACGTGAAGTGTAGTAAGTATATTTTTATAATTTTCTCGATGGTATTTTTAACAACTTCCAACTATGTGCGGGGCCACGTGAGCTAGTTGCAGGGTCGGACCGATGCATTTCGGGCCCTTTGTCGCTATTGGGCCAGAGATGAGTTTAAAGCTAAGTCCAAGAAGACTCGAGAGTGCAGAGGGGTCGAGGGGAAGAGCAGGCACGGCCAAGATAACCACTTGCGTTTAGCTAAGCGCATGGTAAGTGTATGTAACTTATGTTTATATACTCATAATATATTGTTCGTACTAACACGTATTGACAGGAGTGCGAGACGGGGGTGCCGTCGACCCCTGCTGAGATCTGGAAGAGAGGTCACAGGGACCCTTCTCAGCTGACGGGGTGCAGTCAGGCTGCAGCCGAGCGATTGGTAAGTTTAGAAATCATTCATAATAAATATAACTATATAGATTGCTGAACTTACACGGTTTTCTTGTTTTGCAGGCTTAGTACGGGGAGGAGGCTAGGAAGATACACGACAAAGATTTCGATTGGGAACGTCAACCAATCGATCCTCAAGCCGCGTATGCAAGCGGTGGTGGAAAAGCACATGGAAGGTGAGTTTACAAGTCATTTTATCATTTTCAATTCAAATTATTCAAGATAGTTCAATTTCATATTACTGACTCTCTTTTTTATAGGCTCGCCATATTCGACGGAGTTGTTGACTCGAGGGCGGGGAGACCTGCGAGAGGCAGCTCCACGCAGGCTTCTTCGATGGGCACGGCTAGTCGTCACGCCTCGCAGAGGGACATTGAGATGCAGTCCCTCCGACAAACTGTAGAAGACCACTTCAGGCGACACGAGGAGGAAAGGAGGGAGGCGGAATGCCAAAGGATCGCGATGGAGGCCACGATCCAAACCCAGGCAGCAGCGTTGGCGCAGATGCGGGAAGCAATGGAGGAAACAAAATAAAAACTAAAGTTCACATTAATTCAGCGTAAATGACTTACTAATAGATAGCATTTAATGTTTGCAATGATAGGCCATGGCTCGGGCACAAGGTCTGGGGATCCAGCTACCGGTACTACCACCGATCCATCTAGGCGATCCTTCTTCTGCGGGTCAAGTAATTTTCTATGTAATACTTCTTCTCCAGCATAAAAAGATTGAGATGGAAGAAAGAGGGAGATAGTTAGATAGAAAAAATGATTGAGATAGAAGAAAGAGAGAGATAGAAGAAAGATAGATATAGAAGAAAGAGTGAAAGATAGTTAGATAGAGTAGGAGAGGAATGAAGAGAGAGAGGAAGATGTAGATGGAGATAGAGGGAGGGGAAGATAGAGGGAGGGAGATGTAGATGGAGATAGAGGGAGGAAGATAGAGGGAAAAGGATAACAATAGAGAGATAGAGTGAGAGAGAAACAGAGAAATAAAAAGAGAGATGAAGAGAGGGGGATCTAGATGAAGATAGAGGGAGAGCAAGGGAGGGAGAGAGATGCTGATGCATTTATATTCTAACTATAAGTTTCATTAATTGCAGGGATCCGGGACGGCTGCACAAACGCCGTCGCCGTTGCTACTGCCACCTAGAATGAGGCGCAACAACGACTTCAAACTCGGAGGTGGCTACGGAGGTCATACGGGCGAGTGAGCCCATGTTTAGTTTGTTGAAGTTGGTGCCATGTTTCGACGATGTGTTGTGATGTGTTTTGAGACTGTTGTGATGTGTTGCGATGTTTATATTGCCTGTTCTGTGATTTTGGCCATTGATTCGGGTAGTATTTTCTGTTTTTTTTTTAAAATAAAAAACCTTATTTGTGACGGCTTTTTATACAGTACCGTCGCAAATAAGGATCCTGGCTGTCGCAATTAAGCCACTGCTATTTGCGACAGCCAGGCCGTCTCAAATAGGGGCGTGGGTCCCGGGGGATGACACGTGGACCCTACCAGCTGAACTTATTTGCGATGGCCTGTCCGTCACAAATAGAGCTTTAATTGCGACGGTCGGGCCGTCGCAAATACTGTTGTGGGGCCCACCAGCCCCCTGGCGATAACTTGCGACGGCCCGACCGTCGCAATTAAAGCTCTATTTGCGACGGCCTGGTCGTCGCAAATAGAGCTTTAATTGCGACGGTCGGGCCGTTGCAAATAAGCTTAAGTGCGACGACTAATTTGTGATGGCTAGAAGTCGTCGCAAATAAGAAAAGCCATCGCAAATTGCTTATTTGCGACGCTATTTTCCTTATTTGCGACGGCCCTGACCATCGCAAATCGTCGGGATTCATGTAGTGTCATGCCTCGAAACGTCACTCTTTGCTCACTAATTCGTGAAAGTCCGGGCTTCCACAAGATGACTCCCGAAGAAGTGCTAGTGAGAATCATCAACCATGAGATGATGGAGCAAGAAGCAATGTTCTATGATGATCTACAAAAGCTTTCCTCTTCCGAGAAAAGGGATGGAATTTTTTTATTAATATACCTTTTAAAAAATCATTTATAATAAATAACCCACGAATTCGAAAATTTTCCAAAATAACCCAGCTTCGTATGTGTCTCATACGAAATTCGAATTTCGTATGAGGCACATACGAAATGCTAATTTGCTCAATGACTTGTCTGCCACGGTGGAGTTAAGACTTACCACGGTGGAAGAAATGGGCACACATGAATTTTGTACGTGCCCCATACGACGTGAACAATACCGTCGTATGAGGCACGTACGAAATTCGTGCGTGCCCAAACCCTAACACCTGTGTTGAACCATCTTTTAATGGATTTTAGGCAAAGTTTTGAAACATTTGTAGACCGATTTGCTAAAAACTTCTAAAGTATAAAATAGAGAATACATTGTGAAGTTTTGAATTCAATGAACTTTCTCTATGTTTAGTATGTAGAAACTAGAGTAATTGTATGTGTTATTAGGCAATACAATCACGTTTCTGCACATTTGTAAAATGTATTTAGTTTTGGTTTTTTGTTTACAAATATTTGTAGTTAGAATCGACATAAATGTTCATAAAGGTTATTGTAATGTAAGTTTTGTTGAGTATAAAAAAAAAGTTATGAATATAATTTATGGGAGTTTCAATTTTTTTAAAATCCTATAGTAATAACAAATGCATAGTTTGGAAAATTATACAATTAATATATTAATTTATACAAATGCATATTAATTGAAGGTAATTAATTGTAGGCTTGGCGGCGGTTACATGAAATGAAATTACGTAATTCTGAAAATATGTGCATGTTGTTTGCCACTCTACTACTACGGTACATGAGGCAAAACATAAGTACACATATTTCTGAAAGAAAATTAAAATAGGTGATACAAATGGCGTGTGTATGACGCACTAAAGATGCGTCGATCTAATCCTAACACGCCTTAGTTGAATTAAACGCCGAGCATAGTTTACCCAAGTTGCTACTGAGTGCAACGGGGGTATTTTCCCTTACGCAAAGCATCCGGGCTGGCTTCTTTTGCGCGACGAGCTCTCTCGCCCATGCGTTATCGCTCAGCCTCTCGTGCTTGTGCTGCGACGCGTTCCTCCTCTGCAGCTTCGCGATCACACTCCGCTCTCCATTGTCGAATTTCTTCTTGCCTCTTGCGACGACGCTCCTCCTGTGCAGCTCTATTTCTCCTCTCTTGCTCTATTCTTTCATCCCACTCTCTTTCTTCTTTGAACTTCCAATATGCAAGTCAAGCCATTCTCTCAACCTCCGCGGCGTCTTCTGCCGATTGTTCCTGGTCGATGTAGTTCCTGAAGTCGCAAAGAGGTGGCGGCGATTGCACAAGTGTTTGTTCAAAAGATTAGATTCTATAGCATTCAAAAAATAGAAATAATGTTACATATTACCTGTTTCCTACCACCTGGAAGAAATAGGCACGTCCTGTGAGGAGGATCGTACTCGTAGTTGTCACACATCCAAAGCCGGCAACCATACAAGTAACCAGGTCGAAGATCTCTTACAAACCTACAATCAGTGCCACAGAAACACATTGGAGGTTGCAATCCCTCGGGGATTGGAGCCTTTTCTCTTTTTGTGGGTGGTGAGTTCTCGTCCATGGTAGTGAAGTATATAGAATGGTTGTAGCTACTGCGTGGTGAAGCTGTTACCGGGGTGAGTGTTATATAGATGAGCGGATGATGGTGTATGGACCTGGTGTACGAGAAAATTCATCCCTGACATGTATAAGTGTGAACTGACATGGAGCAGTGCAATTTCGTATGTCTCTTGTACGAGATTCGCCTGACATGGAGTACGAGATTCGCCTGACATGGAGCATTGCAATTTCGTATGTCTCTTGTAGTACATTGACCTAATGCAAAAAATGCACGATGGAGAAACAACTTCCCCGGCATATCACTGTTCGGCACATCCATAATGTCATAATAAGTACCAACATTCCTCCCCTGGATGGTCTGCAATAACTTCGGAAGATTTTCATAAGAAGCTTCAAATGAACCAAATCTTTGATCAATCACCTTCTGTTTTGCCTTCCACGCTTTGTAGTAACTTATAGTGTACTTGAACTCCTCCTCAATAGTGTTTATTATTGATTTCGGCTCAAACCGAATGTTGTCCATAATGTGGGCGTACATGTGATTCACAATAAACTGCGATGTAAGAGCACTATTGCACTTCTCCAATTCATGCAACTCGCATGTGTGATCAATCATTTTAGATAATCTCCATAGTTTCGTCCACTTCTGTTCGAAACCATGGACCCGAAAAGGACAACTTGAGAACACACATTTAACATCATAATATTTTTTACTTGACTTGTAAACTGTAAAGGATCTTTGCACAGCCAGAGACCAATATTTCACGGCATCCTTCAAACTATCTTTGTCTTTAAAGATATCTCCTTGTGTTAACTGATTCTCGTGGTATCCCGATAAGCCACAATACTTTTCTGTAGCTGATAAATTACTCGAGATTGGATTGTTCCACTCTGCTAGAACAATAGTATCATTCTCTCTCATCATCAGAAGAGTCAACTTCTGGAACATTTTCGTGTTCCATATCTTCGATCCTTATTTGTTCAACTATGTTCTCAATTTGTTCTCCTTCATCTGCCACACCACGTGCTTCTACATGTACCGAGTTCTCTCCAGCTTCTTCTACTCCGCGCTTCATCAGCTTCTGCTACAATATCTACTTCTTTCATTTTCGCTTGCGCAAGAAGCACTAGAGGCCAACCCTGCTCCACAACTAAATCTACATATTTCCTCCAATTCTATGTTCCCTTAATAATAATCAAATCCCAATAAATTCCATTTCTTGCTCGATTAATCATTCCTTTCAATGTCAACTGATGTTGTTGTGGATCAAGGTTAAATTTTTTCATCAACCAATTTAGAACACCACTAAATGTCCTCTCATTTGCTCTTGTTATCCCTCCATCACACGAAGCGAAACAAGACAAATCAATCCCAGTAGGGCCATAAATTATTGTGTCTTATCCATAAAATATCTGAAATACTAACTTCTCCGACATTCCTATTAGAATTTATACACACAAATAAATCATATATGATTACTTCTAAAATAAAAGTAATCACATGTTAATAATTTACAAAACTAAAAATATATAAAGCTAACATACGATTTTTTTGTCTATTCATATATGATTACTTCTAAAACTAACATGCTAAAAACTTATACATACTAAAAACTTAACATAAGAATTTACATTAATTCTAAAACTCAAAATGTATCAAATACTATGACTTCTAAAATAAATAACATTAACTAAAAATAATATACTAATAAAACCCTATAAAAAACTTCGAAACTAACATTACCTAGTTTACCACATAGCACTATTAGCAAGTCCTAAAAGAGGACTACAATGTGCATACCACTATTAACAAGTCACTAACTATGAACAGGTCCAAAACAAATACAAAACTAAATAGTCCATAACACTATTAGTAAGTCACTAACTGCAATCACAAACTAGAGCGAAATAACTATAACCTATTCAAATACTTATTGCAATAAGTAAGAAACATAATAACAAAGTTAAAGGAAAATGTACCGAGGACGAGAAGGCCGAGAGTAAGGCAGCGGAAAGGAGGCCGAGCAGCGGCGGCGGCGTGGTTGAGCGGCGGCGGTGGTGGCTTCACTAGGTGTGTGGAGAAGAAGCGGCCTCGCGTTTTTATAGGGGGACGCAACTCGTATGTGCCACAAACTACGCTTTGGGTCGGGCCCCACATGTGGGCGAATTTCGTATGCGCCGCATACGAAATGTGAATGCCGTATGCAGCGCATACGAGATTCGCTCTCCTCGGGACCGTAACCGCCACCTCGGGAACGCGTGGCGGGCCACGTCACCTTCGTATGTGCCTCATACGAAATGCGTGGCCCACGTGGCATTTCGTATGAGGCACATACGAAGCTTGGTCATTTTGGCAATTTTTTGAATCCATGGGTTATTTATTATAAATTATTTTCTAAAAGGTATATTAATAAAAAAAATTCAAAGGGATGTGATGAAGAGATTCCCGACACCGATGAGGAAGAAGCTCTCTTCATCAACAACTTTAAGAGGATGTTTAGAAGGAGGAGGGGGAGCTACCAAAATGAAAGGAGAAGCAAAGACAAGCCCAAGAAAAGATCAAAAAGGGCTTGCTACAATTGCGGAGAATATGGCCACTTCATTGTGGATTGTCCACATGAAGACAACAACAAGAAGAAGGAGGGCAAGTCAAAAGAGAAGAAGTACTCCAAGAAGAAGAAGAAGCAACCCGGACATGCCCACATTGGAAAGGAGTGGGATTCAAGTGAGGAATCTTCCTCCGATGAAGAGTGAAGATAGCAACTATTTCTATGAAGAAGACGACAACGGAGAACAAGCTCTTCCCCAACTTTAAGACTTCAAGGCCAACATGTCTCATGGCAAAGGAGGGAAGAAAGAAGTTTAAATCTAAATCCTCTTCTTCAATTTCTTCTCATGATGACTTTGATAGTAGTAGTGAAAATGAACATATGCTTAAAGACATGAGCAAAAGCACCTTGAAGAGATTGAGATTGTTAACGGAAGAGATATTTGAGAAGGAAGAACTCATCAACCGTCAAGAGGACATGCTCATCCAATAAAAGGAGATATGTCAAGAGGTTGAGGAGCTCTTGGAGCTTGACAGAGAAAGAAGCAAAGCAGTTGAGCGTGAACTCGGTTTGAGCAAGGAAACTTGCTCAAACCTTGAGAACACTACAATTGTGCTCAAGGATGAACTTGTTAGTTTGACACAAGCTAACAAGATCCTTGAGACGCAAGTGAAGTCTCTCAAGGTCAATGCACCTTCTTCCTCTACAAGCCCACCTTCCACAGATATTAAATCCGAAGCATCTCAACCTTGTAATGCTCAAACCTAATCATAAAGCTTAAATATGAGCTAAAGTTGGCACAAACCAATCAAGCACCCAAGGGTGGCATCTTTGACAAGGAGAAGGTGGCATATGCACGTAGTGCATATACCAACACAAGACATCCCCTTGTCAAGGATGGTCTTGGTTATTCTAGGCAGATGAGGCAAAATGCCAAAACTCCCAAGAATGGCAAAGACTTGATTGTTTTTGTCAAATAAGGCTCATACAGTAACAAAGGGAAGGACATTGCTACTTCACCTAAAATGCCTAAAAAGGAACCTCATCCATTGTTCCATGATTTTGATGCTTCATATGTGTTGTTGAGGAACAAGTTTGGAAATGCATATGCTAGGTATGTTGGGCCACACCGCAAGAGTCCCAAACCTTGTGTGTGGGTGACCAAATTCCTCTTGACTAACATCAATGGACCCAACACCTCTTGGGTACCTAAAGCCAAGGCTTAAATCTTTCTTGTAGGCATACTCCTCCGGTGGAACCAAGTGGGTTCTTGATAGTGGGTGCACCAATCATATGACCGGAGAGAGGAATATGTTTGTGGAGTATGAGCTAAATGTGGATCCAAGTGAAGGAATCTATTTTGGGGACAATAGCCAAGGAAAAATCTTTGGCACCAGTAAAATTGCTATATCCCCCAATCGTACCCTTTCAAATGTTTTACATGTTGATTCACTTGATTATAACCTCTTGTCCATATCACAACTATGTGACAAAGGTTATAATTGTTTATTCACTAATGAGGGTGTGACCGCCACAAGGAGAAGCAAAGATTCAATTGCCTTTTAGGGTGTACTCAAGGGAAAGCTCTATCTTGTGAATTTCTCCGCAGATAATGTCTAACTTGATACCTGCTTAATTGCTAAAACTAACATGGGATGGCTTTGGCATAGGAGGCTAGCCCATGTTAGGATGAGGAATTTGCAAAAACTCCTTAAGGGCGAGCACATCCGTGGTTTAAAGAATGTTGTGTTTGAGAAGGATAGGCCATGTAGCGCATGCCAAGCCGGAAAGCAAGTTGGAGCACCACATCCATCCAAGAACATTATGACAACATCAAGACCATTGGAGCTTCTACACATGGATCTCTTCGATCCAATCACCTACATTAGTATTGGTGGTAACATATATGGTCTTGTTATTGTTGATGACTTTTCACGTTTCACTTGGGGTATTCTTTTTGCATGACAAGAAAGAGACTCAAGGTGTTCTCAAGAGATACTTGAAGAGAGCTCAAAAAGAGTTCTCCTTGAGTATCAAGACCATAAGCAGTGACAATGGCACCGAATTCAAGAATACTCAAGTCGAAGAATTTTTGGATGAAGAAGGCATCAAGCATGAGTTATCGGCCCCCTACTCCCCTAAAAAAAAATGGGGTGGCCGAGAGGAAGAATAGGACTTTAATTGAGATGTCAAGAACCATGCTTGATGAGTACAAGACATCGGACCAGTTTTGGGCTGAAGCGGTTAACACCGCTTGCCATGCCATTAACCGGTTGTATCTTCATCGCATACTTAAGAAGACGTCATATGAGCTCCTAACCGGTAACAAGCCCAACATCTCTTACTTTCGTGTTTTTGGGAGCAAATTCTACATTCTTAACAAGAAGCCCAGGACTTTGAAGTTCGCTTCTAAGTCCAATGAGGGTGTCTTGCTTGGCTATGACTCAAACACTTACGCCTATCACGTCTTTAACAAATCCTCCAGGATTGTTGAAGTAGCACGTGACGTAGTGTTTGGTGAGACAAATGGCTCCCAAGTGGAGCAAGTTGATCGTCATGTGCTAGATCAAGAAGAAGCTCCACAAGTGGTGATAGGAAGGATGGCACTTGGAGACATACGACCACAAGAACAACCTCAAGATGCAAGTGACCATCCTACACATAAAGCAAGCCCTTCCTCAAATGATCAGGATCAAGTTCCCCAAGATGCGCTCCAAGAAGATGAAAATGGAGGCATCAACCAAGGGGGAGACAATGAGGATGAGGAAGACCAAGATAATGAATCAAGACCTCAAGCACCACAGCCAATCGTGCATCAAAGAGTCCAACGGGACCATCCCGTTGACAATATACTTGGAGACATCTCAAAGGGGGTAACTACTCGATCTCATGTTGCAAACTTTATGAACATTACTATTTTGTTTCTTCCTTGGAGCCCCACAAGGTTGAAGAAGCACTGAGAGATCTGGATTGGGTGATGGCCATGCAAGAAGAGCTCAACAAATTTGAGAGAAATCAAGTATGGGAGCTTGTGAAGAGCCCTAATGCGAATGTTGTAGGCACCAAATGGGTGTTCCGCAACAACAAGATGAATACGGGGTGGTTACAAGAAACAAGGCACTAGTTGTGGCCAAATGGTATTCACAAGTTGAAGGTTTGGATTTCGAAGAAACCTTTGCTCCCATAGCTAGGCTTGAATCAATTTGTATATTACGTGCCTTTGCTGCTCACCATGATTTTAAGCTATATCAAATGGACGTCAAGAGCGCATTCCTCAATGGTCCAATCAAGGAAGTGGTATATGTGGAGCAACCCCCCAGATTTGAAGATGAAGAATTCCCAAACCATGTGTACAAATTTCGTAAGGCTCTCTATGGACTCAAACAAGCTCCTAGAGCTTGGTATGAGTGCCTTAGAGACTTTCTAACTCAAAATGGTTTCGAAATTGGGAAGGCGGACTATACTTTATTCACTAAGCACTTCAATGATGATTTATTTATTTGCCAAATATATGTCGATGAAATTATATTTGGTTTTACTAACAAATCTTTTTGTGATGAGTTTTACAAGATAATGACGAAAAGATTTGAGATGTCCATGATGGGGGAGTTGAAGTTCTTTCTAGGTTTTCAAGTAAAGCAACTCAAGGGAGGCACGTTAATTAGTTAAACCAAGTACAAACAAGACATACTCAAGAAGTTTGACATGGACAAGGCCAAACCCATCAATACTCCTATGGAAACCAATGGGCATCTCGATCTCAATGAAGATGGTCCAAGTGTGGACCAAAAGGTATATCGCTCCATGATAGGCTCATTGCTATACTTATGTGCATCTAGGCCCGATATCATGCTTAGTTTGTGTGTATGTGTGGTAGATTTCAAGCCACTCCTAAGGTGTGTTATTTGACCGCCGTTAAGAGAATTCATAGATATTTGGTTCACACACCAAGCCTAGGACTTTGGTACCCCAAAGACTATAAGTGTAACCTCAATAGATATTCCGATGCGGACTATGCGGGGTGCAAAGTTGATAGGAAGAGTACATCGGGAACTTGACAATTCCTTGGTAGATCTCTAGTGTCTTGGTCCTCAAAGAAACAACACTCCATTGCACATTCCACAACCGAAGCGGAGTATGTCGCTGCCGGTTGTTGTTGTGCACAACTTCTTTGGATGCGACAAACTCTTAGGGACTATGGCATAATCTTGCGCCATATCCCTCTCCTATGTGACAATGAGAGTGTCATCAAAATAGCCCACAATCCAGTTGAACACTCAAGGACGAAGCACATCGATATTCGCCACCATTTCTTGAGAGATCACTTAATCAAAGGAGATATTGCAATTTCCCATGTGAGAACCGATAAACAATTGGCCGACATCTTTATCAATCCCTTAGATTAGAAAAGGTTTTGTGAACTTAGGAGTGAGCTAAATATCCTAGATTCTCGAAATGTGGCTTAAGTCTTGCACATCTGATTGAAATATTCAAAATTCACACATGCTTGCGAAAAACTCATTCTCCTCAATTTTTCTACAAATTATTTTGAAATTATTGAATCCTTGTGAATCATGGTCATAGTTTGATTGTTGATTGCTTACAGACCATATTTACAAAGATTTTTTGTGAAATATAGTCCAAAAGGATCAAATCTCCACTAAAAACTCAATATATAGGAGTTTTAGGTCTTAGGACCGGACTAGTCCGCTCCAATGGACCGGACTAGTCCGGTGGTTCAGGTTGTCCGGACCTAGTCCGGAGGCCGGACAAGTTCGGGTCCCTGATCGGACTAGTTTGGCCCTTGGGGACTTAACCTCCCCAGGGAGCCCTCGACCTATCCACTTCCATTCAAACACTCTCTCTCAAAAAACGCTCAAAAACTGTCTCCCAAACGGCGATCTTTGATTCCCTTCACAAAATCTTGATTCCAATTGGTGGATTGAAGCCCTAAGGTTCATAGGAACCTTTCCCCAAGCATTGAAGGCCGATTCCTCGCTCACATTTCATCAAAACCGAAGATTTGAAGAGGTATTTTTGACCTTACCCCAAAATCCTTGAAATTCAATTCTTTTGGATCCATTGATAGAAACTTCTTCACAAATGTTGTTGTACACATCAATGTGATCATGTAGCTCCATTTTTGTGGTTGGATCCATAGTTTTTGCAAAATTTCTATAGATTAGGTTTCTTGCTGTGTGAACCGGACTGGTCCGGCCAAAGGATGGACATGTCCGACCTAGTGCGAACTAGTCCGGCCCCTGGGCGGACAAGTCCGGGTTACACAGTGAAAAACCCTAACCTAGGTTGGTTTTGTGTATTCTACCTCTACTCCTTAACTTCCTGACCCACACACATTCCTTTGCTTCTCTTGTCAGCAACCATGTCGGACAATGAGTATGTTCCACCTTCTGACTCTAAGACCGAGGCGGAGAAGCAAGCTCTCTTTTGCCGGAAGCAAAGAGAGGATCAAGAGATGGCTGCTGCATACTTTGTCTCTTAGAGGGCAAAGAAGATGCAGCGAGAGGAGCACAACTCTGCAACTGCCAAGGCAACCCTGAAAAGAAAGCGGCTTGTGTCCTTGGGTGAGCAAGCTAAGTCACAGGGGGTGAGGACCTCCAAAGATAAAGGCAAGGCCCCAGTTGATGCTGCACCCAAGAAGAGGGTGATTGTGGCCAATAAGGCTTCAAGCAAGGTCAAGAAGGGTGCCCCTCAACCCATTGACCCTGTCGACTGTTGGAGTCGGCAGATCTCCTGACACTGCTAAAGTGTTGAAGGAGTTTGTGGTTCGGTGTGGGCGCGCGGAGACTCAAGAGGGTGAATTGCAGTTTAACACAGGAGACACAAGGATTTACGTGGTTCGGGCCGCCTGAGCGTAATACCCTACTCCACGGGTGTGTTGGTGTTGTATTAGCTTGTCAAGTATGATCGCTTGTCAACGTCTGTGAACGTCCGTCCCCTGAGTGTATCGTCGGCCTGTCCTTTTATAGTACAAGGACAGGCCGTTACAAGCTAGCCTGGCCTGACATGTGGCCCCGGCGGTTACTAGTATTGATACACGATTAATTGTTGTTAATGATCCTGTAACGGGCTCCGACAGCGCCGTTACAGGTGTTAAGATCGTCCATTTAAGTGTCATTAATATGGCATTAATGACATTTAATCGGGTCTTGAAGTCCTTGGCTCTCCTTTTAAGATCCGGAGTCGTTACAAGGTCTTCCAGAAGTAAGAGGCTGGCAGGTCCGACGATTTGACACGTGGCAGCTCCGGAGCTTGCTGAGGGAAGCAGGTAGCTCCGGGGCTATTAGACATGTGTCAGGTCCGGAGCTTCTCTCGGTCTGGGGTTAAGTCCGGAGGTGCCGTTTCGGTACGTGGCCCGGAGCTTCCCCCTTGTGGGCGGTAGCTCCGGGTTAGTCGTACACGTGGCGACCCAGGGATTAACCATGTTGGAGAAGCGGGTCCGGTCATGTCTGACAAGTGGACCTCCGAGGATCTTCAAACCAAGTAGATGGCCTTCCTTCGAGATCTTTGTAACCTCAGGGGGTGTACGGTTTTTAGGGTACCGACAGTGGCCCCCTGGACCTACCTCCGAGGAAGATCACTGAGGTGAAGTCGTTCCGTCGGAGGTGGGTCCATCCTTGCGACTCTTGAACTGGGTCTTCAAGGGTCTTCGGAGGTGCCGTTGGCAGGGTTTTACGGTTAGATCCCGCCGCGTGGCGTACCTCAGGCGGCAGATGAAATCTTTGACGTGCGGATCTCACGCAATTGAAGGTCGCCGGTTCCCGATACGAAAACCGTATCGGTTCCGCGCGCCCTGTCAGGCCGCCGCCTCTGGGTTTCCCGCCTCGTGATGACAACCGTTCGCCTGGGTAAGAGCCTCGACTTGATCGTCGGGGTGGTCCCGGGCCCTCTTGTCATCGGCTGGGTTGAATTCTTGAGTAGTATCATCGACTTCCCTGCGGTTTCCATCCAAGCGTTGCGAGGGCTTACTTAAGAAGGAAAGCGCGCACCGTCGGGAGTTCTTTACGCCTCTCATCTGATCTTGCGCTCAAACTCCCGACTCGTACTTTGCTCCTCTTCTCTTGCCTAGTTGTGCCGCGATGGAGTTGGGTCTGCGTGAGAGTCGCCTGAAGACCGACAACGATTTGAAGAAGGTCCGGGCCCTCATGGGGTGGTCCTCGGACTTCTTCAACCGCTTGGTCCGTGCTGGCGGGGAGCTCCCCTTTGAGAAGGAGCACGCTGGCGAGATGGTGTACTTTTCTTCGTACGCCATGGTGGGGTTGATCCCACCTTTTTCTTCTTTCTTCTTGATGCTGCTAGACTTCTATGGTCTGCAGCTATACCACCTTGGCCCTCACTCCATTCTCCTCGTGTCCATCTTTGTCCACTTCTGCGAGATGTGGGTGGGCATCCCCCCCTGCGTCGAGCTTTTCCGAACCTTATTCACCGTTCACACCACCAGCCGGAGCAATGAGTACCTTGGCTTCTACTACTTCGTGAAGCGCAAGAAGTGCCCATTCAAGTACCTCCTATTGTTCCCTTCCGGGAAGTGGGATGACTGGAAGAAAGATTGGATAGTCGTCAGGGTGGAGGAGCATGAGCGGTTGGAGCTGCCAAACGGTCTGCCCAGCATTGACACGACGGTCTGGAGTGAGGTTCCGGTGCTGGCGAAAGCTTTCGACCCCGCCTTAACCAGGATCCGCCAATGCGTGGAGGGAGGATTGACTCCCCAGGCGGTGTTCTGCAACTTCCTGGCCAACAGGTGGGCGCCGCTGAAGAGGAGGGAGAAGCTCGCCTGGGCCCTCAACAGCGTGATGGACGAGGACCGGGTTGAGACCGGGTTGAAGTCCAACATGGTGGGGAAGACCTTGGAGTTCCACCTCAAGAAATTCCAGCACGGCATCGACATCGACGGAGATGACTTGACTCCGCCGTCGGCCTTTCTCCCTCTGAACGTGGAAGTGGAGTTCAGCAGGGAGCTCCGGCGGACGATGCCCGCGCTTGACGACCTTGGTGTCGTCGAGAGAAGATCAACCACCCGGGTGGCAATCCCCGGGGTGCCTGAAGACGGCTCCGCCCCTATCCCACAAACGAGGGTTGAGGTCGTCGGCAAGGGCAAGGAGCTCGTGGAGGAGCCAGAGAGTCGGAAGAGGAAGCTGCGACATGCCGACGGAAGGTCCGTCGGGCCTGCTACTTCCGCATCGGTTCCTTCTCCCCAGGGGGGAAGATCTTCTGCCACTGTGGCGACTGTCCCCGTAGTGGGGTCCTTCCGGAACGATACTATTCCTGCAGTGGATCCTCCCGGAGTGTCTCTGTCCCCGTGGTGGAGCCCTCCTGGGGTGCTAGCCCCGGGCTCACGACTCCGGCATCTGGGACGGTGGGAGCCTCCAGGTCCAGGGGTTCCTCCCGATCGAGGAGAGCCTCGACCTGGGAAACGCCCGTGGTTGCGACAAGTTCTGAGGGGCCTCCCGGAGCTCCTACGCCGACCATGGCCAGCCCGGAACGTCCGGGAAAAAGGTTCCGCGCAAGCTGGTGCGGAAGCCTTCCAAGGTAATTTTTGATCTTTACCTTGGTTAACTTTTTAATTGTAGCGATTATTTGTTAATTTTTTTATCCATCCTCTGCAGCGTCCCCAAGAAGGGGAGTGAAGCTTCACCCTCGGCCACGATGTCTGAGGCCGGGGGAGCTTCTGCTCCTGTCCCGGTGCTGCCCCAGGTGGTGGCTGAGGCTGCGACAGCTCCGGCGCCGGCTGTCGTGGTCATGAACCTCGACTCGTCCCCAGAATTTCCCGTGGTAGCACCGGACCACGGGAGTGAAGACACGCCAGCGACACTTGTCTCGGAGGTTGAAGATCCGGGTATTGGTGCTGCAGTGGTGGAAGCTCCGGCTGTAGAGCCGGAGGAAGTAGTAGTCCTGGCCTCGGAGTCGGAACTTGTCAAAGCCCCGGCGATTGGGCCGGAGGTGACTAAAGCTCCGGCATGTGAGCCGGAAGTCGAGGTAGTTCCGGCAGTTGAGCCGGTTACCTCCGAAGCACCGGTCGCTGAGCCAGTTATTGTTGGAGCGCCGGTCACAGAGCCGACGGTTGAAGAGGTGAGGGAGCTCGAGCCTCCCTCGGAAGAGGTGTCCCGGCCGGAGCTAGTAGTAGCTCCTACTCCAGAGGCGACGACGTCGATGGTACCTGCGGCCGGGCCGGAGTGCCTAAACGAAGTTGCTGGCCCCCTGCCCGAGGAGGCGAATGAAGACTTGGCAGCGGGGCCTTCTTCGTTGGCGACTGAGGCCATCCCGGAGGACGGCCCTAGTGCCTTGGAAACTCAGGGTTCCACTCTCGTAGAGTGGGACCCAATTTTTGTATGTGAAGACCCGCTGGAACCAGCGGAGGAGACCCCAGCAGGTCCGGAGCCCATCCCGCTGTCGATGTCTATCGACAACGCCTACTCCAGTCTGCGTCAGGTCCAACTGGCCTTCTTCCATGACATCAAGGCTCTTGAAGAGGAGCGCCAAACCCTTAGGCAGTGGCGCAATCGGCTCCACTTCGAGACTAAGCTGGCGCGGTCGAGGCTAGCGGACGACAAGGAGTGGATCAAGCGGGAGAAGATCCTCCTAGAGTACTGGGACAAGCTGCTGGATGACAGGGAGAGCATGACTCATGCCCTCGACGCTCAATCTCGAGAGATCCACGATCAGGCCAAGGCTGCCAACGACGCGGCCAATGCTCGGCACGAACAGCTTGAGGCCATCAACGCCGCACCCATCAAGCGCCGAGAGGCACTTGAAGGGAGGGAGAGACGGCTTGAGGACGAAGAGCAGAAACTCCTGGAGCTGCGGGATGACGTCCTGAGGAGGGAAGAGGAGCTCGCCGAGAAAGTAGCTCTAGCTAACAAGGGCCTCGAGGAGCGCACTAAGAATTTGGAAGAGCGCTGCCTCGAGGAAGAGGAGAAGACCTGGGTGCGGGGGCAGGAACTCTACGAATACGAGTGTACCCTTGTTGCCCGGGAGAAGAAAGTGGAGGCTAGGGAGAAGGACCTGGTCGATCGTCGGAACAAGATCCACCTCCGGGAGGAGGAGCTCGGGAAGACTTGAGAGGCGGGTTGCTGCAAAGATTCAGCAAAACGCCAAAGAAGTTGAGCGCCTCGCCCGTGAGAATTCCGAACTGACGGCGGCCAAGAGATCCCTGGAAGAGATGAAGAGCCTGAGGACGGCGGACTCCCTGCAGATTTGGGAGTTCCTGGGCAAGGCCAACGACGCGCTGACGCCGATGGGTTTTAGCCCCGTGCGCCCGGATTATCCGGAGCCGGAGCCGGACCTTGCGCTGCAAGCACTGAGCGCAGCTGCAAGCTCTCCAAGATGGGCGACGTCATCGCGGACCAAATGGAGGTCGAGGGGCAATCCCTGGCGAGGAACGTCACAGAATATGTGTTGACGTGCTACACCAGCCGGAACCCTCAATTTCCCCTGGACCCGGTGCTTGAAGGCCCCGTCGAAGGAGGAGGCGAAGCTACCCGAGCCAGCGTATCGGAGGTCGCCCAGAAGGTCACCGAGTTCTTCCATAGGGTCTAGGACCATCTCTTTTAGCTCTCACTTGTATTTTCTCTTCTTCTTCCTCAATTTTGTAATCCCTTGTCTCCAGATGTAATCTTCTGTCTCCAGATGAATGAAATCCCCAAATTTTTGCGAATTTCATTTTTTGTCTTCAATATCTTTATCTTCACTTGGCCCCCTGGTAGATGTACACAATTTGATTGTGAACATGTACCAAAAGGATATTGAGTTTTGTTAAAGACGCATTTGCTCCGAACTTGTAGAATTTAGGTCCGAAGTCTTCGATAGTGAAGGTCCCCTGATGTTGTCGGAGCATAGAAGCTCCGGCATTGTCCATCGCTGGAGCTTGGTAGCTCCGGCAATAGCCTCTATCAACACGTAGAGCGTCGATAGTTAGTCCTCGAAGGTGTCGGAGCTTAGTAGCTCCGGCAGTGACCTTTGCCAACACTTGGTTTGTTGGCAGCAGACTCCATTTACGGGGTCTTCTCACCATCTTTTACTCATCGTCGACGGTTGACCCCCTTGAGGGAGTCAGAGCTTGGTTAGCTCCGGCTTTTCTCCATCAACGTAGAGTTTATTTTTCCTGCACACTTAAGCCAAGAAAAATGGTAAAATTCGTTCCTTGTCTATAATTTCGTCGCGGCTTATGATTCTCAAGAAAATTTTAAGTTGAACGCGATTTTAAATACAACCGGGTGCGTTGTCTTTTCTCTTAGATCCAATTGTCCATGGACCCGCCTTACTTCGGCCTGCCGGGGTGTAGGTAGAGTGGCGTACTTAGGGTGCTTGACCAGGCTAAGTCGATAGCACACTCCGGCCCTAGATTGGCTTGGCGGCTTTCAGGCGAGTTGGCCACAAACGATATTTAAATCCAAAAGATCTGACAATGCAACTCGAATCGTATATAAACCGGTCAAACTAAAGTTTCTTAAGAATTGCACGTCTCTGTTATAGACAAGAAAGAGAAAAATAAAAATGTTGAGCCTGCACAAAATGAATGCACGTGGAGTCTATTTCACATGAAGATGTCTTTCATTATAGGTCCGGGGTACAGGGGAAACAAGTACACTCTTAGGGTACGGAACCAGGCTAAGTGTGTTTGGTTTCTCGTTTGACCTATGGTAGTTAGCCACACTTTTAGTCCGAAGACTGTGAAAAGTGCTGCATGAGCTTTGCAGACCTTTCGGGAAAGGTCCGGCTGCTCTCCCGGAGGAACTACCCGACTCTGTACAATGACTCTATAACATACATCTCAAGTTACTTAAGACTCACCTCCATGGAATTAAGTGTAGAAATTACGGAGGTGCTCGATGTTCCAAGGATTTGGGAGAGGTGTCCCATCCTCGGTAGCCAAGCGAACGCTTCCGGGACGGGATACTTTGATCACTCGGAAGGGCCCCTCCCAGCCGGGGGAGAGTTTGTTTAACCCTTCTCTGGATAGTATTCTCCGTAGCACCAGATTGCCTTCCTCAAGCTGTCGATTGTGTACATGCCGCTGGTGATAACGCCGTAGAGCTTGGCGATATCGGGCATTTCGAACAGCTGCTTGGCACCTTCCCTCCTCGAGGAGGTCTAGGTCTTCACGCCGGAGCTGGTCCTGCGCGGCTTCGTCGAAGGTCCGGACCCGGAGCGAACCCAAGGTGATTTCCGGAGGAAGGATTGCTTCAGCTCCGTACACCAGAAAGAAGGGTGTTTCTCCGGTTGACCAGTTTGGAGAAGTCCTATTGGCCCATAGAGTGGGCGGAAGCTCTTCGATCCAGTTGGCTCCGTGTTTTTTCAAGCGCTCATAGGTGCGCGTTTTGAGTCCTTTAAGGATTTCTGCATTTGCTCTCTCGGCTTGGCCATTGCTGGCTGGATGAGCTACAGAGGCGTAGCAAACTTGTATGCCGAGGTCTTCGCAATATCCTTGGAATGCGAAGCTTGTAAATTGAGTCCCATTATCAGTGATGATCTTGTTTGGGACTCCAAATCTGCTCACAATGTATTGCAGAAAGTTGATAGCAGATTGCTTGTTGATCGTCACAATTGGAGTTGCTTCTGGCCACTTGGTGAACTTGTCAATAGCGACGTACATGAACTTGTAACCTCCGACGGCTCTTGGGAAGGGTCCCAAGATATCCATCCCCCACACAGTGAAGGGCCATGTAGGAGGTATCATTTGTAAGGGCTGAGCCGGTGTATGAATTTGCTTTGAATGAAATTGGCATGCTTTGCATTTCTTCACCAGCTCAGTGGCATCCTGGAGCGCTGTAGGCTAGTAGAAGCCATGCCGAAAGGCTTTTCCGACCAGCGTGCGGGAAGATGCGTGGTTCCCACACTCACCTCCATGGATTTCTGCGAGGAGCTCGCAGCCTTCTTCCCTTGTGATGCACCGCATTAGGATGCCGTTGGCACCGCGCCGGTAGAGATCCCCCTCTACCAGCGTGTATCTTTTAGCCAATCTGACTACCCGGTCAGCGGATACATCATCGTCAGGAAGGATGTTGTCTTTCAAGTAGTTCCGGATCTCCGAGATCCATGCATCGGAACTGACTTGAGCATTTGAGTCTTGCATGCTGGGTTGCTCGGAGCTTCCGGCAGCACCTACGACCCTTGATGGCTGCCATGGTAACAGGGCCATCGGGACCGTCAGCTTCGGGATGCTGATCTCGCCCCCTTCGTTTAGTTCGGCAGGCTGAACTGTGGGTTTTGACAACCTCCGGACAAAGATTCCGTCAGGAGCCGGAGCTCCGGTTGACGCTTTGGTCGAGAGTTCATCAGATTCAGCGTTGTGGGCACGCTGAACATGGTGGAGGTCTAGGACTTCAAAGTCCTTCTGAAGCCTCTGGACTTCAAGGAGGTAAGCAGCTAGCTGGAGATTATTGCAGGAGCATTCACCCTTCACCTGCTTGATGATGAGCTGTGAATCTCCTTTGACCAGCAGTTTCTTGACACCGTATGACAGTGCCACCTTTAATCCGTAGATGATTGCTTCATACTCCGCCATGTTGTTGGTTGCCTTGAAGTCAAGGTGCACCATGTATTTCACCTTCTCCCCAGTCGGTGCAAGGAGAAGGATTCCAGCTCCGGCCCCCTGCTTCTGCATGGAGCCATCATAGTAGAGGATCCAGTGAGGCTCGGTGAAGGTTGGAGCTTGATGCTCCGTCTTCTGTTCACTGGGGCCCCCAGGGTTTGATGGAGAGGGAGTCCATTCCGCCATGAAATCTGCCAACTCTTGACTCTTGATTGCTTGCCTCGAAATGAATTCGAAATCGAATTCAGCCAATTCCGCTGCCCACTTTGCAATATTCCCAGTTGAATTGGGATTATGCAAGATCGCTCGAAGTCGATAGGAGGTCACCACCGAGACTTTGTGAGCTTGGAAGAGTGTCGAAGCTTCCTGGAGGTAATAAGAACTGCATAAAGCAGCTTATGCACCTCTAGGTATCGAGTCTTGGCATCATGTAATACTTCACTGATGAAGTATACCGGGCGTTGAATGGTCCGGACCCTCTCGGAGGGGTCCGAAGCTTCCTCTTCATTTATCCGGACCCTGTCGGAGGAGTCCAGATTTTCTTCGGGGACCTCCGGGTTCTGGCTGGAGGAACCCGGAGCTTCTTCAGAAATGATCTGGACCCTTTCAGAGGGGTCTGGGTCTTCTGAAGTGACTTCTTGTGGGTTTGAGTCTGGGAGCTAGGACCCAGACTCACTTTCAGGAACCTCCGGACCCTCCCAAAGGGGTCTGGATTCCTGAGTATGGGGTAGTTCCGGTCTCTCCGCAGCCAGAACCATACTGACGACTTCGTCAGTAGCTGAAATGTAAAGCAACAAAGGCTCACCAGGGTTCGGAGCTACCAGAATTGGTAGGGTGGTGAGGAACTGTTTCAGCTCCTGGAATGCCTTCTCTGCTTCTTTGGACCATTGGAATGGTCCGGACTTCCTCAACAACTTGAAGAAGGGAAGTGCTCGTTCCGCCAGTCTTGATATGAACCGACTGAGGGCTGCTAGACATCCATTTAACTTTTGGATGTCTTTGATGCGGGTTGGTGGCCGCATGTCTTCAATGGCTTTTATCTTCGCCGGATTAGCCTCTATGCCCCGGTGACTTACCAGGAAACCAAGAAGTTTTCCGAAGCTAACCCCGAAGACACACTTGTCCGGGTTTAGCTTCGTGCGGGTGGCCCGCAGCTTGTCAAAGAATGCCTGCAAGGTGTCCAAGAGGGACTCCTTATTCTTGGCCTTGACCACGATGTCATCGACGTACACTTCCACTATGTCTCTGATGAGTTCTTCAAAAGTTTTGTACATAGCTCGTACAAAAGTTGAAGCTGCATTCTTAAGACCAAATGGCATGGCTGTGTAAGAGTACAATCCATCTACTGTGGTGAATGAAGTATGCTCTTCATCCTCCCTAGACATCCTGATTTGATGATACCCAGAATATGCGTCTAGGAAACACAGTAACTCACACCCGGAGGTGGAATCCACTATCTGATCTATTCTAGGTAGTGGGAATGGATCTTTTGGACATGCCTTATTCAGTGTGGTGTAGTCGATGCACATCCGAAGCTTCCCGCCGGCCTTGGGCACAACGACTGGGTTTGCCAGCCATTTTGGATGGAAGACTTCTCGGATGAATCCGGCTTCGAGCAACTTCTTCACTTCTTGTCGGATGAAGTTCTGCCGCTCTACGGATTGCTTCCGAGGCTTCTGATGCACAGGCCGAGCATCGGGGTAAATCTTCAGATTGTGCTCAATCACTTCCCTGGGGATCCCAGGCATTTGTGACGGTTGCCAGGCAAACACGTCAACATTAGCCCGGAGGAAAGTGATGAGCGCGAGTTCCTATTTGTCGTTCAACTCTCCCGATATACGGGTGGTTTGAGCGGCATCGGAACCAATTTGGACGACTTTGACGGGAATGTCGGTGTCGCCGCTTGGCTGCACACGGGGTGCAGAGGTTGAGCCTCGTTGATGAATGCTCGGGGGTTTCGGAGCTTGCTCCTGTCTGGAGTCCTCCTCTTGCGCCGTGGTGAGTGCATGGAGCTCCTCCAGAGCAGTTACTCTGGCGATGCGATCTCCGCGGATCCGGAGAACGCCTACTGGTGTTGGCATCTTCAACACCAGGTATCCATAATGAGCAGCTGCCATGAATTTATATAGGGCAGGTCTACCCAAGATGGCGTTGAATGGTAAGTTGATCTGGGTGACGTCGAAGACCAACTTCTCGGTAAGATACTTCTCCCGTGTCCCGATGGTAACGGGGAGAGTTATAGCCCCGAGTGGGGTAATGGCCCCCGGACCTACTCCGGAGAAAGGTCGAGAGGGCTGGAGATCCGAAGGTCGGAGCTGAAGCTTGGTAAAAGCTTCAAAGCTTATGAGGTTCAGCCCCGAACCTCCGTCCACCATAACATGATGGAGCTGGATGTTATTAATGGTGGGAGATACCATCAAAGGTAACTGTCCAGCTCCGACCATGCTTCGAGGACAGTCCGAAGCATCAAAAGTGATGGTTGTGTCCATCCACTTTCGATGTGGCTCCGGTCTAGCTGTAGGAGCTATAGCGGCCATATCCCGACGCATAGTCTTGATGACGCGGCGATATGTGATGTCCCATGATCCACCAAAAATGGTGTTCATGGTTTTCTGACGCTCGTTGTCAGAGACGTCAGAGTCATCGTCGACGGAGGTGTAGACGACCTTCAGGACCTTTTTGGGATCCTGATACCCTAACTCCTCTTCAGCCGGAGCTTCGTCGACCTTCTGTTTTCCTTCCCTCTGTCGGAAAGGGGACCCTTCCCGGCGCTTGCTGTAGTGCTCGGCAAGGTTTTGGACCTCTCGGCAGTCTTCCAAACCGTGGCTGCCCGTTTTGTGAATGGGACGCCACACTTTGGGTTTGCCACCGTCTTCGGAAGACGGTCGAGGTCGCTTCTCGGGGCGTGGCCCCCGGCCACCCGGAGTTGCAGCAGCTGCAACGTTGGATGTGCCGGCGGACGGCTTCTTCTTGCTGTTGGTCTTCTTTTTCTTCTTGCCACCCCCGATGGTAGCGGCTTCTTCTTTGGAGGATTTCTTGTGATCCTCCGAGGCTGGTTTGGAGTGCATTTCACGGCCCTCCGCAGCTCTGGAACATTTGTCTGCTAGGCTGAAGAGTTCCGTGACACTGGTGATCTCTTTGATCGCCAGCTTCTCTAACATCTTCTTGTCTCGTACGCCCTGTCTGAATGCCACAATGACAGAAGTGCTTGAGATAGAAGGGATTGTGTTGCGTACCTGAGAGAACCTCTGGATGAAGGACCGCAAAGATTCTCCCCCTTTTTGTACGACTACAAAAAGGTCTAGTTCAGTGCCTGGTCGTGTGTATGAACTCCCGAAGTTGGCAGTGAACTGACGGCATAGCTCCTTCCAACTATTGATAGAGTTGGGTGGAAGGCTCATAAACCAGGACCTGGCGGTCCCAGTTAAGGCCACTGGAAAGTAATTGGCCATCACAGCCTCGTTTCCTCCAGCTGCCAAGATTGCAGTGGAGTATATCTGAAGGAATTCGGCGGGGTTGACAGTCCCGTCGAATTTTTCCGGCAGGTGTGGCCGGAACTTCTGTGGCCATCTAACCATGCGCAGGTGCATAGCTAGGGCTCCTACTCCTTCCAGAGTAGAAAGGTCCTAGCTTCCCGTCTTTCACGAGCACGCTCGATATGGACACGGCCATCCTGCTGGCGATATCAGCGATCAAGCTCCGCCCGGAGGTCATGAGTCGAAAGCCTGGATACCGTATGGGTGCGTCGTGCCCCAGAGGGCAACGACGTCACCTGTTGTGACGCAGATCGTCTCCTGTTGTTGGAGACGTGCGGACCAAGTCTACCTGACAAAGTCCGCCGCTGCGACGGGTCCCGTCTTGAACGAGAAGGACCCTGGTTGTTGAGGTGTTCGGCTGCTGCTGCGACAAAATGCTCCACATCAGCCCTCCACTGTTCCATTGCATCTCGAGATGCATCTGGAGGTGGTGTACGTTGGAGAAGAGCTCGCGCTGCATGGAGCGCGTGTTCCGGGTTGTCATGACTTGCCGACGCTGTAAGTGACGCCGGCGCACCATCACGTTGCCCAACATGATTTGCTAGAGAAGATGGTGGTTGGAGTGTGGCTCCTGCTGGTGCTGAGGCTCCTGCCGGTGGCTGCATGTTGGAGGGATTGCCCCCAACAGCCTTAGCAGCAGGTTGGCCGTTAGATGATCCAGCCGCGGAGTTCACCATTCTCGAAAATCTCAGGCGCCCCTACCTGGCGCGCCAACTGTCGACTGTTGGAGTTCGCAGATCTCCTGACACTGCTAAAGTGTTGAAGGAGTTTGTGGTTCGGTGTGGGCGCGCGGAGACTCAAGAGGGTGAATTGCAGTTTAACACAGGAGATACAAGGATTTACGTGGTTCGGGCTGCCTGAGCGTAATACCCTACTCCACGGGTGTGTTGGTGTTGTATTAGCTTGTCAAGTATGATCGCTTGTCAATGTCTGTGAACGTCCGTCCCCTGAGTGTATCGTCGGCCTGTCCTTTTATAGTACAAGGACAGGCCGTTACAAGCTAGCCTGGCCCGACATGTGGCCCCGGCGGTTACTAGTATTGATACACGATTAGTTGTAGTTAATGATCCTGTAACGGGCTCTGACAGCGCCGTTACAGGTGTTAAGATCGTCCGTTTAAGTGTCATTAATATGGCATTAATGACATTTAATCGGGTCTTGAAGTCCTTGGCTCTCCTTTGAAGATCCGGAGTCGTTACAAGGTCTTCCGGAAGTTAGAGGCTGGCAGGTCCGATGATTTGACACGTGGCAGCTCCGGAGCTTGCTGAGGGAAGCAGGTAGCTCTGGGGCTATTAGACACGTGTCAGGTCCGGAGCTTCTCTCGGTCTGGGGTTAAGTACGGAGGTGCCGTTTCGGTACGTGGCCTGGAGCTTCCGCCTTGTGGGCGGTAGCTCCGGGTTAGTCGTACACGTGGCGACCCAGGGATTAACCATGTTGGAGAAGTGGGTCCGGTCATGTCTGACAAGTGGACCTCCGAGGATCTTCAAACCAAGTAGATGGCCTTCCTTCAAGATCTTTGTAACCTCAGGGGGTGTACGGTTTTTAGGTTACCGACAGACCTGTTGAGGATGTCTTCTCCTGCACGGAACCCAAACTGTGCAGCTGCATTCGACGCTAACATCTTCAAGGGAAAAAGGGGTGAGAAGGAACACAAAGTAAGGAAGATCAATGTTTATCAGTGTGACAGGAGCACAGTGGATTCTCGCTTCTGGTGTGACTTCCATTGTGACTATTACCGAATGGTCTATATGACCAAGCAGACCCCTGTCATAGATGCTCAGTGGATAGACTGGGACTATATGGCCCAGAAGGATCATCAAGCCTTCAATGTTGTGATTTAGGCAGTCGAGAGGCATGGGCTAAAGAAGTTCATGGCCTTCTAGTATGACTGGAATGTGGAAGTCATCACTCAGTTCTACTCCACTTTATACCTCCACACCGATGGGGACAGGAAGATTACCTAGATGACCCATGGAGAGTAATACTCCACCACCTATTGGGAGTTTGCTCAGCTGCTTGACTTGGAGGATCAACTAGGTAATGAGATCATCATTTCAAATCTGAAGCAGGTTGATTGGGACACCTTGGAGTATATGTACCCAAGTCATGCACAGTATGAGGCCAGACACATTAGAAACATCAAGCCTTTTACAGTGTGCTCAACCGGGTCCTTAGAAAGACCATTGCCCCCAAGGATGGAGATGCGGGGATTATACAAGGAAATTTGAGGCACTTGATGGTGCTAATCGATGAAGATGTCCGCTTCAATGTGGTGGACTACATCTTTGATGACATCGTCAACATCTCTCACACCCCCAACCGATCATGTGGATACGCTCCATACATTATGTACATGACCGAGAAGATCTCCAGACTCTCATTCAAGAAAGACATCATTCACCAGAGGCTTCGATCACAAATCCCTCCTCTAGAGCCTGCTGCTCCCAGGTGGAAGAATGCGGATCCTCCAGCTTCTTCCTCTTGCTTTGTGCCATCTCCTCCATCACCCCCGCCTTCGACACAATGCGGGAGTGGATTCTTCAAATGCTTCAAGGCTCTATTCTCCTCTTGCTGGAAGACGGAAATTCGGCAACGTCGCATGGAGCATCGCAATGAGAAGTATCTCATGGCAATGTGCGACAAGTTGGACATACCAATGTCCCCCCCCCCCCCCCCCCCCCGAGGAGAGCGATGGTGAGCTCACTTCTTTTCCGGAGTTCACTGCCAAGGAGCTTTCTGAGTTTGGAGAAGCTGGGACTTCCACCGCGGCCCCGACTGATGATGATGATGACCATCTTTACCCGGAGGCCACGAAGAGCGACAGCGGGCGCCAAGGTGGCAATGATGAGGATGACTCCGACGATGAGTATACCTATGGTCCCTTCCTCTCTTCTTTTCCTTTTTGGTGTCTTGATGCCAAAGGGGGAGAGATAGCTTGTTAGGGGCACTTAGATCTAGGGGGAGAGATATAGGGGAGAGTTGAAGGGAGAGATAAGATAGATTATGTTGACAGAGTATTGATCTATGAAGGACTTATGTTTTAAAACTCTTTTCAACATGTATTGTAAGACTTAATCTATGTATTCACGTATCTTGCCTAAATTTGTGATGTGTTGCCTCATTTAAATGTCTATCTTGCATAATTGTTGTCTTATCACACTTTATGAACACATCACTTAGGTACCCCACCATAACATGCATATGTATGGGAACTCTCTCAATCACTCTTACTCATGATGCGTACATTTAGGGGGATTCACTCATACAAATACATGCTATGAATACAAATATTATCCTTATTGTTGAAGTCTTAATGTGTTGTCATCAATTCACCAAAAAGGGGGAGATTGAAAGTGCATCTAGGCATCCCCATGGGTTTTGGATGATTGATGACAACAATTAAGAGGCTAATGAGCTAAGTTGATCTTAAGCACAGGTACAAGGATTGAAATGAGATGAAAACCCTCAAAAAGGAAAAGGAGAAAATGGGCGTCAAAGACTCAAGCGTAGAAATTAGGGTTTCTATGCTTATATGAGCCGTATCATGTGAGAGGGTTGATATATCATGTGCATTGAGATCATACCAAGTAGGCTCAAAGTGGTGGTTTAGAGAAAAACCTAAGTTAGAAGCCTAAAATGAGAAAAACCTTAGGAGGCCGGACTAGTACGGGCCTCAAGGCCGGACTAGTCCGTCCATGGCATACAAGTCCGTTTTGAGGCGGATTATACGTCCCTGGAGTGAATCTGAGTGAATTTGGAGCTATGTCCAAAAAGTCTGGACTTGTCCGTTTTTGGATTGTCTAAAGCTCTCTGGAGTAGTTCGGACTTGTCTGTCTGGGTACGGACATGTCCGTTTGAGACTTAGTGTGATAGACCGAGAGAAACCCTAGGGGGCCAGACTAGTCCACCCCTGTGGCCGATCAAGTCCGGGACAACCTAGAAGAGTCCGTTCTGGGATGCACCAAGCGGTTCTGTTCCACTTCGGACTAGTCCGTTTTGGACCAGACTAGTCTGTTGTCTAGTGACCGTTTGAATTTGGAAATTTTGCGGGTAGCGTGACGATCGTTTCTTAGTGTGGCAGTTGTCGAGAACTGACCAGAGGTCAGTGGTCCCATAGGGCCAGACTAGTTCGGGGTCAGAGGCCGAACTAGTCCGCCCCTCTGCTAAGGTTAGCAGTAGGGGCTCGGGACCCCTATAAAAAGGGGACCCCCGGGCTCATTTGAACAAGTCTTGAACCCTAGGGCTGCCACAAGCATCCTAGAGCCTTCCAAAGCCTTCTACTCGTCCTACTAACCCTCTAAGAGCAAATCTTGAAGAGATTAGGGTTTGGGGAGGAGTTTAAAGGAAGATCATCGCGCTTTGGCTTTCGGTTTGATCTCTTACACATTGTGTTGTGTTGTGTGTTTTGTGTGAGTTGAGCTTCATGTGCTCCTCATTGTATTGATTTGTGGGAGCCTCAAGTTGTGAGCAGCCCCATCAAACTTGGTGATTACCCATTGATATAATGGAAATCAAGCCGGCCATCGTGGTGGCTTGGTGAGAGAAGGGTCAAGTGAGACCCGGTCCTTGTGTGGACTTCTCAACGTGGAGGTAGGCTTCTTCGTGGAGCTGAACCACGGGATAAATCTCATTTCACTTGTTTTTCGCTTTTCATGATCACTGGTATTGCTATTAGGGCTCATATTTCTCTTATCGCTCTACACTTTGATCATTATTGTAAACTTGCTATCTAAGTGTTTAAACTTCACAATTTGAGCTTTACAAGTTTACTATACATTGCTTATCTCCTTGGTGAACTTTAATTCCACAAATAACTTGTAGAAATCAAGTTTTAGGGTTTCCACCCTGTGCTAAGCGGACTAGTCCGGCCCTGTGCATACTAGTCCGGCCACAAGAATTTAATCTTGTTTGATTAAGTGATTTCAGGTATTATTGCCTATTCACCTACCCTCTAGGCGACTTTCACTAGTAGAATTGTCCGAAAATTCCCAAATAAATTTTGTTAGAACCAGCATAAAGAATACTTTCCAGTGGTGCACTTGGCTTTGTATGAAAGTCTATAGGAATTTCTCCATAACTCAAATAATAAAAATTCTTATAGATTAATTCTTATAGTTCTGCTCTTTGGAAAATTACCAAAACTTTCCATAACCTTCACATGAAAAGTCTTAAACTCCAGTAAAATTTCAGGGTCATTAGATTTCATTTACATGGTCTGATTACCTGTGTATTCTCTATGCACATTAAAATAGCCAAATTCATTTAGAAATTGTACAGAAAATTGTCCAAACTTCCAAATTCAATATGTCATAGTAGAATGCTTAGAAACTTGTGAAAACAAATTGTCCTAGAACCAGTGAGACCCGCTCTGTATGGTACAGCCACTGGTAGCCATGATAGATCTCCAAAATTTCCACCACAATTTAGAGATGGTTATTGCTTCCCATAATTTTTAGGGATAACAAACTTCCTTGATCATCTCCTGTTCTTTGCAAGAGTCTCCATTATAATCCCTAATATCTACCATAAACGTCCCAAAGCCAAATAAGATCCTTATCTTAATTTGATAACATGATATTAGCTTGTGACCTTAAGCCATTAATTATTTTCAAAGTCATTCATATATAGTATATGCATAACGTGTAGTTAATGAAGTCGTAGAGCAGCCGGAAGCTTTGGAAGTCCAGTTGCTAGAGACTAACATAGACTCGGACTCGCATTCAGGCATGCCCCAGTTTGCATTTAAGCTCCTACAATGTTTTTGCAGTTTTCATTCACCTGACATCTTCAGATGTTTGTGCATTAAATCTAAGGTGTTTGACATCCACTTGAATGACCAAATAAACCAGGGAGTGATTAGAATAGATCCTAGACTCATGTAATAACTGCCATGCTTATATTCATAGGGATCCGGTAGAAGTCGAGTATTTGGAATCTACTCGCGAGATAGGATTTTATAACATGGGATGGATTGGATCAGGAAATAGCTTATGAATATGAAATTGAGACCGAGCAGCGGGTAGGATGCAGCGAGATGTGGTCTCACGTGTGTAGCCCTGCTTTTGTCGATTGAGGACCGATTCGTGTGCGGCCCTGCTGGACAAGCTTGAATTGTACCGGCGACATACTTGAGAAATGGGCTCCAGCAAACTGACGTAGCTTGACACTGGTTTGTCGAGGCATACCGTTCAATTTTATAGTCGTAGGTTGAAGGCAGCAAGGTGTAAATCAGCAGGTGGGCACGTCAGAGTACGCCCAACTCAGGGACCTCCTGCTCGTGATGGATTGACTGGTTTGACATTCTAGTGTTGGGTGAAAGGTGGCCATATACGACTAGTACTGAAGTGCTATGTAGGTACAGCTGTATGTACTCACTGGCGCTTTCAAAAGTGCGTATGTGTCGTGTTGACCGGGTGTGTCCTGATTGCAATCACCGTCCCTCGCGGTAATAGAGTACCACTTGTTCACTGTGCTGTGACGTAGTAAATACTGAAGATGTCGGGAGAATACGATGTATTGAATTATAATTGTTTGCAACCTTGTATGGCTTAGAGATAGCACAAATAAAAGTTTACAGTTTCCCCATACTTTACCTGTAATAGCATTATGTGCTTTGGGCATGTCATATCATCGGCAAAGCGTTTCTTGTTTGATAGTGGAGTCTATGATGTGGCGTTCCTGAAGAATGTCATGTGCTACTTAATACATGACTATAAGGATCCACTATGCTTATTATTTACCCCTGCATATGTCTAGTGAGACGGTTTAGTCTTGCTGAGCCTTAAGCTCACGTTTGCAGTTAACAAGTTTTTTGCAGATCATACAACTGATGACGGGTTCGATGATGAGGCTGCACCCCCTCTACGGTTTACAGCCGAGTAGGAACCCCGCACGCCACCGTAAGTTGGGTGTTGCTAGTGCAAAGCATCCAGGGCATGGATGACTTTGCTTTTGCATAGCTAGTGTTGAGAGCGTAGCTATGATGTATAGTTCTCTTTCCTCTTCGCTTAGTATTGTAAAACTTCCGCTATGTTTATAAATAGAGACTTGACATTATATTTTGTTCTCGTTTTTTTCTTGTATACTGTTGGGTGTCGCATCGCACGACATCACCCAATGAGATCCTTGGATGTCGGGATTCCGATCCCCACAATTTGCTTTCCCTCTCTCTCTCGTAAAAACCTAGCTCCCAAGGCGATTTTCACCTTTGTCCATCAAAATCGAAGTTTTCTACACTCAAAATCTTTTCCTCGGTGCAAAGCTTCATCCCCCGAATTAATCCAGACCCTGCTCCACTCCTTCAACCTCAAATATTTGATTTTTTTGGTAAAAATGTCACTTAACCCTAGTTCTCACATGTCTTTGAATCTTGCTTATTTTTCTTGATGCCTAGGGCATACATTACCTTTCTAGATGTATTCCTACTGTATTCCTATCGTTTTGCATCAATTTGAGCTAGATTTGTTGAAATAGGAAGTTAGGGTTCATACGTCAGTTCGAACTAGTCCGATGCCTAGTGCGGACAAGTCTTGTCCTCCGGACAAGTTCGCACTCTGAAAACAGACAAGTCCGGTACCCTGACAAATTGAACCTCTCAATTTTTATTTCCACAAAGTCTACAATACATCTTATCAATGCTTGAATTCCCCTGTCAGGCATGATGTCGTCTTCTTCCGTGGACAACTCATTTGATTATGAAGCCGAGCGTGAACATGAAAGGGTACAAAGAACCAAAGAGAGAGTCATGAAGGAGAGGCATGACTACAATGCTCACTCCTCTCCTCCCGATGATGCTCTTCCTAAGAAAAGGAGAGTGGTAGTGAAGAAAGCTCTAAGCAAGGATGATGTTGGTGCCAGCTCATCGACACCTGGGAGAAGCATCAACAAGGGCAAAAAACTAGCTAGTGGTCCTACTGGTCCGTTGAAGATGAAGGCCCCTTTCACTCGGCAGACAACCTTCAGATGATTATTTTACAGGAAAGGGAAATGAACTGGCTAATAAGTACAGAAAGATTGAAGCGTACGAGCAACCTAAGCAGTCAGCTGATCCAAGGTTCTAAAGCAACTTTCATGCTGACTATTATGAGCATGTTTGCATGAAGAGGAACCAGCTGATTGAAAGTCAGTGGGTCAATGTCACCTACCTCCAATCCAAGAAGTGTCAAGCTTATCAAGATGTCCTAGAGGCATTAGAGAGGTCTGGTTTGAAGGATCTTCTATCCTTCTGTTATAATTGTAACAATGAAATCATCACCCAATATTACTCTACTTTCTACTTCGCCCGTGATGATGGGGATAAAATGATTTGGATGACACATAGATCCATGTATAGTGTCACCTATGAAGAGTTTCCAAGGATACTTCATCTTGAGAATTTCTTGGAAAATGATCTTATAATTCACAATCTAAATCCTTTGGAGAAGGAATAGCTAGAATTCCTCTATGACACAAGAATGCCTTAAAAGCCTCCAACAACCATTTATTTGAAGCCATTCTTTGCAGTCCTAAATAGAATTTCGGGGAAGACTATAGCTCCCAAGGAAGGAGATGCTGGAACCATCCAAGGGACTCTAAGGACCTTGATGAAAGTGATGAGACAAAGAAGAACTTTCATTGTCTTTGAGTACATCTACAATGACATTGTGAACATCTCCATTACTCCCAATAGAGTATGCTCACGAGGGCACAAGGACTCCAGGTGCTACATCTGCTCCTCCACTCTCTAGAGAGTCCTCTAATGATGTGCTCAAATTGTTCTCCTCCATCTTTGCATCCTGCCGCAAAGTGGAAATTAAGCAGCACAAGGCGAGTTTGGCCAGAAAGAGACATCAAACATACATGAAGGCCAACATCAAAGCTATTTGTGAGAAGCTAGAAATTGAGCCAGTGGGATCACCTCAGATTTCAAAGGATTCACAAGAAGATATCACTAAGATGGCTCTCCACATTGATCAAGAGTTGAGCTCGTTTGGACTAGCAGGTGTCTCCGCTCCTCCTCCTCCGCATGGACTTGAAGAGGAAGATGAATAGAGGACCGATAGTGAGGGAGGTAGTGGCAAAGAGTGATTCCACTCAATTTTTCCATTTTTGGTGCCTTGATGCCAAAGGGGGAGAGATTGAGACTAGTAGATTGTTTTGTAACCTTAAGGACTAGTGATCAAGGACATGAATCATAATTTCAAACTTTTGTAATCTCCTTTGGATGTGCCTATTCTATTTAAATGTGTGATGCTTAGTGTAATATTACTGTGATGATTTTCTTATCTTTTGGCACGTCACAATATTTGATCACACACTCTATAGGCACCCCACCGTCAAAAGTGCATATATGTGAGAAGTTTTTTATTTTTCATTTGTCATTCTCATATATGCACACTTTATGAAAATCAATTTTTACTCTTAATTGTGAAATCTCAATTGGTTGTCATCAATCACCAAAAAGGGGAGAATGAAAGTGCATCTAGGCATTCCCTTGTGGGTTTTGGACGATTGATAACAAACAAATGAGATCCTAATGAATTCGTTGAGATGAATGCACGTTAACTAAGATTATATAGTTGGTGCACTCAAAAAGGTGAAAAATAAAGTGATGAAGAAAATGGAAAAGGGTCGGTTCATGAATAAAGTGCAAAGTAGACTTCATTGTATAGGATGTGTGTGAGTGACACATCCCAAGAGCTCAAGTCTTTGTGTAGGGGTAAGGGATTAAAATCATCCTTGATAATTCATTGAGCACTGGACTAGTCCGTTCAACCGGAATAGTCCGTTCAACTTTTTATAGTCTAACTTCACAGTGCATCGGACTAGTCTGCTCATGGATCAGACTAGTTTGTTAGACTCTATGATGTTTCATAACACTGTGCACTAGACAAGTCCGTTCATGGACCGGACAAGTCCTTTAAAACTTTTGATATTTCATAACACTGTGCACCGGACAAGTCCGTTCATGGACCGGACAAGTCCATTAAACTCTCTGATGATTCATAACACTATGCACTAGACAAGTCTGTTCATATATCGTACTTGTTGAGAAATTCCTGTTGTTCCAATACACTGGGCACCGGACATGTTCGGACACCTATCGGACTAGTCTGGTATACCTCACACGTGTTAGGCTTTTTAGTGTGCTGCACATTCCACGCTAATTTTACTCAGCACACCGGACAATTTCGGTCCCCATAGTAGACTAGTCCGACCGTCGGGATCCCTAACGGTAATAATTTTGGAAACACTATAAATAGGAGATGCACGACTGCACAAACACAACTCTCACATTCTACTATCAAAAGCTGAAACCCTAGCGCCGCCACTCGTCCCAAGGGCACAAAAACATATCTCCCCACACATCTAAGGTCCTAAAAAGTGAAAATCTTTGAGTTTTCAGATTTGGGATTGGGAGATCATTGTCTACGCATCATTTTGCTCTTGGGGTTTGATCTCTTTACACTCTTGCATTACTTGTAATACTTTTGAGTTTATTAGATCACTTTTCTGCTGTAATTTTTGTGGGAGCCCACAACGTGTGAGGTTGCCCCACCAACTCGGTGATTACCTATGATAGTGGAATCAAGTCGGCCTTGTGTAGTGACTTGACGAGGGAAGGGTTTGAAGAGACCTGACTCTATGTGGGCCTCCTCAAGGAGGACGTAGATCTCTATAGTGAGATCAAACCTCGATAAAAATCCGTGTCCCGTGTTCTCATCTCTTTTACTTTTGCAATTTTCATCATCTAGGGCATTAGAATTGATCTATCAATTAACATTGTATTCCTCATGCAAGTTTGCAATTCTAATTGTTCAATTACATTTGTTTGAATAGTTGTTTAAATTCCGCTGCTATAACACATACAACTTCTGCTCTAAAACTTTACCAGTTCACATAACACAAGCACACCAGACTAGTCCGCATTTACACCGGACAAGTCCGGTCCACAAGGAATTTAACGATTTGATTCAGTGTGCAGAAAATCTTTCAAGCCTATTCACCCCCTCTAGGCCACATTTAGCCATTTCGAGCCCGAGCTCCACGATAGTTTTAAGTGAACCACTAACTCTCACATTTTACCTTTTTCGTGCCCAGAAAATACGATGCACATTGTTCGCCTCTGATCGACCCGATTGCTCGGTTAGAGGCTCGAGGACTACTGATGAAATTCAGTACACTGACCCCTGTTCATGATCATTAAGTATTAATTTTGATCGTTAACCACTATAACTCAATTATATGAAGAAATAAACATTTCTTGCACATTGTCTTTTGAAATCACATAGTTCAACTTGTACCTGGAGAAAGAGTGCATGTTGGTAGTTATCTACAGAATTAAGGAGAAACCAAGGGTGTGATCCTAAAAACTTCCACTTCAACCTATCGAAGGATGACATGTGGTAGTACGAGGATCCATTGAATCATTCGGAGGCGTATCCGAAGGAATCCAAGGGGCTATCATCTAGAAGGTCAGAGGGGTCCCACATATAAGTATCCAGGAGAAAGCATATGGCCAAAAGACTCAGCCACAATGCGGGCGCACTCTCTATGAAGCCACAGTGGTCTTCGCGCCAAACTCAGTCAGCTTCCAAGTATTGGCTCCTGATGGCTCCCTAATGGTGGCAACATCTGATTCCCGTGTGGATTTTGGCGTGAACTGCCTCAAAAACTAGTACAAATAGCCCCCCCCCCCCCCCCCCCCCCCACAGACACACACTCCTCACTCTCACACACACCACTTGAGCATCACTCTCTTGTAACCACACTTCTTCCAGTTCCTTAGCGGATTTTAGGCTTTAGATAGGAGCCTGTAGTTCCCCAGTCTACCTTAGAAAATGTATGACTCATGTATCTTTTTCTTTGTTTATGACTTTATACTTATTAATATTACTAGTCTTCTCATATTCATATGCTTGGGTGGAGCCTTTCTTGTTTGATTGTGGAATCCACGTATGTGGTAAGTTTAGTTGTTATTATGATAATATAGAAACTATGTAATTATGTTATCATAAACATCATAAGCATCCTCTATAGTCTAATTATGTATGATATGAATATGATAGTATGAATAACATATTGCTTGGTTCCAACGATGATTCAACGATGTTTAGGTTAGTCATTTCCTTAGGATCATAATTGTACCTGTGCTCCTAAGGTATTTACTCAACATGCAAGTGTGATGCTTGGATAGTTGAGTAGTGTGGGATGTCTCATATACCCACGGGTTGTAGGGGTAGGCGACAGGAGGTGACATCTGTGTCAGTCATTTGTAATTCCCCAAATTCGGCTATGACATAGGCTCCTAGCAGGAGTCGCTCTGGTACTGCCAGATGTTTGCCCGTGCCCGATATGTTGGACCACTAGGCCCTAGTATTCACCACTAACATGTCCATGTGTACAATACTTAGGCTATGCATATGTGTACTAGAAGCACATTAGGAACGATCCTTTCTTAGCTTAACTGTCACTAGGACTACATTATCTTTAGGAGTGGATTTCTTAGGTGTGTGTCACCCTACCCATATTATCAACTTACCCATGTCAAAATAATTACTTAGTATTCAATACCTCAATCATGACAATAGTGCTTACTTTACTTCACCGCCTTCCTTTTGGATAAATATGATACCCTTGGGAATACTTATGGGTGAAATGCTACATTAGTATCTTCCTTGCGCTTGCGAATCTCATCTCATACTAGAGATGATATGTTATGCTAAGAAGTAGCAACAAGCATTTCTAGCGCTGTTGCTTGGGATAGCTTTGATTGGTTAACCGTTGTCAACAAACATTGTTGGTAACGTTCTTGTGGAAAGCGAAGGAAGTGAAGGATAGCTATCACTTATGATTAAGCTATAGGTACTGGTAGTTGTTAGACAGATGTACTCTTTCTTTATTTTCTTCTTTTTTGTATGAAAATAGGGTAGTGTTCAACTACAAAAGTGCTCCATCCACGATAAATTCTCCCGTTGGGCAACACCATTGTCCTACGAAATGATTTCTAGCTTCCAGTAGGAGTAAAAGACATCTATCCACAAAGCTTGGGGGAGGCTTCAAGATTACATCTTGGTTTGCCTCCACCATGGGATGGATAATTAGCTCATTATTCAACACTTCTACAACAGATTGACATCATCAACCCATGATCACATTCATGTTGAAGCTGAAGGAGTTCTCTTCTCATTGATCATGAGAAAAATGAAGATTTGATTGAGAAGGTGGTCACCATTCAAGGGGTGGATGAATGAATGCTCCAGTTCCTTTAGTATGGCACGTAGACCATTAACAAGGTGGACATGCGATCTACGAAACTGGACCTCTTATTCAAGGATCAAGAAGATCAAGCCAATGGAAATATGTTTAGGATAGTCCAAGCCTTGGACAATCGCATGGGGTGAGAGGTCCTTGACAACACGAGACACTTAGGGAATAACTTCCCTAAGTCCCGTGAGGATGCCTTATTCCAAATAACAAATCCATTGCTTAACATCTTGATGGAGGTCAAGGGTGGAATCAAAACCACCCATACAATCGAGGAGGCAAGAAGAAATTTAACAAATCTCAACTTCAACTAGCCTACCTTGAAGTATATTGTCTATGGCCAAGCAAGAGTCAATTACAGTATACCCAAGAAGCTATTGGCTAGTGACAAGACACTTGAAACCATTCAAAATCTAAGATGTCTCACAATCACTTGTTGTTACCCCACACTTCAAAAAAGCCCGTGGAATCTTGGGAAAACGACATTGTGGATGAAGCGTTTCTTATTTTATTGTGGATTTCACATGTCGTCATGTCCAGGGAAGTCATTGATCCAAGATCTAGTATGGGTTGACTCAAGAGAATTTTTAGAAGGTCGAAGTGATACCTCCAAAGAAGGACAAGCCTCACCAAGCCTAGGAAGGCATACCCTAAAATAGAATATGTTGACACAACACCATCAAGTCTATATCAAGGTGACGGTGAGGTCGGGGCCACCAAGAGCCCCACTGTATAAATGACCGGCAAGAAAGAGTGTTGTGTCAAGAAGGAGAAGTCATCCATGCTTTCATCTTCGTGTCCGAATGACAAATCATCCCGCTAAATAGGACAGAGATAACTCTCCCTCATCAGACTTCAACAATTTAGTGAGTCCTTGCCAATAAGATAATTGGTAATTATCTCATATTTGTTTCTCCAAACAATATATTTAAATTACCCATCAAACTTGCATTTGCATTTAGCATATTTGAATTTTCACACTTGCATGTCGGAAAGTCAAATTTCCAACTAACATAAAACTAAAATTTTGGATTAGGAAAAAAAATTATTTCGATATGAACTTTGAGCATAACCATTTGAATTTATTTTCCAAACTCAAAGCAAAAATATTTCCATTGTTCATTATTGCATTTTTAACAAAAATTTCAAGTTTGGCAAGATAATTTGACAATGGATTTTATTTTCTTTTGGCTAACATAACCCTTTTTTGATTTGTTTTTTTTTGTTCTTAATGTTATTGCAGTCAAGAGGAAATGTTTGAAGAGATTGTTTGGCAAGAAGGAGGGAAGCTGCATCAAGCTTAAGCCACCATCGAGGGATTCAAGCGCATGTCCCATCACTGAGCTCGTTTTGAATTCGGAGTGGAGAAATGCTCCAGATTGGGACCCAATGGAGGAGAAATATGAAGCTTCGTTCATTGGCAACTCCAACCTCAACATCGCAGCTGACATCGAACATGAAGGCTAAAGATAATCCACAACCATGAGTTTTCCACACAAGGTCAGTCGACCCCGACTGCTCTTCAAATGATGTATGAGTTTAGAATTCCCATCATTCGGTTTGTATTAGAATTGAATGATTTTGCCTGCATTAATGAGGAGGGTTAGCACCTCCTCATCATTCAATTCTTATGTACCCTCATGAGAGTAAGTGTTGGTATTTACCTTTTGGATTTTCAAAAAAAAAAGAAATACCACCTAATTTGGAAAGAGCTAAAGCATGTACCTAGAATTCCATAAGCATTGTTCAATAGACTTAGTCCTTTATGTTTAGGTTTAGCAAACTAAGCTTTAGGCATAATTTAATGGATAAATTGGCATGTAGCAACCTAGGAATAAGTAATGTCCATAATATTAATTTGAAACTAATGTATATGTGGTATCACTAAATTACATTCCAATGGGAGGCATTAAAAATGTATGGGGAAGATAAAATTGAGAGTCTCGTTTCAAGTTATAATGGTTAGAAAATTCCAATGTGGTATCACTAAATCTCAATTTCCAAATTATAAAAAATAGTTCTTATAAAAGGTATGATGGTTAGAAAATTTCAAGATGAATAGACCCATAAAGTGTACATCGTTCACTTGCATTCCTATGAGTAGGAGCTTTAGATTATGTGCAAATTGATTAATTTGTAAAGCGCCAATGAATAGTGCATTGTTTATGGATGCACTGAAAATTGGGCCCGATGGATCTTTGCTGTTTTCCTTCCCCGAGTGTACAAATCAAAATCGATTACCTAATCCGAAGTTTCATTTTTACATGTACCGGGAGCTAACAATTTCTCTCCATCCAAGAGAGGAAGCTTGCAGGAGTGATATTTCTATGCATGCATACAAGAAGTCCATCATTGAAATCCCTTGGGGTTCCATTTCAACACCTCCTTCCATTTCAACACCTCTCGACCAGTGAGTAAACGAGCATTGTTGAAGCCTATCAGAAATTAAGCCCAGAGGTCAATCATAGTTATAGGAGGCCGGAGGGTTGTCTTGAAAACCACCAACAAGCAACCAATGGGCTACTATGAATAAGTGGGATCAATACACTCCTAACTATTCTAAGCACCCATTACTCAATGTAGTTGCCTCCATTATTAGGTGCACGTTGTTCCTTTGTGGCTAGAGATAATCATGACCTTAGCCAAGGAATGGCAAATCACACTCAATGCACGGGAGACCTTGAGCCGCGAACAAGCGGCATCTACAACATGCCCTTTGACCATGTTCATGTCACCCATGAGAGGGAACACAACATCGATGCTCAACTCTCCTTGGTGGAAGCTGTGGGGACCAGAGTCCACACCTCCGAGGATCTCATTGGGTGGTGTCGTGCGATGCGGCACCTAAAAACACACACGAAAAGGATACCAAAACATATAAAATTTTCATTTCACAATAAGAAGAGTTTACAAAAGAGTGTACCACAGGGGTACACATGCAGCAGAAAATACATACTCATAATCTCACCTAACTAAGCAGGAGAGAATACATCCATGCCCTAGGACGCTTCTCACTAGCAACATGAAGAATATTCAGCAGCGGCGTGGTTCACATGAGATTTATCTCGACACCTTGAGTCTCATGTACAACCTGAACAGCAGAAATAAAACTAATACCTGCAAAAATCGTTAAAGCGCAAACATGAGCATAAGGCTCAGCAAGACTAACCCGTCTCACTAGACATATGTAAAAGGGGACACTACACATAGGTAAGGAATAGCATAAATAGACTCGCCTACAAGTGGATCCTTATAATCAGGTTTTATGTAGCAAATGACATTCTCAAAGCACGGCACATCATGGGCTCCACAATCAAACAAGAAACGCTTCACCGATGATATGACATGCTCAGAGCACATAATGCTATTACAGCTAAAGTATGGGGAAATTGTAAACTTTTAATTGTACTATCTCTAAATCATACAAGGTTGCAAAGAAATTATAATTCAATACAATATGATTTTCTGGCTTCTTTAGTATTTACTATGTCACGACACAGTGAACATGTGGTACTCTATTACCGCGAGGGGCGGTGATTGCAATCAGGACACACCCGGACTGCACGACATGCACACCCACGTGGGAGACACATACGTGCTTTCCTCCCCGCGTCATACGTGGCCACCTTTCACCCAATACCCCAGTGTCGACAAACCTCTTCATCCCGAGCAAAAGGTCCCCTACACGGACACGTCGAAGTTGCCCGCTAGAAGATTTACACCTTTATGCCTTCACAACTCCATTCGAGGACAACCGAGGAGTCTCCACACTACAGTATGGAGTTACTTCAGTTTAATGGGTCCCATATACCATTATGCAACCGGTACAGTTCAAGCTTGCCCAACGGTGCCGCATACGGCACAGTCCTCAAGCGACACAGGCAGGGCTATGCGATCGAGACTCACTTCTCGCCGCTTCCTATCCATTCCCTGCCCGGTCTCAACTTCATTATATTAATCCATTTTCTATCTAGCCAATCCTGTGAGATATGTCCTACATCTCTCACGAGCAGATTCCAACTACTCGACTTCTACCGGATTTCCTACACATTAGCAAAGCATTTACTACAGGTCAAATTGTAACTCGTTCCAACCAATCCCTGGGATTTTTGGCCATGCAAGTGGAGTATCAATCACCCTATACGTAATGCGCACATGAAGCTTACGACGTAAGGTGATAAAGACTGTAAAAACTCTGTAAAGCTTTTAAATGCAAACCGGGGCTTGCCTTAGTTTGTGACTCGAATAAATGTCAATTGTTAGGGCTTGGTCTTCCTCCGGAGAACCTGTCCTGGAACTTCAGTGGGAATACCTTGGCCTTCTCCTCCAAGTGAAGCTCCTCGTCGATCACCTATCACCACGTTTCCTATCGACATGATATGCATATAAGTAAGTAATATAAGGAAACACTAGAGTTAAGAAGATTGTGTACTCTTTAGGAACGACGAGATTGACTAAGAGGAATAGACATCCCTCTGTTGTGTGGATAAACAAAGGATGACTCAAGGTAGTCATAGTAGTATCGAGATTGTAATTGAAAGGTGCAATGTAAGCACACGTTGCAACTTGGCACTCAACACTCGATGTTATGCCACTCAAGGATGATAAAGCTGAATGGGGTGGAAGTGTTGGACTGGTAGTGTAAGGATGACCTAAGAATCAAGGGGGATATCAAAAGCTTGAGTATGAGTCGAGTGTACAAGACGAAGGTCGCGATTTAGCAGTCGACCAATGAACTTGACTTAACTCATAAAGGAGTAAACCTAGTTAAGTGAGAAGTGCTGTCGTAGGGTTCTGACTTAAGATGAACCATGATGGAACCTAACGACACTTGGGATTGAATTGGGATCAACATGGCTTGGACTTAAAAAGTCATTACAAGCACTGTTAACTTAGCATGAGTACCGAGACAACGTCAAATGACATGTAGGTAAAGTAATTTCTACGGCAAGCTTCTCGAGCATCGTTCAAGTGCTTACATGACACTATTGCAGTGTCCTTTGCAAGTTTGTTCAGATGAGCTCGGTGAACTCCTGGAACTCGAACATGATGCGAGACCTTGTCGTGACGGTCATGCTTTGCTATCACGAGAAGATCGGATTAGCCAGGTCCAAATCGACCCGGACTCGTCAATGGGGTGAGCGGAATCCTGAACACCAACTTGTGAGTCTTAAGGCTAGTTATGTCGACTCGGTTGTTGATAAGCGACTCGACGAACCTGTCGCCGAAGAAGTGGTACACCAAGTTAACCAATCCTATGATCGGTTAGGGGACATCCTTGACACAACCAAGGAACTCTTATCCAAGGTTCCCCTTGGTCTAGTTCTCCTTGTTGGTCGCAATGTTCTTGCATCCTCTACTCCAGGTCATCAGTGATCACTGACACACCTGGTTTGACCTAGAAGGCATTTCATCGAGCACCCTGGCTACACCTAGGACTCGACGAGTCTCGCCTTGACTAAACCCTAATTTGGCTAAACGACTGTCGACCGTTGTGTCGTGGTTGTGTTCCAGCATCATGTACGTTACAGGCATCCTTCATCTCGATGCCAGGACACGATAATGGCTCGGAACGTCACAACGACGTCATATGGTCAACGACATCGACGCGGCTCATGGTGGAGCATCACGAGCATGCACAAACAAGTTAACGCGATACAAACGACAAAGGATGGTCGACTTGGGGACTCCTATAGGAATGATATTAACGCGGAACATGGATGTGCGGCTTAACGACACATGAGTAACCTTAGCGATCACGACGAACGAACGTCGGTGACGTCAAGCAAGGTATTTCAGGGCAAGGCTCACCTTGTAGGCATTTCGTCGAACATCTTAAGTGTGTACTTGATTCGGTTACTTCATCAACATTCCAAGTGTACCTTGGCACATGTCCCTGTCGATTGCCACCCCAGAATAGACCTGCATCCATAGACCAGCATTGAACGGCAACACACTTAGTTTTGCCTTGTAACCATTTCATCGAACACCTTGGCTGCAGTCACTGATCCAATGAATCTTGCAAAATCAGAGCCAACCTTGGACCAGTTGTCGATGCCGGTGTGTCAACGACGTGTTCCTGCATATCCCCCATCACACCCATCACTTGCTTTGCTGCCAGAACGCGGCTATAGAGCAGAACGTCGCGACAATGTCAAAGGGGAGCAGACAAGCACGGCCACGAGCAGCAGTCGAGATGGTGCTGCAGGTGGTGACATCGGCGAGCTAGGCGCGGCCAGCAGCAAGCCGGAACATGGGCATGCGGTTGGCCAGGGCAGCGAGTTTCGGGCGGTCGGGAGTAGGTGGTGGCGGCGCGGGGCACCGGCGAAACACGACCATCAGGGAGCTGACCATGGCGTGAGCGGGGTGCCAGCGGTGGGCGACATGCAGCCGGCGTCCGGGGCAGCTGGGACGCGGCCAGGCGAGGTGCGCTGCGGTGTCGAGCAATGCCGTGAGCGGCCGAGCGCGCGGCCAAGAGCATGGTCGGCGAGCAGGGAGGCGACCGAACGCGGAGGAGGCGCACGGGGCAGCGGACCTGGAGGTGGCGGCACGAGTTGCCGTGGGGGCGGGGCAAGCCGGCGGCCGGGAGGTGCTGGAACCGAGGCGGCGGAGCGCACGGGCGCTGGGGGCGGCCATCGGGGAGGCAGGGCGAGCAGCAGGCTCGACGGGGGAGGCGCGCGGTACGGGGGCGCTATGGCCGGAGGCAAGGCGAGCGGCGCAGCTGCTTGCGGCGGGAGCCGGTGGGAGGAGTGGCGCTCGTCGGGGGAGCAGAAATGGGGCGCGGCTGGGACGAGCCAGGAACCGACGCGGTGATAAGGATCGAGGGACGTCGCGGTGTCACATGCAAGGGGTCTTGGTGTCACGCTGCGGGTAGTACCGACCTGACATGTGGAGCCACTTTTTCCTAGTACTGGGGACAAGTATGACATGTGGGTCCCACTCTCTTCTCCCCCCCCCCCTTTTTTCAAAATTCAAATGGAGCTAGCAGACATGCTTCAAAAATAGTCAACTTTGGCCCAATGAATAAATAAAATGTGGATAATTTTATGGTGCAATCAGATTTCAAAACTGAGCAAGTTGAATTTGAACTCAGGTTTGAATTCGAATTCAAGTGGTGATACTTGACTTAAGGAAATAAATAGTAGATTAGGTTCAAAAATCCTGAAACTTTGAAGTTACCCCTATTGAACCATAAGGGACATCAGGAAAAATTTGGAGTTGATTTGGACAAGTTTGAGCACAAAGTTTAAATTTGAAGTCGACGTTGATTAAACTCTCAGTACGTGTCCAATAAATGGGAAACGTGCTTCAAAAATTTTGAAACTTTACCGAGAGTCTATTTGGAATATTAGAAGGTCATGAAAAAATTTATGGCATGAGATTTGAATATTTTTGGATGTCCCATTTTAGGGTTGGAATTATTTCTTTTTCTTTCTCTCTATTTTGTTTTCTTTTCTCCTTTAATTTTTCATTGAAAATGTTAATACTAGGAAATTAAGGATTTTACACCTTAAGATTCAAATACATTATCAACCATGTTCTATAGGTAAAATTTTAACAAGTTCCTGTTTTTAGTGAATATGGGTTAACTCATATGGTTCATGTGAGTTTGGATTTCCATGTCCACTTTCAAAAAATTTTAAGTTCGCATTTTTGTGTTCTGGCTTTACTCAAATGCGGGCTTTTACAGAAGCCATGCTGTAATAAGGATAGACGACCTCATGGCCTACCTCTTCTGTTAGGGATTCAACCCCTACCGCGGACCCCCCCCCCCCCCTTGAGATAACTTGTATCATATCCCACCTTGCATTTCATTTTCCGTTTTTCCACATCATTGAATTATAAAAACTTAGGGTTTAATAAAATAAATATGTGCGGTAAGAATGGTAAATCATTCATAAGATAAAATAATTAACAGTTGCTCTATTTTATTTCACTTTAGTAGTAATCTACAATTTAGTATTCTCCAACTATTAAGTTTATTGGCTTTAAGTACTTCATCTAGAACTTAGAAATTGTGCTTAGCATAAGCATGATCCAATTTTAGGTTGCTATGAGATATGACATAGATCATAGGGCTACTAGTTTCCTAATCAATGTGAAACTTGATCTCCAGAGAAATTTTGAAATTGATTTAGAATGAAGTTCCTCATTTGATTTCAATTTTCTACCGAAGCCATATGATATATAGAATTCATAAACTCCATGCATATGCTATTTCTTTTCACATTGAGCATTGTGAAACTAGTATAGACCTATGTGAGAATCTTTTCATATTTCCATGATCAAGATTACACATGTGCCTATGCTAAACATCTACACTAGAAGTTAGCAATTTTTTCTGTCATTCCATTTCCACCAAAAAAGATACTCCGTATTTTAATAAAGCATGCTATCAAGAAATGAGCATGAGAAAAAAATAAGATAGAAAATGAAAACGAAAAGTAGCTATGCTTCACCCCTAAAAAAGAGTGCACGAAAAGGAGTTATCTTCCATTTCCACAAATTTCATCACACATGCAAAATCTTGATCTAGTAGTATGATTTGTTTTCTTCTAAGGCTTACTCTTTTGACTTAGCAACATATGTTATGCAAATATGCCTACTCTTATTCCTTTCCAAGCTTCACAAAAAGCATTATTTAGATGTAGGACACGAAAGGCACTGCCTTGGTGAGGAAAACTCCACTAACATAAAGGAGTGATTGAGAGTATTATTTGAGGAACTTATGATAATATTTGAAAATAATTTGAAATTATCTGAGATTTAAGTGGAACTAAGATTTTGAGATAATGCATACTTTGTAAACTGTTCTATCTTTCAACCACCCAAGAAGAGGAGAAGGCAAAATCCCCATGAGGACTAAGGTAAAAGGTGAGTACCATTGCCAATTTATTCAATACTATGTAGAATGTTTAAATTGTGCATTTGGTACTATTAAAGCATAGGACATAGTAGCAACTCCTGATCAATGACCTAAGTCTTTTACTTTTCTTTGGGGCGAGCAATGAATAAGCTTGAAAGAGTTTGTTGATGATAGTCAAGTACTGATTTTGACTGCCAATATAACTCAATTATATGAAGGAGTAAACATTTCTTGCATGCATTAACTTTTAAAATAACTTTATTCCACTTGTACCTGGAGAAATATTGCATGCAAGTATTTATCTACAGAATTGAGGACAAACTAGGGGTGTGATCACGAAAGCTGCCACCCCACCAAATTAGAGGCTAACACATGGCAGCACGAGGATCCATGGACTCATACGAAGGCCTATCTGAAGGAACCCAAGGGGCTATCATCTAGAACGTCACACGAGGCCCACATATCGGTCTCGAGGAGAAAGCACATGGTCGGAATACTCAACCACAGTGTGGCTACTCCCTATGCGGCTGCACTGATCCTCGCATCAAACTCGGTCAGTTTCGAAGTGTTGGCTCCTTGATGGCGGCAACAACAGATTCCCGTGTGGATTCTAGCGAGAACCACCTCAGAAACTAGTATAAATAGTCCCCCACACTCCTCACTCTTGCACATACCACTTGAGCATCACTCTCTTGTGTACACACTTCTTCCAAGTCCTTAGTGGAGTTTAGACTATAAAGTGGAGGCTCTAGTTCCAAAGTCTAACTTTGGAAAGGTATGGCTCATGTATCTTTTCTTTTATTTATGTCCTTATACTTATTAATATTTTTAGTCTTCTCATATTCATATGCTTGGATAAAGAGTTTCTTGTTAGATTGTGGAGTCCACGTATGTGGTAGGTTTAGTTGTCATTATGATAGTATAGTAATTAAGTTATTATGTTGTCATTAACATCACAAGCCTCCACTATTGTCTAATTAGGTATGATATGAATATGTTAGTATGAATAACATAGTGCTTGGTTCCAATGTTAGTTACAATGTTAGCTTAGTCATTGTCTTAGTTTGGCAATTGTACCCGGGCTTCTAGGTATTTACTTAACATGCAAGCATGGTGCTTGGATAGTTGAGTAGAGTTGGATGATCTATTCCACATGTCTCAACACATGAAGTGCCTAAGAGTGCTGGAAGTGCAATTACCAATGGACGAATTGGAACTTGAGGAGGATTTGACCTATTCCCAGCAACCTATCAAAATTTTGGATACGAAGGGAAGGGTCACTCAATGTGGCCTAGAGGGGGGTGAATAGGTGTTGAAAACTTTTCCTGCAACACTTAACAGATTCATCAAATACAGGAGAGCCGGACTAGTCTGGTTTAGGTACGGACTAGTCTGGTATGCTTGCTAGTATACCTACGAAAAGTTAGACTGTTCAATGTATACTCCTCAAATATTATAGCAGCAGAATTAAACAAATTATCCTAACAACTTCTGTAACTTTTAGAATGATTGATTTGAACAAGGAATACAAGACTAATATAAGTCGCAAGATTAATCAACCCTACACCCTAGATGATGATAATTGCAAAAATAAATAACAAGAACACAAGAGACAAGGATTTTTACGAGGTTCGATCTCACCAAAAAAATCTACGTCCTCGTTGTGGAGCCCACACAGAGCCGGGTCTCAATCAACCCTTTACCTCTTCGAGTCACCACAAAGGCCAACATGAGTTCTGGTATCACGGGGGCAACCACCAAGTCAGTGGGGCAACCTCGCACATTGAGGGCTCCCACAAAAATTACAGAGAGAAAACTTATTGAATACACTCAAAAGATTTACAAGAGATGCAAGAGTGTATAAGAGATCAAACCCCAAGAGCTTAGCAATGCATAGAAGACGATCTTCCTATCCCAAATCTGGGTTCCCAAAAGATTTAACTTTTAAGGGCTTTAGATGTGTGGGGAGAGGTGTTTCTGTGCTCTTGGGACGAGTGGCGGCGCTAGGGTTTTTAGTTGTTCAATGTTGCGTACGGTATCTCTTTTGTAAGGTCGTGGATCACCTATTTATAGAGTTTTCAAAAAAGTTACCATTAGAGATCCCGACGGCCGGACTAGTCCGCTCGGGGACCAGAGTAGTCCGGTTTGTTGTGTAAAACTTGCGTGAATTATGTAGCACACCTGAAACCCTAATTCGTGTATGGTGAACTAGACTTGTCCGTATTAGAACAGAAAGTTATCCGAACTAGTCCGTGATGAGTCCAGAGACTAAATTGGACTAGTCCGCAACATGGCGAACTTATCCAGTTCATGGTGATATGTGTTGAGTGGATAATAGATAGTTGAACGGACTTGTCCGAAATGTGTCCGGACTTGACCGAGTGAGGTCAGTGAGTTGAACGGACTAGCCCAGTGCTATTCCAGACTTGTCCGCGTGAGAACAGACTAGTCCACTGGTGAAGGGAATTGTTCGGTGCTTCAGTGAATTGCTTAATTATTTTATTTTAGCCCTCACTCTCTATTCAAAGATATAAGCTCTTGGGATGTGTCTCTCACGCACATACTATACATTGATATCTACTTTGCGCTTTCTTGATCATTTGGGCTTTTCCTTTTCTCACTCTCATTTTTCACCTTTTTGAGTGCACCATAAATTCTAGTCTTTGTAGACCTATATTCATTTCAAGAAATTCATTAGTATCCCATTTGTTTGTCATCAATCGTCCGAAACCCACAAGGGAATGCCTAGATGCACTTTCAATCTCCCCCTTTTGGTTGATTGATGACAACCAATTGAGATTTCACAATTAAGAGTAAAAATTGATTTTCATAAAGTGCATATATGAGAATGACATATGAGCAACAAAAATTTCTCACATATATGCACTTCTTATGGTGGGGTGCCTATAAATTGTGTGTGAGCAGCCATTGTGATGTGCATAATGACAATTACAAACCAAGAATAGAATGAGCATCACACATTCATATTTAAACATAATAGGCATCTAAATAGAGATTACAATAGTTTGAAACATAAAAACACAAAAGATACATGTCCATGATCACTAGTCCTTATGGCTCAAAATAGACTACTAGTCTCAATCTCTCACCCTTTGGCATTAAGGCACCAAAAAGGGAAAAATTGAGAAGAATTACTTTCTGTCACACCCTCTCACTCTCAGTCCTGTCTTCATCTTCATTTTCATCTTAGACTGATGAGCATACTAAGGACTGTGAGAGGCAACATCTCTATGATGTTTTCTTCGATATCCTCTAAAATATGAAGAGATCCTACTGGTTTAATATCAAGTTTCTCACGGATTGCTTTGATGTTTGCCTTCATATACCTATGATGGCTCTTCATGGCCAAGCTTTCCTTGTCTTGCTTAACCTAAACTTTGCGGCAGGATGCAAAGATGGAGGAAAGCATCTTCAATACACCACTAGAGGACTCTTTGGAGGATGGAGGAGCAGAGTGTCGGGACCGGGGTCCTGACGTCCAAGGATCTCATTGGGTGGTGCCGTGCGATGTGG